>OV656812.1:18738111-21380917 GCA_927399485.1 Calamotropha paludella
TTAATTAGAAGGAATTATAAATACATACATATATGCAATAAAAGTAAGCGTAAATAGGTTACCGTTCCAATTATTTCTCTTTTAGCCTCACGGCTTCTAACATGACATGGTTACCATAAAGCATATCTTAACAGATTTAAAATCACCAGCGACAACTTGTGCCCTCGCGATAACCAAACAACTCAGGATTTTGTGCACCTACGGAAAGATTATCCTAAATTCACCATCTCCAGATTCACACACACGCAATATATGCACATCCGACTCATACAAACTTACCGATATTAAACAAAAAGAATCATCGTAAGAATCATTTCTCAACTTTGTAGAACATATAGTAACTAACCTTGAAAATTTAACATTACACAAAGTTTTATTAAAACCAAATGCGAATCAATTTTATTATATAAAGTACAAATATCAAATATAGAAATCCACAAAATTATAAATGTATCAAATAACTATTTTATAGCAACAAAATAATTATTACAACTTACCGTTGTCGACTCCTCATGGATAGAGAGTATCCAATCGCTCTCTGCCCGGAACAAACAAATAGTAGAACAGGCTCCACAATATGCGAAACAAACCAAACAATCAGAATATTGATAAAAAAACAGGTTACATAAAACAGTTTTGCAAGAATAAACATATTATTTACCAGTAAAGAAACAATACCAGATATAATTTTCAATAAACTTTGAGGAGTCCAGTTAGCGCGTATGGCCTGTGATTGCAGATATTAACCAACTTTTACAAGGGCCAGTCATCGTAGTCAACCAGAAAAACTGTTAACTCAAACACTATGTGGTTCAGAAGACACATTAACCTGTCGGTTCCGCATTTGCAACCATTGGCATGGCAATTCGCATCCGCATTAGGCCCACGTGGTTGTTACAAATTATTCGCCAGGGCCCATGGTAGTGTCGAGGAGGAGATTCCCACATAACTTCACCGTTCACCGGCGGGGGAGTATGCGCAACACATTTGCCTGTGTATAAAAAATGTTACAGCTTATCCCAACAGTATTTTCATCCATAGAGACGCCCTGTATTCTTTTTCTCGGCACTGAAACGCTATCATATTGATTTCAAGTTCAAACTATTTAGATAAACTTTTTAAATGTTTGGTGGCTTACAAAAGTGTGCCAGTAATTGATGTCATATTGTAGTAGGTGAACAGGAGCCGTCCGCATTTAGTTACAGGGTTAATTAAAACTCATACAAACCTTTAAGTCTAAATACTTTAAAATATGGGTACTGGTTCTTATAAAATTGTATACATTCAATTAATATACATAGATATGAAAAGTAGTAGAAACATTTCAAAGTGTTCAATACAAAAATAAATAAAATTATTTTTTGTTACTAATGGAATCTTAAACTTGCTCTTAATAATCATATCCTGTTAATCTATGTATATGATTTCTACTAACTATTTATCTTAATTACGTGTATCAAAATTTCATAAGAATAAGGAAATGCTCTATAAAACAAATTCTGGACAATCTATAAAATCTGAATCCGTTGTCAATTGTCAAAAGCAATAATCAAGAAAACATCAAATTTATAAGGAAATATCAACGCGAAATTTAAAAGAAAAATAGGTATCTACAATCTGCAGAAATGTAATAAAAAGTAGATTCAAATAGATATCAAGGAGAAAGTAAAACAAAAGGCAACAATAGCACTCGCAGTCGCAGGACAGCACGCCTAAACTTCAAATCCCGTGTAGTTCCGTAACAATCAAGCTGCCAGTTGCCCGGCAGACTATGGGATCGCGATGTCATTGTCACAACGCGAACGCGAACAAATGAACAACGACCGTCGTACGGCAAACAACGTCGCAACGAACAAGTGACTATCGCACACTCAACAGCAAACAATTCGTGTCGAAAAGCGAGCTCGTTTTCTTGTTCTCAAAAAAATGCTGTTAATTTCCCTATTGTAGATGCTCGACTGAAGGAGGAGTTAGATTTTATTTACTGGTGGTAAAGGATGGTCATCGAGCATTCATATAGAAAACTCATATTTGTCAAAATGAGCGTCGAAATAATCTGAGAAATACTTATAAGTATACTAGCCGACCCAGCCACACGTTGCTGTGTTATACATTAAAATAAAACCTATCCTGTCTTTTAAGTTAGATCAAATAACAGATAGTTACGAAGTTTTATCAAAATCGGTTAGGTAGTCTAGAAGTCCATCGCGGACAAACAACGTGACACATAATTTATATATATTAAGATAAGTTCAAAAACAATAATATAACTGCTGAAAAATAACGCTTTAAAAAGTATGATATAGCAAAATATTTTCACGTGTACAAACTATTTAATATCTAGGGTATATTAAATAATTATCACTTCTACATTCTGTTTCGAAATTCCTATGAAATGGCACTACTGAAAGCACCTTTTCAGGTTTGACGTGATAACGTCTCATAAATCGATGAACGCCGGCTGCATGCACGAAAAATCATGACTCATTGTCACGTTCCCTCATTCATTCACGCTCCGCCTGAGCCGAGCATGCATGCGAAAACGCGGAACAAGCGCCTAAGCGTTCGACTTGTGACGCATCTATCTCTCTACCACTCCATTGGCCGATACGTCCCAGTAGAAGAGAGACAGTGTCAGTATACAACCTACAAGTGAACTGTTTTGTCAACTGTTTATAAAGTGAAGTGAAAAGTAAATGTGGTTTCAACAATTGCGGCAAAAAAGGTAATTAATTCTTGCATTTTAAGAATTTTACTAGCGATAAAATCTCATATATTTGTTCTTTGATTATCAAATATAGTAGCATCGGTCGGCGAGTGCAGTAATAATAGGTTATGTTACAATTTTGACTAAAATATGATAATGACGATCGTTTATATGAATAAACAAACGTATAAAAAGTCAACTGCGGAGGATCTTAAATAACACACATGTGTATAAGTTGTAAATAAATGTTAATAGCAAATTATTACTAGTACCTAATTAATTTTAAAAAATTTAAGTAAAAAAACAATTGAATTAACGAATGCAAATGAATGTTAATTTATCTAAAAAAATGTAATTTCAATTAACTCCTCCTTTCTATAATATAATGATAATTCAGTGATAATAATTCAATTAAATTCAATTCATAAAATTATGCAATTTACATCAGTGTTTTCTTATGACGTTATCACGTAAAATCATTGTCCGTAAACCGAGTTTACAGACAATCAATTTTTTGTATTGAAAGTAAAAATTCATTCAATGTAAAAATATACTTTTATAATTTACTGTTTTATAAAAATACATTTCTTCTTATTTTAAAATCGCTGCCTTGGTTAATCAAAAATATTGCTTACGATAATATTAAAGCATCTAAGAAGTTCTTAGCAAGTCAAACCAAGGTTAAAAAATACTCGTTAAAATGTTATTTACAAAAATAAATTGACTGGAAAGTATAAAAACCTATGTCTTGAAAAGGAGTGAAAACGTCAGAATACAAATAATAATATTAAAATAATATCTATCTGGGGTATCTGTAAAAGGTATTTTATTTCTTCGAAAAGATTTTTTTTCTTGTAACTCAAACGTACGTAATAAACTCTATATAAAAAAGCTAAACAGAGCAGAACTATAATTTTTGTATTTGGGTTTGCAAATAGTGACGTGAATATTAGCATAGTAGTGATGAATATTGCTTAAATTTAATAATTCGAGGTGCAAGGAATCTAATATTTTGATTCGAAATAATTTACGATAGGATACTACTATACTATATTTACATGTTTTCTCGAAAATTATCTTCATACGGATAGGCAGCAATACGTTGAGTTCTCTTTGATAATTTGATGTTCTGTGAATAGTTTTAGAATATACATGAACACTGCTTAGGAATATTAACACCGATATTAAGCAATAATACACTTAAGGTTGATTTTTGTAACCTAGACTTATTGTTACCTTTTAAAAAAAGGAAAATGAATTATTTTTTTTCAGTAATTGACTTCATTTTGCTCATTATCTAACGAAGATGATGCAGATAAACGGGATAACCATTTGCGCACTCTAACGATAACACTTTTGATCATAGATGATCTGAGGGTTATACTTTGTATATTTATTGATACATGTTACTTTTCTCATTCAGGTATTTAATAAAAATCCCCCTTTAAAATAAAATATACACTGCCTCCCACACTAAAAAGACACACGGTTTTAATTAAAACCATCTCAAAGTTGTAACAAAGGAACTTAATAAACGCGGCCCTCAAAACAAAAGATAGAAAACTTTATACAAGAGAGATTAAAAAGAAGCTTATAGAAAATTTGGAGGCCGTTACTTTTTTACAGATACGAAGATGAATTGGGTGATATATCAACTTTGTGGCAGCTGTAGCCCTATTCTGACATTACATTTTAGCTGAGCAAATTGTCATACAGTCAACCGCGTATGCATTCTAGGAAAACACAAACTCGTGGTTGACAATAAAAGAATATAACATTATTTATCCAGCACATAAAATTATTTTCAAAATACAATAACATTTATATCTTTCAAACAAAATGATCTAGCTTACAAATGCAAAATACACCGCCAACACGCAAAAATGCAAAATAAATACAAATACCTGCAGATAACAAGACAGAAATACGACTTGCATCGTCACTAACTACTCTACACGTGTTACGCCTCAACACAATGACATGACATGTAATATATCCATCTACTTGATATTGCACGGTATATCAAAATCTTTGTAGTTTTGACTTAGCAAATTAAAGTTGAATGCTTAGCAAATTAATGAGCTTTTGAGTTATAAAATTTCACCAAGTCCGCACAGACAGAAATCTATAATCTAAGATCACAAATTTGTTGTTTGTCTGTCCGCTCTTTTTCCTGCTTTTTTCCATTGTATCAATAACGTAACCATAGCAACGCGTTAACCGCAATTAGTTCGTCTACGGACGCTAGATGGCGCTAACGGAAAATATTTAATAATAGAAAAAAGAATTTTGTCCACCCGTGCGAAGCCGGGACGGGCTGCTACTAATAATGATTATAATATTTCTTACATTCACACCAATTAGCTTAGCCCAAAGTAAGCTCTGTAAGGTTTGTCTTATGGATACTAGGGAAACGGATAGACATACTTATATGATACGTAGATATTAATTTTTTATAGAAATATATTGACAAATGCTCATTCATATTCATTACACAAACATCTGCCCCTTCTGGGACTCGAACCCAGACCCGTCATTGCCTAAGGCAGAATCGTAATCGTTACCAAACCAAACAAAATAATTAATATTATTTTCTCACCAGGCAAAATAAACTCTTCTATGTTACAAAATTTATGAAACAATCCCGTTTTTACAGCTGATAAATAGAAAATATTTTTATGTATTTTCTGCATTATAAGAAAAACAATTCGCGAACAACAACACAAGAAAAAAACGGTTTTATGCAGACTTTATAAAACACAAAATCATGGGATTACGACAGAATATACCTTCAGGTGGACTCTGAGAAGGCTAAAAGCCAATTCGTGTTCGCGGCGCGCCCGTCCGCATCAAACATTCATCATCAGTTTACGCGGCACATGTTACTGGCAACTAAGCCACTTTCGCCGCAGCCCAGGAGAACCGTTCTTAAGAGTTTTATAATGTTGCGTCGCAGATTTAAGCAACCTTATTCCATCCCCCTTTGAAATATTTAATCAATCTAGTGGTCGAAAATCGCCTGTGACTGTTATTCATTTAATTTTTAAGTTTGGACCTAATTAAATTTTTTTTTCGAAGGCTATTAATCTTTTGTCAATAAATAAACTTTAACCGTGCAAAACATCACACCCCCTGCCGCGTAATTTTCTTAAAAAGGGTACTTATAAAAAATTTTCTTGATGTATCAATCAATATAATGATAAAAATATTAATATCTCAAAACCAGGTGTGGTGTACAGAAGGTACCTCATTTTGAGCGCTGAGTGCAAGAGCGCATTGTCGTCGTGGTGACGCAGAAACCTGCGGAGCCTGGTGTTCAGTCGTTTTTTACATATTGCAATAAAGGCAGGAGGCATTTCGTGGTATATCATTCGGTGTTGAGACTACTTTGATTTCGTAATGGAATTTTTCCTTTGTTTCTCGATCGCCTCACTTTGGTAGGTGTTGGTTTATTTTGAAACAATCCAACTGTACATTATATATGATTTATATTTATTTTTGATTTCTTGATGTTTTATTAAACACTGAACAAATTAAAATAGAACCACCGTGAGACCATAAATTCATTGTTTTTGTAAATTTTAAATTACATTTTACTTAAGTTCTTATGTTAATTTTTTTTTGTTTCAGATTAAGACGGAGACTTCTACTTTTAGCAATCATAGTGTTAGCTCGAACACATGCACAGAAAAGTAAATCAGACGACATCAATATACAGGCAGTGCCCAGTGACTTAAGACGGGCAGTAAGCGAGGCACTTGCTCTTGAAAGAAGGTTCTTGAGCGGAGCTAACGATGCGTAAGAATTATTTTATTCCTCATTAGTATTGTGGAGCTTGAAGGTGCATTGATTACCGCGTTTAACCTGCGATTGCAAAGGTTAAAAATCTTTGTAAAGGTCGGTCATCGAAAGGGTGACCATTATTATCTCGGGCTCCTTCATACTTTGGAAGGCTGAATAATCCGTTGGTCCAAGCTACATATTCAGTACTTAGTCGTTTTCCTCACCCGCTAACCCGATTTTAATCCAACAATAAACTGAACTTGTTCTATAGATGCCACATAACATATTAAATATTTAAATAAGTATATATTTAGATAACCGTGACTCGAGAGCAAATGCTTGGACTCTTTACACAGATATTATATACAGACCCTACTAATAATTTGGACCCCGGACGTCTGCCGCAGAACATAGGTTGCATCAAGCAGCAACAAGCGGTTTTCTTGTGCCCGCTCAGATTGTTTTGCCAATGACATGGCTCATGACGTAAAAAACAGTGCACGCCATTGTCGAACTCGAGTTTATGATAAACTTACGCTTGGTAATTTATTGTGGAAAAGTTTCTTCGCATTTTATATGAAATTACAAGTCTTTTTTTAAGTTAATTTCCATTTAAATACGGTATATATGTATATGCCTTTATATTTGTAGATTTTCTGACATCTTGTAGGTAGAGACATGATCCCGTTGCTGTAGAAATTTTGGGACTTCTGATCAAAAAATCGCAACAAGTAGTTGGCAGTCCTTCTTGATGTTAACCTGACACTGCCTAAAGAATTTTGAAGAGACCGAAATAGGTGAAAATCTGAAGGTGCAAGGTCAGGGCTATATGGCGGATGCATTAACACCTCCCAGCCAAACTCTCTTAATTTTTGCTGAGTGGTTAAAGATGTATGTGATCTAGCGTTATCGTGATGAAAGACTACACCCTTTCTATTAATCTATTCAAACCGCTTTCTTTCAACTTCTTGCTTTAATCTCATCAGTTGTTGGCAGTAGAGATCCGAATCGATGGTTCTGCCCGGCGGTAAAAGCTCACAATGAACAAAGCCCTTCCAATCCCACTATAGACACAGCCATTAATATGTCTGGCAGATCTACTATATTATTAATAAAAAAAAATGTTACAGTTTAAATTATCAAAACCACGCCAAATCGATGTTTCTGTAATGGAGTTGGTCACGTGATTCGTGTGACGTCACCAGCAAGTCGACAAATTCTTGACATTAATAATACAGAAACAGAACAGCACAACTGAAGAAAATTTTATAATTTTTACTACAAATATATTGGTTAAAATGATGTATAAATGGTGTGTAGTGGCGCAATGTAAATATTCTCAAAACACAAAACATGTGGTTACAATTAGCTAGAAGAGACCCAAATAGAATTTTAAAGCAAACAAATGATTTAATGTGTGAAGATCACTTTAATGTAACTAATATTTACCTTTATTATAATATTAGACAATTAAAATATAAAAATATTGCATATTTTAAAAACATAACACCGCGTACAATTCCAAACATCTGCTTAGTTGTGTCACCTTATGTACTTGTATAAAAGACTAATTAAAGATTGACAAAAAATAGCTTCAGAAATAACTCACAGATGTAATTATCACTTAGGAAACTTAGAACACATACAACCAACAGTCGAAAGTATCGATGTTTACTCGCATGTGACAACACCAGAGTAGCCACTTTCCCGTTCAGGACGTTGCGTTCCCGTCAAAAATATTTGTTTTTTTATACAAATAGTATAAAAAAACAAATATTTTTTATAAACAAAAAATAAACAAAATTTTGAATATTTTGGAAAAATATACATATCTTTATATATATAATTCTTCTGTGAGTGTGTATGTCACTGAACTCCTCCTAAACGGCTGGACCGATTTGAATGATTTTTTTTGTGTGTGTTCAAGGGGATCTGAGAATGGTTTAGATTTATAAATCAGCCCGGCAGATGGCGCTGCAGACGGTATCTAGGTTATTTATCTATACTGCAAAAATAACAGGCAGGACAACGTCTGTCGGGTCCACTAGTTTTAGTATATATAAAGTGATTGATGTTTTTTTAGGCAATTGGCTGATAGGAAAACGACAATTTGTTGTATATTTTCAATGTTGTTAAATAGCCTATTACCTACTCAATACTCAATCATTTATTGCATTCCACAATATTAATAATAGATGGTGAATATAAATAAAAGATCATTATGAACCCTGAGGGGCACGCAATATAGTTCTAGAAGAGAGGAGGCGCATAAAGAAAGTAAAGACAACAATGCAAATTATATAAATCTAATAATAAGTAGTAAAATGTATTTGAGGTGAGAGATTAAAATATTTTTAAATTGAGTATTAATAATGGTGTCATTGAAATATTCATTAAGATTGTAATAACAATTATTTATTAGATTTTTTTTATTGATTCACAAACAAAGAATATTTATTTTCATTAATTATAAATGGGGTAATATATTGTAAATATTAATAGACGAGTATAATGTACATACTTTTAGATGTTAGCATTAGTCTTGAACTGGGCAATATCAATTTATTTTTATATCGCGATAAATATTTAGTGGGCATATCTTGTCGTTTCGTATAAAATTCGCTGTGCCTGCGTACAAATTTACAAACATCTAAAATTAATTACGTGAGCTCAGAATGGGGGGGGCTCCTGTAAAATCTAACCAAATCTCATTTAAACCGGAGGGGGGATAATCGAAAATCTCACGTCAACTTTTCAAAAAATAAAATACTACAGATATTGAAATTTTTAAGCTTGAATCTCATGTAAGGAGGGGGGGGGGTCCAGGCAAAGCTCACTAAATCTCACCTAAGGGGGAGGAGGAGTCTAAACTGATCGAAAAATAACTCATTCAAATTCAAACACGGCAGGGCAGTATTAAATATTTTTTGAAATGCGGTTTGCAGCTCTCAGTCTGTTCGATATTGGCTATAATGCGTACTGTTGCCCCACAGTACTACTCCGAAACTCAGCCAAGCACTTCACATGGCGGTAGGTACGTAAATGTTTGCCTTATTTGTCAAATGTCATCCAAGTGTAGACACACACATTTGCCAATTTGGAATCATTTGGCAAACTCAACTAATGCCAAATTTTGCTTCCATCGCTAGTCGGTTTTTCGTCGCACATCAAAGGCGACCATAACCAAATGTTTGGGTTGTGTGTCCACACTTGGTCTTGAGCTTTGTACTTGTGAGGCGCTGTCGACTTGTGAGGACGTGTCCTACTATCGGGAAAAGACGGAATGGAGACTTTATCGAGCTTTATCAAATGCATTGATGTTTTAAGAATTCGCAAGACAAATTCCAATATATTTTCCCTGTTCTTTCAGACCTAAGGAATCAAATAAAAATGTACTTGGACAATTATTCGATAACTGTGGCACAATTTAAAAACAAAAAAGTGTCTTTAATTTTCATTAGTAGGTATGGTGGATTAACTGTAGAAAGATTCGTGACTTTTGAAATGACCACCTAAAATTGGTCAGTGGCTCTTGGTCCATAAGCCAACATTTGCAATGACATTTGTCTAATTTGGCATTGATTACCATGTATAGTCGTGTAGTTTGTGATATTTGCCGTAGTGGAAAAGATTTGCCAAATTAGACAAATGCGCCGATGCAAATGCCTACAGCCATGTGAAGTGCCAGCATAATGTTTGCACACTTCGCAAATGTTTGCCTTATTTGTCAAATGTCACCCATGTGTAGACACACACATTTGCCAATTTGGAAACATTTGGCAAACTCAACCAATGCCAAATTTTGCTTCCTTCGCTAGTCGGTTTTTCGTCGCACATCAAAGTGGACCAAATAGCCAAATGTTTGGGTCGTGTGTCCACACTTGGTCTTAAGCGTTAGTAGCACACGCGCTGTCGAATTGTGAGGACGTGTCCTACTTTTGGGAAAAAATGGAAAGGAGACTTTATCGAGCTTTATCAAATGCATAGATGTTTTTAGAATTCGCAAGACAAATTTCATTATATTTTCCCTGTTGTTTCAGACCTATGGAATCAAATAAAAATGTACTTGGACAACAATTCGACAACTGTGGCACAATTTAAAAACAAAAAAGTGTCTTTAATAAGAGGACATGATTTTGTAATAAATATTTAAAGTCATTGGGTGTCATTCGACAAAAGTTATAAAATTCTCAAAAACATCTGCCAATGTCTCTATAAACGTTTTCTTTATAGTTTCTCTGGAAATAAATATTTTTATTTTATTGCATACTTTATAATAATAATATTTCTGTATTTAATTTTTTATTTTTTGTAAGATACTAGCTAATAGTAGAAGATAAAATAGGTTTGTGAATTTCGACGCGTCTGCCAGCGTCTCGGTAGCTCAGCGGTCAGAGCACTCGCCCGGATAGCGAAAGGTAGTGGGTTCGAATCTCACCTGAGGGCTCGGTGGCGTGGTTGTTTTTTTAAATTCGTATTTTATGTTTTATAGAAATATGGCGTTCTGTCAACAATTAGGAGAGATGTAAATGCTCTGGCAAAAATCCCATGAAGACAAAATACTGTCTAAAGTAATTTCCTAAAATTTTATGACTGGTACTTTAACTAAAATAAAAATTATTTCTTACCCTCCTTCAAATTTTAGTGTTGTCTACCCCGGCCACACTGGGCTGCCAGAAGTGGCTTTTCATTTTTAGTAGGTATGGTGGATTAACTGTAGAAAGATTCGTGACTTTTGAAATGACCATCTACAATTGGTCAGTGGCTCTTGGTCCATAAGCCAACATTTGCAATGACATTTGTCTAATTTGGCATTGATTACCATGTATAGTCGTGTAATTTGTGATATTTGCCGTAGTGGAAAAGATTTGCCAAACTAGACAAATGCGCCGATGCAAATGCCTACAGCCATGTGAAGTGCCAGCATAAACAATCGGAGCGTACGCGAGTGATCCTTTCAGTATTACGATCGAAATATTCGATTTGTACGAACTGATGCCTGTCCTTTAAATATGATGCAAACCATTTATGAGCGGATCCGCGAATCCCTATTCTGTACAGTTTATTCAGCAGAATATTGTGCTCTACGCTGTCGTATGCTTTAGTCATATCCAACAGTATTCCTACACCGTATTGTTTATTGCTTATTAATGAGATTATTTCTTGAATGTATTTATATACGGCTAGAATTGTAGAACGATTTTTTGAAAACCATTTTGTGAATCCGATGGAAAACGAAGAACTCATTAAATGAGTTTGCAACTAGCTTAGGGTCTGAGCTCAGGGATTTATTTATATTTAATTCTATATTACTTTTCAATTTTTTATTTATTTTATTGGTTTTCTCATTTATTATATTGTCTTGACCTTATTTTTAGAGCAATTTATAAGTGTTTTTAATATTTTCTCATATTGTTTATAATGATGTCTCAAGATTGGATTATCAATTTTATATAAAGTATTTTCAGTAACCTTTTGTTTTTGCAATAATTTCTTAAACCTTTAGTAAACCAATATCTTTTTAAATTTGATTTTAGTTTAACTTTTTTCTTTGGTATGCACGGATTTAGTTTTTCCAATAAGATATGATGGAAGGTATTATAAATTTCGTTTATATTTGTGTGAGAGTTTATTATTTCACTCCAATTTATTGAACGGAGTTGGTATTTGAAGTCATTTATTATTTTTTTATTATATAATCGTTTTTCTGTAAACCGATTAACTTGTTTTGTTTGTGAGTCTTTTATTGTATATATAAATGCACCCACATGGTCCGAAAAGCCATGTTCTTTTACACCAGTGTATGAGCTTTCTGCACCAGCTTTCTTATTAAAATTAGTAAATATATGATCTAAGCATGCCTTTTGACGTGTCGGTTCATTGATATGCTGGGTAAATTAAAACTCTAACACGGGGAAATCTGACGTTTTTTTGCAATACATTTATGTTAAAATGCCGTCGAAGGACGACCACTCCCTGCTTCATCCTAAAAAAGTAAGACGATCGCGCTGGAATAAGTTACGCCATCGGTAGATAGTTGATACATAATTGGTTAACTGCGCGTAAAAAATATATTTATCTTTTGTGTATATATATTGTTGTCTTTGCTTCTCGAACATTGATATTTTACACTATTACTCCTGTTACAAAATGAGCAAATAGATTTTTTGCATTAAACTGAATAATTGGTACTTCTTTATTTTTTGTTCTATCGTGTGTAAAATGAAATAATAAATATTTTCTGAAACTTCTTTGAAGAAGGAGAGTGATAGCCTTACTGTATTACAAACGTCACATTATTTTGTTGCATAATAAACTAATACAAATAAAATCACTTTAATAATCACTAAAAACGTGAAAATCACTATGTTATTTTCTGTTTTTCTATTAATACATATAGAATAACTTCTAAAAATATCACTTCAGGCAGGAGTCGCATCCGACTCGAATTATTACAATTTAAGAAACTGAAGTTGATTGATTGATAGCTAAAATAGAGGGTGGGAATAAACTTTAGGAAGCAGATCAATCTCAGTTATACTCTAACTATATTGTCAAAAAACTAAAAACATTACAAAACTTTGATGAAAATTAATGACGGGAAAAGAACGGAATTTGATTATGTTTTAATATATCTTTTGTGGGTGTGTTTTTATTATTAAATATGTTGTAGATTAGCAGTGCCCGACGTGATTTTAATGTTTTATTTTTACATTTGGTATGCGTACTACTACTAACCAGTGTTTGTTACTTTATTTCACGACTTAAGAAAATTCTGAAAATACAAGCTTTTCCCTCGGTTAAATAAAACTTATTTTGAAGTGTACGCATTTTACCCTCTCACTCTCTGACTGAAGAACTGACCCGTTGAAAAATTAAAATAACATTCCAAAACTAATAATGTTTGAGCAACAAACTTTATTAAAACAATGTTGACTAACCAAATGATTTTAAAACAAGTTGTATTTATTACAATGAATAATAAGATAGAAAGATATTAAACATATCTTAACCCCTTTAAACAGATCAGTTTTAGTTTTATGCAAGTCAATTTAAGGAAGTGATATTTAAATACTGTGTACAATTGATATCATTATTTAATACCGAGCATTAAATAGCACCATTGCACAAACTGATTCTGAGAGCAAAAGATCAAATACTATTTAGGGCTCCCACACATAAACACGATAGGTACGCCGTCGCATCGTACAACGATGCGGCGTCGATTCACGATACGACGTCGCGTCGTGGAAATCTACGTTGAGCATCGTAAAAAAACACGACATCGTTACGTATACACGGCACGATGCCGTCGATACAGTGAGGTGGTGTTTTAGTTCATTCCGAAAAATGGAAATTCCGCACGTAATTACGGGATGCTGCTCGACGAGGGTAATTAGGTGATCGACTTCAATACCATCCGTTATCTTTGAATTTTGAATAACAACCGCGCAGGATTGCATCGTGAGTTTCTAACGTCACGACATCGTATCGTGCATCGATACGTTACGACGTCGTAAGGGTAGTTTTCACGCTCATATATTGTAGAGATGAATCCATTCAAAACACAAGCTTACCACTTGTTTAATATGAATATCAATTATGAATTTCAGTTTTAAGTATTTTTATAACAACGATGAGAGAGTAACAATCTCTCTTTACCAAAAATAAATTAACGGAACAAAGATATTTTGTGTGATCGGTCATTACAGCAAAATACTTCAATCCAAATAGAAGTGAAGATACTGCTTCACAAAGGCCGCAAAGATCTTGAAATTATTAGCAAGCTCTTTAATATTCATGGAATATTAAATTCTGTTGTTTCTAGAAACTTAGTTAAGCCTCTAGAATAATAGCGGTAGGAGCCTAATTAGTAATAAACATATCATAAACCTACACTGACTATTTCATTCGATGTTATAATATGTATATTATATGCATAATTATCTTTAAGACTCTTCTTGCAACATTGCATTAGATGTTCCGTTTTTTATTTTATAACTTTTACTAATTTTTTAGTTTCTAAATAATGCCGTTTTGAATGTGTGTGTTTAAACCGTTGATAAAGGTAGTAATAAGAAAATGAACTCCAAAACATTATTTGAAGTCGATATTTGCAATGTCATTTGGCCCAAACAATGTGTGAAAGTAAATCATTTTAATTACTATTTCATTTATTCCGTAAACTATATTGTCTCAAAATAACTTTTTTTGTTTTCGTCGTGGTAAGCTTAGTGTTTCAAGTGAGGCCACATTACAGTACAGAACAATTAACAGCTCATCAACTAATACAACCCAATAAAATTCGACCGCTTAAATGATGATGATGATGATACAACACTGTTATATGAGGCTGAGTGACTTCCATTTGTAAGAACTAAATAAATATTTACATCTCTTAAATAAAACCTTTTACCGGATTAGTTGTGTATTTAATTTAATTTTTTTATTAAATTTAGTCCTGACGTCGCAATCACAGGTAATGGTCGTCATACCTATCACGTTCCTGCCTTTTTTTTGTATATTTATTTATCAATAGGTATGTTACAGCTATCGTATGTTACAAATAATTTCTCGCCAAACTATGTACACAATTATTGAATTGTTGAGCGCATATCTATCGAGATATGCGCTCTTTCACAATGCACATACGTACCTCACAGAACATGTTATTATATTTATTTAATTTAAAACGACAAATTTATTTAGATACTAGCTGCCCCGGCCACGCGTTGCTGTGTTATAAATTAAAATCAAATCTATCCTATCTTTTAAGTTGGATCAAATAACAGATAGTTACGAAGTTTGATCAAAATTGGTTAAGTAGTTTAGGAGTCCATTGAGGACAAACATTGTGACACGAGATTTATATATATTAAGATATCGTCCAAAAAAGTATTTTTAATCTATATTTTAAACCTTTTTACTGATAGCCGGAAACTATCTCAGTAGATTGTACTCATTGAATAGTTATAACCCTCTGAGTTATAACCACATACATTGAAGTTTTTTCACCATAACAATTCTTAGAACGAGGTTACTCCAAAATACCGTCATTTTTTCACTTGGTGTAACAGTTTTTTTTTTGTTTAAAATCATCACAGAAATAGTTACTCATTGTTAGGGCACTAACTTAAATTAAAACAATTTTTTTCATTTTCTATTTGCTAAAATGATCATTATAATCACCCGGTATAATGGTATGAAATAAAAAAAACAATCGTAAATGCTAATTTTTGGTTTAACCGAACTCCCGACACTAAGAATTATTAATCATCATAAGAACGGGATTTCAATAATTTATTTCCATCGGTCGAACAAACCACCTTTCCGTTCATAAATCTTTTCGTAAAATTCGACCTCTTAAATATAACAATTTGGGGCAAACTTCGGAGCTTTCTAATTATAAAACCTGGCACGTAGTTAGCCAACGAATCAGTATTGCAAATGCACTTGACTGAACTGCGATTCAAGCGTCTTCATCACAGTGTAGACGGTATTCTAAAAGAATACATACTCGCTTTTGTCGGAGTGATCATGATAGAATCATATATAAACCTTTTTACATAATTTGGTTGAATAAAATGACAGCATTCGTTAAAAAGTAAAAAAAAACACGTTTTGTATATTATAAAAGCATCACTCTTCCGATCATTACGAACGTACGTGTAAAATGTGAAACACTATGTGAATGTGAAAACAGGACAAGACTAGATAAGTTTTCATTAAGGACAAATGTATCAGTTTCTCTGTAAAGAACTTAAAAAAAATACAAACTAAACTAATTAAAAATAACTAGCTTTATACTTAATTCCTACTAAATAATAATAAAAACCATCAACCAACCAACGAACAACGTGTTCACTGAATAACAAAAAATAATTTATTGTTAAAAGGAAAAATGTTGTTGATGCCACTTCACACAGACTTATTATTTGATAAAAGTTGACGGTTATTTGCATTCTGAATTATTTATTTTTCCTACATTAAGCTCACGTTTAGGTTTGATCAATATCGGAAATTTGTTCCAGAATGCCGGATGATTAATGAAAATTGTTACTATTTTACGGAACTAATAAAAACAGAGTGAATGATAATGCTTTGGACTAGGCTAATGTATTAACAACACAACACCCTTCCGGGATTCGAGCTTGGCCCGTCGCTCGGCGCGAAAGGCAAGATCGCTACTGTTGCACCAAACGGTGACCAATATTCCTAATACCCAAAAACCACATACTTGTAAACGATTATTTTTTCATTTGAACTTCCCTGTGATGTCGAAAAGATGTCAAGGACGTTGATTTCAGCTGCATTAAAAGTAATTAAACTGAATAGATTCGTATAATATTATTAGATTTTCTTGCGATGTTTCTACATCTTTCTAGAAACGTGGCACAAGAGTCTTATCTTATACAAACACACGCAATCGCTGATTGAGATATCATATTACATTTTGAACACAGAATTATAAAATATTTCAATAACATGTTTAGGTCACTTTTCATTTGTAAAAGTCTTACAGACTTCAGCACCTTAAGCGCTATGGCCAATCATGACAAGATGGCCGTGACTTTTTATGGTTTAATCCTTTGTGACATAAAGATCATTTTAACTTTATTAACACCATAATATTTCGTGCATGTTTTACTGTATTAAAGGATACTATGAACTGGCTAACATTCTTCAAAAGTAAGCTCTTTTATATACC
The DNA here is from genome assembly GCA_927399485.1 of Calamotropha paludella. Classification (NCBI taxonomy): domain Eukaryota; kingdom Metazoa; phylum Arthropoda; class Insecta; order Lepidoptera; family Crambidae; genus Calamotropha; species Calamotropha paludella. The sequence continues at coordinate 18,755,310 of OV656812.1, forward strand.
TGATTTCAATGTTTTCCGTAAGAAAAGATTTTAGTTTTAGATGTCCTCTAAAAGAGAAATAATAAGTTGACAAAAAATAAGAAGTTGACAGCATTATGAAAAACAGTCTAATAATACCAGATAATATGTTTTTAGCTTTGTTTTCGTTAAATTTTCTATAATTACATGTTTTATTTTTTTATAATTAGTTCTTTTAGTAGCTCTACGTCACAGTAAACTACTAAGCCTACGAGAACTAAACTCCAATCTAGTGCTGGATCTCTGATACCAAGCGCTTAATTTTTCTTAATAATAAAGTGTGCAAAATATGCTTTGGATAGGAAAATGAATAAAACAGTAATGTTTTAATTATTATTAATATGTAAAATAGTTTGCAGAAGGTGGTGTTGCTATTAAACCGATTTTTTTCTGGAAGCCATACTGCTAGGGATTTATTAACTTATATTGGTCGTAAAAGTCAATTATTTGTTTAGGTGTACTCACGAAATAGAGCCGACGAAAAAATAAATTTATAAAATGGGTTAGGACTGGCATAATTTCATTAATATATTCTTTTACAACCATAGTGTTAAAGTGCTCGTCATGTCCTTCAGCTTTTGCATTGCTTGTTTTTTTACTTCTACTTCAGCAAAAGGTACAAGGAACAGAGAATGTATCGTATAGTATTATTCACTATTATCTTATTTACTTGTCAGATTTAAAAGATAATAATTAATCTTCGTAGCTGTATTGTGTGGGTCTTGCATTGATACCTTATTCACAATAAGTTTATCTATATTGTTGCGTTTATCATACTATTCAATTTTTAAGTAAAGTCCAAGACGATATTGCACTTATTAGTACTTTTATTGATAAATTCTTTAAAATAATGCATCTTTTTTGCTTCCCTAGATTTATAGTAGTTATGACGTAATTTGCGTTTAATATGGCAACTGTTTTTTATTCCCTTGATCATCCACTTTTGCTTTCTTGTTCAGTGATCTTAAGCAGTTTTCTTATTTCATTCTAGCAGATAATGTATGATAACGGAACTTCCTTTTTATACTTAACCGGAAAACTCAGCACATAGGCTGTTTCGTGATCAGATAGATGCAATGGTATCACCAAAGCTGTGGCATCTTCTATATTGTTTGAAATATGGTCGTTGCATGAAAGTTTTCGTGTGGTTACTGTGATATGTAATGTCAGACTATAATTTTGTAATAAATCAGTGACACTATTTTTATTCGGGGTGTTGATCCTAACAGGTGACATCAAGTCATCTGCTAGGATGACCTTTTTATGTTTATTTTTCTTAAAAACCTCACACAATAAACAGTTCAGACTATTCAAAAAAAAAAAAACAGATAAAGGTATTCTGTATAGACAAATGCTTACTAATTTATTAGAAACAACCACTTTGCCACAACATTCAATTTTTTTTAAATGGATATTCTTTTACATATAATATATTCTCACAATCTGTATAGATTGTTTTTTGCTGATATGCAGGCACCATCCCTTTTTTATTTCTAGAGAATGTTGAAACCACTTTATAATTGTTTATTTTTACATAGCATTCATGTCCTGCTTCTAGGAAAGCCTCCGTCAAACATATTATACCTAGTTCGTTATTTCTTTCGATCAACCCTAATTAGAGCATTTTAAAGTTGTATGTTACTTATTTAAAGACACTGACAACACAAGCTACTCGTAATGGATATTTAATTATCAAGGTTGGGGTTGGATCAAGCAATATCATAGGTTTCTAATATTATTATTATTTCTAATATTTATAGCTGCAAAACGTCAATTTTGCTTGGTCAATTCAAGTAAATATCAAACAAAAAAAGTGCAAACAGATACATCACGTTATCCCTTAAAGTAACGTGTTTAGTCGAGTTAATCATGAAGGTAGAAAAGAAATATATGATAATTTTTATGCCGCTAACCATGTGCCAACATTTTACTCTAAGCAGAAAAAATCTTGTTTTAATTTGCAGAACAGATGCAAACCTGGCAGAGGTGTCATAGTTCAGTGGCAATATACAAGGCACTTTTACAAGACAAAGAAGGCAAATAGTGTTGATTAAACATGCTCAGATTTGAAAAATGTGTCAAAAGCTCAGCGGAAATTGCGGCTAACCAGGCGTCCAAGAGACGAGGGATTTCAAATTCTGGACAAATTCTGGGTCAAATGAATTTTTTCAACACTATTCTTAATTATTGATCGAGTAAATTTGAAAAACTTCACATCAATACTCATAGAAGTAAAACCAAAAGAAGTACAGTACCTAAATAGTACATAATCTCCAAAAAAAGTCAAAATCCCTATTCGTTTTTCAACTGATGTGAACATCGTTGATGCGATATGTATTGAGAAAAAATATAATTTTAGTGCAAGAAATCTATTTTCTTTATATTGAAAAGTACTAATGTTCAACTACTCTATTACGTATTAACTTACACAAGTTTGAAAATAGTATTTTATGTAGTTACTATTTTTACAATACATGTTCTGTGTTCTTGTTTCGTTTATTTAAGAGATAAACCCAAAACTCCATTGATTTATCGACATTGAATATTCAAATAGCATATCGCTGGAAATGTGACTAATTCCTTCGTCGTTCCATATAGCCTGGTTTTAGAGTGCGCAATCTCTAGTGAAAGGGTCTCGCAGTCACAAAGAGGCTTTTATCCCGAGGCAGCCCGTGTGAAAATGGTTCAGCCAAACAAATCCGACACGCGATGAATAACCTGAGAAGGTTACTACGATATATTTCGATGATTTTTAAACCCTTTTTCAGGTAATTCTTAAATATTAAGTTTTCTTTTGGTATATATATCTTAAAAATTAAACATTTGAAAACATTATTACTTAGCTGTAATTCTAAGGGTGATTCCATGTGATATCCTTATCCTTACTAATATTATAAATCGGAAAGTGAGTTTGTTTGTTTGTTTGTTCCGCTTTCACGCCGTAAGTACTGAACCGATTGCTTTGAAATTTTGCAGACGTAAAGATAATAGTCTGGATTAAATAATGAGGTACTTTTTATCCTGGAAAAAATTGATGTTCTCGAGGAAAAACAAAAATATTGTTTGCTTGATGGATGGATTGTAGATGGCGCTGTGTGTCGTTTAAAACAAGGTAAAATATTGCAAACGAATATAAACATGTAAATTTAGAAGCTAAATGATACGATAGTGAATCCCCGAAAATGAGGAATTCCCGAGGGATGAGGTACAATTTGTTTTATCGTCTAAACTGTTTTTTTTACATCTACTTATATGTTGCAAACGAATATGAACATGTAAATTTTGAAGCTAAATGATTCACTAAATGACTCATTCCTCGGATTTCGATTATTCCAACAGACCTCCCATTTCAATTTATAACACTACAATTTCCTATAAGGGTTTCATTTGCAATGACCATTAATAAAGCACAAGGCCAAACTCTAAGGGTTGCTGGAGTACACTTGGAAAAACATTGTTTTTCGCATGGTCAGCTCTATGTAGCGTGTTCCAGTGCCCAAAATCTGCATGTTTTTGCTCCACAAGGGAAAACATATAATATAGTGTACCATTCAGTTTTGGTTTAACAACTAATTGTATCCAGCGTTACATCGCGCTTCTTAGATTTTTCCGTGGAAATGAGAAGTTTTCTTATAGTTGTGATTTATACCGCAATATAACCGAATTCCACGCGGGCGAAGCCGCGGGCGGAAAGCTAGTAATAAATAAATAATCTCCAAATTAATCAATTTTTATGTAACAATAGAATATGATACTTAACAATCCTCTCTCGCCCGCCTGTTATTTTACAATATATATCTGCTTTTAATTCGACATTAATATAAGATAAATTAAACTAGCATCAAGTTACTGAAATCGATGCCACTGGGGTGTTAGCTTAACGCAATGATAATATAAATCTTGAAATCGGTTCAATTTTGTCTCTGCTCTCTACAATATGAAAATGAAGAGTGATCTTAAGAGCTGTCCCAAATCTGCTCCAAAGTTAGTGTTAAAATTTAAGTTATAAAATGGAAATAACATCGTCGCTAGTTATTTTTAAATTCACTCCTCTTTATTGTCAAGATTATTAGATTCTTTATCTACGAGCAGAACCTGGTAAATAATCGTGTATACCTTCAAAGGCATTCAAATCAGAGTATTAGAAGAAATCTTAAATCTAAAAAAACATTTTAAATATAAAATATTATGTGCAAAACTTATTCGGGCTTCGCTTTATGCAACGTTACTTAATAATATGGTGTTTTATTAGCCACACAATGAAATTCGTGCACACATAGAAAATACATGTCTTAAAGAATTATGTTTGCAGACCAAAAATAGTGATAAAAAGCAAATAAAATACTTAATCTGTAATGAGTAAAAACATTATTTCTTTTTTTAAAATAACCTTTATATATAAATCATCATTATTTATGGATAAATACTTATTTTACAGTGATAAACAATGTCATTGATTATCAAATATTGAAGCCATTGAAAGAACGAGTAACTTTAAAACAATCGCAGTTAAACAACAATTAAACAGCAAAGAGTGTAGCGAAAGTAGTGACGACGTTGATGATGAGAAAGTTATAAACGAAGGTGGAATAAGAAATTTTGTAGCCTGAAATAGAAGTGACTAATTATAAGTTTATCACACACCAGAATCGAAACAACATTCCAAACAATAGGAAATACCGGGATCTACGATTCCAAACAAAAACAGTTTTGTCTGCGAATAAAGTGATAGCATCAGTTTTGTAGATGTGAAAACATTTATCTTCCTTGATTACCTTTAAAAAGGGTCAACAATACAATCTTATTATTGATCACTTTTCCGTCGTTTGCTTTCTCGTTTTGGGAAGAAATTAAAGAAAAAACAGTCCAACAATGATAAGGAAAAAGGTGTTGTTATAACAGGATAATACTCCAAGAGTATATATCTGTAGCAACAATGACCGAAACTCATAATTGTGGGTTTGAGTTACTTCCACTCCCATTATTCACCTACTCGTATTTTCAAACGGTAAAAAATTTAGATGAGACCAAATTTTCAGCTGATGAGGAGTTGTAGCCGTTGTGAGTGGCTATTTTGAAATCAACCATGAAGGTTGATTTTAACGGGGATCAAGGCTTTAACAGGAAAGAGGAAAAAGCGTATTAAGCTTACCGATGAATATGTAAAAGAAATAAAAATACTTTTGCCAGTGATTTCCTTTCAAGATAGTCATTCTACACTCGTAATTAATACTAATAATGTAAAAAACTACGAAGCGTTGCGCAAATTTTGATCTTCTTTAAAGTAAATATCAATACTTTTTAACGGATTTTTTTTATATAATATTAAATTAAACACACTTTGAACCTATGATGGAGTCTGGTTATTAAAACCAAAATATAACACATTATTATGTTTATTAATTCATGTTTTTGCTGTTAATTACACCAGCAACAATTTTTAAATAAAAATGTGTGTGTCAGCTTCGACGAACGACTGAAGTTTACTCCTTATAACGATTGTCTTTGAACAGGTACAGAAAATAAAACAAAACTTCAAAATAAAAGTGATAGGTGCACACTATAGGTTGCGCACAAAAAACGTAACGCTGTTAGTCAGTCACTAAATTTTACTCTTCATATTTTTTCATACCGGACGCCCTATATAAAAATCAATTCTTAAGGATTAAAATCCATAAACATTATCATACTTTACTTGAAGTAGATTTATCAACGTTGAATCAGTTGTGAATCAGTGAATACTTGAATCTTGTATAATATACGCGTTTTATGTCTTGTAATGGCACTTTGCTTCGATAGTTTTCAGTGTTTATCAATAAAATGATAAACGCCAGTGAAAGGCTTCCATTTCGGTGAAAGAATGTTAGTAACATTATATTAGACAATATTTCTGTTCTTTTCTTTTTAAGTTGAAATGTGAAAAGTAAATCTTCCCAACCTGTCAGAGTGTCAACTTTCAGCTCAGACTCGCGACAAAACCAATGTTAGTGCAGAAATTTCCTCTCCTCACTCTCGACTGCGCGGATTTATTGCACTTTACATTATTTTAATTTTAAATGTAAAGTCAATTTTGTACCTTTCTCTTTAATTTTTATGGTTTCTTTTTCACCATACCTATATAGCATACTAACTCAGGGACGCCATGCGGTGTCCGGTAGAGTAAAATGCATTAATCATTCACACTTATGGGTGTCGTAAAAGCAGACGATTGATGAGATGACCATACATCTGCGGTATACCACAAAATGGGCATTAGTCTTTATCAAATTATGATATTCAATCCACCTGTCGAGCATGGTGATTAGACAGGGGAGTATTTTTTATATATGCTCGGCATATCGTTAGTGGATCGTAAAAGAAACGAATGGATCCGAGAAAAGACTCGTGTAAGAGATGTTGTTGTTACAATAGAGCGACAGAAGTGGGGATGGGCAGGACACATAGCCAGAATGGAACAGTTCAAGTGGACCAGGAGATTACTGGAATGGCGACCGTGGGAAAATCGTCGCGGTAGAGGCCGTCCCCCTATGAGATGGGTCGATGAAATATCCAAAACAACTGGACCGAATTGGATGAGAGTGGCAAGAGGAAGGCAGAGATGAAAAGATTTGAAAGAGGCCTACGTCCGAAGACGGACAAACGAAGGGCCGTGATGAAGATGATTTTTCCGGGGTGTTTCTGTAATCTATGAACGTTGTTTATGTGCTAAATCCAGAGCTGAGTTAGTCTCTTGAGATGCCTGCTGTCTTAACTCTTTGTTTATTTTATTGCAAAGCTTTTAAAACTGCAAAGCTTTAAAAATTACTAATAATACGTTCGTTATTATGTATGATCCTTTTAATATTTAGTCAATATTTTTGCCAAAAGTACTGCATTATCAACTCTCTCCGTTTCCTTAACACTTAATGAACATGACAACTTTATAATATCTGTTTTAGTAATAGTATCATTTTGATGTTGGTAACGTGAGTTATCGTCTGTGGCACATTGTTAATAAAAAATAATCAATAAGGAATTAGAGACCCCTTTCTTAAATTCCTTATGTATGCTTAGATCTTTAAAACTACGCAACGGATTTTGATGCGGTTTTTTTTAATAAATAGAGTTATTTAAGAGGAAGGTTTATATATAGTACATGATATAATAGAGCATTGCACCCGTGCGATGCCGGGGCGGGTCGCTACTGATTTATAAATATGAAATAAGCAGTTTGAACCTTTTTCCGTCTGTCTGTATGTACACGCTAATATAAATGACTAAACGAAATTATAACAGGTGTACACAAAAAGGCTTAATTCAGGCATATAAGATTTTTTTTATCATATAGGATGACAAAATAAGCAAAAAAGTCATCGTCATTTAAAAATAATAGAATACGCTAATATCTAAAACTTCACAACGGATTTTGTGGAAGTTTTTGAATTGATGAATGAATGAGAATAACTTTCTTCAAATGCAATTAAAACTAATTGTTTTGTATCGTCCAGCCCATGCAGAACGTCTTTTAACTGACAAGAATAATGGGCGCAAGAAACTCGTCAGCTTTAACAGAAGTAACAACATTTACAATATTATACGTCGACACCATACATAATTTTTCACAGATAGATTTAATTAAGCTGGAAGCAAAATTAAGAAAAATAAATTTTAAAATCAATACTTTATATATATATATTGTTCTCTACAAAGTGAACTGTCGTAACCATGGAAGAAAACTAAGTATAAAATCTTTATAAACGTAAGTAAAAGTCTTTGCACTCTAAGAAACGTACAAAAGTGAAAAAATAATGTTTTCAATATATTAAAATTACGCTAAAAGAAGGGAGTTGCAACTATTTCGTACTTATAATAACGATCAAGCATAGTTTCCACCATTTCAATATAAATAGAATTTGCTTGTCAAAACTACCTAATTTATTCAATTTTTCAAGTTACTTACTTGAGTCATAATTAAATTTAAAATCAATTTTATTTATACGTAATTTTAATATTAAGATTTCTATAAAAATATGGATTTCCTGATCTCGCTATGTAGAGCGAATAGGTAGTTATATCGGATATCAATAAAATATATTAAGGTTGCATTAGGTGTTAATAGTGGTCTTTTTGATAGAATGATTCGATTTGTCAGGGGTGTTCAATAAAACCTAATTTCACACAGATGAACTCCTGTTCATAAACTAGTGGATAAATAGTCAACATAACAACAATTGCATACCTTACATTAACAAGTAGGCATATAAACGAAGATCAAAGACAATGATCGATTTTAAAATTTAATATACATGGCATTACCTATATTCTAACGGACCTTTATCCGTTAAGGTGTCACACGTAGGCGGTGGTAAGCCGGAACACGTGTACTTTTGTGGAATTTTTCGACAATATTGGAATACTGTATAAAGGTTAAATTAATTGGAATATTACTAACACCAATACCGAGACATGACAACATAGAAAAAACTCCATTTACTACATTAATTATAGTGCAAACCCAGCTCTCTTTAGAAAATAAAATACAAAGCACTGCAAACCTGTCTACAAACTCAGTTCTCTTGAAGAGATGATATTAAAAATTTAAAAAAAAATATAAATTTGTTTTAAAACAATTATCAACGTTTACCCATAAGAACATATTGCATGCATTGAGCATATTTTACTGTTAAAGGTGGTAAATTAAAATAAGAAAAGTTTAATTATTCTACATGCAATGTTATTATTGATTAATATTGAACAAGGTGAAATTGAGCAGATAATATGCAAATGCCAAGATTTATTCATGACTTTACAAACCATGCAGGTTTTATCATTCCTTATTTCTAGAATTTATGGCGCAACCCAAAACAAAACGTTTCTTTAGTATTCTTGTATCATACAAAATTATTCTCATTAGCCTATCTCCGCTACAAAATTTGGCTTCTTATCTACGTTCGTGTAGCTACGGTGCTACATTGGCGTAGATAACCGCTACGTCGTAACGACTATGCCACAGCGAGTAAAGGTTAAAGTGCTACGTGTCTTAATAGAACGCGCGTTGCAGAAGGTTAAATATTTCGAGGAAAATTTCTATTCTTTTCTATATATACATACACCATAGATTATTTTAAAATATTACAATAAGTAATACATCTATACGTAAGATAGCATGTTTATACAGACCATATATATTATAATATTTGAACTTAACATGCAACATAACATTAACGTTTATATCCCTCAACCCTTCTCATGAAGTTTATAGAAAAGAAATTAAAGATCAACAAATCAAAGTTATAAAGTTATTCAATATACATTATTTAATATAATAAAAATTTTTAAAACTAAAAAGACCAACAGTCATGCATCAAAACCATAGATCGTATAATAGTTGTTATGAAAAAATGCTTTGCGTTAATCCATTGAAGACACTATTCCGTCTATTGGACTCTTTAGCATATTTGACATACTTAAAGATAGATTAGATAGATATTATCAACTGAAAATAGTATCGTTTTAGTACCTGTTATATATTACGATACATTTATTTAAAAAAAAACGAAAACCGAATTGAAAATCGAAACGAAATCCACAATAACCATCTCTAGCAATAAAATTCTCATTCACTTCTAATAAAATAAGACACAATAGTAATTTTCCAAACGCCATATATCGGGACCGTAAACTAGTATTCTCAATTCAATTTCCATATTAGAGGGAATATGCAAGACTAGCCATAAACATTCATTCGACACGGAATTCAAATTACGATATGAATATTGACAGATTAATATAAATATTTCATAAATACCAATATTATTTTTATATTTTTGTGTTATCGTTAAATAGTGTCAAATCTTTTTTATAAATATAGAATAAAAATAAGTTAAATGAAATATCTTATGTTTAAATTTAAACTTTGTCTTAAACAGTTGAGATTTCAAAACTTAACCACCGGAATGAGGTTGGTAGTTTCATTGGCAGTTAATAAGTATTTTGATATCATATATAAGGTAGATGGTATTGATATAAATTAACTGAGGTGGCTACGAGTCTTGGTAGCCTAATAATTTCGTTGAATTTGAATCATGCCTGAGGTGAAGACAGAAATTTTTTTCCATTAATTTTTGGCGCCTGTGATCAAAAGGTTTTTATAGCATTCAAGGATCACGTGTGGTGCAAATAATACATTTTTCAACATAATTACACAAGTTCCTGTATTTCTGCAAAACGAAATATACATTTATACTAACTTTCTAGTACGCTTAGCACGCCTACCTGTTTCAGCTACTATATAGTCTGTCTGGTCACCGGTGTCCAACCCGTTAAGCCAAAGCGATATGATCAATTTTATTTACATAAATCGATAATTATAAGGGATTTGCCGCTACTGTTTTGAGATTTACCATTTTTAATAATTTTGTTACTGAGTTCCAGTGGGTTCATTTTTTTAACCATATCTGCCGATATAAAGATCCTTTCAGAATAAAATTAGTGTCGTTCGACGGCTGCAAAAATAGTCATAAAATTGACTGTATAAGTTTAATCAAAAACTCACTTTAAAATCTAAAAAAGGGAATAAAATGGGTGTTTTTTTTTGTAAAAAAAATAACTAAACTGTTAATTTTTTTTTTTGATGCACTAACATGTCACCCAACCGATGTCAAGACCTTAAGTCTAAATCAAATAGTCTAAGAGTTGTGATTATTTCAGAAGCAAATTTATCCCTGTAATAGGAACACTCATTAGTAAACACACAAGTTTTTGTTGTTGGACTTTTTGGGTATAAAATGCCTTTATGTGGATTTATTGATAACATTGATCATATTGCTTTTTCTTTACGGGTTCGACATCGGTAATCAGGCAGACTGTATAAGGCAGATGTCGAAAAAATGAACAAAAACTTGTTAACTTGATTTTAAAAATAATAATTTCTTTACACATAAAAACTAGCAGCTAAAAGTTTAATTAAGAGAACATAATATTTAAACAACTTCAAAAGTTTTCCCCATGTGTGTTTGTAAGATACCTTTGTGTTATTCTGATGTCTATATGCGAGGAGCTTTCCGTGTTTTGTTTTTTTGTTGATTTATTATAGCTGTCAGTCTCCCTTGTAAACATATAAATAAATTAGTATTACTAATTAGTAAGTTTCAGTAAAAGATAAAAGGTGAAAGACAAGAGGCCAGAAGCGAGAGGCGAAAGGTGAAAAGTGAGAGTTAAAAGATACTTTTAGTTGATTTAGTATAAGCATGGGGTACCATTTTTAATTAAATTTAAAAATTTTGAGTGAAGGTTTATACGCAAATTGACTTTGTGATCATGAAAGCTGATCGATCTATGGAAAGGAGCCTTACTCTTAAAAGGCAAATTTATAATACTACAGCTCAAATTGATTTTATTTTGATATATATTCGTTTTATTTTGTAACTTGTAACGCTTCCCCTATGATTTCATATATACCATTCCATATTCACGGTTTCTGTATTCGCGGCATATTTTTGGAACTAATATATTGTTTTAAACTTTCATGGTCACTAACATTATAGTAATATTTCTGGAACGTTAAACCCCGCGACCGTGAATAAAGAGATTTTAATGTACTGTTACTGACATACGAAACCTCGATTGATTACGCATCGACCAACGTCCGTGAGTAGGCTATATAACGAAGCGCCATCTAACAACAACAAACGACAACCGTATTCCAAGTGTCTCACTAGATGGCAATACGTATCGTGTTATTTGTGTTCTCACTAGTGTCATCTATCGTAAAATAGAAGGAAAGCAATATAGCCAGTTGAATAGCCAGTTTTAGGGTGATACCATTTTTTTGTACTAAGTGGTGTCTCTGTATATTATCTACTTTGTGGTATAAGTATCAACCAATAAGTTTATTAAATAAAATGTTTTTCATTTTTTAAACTTCATGATAATTATCTGTGTCGTTTTATTCGATGTCTTTAGTTGTTTTATTCGATGACTTTAGTTTATTTTCAAAAGAAACTTGTTTTAGCTGATTTAAACTTTGATTTTGATTACCTAGTTCCAAATATGGATAAACGACATACCTTCAAATACCAAATTATATAAATAAAGGATAGTGAAAATCTATTTTTAAAGGCAAACATCGACGATACAATTCTCAACCGCAATGTCATACTAGTTGAGCGTCTTTGTAAAACTCTTCGTCGCTACATTTTACTCGCATCGGTAAGAGGCCTTTTCACGATCCATTGCACAAACACTCGATACTTTTCCACGCTTTTACATAACAATAAAAGGATTCTCTGATATCTCAAGTCTTTTAATACCCCTTTTAAATAATCTGATTGATATCCTATTTCTAAATCACTCGCCTCACGTCGAACTAATAATTCTTATTAGTCAGAGCACATTTCATATTTTTTGAATCTATCGTCTAACGAGAATTCTTAAACAATGGTCTTGTAAGCGATCAACATATTTCATAGTTTGAAATAGTAAATATTTTAAATATATCACCGTGTATCTTAAAGTTTCAAATTCCGTCTCCTATGTAGTAATAACCAATTGCCAATTTTTCTTTGTAAAAATTTTTAATATTCATCACTGCGAGTTATATTAATAGTATTTGACAAACGTTTGGTGCAACAGTAGTGGTCCTGCCTTTAGCACTGAGGGCGCTGAGTTCGAATCCCGGAAAGGTTCGGATAATTGTGTGATGAATACGAGCATTATTACCTGAGTCATGGGTGTTTATATATATTTCTATAAATATTACAACTATGTTTCATTTATGTATGTCTATACGTAACCCTATTATCCATAACACAAACACTATTTGTGCTTACTTTGGGCTAAACGAATACAATGTGAATGTAAGAAATATTGTTACAATTGGTAGTATCGGAGACGAATGATCAAAAATACGGAAAATCGATTTCATGCGACTTGATGGTCATTTATAACTTAAATCACAGATATAATTTCAGCGGAGTGATTCAAAAATAGGCCCCCCTGGACCTTTTGAACTAAAAGCTTAATACACAAATTCTACTCTGTTTGCTTATGCAAAGTAATTTTAAAGGCCATACCAACAGCTGTCTGTCAACAAAGATAGGAGTAAAACGGAGAGTAATAGCTATTATTCAGAGTCGATGCTCTCACTGGTACTTATTTATATGCGTTATTCATAGTGTATGAATTTTCATAGACTACTTTTTTTTAACAGCGTAAATCTGTTAATTCACTATAATGAAACTAATACTGAAACCTCTCCAACAATGGGGGGAGGCACTTCGTACTTGGCAGTAGAAGTATGCGACAACGTTTGTTCCACGCACCGACTCCAAAAACTAGTTGGCATATTTAATTTATTTCCCCATTTTTGGTAATTAATTCAATATATTATAGTTTTAAAGTCGGTAAAAATTTTTAAATTACTTTTTTATTGCTTTCATTTATTAGTAACTAGCAAACCCGGTCACGCGTTGCTATGGTAACGTTGATTGATTATAAAAACTGTTATTTTTAGGCTTATGGTAACCATGGTAACAAACCCACAAAGTCCTTCTTTTATATATGTAGTAGTAGAAATTTTGCCTTTACTATTTATTTCTCAGTTAACTTTATCCGAAAATGTAAATGTAAAGTCATAGTTTTTTTAAAACCAAAAAAGATTTTATTATAATAACGCATAGTACAAAGCCTTACAGCTCCGCTTTAAAAGGCCCTTTCACGGCCAACTGAGCAGTACAGTTGTTCAGTTAGGATTCGCACGAAGGATCTATTCTGTAAGGCTTCTAACGGAAGTGTTTGGTTGGAAGCACCCGATTTGCGAGCGTTGAAACCCCTTTCCTGGATTTGGAAGCGACAGTCCATTTCTCGAAGTATACGCCATTTGTAAATAGATTCTGTAACTGTGATTTAGAAATTTTACTAAATATATAATATATTTCTCAGTTCGTTGTCACTTTGTAAAAGTAAAAAAAAATATCTTGTTCTTCAGTGTATCAACATTGCATTGTTTTAGCTCATCATAAATGATGTCTTATTCGAGTTCTGTAAGCGATGGCTGTAAGAAACATTATGAATTAAAAATATATATTTCTAATACCTTTTCTTATGAAAAAAATCGGAATCCCAGTCAACCAAACAGTGTGATACTAACTACGTAGTAATCAGAGTATAAACTGAAATTCTAAATAACGTTTAACTACCAAATACTTAAATTATAAGAACAAAACTCTGAAATTTCAGGGCTATGAAATAAGTAATTCTTTAGTCTGAAAAAAAATGTATTTATTAGAAATGAATCACTTGGCACACATTTTGATAATGACTTTATTTTCATATTTTTATTTAAATGGACGTGAAAGATAAGAACTTAATTTCTATGTATCAGTCAACAAGATAGACAAATAGTTATAGTTGAAGAGCTAATAGTTGGAAAGCATTATTTTAATATAAATCCTGTTTTTATTTAATAATAATGAGAACACAAACTTGTATCTTAGTCAGACTATTACTTCAACCAAGCCAGTCTGATCTTGCCCTCTTTTCTTATACAAACTGGTTATAATATCATGCATAATCCTTCTTAAAAAAGTTACTTTTAAAAACGAAAGTGTTCAATCAAAAGTCGAAGTTTGATAACAGTTGTACCATATTGCTTAATTTATGTCCCAAAAAAGTTTCAAGAAGAATTTTATTATTTTATTATATTTCCAAGTGATTATTCAAATGGCATAGCGCTAAAGCATGGGATCGTGGAGGAGAATCACTTTTACTAGAGTTTTATTTCTTTTTATTGTTTATGTCCGCCTCGCAAGCCATTACGGCACTTCGGACGTGAATTATTAGGCAAGTTGCTTGCTGCCGCACATTAGGCGATTTATAGAGTTGTTCGCCACATGTACGCCCGTGTAGATAACACTTTAAGCTATGTAGTTCCCACTACAGACTGTGTAAGCAACTGAAACAAACGTGGTTAGTGCACAATGTACAGTAGATACTATAATATATACTCGTATTAATTTGATTAATTTTTTAAGGGACAGAATAAAGCAATCTATTTTCAGAATCAGTTGTATTTTTTTAGCAAATTACAGTTACCCTATCTACCTTTATCGTAATAATTATTAATTTATATATATATTTATATTAACGTACCTAGTCAATTTGTTATTTTGTTACGCGTAAAAATTCTGCTTACTTTTACACTTTCAATTACTTTAAAGTATGCTTTCACTATACCAAAGCCCTTCGGGAGTGAAGGTTATATTTTTATTGATTTATGTTGTTGTTTTATATACTACTTATATAATTCTATTAATTATTATTTAATTAGTGATTTCTCTTAGATACATAGCCACATCGCATACCATACATTAAAATTCTGAATAAAAAAATAGTACAGAATTGTTTATAGATATTCTCTAAATAATTGAAATAACATATTTCTACAATTGTCTCCTCCTGTTTTGCAATTAACTTTTTGCAACTTTTGCAATTAATAATCTGAACAGTGCCTTGGAACCAATTAAAATACCAACTTATAAAACATTTGTTGTAGGTTTTAGGGAGTCTGATAATGATGTTACGAAACATATGTACAGCAAATGAGTTTGTTGAGTACGGCGTACAGAAAATAGCTCAATAAGCTCAGGCCAGTCCAAGCGACAGCGAACAACGTCATATAAAAGGCACATATCTAGGAACAGTCGACGTTCTTCCAAAGTAAGAAGATTGTAAACTCAACATAATTACTTATAATGCGCACATACCAAAGCGAAGACATTACCAATGTCTTTATATATACGAATATATATATATATATATATATATATATATATTTATCTTACCAGTTACGATATTCATCTGAGACGTTATTGTTATTTTGCTATTAAAGCGAAAACCCAGATCACAAACCGCTTCTGCTCTCTCAATCACAGGCAGTTAAATTGATGATCATGAGTGAGTGAGTGTCATAAATGCGAAACTTTGCTTTTGCTTAACTTCGGAACTAAATGTCCTACAGACTTGAAATTTTGGATTTTAAGTATGTGATTATAGCTTACTGGATGACGAAAATTTCTACGTTCTAGTCTTATCCAGAGGTTTTCAAATAGAGGCTTGAAAATGCGGCGAAATGGTTCCAGTAAAGGATGGTACGACAGTGTTTACACTTTAAACAGGTCATTGGTACGGACTCATAAAAATATATATATGAAGTGATCTTGTAAACAGAATGGTAATGATGTTGCAATGGCCATCAGCTCAAAGAAAAGAAACTGGTGAATACCGTCGCAACCAGTACTCTTGTTGTTTTTCAGTGACTGCTGTAGCTTAAATACTTAATATCCGTTGTTTTCTGAACTTCACCGATAACTGGCGAAGAAATATCTTGTGCAGATGGAAGGAAGACACAATATAAGTACTCGCTATATCTATTGCAGATATGCTCACCATTGGCTTGAATTATATAAATTAATAACAAACATTAAAAAAATGCACGGCCACAAGAAATTTGGTGATTTTTAATAAGATTTTTTTTAATGAGGTAATAAAATGTTTAAAACAATTTCTCTAAACAACATGCTGTCTTTGTTTGAAAAAATTAAGCTGGTTATAATCTCTAGAGTTTCCACAGCTCTTCCAACGTTAATATACTTTAATTTTTTCTTTATTAAGTTTTATTAAAGCTGGGCTGTACCAAGATGGATAAGATTTTCATTTATATAAGAACAAAAACATAGACTAAAAACATAGATTTTTTCATAGAATATATTAACAACATTGCTTACCGAACCATAAGACACTAAATCACTTCAACCTATGTTTTTAAGTATTTATATATTTCACTATTAATACATTTATGAAAGTTATAACTTTTTCTTTCGTATGTTCTAAGGGACATATCTTCATATATATCATATTTAAAGCCGGATTATACCCATCTTCATTTATAATCCCTTGTAAACATTGGGATATTGTGAAAGGAGTTTTGCGGAAGCATAAATCTTAAATTTTTACAGATGAATATAAATGGTACTTACCGATTTATTTCCAGAAAGTACATTTATGCTCAATATATGTATTATCCGAGTCTATTTCAATTTGAGAATCGTTACTTAGATTAGTATAACCATTCCAAAACAAACACGACGTGTTATATCTCCAAATAAAACTATCATCAGAAGGACATTTGGATTAGGTGTTGTATACTATTCCCAATCTCATCACAACGCGTCTTATAATTGCTTATATCCGACGACAAATCTAAAATTATTAGTAAGTTGCAAGATGAATTTATTGTGTACATAAGTATGCTTATACAAAGTGATTCATGGCACCGACTCACCGCCTCTATGTACGCGTTTCCGGTGCGAGAGCATAATGTTACGCCAGATGCATAAAATAACGTCGCCGCCCCCATTTTTTTTTGCTTACCTACAGATAACGGTCGCAGCAAAATATTTCGTACTTGCTGCCGCTTAACTTCGTGTCAACTATATCATTTTGTAAAAAGATAATATCTTGAACCAGTAAATTATTGTATAGACCTAAGCACATGGTTCATAGACCATGAACATTCCGATAGAAAATGTGTGGGTTTCTGTCATGCGTGTATCTGTCAGCCATTGTTATAAATATTATTGTTTTTAAGTAATTGTCATTAAAATATAGGTAAATGGATATTTTTAATACTGTTTATCTTATTAGGACAACCAACTAGACATACACCTTACGTGATAATGTTACGATTTTACAGTATTATAACTGAGGTGCTGCCTTACTTGAAGGCTGTCTAAAAGCATAATAATAAAGTAGTTGAGAGCAGAGAGTCTATAGGCACAGAGGCAGTAAAACAAAAAAAAACAAATTCACCTTACCCTATTGACAAAAACAGTTTATACAAATATAATAAATAATACAAACAACAAATCTAATTCAAAAATTAACTATAATTAAGATTACAAAAATACGAGTATATCCCAGTTTTTTCCTCACAATTAAATTATTAAGTGAAACGTATTTGGTTCCAAATTCTTTGCTATTGTGTCTCAGCTTAAGAAAAGAGAAAAGATAAATTTGATAGATTTTTCATTATAAATGTATATTTTGGCATTGAATTGTAATAAAACATAATTGTACATAAAATAAATATATTTAAAAAATGTAGTTATTTATTTGATTTAAATAGGTCACAATTTATAGCCTACTGCCTCTATCACAAATTTTATTGTTTTAAATATCAGTTATCATTTCTTGTGCCAAATTATATTAAACGGTCAGCTTGTTTATGTCACTGTGGTTCATGACGTTGGCATATCATTTATCGGATAAACATTAGCAAAAAAAGAAGAAGAATTTGTAAGAAGAAATTTCTATCTGCCGCCAAGTCAAGTCAATTTTACTTTACAATAAAAGAAAATGATATCCAGTAAACCGATAACATAACGTTACATCATTTTAATAATTTAATAATTTTAACGTTACATCATTTTAAGATTTATGCCTAGCTTTTTATTTTGCAATTTTCTCAAACAGGTAACAAATGCTTTCGTGCCGGAATAAATTATTGTGAAAACTAATTTAATTTTAACATTTACTCAAAATGAGAATAAAAGTTTCTTTTCAATCCTTTTTTCAAGATTTGAAACTTTTACCTGACCAACTATGAAGGACCTAAAAGCTCATGCCGAGGCAGATCCTATGTAGCTTCACATAACATATCTATTTTGTATTTGCTTGTCTCAACTTGTTTTGTTTTATAAAAATCATTTGTTTTATTGTTGGCCAAAACGGCTGCAGCTATAGATTTTGGAAATGCGGGCAGGCATGGATACTTAATCGAGAGGCCGGGACCGCCGATGGGCGGGCTGTTCATCATAGTATGGCGGCATCTAGGTAATGTCGTTACTTTTCAGGAAGGCAGTGAATAGGTTAACGGACTTTGTGGTTGAACGATTAGCTTAGCATGCCCCTTCTGATAGCACCAGGTTACGAGTGAATGTAGAAAATGTCTACATTATCTTGTATCTAGATAGATTTGGTTAATAAATCATTGTACTCTAGATTCGAGTTCCGGATGCAACTGATGTTTGTGTGACAAATACGAACATTTGTATCTGAGACATGGATATTTTTATATATTTCTATGAATAATACATACCTATATATCATATTTACACATATCTACATGTCTTTCCATTACCATATAATCCATAACACAACATAAGAGAGCTTTCTTTGGGCTAAGCTAATTGGTGTGAATGTAAGAATGTTTATATAATCATCATGGTTCCCATGACTGAATCGAGTTTTAAGAGAAGTAGCGTACACGTAGAAATATTTTTTTCGCGGAAACACCTAAATTGCGTAAATACTGTCGCGCTCAGGAGTCGCATGTAAACTTCTTAGAATTCTGGCGTCGTTACAAATAAATAGAAATACTAATGGAGGTTAGTACGAAAAATAAATTATATTAAGTTCATACAATTTACTTTTACAAAACGTATGATTTCACAAAGACCAGAATAAACAGATAATTTATTTTCAAATCGCAAATAATTGGCAGAACGAAAGGCTTTCTGTAGTGTAAAAACAAAACGTAGATGTTAGGCAAATAAAGTGAGAAATTAAGGAACTTTTAAGATCACAGATTAAACAGGCTTATTTATTTTAATTATAAATAAATAAATAAGCCTGTTTATTCTGGGGATTCCAATAATTTATGGGTTTTAGTTTTAAATAAGTTCAGAGTATGTCCCGAAGCTCAGTGTGCCTCTTAGCATAGGCCTCCTCTAACTTTTTCCACTGAGACCTATCACGAGCTACCCTCCTCCAATGACGTCCAACTGTAAGTCTTAGGTCGTCCTCCCATCTTGTTAGTTAGCGTCATTTTAATTGTTCTATAGCAAATCGTACCCGAACAACTAAATATATCTTCAGATCGCTTTAAAATGTTCAGTCTTATGTGCCTATTCATTGACCTGATCATACTTAATTGGCAGGTTACCAATGGCAACCTATTTACATATTTTAAAAATAACAGGTTCTAAAAACCAACGATTCAAATCCTCACTTCAATATTTTGAAGTTATTTATCATTACATATCTCTGTAACCCCAACTGTGTTGTACTAAAAAAGTAAAAAAACAATTAACTTTTTTGTTAGTCTAGCGGATTTTCAAATATTATTCCATTTTCTTCATGAACGTGATTTTTAAATAGAGGTCTGAAAATACATAGAAGTTCGTCAATCTTCTGTGTTATTTTTATAAGCATTATTTGATTTTGTGACAATGTTCATTTCACGAAACAGCTTGATTACAATACGGATTATAGTAAAACGTTATTGCACTGACATTACAGTTGATTTTTTTTATATAGCTTGTTAACAGTGATAGTTCTTGGTTGATACAAAAAAAACATCGAACCCCTATTCAATTTAGCTTCTCGGGAAAAATCGTCAATTCATTATTTGGACAATCATTATACGATTCACATATCTAATAGAAAACTGGGCTATATAAAGCCATCGATGCCGCAAAAGGATGTGTTAATATTGCCAATTAAAGTCCTCTTCGTATAATATAATAACACATTTGGGGTGTTTAAGCATTTAAAGACACTTTATTGGTCACTTTTCATATATTGCGAGTATTATTTCAATCTGAGAAAATAAAAGATGGTCCAAAAGCAATAACAAAATTTTTTGAAGCAAATAATCCAATTCTATAAGTTTTTGACATATTTCCTTAACAAGACGGCCTAAATCGCAAGATAACCTCGCACCGCGAACTATAACTTGATTATATATTTATAGAAATCCGAGTGTTGATATTTCTTATATTCTATAAATTATTTTACATATACTTTTCTTAAGAAATAAATTGATAAAATATAACAAATATTCATATTCTTTCATTGTCTATGGTCAGATGAAAATATTGATATAAACTTGAAGCTTATATCAGTTAACAAAATAACAGTTATTATCATTTCTCTAATATTGAAAATATTGAAAAATTCATTTGAGGGATCTATTGTTTTAGGATAATATATTTCACTAGCTACAAATCATAGCTTATTTTTGTTTGCTGAAATATACCTACCATGTTTCGTGTTAATATAATAGAAATATCTAGTAAGTTAATATATTTTCAATATATTGACTAGTAACTTTGCTTTTACTACTTCGATTTTAGATTTATAAACAGTCATGCTATTCTAATAATTGGAAACTCGACTTTACTCACGAGAACGGCACGGCAAGTTCCTAAATTAATTCAGTGTTCACAGTGGCGTGATTTAAAATGTGAAAAGACGAGACTTAATATAAACTACGAACGACAGAGGGTTAATGATCTTACTTAAAATACTGCCATCGCTGTGATAATTTTAATCGAGCTGGACTGGGGTGCAAGTATTTTTTTTATGGCAAATTAAAATTCTCAGCGCGCGCAGTTTCGGTGGGAAAGGCCTGGATGCGTAAAGATGTACAATACGAGACTTATGCTTTTTGTGTTATACTTTTTCCTGCTTTATAAGGGCAGCCCTGCCATTACCATGGCATTTTGTTAATTGACAGACTTCAATAGCAAAATATCATTGGAAGTTTTAGTTTCGCTGCTATTCGTTTACTACGAGTACAGCTTGTCCGGCTTTTTCCGACCTTCCAACAATTATCGTTATATTTCAACTAATGTCCACATAAACTTGATAAATTATATACTCAAACCTTTTTCATAATTCACTATATCTTTTGGTAAAAACCGCATGCTTTTAGTATTTTTAATGTAGTTACACAAAGATAGAAAGACGCGGCGGAGGACTTTTTTTATAATAATTATGTATGTTAATTTAAAACTTAGTTTATTGTTCTTCTCGATCTCGTTGTTTTCGTCGCCTCGATTTTATATAGACGTTGCGCATGCGAACAATTTCATAAAAAGCAAGTATCTCCTCTCATCAAAATTTAACAGGAAAAAATAGTTTATTTCGACACACTCCGTACTTGAGCAACGCTGTGTTGCTTGAGTACCATCGGAGTAATAATTATATGAAATTTTACCTACTTTTTATTTATTACTGTTTATCTGTTAAGAGTTCTAAGTTAAAAGAGGTCAGAGTTGAAAATGTGAAGGTTTAGACCTTTGGTCCTCTCTCGAACTTACGTTTCCTAATAATATATACAACTTCATAGTAAGTAGTATACTAAGTGCCTCAGGCTCCAAAAATGGCTTCAATAAAATTTATTCAGCATCGTTTACTTTTCTTCTATATCTGTGGGTATGTGTTGAAATGGCCTATAATCTGTTAATAATATATATAAAAAATGACTGCATAATATTACACACTTAATACTATAACAATACTTCAATATAATTTCAAGAAAAAATACTAAACCAACAGTATAGTCAAAAATTTAATATCGCTTTTCGTTTATACTTCATAAGTATACTTAATATCTGCGAACGAACAATATTTGCCGTTATAATAAATTCATACGCACGCTTTTACACCCATGAAGCGCTGAAAACTAACACGCGTGGTGCAAACAGATAAATAGTGAATATCTCTGGCTGTACATGCAAATTGTGACACGCTAACCCCACCGCAAACAGTTCAGTCCGACAGTGCACTGCATTACGCGCTTAGCTATTAAATATACGACGTCATATATTTTTACTACAAAAAAATAATCAGCAATTTTTTAGAATACTTTTTTGAGAAAAGAGGTATAAATTGAACGATCTACGCCCACTACAGATCAATGTCTACTGACTACAGATGCAGCCCACTTAATGCACCTTACAGAGCACTCGAGATAATAAACTTTTGGTCACCGATATGAATGTCTATTGTGAAGTTACTTACTTACTAAACACTAACATGCTAACAAGTCCTCTATCGAGTTACACATATCAATCATTTCGACAATAATTATTTAAGATATAATATAGGCCAGCAACATATTATTTATATATAATAGAATTTTCAAATCATTTTTTGAAAATTCCACATCTTATAAGAAAAAGATTAAGATTTTGATGGGGTCTATTGAACTAGAGATAATATTATTTTATGTTATGTGCTTTTCAATCGATAAATGTTGTTGCAGCGAATTTATTAGTGTCATTAATAATTATTCCGTTAATAAATTCTTAGAAACCAGTATTCAAAATGTTACGTTATTTAATAACTAGTTGATAAGGTACTACTGTTGCATGTCTGCTTAAACTATTGCGGAAACTGTGTTGGCTAATGCATTGTCACTGATACTTGTAATTTTATGTAAAAGTATATGTTTGTTTTCTTTTATAATAAACAAATAAATAGGGATAGTACACACTACACAGCACATGGAGCATTGTTAATGACAATTTTACCGTGTAAATTATAGGCCAATTAAGATTATCCAACGGCTTACAATTTGTGTTAGAAATTTTGAAACATTTTTTTCATTAAAATAATGACATAGGACATTCTAAAGCAAAAGGTCCATCAAATGAGTAATAGGTGTAGGTATCTATTACATATTTAATGAACTTAAAATGTGAATATGTTTCTTTATACGAATAGTAACAATTTTACTGTGTATTAATGAATCATGTTAATTATTATATAGAATAATGTTGCATATTGTATGTTGCCAGTATTAAATTTTATTGGAATGATTTTTTTTTACTTTCTTAGTGTATCACTTTTGACACGTTTGTTTAATAAGTAAAAAACTGTTATCAGTTACCTAAAATACGTATGAACAACATGTATAAAATAAAAATTGGAATGCATTTTAACAGCTTTCGCTTTAATATAACAATTGCTTCGGATCATTAGTTCTAGCAATATCAATCATTATTTTAAGTTTTTTAGCACTTTTAAAAATCGAGATAATGAAAATTATGTATCATTGAACTTAATATACTTATAAACTGAATCAGAGCAATCCTATAACCTTTGCGCCATTTTGACCATTGCTCCAAATACCTACACTATAGCGTACCTTTTTTAATGACCACACTATAGCAAAGGTTTAAAGAAACTACATCCTGTCATAAAAAATTAAAAATCACTAGAAGTTCCGATCCGGCATATAAGACGTCTACCGGATCTATTTTTAATAAACCTAAACATTTTTATCAGAATAAGATTGCTAACTATAACATAAAACTAAGATTATTGTGATCTTTTTTTTATAGAAAATAGATATGCGCTTGACTACTATCTCGCCTGATGGTTAAAGTGAATGAATTAGATTTAGATAGTTAATGAAAGTTTTATTAGATACTAATACAAACACAACGGTAAATATTAAATACCTAAGTTTTACTAGGTAAGATACTATATTTGCTGTTCTTTTATTTTTGATTCTTTCTTTATTATGACAGAAAGAATAAAGTTGATATCATAAAATATTTAATACTTTATAATATTATTTAAAATATTTACTTGGAAACTATTCTGGAGAAGTTTATACACTGCATGAATTATATTTCTATAATTTAAAAAAGGTGTTGGCATTATCTCCATACACGATAAAACATTTTTTTAAACAACTTTTGATAAGTGTCTTACGCGATTCCGATAAAGTAAAAAAAATATGGAGTCTAGAAAGATTTCTACGTGTCAGAATTTTTATTTAAATTTAAATGGGTAACAACAAAGTAGTACAAAGACAACGGCTTTTATTTTGGAAACAATACAGAGCTTATTTACAACAGCGACACAGTTCAAAATAGGGAGGTGTCTGTGAAAGCTGTAAAACTCGACTCTTCATTCAACTCAGCTCTATTTCATTGCTTGCAATGGAACAAACTACATTTAAAACATTAACTTTTGGGGGAGTGCCAAGGTATTAACATTGTGACCACATAATAAAACACCGCACATAGCTGAAATGCTATTAAAGTTACAAGTTAGAAATAAAAAATATACCGGTAAGCCTGAACGTCGTATCTGCAATATTGTAGTCTAACATAGTCAAATTGCAATTATGTGTCTTTGCTATAAAGTTGGTTCATTAAAATATTTCGTAAGCTTATTATAAAATTTTAGGCTTAATCATTTTTCTAAATAAAACAAATCAAATCAATAGGTAATCAGATATCGAACTCGTATTTCTATGCCATAACTCCTGGGTACCCAAATCAGATCTTAAACAAGTCTAAGAAGCATAAACCTAGTGCAAGATTCTAATATGATGCAGTTTACTTACCTTTAGATATAAGCCTATAGTATCCGTTGTTCTAATAACGGATAGTAGGCTACCGTTACTGCACATACTGCATAGATGGCATTAGACTGCCCGCTGTGACCACAGACCGCAGCCATTCAGCCGGGCTATCTCACTGCTCTGCGGGTACGTTGGCTATTACGCAATTAAATGGCACACAATTACACCTCATCTTTTACCAGACCTCATGCTAAACATTGTCACTATTATCTCTCTTTCGTTCCACTCATATTCTGTAAAATATCATACAAAAGACATATTTTTTTTGACATTTAAGATATTCCTAAATTTACCTCAAAATCTGCAAAAGGTCGATCTTCCCTGAACGAATTACGATAGTGAAATTAGTTATGTTGAGGAAAAAATACACGTTTTCGAATTATCCAAACTGAATGTTCGTGAATAATATCTCGGAAACGTATGATCGATTTGCAATTTGATTTGAAAAGTTTATACATATTCCATTATTGATTAAACTACATCCATCCATATTAGGCCCACGTGGTGTGGTATAGAGCATTCTTCCCGCAGTTTTATTAACAGTAAAAATCTATGCTCCAACGGGGAGGGCATTAAAATAGGCTTGTGATGATGAACGGATTAACATTGTAGTATCGTATAAAGTTAAATAGCACCAACAACGCTTCTTACTTAAGCATATCGTGAAATGCGACTTATGGTACTGGAAGTAATCACAAATCACCTCCCGTAAAATGGGCAGGAGCGTTTTTGGAATTTTGATCTCCAATCAAATTTGAGATTATGACAAAACCACTCCATTTTTAAGGAGGATTTCATTCAGCAGAGATTTTTTTTAAACTAAGCTAATGAATGGATATTCTGTTAAAGTTAGGTCGTTGATGATTGAATTTATCAAAAATAATACAGAAATGTGGATACAAGACATCATGAGATTTTAAAACTTTTATTCTCTACTATTACATTTTCCATTTACTATTAAATAAACTAGACATTCAAATTCAATGAGACAAAAATATCTTTAATGGTATATGTTCCTCTTTATAATCAGATGATTTTTTGATGTTTTATGTTAACAATGCATGTTTATGTCGATGCAGAAAGTCGTAAAGTTTTATTTCTCTAAGAAAATTATATCTGGTAAGCAATAGCATTTTTACCCAACTAAATGTTTAAAATTTTAATATTATTCTGAGCTCGTTATTTAGTATCTTAAGTACATACATACCTACAGAATTTGATAAGTTGGGAATTGTAATTTAGTTTCAACAGAAAGTAATTTAGATTTCGTCTTGTCACTTAAAAGACGTCGCGTGTGGGTAGTAGCTAAAAAAATATGGGAGATTAATATGTACTTATTTTAATTACATTTCAATAACATTTAAAAGGTTTATTTATTTATTTACTTTAATTTTGTAAGATTTTAACATACCTATATTAAAAGTAGGTATATAGTTTAATGTAAAATATATTTCTCACTAACTGGATTGGTTATTATTATCGAAAACATAAGCGATAAATCAATACATAAATTCAATAAGTTCGAAATCGACCAATTAGTCACAACATAGTATAAAATAAAGTCGCTTCCTGCTGTCTGTCCCTATGTATGCTTAGATCTTTAAAACTACGCAAAGGATTTTAATACGGTTTTTTTTATAGATAGAGTGATTCAAGAGGAAGGTTTATATGTATAATACATGCATAATATAGTAGAGCATCGTACCCGTGCGAAGCCGAGGTGGGTCGCTAGTATACAATAAAATTATAGACCACCGACGCAGTGAAAAACAACACATTAACCTATCCAAAACTTTATCATAACATTTATCTAATTCCCTTTTAACCTGTGCATATTATCTTTCCGTACTCTTTAAAAAAAGGTTCTTTAAATTAAAACAACTACATAACATTTTTGAACTTTTATTTTACCGAGTTTCATAAATTAATATTACCTACCTACCCATCAGTTTTTAATTTACTTCTAAAATAAAAAATGACAGAGAAGTTATTACCTTTTTCAAAAGACAGTACAGAATATAAAAAAGTAACTAACTGATTTCTTAACTTCAAATAGGATTACACTAAGTTGATAATTTATTTTTTTAATGATATTTTGCATCAGGCTATTGTCGATGTTTCAGTTGAACTTCAATCTGTGCCTAAAACTTAGATTGATAGATAATGCAAATTCCTATCTGGTCGTTACTGGAACGTGGATCACTGGCTTCAGTTGGAGAGTTCGCGCACTAATCCGTTTTCCATTAACGTTCGTGGAGTGCCGCTGTGTTCGGCTAGGGCCGGCAGCTGTTATCACTTATTCCATTTTTGAAATCAAGTTAAAATCTTTTTATCGGTTTTTGTATACTCCACCATTCATTTTATTAAAGGAATCAGAACGTTTGCTACGGAAAATTAAAAATGCCAATGCCATTAAAATACATTAAAATTGGTCGGTTGTTTTTCTTAAACTAACTCAAACTGTCAATTAATATTTATAATAGGTAGGTAGGTAGGTAGGTTTATTTTGAAATAAAGACAAGCTAGCAATGCCCAGGTATAGGCTCCATAAAATAAGCAACTCCTTTGCAGGTCACTGTATACGAATGTACAACACGCTGCCACGTAACATGCATGACTTGTCAATGAATAAATTTAAATTTTTAATTAAAACTCAGTTATGCAAAAAGGCTTATTACAGTGTTAAAGATTTTTTTAATGATAAAGCAGCGTGGATCTAAAAGAAATGAATTGCTCGTTCTCTGAATCGTTTTGTAATATACACAATTTGTAAGACATTTGGCGATTTTATAAGAGTTTTGGCACATGAGTTTCTTGCCCGATTCTTCTCATGTTAGCCCCTACGTCCGGAATCGGGTCGCTCGTGGCGATTACATGCGCGGCATCAACTCCGCGGATGTACTTGGCGCTAGCGCACGGGCTATCTTTATTATAGAAGAATATTTTTTTTGATTCTGTAAAATTGACGATTTTAAGTGCCCGCAAGGGCCTATGAAATAAAGTTATTTTGATTTTGATTTTTTGATTTTTATATATAGTGAAGGCTTAGAGTGAAAGAATTGCAAACTCTTTTTAAGAAGTTTTTTAAGGGTTTCTCTTGGATGTACCAAGAGAAACATGAAAATTGTAAATATAAGTAGTTCTTCAAATCAATCATGTTTTTTGGCAGTGCGTAAGGCAATAGAATCAACCCTATCATGTCTCAATCCTGATGGATACCCTGCAGTAGTCCCGTGAATATGCAGACTTTATAGTGGACTAAACTGGTTATTAACTTGCAAAACAGGATCGGCACAAAGCGCATTTGATTATTGGTTATCATGATGAAATTGCCGCTTCTTTCCTACCACCTACCATATGATAAGTGAGTCTATTTATTATGTACCTACAATCCACTGGTTCAAAATTTGTTTATTTATTAAAGATTTATAAAAGAGCTTTTAAAAGAAATACATCATACTTACAAATGCCAAGAAGTGTACGCCAGCGGTCCAGTTCCAAAATTAGATGTATTCATATAAGTATATGTAAGTATATAAATTAAATTATAAAAATAATTAGGTGTTACACTCACCTATAAAAATAAAATAGAAAGTGAATAAATTTAATCTTACATGTTGCTAAGAATTATATTACGTAGCATTTTTACTTCACTTTTTACTATTATTTTTAGATATTGTTAGCAAGAACTATATGATGATGGCACACACTACTGCACCGAAATATCGTAACGTCAACAAGTGTAAAAATACCATTTGCATAAAACTAATGATAGTGAACGTGTAAGCAACATGGCTTAAATTTAATATCCATGATTAATCAATTCAATCATGTTTAATGAATGTTGCTACCTTACTTATAAATGTGACAAACCCTACAGCGGCAAAACTTTGCATCGACATACGCTGCAGCGACAAACGTCAAGGTGACGGCAACGCCACTTTGCGACGACAAACTATTCGGTGACAGCACATTGCGTAGTAGTAACACATGGTTCGTAGTCCATGTATTCTACAATGGGAAATATCTATTCATTATCCTTTGGGACAATAGTCAACCCGCATATTAAATAAACACACATTAAACTTCATCAAATTACATTACTATCAGACAATCTGTCAAAAAAACAATCATGGATATTTTTTAAACAAAGGAGTTTATAATATTTTTTTGTGAAAGTAACCTTTCCTCTTCTTTTTTTTCTTAATCAAAGCCTTTGTTATTTTTTGCACTTCGCAGTTTATAACGTTTTGTTATTTCTTGAACTCGTTGATAATCATAAAATCATTTACTTTCTATGCAACAGCGTTCCATCTGTTATGGCAGTTTTAAACAGAGATTTGAGTGTTAGGCATATACAGTAGGTAAGCTACTGACCAATTGCTTTGTATATTGTCTTCTTTGTGGATTTTTTATAGTAAAACATCTTATGAAAGAACTTGGTCTCTAATTATTTCAAAGGCTGATTAGATATCTTCGAATAATCTTCGGATTCGAAATATGCTAGAGTAGCTCAATGCCGAATTTCATAATACAATTTAGAATTGTCCTTATATTTTTTGTCAAAACAATTAATACAAAATACATCTCTAAAATACATAAATATCTTATCATAGTAAGAAAACAAGAACTTTTTTATAGGTCTTAAATTCATCGTATTGAAATTTATTTATTTATTTATTTATTTATTTATTTGGAAAACAAACAGCATTAATGACACAGATGGATTTCACAAATTAAATTTTACATTTGCCAAAATAGTTTTCACTTATAAAAATAGTTCATAACTGTTGAGTAACAATTTACGTGTAGTGTCAGTTACAGAAAAGAGAACGTGTAATCTGCAAAACAATGATTCACATATCTATTTTAATATTCCAATTTTAAAATAAATTATTTATATGCAGTGTGTGGTAAGAAAATAAAACTAAATACAATTTAAGCATCAATTGCTAACAACTTTTTAAATTTAGCAAGTTTATATCTAAAGATATCGATGTGACTATATTTAGAATTATAAGAATTCATAGCTCTAATCACAAACCTGTTGCCTGCGTAGTTGGTCCTAGCCTGTGGAGGGGCAAAAGTAGCTGTAGTCCGGAGACTAACCCGTGTGCATTTCAGTCTAATTTTATCCAGCAAATATGGAGAATCAATTTGATTATTGAGAATTTTATGTAATAAAACTTGATCCCTGCGTTCCCTTCGAGTCGATAGTGACACAATATCAAAGTTCAAACTGTTGAATTTGTACTTCAACCTCCTCAAGAATTTCTTTTGCACTTTTTCAATACACTTAATATAGGTAGAATACTGAGGGTTCCAGATTGTCGATGCATAATCCAATTGTGATCTTACAAAACTATTGTATAGGAGCAACCACGTGCTGATTTTAGTAAAGTCCCTACCCTGACGAAAAATAAACCCCAACATTCTTAATGCCTTAGCCTTGATATTGTGTATGTGCGATGAAAACGACAACTCACTGTCTAATGTCACTCCCAAGTCTCGCACCTCGGAAACGCGCTTAAGATCTCTATCAAGAATTTGATATTTGTATAAGATTGGTGACTTTTTTCTTGAGTACGATATAGCACAACATTTATCTACATTGAGGTACATTTTATTCATGTTGCAGTACTGGCACAATCTAATTAAGTCATTTTGTAGATTAATGCAATCCTCAGTAGATTTAATGATATTATATATTTTAGTGTCATCTGCAAATAAAAGGAATTTGGCTGTTTTAAAAGATTTGGCAATATCATTAATAAAAACGTTAAAAAGTAGTGGACCAAGGTGCGAGCCCTGGGGCACGCCCGACGGGATGGGCACGAAGTTAGAGGTATAACCCTTAACAGTGACTGCCTGAGATCTATTCACAAGATACGATCGCATCCACCTCAAAAGATCACCGTGTATACCGATATATTCCAGTTTGGTAATCAAAATTTTGTGAGAAATTTTATCGAAACACTTCGAAAAATCGGTGTACACGGCGTCCACCTGAAGACCACTGTCTATTCCTTCAAGTACACAATCCAAGAACTCGCACAGATTGGTTTCTGTTGAACGACCCTGAAGAAAACCATGTTGTTGGTTAATAAGATGGGGTTTCATTACTGGAAATAAACTATCGTATATAATTTTTTCGAAAAGTTTAGGGATAATCGCAAGCTTAGAGATGGCTCTGTAATTGCTTATGTCATGTTTGTCACCACTTTTATAAATAGGTGTTACTAGTGACTGTTTCCATAAAACCGGCATTTCCCCGCTTGACATAGACAGACGGAAAAGAAAACAAATCGGGCTCGACAACTGCGCAGAACACATGCGTAAAAAGTGGGGATGAATCCCATCTGCACCCGAACTCTTACTATCATCAACACGAGATAAATACTTTTGTACTATGTCTTCAGTTATATCAATACTGTTGATTAAACACTCACCAAATTCATGAGGAGGCTGCACGTGTGAGTCACTCGCAGTGGTACCATCAAAGACTGATTGAAAAAATGTGCTAAACATATTGGCTATCGTCGATCCATCAGATCCAATCTGATTAACCAAATACATGGACTCAGGTATAGAATTTATACCTTTCTTGGAGTTTGTATAAGAAAAAAATTTTTTACTATCTTGCTTAATGTTATTTTCAATTCGAGCCATGAATGAGTCATAACAAGCAACCTGCAATGATTTTGTATTTTTACGTATTTCTGAAAACTTAATATAATCGCACTGCCTTCCATAAATTTTCCATTTTTTGTGAATTTTTTCTTTTTTGTTGAGTAAATAACGTAAAGAACGCGAGTACCAAATGGGATACCGTTTATTGTATTGTATAGTTTTCTTTGGTATGTATTGATCAATAATTTTATTTATTATTTTATAAAAAATTTCAACAGCCTCATCAATTCTATTAGTCCCGAACTGCATTTTCCAGTCAACGTTTGAGATTTCACGCCTAATGATTTCATAGTCAGCAGCAAAGAAACAAAGAACTGTGCGCGGCGTTGGTTGCAAGTATGAGTCAATGGCGAGCTCACACTCGATGGTCAGTGCCGGGTGATGCGCGTCCTCGGGCAGAGACAGAGGCGCAACTCGACTAACATTACATTTATATCTAGAAATCACAAGATCCAAACATCTGTTATTATAATTATAAATGCTGTTGTATTGCGACCAACTCGTAAACGATAGAAAACTATGAAGTTGATCAATCAATGAGTTAAAATCTGGATTTAATAAAAACATTTCACCATTTGAACCCTGTTTCCACTTGGCATCACGAATATTAAAATCACCTAATAAGATGTAATTGCTATCCGGTTCATTTACACTTATGTCAGCTATGCCATCAAAAAACATTTGTTCAGATAGTTTTTGGTTAGAGGATTGTAAAAAATAACAACAAAAAATATAAAGTTTTCTATATTGTGCCCGATCTATGATAATACCAATACTTGTGATTTCGCTGTCGGCAAGGGTAGGCAACGCGTGTTCTGTTCGTATATCAACCTGGAGACCTCGGCGCACAGCAATTAATGTGCCACCCCCTCTAGTCGTTCCGTGAGTATTGTAATCTCTGTCCGTTCTATACACTATATACCGATCATCAAATAATTCGGCATCGAAAATGCCTGGTAAAAGCCATGTCTCGGTAAGACAAATTATATCGTAATTAGTATTTAGTAAGTTGATTAAAAACTTTGTAGTCTTACCTCGTAAGCCGCGTACGTTTTGATAATAGATGGTTAAATAAGACATTGTAAAATTAAATAAATAATTGGTACTAAAAATCGTATGCGCTCCACAAACAACTGGTTAACCACCACTATGACTGACATCTGATTTGCAAGAAAACACTTAAGATTATTATCACCACTATAACTCGAAATTTCGGAAAGACTTTTATCAACTTTAAATAAACAATACTTTAAAGATAATTCACTTAAACTATTATTTTTACAATAAATAATAAAATGACGGTAAAGTAACAATTCATCAAATGTTAATGTGTATACATAACAGTCAAAGAATAAGTATTGCTTGCCATGTACGCGATACACTGCTTTCTGCGTATAGCGAGTGAAACAGAGCAAACTATCAACAAAGGCAATGGACAAAAATTGCAACGGTACAAAAGCTAGTCTGCCACACTCATTAGTACCGATGACGAGGTCAACACAACACAACAAAACAGGTTGGACGGCAGCGTTTCTCAATCGGTTATTGCAATTAACGAAAAGATCGTAGTAGTCACATCGATATTTGACAGAAAAGAAAATAAGTAAACAACATATACATATTAGGCGTAGAAAAATCACATATATATAAAATATTAAGAAAATAATAAGCTTAGGCGCCCCGAGATATAGTATAATAGCTCTTATATGATTTTGTTTAAAGCCTCTTCCGACGTGATATGTAGTACGGCTGATTGTTCGTTGCGGCGCACCATAATTGTACAATTACGTACCCAGCAATAAGCATAACCTTTTTCTTTAGCTCTTCTTTTTGCCTCTTGGAGGAGATATTTATTTTTTGCTGAAAGGTGATCGCTCGCATAGATATGGCTGACGGAGTTGGCGAAACCGATATCGCTTGCCTTAATGTTTTTCAGTTTCCTGAGGGATGCAAGGAAATCATCTTTACGATATCGTGATTGCATTTTGAGTATGACAGGTTTAGGCTTGTTCGTTGCATTTGTATCACTTTTTACAGCAACTCGAGTTACGAAATCTATATCTGTTTCTATTTGTAGCGGAAAGGAACACCGGTCAGCCAGACGTTTCACTATTGAAATCAAATTTTCCCCGGTTTTATAAGGAATCCCATTAAATTGGATATTGGAGCGGCGCACCCATTGGTCATTCCTTTGACTATCTGCAACAACGTTATTGACCACACACCTCAAGTCGTCTATATCGGTCTTGACGTCTTCCAAGGCGGTTAAGCGCGAATCCATTTCAAGAACACGATCAGAAACATCCTTGATTTGGCTATTGAAGGCATTCTTAAGATCCGCAATGTCAGCCTTAACCTCTTTCATGCTCGCCTCTAATGACTCAAAAGATTTTAATTGCACTTGAAGATCTGTAACTTTAGCCAGAATG
This sequence comes from Calamotropha paludella, assembly GCA_927399485.1. Lineage (NCBI taxonomy): Eukaryota > Metazoa > Arthropoda > Insecta > Lepidoptera > Crambidae > Calamotropha > Calamotropha paludella. Next base: position 18,789,651 of record OV656812.1, read on the forward strand.
TCTTCCAATAAAGCATCTCGTGTTTGACCTTCCTCGATCTGAGGTTTAGGCGATTTAGTTCGCTCGATCCCAAGTCCCGATGTCGATGATTTCGTATTTTCACTAGTCTGTCCAATTTCTTGGGAGTGTGTTCCCTCTGCATGACGGCAGCCCAAGCATAACCAGGAGTCTCTATTTGCACCGAGACGGCTAAAACCCCGTTCCGTTATACCACCACATTTGAAGTGATATTTTTTTTTACAAATTGCGCATTCCGGACCATGTAAAACCGTATCACTGCAATTTGCACATTTATTGGTAAACATGTTGACAACCACTGCACTGAATACTATAAAGCGTAACAAAAGATAGCAAGTTAACTCAACGGCGGTTAGCGCCTGACTGAAATGTAACATAATGAAGGCAAGGAATGATCTTGCCAGTTTAAAGCTTTTTTTATTAGTAAAGGTTTGTTATCGTTTCTTATTTCAATGTATTGTTACTAAATAATCAAAATACACCCTATGTAATTGTCAAGGTAATTTCTCTTGTAATTGAGTCTGTTAATTGCATTGATATTATCGACGATTGTTTGTTGGTTCCGCTGGCACGGCTAAATGGATTTGAATGGAATCGGTTCATAAAATCGCATCTAGAAATCTATAATCGATTCCTATAATTTGGCTACAATATCCCTTTAAAGAATAAATGACATCCATAAATTATATTATTTATATATCAGTGTAATTCATAATAAGTTCCATGCTATGTGTCGCTGCACCGTAGCGTATGTATTGTACTCGAAGCTGTGAATCGAATTTGAAAATTCGAAGCAAAAGTCCAATAAAAGATAGTAATCATTCAAATTATTACTTGCGTATTAAAAAAATCCTATCCACCTTGGCTTTTTAAGGTACATTTTTACACGAAAACATTGCTTTGGTTTGAGCCGTAAGATAACGTCGTGGAACCCAAATAAAGTTTAGATTAACACGATTTTTAGCAGACGGAGAACTTACAGGATTTCTCTATTCTTTTTCCTGAAAAAGGAAGTGTTTAATGATTTTTATAAGCTCATTTTTATTTGCTGCAATGCAGTTCGTGTAATAATAGATGAAAATAAGAAAGATTTACAGAGACAACGTATAGGCAGCTAAAACTAACAAATTTCTGTCAGGAGTAATCACTTATCCTTTTGAGTTGGGTTATTAATTCAAAATTATAAAAATTCCATTTGGATATTCTATTTACTGATAAAATAAACATGTTTTAATCCCTGTGAGCCCTGAAAATCTGCATGTTTCCAGTATGTTTGTATATCAAAAACGATACAACAAACGGCAGCGAACAATCCTTAATGAAAGCAAACAGACAAACGAGATATACGCTATGATCCGATTTCCAATTATTATGTAACAACCGAGCGAGCTGTACCGTGCAAGGGTGGAATCCAATCGAGAATTTCCATTCCATCAAACAATGAGAAATAAGGGCTAAAAATTATAAATAAATAACTAATACCATAGTCAACAATCCGGCTTACCTAATGAATGAAATAGTTATAGTGATATCATAAATTTATATTTTGGCATTATCAATGAAAAATTAAGTAGAATTTTTTTTTAAATAAAAATATCATACAGTTGTAAAATTTTTTTTTCAGTGATTTTTTTAAATCAATACCTTTAGTGCAGCCGCTCATGATTACGGATGTTAAGCAAATTTTGCAAGAAACGGGTAATAAAAAACTAAAAAAAGAGTAAAAATATTTTTATTCAATATGAGAATTTGTAATGCATTAATTGAAAGTCAACAACAATGCCATGGCTTCGTAAGTCCTACGATGGAAGACTTGTACCGAGAAGAAGCGACAAGAAAGTCAGCAAGGGTGGTTTTTCACCCTTCAATGTATTACAGAAGTTTTAAATTTAATGAAATGTTTTGAAGCTCTAATAAAAATGCATAAAAAAAATAACTTAACAAAATATTAATTAGCAGTATGATTATTAAAGTAAAGGCAGTTAAATCCACGCGTTTTTCTCTTTAAATAATTATAAATACTGTAATAGTGTTTTTACAGAATTATTTTGAGATATGTGTGTGTTTCCGGTTTTCCAATCCATGCAGAGCTTCTGCGGTGGGTTATGGCGCGTTTTAACTACGGTGTTTTAAGGCCTATATCCAGTAATGAAAATATTAATAGGCTGAAGATGATGTTGTTCAAATATAACAACACCATTGATGGTGCAGTTTCTTAAAGATAGTTTTGGTTAAAATCTCTTCACTTGGAAAAACGATAAAAGCTTGGTGAAACGCTTTCTATATTTCTTTGTTTTGTATCTGTTCATTTGCGCTATGTTAATTTGCAATATCTGTTTTTAAACTGCCATTTCTTGGGTACCAACTGCCAATTATACATACGTATGTTGCCATAAAATTTTATGTTATTTATTACAATATGTTTTTTTTTTAAACACAAAAATATTAATCAGATTTCTTACATTAACACCGATTACCCTTATCCAAAGTAAGCACTTTGTGTTTTATATTAGAGTAACAAATAGACATACATATGGTTACCTTTTGTTTCTCATAATTTTTTAAAAAAATTTTAAATCCATAATTTTAATATAAATATATAAAAATATAGATAGGTTGCTTGCTGGTGATGGATAAAAAAATATTTGTTCCAACCTAATCTAAAATGTTTATCAGATTATACCTTTTCCTATAAGTGTTTTTTAATTGTGCCTTAAATACATATAAATAACCCATACATACATATAAATAACCATGATTCAGGTACAACGCTTGTATTCAACACACAAATTCGACTCGAAACAGAAACTGTTTGTATTCACAGAATCGCCATCGCCATTTCCGATTGGTCAAGCCATTGAACAAGAAAACATGAGACGTATTGGGTAGTCAAATGATTTGCTACTTAGACTTAGCGACCGTCATGGATTTTCTTGATTATTGTGAAAATAAATAGAGATAGATTCCTCAATAATTTTTATGTTTAATTTCGTCCATTTTTTCCTATACAGTAAACCATATGTAATAGCGCTATATTATTCGTGACGCACTGGCAAAAATCTGAAAACTACTACTGAATTCAATAAATATTAAAAAGTTTTCGCAATTTTATTAAAATAAATGTTAGACATTGGTAAATCTTTGCAAGCTTTCTATACCATTAAATTAAATTAAAGCATCTGTCTGTGGTTTTCAAATGAATGCAAATCATAACTTATCGTTTTTAAAATTCCCTAAATGTCCCTAAGAATGTTCCAAAACGGCTATACGATTATCAATGAAAATTTTACATTATATAAACTTAAACTTTATTTGCAAGTCCTTAAATGCTATAAATGAACATGACCAACACATCAAAGCCAGATGGAGTTTTATATTGCCTATAAGTAAGTTTCATTTTATCTGTTTTAGCACTGCTGACGTGCGAAGATTTCTGGGATTTTATTTCATCTCATTATTTAAGGGTTTCATTATATTAATTAAACTAGTATATAAACCTATTTATTATCCACTTTAGACCCTAATTTTATTTGTTCAGGGCACCGTCTGTCGTGTCGGCTATTATATAATCTGTAGGCAGCATAATAAAAATAGCTATCCAGCACCTGCGGAGCGGGGCACTTAGGGAGATTGAAATAATTAAGACTCTCGTAGTTGTAGAGTGTAAATAATGACTCTTTTTATATAAAACAATAGGCTTTAAATATACTAAACCCAATCAATTTTACTTAATGGCGCTTATAAATACTGGTGGCGCTAGAATTAACTAATCACACGACTTCTTAACAAGATTTGTGATGATATTCATAATATTCATATAACCTTAAAATTAATATTACCCACCGTTACTTATAATATGGCATGTAAATCTACAATAATATTATAAAGAGGAAAGATTTGTTTTTTTTGTATGATTGCAATCAATAAACTCAAAAACTAATAAGCCGATTACAAAAATTCTTTCACCATTGGAAAGCGACATTCACGCCGAGTAACATAGGCTATATTTAATGCTAGAAAAAAATTAAAGAATTTAGTCCACCCGTGCGAAGCCGGGACGGGCCGCTAGTGTATAATAAATGATTATTTTCTTTATATCGACAATGTTACACGTTGTGGCGGCTAACAGGAACTCTGGCAGGCACAGATATTGTCTAAAAATAGTAAATCAGTTGCTGTAAATACTTTTGATATCGGACCAAATTTTTATGTCATGCCGGAATGCGCTCATTGTGAATCATTGCACATTGCTCGACCACTGCGTTTCACACCTACGAATGGAACAATACTCGGGATATTCCGGACCACTGAGCACCGCTCGTTCATAGAGAACTGAACTGATTTCCTCTACGCTCGCTTGTTACAGCCGTTAAACGTGATTGCTTACTGCAGCGAAATGATCAGCTGCATATAAGATTAAATATAATTTGGGAAGAAGCTACTTTCCTTTAAAGCTCTGCTCTATAAAGGTGCAAAATTAAATTGAGTATTTTCACAGTCAGGATCGATTTAAATGCTGCTTCTAGCGCAATAAAATATCTGAAAAACTAAGGACCTCCGTGATAAGTGGCTCACATACCGGTTATCATAACAACCCCACTCCGAGGTCCCGGGTTTCATCCCCGGCCGGGGAAAACTAACTTTTCTATGTTGGCTCGGGTCGAGGAGTTATGTAAACGGCGTTGTTTCCGAATTTTATAGCACAAGCTTACTTACTTAGCTACTTAACTTGGATTCAGGACAATGTATGCGATGTTGTCTAATTTTTATTTTCTTTATTTATGGCTTGCACTATTTGTGCATTTAGCCAGTGTCAAGTAAGTATAATTGTCAGTTATATATTTATATATTTTTGCTAGGTTTCAGTAAGTGTGTGGGGTTTTACCGAAACCTCCCCGTAGACTTTTTGAGAGAGCAGGAAAAGACAACTTCCGCTGCTTTGTTACACTTGCCAACACTCTTGTATGTTCACAAACAGTGGTTAATAATCCACCATTATTACGCACTAATATCCACCACAATACAAATTTCAACAAGAGAAACAAAACCACCAACGTGACGCTTCCCGCTCGTGCCACAAAGTCCCAATATAATTTAATAATAAATCAAACTATAGGCTAAAAAAACCATTCATCATCTCTGCCAAAGATCAATACATCGTTAGCGCTAGAGAAGTCTAGGTTTTTGTTTATGTCATATAAAGTAGGTTTATAAGTATAAGACGCTAAGGCGCTGTAATCAACTTTAAAGGTAGAAAAATCTTATAACTGATTTTGTTTAAAACAACGTGACAACTATAATAAATCAAATGGAAATTGACTACAAAATCAAACAAATATATTAAATAAAAGCTAAGGTTAATACTAGTAAAATATATTGTTATTTCACCTTTTATCTTATTTCAACAGTAGTTTATAATATAGATAATTTTATTTGAAGATTGAAAAAATTTCCTCAAAAGAAACATGACCAAACTTTTTAGACCTCCCTGTTAATCTCTCAGAACGTGCCAAACTGATTTACATTTAGCTGACTTGTTTTAACAGTTCACAGCAAGAAATGAACAACTGCAGCTCGACCTAAATTTGCAAAATTTACTTACACACAGACACTTCCATTCGAATGAATTGAGATTGACTTTTTATTACTACAAAATTATGATACCATAATACTTATGTATGAGATATATTTAATTAATCTTTGCCCGTGATTTCGTTTTCAAGGATGTAGGAAAATAACAATGTAGGTATCGGAAACGTATGTTTTTTTTTCTGAGAAGCGCTGCTTGAGGACGTTGCTGATAAATTGCTCTTCCTAAGGCAAGTGCTTTTTTGTAAATGAAATTATTTTTAAAACCATATGGAGCGTACACAGAAAGGTTACTAAAGGTTACACGCGAAAAACCTGCATATAAGGCCACGAGAAAAGCAACAAATACTGAAGTCCACCCCCGCAACAAATAATGACTGGCCCGGAGCTTTATTCATAATCAAAGCCTCACAGGGAACTGTACCTACTTCTTAGAAAATGAAAGTAAAGTTATTAGGAATAACGGGGATTCTAGGAATGAAAACATCACCGGCGCCACATATGGTTTTATATATATGTTTTGCTCAACCAAGCAGTATGCTATTACGAATTTGGGAGGAATATTTGTCATTAAAAAATTATAGTAGTCACTTATTTTTAGTCTTCGTACTTTTTTTTTGCAAAGCCCTCAGTATTAGCAATAGGTATAAGTTTATTGAAATTGAATTTATCGAAAACTGAGTCTATTAATCCATTATTTCCACCCAAATAACCTATGAGCAGTGATTCCTTTAACGAAAATAGTGTGAATATACTTATTATTGCCGATTCTTAATCACTGTTAAATATTCAGCATGTAAATAAAAAATACTGTGAAAGCTCCCATCCAGCCAGATTTCCATTCGTAAATTAAATGGCGTACCACACAGAGAGTGCGCTTCCAATAATTGACTGATAAAGCGATTTCTTTGAAATTGTATATGTTGGTACGTGTATATGCAGATAAGAACATAAATGTACACAAAACAGAACGAACAAACCTGAGACAAAACCGTGGAATATTTCTCTCTCCCTCTCATCTTCACCAAGGCTCAAATGTTTACTACTCAATGTTGGCATCCCATTTTATGAAATAAAAAATTTTGATTAATTTTATAGAAATAACTATAAAATCATTCGAGCTTTTACCCGCGACTTCATGTGCGTAGTTTGGAAGAAGGTTACAGTATTATTTTAATTGAATCGACTTGCAGGAAGTGTATCACGATGAAACATGCAGCAGATTTAAGGGACTGAAAAGCCAAATAACACTGTCCGCCCGCGAATCGAACCTGTGTTACTGTTACCCATTCAGTTGGTGATTTTAACCATTCTAATACGCATTGGATTTTATCTTTTGCACTTTAAAAACGTAGAGCTTGTCATGTGCTACGAAAAGGGGTTTATAAAGAGGTTGATTTTTTTTATGATTATTTATTTTATAAAACGCTAAAATATGCACCCATTTATTACTTACGTTAGCCTACTTTAATAAAACGGACTTAATTAAAAAATATTGTATCGGCTATTTCACCTATTTTGTTTTTTTTTTATCAAAAGCTTTAAAACTCGATTTAGTGCTTCTCTTTTCAAAACTGGTGGCCTTATCAAACTTTCAAACCCTTTTTTTCTGGCTTAGGAATTTAATTTTCTAAAACTCTGAAGCAGGTACCTATTTGTTTCTTATCGGAAGCATATTCTGAATTGTATGTTTCTTGTTTTATGATTTTTTATAAAAACTTTCAAACCGAGTTAAAATATGTGTCCGTACATCTTTTACCGGATTATTTTACCTAGTCAGGAGACTACCCCTGCTAACTCTAAAACTACAAAACAATCATCGCGGAACATACTTAGCGGTGATTCATGTAGACTGAGAGAAAGTCTAGCCTCTAGACTTTCACTTGATTCTATTTTTTGGGACAGTCTATATATCTATCCCTCTATAGATATATTGTCTGTTTCTGTTGTTCCTTAAAGTGTTATTTTTCCTGCACTCAACTTCATAGATATGGTAGCTTAATAAGTAACGTTTAACGCTAATAATACAGATACAATATGCGGCTGCAGTCGTAACTATAGGCATTCACATCTGTAAATGGGACATACAGAGCGTTCCAATACTTCCGGACCATTGGGTAGGCGAAATCGATCACAGGCATGGACTGATTTCCCTTTTATTAGACCCAATTGCTACAAGCCACATGGTATATAGTACTATGTCACCTTTTAACATATATATAATTATATATTTTAAAAATCAAGATCCGAAATTGGTATGAAATATATTGACGTTGTTCTCACGTTAATGACTGCAAAATATAGTAAATGGCGTTAAGAGTAAATACGAATTATCGAATTCATATGGGTTTTGAATAAAAAAAATTTGTAAATAGATCTAAATCCAGTTAATATATAGGTGCTGAAATTTTTGAGTTTGCGCACTAACATTCAGTCCATGAATTTATTTATAATTTTTTAACTAATAACTAGTTTACATAAAAATAAATTTAAAAGTTCGTCATCGACATCGTAGAATTTTAAGAGATAACTACTACCTTTAGTGTTACTATAGGAAACAATTCTCCTGTAACTACTGTTACACTGTAATCTTTATCTGTTGATGCTTATTATCATCCCCTCTGATGCTAGAGCAGTCTGCAGCAACATTCATTGCGTATTATTATTCGCAATGAATGAAAACAACTTATGATGAATGGTATAGCCCCCTCAACAATTGTATTATAATTCACGTGGGTTTACTGCAACAAGGTCTTTCTTACTGCACTAGACCCTAGGTTTACTATACAACATTTCAATAATATTTCGCCGAGATAACATAACAGAGTGAATTTCGCATTTGCAGATACGGATAAGATACAAAAACTTACTACCTATATTTAAAATCAAATAAGTTGTCTGCATCAATTGTTTATAGTTAAGTATCTATAAATCCTGCATTTAGTTCATCTATTATGCCTACAGTATTAATGTCTGGAATTACGTGAATACCATATTTTAAAGTAAGATATTAGAACAAGTGATGTTATTCATTGCAGATATAATAATGCCGTGCTTATTAAATGGAAGAAGTCACAATTTACCAGAAGTTTTATATACAGAAGCAATCTCCTTACTGTGTATTGCGTTATTTAAAAACAACAAAATATGGTTACATGTATACTACACGCAAGGATAACAGTTACTTAAAATAAAAAGATTAAGATAAAAGTTATTTCTTGTATCCGATCACACATTTGAAGCAAAACTTTAAAGAATATTAATCACGCGCTAGACCGTATATTAAAATAATAACTCCGAACAAAAGAGGCTTACCCACGTAGAAATATCAAAGACTCGTGTAGCATTGTGCGACTGCAATCATTATTTTAATGAACACTGCGAGCTGCATCAAATCACGAGAATCATCAAACCGCATCCCGTCACCACCATTGGACAATGCACTCGTAATGCGAGCCGTCATTATGTACTTCAAAGAGCGCGAACTGCGTCGGGCAGTACAAAGCCAGAACGACAAAGTTCCGTCTATCCTGCAATTATCTAAATGTTCCCTAGGTGTCGCCACAGAGTGTGAAGGTAGTCGGATCTTTTCATGGAAAAATGCCTAAGAGAGGTATTAAGCCACTCATTAATTCATATTCACACTTTTGTTAGTTTCAACGTTTTTTTCATATAAAGGTGTAATACTGACGAGGATATAAATAAATATGACATACTATCCTTTCTCTTGTTTATTCGCAAAACGCCCTTATAATAGGGAACTTCTTCGTAGTACACGACAGGCTCACTTTGATATTATAAAAGGAAACACTTTATTTTCCTTAACACAGACAAATAGTAAATGTTCCACATACTTTATTAAACAAATATAATAACTAAAAAAATCCGGAAAGCTTATATTAATGTTTCGTTTCGTTCGATTTCAGTTTGAGAATTACTTGTGAGCCGGATCGATTTTTCTAGTATTTTTCTATTAAAATAATTTATCCGTACGGTTTAAATAAATGTAAGTCATTTTAATCAGAATTTTTTTTCTTAGTATTCCTAGTTCTCTTATTGGAATAATTTTGTGCTATCATATCACAAAGCCTAAATTCTTTAAAATCCCACATTTTAAATTTAAATACGTGTATTTTTTAAATACTTATTTGAACGATATAAATAAAATAAGGGTTTTATTAAACCTTATTAGTACTATATAATACTATATTTCTTACTTTTACACCAATTAGCATAGTCGAATATAATATATAACTGTTTAAAGGTTTAGGCTTCTCCTTAGTTATTGAAGTTTGGCAAAAAAAATTTAGAAAAAAATATTCGTTGGGCTCATGGAATAAACAAATACTACATAAACACATTAGATCTTATAATGCAGTGTATAAAAACACAATTGAACCGCATACAAGAAGCATAAAATTAATAGAAAAAAATTTACCTTAACGCAATATTCTCACTAAAAAGAAGGTCTGCATCAGTAATGTCGGCACACTCCAGCAAAATTATTCAGATGCCCTTAAATGTGCTTTTAGCCACCTCCATCTGTCGCCCCTGAAAATTGTAATGGTGCCGTAGAAGATTATCAAAATTTATAACACCCCGGTGAACTGTGAAGAACTCGTTGAGATGGGAAGTTGTAGCTTAGCTGGTAATGATACTAATGGTATGATACTTTTTAACATAAAAACAAAATTATTATGGTATTGGGCATTGTGAATGAATAAAATTGAAATGAAAAAAATGGTTTATACATCCTCTAGACGTGGCGCTATATCGAATTTACTGTAACGTCACGTAGGTAACCTCTAACCACCGGGCAATAAGTGTAATTCTAATTATACATCACTGGCAAAATCAGCTTAGTACTTTACATTTACTTTACATACATAAAACAGTGGGCGCCGGGACTAACTTATCTAGAAGCACTATTGAAATTATATAAATTGAAGATTTTGTAGGTATCTAGCATGCAATACTTCAATCGCAACTACAAATAAGCGATTCTTAAAATAATTATTGTGTATTTTTGGTTCTATCATTAACTATTCACCACCGACTGGTCTCAAATATTTACTTCATCATTGTTAAATGGAAGTGTCGTAAATATGTTAAAAACGTTACACGTTATTCCATTATAACTTGTATACTCTGTCTACGGCTTCCTGTTGGATCAAGAGGATTTTGTAGGAATTTGGCCTATTAAGCCTTCATTACTGTTGTTCGGTAACTCTCACAAATTCCGACCGAGTTCAAAGCGAGATTTGTACCGTCTGGATTTCAAATTATTCCACAATACGAATGTTTTATTACTTTATTCTGCTTGGGAGATGCTCTATAAGGAATGAGCAACCCAAATAGATGGAAACGATTATGCATTAGGTAGACAATTTTACCCGGAATGTTTTTTGATCGTTATTTATTTCTGTGATTAAATAATTTTTTTTCACGTAAATTTAAAAGAATTGATTGATGTGTTAAAAATAGTCTCAGTTATAGTTAAGTTGAACTACTAACTGTCCAACGAGAAACAATGTAGGTACTTGTATAAAAAGCGTTTTAAAAAAACGAACTTTCTGAAGGCCTTACGTGGAAAAAATACTGCTATATCTTTTTTTCAGACGAATTATTTTTAATGTTGAAGGACTTAAAAACAAACATAACGATAAAATCTAATACAGGGGAGTATCTTAAAGGGCTTAGGCATTTCAGTGAAGGTTTTCTCATTAATATTTCATGATTTGTCTTAGATTCTCATTTTTTCTGTAAAAAAAACGCCTTTGATCATATTGTCAGCAAGCATACCCAACTGGCTCATTGCCGATGAAATCGACTTTATGGGGCATGATGATTAGCCCTCTTTTACCCAGAATTAAATCTATTCGATTACGAAATATCGTAACTTTTGAAAGGGAAAGCCCGCGCTTAACCTTAATACGTCTTGGTTAGCAATGAGCAATGGCAAAGCATTTCAAATTACTTTAATAAAATTTTAACTACTTTTGTTTTAAATAATAAATCATCATTTAGTTTGTTTTATAAAGTTTGTTTTCGAGAACTTTTGACCCATTTTGTATTATTTCAGGTTTGTAATTACCTGAGACAACTAAGCTGCTAATTTTTTCGTGGTAAGATTTTCAAATTTAATGATACTTTACCATATTTAATCATTGCCATGACAACAATTATCATTAAACCAATTTTGATGTGTAAAAATGGTATTATCACATTTTCTTTTGGTTAAAGCTTCTCCTTGTGGTTCAAGCAATAACTGTTAAATCGGCCCAAACTATTTAAGTCCAACAGTAGTTTCATGTCTTCATTAGTGAAAACATTACCTCAGTTACTTTAAAAGAAAATCACTGAGGATACAAAATAGGTATCGAAGAATATTGCTGCCATTGTTGAAAAATACGACTTTAAAGCTACTTTTAGAACGATCAATAAAATGTAAGGTATTCCAAGTTTTTTCATTAGTTCAACAAAATTAACTTACTAAAGAAAGTGTTGCGGTAATTGTATAAAAATGGAAAAGTGTCTATTTCATTTCTTCGACACACACTTATGTGTTAGGAGATAACAAATGCAATTCTTGCAAACTAGATTCCAATATTTCAACTTTCCTAACAGGCAAATTCAGAACACGGTTCAAGTCATTCAAATTATGCTATGCAATTAAATGTGATTACTGCATGGAGTGATTCAGTGGTAGACACTCTGAAATTTCCTTTTTATACCAATGTCTTCTTCGTCATTGCTTTATTGCAAGCAAAAGAGGTACTTCATGTGTGGTGTCTGTTGCCAAAGGAACTGTTTCTTCACGGTGAAGAATAAATTTACCGATGCTACATTTGGATACTATAGTAAATTCCTGATTATTCTAGTACTAGTAAAACAAATATTAAATTTTTTGTGATAATTTACTTGTTCGTGAAATATCATCGGTACAATAAAACACATCGATACAGGTTCCTACCAAACCAGTCAATTATAGTAGATGAAATAAATTATTAACAATATGTTATCTTATTTATGTTTAAAAAATGGGTCAAAAATTAAGCAAGAATACACAATGAAATAATTTCGTTTAATTTATAGAAAATATACAAGAAAAATGTAGCGCTAGATAACGCAGCCGCCTTTTTTGTAACAATTACTAAAAAACTTGCGGATCAAAATTATCTTTATTTTAAATTTATTTATTAAAATACGCACCTAGCAATCTGCATTGAATCGGCAGGTTAATAGCTGTGGATAATTCTCTCTACGGAGTTTTATACATCAGAAAAGCCAATACTTATACTATGTTAAATCCATTATATACTTCGAAGAGCACTTTTTACTTGAAACTCTTTACAAAAGAAACTTTCGAGATACCAATAGGGAACTTAAAATTTACTTTTCTATTTTTAAATAAGAACAATAGGTAATTTAATTTAATAACGAATACGTCATAATGTTTTACTTATCGCTTCATCAATGACGATAAACATTAACACTGAAATAAAATACTTCTCATTATATAGATTAGATAAGATCACACCTCATTTTTTGATTAGCAGCAAGTACTTTAATCATTACAGTTGAACTGTTTACATGTTTACTTATAAATTTATTTAAAAAATGCATTTCCAAATTCTGTTATTGTTTGGTTTGGTTATTGGAAAAGCAGTAAGTAAGTGATTTATACTGGAATTTTCTTTGTTATAAACTGTAGGGTTATTTGAATAACAAGATATAATATCTTGTTGTATAGTTTGCAATAATATCTGTTTATTTTATCGTCTTTTTTTCGAATGTCAATCATTAATCGGAAATATACTATGTTTGATGAAAATATTATATACCCCTTTTACACAAAATGTTATGTTAAACTGAACAGTTATCTCTTATTATTTTTTGAATTTATTATTCTTATATTTTGAATCTAAAACGTGAAGTTATGGTTTTCACTAGAATGTAGGCATATAAGATATTATCACATTTTATTTTTATTATAGGTTTAAGATGTTATGCCTGCTCATTCTCAACTGCAGACTCGGATCAATCTTGCCTCGACATAACTGAATCCACACACATCGTCGATTGTCCTTTCACATATTGCACAATCATGCGGCAGGAATTCAGAGTAAGAACTAAATATCTCTTTCGGAAGCATTTATGATAAGAAAAGAAAATAAAGTTGTATTCATCCTTAGGAAAATTTAGTTTATGTCAACTACAAGGTCCATCCGGAAAGAAGTACCCGTTTGGTCCGTGCGGAGCGCTGGCGAATAGAGTAGCCGCCGGACAAGTTCTAGCACGTTCAGTGTACGTACATTAGCTGTCGGTCTATAAAGTTGCGTCTCGCTGATATTGACTGTCTTGTTTGTAAGTGAGTGTGAATAATGTTCAAGAAAACAGAGAACGCCGCCGGTTGTGAAATTAGGTCTGTACATAAATTCCTACCATTCCAGCCGAACTTTCGGCCATCCACTCTTTAGTCCAAACTTAGCTCCATCAGACTACCATCTTTTCACAAAAATAAAGGAGTTTTTGGTCGGAAAGAAATTTTAAACAGATGAAAAACTGGAAGAACTGTGACTACGTATCACAATACACGTGCGGCGCATGAATATGAAGCTGTGATACAAAATCTCGTCACACGTTACGATAAATGCTTAAATTTGGGCGTTGACTATGTAAAAAAGTAGTTGAAGATATTTTCTTTACAAACAGAACGTTGATAGTTGTAAATAGAAACTACTTTTTCTTCGTATTTTCCGATTACAAGAAATACTGGTTAATGCGATTAAAAGTGATGTAGCGATAATGTTGATTTCAATCATTCTTATTTTTATTATCAAATCATTTAAGTGTCAGAGATTTATATCTTAAAAATATAAATTAGTAGAAAAAATTTCAACTTTCCTCAGGTGGCAGGCGGAACTCATATCCCCTCACTATCCGCGCTCTTTCAATGAACTACCGATATCTTGACACATCCATTGAATTTTTCCGAGTGTTTCTTAAGCCGACGCCAGCACCATCGCTTTTCCTTTTGTTATAAGTACTACTACTACCTACAATATCTTATTCAATACTTTACATGTATCCAACAATCGTTCAAGAAGTAACAACTATGTAATTTAATACCTGAGCCACGTTAAAATTTACATTGAATCAAGATTAGGTAATATGTAATGGCGTAGATTTCCTTCAAATAAACTTATACGAGAGAAATAGTAGTAAATACTTCTCCAGTCTGCGACTAGCACTTTCTCACAATTATTAAGTGGATCCCATAAATCATAGATAAATAATAGGTAGGATATTACTATGGTGTAAGGTGCCGTACCTCTTCGCTGAATTTATACTAATTTATTGCTCAAATGCCGTAACCATGCCAGTTGAAGTGATACCTACCAACTTTCATTAAATAAAACACACAAATATAACTTTTTTCTATAAAATAGTTACTTTCTTATCATTACAAATGTAAATCAAGACTAATTAAAGATTACCACAAACAACATTTCGATTATGAAGTTAATTAAGTGTAACAATAAAATGCGCACATCTAGTTATATCAACATGCCACAGCTTACTTATAAAACAAAAAAAATGTTTATTTATTGATATCATATGAATGATGAATGACCACAGTATGAATGACTTATCAGGTAAACGTGGTAAACCACGCAATTTTAATTATATTAGAATTATAGTAGTATATTTCGATTAGCATTTTTTGTTTATCAATGTAACATGAAATCTTACGTTTTTTGAATAATTAAAGTGCAAATTTTAATATATATTTTAATCGTACCTAAAGATTAAAAAAAGTTTCGGATTCGAGTTTTTTCATTATTTGCATTTTCTGGGTACATTTACCAAAGTAATGTTTATTTTTTTTATATCATTAGAAAGTAGAGATTTCAACGAACAAAAAGCACATCGACTTTTTCAAAAAAGCAGATATTTTGACGTGAGAATTTTCGATTGAAAATTAGGGTGATTTTTCAATTTTAAGTCAAATTAGGTGAAAAATAAATACTTTAAATCAAAAAAATTAGAGTGTGTTTGGGACCTAAAAAAGAAAGTTTTCACCAAATTTCGTGAAAAAATATTCTTTTTTGCAAAAGAGAATAAAATAAAAATCAAAAACTTGGTTATTTGAATTTTTCACATAAATTCTGAAGTTATGTGAAAAAAGTATAAATACAAAATTTGTCAATCTTTTTAGTACCTTCAACTTTGCCATCTAACTTTTTTTTCATAGGACTTGTAGTTTTGCCTGAAATAGAGATAAACCGATTTTTATCCTTAAAAGTTCAGCCCCTTCCCCTTCCCGACCTCAGATCACCCGTAAATTATTTTTCCTATTATTTTTGTTATATTCTCTTCCTTTTACACTGGGTTTCATCCTGATATATTTTTTTTGGTCTCAAAAATTATCGACCCTGGTCTAATACAGATAGAGAAACAGACAAAAAATTTTAAAACTGATTCATAAAACGAATATTTAGCATAAAATTCGTCCAAAAAAATGTTTATATTCCAATAGGTTTACTTAGGTACTTACATCATTTAAAAAACTAAGCGAATAAAATAGTTAAGTAAACAAAATGCATTCTTACCTTTAAATTCACAGGATCCCGCCGGTGCTATATCGAGTTTTCTGAGAGGATGCGAAGAAGAGCCAGACTACTTAAATCATGAAGTGACAGATCCCACTTTCCGCACATTCTACCGTGCTTGTACTAGTGATCTTTGCAATATTGGTGTGTATACAAACTGCGAGTTTTGTAACATATAGATATTACTGATATAATTCTGCTGTACCATACTCTTGAATCAATACCGAAACGTCTGCAAAGTTGTTCAATTCAATTTATACTTAATCTAAACTTTTCCCTAACGCTCAAGAGTCAAAGTGTCAACGATGGTCATCTCACCAAGTATCAACCTTTTCCCTTTGAACAATCACAAAGTAACTTAGTCGCAATTTTAACTGTGTTTATTAGTACCTACTCCTCGTCCGAGGAAGAGCGAGCCAATTTATAGAAAACATTATATGATTTTAACTATATGAAATTGATTCCAATTTTGCTAATGACTTGCAAGAACGCTGGACCCTGGACTATACGCCCCCAAAAATTAAGTGACTGAAGTATAGTATCAGCCTATTATTGTTCTCACTACTGTGAGAAGGCCTTTCGTTTTTATAAAAACAATGCAGAATATGCCATACCCACCACGCGCTCTCAATTGGGACAAGTGGGTCCTTTCTTGGCCCAGTAGGTGGTGGCCACGAACTACAGGCGCCAAGGCGGGATACTGGGTAAAGTCATAGTGAGTCAAAGTCATAGTTAATTTTTTCTTGAGCTCTTAAAAATCATTGTGTACCTACTTGTGATCAATATTTTTTATCTCATTTGTTATAGTAGTAGTAGTCAGTGCGAATGGCACTGTATCTTCGTAGTAAACATTGACCCACGCTCCCTAAGTTGTTTCATCCATATGAAAGATACTACACCCCAGCATTGGTGTTAATAATACGCTGATCATCATGATATTGAAAATTTACAATCAAAAATTGATTGGTTAATTAGATATATTTTGGGTTAGGTAAAAAGTCACACACAATTTATTTTTTTTACTGGCGCCAAGTCTAACCAACCTCACCAAAAAATAAAAATTATCATAATTTTCAGAGTTTCGTAACTATTGTCTCTTAAAATATATTTATCAGTTTATATTAACACTGTGAAATAGAAATAATAAATTTAAATTATTGGAGAGTTTGAGTTCGGCAACCTTCCACCTATTAATCGTTTCGTTTTTCCTGTAAAGGTATACCTTTAATTAAGTCCATAGGATAAATATCAACCTTTCGTATAAATGTAAAATAATAATGTTGTTAAGTAATCCGACAATATTTGTATTACTTAAAAGGTATGATACTGTTGGTTCATTTCCTTTCACCTTACCTCTTAATTGTAACTATAATCCATATCATTAAAAATATCACAGCACAAAATTATATGAAAACTGAAAATTAATAATTGAAGAATAGTTCGATATTCACCGAGGGGTAAATGGGTTACTTTCTAACACATTTTCTTAAGTGTGTTAACCAACGAATGGTCGAGCCAATCTCACTTTTTGCTCGGCTTTTTTTGCATAGATTCTTTCCAAAATGTAAATAAAATATACAAGAAAGCCAAGTAAATAATCTCATCTCTTTGAAGTTGGAAAGAAATATTTTCATAAACTTTTGTCCTGATATTTGTATGACAATAAATCATATCAAAGTACTTTTCGAGCAGGTGTAGTATAATTGTATATTGTTCACTGAGGGAAGCAAGTGACTGATTACTGGGCTTTAAAAGCACTCCAGATAGGGAATCGCATTTTGTCTCAGATACACAGAATGATACACAGTATTTTATACTACAACTGCGAGAGAAACTAAAGACATAATTTTCTATAATTATAGTTTATAAAGAATTTTGATGGCGTGAAATCATGTATTAACTTATTTATTTACTCTTAGATTTGAGGACGTAAATTCTTAGTAACTGCTAAGGCACGGCAATTTTATAATGGCGGCGTCATTGTAAAATTATGATAAATTCATTTCATTTTGGACGGTAGTGATTACACAACCGTAAATATTAATGTACTACATACTTAGACAAAAAAAAATGAGAAATTTCACCAAACAGTAGACTTAGGTTGATTTGAGGCGTCTTCAATAATTTTCATAAGTGATGTGTAATTTTGTTATTATTCTGTTTTCAGGTAACGGCATCCAGTCAATAGTTGGAGGAAGTCTATCGCCTCGACCTGTTTACACTGGAGAAAATTTGCTTGTACCAGGCACGGGTGCAGCTGCAGGAATCCAAACTTCTTTGTTAACCATTTTCATATCAGCAGCGGCGATGTTATACATTGCTTAGCAGCTTACCTATAAATTGTGAACGTTTTCCAAGTAGCGTATAATAATGGTCCGGAAAAACGCTATTTAAAAATAAATCAATAAATAAATATTAGACAAAATGAAATGCATACTTAATTATAAGCTTTTTCCTTGTAAACTTTACGCGTCAAATCCAACAAAAATGTTCTTTTGTTTATCCAATCACAGTTCCCAAAGAGTTTAAATTTCTCTATTTGCCCGGTATGCACGAAAAATACTCGATATTTATGTCACATAAGGTTCCGACATGTAATTAAGAAGTTTGGTAATTATTTTAATACTTTCAAGTAAGCATCAGGGAAATTATTTAAGTAAAGAAACACCACAGAATAAGTTTTATTATATTACATAGATACCTATTTCATAAATTTTAAAAATAGAATATTAGAAAAATACTTGAACAAATTATCATTATCAAATTTTCATCCATGTTCTCATAAAAATAAGTAAACTCATCTTTAATACAAGTTCCAGAACACTAGCTACCAATTGAGCTAAAAGAGGACTAGTATGATTGGTGTTACATATTCAAATCTTTAAACGGCGCAGAACAATAAAGTTGCTCGAATATCCCGACATTTCCCATTTCTACGTCTGGGCCAACGTGAAAAACGCAAATGCGGTGTTTCATAGGCTTTTATTTAAGTCGCCTTAATGGCGGAGCTACAGTAAGCCGCTCAGACGATGCGTGAATTAGCTTTAAAAGAAGCGGTAAGCTAGATCTGTCAGGTTTGTCGAATACATTTTCCGGCATCTAAAATAAAAAAAATAAAAATCAATAATTGCTGGAGTTAGTTTAAGCAGGACAGATTTGATTATTTTTTAATTTTCTCAATAGTCCGAAAAAGTTTATAAGGGATTAAGAGTTTGGGAAAGTTTCCGGAAAATTGAAAATGTCGGTATAAACTGAAACCGCTTTATTATAAAATTTTGTACGAACCCGAGAACCTAATTCAATTAAGATAAATTAAGTCTGGTAAACAACAAATTATAATGTTTAACAATAATTATATTTGTAATATTATAGCCAAAATGACCTAAAAAACTTTATTTAAAGCATTCCTATTACATATAACATTTACATTGGATTGCACAATAACATATTGGCTACTTTGAAATTGCCGCAACATGTACCCGTACGAGTTACTAGTGTTCTGTATCAAATTTCCCTATTTACACACCACGAAATGCTG
This sequence comes from Calamotropha paludella, assembly GCA_927399485.1. NCBI lineage: Eukaryota > Metazoa > Arthropoda > Insecta > Lepidoptera > Crambidae > Calamotropha > Calamotropha paludella. Next base: position 18,809,412 of record OV656812.1, read on the forward strand.
TGTCAAGGGATATTAGACCAGCTTTATATCCAGAACACTACAGCTGCATGAATTGCAAATGAATCTCTTGGGCCAACTGCAGCTCGCGAAATCAGACTCAAATATTCACGCATCTCTTGAAAATTGACGCCCTCATACAGTTTTGAAGGATGTTTTTGTTTATCTTACAATACTGTTGATTTTTTATATAATAAACAATGATACAATAAGCTGGTTAATCTATAATCCCTACTAAAATTATAAATGTGAATGTAAGTTTGTTTGTTATGCTTTGACGCAAAAACTACTAAACCGATCACCATGAAAATTTGGACATATACTCTAGGAGGTATTAGAAGTAACATAGGATACTTTTTACTGAAAAAAAATAAAAAAAGATGCGAGTAAAAGCAAGTAGTAATATTAAGAGGAAAGATTTGTATTTTTGTATGTTTGCAATGAATAAACTCAAAAACTACTAAGCCGATTTTAAAAATTCTTTCACCATTGGAAAGCTACATTCACGCTGAGTAACATAGGCTATATTTAATGCTAAAAAAATTTAAAGGATTTTGTCCACCCGTGCGAAGCCGGGACGGGCCGCTAGTAACCTATAAGAGTTAGATTAGATAACCGCTAGAGTTAGGAGTTCCCTTTATTTTCTCTTTTTATTTTGTTGTTTAATTCTACAATTACATATATATTTAAAGTATCCGCCATTTTGACAAATGCATACATTGATTCATTTTCTAAACAAACACTCTTTAATATTTTCACCACCGTGCTTGACTATGCTCCATGTGTATTTATAATCGAAAGCATGGTTTATTCGACGTCTAACATACGTCTGAATTTACCACGTTTATTTTAGTTTTATATGAAATTTCCATTCTCATATAACATATTTTTTCGTTTCTTGGGTCATCACGAAAATTTTCATTTCTAATCTGGTTGAAGGTCTTTAATTTTATTGATCTTATTTAGCAACACATATCATATATCATCATCACATAGCATATCTTCTCTGGAAGATATTTTCCTTGGTCGAACCGTTCTGAGAACATTTTGAATCCGTGTCTTTTATAATTGCCAAAGCATTCGAAACTTTCTTTACAAAACATTTCAAATGGTCAGTTGTTCTCCCATTTGACCACTTTTAATCGAAATCCTAATGGAAAATAGCCTTGTTGAAGCTTCACAGTTATTTATTTTGGCCATTACCCAAAAACTTATTATCCACAAAATACCAAATTGATGTTCGATTTATCGCCAAAACGGTAGAAAAGAAGTTTTATTATGTTTCAAAAATCGAACAAAGCTTGATGTTATTCTAGTGTTTCTAATGAGGCGTTTAAAAGCTGAGTAACAGAATATAGTCTTTTCGTGGTTAAAGATTAGATAGCTTTAATTTTTTACATATTTAGGAGTATTTTGATTGACACATACTTTTCATAAATATTGTCAATTGATATTATTCTTCCGTAATTCATATGAATTGTTTCAAATTATGTATCCAGCACTGTATTGTATATATTTTGAGACACGAACTGAATACATCTTATTGGTATAATGTTGATAATTTTGACGATATATATTACATTGCAATAAGCAACTCAAGATACATTCTGTGGTCGCAGGCTGCCTGAAAATTAATCGGTTTAATCGCGTGAATAATTCGAATTCACAGTCTGAGTCAAAGCAATAATGCCGTACGCTGTGGTCATAGCCACATACCGGAGTAACGCTTAGAGCTGGTAACTAATGATTCCAGACAAGGAATTTAGAGTACTGTATACAAATTCTAATCGATTATATGTATTAACGTAGATATCCTTAGGGTGAAGAAACGACAGTTTCATATTGATAAACAAAAAACAAATTGTTAAATGTTGTGGAAACTTAGATTATGCAGTCATGTATAATTATTTTATGGCAATATTATCGATTAAAAATTTGTGACTTATTTAAGAAAATTCATTTCTTTTTCATTTGATTTTTAAAAATTTAAATTTTTTTATCGGTTGTAATTGAATTGTTTTTAATATCATAAAAAAATATCAATTACCCAGCATCGATTTTATGTCAAACGTTACATCCCGAATTGTCACACTATAATTTGTTGACTATGAAAGAGCAATGCTACACTCGCTCCCACGCTACCAGCCGGCAGCGTTCAGTGTTTGGACATATCCGAGGATTAATCGACTCAATCGTCCGAATAATGCGGACACATCGCCTGCGGTCAAAGCTCAGCCATTCGACTGTCTTCCTAACGTAGTAATGATAAACCAATATTGATGTTAAATCATTACTAATTAAATGACACTTCGGAAGAGAAAAAAAATCACAAGAGACGCTCAGTAACAAAAAAATTATGAAAAAATAATCATACCTTTTAAACAACATTTACTTTTTATATATTATTAAGTGATTACACTTCCGCGCCTTTTACACATTAATAAAACTTCGTTAATTATCCAATTACTTGCCTTCTTCTTCTTGCCGTTTTATTAAACTCCTTTATGAATTCTTCTGTTTTTAATATATACAGTAGGATCAAGATCAAAAATAGACATTTCTTGCTATTGCGAATCATTCTAAGCGTTTAGTTATTTTATCAGCCTACGGACTTTACTAAAATACCGTGTTCCAGAGCCGCAAAAAACTTGTTAAAATCTAACCGACTGTCACACACAAGTGTCACATTAGCGTTTCGTTCTACGCAGTTGTGATTTAGTGTATAATTTATTGTTTTATTATCTTTATAAAAATCTAATTAATGGGTATATTATATATGAAATAAGTGTTTGTACATTATTATGAATATTTTTAGATAATTTGTACCAAGGTACATTTTTGGCCCGAAAAGAAAGGTCTCCTTTTGCCATAATCTCCACTCTAAGCAGACGGATTGGAGATTTCAGAGGAAGACCATGAAGCGTAAAACGCTGCTGCCTATTTTGTGGTCAAAGGGAGGCGATCATCGACGGGATCGTTAATCGATTTTTACGACATAAAGTGTGAAGGCTTGGTGCTATTCTACACACTACAATGCTTACAATTAGTTTCTGCTCTCTAGGAAAGATTTGTGGTTTATCAATTCTTATGTAGTGGTTAGTTCAAAAGTACGCTCACACACTGCAAACTTGTTATCGCGCCTATGTTTAACGTCGGCTATATGTTCTTTAACGCGAATGAAATTCCGGGAAATAGTGCTTTGTTCACCGAGGGGAAAAATAACCTTGAGGGTGTTGTTTGAAATAATTCGAGATCGGTATTGTACTTTCCTACAAGTGTTAAATTACTATTTATAATAGGACTCCTTATACTACACGTACGACAAAAGTAAAATTAATAATTTCTTTAAGTTTACATGAAAATGAAGGCGAATTTGGCTCGCTTTTCCATTGCATGAAGTCATGATAATTAATTTATCGTATTTACGTCTAGAAAGTACGTTCTCAATTACAGCTTGGCTGCATTTTTAGTATGACAACGTTATTATCAAATCGCTACTATCACTATTTATTTATGTACTGCAGTTACATTGACAATAATAAATGAAAAAAAAAATGAAACAATTTACTTTTTCATAATTAGAAATTAGTTATAAACGCAGAAAAACCAAATCAGCCAATATAATTACTTTAAATTTCGAAATGAGTACATTTTTGGCTTTTGTTAATCATATTTCTTGTTAAAATAGTCAAAGTTAAAAAGAAACAGCAGATAAGTAAAGGATTATTTCATCAAGTTTCAGACTGTGATGTTAAGAGAACAATTATGTCAATTAAATTCAATTAACCACAAAATAATCCTTCACATGTTTGACGTCCTCGTTTCTGTATTCATCCATATCTTTAATAAATCCATGACACCCAGCACCTTTCCCGATTTTCTAGTACAAAAAAAAATATTCATAAGCATTTTAATTTGAACTTTATTTCTTTTCCGTTTAATGATGCATATATTTACGTCATACACTGTCAACTTATTTATGAAGAAAAAAGAGCCAACCTCAATTAATCATTTGACGCACAGGCGTCAATTACACGGGTATTCTGAGAAAAAAAATTAAGAATGGTTACATACAAATACAAAATGAGGCGGTGCGGGTTCGGTATCGAAACTCGACCGTGGTGAATAATTGCATACCGAGCCGGGCTCCGACTAATTAGTCTACCAACGCTCGCTCCAGTTCTAGTGAATTTAATCAACACTGTTTACTTTCTTTGTCTTGCGAAAGTAGCCTTACATACAATACAATCATCTCAGCCGAAAGACTGCTGGCTGGATATCAATAAAAGACACAATTCGGGAAACGTTGCTCATTTTGGTGTCTACGGGGTGTCTGATTGGGTGATTACCTTGAGTATCATTAGTCGTTACTAGTTAGAACCGAAATAGGTTCTTAATGTGCCTTCTTAAAAAAGGTTTTCATCTGCGAACGCCTAAGTTTTGGACTGAACGTTTTAATGATGTTTTCCTATAAGGCCTAGAGTATATCTATAATATTTTAAACTACTTTCATGTTGGAAATGTCAAGTAATTAAGTACAACCAAACTAATCAAAATGTATAACTATATTTTCATAATGACAACAGTTGTTCCAATAATTTCGATAACTCAAGATGTTTCCTACGATCATTATTGGAAGTTGACTGTTTGTAGTGTAAACGTCGAATAAGCGTACATAGTAAATATTTGTTGTTAGAAGCACCTTATGAAAATACACAGAGTGTAGAAAACCTCGATCCGGGCAGCGTAGGAGCGATCATTATGGAGATCCTTGGGGAGCGTTTGACCAGCAATGAGCGACATTTGACTGAGATGACGTAGAAAACCTGTACGAGGGCTAATTCCAGGGTGAGGAGTAATTTAAAGATTTCTCCGACCAAGCCCTGATTGTACTAAAACAGTCACCGTCGACTGACTACAGCTACGCATACAAAATAAATATTACAGCTACCACTGTAGATAGAAATGTTCAGTTTTTAAACGGTTTCTTTAGTAACTTAATTACGTGCATATGTTAACAGATATACACTCATTTGCAAAAAAAACGGGCGGTTTTGATTTTCATTCATCTTTAAAAAGATACAATACAAAAAAGATTTCAATCGTTTGTACACGTTACTGGCCGGTTTTAAAAATGCCGTGGTATTTAAAAAAGTACGTTCCTAATTCAAATTTTCATTTGATGCTCATTTTTACAGAAAACCCCTTTTTATCCTATATTTTTGGCGCGTAGTTCCAGAAGTTAACATCGACTTTCATAACTTTTATTCAATTTTCATCGATTAATTTCATATCCTTGACTGTCAAAGCTTTATTTATTGCTGTTTGGCTGTATCAAAAATGGTAGATAAAGTGGTAAAAGCTACCAAAATTATCGCGCTGCTTGAAGAGGGTTGCAGCCAATGCTTCGTGGCTAGGAGGCTAAATGTTAGTCGCTCGACGGTCTAAAAGACCTGGCAGCGATATCAGGAGACTGGTTCCGTCGAGAGAAGGCCTGGTTCTGGAAGAAAACTATGTACCCAACCACGGGATGATCGTTTTCTTGTGAGTCGCGCATTGAGAAATCGCAAATTTTCGTATTTGGATCTTAAGAACAACCTCCAAGAAGTAAGAAATGTGCATATTAGTCTATGGACGGTCAGGAGGAGGCTTCTCGCTGCCAATATACGCAGTCACCGCCCGGCCCGCGGCCTCAAATTACTCCGTGAGCACCGAGTTCACAGGCTTAGGTTCGCTAGAAATTGTGAATCATGGACTCAAGAAGATTGGAATAGGGTTTTGTTCTCTGATGAAGCCAGGATATCTCTGTTCGGTGAAGATCGACGTCGGCGAGTGCTAAGAAGACAAGGAGAACGCTTTGCAGAGGCATGTTTCGAAGAAATCACACCTTATGGTGGGGGCTCTGTTATGTTTTGGGCAGGAATAAATTCAATGGATCGTACAGAGTTAGTCTTCATTGAAAACGGCTCACTGACTGGGCATCGATACATAACGGAAATTCTAATTCCTCATGCACAACCCGCATTGGCCGCTCTAGGTGAAGACTCGATTTTTATGGACGACAATGCTCGCGCCCACCGATCTCGCGATGTTAAAACGTATGTTCAAGAGGTCGGCATTCGTCGTTTGGATTGACCAGCTCGAAGTCCCGACCTCAATCCCATAGAGCATGTCTGGGACGTTCTGAAACGACGTGTGAGATCAGTACAACCGGCTCCGCAGATCATCAGAGAGCTGAAGAATGTGATTACTGCGGAGTGGGAACGTATTCCTCAAGCAAGTATCCGGGATATACTCGCTAGCATGCCCAAACAAATTCCAGCTGTGATTTTAGCTAGCGGGGGTCACACTCGATATTAAACATTTATCTGCTTTTACTTTATTAAAGAAAAACAAACAAAAAAACTTTTTTATTTTTACTTCATGAGCATATGTACTACTAGCGAACAAACACTACTAGTGAGGTTTCGCATTATTTCCCATAAATTGTATCAAAATTTTATGAAATACTGATGAAAACGATTATTTGCTTATTAATTTACCAAATTGTGAGGATAAAACTACCTATAATTATCAAACAAAGCAATATTAACATTTGAAATGGTTCATTGCTTAGGTGCCCGTTTTTTTTGCAAATGAGTTTATATTAAAAAACCTGTTATTATTTACAACGAGAAATGTGGACTAAAAACCTTGTACATATTAAATCCATAAGGATTTCGCACTCCTCTCAAGCTAAGTACTCGCGCCGGGCTTTGTGCCAAGTCTTTATCCTATCCCTTCACTCCGACCTTCCAAGCTCTATGTACAAGGACTTTTCTCGATGGGTTAATTTTACTCTTTTACTAGCAATGTTAAATGAGGCCCTTGCAAGGCATATTCAGCTGCGTGCAATGCTTCACGCAAAAAAATCCACAAGAACAGAAAAAAATAAATGTGTCCACTATTGTATTTAATTAAATTATTACATTGTGAAAACTTAATAAAATTATTTGAAGGCCTTTAAAACCACTAAACTTCTGAAAAACCATTTTTAAATTGAAAAATTATTTAATGTTTTACAACAGAACTTTGTGAACTGAAAACTGTGCAACGTCATTTTGTACTATATCCTCTGAAGTAAATTTTATTATGTGCAAAGACTATTCAAAATATCAAGTATTGCACCGGTAGTGAATTGCAACGATCGGATTGAGGTTATACCATCCGGTGCTGCTGAAGGTTGAGTTTAAAAGAATCTAAGTATTATTATTTCATATATTTTATGCATTTTTATTAAATAATAGAAAAAATCGAGTCGGGTCACAAGTTCGATCTCGTTCGAGGTTCGATTCCCGCCTGAGAGTTCACTTGTGACCCGAGTCGCTTTTATCTAGTATCTTTCTATTATAATAATTTATCTTATAAGATCGCATTGAAAATGCATAAAATATATAAAAATTATTGAACTAAATGACTGTTTCATCTTAATCGATTGCCTAAACATTTGTAAAGATGTTTTTTTTCGAATACGAGAGGATTATCCTCTCATTGATGAAACACCGCTGGCCTACAGCGCAAAATCAGAAAGATACTAGAAAATTCGACAAGTCTCGGTAGCTCAATTGTGAGAGCATTGGACCGGATTTTCAAAGGTTGCGGGTTTGATTCCCGCCTTAGAATTCACTTGTGACCCGAGTCGATTTGTTCTAGTATTTTTTTATTATAAGAATCTAAGTAAGAAAAAAATATGCTTTGGCCCTACCACTAGGGAACTCGCCTTATATATAGGGTTGCCACCCGTATTTTATAAGAAAGTATTGTACGTTATTTAAGGTAATTGTACTCTATACTTTATGAGAATAATAAAGTATACGAAAATATTTTATTCCGAATGATTTGATTTTTTTGGGATTTTGAAAAATTTAGTAATACAGCTCGACAATAAAGAGTTGACAAAAAATATTCCGGACCTAATGTACACTTTTTGTTGGCAACACTTCCTTATTTGTCAAAACTGTCAAACGGTCGACTAATTTTTTGCTTAGTTAAGAAGTAAATTGTTATTCTAGTGTGTTTTACGTGATATTTCTTTATCCTGGGTTTCATCGTGAATAAAACCTACCGTATCGGTTCTCGCGATATAATATACAATATACAGAACAGATAGTGAATATGTTACACCGAAAAAATGTTTTAAAAAAAATGATACGATAAAAAGAAAAATAAACGATTGCAGAAGTATAAAAGTACGTGGGAAAATGAACATGGTGATTGGTTAATTAATGATGCACAGAACGAATATAATGGAAAATGCAAATTGTGTGGAATTACATTTACAATTGCTTCAGTATAGGAGTAGGACAAGTAAGAAAACAAATTATCTTTTTTCTGTGTGTGCACGTATGTGTGTGAATGGATATGGTTTCATTAAATATCCAAACTAAACTATGCTATGCTAGACTGTAAAGATGCTGTGTTTGCAATTATTTAATGGAGATACTAATTTGATACAAACTGCAAAAAGCAATAAAAAATATGCTTTTAAACATAATGAGAAAGGAAAATAAATTGTTCTTTATTTTCATACTTTATCCTATTTTTTCTTACCTACAATAACCAATGTACTTTAACTACAAAAATAAAAGGTGGCAACCCTACTTATATATGTAATTTTATTCGCCGCTTTGGTAAAGACTACACTGGAATACTGTACTTCAGTGTGGTTCCGTATTTACAATGTTGAAAGAATTGAAGTTTTTTACCGTAAATTTGCGAGAGCATAGTCTATTAAATGAGGTCTGCGTAGAAAGATACCAGAATATTTCGATCGCTTGAATCACTTCCACGTAACCAGCCTGGAACGAAGGAGATGGATGAATGATCTGTGTACGCTTACTCGATTGCCAATGGTGGCTTTGACAGCAGCTTACTTAAGTTCTTAAAGATTAAGGTACCAACTCGATCGGAGCGTAACCAACAATTATTTTGGAAACAGTTTGCCAGGAACAGTATTACACAGAACAGTCCTCTGAAAATAATGAAATTTGCTCTGACTTTGATACATTTAATAGTAGCATCAACAGTTTTCGTAAAGCAATTTTAACAACATCGCAACCTAACACCTAGGAGGGGTAACTTGATACTTTTTTGTAGGTTTTTCATTAGTTTATTTATGCCTTCCCCGTTAGTATTTTCTTTTCTTTAGGTTGCCTTGTAAAAGATAATTAATTAATAATACAATGAATTATTATTTAATTCAATTTTACAAGTGCTTTGCACAATTGTAATTTGGCGCAGACACGCTCGATGTTACTCATAACTGCTGTATTTTATTTTGTCTGTTATTGTCCATTTATGATAAATAAATACGCTGTTTAGAAACATGTACTTCCCCATTTTGAAAATTAGTTATATTGACTGTTTTTCGATATTCAGTCAGGATAAACGACTTTATAAATAAAAATTAAGTAAAACATACCTTACTTAATCCATTAAAAAAATGTAGATAAAAAACCTTACTTTTTCTCCCAATTATAGCTTGCATGCTTGCAAATTTTAATTGAAACCCGACTGCAACACAAGCGCAGGCTATAGTCGTATAACAAAATGATATCATTGTTTGAAAACAATATCCGAACTGATTGGATTGTTAAATCGGAATGTCACGAATGCAAAATGCTTGACGCAGTATCGAGTGGCACAGGAACCACTTGCAGACTTGCTCAAACTACAGTCGACATTATAATAATTTTAATGGATGGACTTAAATTAAATATAAGCATTTGTTATTTAGTTTTTATTATTTCTTTAGTTGTGCCAAAAATTCCGCAGGATACACTTAGTATTTCTCATGACAAGTGTACAAAAATGAAATTACGACCTAAAGCTTAGTTCAGTTTCTCTGTAATATTGTAAATCAAATTTATATGGTTTTTGACAAAAGGATGACCTTAACAAACACTTAACAAATTCTTCTTTAAAAAACTATACAATCTCAAAATTGAACAGTTTTGTCGAGTAATTTATTTGCCTAGAAACGTAAATTAATTCATCTTAACCGTATTATTTATTGATTGTTCGTTTTTAACGGTACATTTCGTAAGAATTAAATTTAAAATTTTGGATTGTATAGTTTAAATGATAAATTTGGCAAAACAAAATATTTAATTCCACAATTACTTTCATTTCAACTTTAAGGTTAGAAAAATAAAAGTGTAATGTTTTCTTGAATACTATAATTATTTATTTAGCTCTTTTTGGTGAAAGGATTATTCGATTTTTAACAAACGCAACCAATGCTAACTTTATACTGAGTGTGTTTATGGTGAATCGTTACGTCGGTGGCGGGAAATTTGAATTATTCAGGTTTTTATCGTTTTTAACCTTCATAAACCAATGTGTCTAAAACTCCCATAGATTTGCAAAAGTTAATTAGTAGATGGCTCATTTCACAAAAAAATATTTCAACTAAATCTCCTGTTCGAGGCAAAGTACCCAAAAGACTGACAGCATTGCCCCTTTGAATAACCAAGCTTATGCGCTGAGCTTAGAAATTGCCACTTCTCCGGTCACCCGTTGCCTCAAACGAGCGAGCAGTCAAGTCTTTAAGAAATAACTTAGCATTAGTTCCCCAAGGACCCATCGTCTCTACTGCAAAAGGGAGGAAGAAGTATGTGTCACCCAAATCCCTGTATTTGTGAGCTTTATTTAATTCGGCCGTGATTGCAGCCGTGCCTGGCCGAGTTGCTGTCGCATCAATATGGCACGGAGTTAGTGTCCACACATGTCACGTCCCAAACTAGGGTTCTCTTCCTGTACTAAGGTACCAGCGACATACCGTCAGGCTTCCTACCATTCGACCGCACCACCCCGCTTGGCTCTAATATAGCAGACACACCAACAGTCGCTAAAGCTCTACGAATGGTGTCGTTAATCGAAGCAAATCAGTCGCCCGCACTCCGCTGGCACGAGAGGCCATGATGGCCCAGCTCGATTACCCATTCCCCGCAGCGACACCGATGCGGCTATCGATAGCATGAGGGTACAGTTGTCTAGTAACGTACCGATATTGATGAAAGGGTGAGCATGCAACCATATCAATCATTCAATATCAACCATCTGTGAATCAATTTTGTGTTACTGCATCACCTCTTGGGGTGGTGCTTACGCAAATTCCTTGATCACGCTTGAGAGAGCTCAGAGAGCTGTGCTCAAAGTTTGTACTTTTAAACCTATGTTATACCCCACATACGACCTTTATCAATACTGTGAAGTCCTAACGGTCCGACAATTGTTTATACTCAACACTGTCTTAAAACAACACAAGACCGTAGATCCTAAGTACTGTTTACGTCGAAACCGAATTGTAATTCCGGTTCCTCAGTGTAAATCTGCTTTGGCTCAACGTTTCTTTTATTTTCTGGGTCCTTATTTGTATAATAAAATGCACAGAAAACTCAGTATACTGAAACAAACAAAATTTAAGTGCAAAAAGGAAATTGTTACATACTTAAATAAATTAAATTATAACGAGACGGAAAATCTTCTGCGTAGTAGTATTAAAAAAAACATCTCATATTCAACATAACACACACAACAACAACACACATACACACTCACACTCATACATATACTCATACATAAACACACACAATCACACATAGACACACACACACACACATTACTACACCCATTACTAATTTTAGATATTTAAGAACATTTAGGAGGGGAGAGTACTGGTTTTTCTGAGATACAGGCTGCGGCCTAGTTCAGATACCAGTCTCTCCACAATCTTAAATTTGTTAATATTACTTCTTGGTAGCAATAAGTTTTATTTGTAAATGAGATTGTGTGGAGAAGAAAAAAATAAATTATTACTATTATTACTATAGACCTGACTCCCTTTCAGATACGGCCAACAGGCGGGCGCGATCCACTGAGCTATCACAGCCCTCCATCAATACCTAAAACGTGCGTCTGGCTCGTCCTATTTTCTCTGAATCTCTGAGTAAAGTAATGTTGGGCATCCTCCGAGCACAGCGATAGCCCCATATTCCTCGCCTTCGAAAGTCCTTCGAAAGGTGGGTTGAGAACACTACCGCATAATGATCCCGAGGAATGCATGGAAGACAAAAGGCTGGCAAAGCTATGTCCGAAACTTTTCTTATACCGATACCTCCATGACGCGTAAGCAAGGTCGCCTGTTGCCAGGCACTGTCATTTAATGCACAATTTAAAATCTTAGAAAGCGTCTACCTGATAAGGTCATCCAAATTTGACGTTTGATCAGGACACCGCCAAAACTGAGAAACACGGAGGTAGTATGTGAACTGAGGGACGTCATGTGAGCGTTTACCTTAAACAGACGATAAGACCTCTCTCGAAATCTAGTTATTTGCTCCTCTATAAAAAGTGGTATACCCTCATCTTTTTTCGATAAAGCACACATACTTGCCCCGTATTTTCGTAATTTCCGGAAAAGCCATTAAAAGTACTACTGTGCCATGATACTAGATTTCAATATACTAGTTACTTTAATGATAGTAAAGAATACTTAGGGCCAGATTCACAGTCTTTGGATAAATCTTTGGATCGGCTCTCTCTCTTGTTTAAAATTTGTATACATGGAAGATAGTATTTACTACCCGGAAGTCTGCGAAACTAGTCCTTAAACATAAAAGATGTTATCGTATTATAAGACTGATTAAACTTCCAAAAATTGGATTGTAAAATAGTGTTATGTTGCTATGTTACTCTTGATTATTACAGAAAACGTATTATTGTTGATATATAGAATTTATATTGATAAAAAACTAAAAGGAAAGATTTATATTCTTGATAGCATTTTATGGTTTATGATACTTTTTAAGTTCGGTTAATTTATATCCTATTGATGGGATGACAATTGTTTTTTTTATTTTATAAAACCCGACTGAAACAGTCAGTTATCATGATTCTGTGATTTTCCAATAAAAACTAATAATGTATGATTGTTTCATTGAAAAAACGCCATTTTTTCTGCTTTAATACTTTAACATAACAATGAATATCTAAATTATGAACTTTTTTTTTCTAAAAAAGTAGCTAAAGACAAAACAACTTATTTTTTTTTTTAATTTCATGACTTCGCTTTATATACTTACTTACAAAAAGTTATTTTATGAGCTAAATTATTGAATTATTTTAAAAAAATAAGAGCAACTGTCGATCTTTATAAATAACGCTTTTATTAACGGTTCAATTTTCAAAACGCTCTCCTATAAAGTTAGCTAACTTTGAAATTGTACACTAATCATGAGAAGCGGCGATATATGTGTCTATCCGTACCCTAACATCAATGACACATCTTTCGTGGTTACTTTGGGCTAGACTAATATAAAAATATTAATACTATTGTAATTATCATAGATATAGTATGATATAAACACTGTTGAAAATTTTATGATCATAACCACGGATTGAGACATAATAATAAAACTCAAATCTACTGACCAAAAAAATATTCACTAAGAATCTGTTATCCAATCACAATTTCCAATTAAGAAATACTTTCGTTCGCTCTTATGCCACCTTTTATGTTGTCTGTGATTTATGTCAATAAATAAAAATACTATATCTCTCTTGTACAGAAAAGTCGCCTTTTTAGTGCAGAAATATAAATTCTTACAAAAAATACCTTGATTCTACCAGAAATAGTGTGAGAGACAAAAAAAACATCCAACTAGTGCAATTACCTTTCGAGTTAATTGCGCAAGGGTTCCTTGGCACCGTGCACTATCTACATCGATACCCTTGTTGAACCCCTGGTGAATGCACGGCGCTAATGAGAGCCTAAACACTTCGAATAAAGCTTTTGTATTACAAGAGGATGTCCTTTTTACCCTCATCTTTTTTGTTGTCGGTTACAAAAAATGTATTCTTTAAACACCAACCTATTTTCATTTAAAAATAAATATAAAGGAATAATAATCTCTAATACGATATCAAACTTGGGTGTTGTAGCTGCAGTAGTCTGGTTCATGGCTGTTTCACGGAAGGTAATGTTAGTAAATCAAATTGGCTTAACCTTAACTTAATAATGTATAAATATAAATTTATTTATAAGGTAAATTTTTGTTGGTCACAGTCCTAACTTAACAATGAAGTTCATATGTAAAGATATTAATACAAGACAAAATTTGTTGTAATAACTTCTTTAGATAAAAAAAACAACGGGCTGCACTCCGGAAGTGCCGGCAGAAGTGAAAACATGAACAATAACGTTGTGCATTTCTGATATTTTGGAATGGATAGGGAATAATTTCGCACGAATTGCTTTGATAGTATAAAAGTACTATCATTAATGTGGTTGTGGTGTCCTCGATTACTGTCAGGGTATCTATCAAATGAAAGCAGTCAGTAGTTTCACCAAGCAGCACACACACGTCCGCACCGGCCGACGGTCGAGCGAGCAATGCCCCACTACCGCTGTAGGCCGTGCGTACGGGCGTGTGTCGCTTGCACTTTATTAATACGTCACACCTCTTCCTTTTCAATTGATTCGAATAATTTGAGACAATGACAAATAATTAAAATACATTTATGTAATTAATATTCTGAAACAGTATATCTTGAATTGTTATTTAACTAAGAAATATTTTTTTTTGAAATTATGTTTTATTACTTGCAGCCAAATACCCAAATCTTACGTGTCCTCTATTTTTCTTTGAATACGCCACTCTCCTTTTACCTTTTTTTAGGTATATCAGGTTTTTTATATTAGTTTATTTAGTTTTCGACGAATCGTCAGCTTACAATATTGTTTAATTACAAGCTATATAACTTAAAAAGCTAACCAAGGATTCACACGGAAAAATTGGTCTAGGTATTACTAAAGTGAGCTCACTCAGTGTGTGAACCCACGAACCCCTATTGTAGTATCTGAATGCTAACTACCCTATTAAGATAAATGATTGTAAATGATAAAATGTCGTTTTATTCGGCTATCTCCTAATTAGGAAGTCACAAATTAATAAAACAATATATATAATTATATATTTATAGCATCATGCAGTGCATATGCAGGAGATGACAATTTTGTTTTATTTAATTTTCTCTCTCTAAGTTATGTTCAATTAACCAATTAAGGGTTTTATTCAATCTATTGTTACGTCATCAACGAACAAAATACACGGTTCATTCATAACCTTCGGCAGGTCTATTATGTAAACTAAAAACAAGAGAGTCTTAGGCACTCCCTTGTGATGTTAAGGCATTATTATTTTAAATATCAAATAGAACTCTATAAACTTTTCTACTCATATGATTATAATATTCGATTTGGACTTATTGCTGTCTATCTTTTAAATAAGAGATAAACCATTTTTGAGCTGTATTTGGGATACAACCAGTTTATTAATATTTTATGTTGCACACGGTCATACGCCTTGTACATACATATGTTCGAATAGCATATTTTTAATGTCCAATTACTTATTATCTTTTGAATGTATTTGAGAAAAGATAATAAGGTTGACTGACTGTAATTATTTAGGTCGCTCTTTTGGTTATTCTCATGTAATGGTAATCACTGTTGTTTTTAATGAGTCAGGATACACTTCTACTTGCAAAGATTGATTGACAGTGAAAGAGAAGGTAAGTTCGACCGCACATTCACAATCAAATATGAGGGTAGTTCATCAAAACCGTCACTTCTATATTTTTATTTAGTTATTAAATTCTCACTACGATTACATTGTACACTACTGAGTCTACTACCAGTTCGGAAATTGGGAGGCCCTTCCGAGAAGAACTGGCGGAAGAAACTCGGGCAGGGGGACCGACCTCCATCTTACTGTTCTTATTTGCAAAGAGAGCTAACTATATCATCAGGTCTTGCAATGTGTGTTTTGTAGGTATTAATTTATTAATTATTGGATCCCAAGCAGGTAGAACGCTCCAACCTTCGTCTCGATTGAAATTTGGATGTTTCCTGATTTCAAAAGCCTCACGTAGTGTCCAAGGAACAAGTCTTTGTTCTCTAGCGAGAATTTAAGGTTTATCGATACGAATGTAGTAGTTTGGCCCCTCAAAAGCATGCTCACACTCACACACTGCAGACCTAATATCGCGCCTATGTTTTATGTCAGCTACGTGTTCTATAATGCGCGTCCCTATACTTCTTTTTGTTTGTCCGAAGTATGGGAGAACACAGTCAAAATCGATTTTGTAGACACCTGCTGCCTGGAGGGGATATTGCATTTGACCGATCGTAAGAATTGGTTAATCTTCCTGGCTGGTTTAAAGTAAGTATTAATGGAAACCCGCTTCAGAATGTTCCCAATCTTGTCAGTGACCTCCTTCATGTAGGGAAGGACAGCAGGTTGACGTTCTACTGTGGCTGGTTGGTGCGGCTTCTGTGTCGTAGTTTTGGTACTCGCAACTTTTTATCTTGTAGTACTCGCTTGTCATGCTGAAGCTCAGCAGTCAGGTATTGTTAGGCACAGATGCCGCGAGTTCTCTGAAACGAAGATTTCCCTACGGTAGCCAACTGTAGGTATAGGATGGTGTTGAGAGTCACCATTTAAATATCTATCTGTATGAGTTGCCTTTCTATACACTGTATGACTAAGGGTTTGATTTAGATTGCTGCTGATATGAACATTAAGGAAGGCTATTTTATTGTCTGTCATTAATTCCATAGTGACATCAATGCAATCTTTTATAGGTAAGCTTGTGAATAGAGATTGAACATCGAAGCTAACCATAGTTTCATCATCAGTGATATGTAGGTGTTATATTTCACTAACAAAATGGTAGGTATGGTGCCTTACTTTGTTTCGATAACAGAAACTCGTCAAGCTTATTGCTTTCTATTTTATAAACATCAAAAGTATCATCCCATAAAGAGAAGAGTAGCTCTTTTCTTGACTGTTGTATCTACCCCCGTTGTCAAAAGATATATTCCCAGGGTTGACATCCATTTGTCCCAGCGTAACCCCAGTGACATCGAATCGTCATCGCATTGCAATGGTTCTACGATGGCAGGCTGAACATTTTAGGCGACCCAGAACAATGTCTGTACGCCTTTATTTTGCGCCCTTGGCGCCATTGAATATGGTGTGTCACATTTATACCTATGCATTATAACAAATTTAACGGTAACACGCCCAAGTTTCTTTTTAACGTGTTATCAGCAGCCTGTTCTTGTAACTTGACTTCTATGCATACTGGTATTGTATTATTTATTGTTTGGTTTTGTGTTTCACAACAAGATACCTATTTTACTATAATAAATGTCATCTAACACCATTAACTCTTTTTCCTTCTTGTACCTACTTCTTATAAATTCCAAAATTTGTATCGTGTATAAATACACCTTGTATGTAATTTTTTCAATAAATTAACATATTTTTGGAGCCACATAAAAACAATATTTGGTAAAAGTTGCCTTTGTTTTATATGTGTTTTCCTACTGGAAATTATTTTATTAATAATGATGTCTGATGCTAATAAATAAAATGTATTGGTATTTTTGTTGGTTTATTGTCTTTTATAGACTTGTGTAACTCAGTTATATCCTGGAGCTATATGCCACTCCGGATATGTATTTAATCATTCCGTTCAAAATTCTTAGCATATCTAGTATATCCAATCCCATCCCGTGGATCAATTCCAAATCATTTGGTCAAATACCGTCTGGCTAACTACATAACACATATCGACAGCGAAAGCGTCGATCGAAAGACTTAGAGCGCCGAAAACGCTTTTTGTGTTTTCTGTGTTTTCCGATGAACGGTAAAATTCTTAGAAACGCAATACTGCTGATGCTGCGTTCGCTCTGACTGAGGTGGCAAGCGTCATTATTAGCGAAGCGTTGCATAAAGTTTTGTTTCTATAAAACGGTAGCAAATTTGAAACGCTGCATGTGCTCTTATTTTGCGAAATCTGATTAGTCCGGATTTAATAAACATATGCGGATATTGATAAATATATATACGTTAGTTGGATATATGGTATGATTTGATATGGTTTGAAAGAATTAAACTACTAGTCCGGATATATTTGGTGGATATGGATATACTAACTGGATCTATATCTTTTTTAGGAAGAATATAGGATAACTCCGATCTTTTTCCGGAGTCACCTTACGCATGTCCAGTCCCTTACCCCGTACGGTTAAGAGTGTAGGTATTCAGAAATAAATTAACTAGCGAATATTCATTTTATACCATTTCCAAATTACATACTTTGCCGATAACATTAAATCATCTAGATTGACTGTTGTTCGATAACTTTTAACTTGTTTACAAGATTTTTTTACATATTTGACGGCGAGGCCTCACGCCGGTCATCAGAATGCTCTTATAATGGATAATAATCCAAAAAGAGTTGCAGCGATCTTCAAAATAATGAAGCGTATGGATGTAGGATAGACTTCTTTATTATTTAAAACCACTTGCAGTCTAAAATCGCAAATGATGCACGAGATTTCAATGGATGAAAAACGTGGTGATCCCTGAGACGGTGTGACAACCTCCCTGGGTGGCGGTCCAACGAAAAATAATGTTTCCGCTCGGTATAAGCTATGAAGTAAAAGTTATACCCTTATAGCGTGCTAACGGTTACTATAAACTAACCGTTTCACGCTTATTGCATGCTAACTAAACGTCTACACTTATAGCACGCTGACAGTCTGCTTCTCAAGTCATCTCAGAAACGTTTAGTGTTGTCAACTTGCAACGCCTCTTTAAGGTCACGCCATCTAGGATTTCACCCAGGTACTAACATGACGTTTTCCATTTGATAAAATCGTACCTTGTAAACAAATCCTTACTGACAAACATTTTTTTAAGCTTAACCTCTAGAGTTTAATTTAATCTAATTGAAATAATCGAATGCTTCAATGTATATAATATTACTAACCTAACCTATTATCCAATGAATATCAAATTCAGAAATAACATACGTATAATTCCGAAAATATTATTTGTTTATTTCAGTCATAAGTTTTTTTGTATGTATTTTAATATCACTATAAAAGATGAGATAGTTATCGTAGGTTATTATATATCTGAATGTCTTTACAACAGTTTAATTCTAAATCGATGCCCCTTGGCAAAGTCTCACCTTTGTGCACCTTGTTACCATTGTTGCACCTTGGCAAAATCACACCTTTTCTGCACCTTGTTACCATTGTTGCACCTTGGCAAAATCACACCTTTGTGCACCTTGTTACCATTGTTGCACCTTTGGCAAAATCACAACTTTGTGCACCTTGGCACTATTGTTGCACCTTGGCAATATATTATTGTACACCTTGGTACATGTCTTTTCAAATTAATGTATTGTAGTATATCCACTTGTCTGTATAACCTTTATATAAGTTTTGACGTAATAACCATTGAAATTCAAATCGTTGTTTCAGGAGTATAAGAAACCACTTAAAAATCTATATTTTTTTTAGTATCATGGTATGTTTTATTTAACCCGTGTAATGCAATGTAATATTTAACCCGTACAGGGTTGCTATAAACTGAATTAAAATCTCGATCGATTGAAATCGTAAGTAAGATTAAGTTTGGTGTGGGTAGGTAGCACAAGCCAGAATTATTAAAAGCAAGAACAAGACATTCATTACTAGATTAACATGGCAGAAATAACCGTGAAGGTAATAATAATCTCAACACATACATTATTCAATCGAGTGCTTATTACAAGGTTATAAAGATTTTCTTTATAGCAAAATAGGATCAATTCATATATTTTCTTTTATAGTTATCAATAATTACACAAGTTTTTTAGAATTGCAATTAACACTGCAGTTATTCAAGTTGATATTTACATTGCTATAGTCAATGATTTTTCAACTCTTCTTAGAATCAAGTGGATAAACTATTTTACATTTTTTTTTCTAAATACTATGAGACAGCCTTTTTTGCAAATGGGTTCGTTATCTCCTTCCTTTAATTTGATTTTCAGGAGACATATTTTTCTATACACCACTTACTTGAAGGCTCGTCGCCACGTGTGGTGTCCTCGATTACTGTCAGGGTATCTATCAAATGAAAGCAGTCAGTAGTTTCACCAAGCAGCACACACACGTCCGCACCGGCCGACGGTCGAGCGAGCAATGCCCCACTACCGCTGTAGGCCGTGCGTACGGGCGTGTGTCGCTTGCACTTTATTAATACGTCACAGTGGTAAAATACAATATTCATTTATTGCTCTATCGTACACAAAGATTACGACAAACACACACACACACACACACACTCGCGCAAGCGCCGTGCGCCGCTTAAACGAAACAGCAGGACCATGCATACATTTTCGCCGCGCGATAGAAAGAGAGGGGGATATTACTTCCTCTCCTACGCCGCGCCGGCGGTCTACTCTCCCTCCGTCTTACGAATTTTCGATCAGGTCACGTGTCCTGACGGGAGATTATCATTTTTTAGCCATCCCAAAAAGTGCACAACACCGCTAAAGAAGTTTTCACTTCAATAAAATCGAACAGTTAACAAATGCATAAATAAATAACAAAATACTATAATAATGAAGTTTAATTTTGTATCTGTTAATTATATAGGTTATGTTAAGTTCAATGATTTGACAGATTTTTTCTACACACATTATTTAGGTACTAGTATAGAGTAAAGAAATACTAGGTATATTTAATTACAACATCAGATTGTGTGATTTACATGGAAGCCAATCCAGACCATATTTGTAAGGAATGTCTACAAATAAAATCAAGTTTTTTTTCTATTGATAGACATTGCAACATATCAATATTTAAATGGTTTCAATTTTCTTTCTGGTTTTTATAACAAGGTGATATAACTATACTTAGTTGCTATTATTTAAGAGTTTTTGTAAAAGATATTTCTTTATAAATGAATATTATTTGTACATAATTTCATACCTTCTTAATTTATATTTATTCCTTAAGACTCGAAAAAGTACCTATTCCATCTTATGAAAGTAAAAGAAACTTCATTAATTTATGGTCTACTTTGACAAACCCTTTGATTGAATGCACAAACAATTTCCCCAAATTAATTACTGAAAAATTTTAATTCCAAAAGGACAAATCCCCGGGCTTATGGCTTCGATTAATTGAGAGCGGACTTTTAAGTCTTAGCTTTAAATTAAAATCTTTCGAATTCATTCATTCGAGCTCATTCGAACAGCATAAAAAGCTGAATGCTTTTTTATGTTATTTGTAAATCCACTTATTACATTTAAATATTTCTCTTGCATTGAGAGTTTTAGCAATTCCACCGTGAATCAAGAGTAGTGTTTCGCATCTCATGATTCTTTTGCGCTCGTAGTTAATGCACATAAATTACCATATGAGAGCACTTAACCGCAAAATTACGTGTACCGTGCATTTCGGGCACATGTGTGCTAGTTGTTAAGAGAAGTGGAAATTGTAATAAGGGCACTTTTAGCAACATTTGAGGTATACCTACTTTAAGATTTCAACGGATTTTTTAAATGTTAATTGATATAATTATGAATGAAAAATTCAAGGTCGTAGATAAACTCATTCCTTCCTATTGCCTTATTCCTATTAGCCTATTGATGTTGTCACTGATAGAGCACGAGCCTTCTCTATGGATGAAAACACTTTGTGGAGAATTAACTATACGCAACCACAATGGCTCAGTGTGTATTGGTGGGTACTAACGATTATATATCCTCGCCGACGTATTACGGACGTGAAGCAACTTGTTTGACATTTAGTTTACCGTGAGGGATTAAAGGGAATATTCACCCATCCGATGATCAACTCTTTCGACAGATGCTTAGACTATACAATCATAAGCCAAACGCCCTAATCGCTGCACCATCGAGCTCCTCTTTACCATCAATTATATGAAGTAAGCCGTCAACGAAAATAAAAAAAGTCCACTGAAAGCAAAATTTGCCATCTCTTAGATAAATTTACATTTCATATTTTAACAAGATGACACGCAATAAAAAGAAAGGCAGTATTTTGACGGATTTTTCAAAATAATTTCTAATAATTTTTCTGTTTTTCCATCACAAGACGGCACGATGGTAACCCTAAAACGCACGTACTCCTCCTTAACGACGCACTCGCGTTAAACTTTGCTTCTTAATACACATAAAAGTTAAATGAAGTCGAGTTCATCACGACGACGCAAAAAAAAAACAATAATAATACGATGGACTGAAAGTTATTGATTTTTTATTGGTAGTTTGTAATAACTTTAACTACGCTAACACAACACAAAATCTTAAGTTCCTAGGAAAACTGGGATAGTTTTCATTTTCATCTAGTTTTAATTCATCGAACTTGTAACTCAAATTCCAGCCAAAAATATACTTATTTTTAAAAACTTACTAAAACCGTCAGTCAGTTATTTACTAATCAATGCGTTACGGGTCAACGAATGTCGGTACTTTAAAGGCGGAACAAAGATAGGTACTTCATACAAAAAGAAGTGCAAAGTTTTCGATTTACTGTTTTCGGTGCTTTAGGTAACGCCTAAAATCAGGATTAAAATATTTTTTTACAAACGCGAATGTTTTGAAGATGTACTCGCTAAGTGCAAAGTGGGTGCTGGGGGCCGTCAAATCGATCACAGCGCGCGATGTGGCAGAAATGTCAAATAACTCTGGACTGCCATATGTCAAACAAATTGTAATATTTTCATAGAAATCCATACTAACGTTTTTAAGTTTTTTTAATAAAAACGTTAAAATTCGCGATATGTGATTGGCGAAAATGTGATTGATTGTTTGCATTATTTTATTTATAGTATGTAGCAACCTATAAATACACAGCAAATAATTTCATTTATCTTAAACATGGTAGACTAATCACGTTCAAAATTGGCATTCAAAAATTGTTTTTTTTTAAAATATAGGTGCAGTCAGTTTTTTGAAATGGACAATGGAACTCTACTTCAAGTAACTGCTTTGCAACAGAACATTGTTGTGGCTGAAATTTACTGGATGTGCATCTATTGTTCTTCCAATTTCTATCGGACATTGACATCTTTACCTCAGGACCTTATTCGCTAGTGGCGCCAACTGGTGAACACAAAAAAGGAAGCCCTCATTAAGTGTCATTTGGTTATTTTGAATTAGATTTTCGAGTGAACATTAGAAAATGTAATAAAGAATTTTATTTCCAACCCTGTAAGATAAAATTGAACAAAGGCAGGCAATATAGTACATATTAGGTTAGGCATCCATGTCCCATAATAAACCTTAGAAAAAGTTTTTCTGCTGACATATTTTTATGTATTTAAGCCATTTAATAACTCTCAGCAATGAGAACGATGATGTCCTATTTCTTAACGATATCACATTGTTATTATACAATAGTGGTACGTTGTCACAATTGACTAAGCGAGCGGTATTGTGACATGTAGCGGCGGCGAGGGTTCTCGACCCGTGACACCACGAGTGTGCTCCAACCGGTTTGCTAATGGCCACTTCTGGCCCGATGGATGGATGCTATTTCCTTCCGATTTGTCACATATTTTCTCTACTAAAAATATTAAGAATTGCACTAAAATGGACTCGCGCTCGATACGACTACCGTTTTATTGCGCTATTATAGGCGTTATGCATTTTACGTGTCATATTACACGTCTGCGACAAAGAGACTCGGGTCCAAGTTTACTCGCGTCGGTGGGTAAACCCTTTTCAGGTGGTAGGCTTCGGCCGCGGCTTGTTACCACCCACCAGTCTAAGAAAAATCTGCCAAACGGTGCCAACCGATCGTGTTCGAGTACTGAAGTCTAGTCAAGCCATGCTGGAGGACGGGTCAGAACAGTTGTGCTGATTGCAACGGACGGTTTTTTGAGATGCGTAAGAGCAATGGATCGGTTATCCAAATTCGGAGATCAGCGGGAATCGAGGCACGGGTCTTCAGCTGGCCGACCGCAGATAGTTGGGGGCCCAAGTAGTGACTGAGTCTGTGTTTTTCTGATAAATAATCTTCTATGCAAGAGCGTCACATCCTAGATCGCATCATCGCTTATCATTAGGCGAGATAGCGGTCAAGCGCTTACCTATTTAAAAAAAAAGTTATCAAAGCTATGAACACATACGACACCACTTAATGCAAACCCTAAACTTGGCCTTTTCTCCCGGAGAGGTCACAAATGAAATAAATAATAATGAAATAGTAATAGCGTTTACATAAGGTAAGTTGGTCATCTTAAATATATAGTGTCTAGACCATAGTTTAGCTAAATAGCCATTTTGAATAGCTTGCAAATTTACAATTAAGCCTGGCATCTTACTCGATGCTAAAAACACACACAAAACACAAAAACACTTGTAAAAAAAATATTTAAAAACTTGATTTCGGTAGCATTGCGGTTTATCTCTGCAATAGTAGGAAGCAAACAATTTTCGTAAGGGCTGACCAACGGATATATCAACAAAAAATATTATTTTAAGCGCCTTCGTGTTTAGAAGGTACCTTAACGCCGTTAGTAGTCGGTTTTGTTCAGCGTAATAGTTCATTACCGTCTTGTTAAAAAAAAGTAACTGATATTTGCGAATTATAATAGATAAGCCGATGTAGTATTTGTATTAAAAACACCGTGATTGCATCTTTAAAGTCAATGCATAGTTTATCGGTTGTCATGTCAACTTTAACTCAGCTTTAATATACTACAGACGTGGAGTCATTCGTAGTACAAACGTATATCGCTTTCTACGAGGGGTTGACGAGAATGTTAATAATGTGTTTAACACAATGTCATTTTTTGAAGATAAAATATGTCAAATTAGCGGTAAACACACTAGAGGGCACATCTAGTGTGTATAATATACTCTTTTTTTATACCTAATTTCTTTTGGTGATCAATTATTATTGTTAAACCTTCTCCAGCATGCGTACAACTTCTCTATTTCAAACGAATTTAGTATTTACAGTTTTATGGGTTAAAATTATTTTGCGCAGAACTCTCTTTTTCTGAAATAAAAGTAGCCCAGCTCTCATATAGTTAGCTTTCTGCCAATTGAAATCTTGTCTAAATTGGTCTAGCCGTTTCCGATATGAAAAAACAAACAGACATACATACATTATTTTTGTTTTTATTTATTGTTTTATGCTTTCATCGTCACTTACATTAGCATTAAATGTAACGGGATTATTACTATGTTTCTTATTTTGATAAATCCGATATCTCGGCGCAGTTGCATGCATAGGCATGTCAGAACTGAAGTTTATTGCAGGTGGAGGGAAAACATACTCACACAGAACGATATAATTATCAAAGTTACTTCGCATCACCAACCTAAACATTTATACTCTGTAGTGGCAATCCTAACAAATCGCGCACATAATCTTTGTGATGATGAACATCTACACAGAGAGTTACGGCATGTCCTGCAGGTAAATTAATATACAGGAAAGCTTCCACCGAAGCACACAATAAAGAGTCAGATCTAGGGTCATGAGATGAATAGACAGTATATTATTTATATGTAAAAGGAATAACAGATAAGGACTCAAACATTTAAAAAAAATATGCAACTACAACATCTTCACTGCTTTAAAAATATATCGTATTTTACGGTCATCGAAAGATAGTTCTCCTTTGGATAAACCGGGCGTTCGTTTATAAGATCGAATGCAGTTGTGGTAGTTACAAACAAAAATAGCACGCCGATTGAAGAAGCACATAAAAACTGACAAAAACAACGATATGCAATAGTCGGCTATCGCTTCACATTTAATCCAATTGGGCTCAAATCACTAGATCGAGTTTTATCATCCTCAAAATATCTCAACAGAACGCCACTACAAAATCATGGTTAGGGAAGCTCTTGAAATTACTAAACACAAAATGTTCAATCGTGATGAGGGGTTTAAATTATGGTGTGTCTGCAATCCACTAGTCCGTTTGTGTAAAAATAACACAACACAAAAAATTGCCGTTTGGCTAACTTATACTATATAGCATCGTTTATCATGAACAGTTTCGAGTGAATAGTGAGCTTACGGACTGTGGTACTGGTATCAAGTGTAATAAAAGACTAAGACGGAGGGTAGACCGATATGTCTGCCCTATATAATGAATGTATAATGTGTCTGAAAAGTAAAAAACATGGCAATAATCTCGATACGTTTAATACCATTTTTATAATTATTGTTAAAATAACCATACTTATTTTCACATGCACTTAATAAAAGACAGCTCTTAAACCTGGAGTATTTTTTTTTTTATTTCTGTATCCAGGATTTATTCTCAACTCACTTACTGTTATTCAAGCACTCGATCCAAGCGAAACAACTATCGAACAAATTCCTACAGATATGTTGTAACAAAGAGTTTCCACGAAATCATTTTCTCGTTTTAAAACCGACCGTTCGCACAATGTCTGGCTCAGCAAAAAACGAAATAAGAAGAGTTCCCATCGATAGTTCCACTTTATAGAAAACTCGACGACTTCGATGCTTGAATATTGCATTGTAGCAAACGTGTGGCTGGAAATATCATGTGAAAAATTAAAGTCTTTGCTGCGATAATAAAGTTAAAAAAAGCTAGCGTAGTACGCTTTTGTGCGTATTGTAGCAAAGTCACCGTTGCACCGTCACAAAACTTTAGCTTTTACTTCAAGTAAATGATCAAAAAAGCGTACGTTGACTTATTTTTATTATTTTGTATAATACTTATAACTTGTATTTATACACAGTGGTGAAATGCGAATGAAATACAGGATTCTTCAAATAAAACGAAATAATTTGCAATAAGAGATTGATCGATTTCCTTTGCGATTTCCACTAAGTTGAGTTATTGTAAATTTTGTTATTTTCTTTATAAATAATACAGTGAAAATTATTTCACTTAGTGTTTGAATTAAAATTAATGAAAAATGTTGTATAAACACTTTAACTTGATCTCTGATTGTTACTAGCATTTGGCATAGGTATGGGAAGCAGCTGGGGCCTAGAAATCTAATTAACACTTTTATTTCTACCTAAAACCTCAAGCACATCTTGAACTTAAGCTTATGCTGGAGCGTCACTTTCGATGTTGTTACTAAATTCCACCCATTTTAAAAACTATTACTGTTCAATATTACCTATACAGTATTGCTATCCAATTCGGATGACAACATAAATATAATAAATATGTCCTATTGGTCGATTGGTTGTCCTATGCTTGACTATGTTCGTAAGTTTGCTCGTAATAAAAATCTCAGTGCCTTATCTGGCTCACGTAGAAATTGCTTGATATATTCAACAAAGAATTGAAATGATGAGTGATTAATTTAAAGAAAAAAAAAAAAAAAAAGATACGTTTGTTGTTATCACGATTACATCATTGCAAGCCTCAATTTAATTAGCACTCGAAATGTTGAGATTTCATTCTGCCAGCATCGCCTTCTAAATATGACATTGAATAATATAAATTATAAGTATTAATATAATGTAGATCCCATAATTTATATCAATCATATCCATATCTCCCATATCTCGAAAATGTAACCGGCGAAAATATGCACCGTCGAATTTAGTTATCTAAATTTGTGATAATTTTAAACCAATTGTTTTTCTTTAACCGTTTTCAATATTTTTGGAAAACCTCTCGATTAAATCCTTTGCAGCAGCATGTGTGAAAATATTTTACTCAATATTACGACAAACGAACCAACTGTGCCTTAAGAATTTTTTTCTCGCACGAAATGAAGCTTCGCGAGCCTAATTAGCATATTTTTAAATGTATTTATTTGCCCTTTAGTGGATGACCTTTTAATGCATAATTCTTTGTATGTATCACTATTATTATCAGTAGGGTTTGACATACTACAAACAAAACTTTAAAGAACCTAAAGATATATATGGAAATAATTTGCAATATATTAAATATTTATAGAAAATAAAATGTGCACACTCCTCGTTTGGTTGCATTGCTATAACTGCACCACGCTGCCGATATCTCGTTTTCTAAATTAAAGGTCTCACTGATTGCTATTAAGAAATGTGTAGAAATGATATACTCGAACAAAGTTCTCATTTCATAATACTTGTAACGTACAAACCTTTGCACCTAATTCTCAAAAGTCATGATGTCGTCAGAGCAGTGCGACACCAGTGCTCTGTAACAAAAGACATTACTCAGTGACGGACTAAGGGCCAAATAAAAGGACAAACAACCAAACGTCTCCACTAGTTCATATTGAGGGAAAGGGTCAAATTACGTTTAGTTTGAATATTAAGCGTCACAAAGAAAACAATGTAGAAATTTAATCATGCGCTTCTTCAAAAAGACGTCAACTATTACTTTTTGGACTGAGATAAAGGAGTGTTGCTTTTCAATAATTTAAAGCAAAAGTGAATTTAAAGCAAAAGTGACCTTCTTTTTTACGATTTAACATTTTGCAGAAGAACCAAAGAATATTTTAAATTTTAGATCATTCTGTTACAGATACTAAATATTAAAATGAAAGTCCACTACTGGACGAAATCCTCCTCCCACTTCCAAAGGGTTACTACTCCACTCCTTTTGGTGAAGTGTTATTATCTCCACGCACGGCAGGCGGCTTGGATGTCACAAAAAAATTCCGCAGGAAATACCCATTGGTCTACAGGAGAAATGATCTACAGGAGATGTATAGTGAAACTTCCAGAATCATTAGTAGCCTTTTATTACATCTTTAATGGTGATGGTGTTATTCTACTTTGCCGGACATCACACTTTACATCACATATTCTTGTTTTATTTATTAATACTAGCGGCCTGTCCCGGCTTCGCTCGGGTGGACAAAATTCTTTAATTTTTTTCTATTATTCTTTTTTTTCCCTTAGCGCCATCTAGCGTCCGATAGACGAACTACTTGCGATTTACGTGTTGTGTCCCCGCTCTTCTTCCATTGTTATTGATACAATGGAAGAAGAGCGGGGAAAAAGAGCGGACAGACAAACACACAAACCACTGTGATATTAGATTATAGATTAACATTCCCTTTCAGGATTTAGATTCACAGGATAAATAAAATAATGGTTATCGGATCTTACATATAGAATACGATACAAGACAAATATACTTTTTTGTACACCAAATATAAACAAATAAGACAACAGAACAAATGAGAGTCTAACAAACAACCTTTGTAAAGATTTTGGAACAACAGATACTAAATTACTTAATTGCAAAAACTCAAGACTGAACGCACTATGTATCGTCTTATTCATGATCAGAGTTCGATGTGCTTATGTGATCATGACTAGTTTTTTAGCTAAATGAGACCTTATCTCATTTAGCTAATAAAACTAGCTTTTGCGTCATGATCGCATCGAACTCTGTTCTATGGATAAGTCGTTTTTTTTATTTAATTTAATGAGATAAGGTCTCATTTAGCTAAAAAACTAGTCATGATGACATGATCACATCGAACTCTGTTCTATGGATGAGTCGGTATGTTTTTTTAAATTTACGTTTAAATTACTATGAATTGTAAAAAAAAAAATAGAGCCACTTTAATAGGTTTAACTGCGTGTTTATTTTTTGTTTTTGTATATTAAATCCTGACGATCGGACTCCTTTATAGGAAACGAAATGTGTGATAGCCTCGGAAGCACTAAATATCTAAAAAATATATCCCAAACACGATACTGGATTGTAGCAACGTAGGGCATGCTTGCAATCAGCTAAAACGGGAGGCTATTATTTAAACAGCTCTTTATGCCACCTTTGTTCTCGTTCGAAAGAAGTGTTTTGTGTTGTTGACACCACTCTGTAAGTAGACACCAATTATGGGGCGAGGGAGGAAGTCACACCCGATCTTATTGTTACTATCGAGCGGTTTGAATTTCGTTATATATTTACTTCCGAATACATTCGGCGAACTTTAGGTTTTTTTCCATTATGTTTTATACAGAATTTTATTTTCTATAGTGAAAATGCGTGGCTATAAATATATAAATGGACAGAAAATTGTGTTTAGAAATTCTCGTATTTCTGGCTTGCAAAACAGAGATTTTACTCAATCAAAGAGTACCTTGACCAAAAAGCATAAATAGTTGTGTAACGATTGTTAGTTTAGTTTAATAACATTATATTATACCTTTTTTTATTTTATGTTTCATTATGTCTCGAACTCGAAATATAGATGTAGTAGTTCTACTTAAAATAATAACGATTTTTTATTTGTAATAATATTTGTAAAATTTTAATTTATCTATTAAAAAACTTTCTCCTACTTTGTAATCCCTAAGTCATTATTACAAAGTAAGGAGAAAAACTTAGTTTTACGGAAATTATACCGTATTCTTGCGGACATTAATACGGCGCATTTTGTATATTCTATTGGTGTAGAGCAAAAAATATTTGAACAAAAGCTTCATTCACTCCCAATTTCTCAGTTGTAACGTTAAAAGTAAATAGTGAAATAAAGAAGAGAAACTTGCCTTACTTTTCCAATTTATTAAACAAATATTAGATAAGTCAGTTAATTAAAATCATGTCGCATAAAGAATGTGTACCAGGTGAGGTCACCTTGCGGTGGGTAATATTATGGCCCACATAACCTCGTAATTTCTGTGTTTTTTTTAACATCGGTAGTCATATCTGCCGACTGTACTATACCAAGTACGAATCAAAACTTCAGACCACGACAAAGAGATGTCGGTTTTAGGCAATTTTGAAAGTGAATCACTGTTGTCTGTATTTTTAACGGTATGTTTGTGATGTATAGCACCTCCTTAAGAAGGAAAACATTGAATATATTTTGTACTTGGGTAAGTACGTTAGGTAGTTACTCTATCCATGTAGTTAAAATGTCAGGTCTGAACTGCTTTCACTAATTTGTACTTGTATAAGTACGCGGGGACTTACGAGGATAATATTACCGCAAAAAATCGTGGCATGAGAAGCAAATATAGGCATCGAATCATCATCATCTTATACCAAAGACATCCACTGCTGGAAGGAAACGTCATTTGCCATAATCTTAACGCTTGGCAAGTGGGTTGGAAATCTGAGTAATAGAACTCGGAATAAACTGCTAGGCATTTTGTGGTCTACGAAAGATGATAATTACCTCAAGTTTCATTGTCGCCTTTTTCGCAACCGTAAGTAAGAAGCTCTGGTGCTATTTTACTCTGCTACAAGTCATCGCATACGACATTAAGACTAATTTGATGTTAAAGCTTAAGGTATAAAACTTTACATGTCACTAATTTTTATTTATGTTATTAATACATCCAATATTTAATTTATGAAGTCTGACATGCTTTTTAATCGCTTTAATTCACACAAACTAACATAATACCAATAAGCTAGTCATACTTGTGTCTCTGATCGCCTACCTGCAATTGAACCCTAAATTTTATATTTATATTCAAACTTCGAGGGGGGCACGTTCCCCACTGCTTACGTTTACCTGATTAACTCTATAACAAAAATATGTTTTAATCAGACAAGAGCACTTAAACCTACTCCAAATTCTTCATCTGATGACGCTCTACCCTAGTATCGCAATTTCAATGAAGATTTTAATTATACACTTTGATTATATAAATACATCAGTTTCTTCCTATTCTACCTTCGGTATCTGCAAATAATATAAGCTGTCTGAAATTAGATCACAAAATATTGTCACTGGTTAGGGATTTAGTAGTTCCGTTATTTCCGTAACACAAACACCTTATACTTATAGCTACTGTGTTTGAAACCTTAGCGAATGTATATTAAGTAACTTAAAATTCAATACTGATAAGACGTAAATTAAGAAATTTGCAGCCAGAGGTGGCTTTACCTATGGTGCAGGGTGTGCGCCACTCGCCGCAGCACTTTCAATGACCTGCGTAAAAAGAACTCCGGTTTACGTACATTTTGTATGGTATCAGGAACTCTTCTTATATATGGCTTTTCCAAATAGTAAAATGTAATTTTTGTTTCAACATGAAATAAACCTTAATACAAATTAAAATATTTTTTACCCATTTTTTAACCTCGCAAGCTTCCGTTTGTCAAATGTCCCCAATTGATTTGATCTCTGTTTGACATGAAGCCGTTATTATAATAAAGAAATTTGGCCCAGTCCTGGTGTTAGTGTACGTGTTTGTGTCTGTTGTTTCCTGCCTCATTTAAAATTACACCATTTGCACTCGGATCTCCAATCTCATTTGAAAATACAAGGTGTTTGGCAAACACTAACATGCCGAAATATAACTACCCCTGTATAAATGGAAATTGTAAAAAAACAAATTTCTATATAAAATGACCGATCAGCTGATGGAGTGAATATGAAAAGTCGTTTTGTTTACGATTCCCATTTTTTTACATTGATATACCTGACCAGGGATTTTAGCGGTATCCGAATAGAGTGTTCTGAACACTGTTTTTCATTTCTGTTTTAAAAGTTAAACAGAAAGAAACTGTAACACTTTGAATCTGTTTTAGAAAAAACCGGCTCATAAGTGTTAATATCTGTTACAGTCAATAAGGTTCACATTGGCATAACTATGCGACAGCTCATTAATGATTTGGGTACTTTGAAATGCTTATGTTGGTGTACTGTGTGTACACATAGATAGTTAAACGTAAAACAGTTTCTAACAGATTGGTAACAGAAAACATTATATCTATTACACTTTTATAAGTGTTCGACGCAAAACAGGTTCAAAACACCCAAATAAGTGATACAGGAATTATTCTGTAACAGATTCAATGTGTAACCCTTATGAAAGTGTATCCTTATAAAGGTGTTTTTGAATCCCTGTACCTGACATCTATATAGACATGTTCACATGGGTACGCTTTATCTTGTTTGGGTAAATACCCTGTATAATTATACTAAATACACTCAGTCAGCACATCGTGGCATCTAAAACTGGCAAATTTTTTCAATTGATTTTCCATTTGATCTCCAAACAATAGAGTTTATTATCATATGGGGAAATTTATGAGTTTGTGGTAATGTGGTGTTATTTGTACTCATTTTCTTTTAACCATGCGCTACATGGGCTAGAGACTCCTCTGTTTGCAGCGCACGATTTAACTATAAGATCAACTTTTTATATTGAATAAAGTTATTTTTCTATTTCATTACTTAATTGTATCAAAACCTCTATTTGTAATAGTTTAGAATCAGAATAAGACAATCCAAATCATACAACAATTTATTCCAAATTAACAGAAAATTGTTTATAAAGTTGGCTTTTACGTCTGTTTGTATTGTATTTTACTACTACCTGCTTAAAGAAAATGCAGACAACTAAATGTGTCATAAAAACATGTTTTCAAGGGAAAAATCCACATGCACGGTAGGTACCTAATTTTTTACGTGTTAACTTCATTATTGTAAACTAATAACCATATTTAAAAATCGTTTCAATTTTTTTAAATATTATTAATAGTTTCAATTAACATTAAAAATCCTTTATTTTAACATGGTACATAACCCTGTAAATCTTCGGATAAAAAGAAAACCACTATAACATAAAAAAATCTTTTTAACCGAATTTCTGCTTCGTTATCAAAAAATCCTAAGAATATATGGAAAAATCGAAAGCAACAAGCATTGATCGACATGTGATCGTTTTAGCCAAATCTCGTCCACTGCTGGACAAAAGCCTCCCCCAAGGATCTCCACAACGACCGTTTCTAAGCTGCCCGCATCCAGGTGCTTCCCGCGACCTTCACAAGATCGTCGATCTTGTGATCTCGTGAGAGACCTGCTTACACAGCGTTTTCCGGTCCGTGGTTGCCACTGGAGAACTTTCTGCCCTCAATTCTACGAGCTATGTGCCCCGTCCACTGCCACTTAAGTATACCAATTCTACGGGTTATGCCGGGTACATTGGTTCTCCTTCGGATCTCTTCATTTCTGATTCGATCACGTAGGGAAATTTCTAGCATAACACGCACCATCGCCCTTTGGGTGACCTTGAGACTTCTTATGAACCAGGTTTATCATGAATTATCGTTAGGGACAAGGTGTCCGTTCCGTATGTCACACACTGGTCAAACACTTTAGACTTGAAATATTGCGATATTTTGGACGATAAGATGTAGTGAAGTTTCCCGAACGCTGCCCAGCCGAGTTGGATTCGACAATTGAATTTTTTCTCGAAGTTGGACCTACCTAATTGGACTGTGTGTCTCAGGTATAATAGATATGATATTTAGATGTTTTTGCCATGCAACAGCCGAGGAGCCCCCTGGATGGAAATCGGGATTAGACACCATTTCTTAGCTAAAAGGAGGCGGAGCTCGGAGGCGTAGTTGTTTTTACAGGCGTATTTTATATCTTACAGAAATATGGCATTCTGAATGCAAAATGAAAATAAAAATTCTTTTACTAATTACCCAACCTTTCGCATCGAGTTCAATGTATCAGGGCATCTCGTTATATTGAAACATACTTCTACCAGCTAAAATAGGTAGCAGATGCCACTTTGGATAAAAAATATTAATTCATTCATAGGGTCGGTTGAAACTTTTCGTGGGTCGTTCTTCTTTTTTACCGACAATGAAACGATGTTTTTCTTTTTTTTTGATTTTTGAACTATCCATAATTGTGGTTTCTGTGTGGAATTTAAAAGAAATTGCATCTGTGTTGTCATTAGGACTAATTAAAGTTTCCTTTGCGGCAAATATTAATTCTTTTTTAATGATGGTTTTTAAAAAAAATATGTGACAGAGTGGCCTTTTTCTGTGGAGACCACATTTCGGTTTACCACTCTGTCACGGCATTCTACGGAAAACAAACGAAAAAATATGTTGGTTGGAGAAAATGAAAAATTACATAATATTAATAGATAAGAAAAATATGGACGTTTATTCGAACCGAATTAAAAAAAACCTTAAATATCAATACTCCAACGAGATGCCATAATAAGACGAAGGACAGACCATTGTCGGTAAAAAAGAAGAACGACCCTCGTATCATTTAGTAAGATATCCGAAAGCTCCGGTCTCCATTACTAATATGATATATTTTTGAAGATACCCGTCCTATGATAGGACATCTTCCGGTGTGCACTGTGTGTACTATTTTGCGTATATACATTTATTAATGTATTAATAAACCTTAAAACAATTTTTAGATAGTAGTTGATTTTGTGTTAGAGATGTTGGAAACGACGACGACACTTCACCCCATAAACTATGACCCGAAACATTTAAAAAAAGTTTCTACTTTGACCCGACTGGAAACCGAACCCGACACTATAATATGTCAATCGTAAGCTACTAGACCACGTAAAAACTATTAAGTTTAAAATCCGTAAAGTATTAAATCTATATTAACATACGGGCGTTTCAATCTGATTAAGCTAATTCATATGACAAGACGGCACTAGTGTGCAACGGCATATAATTGAGCGACTCTCCGTGTCTGATGGCATCAATCTCGTTGCAGCTCGCTTCATCTACATACAAATAGATATTAATTAAATAAAATATCCTCAAAACTTCATAAACGAAACAGGAAACAGCTTTCCTTTTATAGAGTTGCGTAATAAAAATATTCTTGCTACTACATAAAAATCTCCTAATAACCGATTGATAAAATCATCTACTATAATATTGTGCCACAGTTAAGACACAAAAAATCATGGAGACATCCATATCCATATTTAAATTTTGTAGGTTATTACTGCGTGTGTGTGTGTGCGTGTGTGTGTGCGTGCGTGCGTGCGTGCGTGCGTGTGTGTGTGCGTGCGTGTGTGTGTGTGTGTGTGTGTGTGTGTGTGTGTGTGTGTGTACTCGTCTCAGGACTCAGGCGGGACACGAATCCACAACGTGTCGTTCGCCCGGACGATTGCTCTTTGATTTTTACTTACAACAAGAAGGCGCTGGTAATCTAGCAGTTAAATGCTTTAATAGCTATAACTCGTTTCAACCATTAACCTAGAATAGCTATGAATCGTCCTAAAATGTCATGTTTCAAGTTAAAATATCAATAGTCAAAAAAACTTTAAAAATATTATTTACTTTTTGACAAGTTTATTAAAGATAAAATTGTGTTATAAAAACCACATACCTAATTAGTTTATTTCCTTCATTTTATTAATCATTATAACTTGTTAATAAATCCAAAGTATTTTAAACAAAGCAAATTATTTAAACAACGTTATTCGTACATAAAAAAAGGATAAAAGCTTGGAATTCGTCGTTGCACCACCGCAGTAATTTAGTACGACCCCAAATTTATTGCACAGTGCGAAAATGCAATGACATCGGAACCGGAACGAGTACCGTGCACAGTCGCAGCGCGTTATTCATACGACCACATCCGGTGCCCGCGATTTCTATCGCTACTTATGTGCAATACCTAAGCAGCTGGAAAACCGTTAAAAATTCAAATAACTTTATTTCAACTGATTTATTTGTAAAAATATGTGTCTCTATAACCCCTTATGCATTAAGTTTTTTTTTAAAGTGCATAATAATTTTAATAACACTCTTAGTATACTTTGTAAAATGTAGGATGATACTTTTGACAGGTGTCACTGCCTTATTGCTACGTACTAATGTTGCGTTTGTTTCCTTATGTTTGGCCTGACATTGCAACAGCAACTTTATACCCTCTATATAGGTGTCAACTGTCAAAAGTATCATCCTACATTGGACAAAGTATAGTAGGTAAGCAATTATGAGTTTATCATTATACGTTCACTACTGGGCGAAGGCCCGCCGCTGTAATGGGAGTCTTTGAAATAATCTTCACATTTGCCAGGCGGGCTGGAAATCGCAGTATCTAATAGACCATAGTTAGTGAAATGCTGCCCATTTCGTGGAAAGTGTATGCTGATTACTTCCACTACCATTACGGCCTTTTATGACACTAAGTGTAAGCGGTTGGTGTAATTGTATATTAATTACCTGCTGTACGACCATACCTCACGACATGTCATTAATTGTTATTAAATTTTATTGATTAACCACTCGTATTTCAATGATCTTCTCTCAAACACTTATCAATCCATCAATCCAGCTACGACGGCCCATTTCCTACAATATAAGAAAAGAAAAATCACCTACATTTTTATATTAGTCAAAATCAATCCTTGCTTTGACACGCCACGGAAAAAAAGCTATAATTACACTACACATAACCAAATCATGCCTTTAATTACTTCTCGCATTCCAAATAACTGTTCTTAGACTATTATTAATACAGTAAAACTTAAACCACTGGACAACAAAGTTAAATTGACCGCAGCAGAGTAAAATATTGTAGTAAAAAATTTACCAAAAATCTGTATATCGTATAATAAAAACTGGACGAAAATGCAGACAATGTGAACCGGGGAGAGGGCACTCTTCCGGTCCGTTATTCATGCAACCACTTCCGAGCGTGTCGTAGTCCCTATTTACGCATACTAAAATCACATGCATGAATTTAATATTATCCATTGCATCATATTTCACAAGTAGACTTATTAAAAATGTTATTAATCTCATTAAACACCTTAAAAAATCATGCCTTTCATAGGCTCAATTATTTACCAGTTCAATTATTTTTGCGACTATGTCGCCATGTTAGTTGAATTAGCAGCGTTACTATAAAATGACAGGAAATTTTTATTAATCGAATAATACAGTCGACGCCACAAGTGTTATATAAAATTATTCTTATTCATTGACCTATTGCATGTTATAAAGTTAATTATTTTATATAAATTCCACTGCAAAACATGGCAATGCGAAAGATCTTGAACAAAATATATTACAATTACAAAAAATTAAAATTAGGTTTAAAATACAACCATTCATAAATTAAATTATAAAATAAGATCATATAAATCAATGAATCTATAATTTTCTTTTTAATATGTATTAGCAAAAAGTAAACTTTAAATCCCGCCGATAAGAAAAGAAACCGAGCCTTACCAGAAAACTGCTCAGTTAATAAGAGTTACATTCAAAATCCTTTCGTGCAGAGTCTAGAGTAGGTACAGGCTCGATAAATGCGAGAGAAGTGAAGCAGAATCCGACCCTGATAAGCAGAACCCTTCCGGAGTGACTTCCTCATCCGGCGGGCTATCGGTTCCCTGGAACTTACATTCATGTCAATATGCAAATAAAATCTATTGCAAACTTACGTGTAGAGTGGAAATATATACTATTAACGAAGTAAATCAAATTTAATCACTAGACACGAGTTTTGTGTATAGGTAATCAATGTATTTATGTTTTCTCTAAATTATTATTCAGACCAATATTTTGAACTTTATTTTATTTATCTAATTAGTTTCGTATAAGTTACTGATAAAGTTTATTTTAATAGTAAATAAGTCGCTATGGCGATAACTAAAAGTTCGCTTAATGTGACCATACCATTATGACACTTTCTTTTTCATTAATTACATGGTTCTTTTTTTAATGTCGCCAGAGCTGCATTAATAATAATTATATATCCCACATTCACACCAATTCGCTAAGCCCAAAGTAAGCACTGTAAAACTTATGTTATGGATAGTAACGGATAAACACATGTATATATATGACGCAAGTAATATTCATACAAATTTATATAGATTCCCATGACTCAGGTACAAATGTCGTATTCGTCACACAAACATCTACCCCTTTTCAGGACTCGAATGCGGGGCCGTTTGCCTATCGAATATACGGTTACTCCCGCTTGGCCAAACCAGTCGGAAAACCATAACAACCAATGTTAAGGGTTATTTAATTTTTTGATATATTCTATTTATTTAAATTACGAATTTGATACCTCCAATTGGTTCCGAAATGTTTTTAACGCTCTTGATCCCAATCAAGACCGGAGGCTAAGACAGGATGTATGATGAAGCGAGACAACCCAGAAGGTGCCCATCCATTCATCTCGATGTGGAATCACGCGCATGACCATTAATGCATCTTAAAGTGACAACTTTCAAGCTATCTTTGTACGTAAAACGACAAGCTTATACAAATATCTTGCTAAAACATCGACAACTATTTTTCTATGTAAACGTAAAATAGTCACATATTAAAATTAACGAAAAGAGTATTTACTTTGGTCAGCTGTTTTAATGAGTCACTCGAATGATTGTAATGTAGTTAACTGATATTTTCTCAATCATAATTTGTAAATTGGACTGGTCCATAATCAGATGAGCGTTTACGTGACCAGCAGAAAATTAAGATGAGTGATGTGGACGCAGCGAACTGAATAATAATAACAATAAACCCACCATTAATCAGCTAAATCAGCTTGACCCATTAAATTGATGCGGACTCCATATTTTAATGGAATTGCGATGAAAGATTACTTAATTGCGATTGCAAAATACGTGGTGAAACCAATACATTATGAAACTATGATTGATTTTGAGCTAACATTACATAACTAGGTAATTTTGTGTATGTAAAGCATAAGGCTATTATCAAACCCTAGCCTGGCAGTTACGTAAGATTTAGAAGACGCGGTTTTTTGAATCAAAACATTTTTTTAAATACAAATCATGGCCAACTACGGGTTAAAATGGGTCTTCATTCAGCTTTGATCAGGCTATACTCCTAGATACTGTAAAATATGCATTAAATTTCCGTATTAGTGGAATGATTACTGACAATACATTAATATTGTACCAACGTAGATGGTATGATGATGTTATCCGTAAGTGACCGTAAGATCTTAAACTACCCATTATAATCTCAACTCTCTTTCTCTTTATCTCGGGCTTACAATAGTTGTATTGATATGCTAAATTAGAGTTTATATTTTTTAAATACAATGATTAAAGCTTGTTTAAATATATATATATATCTATACTAATATTATAAAGAAGTAAAGTTTGTGTGTTTGTATATTTGTTAAATTGTAAGGGGTAATCTCGGGATCTACTGAACCGATTTTAAAAATTCTTTCACCAATAGAAAGGCACATTATTGCTGAGTGTCATAGGCTATATTGAATGCTAGAAAAAATTTAAAGAATTTTATCCACCCGTGCGAAGCCGGGACGGGCCGCTAGTATATATATATTTAAACTATTAGTAATTATTTCAAATAAAAGTCGTTTACTAGTTCTTATCACTAATTATTCATGCATGATATAAACAAAAAGGCTATTCGTATTAACGGTTGCGTAAATAATCTTTCCGCTAACTTAAAGAATCTCAGAATAGCAACTGCAAATAAGGAAAAGTTTCCAAAGCTGGAGAGTAATTCAAAATCTCGTAATACGATACAAGTTACTGTACCGTCCACGTACCTGAGGCTCACCGCATTAAAAGTTCCAGACTACATGGTTACGCTTTTAAGGCCTTTGCAGCAACGCATCTATCAGCTGACGCGACTGAAATAAAAATTTATGGATTAACTTTATAATGCTTATAGAGGTTAACGCACTTGAAAAAAAACAAATTGAACAGTCAAATTCAAACTATGTAAGAATTGTCTTTAATTGGCTTCTAATTTTTATGAAAGGGTAGTTCAGTAAGATGTTTTATACTTATACGCAATATATTGAGTGAAGTTATTTGTAAGAAATGACTATTCTGTAAGAATATATCAGAATCACTTCGATACTTACTTAAATTTGTGTTCTAGTCAGAGAATGTTTTTTTTTTTTAATAATTCATCTCTTCGTATGCCGATTAACAAAGGAACCGGAAAAATCTTGAGAAGCACACTTTCGATTGTTGTCGCCACTTGGCTATGCCCATCTGACGGGAACCCTCGAACCGTTGTTTGCGGTCGTAACTCAAGATCCATCAGGGGTTAGTAGAAGAGTAATGTTATCCCTTAAAAAGATTTCATTGTATCCAAAATCCACCGGGCAATGATCCCTAGTACAAAGCCAACTACTATACTAATACAAAAAATAACGGCCTTTTATTATTTGTACATTTCCTATTGAATCAATAAAAACAGAAACACCCTCAAATAAAAAGTTGTCAATTGTACTCGATTGATATATGATATGGAAATATAAACTTTCATTTTGTTTTGCGTATTACTAGCGTTCGCGTACTCACGCAATATCTATTGCCCTTCGATTGTGAAGAACGAATAAGTTTATCTATTTCAATCTTATATCATAAATAGGTACTGTAGCGCCTAAGCGCTATGAGAAGTTTTTGGTTTAGAAAGTTATTTAGAATATTATTTGTGGTTTAATAAATAAAGTGCTTTGTTTGTTGATGTTATGGTAGTCGTCCATGAATATAAGATAACAAATATTTGTCAAAGATATAATACATAGTCTTAAAATATTACATTAAATATTACAGTCGTTGTGTCGACCCTGTTGAGTATAATCGTATTTTTATGTGTTTCCAATAAAAGAAATATTCAAGAGTAGAGTGATTATTTAAGTCCACAAGATACCACTCACAGCCTGAGCCCCGCGTTACGCCCCCCGCTGAGCGCTATAGTACCTACCTAAATTCCTAAGCATGAATAAGTATGGGTATACCTAAGCTTACCTTCTCACAATTGATGTAAAAAGCCATCATCGCAAGCAAGAAAGATGCCGCGCGAGCCTTCGCTAAATTTTTAATATACACTATGACTAGGGCAAGTAATTATCCGTCCAATTTTACCATCCCGATACTTCGGATAAACCCTACCAACAGGACATAGCCAAGGCACATTTATCGATATAGAGGGAGCTTTCTACAAAACCAACTTCACCAGCAATAAGGCAGCTCTAAAGAGGCAACAGTGCGTCACATAAACTAGGAACCTTCTCGGCGAAAGTCATTTTGACTATAGAGGCATAAGGTGATATTTTCTAACCCTTGGCTAATTATTATTTTTTTGTTCGATTATACAGGGCCATTATATAAACACCATCCAAATTTATATATTATATTCTTTGAAGTAAGTAACGAAACAAGTATTTTTTCTTTTAATATCACCCAGTACTAAACTAAACTAAACTATAAAGTTAAGGCTTAATACAAAGTTATCCGAGGAAAACTTCCGATGGCTGTCACAATCACGCTACGCACGGTGTTGGAGCAGATTACATTATAGTAGTTTATGATACTGTTGCATAATAAGGGTTCTTATAACATGAGTGTGTTTTAAAAAAACGAGCCGTAGGCGAGTTTTTTTATTGTATCACACGAGTGTTATAAGACCAAGTTATGTACAGTGTCATACACTACTTTATCTACTCTCATACTATAATACGTAAAACAATATTGCAAATAAAACGCTGAATATAACAACAAATTTATTTAAATGTCAAATGTTGGCGCCAAGTTGCAAACATCGATTGCGCATGCGTGTTGCGTCGTCGCGGACTCGTTCATTGAAACCTTTTGTAAAGTAGAGGTTCAACCTCCTTGGTCTGGCTGGAGGTTGTATAGGTGTATCGTTATGATTAAAAAGTTATATTATGTTACAGGTCCATACAAGACCTGTATCGTAATTAAACTTTTTTTAAATTATTTATGGCCTGTACGTAATGTTTGTCATAAGCATTTTGTTTTCAGTTTTAGAACTTTGTATTATAGTATCAGAGTAGATAAATTAAATAACACGAGTAAAATGCATTTATTTTTAACCATTTCATCCAACGGCAACAATAAATTCAAGGTCAACACATTTCATGTTTTTCAGCTTAAAATTATTGTGTGTTAAAACACTATTACCGCTCATTTACTGCTAAAACCGAACTTGGAAGCAAAAAAATTACAAGAGTAAAATGTGTTTATTTTTTACTATTTTATGCTACAGCATTAATAAATTTCGGCTTAACACATTTCATATTTTCATAAAAAATATTTTAAATGCCAAAACTTATTACCACTTATTAAGAGTAAAAAGTTGTTATTTTTGTCTATTTTACACGATAGAATAAAGATAGTTGTATGTATAATTAATAGTTTTCTATTTTTGTGATAAAATTCACAAGTCTTCAAACTTTGCTTTACCCCAACCCAATAATTAATGAAAAATCCAAACAAAATACACTTGCATAAAAACAATCACTTTACTTCAAAGTGTAGGCGATGTCTCTTTAAACAGTCTTGCACAGTTATGGACATTGTCTTTAATTATTATTAAGTACTTATTACTTGTTTTTTCACTAACTCACTTCGTCAAATGCACGGATTATTTTTATTTTTAAGTTCTCGAGGCTTTAGGCCTCCTTCATGTAAGCCCGCTGTTTAATTTCGCCCTCGATTTTAACTGCAAGTGTGATCACATTTCGTTAGGTAGATAATTATGCGACGTAACTGCGTGAAGGCAACATTATATATCGCGGGAGGTCCCCGGGTGACTGATTTCATTGCGCAGATGTCGTTACAACCTGCGCGCGCGGCTTTGTGGGGCGCTTCGGGCGGTTGTTGACCTATATTTTTTCCAGTAACCAGCTGTTGTAATAATTCGCTCGGACAAAATATTTTTTTGCGGAAATTTTACCTACGTATTTTTTTTCATAAATGAAGTGTTTGAATGATATCTTATGCCTAGAAAAAATTTGGATGGTGTTTATATAATGGTCCTGTATAACTCTTATAATAAGGCTAATTGGGGCAGAGGTTTCGAAATGGTATTATGATTTCCCATTTTATTAAATACAAATACGGTTATGGTCACTGGATTACTTGCACTCCTATTACGGATGACACCCAACCCGAATATTTTCATCAATTGTTTTGTAAAATATTAATAAACATTTATAAATAATACTGTTTTAATCAATATGCAGAGTGCATTATTATCTGACATTGTTTAATAAACAAATGCTTATCAATGTACCGTTTTAAATCGATGCGATATCACTTGACGATTCTTTGTTTACATCAATCTAGGTGGATATGTGTTATTTACAAATACCTATCTGACGATATTCGTACCTATTTGTCTAATTAGATGTCTTATCTAATTGCGTTTCTGTCTAGTTGCGTGTCTGACGAATTAAGTTTCTGTCGTGTAATCTAAAGAATTCGATATTCGCAAAACTGCGCATTTTGTCGAAATGCTAGTAATTCTTCCAAAGAAATCACACTCACTGAAATAATGATATTGCAATAGTTTAAGGTCTTCAAAATAAGTGTGTAGAGAAAATTTTGCACTTCCGTAAAATAATGCGCTAATAAAACTGCAACACTAAAAAAAGCTAGCTAAAAGCACCATTGATCACGTAACTGAAGCCTT
Organism: Calamotropha paludella; assembly: GCA_927399485.1. Lineage (NCBI taxonomy): Eukaryota > Metazoa > Arthropoda > Insecta > Lepidoptera > Crambidae > Calamotropha > Calamotropha paludella. The sequence continues at coordinate 18,853,454 of OV656812.1, forward strand.
AATAGGATACTCCGAAAGTATCAGCTACACGAATACGCTTTCAATGGAAACCGGATCGTTTTCTGATACGAATGCGGCTTAAGATTTTTTCCGTTGACCATTTTTCAAGGCAACTATTCATGTTTCCTTTCCTACAGTTTGAACATAAAAAATAAAATCTAAAGTTATTGCAATTTATTAATTTTATCTATCAATTTCAGCAAGGGCTGTGGACATGTACATGTATGACGAAAGTTACATGACCAATGATCTTAGAAATTAACTGAGTAATCTAACAGCACAGCTGATTGAACTGTTATATGTTGGACAATCTCTGGATATTGCCTAATTGCAAGGTATTTTGTTACTAGTAAGAATAGAAAGTAATGTAATTTATAAATAGTAATTTCGTCAAAGATTTAGTCTTTTCTTCGCAGATCAACAATTACTCACCTGATTTTAATTTAGTCTTATGTCGAATGAGTGAAATTGAAAACTTGCAGTAAGCTGAAATATTCTAGAGACAATAATTGGCAAGGACGTTGCATAGATATTTGTCAAATCAAAAACCATGCAGGAATTGCAGGATGTGGTAAGCGAAAGGAAGCAAGTAATAAGCGCTAGTGAGCATTCTGTATCTTGGTAATAGAAGATATTGTGAGTAAGTAAGAGATGGTTATATTATATTGCTATCTATATTGATATGACAGGAAGAAAGTGATGTTTTTTTAAGTTTGTGTTTACGTAGACGGTAAACTTGGAAGCCAATTATATGTATATGAAACATTCTTTCAACATTTCATATGCAAATTATTGTAGATGGATATAGGCTATATATTCTATATTAGAGCATTTCTACCTGAGTCATGGGTATTTAAATATATGTCTATAAATATAAAATATCTTTATATCACATATGAATGTCTATCCGTAACCCTAGTATCCATAAAGCAAGCCTTTTACAATGCTTACATTGAGCTGGGGTGATTTCTTACATTCACACCAATGTGAATGTAAAAAATATTACGATCATACACATTATGTAAAACACGGTAGAGATAGAGCGGAGTCGCTAGTGAACTTAATGTAATCCTTATCACTTATAGTCGATATATCAACTTACAAAACAGAGCGACGATGATAAATGCTCTTAGTTTATACCAGAACGTAATTACAAATGCTTTCCAACTGTAATGTGACTAAGCTTACGAGGATATTAAGAAGAGTTTCTCAAAATTACTATTTCGACTTATAGAAATTAACACCATTGTTAGAAGAAGTCTGTCTGTGAAGAAGTGTAAAGGAATATTTAACATTACTTGAGCGCAATTTCTCCCTGTTTAGCAAGGGATCTTTAAAATTTTTTAGTCATGAAAATATGCGAGAAAAGTTTTTCAATCAGAGACTGATGTAAAAATAAACAAATATGTGAATTAAAATATAATTTATATAATATAAAACATTTATGGTAGAGACAAATATCCTTATGCTTATCACAGAAAAAATGGCGGGTTTGAACCAGCGAGCGACCGTATAGGTGAAGGCCACCAACCACCAAGCTAACCGGTATTATCAAATAGAATTGACATATTTTTTCCCGACCTCTATTTTTATTGCGTTATTTGAAAGTACTATTCTCACGTTTTTGGGTTCCAAGTTCAATGGCCCGGAAATTTATTTATAACAACATAAAATATAATTTCTTCATAAAACTTAGGATAATATATTGTAGCCTAAGGTCTGACTTGGCTAGTTTCCATATGTTCTTAAAGGCGCGAACAGCTGATGCAAAATATCGAGGATTTTTCTAAATCATGTTCGTTGCAAGAAGTACTATTTATCAAATTAAATATTTGACGTTCAAATATTTTTTGGCGCAAAGCGTTATTTCGGCACAAACCGTTTTTGCTGTCCCAGTGAGTTACTATATAATGTAATTTTTCTTGATCCGATAACGAATTATGTTTATGGATCGTATTTTCAAAACTAGGAAAAAACAAAGGCCAATTTTTTATATCGCCATCAAATCCTGGTATTTGTATGGGCGATAATTTAGGTCCGTTTCGTGTCAACAAACTGGGTTTCGTATCGGTAACTACTACGGACGCTTGCAATGACTCAGCGACACGTTTAATACGACAAACTAAATCTTCAACTGATAACATGACGTTATAACTTAACAAGAACTGAGGATTTAATTTTATCGAGAACATTTTCGAATTCTAAGCGCAAAGTATCTACTGTTTACATTGAAGATAAAAACAAATCTTTTTCTGATTCATCAGCAATCTGCGATGAATAATCACTAATTTATTGCATACGCTTAAAAAAGCTATCCCTTTTAGCATGTAATAATTTTAACTGCGTCTCCGGATTCATTTTCGGAGGCATTGCAATACGAAAAACCAAATAACGCGCAAACTAACGAAAGATCGGATTGAAAGCGGTGAGGAACAGAGACGCGATCGAGTGTACTTTTATTTATTCTGTGCTATTTCAAACCTACCCGCGCACAAAATATATTACAATGCGGTACGGTGGAAACAACGAATTATTATGCGAAAAATAACTAAACATCTATAAGTTAGGTCTCTGCCTTGTTAAACGACGAACGACTAATTGATTACTTATGCATAAAAAATGATTATTATTGTTATATAGATGCGATTAATATCAACGAAAATTGTAGGAACAGCAACAGCGCCTATTTCGAGCGAAACTAATAAGATGTAAACGTAAACAAACGACCACGATAGTTCAATTGACTAACCGAGCGTTAGATATCTAGTAAGTGCCTATACACGCGGTAGGATACCTAAGTTTAAACCTAAATAAACCTAGTGTGCGGGCAATAGTAATAAAAACAGCTAGGTATTTAGGTGCGTTATTCCCTATGGAATAAAACTATTGTTATTTTACCATAAGCTACTAAAATTAGATAAAAAAAAAATGAAATTTGTGAACTGTATTGCGATATGAGAAAATTAATTTGATAGAAAGATGATGGGGGCACAATACCTTGACTGCTACGTGGTACGAGATGCTAGAGGCTCCTAAGGATATCCCTGGGCTTTACTGTTCCTTATTGTTACGCTTACGAAAACACCGCCACATAAAACTATAGTTTGTTGTAGAGGTTTGTGGATAGGCCATTAGTTCAATTTAAAATTGTGAAACTCATCAACCATCAGTAGTCTTTTTTCACTTGCCCGCATGTTGGCTACATTGCGGTATAATTTGCCACCAATAGATGGCGAAGTCGTCTTGCTCTTATATGCGTATATAATATGCGAGACAAGATATGTACGTTAAGGAAATGGAGTATATGGAGGTGAGGCTAGGAGTGTCTCTGTCACCATGTCGACCAAATTTTGTTTGCATGTTAGAGTTTGTAGATAAAAATACCACGGCTAAGTAAAACTACTCCTTTGACATAAGAAATCTACTTTTAAACGCAACCATATTTAGAGACAAACTAGCTTTTGCCGCGGCTTCGCTCGCGTTAAATTCGGGGTAGCACTGTTTCCCTTTCCTGAACACAGAAGAGAACTTTTCGGAACAGAATTTTACACGTTATTTATTTTATTTTAACACACTACTATAGGCTATATTATGTCTTTTCATTTTGGGTCTAAAAATTAAATCGCAAGTAATTAAATCAATAGTCAAATAACAGAGTATAGGTACCGTATGCGCTAAAACCAAAGTGTAGTTTATTCATAATAGGTTTTGCCCTTATACTTTTACATGTAGACAACCATAGCGCGTTGTAAAAACGAACACTGCCATCTGTTATTAATTTTTGAACTAAACAATTAAACCTATCGTGAACATAATATACAATAAGTATATCGGGGTGTCAGTCAGAAAGCCTCCTAGTGGCACACTCCGGGCAACGGCAACAACAAATGCCCACCGCTTGTGTGGACATCTGGTGTTGACGGCTAAGGTTCTACAATGGTGAAAGGCCCGTTTCTATCACTGAGCATCCATGATGGACAGTGAGCGGAATCGAGCCCGGTGGACTCGGTACGGCACTCCCCACCTGCCGAGTGGTCTTCCCTACCCCTCTCCCCCACCCCATCCTTGTTTCCCTTACCCAACTTTCCCCACCCAACATCCCACACTTGCTCTCCCAGTGCACTCTGTGTGGAACTTCCCACCCACCGAGTGGTCTCCCCATCCCCCCCCCTCTTTTACTCCTACCCCCTGCCCATCCCTACTCCTCTCACCCAACACCCTCTATCCAAAATCCCATCCAAACCACACTACCGAGGGCCAGAGTAGTGTGGGTATTCAATTTTTCTTCTGCCCAAAATATGGAAGCACAAAGTAAAAAGAAACTACCCCAGGAGGGTACCACGAATCGTGGAGAATCCCTCACTGAGCCCAGCTCAGTCTGTTCCTCGTATTTTGGGGGGAACACACATTTGTGCAACTCTAGACTCGACATGTCCAGTCTCGCAGAGGCGATCCCATCGACTCTCACAACGATAACGACTACGACGACACTGGACACGACCACCACGACAAAATGGAGCCTAGCAGCTCATAAGCGCCCTTGCAAAAGGAGCGCAAACAGAGCCGCGACAGCTTCAGACGACCTGACAGCGACAGACAAAAAGAAGGACCGACCTGGACGCAGTCGCCCCAACAGGCGCGCGAGAAGGGAGGCCCTTCAACGACACCAGACCGTACCGACCGTGTCAGAGAACGCAGCAGCGGCTACGCAGCGCGACCCTCCTCGAAAGAGGCGTCGAAGGCACAAGATGACACGACACTACCACCACCGCCACCACCCAACCAGCCGACGAAAAAGAGACGAACTCCGAGGGGTCACCGCGGTCGGCGGACTGCTGCGACGGCACCCACAGCTCCTGAAAAGGATCGTCCTGGGACCGGGAGCCGTTCGGACGAGCGAGTTTCAACGAAGCGCGCTCGTCTGGACGACACTCGATCACCCAGAGGGGTTATCACTGTCTCGCCGAGGGATCTCTCGCAGTGCCAGGCAGACCAGCTTAGGAGAACTATCGACGATAGTATCCTTCAAGCGGTACTGTCTCCACATCTCCAAGCGCGCAAGCTCCATCTTTCCGTGGACGACCCTTCCTTATGGATGGGGTACTAGCGATGTGGTGTGAGGATGCGAACGCTTTAAGCTGGCTGGAAAACGCTGTGAAAGACATAACATCACCGATACCCGGCACCACTCTGGCTGTTATCAAACAGTCGGAACTACAGAAGAAGCTCAAGGCAGGGCTTCTCATTCACACACGCATCACCGATGCCGAGACACTGCAGAGAGTCCTTTGTGCCCAGAACCCCTGGTACAAAGTCGATTCCTGGCAGTGCTACGACATGACGGTTGATGAGAAGTCCGGTGAGGAGGACAAGGTAGTTCACCTTATCCTGGGTATCCCGGAAGACCAAAAGGCAACAATCCTGGATTGAGACCGCCGCGTAGCTCACATGTCGGGAAGCGGATACATCCGCTTCTTCCACACAGAAGAAGAGGCTACGGGCGAAGAAAAACCAGCAGTGATGGGCGAAACCACGGCAGAACGGTCATCCACTCCGAAGCCGACCACCTCAGCTCCCCAACAGGGTCAGAGCGAGGTGGGGTCGAACCCACCACTAGAAAGGGATACAGGGACTAGCGACGAAGACGTCCTCCGCAGCCCCTAATTCCCTTACCATCATACAAACAAACCTCCAGCACAAACAAATAGCGGCGGCCACTTTACGCAGAGTGCTGGAGGTCGACAACAAGACCGTCGCTCTAATCCAAGAGCCTTGAGAAATGACAGAGTCTGCGGTCTAAACAACATCGGAGGTAAGTTACTGCTGAACACCTCTATTGCAAAGCCAAGGACCTGTATTTACATGCCTAAAACTATAACAGCAACTTTACTTAACGAATTCTGTTCTAGAGACCTCACTGCCGTGAAAATCATTACAGATAGACAAACAGTCCTAGTGTTAGCTTCAGTGTACATGCCGTATGAAGGCGAAGTGCCTCCAAAGGAACTGGCAGAGCTGGTACAGCACTGTGACACACATGCCTGGGACATAATCATCTCCGCAGACAGCAACGCACATCACCCGCTGTGGGGAAGTGAGGAAGTAAACAAAAGGGGTGAGTCTTTAACCGAATATTTATTGCAAACAAACCTTAACATTATGAACAAAGGTAAGGAACCCACTTTTGTAAGTTCAAGGTACCAAACAATCGTTGATATCACGCTAGCTACTAACGCCGCGGCGGACCAAATCAAAGGATAGCACGTTTCAAAAAAACCATCCTTTGCGGACCACCGCCGCATATGCTTTCAAATAAAATATAAGCCGGCTGATCCTGTCCGATACCGTAACCCCCGTAAAACAGATATACCAAAGTTTATAAACTTACTTACCAAAACACTAAGTGAGACACATCTGACAGACATGACACTTAGTACAAAAAACATAGACATCAATATACAACTTATAACCACAGCTCTTTTAAAAAGTTACGAATCAGCGTGTCCTGAAGTAGTACCCAAAGCTCCAGACAAAAGTTCCTGGTGGGGGCCTGAGCTTGAACGTCTACGTAGGGAACTTAGGGCACTTTTTAATCGAGCCAAAAACACTAGAACTGAAGAAGACTGGGACAACTATAAACTTGCCCAAAAACACTACAAGAAACGCATTAGATTCCGTAGCAGAGAAGGACGGCGTACTTTTTGTAGTAGCATCAACTCAATAAACCAAGCCGCGAGGTTAAAGAAAATCCTAGCAAAAGGTGACCTTAATCTCCTGGGCTCCCTCAAAAAAGCCGACAACACTTATACGAATTCAGATGATGAAACCAATGAAGTGCTGCTTGAGACACACTTTCCTGGCTGTCTCATTTCATCAGACTCTGACTGGTTAAATGAGCATTACAACACACCAACATCCCAGGAATGGAAAACTGCAAACAAGATAGTAACCGCAGATAAAGTAACGTGGGCCCTAAAAAGCTTCAAATCGTTTAAATCCGCGGGGCTGGATGGAATCTTTCCAGGATAACTACAATGGCAAATCGGTCAAATAACAAAGTACTTAGTACCAATATACAGGGCGTGCAGAGCCTTCAAATACATACCTATAGCATGGAGGGAAGCTAAAGTAGTATTCTTACCAAAACCTGGAAAAGACGACTACACACAAGCTAAATCCTTCAGACCCATCAGTCTAACGTCATTCCTACTTAAAACGCTAAAAAGACTTGTAGATCTTCATCTACGAGATGGAGTCTTAAAGAGAAAACCACTGCATCCTCAACAACACGCATACAGGAAAGGCAGATCAACTGAATCGGCCCTACACATGGTAGTGCACAAGATAGAATCAGCCATCACAAACAAATCGTCAACTCTAGCTGTCTTCATTGACATAGAAGGAGCTTTCGATAAAACTACACACAATAGCATTAACCAGGCCCTACAAAGATACAAGGTGGAACCAGTATTAACAAACTGGATTACCGAGCTCATCAGTAAAAGGGCGGTACAAATAGAAATGAATACCACAACTAGAGCAAGAGTGGTCAGAGGATGCCCACAAGGGGGAGTTCTATCACCACTTCTGTGGAACCTAGTAGTGGACAGTCTCATTAGAAGATTAAACAAACAAGGCTACACAACCATCGGTTATGCTGACGACCTCACCATTCTCATAAGCGGGAACGCAGAAAACATACTATGTAAGGAAATGCGTTCAGCTCTCCGAATTGTGGAAGAATGGTGTGATGATCACAAGTTATCAGTAAACCCGAAAAAACAGAACTTATCCTTTTCACCAATAAAAGGAAGTTACCGCAACTTCAACTACCCAACTTTTTCAACACCAAACTCTCCCTATCAACACAAGTAAAATATCTGGGCGTTATCCTTGACAACAAATTAAACTGGGCGAGTCATATCGAAAATAAGACTAAGAAGGCCTGCATAGCTTTTTATCAGTGTAAGAGACTAATTGGTAAAAAATGGGGTCTCAACCCAAAAATAACACTTTGGCTGTACACTTCAGTTATCAAGCCATCCACAACCTACGGCTCAGTTGTATGGTGGCCCAGAACACAACTGGCCACAGTAAAAACAAAACTCCAAAGCCTACAACGCTTAGCAAGCATTGCGGCAACTGGATGCATGAGAACCACTCCATCAATCGCCCTTGAATACTTGCTCAATCTAAGACCCTTACACCTTGCTATCCAAGAAGAGGCACAGGCGGCCGCACTTAGATTAAGAGCAAATGGACTATTTTGAAACAAAATATAGAAACACCACACTCAACTGTTCTAAAGGATATTTTAAAAGAAAACCCACTCTTTGAGGCACCTACGGACAGTATACAGTGTCATTATGTTTTCGATCGAAGATACAATATCCAACTTACAGCAGAAAAAGATGATAACTCTGGCACAAGTGAAGTAAGGATATACACAGACGGTTCCAAAACCTCACAAGGCACTGGAGCTGGTGTCTTCTCGAACGACCTAAATATCAAAATCTCGACCACCTTAGATAAACTCAACACTATATTCCAAGCAGAATGTATAGGCATCACCAAAGCTGCACAGGCGGTTGCAGCCAGAGATGTCAGAGACCATAATATCAAAATCGTCTCCGACAGTGCATCCGTACTTCAAGCATTGCAAAGCAACACCATAACATCTGTCCTAGTACTGGAATGTCACAACAAACTCCAGTCCATTGCAAACACAAATAGTGTAACTTTGCAATGGATCAAAGGACATAGCAACTCATTAGGCAACGACGCGGCAGATGAACTAGCCAAAAGGGGTTCAAATAGAACGGTGTATGGACCGGAACCATTACTGCCTATACCCATGGCACAAGTTAGAACATGGCTGCGTAAAAAAACAGAGGAAAACCACCAAACAGAATGGAACAATAGTGTAGGCTGTAGGCAAACGAAGAATGCCATTCCGGTCGCTTCGAAAAAGCTTGCCCGCAACCTCACCAGACTAAACAGGGACGAAATCCGTAAAGTACTAGGTACTATAACCGGACACAGTCCTCTGAATAAACACCTATTACCATAGGTGTGACAGACAGCCCTCTATGCAGAGGCTGCATGGAGGCGGAGGAAACGCCACATCACGTGCTCTTGGAGTGCAGGAGTGTGGCTGATCAACGGGCACACTTTCTCCAGTCTCCAAAATCACTACCAGAAGCTTGTAGTAACCTGAAAAGGCTACTCGCTTTCTGGGATGGACTAGGATGGCTGGAGTAAAAGAAGAATACTCAATCACGAACAATGGCCCAATCAGGAGGCTAAGTGCGGAAAATGCCCCGTAAAACTAACTAACTAACTAACTAACTAAGTATATCAGCACCATCTATCGGAATCCATGAGTTACACTTATTTATGTTTATAATGTTTATTTTCTCAAAAGCTGATTGATTTATGGTAAGATTTAATGTTTTTAATATTGTTTTATTTAATTCGTTTTAATTTATTTATTTTATTATTCGTTTGTATTAAAGAACCTGTTCCAATTTTGCGGAGTCGCACACACATTTCCATCCCCTATTTTAGGGGCTGGGGGAGGATTTCTAAAAAGTGGCAGGTATTTTCGATAGTAACAAAGAGTCTGTGTGCCGATTTTAGCTTCCTGCCTTGAAAACTGCGAAAGGTCTCATGTAAAATTTCACCCCCTCTTTAAAGGGGGTGGGCTCTTTAAAAGATTTCAAAAAAAACAATGATGGGCGATTTTTTTGGTAGTCATAAATAGTCAGCATACCAATTTTTAGCTTTCTACCTTGAAAATTGCGGAATGCTCCATACAAAATTCCACCCCCCATTTTTGGGAAGTGGGGGGTTAGAAAGGGGCAAAAAGTAGCCTATGTTACTCTCCATCCCTTTAACTATCACCACTTAAAAAATCACGTCAATTCCTCGCTCCGTTTTGCCGTGAAAGAAAGACAAACAGACAGACACACTTTCCCATTTATAATATTAGTATGGATGATTAATACACGAGAAATCGGGTGTGCGTATACTAGGCCGGCCGGCCGGTTGGTAGAATACGGTCTTCTCTTTGTGCGGAAACGCAAATAAGAAAATAAAAATTAAAAATTAAGATGTACCATCAAAGTTGATTAATACTATTTTTCCTTTTAGAATTACCAGAATATCGATATAAAATATGCCTATCACTATGCAAATAAACAAAACCTTTAAGATCTAAATAGAATCTTTAGTACAATAACCATACCAGATCAGTATCACAAAAACTATTTGTATTACATAGTTTTACGTAATAGTATTATTATAGTAAAATCGAAAACAAACCGAATTCGCCGATGAATTGTTATTGCCTTTTGTCTATTTTCTTTTCTCCCTGTATGGAATGTGCAGCCCTCAATTTCATAACGCATTTCGGCTTAAGTACCTAAGTCAAGTTTTTTGGGAACAATAATTTTTAATGTTTATATTTTACTAAAACAAGTCGTAAGTTCTTACAAACGCATCTAGTCATCATTGTGTTAAAATAACAATAACAGCTACCCTATATGCACTTTGATCGTATTATACGACATTCAATTACATCCATTTGGCATTTATCTTGTGACAACCTACAATATAAAAGAAAGTAATGGGTATTGAATGTCTCGTTATTTCTTAGGGCAGAAGGCTTAATGGTATTTATGTTTCTATGCTTTAGTTATTGTTCTGAGGCGGAAACTCACGCCGCTATTCGTGGGTTATTATTACATATTTACAGAATTTTCACTTATAGTGAACCAACGAAAGAATGTGATCTTCATCTGTTAATGTCATGCAAGTAGAATGTCCAGATCCCCCACTTAGTTTAAGAAGACAATTTTTAAGTGATAAAGGGGAATGCCCATTTTGGGCCCATCGTGGACATCTTTGATTAAGGAAATGATTTTGTACATAATTTTTGTCATTTAAAGTTATGAATTTTACATATATTTAAACAGGCGCCACTGCAAGGCGCCATTTTTGTAAATAAATCGTCCTAAGTTATGTAGCAAAATGTTACCAGCACGTAAATTACATTTTAGTTATAATATTTCACATTAAATATCGATTGTGACGAAAATATATTCAAATGAATAAATAATTTAAGATTTTGCATAAACAACGTAGTTCGTAAACCAAATAATAGAAAATATAAATGAAAATAATGCTAAGGTTTTTAATTTTATAACACAAGTAAAATAACAAAATAAGTAATCGATTTCGTGTTTTCATATTTTTGTTTCCTTTAATGGCAGCACTTGTTTTTCAATCAAATGTCAAACATTTGTGAACGGAACAAAATAAGTTCCCCGCCGCGGTCAGGAATTGCTTAGCAACGCAGATTTCTATTTACCAGTATAGAAAATACTGTAGAAAAAATTTGTTTATATGAATATAAGGTTGTGTTCAATATTGTTAATAATTTATTAGAAATAAGTTTTTAATCTTCCTTTTTCCAATTTATCATCCTTTGTTAGCTATAATTTTTATTTTATGTCATTTTTAAATCTTCTCTTTTTTTGTAAATTGTAACTCTTTGTTTTATATTATGTATACGACTGAAGGACTGGTATCCAGGGTCAAGAATAAATTAAAAAAAAAATCAAATGTCAATCATTTAAAATAATTGTCAGCTGTCATCAGTGTTGCCATATATACAGATTTGTCCGTATCTACGGATTTCGGAACTCTAATAAGGATAAACTATGGTTAAGGATTTCTATATGGATTACGTATAAATACTGGCGCACAACACATTTTTACATTACATTTATATTTCTCATACAGACAACTCTTATTGATCATCTGCAGTACCTACAGAGCACACTCTGATGTTAAAATAAATGTTAACAAAATTAAGTAGACGGAATGTCATTCCATTTTGTTGCCATGTGGTATTATGAATATCGGGGAATTCCAAGCCATAGTTGACATTCGAAACCGTGAACCAAAGACAAAAATTCTAGCAGCCTATCTTGTTCTATTGTACGCAAAATGAAAGAGAGCGTTATTAGTTCATTTTCCGATTTTCTTTAACTTTACTCACACAAGTCACAATCACTTCACTCACTTGCTCATTCATTTTTCAACATTTTGTAAGAAAGTTTTGTTTTAACATATTTGTTTACATGAAAGGAAGTGTGGCTCATAAAAAAATGGCAGGAGACGCAAAAAAATACGTATAATGCAACGCTTCAACGAAGACTGGCTGATAGAAACTTTTTTCAAGGCTTGGCTCACACTTATCAAAAAGGGAGTTTCGTTTACACATTGTATATATTGTGTCATCGATTTATCTGTTACAAGCGGAGGTAAGAAAGATATTGTTAAGCATATGAACCGCTAAAGATCAAAATGATATACCTACATCTTCCCAAAGATCAATTACAAGCTTTTTGCCAAATTGCAATAAAGGTGTTAAAAAAGACGAGATTTTACTGGTGGTTTTTGTTGCCGTGCATAGTTTAAGTTTGAATGTTATGGAACATATGCCACAAATGATAAAAAATATATACACTAACTCAGTTATAGCAAAAGACCTTCTACCACAATTGGTAGAACTAAAACTACGGTCTTAATAAAGTCGGTAACTGGAAAAATAGGTGAAGATAATGTTATTGAACAATGCCGCAATAAAAAGTTTTCACTTCTCATTGACGAAAGTACTGATATAGGATGTATCAAATACCTTTGCATGGCTGTATGATATTATAACGACGAAAAAATTTGCAACACATTTCAAGATGCGACGGCTCAAATTATCTACGACCATGTAAAAAAATTATTTGCAGACAATGAGATCCCACACAGACAGAGTATGATTGGATTTGCTTCAGATGGCATTAATACTATGATGGGTCTACATAACACTTCGGCATCCAAGCTTCTTGCAGATATTCTTCATCTGTACCTGGTTAAATGTATATACCATTCCTTTCACATATGTGCTTCGTATGCATGTTTAAAATTAGCTCGCAAGCCTGATGACTTAATAAGAGATGTATACAACTATTTCAACAGCGAAGCGAAGCGAAGTGCACAGCTGAAAGAATTTCAATAAGTCATGAGATGTAAACAGCATGAAATTTTACATCCGAGTCAGACACGATGGTTATCAGTGCGTGCTGCGGTTTCTCAACTTTTAGAACAGTATCAGGCACTCATACTATATTTTACCGATGCTGCATTTACTGATCGTTTAAAAGCTTCAGATAACATCTTGCATAGTTATGTCACAAATACTTACAATGAACTATATCTTGATTTTTTAGAGTTTTCTTTGAAAATATTCAATGATTTAAACCAATTGATACAATCAGAACGTCAGTAAATCCATAAACTACATGAAAATGTGTGCTGCGCTTACAAGAATCTTTTGGATTGTTACTTACAAGATAATTATTTGTCCAGAACTGAAATACATAATATTGATTATGCAAATCCTCGTAACTTCAAACCAAATGACGTTACAGCATTCAAAATGAGTTGTCTTGTTATACCTTGACATTTTGTCAAGTTATACCGAATATAATATTTGTTTGGTAAATTGTAAGTTAGTAAAAACTCTTTATTGCACCCTAGTAAAAGGACATAACATTTTAAGAATAAGTAAAATTGTTTAATTAATAAGAGTGAACGCCGGATACATTATTTATTTAGCATCTCAAACATATTCATTCGTTTTTAATTTAAAGAAGGGTTTCTTTAGTTTGAAATATAAATGCAATAAATTAAGTGGAATTTGGTGGTTTCTTTTAATCCAAATTTCTGAAATTTCTGGCAACATTTTACTTTTGACCTTGCGCCTTAAAAACATCCAAGGTGGCAACACTGATGAAGATTACACAAAGACCTTTTACCTTAAAACTAGACAGTGCACAATCGCGCAAAAAACGGTCCGAGCGAGAGGGCTTTCGCTGGTTGTGTGTCCCTTTCTAATGAGGTGACCATAATTAAGAATAACACGCGACAAATGACTTGTTAAGCCATTCTATTTTGTGATAAGTATAATAAAAATACCTATATTGTGTATTTTTTTAATCTACAGCACTTATCCTAGACGTGATATAATAATGTGCCTATTATCTGACCTCCTGTTAATATGACATCATCTAACAAAGCTTTTGCTCCATATTGTGGTTACTAAAGTAAGGTGTACATAACCTACACCTATATTGTGATATTCAATCCCAAATAAACATCATGCAATATTCTGGACGGAAGAAGACAAAATTTGTTTGCAATATTTTTATTAATTTGTTTTTACACATTGCTAAACAACACAGTTTTGCGCAATTTTTGTCGTAATGTAGCCTTATGTCCTACGTGCTCAAGGGTTAAGGACTTCCCGTAGCTTTTAAGTCTTAAATTTAAATATTTTTGACCAATACATCTAATCAATTCCAATTCATGAGATTCGTCAGAGCTTGGATGGGTAAGCAAAATCTGTTTAATTTTTGGGGAGAATTGATGTAATGTCATGTTAAGCATCTTTTTCATATTCACACTCTGTAAATCAGGAGACATTACTAAAAAAAGCTTTTCTATATATTTTACTACATCGAACACGAATGACGAAGCATATTTTAGCCCTCCTCTGTCTACAAAAGCTGTGAAAGAAGAAAATTCACAAACATCAATCAAGTAGTCGTGATCTCTATGTGTACGATGAGTTATAAGCGATGCTCGGCAATGTGGACATGTTAGTTTGTCTAATATTTTCATTACAATGTAGCCCGATATGTAGTACAATATATTGTTTTTATAATCTGATAAATCGGTTCTGTCTACTAAGCGCATAAGAATATCACTGTTGTTTGTCTCTTCTATAGTGTTATTGTCTTCCAAAATCGATCTTTTGGAACTTCTGAACTCTAGTATTGCAGAATTTTCATAATTGGGATCTGTACAGTTTGCATTAATGCTTGGTTTGACGCTGTTACGAAATAGCAACTTTCTCATAATGAACATAAACTGAAGAGCAGTAGGGTTATCGTTGGCCCCTCCTCTTGCTCTCACACATGAAAAAAACATTTCAATATGATCTTGTGAGGCCTTGTATGGTAAAAGGTAGGTCATATTAGCATCAAACAAATCAGTTGCTAATTCAGCAAAACTGTATGTGTCTATTATTAGACCTAAAGCCGGCATCTTTCTTCTATGGGTCATTATATTTTGCCCGTCGACTTTAAGCCCAGTTAAATACTGTCTTGTTTCTTCGAAAACCTGTGTCCAGACATGTTTATTTTCAATTCGCAAAGGGGATTTAAAACCCGTCCCTATAGGATTTTTGGCGTTCAGAATATCAAACAGTCTGTCCAAGTGGCGTAAGTATTCCACTGTGGCTTCACTCCCAGCAAAACTGGGATAACCAATTGACCTCAGATAGTCAATTGCATCAGCCACAGAGGAACTGAGTACTTGAACAGCTAGTTTCACGTTCATTTTCTTTCCAAAAAAGTTTACGTGAACTCTACTTAATTTATTTTTCAACTTCAACCCCTCTTTCTCCTGCAAATCTTGTAATTTCTGTATATATTCAAACTTAATATCCCCATTCTCAGATGACAAAGAAGTTTCAGCGAATATATTTCTGGCTAGCTTAATCATATGAGCGGGGTCAAGTATGCAGTATATTTTTGAAGGTTTAACTGGATGATCAAAATGAGTTTTCATACTTTCAAGGGTAAAATTGCAACCTAGAATTTCCGCTGTTAAAGATCTCACCACTATATTAATGTCGGCCAGCATACGAATTGCTGTCAGGATGAGCTGAGATTGTACGTGCGCAGAAATCTTATCTATGAAGAAATAAGCGATTGGGCAGACAATTTTTTCTTTTAGAGAGACTATTTGAAACACTAAGGCTTCTGTAGCAAATGTTTCAGAATCACTTGTCAATATTCCGCCTAAATCAATGCCACCCCAATACTTGTCTGAGCCTTTGTCGTATTGCTTGCCAGTTTTGATGGCCATTGCATCAAAAATTAAAGCGACGTTCATTTCATTCTTTTCGGCTTTAATCTTCAGGAATTCCATGACTTCTGCCATAAAACCCACGTTGCATTTATGCGTCGCCAACATCCTTCGCAGAGTTGCAGGGTGAGGTAAAGGGATATGATTCCTCAAAAATAAATAGGCTTTACCAGAGTAATAATACAAAGTTAAAGCAAATGATTTCATTTCGTCTGAATACTTATTGGACGTGTTGGATTTTGTCGTATTTAATCTTGTGTGAATGGTTTCGAAATTATGTTGGACCATTTGTTCGACTTCAGAATAGTTATCACACCTTTCTTTTATTATTTTTAACAAACCTTTTAGGTTTTCAATTGTAGTATTACGTCTTTTCAGGCGCTGTTGTAATACTTTAAAATTACGACGTAATTTTTTTTTACGTGGTGAGGTAGTAGATGCAGCAGATAGTGTTTGCGTACAAACGCTTTCCGTAGAAATTATCTCCTTCCTGACATTATCTTGCAGTCTTATGGTTTTCGGTGCTGCTCCTTCACCAAGAGTTACATTGCTTAAAACAAGCACTCTTTTTTCGCAGGGCACGAACTGAAAATGAATTAAAAATTAATGGAATATCATAGACAAGAGAAAACTGGAACAGAATCGAGTAGATCGGTGCTTCCACTAGCAATCTAGATTAGTTATAGAGATATATTTTTTGATATTTATCTTTACCTTAGGAAATATAGATGGAACAGCATCAGCTCTTAGCATTTTCCTTGTATAACCAGGAATAAAATCGTCACATTTAAAATGCGCACTGCAAACTACAGACGATTTAGTAATTTTTCCAGGCACTACATTTTCCCACATCAATTTCTGATTTTCATTCTTTGGAAATCTACAATACAAGAAATATAAATTATTAAATGTAAAAACAAACGCGACAACACCACAAAGAAATGAAATTAAGAAGAAAATCTTTCATTCACAAAATTCATGGTTATCCTAATGAATATGATTGTTAGTTTTACTTACCCGTGATAAGAAAAGGGGCTGCCGGGATAAGACTCATTTTTACACCCTGATACACAACAAAAATTCACCATATTTCATAAAAAACAAAATATATAATACTAAAATTTACAAAAACGAAAATCAAGGCGCGACAATCTATTTGCCTATCAACTGTCAATCCACAAACCAACCACCATCTTACATTCAGTATTATCAGGCTCAAACATTTAAACACTACTTTTACTCTGTATTTAAAGAGTTATTTTAAAATTATCAATGAAACATTTTAAGCCTGACCCGGGCATCGAAACCGGGACCTATTTCGCAGCCGTCACTTTAAAGTGCGACACACTAACCACTGGTTTACCGAGCCAGTAACAAATAGAAAAGTATGACATTTTCTACCATTTCTACCAATTCCAATGATTAGTTGAGCTGGCAAGACGTCAGAAAAGGACACACAACCAGCGGGAGCCTTCTCACTCAGGACCGCTTTGACTAGCAACCGATTATTAAGATGATAGCTACCCTATTGGAATGGTTTTAAATCTCACTTTAGATTACCAATATTTTTTCGTACACTGTCTAGTTTTAAGGTAAAAGGTCTTTGAGATTACATAGCACGCTTGTCAAGTAATCACGAGAACTGCCTAGATAGGGAAGGCGATTCTTTCCGAAAAATATCGATTTTTTAAATCGATCCGTAGCGTAAGCTGATGAATGAATTGACAAAAAAAATATGATCTAAAATAACCATGTTTTCTAAGTTTGCATTTAATATATAAATATAAATCCATTTTATGAAAATCAAGAAACATCTGTACATAGTATAAAACAAAGTCGTTTTCTCTGTCCCTATATCCCTATGTATGCTTAAATCTTTAAAACTACGCAACGGATTTTGATGCGGTTTTTTTAATAGATAGAGTAATTCAAGAGGAAGGTTTATATGTATAATACATACATAATATAGTGGAGCATTGCATAATAAATTATCTCTCATCAGTAAAATTAGTTTTTGTAGTTTAGGAAATTAGATAATATTAATTATTTTTATTACCAAATCAAAGCCAGATCAGGTATGAAAGAAGATATTTATTTTTAAAATGTATTTGTTTCATGAAGAAGTTAAAGTTCCTAGTGCTTTATATCTAAACTTTAAATATATAACAGTCTGTCCAGTCTTTTCAGATCCAAGCGGTTCCACTCATCACTTGCAATGTTGCCGGCAATTGAAAGAAGGCGCTCACAAGGAACAGATCCCATGATAGGTACTCATATACATCATGGCTATTAAATGAAGGTCAGCCACACAGCCATCTCGCGACTTTTTAAATAATTAACCCTTAACGGCACCACCGTAATATTACGGGTACTTTTATGGTTTTTACCAAAACAAAAAATATCGAAAGGCGGTTTTCAAGGGTGAAATATCGATTCACTGGATCAATTCAGTACTGTATATCGATTAAAATATTCGATGTTTTCAACCTGAAAAATAGATTCTTCGATTAATCAATTTCAGATCGGCATCCCTAACCAATGCTCAACTCAACTCAATAGCCTAGCCTAGACTACATTGTGTATTTGTGTCGCCCACCGAAAGGAACTGGTGAGTTATTATCAGAAACTAAGTTTTAAATATTAATGCAAAATAGTACTTAACGTATTATAATCACTACGTAATCTTATAGCCGTAAAAATGTACGTAATATGATATATTGATAGTATTTTTATTATCGCCGGATTAAAGGCAAAACCAAGGAAGAAAATAAACAAAAGATAAACAATAGGGCCAAACCTCATTGTAAATAAACATTGTTTAAATAAAGTCGGTTTGCGAAACCGAATGCGGTTTTTCACTTTCAAGCTAGAAGTAGTCTAGAACCAAAACCAATTAAATTGTTAAAGTCGGTAATTCCCCGTGCCGCACCCTGTTTCCCTCCTTCTTTACATTACTGAATTTTTAGGATTAGTGTAAGTATAAGTGTAGTGTAGTTTACTGTTCGTATTATTTGTTTGTTGGAGAAGATTATTGAAGAAGAATCAGAATCGGCAACAACTTCAAAAGTTATGAAATCTCAGTGAGTACTTTTTAAGTATTTTATTTTGGGTTTGAGGTTAGGTTATTGAAAAATCGTATCAAAGTAAACCAATTAGCAGTTAAACTTACTTATAACTACAGGCTTTTACATCTAGGTACCTACGTGTCTATAATTAGTATAATTAATAGTTTTGAAAAGTAATTTAGATAGCGAAAAGAGCAATCGCAATTAGCAATTAGAGTACTATGAGCAATGGTAACTATTTACCATTTGCTCATGACGCCAAAATAACTAAACGTATTTATAAATAATAAAAATAAAAAAGCTTTTTTTATTCCATATCTAGTAAGTAGGTACTTTACATTTATATTTGTGTTATTTTGTTAGTAGATCTAAACCTTATGCTGATTATTAGTAATTGTTAGTATAGTTTCAGACATGGATCCCGTTCTGGGTAAAAGCCTCCTCCGTTTCTTTCCATTTTTCTCTATCTTTCCCCGCTTTCAGCCAGCCCTTGCCTGCTACAGACACAATATCATCGGACCATCGTTTTCTGGGTCTGCCTACTTTTCTTTTGCCTTTTGGTCCGGTCCATCCGGTGGACTTGAGAGTCCACCTTTTGTCAGTATACCTTGACAGATGACCCGCCCATTTCCATTTAAGTTTAAGGGCCTGTTCCAGAGCATCTATTAGTCCAGTTTTGCTCCTTATGTCTGTACACCTTATTTTGTCTATTCTTCTTAATTTTAGCATACTTCTCTCTATTGCTCTCTGGCATGTAGTAATTTTGTTTTTTATTTTATTTGTATAAACCCAAGTTTGACATCCGTACAGTAGGCTTGGTAATAGGCATGTGTCTACTACTGTCTTTTTTAGAGATATATCAAGATTGCCTTTTAGGATTTCTTTGTGTGCCCAATATTTCTTCCATGTAGAATTTATTCTTCTATCCACTTCTTCTTCATTACTGTTTGCTCTGAAAGATACCTGTTTTCCTAAATATATATATTCATTTACATATTCTATATAATTTTCTTCAATTGTTATTACTTTCTTTTCTGAATAAATCATTATTTTTGTTTTGCCAGGACTAAACGTATTTAAAGTACCTAAATTCAGAAGGACGCAATAATGTGAAGGTATAGGTATCTTCTACGGTACGATTTTAATGTTTACTGTGTCACAATGAAGGAGGTTGTCAATTCGAATATTTTTTGGTATCTTACGATATCTTCCCTGGTCGTGGGCCGGTTTTTTTTCAATTTTTTTGAAATCATTATTTTATAAAGTAGGACCCCTATACTTTTATTTAAATTTTACGCCTCAAAGTATTAGGTAAGTACCCATTGTGGTTGCGATTAATTTGATTGTTGAGCGTCTTCATTATTTCGTTATCTTTCAAAGAGTTGAAGATAACAATTCTAAAATAGATTATGATGACTTGTTAATTGCTCAAGCCTATGATCAACTCTTTGAACAACCTAATTCTTCTAACTATTAGAGGTGCATTACTTGTCACAAATAAAAGGTAAATAAAACCCTTATTTGTAAGTTTTCAATTATTTTGTTGTAAACCAACAAGGTTACATTGTTGTTACGAGGAAACCAGTTACATTGTCCGATTATTACATGGGTTACATTATGGATATATATGTCTATCTGTCTGTGTCATGACCCCTAGTTTTAAAAACTACTTAAATATTATTTTTTTAAGAACTCTGTTATTAAATACTTGATGTATAATCAATAATATGTAATTCATCACATATTTTAGAGTTTTTTTATAAATTAGTACAATTTTATATCAAAAGAAATTATAACAAGAAAAAATCACTTGTCTAGAAACCACATCCCCTCGCTAAAAGGGCCAGTACTTTTCCAATTGAGCTACTAAAAGACTGGTAGGTTTTTACTAAGTATTTCTTAAGCTGATGCCAACAACAAGATGTAGGTTTTCCGGCTAAATGAGCAGCTATAATAAATCTAAACTGCTATTTACAGTTGAAAAGCAGTTCAAATGCAACTTGTGTAGTCGAGCCATTAATAAACAACATAACTAACTTTTTATCTCTTTAGGGTTTCACAGTTTTCAGGGTTCTATGCCCCAGTATATAACCTACACCTTGCCCTACTAAGTGTAACCATATTTCTATATTTTAAAAGTACTATGGACAGGTATGGATTTCAATAATTATTTCTTAATTTTTTAAGATGTAGATGTAGTAATGCAAAATAAAAATGGTTTTGATGACCATACGCTAATGAAGGCTCTGAAGAGGTGAAGAAAGATCAGTCCATCGAAAGGTAAAGTATCTAAACATTATTCAACAAAAACAGCTTTTATTTTTTTATAAGATCTATTGACCATAGAAGACCTATGTATAGGGTCAGTAGCTGCAATTTTTATTAAAAAAATTGAAGAACCTTGTATATACTTGCTCAAATCTGACTATGACTTTCCTTCTGCTTTGCTTCTTTTATTGCCACACTAATTTTAGTAGAAATATTTGATTCAAGATCAGTTATGCTGGAACAAAGCCTCTCAAAGAATTGTCATCGTTATGTTGCACTATTGCAATCATAGTACATTAAGCCAGTCACAAAAGTTGTTTAACCACTAACACAATCTCCAAATGCTCCATATTTTCCACAAAAATTGTATCTATTATATAAACACCCATTATGCATTTCAGCAGCCAAAAAATCTGATCTATTGAAATTGTGTAAGAAAGGAATAATTGCTGATGTATATCATGGATGGTTTCAAGGTTTCCGAGCTGATGGCCAGAAAGAGTAGTGCATACCATATGTTATCTATCTGAAGATTTATTATATTGTCTGAAGAATCTACACTGATAGTGATTAATTTTTAAATATTTCTACAAGAGATGTTTTTGTTTCTTGCAATGTAAAAAATGATAAATGCTATTTCTTACTATCTCATAAACTGGCTGCAATCACGAAAAAGCACGACTCATAGTCACGTTCCGCCTGAGCCGAGCGTGCAAGCGAGAACGTGGAACAAGCGATAGAGAGGCACGATCGGCCTTAGCGTTCGGCTTATTAAGCATCTATCTCTCTTTCACTCCATCAGCCGATGCGTCCTAGTAGAAGAGAGACAGCGGCAGCACACAACCTACGCGTGAACTGTTTTGTCAACTGTTTATAAAGTGAGGTGAAAAGTTAATGTGGTTTCCATTCTTTATTACAACAACAATTGCGGCAAGATTCTTGCTTTTAAAGAATTTGATGTAAACTGTTTTGTCAACTGTTTATAAAGTGAAATGAAAAGTTAATGTGGTTTCCATTGTTTATTACTACAACAATTGCAAAAAGGCAAATAATTCTTGCATTTTAATAAGAATTTGATTATTAAAAAAAGAGCATCGATCGGCGAGTGCAGTAAGAATAGGTAATGTTACAATTTTGACTAAAAAATTATTATCACTTTTTACAAGGTGTCCCAGAACTCAACGTCAAGCCGAAACGGGGTGACAGGAAAGGTGCGCAGTAGACGAATGAGCGAAACGTACTAACTGGTGTCAGACTGGTAGCGTAGCCATATACTTGGTATGGCGACTGTATCTGTTTCATTTGCACGCATTTAAATGACGATCTCCGTCTCACTGCGTGGCGTCACTATCTGTCTCGCTCGCTCATGGCAAACATGTCCGCTATCCATCTCTCTCATCATATTGCCGTAAAATTAAGAACCTACCAAGAGCTTGTGCGAATAAAAAACATTTGAACTGAGTAAAATGGGTTAGCAAAAATCAAGTTACTTCAGGTTTTTAATTTTTTTACTCGTTTTTTTAGTATGAAACTAACAAGTATTGTACCATTTTACAATCCTGATTAAATGCACGAACTTTTAATGGCACTTGCCACGGCATTTTAGTACATTTTTTTAGGGCGAGTACATATTGGGCGCTCGGCGTTGAGTTGAGCGCGTGTTGATAGCGTACTTACAGCGCGCTAAGGCGGCGTTTAACGAGCGTTTCCAAGGTGTCCATACTCAGCTCAGTTCGGAAATGGACGGCGATGTGATTGGTTGTGTGTGGCTTCTATACCGTCGCTACAGAAGACGACGGCAGAGACAAATAGAATTTTGGGTGCACCCAATACTACAGGATAGACTGACGCATGGAATGTTTGTAACATTCTATACCAAATGAAGACAGTATAAACCAAAGTTTTTAATTATTTTAGAATGTCCATAAAATCATTTGATGACTTACTCCATGTTATAAAAGTGGATATTACTAGTGAATCAATAATTTTAAGAGAATCAATTTCCCCAGAAAAAAAACACGATAACGTTAAGGTAAGGTTATTTATTCAAATAAATTTAAGCTGTCTGAATCTTGGCTGGAGCCTGAAGGTGAAGACGACCACGATGACGGCGGCGGTGGTGGCGTCGTAGTCCACTGCTGTGGTGGTGGTGGTCTAGCAGTGGTGTATCCAGAATATGTCAGTGTAGAATACATGTATTGGTGTTGATTAGTTTGTTGTGGTAAGATTTATGATAATTCTGAGCTTCTTTGATAACATTAAGCAATTCAATTTTTGTTGTTAGGCGTTGATTCTCGGGTACTTTTTTCAATTCACTGTATAATGACAAACAGAATAGTTTATCATCGTCTTCTTTAGTTAGTCGGCCCGTTTCATTTTGTTCCTTTGCGTTTAAACTTTTCTGCAAAATATCAATAATCTGCTTATCTACAGCATTTATTTTTTCTTTTTTTCTTGTGATTTCAATATGATCTTTAGGAGGTGGCATCAAGTCTGCATTATCTGTATTATCTACACCTGAACAGGTTGTATCAGAAGATTGGTAATTGCTCTCTGTGTCGTTATTTGCTGTTAGAATTCGCAAGAAATTGTAGTTTTCTGTAATACACATATGGCGTATGTTTAGTTGATCCAGATCCAGATGGAAGCTTTTTTTTGCCTCTTAGCCTCCCTCAGAATACAGAATAAACCAGAAGGAGCCTACAGCCGATAACATATGCCACTCACTGTGTCCAAAAACAATTCGCAACCCCCCGCATTTCTCATACTTCCCACCCGTACAGTGATGCTAGCTTAGGGAGAGTTCGCTTATTGTAGGGTAAATTAAAATTCATATTTCAAAATAATGCAATCCGAAAAATGTTTTTGTGTGAACATATCACTATTACTGTTATACTGGCAATCTTAACAATATCGGTATTTTTACCGTATTAAAATTTTCAAAACCCGGTATTCCGGTATTATTTAGGTATTTTTTTAAAACAAAATTTACCTAGTTTTGAGCGATCAAGTTAAGGTTAATTGAATAAGATCATGTATTATTTCGTTGAAAATACTATCAAAAATTACAGGAACTAGTAAAGATAGATAAAAATTTAATTTAATTTACCATAATTAATCAACATGTTTATATTTTGTTATCTGTCACTGTTTTTTAAATTTTTGTTTAAATTATATTTATGATTAAAGTTAGGTGTTAAGATAATCAGTCTTTGTTTAAAATTGAAATTACGTTAAGAGCTTAATTACTACAATATATTTAAAAAAACATTTAGCATTTTACTAAGCAAAACCAACAAATTTACACAACATAAATAAACTACAATTTGCCACTCTAACATGCAAAATCAACAACAGTAAAAACCTTTACTATATTATATTTAAAGTTTGAAAAATTAACAAACATAGTTCTAACATAATCATCATCATCATTTGACGGTGCGCGGAAGTGTAAGAACTAAATATATCATCATGTCAGTCGAGAGACGTCCTTTGCCATTTTTTTTTTATTTTCAAAATATTGGTTTTTCGCAAAAATGTATTGTTTAATGTTTGACGAAACAGCATGGTGCCTAGCGTTTCCACGCGTGATTTCAAAATTATAAATAAAAAACGGATCTATAGCATTTTTCGGATAAATAAAATTAAAATAAACAAATTTAAAAAAAAAAGGTGTAATATTCTATTTATATCATAAATATTTTGACACTAAATTAATGAATATGTATTTATATATTTTGTAATAAAATTAAACGTTAAATTATTTTATAAAGATTGAATTTTTTTTAACCTACTTAAAAATAAACCAGTGAAAGAAGGGAAAAATCCAGCAAAACTGACAACATTAAATAAAATGGCCCCGCCTAAATTGTTTACAATTTGAACAAGAAAAAAAACTTCATTATTTAAACGAAATAGGATGCATATGCGCTACTAACACATGAAATGTGATCCCATCTTGTTTTTTTATTTTTCCAACTGTATTCTAACAGGTGGGAACCGCACAAGACGGCATTATTAATTAAAAACTGAAAGAATTTTTGAGACGTGCGTCACACGGTGGTCACAGATAAGACTAGTCTTCAAAATTTCAAACTACTCTCTTTTAGAGTAGGCTGTGTGGCTTCAGTATAAGGCGCGTTCGCGGTTTCTGGTTTGGTCTGTATTCTGTGCCTCCCATTATATAATAATCCCGAATGCTCTTCCATTTTTTCATAAGCGTAGAACCTAAAAATAAACAATAATCATTTTTATTTTGACAGATACTTGGCCACAGGCTGACAAAATGACAAATATGACAAAATAATGGAAATATAATAAATAATTATACTCACCCAACAGTTTTTTCTTTTCTAAATTGTCTTCACAATCTCTGAAAATTTTAGCAATCTCCTCCCAATTCCTTCCTTTTAATGTTTTGTTTTTATAATCAGAACTTTCCATATCCGTGTTGTCAGTTTTTGAAAATTTGCTATAATTTAAGTTATGATATATTTGTTATGTTGTTGAAGTGCCTATGTTATATTATATTATATATTTGTTATGTTGTTGAAGTGCCTATGTGCCCCTTTCAGATTGGACAGGGTTTTCTTAACATATTGTATAGCTCAATATTTTAAAAGAAATTCATTTTATAATAAAAATATCGTTCACGTGTGTATAACTACCAACCGAGCATATTTTCCTGCAATTTTAGAATTCATAAAAAACAAAGTGTGTTGTGGTTCTCCTTAACGATCTTAAATTATATCCAGTGATAAATACAGCTTACGCAATACTAAAAGAAACCGAAAGGCTCTGTAAAAATTGGATATAGAAAGTTTTATTTTACTTTTTAAAGACTACAATTTATTGAGTTATCGGTTATTTTTCTCTTCATTTTTGCCACATACTTCATGTTAGGCATTTACCTATTAGGACCCATCTAACGCGCAACTTAATTTTCTCCTTTAACATAATTGGATACTATAAAAAAATTTACACATGGTTCTCTTAATATGGCCAAAAATAAAATCGTTATTATTGTTTTAGTTTCAATGATAAAAAGAAATTATGTTTTTAATATTTATTTTATAGACAATAAGAGTTTTTGTAAAAGCAAAGACAAAATTGTTCACTTTGGGAAAATAATGTGATTTTAGGAATTGCTTGATAAGTGATTTATTTCTGAATAAACAAAGTTTCTACAGCTTTCGTATACTTATTTCGTGATTTGTAAAATAAACTATCTGTCCTAACTTTACTTACTTTCTGTTGCAAATAGACATTTTCTACGGCCTACTAAGAAGAGTAACGAGTGACGATGGCGGAATTGATTGCATGGGAACAGAGGTACAAGAAATGGAAGCAGCGTGTAGGCCCAAGCTTGCGATCGGGACGTTTATCCGACTGTGTGTTTCAGGTAGGTTAGGTAATAGGTTTAAAAATTAGGTTAGGTAGTAGGTTTAAACCACTAAAATGAGACATCTAATGGCTTTATTTCTATCTTTGTACTAGGTACTGCATAATTTTTTTTCTTATGTTTTAGCAGTACAATAATAATTGTTTTACTAATAAAAAACTAGTTGTCCTATTTTTGTTATTTAACTGCTAGTTTTTTATATCTAGGACACCTGGGTGTCCCGCCTGACACCGGGGATAAGTTATTTTTTTCTTGTAATACCTTTAATTATACTAGTTTCACAAAAAAAGATATTGCTCAGGTTCCATACATTAAATGCCTCAGAACGGTGCAATGAGAAAATGAAAGTTGACATTAAATGTACTCAAAATTCTTTATTTCTTATTAGAATCATACTTAACACTAGTTGACCGAGCCTGCTTTTAGGTAAAACTTTGTCTGTGTCGGGATACAACGCTCTACATAACAACAATTATAATATATGTATATCATTCCTACTTATAATTAAATGTTTCAACTTAATTTATATTTCGAATTATTACTTTAATATATATATTCGCTCTTGATCCCAATCAAGCCCGGAGGCCAAGACAGGATCCACGGTGGAACGAGCTAACCCATGCCTATTCACCCTGGCTGATATGTTTGTAAGTGGCTTGTATGTGTGAAGCGTGATGGTGTGTTGTGCGTGTTTATATTCTTTATGTGTAGTTATTATTTTGTATTGTTATTTTTCAACATTTGCTTGCTGTAACCAATGTCTCAATTTCATCAAAATCTTTTATTGTATCCAACTTATTATTATTGATTGACACTCATACGATGATTGACTATATTATATATGTAGGAAGACCGAAACTCAAACTGTACTGTAGCCAACTCTGTTCTTACCTTAGGAATAGTTGCTACTTTGTACTTACAAACATTTTGTTTGTATTTAACGTATGGATCATAGGGCAATATGTTTCTTTAATATTAGGGCTAATATTATATTGTTACGTGCTAGGGTTCGTAGGATTTGGAGAGAAAGACCTGCTGACTCTTTCGAAGACTTTATTCACTAAGCACTAGGTCCAACACAAAGCACTAAGCACTAACGATGTCCTAGGTCGTAGCCAAGTCGTAGGTTTCACTGTCACTCTTGATCACTAGTTTTCAATTCGAAGTCGCCTCGAAGGTAGCTCAAACTGAACTGACTTGCTCGCCTCTCTGCGGCTATTTATATGGGCCGAGACGAGCCCCAGACCATTCCAGAAAGTTCCTTACTCGAACGTACCCGACTCGCGCGACCGTGATCGACCGGGTTGGATGACTCTGGAAAGTTCGCGCATGTACCCGGTCTTCGAGAGACTATACTTCTATATAGTTCCGCGCTAGTTTCTTCGTGCTTTGTGTGTTCGTAACAATATAAAGCTTTCTCACTGATAACAGTTTGGCTGATCTGGTAAAGATGCTGAGTTGAGAATGTTCTTTTGAAAATGAAATTAATTATTGGGTAGAAAGTTATGTTTTTATTTATTTTTTTTGCATTCACAATGCAATATTTCTATAAGATATAAAATACGTGTGTAAAAAACAACCACGCCTCCGAGCCCTCAGATGGGATTCGAACCCACGACCTTTCGCAATCCGGGCGACTGCTCTGACCGCTGAGCTACCGAGACGCTGGCAAACGTGTCGAATTTTACAAACGTATTCCAACTTCTACTATGAGCTAGTATCGTTCCACTAATGTTGAACGCTAACTACCTTCAACATTGAAAGTAATTCGACACGTTTGCCAGCGTCTCGGTAGCTCAGCGGTCAGAGCAGTCGCCCGGATTGCGAAAGGTCGTGGGTTCGAATCCCATCTGAGGGCTCGGAGGCGTGGTTGTTTTTTACACACGTATTTTATATCTTATAGAAATATTGCATTGTGAATGCAAAAAAATTAAATAAAAACAATTATAGCTGGTTCCATCTTAATTGATTGTTTAATATTTGTAAAAATATTACTTTCAATGTTGAAGGTAGTTAGCGTTCAACATTGGTGGAACGATACTAGCTCATAGTAGAAGTTGGAATACGTTTGTAAAATTCGACACGTTTGCCAGCGTCTCGGTAGCTCAGCGGTCAGAGCAGTCGCCCGGATTGCGAAAGGTCGTGGGTTCGAATCCCATCTGAGGGCTCGGAGGCGTGGTTGTTTTTTACACACGTATTTTATATCTTATAGAAAGTTATTGTAAATACTGAAACATACGTAATTTGTTTTGGCAGTGTTTAGAGTAAGTAGATTTTGTTTGAGCCATGATGCAACTGTCGCAATGCCACGGCATTAAGATAATCTAATTTGTCTAGTAATTAATAGTTTTTCTAGAATTTAAGCCAGCTTAGGAAGAACCAGGGAACGTCTGTAATTACTAACGTTTTATATATGACCACCCTTATAAATTGAAGTTATTGTTAATTTTTTTAATGAGTCAGGAAAATACCTTTCCTAAAACAAAGATTTCTCAAATGGATTAATATCATTTTTTTATTTATTTGATAAATTTCTTTGAGATTTATGCTCTCTGATTTTAGGTTTATTACAACGCTGTTTACCTCTTCGTGATCTATATCTAATAGAGCAAGAGATCTCTGACTAGGTAAGGCAGTTAGATAGTTCCGTATGTCGATACAATTAGGAGAATGTTTTATTACATTTGGAAGTTGGTTGTCTATATTGGCAAATCGAAAAATTTATTAGGAGATCGTCAAAATTACAGTAAATGTACCTTATGTATTGTGAAATAATATTAAAATTTGTTTGATGTATATTATCATGCTTTGTAAGCTTCGCCATGCTTTCATAGCATCTATCTCATTTATAGCCTGCACTCTGTCACACATTTTTATAAAAGTACACAAGTTTAAGCATGAATAGGGTATGCTTATTTATACAAGGTCATTTTATAAACACCATCCAAATTTATATATTATATTCTTTGAAGAAAATAACGAAACAAGATTTTTTTCTTTTAATATCACTCAGTACTAAAATATTAAGTTAAGCCTACACAAAGTTATCCGAGGAAAACTACCGATTGCTGTCACAGTCACGCTACGCACGGTGTTGTAGCAGATGATTACACGACCCCCGCCCCGCCCTCCCGTATTTCATTGATACATTACAATGATTTTCATAAGTTGCAAATTTAAACGAAAAAAAATAGGAACGTCAAATTGAAGAAGAGATAAGTTGATTTGTTCTTTGATTATAACAATATTAATCGATAACACTTTTAATAAATAAAAAATGAACATAAAAGTAAACCACACCTTAGGCACTTACGTCGCATTTTTTAAAATTTAATCAACTTATGTAGAATAATTGGTTGGAGTAAAGCAAAGGGTGTTTATTAACCACAGAATCTAAAAAAACACAGGGATCGCAAAGGCAATTCGAAAATCGCAAAAACAAATGCAGTGCCAAAACCTTAGTACCTACCTACCTAAGTTATTTTTGTCTATTTTACACGATAGGATAAAGAAATGTATAATTAATAGTTCTATATTTTTGTGAAAAATTTCACAAGTCTTAGCCGCCCTGCACACATTTTGCTTTACTCCAACAAAATAATTAATTAAAAATCCAAAAAAAATACACTTACATGAAGTTTGAAAACAATCACTTTACCTTAAAGTGTAGGTAATTTCTCTCTAAACAGTCTTGCACGTTTATGAACATTGTCTTTTATTGTATTACTTGTTTTTTCACTTTGTCACTTCGTTAAATGCACGGATTATATTTATATTAAGTTCTCGAGGCTTTGGGCCTTCTTCACATAAACCCGTCGTTCAATTTCGCCCTCGATTTCAATTGCAAGTGTGAACACATTTCGTTAGGTAGATAATTATGCGACGTAAATGCGTGAACGCAACATTGTACATCGCGGAAAGCCCGCGGCTGACTGATTTCATTGCGCCGATGTAGTTACAACTTGCGCGCGCAGCTCGGTGAGGCGCTTCGGGCGGTCGGTCGTTCAACTGTAAGTACCTATTTTGCCAGTAACCAACTGTTGTAATAATTCGCTAGGACAAAATTTTTTTTTGCGGAAATTTTACCTACCAATTTTTTTTCATAAATGAAGTGTTTGAATGATATCTAATGCCTAGAAAAAATTTGGATGGTGTTTATAAAATAACCTTGTATATACGGCTTTTGTTTGTCGAGTGCGTAGGAAGCGTTTTTTGCGTGAGCTTGTCGTCGGTCTTATTACATGTTAAAAAAAATAACTTTAGTTTTATGTATCTTTTCACGAGTGTAGTTCAACAACAGTGTTTTCGATAATATTATGCAGTTTAAAAAAACTTTTTTTAACTGGTTTAACTTCATTACAGCTACTGTGTTCATGATTATCTGTTGACAAATTGTCTCTTCTCAATTCTTGTATATTTTGATCTTTGAGCTTGTCATAAAGGGTTTTTAAGTTGGGTAATGGTTGGGTGTTGTTCTTTACTATGAAATAATTGTTATTAAGTCGTGGGTCTAATATAACGGCAAGTTGTGCCAAATCATTGTTCAAAAACTCGGAGTACTCATAAAATTTTTGATCATGACCGATGCACAATTTTTCATTGGTCCATCTTGTCTGCTAAGAAGATGCTCTGTAAAAACATCAAGTATAGGCACCACATAGCACAAATTTGGATAGTTATGTTTTGAAAGCATAACAGTGGCTTCATAAAATGGTTGAAGAAAATCTGCCAATGATTCTACCTTCTCCCAACTTCCAAGTGTATGGAGAAAACTGTTTAATCCAAACACATACAGTTAAGCACTCTTTTCATTTTCAAAGCTCTTTCCAACATCATATAGTAGAATATCCTTAAATTCTTCATGAAACAAAGTTAGCAGTTGAAGCGTTTTAATATTTGTTGCATCATTATCTGTCGTAATGGAAATTGATTTACCTTGCAAGCCAAATTCCTGAACAATGTTTTTTACTTTAAAAACAATTTGCTCGCTTTTGTGAGGAAACTGTGTGAGATCAAATTCCAAAGTCATAGAAATCATCTCCCCATTATTAGTGTATAGTGGGCAGTTACTATTAAGTTAATATATGGTTTGTTAGTTATAGATGTCCAAAAATGAAAAGTCAAAGCGATCTTATGCTTCAAATTTTTGATCGTATTTACAATTTGCTGCTTTTTTTTCTTTGTATAATTTTTGTATGGAAGATGAAATTTGAAATCTACATGGTAAACGATACGTGTTATTAAGTGCTGATAAAAATGATACAAACTCATGTTCTTCTACTATTTGGAAAGAATGCTGGCCATGTATAATAAACTTTATCAAAAAGTCATTTATGTCCACTTGTTCATTTTTATGTTTTAATAAGGACCCAGATGATGCCTTTTCGTTTTGTTCACTCTGTATAAAATCAACATCACCATGACGTTATTGATGCCTTTTCAAAATGGAGTGTGATGTTTTAATAGACAATGTATGACAGCATACCTTGCACAACAATTTGTTGATTTCTTTCTTAAAATGACACCATTTCCAACTAATACGCCTCTTTTTCGACACCATAGAAGATGCTGAAGCATCATTTTCTGTAAGCGAAGTATCAGTAGTATCAAACTCAATGTCTTCCGATGTTACATTATCTTCCTCAATCAGTTTGTAAATCTAACAAACTTTCACCAATAAAAACTACGATAAAAACGTACTTTTATTTAAACCAAGCAAACTGCACACTGATTTTGTCACGAATGGCTTATACAAGTAATTATTACAATAATATTAATAGTAATGTGGGTAGTTCTAATAACTAGCGATAACACTGGATGGGCGCGTTTAGTTTCCTCTATAGGACGAGGTACAAAATGGTAATAAAAATATGTTATTAAGCAGTGAAGTTAATAAAAATACATTATTTTAATAACATATTTATTAGATTTATTTTGGAGCACAATGTTGTGTGTAGTGAGCCTTTAAAACAGAACTCGAGCCTCGGAACTAGGACTGGAGACTGGGCTCGAGGCTGTAGCTCGAGCCTTCAATGAGTCGAATACTCGGGAGACTCGAGCCTTTTAACTTGGATGACTTCTGATTCGTTAAAAACATCTCTAAAATGTGGGCTTTCTACCGATATGGAGTCTGTTTTGATATCTTTCTAGTAACTAAAGTTATTCTATGTTTTCTACCAAGGCGGACCATTTCGACGAAAATCTACTGATGTGGAAAGTTAAATGTTTTGCGAAATTTAATAATGCAACGTTTGAAAAAATTAAACGACCAAATCGAATCTGGTACTCTTTATTTCAAAAACATCAATAACATAATAAAACCATAAAACATCTTAACTTGAGACGTCAATTTGAGCAAGACTTCATTTAGTTAAAGTGATGCTCAAATTGACGTCCCTCATTTGATATGAACGCTCTGCTTTTTCAACCGTTGTTGTATATATAGAAGGGTGACGTGGGCACTCGTCGCTTGATGGCTCTTCATTCATTTTGTCTCGGAATGCGGTGAGGTCGGACGCCGATTACCACACGACCGCTCGACACGGAGTCTCGATTCAAAGTGTGCCCACAGAGTTCGTATCCTAACCGTTACCATCGTGCTGTCCACAGATTCGGTATCATTCCCACAATGCCATTCTAATATACTCTGTGGTCACGCGTGTGAGCCGGTCGCGCTGCTCTGTGGCTACTTTGACAGCTCGCATAATGTTGCCAGCTGCCAAACCCGAACACACCCAAGCCGGTTCGGACTTGACGTTCCGTTCTGACTCCACGACACGGCCATCTTGACAAATCACACGTCCCAGTGTGATGACCCTGAAAAGAAAGAAATTAAAACGCAGTATGACAGCCATTTCTCCTTTCTCGGCCTATCCTGATCAAATTTCGTCTAGATGATAGGACTTTCATTTAAACAACGTTATTTCAGACTAATACTAAGTTTATTTACCAACAATTCCATTTCATTGTAAATAAAGAACATCACAATTGATTACCTCAATGACTTCAGAATAATTTAACGAAACCAATGACCAGTATTGACTCAATAGGTAATCATCACTTCCACAAATGGAAATCATTAAATTC
The DNA here is from genome assembly GCA_927399485.1 of Calamotropha paludella. Lineage (NCBI taxonomy): Eukaryota > Metazoa > Arthropoda > Insecta > Lepidoptera > Crambidae > Calamotropha > Calamotropha paludella. The sequence goes on from OV656812.1 coordinate 18,887,267, forward strand.
CAATATCTCATCAGAATAGGTTTTTACCTTTTTTTTTTACGAGCATTTCACCTACGCCTTCGTCGAGCTTAAACTGTCGTCATTATCACCTAAATCGAGTGATAACAACTCATGCCACCTCTATCGAGTGACGATAACCTTGCCACCTCTATCGAGTGACGATAACCTTGCTACCTCAATCGAGCTTAAACTTTCGTCATTATCACCTAAATCGAGTGATAACAACTCATGCCACCTCTATCGAGTGACGATAACCTTGCCAGCTTCATCGAGCTTAAACTGTCGTCATTATCACCTAAATCGAGTGATAACAACTCATGCCACCTCTATCGAGTGACGATAACCATGCCACCTCCATCGAGTGACGATAACCTTGCCAGCTTCATCGAGCTTAAACTGTCGTCATTATCACCTAAATCGAGTGATAACAACTCATGCCACCTCTATCGAGTGACGATAACCATGCCACCTCCATCGAGTGACGATAACCATGCCACCTTCCAGTAGCGATCAGATGCAATTTTATATTTACCGTAGCGCAAAAGTCACGAAACTCTTGACTGGCAAAACAACGACCTTGATCTGCAATAAGACGCGTCGGCGCGCCAAATAACGCAACACTTTGCTTTAAAGCCTGTGAATACTGCTAATAGTGTCGATACGGTGAGAGTGGTGCAAGAGAACATATTTTGTGAAGGCATCTATCAAAACGAAGACGTATTCCTTTGCATCCCTCTTACCACTTAATTTACCAGTGGCATCAATGTGCACCGTATGCCAGGGGACAGCCACCTTTGGTATGGGATGTAATTCTGCTTGGATTTTACCAGAATGCGATTTAGAAACTCTGCAAGTTACGCAGTTTTCTACGAATTTTCTAACAAATTTAGACATGTTCTCGAACCAATAAAAATCAAACATCTTTTCGAGAGTCTTCTTCCATCCCAAATGTACCAGTCCCTCATGAACACTGTGAACAATGGACCATCGTAATGACCTAGGTACCACAGGCAAGCAGCGTGTCCTACCATTACGCTGTATTTTGCGATACAATGTACCAGAACGCATCTCATATGTCTTGGCGATGTCCTCACTAAGATTCCCGTCAACAAGATTTTTTTTTTTTTTTTTTTATTTAGGATAGGTTTGCTCTTGATCCCAATCATGCCCGGGGGCCATGACAGAATCCACGATGGAACGAGCTAACCCAGAAGGTGCCTATTCACCCTGGCTTTGAAAATAGACGGGTTATAAGTTCTCGGAAATACAGACGCAGGGAGGGAGTTCCACTCCTTTGCTGTGCGCGTTATGAAGGATGTTGAAAAGCGCTTGGTGCGACAGGTAGGAATGTCAACCAAGAAAGGGTGGTAGCCTGCAGTGCGTCTGGATGTCCGATGGAAAAAAGGAGATGGCGGTATGAGCAGATGCAGCTCTTGAGCACACTCTCCAAAGTACAGTCTGTAGAAGACCGCCAGACAGGCAACTTTGCGGCGATGAGCTAAGGTGTGAAGCTTGCTCTTCACCAATTTGTTGTCCCCGAGGAGCCTCTCAGCTCTGCGCTGAATCGTGTCCAGTGCAGCAAGTTGGTATTTTGCTGAGCCATCCCAAAGGTGGCAGCAATATTCCATGCAAGATCGGACTTGAGCTTTATAGAGTGTTAAAAGCTGTCCTGGCGTGAAATATCGCTTGACCTTATTTAGGACGCCCAGCATTCTGGCTGCAATTTGAGCTTTGGATTCGATGTTGGCGCCGAAGTTAAGGTCTGAAGACAACTCCATGCCAAGAAGCTCGAGGCTGTCGGTCACAGGTACAGATGTACCTCGGAAAGTAGGAGTGTGGTGGAAGGAACTCCTTTTTGCCGTGAAAAGACACGCTTGTGTTTTGGAGGCGTTGAAATTAACGAGGTTACTATCGCCCCACTGGGAAACGTAGTTTAGCCTCTGGTTTATTCGCTCAACCATGGCCTCTCATGGATATCACGTCGTCGCCGCTGGCTTTTGCGCTAGACAGGTATCTCTCTACAACAGTACTGTCGTCTGCATACCCAACAATTCCTGGTATTAACAGGTCATTGATGTGCAGCAGGAAAAGCGTCGCAGAAAGAACAGACCCCTGAGGAACTCCGGCATCAATAGGCACTGAGTCAGAGGAGCAGCCATCGACAACTACTCTGATCGATCGTTCAGTCAGGAAGTCGGCTATCCAACTGCAAGAGTCAGCGGGGATACCGTACGCAGGAAGCTTGCGCAGCAGACTTGCGTGCCAGACCCTGTCATAAGCCTTCGAGATGTCAAGTGACACGGCAAGTGCTTCGCCGTGCATCTCAAGGGCCTCGCCCCAGCAATGCGTGACATAAACTAGAAGATCCCCAGTTGAGCGTCCTCGGCGAAAGCCATATTGACGGTCACTGAGGAGTTCGTTGTCTTCTAGGTATGAGAGAAACTTGCTGTTCAGCACTCTTTCCATAACCTTACAGAGTATGGAAGTGATGGCGATCGGTCGGTAATTGCATGGGTCGGCACGACTACCCTTTTTGGGTATTGGTTGCACATTGGCAAGCTTCCAGGATTTTGGGACGGTTTTTGTGTTGAGAGAGAGGCGATACAAGCGTGTTAGCACAGGAGACAACTCAGGCGCACAGTACCTCAGCACTCTTGCTGGTATGCCATCAGGACCACTGGCCTTATTCACGTCCAGACCAAGCAAGACTCTACGGACCTGCTTATTGTGAATTGTGATCTCCGACATCGAAGAATCACAGCGAGGTATGTTTGGTGGTTATTGAGAGCCGGTGTCAAGACGGGAATTGCTCGCAAACAGAGAGGCAAATAAACTTGCTTTCTCAGCTGCAGAATGGGCCAGTGACCCGTCAGATTTCAGCAATGGCGGTAGCATAGGACGGCAGAAATTCGTTTCGACTGACTTCGAGAGGGACCAGAACTGTTTACTTCCATTCGGATAGGATTACTAACTAACTTAAGTATGTCACTATCTCGCTGTTGTTCCGCAAGAAGCCAATTATCGGAAATCTCAGTAACACAAACCGTCTTTGACTCTACTTTGTTAAACGTTTGGTCAGGTTTTTGGGGTAGAGGATTACGAGAGAAAAAGTCAGCATGTACCATACGCTTTCCATCCCTATGTACCACATCGAAGTCAAAACTTTGTAGGAAAGCCCACCATCTATGAACTCGTGGAGTGAGGTCGAGTTTTTTACGCGCTGTTCGCAATGAGCTACAATTGGTGACAACCAAAAACTTACGACCATGCAAAAAGTGCCGAAAATGTTTTACTGCATTCACGACCGCAAGAGTTTCCAACTCGTAAGAGTGGTACTTAGACTCTGCGGAAGTGGTGCGACGGCTGAAGTAGGCAACTACGTGTTGTTTACCATTAACCTTTTGAATCAAAATGCCTCCGTAACCTATTGCACTTGCGTCCGTATGAAGCTCTGTTTCACGTTCCGGGTCAAATTGTTAGCACAGGTTCACTGGTCAAAGCAGAAACTATCTGACGCCTAATCTCTTCATGCTCCGGCTTCCAATCAAGCGTGCCATTGCCAGATGTCAAAGAATACAAAGGTGAGGCCATGACTTGGGAAAACTTAGGCACAAACTGCCTAAAGTAAGACGCTAAGCCAATGAATTGCAGTGAGTGCTTCGATTTTTCTGGGATTGGGTCTAATCTGACCTCGATATACTTCAAAGCCGAGATATTCAACTTTTTGCTTCAAAAAGGAACACTTTTTAGCATTAAGTGAAAAGCCCTTGTCAGTTAGGGTCCTAAAAACTACCTCTAATCGTTCTAATGCTTGTTTTGGATCTGACGCTATCACAAGGACGTCATCCATGTAGACTATGACATATGAACTCGTTAAATTACCTAAAGCTTTCATAACGGCACGTTGAAAAACAGAAGGTGCGTTGCGAAGCCCAAACGGCATGGCTAAATATTCGAATTGGCCATCAGGCGTGATGAAAGAAGTGAGTTCGACAGAGTCATGGTGCATAGGTATCTGATTAAAACCTGAGGCCATGTCTAAAATCGTGAAAAACCTTGCTCCATGTAACCTAGCAATCTGGTCAGAGATGAGAGGAATAGGAAACCTATCAGGTATTGTATTATCGTTTAGCTCGCGGTAGTCGACACACATGCGGTCGGTTCCATCCTTCTTTTTCACCAAAAGAATGGGGCTGGCGAACGGTGACGAGCTTGGCCGGATGACATTTGCCGCAAGCAACTCATCTACCTTCTCCCTAACTACACTACGTTCGGTTGGGCTGAGTCTGTAAGGTCGTCGGTATACAGTCTTATTCGGGTCTTTCAAGCGAATAATCATTGGGTCGGTATCAGCACGAACAGTAGGCACACCAGTCGTAAAAGAATATTCAAAAGTTTTTAAAAGCTTTGCCAAATCGTTCTTAAATTCTAATGGCACATCAGTATCGATAGAATCGAAATTTATACTAGATTTTGTCATGTCACAAAAGTTTACAACTCTAGTCCGAGAAAATGATAATTCATTTGCAGTCATGTTAACCGTCAAACCCAAAGATAATACCTCATGTCCGATCATTATGTCGTAGGTAATGTAGACAACTATCGGGTAAAACATGAAAAACAATTTCAACTGGGATATTATCAATTTCAACTACTGCTATAATCTGAATCGTACTACGAATAGCAGTCTGCCCTATACCGGTTAAAACAACTAAATTATAACATCGTTTTCCTCTGAATTTACATGTGACAGATTCTCTAATAAGTGAGCACTCGGCTCCTGAATCGTATGTAAAATGAAACTGCTCACCGGCATGACGCAAAGTCCCCGAAGGCAACTTGATGGTGCAAACGTTGACTCGCTTCTCTTGTGACGGCCCCGCCATGCTGGTAGTGCTGCGCTCCTGGCCGCTCCTCCGCGGACAGCTCTTTGCAAAGTGGCCCAAGGCGCCGCAATTGAAGCAGGCGACAGACGGCGCCGAAGAAGTGTTCCTGGGTGTATTGATGCTAACAGGAATCTTCGGTCTTGCATCTTGACTATTAGGTCCCTTTCTTGAGCGACATTGTACTGCTTTGTGGCCCACTTTACCACAATTAAAACACTTCATAGTCGGGGCTTCAGTATGCAAACGAAGTCTCTTCGTATCTCGGTTGTCGATCGGATAAGATGATTTCCGTTTCATAAAAGAGACAGCAGTGAGCTCTTGTTGCAGGCGATTCCTGGTGGTAATATCTTGCGTGAAAGACAGCTTCTGAACTCTTGAATCGAATTGTGAAATATGTGACAAGATCGTCGACACAGCAATTTGCTCTACAGTAAGATTTTTCCACTTGGACATAAGGGATGACATCAACGTAGCAGCATAAGACGCTAAGCATTCATCTTCTTTAGGTCTACCATTGTGAAGATTAATAAGAAAAGCTGCTGAAGTTTCAGCACATTCGTACCTGGCGGCAAATAGGTTCTTAAAGTTTGCCCATGTCATTCCTTGGAACGCTACTTGCGACAGCCACGCAGAAGCTTGACCTTTAAGGGCACGGCTCAAAGTCATCATTAGAGGAGCACCTTGCAAATCTGGATCAGTGATGCACATATCCGCAGTTGTCACCCATGCGCGTGCGTCTGCATTATCCTTTTCCGGATCGAATTCGGGTAGTCGAACTTCTTTGTTAAGCGATGGACCCTTCATTGCTTCGATTAGCGCCAAAAAGTTTCGATTTTGTTGCTCCATTAGTAGCAGCCATTTTGCGTCGTCGTTGCTGGTTGTTTCCCACTGATATTCATCTCGGGCATATCCCACTTCTGATATAGAAGGGTGACGTGGGCGCTCGACGCTTGATGGCTCTTCATTCATTTTGTCTCGGAACGCGGTGAGGTCGGACGCCGATTACCACACGACCGCTCGACACGGAGTCTCGATTCAAAGTGTGCCTACAGAGTTCGTATCCTAACCGTTACCATCGTGCTGTCCACAGATTCGGTATCATTCCCACAATGCCATTCTAATATACTCTGTGGTCACGCGTGTGAGCCGGTCGCGCTGCTCTGTGGCTACTTTGACAGCTCGCATAATGTTGCCAGCTGCCAAACCCGAACACACCCAAGCCGGTTCGGACTTGACGTTCCGTTCTGACTCCACGACATATACATTTTCTATGACTCTAGCGACTGTAAAATAATCCAGTCATACGATACGCATTTGTGATTAACTACCAATAACCTAATGACGAAATCAGACGGTTTTGTAAAGGTAGATTTGCTGTTGACTGTACGTTAATCTACCACAAATAGATAATTTTTGTGTGGTCATTTATATTTACAGGTGGGCACCGAACCGAATCTAATATCTCTTCCTGCCCATAAACTTGTCTTAGCGGCAGCTTCTCCTGTGTTCGAGTCCATGTTCTACGGCGAGCTGGCTGAAAAAAATGATAACGTACACATACCAGACATACAACCCGATGCTTTTAAAGCCCTGTTAGAGTGAGTGTTAAAGTTTTAACTAAAATAATAATTAAGACAGGATTACATGAATTTGCTTGTTACATTTATGCTCTTGCATTTTAACCTCATTTCTGCGTGCGTTTGCTGAGTGGCACACAAACTTTAAAAAGTTACCAAATGAAGAGTATTTTAATCAGTGAACATATACTTGCGTGATAATATTGTTAAATAGATCATAAAATATTGATTGTTATGTGTTGTGTTTTTAATTTAATTTTTTGCATTCACAATGCAATATTTCTATAAGATATAAAAATACGTGTGTAAAAAACAACTACGCCTCCGAGCCCTCAGATGGGATTCGAACCCACGACCTTTCGCTATCCGGGCGACTGCTCTGACCGCTGAGCTACCGAGACGCTGGCAAACATGTCGAATTTCACAAACGTATTTCAACTTCTACTATGAGCTAGTATCGTTCCACCAATGTTGAACGCTAACTACCTTCAACATCGACGCCTCTTTTTCTGCTTTTATTTTTGTTTTATTTTCCGATTTCATCACGAGATTAAAATTTGTGTTCGCGAGATTCTTGCATTTCTTGCACTTGAATACAAATTAAGAAAAAAAATACTTATACCTAACTGAATGACTTCTAAATCATTGCAAAAACTTTGTGGGTTCCTTAACTTTAAAATGATATAAGAAAACATAGTATTGTCCCCGGCAAATAAGTTGAACATGATTTTGAAATCACGTGACATGCGCAGTAGTGAATAATGTACCTAAACTTGCTACTGCGCATGTCACGTGATTTCAAAATCATGTTCAACTTATTTGCCGGAGACTTAATAGGGCATTTTTACACGAGATTGGAGTTCAAACTTGATAAATACAAAAATAGTGAAAATTGTTTTATTTATAATATATTTTTTCTTAAGCCTTTGCGATGGAAAAATAGCTAAATTACATTAAAACTAATTGTTATTCTTTGTAATAAATAAAACAACTGTTTACTTCAATAATAATTTATTATAATAAATGTTCGAAATGCCGGCCAACTGCCTGAATACATAGTTGGCATCGCCGTTTAAAATTCTGACGTAAATTTCTAAAAGTTTGCGTTTTTTGTTTTATTTCCTCTTCGGCTTCGTTAATTTTCTTTTCAACTCCTCCAATGTCGTGAATTCTGTGTGATAGACAATTTCTTTGTAGCATCCCCATACAAAAAAATCCACAGTATTCAGGTCCGGGGACCTTGGAGGCCAAGCAATCGGTCCTCCACGCCCAATCCACCTATTGCCAAACTGGTTGTTTAATTGTGTTCTCACATTTCGCGCGAAGTGACAGGGGGCTCCATTGCACTGGAAAAACATGTTCCGATATGTTTTCAAATTGACATTAGAATCTGCCATGGCTGCATGGAAATCATTTTGCAGAAAATTTAAATAATTTTCGCCGTTCAATCGCGCTGGCAACTCCTTTGCCAGCAATCAATTTTCTACCTACAATACCCGTCCACAGATAAACACTGAATTGGTGTTGAAAATTGTGTCGTCGAATTATTTTCAGGTTTTCAGTGGTCCAAGAGTGATAATTGTACATGTTAAAGATTCCACTGCCAGTAAACGTCGACTCATCTGTCCACAAAATACGGTCAAAAAACTCGGGGTCGTCGTTGTTTCTCCTTAACATATCTTTACAAAATTGAATTCGGCGCCCATAATCTGAAGAAATTAAATCTTGCACTTTTCTTATGTGATAAGGATGATATCCTTCGCTGCGCAGTATTCTGTGCACACTTGTGCGAGGAATCCCTATGACAAATGCAGACAAAAGTTTAATACAAACGTAGTTTAAGACACAGAAGTATGTAATAAATTATTAATAGTATTCGTTATTATTTACCTGTGCGTCGCTGAATTGCTCTTGTACTTGTAGAGAAATCTCTAGCCACTTCTTCTAAAACGACGTCAACGCGGTCAGGATCTGCCGATGCCCCGCCACCATTACGGTTACCGCTCGATCCTGGTAAGCGGCCTGCCATATAAGAGTTGTGCACACGAATAAACAGATGTCGGTCTGGGTATGTGGCTGGTTGAGGCCCTCCTCTGTGTATCAACATATTCCGGTACAATCTTGCAGCAAGTGCATAACCATAATAATAATGCATTTCTGCATAGTCCCGTTGAGAGTATGCTGCGGTCATTGTAACATTCACTGTCACAATCACAAAGTCCAATAAACGTGCCGAGTTGTTCCAGGGAAAAAATGTCCAAATACGCACAAAATCACAAAGTCCAGTAACCGTGCCGTGTCGGTGTTCCAGAGAAAAAATGTCCAAATACGTGTGCAATCAAAGTCCAAACAAGCCAAATCCGATAGAAATTCGATAGAACACAGTAAACACACGAGCAAACTCAAGAGCAGGCGATTAAGCACTAACCATGACGAAATGGCAACGTTCATTGTCATAACGGGTATTAGAGTGAGAAAGACACAGGCTGTGCTTTTGTATTGTACCTATTTTTGTCCCTTTCGCGCTTTTGTGTTGTTGTTTTTTTTCAACACTACCTGCTCTAATTGCAATCTGTCCATCTCCGTGCTCCAGAACAAAAACGTAGTCTTTTATGCCGAAACCCGAATTTTTGATGTAACAATACTTTTCTTATTTTTTATCTTTCCTACTTATTTATTTACCACGTGAATTGAAAAAAAAATGAAAAAAAACCTTTTTTAGAAATAAAACAATTTTCACTATTTTTAACTTTATCAAGTTTGAACTCCAATCTCGTGTAAAAATGCCCTATAAAGTACTATGTTGTCTTATATCATTTTAAAGTTAAGGAACCTACAAAGTTTTTGAAATAACTTAGAAGTCATTAAGTTAGGTAAAAGTATTTCTTTTTTCTTAATTTGTATTCAAGTGCAAGAATCTCGCGAACACAAATTTTAACCTTGTGATAAAATTTCAAGACGTTGTTGGTTAGAATGTAGGTGTTTTGTATTTTTTTTTAGTTAAATACACATCCCAATCACAATACTGATAAGAAAAAAATACTAGAAAAGATCACTCCGAAATAGTTACAACCAAAACCAACAAAAATAATAAAAATCGGAAAATAAAACAAAAAAAATCATAAATTATTATAATAGAAAAATACTAAAAAAAATCGACTCGGGTCACAAGTATATTCTCAGGCGGGAATCGAACCCGCAACCTTTGGAAATCCAGTCCAACGCTCTCCCAGTTAAAAAAACCATAAAAAAAAAAAAAAAATCATATCTCGCAAACTTTAACATTTCGCTGAATATACATGGGGGTCTAATCGATAGGTATTGGTGTCCTCTGACCATAGCCTTTCGCTGGTATAGGTTACTTGGGACACCGTGTGTATGTATGTATATATATATACACACGCAAGCAAGCTCCTCTCGCTCAACTAGTTGATGCGGTGTTAACGACTAATAATGACTTATTTCGAGTTGTAGAGTGGAGCAAGTCATTTGGTCTCGAGGTGAACCCCTCGAAGACAAGTTCTATTATAATAGGTTCCTCTAGAATGATTGCAAAAGTGAACTGGCAGTCCCTTCCCTGTGTTAATGTTGCTGGCACTGATATCACCTACAGCGTATCGGTCAAAAATTTAGGGTTAATCTTTGACAACTGCTTGAGTTGGGGTCCGCAGTTGCAAGCTGTCAGTCGCAAGTTATATGCTTCGGCTGGATCGATGAAAAGGCTCCGTAATTTCTTACCTACTACCACCAAAATTGCTCTAGCGCAATCTCTCTTGCTTCCTATTCTCGATTATGCCGACGCCTGCTATCTCAATCTCACAGAGGAACAGCTGAATAAACTTGAGCGACTTCAAAACTTTTGTATTCGTTTCATATTTGGCCTACGCAAATATGATCATGTTTCTCAATTTCGCTCTCAGCTCAATTGGCTTCCTATTCGCCTTCGCCGGAATACTCACATTCTCAGTCTTCTTTACAATGTTTTGTTCAATCCTTTGTCCCCACGCTATCTTAAAGAATGTTTTAATTACCTTCATAGTTTAACCACATTATCCCTGAGGTCATCAGAAAATCTGGCGCTCAACATTCCCGCTCACAGTACGACCTTTTATAGCCGTTCCTTTGCGGTCCAGGCTGTTTATCTTTGGAATTCTCTTCCAGTTTCCATAAGACGAGCACAATCTATTTCTCACTTTACTAATTTAGTTAAGACTCACTATCTCTCACAATAGCTGGGTAACTGCTCCCTATCAACTAGACAATTATGTTTATTGATATGTATACTGTTTATGTATGTATATTATACAATGAATATATATATATATATATATATCATCATTTATATTAATAGTATGTATATATTTTTATGCACGTTTATTTATATTTAAGTTTTGTTTTCAATATTAGTATATCACCTTAATTATTTCCTTTTTAAGTTACACCGCCATAGCTCTGGCTTCATTATTATCCTCTCCATCCTAAGGTTTTCTGGAAGAGATCTATCTCTGAGAGAGATTCGCTTTTAGCGATAAGGCCGCCGATTGTTACACGTTAGATTTAAGCAATTGTCTGTGTTTGTGTATCCTTCTGTTTTTGTGGTGTAATCAATAAAGTGTTTTTGTATTGTATTGTACACACATACATACATATATGGCCGGCTCAGCTAGTGTGTGTGTATATGTGTTTAAAATTATAATGAAAACCTCTTCTATGTCCTAAGTTTCTATGTTCTAAGTAGGAACAAATCTAGCAAAATATAAAGATAGCCATTTACGTGGTGCCACCTAAATTTAATTAAAAGTTAGTTGATTGTCAGAGTTCGAATACGCCCTGATTGCTAAGAGTATTATTTATATTGTATAGTATTTGAGATTAAATGCTATGAATTATAGTAATATAAGTTATTTACGGGATCGTTACCATGTACCTTGTTATTGAGTTTCCGATATTACGGCACTGTTGCAAGTGCCATGATCACGGAGCGACTGAAGTAATTGCGGGTAGGCTGTTATTATCAGAAATATCGGTCTACCCTCCGACGAAGTCTCTTATTGCATTCGTTACCCGTACCACTGTTCACATTCTCACTATCCACTTGAAATTGTTCTCGACACACAACACTTACAGTATCGGATCGCGACACGACACTTTTTTTGATTTTTTCGGTTTTTACACATACGAACCACAGGATTCCAGATATTAGACAATTTAAACCCGTCCTCACGATTGAAATTTTCATGTTTTGTTATTTCAATCGCTTCCCTGACCAATCTTGGTATGTAGTGGCGTTCTGTCGAAATAATCTGTGGGTTATGAAACTCAATCCAGTGGTTAGGACCAGAATCAGTCAAATGTTCCGCGATGGATGCTATGAATTACCATAAACAAATTGTTTTTAACTACTTCGTTCGTTTAATACATTTTAAATGATTATTTATCACTTATACTGGCTAAAGAAATTTTACTTTTAAATGTATATATTAAAATTCCCTGTCACAGTGTTTGACCCCGATTAACTCCGAAACTACTCAACCGATTTTGCTGGATTTTATTCGACTTAGGACATAGGATAGGTTTTATTTTAATTTATAAGACAGCATCGCGTAGCTGCAGGGGCGTGCATACCATATAGGCAATTAGGCAGTGCCTACCTCATTAAGAACCTAAATAATATACCACTAGTATTAAAGTTAATTTGGTTGAGTATAGAATTACGGAACCAATTAAACTAAATTAACTTTAATACTAGTGGTATATTATTTAGGTTCTTAATGAGGTAGGCACTGCCAAATTGCCTATATGGTATGCACGCCCCTGCGTAGCTGGGTCCGCTAGTATTAATATAAATTATATTAAACTGCTGAATCTTAATTATTTCTGTAGAGAAAACAGCGCCATCTGTTTGTATTTTTTTTATTAAAAAAATAAGCATTGTTGTAGTAGATAGTTCCCCATACACACCACCGTCGCTGTCGTTACGCGATTTCAAAGTAGCAACTTTCCAACTATGGGGATATACCCTTTAGATAACGTAGATTTTTCAATATAACAATGTCGTGACTTTTGAATAGTATAGGTAATTGAAACTAAGTAATGTTATAAGAAATAACTTATTTCATATTTCATTCTTGCACTTTCACGCGCACTCATTAAAATGAAACGTTTTTACTGTTACTAAAAACGGGTTTACTATTTTAATTTTTTTACTCCTTTTTGTGAATAAGAGACGAATCCATCCCGGAAATTCAATTATATATTAAGTACCTGCTTCCTATTTTTTTCAGTATGTTGGTTACTTAATCATATCAAAAAATCTTTTTAACTATTTAGTTTAATTTAATTTCAGATACATTTACACCGACGAAGCTAAAATAAATACTTTTGACTTGGCATGTGAACTCTATTATGGAGCTAATAAGTACATGCTGCCTAAACTAGTGGAAGAGTGTTCAAAGTATCTAACATCTAAAATGGAAGTACAAAACGCATGTAGAGCTTACGAGTTTGCATTGCTCTTCGATGATAAAGCGCTTTCAAGCAAATGTTTAACGGTAGGTTATAAATTATACACTTCTGTCACGAAGAAGGCAAATTTTTAAATTGTTTTCAGTTCTATCCATTCTGAAATAAGGTAATATAAATGTCAACTTCGGACCAGGTAGAACTAGTTCCAACAATGTCGATTACTACTGTTATGATCCCTCTAGTAAGACAAGCATTTAGCTTTCCCACGGGGATATAGTCTTTGAAAAAAGAATCATGCTGCATTGATGTCAAATATGTTATCAAGAAACAGTGAGTTTGCAATTAAAGCTACGTATTCATAGTAAACTTTGCTTGAGCGACAATTAATCAACATTGTTGCTGGCAACGTTCAATTGTTGGAAACTAATATTTAGATAGAGCTGTTCTATCCTTACAGCCATTGTTTGAAAATGCTACCGGGGCAGCAAGTGTTGTTGTGTTCTCAGTGACTAAACTTGAAAAAGTTCCACTTACTGCATTATTAATTGCTTCATTCTATTGCCATCGTATCAACTTTCATAAACCTACACGTATTCGTGCGCACACAACTATTGCTTAACTGGTGTTTTAACCTCGTTGAGCCAGAACATATCAACGTGCAGTCATCATTTCTGCAAAACACTATGTTGATATTCAACAAGTCAGATAATATCCTAAACGTCCCGTCATCTCAGCGGAAAGACAACCGCTGCTGGACAGAAGCCTCCCCAATAATGACTATTTTCGCTATAACCTTCACGCTTGGCAGGCGATTTAGAGATCGCAGTAAAAGACCATAATCGGAAAACGCGGCTGCCCGTTTTGTGGCCGTAAAGAGGTGCATTGTCATTACCTCCAGAATCATTAGCACCTTTTATGGTACCCTTAAGTGTAGAAGGTAATCGTATTATAGGTAGCTATTCTACTCTGCTGGACACCACACGGCTATCCCAAACGTTACTTAGGTACAATTGCTTCATCTTATAAACAGTTGCCCTTAGTAGATTGGAACCCGCAGCCTCTGAAGCATAACTAGATTTAAATTCAGTGTAGTTCAACTTATAATTAAATTGTAATAATAAACCCGAGATTGATACAAAAGCTTTTATATAAGTTTATCATAATGTTTCGCTTACCGTTTATGACATTTTTGTCCATAAAATATGTTTCACTCAAAGTAATGTTGTAATACTTATTTGCGCTTACGGATTCAAATCATGCAGGACGCAAAATTTTGTATGAAGCATTTGTATCTGAGTAAAATGTTTCACAAGTTTTTACTGATTATGAAACTGATTTACAAAACTGCTAAGGTCCTGAATTTCTCTTTATTTTTAGTTCATTGCCAGTCACACTTTACCAGTACTAAATGACAGTAGTTTTGAGGAAACTGAATTCAACACAGTGTTGAACATATTATCATGTGACTATCTAAACATCACCAGCGAGTTAGACCTCTTTAAAGCTATTGAGCGTTATTCAAAAGCGCATAAGGAACAGTTATTGGGAAACAGCATAAAGACTGATGTAACAAATGACGAACCACCCGCCGCTTCCGATAATAAAGTAAGAAAAATAAATATAATTTTAATATATTAATATTATATTTTTTGCGGATTAACACCATAATAATATCAGTAGACTTTTGTAAATTTATCGACGAACATGAGTAATTTAGCTGCTGTAATACACTGCTTAAATTACCTAACAATATATAGGTAAAAGAAGAAGAAGCTGTACTTCACACTTTTGTAATAAAAATTTATCTTCATCAAAATATGTATTTCTGCAGCAATACCGACTCTAGTTGATCAATAGCCATTATAATTCATTGAAACGTTTGTTGGCCGCATACATACTAAAGATATAAGAATGAAGACTATTTCTTGTGTCTGTAACATAAAAATTAATCTCATACAGAGCTTCCGCACACAACCAACTTGGACCAAGGAACACGTCCAATTTTCCATCATCCACTGGAAATTCATGAAGTGCACTTTCCTCAAGAGCAACCGATAAAGTTTCGGACGTGTGCATTGATCACAAAATCGGTTAAGAAAGTTGCCAAAAATTCGGTCGTGTGCGCAATACACTAACACAATAAATAAGTTAGAGGCCCTGCAGTATCTCATTAGCAGATATTATTTTCAAAGATACGTAGGGACCAGTTACGCTGCTAATATTATAATTTAATATTCAGGCAATTAATGGTGCTGGCGATGGTACTTTCGAAAATAAAACTAAAAGTCCATATGATCTTTGTAAAGCTGCTGAAGAAAACCAACTCTCCTCTGGATCTTCTAATGATGACTGCAAAAAGACCGAAGGTGTTATTTATTATAATTTCCAACAAATTCGAAAACCTGTGTGTAAACTGTTATATGTACAGTCGTTGCTATTGGAGTTCACATTTGCATTAATCTAAAATCTTAACGCAAACGCGATAGTAATATTTGAATATTTTAAAGCTTACACTTAGCTCATAAATATTTTTCCTCAAGGAAATCGTTGTTTATATTTTGGATTTCTTGTAAGTTACATAATAATCTACTATTCGACTAATAGGTTTAATATAGAAATAGAACCATAGTTTTATTTGTTGATTGATATTTTAACAGGTGTAATGGAAATTACTGTCGCAGATGCTTTGAAGAAAATACGTTTTCTGACAATGACAGCGAAGCAATTCGCTGAAGGACCGGCGCAATCCCCATTGCTGACGAAATCGCAGATCTTCGCGGTGCTTATGAATATAGTCTCTACAGAGTTGTCCGTGCCGATGCCTAACGAGTGGTCCACTTGCCGCCAACCGAGGAACGGTTCACGTTTTCAGCGGTAGAGTTATGTTTAGACTAGTCGGAAAAAAATCCCGTAGGCCAGATTTATTTGCAAGTTGTTCAAAAAGTATAATCAGTTAAATTTTTTCATTTTATTACGTAACAATTTTATCTCAGGCATTCTTAAAAAAACTTACCAACATTTACTTGTTAACATAATGTATACATATATGTATTATGAATTCAGTAAAATTCTGAGTAAGGTGAGTTCTTTTTTAAAATTTTGTACGTTAGCCGAACCAGAAGCATCTTTAATTATATATTGCCTACCTTCGTCTACTAATTGTGGCGGTAGTAATAGCAGGATTCCGGAAAATGCAATTTCACATTTTGTGGTATTTGTTTTTGTAAATTTTAATTAAATATCTCAATGCAATTTTATTTCATCACCGGGTTTTACTTTTTATTAACGCATTATAAGTACTGTACGCGACCGGTTGGCGTTGCAATCGGGGTATCAGCTGAGGCGCGGGGGATGGGACATCCCGCATACCCGCACTTCGCCCGCTTAGTCTTAGCGCTGCACCACTCCGTATGGACAGCATTTATCGATTTCGATCTTGTTCACATTGTCGCCAATCTTTTTTTTAAATATTTTTTCGATTGCGGCGAACAAAAAACTATGCGTGTTTCTTGGATAATAAAATCCGCCAAAATGAAATCGCAAAATTCGTCAGGTATTTTTTAAGTCAATGCGATTGTCTTGAAATAATTTAGTAAGTTTAGAGGCCTTATTTCTTTGACGGTTCACCGTACTTTTAATATATACAAAACACGGTATATTATTCGTTAATTTCAAACCGGCATCATTTAATTTTGTGCCACACTTTTTACAATGTTGGAACTAGTTGCAATTCTCCAAGCTTGTTCCCATGAAAGTAATATAATGTAAGTTTATCATTTTTGCCAACATCCTGAACGCAGATGTGATGTTTTGACTTAGTGCCGATTTCACCATTTGCAATAGAAACCGAGTTTAAGAAAACGCGTTTAAGATTAATCGAGATTAGAAGATAATTTAAATCTTAGTTTACGTCGCACCGATTTCACCGGCCATAATTAATCTCGTTTCCATAATCGCAGTTTAAACTCAGTGTTTCCAACTCTGAAAAATATTTAACTTTGACATAGAATGAATGAATGAATGACATATCGAATTGTGTTTGAAGTGTTGCAATTTAAGAAATTGCTCCTCATGATGTTGGAAAATAAAATATGAGTAATACATTGAAATAACGATAATATTCTTCAATAAAATGGTATAATTGTATTGGGTACTACAAAATCGGAGATAATTTGATCCCAAAAAATAAAACGATTAATTAATGTAGTTTATTTAAATTGTTTATTTAATAATTAATTTTCACAACATTGTTTTATTATTTTTCCTTATTGTACACAAAAATCCATTCATCTAAATTTCATTTCACAGATATATACAAATATTTTAGTTTTGTAAGTAGAAATTATATTGAACTAGCTGACCCGGCAAACATTGTTTTACCATAAAAAATTATAGTGGACCCGGTGAACTTCATTTTTTTTAAATTTCTTTTATACAAACCTTGTCCTGATAATAACAAACAACAAAAAAATAATTCTTTTATTTGGTGCAGTCATTCTAAAATTATGCACTTACATACATTTCGGTGACTAATTTTTATTTATATAGATTTATTTTGAAAATGTATCAATTTCAATATCATTTTTGAACAATTACATGAATATAATTATTAGATTGTCAGGTTATATTTCCATTTCGAATTTGATTCAATGAACTATTATTTATCTTGGTAATCTGAAAGTATAAAAAAAGCAATATTGTAATACACATTTTAAAAGTAGTTGGTTTTCATATCTATATGCTACATGCTTTAAAGAACCTGTCTTGTTGGTCTATTGATTTCAATGTATTGAATGTACTGCACTGAAACCATGAGTTAACAAACAAATCAGAAAATATCTCCAGATAAGTAGTTGTGTTAGTTTCCATTTGCAGATTTACATAAAACAATAAAATTTGTCGTCAACTTACTGAGCAAAATAGTTATTTATAAATTCATAGCGCCTTCTATGACTGGGGTTGGTTCTTTGTGCTCTTCCTGTGTCCATGTTTCCATTATTAATATTGCCTTGTGCTAATATAGTATCCCAAAAAGCTGGATTGATCAGTTGGTTATCATTAGGTGGCATAGATTCACCTCCTCTTCTAGCAATATTATGTAATACAGCTGTGGCAATGATTATTGGAAATGAATTTTGTACTGAAACCCCTAAACCAATAGCCATGGCAGGGAAACGTCTTTTCCAGACTCCAAACAATCTTTCTACACAATTTCTTGTCCGTATTTGAGATTCATTGTACAAGTTTTCAGCCACAGTATTGCATTGATCTAATGGAGTCATCATATAACTGTTACATGCATAGCCTGCATCTCCAACAAGAACAGCACTTCCATAATGACCTTGTTCAAACATTGCTCTTCTATAACAGTTATTAAAAATATATGAGTCATGTGTCCCCCCTGGCCAACGAGCAACAATATCAGTAAATTCCAATTTTGCATTACAGATGGCTTGAACATTGAGTGAAAAGTAGTTTTTTCTGTTACTAAAAATCTCTGGATTTTCTCCACCTAAAAATATTTTACTAACATATTTTTAAATAATGTATTTTGGCACACTTTATTGAAATATAGGTTTAAATTAAACGAACCTGGTGATTTTATAAACTTAACATGAGTGCAGTCTATGGCACCTATGACATATGGAAATCTAGCTCTCTTATAAAAGTCTAATTGGGTTTGGTGGATCTCATCCTGTAACTCCAATTGATTCCAATACCGAAAAAACAGTTGGTTTTGTAAGGCGAAATCTAGTTACAATATCTTTATCATCAAGAGTTTCAAAATGTTCTTCTCTCTCGCGTATCCACCTGGAGCGACGAACAACAAACTCATCCTCATCGAAGGTTTCGTCAAAAGCGAGCTCCAATGCTCTTTTCATCATCGATAAAACAAGAACGAAAAAAACAAACACTGCACAATTATGATCAGCTGGATCTGACAATTTGATTTGACAGCGCTCTTAAACGCGTTTAGATACCTTAAACGTCGAAAATCGGCCGTTCAGGAATTGAACCAAGTTTAGCTTAAACGCCGTTTAGTTTATGCCGGTGAAACCCAAAGTTGAGAACGGAACGCCGTTTAACGCCTAAACTGAGTTTAGCTCGAATTGATCGCGTTTAATTTCAACGGTGAAATCGGCCCTTAATATGTCTATTGCGGTTCTGACAAACAGAGAACCCCTTACTCTTAAAATGAATTTGTCAATCTTGAACGTACTACGAAACAAATTCCAGCATTAGTGGTTATTCGAGGACGATTTGTGTTTTTTGACGTAGTGTTTTTCTACGATTCGTATTTTTTTGACGTCAGTTATGCTTTAAGAATGCCTGTGTTCACGCGCATCACTAATCGTGAAACAACTTGCAAAGCGGTTCAATCAGTGTCAACGAAATCCATTGTCACAAATAAAACCTATTTAATAGTAACATGACCTCTTCGTATTTGCATATCCAACAGTATTTTACTAAATTATCTAAAATGTATTTTACTAAATTATCTAAAATAAAGCTGATCTGAACAATGGGAAAAAAATCCCGTAAGACCGACTAGTCTGACCATCACTGGAAAAAAAATTGATTCAATTCTTTAAACAAGATCCTATTGCCTTATTATTTGTAATTCTTTTTCAGAAAAATAAACGAAGTAAAATGAGACTCTTTTGTTTTAATTCGTATTCACAAAAATCAACGGCTCTCAAAATGAAACCCAAAGTATCCCAGTATTCTACATTTCTCCGGTACAGAGGCGCAGCACAGACATCACAATGAGGTACCTGCCAGTCGCGACGCACGGGCCGTAGCTCATGCAATGCCGCGATAAATGCCCCTCCACAAAACACTGAACTTGTTATCAAAATATTTATATAAATGTCATAAAACTCCGAAGTTAACAAAGTCTGTAAAGCATAAAAGGTCATAATAGATTTAGCTAAGTTAGAAAAAACGCGATCTGACTTAGTCCTTAGTCCTCTCATATTCAGATAATAACCATAAATATTCTCAACCGCCTTTTTAATAAATATGTAAACAAAATATAGCGGACGTGACGAAATGGATAATCTTATTTAATTTAATTCTTTAGATTTTTTTTTGCCTTAATAACAAAGAAAACACCATTTTTAATGTGATAAAATTTAATGCATGTAAATCTGTTCTGGAATAGAGTAAGAAATATATTTATTATTCAAATATTTAGCATAATAAATAATTTTCTTGAAGGGTTAACCTGATTTTAACACGTTCAATGCCACCGACTCGCCCGGAGAGTTCACGTAAATCTTATTCTAGTGCCGACGACTCGTTGGCGAGTTCAGTGTTTTTAGCTAATATTTCCAAAATAGATTTATATTTTCGGCTTAAAATAATAGAGTACACTAAATACACGCTAAACTAAAGATTTACGTTGTGGGCCAGGTGTGGAGACCCGTTTATATTTGAAAGGAAAACAACTATTCTGCTATGCACTGTGGGACATCCATAGGTCATAAATCTTAAAAACCTGCTTTCTAGTTTTACATTTTATTCCTTGTCGTTACATTGGATAGTTGCGGTACCTTCTGAAACTATAAATAGGTCAGTAATTAGAGTGCGCCTTCATTATCTATTGTGCATTCAAAGAGAGCGCATCGCCAATCGTAAATACTGTTATCAGTGAGTCATTAAAAAGCGTGACGTCATTTGTTGTCATTGCGGGACCTGTGAGTGCTGTGTGTGTTTTTTCTGAAATGGATATCCAAGAACAGGGTATGTAATAATTAATATTTTTATTTTAATTGTATCTTAGTATATATTTTCTTTAGTATGTCATTGCTACGAGGCGACTTTTCTTGGAGTATTATATTTTAATATTCAAAGTTTGAATAAACTTTTAAATATGTTCCCACTCGCTCCGACTATGGAGGTATATTGCACCATAATCTTTAGACTTTCTTATCTTAGGAAAATTAAAACTTGGCTGCCCTTATCTGCCCTTTTGGCGATGACAAGGGTGCTACGGTTGCCAGATTATCTCGTAGCATTTGCTACGAAATTAGTTTATTTAGTCTTAGTGCTTTGTGTAGGTTTTGTGACTGAATTTTAACCGTTTTTTTTTTTGTTTTAGGTAATTTATATATATGCTCGTTTTCAAGAATGCATATTCTTGAAATATGGCTAACTGTCAATACCGATAATGACTCGGAAAAGTGTCGTCAAGTCCTACAAAGTTTGTTGACTACTCTGAACGATGCTGAGAACATTGATATTCATTATTTAGAGAAAATTGTTAATAATTTATGTAAAGCTATTGCTCGATTCTGGAAAAAATGTAATAGGGATAAAACCAAGCTTTTATATAAGAATTCCGATTGGTTTAATGTTATTGAAAAAATTCAACTTGTGAAAAACAATAAGCAATGTACTCCGTCTGAAACGTCGCCGTGTCATTCACGTGGTCGTCCTCGAAAACCTTTTACGCAATGTAGTAAAAGGACTAAACGTCGGAGAGTAGCTGATTTGTCAAAGTGTGATGATTCTACTGTGAGTGCATTGCTTGATGTTTCAGACTGTTCATTCGATTCGTGTATATCTAGAGTTAGCACTGATGATGTCTTGTCACTTGTGACTGATGCTCAGTTGACAAAACATCAGTATTTATTAATTAAAAACTTTGTTAATAGTAAGATTTCTCCTAATGTATTACCATGTTACCAACAAATTACTAAAGCGAAACAGAGATGTTACCCTTCTAATATAACTGTTTCCGAGTCTTCAGCTGAAGTTGAATTACAAAGTCTTTTTGATCATACAGCTTCTCGAATCCTTGAATCTCAAAAAGAGGTCTTAGATCAGATTCCTGATGATTGTTTGTCTAATATCTCTTTACTTGGGAAATGGATTCGATGGCAGCACTGGACATAGTGAATACAAACAATTTTTTTCAGATTCAACTTTAGAAGATAGTAGTTTGTTTGTAACATCTTATGTACCCCTTCAAATTATTGTAAAATTAGCTGAAGATAATTGTAAAATTTTATGGAAAAATCCTCGACCCTCTTCCACTAGGTACTGCCGTCCTATTCGATTTCAATTTTTGAAAGAAAGCACAGCAGTGTCTTTGCAAGAGGAAGCTTATTTTAAGGATAAAATTGAAAGTTTGCAACCTACTTTTATTCAGATCGACAATCGTGAATTGGTCGTTTCTCATAAGTTGCAGCTTTCAATGGTAGATGGTAAAATTTGTAGTGCTTTAAGTGAAACATCTACAAGTAGATGTTATATATGTAATGCTACCCCTAAAGAGATGAATAAAATAGACGAATGTTTACAAAAACCTGTAATAGAGAGTAGATACCAATTTGGATTATCACCACTACATTCTTGGATACGTTTCTTCGAATATTTTATTCATCTTTCATATAGATTAGACATAAAAAAATGGCAAGTTAGGCTAGATAGTGATAAACAATTGTTATCAAATAAAAACAATATGTACAGTCCCAGTTTAGGGAACGATTAGGTTTAATAGTTGACAAGCCGCGTAGTGGTGGAAGCGGGACGTCTAACGACGGAAACACGGCTAGGAAGTTTTTTTTGGAATCAGCTGTATCTGCTGAAATTACAGGTTTGAATAAGGATCTCATAGATCGTTGTTGTGTAATATTACAAACGTTATCTTCTGGACAAAAAATTAATGAATGCAAGTTTAAAGACTATGCATTACAAACAGCATACAGCCTGGTCGAAGAATATCCGTGGTATAGTCTTCCTGCTTCTGTCCACAAGGTGCTCGTACATGGATCAGATATTATAAGTTATGCATTGTTATCTATAGGAGAACTTTCCGAAGAAGCTGCTGAAGCGACAAATAAGTATATCAAAATTTATAGACGAAGTCACACTCGAAAAATGTCACGTGAAGTTACCAATCAAGATTTAATACAACGACTATTATTACATTCAGATCCTTATATTACAAGTCTTCGGAAACTTCCCCCTAAAAAGAAAAATACTCTGTCACAAAGTGTAATAGAATTGTTACATGTTTAATATTGTTAGAATAAGAATAATTTATTTGTATTTTGTTAGTTTTTTTGTTTTTTTTTTGTATTTAATTAATTTTAATTTATTTATTTCTATTATTTTATTATAATTAAATAATGTTATCAATGTTTTGACTCTTATTTTATTTAAAATATATGTTTTACATTCCAATTTTTAAGTGTTTGTTCATGATAAATTTAGGTAAAAGTATGTTATTGTTTATGTTTGTTTTTTACTGAAGTAAACGTTTTTTATTCCGTAAATACATGTACTTCTTTCATTTTAATGTTCCTAAAACACTTTTACAACTATAAGTCACTAAAATAATACAATGTATTGATAGTAACAGGACTTTAACTATTTATGACCGCCCTTGTATGGAGCGTGTCCCTCCGTGCTATGCCTTGAACTCACTAGACGAGTTCACTGACATAGATCCTCAACCTTAAAGTAAATATAATATGAACATATTAGACAACGACGTCTATAAATAGGTTTAAATAAACTAATATACAATAAATAGGTTTAAATTGATTAATAAAATAGTTTAATCGACATGCAAGTGTGTGTCAGCCAAATTAAAAAAGGGCGACCTAATTACAGTTATTTTACTGTAAAGAACTATTTAACCACAGTTTCTCAAGTCTGGATTGCTAACTATTAACGCCCAAATATAATGTTTTGTAATTTTTAGTAAGACGGGCTCGGTGGCACATTGGCAGTGGCCCTGCTTTATGCGCCGAGGGTCGTGGATTTGATCCCCACTCGGAACAAACATTCGTCTGATGAACATTTGTCGCTTTGACGGTCTCCTCCTCCATCTGAGTTTGGTCGTCGTTGTCCGTTTCTGGCACAAACCGCACTTATAATATCAGACACTTCTTAACAAATTAGGAACTCAATTAAAATATGTACAAATATCAGACAATATCACAAACATTGACCTGATTCCGAGATAATTTACTAAAGCACTTGTGTTACGGATATTAGAATCAACAGTGGTATTACAAATATATTCTCATATAAATATTGTTACGTGTTAGGGTTCGATGGATTTGGAGAGAAACACCTGCTGACCCTTTTGAAGACTTTATTCACAAAGCGCTTGGTCTAACACAAAGCACTAGGTCCAATCACTAAACACTAACGATGTCCTAGGTCGTAGCCAAGTCGTAGGTTTCACTGGTATCACTCTTGATCACTAGTTTTCTCTTCGAAGTCGCCTCGAAGGTAGCTCAAACTGTACTGACTCGCTCGCCTCTCTGCGGCTATTTATATGGGCCGAGACGAGTCCCAGACCATTCCAGTAAGTTCCTTTCTGGAACGTACCCGACTCGCGCGAACGTGATCGACCGGGTTGGATGACTCAGGAAAGTTCGCGCATGTTTTCGAGACTATACTTCTATGTAGTTCCGCGCTAGTTTCTTTGCGCTTTGTGTGTTCGTAACAATATTAACACCCAGACACAGAACATACAAAATATAACTTTAACAATAACCACTATTTAAAAGATTGACACGCACTGCTTAAATTACGAAACAAACTTACTTTTTATTTTACTCTGAGTTTTTATTATATAAATTCAAAATAAAACCTTCGCAATAACCACTGTTTAAAATATTGATAACCACACCTTAAAATACGAAACAAACTTACCTTTTATTTTATTTAAAGATTTTTTTAACATTTTTATAACTTAAAATACTCTCAATAGTCGTACTAACACTATTTTATTACGTCAAACACCTTACATACACGGTGACGGCCACAAAAATAACAAAACAAAGAATTTACCCTTAGTAGTGCCAGTGAACTCGCGTGGCGAGTCGGTACAATTTTTATTGCAGTGCCCGGCGAGTCCGTCGTATAATGTAGGCGACACCCGAGAAAAATCATGAAATTCATAGTGGTAATGAACGTGTTAATAAGCGTGATTAATAAAATGCATACTATTTGAGCACTTGTCATATCACAACATAAAATATTATAATTTTAAATTACAATAAGCACACATACAGGTTTCAATTGCTATGTTTCAAATAAGAATATTACTTAGAAGCTTAAACTTTGCTGTTTTTAAATTAAGTACCTAGCTGCCCGGAGAAATCGTTCTGTCAAAAGTTAATAGAAAAAAATGAGGTGTAGCTGTGTCATGGACAGGGCTGTGTGTTGTACGTGAATACGTCTCATAATAGGGAATATAATTTTATATATATATATATATATATAGGTTTTATTTTTATTTTAACACCTTATTATAGTCACTCATCAAAATGATCTCAAAATGGCGGCGCTTCCCACTCCTTCCCGCGCAATGGATGACAGTCCTTGCATAGCATAAATTCTTTGATTCTTTAGCTATCCAGTGGTGTAGTCTGTTCATTCTAACTTGTCCTATTTGGTAAACAATGTTGGCACAACTTTTTAACGAAATCGCCCATTAAAAAATAAAAATATTACACAAAGTCAATAATCTATTACAATAAATCGTTTCATAGACTGAAACGTATTGAATCTAGTTATCAGTTGATTTTTAATGCTGCATTTTTAATAAAAGGAGTGCCAAGATTGTTTACCAAATAGGACAAGTTAGGATGAACAGACTACACCACTGGATAGCTAAAGAATCAAAAAATTTATGCTATGTAAGGACTGTATGTTGAATTTTGGAGAGAAATGATAGATATGAAGCTGCAACACCAAACTGTATCCCCCGATTTTGTTATCATTCGGTTTTTTTAATTGCCTCCCTATGAAAGTAATTAATTATAAAGGCGTATTCACGTCAGAAATTAAATATATAAAACCTATTTCACAGTGATTAAGTTTTTGTCTTAACAATAAACAACGATTCTTACATGCTTTATGGTATATGATATTTTTTGTTTGATTGTCTGGCGCGCAAAAAAAATAAAGCTGATGGTTTCCCAATACGGAAGCAGGAAACATACAACTGTCCCTGAGAGAAACATGGGTTTTCAAGATTAACGTCTCAAAACTTGACTACTGACCCTGAGATTTATTTATGAGCATAGCGAAAGCGTGTCGCAATGGAAATTGCAGTAGTATAAATTCAAATAGTATGTCAGTTTGTACAATTGGGATCTCCCCTATGCGATTTGACAGCAGCTTAACAACACTTCGATTTAATGATAAAGACTATTGAAGATGTTCGCCAATATATCGGTTCAAAATTTTCTGAACTTTTCAAGAATGCACAAAAATTGGTAAGCAATTTAAACGAGGAAATAAAATTCCGCGAATAACGTCACGCCAAAAACATAGGGCAAACTGCAACACAAAAGATCCTGAAACTTATTTTAGAATTACAATAATGATTCAACTTTTGCATGATTTCGTTGATCAGTTTCAGTCAAGATTCAAAATCATAAAGCCATTATCATCTCTCTCCGTCTGTGTATTGCAAAAACAAATTAATCGTAATTATCGAGAAAACAACTTTGAGCTCTATGTAATTTTTTGGATTGGGACTTTGTAAAATCTGTATTGGACTAGCGGCTGGAAGGCTGGAAGAATCTGAATTAGATCGACCAACATGTGCTATTGAAGCTCTCGGAGAAGGCAACCAGGCCTTATTTCCAAACATACACAAACTTTTAAATATCTTGGCGACATTTCTTTTTTCCACATGTATGTACCCCTGAGAGGACTTTCTATTCTCTAAAACATCTCAAAACTTATTTAAAAAACTCCACTCTACTCCAGAAAAAGGCTGGATCATAGGGTAACCGATATGCATCAGATACAAATGCTCGTATTCATCACACAAATATTGCCCCTTCCGGAAGCCGATTTGGTCCAGCCGTTCTCGAGTTTTGGGCTTAACAACATTCATTTATATATAGGTATAGATAAAACGAAAACATCCTTCCCTAAAAATCTCTAACCAAATTCTGACTGAACTGAAATGTTTAAAACTTCTTTACATTGCCCATTGTGTATGGTAATTACTTTCCTCCGCGTCAGTGAAAAATTTATGTCATTTCCATAACACAATAGCGGCATGAGTATTTCGCGGCGCGGTGCTACGAAAAACCACGGGTCCTTGGATACTTAGGTACCTATTTTCTGTGCGCACTTACGAAGGCCCCTGGGAGCATAAAGAGGTCCTTTTTACTTCGTGCAAGGAGGCTTTGAAAGTCCATTTCTGTATTTTCAACATATTGTCGACCCTCTTTTTAGTGAAAGCGGAAGTATAAATAAAGTTCAACATTAACACCACGCAGTATGAGTTTGCCTTCTGTTAATAGGTATTCGAAAGAGATTTGGGCACAGAATGAGCTATATAATAGTACCCATAGTACTTACGACTTGAGTTTTAAAAAGTTATGACGGATGGTTAGATATAACTGATATTTTTATTTCTTTAACCATTATTTTGTTGCGTTATAAGATAGATATAGTGATTAAGACTATTAAACCACTCTCTAAAGAAATATAAGTACCTACATGATATTATGTAGACCGAGAAGTGTGAGAATCATTTTCATAGATCGATTGATAGGACGATAGTTGTTAATCACACATTTTGTTTTCGAGCTTCAGTTTGTCAATGACAATTTCTAAGCTAAGGTAAGTGATACAAATAAGGCCTACCTAATTTGAAACACTCATATCTTGATAAATTATTTGAAAAAGGTGATAAATAAAAGCAAGATATTATTCTTTGATTTATATATTTTAAGTAATTAAGAAAACATATTGTAATCTTTTATCAAAAATCACTCGAAAAGAGGTAATGCCGGAACATTAGCCTTAGGCCTTTTTAAAACATAGTGATTGAACAAAGCCTATATCCTTTATTATAGGAATATTGTTATTAGAGTATTAATTATATAAAAATATATACTTCTGAGCCATTTATCAATTGCTTCCATGAGATCCTTGAACAACTTTCTAAGTTATTTTATTAAATATTATGCTTAAATTTCTAGTCAGACTTGAAGTCGCATATTAACAAGAAATAAAGAATAATATAAAAAAAACGTATCAAAACAAACAAAAATGAAAAAATTTACATATCTTCTCAAAAATATTATTAAATATTGAAAAATAAGGCTAATATAATTATATATATATGGGTCAGCAAATGAGGCTTTTATTAAAAGCAGGCTTTATTTAGTACATTGTACTTCATAAATGTTATAAGCAGTATTAAATTCGCATATTCTAAAAATTACAATTTAAAGTCATAGTTACCTTTTTGATGAGTTATATTGTGATCTGTATACATTACTTGAAACAAAACTTCAAAGAATAACGTATTAGAATTCGATAAAAATTACGACAAATTCATAACTCGCAATGAAAATGCCCGTCAGTCACAAACGACCGGTCACAAGTGACGCTGTCACAACATCACAACTCTCGCGCACTGTTTGCTGAGTCGTGGGGCTGTCGTCTATGCGTGTGTGAGATATTTTTAATGTAAATATATTTTAACCGACTTTTCCGCACTACAGGCCTTATTTGAGCATAGGCCTTATTTGTATCAGGTACCTTATAACACGCTTTCCTTTGGGGCCTTCGTCATCGTTCGCGGACCAGTTGTCACCGTTGTCAATCGTACTATTGACTCGCTTGAATATTCTGTCGCCACAATAATTGTCGATTACCTATTTGTCTATACTAAGCCTTTGTATCATAACTAAGCGGTCCCGCATACGACCGAGTTTTATGCCGACCTTTATACAAATAATCTTCGTCCGATTTATCCATCATGCTCTGTAAACTCATGCCATACCCTTTCCTCGAGAGCTACAAAGTTTCGGAAGTGTACGTTGACTCGATCACAAAATCGAATATAAAAATCCGGAAAAAAAGTAAGCCCGATTATCGGTAGCATGTGGTAACGCTAACGCAGCGCAATAGAAACTACATATTCCGTAGTTGTGAGCTTATATCCCGCCCAACAAAGAGTAGTCGTTTGCACAAGTTCTAACTAAATATCTCTATAGTTTTTAAATTGAGACGGGACTTTTAATAAACAGAATACCTAAATTAAAATTTTTCAGAGCACGTAGACAAGTAAGATCCAAATTAAGTATGTTTTAAAATCAGGCGGCTAGCCAAGTTTCTTTATTGCTGTTAAGGAGGTCGAGACAGATAATAGGCTGCACGTGGTTGTTTGTTTACGTAGTCATTGCACGGTGCAACAGCAGAGGCTGTCTAATGATTGACTTCATTATTAGTTCTAAAAAATCACTGGGCAACCCTTATTCCACACAACAAACTAAATCAGACGTTTATTCCAAATACAGAGCTGATATACTGGGTATTTAAAAGGTGGATGCAAAGCCGGCAAAAGGGAGACGTTAGTGTGGACCATCTAGGACATTTTGAGCCTTCATTGTCTGAGACCAAGTCTACTTTTATTTTGTGACGATTTACGATTTTAGTGCTAAAAACCCATTTATCAACAGAGATTTGATAACAACGTTCAATTTTAATAGAAATATTTTTTTTACAACTTATTTTGTTAATCTTTCAATTTAGTCCAGTCATTATATACATTTAAAAGTGAAAATGAACCGAGAAAGCCAAATTTTGGATATCACGTGAGGGGTGGCTAGAAAAGCTTAAGTTCAAATTGTCGACCAAAATAACCTTGTGCAATTTCTGCCATCTTGAAAAAACCCTTAAATTCAGTTTTTTCATCATAACTCGATTCCCCGTTGAGATACGAAATTTTTTATAGAATACTTTTTTGTTGCTCTTCTCGCGATCTACAATTAAGGTCCCATGCATTTTTCACGTATCGATCGTCGTTTTCGATATATCGATCAAAAATATCAAAAGTTTTTCTATGTTTGTTACGCGATAACTCCGCCAATTATGAACCGATTTGAACAAATATCGGCCTATAGGTAATACCTCAAGGGTGGTCCCATTTAAATTTAATAATAATGAAAAAACAACCCCCAAGGGTGGAAAATTGGGGATGAACTTTTTTTTAAATTAATATCTCGCCGACCTATAATTACAGGTTTCTACTTTCAAAGATTTATTACAATTAAATTTCAGCACAGTTACCTACAGAGGTTCTGTTTGAAAATTTAAAACCTGCCTATGCTCGGCTTCGTACTGTTTTGATAAATGTTGTTTTAGACCATGCAAGGTTTGTTTTTTAGGCTCATGGCTACCGAGTGAAAACGACCTGTTACACAGTTTACAGGAAGCTTTCGAAACGTCAGCTGTAGATTTCTCAAATAATTGCCAAATCGGATGTCTTTCCTTTTGTGACATTTTTTACCTAAAACAATAAAATTATTCATTAATTTAAACTATTTATTTTACCGGATTAATCGCGTTTACTATTAATTATGTGTACAACCAAACCCAGAAGCCCAACACTAACCCTAAGCGTACGTTACTCGTAAATCGTCAAAATACCTGCTCACACCATTACATTACTCGCAACATTACATTAACATTACACGTCTATATTAAATGTAAAATAATAACTTTAAATTAATTGTAGGCACCTGCCTACAATTAATTTAAAGTTATTAATTTAATTAATTTAATTTAGGTACCTACCTACAATCGTTATTACATTAATAGTACACGCAACTAAGATGAATTTTAAACTTTAATGAAGCAGGTAGATAACCTTGGCACTTACACCTTTAAAATTAAATATATTCGTCAATAGGTTAACAAACTATTAAAATAAAGCGTTAAATATTAACTATGACATAACGAATTCACAACAAAAACAAACTCAAATACTTGATCAAACTACTTACCATTATTCGCGGAACAAACACAACACGTATTGACACGTCTACACGAGCAAAGCGCACTGATATAGGTAGTTGCCGGCGGAGTCAGGCGAGCGACGCCAATTGCCAGCCGTGCCCAGCGCGCCCGACGTTAGCCGAGCGCGACCCGAAGGTACGATGTTGTAAGTTTCGGTTCGGCCGTTTTTGGCCGAAACCGAAACTCGGGCCGAAACTTGATTTTTTTGGCCGAAACTGGCTGAAACCAAAACCGAAACCGAAATTTCTGTCGGACACTAGAAAAAATCCACCCCAGTTATGCAATAGGATGAGCCTATCTTTACCGATCCAACTATTTGGAAAAGAGTTATTTAAATGTTCTCTGACATTTATGGTCCCATGTGCCGGGCATCCATCTTGCTAGAAAATTATTGCTTTTTCGGTATTTAGTATGGGTACTTCAGCTTCATACACATGGTTTGGTAGGTCTTGCTGAAGAAAATCCAAATAATTCTGCCTGTTTAAATTGTGGCCCAATCAATGTTCGTGCGCTTACTCCAGCCCACACATTCACAGAAAATGTTCACTGAAACGATATCTTATGATTTAATCGTACCATAAAAGATGTTATGAACATATAAGTATAATTAAAAAATAAAAATGTATTGTTATTACCCGTTTTTGTCGGCCCACTGATTAATATGTGATGCCCTCTCCCGAAAATTTGGACTCATCGGTTCACAGAATTAATTTTAGAAACCAGGCATCCTTGAGTAAAAAGCAACATACTTGCACTCTGCAATTAAAAGGATAATTTTCTTAATCTCTCGATGCATTGTAGGTACACCACACTTTGCATATCGATAGGTTCAGGTTACTCATTACAACTCTGATGCTGGTTGTAGAATCCGTTTCGTAGGCTGCTATTTCTTTCTCTTCGAGGTCGAGATTATGTCTTTCTGGATTATGCATACGCATTATGCATGATGAATCTCAAATTCAGAAAGCATTCGATAGGTGTTGTGGAATACTCGGACATTAGGCAGCCTGCGATTCGGATAAAGTTCTTGGTGCATTTGTTGTGCCAAAGATCCATTTCAATCAGCTGTACCATATATGAAACCTATATCCGCATACCGCTCATTTGAAAACACAGCCACGTTAGTATCACTACTTAAGTTAACTTAGATAGTTCAAAATAAATAATTAACACGTGCACGAGCGTGAGGCTATAACTTTATGAAACTTTATGCAAACATTTGAAAGTGGCCACTGCTTTCAAATAACTCATTAGTGTTAATTTCATTAGGACTTGTTATATTTTTATTTGATGAACGATTTTGGGGGTCCAAGTTTACTCGCGTCCGTGGGATTTAACCCTCGATGTCCCACACGTGGCCCCTGGGTGGTGCTAAAGGAGTAAACCCCTTTCAGGTGGTAGGCTTCGGCCGCGGCGTGTTACCACCCACCAGACAAAGACAGCACTGCCAAGCGGTCCCAACCGATCGTGTTCCAGTGCTGAAGTCTGGTGAAGCCATATTGGAGGACGGGTCAGTACAGTTGTGCTGGTTGCAATGGACGATTTATTGAGATGTATCAGGGCAATGCATCGGTTATTCAGATTCGGAGAGCAGCGGGATCCGAGGCACGGTTCTTCCGCTGGCCGACCGCAGATAGTTGGGGGCCCGAGTAGTGAGCTAGCCACTCACAAAAGGCTGCCCCGCCATCTCGCGAAAAATCCTGGGGGTGCGCCATCGTGCCGGTTGGCGCCCGGACGAGAGGACCCGATGGACACCCCTGGGGGGGCTCGGGCGTCCCCGCGGTCTCCGGTTTGGCTATCCCGAGGTGTGAGGCCCTGACTCTTCTCATTTGGTTCGCGATCAGCATCTCGTTCTACTTCCGTCCTTCGTTACATTACCTTCCCTCACGACAAAATGAAAGTAAGCAACAGGAAAAAGGTTAAACAGCGGTCGCACGTCCTCTCCTTCCTAGTGCACGTCTCTAATATAAGAGGCTTGCACTCTAATCTCGACCCCGTCCATCACCATCTTGAGACTAGAAAACCGCACCTGTTCTTTCTCACGGAGACACAAATAAAACGTCCAACTGACGCAGCGTACCTGGCTTACCCGGGTTATGTCCTTGAACATTGTTTTAGGGCTCATGCGGGTGTTTGCATGTATGCACGCGATGACATCTGTTATTTGCGTCTCCGTGATCTTGAAGACCCCACCCTTTCTATCATTTGGGTTCTGGTGGATACAGGTTTAGAGAAAATCATCTATGCTTGTGTCTACCGTTCGCATAGTGGAGACGCGGAGACTACCAGGCTTATCGACCAACTTATTGAGAAGGCAGACATGACCCTACAGCGATACCCGTCCGCTCAACTGGTGGTTCTTGGTGATTTCAACGCACACCACGAGGACTGGCTGTTCCCTTTCGAGAAAACCGACCACGCTGGTCGAGAAGCGCGAAAGCTAGCCTTGACACTTGATCTCACCCAACTGGTCCAGGAAGCCACTAGAGTGCCAGACTCTGACGGACAAACAGCCAATTGCTTGGACCTTCTGCTGACGACAAATCCCGACAGTTACTCGGTGTCGGTTACACCACCCTTTGGCAGTTCTGACCATTGTGTGGTGGAATCTATGTCGATGTATTCTCCGCCCGACCCAAGCCCAAAAGGCTCCCGGCGGATTTGGCGTTTTAAATCAGCAGATTGGGATGAGATGCGTTGTTTTTTTGCATCTTATCCTTGGCGGCAGGTTTGCTTTTCTTCTAGCGACCCCTCAGTTTGCGCGGATGCTGTGACCAATGTGCTTCGTCAGGGTATGGAGTATTTTATTCCCTTCTCTGACATATCACTGGCCGGCAAAGCTCGCCCGTGGTATAATGCCAAATGTCGTGATGCGGTGGCATCAAAATACAAAGCATATTTGGCCTGGGTTGAAGCTCGATCCCGCAAAGCTAGTAATACGCGCGAAAAGAAGAAAGCCTTTAATAAAGCCGCCAAGTCCTGCAAGAAGGTTGTAAAGACAGCTCGCTTCGATCACATAGGCCGCATTGGGAAGAAGCTTGCCTCTTACCCCTCGGGTAGTAAAGCGTTTTGGTCCCTGGCTAAGTCGATCGAGGGCAACTTCTGCCGTACTTCAGTGCCTCCCTTGCTGAAACCTGACGGATCATTGGCACACACGGCCAAGGAAAAGGCCGATTTATTTGCCGAATTATTTGCCGAAAGTTCGCGTTTGGATCCTGGCAATGCTGTACCTTCCGGTTTGTCAAGTTGTGGGACTTTTATGTCTGAAATTCGTATAAGACAAACCGAAGTCAGAAAGGCATTGCGGGAACTGGACGTGAATAAAGCCAGTGGTCCGGATGGTATACCAGCCATAGTACTAAGGACTTGCGCTCCTGAGTTAGCTCCGGTATTGACACGCCTATATCGTTTATCTTTGGCTAAAGGACAAGTGCCAAAGTCCTGGAAGCTGGCCAACGTGCAACCTGTGCCTAAAAAGGGCAGTCGTGCTGATCCTATCAATTATAGGCCCATCTCGGTCACGTCCATTCTCTGCAAGATAATGGAACGTGTACTGAACCACAGGCTCCTGTCGTATCTAGAAGAAAATGACCTCCTTAGTGACCGGCAATATGGGTTTCGCAGGAACCGGTCTGCCGGAGATCTTCTAGCATACGCCACTTACAAATGGAGCGAAGCCATCGAGAGGCATGGTGAGGCGCTTGCCGTCTCTCTTGATATCTCGAAGGCTTTTGATAGGGTGTGGCATGAGGGCCTTATTAGCAAGCTTCCGTCATATGGTCTTCCCACTGGTTTGTGTGTCTGGATATCGGACTTCCTGAGGGATCGGTCAATACGAGTTGTCATTGACGGTAGCTCGTCTGACCATTTGGCTATCAATGCCGGCGTCCCTCAGGGTTCCGTTCTCTCTGCAACTCTTTTTCTGCTGCATATAAATGA
Source organism: Calamotropha paludella (assembly GCA_927399485.1). Lineage (NCBI taxonomy): Eukaryota > Metazoa > Arthropoda > Insecta > Lepidoptera > Crambidae > Calamotropha > Calamotropha paludella. The sequence goes on from OV656812.1 coordinate 18,921,939, forward strand.
CCTGCTTTTGCCCGGTATTTTGGGGTACGCAGATGACAGCACTGTTGTAGAGACCTATATATCTGATGCACGAGCCAGTGCTGAACAGATCCAGTGTCATAGAGAGGCGATGGTTAGCCGTATGAACCTATCTCTGCAGGCTGTCTCTGAATGGGGCGATGCCAATCTAGTGGGGTTCAATCCGTCAAAGACCCAGGCGTGTCTTTTCTCCGCTAAAAGGAGTCCTTTCAACTTGACTCCTACTTTCCGAGGTGTATCCTTGCCGATCACTGACCATCTTGAGCTTCTCGGTATGTCTTTGTCACCGACGCTCAATTTTGGCTCTTTCATTGAGAGCAAGGCTCAAGTGGCTTCAAAAAAACTTGGCATTCTGGCGAAGGTGAGAAAATACTTCACACCGGAACAGTTGCTCACCCTTTACCAAGCACAAGTTCGATCGTGTATGGAGTATTGTTCTCATCTTTGGGACGGTTCCGCCCGATACCAGCTCCAGACGCTTGAGTCCATCGAGAGGAGGGCCAAGAGGCTCATCGGCAATGAAGATCTTTTCTGTAAAAAGCTCAAAAGCCTTGAGCATAGGCGGAAAGTTGCAAGCCTATCAGTATTTTATAGGATACATTTCGGAGAGTGTGCAGCTGAATTGCACAACCTTGTTCCGCCATCCCCATTTTTTCATCGGACAACCAGACTTACAAATTGGCGACACCGTTATATGGTGGATACACCAAAGAGTCGCACTAAGCGTTTTGGTTTCAATTTTATGATGCGTACCGCTAAGGAGTGGAACTCTTTGCCTGAGTCTGTGTTTCCTGACAAATACAATTTGGGGGTCTTCAAGTCACGAGTAAATAGGTATCTTCTAGGCAGGCGCGTCACATCCTAGATCGCATCGACGCTTACCATCAGGCGAGATAGTGGTCAAGCGCATGCCTATTTTCTATAAAAAAAAAAAAAAAAAAAAAAAAGATTATTTTAAACTGCATATTGAGAAGACTATATATAGACAACTCATTCTGGAATTCTGACTCAGCAGCATAAGCGTTTATGTAGTTGTTTATTTTTTTACTTTCATCATTCAGCATATAAATGACACCACTTTGGGACACAGGCCTTCCCATGGATGAAATGCCTCGTACAAAGTACATTCCTTTTTCGTTTACATTTTCAAATGCGTTCAAGATTCTTTCAGTAGCTATAGAATTGGATGGTGCCAGAAACATTTTTATTTTTACATGACCAGACCAATTTGTTTCCATGCCTCATTTCAATATGCCTTTTTTATAATTATTTTCTATCAAGTATGACGCAGTACGCATTACACTTTGTGTTTTAAATCTTTTCACTGGAGTGTTATCGATGTTGACTTTACAAAACTAAGGAAAAAGAAGATTAGAACTAACGATAATTTGACAAGAGGAATGTATAAGCACACGATCAGTTACACATTTTCAAAATTTCGTCAGTAGCTCTCCATGAAAGTGCACTGCATAAAATTATAAAAGATGATGGATAATCGGACGTGTACATTTAGTCGGTCACAAAATCGGTGATAAAGGTCGGCGGAAAAATCGTTCGTTCGAGAAATTTTTCATAAGTAAATTGCGCGCTAACAAGCTTCGGAAAATATCAACGATGATTCAGAATATTTCACATGGATCAATTAACGAGTCCGTGCGAATGAATATAAAGCATCAAAATAAAGTACAACGTACTAGTCGTGAACAGATATTGCTATAACATGGAAATTCCTGTAAGTGTTTTAATATATTCTTTTTTATTACGTGTTTTGCCTTCTCTGACGTTTTACGGTCTAACAAATAATGGTGGATCTAAGGATCTGAACTCGATGGCGTAGTCAGGGGTGTGCGTAAACATCTGAGGCAGGGTATGCAAAAGGTATAACAAAAACAATAAAGACCAACAATGGTGATAAGTTCATAGGTGGTTCTTACAAAGGTCAAAAGATGGCGCATATCATGACATTGTTAATAAATTAAGAAATTTAATTTGTTTTATTTATGTATGAGCCTACATGGAAAGGCTAGGAAGTGCATATTTACATGTATGGTGTGCACGTCACTGAGCGTGATTACCGCGCTGAAAGAACTGACAAAGTGATTATGATATTCTTAGTCTATTCACATTGAATAGAAACCAATAAAAAAAAGATATTCAACATTAGTAATTGCAGCAATTTTACTGCTAATGTTTATATAAACCAATTTAACACTAAAAATTTTCCTCGCTGTAGTGAAGTGAAAAATTGTGTGTTTCGCTCGGCAGCAAAGTTTTTAGCATGTCGTACCTTTGTAACTCTTGCTACGCTTAGGATTCTACCTTTGACCAATCTTAGAATCCTTCGCTGGCTCAGGTTTTAATAAATGTAACTCACGGCCAAATCTCAACTTTCCAGCTTTGCATAACAAATAACTATTAATATTATTATCATATTTATCCTACAGAAAATCTGCGTGGTTTACCTCTTCATATTAACAATACAATTGGTGAAAACAAATCACTTGCAAAGCAGTTTGTTCAGTACCGAGCCGCAAGAAGAAAAACAGGACGTCCACAGTCGAGCTCAAGATGTCTCTGAGTCGACTTTGTCAAGAACCAAAAGGCAGATCATTTACGATTACGATCCCTATTACAGACGATGTAAGTATCTTAATTTGATATTTTTTTTATTGAGTGCCAAATGCACGATGCGCTTACTAAACCAAATATAAGTGGAAGGAGTGCCACTGTGATTCCTAGAATTCGCTAGATATTAAAGTGGCCATACCTTAGCCCATTGTTTGAGATATCAGTTTTAACCCAAGAAGACCGAGTTCAATCCTCGCTGATGTACTACAGAAGTGGATCCACTTTTATCACAAGCATTAAGCTTACCACGAGGGGTTAACGAAAATATTAAAAAATTGTTTTTCGCATTGTTACTGTGCTTTCTGCAATGAATTATTCCACAATGCCCCATAAGGTAAAACTGTAGGTATGCCTAAATTTATTTTATTACATTAAAATATTATCATCACTGATATGATTATTAGTTTTTTTTTAATTGGCAATATGCCCCTTAATACCCTACATAAATATTTTGCTATAGGTACAGTCAGCTCATCAGCCTGCACAAAAGTCAAAAGAGCGGCTTCTATACCAACTCCGGCCTAGAGTGTAACACTATAAAAGTAGGACTAATTAAAAGATATTGCCGTATAAAATTATTTCCGACAGCTTGGCTGATTTTGCCAAAATTAATTAAAGACTATAAAAAGGGATTATTATATACAGGGCCATTTTATAAACACCATCCAAATTTATATATTATATTCTTTGAAGAAAGTAACGAAACAAGGTTTTTTTCTTTTAATATCACTCAGTACTAAAATATTAAGTTAAGCCTACACAAAGTTATCCGAGGAAAACTACCGATTGCTGTCACAGTCACGCTACGCACGGTGTTGTAGCAGATGATTACACGACCCCCGCCCCGCCCTCCCGTATTTCATTGATACATTACAATGATTTTCATAAGTTGCAAATTTAAACGAAAAAAATAGGAACGTCAAATTGAAGAAGAGATAAGTTGATTTGTTCTTTGATTATAACAATATTAATCGATAACACTTTTAATAAATAAAAAATGAACATGAAAGTAAGCCACACCTTATGCACTTACGTCGCATTTCTTAAAATTTAATCAACTTATGTACAATAATTGGTTGGAGTAAAGCAAAGGGTGTTTCTTAACCACAGAATCAAAAAAAACACAGGGATCGCAAAGGCAATTCGAAAATCGCAAAAAAAATGCAGTGCCAAAACCTTAGTACCTACCTACCTAAGTTATTTTTGTCTATTTTACACGATAGGATAAAGAAATGTATAATTAATAGTTCTATATTTTTGTGAAAAATTTCACAAGTCTTAGCCGCCCTGCACACATTTTGCTTTACTCCAACAAAATAATTAATTAAAAATCCAAACAAAATACAATTACATGAAGTTTGAAAACAATCACTTTACCTGAAAGTGTAGGTAATTTCCTCAGATTATAAAACAAAAGGCAGATAGACCGCACGGAACAATAATGTGAAGCCACGCTTGTAGACATGTGTGCGTGACAGCACTATAGAAACACGTAGCCTCGGTGTGCGTTACGGTTGCCAGGATAATAACAAAATTACTTAGTTACAGTTACAGAGTTGGTTTTGATTTTTTTTTAACTAACCGACGACCGTTTTCGGTGAAGTAAACATTTTCTTCTTTGAAATGCGTTGAACAGACAACACAAAATTTTGATGGTAGCCAACCGGTATGGGTATGAATAGAAATATTTTGTGGATTTATAGCAGCCATTAGTAAAGTCGTGATGAGTCTTTATTGTTTTTGGCTATATATATATATTTACTTTATGTTGGCGAATCGACGGATGTACATACCTAATTATTATAAGAGACAAAACATTCAGTAGTTTTAGTAATGAAGTCACATAGAAACGGACACACATACATACAAACACACCAACCAACAAGCGAGACAAACAAAACACTATTATCGAAATAAATATTTGTATAAATCGATAATCCTGTTTCCAATACATATTTCCCAACTTAAGGGCAAATGTTTAAAAATAAACTAGCAACACCGGCAGATTTTTGTTAAGGTTTTGTGTTCCAAGAGTTCACTAAAAATAATCACGTAAAATAATATCTAAATAGACAAATAAATCAATATTTACATATGAAAAGATACTCCATCTTCTTTCTTTTGTTTTTGGGATCAATTTTTGCAATGTTTGAAAACACAAGACGGCATTATTCTCAAAAATATGAATATTATCTGTGACGTACTAACGATGCGACGCTTCGTGACGTACTGACTCGAGATTGTATTCGCTTTTGAATTTGTATTTGCTTTGTTGGCTTCACTTTCGGTGTTCCGCACGGTCTATCTGCCTTTTGTTTTATAATCTGAGGTAATTTCTCTCTAAACAGTCTTGCACGTTTATGAACATTGTCTTTAATTGTATTACTTGTTTTTTCACTTTGTCACTTCGTTTAATGCACTGATTATAAGTTCTCGAGGCTTTGTGCCTTATTCACATAAACCCGTCGTTCAATTTCGCCCTCGATTTCAATTGCAAGTGTGAACACATTTCGTTAGGTAGATAATTATGCGACGTAAATGCGTGAACGCAACATTGTACATCGCGGAAAGTCCGCGGGTGACTGATTTCATTGCGCCGATGTCGTTACAACTTGCGCGCGCAGCTCGGTGGGGCGCTTCGGGGGGTCGGTCGTTCAACTGTAAGTACCTATTTTGCCAGTAACCAGCTGTTGTAATAATTCGCTCGGACAAAATTTTTTTTTTTGCGGAAATTTTACCTCCCAATTTTTTTTCATAAATGAAGTGTTTGAATGATATCTTATGCCTAGAAAAAATTTGGATGGTGTTTATATAATGACCCTGTATAGGGTTAAATACATAACTATTTTTATTTTTTATGCTTTTAACTAGAAACAAATTAACACATTCTATAAACCAAATCACACGATACGAAAGAAGTAAAAGTGATTAAGTGAGTGACATTTTTCTTCAAGCTGGTAAGATATTTCTTTCTTTCATTACCCTAGCGTAAGGTTTAGACACCGTATTTGGTATTACAGCAAGACCTTTACCTTTTTATAGCTTAAAATGAATATAAAATTATAAGGAAAGAGAAAAATAAAGATACAGTAACGACGGAGACGGCGATTGGAGCAACTGAAATAACTTCTAACTCAGTCGCGAAAGAATCCAAGTGTTTAAGCCTTTCTGATATCCCTAAGTAGTAAGTTCCATAAATGGACAGGGTAAACCATGCGCGTACCCACGATAGGGCAAGCAAATTTTTAGGCAAAATTAATAAAATGACAAAATTAAATATTAATTTGGGTACTTTAAAAATTACCGCGCGAAACAATGCAGTAAGTATCTATAAATCGAACGCGCATGCACAGAGATCGAGTCTAGTGATTTGCGATTTCCAGACGAAGTTATTCCCCCGCGACCCCGTCCCCGTCGGGGACTTCCCGCAACCGGCAAAATTTAGCTAGATTTTGCCAGAACTGGATTATAATTAGCCGGATTCGCTGACGAGAAGTTTAAATCTTATTTGCAGAATAGACTGCAATATACAATATACAATTGAATATGCAATTTCGAAAAGGGCACATATCTGAAAATTTAAAATGTTCAGGAATTGAAAAAATCTGATTATTTTTCAAACTAGTGCATAATTTTTAAAAGTGAGTATTGAGTTATATTTTGATGTTAATAAGCCTTCAAAAAATGTTAAATTGATTAATTTTAAAATTAATATCAATGTGTTATAAGATACGTTATGTTTGTGAGATGTGCCCTTTTCGAAATTTACTGATTTACTGACCTTTGAAATATATGTAATTTTTATTTGTGGCATCTAAAATTAAACATATTACTAATATTAATGACGAGTAATGAACTTTTATTAAAAATCTTCTTCTGAAGGCTCTCTTACGGTAGTAGTTGGCCAATGTAGAATTTCTTCATAAAAGTTTATAAATTCTGCCGGTACGTATTGTTTCACCTTTGAAATGTCAGCAATTTTTAGATGATTTATAGGTACTTTGCCACTATAAGCTAAACTTGCTTGATTAGGTAAGCTACTACAAGTACCTTTTACTTTTGAAAGAATGTAAACTTCTTGGGAAATGTCACTATCTATATAGTTTTTTGCGATTACTTCACCAGGTTTACTTGGGTCAAAAACAAATTCTTAATAAGTCGACACTTAAAAAGTAACCTTTTGATTTTTCGGTACAGCTTTTCCGTAATTTCTCACTGATATAGGTTTAGCTTTAAAATTTATTTGAGTCCATTTCTTAAAATCTTTTGATGTCTTCTGTATTGACTTTTTCCACGTTAAATTTCGCGGTATTGCTCGATTTTATAATCAGATCAATATATTGTTCACGAGTGGCGGTCGTATTTTAAATCAAGAAGTTCAAAAAGGACACATGTCCCAGAGATGTGACCTTTTCGGAATTGTTTCTCCACAGGCCATGACGTTTATAGTAAAATTGATACCAGAGATGTGCAGGTTTCGATCATAATGGGTGTAGACAAGCATTTACGTCACATTCGTATAAAAAAACGTATTTGACAAAATATCCGACATGTGCCCTTTTCGAAATAGCATATTCAATTTTGCTCGTCATAATTATAGAAACCAACTTAAATTGGAAATATCACACCGACAAATTAAAGTCCAAATTATCTAGCTTTGGATATGCACGACGATTTTGGTTATATTACGTATTTTTCAAATGCTTATGCCTGGCTAGTGATAATACCGAAAGATGCAAGCACTATCTCCATAAACATAAAATATTTTATCTAGGAATAGGAACAGAAGTCGGCAGTAGGCCGTGGAACTTCAACAGAAAGGTCGGTTGCAGAACGCAGACTACACTACGAGGGTGAGGAATGAAAGGAGAAACAGGTTTGCAGAAGTAGAGCATATATTTTTTAGGTATGACGGTTGATATATTCTGCAATTGGAAATCTTATATTTAGAATCCTGATTGCAGTTTCGCATTGTCCTGTGGGGTAATTTAACGGATATGATTGGTTTAATTAAATTCCAAAATATGCATGAGAGTGATTAGATAGTTGCAATCCGGAATGAATTTAGGATTCTGCCTCTCCCCTTTCTATATATTTTAAAATCAGACTTGTTAGTTAAGAAACATAGACTTGTTTAAAAACTAATATTAACTATGACTATGCCTATACAGGAAGAATAGGTGATAAGTTACATATTCTATACCCAAGGCTGCATTTATATTCTTAAAATTATCTGAACTAAAAAGTTTAAAATTACAGATAAATTAATGGAATGATTATTAATAAAAAATATTACTGTATTTCAGTCTTTTTAATAGGACAATAACTAATTAAATATTGTTTTTTTGACATTGTTATTAAAATGTTTGTCAATTACAATATTTAATTGTGTGATGTGGTTTGACTTAAGTATACAATTTTTTTGTGATGATTATGACATATTTCTTAGTGTTTTACATTCTCTAAACATGACTCCAGTTGCAATTGATTGGTTTTGAAGTTACCTGCTAGGTCGACGGCAGCGAATTCGCTCTGAAAAATCCTCAGGGTGGCGTTTTATCTCCACTCCTTTTTTCGATTTTTATTATTCTATCACACAATCAATTTCTAGTTCCTACCACCTCTATGGGAATAACCTACAAATATATACACACAGGCGTTTTCTAGCTATCACACATCATGCGGTCACCAACTAAGATTTAGCTCAAATCAGCACTTGGAAATCTTTTGGTCTGGTGGTTTATTCAGCTAAAACGCAGTGCATAATCAGGGCCCGATCTAGCTATTTTGCCGCTCAGGGCAAAGATCATTGACCCTTTACATACAGAAAACCATGTAAGTCATGAGCTAGTTTTGTTGGGGGATGCTAACTATACAAGTACCTACATAAAATACGTCATACTGTTAGGATTATACCTACCTACAATATTCACGTCAGTATTTTGGGCCTTCTGAAGAAGTAACCTATACGAAAGTTGATAAGTGTTTCTATGTTACTAAAAGTAGGTATACGATGAATGTCTTTTGAAAAATTTTAAAGGAACTATTGAATGGATGGAGTGATATATTTTTTTATCGACATAGTTATGTACCTTTCAACTTTATCATCATCATCGACCTATTGCGATTCACTGCTGCGTATGGGCCTTTTTCCCCTTGTGCTATATTAGCAAAAGCAAGAGCAACAGTAAAAAAGTAAATTTAGGATTAAACTGTATTAAATCATTTTTTAGTTAATTGATCAAAATAAATCTACTAAATAGAAGAATAGGTACCAATCACGAGAAACTGGCAACACACGCTCTAAACATAAACCATTGACTATAGAAGGGTAATCCGCTTCGACCCAAATCTAATGACGTGACTTAAATTTTGTTAAAAAAATTGAGTACTTATAAATGTATCGATACCTCAAAAATATCGGAACAAAGTATCCAAATATACTTAGTATCGATATGAAACTATCGATAAATAAATAAATATATAATAAATATTGGACAACATCACATACATTACTTTGATCCCAATGTAAGTAGCTAAAGCACTTGTGTTATGGAAAATCAGAAGAAATGACGGTATCACAAACACCCAGACCCAAGACAACATAGAAAACTAATGAACTTTTTCTACATCGACTCGGCCGGGAATCAAACCCGGGGCTTCGGAGTGGCGTACCCATGAAAACCGGTGTACACACTACTCGACCACGGAGGTCGTCGATACTTATAGGAAAGAGGTTGTAGGTCCATAACCTGTAGAAAATACCCGGATTTAAGTAGATTGTTTATATTGAACTCGGTTTATTAGACTGTAAATTTAAGACAGACAGATGACGAAATCATACAATACTTTTTATAAATAAAATCTATCAAAACACAAAAGAGGTTATGTTTATTCCAGCAATACTACTCAGGTTTCGGTACTTTTTGCGGATCCCTACTCTTTCTCTCGAACTAAAAAAATTCAGTTAAGTAAAATACTTAAATATTATTAAATATAAGTATTTCTAGAGTGTGTTTTATATTAGGTACATTCTTTTGATTATTTTGTTTAAAATCAACTTTGCACACCCTTTGGGTAAGAATACAGCGCTCAAATCTTGTGAATCGACACCAATTATTGTAAACCTATATTCTGCAAATAAATAAATTTGAATTTGAAATATTTCCACTATCCAACCTGAAGTAGGTTGGAAGGCGGCGCATAAAATTCTCAAACTTGGGTGGTAAATGGCTAATGGCTAAGTTGGAAGACAGGAATAAGTCAATTTTGCCGCCCTGCGTTTTTGCCGCTCTGGGCAAATGCCCGGCTTGCCCCCCCTTAGATCGGGCCCTGTGCATAATAATTGGTCCTCTAAGGACGAAGGACGTAATAAGTTATGTTTCGGGGATAGATTTTGGGCAGCTTCCCGCAGTGTGTTTTGATGGTACTATTGCCCATTATTCGAAAACTGTCAAGAACCTCGGTATAACCTTAAAACAGCATTTGTCCTGTCATGAATTGCGGAGTTATGTAAGGCTGAAAAGTTGAGTTTTTACGAGAAGTTTTTATGAGAAGAGTTACTTAATAAATTCGAGCGACTGCAGAATGCGTGTATTAAATTTATTTTAAATCTTCGTAAGTATGACCAAACTGGCTCCCTATTCGCCGATGCAGGGGCTTACATGTTTTTTCGTTCCTATATTCCATACTTTTTTTGCTATCCTCTCCACCATGGGGTTAGATAGTTAAATTAGATAGATAAAACCTGTTTCTCCTTTCGCTCCTCAACCTTAACTTCACGCATAGTCGCGTTCTGCGACTAACCCTTCCCTGGCAGTTCCACGGCCCTCTATAATTTTTTTTCCTATTCCTTTACTGTTCACGCTGTCCGTTTATGGAACTTACTACCAGAGAATATCAGAAAAGCTCAAACACTTGGATCCTTTCGCGACAGAGTTAAAAATCCTTTACTCCAATTTTTATTAACACTATTATATCTTTATTTCCCTCTTATCTTATTACAATTTTATACCCACTATTAGCTATAACAAATTATGTTTTTACTTACATTTCTTCTCTCAATATGCTCAAATCAATAAAATCAAATATCCTTACATCCTTACTAATATTATAAATCGGAAAGTGAGTTTGTTTGTTTGTTTGTTCCGCTTTCACGCCGTAACTACTGAACCGATTGCTTTGAAATTTTGCAGACGTAAAGATAAAAGTCCGGATTAAATAATAGGGTACTTTTTATCCTGAAAAAAAATGATATTCCCGAGGAAAAACAAAAATATTGTTTGCTTGATGGATGGATTGTAGATGGCGCTGTGTGTCGTTTAAAACAACATAAAATATTGCAAACGAATATAAACAAGTAAATTTAGAAGCTAAATGATACGATAATGAATCCCGAAAATGAGCAATTCCCGAGGGATGACGTACAATTTGTTTTATCGTCTAAACTGTTTTTTTTTTACATCTACTAATATGTTGCAAACGAATATTAACATGTAAATTTTGAAGGTAAATGATACGAAAATGAATCCTCGAAAATGAAGAATTCTCGAGGGATGACGTACAATTTGTTTTATCGTCTAAATTGTTTTTTTTACATCTACTTATCCTGAAATCACTAAAGTCAACGAATTACTAATTTGTATAAGTATTAGTTACGTTATTTAGTTAGTTGAGGTATGCGAAAGATGGCGCTGGGTGTTTTTTAAAACATGGTAATGATGTGTTTTTTAAAATACATAAGAAGTGGAGTGATAGCTTACGCTATTTAGTTCTTGAGGTATGCGATAGATGGCGCTGGGTGTTTTTTAAAACATGGTAACAATGTGTTTTATAAAATACGTAAGAAGTGGAATGATAGCTTACGCTATTTAGTTCTAGAGGTATGCGAAAGATAGCGCTGGGTGTTTTATAAAACGTGGTAACGAAGTGTTTTTTTAAGATACGTAAGAAGTGGAATGAATTATATGAATTTTGTACCCAGCGTTACATCGCGCTTCTTAGATTTTTCCGTGGGAATGAGAAGTTTTCTTATAGTTGTGCTTTATACCGCAATATAACCGAATTCCACGCGGGCGGAAAGCTAGTCTTTAATAATTCCTTTCACCAAGGTTGCCTAGAATAGATTACTGTTGAGCAATAAGGGGGCCTGTTTGTATATTTTTGTTTGTTATACTTGTCATTTTCTGTATCCTGTCTGTGCGTTCTACATTTTATCATTTTTATTATCTAATAATTATTATTTTGATATTTCACGTTCATAAAATAGTATTCATATAATATTCATAAAACAGTTCATAAAAGTTTGCACGTCGAATATATCGACAGAATATACTGGTGACCTTATTTAATCTATCTGTTTATAACATGTTCTTGCAAATAATTTGTTTGATTGAAAAAATGCGAGTATTGTAAAGTAAATCCAATACCGCTATGCCCTACCCTGGCATAGTGGGTCGAAAGAGTAATATGAGGGGCATAGAGATTTTTTTTGACAAATCGTATTTTTTTGGAAGCCGATAGATAGTCCTTGAGACACTCGAAAGACATGTTATATAACATTTTTCACTAAACCTAATAGTTTGGCCATAAAAAAATCATTTGTGGTTTTTTGTATGAAACAAGACCTAAAGTACTAAATATCTCCCAGGAACTGCTTGACCGTGCCTTATAATGACTTATGTTGACATAAGTGCATTGTGTACTAACATCCTAATCTATTTTTAGCTGCTCCAAACAGCAATTTTGCCTGTTAAACAGTTCGGAACAAAAATATTTTGACTAATCCTATTATGGGATTAAAGTTACAATTCTAAGAAAAAGCGTCGATTAGGGTACTAGGAACTAATTACGTAGTTAGTCTACATTGTTCTGTATTATCAGAATCTTTTAAAACCTTTTTTTTTTGTTATCATCGGATGACTTTAAAGTAATAATGATGTCAGGTCATTAGGATATTAATAATTATGCGAATAAAGAGATAATGGTTTTGGGTAAGTAACCTGGAACTTTGTTATATAATGAAGGTGTATTAATTTTAAAAATAAGTTTGTGCAGTGACACTTTGAAGAAGAAGAATTTAAATTTAAATTACTAACAAATAAAATTTTAAATAAAAATATAACATCTTATTGTATTTTGACCTAAAACGCCCGCGCTCCTCTCTGCGTTCGAATTATAGCTTAAAATACTTGAGTTTTTAGTAATTTGATGTTATGCGCTATCCGTACATACTTTTTCAAGTATGTTCTTTCATAAATCGTCAAGTTAAAACGTTGTGATTGTAATAAATAATAAAAATAATAAAATGTTTATTTTTCTTTAACAATCTAAAACATATACCTACATTTTGTTATAAACTTAATATTAAATTAACATAGTAATAGGATTGTGAAAGCCTGAACTAAACAGAAATACCTGTATGTCAGAGCACCAACTTCTACTACAACAATATAATAATGACTTTCCGAAAAATGTTTACTACTTTTTACCAGGTATTCATAATAATAACCATTAATTGTTTATTTTAGATGAGTTGAATTGAAATAGAGCATATGTATGCGAATATACATTTAAATAAAAATATCACATTAGGTTAAAAGACCCACACATATTTCCCTACAGGTGGACAACCTCTTTGGTTGAGGGCTTGCATAGCAGTGTTTATAGTGAAGCCACTCCAAGGTCCTGGGTTCGATGTGGATAACAAATGTCGTAACTAAGAAACTAACACAAAGACAAAAACTAAGAAATATTAAAAAAACCTTGAACGTAGACATTACTAAGAGCGCAACTCAGACGGTTGTGGGAGGAAAACGGGCCTTCTACGGACCGGAAAACTTATCACGTACGGGTTATATGGACAGATTAAATGATCTGTCAACCACTTTTATAAAATTTGATGACCGGTTAGTTGGTAGCATTCTCAGTTAACGAAACCAACGGCCCTGGGTTCGAATCTTAGTATAAACGTTTGTTCCCGAATCATAGTTCTAATTTACTTTTTTATATATTTTATCCTAAAAAAATATTTTAGGAATTGTTAGTGCATCTTTTGTGAAATAATTCATTTTATTATTTAAATAATATCTATCATTTAATATGTTCTTCCTTTCAGATAGACAGCCATTTCCGATACCAATACCAATAATTATTGGAGGGGGGTTTATTGCAGGACGAGGTTTTGGTTATGGAGGAAGAGGGTTTGGAGGAAGGGGTTTTGGCGGAAGAGGATTTGGAGGAAGAGGATTTGGTGGGAGAGGGTTTGGCGGTAGAGGATTCGGCGGAAGAGGTATCGGAGGTCGTGGCATTGGCGGTGGACTTGGAGGTAGAGGGTAAAATGAGAAGAAAATTACTTCTACGTGATAAGTAGAAATAGGTCACGAAAGATTGTTTACTATTTTCAAAATAAATACATTAGCTGCAATATGATTAAAACTTCTTTTTAACATGTTAGTCATTTATTAATATATTAGCGAGATATTGCGCATGCTGCAACTTTCCTTTCAATAAAAATAGAGAGTTCTTGGGTCATCATCGGTATAATAAGGATAACATAACTGCAGCCAAGATGATCTCGACTATTTATCATTTTCTTAGTCTAAAAGTCATTGCTTACGCTACAAACTAGGATATTTCGTGTAGATACTTGATGGCGTAAGAGGATTATATATCCTCGTTTAAGGAATCTGCTATGAAAAAATGCTAATCTCCATAAATTAGCTCGTCGGCAAATTTAAATAAACTGAACCGGCTCGACATTGGTAAATGAATATCGTAATAAGGTACAAATTCCTAGCATTGCTTGACTAGAGTACGCCCTAAATACTTCACAAACAAGCGATATAAATATAAAGAATATGATTTTCGTAACGATAACTTTCCTTAGGAACAAATTTGCCTAAAGAACAGAATCACAAATTTTTATTCAAAAGTAGGCTCGTTATCGAAGTCGCTGTATAACCTTTACGTGCATTGAGGCAATAGGTATTTTCGATACTTTTAAATAGCAAAAATAGTTTACATAAACTCATAGAAGACCCACTTAATTATTTTTTGTATCTTCACAGTACTAGCATTCATTGATTCCGTTTTGATGATAAGTATCAAAACCAGCTTCTAGTAGGAATTCGTCCAAAAAACTAGGTACCACAGGAATACATTTATAATATTTTGGACGAGTGAGATATAAGTGATATATAAGTAAAGAGTAAGTATAGAAGGAATATATTTGTCTAACTTTAACAGCACTAACGAACTTTGAGAAGCTGGATGGCGCAGCGGTACCGATCGGCCTCTTATTACAGAAGTCAATCTTATTACAGAAGTCAAGTAACATGTGCAGAGACCGGTCATCGAATATGTATTTTAAAATCCTCCGTTTTTAAGAAGGACGTCAAGGAGTAGCACGCCAATTCAAAAGCACGAGTTTGGTCGTTTCTGGCCCCTCTCTCCCTACGGTGTATTAATCCACAGAGAATGCCTAAGCCCTAGCAAAGACATTAATAGACTAATGATTATGAACTATAATAGCGATGAGCGTCTCTCTCATCGGTTAATGAAACATCTCTAAGAATAAAAAAACAGAATTGGGAAAAATGTTGTCAGAATGACAATAAAGGATAACAATTTATAATGCAACTTGGTACTTATCAGCCTATTGATATCTCTTTGCCGATTTCGACTACAACTACAAATACCAGTCTTATAAATATTATAACTTAATAAAAAAAATGTATAAGGTATATTAATTACAAAGAACAAAAATATTCGTAGTTAAACCGACAGCCTAAAAACTTATGTCATGGACATAACATAAGAAGGAACAGATATTTGTGTGATGAACACGTACATTGATACCGGAGTCACGGGTAGTTATATATATATATCTGGCCATAAATACTGTTACATAAAACCTTTTCTTTTTTTAAACTTTTTAATTATTTGAATTTGGATCGCATTTAGTTTATTTAAAAAACTTCTTTCGATTTCGCGCCATTTCACATATTTTTTCGTGTTCATTATCAAATTACGATATGGAATGGTGTGTTAAAGAAAATAGGATTGACATAATCGCCTTGCACAAAGTGGGTATGGAGCTATCTGTCATATTCCAGACACTTCAAAAGCTATCGTATATATATCGTATTATCAACAGATACAACAACCCTTCCTCTGTCGAATCCTTAAAAGATCGGGGCGGCCGCGTGCTGTTAGAACTACAAAGGTTGTTAATGCCCTTAAAGCCAGAATTCGTCGAAACCACATTAGAAAGCACAAAATCTTATCGCGTGAAATGAAAATTCCCGCTTAGACTCTGTCGCTTATGGTCCATATACCGGACATACCCTAAATCAATCTCTACAATTAAAGAGAGTGGATCGATCAAAATGCCTTCTGTCACGATACGCAAGTCAAAGGCACAGAAATATTCTCTTTACCGATGAAAAATATTTCACGATTGAAGAGCACTACAATAAGCAAAATGATAAAGTGTACGCTCACAGTTCTAAAGAAGCTGCTCAAGTGGTCGGATAGGTACATAGTCCTCATCCTGCGTCAGTGAAGGTTTAGTGAGGCGTGTCTTTTCAAGGCGTTACAAAAGCTACATTATTTGAAAAAGGAGTGAAAAGGAGTCAAAGTGTATCATGAGACAGTCTTGGATCGTGATATGAAAGTTCTCAGCAATACACTTTTTAAAAATGTACCGTGAACTTTCCAGCAGGCACGTCACAAGGCACGAACTACCCAAGCCTGACAACCAACGTTCCGGGCATTATAATAGCTAATGACTGGCCCTCATCTAGCCCACACCTCAATCCTTTAGACTACAAATTATGGTATTTTGTACATTGGACATGGCCTGCTCTAACCGACACAGCGCGGTGACATCGAGTCCCTTAAAAAATCTCTTGAGCAAGCAGTGGCGAAATTTCCCATGTCAACAATGCGTTAATCCATAGATTCGTAGCCAGACAGATTAAAGGCGTGTATAAAAGCCAAAGGTGGCCATTTCGAATAGAATATTTATTTTATTTTTGCTGAGAATTTTATAAATATGTACATACAAGTTTTAATAAAATAACTTTACTTCATTAAAAAAAATTGCACTTTCATTTGTAACAGAACTTATGGCCGGACTAGATATAAATATTAAATGTCTATGTATATTATATGTATATTTATCAGTTACCCCAGTACCACACAACCCTTACAGTGCTTACTTTGGGCTGAGCTAATTGGTGGTAATGTAAGTATTCATTTATACAGGGTGGATTAAAATAATATTGGCATTATAAGTTATCGTATGTATTCACCAATTGTAATATTTATCAATACACACACATCGCTAAATAAATAAATAATTATATACATACCTAAAATATATATTAATAAAAAAAAGACTAGGCTGTATGACTTTAGCATCTTTTGCCTTCCCTTGTAGGGAAAACTTAATAACAACATCTTCTTCCTGTATACAATATACAAAATGGTCTTATTGGCTGATGCAAGAAGCGTCACCTTAGAAGTTTTAAATTTCATGTTAACATTTTTCTTAATGTTAAAATATGCACATAAAATATAAAATGTGTCTTTCCACGCTCTCTCAAGAAGTCCACTGAAGTTTTAGTAGATCTCTACACCTTTAGTGAAAGCTAAGAGAAAGGTGGTAACTCATTATTTATTTATTTCATAAATATAATATTATGTTGTTTATTAAATGAAACAAGTCTTATTTATAACTGAACTGTATTAATGATCAACTTGATACATGTACAAACCAGCATGGCGTTGGCGTCTTATATTAGTGATGTGTAACATCATTAGTGTTGTAATTATAATATCTATTCTATTACATCTCCTTTCTTTTAAATAAAATTAAACATAGTCTTTAAGATAAATTGGTTTCCTGATCTCTCTACCTGACTTACTATAACATTTATTATCCTCTAATATTGCCTGTTTTGTACCAGTTGGATTATTTAAATTAGATTTATTACAAATAATGTTATCATTTATTTTATTAGAATTAGTACAAATATTGTTTTCTATCATTTCAGTATTAAACATTCCAACATTCTCATCAAACTCTACCTCTTTTTCTTTTTGAACAATCATTTTCTTATCATTTTTACTTTCAATTTAATATTTCCTATTTCTGTCTATTACAGTTCCATTTTCAGTTAATAATTTGTATGATTTAGGTCTTTCACACTTCTCTAATACTTCAGCATATAGTAATGGCTTTTTCTCTTCTGTAATTATAACTTTTTTACCCTCCTGTAAATCACTTAACTTTTGACGTGATAACGTCTTATAAATTGGTTGCGGCTGGGAGTCACTTATGAAAAAGTGTAACGCTCGGTAACGTTACGATGAGTCACCGAACGAGAGAGAGGCCCGCCGAATGCCTTGCGTCTCTCTCCCACTCAACTATGATCGGTCTGCCGCGCGCATTGTGCAATTTAATTATATTCATATCAATAAATATTCTACCGAGAAAAAGACGTTGTCACGTAAAATCTTCGCCCGTAAAACCGACTTTACAGGCAAAAAAAAAAAAAAAAAAAAAAAAAAAAAAAAAAAAAAAAAAAAAAAAAAAAAAAAAACCGACTTTTTAACATTTTTATCATAGTAGTGTTTTTGTTGTTTACTATTTTCATATAATTTACTTTGAATAAACGCATTTTCCTCATTCTTACACAACAAAGGTAACAATCCTTGGATTTTTCTACCCATCAGCAATTCCGAAGGAGTTTTGTAATCTCAATTAGAAATTGGTGTAACTCTGTATTCTAATAATGCCAAATATTTATCTTTACCTTCAAAGTCGGCTTTTTTGAATATATTTTTTACAGTTTGAATATACCTTTCTGCAAGACCATTACTACAAGGACTACTTGTCATATGTATGAAATTCCAGTTTTTACAAAAATCTTTAAATTTATAGCTGGAATAATTTGTAGCATTGTCAGAATACAGTATGTTAGGTATACCATGTCTACTAAATACAGATTTTAGAGCTTCAATTGTTGCCTCCGGTGTAAAATTATTTAATTGCAAAACTTCTAAATATTTGCTGAAATAATCTACAACAATTAAATAATTTTTGTCACCATAGTGAAATACATCCGTGCCCAACATGGACCAAGGCTTATCTGGCATTTGTCTTATTGTCATGGGTTCCTTACAATTGTTTTTCCTAAATCTATCACATGTACTACAAGACTGAACTATGTTCTCAATATCTTTTGACATATTAGGCCAGTATAGACATTGTCGTGCTCTATTTTTACATTTTTCAACTCCTACATGGTTATAATGAATTTTATTTAACATTTCCTGTCTCAAATTTTTAGGCACTACAACACAGTTATTTTTAAATATTAAATCATTATACAAATATAAATTTTCTCTAAAGGTATAGTATTTTTTACAATTATCTGGTAAGTTACATTTTTTTTTTGGCCAACCTTCATTAATATACTTCTTTAGCTGCTTTATTTCCTCATCTTTATCCGCCTCTGCTTTAAAATTATTATATCTCTGATCTGAAATCAAGGAATTACATTCTACTAAACATACCTGAGCTTCATACATATCTTTAAATTACAATTATCATCTACTTTATTTTTCACATCTCTTGATAAAGAATCTGCTAACAACAAAGATTTACCAGGCATGTATTTGACTTGAATATCATATTTTTGCAATTGCAATCTCATTCTTTGTAAACGTAAGGGTATTTCACTTAAGGGTTTTTTAAAAATTATTTCTAATGGCTTATGGTCACTCTCTACTTCGACAGTCATTCCATATATAAATTGATGAAAGCGTACACAACCGAATACTATTGCCAACATTTCCTTTTCTATCTGCGCATATGCTTTCTGTGTGTTGGTGTTGAAATAAAATTTGTATGTACTACTGTTTAAGCACAACACTATCATGTTTGTACAACACTACTGTAAAATATATATTGTCTGTGTGTTTTGATCTGTCAATCTCCTAAGAGAATAAAACTACGTTTTCTAAAGTAAAATAACTTTTATTTAATTATTATATCAGGTTATGGGCCCAGTCCACCTAATTCGCGTAATAAAGTATAAAGTGAAGAAAGTTATCGAATATTTTGCACTTCCGAAGAAAAGTAGTTCCGTATTCTCCGTACTTAACCTCAAACACCACGTTGTCGTGACTGGTTACAAGAAAGTTTCTCTTCATCAACAATAAAGATGTCTACAAATACGATGGCACTAATAGAAAAATTGACCGGGAGAGAAAATTACACCACATGGAAGTTTGCTGTACAAACTTACCTCGAACACGAAGAATTGTGGGACTGTGTAACATCTAAAGATACCTGTGTCAAAAAGAATACGAAAGCTAAATCGAAAATTATATTGTTAATAGATCCCATCATTTATGTTCACGTTCAACAAGCTAAAACAGCTAAGGAAGTGTGGGAAAATCTTGAAAAAGCCTTCGATGACAAAGGATTGACACGTCGTGTTGGTTTATTAAGAGATCTGATAACCACTACGCTCGAATCTTGCGCAAACATAGAAGATTATGTCAATAAGATTATTTCGACAGCTCATAAATTAAGAAACATTGGATTTAGTGTTAATGACGAGTGGCTTGCCAGAAGTGTACCAACCAATGATAATGGCTCTTGAAAGCTCCGGTGTGGCAATCACATCCGATTTTGTGAAGACTAAGCTCCTTCAAGATATAAGGAACTCTGAGTCTACTGCCTTGTATGTTAACAAGTATAAAAGACAACCATCGCAGTCTGCCAAACAAGCTTCTGATAAAGAACACAAGTCTAAGGGTCCGAGGTGCTTTACATGTAATAGATATGGCCATGTAAGCAAATACTGTCGAAATAAGAAGTGAAAGGAAAACACTGGGTATGTAGCTGTTTTCTCCGCAACTACACATAATAATGATGGCTGGTATATTGACTCAGGAGCATCAATGCATCTGACAATGCACCGTGACTGGCTCTATGATGAAATTCCACCTCCGATTTCAACAATAAAGGTGGCTGATGATAAGAAGCTTGCTGTGAAAAGTTGTGGAAAAGTGAACCTAAATGTTGTTGATGAAAATGGCAAGATAAATTCAATAATGGTGAAAAATGTACTATATGTTCCTGAATTGGCCACAAATCTTTTGTCAGTGAGTCAAATTATAAACAGTGGATGCCAAGTGAAATTTCATAGACAAGGTTGTTTCATATTCAACAAACAAAATGAAAAGGTAGCAGATGCCAAAATGATAAACAATATGTACCAGCTGAAAACACATAGTGTACAAGCATACAAGTCTTATACTGAAGAGAATGATTTCTATCTTTGGCATCAAAGAATGGCACATTTGAATTTTGAAAACCTTAACAAACTTGCAGAAAGTACAGGAGTGAAACTAGAAAACAAAGAGAAAGTTATCTGCATTACATGTTGTGAGGGGAAACAGACACGGATTCCTTTTCCAGTTGAAGGTAACCGAGCACAAAATAAACTAGAACTTGTACACTCTGACATCTGTGGGCCAATGGAGGTACCTTCTGTTGGAGGAGCTCGTTACTTTGTTACATTTGTAGATGACTTTACCAGAAGAGTATTTGTGTATATTTTGAAAAAGAAATCTGATATGTTTGAAAAATTTCAAGAATTTAAAGCCTTAGTGGAGAATGAATCAAATGTAACATTAAAAACTCTCCGCACAGATAATGGCACAGAATATTTGAGTAAAGAATTTCAAGCTTTCCTTAAGAAGTCAGGCATTAAACATCAGACATCGACCCCCTACACCCCTCAGCAAAATGGGTTGGCTGAGCGGATGAACCGAACACTTTTGGACCGATCAAGATGCATGTTACTGAATGCTAACTTACAAAAACAGTATTGGGCAGAAGCAGTATTAACAGCATGTTACATAACTAATCGATGCCCAACTAGAAGCCTAGCATTTTTAACACCTGAAGAGAAGTGGAGTGGCAAAAAGCCAGATATCTCTCACATGAAAATTTTTGGTTGTGAAGCAATGGTACATGTTCCAAAAGTTAAAGCTAAGAAATGGGATGCAAAATCAACTAAAATGATTTTTGTTGGTTATAGTGATGGAACGAAGGGTTATCGCTTATTAGATCCGAAGACAAGAAAAATTCTAATAAGTAGAGATGTAACATTTATTGAAAGCTCAGTTAAAAGGAATTTTGCTATGATGCCATTATCTGAGACAGTTCCAGAACAGTTAATAACAACAGATAGTAACATAACAAGTGACTCAACTTTAACTGATTCAGAACAAACTGATGACATAACAAATGATGAAAGTTTTTATTCTGATGAAGGTTCTGTTTATGTGCCAGAAAAACCAATAGATCTAACAGAAATTACACGGAATGTTACAACTAGGTCCAAGGCAAAAATGAACAAAATGGAAGCAAACACATACGTATGTGAAAATGGCATTATAGAATCATATGATTTACCAGAAACATATGCTGAAGCTATATCAGACAAGTTAAATGGTGAACGATGGAAACAATCAATTAAAGAAGAGTTAAAAGCACACGAAGAAAATAAGACATGGAATTTAGTAAAAAAACCCGAAGGTGCAAGACTGATTGATTGTAAATGGGTCTTCAAAATAAAAGATGACAAATCTGGACAAATCTTTAAATCAAGACTATGTGCAAAAGGTTGCTCACAAAGAAAAGGAATTGATTACACAGAAATTTATTCTCCAACAGTGAGGTATGATTCGGTCCGAGTCTTGCTTTCAGAGGCTGCTCAACAAAATCTTGAAATACTGCAGTTTGATGTCAAAACTGCATTTCTAAATGGTGATGTTCAAGAGGATATTTACATGAAGCCCCCTGAAGGTGTGGACGTCCCTCCGAATCTGGTATGTAAGCTTAACCGTTCCCTTTATGGGTTAAAACAAGCACCTAGGTGCTGGAATCAGAAATTTGACAGTTTATTAAAGAAATATGGCTTGGTGAATAGCCATGCAGATAAATGTGTTTATAAAGGAAATGTAAACAACAACATAGTATATCTATTACTTTATGTTGATGATGGGCTCTTAATGTCAAGTTCTAAGATTACTCTTGATAAAATATTATCTGAATTGAAAAGAAATTTTGAAATAAAACAGTGTGATTTAAACAATTTTGTGGGAATGCAAATTGAAAAATCTAAAGAAAGAATATTTATTCACCAATCCAAATACATTGAAAAAGTGTTATGTAAGTTCAATATGCAAAATGCCAATTGTAACAATATTCCAGTCGATCCTCATACTACATTAGAGAAAAGTCCTGAGGCTGCAGACAAAAATATACCATATCGAGAAGCTGTCGGGTCATTGATGCATCTGGCTGTGGTGACCAGACCTGATATCATGTATGCAGTTAGTCTAGTAAGCAGATATCTTAATTGTTACAATCATACTCATTGGAATGTAATCAAGAAAATTTTCAAGTATTTAAAAGAAACCCAAGATTATGGTTTATGTTATTCATCTTCAAAAAGAGGCATAATTGAGGCGTACAGTGATGCAGATTATGCTAAGGATACAATTACACGTAGGTCCCTGAGTGGATATGTGTTCATAAAGAATGGAGCTGCCATAACATGGGCAACACAATGTCAACAGAGTGTTGCTTTGTCTACTACTGAAGCAGAATTTATGGCTGCATGCTCTGCCACAAAAGAAAGTATTTGGTTGAAAAGGTTGTTGTTAGATATTGGTCAATTTAAACAGGACTCTATTTCTTTAAATATAGATAATCAAAGTGCTATATGCTTAATACAAAATGTAGACTACCATAAACGCTGTAAACATATAGATGTAAAGTACAATTTCATAAAAGAAAAATATGTTGAAAAGGAAATAGATTTAAAATATGTGTGTAGTAAAGAGCAATATGCTGACATATTTACAAAAGCTCTTCCTAGGGACAGATTTCAGTATTTAAGACAGAAAATTGGTGTTCTAAAATTAAATTAAGATTTACACTGTTTTGTTTTGTAGTGTTGTAATAGTAAAATCTCAAAATATTATTAATAAGGTTCAAATTTGGTGGGAGTGTTGAAATAAAATTTGTATGTACTACTGTTTAAGCACAACACTATCATGTTTGTACAACACTACTGTAAAATATATATTGTCTGTGTGTTTTGATCTGTCAATCTCCTAAGAGAATAAAACTACGTTTTCTAAAGTAAAATAACTTTTATTTAATTATTATATCAGTTGGTTAATGCTTTTGAGGCATAAGCTACTGGTAGATTGTTTTGCAATAATACTGCTCCGAGAGCATCTTTAGATGAATCAACTGAAATTTTACATTTTTTGTTAGGGTTATAATACTGCAAGACCGGTTTAGACATTAATATTTTCTTTAACTCACTAAATGACTGATCATGAATTTGAGACCACTTCCATTCTTTACCTTTTTTAACTAACTCTCTCAAAGGGTTACAGACTTGTGACAGTGCTGGTATGAATTTGGCTATATATGTTAACATCCCTAGTAATCTTTGTACTTCTTTAATATTTTTTGGTTTTTCCAAATTTAATATACATTCAACTTTTTTTTGATCAGGTTTTATACCCTCTCTACTCAAAACATGTCCTAAGTATGTTATCTCAGCAACTTCAAACTGACATTTACTTAAATTAAACTGTATGCCATTTTCTTGGGCAATCTCTAACACGTTCTTTAATATTTTATCATGATCAGGCTGGTTACTGCTATGCAAAACTATATCGTCAACGAAAACTTCACAACCTTTAATGTTTTTAAATATTTCGCTATATTGCCTATGAAAAATTTCAGGCGCTGAGGACAAACCATACGGTAACCTTTTAAAACAATATCTTCCAAAAGGTGTGGAAAAGGTACATAGTTTTGCACTATCACCTGATAACTTAATGTGGTAAAAAGCAGTAGAAGCATCTAATTTTGTAAAAATTTTTGAATCAGACATTTTTGCAGCTACTTCTTCAAAAGTTGGTAATTTAAAATGTTCCCGTTTAATGCACTGATTTAAATTACTTGGATCTAAACATACCCTTAAGCTACCATTAGGTTTTCTAACTATAACAATATTGCTTACAAAATCAGTGGGCTCAGTAATTTTTTGTATAATACCATCTCTTTCCATATTTTCTAGTTCTAGTTTTAGGGGTTCATGTAATTTTAAAGGTACACTCCTTGGGGGTGCTATTTTTCCTGTACTACCTTCTTTCAATTTAATTTTATACTCACATCCTTTTAACAATCCTAATTTGTTATCATTAAATATGCTATCTTTATAAGTATTTATTAAATGTTCATAATTTTGTTTTTTAAATGTAATCTTGTTTAAATATTTCCTCTCTATTAAACCCAATGTTTTTACTGTTTTATCGCCTAGTACTGGACATATACCTTTTGTATCTATTACTTGAAACTCTATTTGCACCATTTTGTTGTTTATTAATTTACACTCAACAGTTAATTTCCCTTTACAATTTACTGGAGTACCATCATAGTTTAACAAATTACAGTTTGATCTAAAAATATTGTTAGTTAAATTTAATTTATTAACAATATTCAATGGTAACACATTACAGTCACTTCCTGTATCAATTCTAAAATCAATTAATCTATTATTTATTTCTAAACTTTCATATTGAGACTTATCATTAATTTTATTTATAGTTATTGTTCTTAATACATACTCTGTTTCGATGTCTTCTTTATGCTTAATTACTTGCACTGACTGACACATCTTAGCATAGGGTCCCAACCTTTTACACTTTGTACACCTCTGTCCAAATGCTGGACACTTAAATCCATGCTCATAGCCGCATCTTGTACATTTTTTCTTCTTATATTTAGAAACTTCCATATGATGACTACTCAATCCTTTGAAGTTGTCAACTTTCTGTCTTAATTCCTGTTGTACTCTATTGATGTTATTATTTTCCGTTAGACAGCTTTGCACATTTTCACACATTTTCCAAGATCCAGCTCTATTTCTTTAAGTAACCTTTCTTTCAATTGTACATTTTCAATGCCTCTAATAATCTGATCTCTAAGGAGACTGTCTCTTAGATTTTCAAATCCACACTCATTTGCTAAAGTTTTTAAAGCTGTGAGAAATTCGTCGCAAGTCTCTGTTTCTTTTTGTTCACGTTTAAAAAACAAGTGTCTTGCCATTGTTTCATTTTTCAACGGAGTACAATAATTTTCAAATTTCTCCAAAACACTTTCCATTGTTGTAAGGTTGTTGCTGTCCATTTGGAATGTATTAAAAAGTTCTATGGCTTCCTCGCCCATTACGTGTGTCACAAACTCATTTTGCACTAAGCATAGATAGATTTTGATACCTACCATAAGCTACGTGACAGTTCTGTTTGTCAACATATATTTTTTCCTTGTCATTGTCTAATGAATAAAACGCATTATATTTTATTTAACAAAAATGTTTAATTATATCAACGTGCATTAGCAAAGCAATTTTTTCTTCTTCACTCATTTCTTTTTTGTTACATCCTGACGCCGTATAATAAAACAAGAACTTTTGTTTGAATTTTTTAAAATTCTCTTGTAGGTTTCCTGATGCCAGCAACAATGGCGGTGGCTGTCGTAAATTTTCCATTTTCACTAATAATAACTGGTTTTTAATTATATTGATCCTACTACCGACTGCGCCATATAATATTATGTTGATTAATTAATGATCAACTTGATACATGTACAAACCAGCATGGCGTTGGCGTCTTATATTAGTGATGTGTAACATCATTAGTGTTGTAATTATAATATCTATTCTATTACAATAAACAAAGAAATTACTCTTGTCGGTTTGACAGAGGGATCTTTAGTGTCTTAAGCTTATGTATGTATATAATGCAACTATAACTATATCAAGTAAAATTAAATGAACAACAATTGGATTAACACTGAATTACAACAAACTGAAGAAAAATTTAGCGGTGTTAATAAGTTACAATTGTTGTGTTAAATATATAGTAGTCATCAGATAATCTTTTAATATTTTTTAAATTTATTTTTATCTATTTCACTTCTAATAGTTTCGAGCAACGAATTAAGAAGTTATGGTATACGCTTTTGTAAAGTTCTGTGACCAAAATAATTTTGAACCCAAGAAATTACAAATTTCTTTTTTTAAGTGGCTCTAGTGATCTGGTTATGTTTTATGTATTCAAAAGTGGAGACACACTCTCGGCTGCTGTGATTATTTACCAATAATAAATATCTATGTTTTAGACCAGCCGTAAGAATTTTACATATTTTAAATAGTTGTCTATGGTCATTTTTATGTCTATATTTAGTTTTTTTATTTACCAGTACTTTTAAAAATTTGATTTGCATGTTCTCGAGTTTAGTTATGTTTGTTTTAAATGTAAGACCACAGCAGTCGAGTGCGTAGCTCACGATAGATTTCACTAGAGACTTATATAAACATTTAAGGGTACCAGTCGGTACTCTGAAGCTTAAGAAGTAAATTTTACCTAGTAAAATATTTAGTTAGTTACAAATAAAGTTATATGATCTGACCAAGAAAAATTTTCATCGACTTTAACTCCCAGATAAGTTACACAATTAACACAATTATTCGAGTTGTCATGAAGGCATTTATAAGTATGCGAGTAACTAAGGATTCTTTGAGAGGCAGGTGTGGTGAACGTATTACCATGAGTTTTGTTTTACTACTATTTAAAATAATACCATATCATGCGACCATCTGACTATCGCATCTACATCTTGCTGAACAAGCCGGTATGTCTCAGCGAGGTCCGTCCCGGCGCGCAGCACACATAAGTCGTCCGCGTACATATACGCAGAGCAATGTTGCAGCACACCGGTTAAGCTATTAGCGTGGATCAGGTAACACAGTGGGCCACTTCCGGATCTTTGAGGCACGCCGCCTTTTTTCAGAATCGAGCGATCATCCAACATTCATAAACCAGATATCATCTTCATTCGTCATCATCTAAATAAGAAAAGAAATTACTGAAATTACTGCTTTGTACCCTTTGCCATCTCCTATAGGAAAACCTAGCAAAAAAAATAAGGGACTTTTTGGCGGGAGCGAGAAGCGTTTTTTTATTGGTTTTGTTTTCTTGTTAAATTTTTTGGTAGATCAATAATCACTAAGTGTTTGTGAACATGCCAGAGTGTTGGCAAGTGAAACAAAGCAGCGGAAGTTGTCTTTTCCTGCTCTCTCAAGAAGTCCACGGGAAGTTTTCAGCAAAATCCCACACCTTTACTGAAACCTAGGGAAAGGGAAATTTCACTGTTCATTGATTATTTATTTAATAGATCATCTATCTTTTATAGATCGCTTCCATCATGATTCATAATCTAATGAAAAAATTACTGAAGACTAGGCTGTATGGGCTTTATACCCTTTGCCTGCCCGTATGAGAAAACTTAACAAAGAAGAAAAATAAATCATTTCGTGCGTGACATCAAAAAGTGATTCCTTGCTCAGTGGTTATAACAACTGAGATATAAAGTGATCGGCTTTTCCTTTTTGATATAAAATTTTATCGACGTGTAAGTATCAATATTTTATTTCAGAAATGATTTTTTGTTGCACTGCAACATTAAGTGTTAATGATGTCCTAACTGGAAAATCTAGTCATAGACCTAATAAATTAATAACTTTATAATAACTATGCTATCTTACTTTATTTTAGAAATGGAGGGTGCCTACGACGAAATCGTGTCAGATAACCCATTTTTTGTGGAATTGAAAAACGAATATACGAATTTATTTCAACATTGTATTGCACAATCTTGGATAATATGTGTACCACGAATTGGAAGTTTATCTACGAGAGTTTTCACTGTTGAAGATTTCTGTGCTCACGTACTCGTTCCCAGCGATGAATTGCCAGAGACTCATTATAGTACACTTACAGAAAAACAGGTGACAGTAGCCAATAAGGTGATCACATTGGAAGTAACAAAGGGCTTACCTTTACAAAGCCATATACTATTTGAAGAGATATTCTACACAGAAGACTTCATTAAATACAAGGTATGGTGCATAGAATCTCCACTCGAACCAACAACAAATACTGGGGATAATTTAATAACAAAGGAATATCTAACATCAATAAATGATTGTATTGACTTATTATGGACACAAGCAGCAGGCAGGCAAGTGCTTGACCAAATAGAACAGAGTGTGCAATCATTTTTAAAGAAGAAACCTTGCTTACCTACTGCTATTGGTCCTCTTAGAGATTCCATAAGTGAATTGTATACTCAATGCCTTCAATATGCATTACAAAATAGAAGATTAAGGGAAAAGTCTAAGGCTTGCAAACAGATACTAGAAAATATTAAAATAGCTGTGGAATGTTATATGCAGCAACTTTTGTTTGATAGTATATTCAAACTAGTCTGCACTTGTTGTTCTTATGAGGACTCGCATCTCAATAAAAAGATTAGAAATATGTGTGATATTCAACTTAGAGACTTAGATATTAAAAAGGAACTATTTCATGCAGTGCCAAATGCTAAACAGATTCTTTCTAAAATTGACACTTATAATACTGTTTTAGAAAAAGTATTATGTTTAAAACAAGCATTGAATGCAATCAACAAAACAGATTGTAGTAACAATGTTGTCCTGTTAACAGCTGATGATTTATTGCCTGTTTTTGTTTTCCTTGTGATCAAGTCAGGCTTGCCAAATTGGTATAGCCAACTAACTTACATGAAAGAGTTTCGCTTCAGTGGAGTGGGCAAAGGTGATGGCGATGAAAGTGCCTTTCTCATAACCACATTAGAAGCTGTTATAGAGCATATACAGTCAGGAGCATTATCTGGTCCTCCAAATCCTGAATCCTACTATTATGACTGTAATTTAAATGAAGAAAATTACAATACTAGTCAAAGAAAAAGCAGTTTGACTGAATCAATATCAACATCAGATACTAACAGTAGAGATGAAACTTTAGAACACATATTTGAATTAATCAAAGCTAATCATATAGAACAAATTCAATCAATACTATTAAGAAACAAGAAACACTTAGAAAGTATAAAAGAAAGTGAAAATGATATTCTCAAAGTAACATTAGATCACTTAAATGAAGATGATGATTATGATGATGATAATGAGAGTGATTCTGAAATTTATGAAAAATTATGTCATCCTTTGTGTAACTGTAAGAAATGTTGCAGCAAAATTTCTAAAAATCTTTTGAAAACTTCTCCTACTGTGACATCTAGAGATAGCCATGGTCTTACACCCTTACATTTTGCCTGCATCCATGGAAAAGCATCTATAGTGGAGCTATTAATTGAAATGGGAGCAGAAATAGATGCCACAGATCTCAATGAATGTACACCATTACATTATGCGGCTTCGAGGGGACATCAGAATGCCTTGTTATTATTGTTGCATTCAGGAGCTGATATTAACAAAACTAACATTGATTTGAACACCCCACTTCATTTAAGCGTCAATAATGGACATTTAAATTGTGTCAAGGCTCTTATCTATTTTGCAGAACATAGTAGAAAAAAAATCATAATAAATCCTACCAATGAAAATGGTAACACCCCTTTACACTTAGCTTCCAAATGGGGTTATGAAGGCATTGCTAGATTACTTATAGAAAATGGAGCAGAACCTTCTCTACAAAATCGTTCTAATAAAACACCATTTGACTATGCTCACAACTTAAAAATTTTACAAGTTCTTAAGTCTGTCACACCAAATTTGTATGAATACATACACATCACAAGTTCAGATGTAAAAACTTTGAACTTCAAAATGGATAATTCTGTGAAATTTAAGCTGCAAAAATTTAAGTCAAATGAAAATAATGCTAGTAAAACAGTTGAAAACTTAAAAACAATTGAGAGAATTTTGAAAGCTATATCGTATGGTGATATCAAACTAGCCTGTTTTTATATGAACATTGACTATTCAACTCATGTTGATAGGGTTGCTGAGCCTTACAAAACATTGTGTCATCCTTTATGTGAATGCCAATCCTGTAAGAAGAATTCAAAGTCACAGACTGATTTTGATGTTAATTTCTCTGATTCAAATGGTTTCACAGCTTTACATTATGCTGCAAAATATGGGTTAGGTGAATTATGTAACATCCTTATACTTAATAGCGCTGATGTTAATTGTCAAAATAAAAGAGGCCAAACTCCTTTGCATTTAGCTGCTTTAAATAATAAACCTTTGGTTATCAGGCTCCTTATAAATAATGGTGCAAATATAAATGCAATAGATCATTCAGGAAATACACCATTACATGATGCCTCTGAAATGGGTAACATTGGAGCATCTAAAGCTCTCATTAGCAACAATCCTGATGTCACAATGTTAAATGGGTCTGAGAAATCTGCTCTTAGTATAGCTAAGGATAAAGTTCACTTAACTATCATTGATTTAATAGAAAAAT
Organism: Calamotropha paludella; assembly: GCA_927399485.1. Lineage (NCBI taxonomy): Eukaryota > Metazoa > Arthropoda > Insecta > Lepidoptera > Crambidae > Calamotropha > Calamotropha paludella. The sequence goes on from OV656812.1 coordinate 18,953,058, forward strand.
ATGCTAACAAATTATGATCTACCTTGAAGGAATTACATCTTGAAATTATTTTAATATAATTATAATAAGATTATTTAACTGTATGATAGTAATCATCCTGACATGTAATTTTAAATAATCTTTATTTATGCTAAGAATACTTTTTTATCAACCCACTATGTAAGCATAATTTATTGAAAATATACCTACATATTTTTGTGTGTATGTAGTGAACATAGATGCAAAAACACTTCATATTTTTATAACTGCAGTTGCGAATTTCTTGTAGTTCCATTCCAAAGTATATGCACTAGTGCAATTATTGACAGATCAAGTTATTTTTATCTTTTATTTATTAGTCAGTAGAGTCCACAGACCTAATGGCGGTTTGGACAATTGCATGAGATGATGCTTAACACACAATCTTTGGCGGAGCATCCCCGGCCACCGCCCTCTAAAGCTGCATGCAGCCAAAGTTACTTCTGTATACTGTATACAGACGCACGTTCCTTGGACCTGCGCATATCCGCGTTCATAGCTAACATCCAAACCGCCATTACGTTTGAACCAAACTGTACCTTTATTTGTAGTTTTAAAACTATGCCAAAATATATGCTTCTGTGCCATAAAAAGCACCGTAAATAGTATAAGACTGATTTTTATTTTGTTACAATTTGTAAAATTTTCTTTTTTTTAGTCATATTATATAAATATTGGAAAATAATAAAGAATTTATTAGCCATATTTATCTTTTAATTAAGGATCTGTTTTTATAAAACCATTTTAACCGGTATGCTGATTACGTAACCATTGCTAACAATACTCGTTTGTAATCATTGAAATTGTTAATTTTTAAATGTTCTTATAAACTTCCCATATTCATCGATGTTTTTGCTCTAGCATAGTTAAGACTAAAATTTTGAAGCCCTAATTTTATAAGTTCTAATATTTAATGTAGACTACAATCTATTAGCAAACGTTTTGACGTAGCAATGACAACGATGAAGTATTTTTTACCCTGATATTTCGGTTACAGTCCGCCCGGTTACAAATAAGCAGAAAGCAATAGAACTGTGACGATAAAATTCAGTTATATCCATAGTTTTTGTGTTTCCCCTCCGGACTCGGGGGAGGGAGGTGGTGAAACCTACATGGATACTTTGGGCCGGCCCGAGTTATGTCATACTCGTACTGGCAACACCACTGCGAAAATGCCTTAGTCGGAGAAGGCAATACAGGCTAAGTAGGAGCTATCGCACCAAGGGTGACGGGGAGACGCGATATATTCGCGCGATATAGGCGAGTTTTGTGGTTAAATACAAAATTTTGCAGAGGGAAGGCGAGCGCAGCCACACAGAGGGTTTGGAAGTCGGTCGGTCGGTCGAGGTCTCTGGACCTGGGGTTTATCATGTACTCAATAAATTAGGGCGTGTAACACCTGTACGAAATTTTTTTAAGCGATTAGTTTATATATCAATAAAAATAAAACTACAAGAAATTAACTATCCAACAAATACTTACTCCCTTAGTATTCTCTGAATATGACATTCGCAGTAAATTAAGTCTTTAAACGCAATATTGTCTTTTTTCTCCGGAAGCAGGATATCAACAGACTATGTACAATCTCTAAAGAACAAAGGTGCAAAAATAACAGCTAGATTCATTTGCTATCCTTATTCAATTAACGCATAATATAAGTAAACGGACAACACATTGACAAAACTCAAAATGATAATTTTTACCATTCCATATTAGTCTATTTTCCTTTGTATGTTAAAATCATGGGGTACCATTTCATACAAGAGATTTTTAATTCTAAAAAACCGCAATAGATGTCACTACCTGTTCAAGTTTTAATAATATATAAAATATTAAGTAAATAATATATAGAAACAAAATATAATAAAAACCACTAAAAAATAACGCTACTTTATTGTACTCATAAAAGTGTATATATTGCCGCACACCAAGAACGGTAAGTAAGTGTTTGATTATTTTGTTCCTAGATGGCGCTGTTAGTTTTTGAATCATACTTATGAAAAATGTTTTTGAATTACATAAGTACTAAGGTAAATGCAAGTTCACTAGGTTCGGTACTCATACTGATGTAACCTCATATAACTCATATAAATACACGTTTTTTTTTACTATTGCTCGGTGTGTTTCGCTTGCTCTCCCTTGGGACCTGGGTTTTGTCATGTACAAAATGGTCCTTCGAGCCGGATATACAAGGTTGAATTTGTGTTGATTTTTTCAGGTCTCCTGGTAATTGGAGTAAGCCTGCACCCAAGGGCAGTGGATCGCTGTCAAGGGCGGGCGGAACAGAAAAAGCAGTAGAAGTGGCAGCAGGCACCAGACTTCGACGGCGGTATCGTCAAGCAGCAGTGCCGGTGACAGCAGCACGGGTGGCGTGCAGCACGATCTACACTGCAGCAGCGCGCGGGTGACGCGCTGCACGGGAGGTGCCGGTAATAAGTGCAAAGTGCAACAGTGAGTACAGTTTGTGATTTATGTAGATAGGGGATTATTGTGTGCTATGGAAAATTGAACTCTATTGGTTTGAACATTTTAACTTAGAAAATTTTCATCGCTTTGGATGTGGACTTAGAAAAATATTAGTGTGATTAATTAAGGACTTAGAATAGTTTTGCAAAAAGTGAAGTGACGGGGAACCTATGCCCGATTTCAGTCAGGGTGTAAAAAGTCTAAAGACTTAGAATAATTTTTAGTTTTTTTCATTTAGGGCCCGAAAGTATTTATCGGATTATTTTGAACTTAGTATAATCAGAGAAGTTTGGACATTGTACTGTTATGTGTATTTGCAATATAAAAAAAAAAATTGGTATACAATAAGTTTTTTTTTTTAAAAGTAATTTTATATATTTGATTAAGGTGTGCTTATTCCTTTTGTTGATTTTTAAATTTTAAACATGGAGGGTTTATTTCGAGTTCAGTTTGATATTCAGAATAAAATAGAAAAGGGTTTAAGAAACTTTAAAAAGTCGCCTAAAGAAAGGTTGACAGAAACTTATGTTCAAAGTAGACTAGAAAGTTTAGAGGATATGTGGAAATTGTTTATTAGCACACACAATCAAATATTAAAAAGTTACGACGAGAAAGCTGCTGGGGAATATTTAGAAAAAGAAGTTTATGATAACACCGAAGATGTATTTATTATGTATAAGTCAGAATTAAAAACTGTATTAAAGAAATATACATCAGAGTCTGTCTTTGCATCTACTAGTGAAGGAAAGGGTGCAAGTTGTCATGGGGTAAATAGTTTGTTTAAATTACCGAAAATTAATATTCCAATATTTTCTGGGAAGTACGCTGAATGGCCAACTTTCCGAGATTTGTTTATATCTTTAATTCATTCTAATAATAACATAGATAATGTCCAGAAACTTCATTATTTGAAAGGATATCTGAGTGGAGAAGCTGAACAGCTTCTTCGACAAATACCAGTGTCAGCAGATAATTATGAAAGAGCATGGAATCTTTTGATAAGTAGGTATAACAACAAAAAATATTTAACCAGTTGTATTTTGAATCGGTTATTGGGGCAACGCGATTTGTTATCGGATAATGCTAATGGGCTTAAATGTTTAGTGGATACGAGTACAGACTGCCTAGACGCATTGTCAAATTTGGGGATCGATGTATCCACTTGGGATATATTGATAATACATATATTATCATCAAAGTTAGATGCAGAAACTAAGAAACAGTGGGAATTAAATGTTAGTGGTCAGATTGGATTTGATTGTTTGCCAACTTTTGAGCAATTTAAAGCTTTCTTAACAAATAGATATAGGGCGTTGGAATTTTTAGTACCAATTAAATCAAATAAAAATTTAAATAACTATAATAACAAAAATGTAAATAATTCTAATACTTTGAATAAGGTATTTTATGTCAATAAGCTTTGTTGTTCGTTTTGTGGAGAAGAACACAAATTAAGCTATTGTAAGAAATTTTTCCAGTGTAGCGTTGATGAACGTCGCAATTTTGTAATGACAAAGGGGTTGTGTTTCAATTGCATGGGGATAAATCATTCAGCCAAGAATTGTTCGGTCACAATTCATTGTAAAATTTGTAAACGCTTGCACCATACTATGCTGCATCCCAAAGGAAATGGGTCAAACGAGTATAATGAGGCAACCGGAGCCTTGTCGGCAAACATAGCTATGGAGGACATAGAGCAGGCGTCAACATCAGAAGTAGCTAATAGAGATGTGCCTAGCCAATCAGATAATTTTGATGAGCACGGGGAGACGGTGACTTCGTGTTTTTCTACCGGGAAGATCCCAGGTCAGGTGCTATTAGCCACTGCAATGGTACATGCAGAGGCGATTAATGGAAATAGGATCATGATACGTGCTTTGCTAGATCAGGGGTCTCAAGCGTCTTTCGTTACTGAGTCCGCAGTTCAATTGTTGGGGTTGAAAAAGACACGTACTAAAAGTCTGATTTCAGGGTTGGGATGTGACAAAAATGTCACATCTACTGCAGCAGTAAAAATAAAGTTGCGTTCTAAAATGGGTTCTGGAAGAGCAATTGAAATCAATGCGTACGTGCTGAAGACGATTACTTCTTTTCTACCGGCTAAAGAAGTAGTAGGTTTTGATAGTTTAAATTTAACAGGACTAGTTTTAGCGGATCCTAATTACCATACTCCGGGTAAAGTGGATATATTATTGGGGGCTGATGTGTATGGGGAAGTGGTTCAGGAAGGGTTAAGGAAAGACAAAGAAGGAAAACTATTAGCTCAAGCTACTACATTTGGCTGGATAATAAGCGGAAAAATAAAAGCAAACACAAATATTACTAATTTAATGGCGATGCATTTGATGGTTGAAGATAACTTTCTTAAACAATTTTGGGATTTGGAAAAAGAACCTTTAGTGAATAAACAAAATATCATGACAGAGGAAGAGAAGGAATGCGAAAAAATTTATAAGGAAACAACCGCCAGGGATGAAGAGGGAAGGTATATAGTCAAAATTCCATTCAAGGTCGATAAGCCAGAAATACAAGGTTCTAAAGAAATAGCAAAGAAAAGATTTGACTTATTAGAAAAAAGGTTAAATAAAGACAGAGAGTTTAAGATAAAATTTAATGATGTGATGAAAGAGTATATATCAAATGAACACATGGAGATTGTACCTCCAAGGGAGCTCAATAATCCGAATTCAGTTTATGTTCCAACTCTAGCGGTAATAAGAAATGATAAAGATTCTACCAGAGTTAGAGTAGTTTGCGACAGTTCTTGTAAGGGAAGGGATGGAATATCGATAAATGACAAAATGATGAAAGGTCCAGTATTACAGCAAGAATTACGACATTTATTAATGAGGTGGAGAGTTCATCCCATTTGTTTGGTAGCTGATATAGCAAAGATGTACCTGCAAATAAAGGTTACCAAATCAGACACAGACTATCAACGATTGTGGTGGAGACCGAATGATTTTTCTGAGGTCCAAGCTTACCGTATGCTGAGAGTTACTTTCGGGACAGCATCGGCACCATATCTGGCAGTACGGACTCTGCAACAAGTAGCTTACGATGAAGGGGAACAATATTCCATGGCTAAGGAAAGGGTACTTACCGATTTTTATATGGATGACTTGATGACGGGTTGCGAAACAGTTGCTGACGCTGTAAAGATACAAAAAGAAATGACTGAAATGTTATTGAAAGGAGGATTTCAGCTGAGGAAATGGACTAGTAATAGGGAGGAAGTACTTAAAGAGATTGGTCAAACAATGGATAATACGGAAACTGATAAATTTTATATTAAAAATGATACAGTTTTGAAGATTTTGGGACTAACATGGGATAGACTAGCAGACGAATTTCATTATTCTGTCGAAGTTAATACGTTACAAGAACCAGTAACAAAAAGAAAAATCCTTTCGGAAATATCACGGTTGTATGACCCACTAGGGTGGGTATCACCATGTATTATTGTGGCAAAAATACTTATCCAAAAATTATGGTTAAAGGGATTAGACTGGGATGAACCAGTCTCTGAAGAGATACATAGAGAATGGGTTACTTACCGACAGGACTTACCTTTGTTGGAAGATTTTCATATTCCTCGTTGGTTGGGCATACAGGATGGTGGGTGTGTAGAACTCCATGGGTTTTCCGATGCTTCAAAGGTTGCGTATGCTGCTGTCGTATTTGCGCGAGTTATACAAGTAAATGGGGACATCGAAGTTAAACTAGTCACAGCAAAAACAAAAGTAGCGCCCATTAAAATGGTAGCCATACCTAGATTAGAGCTATGCGGAGCAGTGCTACTCGCAAAGCTTTTGATGGAAGTTGCAGAGGTACTCTCGATTAAGAAAGACAACGTATACGCGTGGACAGATTCCACAGTAGTGTTAGCCTGGATAAATAGCTTTCCACGTAGGTGGAAACCGTTTGTGGCCAATAGGGTTTCAGACATTTTAACACTATTAGAACCAACACAATGGGCTTATGTCACGTCAAAGGAAAATCCAGCTGACGTTGCCTCGCGGGGAATATATCCGAAAGAATTATTAAATTTTAAACTATGGACGGAGGGGCCTGATTTTTTGAAGAATAAGGAACTAAATCGAATGAAGAAGAATTTTAGCACTGAAGAAGAAGAAATTAAAGTTCATCTAGTAACAGAAAGTAATAACGAAGAAGAATTGTGGAAAAGATTCTCGTCATTGAGAAGAATGGTCCGAGTTTTAGCTTATTGTAGGCGTTTCGTAAAGTTAGCTAAATCAAAGAAAAACGAAAGAAATGTAGAGTCATTTTTAACAAGTCAAGAATTGGAGGACAGTTTAAGGATTATAATAAAGAGATGTCAAGAAGATAATTTTAAGGAAGAACTTAAGGATTTATATTTAAATGGAATAGTAAAGAAAAGCAATAAAATTTCGTCACTTAATCCATTTATTGATAATAGAGGTATAATGAGAGTGGGTGGGCGTCTAATTCAGTCCGGTATGACGGATGACGCGATACATCCAATCGTGCTACCCAAAAATTCGTTTATATCACAACTTATAGCGTTAGATGCTCATCATAGACTTTTACATGGGGGGCAACAGTTAGTTTTGAACTTTATTAGAAATAAGTATTGGATATTGGGCGCTAAGCATTTGATCAAGAAAATAATTCATAACTGTTGCAAATGTGTAAGATATTCAAATAAAACAAGAAATCAGCTAATGGGTCAACTTCCAGAGGCTAGGGTATCACCATCTAGGCCATTTTCACAAAGCGGGGTAGATTTCGCCGGTCCGATATATGTTCGAACTACGAAAGGTCGCGGACATCAAGCTCATAAAGGCTATATCTGTCTTTTCGTTTGTATGGCGACTCGTGCCGTGCATTTAGAAGTGGTGAGCGATTTAACAGCTCACGGTTTTCTTGCTGCTTTTCGTAGATTTGTGGCTCGTAGAGGACATTGCACGCAGATATGGAGTGATAACGGAAAAAATTTTGTAGGTGCGTCTAAGGAGTTGCAACAATTATTTCTTCGTGAAAAATCAGGAATACTACCAGACATACGTGAGGCTCTGGCCAATAATCAAACAACATGGCATTTCATACCACCTTACTCGCCTAACTTTGGAGGATTATGGGAGGCTGGTATCAAATCGACGAAGTTCCATTTAAAAAGAACCATTGGTGATACTACTCTGACATATGAAGAGCTGTCTACAGTTCTGAGTCAAATAGAGGCTTGTCTTAATTCCCGGCCTTTATCGAGAATCGATAGTGATGGTGGCAACTACATGATTTTGACTCCTGGCCATTTTATAATAGGAGAGCCTTTGGTAACTGTTCCCGATCAAAATTTTGAAAATCGCTTAGTTGGTAGTTTAAAACGTTGGCAACTTACCCAAAGAATGTTGCAAAGTTTTTGGTCAAGGTGGTCACGGGAATATTTGCATCAATTTCTGCAAAGACATAGGTGGACCGAACGATTACCAGAACCTAAAGTAGGCGATGTCGTTCTGGTAAAGGAGTTAGATTTGCCTCCAACTCGTTGGTTAATTGGCAAGGTTATCGAAACACACCCCGGAGTCGATGGAATTGTGAGGGTTGTCACGTTGCGAGCCAAAAATAACACGTTTAAGCGACCGGTGTCAAAGTTGTGTTTGTTACCGGCAGCTGAATAACTTATAGTGGACGTAGAAGCAAGTAAATTAAAAAGTTGCATCAAATATATATATATATTAATAATTAATTAGTTTAGTTTTTTAAATAACGTTATTCATTCATCTACTAAGAAATTGTTTAAAATATGAAAGTAATCATATGTGTATTTTTGTTGTTGTTTTAAGTTAATGTCGAAAAAATATTGTAATTTTTCTTTCTTGTTTTTTTACGGTGGGCGGTATTAAATAGGTTAAGAACAATTTGTAATTGTTCTTGGTGGGCGGAATGTTCAAGTTTTAATAATATATAAAATATTAAGTAAATAATATATAGAAACAAAATATAATAAAAACCACTAAAAAATAACGCTACTTTATTGTACTCATAAAAGTGTATATATTGCCGCACACCAAGAACGGTAAGTAAGTGTTTGATTATTTTGTTCCTAGATGGCGCTGTTAGTTTTTGAATCATACTTATGAAAAATGTTTTTGAATTACATAAGTACTAAGGTAAATGCAAGTTCACTAGGTTCGGTACTCATACTGATGTAACCTCATATAACTCATATAAATACACGTTTTTTTTTACTATTGCTCGGTGTGTTTCGCTTGCTCTCCCTTGGGACCTGGGTTTTGTCATGTACACTACCATTAACATTTGTAAATTATAACATTTCGCATGTTTAGAAATAAGACGAATTAAGTAGAAATATTAAGATTAAAATAAAGACTATCATATTTTATATGTACAACATCACATCAACCTAAATTTGAAGATAAGAAACACCATAAATAATCAATTGAGAATACGAAAGCATAGGCTACATGTGACTGCATTTTAGCTATGAGGCTTACAAAGTGTTTTGCATTTGTGACACTAGATGGCGCTTAACCGACATGCGATTGGCGAGCGGCTTGCACACATTCGTCTAAACTATTTGAGAGAAGCATCCCATTCTCTTCTAACGACGTAAATAACACAGATACATCATGTAGGCTCAGTTGGCTAAAAAGTTCAATGTTTCAAATTAATTCAGCTTTTACATTCAGTTTTTTATTTAAGTTTTCCTTATCTTTTGAAGTTGGAAGAAATCTCCAATAGGAGTTATCTATGCACAGTGTTTTATGGAAACAAAAAAATTTACACCTTAAGGTTTTTGCATAAATCGATTATTTATACCCTAATAAAAGCAAGAGTTCAATTTCCGGATCACTTTTTTCAGTAAAAAACTATATGAAGTAGTAAAGTTTTTAAAATTTGCGCATAAAAAAATTAACAATTTAATTTCTTCAAAAGACGGTTCCATCTCTGTCCATGAGATATTTGCCACTTGATAAGGAATTATTGAAGGCATAATTTCGCAATTTTATTTTATTTATAAGTGTACTACTTTCTGAGTAATATATATTTTTTTAAATTTTTATTTTTTTTTTTCTCCCAAAATCGGCAAAATTGGAACCTGGATTTAGCATAGAAAGGTTCTTAAAGCCAAATTCTATCACCCATAAAAAATCAAGTCCCACTTTTGCGGTTTTAAGAAGTTATGATAGAATTGACATAAAGGTCAACTTTCATGATCTAGGGTTGTCACAAAGATCAACTATGTGTTAAATGAAAATGTTTCATTTTTTGTTTGTTAATTGATACCGTCAATCAATTGAATAAATTAACAACACTTATAGACGAATACAATATACTTACCTATACTACCTACTTAATGTAGATGTGATAATGTAGGAATACTTTATGTATGTTCGACCACATTTTGTACCTTACACGCCAAACGGTCGAAAAAATAAACTATGTTGATTGAAACAATTTAATACACATACACACATCCTATACTTTAAACGAGCAATTCTTGCATGTACCTATATAAATATATTGGTATGTAATTGGTTTCTCGGAAACGGGTCTAACGATTTAGAAATTCATTCACATTTAAAATCAATCTAGGTAAATCTCATCACCTGCCGGCACCTTCTGTGTGCAGCACGTCTACTTTAACTTTTATACAAATAAATCATTTTCGTTTAATAATTCCAGGTAACTTTCATTTGAGACGTTCAAAAAATCTCCATCTTCAGGATCTTCTTCTGCTTCGAAAACAGCAATCGATCTGCATCAATTGGTTGTTAGATCTCGCAAACATCTGAAGGGAAATCGCTTAGAATGTTTTCGACGTTGGCTGATATTTGCCATAGAAATAAACGACTCTGTCGATTCTAGGGCATGGTGAAAGAGGTCCGTCATTGCGGTTCTTCTATTCATTTTTCGGCAATGATGCTCTCTGTTTGGACGCCAGAATTTATTTCAGGACTCAGTCGCCTGGTAATGAGGTGGATAGGCTGGGTATCCTCTCCTATTAAGATCTGCCCTTATTTGTTTACATCTTTCGTCACTTAACTGTCAATCTATTATCAAAATAAAAGCTTCTTTAGGCGTATAAGGTTGTGGCTTTGCCGCTTTAGGAGTAGGCTTAATGTGCCTTTCTACATCGCTCGAAAAAATACTAGTGGAGAAAGCTTTAACAATTTTACCAGTGGCTGAAATGGGCCCGGTGAGTATTAGTATTATTAGTATAGTCTTTGGCTATGGCTCTCAGTAGGTTGGGTAAGCCCCTGCTGAGGCAATACGGTGCCATGGGTTTGTGACCCCGCGAAAAAGTATTTTCTCATACAAATCAATCTAATCAGTTGGTCGTATCTTTAAAAAAAAAGCAAAGTACAAAGTCGTGGACATAAATCAGGTATATACCTATTTTTGTAACAAAAAAACTTAGAAGTAAGCACGCATGAACTTGTGTCTAATTGAGTCGGAAACGAAAATGGATGTTCTCGTTTAAAAATAATACACAAATAAATATTATAAAAATTTTCGTTCGAGATCAAGTTTGGTGACAACCCTAGCATAAAAATTAAAAATGAATATCTTCTAATCGCCGCAATAGTGTGACGTGGCTGATTTATGTATATATATATATTTTTATTAGTATTTCTATCTTAGTTGTAGGTTCCACTTTTTCGTTTTTAGGGAGAAAAATAATAAATACGAAATACAAAAAAAAAAAATGCTGCTCCCAAACCAAAGCATTTTTAAGCTAAAGAAACGGGTTTTATGCGTGGGATTATATCCGATTGACACATTTTTATTTGTTGTCTTTTATCTACTCTCACATCGTAAAATTAAAAATATAAAACTCAAAACGACTTTATATTGACGAACTTTACAAATAATATATCGAAATGAAATTATATTATATAACACTAACAATATAATTATATTATATTCATTATAACACTATTTCTCTAACAAAATAATGTTATAATATTTTTTTTCATTACGTTTCGATTACAGACCATTGATACAATACTGCGCCAATTCGTATAGCTCTATTTCATTTTTATTTGTGGCTGCACGCGCTTTGGCGCATGCGCGGTAATAGTACCGGGAATTTTGGCGCCATTTTACGTTTACTTGCAATTCGTTGGATAATTATTATTGTTTATTAAAATGTCTGATAGTGAAAGCGAAGAAAATTTAACGCCGCCCGACATTTTAGAGACTGCGGCAGCAGTCAGTCTTAATCTACTTCAAGTAAAGTCATTGTAATATACAAAATGCTAACACTTACAATAACCAATAAATAAACTGTATCAATCTCTATCTTTTATTTAATGTATGAGATTAGATAAAGTGCACATAACTAGGTATTACACACTCGTGTGTTGCTTTTAAAAAACTCACACTCGTGTATAATACCCCTCATTATGTACCAGTTTCATAAACTACTATTCACTTTCTATTCATTTTATAAAAAAATATTTTAGATTTCATAGGTCAAAGGTCACGATAAGTTCATGATTTTTTTTTCTCAAAAAGTATTTGAGTTAGACTTTTGGGAATTGAACTCATACCTTTTTAGGGTATAAATAATATATTAATGTAAAAACCGGAAGGTGTCAATTGTTTTAGTTCCATAAAACACTGTGCTATGCTAGGTGGTTAGGTATGAAATCCTGAAACCCTTTAAGATGGTTGACATTTTATCGACGAATAAAATAACTGTGTAGGTACGTATAATTATGTGATAGTGACAAATGTTTTGTCCATCAATAGGTAAAATGCAACCATACCTATTACGGCCACGGGTGTTTTCAGTAACAACTGCACCAGTTACTATTTAAAATACCTAAATCTATATACCTAAAATAGGTGTGCCTCTAATATTTTATTTCTCTCGATTTCTCCAGGATCACGTCACCTGGCCCTGACCTGATAAAAAGGAATAAACTAGAAAGTGTTTCATTTGAAACAAAAAAACAATTTTCCAAATAGATTTATAATTTTTTTTTTTATATATATTTTATGCATTTTCAATGCGATCTTATAAGATAAATTATTATAATAGAAAAATACTAGAATAAATCGACTTTGTCGATTTTTTCTAGTATTTTTCTATTATAATAATTTATCTAATTTTCCAAATAGGTATAATACGCGACACGTTCGTAAACCTGAACCAAACATGAGTAAAAAATACATAGTTACAATAGTTAAGAAAGTGGTTTCCTAAAATTGTTCGCAATGTTCCGTCAATACAGTAAAAGTTCCCCTTTCACGGTTTCCTTATCCGAGGGAGAAAAAATTGCAACCCAGTTCCTGTATTCGCGGCAAAAAATTTCATTATTCGAGGATGAAAACAGTAAATAGAAAGAGATTCAGTCTTTTATTAAAGTAGCGGCATCATTTGAGTTCTGGTACATGCCCAGGCGGCTTTCATGAAAGATTTGACCAAGTGGACTAGTGTCAATTAAAACAAACCTTACCGTCACAATACAAAAGAAAGTTAAAAAAAGAATATTACCCCTCGAGGTAATCGAGTAGTTCTAAGTTCGAAGTACATCGACGAGGATCGAACTACTCATAGGTCCGCTTGGTAAGGAATACATTAAATTTAAAAAGTCTGAGTGAAGGTTTATTCGCAAATGAACTTTGTGATCATGAAAGCTGTTCGATCTATGGAAAGGAGCCTTACTCTTAGGCGGTTAACACACTGCACCGCGCCCCGTCGCGTAGCGCGTGGCCGCAGATTTTATCATTGTATGCAAGAATCTCAATTAATATAGAAAACACGCCTATGACAACACACTGCCGACGCGGGAACGCGCGTGTAGGCGCCCCGCGCGCAGATTCTGCGCGGGAGCGCGGGGCGTGAAGAAGTAGGGTCAACTTGTATTGAAAATCTGCGCGGGGAAGCAGATTACACCGCTAAGTTAGGCAGATCTGCGCCTCCGCGCGGGGGCGCGTTTTCTGTCGCTACGCGCACCGCGGCGGGACGCATCTCTAGTGTGTGAACCGCCTTAAAAGGCAAATTTATAATGCTACAGCTCAAATTGATTTTATTTTGATATATATTCGTTTTATTTTGTAACTTGTGACGCATCCCCTATGATTCCATACTAATTACCATTCCATATTCACGGTTTCTGTATTCGCGGCATATTTTTGGAACGTTAAACCCCGCGACCGTGAATAAAGATATTTTAATGTACTGTTACTGACATACGAAACCTCGATTGATTACGCATCGACCAACGTCCATGAGTAGGCTATATAACGAAGCGCCATCTAACAACAACAAGCGACAAGCGTATTCTTAGTGTCTCACTAGATGGCAATACGTATCGTGTTATTTGTGTTCTCACTAGTGTCATCTATCGTAAAATAGAAGGAAAGCAATATAGCCAGTTGAATAACCAGTTTTAGGGTGATACCATTTTCTTGTACTCAGTGGTGTCTCTGTATATTATCTACTTTGTGGTTAAAATAGAGCTCGGTAAAATAAATAAAAATAAAATAAGTTTTTGTTTTTTAAACTTTACTCATTTCTTCCATAAAATGTTACAAACATACAAACAAACGGCAGTACTACACCGTTATCATATACATTTCCAAAATTCTTTTTGTGCTTAATTCACAATAAATTCGTGTTGCTAAATTTTATATATTAATTTATATTAAATAACTTTACATACATTACACATTTTCATTTTCTCCCATTTATTATTAATAGCAAATGTAATTACATTATTATCTCTATTTAAGTAATTTTTCAACGGGACAATTATAAAATATTATTAGTAGTATTATACTAAACCAAATGCTTTTAAATCTGGGTGGTTAATGTGACGTAAAAACATTGGTCTAAATGCGAATGTATAGACAACGGTAAATCAATTTACTACAAAATGTCAATTCTTTTTCCCACGTTTTTCTCAGGTCGCTTTCTTGTTTGTCTGTCTGTGCAGTTGGATCCTTGCAACTCAATTTTGAGGCACTTCCCGGCCACCTAGCGAGTTTAAACTTTCAGGGTAGCTCAGAACCCGATGACAATGCACGCTTAAATAACTTTCAACTTTCTAGGTGCACTTTCAGGTCAACTTTCGGCAAATTTCACTTTTGTATGGGGCTTATCTGATTGTTGCGTAACACATGGTTACTTCGTTGAGTTAATAATTAAAAAGAATAAAATAATAATACTAGATTTAAAAATCTATAAATCTCCATAAGTAACATGCGCCCCCACGTGTTGAGTGGCCCCTCGCTTGGCCCCGACGGGTTATTTTATTCTTTTTTGGTCACCGAAAAACGTGGGATTTTTAGATTTTTAAATCTAGTATTACTATTATTAACTCAATAAAACTAAACGTGAAAGATGTTTGAGGAATATGAAATTTTCATGTATGATTCGCTGATGACTATACATTGCGTTTATAGATATCTCTTATAGGTATTATTTTATTAGGGTCAAAAATGTCTACAGCATAAATAAAATATAAAATAAATGCTCCTTTGTTAATGTCACATTGCGATAATCCGCATAATTATTGATCTTGCATCATGTAGATATAACAAATTACAAAATAAAATACTGTTAAAACAAAACCTAGCTTATACCGGGTTTATTTTTTTCTGTATAATGTATGTGTTTATCAATAATAATAATATTTCTCACATTCACACCAATCAGCCTAGCCCAAAGTAAGCACTGTAAGGCTTGTTACGGATACTAGGGTAACAGATAAACATAATTATATGATACATAAATATGTAATATTAATAGAAATTTATATAAACACCCATGACTCAGGTACAAATACTCGTCGTATTCATCACATAAACATCTGCCCTTTCGAATTCGAACTCAGGACGGCGCGAAAGGCAGGTTCGCTACCGTTGCACCAAACGGTCGAATATAGTATTCATAAGCTAATTAGACAGCATCACAAATCTAAATCGTTCTGAATACAAATAAGTAGCTAAAGCACTTGTGTTTTAGAAATCAGAAATCGAACCTGAGACGTCGGATTTGCGTCGACATAAAAACCTAAACTTGTGATATGTCTAATTACATGTATGTCATATTGTCAGAATTGCTATACCAGCCTATTCCAAATATTGAGGCTTGCACCGACATTAAAAAATTACTTTTAGATTTATTAATTAATTTACACTTTTTAATAAAATTAAATAAATTATTTTGTTTTTATTATTATTCCAATGACTTGTTACCTAGACAAAGGGTGTTATGCGGATGTATGAGACAATAAGGACATAAAATAATTTATGAACTAGATTGGGGTATGTATAAAAAGGGTGGCTCGAAAGTCAAATTATGTGCGTTTTCTTAATGCTGTATACTTATATTTTATGTATACGAAACTATAATCAAATTCTTTTTAATTACTGGATCATAAGCCCTAAAATCGTAACAATCAAACCCGGCTTGCATAGCTTTGCTGTCGTTTTTATTCCGTAGCATGAGAAGGGACCTGAATGCAAATCGGATCCAAGCGTTCTTTTTACTTTTTCATTCAAAGTAAACATGATTCACTGAAAGAATTTTGTCTTTCGAATCAGAGCTTACAATTTTCTATTATACTACCTCATTAAAAGGAACATTTATCATATACATTCATCAACCTAAGTCTAGAGGGTTTTGGGGCAAAGAAACTTTATCTTATAATTATTTAGGCTTCTAATTATTGGTAAAGTATTTATAAACCCTGATTAACTTAAAAAACTTAATTCAAGTCTGATCTCAATAAAGATCTGTGCTCATTTTATTTGCATTCTGCATAAATTGATTAACTTAAACATAATAATGTGCGAGTTTTCCCACCGTATCCAACCACCCACTGAACAAAAGTGAAAATAATTTTATTTGGTAACTTTTGATTTAGTACATAACAAAATGTATAATTAATTAAAGAATGTCTGTTTTTGCCGATTCATTGACTCTTCTCATAATAAGTGTAAACTGGAAAATAAATTTTCTAAATAATAATTCTAGCTAACTTAATACTAAATCCAACGTTACGCTGTCATTTCAGACTAGTGACATCTCTACATTACTTCGTTTTTAAAATCGGAAAAGGTTTAACTGCCGCGTGGCTAATGTTGCCGCTTGATACCCTTACAGTGGAAAAACTCATACTGTGCATAAAAGTTAATGAAAATTTCATACTATATTTAACGTTATTAAAATGTCAGTATTATACCTATGTTACTTTATTTCACTATTTTTCTTCATTAAGAATGACTTCAGAGAGTGAATAAGATATCACCTTCCATCTTTTCTAACATAGAGATATTTACGTTATTTTAGCATAACGATCATAATTTACTGACTCGTATAATTTAGTCACAATGTTAAATCCCATTCATCAGATACGATTTGAGGAAAACTAAAATAGCTACTACAGTGATTTATTTTTTGCTTTCAAGGTAAATAATGTGTCGACTAAACTGCCATTAAATTCATTTGTTTTTAACCTTTTTGAACTGTACACTAGTTTTTAAATTATTATTATTATTATTCATTTATTCACTATTTATTTCATGACATTTGTATATTGTATACAATTGTATATGGCATTAATTTTCGTTATTAAATCTTTTTATGTATATAATTGTTATTGATTGTTTATATATACAACGTGCTACAAAAATACCCGTATAGCGGAAACGAGGTTAAATGATCCCATATAAAGAGTCAATTTACTATATTTGAAAACCTTTGTATCGCAGTATGACTTACCGTCAAAATTAATATTTTTTTTTTTTCATTTATGTGCCAACCCTCTTTCCATATAATTAAAGAGTAAATAAAACAAAATGTTTATGTACAATTTTACCTAATTTATTTTCGATTGGACGGCTTCGCAGCCATTAATTCCTCGTATTGAGTTTGCAAACCTTTTTGAATGAAAAACTTATAATCTGTTAGATAATCTATGATAACTTCAGTTCTATGCAGTAACAGCTTACTTGGGTTGACAATATTTTTCGCTTTGATGTTTTATTACATTTTTTACGGTTTTTTTTTGTAACACGTTGTATAATAAGAACAGTACATAAGTTTAGCGTATCTTGAGAAGAGTGATAGTTAGTCCGCTAGTCTAAGACTTTGGGGCTTATTCTAGCGGAATGAGTTAACTGTATTTGCCTTGTTAATGTGAATCTTATATATTGCTAGTAAACTACATCTGTAAGATAACGCCTGCGATAGCCTCGTGGTTATAGAAGGCGTTCGAGTTCCACCTGATCAAAATCCCATATAGTTATAAATAAAATCTGTTTGTTTTGTTAAAATCTATTAAATGAGCAGTTAATCTCATAATTATCACTAATATTTACACGTAGCACCAGCAATCAAACCTTCACGGAATAACCAAACTTAAAACTAAACAAGGAATGTCATTATATTATTAACAGATAAGTCTATTTCAATGATAAGTACGTACAAACATATTATTTATAGCAAAAAAATAGTCAAATTAACAAACTTGTAATAACCATAAAAATATCTAAACATTATATAGAAACTTTTTTGTGTGATAATATCCTCAAGTAGATGACGATATTATCACTCATTCCACGATATATGACCGAAATGAAGCTTAATATATTTAAACCACCACAAAAAAGTTGCTTCATAAATACACCAATAAAAAATATATAAAGATTATATAGTTCGACTATATTCTCATATTTTTGTGCAATATTGGTCCCAAACGAAAAGTGTAATTAAAAATATTTAGATTAAAGTCAGAGTAAAAAATTACGTTATAAACTTTAAAAGAGGTAACTTGTTATACAAAAATTGAGTAGGTTTTTGAAAGTATGACGCAAACAAATAAATAAAGGTAAATTTTAAGTGTAGTGACAAAATTTTACTTTAGCACCTGCAACGTAACGACTTTTAAAAAAAATAGATCATCTTATTGCCCCATCAGAACATTAAGAAGGCAGCGCCAATTAACAAACAACAGTTAATATAACTCAGCTACTGATAACACACACACACACACACACACACAATGTTGTATAGTCATCTATTTTATATATTTAAGAAATTGAATATCGGTCTGTTAATAAAATCAAGTTCCAGTCTCATTAATTAGGCATCGAATATTATTAATTAACTGAATTAAAAAAAAATCTTTTTTTCATGAAAATTAGCAGTACATGTCACGCGGCTAAGTATGCCAGAGGAGGGAATGACAGAAGCGTGACAGATTCATAAATTGTTTGATTTTAACACATACTGCTTTCATCATATTGTATCGTTATTTACCGTCAAAAAAACATATCTTTTTAGTTCAATAAATAATCATATCACCTATATTTTTAACTTAAGCCAAAATATAAAAATATAGGTGACTATATGAAATAAGAGGTTGATTTATTTTATACACTTTTTAGAAGCTGGCAATTTCTAGACATATTACAAATTTAGTGGCTTTAGAATAATAACCATGCCGAGTCATATTAACAGTAGCTTGTACTACAATATTCAGTTATTTGAAAAATATTCATAAGTCGCTTACCTATTAATTTATTAGACAACTAAGCATGTTTGAAGACGAAACTAGCAATTTAAAGAAGCTGCATTAATAAGCACTCATAAATATATAACTAAGGTTCGAAAGCGAGAAAAAACTCTGGCCTATTCATTGAACACTTTAATAAAATCAAATTTTACTATTGATTTTAAGCAAGATAAGTCCTTCATTTGGGCATATCTATCTATCAAATTCATTTCAAAATCATTACATATAAAAAGGCTTGTTTATAAGTACCTCATACTTTACATGGACAGTAACACTATACAGCAACGGTAGAATTTAAAGAGATCTCTTTAAAACAAAAACTCCGCTTAAGACTAGTCTTACCTTAGTGTGTTACCTCAATCACAAATTCACAAAAAAATTGTGTAATTATTATAGGAAAAATTTTTTTGTAAACAAATCTCACTGCTGAGGTAAAGTCCAAATAGGCACTTCCTCTTTTTTCTTTTCTTTCTTCTTGTAATGGTGTTTGTCCCTCAATCTGACGTCATCTTGCCTCGCCTTGAACTCCCTGGCTTCACTCCTCCAGTCAATCATTTTACGGGGAGACCGATTATTATTGTTGTATCGGTTCCTCTCTTCGTTTTCGTCAACATACACTTTGCTTTTAATGAATAAATCGTTTCTCTCTGGATCGCATAAGTCTGTAGGTAAGAGATCCTCATACTCTCCATCCTCGTTAAGTTCGCTAACGTCATCCCGGCTGAATATGAAGGAGTGGGGGTAGTACTCTTGTAGTATGTCTTCATATCTGTACTGCTGCATTTGTAGCCACACGTGGGGTAGCAGTAGCGGGAATCGACGCAACCAGTAAGAGACGAAGCCATCCGGTAGTTTACCCAATTTCTCGCGCACTTCGACTTCTAGCTCTCGGTAATGATGTTTCTGAGAAAGTACCGCAAATTACTATTTACCAGACATTATAGTGGCTTTTGTAATTTATTATTGCTTGTTTTCACTACCGCCTATGATAGAGGAGGCAAAGCATCTTTTGCAAAGCTAGTGTGGTGGGTCTCATCCCTGAATCTACTGTTGGCAATAAGAGTTAAGAATCACATGGACCCATGCATATTCGTAATGCGTAACCAGATTCCCCTGGTGCCTCCCCTCCCTGAGTTGACAATAAAAGTTAAATTAGCTTCAGGTAATGATCTACACCCCCTGAACTAAATCTAGTTCACCCATAGCTGATTATGATAATAGTTGCCTTTTATTAGTAGTACTGCAATCGCCAACAATTGGATGTCAAATATAATATTTAGGTGTGTACTGCAGTCGGTCACAAAACCAGTGATGAAAATTCGACTATTAGTCGTGTGCGAAAACTATAATGTGGACGTTGATAATAACAATAAAAATATCCTCAAATTTACATGTGTCCCACATCATTTTCCCATTTTTCCATCCCTTTCTGCTACATAAAAACTAAATCCCCTCCAGTCAGAAAGGCACTAAAATCGCAATCATCCCAACCGCACGCTCTCTTTAAATTGTGTCGCGTCTGTGAAAGAAATAGAGCGATGGAGAAATGTCGTGTTAATGCGGGGACACCGTAATGCTGATAATGTAATCGCAACCGCCCTAGGGCTAACGTGCTTGTACCTAGCCCGTACCTTTTTTTTCCTCCTTTATGGCTTGCACTGTTTGTGCATTTAGCCAGTGTCAAGTAAGTATAAATGCAGTTCTTAAGCAATTTCTTTTCTTAATTTGACGATGATGAATAAATACTAGAATATCCCTTTCCCTAGGTTTCAGTAAATGTGTGGGGTTATACTGAAACCTCCCTGTAGACTTTTTTAAGAGAGTCCTGCTCTCTTCCGCTGCTTTATTATACTAGCCAACAGTCTTGTATGTTTACAAACACTAATATCCAATACAACACAAATTTTATCACGAGAAACAAAACCACCAAGGTAACGCTTCCCGCTCCCGCCAAAAAGTCCAAGCCCGTACCTTGTTGCGTATAGCCCGAAGCAGATGCGTGGTCCGGTCCCCACGGTAGGTGCGCCGGGCGCGTAAGTCACCCGCAACGGCCCCGCACACGCGCGCCCTCCAGTCGCCCTTTAGTACAACCCTGGCGCCCTTCTCTAGCGGGTGCGTATTGTCCGACGAGGAACTCTCCACGTGATCACTAACGTCCTACAATAAAATCAATAATAGGTCATTGATATTTTTTCTCTTTATTGGGGTAAACAACAGTAACAAAATACATATATTACTTATTTGATTACAATATGATATAGTAATTTAAATAAAATTATCACAATGTAAACTTTAATATAAACAAGATGCAGTTGCCAGTTTGGTTTTGTACATTTTTTTCATTTCCCTTAAATATACAGTTAAAAACAAAAAAGGTAAAAATATATCTATGCGGAATTAAAAAAAAAATATCACCGATTATCTTGAAATTTTATCAAAGTATGTGCTGCAGGTGCATAGACGATATAAAATGAAAAATTCAACCAACAATTTCTCGGCCAAATTTCATTTTTTATTTAAAATAGAATCTATTCAGAAGAAACCAAGTGGCCAATATAATGACTTTGAATTTTGAAACAAGAACTATTTTGGATTTTTATCTTATTTTTTTTTTATAGTGTTTGAATAAAAACAAATGAAGGATTTTCATACAAGTTTACATTCCGCATATTTATACGACAATAAAGATTTTTTCTCTAGTTTTAGTATAAAATTGTTCTGTCTTTAATGTTACCATTGTTCACCAATATATCTATGGTCTATTTCACTACATTGTTAGTGCAATAAAGAGTATAATGTTCCCAGTGCTCATACACAAGCCTTCTCTATCGATAACTAAACTGTAGACAAGTGTGGTGTGTTATTGACTGAGGCGTATTTAGAACGATTATTATTTGTATTGCTTGGTCCAGTGTTTGTTATGAAAATAATTTAATACTAGCTGACCCGGTAACGCGTTGCTATGGTAACGCGTATACAATGGAAAAAGAGCGGACAGAAAACACACACAAACAACAAATTTGTGTTCTTATATTATAAACTAGCTGACCCGGTCACGCGTTGCTATGGTAACGCGTATACAATTGAAAAAGACCGGACAGACTAACACAAACAGCAAATTTGTGTTCTTAGATTATAGATTAAGCGCTCTGCTTAACATTTGACATTTTCCTATATAGAAGTAACTATGCTCAGCAATTACTATAACAAACATATAAACCCAGTTGTATTCTTTTCTGCCATCAAGCAAATTTTATATCTAACTACCTATATACCTTAAAAACAATAGAGTATTCTATAATACGTTATATCGAACTAATTTAGCCTTAAACGGGTAATGGAATAGTGGCATGGTTGTATTTCAATAAAAAAATAATTAAATATAATATTTACCTGTAAAAAATTAAGTATTGTCTGATTTCCCCAAAACATGGGGTATTTGAGCAACGTCTCACAGGGCGGACGGGCGTGCGGCCGAGCAGATATCATAGCTCTGATCAATATCTTAGTTACTACAACTTCTTCCTCTGGCAGCACTTTACTAGAAAACAAAATAACACACTGCAGTTACATCAAATTTAACTGTAAAAATGTAGATAGCAACACAACTAACTACCCTTCATTATTCAACACAAAAAATAAAATGAACTCTATTTAAATGCATTTAAAAATTAAAGTTCCCGTCCACAAACTATTAAAATACCGCTGTTAAGGACACCTTACTGGCTAAAACGGGGGTGAGAATCTCATAAGTGTTAGCAGAAGTAATTATTGATATTTACCAACTATATATCATTACCCTATAGTCAATTCAAAATAATATTAATAAGTTATCACAATAATAACAGTGCTATGCTTAAATTACAACACCAATTAAAACTAGATAAACAAGCTATTATATTATATAAGCCATACATTATATTGAAAAATAAAAATAAGTGACCATCAAAAGGAAAAATGATTTTTTACATGGACTGGATGACATCTCTCATATAATATAACTATAGAAAAGTTTAAAAATTATCTCAATTGTTAATTATTTATTTATAACATACATAGTTCTAAGAATGTATATTAAATTATAGAAATTAACTTAATTAAAAAAAAGAAAAATAAAAAGGAAAACCCAGCCTGGTAACCAGTTTTCTTCGAGAGCAAAAAATATTTTTATCTTAAATGGGAACAATATTTATATCACATTTGAGTTCAAATTCTTGCATTTTTTTCAGTGACGGAAATTTAACTTATATTTTTTTAATATAAAGTTTCAAACTTACTCTAGTTGGTTCAAATCATATTCTCCGGTAAGTATGTTAGCTTGCCGCCTCAGCACATCACCGAATGGATGTTGTCCCTTAGACAGCACGTAGTAAAACACGCAACCCAACGAAAATATATCTACGGACGTTGTCTGTAAAAAGCAAAATTTAAAATATAGTTAGTTTCTACAAAACATGCCAGTTAAAAAAACATTTGTTAAATAAGTATTTAAAAAAAAAGTATTTTATAATGATTGCTTTTAGTGGCACAAATGTATTTAAAATAAATAGGTATTCTTTTCGGAATCTACCACTTTTTTTTATCTTTGAATCTTAGGTACACGTTTAGCCTCAGTTGTATGGAACAAAGAAAGGAGCCTTTGGTACCTCATACCAAGAGGTATTTTCATAGTCATCGAGTTATTAGTTTTCACCAACTTAAAGAAATAAAAAATAAAAGTAGAAGTTTTAGTAATTTTTTTTTGTAATTGAATCTTTACGAATAAAACTATTATGCGTAAAATAATCAGCTCCGTAACTGTAAAGAAAATTATGAATATATTGACCTATGGTGATAATTTTACGTGAATTGTCTTAAATTTTCTACTTTTAATTAAAATTTTTATAACCAATGACTAAGCTTCTAAGTAAGCTTCAAGAATGCGCCAGACTCTCAGGTTTCATAATCATATAAAAAAGTAGTACTCATAGGGCTAAAATCTAATCTTGTCTAAAATCGGCCTTAAATGACAGCGAGGTTGAAATTTCTTAAAATTAGTAATCTGATTTAATTAATGTTTTCGCTATTTTATCATTCCTAAGTTTATTTAATTTAATACATTAAATTAGTTTGTTGACTAACCAGAAATGATAACAGGAAACCGAAGATTTAAATGTAGAGGTACAATGTTCTTTTATAGTTAAATATAATTTTCTTAATAAGTGTTTGTGGATCATGAGTTGTAAACGTGGGTGCAATTCTACCTGCAATAACATTGGGCCGATCAGAGACCGAACGATTGGCATGATACGAGGCACCTAACTTTATTTTTCGGACGTCAATGGTCCAGCCGTCCTGTATAGTTACTACATATACTAAAGGATACCGTAATCTGTAAATGAATGTGATCAAATAACCTAATTCATGACAATTAGTTAATATATTACGTGTGTCTAGAAATTATTTTTAACCCTACCGTTCGTTCTCCATTGATCATCTCCGGTGCTATCCAGCCATCAGTTCCAGTGACACCGGAACGGCGAGAGAAGCTGACTCGTCCAATGTTGAGTTTCTTCGATAGACCAAAGTCGGAGATCATGGCGCGCACTTCACCAGAGCCGGAAGGCATCGAAAGCAACACGTTGTGAGGTTTTATATCGCGGTGCACTACAACATAATTTTCCATACAATAAAAGGAGTAAATAGATGTATTACAATCGGCAATAAAACAGAGGCCTTGACAGCAAAAGTATAAGATGACTCATTGAGTTGACTGTTATATGTCATTTATAAAAGTTGTATGTATTAGTGTGTTTCACACATCGAGCACATACCCCAATAGAGTGGTAATATTGGGCTGTCCGCCTCCGCAACTGATTAGTGATTTTGCACTTATAAATATTAACGCTCGCTCCCACTAAAACAGTACATAACCAGTATTTGATCTGTGCGTACGTGTCTGCTTATTCCGTGGCGTGGAAAAAACAGCTGAACTTCAAATTATAAAACTGACGGAATAACCTTTCATCGGTAAGTAATAGTTAAAAATTACTTTTTATAAAAAATTGTCAGGGCTCAAGTTAAACTGGACATCAAAGTGAAATGGTTCTATGCGTCCTGCTTCCACATAACGCAATCTCACATTACGCCATCTCTTTCTAGTCTACGCTCTCATCACTAATGCTTCATTCAAAGGATCAAGGGGTGTATCGATTAATAACATTATTGTAGCTTTTTACATATTAATTCAAACAAAAGTAATTTTGAAATTATAATATTTGCATTAATGATCTAATTTATAGTGTTGTGCATTATTGATTATGTAAATAGTGATCGATTATACCGATATATTAGGTATCTAGTGTAGTTGAAATAAACGGTTGAACGGAATTTATACTTTTTGAAATAAATAGGATTGTAACAAAGAAATTGTTTTTTTGTGTAAGCTTTTCTTAGCAATAGAAAGACATATGATGAGAAACAATTTATACGAAGCTAATTCATTTTAAAAATCAGTAAACCAATGAATGGTTAATTGATTATTTCATCTTAGCTTTTCATACAACTAAATAAATGTAATTTGATAATTGGTTTGGTTCTTGTTGAGGTGCAGTGCAGCGGTTCTCTTCTTATTTCATCACTAGCAGCATTTATAGGCATATATTTCCATAAGAGAACACCTTTGTATTATTCAATATTGCTATAATTACTGATGTATTGGCTATCGATATCGATGAATCTTAGATACTTGGACACTACCACATTTCTAGAGTGTTAGTTGACCTTAGGATGGTGTGCTCGATGCTCGATGGTTTCACACCAGTACACGGAATAACGAATCTTAAAGTCAAACATTTTGTTTCGACCTACAAAATGAAATCCCACTTGTAATTTTATGAAATGTAAACCTGTTAAGCCCTGTCCACATGATGGGTGAATCCACTACGATAGGAAATTTTATTTCAGCGAAACTTACCAATGTCCATAGAGTGAAGATGTGAGAGCCCCATCGTCGCTTGTCTGAGTACTTCTACTGCGTCAATCTTACAGTCAAAGTTCAATTTCTTCTCCACATAATCCTGTAGCGTAGCCGAACACAACTCTAAAGCGATGTATCTATAATATCCAAATTAATGCGTTAAGTCTTTCATCACACTGAAGTGAGTATCATCGCTCTTTACACCTACAAAGGGTAATAATCGAAATAGAGTTAACCCCTTAAAACCCGCGAGCATTATATCATGCGTGCGACTACGATACCTAAAATCCGCGAGCATAATATAACGCTCTATAGCGCGCAGTCTGATTTAATCCTCATGACGGCTTTGGTAATGGTTCTTTTTGATTGAATGATATTTTTTCCCCGGTAGAGAGAGAAATAACGCATTTAACACAAAGCTGGGCTTCAAGGGGTTAAACTTCGTAAAATATGACGAATTTTAATCTTCGATCTTTGACAAACCAAACTTCCAATAAATAAAATTATCTCGTTTTTAGAACTCGTTTTAATATAATTGACTAAGAGAATATGTACTTTTGGTTTTTTTTTACCATTGACTCCATTCCTTTCATCGATTTTGTGACTGACTTGAAGCACCCGTCGTGCGCGGCAACGCTTATGCAACAAACTTCTCCTTATAATCTTTATAAGTTTTATTTATAAAATCTTTCTCGAAATATGATAACCCTCGTTGATAGATAACCTTTGTTTTTTCTCAGGTCTGTTAAAGTCACCGCGAATTGTAAAAAAATATACAAAATCAGGTTTTCTAAACCTGAACACATATAATTTCTTTTAAATAGACAAACAAAAGAAAAATATTTTTTTTGTAAATTGTAAAATTTTATTAAGTAGCCTTTAGTGCGATACACATCCCACAGCTAAGCAACGGTTTTGTACTAAAGCGGATTTAAACAAATAACCTTTTATACAACATATTCATTATTTATTGTATATAATCGAATGTCGATTAGAGTCGGAGGAAGAATCAGAGTAAATGACGTATATTATAAACGAGATCCAGTCAATCTGGAGAAACTGGTGGTAGTGGACCATGTGAAACCATCAACCAACCAACCAACCCAAAACGGAAGATCCCCCACAAGGTGGACGGACGCAATACAGGAGGCCACGGACTCCACTCTCTAAGCAGCAATC
The DNA here is from genome assembly GCA_927399485.1 of Calamotropha paludella. Classification (NCBI taxonomy): domain Eukaryota; kingdom Metazoa; phylum Arthropoda; class Insecta; order Lepidoptera; family Crambidae; genus Calamotropha; species Calamotropha paludella. The sequence continues at coordinate 18,980,223 of OV656812.1, forward strand.
AGAAGAGCGGCAAACCGAGTGATATGGCGGTCACTAATCCGTGAGATTGCTAGTGGTGCTCGACCCTCACCTCATGAGGAATCGACTTGGCAGATAAAACTCTCAATAGCTTCATCTACCCTGCCATTTATAAATATCTCACCTCTATTTTTTCCAGGTTTCAGTATCTACATTTTATGTTTATGTCCTCCACTAAACAATCATTTGACTTCTGGCAATTTATTTGTTGTCTCGTTGCGTGCGACATGCCCTTTTATATAAGCCTATAATATTAACTCGGTTTAGCTCGCTTTTTTGGGGCTTTGCGCTTGACAACATCTCGCAGCGTACATCAGTAAATCAATACATCAATCAGTAAATCAATACATCAATCAGTAAATCAATACACGCGGCGACAAGCGACGCCTGTCATTTTGATTGCGATAATTAAGCGATAGCTTCTATTCCAAACCGGTTTCATAATATTTATCAACTATTAGCAAACAGACTTCTTTAACGGAAATGTCTAATTAGGATAAAAAAAAGTAATACTGGCGAGATAAAAGGCTCTTTTAATCAAATACAAAAAACTAATTTTATTTTGTAACTTTATTTAATCTCATTTTATATTAAAACAAACTTCTACCATTTTTATTCTATTTTTAACCTGAGAACGGGACTTTCACTTACTTTTATTTAAAGACTTTTTATAGAAAAATCATTGGAAGTTTTAAAACTTTAACTGTTAAATATCAATATCAATATTGCAGCAACATTAGAACACAACATAACGTTAATGTACAAATATGGTCTTATAAAACTAAAATATTGAAAAAACCTCTTTTGGCATGAAGTTAGAATTAAATAAAGGTTACCTGAACTGTTTATCCCTCTCCGTGCAATAGTAGCGAACGACGTGCGCGTGCGCATCCGATTCCCGTAAAAGTGCTACCTCTCTATCCGCGAAAGTAAAACACTCGGGCAATAGACGCTTCACTGCTACCGCTCTCTTGTCGAATGTACCCCTGAAAATTAATATTAAAATAAAGTCTGTCGAAAAAAATGTTGGGTTCTTTAAAATAAACATATTTAGATACCCCTGTACGAAATCTAGAGTTTTAAAGCATTATCAAAAGAAGATGTCTTAATTCAATAAGTAGGACTAATTATGAAAACTATGTCGTTTTTTATAAACTGTAATAAAGTTACTAAAGGGATAACAAAATATATTTTCCACAGAAGTACGAAAAAACACTCAGTCAGTTTCCAAAAAAAGCTAATCAAATTTTAGGTACCTTTACCATAAAGGAATAAAAATATGTACCAATTCTCCTAACATCAAATCAATCAACAACAAAATAACATTTGAGAAACTGGCCTACATGTTTCGAACAACATATAATCAAGAATAATGAGTGAGAGTTGCACAGACCACGCAGATTTACTTTTAATCAAATATGTAAATTGACTGTGCTCTACAAACATCTAAACTTGAACGCAGTCGCCGAATTATGTACACGTTACACGAGACAAAGCGTGTGGTGGTGGCCGGGGGCAACAAACACTGTTTTTAATAAAATATCTCTGCTATAACACAAACCTATAAACAAATGTTCCCTCACAACCTTTGCCTAGTACTTCCCCGGTGTGAAAGCTAATTCGTCCGATTCGCACTACGCCATCTCCGATTTCCTCGAGGTGGCCCGTGATCTCAGCGTTAGATGATGTGGACGAGGTGGAGGAACGTGACCCGCCTTGGGACAACTGTTGGAACTCCCGGGCCTGTCGACATACATTTGTTTTTCTGTCTAAAAATTGAATTGAATCTAAAAATATAACGAATAAGTTTTAAAATTCAACTTTTTTTAAACAACTAAATAGGTCATTTATAACATGCCTTTTTCCAAAATAGTTGAAGAAAACCTTTATATAAAGGCTGATTTACTCTACATATTCATATAATTTCTGTTTTATTATGCAAAAATACTCTAGATAAAAGAGAGAATACACGCGTTTTAGTTTGACGTAAAGGTTTAATGTTTCGTTAACATATTGCTCAAAGTTTTTACGTTCAACAAGTGCATAGCTAATCAGTCTATTATAAGAACAATTGTAATTGCCATGAGAAATGATAAAAGTTCGTACACATGTTATTAATTTTATTCGCTTTCTCAATGCTATATTTCTATAAGCATCTCGATAGATCAGCGTTCAGAGTACTTGCCCGGATAGCGAAAGGTCGTGGGTAATGGTTGTTTTTACAGGTGTATTTTAAATCTTAAGTAGTAAAGTTATAAAATGTTTTTCTTATTTATTCAACTATCTTGTTCGATACATTTTATTATTAATTCGAAATTATCCAGGGCCAAATTTAGAGGTGTGAAGGCCTTGGGGCAACAGAAGTCCCTAATTATTTTCGAGTAAAATATTCAAAAACAAAATCATGAATTATACAATTATTATAATAATGTAAACAGCTACTCCATCACCGTCAAATAAAGTAACCCGTAAATTTTTTTTATCTCTATTGTGGAGGCCTTTCTTGTAGAGACCCAAGGGCGGTAGCCCGACTACCCCCCAAATCCGGTACTGTAATTATCGACATATCGTTTCATGTTTTTGGATAAATACAAAAACTATGATTGTAAAAAAATTGCGAATTCATACCGATTAATTAGTACCTAAGGCATATATCGAATCGTTTAAATACATACTTTTTATACACAAAAAAAGGCAGTATCATATTTGACTGCCTATTTAAATATTTAAAAATATACCATAGATATTGATAGACTGATATCTTTACAAGTGCCAATTTCTGACGATTTATTAAGACAAAAAATGTCACAGATTTATGCCCGATTTTTTTTCGATGCTATTCTTTTACTAGCGATATTTACATAAATATAACTATTTAAAGCATTGTTCTCGTAAAAATATCAAAAACTTATGTCACAGTTTTGTCACAAAATAGATTTATATGTCAAAAACACATCATATAGTATTTTGATATCAGAATGGTGTTAAGTTAGAGCTACTTTGTGATCGAATTCATTCTCACAGCTGAGTAAACAATAGGAGGAAACCAGCTTTTAAATTGCCTTACACAACAGCCAGAATTCCAAACAAAAATCGATATCTCAATAATGATTCAACAAGATCATTGTGTGTAAAATATTTAAGACAAGACTGAAAAGGCTGAAATACCTCAAATATCTGTACGTATTTTACATTTTCTTTCTACATTCATGTATAAACATATTTGACAGCCACTTGGTGCTACGGTAGCGATCATAGATAAAAGGTACCGGGTATAAATCCTGGTAGGTATATTTAAATGATGAGCAGAAGCACTCGTTCCCGACTCTTAAGTCGTCTAAATATTTATTTTACGAATTCTACACGCCATTTAGTACTTATAATACCCATAATAGTAGTTAACTAAGCAGAACTTGCTTAGTTAGGAATTAAATAATTGTTGTGAATTTTATATATTTAGTGTCCTAACGTTTTTATGGATGTTTCGTTTTAACAGCACGAATAGGTAAAAGTTATTCTTTTTGTTTATTTATTTGGATAACGTCTTTAAATAAATAATTCAATAATTAATTGCGATTATATAATCTATAATAACAGTACTAAATTAAACTTTATTGTAAGGATAATACAGATATAAAACATATAAAGAACAAGAATGTAGATCGCAGCCTGTGCTAAGCAGCAATATATGGTATTAAATTGTATGCTTACTAATAGCCATTAAAATCAATTACAAATTTATTGAGGAAGGTGAACCTTCCGACTGGTGGAAAGCTACAAACTTATTTCAAATAAAAGAAACTTCTTTTTAAGCCGTTACTACATACCTATTGTATACCTATCTTGCGATTTTGAAAACGATACAAAGTTTCACAAGTGTATTGCGAATTGAATCACATAACTATACAATAAAGTTAGTTATTCCTTAAATTGAAAATTGTCTTAATTACGATTAAATATGAATGAGTAACTGATTGTAGTAAAATAGTAATGATAAAATATTGGAAAAATAATAAAAGGAAATACTAATGGGATTACCTGATAACGTAGATACCAAAACATGGTGATAACTAACCCGACGAGAATTATTAAGGCCACTTTCAGTGCTGTATTTTCTTGCTGGCGAAGCCATAAATTAAACTTTTTGTACCACACATCAGGCCTAAGGTTCATATTCTCAAACAAGTCCTCAGTTTGCACTGCCACTGACATGGAGCTGGATTTCAAATTAGTTTCATTTTCAACGTCTTTCTGTGTTTCAGTGTGAACTTGGCCATTTATTAGCTTTATTCCATTAGTATGCACTTCATGGTTATTCAGGAAGTTCAAATTAGGAAGTTGTGGTATCCATGATGTCAACAATTCTGGGACTTTATAGTGCCCTAGCAATAGATATGGTGCAGATACGTGTAAGTTTAAATCATTGAGTTTGTAATGAACATTCGTGAAGGGTTCGTATTTTGGTTTCTCTGGATATTGGGCGACTGCAGATGGTCCTTCGAGCAAAAGAGGTTGCGTATGACCCGTTGATATCGTTATAGTATTCTTGTCTACTAGAGATGACAAGGCGTACAACCCGTGATTGTGTTCACCAACATATAAAGTTGGACTGAAAATATTAAATCTAAAATTAATATTATAAACAGTTTATTAATGTGCTCCCAATTACAGTGTACCAAAAAATGTCATTTCTCATTTTTTTACTTGAAGGTGAAAATGGCTAGAACAAGTTTTACATTATTAAAAAGTTTAATAGAGACTCATGAAAATATCTTATCATCATCGATCTATTAATGTTCATACTGGCCACATCAGGCCTGTGCCCGCTAGACTCAAAAGCGAAGATCTGTACCTTCGCTACGAGTGAAAAGACCGTAAACAGCATGGGCCATAACATACCGCGCCGACGATACAACGATAGTGCGGATTAGCGGGTTTTAAACCAATGGTGGTTCAGCAATGGTTCAACGTATCTTCCGGAGCAATTAGAAACTCAAGATGGTTTTATTTGAACTCCTTTTCAGATGTGTACACAGGATGATTAGGGTAATAATTGTTATAAGTATGTTACTACCGTCTCATATTCTATGGACTATCAGTACTCAATTTAACTAAATTGATATTGTGAAGTACAATGTTTTAGGTTTTTATTCACCATCTAAATTCTTAATAAAACATTCTGATCACTTTATCCACCGGTCGGAATTTGCTAAACAGTTTTAAGCATTCAATTATAATATAAAAAGTAATAATTGTGATGGGTTCTGTTTAAAAGCTTCTATTCCTAATTTAGTAAATCATTTTAATTTCTGTCTATATGCCGTTGACTTAATCAGCTCTAAAAATAATTGTGGAATTCCTTATCGAAAATTATGCCGACTATTAATCATGGGTATAATTTCCTTATCAGACTCCAGCACACGACGCAAATACCTGTAGAGAAAATCATGCATTCATTACTACACTTACTATAGTTCGATGTTAGAGTTTTTGATGCCTTGACCGTTTCGCAATGTCGTAGCATCTTCCATTATGTGGTCAAGGGTGTCATCTCCGATAGAGTTGAATGGGACAGAGATAAGGCCTTCTCTGTCTAGTAAGTATGTTGCGACCACTGGGGTCTCGAATTTGTGAGACCAGACAAGGTCACCAGTTTTTCGGTCGAAGGACATGAGTCTGCCACTCGATGTCGAAGCGAAGTGAATTATTCCTGAAGAATCGGATGTAGATAAGTCATGACATTACTACTAAGCACATTATTTTATCGCTATTCTTTCTGCTTTTTATTAAGCATTAATCTGCTAATAGCCATTATATACTAACAGAAAGACTTTATACAAAATCAAGCTTCCATGTGTTTGTGTCTGTAAAACTCTGCAAAGTAGTTGATTGACTGACTAAAAATGTTTAAACAATGTTGCATTTTTATTAGAGTTTTGTTATATACTTTTATGTCCCGAAATTCCCAAAAGAATTTTGGAATACAAAGTACACAGTAACAGGACAGTCACGTACCCGTTAGTTTCGTAAAAATGAGAGAACAAAACCTTTAGCTTTTGCTCAATTAACTATAAAAGTCCTTTTAAAAACGCAAGTCCCCTTCAAGCATACCGATATAGTTATTACATTAGTCACAATTTAGCATGCTTTTACTAATTAGATATAGCATAGCATTTATTAAAACGTATGTTAATTTACTGACTGACGGACATGACAAGGGATTCAGGAAACTTCACATCGCTCCGTCGACCGAGCATCAAGGTCATCAAGGTTACACACATGCACTAAGCATGGATACATGACTTTCCACAGTTTGTGACTTTGCGTATTACCATGTACGCGGCGCAAGGAAGGAGTTATTGTGTGATAGCGCTGCGCATTTACGTAGTTGTTCAGCGCGGTGGGTGTCCATAGCTTTCAAGCTGATTCCCTACAGAGCTTGATTTTATGGATTATATTCTCGGCGCACTGGAAACCATTCGAAATACTACTACTTTGAGCGCATCAATGCGAATGGTGGTCATCAACAGTGGTGACATCATCCACCAAAACCTATGACCTCTTCCCAAATTAAAACACATAATTACCATAATCATTCAACATCTCTTTCCCCATTGCATGCGACGTGTAATCAAAGAATGTGACATTCCACTTCTGGTGGCTATTCTTTGAATCATGCATTAATATGTTGTATTCTGTTCTGGCCACATACACCCCTCTTTGTTTGTCTGGATCGCATGTATTGCCATCCTGACTATTGAATATTTTGGATTTATCAAAACCTGCAACAATATCACAGGAGTCAATAACGTAATAACATGTTGTAGTTCCTTATTTTTTTATTATTTTTTCATATTATTATAATTTACTGTTTTTTGTTCATTACTAGGTTGGAAAGTCCCACATAACTGTCCTCTTAGAGAGGTATTGTAAAGCCACTCATCACACTTTTATTCTTAGTATTTAAGTTTTTGTAAAACCTTTGGTAAAAGTTCAATTTAAGCTTAATAATTAAAAAAATGGGATTAAAGAATTCATTATCAACGTCGAATATATGTCTATATTGTTTATGTTTTATGAGTAGACTTACATATTACTAAGAGGGCTGTTTTAATAAAAAACAGTATTAAAAAACACAATTTCAAAACTATAATTTGTTTAATTCATAACTAAGGGAGAATAAAAGTATTGTCTTGAAAATTTTAAGTGATTATGGGTCAGTAATTTTTTTGCAAACTAGGTATATACTTTTCAATAAAAAAAATAAAACTAATAATTCTCCCCTTTTTGTTATTAATTAAATTATTAACACTTTTGTCCTGTCTTTTTTTATTCTCTTCTTCTATTTATTTATTTATTTCTTCAATTTATAAATTTAGTTTTTGAGGATTTTTTTTTATTTTCATTGAGATTGTTTAGCTAAATCCAAACTGCATGCAGGCATTGAGACAACATGCGCCATGACATGTTTTAAAATTACGGTGTTACTCCAAGGAAATGTTTTCTTAGTGAACAGATTTTGATGAAACTTGCACAATTTCCCAATTTGGACTAGACCTAGTTCAACAAAAAAATATTTTTTGCAATTCGAGTTATAATTTTTGAGATATATGGGGAGAAACACAACATATGTTTATGTAATTTGGCACTTATATTTCAATTCTAACAATATTATACAAGGTCATTTTATAAACACCATCCAAATTTATATATTATATTCTTTGAAGAAAATAACGAAACAAGATTTTTTTCTTTTAATATCACTCAGTACTAAAATATTAAGTTAAGCCTACACAAAGTTATCCGAGGAAAACTACCGATTGCTGTCACAGTCACGCTACGCACGGTGTTGTAGCAGATGATTACACGACCCCCGCCCCGCCCTCCCGTATTTCATTGATACATTACAATGATTTTCATAAGTTGCAAATTTAAACGAAAAAAAATAGGAACGTCAAATTGAAGAAGAGATAAGTTGATTTGTTCTTTGATTATAACAATATTAATCGATAACACTTTTAATAAATAAAAAATGAACATAAAAGTAAACCACACCTTAGGCACTTACGTCGCATTTTTTTAAATTTAATCAACTTATGTAGAATAATTGGTTGGAGTAAAGCAAAGGGTGTTTATTAACCACAGAATCTAAAAAAACACAGGGATCGCAAAGGCAATTCGAAAATCGCAAAAACAAATGCAGTGCCAAAACCTTAGTACCTACCTACCTAAGTTATTTTTGTCTATTTTACACGATAGGATAAAGAAATGTATAATTAATAGTTCTATATTTTTGTGAAAAATTTCACAAGTCTTAGCCGCCCTGCACACATTTTGCTTTACTCCAACAAAATAATTAATTAAAAATCCAAAAAAAATACACTTACATGAAGTTTGAAAACAATCACTTTACCTTAAAGTGTAGGTAATTTCTCTCTAAACAGTCTTGCACGTTTATGAACATTGTCTTTTATTGTATTACTTGTTTTTTCACTTTGTCACTTCGTTAAATGCACGGATTATATTTATATTAAGTTCTCGAGGCTTTGGGCCTTCTTCACATAAACCCGTCGTTCAATTTCGCCCTCGATTTCAATTGCAAGTGTGAACACATTTCGTTAGGTAGATAATTATGCGACGTAAATGCGTGAACGCAACATTGTACATCGCGGAAAGCCCGCGGCTGACTGATTTCATTGCGCCGATGTAGTTACAACTTGCGCGCGCAGCTCGGTGAGGCGCTTCGGGCGGTCGGTCGTTCAACTGTAAGTACCTATTTTGCCAGTAACCAACTGTTGTAATAATTCGCTCGGACAAAATTTTTTTTTGCGGAAATTTTACCTACCAATTTTTTTTCATAAATGAAGTGTTTGAATGATATCTAATGCCTAGAAAAAATTTGGATGGTGTTTATAAAATAACCTTGTATATACAGGTTGAAATTATAACCACCTTCTTTTTCAGTCATATTTATATTGATAATAATAATTGTTTTTTTTTATATTTCGCTTGGCTCTGTAAATGATGTAAAGGAATTTATATAACATAACTTGTACTTTTTATTTTGTAATAAGCACTATAGATTTTAGCAATTCCATTAATTAGGTACTCCTTCATTATTGTGGCTCCATAAAATATTATGTACCAAATGAAGCTCAGAAATACGCGTGCTCAGCATGTTTTATACTGCTAAATATATTTTACCTGAAACATGTTCTCTTGACCCTGTCAAAGGATCCAGCATAAACCAAGTGTCACTTTTTTTCCCTGTGTACAAAATGCCCTCCGAAGATCGGCAAGGTGCATTCGCCACTAACTCTGGTATAGTAAAGGGCAGCTTTTTAAGCATCTGTTGGTCCCCTCGAGGACCATACATGTACAAAAAGCCATGCCGCGGGTCTGGCAGAAACTGAGGTGTTAAGCTTGCATGTTGATTTGGCACTTTAACAACAGGTTCTAGAAACATACAATATGGTAAATTGGGTTGAACATGGGTTAAAGTGTGGGTTAAGCATAAGTTGTTAAAAAACGAATTTGACAATTTCCCTTTTTTTTAAATATAATAACATTTTGAGAAACTAAAGCTTATAAACTTTATTTTTAGATTTAACTGTGTTCACATTTTTTAAAAATTAAAATTTATTTCAATATTTTAAAGAGAGCACAGTGTTTTATTTCACTCAAAAAATTTCCCTATACTGTATATCACATAAATCGATTAAGGAATGCATTTAAAACGTAAGAATAGAACACCCACGTGCCTATTTCAAATACTTTTTTTTATAAAAAATAATTAAGTTTCGTGACCTTGGCCTAGAAAAATCATTAAATAAGCTGATAAATAAATATTCTGTAAGCGTAATTAATGAAGATACATTTTTTCTATTAATGCAGTTTGATAAAGATTTGTTTGGCGCATATTTCCCAGTTTTTATTTTTGAAATTGCGCCTCTGATAACCGAGCTATTATTATTTTTACAGTTTTTATTTTTTTTTCTCCCGATAAACTCAAAAGTGCGACATGCGACTAGCACTGCAAGATTGCTCTTAATTAGGCCTATCACAGATAAAAAAAACCCGCCCCACTATCGCGGTGTTTGAGAGTTATCGAATTTCGAAATATAGTCCTAGGGTTGTCATTCAACTTGACCTTTCATTTTAGTAGACATCAAAATGTTATACATAGATTATTATATTATATCATATTCTACTATACTACTATTATATTATATTATATTATATTATATTACCTCTAAGTGACAAGATTCTAACTAGGCGCATTTATTTATGTATTTTTTTTAATCGTTATTTGCTTTTTTTTCGATGAAGGTTCACACTTTATCTGTAGTGTGGGAAGGGGTGCACTTGAATCATCGGATCCGTTTGTGTCTATGGCACACTATAGACAACGCCAAAAATCTTCCAGTAGGATTTGTCTGCCAGAAGCAGTTCGTGAACTTCTAAAGCCGATTCACGAAGGAAACTTGCAGTTGGCAGAGGTGGATGACGAAGATCCTCTATTAGATGAATCTTCATCATTAGACGATGATGAAGATCCATCCAAAGTTGATGTTGACACGTTGTCACTCGAAAATGAACATGATTTGTATGAGTCATAAAATCCATAAATTGAATCTAAAATAATTTGCAAAATGTCACTAGCTTTAGCTTGGTCAATATCTGTATGCTGGTTCTCGATCTTCGATTTTCTAAATTAAACGACAAAGTAACATATTGTTCCGTGGATATTCAAATTTGGTAACACAAAATTTCATCGGATTTCTTATTAATCCCAAATATGATTTTCATTTGAGCCTTAGTGACAACCCTAAATTTTATCATTTGACCTTTATACGTAACTACCAAACGCCGAAATAGTGGGACGTGCTTTTTTTTATCAGTGATAGGCATAATTAAGAGCAATCTTGCAGTGCTAGTCGCAAGTCGCACTTTTGAGTTTTTCGGGAGAACTAAAATGAAAACTAAAAACTGTAAAAATAATAGTAGCTCGGTTATCAGAGGCGCAATTTCAAAAATAAAAATTGGAAAATATGCGCCAAACAAATCTTTATCAAACTGCATTAATAGAAAAAATGTATCTTTATTAATTACGCTTACAGATTTTATTTAATTATTTTTCCAGGCCAAGGTCACGAAACACAAATTATTTTTTATAAAAAAAAGTATTTGAAATAGGCTTGTGGGTGTTCTACTCTTACGTTTTAAATGCATTCCTTAATCGATTTATGTTATGAAGTTATGAACACTGTGGAGAGTTCTGAGTGGCCATATAGCATATCATCTATAAAAAGCAATAAAAATAAAAATATTTCCTACATTCACACCAATTAGCCTAGTCCAAAATAAATACTAAATTAATAACAGATAGACATACATATATTATACATAGATATTAATGTTATTAATAAATAGGTTTATACTACCAACTACAAGTTTTGATATTTGAGCTAGTCTAATCTCATTAATTAAAATCTTATTTTGATCAAAGTATTGAAACTGCATTCTTGGCGATTCTCATACCCAAGTGATCATTTGTTGGTTGTATTGGTTGTGGTTAACTCATATAACACCAAAGAACTAAAAAAATATTGCAGCTATTTTTATTTTATCGTTTTAAAATAAAATTGTAAAATAAAATCTTATTGCAAACCGGACACCATAATTTACATATACATGAATTTAGCTAGTTGGATTTTTGTTATATATGTTTATTTTTTATATTGAAATACACAATTATTAATATAATCTTTTCAAATCAAAAATTAATATTCACTAGATGATCTATCCAATGAAATTATGCAATAGGTTAGGGCACGAAATATGCAAAACTTAAGAGTTTAAAGCATGGTTTTACTTATGATTAGCAGACTGATTTAGAGACTAATAAACCTACCATTACATATTCATTTCCTTTCATATAATTAATTTGCCTAAAAAAATAATTATAATTATATAGAATATTCAGGGAATCAATCATTACAATAGAATAAAAATCCAATTACTATTTAATCACAGAATTATCACCATATAGCAGGTGTAACCATGTGGATGGTATGATAAGCTATTATCAGTTTAAAACCTTATCAGTGAGCCACAATTTTAGCTTTTCATCAACAAATATACAATGTCAACTTTTACCATTATTTTACTATTTATTCTAAACAAGTTTCAATTACCATATTTGTTATTATTTAAGCATTTGTGTGCAAGTGCTAGTGTTTTGTAAAACTTTGTTTTAACAAGTGCATTACAATTATAATAATTAATTATTAAGATACCATAGAGTCAGATTAACAGGCATTTTTTTTCAAGAAAAATCTTTTATTGTAAGCCTTGAGTAAGACAATTTGTTTAGTATGAAACCTTGTGAAGATAATATTAAATTTATTACTTCTTAATAAAATAAATAATTACCATCCTTGAGTTTCCATATAATATTTCCCGCTAAAGGTTCCACAGCTACCATTCCACCCCCTAACGTGGCAAATAAAAGGGGCCTATCGTCCAAAGCCCGAGATAACTCAGTACTTTTCTACAACAAACAATTATCCATGTCAGCACCAAGCATTAAATATTAAACTTAATCAATGCAACGCAATCGGCGTGACTCTCACGTCCCACTCACCATTGCATTTGCTTCTTCAGGTGAACAGAGGCCGAAGCCTCCTACTAAATAAAATGCGAGAAATAACCACTTCATTTTGATATTTGTTTATTCAAACATTAATAATTGAAATACACATTCGTGAGTGAAAATGTGATGTAGATTCCATTATTCTAGAACATTGGCAAATCAAAACACAAACGAAATACTAACTCGCAAGTGGCTGACGGAATAATCGTATCGTGATTTAAAAACAATGACATTGACAGATGAGGACCACTGACTTTTTTTGTATGGTTTTCCCATAAGGGGAGGCAAATGGTACAATACCTGTGTAGGTATAAACCCTACACCTTTACTAAAACCTAGAGGAAGAAATTGTTTTATTGTCTTTCATCATCCATTGCTCAACTTTTATTTCATAAAGATTTAATTAAGAAAAGAAATGACTGAAAACAAGGCTGTATGAGATTTGTACCCTTTGCTGCCCCTGATGGGAAACTTTACAAAAAATAAAAAACTTCAGCTGTCAAAGCAAACTGAGTGAGCGAGCGATTCGTAAAAATCTTAAAAAGTCCCGGAAAGTTTTATTTCTGCTTGAAAAGAATTGCTTTTATTTAGACATGAAATATTGCAGCGACATCAGTTCTCAATAATGGAGATATCAGGCCCTGGTAAGTTTAAATTTCACTTTAATTTGCGAAGAATAGGAGTAGATCTGTTTTGTGTTCTTACCTACATATTTGTAATAGAAAAAAATAAAGATTAATTTTTGTATCGTGCGTTTCTCATATTAAGCTTGTTGTTTATCGGACAAGCTTTTATCGCCAACTAATCAATAAATATAAAGATCGTTTTCTTGGGTACTTTAACAATAATTGTGATAATTATCACAACAATCGCAGTCTTCGTGTGTAGTGAATTTTCTGTTACGTTGCCAAATGCATTTTGCTGATAAATTTGTTATTGTGACTGCTTTTTGAAGAGGCTAATACAAATTTTATGAGTATTTGACGCCTTTAAAATGAGTATGTCACTTGTTGAATCTTTGTGGGTAAGATGCTGCAGTTGTCTACAAGCACTTTATTTTTGCAGGAAAATCTCCAAATACAACGTTATCCTTTAGATATAATGCTAATAATGAAGAACTAGAAGAGTTATTTAATGTATGTGAAGATGATCCTCCTACACCACAATGTGATCCTCCTACCCAAAGTGAGAATGCTAGCCCAAAAAGAGGCGATAAGACATCTATCATTGATAAGTATTTCAAATCTATTCGTGAAAAACAAGTTGACAAAGAAGATGCTAAAGTGTCAGAAACTAAGCTCTCTGAAGAAGCCAAAAGTGTTCTAAATCCCCCTAAAGAAGTTTCATCATCCCCTATGAAAGACTATCTAAACCGCTTGGGGAAGAGGAGTACTTCAGAAGTTGATGTGAAGGAACCTAATGAAACTTGGAAAATTTTCCATGACTTCAAGTTTAAAATAGCACAAGCTGTTGAAGATATGAAGACAAGATCCCTGGAAGGTAAGAAACTTGTTTTATCTTGTAATGTTAATTTTTAATTGAACTGCCAAAGTTGTATTAGCCACAGTAATGAACACTAGTGTCTTATTCAAATAAAAAGCTTTTCTTGTTAAAGTTCATAGTATTGAAAAGAGCTTATGATTCAATGGCAAATTAATCCCATTCTACTTAATATAGTTGTAACTGTTGCGCATTATAATTGACAAAGCAAGGGAGATTTCCAATTGGTTTTATTTAAAGAATGAACAAAATAAAGACTTTTTTTTATACATCAGGTTTATAGCAACAACCTTTTCGTTAAATGGTAGCAATCCTGCCACTCACACCAATGGTCCTGGGTTTGAATCCCAGAAGGGCAGATGTTTGAATTAATAAGCAATTAATGAATAAGCATTTGTACCTGGATCATGGGTATTTTACCTATATTTCTATAAGCATATCTCGGTACCATATTTGTATGTATATCCCTTACCCTAGTTTCCATATAAGCCTTATAGTGGTTACTTTGGGCTAGGCTAATTGGTGTAAATGTAAGAAATATTATTATTATTAATGCCTTTTGTTTCTAATTTTATAATAATTAATTGTTATACTTATTGCATAATAAATAACCCTATCCAATTTTTTATGATGGCCTGAGCAAAATCTCTAAATTATAAATCTCTTTACCAATTTGCTTTACATAGAAACCAAAGAAAAATCAGTTCCAAGAGAAAATTCCATATCAGATTCAGAAGAGAATTCAGGTGTCAAAGATTCTGATCAACAAAGTATTGGAGATACTGATAATCAGGTAAGATATTTCACAATAACATATTCATAATTTATATATGTGCACATTTAATTTATGGCACACTTACCATTATGCAGGTGCATTGTAGGTACAATTCTACTAAGGAAATAATTACCTATTTCTTATATCCACTTAATATAATTATAAATACGTTAGATACATTGTATATTTAGTTTTGTGTACTTATTAGATAATTCATTTATGGATGAATAAATAATAATTGATTCTATGATTATTAAGAAATATTCATTTTATCCATCTTTTTTGTCATTACTCTTTAGTCTAAGTTAATTTTTATAAGTATGGGCTACTTTTTGCTAACAGGTATCATCATTGGACAGTAGCATTCAAAATTTGTCTGAAGTAACACAACCTTTAACTGCAAAAGTCACAGAACGGGAATTTCCTGCAGAAAATAAAAACTATTCAGATTCAAGTGATGACACACACAAAAACATAGGTACAACATGCACCATTAACTTCAAACTAGAAAAAATGTCTTCATTGTTTAATTATATGTGTTAGTTCACAGTGATTCAGCTGATTTGTCTAAAGATTATCAAAATGACAACAACATGATGGAAGTGGAATCTGGAGTGGAAGCTCTTGAAGACACTTTGGATGGGTTTGGAGATGTTACGAATGTAGAAACAGATCTTCAACATAAAGACAAGCACATTGATTCGCCACCTACGCCACAACCAACCGCACCAAATAATTTTGGTTTGCCTCCTAGCAAAAACCATTTAAATAAACCCCAAAGTCCTGAAAAACCTAAAACACATTTTTTAAATTTCACATTCTATTTTATTACATTTTTCGTCTTAGTTAACTACATATTATTCCCTAACTCCAATTTATGGAATGGGTTTTTATTAGGTGTTTGGTTTTTCTACTTAGCTAGTGAGGTAAAACTTTGGGTGCTAGATAATTTTTTTAGTGATGTAGAACAACATAAAACACCATTCCTTCATATAAAACGAAGTAGTGTGACTTCTCCTACATACACAATACCCTCAGTGCAAGAACACACGCCAATGAAGAAATATGAGGTTTGTATTTATTATTTTTTTAAATACTTGGGTGTGTTGATTTTTTGTTTACTCTGGCATCTGTTTCAGGGTTGGATAAATCATTATAGGTATCCAGATTATGATCCATTCACCTATCATATTAATCAAACTACAACGGCCTTCATGAAACTAGAAGGTAGTAAATATTCATCATAATAATTTAGTTTGAGTTAAATATTACCTTTAATTATGCATGTGTACATTCGGTCAATAGGTAAATTTTATCGCAGACCACTTCTCCGATTTATCGCGTTAATATTTTTTTCTTAATGACGACCCTATCAATTGTTAATATTATTGCGAAAATTAATAAGTATAGCTTTTACAAAAATATTTCTCGCAGGTTGCAATTTAAGATTATCATATACCAGAACTAAAATAGCTAAAAGAGCTCTATGGGATGAGAAAATAGAAAATGTAATATTTTACCAACATCGGCTGTACAACTTGACTGGCGCACGTGTTATATTGCTACCAAAGGGACTCGTGAAGAGAAGGTAAGAATTATGTAATAATCTTCTGTAAATAGTGTAAGTTATCATAGGTTTAGCGGTACGGAAGTCTGGACAAAGGCGTCTGGCCAGATTTGCGTCGAGTAGCAGATTTGAATCAGTAAAGTTAATAACATATTAAAAGTTTATATTAAATAATAAAAATATCAGATGTATAAGTTATCTGTACTTCGAAGTTTTGATGTACCACAAATTCTTCGAAGAATTAGTCATTAGTTAGAAATGCATCACTCATGGTGTCATATAGTACCTATTCGTGTGGTTAGCATTTCATTCATTATGTTATATGCATCACATTGACAAAGAAATTATCAGTCAGTTATCTGTCAAAAACTTGAATGGTTAATTTTGTAAAATGACATAGCATTTTACAACATTGCAAAATACGTAACATGAAAAATATGCTTATCGATATTAATATACTTTGAGCAATATTACCTATATAAATTTGTGATTGAATAAGTATTTCTGGATGATTCACAAACATAACAGCACATTGATAAGAGAAAATATTTGTATAAGAATGATTACTATTAATTACACGTGTACATTACATGAATATTAAACAAACTGTTCCTAAATACTACTATTTAATTGAGAAAAACAGTAGGTAGCTATAGTTATTTGTTACAGTTTTGTAAAACAGTATTCTTGGCTATTGTTATTCATAGTGATAATATTACAAACAATTCAAAATAATGAACATTGATCCGAAATATCAAGATCGATTGCCCGTCTCTTCGCTAAGGCCGCCACACAAAGGTTTCACAAGGTCTACCAGTCTCGTGCTAGAAGCTAGTGCACGAAAACCACTGAACCGAAAATAAATAGGGCAATGACCGCCGCACTGAGACAAAAAAAGAATTCACGTGGTTCCTGGTGCATGTTGACTTTTAATCTCTTAAACATTAGACTAAAGTTATACCCAAATGGCTCAGAAAATTGAAAACTGAAATAGAATGTTACACCTTATTTTACAAGAATTTGTTTGGTTTTACTCGTTCTTGAGTCTGTTTGTAACCATGTCTTACAAATTAAAATCGACCAACTCTCGGCTTTTTTGATTAAGCTTATTTTCAGTAAGCTAAGAATCTACTGATCACGCATAAGTTAATTGAGTGATAATATGATATGGAGCTGATTGGCGACGGAGCCGAAAAACGGCGAACCCCATCGGCTTTGGGCACGTTTGTTTAGTCTTGATAAGGACATTGGTCGTAGATTATGTCCCGTGTAAATACTAAATAAAAATTAAACGACTCCTTTATGTGTTACGCCGGAAGCATTTGTGTATTTGTCTTTTCTTTATATTATCTAAAATTCAAATGGATTCCGTATTTAAAAAAAAAAAACAAATTTATGTTAACTAACTTGATTGTGAAATGTCTTCACACTTCACTAATTCTTCCCAGAAGTAAGTTCTGATGTGTTTCAAGATAAATCATTTGTATGTATGCTCTCTACACTTTCTTTTTATGTATTACAAAATCTATCATAAAATATAAACTGTAGTAATAAGGAATATCATGGATAATAGTACTTCTTTTTATAGACAATGGAGCAAAAAGTACCCAATCTGCATAGTGCTGAACGAAAGGGAAAGTATTCAGGTACTAGAAAAGGAAAATATAGAGGCGGAAAAGAAATTGTCGGAAGCTGCAGCCAATAAGAAGGGCAAAGAGACGCCTGAGGTGGAAAGTGCGGAAACCAACACCAGCCCCGAAAAGAAACGGAAATTCGTGTGGAGACGGCGGGAGAAAAGGTTTGATGACGTTAACTTTCTTGAGATTCTTTTCATAAAACACTCTTTTTCCTCAAATTAGTTCAGTTTATTTGCAACAAATGGGAGACAATCGGTAAGAGAAATAGCTAGATGGATGTCGATCCTCTTACGGTTTGCCATAATTCTTCAGTGTTATTGATATAATATACGGTTCAATTTCCTTATATTAATCCAGCTTTAAGTAAAATTAAGTTATATGATTTCTTAACAAAACTTATTAGTGGATTCGACGATGTTGGCAAAAATCAATTAAATTTCTTCATTTTCTGAAATAAAGCAATCATATAAGAATTAAATGTTGGGAATTTACCACATGTCGTATTATATAATAATATGTACTTAGTAGCTCTATTTTAGTTTTAATTTTAATGCTATTTTTTTGATCCATCTAAATGAAAAAAATTCTTATTCTTACTTTCTATATGATGTTTTACATGTATATAGGATAGTATAGGGTAATAGTATACGTAGTTAGAGTAATTGCCCATTAATGTCAAACGTATCAAGCATTTCTCATTTAATAATATAAAATAATACACTGCTAAAATTGCTCCTACTACGCAAATCCTTGTTAGGATATTTATTTAGGTCAGTTCTTCCTGTCCTTTTAGAGTAATTAATTACCATGTCCGAGCTCAACGATGTACCATTTTACGGTGTCAATTAGCTGTCCTTAATTCTGGCTTGTTTTTTTTAACCCGTTTAGTGATAGGCTAACCAGTATCATCCATTTTTTTATAGTGGATTAAACATTATGAATTAGAATCGACTTAAGTGTAAATCGTAATATTATAAATTAAATCGAGTAAAAGGTAGATTAGTTAAGATTTTGGTTTGCCTACTTTTAAAAAATTACTATTGCAGAAACATATGTTACATATTTTTTGTTTGTGTTTAATATAAACAGCCGATTAACTTCTGTTGGATAAAAGTCCTCCGCACGGATGAAACACAGGGTGAAAGGAGAAAGCGTCCCAATATATTAATTTTTTTTAAGGACCACATGGCTACACAGAATACGTATGGTGGTTAGTGGTTACTTCAGGTCTCAGTGGTTAACTGAGACCAGAAGTGAGTCCACAAGTAGTTACGGATATGATACGAGCTTACTGCAATATGATTTTTTAATGGTTAACTGAGGCGAAAGGTCGGTGAAGTAGGCAGTAGAGTCAGTTTTCGGCGTCATGAAAAAACTATTTTTATATGAAATATATAATTTTATAAAGACTGAGATGACGAGCTTGCGTTGCTGAATGTCAATGGCTCAAAAAGCAACTCCACATAGCAGGTTTTCCATCGTACCCATTCTATTATCGACATTTGTAAGAGTTGTTTGATGAAGGCGCTAACCGTAACAAGGCCGTCGAGTTACTCTACGTTACATATATCTAAGATGTATAGTAAATGTTTATAATTTCCGATACATTCATTGCAATCATGTAAAGAGAAAAGTTCACTTATAATAGAGAAATGAAAAATAACAATAGTTAAATGTATATTATATTAAATTGAACAAGTTAACATAATTTCATTTTACAAAGGTAGTCGAACTGAATTGAATTAACCATGTTACCTGGTCTTAAGAACGCCATATAGCACACTTCTAAAGACGATAAACGTCTATACCTACTTATTTAGATATGGTTATAGCTGGAGTTTTAATACAAGTAAAATTATGAAACTTAAGAATAACATCATGTGTCACAATTAATGTTATTTATTATATAGTAGAATTAATTACAAAATCCATTAAACATGCCTTTTAAAAGTTACCTAACATTATTTTGTATCTATTCTTCCTTTGATTGTACGTATTGCTACCGTATTTATTGGAAGCATTATCTTCTTCACGACACGTAGCCGAGGTTTAAAATTCTTTAAGTGTACTATCCTAAGGTAAGGTAATGTATAAGGTGCGCCGTTGTAAATCTGACATTGTTTGGAGATTCCTTTAGTGCAGATGTCAGTCGCCTAGAAAATGATCTGCTGGTTTGCTGTTTCCAGCTTAAGATAGATATCTTTGACTATTTCGGCGTCTGAACTTCTAGTTGCTCTTAAACTGTCACCTGCGATCGACAACAAGTGACAAAGCCTGAAATTGACAAAGAGTTGCTCGCGAAACAGTTTGTACTGCTTGCGCATTATCTCGTTATAAACACTAAACACTTCCAACCTAGCCTCTATTTCTTAAGCACTCACTGAAAGAACTATCTCAAAGTATATCTTTAATATGAAATCATTTATTTTACAGTATTTCCCATTCGGAAGGAGAAACAGGTAAAGAAGGGCTTCGGCACAGGCTTGTTAGAAAAATGCATAGAGGTTCGTATTATGAACACTCACATAGTTCATCTACCACGTAAGCTTTTAGTGATAAGATTATAATGCTCGGCTCGAACAATACTTGTAGTAAACTGCAGTGTCGTATTTATTTTTTGATATTATATTAAATTGTTATGCCTCTTTAGATAACTATAATACTCAATATTGAATACTGATATCCACTGCTTTGTATGCTTTGTTTAAGTGTTGAGCATAAAAAATATTCTGATTTTTTTATATACTCGTAGTAAGCCTAAACCTTCATGTTGTTATTTATAAGTTGAATTATTCATTTACCTAAGTTACGAATAACAGTATGCAAATACATATCAATGGAGATCATTTTTGGACATTTTATGATTACATTCTTCTTTTAAGTACAAGATATTCAATTACACTATAATAAAGTTTTGTTGGCGATCAATAGGTTGCACGGTTTATATCTAAAGTACTAAAACACTTGTGTTAATATTCTGATTATTGATGTTTGTTTATGCATATTGTAAGTGAACAAAGATACTACAGTATTCAGTGAGTCATATTATCAAAATAAATTAAGGTTTTGACATTCACACCAGACAGGCAATTTTTATGGGGTACATCGAGTACTAAAAACAAAATAAGAGCCAGTTTTAGTTAAAATAATTAAGTAATAAAAAACAATTCATCTTTCTCTTTGTTTTTCAAATCTCTATAAGAAAATTGTAATTTTTTTTTGACAGAGACAAGGCAAAAAGTGATTCTGCCTAACATGTGTAATTTTTATCAATTTAAAAATTTAAATTTAGTTAAAAGTTGGTAACAATTATTTTGATATTATTGTATTTTTGATATTTAAGTATTTTACTTCTAGATTATTTGATCTAAAGATTTTTTAATCTAAATCACATAACGTTATTCTAACCTCTTGATTAATTTGAAAATAAGATACAAATAAATGTTACTATTAACGGTATATTTTCAAATTGATAAAAATTACACATGTGAGGCAGAATCACTTTTTGCCTTTGTCTCTGTCAAAAAAAAAACCATTTTCTTAAGGGATTTGCAAAATAGAGGGAAACAAACTAAGAGGTCTCTTAGAGCCATTCTCTATAACGTATCGTCATTGAGATATAGGCTTACTTTGGTTTAGTTTCTAGGCATCCTTTGTTATTTCCCGTCATTTAACAGATGTATCTAGGTAACTAAACTATAGTAACCCTATCTTTTACAAGGGATAGTTTTTATAAACGGCTATTAAATATAGAATTGCATATCTAGTTACCCGTCATGCTATGGAAAGTTAGAGCTGTATGCACAATATTTTTTCATTATTAGCACATCTAACACTTGTTCATAGTCTTGAATCAGCTACTTTGATTCCTAGGTCACCCTAGAATGTATCACTTTTAAATGTTAGAGAAATGCGACCTGGCGAGGTGTACTAGTTACTGTGCTACAAGTAATTGATTTATTGTGGTGGTGCTCTAGTGTGGCATATGAATGAAATTGGTTGACTTTTACGACGTTCAGTAGCAGTTCAATCTACTTGATTTGAGACTTGTAAAATATCGCTACGTAACTTTAAGTTTAAAGTTACGTTGAAACAATTGAACATAATTGATAATATTATTGGTTGACTGTACTGTTCGTTTTTTTCTATTTGTTTAAAATCTTATTTGTGGACAATTCTGTTTATAAAATCAAATTACTGCTGTACATAAAGATTGAGTTAGTGCTTTACTCATTTTAAATTTTTATTAAGCAATAATCACAAAATTATTTATATTCACAGACAAAAAACCCGACAATCTGTCAACGTGTCTGGAAACAAATGAAGGTCAAGCCGAAAGGAACATAACATTTGAAGATACGTTATTCCACGATGCGGAGATGGATTTCACTACCAAATCGACAACCAGCACTAAGGACGACGTCGAAGAAGATTTGGATGAGACGGAATTGTCCAGGATTAAAGAATTCTTGGAGGAAACGGTAATTTTTTTAAAGTATTGCAAACTAACGCTGGACCAGGAATCAAATACCGCTAGGAGCAGTTGTTTTTGACAAATAGTACACTAATCATATTATCATATTTATTAATGTATGATATACAAAAACGGAACGTTCTCCCAGCACTATTGCTCTTTCACTACAGCATTGGGTCCTTCAAGCGACACGTGAAAAAGCGTCTTGCAGGCCGCCAAGGCGAGGGCGGCTAGTACTGCTTAATCTTTGCTCAGCTAGTCTTCACATCTAGATTTACCAACTTTACTATAAAAAAAAAACATATATACAAGTATCACAATACATTGAATTAATTGATAGAATTTTTTTAAGTATACAATTTTCCTTTTTGTTTCATTTCGTTATACTTGCCTAGATATATAATAAAAAATGCAAAAATTAGTTACGAAGGATCATATAGTTCCTGAAAATATTTAAAAATATTAGTCAAACAATAAAACATTTTAGTAAATATACGTACGTAAAATATAATAAACTTCTATATTAAGGCATGTTAGTTTAATGCTAATGGCTTAGATACGGCTGTTATAATTGGCATGATGACAAATTTTGAGAGACTGTTCTATAATATTCGGAAATATATATTAATTACAACAAACATAATATTTCTGCTGTAAATTAAGGTTTAGTATTTAAAAATTACTTTTTAATTCATAAATTTAAAATATGCACCAAAACACTTCAAAGTGTCATGGCGTCACCTGTGACGTCACTCTAGAGTACAAGGATCATTCGACAGTTGTAAACATTGACACACTCTTGATTAATTTCAAAATTTTACATTATAAACATGAATTCGAAAGCATATAGGTGGTGTTCCGTCCCTCTGTGTACTAACACGTCCATAAAAACTCCTGAAAAGTTATTTATATTGGTTCCTTCTAACAAGACAATACGGAATAAGTGGCTTAAACTTGCAAGACGTGATTTGAAAGGAATATTACCCACTACTCAGCTTTATTTTTGTGAAGATCACTTTGACGTAAGTATTTCCTTTTTTAATTTGTAGATTTCATGTTGATACTAAATAAATGTGACCATTATTAGATGATGTCAACATAAACAAACTTTTTGGAGGTTAGGGATATCTTACTTAGTCACATTCTCGATGATCTATTATAAAGGTATTTTATTTCATTTTCAGTTACCGAATGATATGGAAAATTATATGCAATATCACGTGATGGGGTCAGTGTCGCAGATTCGAATGAAACGAGGGTGCGTTCCCTTAAAATTTGAATGTCAACCCGGTAGAAAAAAACGAACTTCCGACACAAACGTAAGACAATACATTGCGAAAAAGCAAAGAAGAGAAGTAATTGAAGAATTTGAGCAAGAATTACAAGAAATAACAACTACAACTATTGCTACAGAACAGCTAGAACTTGAAGACCCTTCACCCGGAGCATCAGCCATGCAGGAAAATATTACACAAGATGCACCTAAAATAGCACATAAATCCATTCAAGTGTATATGACAAATAAGTTCAGAAGTAAAGCTGTTCAAACAGAAATAAATTCAGTAGAGCAGATGACATCACCGTTGAGACCCTTTTGTCGGTCTGCTTTTACTTCACCATTTAAAATCAAAAGTGACAAAACTGCCAAACCATCAACATCCAAAATTAATAGCAAATTAATAGGTATTCAGGCGGATTCTGACAATGATATGTCATACACACCGTCTGTGGCGCATTGTGAATCAGCATCAGTGACATCTTTAAAAATGAAATCGTCTTCAGATTGCAGCGAATTAATTGAATATGATAAGAAACAAGAGGCATCAAGAATTTTGGCATATACAATGCAGAAAATAGTGAATAACCCGCGGTCTTACATTGGAGTTCCTAAAAGTTGTTACTTTCTAATAGATTTAATTCAAAGAAAGTTAAATATTCCCACACACCATATAGTTTTCTGCTTAAAAAAAATTAAATTAAATAATAGTTTCAGAGAGCTTTCTGATGACTTTTCTATTTCTCCGACATATGCTAGCAAAATATTTCTGAAAGATATACCGCTGATAGCTAGTTTGATGCGACCTTTTCTTGTTGCATTAAATGAAGATTCCATAAGAAAAAATTTACCTATGGCCTTTAGGCATAAATTTTATAATGTAAGCTGTATAATAGACTGCTTAGAAATTGAGGTACAAAAGCCTTCAAAAGCACTGAACCAGTCTCTCATGGTCAGAATACAAAAAAGCTAACACCATCAAGTATCTTGTGTCTTGTACTCCTAATGGATTAGTGAATTATATTAGATTTTATAAAATGTTTGCTACCAGGCATGTGTGTGATGGCTGACAGGGGGTTCAAACATGTAGAACAATATTTGAGACAACAGGGAGTACACTTAGTACGACCTCCAAGTGTTGCAACTGGTACAAAGCTATCAAAACATGAGGCAAGGGAAACAAAACAAATCGCAAGCTTAAGAATTCATGTGGAGAGAGTGATTAGACGCTTACGTGAATTCAGTATGTTAAAGCCGCATGCATGTGTAAATCTTAACCTTGTCAAAGTACTAGATGATGTTATTACCATTGCCTGCGGATTGATTAACTTGCAAGATTCTTTGATTAAATAAATACATAGGAATGACCTACTCTTTGTATATCTTTATTTTGTAAATACATACATACTTACCTATATTAAGTTTCAACCAGTTTGTGTGGTATGCATACAATGTTAAATCTATTATTACTTTTGTTAAAATCACTACAGCTACAGAACTGACAATAACTTTTAACCTGTAAACTGCTCACTAGAAACCATTGCTAACTCTGTATTACTATTTCAGGAAAAATAAATATAAGTAATGTAGGTAGGTAATTTAAAATATTGTATTGTAGGTAAGTATATATGCAAGGAACAGCTGAGGTTTGTCTTAAAAAAATAAAACAAACATTTATCTTTATAACATAAACTGGCTTTTTATTTATTTACACTTTTATACAATACTGGATATACATTTTCCTTCCACAAAGGAACAATAACCTTAAGAAAATCTGATACATACTTTTCATCATACATAATTTCCATTACATCTACTTTCTTATTGGCACTGTAGTTGCAGTCAGCTACACAGAAGTAGCCTTTTTTATGTCCTGTCAGTAACATTTGAAGTTGCATTTGCACATAAAACTTCTGGGTTGGTTTCCCATTATTTACATAATTTTTCATGTTTTTTTCACTCATAGGACACTTAATTTCAATAATACTATTGTCACAGATCCCATCAGGTGAACCTGCTAGCATGGGATAGTTTTTAGACAACATTAAACCACATATTTTTATTTTTTTTCCCAGGTTGGCACTAACAGTTTTCCTCACATCATCCTCCAATATTCTACCACGTTTCATAGCTGTTGTGTCAGGGATTTTTCCACCCATTATTACTGCCATCAGAGTGCCATCACTGGTTTTACATCTACTGAATTCATAGGCTCTTGAAGCGGTCACTCTGCCATACCTTAATTCGTACCAAAGCCTGCTTTTATGTTGCTCCCTTGTTTCTTTTTCTACATTATTGATGTCAGCATCAGAAAATGTCACTCTTTCCAAAAATTTATCACAAGATTTTTCTTTATATTTCAGCACTAAATTGTCCATCGATAGACTTTGAAGTCTATCCAAAACATATTCATTTTGGTATTTCATTAATTCACACTCGGTAAGCCTTCTTCTCTTCCCTTCCTCTAAAAACTTTTTAAATACTTCGGTATCTGACGATATGCTAGGGCTGCCTTTAGATAATTCCTTAGCAGTTATGTATTTAAGGGTACTCCCAACTCTGGAAAGCTTGGATTTCATCCAATAGCATTCTATGGATGTGCAAGACGGGTCCTCACTCCTCCGATGAACCCACATTAAGAATGCCATGGCATGTTTGCAGCCTCCTTGTGAAGCCACACAATCATGACATTCTACTGACTTCACTGTTTCTTCCTGTTCGTCAACTGCCAAAGACACTCCATACAACTTTGCATGTACTTTATGTTCTGGGCAGATTTTAGCTTTTATCGTGCACAAATTTCCTTCGCGTTTGAGTTGAACATAGCTTATAGCATCATCACCATAAGATACCAGTGGCGTGGGGTGAAAAAAAAGGAAGGTAAAGCCGGACCAAAAAACGGCTAATGCGTAATTAAACAAAATATCATATTATAAAAAAATATGCAATAAATTACATACCTGACCTGAGTGTGTTCATGTGTTGTGTTAGTTTACCTTTTCCATAACTACGACGAAATGTTAGGTTTGGTGATTTGCTTGCGTTGCGTGCGTTGTATGCAATTTATCAGTTGTTAGTGTTCACCACCTTCACCATACATGACATCACTGGTATTATATGAACAGTGCATGTCGAGTATGATAAAAGTGGCTTTGAAAAAAGCCGTTTTAAGCACACGTCACTCGCACAGGGGTTATAATATATAGAAAAACAAGAACCAAAAATAAGTGAAACTTCACTTGCTGAACATATTCTACTAACTATATTATTACAAATGGTGAATGTTTTTACTTAATTACGCGAAAATGGATTAACGAATTTGGATGAAATTTGGCATGCATGTAGCCTTGGACACGGAATAGAACAATCAACATGGCCTGAATTCCACACATACGAAATCGCAGGCATAAGCTAGCAAATAAATATCAGTAGAAATATTGGATGTTTTTATTTTGTTACTTGTCGTTTGTCGTCTGTCTTCGCCATATATATATTCTATAACCCGATAAATTTACGTAATATTTTTTTTGATAAATTATTTATTTATACATGATTTTAAATTATAAATTATTTTATTTGTATTCTAACATAATTCTACGGTTTTTCTTTACGAAATGAGCCAGAATCCTTTCATAAAAGTCGCTTTTTTGTTGCAATTTTAACAATAGATGTTTTTCAATTGATATTACTCCGAGATTTGATAATCTTGCCTCACTTTGGCTGTTTCGTGTATAAGTATGAATCCGCTTCAATGCCGAAAACGACCTTTCCGCGGAAGCCACCGATACGGGAAGAGTCAAAATAATTTGACATAAAATTAAAAGCTGAGGAAAAGCTTCATTCAACGTGGATTTAAAAAGATATAAATAAAGTTCGTAAACATCTAAATTACTAATTGATGAAGTACTGTATAAAACTTTTAATTCGTTTTTTAAGGCGTGAAAATCAAATATATTTGGAAATTCGGATATTAATTTAGACACGCTTTCCTCAGGAAAACTACTACGGTAACTCGCGTATTTCGATTTGTTGACTAAATCAAGAAAAGTTAAGTTCTGAATCCAGCCGCCGGCGTCGTCGTGGTGGTTCACAATATTCCTGAATACTACTGAAAATAAAATCAAATTGCTTTAAAAACTCTTCTGACATCCAAGATTGAAATGCATTTATTTCTCTAACTGAGGTTTCGATGTCGACTTGTTTGGTTTGAAGCAAAGCAAATAAAATGTCAGTTCTGGCAAAAATCTCCGAAAAAACATGTAAAAGGAAACAAAATTGCATATCTTCTAATTTACTTACAAACGACTCCGACATGGATACAGAATCAACATCCCACGATTGGGGATCATCTAATATATGATTAAACGTTTCAATCATATCTAACCTGCAATTAAATATAACATTAATAATGCGTGAATGATAATGCCATCGCGTTTCAGCTACTCCAGGCATACGACGGTCGGAAAACTGTTTTAAAAGATTTGACCGCTTCGACGATTTGTTGAAAAACCTGACAATTCCATTGATATGACCAAAAAATGATTTTAATTCCGAAATATTTTCCAAGGATTTGCTTAAAACCAAATTAAGTATATGAGCATAACACGGTACGAAACGTGCGAGAGGGCATTGACCCCGTACTAAAGACTGAACGCCTCCGCGTTCACCTGACATAACGGCCGCACCGTCGTATGTCTGACCGATCAATTTGTCTTTGCATCGATATTGTTCAAGAATATTAAGCAACTGAGTCGCTAATACAGCCGCTGTCCGGCTTTCACTAACGTCGTAAAAACCTACAAATCTTTCCTCCAGACCGTTTTCGGTTAAATAACGAAATATGACTGATAATTGTTCCCTATGACTAACGTCTGGGGTTTCGTCTATCATGACTGAAATGAATTTAACTTGGCTAATCTCAGACCTAATCTCGTCTAAAATTAACTAAACTTAATTAACTTAATTAAGTAAACTGTGTTTGTGTGCGTTTGCTATTTCAAATACATTGCGTATCTTGTATACGGGATATAGAAGAATATTTTTACAAAGCGCGCAATGTAATTATGGCGTTTGCAATCCGAAAGCCGTTGAACTTCGGCTTACATTACAAAGCGGGGTAAGCTATTATTGAAAATAATAAAAAAATTATTAGTGATCGCCAAGGCAACCCGATGGGAATCGTGTTATATGCACGCGTCGCCACTGTAAGATACCCTAGCGGACCTGAAAAAAATAAAGCAATGGTAAATAATTAGTTGCAAAAAGAAATATTCAACATAACCATAACCTCAAATTGCAACATTGGATATTATACTGAAATAGGTACAATCGCTATGCTTTGTATCTATTTTTATGATTTTAATAACTGATTAACTGTTTATTAAAGGGTACTTACATGGAAGTCTTAAGTTCAGTTCAGTTCTTCAGTGTATTATAATCAATTTACTCAAAAGAAATTTAAGTTAAAAACCAAATAAAAACGGCGTATTTAATGATAAAAACGAGCGAGTGTCTAATTATGTACTGAATTACATGTAAACAGAGAGAAAGAACTCTAACGTGACGTCACGCGCTTTGATTGGCGTTCAACATTTCATGGCGGATTGCCGTATTTAGTGATTTTATTTTATCAATTAAATAATAATCTTGCTTTTAATTATAAAAATAATCAGTGTTTTTTAACCAAGCATTTAGGTATATTATACACACAAATTATTTCAATGAAATTTACTTGCTGTCATCATGCCTATTCTTTTACCTGTAATATATGTGCAAGCCGTATTAAATTTCACTTCGTCGTTAAGTAGATCAAGGTGAATGTATTAACTGACATATTAAATTGCCTATATAAATAAATCTCAATTTTGCTTGGTCAGGAATCCGAGACAGGCGTAGAAGGAACGGCGGAAGGAGAATGGAGCATCCACGTGAGACGGTCTGCAGATAAACATTCGCATTTATATTTATTCGCGCGTACCGGGAGAGACAAACATGAATGGTCAGTTTATTTGTAGTTAGTATTTTTAAAATAACTATATTTTTTGCTCTACAAAGCCGCTGCAACTACTAGAAATAAGGGTGACAATACTTGTAACGTCGACTTCATATCCAGCTATACATTTTGACTTCAATTTAATTAATGCATTTAAAACAACGACTGCAAATGTCTTGTCTTTATTTAAATTTTAATAGCACAGTTTAGAATAGTGCGATCTTTTTTATAAAAATAAAAAAGATCGTGAAAAAGCGTCAGGTGGCTTTGTGCTAAGTTTCGTAACCTCGACTTTTGGTAAAGTGAACTTTGATTGATTACTGTCGCCTATTCTATTAAGATCCTCGCTGGCCTAATGGTTATGGCGACTGCTCAGAATTGCAAGTAGATGCATCTTATCGTAATTTTTTTTCTATACATTAAAAAAATATTTGCAATATTTAAAAATAAAATAATTTAAATAAGATTAAACATTTTCAACTCTTTTATATGCATGTAACTGTCGTTAACCGATTCGTTGTTGATGGCACGTCTGTCGTGCCATCACTTTCTTTTGCGTGTGGCCTTAGCCACTGAAAGTGTCATTTTTAAATCGATGATAACTCCTTCAAATTAAGTTTTAGGGAAATCAACCTAGAATAAAACTGTCTTCATTTTTCACGTAAATCAAGCTCGTAGCCTTCGTTTTTGGTAATTGTATGTAGCAACGAATCGGTTAATGCGGACGAAACCAATGTATTCACGTGACCGCTTATCATTCAATCATTTCTACCACCCTTGTTTATATAAAAGTACACTATCTCGTAATTTCTTTTTTACTTAGCAGTGAGTGATAGGTAACGTCTTGTTCGAAAGGTTTCGTCGGCTAAATACAGCGGTGCTAGATGCGAAGGCGGCGTCGCCCGAAATATCTGCGGCAGAGGAGCGCAGTGCTAGTGAGCCTGCCGACAATAAAGATGGCGTCGAGATGACCGTCTTCAAAGTCACGGAGAAAGACACTGTCGCCTTCGCCAAGACTGTTGTAAGAATAATAATAATCTTTTGGAGTCCTACCTGACTCCTTGAATAAGTTTATTTATTTTATTTATTTATTTATAAAAAATGTAAGTTCACAGAGATGTTCTCCAAAACACATGCAAGTCACAAAAGCAATTATAAAAGAATGCAAAAATTAATATTAATAGTAGGCAAGGGTCAAGAATTATGAATTAACTTAGGTATTAACTGTCAGCATTTTTTTATTTCTTAGGATATGAAACCTAGCAGCTAATTGCCTAATAAACATAATCTTTATATGTTATTCAATTTAATTCACTCGCGACTTCAAGGCCCACAGAATTTGGCTATCAGAGTACCTGGGTAACCAAGCTTCGCTGCTGTGTTATTTCTAAAAATACAAGAAGTAACAAAGTGATTTTTTCAAAAAAAACTGGTTGGTTGCCTGTAAAGTCGGTATACGGGCGAAAGTTTTACGTGACAACGACTTTGAGTGGTAAAATAATTTTAATGTGAATATTCATTCGTATAGTAGGAAGAAGGATGAAATAATAGTAACAATTTAAAACATTTATTTAACATTTTTGTCACGTCAAAAAACTTTTTGACGTGACAACGTCTTATAAATTGGTTTGCCGGGTGACACTTCAAGAAACTGCGTTACGCTCCGCTCACGTTATGCGCTTACAATGAGAGCGAGTGAGAGGCACGCGTCCCTTCCACTCGGGCATGGTTAGCCCGCCTAAGAGCGAGAGAGACAGACATAAAAAGTGGAAGGGACGCGTGCCTATAAATTAATGTTTTAAATATAATTCTTTGTATAAATAAATGTTTTAAATTGTTACTATTATTTCATCCTTCTTCCTACTATACGAATGAATATTCACATTAAAATTATTTTACCACTCAAAGTCGTTGTCACGTAAAACTTTCGCCCGTATACCGACTTTACAGGCAACCAACCAGTTTTTTTTTAATGAAAAAAAGCATTCTCTTATTAAAGAAATCCTACTAAATAGCTAAACTATCAGTAAGTATTATAAACATAATTTAATGAATTAGGAAATCCATTTCAATCTAAAGTTTACGTACTCATACATATTATTTGAAGAATATGAATGAGTAGGTTTTAGAACTGAGTAGGCAAAAGAAAAGTCAATCGCAACATGGTTCTTTTTAGTCAAAAAATTTGAAAAAATGAGAAGTCTAGTAAAAGTTCCTTAATAGTGTAATTCTATTAAGCGCAAGGAGATGGGCAGCAGCATCTCTTTATGCGTACGGGTCATACTGCGATCGCCAACCCGCTTGCCAAGCGTGGCGATTATGGCAAAACCCCTCAAATGGATAGGCACAACAAGAAACGGCCCCTAGTCCCCGGCAGCCAAACCATTCCTAGTTACGGTAGCGGCTACGGTAACGGTGCGGCAGGGGGTGCGAAGAATCTCCGGGTAGGTTGCGGCTACCAACACCGACGACTGGACCTGGCAACATATAACACGCGCACATTGAGGACCGACGCGAAAATTACAGAGTTGGAAGAAGTTATCGGCAAGTTACACTGGGACGTCATCGGGTTGTCTGAAGTCCGAAGAGAGGGAGAGGACACGATAATTCTGGACTCCGGTAACTTGCTGTACTTCCGAGAGGGCGACCAACTGTCCGTGGGTGGTGTCGGGTTTATCGTCCACAAGTCCCTCGTCAACAACGTGCTATCCATCGGTAGTGTTTCCAGCAGAGTGGCATACTTGGTACTCAGAATATCATCACGATATTCGTTGACGGTCATCCAAGTATACGCCCCAACCTCGAAACACGACGATGACGAAGTGGAGGCTATGTATGAGGAGATTTCTAGGGCCATACATAGTCACAAATCCTACTACACGGTTGTGATGGGGGACTTCAATGCAAAGTTGGGGAAGCGCTGCGGTGACGAGTTGAGAGTGGGGCAATTTGGATTTGGAGAACGGAACGATAGGGGCCAGATGCTGGCGGACTTTATGGAGAGGGAGAACCTCTATATGATGAACTCCTTCTTCAGAAAGCCCGTAACTCGCAAATGGACCTGGATAAGTCCCGACGGCAAGGTCAAAAATGAGATTGATTTTATCATGTCAACGAGGAAGCAAATATTCAATGACGTCTCTGTGATCAACGCTGTTAAGACAGGGAGCGATCACCGACTGGTAAGAGGCACATTGAATATCAACGTGAAGCTTGAAAGATCGCGACTGATAAAATCTACGCTCCGACCAGTGCCGACCCAGATTCAAAACCCCGAACGCTTTCAGCTCGAGCTCCAGAACCGCTTCGAGACCCTTGATAACAGCATAGATGTGGACGATCTGAACGACCTGGTGGTGGATGCTGTCCGTACGGTAGGGTCAAAATACTTCAAAACCCACCGTCCCAAATTGAAGAAACTCTCCGCACATACACTCGAACTCATGGATAGGAGACATGAAATGAGACTGCAAGACTCAGCGGATGCCCTACGTTATAGACAGCTTAATAGACAGATCTCGAAGTCGCTGACGAGCGACCTTCGCCAATTTAATACCGAGCGTATTAAAGAGGCCATAGAGCGGAACAAAGGCTCCAAAGTGTTCGCTAGAGATCTGTCTATTGGGCAAAGTCAACTGACGAGGCTGAAAACTGAGAAGGGCAGTATCATCTCATCGACTCCTGAAATCTTGAGAGAGATTGAGAGTTTCTATAAGCAGCTGTATTCCAGTATCACACCAGGCCAAAGCAGAGCTCGAGATCCTAGAGCCAAGCTTACCCGACACTATACCGAAGATATCCCGGACGTCAGCCTGTACGAGATTAGAATGGCCCTCAAACAGCTAAAGAACAACAAGGCGGCGGGAGATGACGGAATAACAACCGAGCTTCTGAGAGCGGGCGGCACGCCGGTACTTAAAGTCCTCCAGAAGCTCTTCAATTCTGTCATCGTCCAGGGCAAAACGCCGAAGGCATGGAGCAGAAGTGAGGTGATTTTGTTCTTCAAAAAGGGCGATAAAACCCTACTGAAGAACTACAGACCCATCTCGCTTCTGAGCCATGTCTACAAGCTGTTTTCGAGGGTCATTACGAATCGTCTTGCTCGCAGGTTTGACGACTTCCAACCTCCCGAACAAGCCGGTTTCCGAAAAGGCTTTAGCACCATAGACCACATTCATACGCTGCGGCAGGTTATACAGAAGACCGAAGAGTATAATCGGCCACTTTGCTTGGCGTTTGTGGACTATGAGAAGGCCTTTGATTCGATCGAGACTTGGGCGGTGCTGCAGTCTCTCCTGAGGTGCCAAGTGGACTACAGGTATATCGAAGTGTTAAGGTGCCTGTACCAAAACGCCACTATGTCGGTCCGAGTACAGAGCCAGAGCTCTAATCCTATCCAACTATAGCGAGGAGTGAGACAGGGAGACGTTATCTCTCCGAAATTGTTCACTGCTGCGTTGGAGGATATTTTTAAGCTTCTGGACTGGAATGGACTTGGCATCAACATCAACGGCGAGTACCTGACGCATCTTCGGTTTGCCGATGATGTGGTCCTAATGGCTGAGACCTTAGAAGACCTGAGCACCATGCTCGAAGATCTCAGTAACGCATCCCAACGAGTGGGTCTTAAGATGAACATGGACAAGACGAAAATTATGTCCAACGCCCATGTTACACCCGCTCCAGTAAATGTTGGGAACTTTACACTCGAAGTTGTTGACCACTATGTTTACCTAGGACATACAATACAGTTAGGTAAGTCCAACTTCGAGAAAGAGATCTCTCTTCGAATCCAACTCGGGTGGGCAGCGTTCGGGAAGCTGCGATACATTTTCGCGTCCAAAATACCTCAGTGCCTTAAGACGAAAGTCTTTAACCAGTGTGTGTTGCCAGTGATGACTTATGGCAGTGAAACGTGGTCGTTCACTATGGGTCTTGTCAGAAGGCTCAAGGTCGCCCAGCGGGCAATGGAGAGAGCTATGCTTGGTGTTTCCCTACGCGATCGAATCAGAAATGAGGAGATCCGTAGGAGAACAAAAACCGCCGACATAGCTCAAAGAATTGCGAAGCTGAAGTGGCAATGGGCAGGACACATAGCAAGGAGAACCGATGGCCGTTGGGGCGGAAAGGTTCTCGAATGGCGACCGCGTGCCGGACGACGCTCAGTGGGTAGGCCCGCTACGAGGTGGACCGACGATCTGGTCAAGGTCGCGGGAAAACGCTGGATGCGGGCAGCACAGGACCGATCGTTGTGGAGATCCTTGGGGGAGGCCTATGTCCAGCAGTGGGCGTCGTACGGCTGATATGATGATGATGATGATTAAGCGCAATATTTCATATCTTTAAAAACTTCACTAATCACTTTGATTAAATCGGCTTTACATCTGTTACCACCTTAATCACTTTCCGCTTTATTTGCCTTATCAAAGTGAGTGAGTTGACAGGTGGAAGATGAATTATTTTTCATTTCACGATTAGCAGCTCTATATTGTTTGTATTGGTTATATTTCATTGTTTTCAGAACAAAAACTCAGAATCGGTTTCGGAAGCCGTGACGATATCCACTGCCGGCGGGGCCCAGCGGACTCTAGCTGACATGGAAGCGTATGAGAAGCCATTCTGGCCGTACTTGCTCAAAATAATTCAGGTATGTATGATAGGCAGTAGTTTAAAGGATGTTCGATGGTACAACGACTGCTGTTAACCACGCGACTGTACGACTTAAGCACCTTCCAGAAGGGCCAGTAATCGGAGTGGCCAAAAATTTAATAGCGTGAGTTCGTTATTACTTAAGAACTTACGTTCATTCATTACTCTCGGCTGCATTAGCTGTTGTTAGCATAAATCCGCTGTAAATTGCACCAATCAATCAATAAATTGGTTAGGTGGCCTACAGGTTATAGGACCAGTTCCCCAATAGGGCAGGCATTAATATGCTGTTATAAGTCAAGAGTTCATTAACTTTTCTATTTTTTTCTCAATTCAACTAATATTTAACGCTAAATATATTTTTAAAAATATTGAACTGCAGCTTTAAACACATTCAACATTTCTTCTAAACCGTTGTTTGTATCACAGCAAAATATTTCAAGGGGATCCTTGTAATTTATTACGCCAATTTTTTTCATATGATTAGATTTAAATGAGGTATATATTTATTACCATACATTTATATAATATTTGCATTGACAACAGACCCACGATATGTCATTGAAACAGACCAGCGAAGTGGGCGTGATGTGTCAATTAGAGCCGACGCCACATGACCGGAGCAAAAACAAAAAGAAGAAAAAGTCTAGCGTTTGTTATACTTATTACTTTGTATGTCTGAGTCGTAATAACTAGATTGTTCGTAGATCGATTATTTATAAATGAGGTTGAAATAATTATATTTATTAATTGGGTTATTTCGGTCGAAAGCATGTAACAATTTCGGGGTAAGGTTATTTCCAAATTAAAAGATGTTAATACATAATTTAGTAGTTTAGAATATTTACAGAAAACGTAATATGTATAAGTAAAGTTGGTGAATTAGAAACATTTAGTTTTTATTATATATTTATATATTCGTTTCAAAATAAAGTAACCCATATTTATTGTTTTTATTTTTACGGTGTTTGGTTTTTTGATAATAAAAAAACTGAGGATCGATAGTCAGAATATTTTTTTCCTTTTGCCACTATCAGAAAAGTGACAAAGTTTAATCAGAATTGTCATGTCATAGTAACATTTCTTTGTCAGTGAAAAAAGAAATAAAAAATGATTCTTTCTAAGATCTTCAACAAATAAAACCGGCCAATTGTGAGTCGGATTCACGCTCCGCTCCGTTCAAACTTGTTAGTAGGTACTGAGATTTTTTTTGTGTTTTAACTACTACTGTATAATTTTCTTTTTTATTCCTTTACTTGGAGCTACTAACATTGCTTCTTGTCAAATTCCATTATTCTAGGTCAACAGCTCTCTTTAGGTTTTGGTTCCTCGGGAATGTCAAAATGTGCGACATTAATGGCCGTATCCTTTAATTGCGTTAAAAGTTTAATTTTTCACTGCTTTGAGTAATTGCAAACCGACGTATTTGGTATTAATTTAATTTGATGACACCTCAACGCGTCCCTGAGAATGCTCTTCGCATTTACAGTCACACGCAATACGAAGTGCTCCTATAAAATATTTCGTTATATGTGAGATACGGAACCCTTAAAAAAAAAGGTAGCTATAAAAAATAATAATTTTGTTAAATGTTCCTTTAAAACCCCTTCGTAAAACAGTTTTTTGCACACATAGAACGTATGTACTATCCCATGGCAAATATATTGACCTTTATCAATTAAATAAGTGCCTGCAGAAGTCTATATGAATGTTAAATTAAAAATAAATTCTATTTGTTTTGTGAATACAGACGAAAACGCCATCTCTAACGTGCCAATGCCGGTTGCTGCCGGCTGAAGTTACGTGGGTGAACACATTGGTAGCGCGGATCATATACGACGTGATGCGGGACCCCGTTACCATAGCACGCCTACAAAATAGGATACAGAGGAAACTTAATACCCTTAAGGTACTCGGTGACTTTAATTTACTAATATCTTTTTAACACTAAAGAGCTCCTTCTATACTAAGATAGGATGGGAGTATTTAAAAGTGCAGCGTATTACAATTTATTATGTTTTGAAGTGAATAGAGCCTCTAAAATGTCCCTCTGAACTTTGGACCTAAATATTTGAATCCTAGAGAATATAAGTAATTTTTACAATTTTCACAAATAATGTCTTAAACACCAAGGATATTTAACGTTATTTTCAAATTTTTAAAATTTGCTGTGTCATCATTTACTTTTTTGTGTGTTTAACTATTTTCACAACACTCATTTCTAAAATATATCTGTAACTTTTTAATAATTAAAATGAAATAAGTATTTACTGTTCCTGTACCCACTCCGGGTACCAGTATGCGTGCAATGAATAAAAATATATTTTTTTTTTTATCGAGTCCCATAATCACCAAAGAGTATCATAAAGCCCTGCTGATTAACCAAGCCAACGTAATAGAAAAGCATATTACCACATAGAAGTCATAACAGTTGGCTCTAAGAATATGTATTAAAGGATTTATGTATTTTCGAAATCGTCTTAGTACGCACAAATAGTCGTAATATAATGGATACTGGGTTTAAAATAGTATTTTGGGTATAGCTGCCTTCGTTCATGAGCCCGCTAGCAGTGACGGAGCTGTCACTGAATGGTGCGTGTCCGCTAGTAGAACACGTGGCTGCGCCCACGTGGGACGAAAGAGGCGTGTGGCTCGACGCAGACCTACGGTACGAGGGAGGAGCCTACATCGCCATACTCACGCAGCTCAACCTTATGAAACTGAAGGAAAAGAGTGAGTATACAAAACAATAATTGCATTAAAATATAAAACCTTCAATCTACCCTGGAATATCAAATTTCCGATACTGATATTTTACGTTCATCATTAAGAACCTATCAATGTTCGCACTTCTCGTAAATCTCTGAATATCTCGTAAATCATATATTTTGTCAAAAAAAGTTAAACTTATGATTCCACTTATCGACAAAATATGTATTACCCAACGAAGTTACTCTTAGCTGACGATAGGGAGAATAGGCTGTATAACCCACCACACAAGTGTTTATGGGTGCACTTTGGCCGGAACAAACGATTTAACCGAAAACCGAAACCGCCATCCGAAGCACAGATAAAATCTAGTTAGTAAATTTTTGGTTTCCCATCCGATGAACAGCGACTCCTGTGTTATTGAACTCCTTACATAAAAAAGAAAAAAGTAATTAGAGCTACAAAAAGATTTACACACTACGATCAAAACTGTTTTTTTTTTCAGATGTAACTTTAGAAGAACAGTTGTTAACAACAACTAAAGACTCCATTGATAAAGACGCATGTTCAAACACATCGGGGGATACAGTTTTAGATAACCTAAAGGTGAGCCAGTTTCTTGTTGTCTTGGCAAATTGAGTTTGAAATGGTCATCTCATAGAATCTGAGGATATGTCAAACAATTTTTTTTATGCCGTTTCATCGGTATTATTGAAATACATGAAATACTGCCTTTCGTTTTTGAAAATGAAAATAACTTAATTCAGAAGCATTTTCAAATAAGTTGTTTTGAATAGTTCATCTTTTTCACCTATCACCCATTCAGGTCATCTTTTAACTTATAAGAACGGGCGCAAACAAACTCGTCACCATACATAATCCACAAAAACCAATATTATTCTATTAACTTAATATTTCATATTAATAACCCAGTGACATGCATGGAACTACTATAGTCGTACTAAGTACTCGCACTATGAATTGAGTCGTCGGCCCATAAATTCAGTAGTAAAAAAAATATGTAACGACTTGTGACTTATCGATAGGTAGTGACTAGATGACTCAGACGCAGATGAAAATGAATATTAGGTATATTTTAACTGTTAGTATTTATAAATGCTTATTATATTTGTTAGTTAAGAAACTTACCGTAACATTCATCGATATTGACTAGGGAATCGTACGTGTATAGTATGGCTATACAGATATAAATATGGCAGTATGGCTAATACAATGATTTCTGACCCGACGACTCAGTTCTTAACTCTAACTGCATTTCTTTACTGTAATTTAAAATATACCGAGATTGTTTCCCTTTAATTATTTGAATAACTTTTCGTTAGATTCTATTGCCGCGACCTTTAGTGTCGATGTTCTGCATTACAGGATGTTTTCGCTGTCTATAATTTTACTTATATATAAAACATCAAAAAAGTAATCAATGCCAAGTCTCGCCAAAAAATCGTTTGGACCGATAGTCCAAGCGATTTTTGCCTGACAACCTTACTCACCTATATTGATTTGGATCAACTAGTAATTGAAGGATCACAGAAGGAAGTTAAACATCCATTATTTATAACAATAATAAAATTACATTTCTCTTTATATGTTATCGAAATAATAAAATGTATTGTAATTAATAGAAACGAAAACCTGCCATTTACGACTCGGAGGTTGAGGACTCTGCAGAATCCAGCAGTGACGACGACAGTCCCCCAGTGCAACCCGTAGACAGCAATATCAATATACCCCTCTCAGAATCAGTGTAAGTATTGTTAAGTAATATTTGATCGTGCAGTTTTGCGTTCACTTAATGAAAATGTAATCTTATGTACACGGTTATAACAAGGAGCAGAAACTTCGAGATTAAATAAAAGCATGTTTTATAATTTTTATATATTTTATGCATTATAATGCGATCTTATAAGATAAATTATTATAATAGAAAAAATCGACTCGGTTCACAAGTGAATTCTCAGGCGGGAATCGAATCCGCAACCTTTGGAAATCCGGTCCAATGCTCTCCCAATTGAGCTACCGAGCCTTGTGAACACTCGTCGAAATTTTCTAGTACCTTCCTGATTTTACGCTGTAGGCCAGCGTTGTTTCATCAATGAGAGGAACATCCTCTCGTATTCGAAAGAAACATTTTTTACAAATATTTGATCAATCCATTAAGATGAAACAGCCATTGTAGGTTTATAATTTTTATATATTTTTTATGCATTTTCAATGCGATCTTATAAGATAAATTATTCTAATAGAAAAATACTAGAAAAAATCCACTCGGTTGACAAGTGAATTCTCAGGCGGGAATCGAACCCGCAACCTTTGGAAATCCGGTCCAATGCTCTCCCAATTGGGAGTCTATTTTTTCTAGTATTTTTCTATTATAATAATTTATTTTAAAAGCAAGTTGTTGGTTTTCGTAAAAAGCGTTTGTTATCATTACTATTAAGCAAAATAAAATTAGTGAGTTTAATAAAGGTTTACCGCCACATCGCAAGAATGTATAGTTTATATCGATCGTGTTACGTACGAGCAGACGTTTGTGTTATAATAGTATATGAATATTACTAATATATATGTATGTCTATATGTTCCCACAGTATCCATAATACAAGCCTTTCAGTATCAACTTTGGGCTATGTTAATTGGTGTGAATGTAAGAAATATTAAATTTTATTATTGTAACTGTGTTTTAAATCGTTTTCAATTATAAATCTATAAACTAAGTTTTAGACGTGTTTTCGCAAACAAAAAACATTAGGATGTGAATGATTTTTTTTTATTGCTTCTTCTATAGGTCATCAACTCCGGAGGGGACGTCGTCTAAAAAGAAGTTTTTAAAAATGGTGGACAAAATAGCTACAAATAAATATTTCCAACAAGTAAGTTGTTTGTGTAGCAAAACAGTTTTAAAGATATTTATATTTTGTGTCTTTTTAATTTATATTTATTTAAATAAATAATAACTAGACTTATCCCATTTATTGTAAGTGTTTTAAATCTAGATATTTTTAAAGAGTATTCCTTTCTTCAAGAAATACTTACCGAAATTGTTTTATTGATTGGGAAGTGACGACAAATCAGAATAATTTGATTTTTTGTCTTAATCCCCACAATTATAAAAATGTATGATTATACATTATATAAAACTTTCGATGTGTGCAGGTGACAGACTACAAGTATGTAAAACGTGCGATGGAAGGGTTGTCGAACACGGACATCAAGTTGCACCTGGAGGTGGAAGGACTCGAGGGGAGGCTGGCCATAAATCTGCCGCCGCCGCCACATGACCGCATCTGGATCGGGTCAGTCCCCCACTATTAATAATTATTTTAAATCTATTACAATAATTTTAATAATTAAAGTAAATTGTTTTTTTAATAACTGCATCTCTCTCATCTCTATTCTCTTGCTGTATCGATTAGGTTCATTTGTTGTTTTACTGTTCGT
The DNA here is from genome assembly GCA_927399485.1 of Calamotropha paludella. Lineage (NCBI taxonomy): Eukaryota > Metazoa > Arthropoda > Insecta > Lepidoptera > Crambidae > Calamotropha > Calamotropha paludella. Next base: position 19,021,934 of record OV656812.1, read on the forward strand.
AATAATCTTACTATGAAGACCAGAAAAAAAATCTGCTTTTTATGTTTTTGTGTGAACTTGGAAACCATAACTAAAATGAGGAATAATTACGGTTATCAGACTGTAATATATGTTAAGTACATATTATACCTAACCTAAAAGAAATTTGAAAATAATATTTATTTTATTGTTGATTAAGAACAACTTCCCACAAAACATAATTTCGTAATCGACATTGAATTTTAGGTTATAGACTTTAACATAATCCGTAATGAAAATATCGCTTTTGATATCACTCTAGTTTTCGTACGAATCCACAATTGGTGCTAAAGGCGCGCCCCGCAGTAGGTGCTCGGACGCTTCGCTTTGCCCACATCTCGAAATGGATCGAGCAGAAGCTCACCAAGGAGTTTGAGAAGGTGCTGGTTCTACCCAACATGGAGGATATCATTGTAGACCTCATGACACCCACACCCGTTGAATTCGAGTAGTAAGTTTACTGTGATGACCATAAAAATAAATGTATAATCACTTTAAATATGACAGTTGCTAGTAAGGTCACTGGCAACGTTCCTAGTAAGAAAAGAAGGAAATCCGTTTTTGAGCCTGACTCCATTATTGCACAAATAAGCTCGAAGTAGTGCAAATTAAGGCAATAAAAATAATTAAAGAGCGATCATGATTTCATATATTTATTTATGTCATAGAATTGCCAAAAAGTGCTATTTATATACTCAACTTGAATCTACAATATCAAAATTTACAAATTTACAATAGATGTATGTTTAAATATATGTTTTTTTAAGCTACAAGCGTCTTAAACTCAACCTAAATATTAGGAACTACTAGAGAGTATATTAAGATATAAAAGTGACGCGGGTTTTTAGTTAGTAGTCCTTTTGGTAAGCAAAGTCCCAACTCGCCACCAATCACCTGCTTGCGGAAGCCTCCCTGGAGTTTCCCCTCGTTATAAAGTTGTGTGTCGCATAACTTATTGTTTTCGCTATAGCTATGTCACCGTAAAATTGTAATTAATGTTAGATTATAATCTATCTCGCGAGATTGTAAACTGTCGAAACATTTTGAACCATATCATAGTTGCTAGAATTTAACGCATCATTATCAGGCAGATTATAATCTATCGAAGTGAAACCGCCAAATTTCACTAACCTAACCTATCTAAAAATATATAAACCTATCGAAAAATAATGCGTTAAATTGTAAGCTCTATGTTACGGTTCAAAATCTTTTGACAGTTTATAATATCACTAGATAGATTATAATCTAACGGTATTTACAATTTTACGGTGACAAATACAATTTTAAACGGCACTTGGATACCGCCTATTGTAAAAAACTATATTGCTTTGACATCATACATTGTATCATATATTTTCCCAATTATTCTTTCATTCTAATGTTGCATTCATAGGCCAAAAAAACAATGACAACAATGATGTCATAACGTGACGAACTACAATTATAGCGAGCACAATCATTTAAGGTCGGAAACCCCAAGGTTGTAGCTCAGATTACTTAGAGCCGGGCGCTTGTATCGATACAAACGCAGCTTGGTTTTGAATTTATGTAGCTGTTCAAAATTCTCCTTTTGAATGCTTGCCTAAATTCAGTCTCGCGCTTCAATCTGTACAGACGTGATGATTATGCGCATTAGTATCCATACAAATGCATAAGACATACAATAAATTGCTCTTTGGCCTTAGGGTTCGCATACAGGACTTAATAATACTCATATATCATCATTTTAATTTCTATGGTTCTTTATCTTTTACAGCAAACGATATTTTCTTTTTCCAGGTTACTCCGTGGTTAACCTGTAAATGGTGACTTAATGTGTGCATACATGCGAGTAAACAAATTAAATAGTATACACGTGTTTCATGTTAATTGTATTTCATATTAGAAATACCTGTTTAAATTTCGCTGGGAACTAGGCCTTCAAATTGCCAAAAATACTAATATTATTATAGTTTCCAATCTTTAATAATGTGATTTCGAAAACAAGAAAAGCTGTTTTCCAAATCGACATTTATGGCATTTAAAATTTTATAATTTATAATTCAACCGAATAGAGATATGTATGTGCAACGAGAAAATACAAGATATTTTAGAAATGTAAACAATTTGATGAAACAGATGTGTAGGATAGCATTTAAATGTAAATCTAAATTATTATTTAATTTTTTGTGTTGATTCCCTTCGTGTACGAGAGACTATTAGAATATTAATATTTACATGCTAATCTGATCACGTTGAAATAATCGTCGCATTACTTTATTGCTTGTCTCCGTTATAGTGCAATTTTGTTTTTATTTTTTATTATGAATTAAATATTACAGTTAAAGTTATAAAATAATACAGTTTTAAGTGTCAATGTATCAGTCCATATTTGCTGTGATGTAAAGCATTGATTTTTACTATTTTGTTGTCATATAATTTATTTAAAACGAGCTTTTTATGTCTGCATAGATGATAATTCTATGATGAAACTGCGAATATTTTGATATTTTCGAGACAGCTATTTTATTCATTCAAGCTTATTTCAGTCCTACTTAATACCGCCGTAATGCCCAACGAGCTTCCTCTCAGTAGTAATAAATAATTTGACAATAAATCCGTCTTAACCTGTTAATGTAATTTCAATATCAAATTTTATATGAAGAAGAAAAAATACCTTTAGATAAAAATTATCGATGTAAAAATTATATTTTCAACGTTATATATGGGTAAATTTATAATGATGGGCATATTTTTTGTAATATGGCAATACTGAAAGCCCACAAAGATAAGTAACCTCAGTGACTTCTGCAAAAAGATAATAAGTAACCTTAAACAACAATACAGTTTGTATATCCGCATATTTATACAGGCTGTTCGGAAAGCGAATAATCTATCATTATAATTTTATAAATTGTAGAAATCTTTGTTATTCAGTACTATTATTGTCATGTGTTTAATATTATTATTTGATTTGTGGGACATTTTTTTCTAGTATATATAACAACTCCCGGGCTTTTATTAGCTGATAGTGGTCGTGGTAAAAAGTATTTATCAGCATTTTGTGTCTTAGATATTATATAATAAGGGTTGTTTTTCGTCTTTTCCTGTTGCAGCAGCAGATGACTTCGTGTATACACTTTAAGGATCTTGTGTGTTTTCATCCTATAGCGCTCACATTTACTTTATAAGCGGTTACTCCATACTATACGTGCCTGCGACGCCAGGGTGTCACACAATGCGTTGTTTACCATGCATTACTATTGAACGCCATAGTACATCCCCATAAATTATCCAAACCATTGTTAACAATTCAAATATTAAGTTAATTTTGTTTAAAATTCATGTGCGTCCAAGGTTCTCAATCTTTTCTGAACCAGCGCTTTCTGTAGACGACGAAAATAGAATGTCCCAAAGTTTATAATAATTAGTTAACCATTCTTATCCTTTTTATAAATTAGGTACGAATTAACATCGAAGTTTGCGATGACAAAACATTTGGTCTATTAACTGGACACTCCCGGAGCTATTGCAATATAGTAACCTTATATTCTATTTGAACTATGAGACTCATTTTCGTTTCACGCAATGTATCTCACTGAAGTGTATACATGATTAATTTTAAAGGGTAGTGTAATTAAAATAAAGAAGCTGATTCTTATGAAAAATTATACACTAATGAAGATAAATAAATCTAAAAAGTGAGTAGAATACATTTGGATAACATTATTAAACTTTAAATTTTAAAATTTCCATTTTAACAGATTTTTTTTATAGTAAAAATTTCGAAATTATTTTCTAGAACCTTTTTAGACTTATCTTACTTAAGTGTATAAAATTTCGTAAGAATTAATTTCTTTATTTTAAATTATTTGTTCTTTTGTATGAATATGACTGTGTATGAAATATGCGCGTTAACCGTCTTAAGTTAAAGCACTTACAACTTGAAAACATATTCGTAGATTCTGATTACGAATAAGTGTATATAGGTGGTAGAAACAATTTTGTGACATTCTCAAAGAAAAAAATTGTGACCACCACGTTGAGAACACAAGAAATTGTCGGAAAGTTTTCAACCAGAGGCTGAAGGTACCTTATTTCCTCATATTATCGCTGCGTTTTAAGTGCTATTGGAAGGTGATTTATCTATGGAGAATTTATATTTTATACGTGTATTAAATGATGTCATTTATTTGTTTGTTGTGCTTTGTAAAATTTCAGTTGTTTGTGTCATAGTATTATCAATCGTTTCGATTCTGATAGCACTCACTAAACAGTTCATTTAATTCTTCTAAAAAGGAAAGAACGAGGTAATGTCCTTCTATCTTTCTCAGCAGTACATTTATTTCACCAAGCGACACGCGCTTTATTTGTGTGCCAAACACGATGTGAATGTGTGCGTTAGCTGTTGTACCATTAGGACTCATGCGAAGTTAATGTGTATGTGTGAGTGTGTATTTGTGTATTCATGACTTTTTTATACTCTTACCATAAGTAAAGCACCGATGCTTCGTGAGGTAAAGGTACTGCACTATCAAATAAAAAAGTATTTAAATTTTAATATTAAAAAACATTAAAATATTCATATTCAGGATGTATATTATTGAAATGGCCCTAAAAACGCATTTAAGTGCATTCTTTATGTTCGAATATATATGTTTTAAATATAAACGAGGTCTACACCAGGTTTTTTCTGAATCAACCTAAAGAAAGAGAGTGCACGTGCAGAGTTTTAAATTATGTTAGGAGCGTGCGTATCAGAATCAAAACGAAAATGTATATTTTTATGAAAATAAATTATTTTTTAAATAACGGCCTTAAATGCCTACTAGGCAAAAAACTTTGTTATTAATCTTGACATCTATCTGGAAATCCAATAATAAAATTGATTTTAGAATTAAAACTTTTAGAAATAAAAAACTCAATGTTTTGTCTATATCTAAAAATGTAACGAGTCGCAATATTAAACATAGTCTTATGAATTTTCGATCAGTGTTGTAAAGTTGACATGATTCACTGTTATATTTACTTATTACCAAAGTTACAGATAATTCTGTTGTAATTCAAACATCACTATGTACACATATCAAGTTTGTAAAAATCATGTACCTGTTGTAACACTTGTTTTATAATAGTTTCAGATCCTCTATAGAACCACCCTTATTCCATATAAGGTTTGTTATATAGAACGATGACAAAAATGGGATCGGATTGCAATGGATTATCACAATTATTTTCAAATTTTGTATAGATATAACAAGCAAGTTGTCTGTAAGTGCTATTTATTTGTCTCAAATGGTAATTATTTTAATTTCTGCTATTATACTGTTTTGTTATGATTTTATACTTTGTTAGTACCATTGTATATATTTTATTTTTAATTTTACAATCAAGATGAAATGTTTATGTTTAGTTCAACTTAATTCAATTTATTTATTTATTAATTGTAGCTGTGATCCTCAGCAACTGAAACTTTCATAGTGTACCAAAACGAATAGATGTCTATGTAAATAATCTATCAAATCATAAGTGTTTATGTGATATTACGTATAGTTAAGAGTTAAACCGTGCCGAGTAGTTTTTCTATGTGGTATCAGTTGTGATTTTTTCAATAAATGAACTGCAATATTGAAATTTCTTTTTATTTCACCGTATAAATCGGGTATAATTTAAATGAAAGCACTGGAAATTATGGTTTAAACACTTTTATTCAACAGCTTTTTACTTATACTATATTTTATAAACACTATAAAAGTCAATATCATATCTATATAGTGGTATATACAATAGGCACTGTTCTTTAAACATATTCGTTGTATTCTATATCACATATCAACAATTATCATATAAATTTGTACAAATATATTACTAAAATATTCCCAAAACTTTTAACATTGAGTAGATATTTTCGAGCTCTTAATAAAACCACTAAGGAACTCAAAGCGAAATAATATTAAAAAACTGATTGAAACATCTAACTCAGTTAGGGACATAACCAAGGCCTTAGTAAACTGTGCGACCGTTGTCAAAGAAACTTATTTATAGGGCGTTATTATCAGGCGATTTGCTCACGTAGGTTCTGCATGCGCGATCATGCATGCATTTATACAAGCTGCATTTAAGTGCAGCCAATGTTTTCTGTATCATCAATCATTGATTCCAGAAATAGTTCTTTTAGAAAGAAATCGGAATGATCTATTTAAATCATGATGATTTTATTTGTGGACAGCCGTTCTGAAAAAGGAGCTTATTAGCAATACTCGCGAATGCGAATATTCGTTACATCACTAGTCTGTATATGTGCTACGCGCTCGGGCCAAACCATGCATGAACAAATCCGTCCAACTCTAAAAATGCCCTTAATTATATATTAAATAATAATATAAAGCATCACATTGTAAAGATAAGATTAGTAATATATCCATAAATAGAGATAAAATAGGTGTATTTTTCACACTCACGTTAAGTAAATTGTGGTATTTCCTATCATTAATGTCATTAATTGCATTAATGCGTCTGACATATTTTTTTTAATTGTCGTTCAACTAGAATAAATTTAAATTTGCTAATGGAAGCCCTTTAAGAAGACGAGGTAATAAATCTCTTTAACTTGTGTCTTGAATATTCAAGGTCGCAACTAAGGAATTCGAATAGGTACATCTATTTTTCTTTGCAGTTCTGTCAAAGAATATTTGCCTTAACAATTAACGCGAGTGATTAGGAGCTTCCGTACATCGAGACAAAACAGTACTTAGATTCTAGTCTTTTTGTTTAGCAATTGTCTTGTACATTTCTTTTATAAAGCCGTGAACTATCTGTATCCTTTTGCCTTGATATACGCACGTTCTAATGCTGATGTCAGTCCACCGTATAGAACCTAGTACCTCATTATGTAGTATAAATTTTATTTTTATTGCAGGTTTAACTACTATTCTTTTAAAATTCCTTGAACACTGCAAACTTAATAGTTACAACATTGTAGGAAACGTTGATGCTAAATTAATATGGCTATAACCAATGCTCTTAACATTAATATATGTACAGAGTTGAGATCAACCTTAAATCTAATTATATGAAGATCTTTATATATTTTGGCACTCTGGACCACAATTTCAGTACTGACTAAATATAAGATTTACATAATATAAAACATTTCTTACATATATAAATGTCTGTACAATAATTGCAAATAGGCAAGCCAAATATATAAGGCATTAATACTCTAATGTATGAACGCGTTATATATATCAAGAAATTGGACTTAGTTAAATAATTGCTAAGTTGTTATTGCGTTTAAATGATATCAAATCATTATCGCGGAAAGGACACAAAATATAACTTATATAAATCTGATCTTTGGGCTTGATCTTAATAAAGACGATTTTATCAAGACACCTATCGATTCGATATTGTGTGTAGAAGTAATTGTTTCATGGAGGGGGTAACATATCGAAGATTTTTCCGTGCATGTGGATAGTTGGTTAAGCTTGACGTAGATAGATGACGGATTCTGCTTATTGCAATGTATCCACTGGGCAAGTGTTTGTGTGCCATTATGTGGATGCTTTCCCAATGTTCTTAAAAAGTACACAGAATACGCCTTTCAGTACTGCAGTAGACAGTGAGCCGTCCCGTCGGCGTTTCTCTGGTTCACAATGTCCTCCCACTGGTCGAGCCGCGGCGCGCACACGAGGGAGTACCTGCCGAGGCGGCGGCGCGCCATAACGAGGAACTCGCCTGCACCCGCAACGGCTCCGCACGCCGCCGGCACGTGCACGTGCGCGTGTGTGTGCGCACGAGCGCGCGCCGACCGCCGACCGCGGTGGTTGCGGTGCGTCGTGCGCTCCAGCGTGTTGTCGACTTCGTACCTATTGAAAAGAAAAACATGCAGAGGGCATGTTAAGTAAACAATAATCACTTTTATCATCAGTCTATAAATGTAGCAGTGGCACAGACCTTAGGTGAAAACGTCATAAAAAGGACATACATAACCCACAACGCCGGCGTTATTAAAAAACGAAATCAACTAAAATCTTAATAATTAAGAAGCTAGGTAGCACGAGTTTGTGGTTTCTAGTACCATCTCAGACGAGTTGATGTTTTGCTAGTAAACATTGCTTTAGATATAAAGATCTAGCAATAAAATTCTTAAAAAACAAGCGAAAGTATAATAATTAAGGAGATAAAACAAATCTATTGTTACCTGAAGTAGTCTCCTTCTTCAGCTGGATCGGCAGGTTCCTTCCTGTCGTCCCCGGCGCGGGAGGTAGCACGAATAAGCTTGGTGAGTCGCAACGTTAACTGCGTCGTGTCCAAATCTTCGCGTTGTTCGGTGCCTACGAACACCCCTCGGGATACTAAAACAGGTATTATAAAATTGTTCATTATTCTGCGTTAAAATATAACTCATTAGTAGATAAATTATGACCAGGTATTACATATATTAAAAATGTGAAAGTTTGTATGTTAAGATGTTTACGATTTTGTTACTCAATGATGCAAAAACAGCCAAACCGTTTATTACCTTGATAGGATAGGATAGGATATCTTACATAGGATTCTTTCTAGTCCAGAAAATATAATTTTCATGTGGGTCTATCAATGAATGACTTACACGTAAAGCCAACGTGTACAAAATCGACAGAAGGTATTAAATTTTAAAAAATAAACAAAATATAAGTCCTCTTGATAATATTTTGTATAGGTATATTATTATAGCTATTATAGTAGTAAGTACGAGTATTCAATGCTTAATTAACTGAATGTATTGTTGCATATTACTAAATTTCTTCGTACTTGTGTTTGCTTTTTCTATCACATTCATATAATTATCGTTAATGTGTAACAATAATTGCTTAAAGTATAATCTAGCTCTATTATCACGAATGAATTCTTAGAAATTACTTCAAAATCGACGTCACCACCACTTATCGCACAGACGAAAAAAAACAGCAACAAAAAATAATGTTCACCAATGCCTCGCCCGACGTACCTAGATATAGATTCGTTAACTATTAATCTCTGTGTCGCCATTGTCCGCGTCGCAATACATTTTTTGCCATCGATGAGTAAGCGCAAATGTACCTTTTTTGTATGGCAAGCTTTTGTTTGAGAAAGATAAGTGAATAGCTTCATTCTTTGGTAAACGGTCATCAACCCGGCTCTGCACCGAAAGCCTATAATTAAACCGAAGATTTTGACAAACTACCTTGTTCTCACAGTATGTCAGTCTAGTGACTGGAATATGTATCGGTCTACTGTAAATGCTATAGTACATTGACTTATATGCTAGCTCCTATCAGCTTATACTGAACAGTTTACCTTTGTCTATTATTACACCATCACAATTAGTCTAAACAAAAAAATCCCAGTTATTGAATTTTTAATTGTGTTTCTTGAAAAAGACATCAACGCAATCACGTTACTCATACTACCGGTACTACCTACACAACAAACAACACGTTTCTATGGCATGGCTTATCGTGCTTATAAAAATATCCGTAATTATTATATGGCATGACAGACAAAATTTCTATAATACTTCATCGAAAGGGCTAATGCAGCCGCCCACAGCCCCGCGGGACACGTTCTGAGATAACTCGCCGACTATTATCATTTATCAAACAAGAAAAAGTCCACATCAACTCCCTGCCGCGTCGCGTGCCCACTCTGGCGACTAGTTTGTCCAGTATACGCGTCATGTTTAGTCATTATGCCCGTAAATTGAATCTAGTCGAACCCAGAAATGTCAACTTGTCCTGCAGTGCATGTAAATGCTTCCGTATCTTTCGTATCATTTGCAAGATAATGTCTTCTAGGAAATTATCATGAAACCACTTACTGGAATCACAAAAACAATATTTTGTTCCATTTAGACACGTATATTAAATTCTTTATGAGTGAAGATAAAACTTTTATTGGTAAGCAAATATTAGTTCTCGTATGAAATTTAAATTAGGTTTCGGAGTAATAAGACTTTAATTTAATTGCAAGTTGCGGAATGAAGATTACTGCGACAAATTACGGTGCGGCGTGGATGCGGGTTGATTAACATTCAGCGGGACATGCGGCTCCTGGTTTTCTCCTCGGTTATTACTGCGGTCGGGCAATCAAGTCGAGGGCGTAAGATACGTACGAAATTATCAGGCGAAGATTTTAAAAGTGATTAAGGAGATAGTTTTCAGGATTCGATAAAACTTCATCTTAAAGAATGATTTTAAGTTGTTAAAATATGTCTCTGTATATCTGTTTAGAAAAGCCGTGAGCGTAGTTTTTTTTTCCTTCATCAGGGAAATATCTACCTGCTTATTAAACCACTGCAATCAAATAAGACATCGATAATAGTTTATCGATGAATTCGAAGCACCCACCGGTCTGTGTTAGGGAAATAAAGGGCATAAGGGCAAACAAAACGCTGTTGTTGCATTTGTTCGCACTAAATTACGACATTTACCCACATTATTATATAAATTACTTATAATTAATAAAAATAATATAAGTTATTTTTCACCTAACACGCTCGGAAAAGTTTGGTTTGTCATTTTCTGGATGGAAAATTGCGTTTTATCCGCTAGCGTGTAAAAGTGTTTTAAAATTAGAACGTCTTTATTCAAAGAAAAACACACATGATACATTCCGAATCGTCGATATAGTCTTAATAAGTTTCATTTTATTCTTATTTAAATTACTACTACCTATAATACTTCATTTTTGTTTCATTAAATTATTTTAGTTCCTTAAATTAGAAAAACAACAATAATAAATATTATTTAGAATATACTATCTATTATAAGAATTTTAAATGTTTGGTGGACGAGATTTCGTAACATACGATTGGATTTCGGATCGTACCCAAAAAAGAACTGTCAAAGTGATTATGTTATTCTTTTTCAAATCACATTTTATAGAAACCAATAAAAAAAATAGATATATTTAATATAACTAATTGTAGAAATTATATTTTTAATTACAATAAACCAATTTACAACTTTATTTAAGCTGTTTTTCTTGCACCCTAAAATTTTCCTCTCTGTAGTGAGTTGAAAAATTTTGTGTTACGTTCAGCAGCAGTTTTTAGCGTCTCGTACCTTTGAAACACTCGCTACGCTCGTGATTCAATCCTAGAATCCTTCCCTTACTCTGGTTTCAATAGAGGTAACTCGCGGCGAAAACTCAACTTTGCAGCCTTGCATAACAAATAACTATTATGTCTTACCTAGGTCGCTAGTGCAGAAAGCGAGTTCTAATTCGGCTTCCGAGCAAGGCCTGCAATCTGCAGTTGCTGGGTCGTAGTGACGCCTTAGGAGTGGTCGAGCCTCGTATTTGAAGGTGGCTTTCCGGCGTATTGTGCCTTCTTCTGGTTCTGCCTCCACATAGAGTGCAGCTCTGCCCTTGCGGCTGCGGAAGCATCGTAGTTCTTTAGGATTTCCGTCGTCTGGCGCGTAAAGAGGCACCAGCCTGTGGGTGCCTTCCACGAAGAGACGAGCGGGGAACCTTTGAAGGGCTTCTGAAAAAAAAATTAACTAAACTCGGCGTCAAAAAAATCGCACCTTATAAAAATCTTATTCAAAAATTCCTAAACCTTATATAGAGGATAGTGTTAGGTATCATTAGAAAGGTAACAAAAAGGAGCATCAAACAACAATTAAGTGCAATCTTTTTTTTAATTAAAATTATACAAAAAGCATAAAAATTTGAAAAATAATAAAAAATCTTAATTAAGTCCTAATTAATAATCGATAATTTACAAAAAAAATGTACAAAAAGTGTCTTAAAATTAACTCAAAATCTAGTGTTACCCCCCCTTGCCCTGATGACGGCTTCCATACGGTCCCTCATAGACCTCACCAACTTCAGGAGCTCTTCTTGAGGGATAAGACCCCATTCTTCAATCACCGCGGTTTGGAGTTCCTCTAGAGTCGAAGGAGCCGGATCCCGAGATCGAACCTTACGTTTAAGATGGTCCCAGAGGTGCTCTATCGGATTCAGATCAGGACTTCTCGCTGGCCACTGCATCACAGGAATTTGGGACCTCCGCAGGAAGTCGTTCACGATGGCTGCAGTGTGTGCGCGAGCGTTGTCGTGCATTAATGTGAACCCCTCGCCAAAAGATTCGGCAAAAGGGACCACATGCACATCCAGGATCTCTGTGATATAGCGGCGCGCAGTCAGCGACCCTTGTCCGCGAGCACCTCCGGTCCGGGAGACGCAGACCAGGTCGGTTTTGCCGGCAGCCGACATACCGCCCCAGAACATGCAGGATCCGCCTCCATATTCCACCGTCTCCTGGATGCAGGCTTGAGCGAAACGTTCACCCTGCCTCCGGTATACTCTTCTTCGTCGGTCGTTGCAGAAAAGACACACTCGTGTCTCGTCTGAGAAGAGAACAGCTCCCCACTGCTCAATGGTCCAATCGACGTGGTCGCGAGCAAACTGCAAGCGGGCTCGTCGGTGCGCTGCAGTCAATTTTGGACCTGTAGCAGCTCTGCGGGCTGCTATGTTCTTCTCCTTCAGTCTTCTTCTAACCGTGGATACACTCACGGTGCGTCTGCGAACTGCCTGGAGCTCCTGTTGCAGCTGAACAGCGTTTGAGAAGCGATTTCTCAAAGAGTACGACACAACGAACCGGTCGTCTCTTTCCGAAGTGCAGCGACGTCTACCGGACCCATGTCGCCGGATATAGCCACCGGTCTCTAAAAAGCGCTGGTAGACTCTACGAACCGAAAAACGGCTCAGATTCAGTTGCCGGGCGACATCACACTGCCGCACCCCTGCTTGCAGTAGTGCAACCACTTGAGCGGCCTCATCAGCTGTAGTGTCCATTTTCCAGATGTTCTTTCTTCAGTAAAATCAGTGCGTGTGTCCCCTTCAACGGTTTAATAGCGAATGACCCACATTGAACCCGTGTTGACCTCTTTATACCCACAAAGTTAGCGCAACTCGCGACTCTCCCGAGCAGCAAAATTTCCTTAGAATTTTTGTGACCCTTTATTTGTTGCTTTAGGTTTTATTTGATAATGAAAAATAATGTTTTTTTATTAAGTTAATTAAGTAACCTTTTAAATAAAATTATAATTAATACGACTGCATGTGCATATCCAGAGTTAATGCCATTTGAACGTGATTTTCTTAGAGGTGCGATTTTTTTGACGCCGAGTGTATATTGAATATTCTAACCCTCATTTATTTATGTATTTGCCAGTGTATACAACTTTTAAAATAAAATTAAGAAAAATGGAATTCAAGTAAATCTGTTTAGAAAACAAAAAAATATAGCAGCACCTACTTCTTAAGTTACCACGTGTTCAGTTAACAGTGTAAATTTATTATGAATTGCGCTGCGATGAAACCTGTCGAGGTTACTCGCGTTCGTGGTAAACCAAACCATTAAAACGGGCATTTTTAACGCAAAATCGCGTAAGGAAATCAGATAAAACAATTTTAAATGTGACCGTCCCTGTTATTCTTGTCACTACAAGATTGTATATAAGTGATAGCACACAGAATGATGCGTTTTTTGACCAGTGCTCACGTGAAGACGTTTTGATAAAGAATTAAGATAATTTTAGTCATGTCTATGTGTACTATGTATAAGTATAATGTTTTACCGGATTTTCGTTTTCAGTATAATTATGTGGCAAAGGATTATTTCGAGTGAAGCTTAAATAATCCTTGATATTTTATTTAACTATGTATGTTAAAATCGGTGTTGCATGGTTTACTAATGAAAAGCAAGAAAACAAAAGTTAAGTTAATCTTAAAAGCCTTACAAACAAGCGTAGTGTCTAGAATTATTTATTCTGTACCTACAGTGCTACGGACAGTTGATGGTTCACACACACACTGCAATAAAACAGCTTCTCACAAACGAGCAATATAGAATCGCGCGCGTATACGTTTGGACTTATCATTTATGTTTAAAACGGAAATACATTTTATAACAAATACAAAATATTTCACTGCTAAAATACAAAAAAAATAAACTAAATAACTAAACAAAAGAGGACTTCGTCCGTTAAGGAATTAATAATCACTTGCCAGTTTGAAAACTTATACTTAACTAGCGGCCCGTCCCGGCTTCGCACGGGTGGACAAAATTCTTTAATTTTTTTCTATTATTAAATATTTTTCCGTTAGCGCCATCTAGCGTCCGGTAGACGAACTATTTGCGGTTAACGCGTTGCTATGGTAACGTTATCGATACAATGGAGGAGAGCCGGAAAAAGAGCGGAGAACAAACACACAAACCACTGTGATCTTAGATTACAGATTGAAGGCGGCTAAATGATGATATTGATTATCTCCAGGGCTATAACGCCAGTCTGCCCTCCGTAATGTTCCGGAGAAATATTATTCTGCGTTAATATGGTTTTGGTATCCATACAAATTTGTGTGATTATTTTATTTATCTATTCATTTTCTTTGTTTACAAAGACCACAAATCAAGACAACATTTAGTAATACATACAGGTGTATAACATATACACATTAAGCTGTTATTTAAATTAATTAATCAATTTTCCAATATTAAAAAGAAAACGAACCTGTTTCATTCAGCCTCTCATCGAGAAAAAGGTCGGGCGGGTCAGACCGTCTTATGACTCTTACGCAGACTCTGAACTCCTTCTCATCGGCAGGCAATGGGGGCCGGAATAGAAGCCGCAGAGCTCCGCGTGGGTACACCCATGACACAGACCCCTCGCGGCACCGCAGGTACACTGGCGTCACTCCGCGCTCAGTCGTTGAACTCAGTCCACTGTCAAACAATACTATCACTTAGTCAACCTAGTATTTATATAAACTTAGTCAAACCAAAAACTGAATCCAAAATAAAAATGCTTAGCCAAAACTTTAAATGTGCTGGTAACAAAACAATAGCTTCAATGAAGGACTTGTAAAACACTTGTCTCGAATACTTACGAATAATATATAAGAAAAAGGATTCTAATAGTATATAATTCCTAACCCAACTAAAAAATGGTTTTATATACAATACTAGCTGCCCCGGCCACGCGTTGCTGTGTTATAAATTAAAATCAAATCTATCCTCTCTTTTAAGTTAGATCAAATAACAGATAGTTACGAAGTTTGATCAAAATTGGTTTAAGTAGTTTAGTAGTCCATCTCGGACAAATAACGTGACACGTAATTTATATACATTAAGATATATGCCTAATATTAATGTTAATTACCTTTTTACAAGAAAAGGGAAAAGTTTCCAGCAAATTGATGCCAAAATGTCCGTGAAACTGATACAGTTTTTTTTCCATCAATTACTTAAAAGTAGTTTTGTTCCAAAGCAACTAAATAATGTTGCTTTTTTATAATTAATTTTCGAAATAAAGAGAGTGATTGTTAGTTGCCAACAAATTCGGAAAAGAAAGAATCTTAACTGGACACATTTTTATACTTCTAGTTTCGTGGCCCTTTCCATATATTACCATTACGAAAAGTAGTTTTCATCATATTTGGACAATTTGATTGGAACAGTAGCTACCGAAGACGTTGAATTTAAAAAGAAAGCTCATTACGTATGCAAGGCGCGTGCGCAGTAACGCCGCGAGCCGTTGCGTTACTTTAAGATCATTTAGTCATTACAATTATGAAAAAAATTCTTATATGCCACCGCTTCATACATATTCCGGGACGACCCGTCGCGATGTCTATAGAAAACGGCGAATAAAATTACCGTATCTTTAAATCGTACCTTATACCTTATAGCTATTAATACTATTTGGTATACGAAAAGCTATAACACGTAATTCAATTTATAAAAATATGAATCTGTAAAAGTTTTATTTAAGCATTCTTGAATCACTATAGGAATAATCATTAAAGCAATTACCACTTGAATATTTATAAAGTAAGCTATTTCCATATTTACACTAACGGTTACTTATATTTCTTATGCATTATATTTCTTAGGCTGAAGTAAGACAAGATTTATTTTAGAATTTTAATGATTCCAATTAGGGTTGTAACAATTTTTTTGTGTTTTTTTTTAGTCGATAGATTGATACCAATTTATTGACACAATTAGAATAATGTCAAAAAAAGCGTTAATAAAGTTCCCAAACTATTGAGAAATCAAGTGATTTTGTTTATTGTCTCCTGACGTCCAGATTTTGTGATATTATTAGCGATATTTGTACTCTCAACTTTTGGCCCTGCCATATTACTTTCATATAACACGGCTCGCCGCGATACGTATGTTACATTTCGTTACCTTACAATTGAGCAAGTATTTCCAAATAAAAGCTAAGCAGACTTTTGCCTGTATTTAGTTGAAAGCAATTTTTTTTCCATAATCTCCACGGTTCGCAGACTAGTTGGAGATCGTCTGCCCATTTTGTGATCTATAGAACATGAAAATTAACTCCAGTATCGTCACCTTTTACAGTACCCTAAAGTTTGAAGACTTAAAAAAATCGCTAATTGCATCACATAAATGCGTAAGCCTATCACATGACGTCTTATAAATGGCGAGAATGAACAAATGAGTGAAAAGAGATGCGAATAATAAATAAAATTTTAACATCTTCCCAAGAATTTTTTGATTGCGGCACGGCACTTTATATTATATCTAGTACAAGATGTCTGCTCCGCTGCTCTCCTAATTGAGTTGCTAGCCTTGTGAACACCAGTCGACATTATCCAGTACTTATTACTTTTTAAACTGTAGACCAGCGCTGCTTTATCGATAAGAGGAATATCATCGCATTTGAAGGAAACATTTTTAGAAATATTTATCAATTATGTAAGTGAATCTGATTTTTATTGATAACTAGCTGACCCGGCGAACTTCGTACCGCCTTAGCGTAGCTTTGAAGTGAATGACGTTGACATTTGTCAGCGCGGTTATTGATGTGGTGTCACAGATTACCACAGATTTTTTGTTTTAAATTGAATGACGTTGACATTCGTTACGTTATATTTTTCAATCTTTCTGAGAGATTTTCTTTATATTTTTTTCCGTAAGAACCTTGTACAGAGTATTAGAAAACTACAAAAAAAAAATCAGCCAAATCGGTCAAGCCGTTTTCATGTTATGTCGTGACAACGGAAAACGGGTTTCATTTTTATATATATAGATTGATTAAACGCTTACTCGAGACAACAAAAGCCAAAATCTAGATCAGATATTGCAGTACCGTTAGCGTTTGGTCGAGATAACTGTTCACCTCACAGAACATAAGATCCTTTATTCTGTAGTTCAACAAATTTCGTTGCCTGGGGAATAACTTCATATTATCACGTATAATGGAGCTCCGGAGAAAAGACAGTACGAGTATAATCTTATTAACTCGGTGTTTGCTTTTCTGTGTGTTAATCAGGCTCCAGTGTCAAAGTCTGGTGTATACTAGCTAGACTGTAGATCAAGAAGCCACACACTTAATTTGGTCGTATATTGATGTTTTCAAAGAAGGTAAATTTTTCACTTTTAATTTATTTATTGAAAAGAATAGAAGAGATAAAGTCATAATGGTGTTTAGCTAATTCAATCGAATTTATGTCTGAGATTTACAAACTTCATATTTTCTTTTTTATCATTAAAAATAAGGGAACAAATAAAAGAAGCATATGCTTAAATAGGACATCTTATTGAATAATAAATTTAAATATAAATTTCCTAATTATAAAAAAATGAGCTCACTTGAAATAGAAACAAAAAAGAAAAAATAAACATTAACGTATTTATTATCTTCGGAATAAGATATTCAAATAAAAATATTCAAATTTTCCAAATACCTAGTACCTTATAGTATTTACTCTACTTAGTTTGATAACTAGGTATCACTTTTATATAGTGATTTTATAATAAACAAATCAGAGCTCTTAATCATAAAATGTGGGCAAGCCGGTTGTCCGGGCGCGGTATAGATTACAGCGGGTGTCGCCGGCTGATGCCCGGGGAGTGGTACCATAAACAAGCGGACAATGCTATCTCCAATCTGGCACGTGGGCGATTCTGGAGTAGCGCCCACGTCTGACTTGCGGGGCTATTGTAGTACCTTACCATCAACCATTCTTGAGGTAGATAACAAAAAGTATGTAATCACTACATTTTAGCCTTTAACTTTTTCAAGAATTTTTTTTATTTTTTAAGGGGTTTTGGCTTGGTTACAAAGACCTTTGAGCCATTTCTTCATATTATGTCCATTCTTGTTTAAAGAGTTGATTTATGAATGATATGAATGATAGATTATCAATGGATGATGAATGAAAAGTGAAATACTCGTGGACTTCTTGAGAGAGCGAAAAGACACCATCCATTGTTTTGTTTCACTTGCAAACACTCGTGCATATACAGAAATACTTAGTGGTTAATAACCCACCATTATTACACACTAATATCAACCACAACACAAATTTTAACAAGAAAAACAAGACCACCATAGTGACGCTTCCCGCTCCCGCCAAAAAGTCATTTTCAAGACTAACTGGAGTAGTCCATTGATAATGTTCATATGATATGTCGTACATTTTACAACCCAATATTTAAATAATCTTGACGTGTCGAAAATATGTGGGGATAAGATGGCGTCGTATAATCATAAGAGTTTTTAGTCCACCCGAACTGAATAAGCTACTATAAATTTGAATTGTTTCAAATTCAAATTAATTAAAAAAAACCTTTTATGTAGTAGCAAATTCTGGCTTAAAATGTATTATTTTTAATAAGTCCGTTACCCATTGTAACGGACTTATTAAACTATTGCTTGACCATTAAGTTGATATTACATATTTGTTTTACGCCATCAAAAATAAATTGTAATTTTTAACAAATTAATTATTTTCGCAGTAATATTGTTTGGTAATTATAGTCAGTGCGAAAGAAAATATTTATGTCAGTGTAAAAAAGAAATGCTCTCATAAATTTAATTATTTGACTTTGGAAACGTTACTTGGTAACAAATCACACGACACTCAAACAGCGCCGTTAAACTGAAATATAAGACACAGCACTATAAAAGATGCCACGTTAAGATTTTACATGCCCGCGCATGCGCCATATAAATAAAAGCACAACTGCTTTTATGTGGACCATTGTCAGTGTGGCCGCACCGACGCCGATGCCTTCAGACTAGTGTGACAACTGCTTTGTTTGTGTTGAACATCATGTATGTCTCATCACGAAGAGGAACCAATTCATAACGTAACACTTATAACGTTCCACGTTGAAAAAAATAAGCTCTGAAATACCTTCGAATAGAAAAATCGAAAGTATTTATTCGCCATTTTGGACCAAGCATCAACAATTATGGCATATTTTATCAACATTAGGGAATGTTCTTAATAATAACATTTTTAGTGAGGTAACAAACAGATAATACTTTACAAATTAAATAAAAGCTATATTTATAGGTGTCGTCAAAAGTTTCTTGTATTTTGACATTTGAATATTTTTTGTATCAAACAAGGAACGAGGCTATTTTGCAGTTGTCTTCATCAAAATTTGAGATGCATGAAGCGATTTTCAACCGAGCAACGCAGTGAAATTTTGAAACTTTACAGAGAACACGGTTCGGAAATATTGCACATTTTTGGGTCATCCATCTTAATACACCATCTCGATCTCGAACCGCTCTGTGAAGAATTTTATAAAGTAGAAACTTTTGGCTCCCTTTAGAATGTTAAAAAACAAGTGGCCATCCTCGTATGGGTCTAAATGTGAACGAACATATCGTCAAAAAGGGAATATTTAAGAACAAAGCCAAGGCGGGTATTTATCGAATGTCGTGTTCTAGAAGAAACCTTTTCGTCCATAGGTATATTATTACATTGAAAAGAAAATATGTTTCTTTAAAATTTATTTTGATAATTACCGATTACCTACTTCTATGTAGGCACCTTAATTGCGATAGTCAAAACGTTAACATCAAAGATTTATTTGACCGATGCAGTTTTTCAATGGTGTCACTGGCTTAATCAAACATTCTCGTCGGAGATACATTAGATAAAGTACGTCATCCCTTTCACACAAAACTTTATACTAGAACGTTATAATCAATCGTATCCATGATTCCTTTAAAAACGTATATCATCTTACCAATTTCTATTATTTACACACAGATGTTGAGTTTTGGAATGTCATGTCCTACTTTCACGTCATCGAGGAACTTCCTTAATCCCCCTAATGGTTTAAATGTTGAAATATGTGTGCGCCGTAAATGAACAACTAATAGCAACAAGTGTGGGATTGAAAGCCCGGGCGGCCGGTCGAGCACACGTGAACTCACCCTACGCTAGGGATGAACGCGTCAAATTCCACAATAATCGAAATTCTTACCGTATATTACCTCTATTTCATTATAAGTTACTCTTTGCTTATCATCTTTTTTCTATGAATATGTTTTTACTTATCGAGATGTAACACGATTTATCATATATGAAAATATATTTCCGGATGTCTTCGAAAAACATTATATTGAAATTAAATAATAAAATATGTTTAATACTATCAGTTAATGGAACTGAGAAATTCTTTTTTAAAAGATTCAAAGATGCTACATCCATATGTATATTAATTAATAAAACATTTTTACGTTCGTGATTTTTACTATAAAAATAAGTGTGTGAAACACTTAAATTTATTATAGAAGCAGAACACTCAATTATGTGAACAAAGATTTGAAATTTTCTTAGTCAAAAATCTTATGGCCAAGGTTTATTATTCAAAAGTAGGGAAGTATTTACAAGTGCAGTTTACTATAGACTTGGTTCAATTTATAAGTCAATCTATTTTAACCGGTTCATACAATTACTAAATGTGAAAGCTTTGTGTCCTTCAATGGCGCGTTGTTCAAAACTTGATCCCAATATTGACATTTTAAAACTAGATAGGTATAGTCATGGAACTAAATATTTAATTCTTATCTACATTGAGTACTGTACTCAGAAATTTTAGCACTAATTTATTTTAAGTGAATGTAATTCTATAGTATTAAAAATTCGTGCCAAGTCGATTCCGTAACCAGCAACAATTATATTTTTAGCCATAGTCATAAATAATCTGTATAATAGTCATTATTACGCCTACCAATAATCTCCATCTACCACATAAATGCTGATTTAGATTAGACTTTTTCATAACTTAAAGCGAATTGAAGTAAGTACCTAGTTTATTTAAGTAGGCAGTTTTTTCCTATATTTCAAATACCCAGTTATTGTGAGTGTGAGTTATGTGTTCGCAAGCTCATTAGCCATAAATATATGGCTTGACTATTTAAATATTACAAGCAACAACCCTGTCACCCTTCTTAAGTTATCGACGCATGCTAAAACAAACATAAAAACAACACTAGACGTATAAAAACCGCGTAAGGTAGTTTTTGTTTCCAAACATATTACAAAAAATGAGGGCGTTAACTGCGTTCAGTTCTGTTTTCACAACCGTAAATATTACTAACATCTTTATGTAGTTATTTTTACTTATTAATATAATGCATCAATAAGAAATAAAAGTTTGTCACATATTTTAAAGTAAAAATGAAATTAATGAACAAGAATGTAATTACTTTAACTTTATTTACAAGTAAAAAACACAACAATGACGAGTAAAGATGGTTAAATGAAGCACAAAAATCCGATGAATTCGTGGCAAATCCATTAAGAGAACAAAATACACAGTGATGATAATCATTGACGAATTCAAATTGACGCAATTCCCGAACGAGTCGGGCCATTACGAGGCAAATGCCGCGCCGATACAAGCTAAAAGCTGCTAATGTACCTATCCCGGAATGATCCTTCAAATATATCATCTGTCTCTCTTCCACCCGTCACTCGTTGTATAAGCCTATCTCTTTTATATTAAACCGAAGATATAATCGAAATGAAGTCACGCACGACAGCAAATTTTGCGACCGATGAAAATATATTCTTCAAGAGTTTATTTTTTCACATTCAATTTATTGTAAACAGTTTATGTAAAGGTATTGTGACCATTGGTTATTTGAATTCCGCTTAACTATATCATAACAAGTTTGTGAAGGTCTCTGTTTTTTCTTTTTTCATTCCTAAAGTGAGAAGTTCGCATTTTTACAACCATTTTTACATTTTACAACTTTTTTACTTCTAAATGTTATTTTATTCCACCTCAAAATTTATTGCTAGGCTATTAAACTATAGCTCTTTTCACATATTCGCGTTAATATTCAAATGACACGAAAATGAAAGACACAATCGCTTCAAAAGTCAATACAAAATTTTAAATCGTATTATAAATTCCGCTCACTTTAGTATGTTCGAATAGATATGTAAATCTGACGTGAACGTCTCTTAATTTTTTAGATAATGACCAGCCAAAAGGCAAGCTTTAAGCTGACTTGGACCGGTCAATAATTGTTAACTTTAAAATGTGGATTTCATATAACAATGCAATAATGGTGTAATTGAAGTAATAAACACAACTAGCTTTATTTATGCAAAACTTTTTCAACATACCATCATAGATACTTATTTTTCTCAAAAATAATCATGATTGACCGAAAAACCATAATGTGATTTTGGTATGTTTGCTTAGTCATTCAGAACATTGTTTTCTTCACAAATTTATTATTCTAACCATATTCTAACAAAACATATCTGAATTGACATTGTCCCTCTCAGCGGGAAGCCCTTGTTATAATTTTTTTCCTTCAACGATGCGAAACAGTTCAGATTCTCGATGAATCCTTATAAGCACTTAAAATACATACGAGTGTCGTTTTACGTAAACATGGATAAATGAACTTTCACATGCTATGGAAAACCTTATTAATATAATATCATGTTAATGCAATATTTTTATAAGATTTAAGTAAACTCAGTTTAAAGGTACTAAATTAAAACATCCGTTGTCATATCGGATTGAGGTCTAAAGTCAACTCCACGCCAATGAGTTCGAGGCTGTCGGTAACAGGTACAGATACACTCCGGAAAGTAGGAGTCAGGTTGAAGATTCCTTTTTGCTGTGAACAGACACGCTTGCGTTTTAAAGGTGTTAAAACGAACGAAGTTACTACCACTCTAATGAAAAACGTGGCTTAACCTCAGGTTTGTTCGCTCAACCATGACCTCTCTTTTCATCATCACGTCATCACCGCTGGCTGTAGGGAACTATCTCTTTACGGCTATACTGTCGTCTACATACGCAACAATTCATGGTATCAACAGTTCACCTTTCTTTTTCATGGATGTCCTTTCCATCGCCCCACAGGCTACTACCGTCGTATATAAGGTCGGAAGAGAATCAGCTTACAGTTAGCCATAACAGATTACATTACAGTCTTATAATAAAAATAACCGTTTGATTGCTTGTTTGCAAACTTTATGGAAATCCAAAAAAGATACTGAAGATGATGAAGACAATGAGAATCAGTCCAGTCCATGATAAAGAAAGAGAGTTATAAATCGCACTGATGATGTTGATTTCTTAAATAGACATGTTCCTGATATGAATGTTAATATAATTGATTAAGAATTAACATTGATTTAAAGCATATATACCAGATAATTTCAATTAGTGCTTTGTTTTAAAAATATATTTATTTTAATGTTGAAGTGTATGAATTTTAATATTTATATCTTCTGAAAACAGGTGTATTTAAAATTGCTTTTGGTTATAATACGCCTATTTAAAATACTAGTTTTTATTCTGTTCATATCGTAAAAAAATTCGTAGATATTATCGGTTTTCCGATATGCAAAATTACAATATCGGTATTACAAAATCCTTCCGGTATTCCATGCTCTAGTCATATCATTGCGAGGCGAGTGTGTTTTCACGTTATCATTATCTTAGTACTGTTTTCTCAGTAGAAAGTTTGTTAATGCGCGATAACAGGTCCCATAAAGCTCTATCGCGAGCCAAGCCCAGTCAGAATAATAAAATAAATGTGTGTCTCTTCCACAAACTTTTATTTATTCTTATCCGAACCTAACTGGAGATAACAATGTCGCGTAGGCTCAGAGCAACACACCTTCATTGCATATAGGGTTGATACATCGTCAGAGTTAAACTTACAAAACTGTATATTGATTATAATGTTTTGTATATAATGGGCGAACAATGGAAGGATGATGTAAATAAGAATATTAAGAATCCAGTGGGATACAAAAGGAACAAGATAGAACAATGGCAACGAATAGGTCCACGCCGCGCCCGGCTCTGCCCTTAGGCGCTTAACACACTGCACCGCGCTCCGTCGCGTAGCGCGTGGCCGCAGATTTTATTTTTGTATGCAAGAATCTCAATTAATATAGAAAACACGCCTATGACAACACACTGCCGACGCGAGAACGCGCGGGAAAACGCCCCGCGCGCAGTTTCTGCGCGGGAGCGCGGGGCGTGAAGAAGTAGGGTCAACTTGTATTGAAAATCTGCGCGGGGAAGCAGATTTCACCGCTAAGTTAGGCAGATCTGCGCCTCTGCGCGGGGGCGCGTTTTCTGTCGCCACGCGCACCGCGGCGGGACGCGTCTCTAGTGTGTGAACCGCCTTAATGGAGACTGGCGAGAAAGGATTCCTCCATTCACTCAATAGCCGGATAAATTATTTAATGATCAAAACTCTCTCCTTTTTTCCGCATTTTAGTGAAGCTGACATTAGTTAGTGGACAGCCCTAAATGGTGATACGCGATATGAGCCCGCGCAACGGCCCACGCGCCAACCGCGCGACTCTTATGTCTGCTGCTCTCGATCATATATTCGAAAACTAGCTTGTAGTCAAATAATATTTATAATGTAGGTATCATTTTATTAGCCGTAAGTAAAGGAGCGTTTTAATAATAATAATTATTTATTTGCCAATTACATTGTCCCTTTCAATAAACATACCTACAATAAATGATGTATGATACATTGAAAACTGCCAATTTAGGCGAAGGATGTTTTTTCAAAACGTCAGCGTAGGATTCATAATACCAGTTATTGTAATGAAGAATTAATCACCTCATTCATTAACTTTAAAAACCCAGGAATTTCCAGAGTCACCGTTCCATTCCGATTTAAAAAAAATCACTTACTAATATTCAGAATAAACCACACGATATTTTTATCACGTTACCCCCACCAGGGACGAGGAGCAAAAGTTAAAAAATTACAATAAACGAATCATCGAAATTTGAATTTTCAGAACTATCTATCATACATAACATAAAATTTGACTCTCTGCGTGTAATTTGTCAATGTGCGGCTTAGCATTGTGTCGCTATCGACCCCTTGCTTCATGCTTGTCGTCTCACGCACACATGCACTCAGCACCACTACCAAGATTTATAAGCCTCAAGCTCTTACAATTCCGTACAAGCAGTCCTATCCTCATAAAGATCATTCTAGACTGGCTGCGGCGCGTGGTGTGACGTGGCCTGCTTTTAATAATGACAATGAATTATAGAACTTTTTGTTTGGTATAAAATACCAAAAAAGGTATTGTATACGCGCAGTAAGGTTACGTAGGAGCGTAAGACATTCACGTTCAGTCAGGCCACGTCAGACATTGCCAGGCGGTACAGGAGTGTCGTTGCACTAAACAATCAAAGAATATACTTAAAATTAATTATTTTGGGACACAATTCCTCGAACGACGGAATTAAATTGTCGCGTCGCGCTGTAAAGCGCAGCCACGTCTGCTACCGCCAGGCGGTACAGCAATCGCAAAGCATCTTCAGGCAATATCGCGCCGTGACACCGTCGTCAATGTGTAGTAGCTTTAATAAGCCGGTCGGCTACGCACACACGCAAGAGTCGTGATGTTTTTCGTTTCTGGGTCAAACTATTGCCGAGACACATAGAGGAGATTGGAGAACTAAGCATAACAGTTCCGTGATCTACTTGAGTTCAATCCGTTTACAAACAATATTTTTGGGTTAAATTTTGATCTATCTTTCTATTTGTGAAAACGAAGAAACAAGTAATGGTGATTGAAAGAAGAGATATTATATATCTATTTTTCACGAGACAGCTTATATTATTTTAATTGGACAAAATGTAAATTTTCTGAAGTGTCAAAGCTCGTACAGGTTATTGAAGTGAGACAATGGACAATAGCCGAGTCGCGGGCCCGGCGACGGGAAGGCGGTGCGGGCGGCGGCGGCTGCGGCCAGCGCACGTGCGTGATCATTGTGTACGGAGTCGGACACATAATACTATGCTTTCGATTGCAACCAGTATTTAAAGCAATCGATTTAAGTGTTCCATTTTTTCCATTCAGAAAGACATGGAAACCCTTACGATGCACCATGATTTAGATTTGTAACCAAATCGATTTCGCATCGAATTTTCCACATTCAGTCGTGTCGCACAAAAACTACCATTTGAATTGCCGACAAATTCTTATGTCGTATAATCATTATGGCAAGAATCATTTAAAGTAAGGCGAAGTTGAGATTAGGGTTAACTAATTACTTCCATTACCGAAACGCCTACAAGCAAAATAGTCTTTCATCAGCATTATGTCGACTAGTTTTTTACATTTTATTATTTCAGTTTCTCAAAATGAAGAAAGATAAAGAGCAATTGAAAAAAAACACTGTACCGTACAAGCGTTCTGCTTTGAAGAAGAGTCTTTCGTTGTCTAAGATAAGATTCACCTCAGCAATGAGTCATATTTTTTGAGTTTCTAAAGTAACAGAAAGCTGCTTTTGTGAGTTCATTTTGTGTCGGCCTCAAGAAAGGCATTCCAACAAAATTCACCGAGCAGAAACAATCGTAGCAGCCACGACGTGCTACGCTTTAGATTCAATGTAAAATAAGGTAATTGGCGTATGCACAGGGCAGGCCTGAGCCTAGAAAATTGTCTTTATATCCAACATAAATTTAATCGATAAATCTACAAGCGCATTGTGCGTGAATGTGATACACCTTAATTGTTCGATATACATTGGCGTTCGTATTTGTGACTGGTTTGTCCGAGTAACACAATAGCGAGGGTTGGATCGTTCGTCAACGATTTTGATCATAAGTAAAATATATTGCTATGATAGCATGGTACCCGATGTGCTGATTCGCCTTGATTGTATAATGGGCGCAACTCGTGCGAGGTGGCGCGTGGGCAATGCGTTGTCATCGCCTTAGAAATACATATTATCTACAATTCAATATCCTCACTACTAGTAGAATGAGCCCAATTGAACTTCCTTCTTTAGACTTAATTTGATTAAACTTGGCTTTGATAGAAAACTAAGTTGCTATACAATGGATAGTTGTGCAAATGAAATGATTAAGATCTCAGGTTCATTCCAGAAGCTATTCTTCTTGGTTAAACATCGAAATTAAATATTTTTTTACCAAATACAAATTTAAAATACCATTTCTTATTTAAACTTTGCAATGCCCGTACCCATTTAACTTGTCATGACCAACTATGGAGTAATATTTGGCGTGCAATACGCAAACATTTTCCTTCGAGTAGGCGTTAAGTCATCTCGTCCAATCAGTGTCTAACTAACCACTCCACAAACTCGATCACTCCTGCGCACATACCCATGTCGTGACTAAACAGTAAGCACACTGTTCCGTACATGTCAACTTATTCATGTTCCGCGTTGGTTGCCACTATTATGTACTTTAGCCACACAACAACTATAGTTATGTATATACTTTAAATCCGTTGTATGTTTTAAATGTGTATACTACGCTTATGACCAACGCAGTGAGTAGTCACTTCCTTCTCAGTCTTTGTGATTGCCATTGTCTGGCATACTTAACAAACGAAGCTATTTATAATCATTTAAGTTTTCAACACCTGTACAACGTTAAGTTTAATAAAGATGAATATTATAACAACGAGTTTATAACTATTTATCTGAATTATTATAAATTATGATTTCTGTAACTCTAATAGATATTCGCTTTCAGGCTAAAAACAGTTAACGAAGTCAAATAAAAAACAGTTTGAAAGAACACTTGAAAGTATTTATTTTTAAAAACGAAATTACTGGTTTAAGGTTTCGAATCTTCTGCTTTAACTTACTTGAAAAATCCCTTGAAGGCGACGGACACCGTAGCTTAACGAAGACCAAATCGGTCCTTTATTAAAATTAAAATCTGTAGCATTTTTTATTGTCATATGTGTATCGGTCCTCTTTTTAGTAACGTGTTTCACGTAACTACGGTCATAAATTAATTTAAATAAAGTATTTTTTTCCTGTGTACTGGCATTCGGCTAAGTCCGCACATGCGCTGGCGTACCGACGTCATCTCAGGCGCCGCCGCACATGTGGTGCGCTGCCGCCGCCATCAGGCGCAATCATATTGTCCGTAAACACTACTGACCTTCGACACATACTAAAAATCTTACCGATAAACTAACCCGATATTGTAAAGTAATCCTTCTTAGCTAAACAAAACGGGGTCTTTTGTTTGCGTTAGTTGTGGTAAATTTAGGTTTCTTCAGAACACACTATGACTTGTTAGGTATAAGCTTCTCTCGTTATTGGTATGGTTATAAAATGGTTATTATCAAAAAATCAGCCTTTTGTCGAATGGACATAAAGAGTTCAGTAGCATACGGCATAATACAGAGGCATTAATTAAATGTCGGACAATGTAGCCTGGAGCTTCTCTGGGTACACTGTACAATTATGTTCCAAGAGGCAATTTGGAAGGCACGTCATTAAAAGCGACATAGTTGCGTTCTTGTGGCATACCTTCTGAGGAACGCTTTTAAGCTTCACGTGTTTGACTCTATTTTCACAATAAAGACACTTCTTTGTATGTACATTGAAGGTACAGCAGTACATCCATCCACTACTAAATTATGTTACGTTCGATTTTCTTAGACATATAAAAATCAATGTTTGCATGTTTGTACCCTATGCCTTCGAAAACATTGATCAGATTGTAATGTTAAGTTGTTATATGCATACCAAGGAAGGTTTATATGTATAGTCAGCAAAAAAGAGCATTGCAAAGCATGGCGGGTGCAGCTAGTAGGTATATTATATAGATAGATATATAAATATTGAACTGTAGGTACGTAGAATAGAACGTATGCGTATTGATTTGAAGTAGAACTTCAAATCAAATAAGGAAATTTGGTATTTTTGGGTAGGTTGATATGACTGTACATTCTAAATACGATATAAATTAATGTTACTAAATAATACAGAACTGATTATGGAATCCAGTTATTTTGTGGAATAAATTGCCACTGATAATAGTGTTATGCAAGTCAATAAAACAGAAAGTACGGAGTAAAATTGTTAAGTAATTTTTTTACTGCTACATCATCCCATAGCTGCACTGATTGTTAGCTAAACTTAACTAACTTCCTGTCTAGGTTGATACCTTAGTTTATAAGTTAGTTTAGCAAACTCAAACAATGGTATATTATTATTATAATACAGCAAATAAAAAAAAATATAATTTTTTATTTTAGTCCTGGTTTTCAACTTAATGTTTACTCAATAAATTACTTAATAAGTATACAAGTACAAAAAAGCAAGAAGCTTATCAAATCAAAATAAAAGTTTGATATCACAGCTTAGGTATTTAGACGGTTCAAACTACCGGTAAGATAAACACCATTAATAATCGCTTTTTACGCAAATAAAGCGTGAAAAAAGTTGCGAAGAACAGTTCGTATGGGAAAAAGTATCGATAAGGAGATAGCAAAGATTGGATCATGCGATCACCGATTTTCGTGTGATCACGCGAAACGTGGGAAAGATTAGTAATCTACATAATTTATCAAAATACTGAATGGAATGCTATAAATTCTTAATACAAAATGCACGAAATAGTCTTTTTAGACCGGCATTTTAATAACTGAATACTGTAATTGTGGTAACTGTAATAGGTGCGTAAAACTTTGAGGAGATTAAAAATATCAAAACAAATATTAAATAATGTTCGTAAACGTTAGTCATATTGGGGAAATGGGTTATTCCCAAGTATTAAATTTTACCGGTGTTGTACACAGTCAAAGCACCGATAAAGTTATTTCACACGCTTTATCTGACAGTTGGACACTTGTTGATGATCAGTCAACTTGTTGGCTCTGACAGCTTTATAGACATTCGGTCAAGTGATTGGTGATATCAAACAAATGAATCTAACACTTTCAAAAATATATGACAATCTTGTTTGCACATCCCAAGAGAATATTCGTATTATAACTTATCAGTGTTTACTCACACTTACACAATTCGTCTTGTCGTTTCACCTAATCCTGTGAGAAATATGTAAATTAAATAAACAGGCCACATCACGTCGGAAACTCTTAAAAAAAATCAATAACTCTTGCAATTGCGGCCGAATTTAAACAACTTTCAATTCGAATATCGAAATTGCAAACAGAATAACAGATTAGCTGACCGGCCATAACCGGCGGTACCTAAACAAGATTACTTATATAAATCGAAAGTAGTTAGTGACCAGGCCAATTAAAAGATGTTATACTAAAAACTAGTTTAGATTCTAATTTCATGTGTCTAGTCCGTTAATTACTCAATAAACACGTGTGATTTTATATTACGTAATTTCCGCTTTTTTTGTTTTCGTACCTGGGTTATAATTAGAATAACCCACATTTAATACCTATTTTCTAGATGTAACTCATTTTAATGGTCGAACTTCAATTATTGACACTTAATTCTATTAAGCCTGTGATTAAGCCGAGGTTTACAATGCCATCAAGGGCCTAGATATAGGTATTTTAGTATTATTTTACTCCATGATATAGATATGTCCATATATCTATTCCATTTAATTTAAATAATCTCATTAAGTACGCTCATCATCACATCCAACCAAGGTTTTAATAAATTATATTTTTATTAAAAGATTTTTTTTAAAAGTTCCGATAGCACCATACCAAGGTAAATTACTACGATTGTATATTTTGGTTATTTACCAAAACACAAGCATCCTACTATGAAGAAGACCTATTTTCACCAGATTAAGCTGTTTACAGACTGACCCGCATGTTACGCACGGTTCTCACGAGCACACGCCCGGGGAATACGCAAGAAGCCGTGAGAAAGAAACATGCGGTTTGTGAACTGAATATGAATGAAATGGTTAGGTACGCTTACGATTTCAGTGTCCGAGTTATTAAGCTTACACTTTCAGCTGTAAAAAATAAGTATAGTAAAAAACAAGTTAATCTTTACCAGACTTATCTAAACTCAAAAACTTATCTAAATACAAAATTAGTAATTCGCAAAAAATAGAATTTATTCATGTACTGGTATTATGATTAGTCTATGGGTGCGAAAGTCGGCCTTTTCATTCAGACTTTTCTAAGTTCTTAATGAAAAAAGAAGGTAAGTAAATGTAATTATTCGCAATATACTGATTTAATCAAACTAATGAAAGTTCCAATGCTCTCCCAATTGCCTGAGAATTCACTTGTGACCCGAGTCGATTTTTTCTAGTATTTTTCTATTATAATAATTTATCTTATAAGATCGCAATGAAAATGCATAAAATATATAAAAATTAGAAAACTAATGAAAGTTGTTTATTTTCTTACTATGATGTTTTTTATTTTAAATAATATTCTAATGTCCCTTTACAAGATTTTGCTTGATTACGACTTCAGTAGCATGGAAGGTATAGATAGCTAAATAATACCTTAAGCCAATGAGAGTATAAAAGGAAATGAAACCCTAAAACAAAAAAATAATGAATAAGAACTAATAAAGGAGAATATAGCAAAAAATTATAGCTATTCGAAAAATCTTGTTGTAAATTTTGTGACCACTACATGAATAAAATCAGCGTTTGAAATAGAACTGAACTTTGCAGTTCAATTACAGATACCGTTGCTTCTTATAAACGAAAGGAGGTAATTATTGACTAATATTTAAAATAGGTTTACTTGGAAGGGCAATTAATTGATTTTCAGTAATAGCAACGAGAAATACATCATTCTTTAATGTTGTCTCCTGGGTACCAATAGTTCACAGCATGCGCCCGCGCCGCGACGCCACATACCACAAAAACAGAAGCCCGTGTCCAACGTATTACGGAATCAATAACGCAGGAGTAGTACGGCCAAGTGGACCGTGGAGGTGACAATAGCGAGGAATGTGCCCTCGATTCGATTGATGGTGGTTCAGTACGACCACCACAGTTGAACATAATCTTATAGTTAAATAACTGGCGAGCCATTTTACTACCAAGGCAATCTATTGGAAGAAATCTTAAGATTTTATCAAATTTAATATCTAATTCGGGAACTATTATTAGCTTATAAAATAATAAAAAAATATCTTTCAATTTGGAATAAAATATAGTATTACTGTTTTCTCTGATAAGAGATACATTGCAATAATACCTCAGCACAATTTGTGCCAAGCATTCGACCTCGAATGCAAATGACTGGCGCAGAGAACAACAATACTATGGTTAACATAGCCAGCGGCCGCGAAACCTGGTCTAGCTATATTCGAGAACCAGGCACCACCATAATATTTTCCGCATTGAGATTGCGTGCCGTGTGCCCGCCGGCTGCCGACAATTTATAGTACTGGAGCCATGGCGGTACACGGTCGTTATTATTTAACGGTGGACCAGCCTGGACCGACCGCGCCCCCGGCTATTGCCAATGCAGCCCTGTTAAACGTATACATACATTACTTATAATCCACTGATCAACAACCAAAAGCAGCGACTTATTCACTAATTGATGAGCACGCTTAAATGGCACAATCATTTCAATAATTTGCAATCGGTGATGTAAATCAAAAGTAATTAAATAACTATGTATGTAAGTACTTGCGCAGTCACCTAACATGGCTGGTAATTAGTGTGGATACTGAATACCAAATTCGTCATCCACACTGCAATCAATCTCTTAATTTGGCGACACTGTTTTTTTTAACTATTCATTTGAATAAAGCCATAGCTGTGTCCAGTAAATGCAGGTCTTTGCCGTTCCTTACAAAGCCACGTGCAATGATGTACATTCAGTCACACACCTCTATGTTGCAATTGCGATGTGTTGCGGTGACGAATACGACGTGCCAGTCGAACGGGTCACTAGTAAGAGTCTATGCACAGAGCGACTATTTAAAAAACACATGCGGTCGGGTTCCGTAAAGTGCAATACTCGTTTAACATTATACACATATTAGAAATACTTTATGCGCGATTGAAGTAAAACTTCTTAGGCGTTTCGACAACGACAAAAAAGCTTTTCTTGAAAATAGAGGATACTATCTAACAGACTATAGAGTAAAGAGCGTTACTTCCATCTGAAAAAAAATCTGAGATGCCCTCTAGTCGCGCCAAAAGACTACTTTTGTGATAAAATATATCTTTTCAATAATGCTACCTTGTTTTAATTCGTATTATTTAAATAACAAAAATTAAAATATTAAATAAAATTAAGTCTAACCTTCCTATGAAAAAATGATAAAAAGAAAAAGTCAACCTATTTATTAATATAAATTTTCTTGTAACTCGAACATTCTCGAAGCTCGAAGGATTTCAGCACGTGAACGTCCTTCTGACCATGTTGAAGTTATAATTATCAAGTAACTCTTGCGATAGTCTGTTCCATTCTTGAATGGCGGCTTCTCTAATCTTGAACAGGATCTGTGGTGCAAACAGCTCGCTTAAGAGCATCCCATGCGTGCTGGATCGAGTTTATGTCAAGCGAGCCGGCCGGCCAATCTAATTGTTAGATGTTTGCTGTACCCTCAAAGAGTGATGTTCATTCGTTCGACTTGATGTGCAAGCGCATGTTCATTGACAAACATGAATCGGTGTCTTAATTTGTTCTAAACGGTCAAATAATTCCCTCAACTGCCGTCTTTTTTCTAATATTCCGTCATGGAGCCCCCAAAACAACAGTGATTTGCCGTCTTGCTGAACGGTTTCAGCAGCAGTTCTTTGCCTGTTCGAGTCTCCAGGCTTTCTTGAGACATAATCTGAGTACTGATCTGGATTTCGGCAGAAGGCAATTTAACCAAATATCTTCGTTCTCGTCTTGTTCACTTTGAAACTGTATCGTCTTTTGTAATCTGTGTTGTCGTCTTAGCAGTAGTCGTGGAAAGCACCGTTGAACACACACGTTGTCAGTAGAAAACTAGTATTTGCAATTTCGAATGGTTTGAGTGCTAATTTCACGTCCGATGGCGGCTTGTGACTGAAATCTGATTTAAGTGGGGCGTTGAATGTTGGCAGACAGCAGTCTAATGTAATGTTTTTAAACAGTAGTAAGAAGATGAGCGACTATTGCGGGGTTGATGAGCCAAGTAAGCCGTTCTATGGTACCTTTGATTACGATTACAATGGTTACGATGTGGTTACGATGCAGGTTTGAGAGTCAGAGACTCGTCTCTCTCGTATCTCGCAAAGTAAACTCACTCAATTAAGTTGACTTAAATTTATTTTTCTTGCCCGCAAAATTTTCGATAATACTCATAACATTTGGAAATTACAAACAATAACAGCATTTCAGTTACGATTAAAATATCCTTATCAAAAAAATCATAGACTTCGTTAGAAGAAGAAAACAAGTTAGAAGATTTCTTTTAAAAACATTTTTTAATAAGAAAACCAATTCTTCAACATAAAAAAGTAAATATCAATTTTAAAAAGTAAATGCAAGCTTTTGGAAATATGATCATGAAAATAAGGTACCAGGAGTTGTAATAAAAGTCGGAACGAATCTTTCTGTAGTTTTTTTCGTTTGTTTGTACGCGCCCTACGTCTCAACGTGACTGCACCTTTATATCGTATCGACACATATGCAAGGTTCAATATTTGAACATGTGCAAAGGTACACAACTTGCTGACTCCATCACATTGTCGATTGGGTTTTGTATCGCATAAACTATGCACAGAAAAATCGCAGTGTGAATAAGCTCTAAGGTACCTATATCATGATAATATACGATACCTACCTACACTTTACAAAGCGGCGTGGGTGCGAGCGAGAACCTCTGGCTACGAGATCGCCTCCTTCAGTTGACCGGCCTTGCGGCACGCGCCATTCTCGTGCTGCTATTTAATATACCTCGTTATAATTCAATACCTATGTTATCTATGCGTACGTTAAAATCTGTATAACCATTTATTATAATTAAGAAATTGAAGTAAGTTAAAAAAAGGATAATGTGTACCGACTCACATTTCTATGCAATTGCAGCAGATTGCTATAATTAAAAAAAATAATTTATAATCTGTGAGTGATAGTAGAACACCTTCGATGTCCTTATATACGTAAAACGTTGGATTTCCTGCAAATTATGTACGTACAGGCAAAATAATAAAAAAAAAAACGGTTTGTAATAAACACCTAAATAAAAAAGGTTTGTGTTTGAAATGACAGTAAAGTATTTGGAAAAAGTGGGCAAAAATACAGTTACAGGCTAAGCATAGCGCACAACAGGTTTATAATAATAAAAAATGCCCCGGAGACAGAAGCGAAACCGTCGTCAACATTCAATATAGAGCTTTGACCGTTGGATATAAAATTTGAATAACAATAAACTGGACCCACCTTCAGAAAGCTTTGTATGCAAACGATAGATATTGGTTTAGTCATATTTTATTTAAATCTCTGACGTTTGAAACATGTAGTTGAAGCAGCGAGAGGCCAATTAGCTACGAGAGATTGGCCGAGCTCATAAATTAAAACAGATGACCGTTGCCCACCGCCACAAAAGTCCAAAACATTCCAAGGCCTGTATACTACTTGATACACGATAGGTTCCTCAATTTAGCAATAGTTAACTTTTATTTGATGAGACCATCAAAAACGAACACGTAACTTAAATATCATTTGAATATAAAAAACCGATTATTATGATGTTATTAGGTATATCTAAAATTTCACTGAATCGTTTCCACAATGTTAAATTAAAGTAATCAAATTTAACTAATTTGGTGAAGAGGACATAAGTGAATTTATTTATTTAATTTTTCTCTTATTTATGTTTTCAATCAATTAAGGTTTTAAAATATGGTTTTGGTAAGGCTAACGGTGCAATGTTCAATTCTGCAACCACGTTAATGTCGCCTCTCTCGAATAGATTTAATTCGAATGACAATCTAATACAAGTTCCCTAATACAGTGTATTAAATACACATATATTCATGTAAGTAATCGATAGTTGCAAGTCAATTTTTAAGTAAAATAAATTATTTATAATTTAACAGACCTCAGCTTGTTTGTACGAATCTCAGTATAAGTGCTATGAAAGTGATCTGTACTGTAAATAAACCAAAACTAGCTATTAATCATAATTGTCGTTTTAAAAATATCAAACTTGCAAAATTATACAATTGTTACCATGATGATGAAAGATAAATAAGATAAAAAAATCATTTTATTATAAAGTTATGTTAAGCATATGGTTTCACTACATAGAACTGGAACTTGTTTAGAAACCACTAAACTCGACTATAATGGGCAACCACAAATGGGCCTTTATCGAAGAAAAGGATCGTGCAAATAAAAAATTGGAACCGTTTTTCAGTCATCGCAAGCGCGTCCTAATCAAAAGATGATATCAACTAGTTCTGTTTTTAAGAAAGTCGCTCCATACTTTTAGATTTTCGATCTACGGAAGATATTTTCACATATTAACTTCCTACCATGTACTGAAGCCGTTAGTACACAGTGTTTTTCGAAAAACCGCCTTGACACCTAACACTTTACAGGTAATGTGGTTTTCTAGCTACTAGGAAATGTTTTCTTTTTGTAGTTGGTCGTCGAGTGCCGTGTATAAAAAATCTGACGGCAGTGGTCAACAACTGGGCATCGTGTTTACATAACTAGTTAGACTCTGCACACTGCCCACGCTTCCTACCCGCTATTGGTCGTCTAACAAAATATTATAAGTCAATACTCGATAATGTTCCATTGTATCATCACGCGCAGGTGTGATCGACGACTGCGTTAATCACAATATTGACTTTCGCTTGAAGACGACGCGACTCGCCGATTCAGTAACTTTTTATAAAACGCCATCTAAAACGCAACGAGCTTATAATTGACTTGATCTCAATATACCGCCGCATCAATCATCAGCGTTAAACGAGTGATACGCGAGGTATGCATCCACAAATTTTTTTTTATCGACGACTCGCCACAGAATAAAGGCTCGTGACGAATCGTAATGCAATTTTGATTAACTTCCGACGACAGAGAAAATGTAATTTCAATTTAACTTTTAATCACAATGGAGACATATGTTTTTTCCCTAAAGACGCCTCATCAAGAATTCTCCAGGGTTTATAAACGCTTTTTGTCTCCAAATAAGCAATTTATCGAAGCCATCGACGTGATACATAAATATTTCAGGCAATGAATTATTGGTGTTCCATAATATTCTAAGCAACAAGCAAACATTAACGAGGTTTTCGTAACACGCAAAGCGCTCGTAACGGCGACTTTCACTCTAACAATAGTGGTCCCGTGTGACGCAGTGCAGCCGCACGATCACCAGTCACGCAGGACGCAGGCTTCGACGCCGGCATGGAGGTTGATTGATCACTCGATGAAAGGTCACACCGTCTTTGCATGATTGCAATATATGATTGACTCCATAAAAAAGCAATATTTAAAATGTTATTGGCGATGTTGACATCTGATCGATACTTTTTCAGAAGGTCTCGGTCTCTGCAAACTCCAGACAAATGCGATTGCTTCTAATAAACTGACTACATATTTACAACCCTACTTTAAAAGTGTATTTACCTTTTCTATAAAATAGTAAAGTTCTTCACCCACCAAGTGTTACTTAAAAATTAGGCACTTCACAGTAAATAGGTGGATTGGAATTATTTAAAAAAAAACCAATAACCACGTCGTTCCTATAGAGGTGATGAATACCTTTACATTATGCATACGTGCTATATACCAGCGAGGCGCGAAATTACGGGTAGACTAACACGAAGCGTGAACGCTAATGCGAGGTTCAAACACGAAGGTGTGAAAAGCCGGGGCTCGGACTCGTCTTATTGTAGCGAAGCTAAGCCGCTTACCGAACCAGACCTTATAAATCCGAACGTCCATCGACCACTCAGATATTGTATTCACCCTTAATGCAGTCACCGATAAACTCCCTGATTTGCATGTATATGTTGCTACTCTGTCTAGATTTAGATCACAGGTGCTAGTTAGTTTAAAACGCATACGACATTATGCTTATAAAATATGTCGAAATTTCCTCTACGTATTTATAAAACAACGCGTCAGGAGCGATTGCTTCACCCCGTTCAGTGTATCGAATATCATTTCGCGTGTTCCCGTATCAAGTTGCACAACTTAGGTCAAACTAAACGCAACTGAAGCAGAATAAAGTAATTGAACATGATTAATAAAGGAAGTTAAGTTTATTCATGCAGAGCAGGAAGAGATTAAAAACAAAAAAGACTGAAGAATTTTTCAAGATTTTAGTAGCAAATCTTTATTCTGCCGAAACTTGCTTGATGAACGAATTCGAAAAGGCTTTTGTTGATATCATGATAAAACGCGACGAGCGACATTGTGTCCAATTTATCCTTTATCGAACAAAATCTTTAACGAACACGCTAGGTATAATGCAGCCATTGTTATGTCGCCCTGGTTGTGGAACTTATGGACTTGATTCTTGGTATTATAAACAAAACGAGTTATTATTTGTGACCTGAGACTCGCTTTTATGGCATTCTTGTCTCAGCTTCCATTTAAAATACAACGCGTCAGTCGTAAAGAACTTGTATTCATTTCTTTAGTCATACATAGGTACCTACCCACTAAACGTATACATAGCACATGCATGTACTAAGTATAACTATGAACGTGAAAAATATCTGTTGGGGCATTTATGAGCATAGCATACCAAGACTTATTTTATAAAACTACACCTCTGTCAAACTCAAGTTTTAGGAGGGTTTAAAACGAAAGGAGTCGACAGAATGGACGTGAAGGCTTTTTGAAAGGCTCGATTATTTCTCATAATTCTTCTTTTTGTTTTTGTATGGGACACCTTAGCTAAAAATAGACATAAACGACAAACAGTAAGAAAACTTCCGAAGAAAATCTTCGAATGCGATATTTTTTAATGCAGTTGAGAAGGCAAAGCGCTATAAAGGGGTTCAGAGAAGGCCTGCGGCAGTTGCCATTTGCAATCTGTTATGGAACGACCGCCAGCCTCTTTTTATATTATAATCGGTCGGTCCCCGTTCACTTCTTTTTTGCTTAGCAAAAGCGCTGATCGCCCTACATGGCTACGTATGGTAATGCTTCGAATTATTCAAAGTCAAAATTTTGTGCCAAAACCGGTATTAAGTTTATATAAGACTGTTAATTTTCGTCTACGTGATTTTCCTAAGCAATTTGCCGGTTATTCGTTAAAACCAATGCCGTCCAAGTTGGTTTACATTAATTATATATCGGTATGCACTTTATATGATGGATGGCACTTAACAGTGTGACGCTGGGCTGGTGACTGGTGTCATATTAAGTTACATAACATACACGACAGGCCCCGCCCGTGCCGCCTCATTAGAGACGCAACCTTACGTGATTTGCACGTCTGTATTTGGTTTCAACTGGTCACCCACCGCTTCACAAAAAGTATAATTTGGAATGAAATTTCTCTGAACAGCAAAGTAAGTCACATTGAATTCACAAGAGCGTTATGGAATCTTCGTAAAATATAAATAAATTACTATCAACTATTCCAAAATATGTTATTGGAATGAAATATTATAATTTGACAGCATGCTATCGAAATTGGTGGCATTAACATGCAGCTCGTGCGACGCGACCGCGCCTCGCATCCTCTGTAATAATGGACCAGCCTCTGATGCATTATTCAACAGGTCCCGCTGATCCCAAATTCCTATTTTTGGATACCTATATTTGGCGAACGCTTTTGTGTATACGCCTCTCCAAATTTAACATATTTTCTGGATTGTTTTATACTATCTTCCAAATCATTAATAACTTACATAGATATTATTATATAGGTATGTACAACACTACGATTTCAAGACTCTAAATTTTTTTTAATTTCTGGGTCTTCTGAATCTAGTTAAATATTAACATTTTTATTTCCTTTTTAGGTTTATTTATCGCTTTTATAAACATACACTATAAGGACGTTTTATTCATTAAAATAATTGAAGACACATTTTTTCTGGCTTTTATTGTTAAAGCAATAATTATTTAAAATTTATTAAATTATTATGCTTTAATAAAACTGGAGTTGCTGAGAGTGATAAATAATACTTAAAATACAATTAATTTTGTCTATAATTGTCAGTTGAAAGTTGTGCGGACAATTAATTACTACAGATGTAATTAGAGCCTTCGGTGGCCACTAGAAACCAATTGAAAAACCAAACAATTGGTGAACAAAGAAAGCATTCTTCTGACCCGCCGAAACAATACCGACATAGAATTCACTGTTAATTACTGACTACCTATATACACATACAAGGAATTCACTGTTCTTTCGTTTTTTGGAATAAATAACATTTTTAGACTACGCTCAAATAGAATTATCGTTTGTTAGACGAAAATGTGAGGATGGATGTCTTATTGCATTTTGAATATCAGCAGTCTCATCATTTGAGTTACCAATACAGCTATAAAATTACACAGTCTAATTTAAAGTTTGAGAAAGAACTAAAAGTTCGTGTGCGGTAGTTATCGTAGTAGTTTACATATATATATATCTATTAAACCAAATGGATGCGATGCCGATGGCGCTATCGTAAGTGGGCTCGTTAACATCTAGGCCATAATCATTATTGCAATCAACACCAAAAAGATTGTGAGATTGGCTCTTAAAAGATAAGTAAATGCTCCACATAATTGTCAAAAGTTTCATAATAATCATTTTCTAAACTTTCTGGCAGGTACAACGCGGTTTTTCTGTTACTAAATAAATCTACAGTACAGAGGCAGTTTGAGTAGGTATAATAATAGAATATTATAATAATGTCAAGGAGTTAATGATAGGTACATATGGTACAACCATTTGCCCTCCGTTATGAGTCTAACGAACAGACATTTGTTATCTCATGTGATTGGAGCTTGAGGGCTCCTAATAATTTTTTTTTCGTATTATCTTTCGGCCCGTCGGATGTCAAGAGTTACTTTAAACGCTACTACATAAAAGCTATATTTAAATCTCATCATTAGTTTAGTAGTTTCATTTGACGATACCAAACTTTAATTTCGATTTAAGTATCTTGGGAACAAAACCAAACACTAATTTACACCATTAGAGTAAGCCTTAATTGATGTTCATTAATTCACAATGCGGAAACTTGATTTGTAACTTTGAACTTTAAAACATCTTTTTCATTCTCATAAGAGAACTCATAGTTAATACGTATAAGGGTAAATTTTATTCGCGTGTTTGCATTATACTATGTTCTGCTAGCTTTTACCCGCGGATTCGCTAGCGTTAATGTAGTCTACAGATTAAATGTCATAGTTATATCCTTAGGGAACAGTATGTACTTCCTTTCTGGGAGAAAGGTACGTGCTTTTCTGTACCTCTGACAAAGGGTATGCAAACATTCATCATGACCGATTGAGTAATTAAGACCTGAAAATCTTTTGTTGATCTTGAGTTTTGAAAAATCGGTAGGCAAAAGAGAGCAGATGTCCCGCTGAGTATGATTTGTACTAAACGGACATGAATATTAACAGACTAATTGCATGCCACTCGACCATTTATCTATCAAGTAAGTATACTCTGGTTGTGCGCTTGACACGACAAATCAACGGGCTTAATAGAGGCCTAACCTAAGGCGAGCGTCTCCAACGGAACACGTGTCGTTGATTGCCCCCAATTGGCGAGCGAATAAAAACAATCGTCGCTTAAAAATAACCGTGATTTCATCGCGCAACATGTGAAGTGTGTTTTCTCTTAGGAGTACGAAGCGTGGTGTTCCCACCCCATCCATGTGAAAAGTCCGTCACTTGTGATCCCATTCCCATAAGCCGAATCGAGTGATTCACAATCAGTAAGTGCTAATGAGTATCGTATGACAAGGAACGGAAAATTACTCCTGGAAGACGAAAAAACTGCCGGTC
Organism: Calamotropha paludella; assembly: GCA_927399485.1. Taxonomy (NCBI): domain Eukaryota; kingdom Metazoa; phylum Arthropoda; class Insecta; order Lepidoptera; family Crambidae; genus Calamotropha; species Calamotropha paludella. The sequence continues at coordinate 19,063,913 of OV656812.1, forward strand.
AATGTTCTCTCAATTTTGCCATATGGAAGCTGCTGCTTTGAGGTCGTGTGCAATGACCATCTGATGTTTACACGCCACTGCGAAGTATTGAGATAGCAACATCCGCATGTTGTGGTCATATTACAATGTGGGTCAAATTCAGGAAGTACAACCGCAACACTGTTTTTGACACAATTAACTATTTCGTTGTAACAAAAACCGATAAGACGCCCACTACATATGATTATTGCCACATAATTAAACAATTAATAGGATTGCAAGGGCCTCTCGGATCCATCTTCCGTTTAGCGATGAGCTAAATTGATCTTAGTATATAAAAAGCAATAGACTATCATCAGACAGGCAAGACCAAGACCGAACGAACAAGAACAAGACCAATACCAAGACCAAATATGCAAAACCAGAGGCCTTACCATCACGTCTTATAGCGATTCAAGTTGAGTTGTTGAAAAGAGACGCCCCTATAGACCGCGTATAGCGGTGTCTCACTTTGACAATCGAGCTTGCATCGCACTAAGAGATCATGGTAGGCCCTCAGGACCAAATACACAGCACTGAACTAAAAAGTCTTACTTCCAGAGCATCTATGAGTTAAAATATACAGCGTCTCACATGATTTTCCTAGAACAAAATATTTTTAGTATTTGAAATCGTCAGTTTCCTTTTTTTAATTTTTCTTTAAGGATAAAGCAATAAATTTAACCTCTTCTAATTAAAAATAAAAAAGATCAAGAATATTCTATATAACGTCTGGAAAACACATGGTTAAAGTATAAAGAGAAACGTTATTTTCTATATTTCCACTTCTTTCTAGTAATATTTTTTGCTAAAAGGTCAATTTATGCGTGGGAGGAAGGTTGGGTTTTCGAGTTTCTAGCTCTCACAACCAAAGATATTCGTTCTCTTGACAAGTTATGACAAATTCGATAAAATGAGCAAAACCAAGACCAATACTAATTACTTAATTTCCTGTTCGCACTTTTTTCGTTGAGTATTACTTCAGTTCCTGTGAATTTGTCTTTTATCTATGAATTAAAGCTCATAGGTAAAAAAGCGTGTAGATCCCTTTAAAATAATTCCCTTTACTCACACAACACAGGTTAAACACACATTTTTCCGATCACATAAGTTTATGTGAAAAAGCCTACACTATAAACTTGAATAAAGTGTTTACAGAGTTAATTAACATCTTTACCATATAGTCAAGTCAATGGAAACAGAAATCAGAAAACGTGAATTTATCGTTCAAAAAATAAACATTTAAGCCTTATTTATATGTGACAGCTTACTGAAATAATTAGAGATTCTTGTGCTATTTTTTCAATTATTAATTATTTTAATAAAAATTTAATGACTGATTAAAAGATAATTGTTCTTATATTCACTCGATCGAGATCTACCCACTTGTTTCGAATACCTGTTTAATATGAGACACAAATACATAGCTTTATAGGTCTTATTATTGTAGTCCTGTTACAGCAAGGCACTGTAAAGTTGTGATATAAACTTTTTAAACTTTTTTAAACCCAAATTAAAACATTGTAAGATTAATACAATATGTAGATTACCTTAATGTGCACTATTGTATAAATTATGATACAAAACCCAACTGCTATTTAACGTATTAAACAAAATATATGATAAATATGCATTGATCATCCCCATTTCTTATTCTATAAAATGTAACCTTTTACTAATCAGTGTAAATTTCATCATAAATAGGCAAGCAAATAACACGTGATTCTCTTCGTGCGAACAACATCTGTCACAATTTATAAAATGATTGCTTACTCAAAATATGCAATACTTGCTTTTAGAACAATTCCACCAAGTGTAAACTTAAAACTAATGCGGTTCTTATCGCATACATTAGGAAGTAACTACCACAGGTTTAAAAGCTCTCAAATGTTTTTTCCTAAGGTTAACCAGTTTTAGTGACAGGGACTTATTAATCATTGACTCGAAGTTCATTTCACATTTCTATTGTTAAGTCTGGCGCCACTTTAAAAAAAAGTTGGTATGCAAGGCGAAGAAACTGTAAAAGTAAAAGGAAAAGGAATTAAGTTTAAAATCTGAGAATCCCTTAGTATCAGCCTATTAACAGTTATATGATGTTTCTATAATAATCAATAAGTTTATAATTATCAACAATTACTAAAGACTGTGGTCGAGACAACATATTGCTTAAACGCTTAATTAAGAACCAGCCATGTCGTTCCTCACAGCCTCACTTCCGTCGCATATTGTGCGATTGCGTGGGGCAATTTAATTATGCAATTTTAATTTACTTTCCTTATAATTGACGTCATGTGACAAGCGAGAGGCAGTTTATCTCCGGAACCGCATCATTGACTTTTTACTTTTTCATCTATTACAGCAACAATTATAATTATACAAAAGGACAATTTGTTGTCTTAAAATTTTATACCTGTCAGTGATGGCGGGTCATCACGGGAAAGAAAGCCTGGGAAAACTGGCTATTCTTCGCTCTCGCAGAAATATTGTGTAGACTATATTTCCCTCAAACTTATAAATAAAATAAAAAAAGGAAATTTGCAGAAACTTTTAAGTGAATATAGTACGTGTGAATAAATCTGTTACACTTGATTCGATATCGTGCGAACACTTTATAATATAAAGAGGAAATTACAATAAACAGATATCCCGGTCCCCTCGAACTCCGCCCTCCCTAATAAATATTAATGTTTGAGCTGAATGCTCCACGGGCTGCTGGTACATTGACACTCAATTTGCTTTTTTGCAGCCAATGCATTGATCTCGCTCTTTCTTTGTACTCTCTTGCCAACAAATAATATTAACAGCTCTTCAACAAAACATCAGCCAGCTCTATGTATTTCATTAAAAAGAAAAAATAAGTATTTGCTTTGTAAGTAAAATATAATGGATTTCACTACTAAGGACCAGTTAGTAACTGATCTGTAGACTTATTAGATTGCTTAATGAGTTTTGAGGGTTTTTTTTTAAATTTCTGATCTGATAAGTAACCCTGTTTTTAATAAATTTATCTAGTTCGACTGTAATTCGTCTTCATTATCTAAGACGCAAGATTTGGACCGAGCCTCCATCTAAAATAGAGAGATTTTGTTATAATCTAAAGATTAACAAAATCTATTGGGATCTACTGAAGGTGTATAGTGATTACATCCAGATCATTGGTCGCATTTTTCATGTCATAAGTGTGAAGAGTTAGTGCTATTCTACTATGCTGGACACCACACCGCATAAGCGTAAATCGAATAAAGATGACTTAAAATTAAAACCGATACCAAGAAACCGCGATAAATTGATTCAATGTTAATAATTCAGCGATATTTTTTAGAAATTCGCTAAGTTAACACCTAAGTTGAAAGAAGAAATAAAAGAAAGAAAGAAACACCTTTATTGGCTTGCCAAATAACACTTTATAGCACATTATATTAATACATATATTATTTACTTAGAAAACGCACTCCATTTCTAAAGAACTAAATTTTAAAGTAACTAGCAAACAAGGGGTACTGTATATATTTTTGTATCAATTATAAATTGTTGATAGTACCTACAGTCAAGGGTGCCTGCACAATACATCAACCGGACGGGTCACGTGGCGAGGGACGTACACAGGGAACCCTTTTTCCAGTCATTTCCCACGCGCCACCCCCGACAGTGGGAAGCCAGAATTATTGGTTTTGTTAACTTTGCTTGTTACCCTACACATTTCCGGATATCATATAATGATTATTGTTTTAGAATTGTTAATTACTATAGTTGATTGATAACTTTATATACCTATATTATAATTCATAGACAGTTACAAGTTATTGTTGCAATATTGACTTTGAAACCTACTCAATAAAAGCTATCTTGTGAATTAGTTAAATTACAAGCCATAATTGACCTGTCTCTGTTGTATTCGAGGAATTTAAAATCAACCGACATCAATTTGATGGTAATTTTACACACGCCAATATATTTACCTAAATTTGATGCTGTGGAAATACCTAAGCAATTTGCCTTATGCTATGCTGATGGACTTTGCCTCAGGTAAAGCAAAATGGGATATGATTTTCCAATTTGGATTAGAATCCGTAGAATTTCATTTGGTAGGTTAGAATTCGTTAGCTTGTGACTCATTCAAAAATTTATTGTAAAGTTGGCAACAATTGATAATAATTTACATAATACCTTTGCGAATGTAGTAAATTTAATATAGGTTCCGAAACAGTTCAATGCATTTCAATGAAATTGTAATAAATCATACCAGAAATTTTAATAAATAATTATTTTTTTAGAAATCCATTCAAGCTACATAAATAATGTAAAGTTAACTGAAGTATACTAAATATCATTTGTACCCTTTTAGCGGTTAACTTCTTTATTTACTTTTTAATCACAAGAAACTCTTTAAATCTCAGGTTTTCTTACCTTGTTTTTTAATTTAGGGTAAGATTCTATTTCCAAGTGGATTATTTTTGTTAATGGAAAAAAATGGAAAATTCGGGTAAAAGAAAAGTTTTTCTATACGATAATTGCACGAACTTTAGAACATTACAACTGTCTGTTAGAAAAGGACAAATTCTGTTGGGTGCCCTCTTCGATGATTGAAGGGTGGCCTCGATAATATAAACTCACAGTTTTTTATCTAGATGCACCTAAACTGCCTACTTACTTTGTTGTTAGTGGCTAGCTTGCTGTATGCTTTGCATCTTGTAGTTTTAATCATAAGTCCAGTACTAACTGCTGGACGACGATTGAACAGTTATTGGGCAATCCGATTAGAATAAGTTTGAGTTAAAAAAGTTAAACAACTTCTATAAAAAGGGGGAAAACAAAACAACAAGTCAACTATGCGACAATGGCTAAAATTAAATTTTACCGGCAGATAAGTAAAAAACATTCCATAGATCAAAATACAATTTGACGCTTACGATGGGGGGAAATCACGATATGTACTAATACCAATTTTCACTTGATACAGTTGACAGCACATCACGCTTTACCCATTTAACCTTATGCCATTAGATTGGTTGACTTCATGTGATAGTATATAGATCGTACTACATAGGTATTTTCTGAACAAATACCCATTCCTTACAAAGCCCATTCAAAGTGGGTATATAGGGAAATTAATAGTAACCTCCAAGGTCTTTATTTTTCTTTCCAGTTTATTTAAAGTATACGTAAAGAGATATGAAAGATATTTCTTATCCATTTTCTTTAATTCAACCTTTATCTAGCGTGAAACAAGTATACCAATTAGTTACCTAAATTAATTTTCATGATCACTTTCTTTTCACAACTACATACTATAATTTTATTTATGTTGGATTTAAATACATTTTTTCTTTTCATATTGAACTCTGTATTTTATTTAAAGGTGAAAATCAGTTATATTTTTCTATATGTTGATATACTGTTAACTGTACTGTACATAAAAATAGTATTGTCATAATATGGACGAAAAGAAATATTCAGGTTTTAAATAAAAATTTAAAAACTTCATTCTCGTTATTTATAATAATTATTCCTCCTTAGAACCTAATAAGAATCATCGAGGAATGTCGCAGCATGTCCCATATATATCCTTGCTTTTTCAAATTCAGATCCGAAGATGCACATAATCAAATACAAAAGAATAGAAAAGTTCCGCCCACGTACCTGCCAGCCCAGTCGCACTGATCGCCCATTAAGCCCGCCTCGGCAACGCATGTCAGGCCCAAAACAAAAGTCCAAAATATTGCCTGGACCACCATTTTTGAGTTCCAAAAAAGTCTATAATAATAGCACCACTCTGTATATCACATCACTATCATTAATTTTATTTGTCCACTACATAATTAACAAACGTAATTATGTTTACGTTTAAGCCCGTCACTTTAAAAATGCGAAGAGAACGCTACACTACCTACTTACTGAACGTCAGAAATGACACTAAAAGTTTTACGAGCGAGATAGCATCGTGACTGCTGCAATCATTCGCTAAGTGTAAAAGAGACAGCCGCCAATAACGTTTAAAAGCAGAGGAAAAAATCTTCCTATCTTGCTCTAGCATAGGTGTTACTGAAGGTTAACAAAATTGTGTCTTAATACAGAGATTTAGAATATCATTCTCTTTAATGAAGCTACGAGATTCGTAAAGCTCATTAAATTGGCGGGAACAGTTTGTTTGCGAGCGAAAGCTTTGCTTTGACTAGTGTTGCTTTTCTTGCTATCTACAAGATTAATCAATGCTACAATTTGCGGGCGTGATAAGTGAGATCGCTTTTTATGTGGAACACTAATTATAGATGTTACGATACATAGAATACTTTTATGTTAGTGTTAGCTTTGTAATTAACGTAATGTTTTTATGATATGTAGTAAAAAAGAATGTGTAAAATTTTACACATTCAGTCAGGTTTTACGAAGCTATGACGCCTTCGTTGCCTTTCAATAAATGATCATATTGAATAAAAGGCACTTTATTCTTATCCTTATACTTAATATAATAAATACCTACTTATTAGCGTTGTTATGAGAAAAAAACAAGGGAACATGTAAATAAAAGACGCGTATACCCAAATTATAATTATTTACCTTTTCATTCACTATACTCATTTATTTTTACTACTTCCTACTGTTACTAAATATCAATATAATAATAGAATTCTATTTAGCGGACTATCGGATGTATAATATTTACCTTAGTTACATTGTTGACTTGTTTTGAGACACTCGCAATTTTACTTAACATAAAATTAACTATGTTTTATAATTTTAGTATTGGAAGTAAAATATTACAATTACAATAACTATACTAGATTTAAAAAATCTAAAAATCCCACGTTTTTCAATGTCCTAAAAAGAAAAAAATAACCCTGCGGGGCAAAGCGAGGGGCCACTCAAAACGTGGGGGCGCATATTACTAAGAGGAGATTTTAAAGAGATGAATGACATGCATTGATGCCGATTATTGTAAAGATGCGCCCCCACGATTTGAGTGGCCCCTCGCTTTGCCCCGCAGGGTTATTTTTTTCTTTTTAGGACATTGAAAAACGTGGGATTTTTAGATTTTTTAAATCTAGTATAATTATTTTATTCTTTTTAATTATTAACTCAACGAAGTAACCATGTGTTACGCAACAATCGGATAAGCCCCATACAAAAGTGAAAGTTGCCGAAAGTGGACCTGAAAGTGCATCTGGAAAGTTGAAAGTTGCTTTAGAGTGCATTGTCATCGGGTTCTGAACTATCCTGAAAGTTCCAGCTTTCTAGCTTATCGGAAAGTGCCTCAAATTTAAGTTGCAAGATTTTGCCCGGACAGACAAACAAATAAGAAAAGTGAGATAAGAAAAACGTGGTAAAAATGAGTCAATTAAGGCAGGTAATTGCCACGAAGCGCAGTGTTCTAGCCGAAATGATATCGCTAAACTGATAATTACCTGTGTTTTTTGTTCAATACAATACGTCCGTCGTTCTTACGTTTATTTTTAGTGTTCTTTACATAAAGTTATGGGTAGATTACGTTTTTTCAATCTAATAATCCATTGAGTCACACAGCGCAATATTAGACTGGATAATGTCGTTTACATTATTCCAGTCATTTAGAAGCCGTTGACGTCTAACACTATAATGACAATTATTTCAAGATGAAATCAGATGCGAAAACGTTTTAAACATGCTTTATTATTATATCTATGAAAATTTTATCATGCATTATTGAAAGCAGTCATGATTACATTTATGTGTCCTGGGTCATCGCTCATTGCTATTAATTAGACAGAGTGGTAAACCGAAATATGGTATCCACAGAGAAAGGCCACTCTGTCACATATTTTTTTTAAAAGCCAACATTAAAAAAGAATTAATATTTGCTGCAAAGGAAACTTTAATTAGACCTACTGACAACACAGATGCAATTTCTTTTAAATTCCACACAGAAACCACAATTATGGATAGTTCAAAAACCAAAAAAACAGAAAAACGTCGTTTCACTGTCGGTAAAAAAAAGAAAGACCCATATAATTATGTAAAAGCCGTATTTTTATATTATAAATCATGTAGTCGACATTTTGTTGACACAGTCTAAATTTCTTTTTAGCCTAGTAAAGCCAGTGTTCTTTAAAAAGTTTTCTTAAATGTTTTGCATCATGTTTCCCAAAAAGTCCAAATTTCTTTTCCTTAGTTAAAAAACTAATAAGAAGCTTAGATGAATGTTTGATGTAGATAAATCGTATTGCACCTGTTTTATGTCACTGAAATTTTCTTCTGTAGTTCTGGTGTAGAACAAACATCGTTTTTTCGTCATTTTATAGGAACGCGACCACAACATGTCTCTGCAATTCATGCTAATGTTGACTTTCATTCGAATTTTGTTTTATCAACACGCTCACTTACCTACCCTGGTAAAATAATAGCCATCTTCACTGCCACATTTGACATCAGTGATACAATATATGGCAGTAAGACATATATAAATAATATTTGAATTTGCAATTTCACGTTCCATGTTAGATCTTGAAATAGCCAGTTTAAAAACTAATATTTTATGTTCTATCTCTTTATTACTAAAAAGATTTAAACATACTAGTGGACGCGTAATGGCAAATAATGAAGAATATGGTGAACTTAGGTAAAAAACATGAGAATAATAAATAATTATTTAACATTTTTGTGATATAAGGCTTATTATACTTAGCTTCGTCTACTATACAGTGGGTTGCCAAATTAATAGGCACAGTCACATTTTTTATAATTTTTTTTTCGAGCGCTCTTGACTGCTCTTTTAAGTGGTAAAAGTGTTCCTGGAATATATTTTTATATTCGTAGCACCTCTATAACTCAAATCAAATTTAAACTGAATTTTAAGTGCTGAGTGATTTTATAATTTTGTAAAAATATATAAATAACGAGAGAGATGCACAGTCCTTCACACGTGTTATAGTGAAATACGTAACTAATTATTTTCTGATATGAATCCCATAAAAAACTAATGGGAAATTACTAAGGCGGAAATTGCCAAGGAAATGAAAACTACCATGAGGTAAATGATTGAAAAGTTGATAAATGTATGGCATCACAACCCAAAAATAAAAGAAAGTGCCAAACAGTGTATTGAAAGCATAATACCGAGGCGGATTGAAGCACTTATAAACGCTAAAGGAAATGAAACAAAATAGTGATAATTTCTCTACACATTTTTATTTACTTGTTAATATTTTTAACTCGTCTAAATATTGATTTATTTGTCTTTAAATTAATTGTAAAATATGTGTGTAATATTATTAAATATAATTATAGCTTAAGTCGACGTCTATAATTAATTATGGACCAAAAATGTACAAAAAACAAATATTTCGTGACTGTCCCTACTAATTTGGCAACCCACTGTAGCTTTAATAAATTAAATGCGAACCACTATATTCTATTCTAAGAACTAAACTCGGCGTCAAAAAAATCGCACCTTATAAAAATCTTATTCAAAAATTCCTAAACCTTATATAGAGGATAGTGTTAGGTATCATTAGAAAGGTAACAAAAAGGAGCATCAAACAACAATTAAGTGCAATCTTTTTTTTAATTAAAATTATACAAAAAGCATAAAAATTTGAAAAATAATAAAAAATCTTAATTAAGTCCTAATTAATAATCGATAATTTACAAAAAAAATGTACAAAAAGTGTCTTAAAATTAACTCAAAATCTAGTGTTACCCCCCCTTGCCCTGATGACGGCTTCCATACGGTCCCTCATAGACCTCACCAACTTCAGGAGCTCTTCTTGAGGGATAAGACCCCATTCTTCAATCACCGCGGTTTGGAGTTCCTCTAGAGTCGAAGGAGCCGGATCCCGAGATCGAACCTTACGTTTAAGATGGTCCCAGAGGTGCTCTATCGGATTCAGATCAGGACTTCTCGCTGGCCACTGCATCACAGGAATTTGGGACCTCCGCAGGAAGTCGTTCACGATGGCTGCAGTGTGTGCGCGAGCGTTGTCGTGCATTAATGTGAACCCCTCGCCAAAAGATTCGGCAAAAGGGACCACATGCACATCCAGGATCTCTGTGATATAGCGGCGCGCAGTCAGCGACCCTTGTCCGCGAGCACCTCCGGTCCGGGAGACGCAGACCAGGTCGGTTTTGCCGGCAGCCGACATACCGCCCCAGAACATGCAGGATCCGCCTCCATATTCCACCGTCTCCTGGATGCAGGCTTGAGCGAAACGTTCACCCTGCCTCCGGTATACTCTTCTTCGTCGGTCGTTGCAGAAAAGACACACTCGTGTCTCGTCTGAGAAGAGAACAGCTCCCCACTGCTCAATGGTCCAATCGACGTGGTCGCGAGCAAACTGCAAGCGGGCTCGTCGGTGCGCTGCAGTCAATTTTGGACCTGTAGCAGCTCTGCGGGCTGCTATGTTCTTCTCCTTCAGTCTTCTTCTAACCGTGGATACACTCACGGTGCGTCTGCGAACTGCCTGGAGCTCCTGTTGCAGCTGAACAGCGTTTGAGAAGCGATTTCTCAAAGAGTACGACACAACGAACCGGTCGTCTCTTTCCGAAGTGCAGCGACGTCTACCGGACCCATGTCGCCGGATATAGCCACCGGTCTCTAAAAAGCGCTGGTAGACTCTACGAACCGAAAAACGGCTCAGATTCAGTTGCCGGGCGACATCACACTGCCGCACCCCTGCTTGCAGTAGTGCAACCACTTGAGCGGCCTCATCAGCTGTAGTGTCCATTTTCCAGATGTTCTTTCTTCAGTAAAATCAGTGCGTGTGTCCCCTTCAACGGTTTAATAGCGAATGACCCACATTGAACCCGTGTTGACCTCTTTATACCCACAAAGTTAGCGCAACTCGCGACTCTCCCGAGCAGCAAAATTTCCTTAGAATTTTTGTGACCCTTTATTTGTTGCTTTAGGTTTTATTTGATAATGAAAAATAATGTTTTTTTATTAAGTTAATTAAGTAACCTTTTAAATAAAATTATAATTAATACGACTGCATGTGCATATCCAGAGTTAATGCCATTTGAACGTGATTTTCTTAGAGGTGCGATTTTTTTGACGCCGAGTGTATATTAACTAGCGAGCACCGTGTTTATGAAATATTTCTTTTCGGATGCCTATTAACAGTTTTAATCGACATATTAAAAAAACTATGCGTGTTATTCATAAAAAAATCAACCGCCAATTAAACCTATTTTATCCAGTGAATTGTTTTGACTCTTTTCGTCGGTTTGAAATTCAACTTTATAGAAAAAGACAATATATTTATTTTTATTATTTATAAAACAGTTGACTTTTTTTATAAATAACAGGCTAACTTTATCATATAAATGAACCTCTTGTTTTTGAGCGCCAATAGCTTGACGAGCTTTTGAATCTTTGATCACTTCATATTAAGGTAATCTTTAGCTGTAACCGGGTGTGTAAATATAAGAGATAGTTTAATAAGTGGCAGTTTATGCTTCTCGCTATTGATTTTCGCTATTGTGTTGTTAATGAATGCAAATACACACCAAAATTATAGATTCATTTACTCATTAGTCACCTTTACAATGAGTCACAGCTTTTTCTGTTCTAAGTAAAGAATAGTTCTAAAAGAAGCGGTCAATTCATATCTGGCTTTTCATATATTTTCATATGAAGTGGGATATTAGATGCCGTTACAGACATAAATAAAAAAATAAAAATAAAATAAAATAAATAATTAATAAATATTTCCTACACTCACACCAATTAGCCTAGCCCAAAGTAAGCACTATAAGGCTTGTGTTTTGGATACTAGGGTAACGGATAGACATACATATATGATATATAGATATGTAATATTAATAGAAATATATATAAACACCCATGACTCAGGTACAAATGCTCATATTCATCATAAAAACATCTGCCCCTACCGGGATTCGAACCCAGGACCGTCGGTGTGAAAGGCAGGATTGCTACCGTTCCACCAAACGGTCGTCATAAATAAGATTTTTAGTTTACTGTATTCTGTCAGCAAGCAAAATTTTATTGAGAGTAACTTTTATTCGAAATATTTTTATTCGCATCATTTTTTATAATTAACAATATGGTTTGCTTTCTTAAAATAAGTGCATTTTATATAATAATAGTTATTAGAAAATGGTTCTTTAGTATAGAAAGATTGTTAAAATTAGCTTAAACTTAAATCAATCGTCTTGACGCAATACGTGTCTCAGGAAGTCAGGTAAAGTAAATGGGTTTCGCTTAAAAGTGTCACATTTCATCGTCGCGTGTTTGCGTGCGTGCGCTCATGTTTGTGAACAGATAAACTGAATCAATAGTCCATATTTGCCCTCGAGATAGATAGTCGCTTTGTCGCCATTCACTTTTGCTTGTTTAGGCCGATGATTCGCCCCTTATCGCTAGGTTCACGCAAAACACAAAGCGATGTTGAACCATGGATGAAAAACTTTGTTATTTTTGTGAACTCCGGCATATCTTTGTGCTCAAAGAAATTTGACTGAAACTGTATCTTGAAATATTAAAGGCGATGTCGTCACACGCTAGTCGTATCGTTATCCACGAATCGGTAAATGTTGTCTAACTTGAACGCTAGAATCTCAATTATAAGATTTGTTATGACCTTATTCGGAATAAGATCATCTTCCAACAATAACTCTTAAAACGCATCATTCCTCTCTCTCAATTCATCTCTGAATAAATGTCATTTAATGAGTTTAAATTCAATGTAAGAAATACTTCCCGATAAATACAGTACACACTTCGAAAGTGTACAATTTGATCAACACCTCCACCTTAATCTTATATGCATCATGTTCATAGTCTAAACCTGCAATACAATAACTGGTTATAGCTTTTAATTAAGATGTATGTTACTTATTTAGGCCATAGATAAATTACTATAATAATAAAGTAAACATTTTGCAGAGGAAAATCCGCTGGACTCTGACGCGGCAGCCAATGGTGTACTAACGAAAAATTATCACATCTTTTGTAATTTTAATTAAATAGGTTGCAACACTGCTTTAAGGCAGTACTGTGAGTCAGAGAGTTTAAAACTTTCTAAAATTTGGCATATTAGTAGATAAACGATCTCGTAAATTTTTTGAAAATCTACTGAGAACCAGTAAACATATATTTAACTTTGAATTATTTTGCATTTACCGTTACGGATTATGGGAAATCACAATTTTTATTTTATTTTATAAAAGGAATCCTTAATATTCCATGCAAAATTGAGCAAATGAGAGAAATTACTGCTTCAGAGCATGTGGTAGTAAAGATTGATAAATAACTGTCGAAATGCTCTCTATTCTCCCTCGCAAATCGATATTGCCTATACTTAGTACAACGCTAGTCAAATAAGACGATGATTTTTACATTAACTCTTGCCATACCAACAGTACTGCTTTATTCTGAAATAATACAGGGGATTTCTCCATAAGTTTAGTTAGGCTTCAGTTTTTTTTGCACGACGTCCTTTGGTTACCTAGCTACGTCCCTGACGGCAGGCCAAACACTTGAAGGTTTTTGTTTTTACTTAATTTGTTAGAAGATATAAAATACGTGTATAAATAACAACTACGCCTCCGAGCCCTCAGGTAGGATTCGAACCCACGACCTTTCTCAATCCGGGCGAGCGAGTGCTCTGACCGCTGAGTTTGCCAGCGTCTCGGTCCCGCTGGCAAACTTGTCGAATTTTACAAACGTATTTCAACTTCTACTAAGAGCTAGTATCGTTCCACCAACGTTGAACGCTAACTACCTTCAACATCGAAAGTAATATTTTTACAAATATTAAACAATCGATTAAGATAGAACCAGCTATAATTATGATTTTAATTTATTTTTTTTACATTCACAATGCAATATTTCTATAAGATATAAAATACGTGTGTATTTTATATCTTATATCTCTCGGAGGCGTAGTTGTTTTTTACACACGTATTTTATATATATTGTGAATGCAAAAAAAATAAATTATAAACTTAATTAGTTAGGGTAAACCTCTGTCTTCTCTACTCTTCAGAGGGGAGCAGTGGACTAGTGGAGCACTGGTGAGTTACTTAAAATGTATTTTCCTGAGTTTATTAGGTACCTAAAAAAAATGAATTGAGCCAAAGAATGTGCTTTCAAGTCTCTATTTGTAAAGAATCATAGATATTTATTACTAGCGACCCGCCCCAATAACGCCAGAGATAAACATAATATTGTTACGAACTTAATGTTTATTTACTCTACGATAATGTACATAAACATAATATCTGCGTGAAAAGAACTCAGTGTTTGCGGCTCCAGACATCACAATCCACAAAATTTATAAATACAAGCATAACTCACACCTTTATGTTTATTTTTTTGCTTGAAATATGTTAATTTTAATTTATTACTTTTTATTGCATTTTTAGGAAAAGCCAAATAGCAAAATGTGGGTAAACTAACATCAGATGAACGCAAGACAATAATAAGAAAATGACTGAATCTGAGGCCAAGGTGATTAGTTCATTTTTAACACAAATGCTCTAGGTAGAATAGTTAGTTTTACCCACATCTTGCTATTTTTCTTTATAAAAGGAACCCTTAAGACTCCATGCAAAATTGAGCAAATGAGAGAAAACATTTTTGGCACATAATTACTGCCTCAGAGCATGTATTATGGTAGTAAAGATTCATAGCCTATAAGCGTGTTGACACTTATTCATTTTTAAAACCTAATAATACGAAGTATTGATAGAGATTCAATGTGTGCTCAATATGCGTTTAAAACCTAAATAAACAAAAATAGATACCTACCTCATCAGATATTGGACGTTGTTTTTATATTACCAAAATCATATGTTTATAAACTACAATGCCTATTGATTGCGATCTAACAACAAACGAAAAGACAATAGCACTTCCCTATAAAAAATGTTATCACTGTTCTAATAGACTATTTCGTCGATAGAGTTCAACCGAAATGTTTGAGAAGGCCTTTGTATTTGTTTTATTCGAAATAATTTTGTGTTACGAAAAATCAACAGTCTCCTACTGCCTGTGGCATAATAACTCATGTAAGTTGTTATTTGTAACAGTTACAGAGCGGTTTAATAAATCAAATTGCTTACATACATATGTACGATATAAAATTTATCCTTGTCTGTAAGATTTATATGTAACATTTACATATAGGTAGGTATCTGATTTAACGACCTGCAATTAAGACAGTCTGCTTAAATAATATCTCGGTAATCTCTATATCAATATAATAATAAAAATATAAATAATATAAATATACTATATAAATAATAATAATAAAAAGGTACCCCTTTTTATGTGATATAGTGTAATATTTATTTTGTGCTACAATATACAAGACTTGTTTGGTGGTATATGGCTGTCAGTAAGTCATTCGAAGTTGTGTCTTAACTAAGTGGCTTTAATTATAATCACTAATAATTACTTAAAAATGTGATTCATACTGATATACCTATGTAACAGAATATGATATCTAAAAATAATAAAGAAGTTTGCAGCGCATTGCACAATTAGAATGATATTTGAAAATATTGAGTTTCATATGGAGTGCTACAGTTAATTTTCTAAAGAACCACTTCACTCACCAAAAGAACAATTGAGCGATAAGTTGTAGTATAGTTATTCTTTAATCTTAGTCGATTATTAATATGACCGAAAGTTATTCATGAGGATAAAATAAGAGACATTATGGCTTACACGGTCTAGCAGGTCGCATAATAAATAAAGGTTGCGGGAAGTTGTATACAAACTTGACGTTATGGTCTTTGGGGTCTCCTACACACTCATCCTTGACATGAAAATGAGACCAAGACCAAGAAGTGTTACAAAAATCTCTTTAACCCTATGTCATGGTCTATTAATAAGATTAAATAAATAAGTGATGTTCTTAATTTGTCGTCGTCCAAATTAAAAGCGGAAATGAATTATTGTTATCGAAATAAAATATATCTAACCTTATATCCAAGAATCAACCTTATAGCATTTGTTTTTTTTTTTAAGTAACTTAGTCCATCTTCAGTTTTGAGAAAATAACAACTTAAGTTTGCAGTCCTTAAAACTTAGTTTCTAGTGCATAATTATGCAGCTAATAGGATACTATTTATTTGTATTTATTTTTGTAAGGTAGACCAACATTACAATATACATAGAATGTTAGTTTTATAAAACAAATCAAGTATTGTTCTTGTATAAAAGCCAATAATAGCACATAATTGGCCGAATTAAAAAAAAATAAACTTATTTTTTTTTTAATACTACTTAATACTATAAAATAAAATAAAACTATGGTTCGTATTGTGAACGAAGACGGAAAGACTAAATTTAAAAAAATACTCTCTCTTGAATGTATTTGATATATCGTTAAAAATATACAGTTCGAGTATGTTTGCTGCTATTTCACTGTAACATGCCAATATTTTTATATAAATTGGATGAAAACCCAGATTTGTATGACATGGGCGAATAATTAGAGGTTTGGTAATGCCGTATCTAGGGTTTATAAGGAAACTGTAAAGCTTATACCTGAGTCTAAGTATTGAAGTGCTAGTAATTGTAGCATTAAGTACTCTATGCAGTATGCTGTTATGTGAGCATTTCAAAGTGCTTTAACCTTTGGTTGTATGGACGCCTGTGATAAATTTTCGGTGAGATTAAAGCTAGATGTCTGGTGAAAGCTCGTTGTATGCTTTCTACGTTCTGTGTTAGACAGTGTACACTGGATTAAGACAATAGAAGCAAATTCTAAACGGGAACGGAGAAGCGAATTGTAAAGAGCTATTTACCTATGACTTAGTTTGTTTAAAATTACGTGTGTTTCGTTTATTAAATCCTAACATTTGTAGGCAGCCTTACCTGCATGCTTATCAATATTACTTATTCGTAAGTTTGTTGTCAATAGTTACTCCGAGATCGTTTTTCTTTAACTTCAATCAATGACACAACTCTTATTAAATAGAAAAAGTGATGGGTTGGGTTTTTTAGTGAAGCTAATATGAAGACATTTACTGGGTTTAAGAACCATCCCATTTAACGAGCACAATTTGATAACATGGTCTCAGAAACTAAATGCCGTCATAAGGTTCATTTTGTTTAAGACGATCACATTTTGTAGCCACTATAGTATTGGAGAAATAATATTGTAGTTTGAACAATGAGATAGGTATAGCGTGAACCTGAAATAGAGATATAGTATGTATATGTCTTAACAAAGATAATATAATTATTTAAAATACCTCTTTTTACTGAACATTTTTTAAAAATATATTAAGATTGAGAAATTGACAAACAAGTCTATATAAGATATACTTACCTCAACACCTTTCAGTTCAGTTACAGCTCACTCGTAAATTTTAGTAACACTGTAAATTTACATTGACAGGTGTCGATTACTGTCCAGAGTGGATGGTGGAGGTGCAATGCAATTGCACAGCAACGTATTGGCTGTCGCAAAGAACATGTGACGAGCCAAACGCCATGCTGGTTGGCACGGTGTGTGGATTCTCGCGGTGTGACTGCCCGGAGCCTACAGTGCTTGACACGGACACCGGCTACTGCTACGAAGTCGACAACTGCCCAACCATACACCAAATTGTCTAAATAAACCTTGCATAACATATATGAAAGTTTTATTTCGTTTATTTTCAGTTAAATCTAGATCTGCAGATTAGTTGTCATTAGTGAATTTCATTTAATAAAAAATACTTTTAGAGTAAAATAATTACTTAACTTAGTGTTTATTTTGGTGTTTCATTTTAAATATTTATTCTGATATGTATGTACTTCATATAAGATACATTTATTTATCATTGATGGTATGAAATAGCGGTTAATTATTTCCCTTTAAATTTTATTAACGTCTATATACAACACGTTGTTACTATAAACAACGTGTTACTAAAATTACGAAATTATTAGAGATGCGCCGAATATTCGTTTTGTATTCGGTATTCGGCGTATTCGGCATGTTTTCCACTATTTGTATTCGGCCGAATTATTCGGTTTTGGTGCCGAATATATTCGGTCCTATTTTCTTGGCTACATGACCCGGTATAGAACTAAAAGACACAACTTCTTTTGTTATAACTCAAAGAAATACTATGAAAAATTAATTGAACAAAGCTAATAAAATAAAAGTAATTAAACTTCAAGTCAACATTTATTTTACACCGAAAATCAAGAATGCAGCCAGAATGCTGGGCGTCCTAAATAAGGTCAAGCGATATTTCACGCCAGGACAGCTTTTAACACTCTATAAAGCTCAAGTCCGATCTTGCATGGAATATTGCTGCCACCTTTAGGATGGCTCAGCAAAATACCAACTTGCTGCTCTGGACACGATTCAGCGCAGAGCTGAGAGGCTCATCGGGGACAACAAATTGGTGAAGAGCAAGCTTCACACCTTAGCTCATCGCTGCAAAGTTGCCTGTCTGGCGGTCTTCTACAGACTGTACTTTGGAGAGTGTGCTCAAGAGCTGCATCTGCTCATACCGCCATCTCCTTTTTTCCATCGGACATCCAGACGCACTGCAGGCTACCACCCTTTCTTGGTTGATATTCCTACCTGTCGCACCAAGCGCTTTTCAACATCCTTCATAACGCGCACAGCAAAGGAGTGGAACTCCCTCCCTGCGTCTGTATTTCCGAGAACTTATAACCCGTCTATTTCCAAAGCCAGGGTGAATAGGCACCTTCTGGGTTAGCTCGTTCCATCGTGGATTCTGTCATGGCTCCCGGGCTTGATTGGGATCAAGAGCAAACCCATTATAAAAATAAAAAAAATCGACATATTTATTTCTTAGACTATGTATAGTCAACATTTATTTTAATTTTGAAACCTTAAATCAGCCTTAAATCATAATTTATATTTTTAAACTATATAAAATGCACTTAACTTTCGTTTAGGCATCTCGTATTTTGTCAAAAAAGTCCCAAGCACGTGATCTTTTACGCCCACTCATAATGCAAACATACCAAAACTCCTTTTTTCCTACGTTTTTCTCAGGTCGCTTTCTTGTTTGTCTGTCTGTCTGTCTGTGCAGTTGGATTCTTGCAACTCAATTTTGAGGCACTTCCCGGCGACCTAGCGAGCTGAAATTTTTGGGGCAAGTCAGAACCCGATGACAATGCCTCCTAAAACAACTTTCAACTTTCTAGGTGCTCTTTCAGGTCAACTTTCGGCAACTTTCACTTTTGTATGGGGCTTATCCGATTGTTGCGTAACACATGGTTACTTCGTTGAGTTAATAATTAAAAAGAATAAAATAATAATACTAGATTTAAAAATCTAAAAATCCCACGTTTTCCAGTGACCAAAAAAGAATAAAATAACCCGGCGGGGCCAAGCGAGGGGCCACTCAAAACGTGGGGGCACATGTTACTTATGGAGATGTAATGATATGATGATTTTATTATTTTGTTTTAATTGTAATGTAACCGTGTGATGTTTTGAAGCAGAATAACATACGCGGTGTGCACGGGTGGCGGGCGGTGAGGTACGGTCCGCTCGTCATATTGCCAGTAACAACATAGAACCTGTTTACGCGGCAAAGCAATGAAATGGTAAACCGAATAATTCGGCCGAATATCCGGTTCGGTAAAGGTTTAACCGAATATTATTCGGTATTCGGATATTCGGTGAAACCATTGTTCGGCGCATCTCTAGAAATTATATAATTAGAACCTTGATTTTCGCAAAATAGAATTTGAAGCCGAGTCTGAGGACTCCAGGCTTGTTAGGAAGCGTGGCTATATCTATATCACCAGTCATGCTGATGTGTTGCCTTGCCCGAGTCATGTTTTCAAAATCGGGTATGCATTAAATACTTTGTACAATATCTCCTACTCATACCCAATTAAAGATTGCAGCAAGACCATATTAAAATTACTTAGCTTAAGCGTTCTATGGAAATTTAGCATTTATCCATTCGCCACAATAATTCATTTCCATAAAGTATCTATAGAGAATTTGTTGTCATTAAAGTAATTTCAGAACGAAAGATTATGTGAGAAAGAAAATATCGTCGTTGCGCGTGCAAAAATACTTATGTGTTATTAAGCTATTTTCGGATTTTATGCAGTATTGATCGTTATTTCATGCACATATACTGTAAAAACAACTATGTAATAAATGAAATATTTAAAGAGTTTCGGAATGTAGCTATGTGACATTCATAGTTCAAAAGTTTCATATATACACGTTAAGTGTTATAATTCACAGAGCTAAAACAAATTTATAAAAAAACACAGCGACTCTTTCACGCGCAACGACGATGTGAAAATAATTGAGCACTTGCAAGTTCCGCACAGACTATATATAGATAGTTTATTGAACACGGATATCTTGTCTTTTTTTAAGTGCCTCTAATATCAATTTCCGAAACGAGTTACTACAACATTGACAGAATGAGCGGACTTTTAAAGAATCGGTTAAAATAATTTAATATTTACGGCAGATATGTTATCGTGTCGTCGTTGGTTAAATTGTCTTGTTTCTATTTTCAACAATATTATTTATATGTATTGAAGTAAGACTACGCCTTTATTTCGAAGGAGTAGGCATGTTTTTCGCCGTCTTATTATGAAGTCCCACATAATAAAGGGCGAGCCCATTGACGTCTACCGGGCACATTCCTTGTTGCTACTTATAATATTTGACAAAAACCTAATAACATTGCCTGATCGATTAGTACTCTTATACATAAACTCACTCCTATAACAAAAGAGGAATTGGCCTAGATCTTTTACAGAATCTAAATATTATTTTGCCAATAGGGATGAGAAGACCTCCAATATATGTACGAAAGAAAAAATATCAACTAACAGACATTCCCGCTTAAAATAATTTTCTAAAAATAATTTCTCGCTTTGTAGACTAAAATCAATAAGGACTATATGTGGATTCACTATTAATTTAGCCCATTTATTGAGTGCATCTAGTGCGATAGAGCAAATTAGCACTAACCCCTTATACTTAACAATGTGGTATAATTATTGACACTCGACGTATTCACTATACGCTTCCAGTAGACTACAGCAGCTAGACTATAAGCAGAAGCGTTTAATAACTAGGCGATGCAGTCGCTAAGCATAAACCTACGCTAGCACCATATATTGGAGCGGAGCATAGGTAATATCTAAAAAAAGAAAAAAAAAATTTCGATGGCAATTTTTGCGAATTTCAAAATTCGGGCTCCGTCACAATCTGGTCCTAAACCTTCTGATTCGATTCCGCACAAAAAATATTAAAATCGGTTAAGAACTCGGTAAGTTATGGCGTAACAGACATTTCGCCATTGAAGCTGATCCATGGTAGCTTCGCTCACTTCGTTCGCTCCGCTCCAATTCATAGCCCTTCACTGTGACCCCCAACTTGTCTGTCAAATGTGGACATTATGGCAAAACCCCCTAATTTTTTGGAGGAGGTTTCCGTTTAGCAGTGGACGTCTCTCAACTGAGATGATGATCACTCATTCTCTGCCAGAACGGGAGGTATCTAGTACCTATCTATTATGATACAATACGAAACAAGACAATCATGATATCTTGTCTCGACTATGGGTTTATCAAATTGGGAACATACTTTGGCCGCGTTCCGAATCACGCTAACAGCGCTATTAGTGCACTAACACCCGGTCCAATTCATGCTTATAACGCTCATGTGAGCTCAAGTGACGTCAGAAATGATGTCATCGCTCGTGCAAACGACGCTCACGCTACGGCGCGAAATCATCGTGAGAAGCGTTGGCTCATTGGCTGTAAGGTCAAAGTGCTGTCAATAGATGCGATTGTAATCTCAGAAAACAAAAAAATAATAAACCTTATTATACGATGGCTGAATTTTGTGATCTATCTGTATTTGTAGATGATATTAATAAAGTCATAATATTAAAAGGGCTTCCCGATGATGTGGTGAGAGCCAAAACTGGTAATTACAATTTTATTGTTGTTTTATGTACAAAGAATGAAATGTTTTTTATCTTTTTAAATTTCCTAAACATTTCTATTTATATAAATTCTACGTACTTAAAACTAACCCACTTCGTCATGATTTCAGATAGTCAGTATCTAGTAAGTCTCGTAAACGAAGAATCAGAACGAAGAAGCGTTCAGTTTGTGGAACAAGACGTTCAACAAGAAGCAACTGTTAGCAATGACACGGAGTCCAGTATCAACTTCCCTCTTCGTCGTGTACATAATTGCCTGTCGTCTTCGTCATCGCTTGATGATGAAGATAGTAACATAATTTCTATGTCAGTGTCTCCATCGCTTTCAAGAATTAAAGCAAATGCTGTGTGTGTGTTTGTGTGCAAAAAAATGAAAAACTTGATTGCTCATTTTCGTTAAATCACTTAAGTGTCATGAACCCGCTCACAACTGCTTAAGAGTGGTCCGAATCAATGATACCGTAAGCGCGCTCATAGCGTGCTAACGATTTCGACCAGGCACAAAATGACGTCAGCGGTCTAAGCGCTGTTGGCGTGATTCGGAACGCGGCCTTAATCTTTGGCAACTACTGACAATGTCAAAATGACAACATTAATCAGTGTGACATTCCTTGTGTGTGGCAGAAAAAAGCGCTTGGAAGAGCTTGTAAACAAAATGGCGATCGTAAGCGGTAAGCGCTGTCAAATGGTAAATAGCTATTTTCCTCTAGGACACAGTTAGCTTTAACAACTTATAAACTCTACTTCAAAACAAACCAAATGAATAAGCAAAATGGCGGATTGTGTCAGCGCTACTGAAGTTAGCAAACGTGTCCTTGCCGAAAACTGACAGTTTGTTTCTCAGCGCTGGTAATCGCTCGCAAGCGCTTTTTTCTGCCAAACTCGAGGATTTTCATTCGCCTTTCGCAGGGTTCCCAACTTAGGGGTTTTCCCCCTAAATTTAGGGGGTAAATAAGTAAGATGGGATTTTTTTAGGGGTGTTATATGTTTAGGGTTATTTTTCGGGTTTTTGTGAACCTTAATATTTTTTTTATATTTTATTTATCGAGAAAAATAAAGATATGCTCTGGGCAGTCTTAACTAGCTAATCAAATTTATTTTTTACCTAGCGACCTCGGACTTGTGACATCTAGGGTACTTAAAATCCAAGTACAGTACTTGGAATTTTTAATCGAAATGGTGGATGAAATGATCTTGTACAATATTCAACCCACCTCCAAAATATTAGGCTTATTCAAAGTCAACATGTATGACTTTATAAAATATGATTCGTCAGAAGAAAATGAAATAATATTTGACCTAATAAATATAATTTATTTTTATAAATAAAAAATTAACAGTTATATCATTAAATTTATATTTAGGGGAATTTCTAAGTAATTAGGGCAATTTTAGGGGTTTTTGAATTTAATTTAGGGTTAAATATTTTTAAGAGTTGGTAACACTGTCCTTTCGTCCGTCAATCAACGTCATTTTCGTATTTGAGGAGAGGAGTGAACAGGTGTTTTTACATAACTAATGGACAGCATACTATTATAATTGAAGAAAAGAGAGTGAGCTGCTTTCTAAAAACAAAATGTTGCGACTTTTCCTGCAAAGTAGTTGCATACAAAATAAATGCATACTTCAAAGTAACCTTCAAAAACAAATCACCTCAAAATTAAAATGTATAGGCATTTGCCAAAAACAAGTTCATCGCACATTTTCCAGCGATACTAAAGAAGACGGTGACCAATTAGAACACATTTATTACGGACCATTGACACCTCAAATTAAAGCAGTAAAGATATTTTCTCTGACATCAAGTGTCGCTGGTGTAATGGCACAACCTATAATAGTCAAGCAAGCGGCAACTATTGGGAGCACATCACTCCTTGTAGTGATCTGTTCAATGGTGGGATTTTTTACGTTCATCACGCCCCTCTTACTTCATTTCATCACCAAAAAGTATGTTACAGAAATGCATTATGATCCCAACACATCTACATACAAGGCAACCACAATTAATTTCTTCCTTGCAGAAAAAGAGGTAAAATATTTTTTGATTTTATATAATTTTACATACTTAAAAAGATAGAATGCTTATAGGAATGAACATATTTATATTGCAGCTGGAATTCACAAGTGATGATGTACATGTGCCTGAAATCCCCGGTATGTTTACCACCCTTCATGCCAAGGGTAAGCCTTTGTTTGTGGAAGCAAGGCATTTTAATAATCCACTACACTATGCCAAGCTCATGGGTTATGATAAACCAATGGATTTCAAGTTGGGTGAAATAGAAGATAATGATAATAATCAAAAATAGTTTGTATGTAAATAGTCATATAATGTTATTTAGTATTAATACAATGTTCACATTTAATCTTTTATTTCATATTACTGATTTGATATAAATTGAGATCTCACAGAACTATGCTGTCAAATATAACTATGAGAAGATTTGGTATGGTCAGCTTTAAAAACTACATTACGAGTATTATAACACTATTGTTCCACATTGGCTTTTGCATACAATAAGTACAGTTGTAACACACTAATTATAATAATAATATTAGTCAATGTTTTCTAACATTGTTCTGTATCCAAATTAAGTAGCGTAGCACTTTTGTTATTGATATCAGAAATAATAAATGGTACTACAATACCCAGACCCAAACCACCCCAACTGAATGCAGGGGGTCAATGCTGGGAACTTGGGTGGTGTCACAATGAAAACTGATATGCAAGCCATACTATCATAATGGTTGTCAACAGTCAGATTGTCATGATGTCTAAAATGTTAGTCTATTTCTGTAAACAAGCAAGATGAACTGGAAAAAAAGTGACCAATTTTAATATAAACATCTTATCAAATATAAGTTCAGATATATTTATTTAGCATAAAGAAGTGAGAGTTAAAAATATTAAATTGTTTGTTGTGACAATTTGGTTACCATAGAGTATACAAAGATGACCACTGCTTGTTGCAACTGCTAAAATGGGTTACTTATAGAAATACCTTTGAGTATGCCTAAATCACTGTCTGTTGCAAACCACTTTAATCATTTATATATTTACACTTTATGCTCAAATTGTAGAAATACAGACTTATAATATCTTTTGCATTGACTACCAGTTAACCTTAGGGTGATGTAGACACATGTAAAAAGTAGGGTGCCCAACCAGTGTAAAAACGACAAAGGAAACAAGCGGGGAACTATAATCATATATTTAAACTACTTAAATAATCCTACCAACTCTAATGTATGGAAATAAATCTTGGGTTTGGCAGAAGAAGCACAAATATCTGATTAATGCAGTGGAAATGAGAGCTTGAAGTAGTAGTCCTGGAGTGAATTTGATGGAAAATATAAGGTATGGTGTGATAAGAGAGTGGTGTGGTGTGGAAGAAGATGTAGTGATATAGATAGAAAAAGGGATGCTTAGATGGTTTGGACATGTAGAAAGGATGGACGAAAGAACATTAACAAGACAAATATATGAGGCAAATGTGCATGGGCAAGTTGTTAATGGGAGACCAAATAGCGGATCAAAAGGTCAGGTCAAAAGTACCCTTAACCAACAAGCTTGTATGAAAAAGCTGATGAGAGTTGAAGTGAGAGATGTATGTTAGGATCGTGGTAAGAGGAAATCTGTGATCTCTGCCTACCCCTGTGGGAAAAAGGCATGATTTTATGTACTTAAATAAATACTATACATCTATATATATAAATAAAATTGGCAGACACTCCAATTTTATTTTTATGTATAGTCTATAGTAATATTGAAATAACCGTTTTTTACTACATGCATATGAATATATATATACGGTACATACACAAAAATAAACTTTTTTACAATTTTTGTTTGTCTGTTTGTTTCGGCTAATCTCTGAAATGGCTGGACCGATTTTGACGGGATTTTTATTGCCAGGTAACTGACGTAATAAGGAGTAACTTAGGCTACTTTTATTTTAGAAAAAATATTTTATTTTAGAAAAATAAAGTAATGTTGCAATGTCCAAGTACTGTCCAGTACCGCGCGCAGCTCACGCGCATGCCACCACTGTGCCGTCACGTCGGGCGCCTCCCACCAACGAATCAATATCATAAAGGCTGCCTATCGCGCGGGTTATTGCTGATTTTAAATAAAAAAATATACTGCAAATTATAATAACTGAGCGACGACAACGTGTAGCCGGGTCAGCTAGTATTAAATAAATAGAAACGATAGTTACTGTTATGGACAATTGTATCTGCTTGCACTGTCAGGAATTTTTGCAATTTGGTATTAAATGCATACTTACGGTGGACATTCTGAAGTCTAAGGGAAGGGTATTTTACAAAAAAAATATGATGAATGAACTACATTGAAGTAATGAGAAGGATAAATTATTAAACGATTAGAAAAAGCACAGATATTTATCGTGAAGTGCATAAGTACTGGAAACGTTAAGTAAGAAAAGGGAACACATTTGGATAGTTTAAGAGTATATAGGATGGAAGCTTGCACACTTCTACGCTGCCGGCAACCATTTAAGTAGAGATCTGTTTGCGGGCACATAATCATACTTGCGGAAATTGAAAACGAATCGTATGCAGTTATTTAGTAGGTGGTCAAGATTATTAAGTACCTAGATCTGCATTCAGGTTTAGGTAACACACATCACCAATGTCGACTATAGAGAAAATAAAGGTTTGCGCAATCAATTCCTTGATATTGGCAGGTAAGAAGTTTCCAACAAGGTAAAGACACCTCTAGTGACCAATACTTGTCTTTAGTGACCTCTTGACTAATATTTATCACTAGTGACCTCTTGACTAACATTTGTCACTTGAGTCTACCAGTTAACTCTAGAGTCTAAGCCAGACTCTTTAACACTTGGATCAACTAGAATTGTAGCGCCGTTGAAAACAATAGAAGGTAGATTAGTGAAGACTACTATGAATATCATTTGGGAACTAACCACCGACAGGCATTTACCCGGGTTGACGGCACACAACAATACACCCAAAGACCCAAACCATGTTGTGTAGGGCCTTAATCAACGCATTGATCTATCAACACTTGCCTGAGGATATATCTGTAAGTTGCCAGCTTTATATTCATGGATCCTGTCTTGGCCTCCGTGTTTGATTGGGATCAAGAGTGAACCTATTCAAAATAAAAGATATTTCTCTTTTATTTATTTTATTTATTTATTTATATTTAATAGTAGGTCCACTTCTGTATTAAATTAATCATATTCATTTTTTAATTACCTTTCAGGAGAAAAACAATAACAATAAAAAGGTCACGGTTACTCAATTAAAAGATTAATCGACCGGATATCGAAGGGACGTGCGTTCTAATCCCACCTGATACCTCCGGCAAGTAGATTTTTTCTAGTTATAATCTCTTTGGATATTAAAAGCAATAGCCATCTATTTATCTCAGATACACTCGAGAGCAATGAATCCGGGTCACTTAAAGAATCCTAAAAATCTCGGAAACTAAAAATGCTAGGTTAATGCAATAAATTGTATTTAATAGACAATGTAATACTTCTTAAATGAAGGTATTAAAACTTCTTAGTTATTGTAAAGTTATATCATAAAAAAATCAAATTTGAAAAAGGGCCACTTTCGAAGATGGAACTACGAAATTACAGCATTTGGTTTTGCTTTTGTTTGTAATCTGTCATTTATGTGGGTACATAAACCATGTTGATAGTGCTCTATATTCATTATTCAAGCTGAAATTATGTCGCTTACGCCTGAAGAATGCACCAGAATACTTACAATGCTGGAAACCGGTCGGAGTCAGCGCGATACAGCCAGGACTGTCGGTGTGTCGCTGTCAACAGTACAAAGAGTTCTCCGACGTTACGAAGAAACTGGTTCTAACCTACGCAGACCAGGAACGGGCAGAACCAGGTGTACCACAGCACGAGAAGACCGATACTTGGTGAACACCATGCTTCGAAATCGCTTTCTCACAGGAACTGAACTCACCAATCAGTTTCGACGCCTCGGAGGAAGTAACCCAAGTGCATGGACAGTAAGACGTCGGCTTGCTGAATCTAACTTAAAACCCCTTAGACATGCAAACGGCCCTAAACTGGAGCGTGGGCATCGTATTTCAAGACTAAGATATGCCCAGAGCCACGTAAATTGGAGTATTGAAGATTGGTCAAAAGTTATGTTCTCCGACGAATCAAAATTTATGCTCTACAAGCACGATGGAAGACACAGAGTGTATCGAAGACCAGGGGAAAGATTCAAGCAAGCATGCATCGAAGAAAAAGTAGCCTACGGTGGTGGGTCTGTACTTGTGTGGGCCGGAATTTCTTCTGAAAGTCGCACAGAGCTGGTGATTGGTCAATTTAGGTGAGGATGCTATATTTATGCATGACAATGCCCGACCTCATACAGGTAGGATTGTGAATGACTACCTTCAAGAGATGAACATTACTCGTATGGAGTGGCCAGCGCGCAGCCCGGATATCAACCCGATCGAGCATGCTTGGGACGAGCTAGGCAGATGCGTAAAACAACGAAAACCCTCCCCCAATCACGCTTCGTGAGCTCAAAATTGCTCTCACAGAGGAATGGGAGAATATTCCCCAAAATCGTATAAGGAACTTGGTGTACAGCATGCCAAACCGCGTAAACGCAGTAATGGAAGCACGAGGAGGCAATACGAAGAATTAAAATTCAAGAAAATCGTAATAAAGTTCAAACATTTCATGTTTCCTATTTTTGTTTTAAGGAGAGATCAGCAGTTTTTTTCTTTATGTAATTTTGTGTTAATAAAGTGTATGGTGACTCATATTTTTTTTACTTTCATTTAAGGAGTATTACATTGTCTATTAAATACAATTTATTGCATTAACCTATCATTTTTAGTTTTCGAGATTTTTAATTCTTTAAGTGACCCGGATTCATTGCTCTCGAGTGTATAAATGACAAGTTTTCGGGGTAGTAATTTCCATAATAATAGTCTATCAAATTATTGTTTTTACACTACCTTCTACCTTCTTAGCAGAGGCCTTACTACCTCTGAGCGCGATACCAGTTCTCGGCGTCTTACTCTGATTTGAAAATCGTATTAAGGCCTCAGGTCTTCCATTTTCTTAAATAACAACATATTTTATTCTTACCACAACTTTCCGTAGTTATCACAACATGAATCTGACACTAAAGGGCCTTTATGAAATAAAACAATAGTTAGGTTAAATAGTCTTTATTATATTTTTAGCAGCAGTAACAAATTTCATTAGACTGTATTAGTAACTTTTGACTAGACAGTATACTGTCTTTTGCAACATTAAATGTAATTCATACTAGACACGGGCTAATAATGCTCTTTTTTAAATTTAATAAAAAAACCACTCCCTTCTCATTTTAGTGGTTAAAATAAATGCTTTTAAAGGAATGTTAAGATATAATATAGCTCTAGTATTTTTTATATATTAAAACAGCTATATGTAATACTTTTTGTTGAATTTTTAACAATCTATTTTTGTCAGCATAATGTATACATTGCGGATATGTTATACATATTTACTACAAAACGGCTATAAGTAAGTAAAACGGTAAACAATTTATTAGAACAAACTTAAAAGTGTTTTCATGACTCTTATTTGGTAAAAAGCTTCTTTTCATATGTACAATTTGTTTTTTTTACAAACTATAAGTATAAATTTACATAAATATATAAATAGATTTTGAGCACCTTCACTAGCATCCTTTTCCGAATCACGCAATATATTTTTATTATATTCGTAAATTCTAATATTCTGTTGAAATTTTTATATAATTGAACTTCGTTTTTAAATACTGTACAATACTCTTTTTGACCGCAAATGTGAATAATAAAATTAAGTATTTACAAACACTACAGCTAAACGAACACCAACCCAAGCACACCCAACTGCCTTGTCACAATTTATATATGTAAATATCGAGCGTCTTATCAATCCGTGTGTTTGGCAGAAAAAAGCGCTTGCGAGCGCTTACCAGCGCTGAAAATCAAACTATACAGGTTTTGGCCAGGACGCGTTTGCTAACTTCAGTTGCGCTGACACAATCCGCCATTTTGTTTATTATCGCTTAGCGATCGCCATTTTTCTTACAAGCGCTCTCAAGCGCTTTTTTCTGCCAAACACACGGATAGTATAAATTCTGACATTTGTAAATCCACCCTCCTAACCCATCATATGAAATTATCTCATCATCTTTATCATCCGCCTACTATCCATTATTAGTACATTTTTGCTCAGGTCCATTGGATGAAAACGTCTTGGAAAGAATGGACCACATAAGCCTGTCAGATATCCCCTTATTTTACGGGTTACTCCCTTTCGGCTATAGTTTATAGGAACCCTCAATTAGCTAAATTAAATACGAGGTAACCAAATTTTCCGTATTTATATGAATTGGCTGAACAAAACGGAGAAATTTTTCAACACGATTCGACTGACAATTGATAAAAAAATAAAAAAATATATATTTATCATAAAATAATGCTTTTATAATTGTCTCTTAAATCACCTAAATCACGCAGTGGCAAGTAGCAACTCTACCTACTACTACAGGAAATGAATATAACAATTTTTTGGTTACCCTTGCGATGACCAGCCCCCTTACCACATCCCTAACGATCTTCGCTAGTGTTGTGCCCGTTTTTCTTAATTGATATATTACTTTAAAATAATAATATCGATCCTGGAAATTCGCCATTTTGTATAGTTTGTAGTGACTACACAGGGATCGATCGACAGCCAATAATTAACAAAAAAAAAGAAACTTCATTGGTTTTTATATACAATATACAGAAAACGCTTTTAAACAACAACTTTAAACAAAAACTATAAAAACAATTAATTTAGAACTTTATGTAAGAGGTATTATGTTTTTGAATAAAAAGACTAAACATATATGTACATCAATACCAACAATAATAAAAAAAGACGTTATCTACCATGATTATCATCGCCAAATTCACATTAAACTTATCTAAAATACCTCTAATTAATCCCATAGATAAAACCATATTATCTTACATTCAAAATATTGCAGTAAAGTATTATTCGAAAAATAATGCTTCAAAAGCCCTAATTCAAATTAATTTCATTACAGACAAAGTAAAATAATGTATTATGGAAAAGAAATATTTAGTTAAAATAAGAATTATTATATTAAAAATAATATGTTTGGAATGGCATGGTTTAGAAATAGTATCAGAAAGTAAAGAAAATACTAAAAATACTAACAATTAAAAAAATCATTATTACAAAATTATAAAATGATTCTGACAATAAAGTACATAAACTAAATTTAAGTATGCTATCGCAAAAGCAAAGCACCAGCATATCAAATTCAAAGAATAATAACAGAAAATATGACATCATCTAAAATTAAATGTCAACATATCTGTTAGTCTTCCAAATTTCAATCATTTATAATGATCCTTATCCAACAATTTATACTCTTCAGCCAACTGATTAAATAAAATTATTTTAAATACATCACTTTTTATTTTGGATATTTAAATATCATACAAATTGGATATAATATGCCATTCATTATATCTCATTTGAAAGAACAGCTAAAACTTTACAGTTGGTGCTTTTATGTGGCATTTCTACATACATTACATTCCTTGCAATGTTTGGTTACACCTCAATACAATGGCACTGACAGGTTAAAGATCTTTAATTTGGACTATGTTAACCTCATATATATTTTTTGTAAAAATATACCATAATTTTGGATATTTAATGTTTGAATCAAGGTCAACGGTTTTATTAACATTTATACAAAAAAAAAATGTCTCATCTAAAATCAGACGCACCATACTATCGCCACTAGTCATATTAGAATAAACCAGGAAGCTACACAAAATGACAACATTCACATTCATTTAAAACTCTTGATTCGTATCCCACCTGTAAGTTCACCTCTTCAGTCATAGTGGAGTGCGTTGTCAGCGAGTGCGTGAGCATCCGGGTTGATTTTGTCGTCAATAGCTTCAAGCGCCGCGGCTCGCGCTCGGGCCCGGCCCGCCCACTCGACACGGCAGAACGTCGCCGTGCCGAACGACGCAAGGATAGCCAGGACGATTAGTTGCACCGATAGGTACGCTTGTGATGAGTAGAAGAAACTTGCCGCCGCTGCCATTGACTGAAACAATTGGTGACGTTTGATTTGAACTGACTACATGCGAGTTTCAATTTTAATTCTTTGAAATAAAGTTATTTAATAACGTATCATATTCATTGACAATAAATAAAAGTACTCTGGAAATAAGATCCGCTACAATGTATTTTTTAATCATAAATATTTATTTATTGGAAATAAAATTGTATATTTTTCGGGAAAGTAACTCAAAAAAATTGTGCGTGTGATTACATTTTGTTGTGCCCTTCCCTGTCACTGTGTTTGACCGCGATGAACTCCGAAATCACTCAACTGATTTTAATGACTTTTTTCATTTTGCTGGATTTGGTCCAACTTAGAACACTAGATAGGTTTAATTTTTATTTATAATAAAAAATATTGCAAATTATAATAACTGAGCCACAGCAATGCGTGGCCGGGTTATCTTGTAATATAATAAAACTTATAAAGCAAATATGGCAATTTTAATCGCACATAACTAACAAGTATTCTCCTTTTCGTTGAGTGTGTAACAGACTGAATAACAAGCCTTATAGATAAGATAAAAATCTTCAAGAAGCAGATTTATAGCACGAAGGCTATTGAAAATAAATAAGAAACTTGTTATTAAAACAATTCAATTAACCTACTTTTCATTAGTCTACAAACACTTCATAACGGAAAACTAAAGGAACTCAGGAGGTCATTCTTATCAACAGTGCAGTGTGTCTGTTCCTTTGACACGGACATTACTGGACTGGACACTATTAGCGCCAATAATATTATGTAAGAAATTGGTGCAAAACTTTCCACACAAAATATGTAGCGTATAATATGATAATCTTTATTAGATTAATACTTTATGATAAAACATGTCGTGTGAGTAACGATTGTAAGGACAAATTTATAAACCCTGCACATTTGTTCAAATACGACAGATCATTGATTTGTCTGGAAGCGGGTTGGCGATCAAAAATAAAATGTCGACTTTTTTTTTAAACGGAAAACGCTCGCAGATTTTTTTTTGTGTTACTGTTCTAACACAAAAGACCTCTACCATGGGGTACCATTTCATACAAGAGATTTTTAATTCCTTAAAACCGCAATAGATGTCACTACCATTAACATTTGTAAATTATAACATTTCACATGTTTAGAAATAAGACGAATTAAGTAGAAATATTGAGATTAAAATAAAAACTAGCATATTTTATATATACAACTTCACATCAACCTTAATTCGACTCCTAAATTTGAAGATAAGAAACACCATAAATAATCAATTGAGATTACGAAAGTATAGGCTACATGTGACTACTTTTCAGCTATGAGGCTTACGAAGTGTTTTGCAATTGTAACGCTAGATGGCGTGTTTTATGGAAACAAAATAATTTACACCTTAAGGTTTTTGCATAAATCGATTATTTATACCCTAATAAAGGCAAGAGTTCAATTTCCAAATCACTTTTTTCAGTAAAAAAAATATATGAAGTAAAGTTTTTAAAATTTGCGCATATAAAAAAATAACAATTTAATTTCTTCAAAAGACTTCCATCTCTCTTCTATCCAAAAAGGTTCCATATCTGTCCATGAGATATTTGCCACTAGATAATGAATTATTGAAGGCAAAATGTCGCAATTTTATTTTATTCATAAGTGTCCTACTTTCTGAGTAATACGTATTTTTTTAAATTTTTATTTTATTTTTTTTCTCCAAAATCGGCAAAAGTGGAACCTGGATTTAGTATAGAAAGGTTCTATAAACCAAATCCCACTTTTGCGGTTTTAAGAAGTTATGATAGAATTTACATAAAGGTCAACTTTCATGATCTGGGGTTGTCACAAAGATCAACTATGTGTTAAATGAAAATGTTTCATTTTTTGTTTGTTAATTGATACCGTCAATGAATTGAATAAATTAACAACACTTATAGACGAATACAATATACTTACATATACTACCTACCTGATGTAGATGTGATAATGTAGGAATACTTTATGTATGTTCGACCACATCTTTAATTTTGTACCTTACACGCCAAATGGTCGAAAAAATAAACTATGTTGATTGAAATAATTTAACACATATACACACATCCTATACTTTAAACGAGCAATTCTTGCATGTACCTATATAAATATGTTGGTATGTAATTGGTTTCTCGGAAACGGGTCTAACGATTGTGATAAAATTTAGATTTAGAAATTCATTCACATTTACAATCGATCTAGGTAAATCTCATCACCTGCCGGCACCTTTTTTGTGCACCACGTCTACTTTAACTTGACGCCAGAATTTATTTCAGGACTCAGTCGCCTTGTAATGAGGTGGATAGGCTGGGTATCCTCTCCTATTAAGATCTGCCCTTATTTGTTTACATGTCACTTAACTGTCTATCTATTATCACATTAAGAGCTTCTTTAGAGGTATAAGGTTGTGGCTTTGCCGCTTTAGAAGTAGGCTTATTGTGCCTTTCTACATCGCTCGAAAAAATACTAGTGGCGAAGGCTTTAATAATTTTACCAGTGGCTGAGATGGGCCCGGTGAGGTATAGTCTTTGGCTATGGCTCTCAGTAGGTTGGGTTTGCCCCTGCTGAGGCAATACGGTGCCATGGGTCTGTGACCCCGCGAAAAAGTAACTTCTCATACAAATCAATCTAATCAGTTGATCGCATCTTTAAAAAAAATTGCATTCGATCAGAAAATAAAAGCATAGTACAAAGTCGTGGGCATAAATCGGTTAACAGGTATGCACCTATTTTTGTAACAAAAAAAACTTAGAAGTAAGCAGGCATGAACTTGTGTCTAATTGGGTCTCCGAAACACACAAAACAAACAATTAACAGTTAACACCCAGACCCGAAAACGAAAATCGATGTTCTCGTTCAAAAATAATACACATATTAATATTTTAAAAATTTTCGTTCGAGATCAAGTTCGGTGACAACCCTAGCATAAAAATTTTAAAATGAATATCTTCTAATCGCCGCAATAGTGGGACGTGGCTAATTTATGTATATTTCTATTTAAGTTGTAGGTTCCACTTTTTCGTTTTTAGCGAGAAAAAATAATAAATACGAAATAAAAAAAATGCTGCTCCCAAACCAATGGATTTTTAAGCTAAAGAAACGCGTTTATATGCGTGTGATTATGTCCGATTCACTCATATTTATTAAAATATATATTCTTTTATCTACTCTCACATCGTAAAATTCAAAATATTAAACTCAAAACGAGTATATATTGACGAACTTTACAAATAGTATATCGTAATGAAATTAAAAAAAATTATTACAACACTATTTGTCTAACAAAATAATGTTATAATATTTTTTTTTTCATTACGTTTCGATTACACACCATTGATATAATACTGCGCCAATTCGTATAGCACTATTTCATTTTTTTTTCATTTTTTATCTGTGGCTGAGCGCGCTTTGGCGCTTGCGCGGTGATACCGGAAATTTTGGCGCCATAATACGTTTTTTTTGCAATTCTATGTTGTGTTTCGCTGGATGATTATTATTGTTTATTAAAATATCTGATACTGAAAGTGAAGAAAATTTAACGCCGCCCTACATTTTACAGACTGCGGCAGCAGTCACTCTTAATCTACTACCAGTAAAGTCATTGTAATATACAAAATGTTAACACTTACAATAACCAATAAATAAACTGTATCAATCTATCTTTTGTTTGATATATTCAATGTATGAGATTAGATAAAGTAGTGTATGAAACTGCACATAACTAGGTTTTACACCCCTCATTATGTACCAGTTATATAAACTACTATTTTATTCACTTTCTATTCATTTTATAAAAAATATTTTAGATTTCATAGGTCAAAGGTCACGATAAGTTCATGATTTTTTTCCTCAAAAAGTATTGGAGTTAGACTTCTGGGAATTGAACTCATGCTTTTTTAGGGCATAAATAATATATTTATGAAAAAACCTCAATTTGTATTGTGTAAATTTTTTTAGTTCCATAAAACACTGTGCTATGTTAGACCAATCGGAAGTACATTAGTAAGCCCAATCATGAAATCCTGAAACCCTTTAAGATGGTCGACATTTTATCGACGAATAAAATACCTCTCAGTCACTGAAAAGTAGGTACGTACATGTGATAGTGACAAATGTTTTGTCCATCAATAAAATGCAACCATACCTATTACGGCAACGGGTGTTTTCAGTAACAACTGCACCAGTTACTATTTAAAATACCTAAATCTCGATAGGTGTGCCTCTAATATTTTATTACCCTCAATTTCTCCAGGATCACGTCACCTGGCCCTGACCCCAAAGGAATAAACTAGAAAGTGTTTTTTTTCGTTTCATTTGAAACAAAAAAACAATTTTCCAAATAGGTATAATACGCGACACGTTCGTAAACCTGAGCCAAACTAAGACTAACTAACTTAGAATAGCTAAGAAAGCGGTTTCCTAAAATCGTTCGCAATGTTCCGTCAATACAGTAAAAGTTCCCCATTCACGGTTTCCTTATCCGAGGGAGAAAAAATTGCAACACAGTTCCTGTAGGTATTCGCGGCTAAAAATTATTATTCAAGTTTGAAAACAGTAAATAGAAAGAAATTCAGTCTTTTATTAAAGTAGCGGCATTATTTGAGTTCTGGTATATGCCCAGGCGGCTTTCATGGAAGATTTGACCAAGTGGACTAATGTCAATTAAAACAAACCTTACCGTCACGATACAAAAGCAAGTTAAAAAAATACTTTGCCTCATTTAGTTTAAGTGTCTTAATATATGATCCTTGTGTAGTATAACAATTAAAAAAAAAACTGGTTGGTTGCCTGTAAAGTCGGTATACGGGCGAAAGTTTTACGTGACAACGACTTTGAGTGGTAAAATAATTTTAATGTGAATATTCATTCGTATAGCAGGAAGAAGGATGAAATAATAGTAACAATTCAAAACATTTATTTATACAAAGAATTATATTTAAAACATTAATTTATAGGCACGCGTCCCTTCCACTTTTTATGTCTGTCTCTCTCGCTCTTAGGCGGGCTAACCATGCCCGAGTGGAAGGGACGCGTGCCTCTCACTCGCTCTCATTGTAAGCGCATAACGTGAGCGGAGCGTAACGCAGTTTCTTGAAGTGTCACCCGGCAAACCAATTTATAAGACGTTGTCACGTCAAAAAGAATATTACCCCTCGTGGTAATAGAGTAGTTCTACGTTCGTAGTACATCGACGAGGATAGAACTACTCATAGGTCCGCTTGGTAAGGAATACATTAAATTTAAAAAGTCTGAGTGAAGTTTTATTCGCAAATAAACTTTGTGATCATGAAAGCTGATCGATCTATGGAAAGGAGCCTTACTCTTAAAAGGCAAATTTATAATGCTACAGCTCAAATTGATTTTATTTTTATAAATATTCGTTTTATTTTGTAACTTGTAACGCATCCCCTATGTTCCATACTAATTACCATTCCATATTCACGGTTTCTATATTCGCGGCATATTTTTGGAACGTTAAACCCCGCGACCGTGAATAAAGAGATTTTAATGTAGGTACTGTTACTGACATACGAAACCTCGATTGATTACGCATCCACCAACGTCCGTGAGTAGGCTATAACGAAGCGCCATCTAACAACAACAAGCGATAACCGTATTCTTAGTGTCTCACTAGATGGCAATACGTATCGTGTTATTTGTGTTCTCACTAGTGTCATCTATCGTAAAATAGAAGGAAAGCAATATAGCCAGTTGAATAACCAGTTTTAGGGTGATACCATTTTCTTGTACTAAGTGGTGTCTCTGTATATTATCTACTTTGTGCCTCTACTAAGAAAAGGTCTTGGCCTCATCGTTATAGATAGATAGACGTACGTGTGTCTAAATGCAAATATTATACTATTGAGATTTAATTTATTTGATTAACATTAAATTTCACGAAAATAGGTGCTGAATTTAAATTAGTAACGTTTGCATATTTAAAAATATAAGCTCTCAAAGCTATTTTGCAATCAATGTTTCACCGTATCTTAGAGCTTACTAGAGCAAAAATAAAGTCCAATTCAGATCAATTAAAAGCGATCACTTATATGTTTGTACCACCCTCGACCAATTTTACTTGATGGAAATCGTAGTTCCCTCGCGATTTTACACGGATTCGATGAAGATTGGTACCAGTGAAATATTTACCTACTTGCTTTGATTTCTGAAGATCGTTTGCATTAAAGATACGTGATGACAAATTTTACTTTAAACTTTGGACGATGGACGGATAGCCTACGCTTAATCACAATGTTTTCGTTCAAAAGTTCAAATCATTATCTTAATCAAGTAATCACTTCTTCTTAATTACGACTCTGTACGTCTTTAGTTTATATTATTTAGATATGTTGTTTACTTCTTACACTTTCGAGATTGCCTTCTCTATAAAAGTAACCATTACCTTAGTTATGGTGCGAATATGGGTCCGGTATTGAGTCAAAACGTTCAGATTAAATAAATAAATATTTCTTACATTCACACCAATTAGCCTAGCCCAAAGTAAGCACTGTAAGGCTTGTGTTATGGATACTAGGGTAACGGATATACATAATATGATACATAGATATATAATATTCATAGAAATATACGTATATAAACACCCATGACTCAGGTACAAATGCTCGAATTCATCATACAAACATCTGCCCCTTCCGGGGATTCGAACTCAGGACCGTCGGTGCGAAAGGCAGGATCGCTACCGTAGCACCAAACGGTCGTCATTATATATTCAATAAATAATACAATGCAAATAAAAATTAATAAACGCGATACTTATTTGGTAATTAATATCTTAGATCACTTCTAGTTCACTTATATAATTATGTATTTTGAAAGATTCACAATTAAATAACTGAATTATAGCCAAATTGAATTCCACTCACCTGAGTGAACTTGAAGAGAGCAAACGCCGATGTGCTCTTATCGGAGTAGTTGCCTCCAAGTATGGAGTATATCTGAGTGTTGAAGCACGCGTCTCCGAAGCCGAGGAGGAAGCTGCAGAACATGGCTAAGTATGGCGAGGGGTTAATGTATGACACATCGCTGGTATCCCCAAACGGCGCCGCCGTCGGTAGGTTGATAAAGATCAGGAAGAAGCAGATCAGGTGGATCAAGTAGCCCATGATCACCACCGGGTCGCGGCCCCAACGGGTTGTTTTTGAACCGAGAATACCAAAAAGAGCTCCACCTGACGAAAAATATAACACCGTTATAAGAAGTTAATAAAATTTTTTTTTTACTCCGTTACTTTGTGGACGAGTTCAATTTGGAATTTAACGGTCGTTGATCTGTTCATATCCCCGCTGCTGGGCACAGACCTTTTCAATGGCTGAAAACATCATTTTTATTTAATTTCTTTTTATATTCTAACAAATTAGTGTTCTGTCAAAGTCATGGGGCCCCCCGTTAACCTAATGGGCCCAGGGCCATCAAATGTTAAAGACGGTCCTTATCCTATAGAATGAATTATGAAGGAAAATGGAAAATCGATAAAGATGGTCATTCCATTTTCCTTCAACCAAATTTTAAGCAATGTATTGTTCAAATATATATCTATAGATAATAAG
Organism: Calamotropha paludella; assembly: GCA_927399485.1. Taxonomy (NCBI): domain Eukaryota; kingdom Metazoa; phylum Arthropoda; class Insecta; order Lepidoptera; family Crambidae; genus Calamotropha; species Calamotropha paludella. The sequence continues at coordinate 19,103,566 of OV656812.1, forward strand.
ATTACAAAAGTAGGTCAATGATAGGAAGGTCAAAATACGGTTTTACACTATGAATAATTATATAGATAAGAACTCGATAATGCTTGTAAGGTTAAGGTTAATTATTACTACCGGCAGCAACACCTCCTTAGTTTCAAATCTGAATCAATTTAAGAATTAATTATTGACATTTCAAATGAACTTACTACAGTATCACCAATAACGAATTCCCCTATTTTAAGTCACTAAATACAATAAAACTCATGACTTTGAATAAATATATTTATTTTTTGCCATAATCTCCAGCAAAATCATTCTTTATTGAAGTAATTTATATTGTAATCTGCGCGGCCCTGATCAAATACTTACTATATCACTCTTCATTACCAAGCTGTTATATTTAAACAAAGGAAAATCAAGTGTTACAAGATTAAATCGACTAAACTTACGTAAAATAATCGATTGTATTGATGTCAGATCAGATAGTAAATGATATTGCATCATTCTGTATTTCTTAATTGTCTTGCGTAAACTTAGTATGGAAAATTACCGAAAACTTGATTTTAACCTAAATTAATTTACTAAACTGCTCATAACAAAGATATAGTATAAACTAAGAACATCCTTAAAGCATTAAAATCCTCTGCCGTGCATGAGACACGCAATGACTAGAAAGAAGACACTTTGGTAAGCGCTTAGATCATTATCTAGAATTGCTAATTTAGAGACAGTTTTAACAGCCTATAATGGATATGTTGCTTCTATCTTGCGTTACGGCATTATATTTTGGGGCAATTGCAACAACAAAGAAGTGATATTTAAAACCCAAAAAAAGTGTATTAGAGCTATTAAGTCTTTAAAACGAAGAGATAGCTGCAAACAACATTTCATAGATTTAAAGATACTAACAGTACCTTCCCTTTATATATATGAAACAGCAATGTTTGTCAGAGAGAATCCGCATCTTTTTCCCACTTTGTCCGATGGCCAATCAAAGGTAAGCAAACGTCATGGAAATAGATTACGCTTTCCAATTACGAAAACTGCGTTGAAAAGAAATGGCTTTTTCTGTATGGCACCTGAAATTTTTAATAAACTACCAAAGAAACTGAAAGATGCTAACCTAACTACATTTCGTAAGGACTTGTTGTCACTACTAATAAAGAAAGCCTATTATACCTTGACTGAATTTTTGACTGAAAAGTGGTAGCAATAATCTAGGACTAGGGTGCATTAGTAGTTTAGACTAGTTTACATTAATTTTGACTGATTTACTGTTTTACTGATTTTTTCTTGTTATTATTGTTGATTTGTGATTGTTTTGTAGTATTTTTAAAATTGTTTAATTAATTTCATGATTTTGTTTATAATAGTTTTTTTTTTGTTGTATAATAATTTCGACATTTTTCTTGACATATTTTAGTTAGGTACTTTAAATTTGTATGCCTGTTAATGGCCAGACATAGTGATACGATGTAATTGTCACCATCTGTTTTAATACCTGTGTCTACAAATAAATGATTTGATTGATTGATTGATTGATTGATAACCCGTGCCAGAGGTTTATGTATGGTCAGCAAAAAATAACGTCACGCACATCGGGTGCATCTAGTAAGACATCATGGTCTTTTGTAGTTAAGGTGTATTACCAATTGATCCCAGAATCCATCGATTTTGGAATTCTTCAATAATAATAAGATCTTTAAATTATAAGACTGTCTCTGTTTACTAACTAACTAACCACAAAATTATGCTGTTAGTACATGGGGAAAAGTTGTAAAAGTTCTCACCGAGTACTTCCCCGACGCCGATGAACACCCCTGAAAGGCCGACCAGCTGCTTCGCATTGTCCCCCATGGCAAGGGTGAATCCGATGCTAGGACTGTATACTCCACTTAAAAACGATAGCTCCACGCCTAAACAGAACAGATATCATTAAAACTAAGCTTGTTAAGACTATACAGTTAAAAGGAAACTAAAGCAGAAACTGTTTAAAGATAGAACTCACAAATAATAGTATTAAAGAATTTAATCACAAGAATGTATTTACATAATGGTTGCAATTAATAAAAATCATGTCACAATCTACCATCACAATGGTGTGTGAATGTTATCAAAGTCAAAAAGATTAATATAACAGTTATTTATTAACAATTTTATGATTATGTAAATAAAGTTGAAAAGAAAATATTGTCCAAATTAACACCATTGTCAAGAAAAGGTATGGATTATTGCAGTCGTTACATATATCTTACATTGTATGTTTCTGTTTTTGTTAAAATTAATTTAATTTGATGGAATATGGTACAAATGGATGGTATATGATATGGTATAATGCAATATTGAAATACCGGATGTAGTCAAATACGATTACAATTATATTTAATACATTCACCAACGAATACCATCCCTTAGTTTATAGGATGTACTTATAAGATTAAATGTTTTGGGCGTTGTTAAAATTACGTACATCATACTACTAGATAATTTTAAATTGATTTAAATTTATTTCTAATTTAATGAATCGCAAAAAAATAATAATTTTTCCTTAATAGTAATTTAACTTACGTGTTTTTTAATTAAACAATGACAGATTTGTTATTATATTTGGGAGTTTGTTAAAAGTACGAATGGCCATAAATATTTGATTTTTCATGATTAGCAACTTATTTTTGTGTCTGCCCTTTATTATTAATAAATTTTCATCTGCGAATATGTATTGCACACTACAGGCTGAAATAACGCTTATACAAGATTTAAATTAGGTTTTTAATAGATCAAAAAAAGAAGTGGGCCCAGCACGCTACCCTGCGGCACTCGACACACATTCGGATAACTAATAGATTTATAAATAATCTTTGCTTATTAATACTAAAAATTATATTGTTTACGATTGGGAAAATATGATGTAACCCACGAATGTGTATTCCTTCTGAGTCTATATTTGTCAAGTAAAAAAGCTCTGAGAGACGAAATCATAGAAATTAGTCACGTCTAGAAAAAATCGCCGCGGTGTTGATGTCTAGGCTCGTAGATTTCGTTTTCTAAAACCGTATTATTCTCTAACTAACACGTTATGAGAAAATACAGGGATTAGAATTATAGAACTATAGTTGTCATTATTAAAAGTTAATATTAAAGTTTAGTATAAAAAAAGTCATACATAACTCGACAAATACCCAAATAAAAATTCTGGATCCGCTACTATGTAGATAGTTAAGATTCAGTAACCGATATTTTTCTATTGTGTTTTATAGTTACAGTAAAAAACCACCATTATACATATAGCTCCAGTTAGAATAACGAATAGTCTATGATAAAACCAAGCAAAAAACATAATTGATTATGTAATGCTAGCAGAAGTTAAGACGCAATTAAAACTGTAATAGCTCACCGGTATAAATGAAAGTGATACTCAAGAGCAACATGTCTCGTGTACAGAAAAGCTTCAAAGCGCCTTTAAAAGCGTCCATCGGGCCTTCTTCCTCCGTTCTAATTTCACCCTGAAAACAAATGTCTTAATTTAAAATATACGTGCGTTAAACTAAATACAGGATATGAATAGTATAAAAGAGCAAACTATAATAGGGTTCTTTTTATACGTGATGTTACTTCTCTCTGTCAATTTTCATCTATCATGATCATACAAGTAAAGTTATGCCGTGTGGTGTTAAGCTAGGTGTTTTAATAGCACCTATCCTTTACACTTAAGGTTATTTTAAAAGGCGACTAATAATACTAGGTAGGTACACTATACACCTCCTCTACACAACTAATTGGGCAGCAGTGTTTACAGAATTGTGATATTTTACTGCGATGTTGAATCGGCATTCAAAGCGTGGGGATTATGGAAAAATCGCCCCAATTTCCATGGCTTCTGTCCAGCAGTGGACGTCTTTCGGCTGAGATGATGATTATAACATGAATTTGAATAAGTACAGGTCTCGACCTGGTTTCTTCGCAACTCGTTGCGAGAAAATTGGACCACACTTCAAAGGTTATTGTGGAATTGCGATAGGAAATAATTGCTATCTTCTGATTTTTCTTCTGACTGCAACATTTACACTATAGACGTTGCAAAGTATTGGGAGATAACAAAGAATTGATTTGTTGTAGTAGTTTTGGTAGTGGAATTGAGTTACCCGATCTTTAGCACAAGCTCTTATGACCCATTAAGTGTTAATGTTAGTTAATGGGTCATAAGATACTTGTAAGTAAGATACATGTGCAAAATACTTGTAAGTAATTATGAAAATGCAAATTTTTGTTGGTTTGCTAAGCGGGCTCGGCGATGGTTATTGCGATTATGCGAAATACAGAGTGTATATAAGTTGGGCACTATAAACTGTTGGTTGTTTCATCACGAGCATGAAATTGAAGTAAGAAGTTTTTTTTAAAAGAACATGAAGGACAATAACACTTATACTCTTCATATCTAGTACAAGCGAACAATATTAAAAAAATAATTATTAGTACGTGGTATTTATTAATCTGGTAGTGTTGTAATTCAGTGCCTACCTTAGCATCTTCGAAAGTAGGCGTTCGTCTTGTGGGTCTCAAAAGCAATAGGAACACAATTCCAACTGCGCAGACGCCAGTTAGTGCGCCGAAAACCACATTACGCGTTTCCTTATCGATGTGATTTTTGCCTTGAAACTTAATATAGACAAACAGGTTACCGAAGAAAAGGCTGAAAAAAATAATAACTTATAAATTTTCAGATACCTACGCCAATAACTAACAATCGTATTACCAAAAGCAGTTGTATTTTGGTTATAATATGAGCACAGAGAGATTCAAGTTTAATCAGCTCTCATTAAACCAGTGACATTCAAAATATTGTGCTTTCGTAAGAAACTAAGTAGCACACACGGACTTAATCCTTACGGAAGTACATATTAATATTAACATAATGCAAATAATAACACAATATCTAACGTGGGTACTTCTGTAGTATTTGTTGGATATGATCAGTACGAACTATTATCATCGCGAATTCCATCTCGAATTGCGTTAAGCCGTTGATCCAGGCTGCGAATACAGTCCTTGTCATTTCAAACTGGGCTGACATGGTAGGTTATGGCTCATTATCTATACGATGTTTTCATCAATATGAAAGGCTTGTCCAAACAGTGGTAAGAATAATAGGCTAATGACGATGACACTGACATAAATCGGTAAATGCTCATCATAGGACTCCTTAATGCGGTTTTGCTTTAAACTTTAAGACGAATATTTACCTGCATTGCAGCATCGCCCAAAATACTCCTGAATTTCTGGAGATAGTATCGGCGTCGCTGTTGAGTGTGAGGTAGTTGCCCTGGCCCGTCCAGATTGCTGCCGCACCCGCACCAATCAGCACGCTCGCCGCGTACAACAGCCATGTCCGAGGAAACAGGAACGACACTATGAAGAACCTTAAGCGAGAAAAAGGGAGACCAATCTTTAAAAGAATTATTTTTCTTTTTAAGTTTCCTGTATTTAAATTTGTAAGTTTGTCAAAATAAAATTATATTTCAGATGTGCATGTTGAGTTAACCTATAAGTATCTGTAACATTTAGCCAACTCGTTAAGAATGTTTTTTTGTACCTATGTATTGTGTACAGATGTTGGTTAGCCCAATAAATAAATGAATAAATAAATGTCTGATCTGTGGGATATATCTAGTAACTTTATGATAGGTAGATATGGACATAATACTCGTATATTGCAATATTATTCTACAATCTGACTACTATCAGCTGTGGGTACTTAGAGCTAATTTGAGCATGTAATCGCCCACAGCTTAACCTAGCTGAGGTCTATATTAATATGCTTTATGGCATTTTAACTAATGCAAAAAAATAATCATCTAAAATAATTTCGTATGTAAAGTTCTTTGCAGAAATATAAGACAACAATAAAATCATGTCATACTTAAAGTTAGTAGAATAATAATTAAATAACATTCTAGTATTTTGTCAAATGAAACGACTACTAGTTAACATAACAATAATTGAGTGCAGTAAATACAGGAACCTAATTTGGTTGAGAAATCTAGATCGCTCACTTACGTTATAATTACTAAAAGTGAGGTACATCAGTGTTTTCCTTGAGTTAAGTATTTAATATTTTTAAGGATGTTACTTTATTAAAACAACTGTTAAAGTGAAAGTCTTTTTAAGAAACTTCCGTTTTAAAATTTTCACTCAATAAGTAATATTTCTACCGTAAATAATGTGCAGTAAAGAGTACACAAATGGTGATATAAAGTGTGTATCAAATGACATTAAAATTCCATTACAAATGGAAAATTATGAACTTGTCCGTAACGCCTTGACCCCATTGTGTTATATGTATTTTTTACGATCATGTCCAATGTATTGACATTTCCATTCTTATTGATGAACAGCGACATGTGGATGATAATGACATTCAACTTACGACATTTTATCGACCACTTACAGCTAAAAAAAGAAGAACAAATTGGTATTGCCTAAAAAATAGTTAAATACGCGCGGTTTCGACTGCCCGACAAAAAGTCAATTAACAACCAAATAGGACAACACAATTACATTCAATATCTACTCAGTTCAATTACGTATAAGTAATAATCTTTTAAGTGTTGAAAATGTGGGGCACATTAAGGGGTACTCAACGAAGATAGCTAACCGGGTAAAGAAACACGTTAATTTACCGAACTTCAAAAATCTTGGTTTCGTAAATGCAAAAAAAACGTACAAATTTTACGTTACAAATTTTAAATACCATAATAAACTATCAACGGGGAAAGTGAAATGCAAACAATATTTTAACGCTGGCAGTTTGAACAAAGCCTAAAGAACCTTGATATTAAAGTGAAGGTTTTAGAAGGAATAGATCGATGTATTCTATTGCGAACGATATATATAATAAGTAAAAATATTTGGTAACAACAATTGCGCAATAGTTTTGGTTAAATACCATTGTTCGTCGTATCTCCATCCGCCTATTCTATATAACTATAGACTCCTAGTTCCGCGATAAAGATATGGCATATTATTCAACTATTACATATTATTATCACTTTGTAAGTGCTACATGGTCAGCTTGTTCTATATTAAATGACATAGTGACCAATCAGTTTCACACCTAGTTAGTAAGTAGAACATCTACCGAAGTTTAAACTTACACGCCCTATTACTGACTAATTAACTTACCTACGCAAGACGCTCTTGTTATTAACATACAAGTTACTTGTTTTATAACAATTTATGTAGTACTGAAAAGTACAAGAATATTCAAAATAAGAAAGTTAATAAATGTTTCTTTTTTCAATATTTTAGTTATTTAATTCAATCTTTTATATGGCAGTAACGCAGTATGTAAAAATCTGTTTTATACATTCAAAATGTCTAACTGTTATTATCGCGTTTCTGTTAATTTTTATGTAATAGACTGTTTTGTCAAAAAATCAGTTCTAAATTTCAACTCAACGGCCTTCAGATGTCACTTGGTTTTTAGGGTTCGTTATCTCAAAAGGCAAAACGGAACCCCTATAGGATCACTTTGTTGTCTATTCGTTCGTCTGGCTGTCCATCGGTCTCTTAAGACCCTTTATCTCGTGAACGCTTAGGGGTATCGCGTTGAAATTAATACCATATACTCAGGTCTACAGTTCCGTGAAGATGTGAAAAAATCAAACTTCTAATTAGACATAAAAAAGATACGGCCTTTTATGCCGCAAAAAACGTATAATTTGGCACTCTCAAGGGAATCGTAAATTTATAGGGTACTTTCCGTTGATAAATCTGAAAACTATACATTTGGAATTAGATCATCTATACTAATATTATAAAGAAGTAAAGTTTGTGTGTTTGTATATTTGTTAAATTGTAAGGGGTAATCTCGGGAGCTACTAAACCAATTTTAAAAATTCTTTCACCAATAGGAAGGCACATTATTGCTGAGTGTCATAGGCTATATTGAATGCTAGAAAAAATTTAAAGAATTTTGTCCACCCGTGCGAAGCCGGGACGGGCTGCTAGTAAATAATATAGTCTTTATTTAAAGTACGTTATTTCAAGATATGAACTGTTAGTATAACCACACTACACATTTCACTTGTAAAACACAATAATAAGTAATTATAGGATTTGAAAACTGCATTTCGGGAAAAGCTCGAAAAACTGCGAGACTGGATTTCAGAACTATTTATAATACAAATTTGTATAGAGCCCTCGGTGGGCGAGTACGAAACAAATACGAAACCATTTAAGTACAGAAAGATGAAGAAAAATTTATTACGAAATTTTTTATTCTGTTGTTTTGAACCACCAGTTTCCAAAACGCTTCTTGCGTAATTGCGTATCAAACATTTTCTCATAAAAATCAACTTTATCTTTAAAATTAACAATTTCACGTTTGTTGGCTTATTATGTTCTCGATCTCATAGTCTCATACTCTTTGTATAAAAAGATTTCACATAATATAGATCTTGCTTCTTCTACTGAATATGGTACTTATGAACATTTCACCACCTCTTATGCTTGCTTTCTTATTTATAGGCTAGCTAAACTGCGTCTATAACGTTAGGTTTGTTTGCCCACATAATCTACACTCAGATATAAAGAAAATATAGATAAGTAGATACTAGTCGCTTTTGATTCAATTAATTTTTATTTTAATGTTTCGGTTCTCACTATTTCTATTGGTAGTTCTATTGACGCTATAATAATGGGTGGCGATATACTGCACCCAAAGTTCTTATATTTTAGAATATGAAAATTTGTCGTTCAACGATTCAAGCTACAGGCTAGTAATGTAATTATATTAAGAAAATTTTAAAACGTATTAACATTTTGTTCCGTATTTATTTTTGCGTTCTTCGTCCAACTCGACGTTTCCCAAATAATATATGTTTATATTATTACATATAACGGTTCGTTAATTGTATTTAACTTTAAAGCAATGGGGTAGAGTATAGTTCTGTGCAGCAAAAAGAACTGATAGTCATTGGAACAGCAAAGTTCTGGGACCAGCAAGGTCTAAGATGTCGCAAGGTAAGACTAGTGACAATAAACGTCACAGATATACAGTGTTGCTGACCAGTAAAAGAGCGGACATCCAAAATAACATTTTATCGTCAACAAGCTAAAAAAATAAATTCTATGAAGATAGGCTTAAATATTTTAAGCTCAGCAGTTTAGAGAATCGCCGAGACCTACTGGATCTGTCATTTTTCTTAAAGCTACTGACAAATGAGATAGATTGTCCTCAATTATTAGGCCTAGTGTATTTTAGAATCCCTTTCCATCATCCTTGCCACATTGTCAAAAACCTGTTTGCGCCACCGCCGCGTTAGACGAACTTCGGTAAAAATTCTTCAATCTCGCGGCTTTGTAGAATTTACAATCAGCACAGTTCGCAGCTGGACATATCATATTCCTACGTTAGAAAACGGAGACTGTTTATTAACCTGCACCTAGACACAATTTAATTTTAATAGTATATATAAGTTCTAGTTTGCTGAACTAATTAATTAAGTGCATGTGGGGTTTGTCTGTAATAGATTGTACAATTAGATGATAAGTTTGTGTATTTTTAGTAAGTAAGAATAAATTGTAGCGATCGTTGACAAACCTTATAAATAAATAAAAAACAAGCTCACAAGGCAAGAGGACAAATTTTCAACCTGAATTTGCCCACCCACACAAATTCGTAGATCTGTCGAAAGCAATGAAATCATTTTATCGATAGACTAGGCATTCAGTCGTTGCAAGAGAATTGTTACGTAATTGACAAGAAACAACGTGCAATACATATAACGAAAACCTACTTAAAAATAAGTTCTAATAAATAGATTATGCCTTGTTAATAACTTTACAGTGAGTGTTATTCAGACCCCGATGACTATAATTATAAATATTTAAAACCATGTTAATTAAAAAAAAGATATTAAATGTGGCAAAAAAAAATATAGAATTATGTAAATTCAGAATAATGGCTTATTATTGATAATGTTAGATTTGAAGAACTATTCAATTTATGATTGAGATAGTCTTCTTAATGGTTACTTTACCTCTTATATTCACTCTGAGGTTCAAACTTCAAATAATATAGCGGTTACGGCGTAAAGGGCGTGTTGTTGATAGCAACCTTTTTTAGAATGATTTGTATTTTTTAATCTTTTATTGTTTTATAGTTTTTTTGCTTTGAAGTTTGTTGTCAGTCGCGGTTTTGATAGTTTGTATGAATTTTTGGTTTTCTTTGATTTATTATTATATTAATCGTATACCCTAAACGGAACGTGTTTTCCTTATAAACCAGCCCCCATTTGCTCTCACTTGCTTACAGGGCGGTTTGTAAGAAATATAAGAAGTACTTACTGTTTACTAAAGCTTTTACTATTTACGAAGTTACTGAAATAGAACATCTGAACGCATTTATAAAATTTTTATTCATCAATATGTTTAAACAAGACATATAGTTCTATGGTTTAATTAGCTTTCACGTTTTGGTGGGGACGTAAAACGTCCCCTAAGTATTTTTACATTATTAGTAAATAATATGTATTTTTTTAAATATAATATGTAAAAGAAAATAGTAAATTGATATCTCAAATACATTACTAATTGATTAAAATATTCCAGATACTAGAACATGGGTGGGTATATACGAACAGCTCTTGTATCTAAGATAACGTATGAATTAAATGTTCGTGAACGCCGAAATATATAATATTTTAAAGTAGTGGTTCAAACCACCCTACCAATGCACTAGGCCCGTGTCACTACACGGGCCCAGTGCCTCGTCCTAGTGTAAGTGGTCTATTATACTTAATAAACCATTCTCCCTTGTGTGTTTTCATCCATACGGAAGGTCTGTGTCCCTGTTGTGGGAACATTAATGGGCTAATGAATGTGATTTTATTGTATTATTTAAATATACATTTAACTAAAACAAAACAAACTAGAAACAATTATCCATTTCTAAGGAATATCTATCCTTAAGGAGATATTTATATTTACTTAGAAAAATAGATTATGTGTGAATTCACACACTCACGCAACACAAATAAATAATTTCAAACTAAGCAAAACATGAATTAAGATTTCTTAATAACATTTTAATTTTAGTATCATTCTGTGTATCCTGTAAATATGCTCATAAAATATGAGATGCAAACCCGCACCGTACTTTTACAGTGTCGTTAACCGTTAGGCAAACCCAGGGTTGATTGAACACTCGTAGGGTTTACTATAAAATCTAAAGTATGTACATACTCTTTGGCCGGGGATATACAATTAACCAAATATGAGTAAATTAATAACACTAATAAGGCTTTAACAACAAAAACTTTGCCTAATCACCAAGCCCTTTCTTCTATTGTCTTAATACAGTGGCCTGTCACCCTTACTTATTTAATACTGTGAACGAAGATTATAAGAAAATTATCGATTTGGGTCAATGTTGCCACGCCTTCATATAATTTGGCTGTTGAATTACAGTATAAACAAGAGAATAATGTTAATTCCATTTGATCGACTAGGCGCCTGGTGCACCTCGCATTAGAGAAATTTAAATTCAATGCCTGACTCAATACGTGCTATGTTTCGTAATTACACTTCAAAAATATCTTGTTTGTCTTCTTTGTTCTCCCAATTTTTACCTATATGTTTCTCTACAAGACTGTGATATTTACCAAAATAAAGTAGATATTGTCATTAAGTGCACAGTTTTGATTCATACCTAGGTTCATTTTACTTTTAGTTAGTTAATATAGAGAGCAAAGTTAAAAACACTACTAGAGTTATAGAGCTGTTTGTCATGTTCGAAATGTAGGATTTTTCATATTTTTTAATGCCGGTAAAACAAAGTAAAGATGAAATTAAAATAAACATCTGTCTACAAGGTTTGTATTAAAGATATTGTAGCCACTTGGACAAAAACTGTATGACAGGAACGATGTCCTTTCACTTCTCGTATTCAAGTCACGTAATCGAACCTATGCACAAGGCAGTTTTTCCGCACTTAGCAGACAATTTTGTGTGCACAGTGTATGTGAACAGTGCGTCAAACGCGATTGCTGATTGGTACCAAATTGTTTACATTTATTGCGACCAACACAGGTGAAACGCAATGCTTACAAGTTTGCATCGTGTTAATAACGCGCGGTAGAATCGTCGACGGTCGAGAATAAAATCTGCAGACTGCAAAACTACACTACAGCTTTAACTGCGTTATCTCATTGCTGTCAATTAACAGCATCCATCTTATTATCGAGTTGCAACAATGAGGAAAGACGAAGGAACGTAATATTGATCCTTCACAGCCGTACCGGTAGCTACACCTACTTTAAATTGAACGTGACAGGCTTCCTTGATTTACATCCGTTATCTATCAAGGAAGTCGAAGTAAAATTCTATTGTTTTTCAATTTATATGTTTACAAACTGTATATTTTGTTTTTTTTTATTGTTCTACATTATAATTCTCTATTCTTAGCTAATTATTTTTAAAGATGGGTAAAAATCGTATCACCGTATTATACAATTGCTTTTTTTTATTTTGATCACTGATTAAATATTACTGAACTTATATACTCATATATGTAAAGACCAATGCATATTTGCACTGCACCCACTCAAGAAACACGTTAGCAAGATAACAGCAAAATGAAATCACATAAAGTAGTTAATAGCTTTATTACAGCCCCGGTGATAACGTTTAACATTGAATAAAATAAAAGAGTTTTAGAATATATTAATATTATTATTAAACATTCCAATAAATAGCTTAATTCAGAGCTTGATTCTTAACATTCTATGACATGCTCACTTTAAGCTGAATATCACGAAAAATCATATAGTATAAATAAATATACAGAAGTAGGATATTCTAGGGCTTTTTGTTTTTAAACAGCAGACGACTGCATAATTGAACAGGAGTTGCCCGGCCAAGTAAGCCCAAAAATAGGGGTAGGTTAACAAAAATTGGTACGAATATTCGGAACATCATTATAAAAGAAATTTAAAAAGTCTCCATCGATCCTAAATTTGCCAAATCAATTATTCAAGGCCACACTACACTTTCTCTCTTAAAGGTCATGGTTTCTGAGATATAATGGTTGAAAAAGTTGTGTTCTTCATACATCAAGTACTTCGGGTACATACATCATTGGAGCTGTAATACAAGTAAAATTTCTTTCTTGTTGGTTTCTATAACTTATACATACAAAATAGTACAATTATGAGAATATAAACTCGAGAGAAATTTGGTCCCTCATCTTCTACGTTAGCGTAACCTTGAGTAACACCTATTCAATTGTCCGCGAGGCAAGGGTCGTATACCCACGTATAAGCATACGTAGGTATACGTAATGCAATTCTTAAAAATAGTAATTCTGCTCCACAAGATATTATCACCACCAGAATTCGCTTTCTTCCCTCTATGGAGCTCCAAAAGAATATCAGCTGAGATAAATTCCGATACGTGTATTTTGTAAAAAATACTCCTAACAAAAAGCAATTGCAATTAGATTGTCTTCCTCCAACGTCTGCTTCTGTTTCTGTTCTGTTCAAACTGTTTTTTCAAATATATAATGTTGACTGTACTTTTAACAAATAATATCTGGATAAGTAGGCAGATGTAACTTGCTATGCAGAATAAAACGGAAAATACAATGAACTAGTGGCTCTTATTCAAATTACCTATTTAATATCAACGACATTACCTAACCTTTATTTTCACGTAAATAAGTGATAATTCGGGTCGGACACTCGACCGCCTGCTCCCTGCGCCGCGCCCCCTCTACTTTGATTGTACCTACGTGCGTAGTGCGAAATACACACTTATTATCACGCAGGCTGGCACGGACTCCAAAATTAATTTATCATAGTAATACTGTTAAAATAATTATATATTGCTAAATTTTGTTAGTACCTAATTGTTTCAGATTATTGTAAATATTGAAATAAATAATTTTGGTTTGAATTTTCATTGTACAAAAATATCATGTAAATATTGTTTATAGTTTAAGATTTAGGTAGGTTGAACTGACGCGTGTGGAAATAAAGAAATTCTTAAGCTGTTAATCACAGTACTCATATTTAATTAAAAAACTTATTTCTTACTTTTTAGTACTTGATTGTTTATTTTCCATGTAAATCATAATCCCACCAAAAACATTCTGTAAAAACTAGCCAAGTCTCGATGGAGCTGCTTGTTTATCTCTAAAAAGTAATGAAATCTAGACAAAGTCGTGCCAAGCCCAAGGTGCCTTACTGCGATTTCTTTATTATTATGTTTATGTTGTGTGACTTGGCCGTTGAACGTTCTTTATACATTAGTGGTTATAAGTAAATTTTGTTTACACGTAATGTTATATCTGTTGTAACTCCCTATGTTTGTTAAGCGAGACAATAGCCCATATTGGTATTGGTAATTGGACGCTAGTGTCTCATTTTAGGCTGTTGTTGATTGTGCAACACATGCATTCAGCAATGACAATGCTGACTTCTGCTCTCTTCTTTTTGGAGCGTCAAATCGACCACCGAACGTATAAAGAATGATCAACAGCCAAGTCACACAACATAAACATAATAATAAAGAAATCGCAGTAAGGCACCTTGGGCTTGGCACGACTTTGTCTAGATTTCATTACTTTTTAGAGATAAACAAGCAGCTGCATCGAGACTTGGCTAGTTTTTACAGAATGTTTTTGGTGGGATTTCACTTCTTTTTGTGGGAGAAACGTGGGCATATTGATTTATTTTATTAAAATTTATTATTTGACACATTTTTTTTATTTTTAGTAGTAGTTTTTTAATTATATACAATCTTTCTTTTCATTATTTCTGGTTCTGATTCTTGTACAGTAGCAACAGTTTTTCGTATTGCCCATTCGCGTTCATTATTTATTCATTTAGACGGTTTAGATAGTTTAATTTCTGAAAGATCGGCGCGTTATTTATTATCCAGAGCTTTCCTTTAATTTTATTTATATGCGTATTAAAAGCAGAAGGGGAGGCATTCGCCCAGCAGTGGGACGCTTTAGGGTAGATTAAAAATTAGAAGATGTGTCCCACTACGCTGGATTTTTGCAATGACAGTCGATTTTTGTATGTACCAATAGTAGAAAGGGGCATTACCATATCTCTAATACAGCTGAGACCAGCTGAGGGTTCTTCATCGGATACTTCAGACCTTCGATTTTTGACATCAAATGAAGCGGCCCACCAAGTTGAATACTTTTTTGGTTTTTGGTTTGGTTGGGCTCTTGTGTTTTCTGATCAGGGTCACCAGGTACTACAGATCTTCGATTATCCTTGTTTTATAGTTTTCCCTTTATGTGGCCATTAAACCGTAACTCTGTACCAAATTTCAGCTCTCTGAGTTTATGGGAAGTACTAGTTCTATTTTGATGATCATAAGTGAATGTCGTAAATGCGAAACTTTGCTTTCGCTTAACTTCGGAACTAAATGACCTACAGACTTGAAATGTTAGAATTTAAAGTATGTGATTATAGCTTACTGGATGACGAAAATTTCTGCGTTCTAGTCTTATCTAGAGGTTCTCAAATAGGGGCCTGAAAATGCGGCGAAATGGTTCGAGTAAAGGATGGTACGGCAGTGTTTGCTTCGCGCTCGACTTGGCGGGGGCACTACCGTGCCCCCCGATTCGAATTACTTTGTGCTAAGTTAACCATTTGTAGTTTATGATTTTTCAATTTTGAAGTCGGTTTTTTTTTTAAAAATTAGTTTATTTTACGAGTTTTAGAGATGGGTAGACCTGGCAAGGATGCCTCTCGGATGAGGAAACGACAGTTACTTCAGTATTATTCTTCGTTTATCCGGTATTTCTATTATTGTACGAATTGAAGATTTTGGCATATTGCACAATATTAAGTATCAGATCTAAATCAATATAGAAAAAATCGTTTTCTACCCGCCAATGTGGAAATCGAGGTGTCTTGGTACCATAGTTGTTTCTGAATTCCATAACACAGGTGCTTTAGCTGCTTGATTATTTATTATTCCTTTTTTTTCCAGTAGCAGATCTTATACATTACAAATTACAACTTAGCTTCTGAAAAAAGGCGGCTATATTTTATTAAAAGCTTAAGGAGTAACTAATAAACATTAAAGAAAATATTCATAAGTCCACTTACAGATAAGTGAGGGCACCAATAATCATGGCGCCTCTAGGGCCTGTGATCGTGATGACTGAGGGCGCCATCCAGTTGCAGATGGCCAGGGTCGCATAAATGATGGCAAGGGAAGTGTATCCATCGCCGGTAAACGACGTATCATCTTGTGATATGCTATCCAATATTGTTTTCTGCAACAAAAATAGATTTCATTTAAAAACCGAGCATAGCGCGATAATTGTTAAGAATTTCAATACATAGGCATTAAACCTGTTATACTTTAAAAATATTAAAGTTCAAGAACGAGAAGCTAAGGAACTTTTGCGCTATCGTTAAACTAAATGTCAAATGTTGGTATTAAACAAATATTCGTGTTATTTAAGATAAAAATCTTTTCTTTTTTTTCCTTTTTATTGCATAGAAATTTTCCAATAGCACACTTTAATGCCAGCCGGCAGAAGAGAAAGAGAAATTGTACATTTAACGTACAGTTGACATCAAGCAATATACCCTTTGACGTTTCGCCTTATCTTGTCTTTGCAATATATATAGACTGTGAAGACACTGTTTATGAACAGGTGATCATGATCTAGATATTTCTAGATCATAAGTTTTAATGGGCACACCGCTTTTTCTTTAAAGAAAATAAATAAATAGGTATATCTTTAATATTAGCAGCTGTACTCCACAACAAACAGCCTATAAGGTGTCAAGGTGCCATCTGGGAACAGTAGGTTCTTTACACAAGTTTTTTTTGTAAATGATCATTAATATAAATAAATTATCATTATTTCATTAAGATACATATAGTCACTAATGATGTAGAAAATTCTTCACTGCCAAAGTAGAATTATTATTTATCTTAGTAGTACCTAAGTTATTTCTCTTATTTTTATCCATATATAGCGAGTAAAAGCGAGGGCCATTTCTTTTTCTTAACTTATAATTTCTTAATTATTTAAATATCCAAAGGTAGTGAAATCATACAACCTCTTTTCCTTTTTAACTTTACCTGCTGAATTACACAAATACATAAAATGATAAATATTAATTATGACTTATTTTTATTTTATTAACTGTTCAGTTTTTACCGTCGAACTTCTGCAGCAAACGTGCATTTTGTAATTTTTAACTTATCAAAACTATAATATATAACTATCGCTTTTAACCGCCTATAAACAGTGGCAGTGATAATGTCGTGCTATGTGACTATCAAGATGTCTAATATTATTACAGTTACTATAAATGTTGGTAGTTAATTAAACAGTAGGAAATAATTTGTGACAAGGTTATTGATATGCTCTCATAGATACTTAAAAAGCTGACTAAGGGCACACGGCCATGCCCTCCAGGAACAACAAACATATAATATCTAAATACTGTAACCGCAGAACGGAGACGATAGTATAGTTCCTGGCATATAAGTTGATACTGGTTTTGAAACCACGTGACATTCGCAGTAGTGAAAAATGTACCTAAACTTGCTACTGCGCATGTCACCGGGTACTATAACAATCGTTTATTTATTCTTTTATGTTCTTTTACATAATTTTATATATTCTTACACACGAATTAGCCTAGCCTAGGCTTGTTTTATGGATAATTAACGGATAGACATACATATATGATACATACATACGTTATCTTCATAGAAATATAAATACCCGTGACTCATGTACAAATACGCGTATTCATCACACAAATATATGTCCTTTCCGGGACCCCGGGACGGTTTGGCTCAGAAGGTGGATTAGTTAGTTTGTTGGTTTAGGTCCATCAAACAAAAAAGAATAAATAAACTGAGTTCCAATTTTAGTTGCTTTTCCCTTTTTTGATTTATAAATAATACGATAGAACAATATGATTAAAGTGTATTTTTCGAAATCTAAAAGATAAAATGTCGACAACATTTCCTTTCATTTTATAAAAAAAGAACCGACAAAGTGCGAGTCGGACTCGCCCACCGAGGGTTCCGTATAAACCTGTAGGTATATAAGTACAAGTTCACCCATCACGACAATCGAGTCATAGTTATGGTATTTTTATTGCAAAATGAAGATATAACTAGGGGTCGCAAACCGGGATACCGAATTTCGAAAATACCGGAATACCGGGCCAAATTTAGGTCTAATTAATACCGGTATTCATTTCACAAAAACCGGGATATTCGGTATTTTCGGTTTTAGTAAAATAAATAAAAAACAAATACACATAGAAAAAGTTACGCGCCATTTAATTCAAATTACGCGCGCGCGAGTTCGTTCACTTTACGACAAGACCGATGAATCCGGCGACAGTCGAGTAGCCGATCTTCTTTCTCTCTGTCCCGCGCAATGATTACACTGCACAATGCACAACAAAATTGCAACTTTTGTCGGATAATTGACTTACACATGATGTGTACTAATTAATTCATTCATTTAGGTTAGGTAACTACTTACTATTCCACCGCAAACTAACTCCTCCTTACATTCCTATTCCTTATTATTCCTCCTAGCGGTCCATCCCGGGCAACGGCATCACGGACCAACTCGGCCCGTGGTGACAGCTGATGATCCCAGCAGCGGTGGTAGGCTCCGTGAGGTGCCGCCTGGCTTGGGACCACCATCCTGCTGATCTGCTCCTCCTCCGGATGATAGCCCCAGGGGCATAAGGCGGGTATGGCGTTACGAGTCAGCAAATTGGGACGAGATGCGTATTCTCTTTGCATCTTATCCCTGGCCGCAAACTTGCTTCTCTTCGAACGACCCTTCGTGCACCGCTGTTGCGATTGCAGACGTAATTCGGCAGGGAATGGAATATTTTATTCCATTCTCCGACATTCTACTCGGTTACAAATCTCGGCCTTGGTATAATGCGGCCTGTGCTCGTGCTGAGGCCCAAAAACAGTCTGCTTACCCGGCTTGGGTGCATATCCGCGATCGCAAGGTCCGCGCACGGAGAATCCGAGCGAAGAAGAGAGCCTATAATTCGGCCGCCAAGTCATGCAAAAGGGTCATTCTCAAGGCGAGATTCGACCACATCAGCCGAATAGGGACGAAACTGTCATCCTACCCGAATGAAAGTAAACAGTTCTGGTCCCTTTCGAAGTCAGTCGAAGCGAATTTCTGCCGTCCTATGTTACCACCTTTACTGAAACCTGACGGGTCACTGGCTCATTCTGCAACTGAAAAAGCAAGTTTATTTGCCTCTATGTTTGCAAGCAGTTCCCGTCTAGACACCGGCTCTCAACAACCACCAAACATACCTCGCTGTAATTTTTCAATGTCTGAGATCACAATTCACAATAAGCAGGTCCGTAGAGTATCACTTAGTCTGGACGTGAATAAGGCCTGATGGTATACCAGCAAGAGTACTGAGGTGTTGTGTGCCCGAGTTGGCTCCTGTGCTAACACGCCTGTATCGCCTCTCTCTCAAAACAAAAACCGTACCAAAATCCTGGAAGCTTGCCAATGTGCAGCCAGTACCCAAAAAGAGTTGTCGTACCGACCCATGCAATTACCGACCGATCGCCATCACTTCCATATTATGTAAAGTTATGGAAAAAGTACTGAACAGTAAGTTGTTCTCGTACCTAGAAGACAATGATCTCCTCAGTGACGGTCAATATGGCTTTCGCCGTGGATGTTCAACTGGAGATCTTCTAGTTTATGTGACGCACTGCTGGGGCGAGGCCCTCGATATGCAAGGCGAAACACTTGCCGTATCACTTGACATCTCGAAGGGTTTTGACCGGGTTTGGCACGCTAGTCTGCTGCGCAAGCTTCCTGCGTATGGTATCCCCGCTGACTTTTTGACGTAATTGGATAGCTGATTTCCTGACAGAACGGTCGATCAGAGTAGTTATCGATGGCTGCTCCTCTGACTCAGTGGCTATTGATGCCGGAGTTCCTCAGGGGTCTGTTATCTCTGCGACACTTCACCTGTTGCACATCAGTGACCTGTTGATACCAGGAATCGTTGGTTATGCAGACGACAGTACTGTCGTAGAGAGATACCTGTCTAATTCAAAAGCCAACGGTGACGACGTGATATTGATGAGAGAGGCCATGGTTGAGCGAACGAATAAGAGGTTGAGCCACGTTTCTCAGTGGGGTGACAGTAACCTTGACCATTACAACGCCCAAAACGCAAGCGTGTATTTTCACTGCAAAAAAGTGTTCCTTCAACCGCACTCCTACTTTCCGAGGTACATCTGTTCCTGTGACCGACAGCCTCGAGCTTTTTGGCATGGAGTTGTCTTCAGATCTCAACTTTGGCGCCAACATCGAGGGCAGGGCTCAGACTGCAACTAAAAAGCTGGGCGTCCTAATTAAGGTCAAGCGATATTTCACGCCAGGACAGCTCAAGTTCGATCTTGCATGGAATATTGCAGCCACCTCTGGGATGGCTCAGCAAAATACCAACTTGCTGCACTGGACACGATTCAGCGCAGAGCTGAGAGGCTCATTAGTGACAGAAAATTGGCGTAGAGCAAGCTTCACAACTGAGCTCACCGCCGAAAAGTTGCTTGTCTGTCGGTCTTCTACAGATTGTATTTCGGAGAGTGTGCTCAGGGGCTACATATGCTCATACCGCCATCACCTTTCTTCCATCGGACATCCAGACGCACTGCGGGCTACCACCCTTTCTTGGTCGCTAATCCTGCCTGTCACACCAAGAGCTTCTCGACTTCTTCTTTAATGCGCACAGCAAAGGAGTGGAACTCCCTCCCTGCGTCTATATTTCCGAGTACTTATAACCCGTATGTTATTAAAACCAGGATGAATAGGCACCTTCTGGGTTAGCTCGTTCCATCGTGGATTCTGTCTTTGCCCCCGGGCTTGATTGGGATTGGGATCAAGAGTAAACCCATTCTGAATAATAAAAAAATGCTAACTTTAGCTTAATCCCGGAAATATCGAAAATACCGGATTATCGGTATTGGTCTGGAGCCAATACCGAAAATACCGGTTTTGCTGAAATGGGTCGGTATTGCGACCCCTAGATATAACAAAAAATTTAAGGTTTTCGGAATTGTTCTTTTATGTGTGCTGTTAAACATTGCTTCATGCCAAATTTCAAGATTCTGGATCGACTGGAAGTACCCTTTAGGTTTTGATTCCCTCGCGAGTAGTTGCGAGTTCGAAAATATGCGGCTAAATTGCTATTTCTTTTGATTGCGTTGACATAAAAGTTTGATTTTGTTACAGCTCAAAGGTATTATAGACCTGAGTATTTGATATGAATTTCAATTTAATGCCTCTACGCGTTCATGAGAAAAGAGGTAGTAACTTTAAAATTTCCAAAAATATTTTTATTATATGATGTAACTAAAAATTTACGGTTTTTGCAATTTTTCCTTTATCTGTACTATAAGACGTTACTTCGTACCAAATTTCAAGGTTCTAAGTCTACGAGAAGTACCCTGTAGGTTTTGATTCCCGAGCGAGTTTCGAAAATTTGCGGCATAAACGTCTGTATCTTTTGATTGCTTTGGCTTAGGAGTTTGATTTTTTCATAGCTCCAAGGGACAGTAGGCCTGAGTATTGGATATAAATTTTAGTTTGATTATTCCACGCGTTCCTGAGAAAAACGGTCTTGACAGACGGACGGACGGACAACAAAGTGATCCTATAAGGGTTCCGTTTTGTCCTTTTGAGGTACGGAACCCTAAAAACTCCATGTTTAATATGCCAAGTATGTCAAGCATATCAGAAATTTCCAAAATGTTAAGAACATTATATTTTGGAAAAATATCTGATATTTTAAATCATAATTTATGGCCTTGAAGCAATCGTTCGGTACGCTGCCTGTTCGAATTATGCAACTTAAGTGTAGGATGTTGAACTAACACGTGAAATGCGATAATAAAAAGCGCTATATATGGCTTTGTAATATCGAATGATTATAAACAGTGAAGTTATATAATAATGAATATCTTACTCATTAACCGATTCGTTGCTAAATACAATTTACAGAAAGGAAGGCTACAGAGCTTGATCTCCGTGAAAAATGAAGATAGTTTTATTTTGGGTTAATATCCCTAAAACATGATTTGAAGGATTTATCATCGATTTAAAAATGACACGGTTTCAGTGGCTAACGCCACACGCAAAAAAAAGTGCTGACACGACAAGCGTGCCATCAGCAACGAATCGGTTAAAATATTGACAGAATATGTATTTAGTACAAAATAAGGACCAAGTGAAAATCGTAAGATTATATTAGTTTGCAAACTGCCAAACCTTGAAAGTAATGTGTAGATACGACAACGATACATTCTAACTAAAGACCTAAATACAATTTATGTAATCCACCGTTTTGTTGGCGGCCATATTGCATTTGAATTTTTTCTTAGTGTACTTCATTCTACTAGTCAAGTCAAGCCCTTTCATTTGATACCCATATTGAAGATGTGAAGAAAAAAGTGTGACCGCCATTTTGTAGCGGCTTCCATCTTGTTTTTACATAGATACTGAATATATTAAATTGTGTTGTCATCAGAACTAAAAGTGTGCACCAAATATCAGATCAATCAGTCAACAGGAAAGGGGCAAAATTTCAACTACCAAATTTGACCTAAATAAATAAAAAATCATAAACAAACGACAAGCTAAATAAAGCCGTTTAATAAATATGTTTTAATGTTGAAAATACCGATTTAATATAACATTGTTTGAATCAAGTACATTCACTAAGTTATCCCAAAGATTACGCTGCGCTGAGGCAATAGCATTAACTATTTAAAATATTTCATTACTAATCAACTTATCATACTCGAACACCTTCAGTCGATTAATCAGATCTCATTACCAAATTTAAATGCCCCAAAAACAGAACAATAAAGAAACACTTCCGCTCACTTTGGTAAATAAGATGAGTCATATTTTGAAAATTTCTTAACAAATCTTATTTTGGAAAGTGAAATCGTGAAAGAAGGTGACATTAACGACTCAAATACTTATATGAAACAAGTACGAAATAAATTATTCTAAATCGGTAAAACTGGTTTTATAAACAAGCTGTCTTGTCAATGTTATAAAATGTCTATCGAAATCTTTTACTGTCTTGAATGCGTTTTTAAGGATTCTGTACCTCAAATTATTAAACTCAGATTTACCCAGATGATTTTTAAGAAATGATATATAAAAATCCGATGGATGAACCCCGTCATCCAATTAAAAGCCATTATCTATTAATACTATCGGATGAAAACGCAATATCACTATAAACAACACCATCGGGTGATGGCTTATCGATCAACAACATTAAACCAATATTTTTTCATAATATAACGATATATTTCAAAGAAAAACCCTTGAGAACGTATCACTCGATCAGACTGACCTATTTTAAATACAAATAAAACCTTGAATTTATCAACTGCAGACAAGACTTATATAATAAAATTATAACGGATACTAGGTTTAGAGCTAAGTTAACTTATAAAATATAAACAAAATACGATTTAATTGTTATTAAGGTAAGTGAGATGATCATCGTGCGTCAATTACAACTCAGACACTATAAGACAAGTATTGCTTTCAAGATGGTCGAAGACCAAAAGACCAGGATATTCACAAGAGAAAGAAATGGGGGAACGTGCAAGAGAAGGGGTTGAAACATCAGTAGCGCTAGTGATAAAGGAGAATGAGACATACAAAGTATGTAAGTAGAATATTACCATACTGCAACAAAATTAAAATAGTTATTTTGCTTGATTTCAACTGGATATTTTAATTCAGGTGTAATTTATCCTTTAAAAGAAAACCTTTTTTGTAATAAAACTAACTATGTAATATAAACTTCAAAACTTTAATCAAACTGCTTCATGGTCTGGATAATAATACTGAAACTGAGCCAAAATATCCCCCAGAGCTAGCTGTCTGCGCCTTTGGTGTTAAAAGATAAGGTAAAATTTGAATTTGCTTCAATTTTTGGCTTTGGAATTACAAATAGTTAAATAAGAATCACAAAGAAAATATAAAACTATCACTAAATGCTTAACTACCTCAATATGTTCACATGTTGTGTTGTTAAGTTTTTGCTCGGCAAAGTTAATGTTCATGCTCGCTTCTTAAAGAACATAGCCTACTTATTTAATACTTTTTAAGTTGCTGAGGAGGACGAAAGCTAATGTAATGTTAGATTTTAATTTTAAAGTTATGTGGTATACCCAAATGCAAATTAGTTTTGATTTTAATAAAATTAGGTAAGGTGTGCTTCTCTAATAAAGTTAGTATTAACTAATTCCGTGGTAATTTTACTGTCAAGACATAACAGAACAGATATCAAAGCGAAAGCATTCCACAATATTTGAAACATTTCTTTAAAATAAAGTTGTGGCGGACTGAGTATCAACTGTTAAGCTAATGTTTTAAATTGCACGCATTGTAAATGCTCATATTGAAAAATAAGGATTTTAACTCTATCTTAGAAAGACTATATTAAACTTTTGTTTGTGACAAGAACAAAATATTTTATATTATATTTATCCTGAACGTACGCGTGCCCAAGAAAAAATATAAACGTATGTTGAACGAAATGATTCCAGAAGGTTCTATTTTTCCTTTAAAGGTACGGAACCCTAGCAATAAATTACCAGACTTTCAATATTAATACACTATATATTATATTACTACATTCTTAACCAAGAATTTTTACGGTTTCTTACGTGTTTATATGATTCGAATGGATCATTGATTAAGAAACAAAACAGTACTACTTCTATAAGAACCTTTTTTATAACTTTAAAATATTAAAAATAACAAAATTATACATCCGTAATCCGCCAAAAATGTGTACTAAAACCTAAATTAACAAAATAGTGTTTTTAATTTAATTTTTGCACTCACAATGCAATATTTCTATAAGATATAAAATACGTGTGTAAAAAACAACTACGCCTCCCAGCCCTCAGATGGGATTCGAACCCACGACCTTTCGCAATCCGGGCGACTGCTCTGACCGCTTGCCAGCGTCTCGGTAGCTCAGCGGTCAGAGCAGTCGCCCGGATTGCGAAAGGTCGTGGGTTCGAATCCCATCTGAGGGCTCGGAGGCGTAGTTGTTTTTTACACACGTATTTTATATCTTATTAACAAAATAGTGTTAAAAATAGCAAACAATAAGAATAACTGTGCGCGTGTTCTTTTCTATAACAATAATATATGAAAGTAAAAAAAAAAACACGAGCGTAAGTAGGTATTATATAACGAGACTATCATATTGCAAATCTTGGTTGATGATCTCAATTTGTGTTACATAAGATCTTGCTAATGTGGTCAATAAACTGTGTAAGTAATGCCGCTGTCAAGACCGGTATGAAATTAAAGCAGTAAATAAATAATCTCAGATTATTTATTTACAGCCGTTATTTTTAAAGGTTAACATTTTATCATGCTGCCTATTTTACATTGTGTAATAATAATAGCGTCAATATTATAAAAGGAAGCCGACAAAACATTGTATATAATCTCACCAATTAAAAACTGATATGGCATTTTCGACATTCATAATATCTAAGAATCGAGAAAGGACAATGGTCTATTACTATAGCAGTTGGTTCCTTTTTTTCTTCATCATTCATTCGTATTGACAAGTGCTGAACCAACCAGGGGTAAAGGATAAGAAATTAGCTCTATAAATTCATTACAATATTAGACAAGAACGTGGAGTGGAGTTTTAATGAATAACGTTGACCGTGCTACTAAGTTGTGCAATCTCTCTCTCACATACACAATTATAAATATGAAATGGGCTTGCTTTAGGCAATACTCAGAACACTTGCCTTAAAAGGAAGCCTACGGATAGAGCAAACTTGCCCAGAATCAGCCTATTCGTTCGAGTTTCAAAGGTGGGGTTATATGCTCCCAGACGCAGACTGGGTATTCCACTCTTTAGCCGTGCGCATTGTAAATGAAGCGAAGCGATTGGTACGCAATCCCAGAATATAAATTAAGAAAAAGATGATAGCCCGCAATACGCCTAGACTATCGGTGGTAAAAAGAGGAATCGGATTTGTGCTTTATATAGAGTCATAAGCTCTCCCGGCGTGAAATGACGCTAAATCTTATTCAAGATGCTCAGATTTCTGGCCGCTATTAGACTCTTACACTCAATGGCATCGCCCGAGTTAAGGTCGGAGGTCAACTTCATGCCAAGAAAATGTAAATTGTCAGTAATCGATACTGTAGACCGGAAAGTGGCAGTCTAGGAAAAGGGACTTTGTTTTACGGTTAAGACAACGCCTGTGTTTTGGTGGAGTTATAATTGACTATACTGTTGTCACCCTATTGGGACACAAGACTTATGGTCAAGTTTGTTCGCCTAATCATAGTCTCTCTAAACGGCACAAAATTCCCCTCGGCTGGCTTTTGCGTTCGGTAGAAACTCTAATCTAGAAGCACTAGTGTTTTAGCTAATCAACAAAAGACTAGATGGAACCTTTATAGAGAAAATTACAGACACAAAACAATTAATACTGTCTTAACAAACCTAAGAAGTTACAAACCTGTGGTTAATTGAATAGTTTTGACATACGTACGTAGAATAAGTATCGGAAAAATATGACATAGATTTATTAGGTATCCAATTTAAGGTTGGTAGCATACGAAGTTTCTGTGATTATCAGCAAGGATACTTATTCTAACAGCAAAGTAATGTAGTTTTGTATAGGCAAAGGCAAGTTTCATTTTATGACCAGTAGAAGTAAAGGCTTAGAAGCTTATGTGAAATTTTCTAGTACATCATTTATTGGTGGTCTTTTGGTCGTGTTAAAATCGTGCAATTTTTGCAAAAGAGAACGTAAACAGCAGACGTTAAACTGTTTTGCTTATGGGAAATAAATGTTTAAATCATAATAATCCACTTAAACTGTTAGTGTCATTAAATTTTTAATGGTAAATTAGCTTTACCATTAAAATTTATGACATTTATGACAGGTACCTTTTGCATGCGATTGAGTTGGCTGTTGTGTATAAAAAAGTGGGCAATAACTTATTTTACTAAGTCTTTATTTTGTCTTTGAAATACACTTCTCTCTCGAGAATATTGTACCTGCGTCACATCTCTCGTCATAAATATAGATATAGAATAATAATTATAAACCATTAAATTTAATGAAAAGCTTTCACAAAAATCTTTATGTCCCAATCGGAGACTTTATTGTTACGTCAGTCATGAGAATGGGACTGTAATGGCGACACCGTACCAGTAATCTATACATATAAATAAAATTGGAGTGTCTGTTTTTAATATTGAAATAACCGTTTTTAACTACGTGCATATGAATATATATACGGTTCATACACCAAAATAACATTTTTTACAATTTTTGTGTTTGTCTGTCTGTTTGTTCCGGCTAATCTCTGAAATGGCTGGACCAATTTTGACGGGACTTTTATTGGCAGGTAGCTGATGTAATAAGGAGTAACTTAGGCTCCTTTTTATTTAGAAAAAATCTTTGAAATTACAGTACCACAGCAACGCGTGGCTGGGTCAGCTAGTTAATAAATAAAATAAATACTGTGTAGTACCCTCTATATTGTCAGTACTTATAAACAACAAGGTTTACGATTAACTAAATTATGTCTTAACAACAATAAAATATGGGGTATGCGTGCCATAGTTGTCATCTTCATCCTGTTCAGTCCGGCATTTAATCGATAATAATTAAAATATTCACGTCCTATTAAACGTATGTCGACTTATTCGGAGCGTAGATATGAATCCTTGAATTATTTAGCTTATGTTAAGTTTCTACCAGTGGATTAACTGCCTGTAGGAATCCAGGACTTTCAATCGGCGTTTAAAAGTGCTGGAAGGACCCGCTAAAAACTCCTTCATGTACCCTCTGTTGCGTCGAGGTCCGGTGGGATCGGTGTAGCAGTCACCGCCATGGACAACGATGAAAGCTTCGGCATCGTCTTCATTGGAGGACACCCGGGTACAACCGGGTTTCCCCCAGGTGGGCGAGACTGCGTAATACCAGTGGTCGGAATATTTAAGATCAATGACCTCAAATATACATATATGTTAATATGGACATGCCTCCGAAATTCCAATGTTATTCGAAT
This sequence comes from Calamotropha paludella, assembly GCA_927399485.1. NCBI lineage: Eukaryota > Metazoa > Arthropoda > Insecta > Lepidoptera > Crambidae > Calamotropha > Calamotropha paludella. The sequence goes on from OV656812.1 coordinate 19,131,710, forward strand.
TTGAATTAACAATGAGCAATTATGTTTTTTTTTTTACTTTTAGAGTTTTTATGTTTTATTTATTTCACTGGTGTATTGTAGCATTTAAATGAACACTTCCTTTTATCCATGACTTATTTTTTAAATAATAAAATATTACATTTGTAAATTTAGAAATAATAAAATATTTATTCAAAGAAATTTTTACAAGATTTTTTTTTATATAATAATTGAGCAGTTAAATGTTTAAATAACAAGTATTTTAAATTTTTATTTTTTATTTTTGGTATTTTGTTGTTAGTAGTATATAGAAACCTAATTATGTTAGTAGTATGAAGAAACCTTAACATGAAGTTTGCACATAATAATTAGCAAAAGTTTAACTCAATGTAATAGGTATTTTGGGAACATTTCATGATGATATACCTATTTTAATATTTTAGCTATTGCATTCTCCTTAGCACTTAAATTAATAAAGAAATAGAATTTAAAAGAAATTCATAACAGTGTTTTATTAGGCTTACACAATGAGATCTATTTGCAATTAGAAAAATTTGGCATATTTAATAGAAGCTATTATATGAAGCCATATGTGGCTCAGCTTGCAATCTAGTCATGTAATGTGAATTTCTTCATAAACTTCATAGTGTTTAGGTAAAATCTTAGTTATATGTTTGGAACTCTTTTTAATAATTATGTTTGTTCATATATGGCTTGATATGCGGTACGGAGTTAAAATTGCTATAATAATTATCATCCAATAATTTTGTTAACAATTATAGCTGGGAGTTTGTGCGCATAATGACTTCACTAGAGACAAACTATGTACAATAATGAAAGTTTTGACAACCAAATAACTTATAGTGAAATTTCTTTGTAATTAGTAAATAGAATGTAGCAAATCATAAGGTTATTGCACTTGTGCGATAATTTATATATCACAATGATTTATATAAACAATTAAAGTCAAATAAACAACAGGACTCAATGTTGTTGCTATTAAGATTTAAGTACCATAAGAATTTATTACACCTAATTTCATTTTATTCTTATTTAATTATAGTGATAAACAAAGTACAATTTACCATATACTGATATGGCTATAGAAATTGTAACAACTGAGTTGTAACAATATTTAATTATTATTAATAAAAGTTAGAGTTAGTTAATAATGGCGACAAAGACTCTAGGCCGATCTTTTTGGCCAGACACTGTATTTTTAAATCCATGACAAATAAATTTTTATGATGTTACAATGTTTCAAATAAGTGATAATTTGTATGAAATATAATATATAATTTATATATTATATATATAATTTGTATGAAATAATTAAGTGATAATTATTACTTTTAAGAGCTTATGAAATCAGAAAGTGTGATGCAAACAAACATAAAATATGGTTGGTCGCACACCATAGAACTAAATATAGCTACTATATTACTTGTTTTACATAATTTTCATATATTATTGATAACATAAATAAATTTTGTATTTCTATATAAACTATAAAGATAAATATTATTTAGTTGATCAATAACACAGTGTTTACTTTGGGCAAGGCTTATTAGTATGAATGTAAGATTATTAGTAGCCAGTAGTAGTATTGTAATTAATGACAACAAACAAAGATTACAAATAAAAAGTACCTATGATCTGGCAAATTATGTACATTCACTTGTTACTAAATATTTGAAAAGAATATATTAGTATTTAAGTATTTCTAAATACTATAAATACTTATTTATCTGCTAAATTAAATGAACTACTATATATTATTGTTTGGTTAAAATACTAAAAAATATCACTAAATTATAAAAGAAATAAATTCGAACTGGTTATTAAATATAAGGCCACAAGGAAATGTACATATAAAACAATATGAATTATAACAATCAAAAAAATATGCAATTTTTATAAATGAGTCAATCAAAAAGAATGTAGTTTTATACGAAACAATTATGAAATAGAAACTAAAACTGCTGAAACTCACCTCTATATTTCCCATAGTTTGGAATGCAGTAAAAACAAACATAAAACCAAATCCTAGAAGAATTACATTTATAAACTTTCGCTCCATTGTAGATTTTTTTAAGTACTTAGTAGCGCGGTAATTAATTGATCACAACCGTGAAAAAAATAAAAAACTTTGATTCAAGTAAATCGCATATAAACAATGCAACACAACCCAAGTACTGGATTGGTAGTCAACTAAATCGAAATATGTATTACTTCGCGCTCTCTACATTGCATTCCATTCTCCACACTCCCTCCCTCCTCTTGATAATATTATGTCCAAGCTACGACTCCGTAAAATAAAATCGTTGTTGCGTCAACAATAACAACACACTAACAAAATTATAGAATTATTATATACATATATCTCGTTCATGACAATTGACAAATTGCATTTCAATTGACAATTAACGACACTGACAGATCTTTTTTATTTTTAAAACCTCCCCATAAGAGAAGGCAAAGAGCACAAACCAAATATAGCCCAGTTTTTAATAATTTTATTTTTATTTGTTGATGATGACTGCTGTTTTACGATTAATGGTTTATAATAAAATAAATGAATAAATAATAACAATATTTCTTACATTCATCCCAAATAACCTAGCATAAAGTAAGCACCAAAAGACTTGTGTTATGGTTGCTAGGGTAACGAATAGGCATATTTACATTATACATAGATATGTAATACTTATAGAAATATAAATATATAATACCCATGACTCAATACTCCTATAAATAACACAAACATCTGCCCCCCTAGGATTCAAACCCAGGACCGTCGGTCGGTACGATAAGCAGGATCGTTACCGTTGCACCAAACTATCGTGAAACTGTTCCTCTACGTTTTAGTACAGATGTTGGGATTTCTTGTAACCACTATGGTGTTTCGTTTCACTTTCTAACACTAGGGCATGTACGTTTAAAGGTTAATAATCCACCATTACGTCTTACTAATATCCGCCACAACGAAAATTTTATCAACAAAACTAATATACTAAAGTGGCTGCACCTGTTATAACAAAAAAGGGCCTCTTTTGTTTAGATATGTCCGTTTCCTACCGAAAAAGCTCTACGATACATGATACATTATTATGCTTACCTTAGTTTCGCATACACAGTAATGTTGTAATGATAAAATGTGATTGTTTGAATTTATTTAATGATTTATAGATACTGAGATTGATACATTAGTTGGCATTTAAATTTAATAAATAAGAACTATAAGATTTATTTATAAAAAGTTCATAAATTGATACTTACTAGCTGTCATCAATGTTTTGAACGGAGATTTACAACTGTGGATCAAGAAATCAGATGAGATAAATTACCCTATTTACAAAATCCTTTATAATAAATTATAGCTGGGGTTAATCGATTGTAAAACTTTTTTTAGTGGTCGTGTTTGTACTGATGGAAGTACCTTGGGTCTCAGGAGGTTAAGGTGCAGTAATTTCTTGGTTTGAGAAGAGTGACGAAGAAGGCATATGCTTTCGGACTAACGCTATCTCTTTCCTTATCGGCGATTGGCTGTCAATTGACAGGTAGGGCATATATTTTGAGAGAGATAAAGACAGTCCGAAACTTAGTTTTATCTTTTATCTCTTTTTTTCGTTGTGCCACAATGCTCACCGCTCTAGGGCATGATGGTTGGGATGATGGATATACGATGGTTATGATCTGTGACTGATTCTAGGAGTAGGTATTATTGTTCTGTGGACTGAATCTTCAAATTGTCAGTGGAATTGATAATTTTATTTTCTTAGTTGTGTTACAAATTTTTGATGTTTTAATGTGGAAAACAGTGACTTTGTATTGTTTTTATGGATAATATGGAAAAAGAAATGCAGTGCCTTAATGAAAATTTATGAGATACAGTTAATATCGTCGGATTTTTATTCTCTATCGAGGATGATCTCATTGCCGTGCTGACATTACGTTCTTTTTAGAGATCTTGATCGTTTTATTATTTCACTATTGACTAAGTCCAATGACCTTGTAGTTTTTAATAAAATCATCGAAAGCAACTAGTGACAATGAAGAAACAATTTTACAGAGTAAAGCAACTTGCGGATCAAACATTTTCAAGGTACCATTTTAACAGGGGTTTATCTATCTGATAAGATTTCCTTACAGAGAATAAAGAACATCTCTACTGTTAAAATTTTTACCCAACACCCATAAATAGTTTGTTCTTGCGCCGTTTCGTATAAGCTCAGCGTAATATTTACGTTCTTATTTTGCAAATTAAATCACTTCAAATTTTTTATTTAATATGTATTTATAAACGATAAATACTTTCCGGTATTCTCAAAAAAGAACTATTAAGTTTCTATTCTCGAAACAGATATTTACAGAGTTTGATAATTAGTTGTTAATTACAAATTGATTGTTTATTGATTCAAAATGCACAAAACAGCATAGTATTTATCATTTGTATGTTCAGTTTAGGTCTAAGTTAACAATAGATGAGCATTATGAGATATTAATGCTTTAAAATTATATAGATAAATCTATTTTCGTTAATAACCTAACAAACAATTGCAGTTAATTAAGATTGATTTTAAGTTTTATTTGTTTAAAATTTGTATAGGTCAGGAAAAAATGAAGCACTGACAGATGAACTACAGACTGCTGACAGAAAGGTTGAACACCTACGTAATGCACTTCAGTTGATTAGCAAAAAGCTTGCAACGTGTGCTGGAAGCACTCAGGGGCAGGATCCAGCTGCAAGGGAAAAACGGTTAAAGAAACTTCCTGAGTATGTCTTGGGTCTTTCTATGTGTGAGGCTAGCAATTTTGATGATGATGATAGTATTCTAAAGTATATTTTGTATGAATGTGGTAAGTAAACTTTTTTAATATATTATTTTGAAGGCATAATAAATATTCCTGTGATTGATAAAGAATGTTGGGCTGTTTTAAGGCAGTTCATTAATTCATTTATAATTTATTCTTTTAAATATTAGGTTAATAATTACATATAAACTTTTTTATATGAATTTAATTTTATTATGTCTGTATCAGTGCAGTAAGTGTGAACAGATAAATAGATTATTTGAATGTAATTTTATAAAATAAATATGATAGGTATATAATTTTATAAAATATATAAATAAATGGAACATATTATTTAAAGTTTCTCTAAAAATCCAATTAACACCATAAACTACACAAAGTAAGGTCACAAATGTGGTGTTATCTTCATAACTAATCTGTGCCAACCATCAAGCCATCTCTTCAATTTTCTCACGCCTAACCAATTGTATTTTCAGTTTGAAATATAACTACATGATTCAAAATTTAAAAGGGCTGATATTAATAGTTAATTTTTTTTTTGTTTCATGGGTTTTTTTTATGCTATATGTTGAGGCCGGAATGCCATACAAAACTGAAATATATCATTTTAACTACTATTAAGTTATTTAAGTTTACAGTATTTAACTTCTCAAATTACCCACCATTTTGTAGTAGTTATAAAAAATGCTTGTCATTAGCAGGAAACTTCCCAAAACTTTTTAATTAGCATATACAAAAGTGGGAAAGATTCATCTACATTTTAGCTAGTGTTTTACTAAATCAAGATAGTAATCTATTAATATTGTTTCCTATTATCTAGTATTTTAATAAACTTCTCTATTTATAGGCAAGCAAGAAAAGTTTCTTGCAAATGAAATAGCTGAGCATGAATTAAAGGTAGAGCAATTAGTGTGCACACCCCTATCAACCATCAGCGATCAGGACCTACCTGCCATCATGAAAGCAAGAAAACAGCTAAGTAGACTGATAAGTGAGAAAGAGACTGCAGCTAGTAGATACCATGTAAGTTGATAAGTTGAGCCAACAGCATATCAAATAATACACAATAAAAATATGCAAATGCCAATGTTACATTAATACAAGGTAGATTTATAAACACCATTAAAATTTATATCTTATATTTTCTGAAAAAAAAAACGAATTATGTTTTCCTTTTAATTAAAATATTTCAATATTGATTTGTCCTAAACATTACACTTACATTGAAAAGTGTTTATTTTTGTCCATTTTGTACAATAGGACAAAGTAATCTATAATTGATAGAAATCCAATCAAAATACACTTACACGAAGTTTGAAATCAATCACTTTATCACTTACAAGGTGACTGATTCTATTTCGCGGCGCGCACGGTGTATGGCTTTGACAATGCGACTGTACTCGCCCTTGCACAGGTTCCGCACGAGAAAAGCGAGAACGAGAAAAGTCCGGTTGCCGTACAGCCCTCGCCACCACCCCACGAACCAGTAACCACGCTCTTGTACATTAACAGCACTCATTTACTATCGTCTCGGAATTATTTTTTTTTTTGCAAAAAGTTACCTAGTTATTTTTATTAAGTGAAGTGCTTGAATGATATGTTATGCTTAGAAAAATATTTGGATGGTGTTTATAATTTAACCCGGTATACGCATGTAACCTATATTATGTAAATAATTTAAAGTTGTTGTTTCTATTAAATAACATACTTGACACATTTGTAGCATTTAGAACGCCAAAAAGAAGAGAATCCAACAAAACTGAATGCTGCAAGAGAGGAGCTAGAAGAAGCGGGTACCCGTGTAGAGGCTGCACGCGATGCCTTGGCCGCAGACATGTTTGCGCTCGTTGCAAAGGAAGCACAACTTGCTCATACATTGCTACAGTATGTCAAACTCCAGAGAGCTTATCACGAATCCGCACTTCACTCTTTGCAAGACACAGTGCCTGAGCTAGAAAGATTTATAAGTAAGTATTAGTTTATTTGATAATCATGATAACCTAAAAACGACTATGGCTTTTGGATATCACTCTAGTTTATTCTTGAACGATTTGTTGCTATGTTAGATCCCCACAGAGAGAAAAGCGCCTACTTGGTGTGACGCATCGACCTTCAAAAACTTCGCAATACAGACACTACTGCTTTGAACATTAAAGCTTTCTTTGTTATTGCATCATGACATGACATAAAGAACATAATGATATAATAATAATAATCTGTTGGTTGCTCGAATTGCAACTCATTTGAGTTGAAACTTAGCTGAATTCTGTGATGACCTATTAAGGTTTCTGGACTCTTATCGCGGGAACAGTTTTCGAAAAGAAAATATTTCATTTAAACAAATTATCAGTCCAAAAGTAACATGAAACGTGTGTGAAAGCCCCATTTTACCTTAACAGTGTACCTGTTTTATCAACTTGTAATAAATACCTGACACTAAGTAATTCTACAAAAATAATTCAGCCCTCACTGTCGCACTGCCTACCTGTTTTACCTAAAAATTGCATAAAACCGTTACAGGTAAGAAAGACAAAATCGTTTCTTGTTTATTCAAATTACATTTTTTTTATTTAGAATTGATCCTAAATCAAACCTACTCCCATGCATAACTGTTTTCGAACGTGATAAAGGCAAGTGAAACCCAATGCAAACGCTCGTAAGCAGGCTCTTTGCATTGTCTACGCGCTGAATTGTCGCCGATCGTATTACTAGGCTTTTAAGATTACTAATTAGAATCTACAAAGCTTAAAAATAACCAACATGATAAGAAAGAGATTTCAGAGGACGTACAAAACTCACCTAATGTAAAATTCATTATTCGAAAACAGTTTCATCACATTAATTGACAAAAAGATAACATTAAACTGTAGTATCATTTGATTCTACACCCACTTGTATAGATCTAAATATAGCGTTTATCGATATAATCAGATTTACTTGGACTAATGTATCATTCGAAAACAAGAAACCATATTAAGTTTTTTATATTACGTTTTTCACTGTTAAAGACTGGAATTCATCGTATTTTGTTTTATATTGGATTGACGTTATGTATGTACATACAACGAAAAACATAAGGCGGACATTAAATTAGTTCATTCATTAGAAATGTAAAAAATTTTGCGTAGTACTAAACTATAATCGTCACTCGCACTTAAACTGCCAATCCAATTTCGCGGTCATTTCATTAAAGTTTGCGTATGCTGTTGCCAAAACAGTTTTTGCATTTAATTTATAATTGTGTGCATTGTGTGCCATAAAGTACAGTAAGTATACTAACAATGTTGTAAGTACTTCTTGTGCATTGAATATAAATCAATGCATAAAAAGTACTTACTATTGTTAAGCAGGAAATTTACAATACAATACAAAACACTTTATTGATAACACCACATTGAAGTAATAATAAAATAAAAGAAAACTTAAAATAGTGTTACAATGGGTGGTCTTATCGCTCAAAGCGATCTCTTCCAGACAACCTTTACTAGATTCTTAAAGACGCCAATTGATTTTGCACGCCTTATAGAAACCGGGAGGGAGTTCCAAAGATTCTTCTTTCTTCTTCCAGAGATTCTTAGTAAAGTTCTTTAAGATAGTGAGGGGCCGATGGATTAAATAGTATGATGTAGAGCTGAGTAAGTATGTGAGTATTCCTGCGAAAACGAATAGGAAGCCATTTGAGCTGAGAACGAAACTGAGATATTTGATCATATTTTCGCAGGCCAAATATGAATCGAATACAAAAATTTTGAAGTCGTTCAAGGTTATTAAGCAGTTCCTTCGTAAGATCAAGATAGCAGACGTCGACATAGTCTAAAATAGGGAGCAACAGAGATTGCATTAGTGCAATTTTGGTGGAAGTAGGTAAAAAATCACGCAGTCTTCTCAGCCCAGCTGTAATTACGACTAACGTAACTGAGGTCGTCAACTCAAACAGTTATCAATAATTAACCCTAAGTTTTTCACTAACGAGCTTAAAGGAATATCGGTGCCAGCAAAATTTATAATGGGCAGCAATTGCCAGTCTCTCTAGCAATCATCCTAGAAATTCCCACGATTATTGCGGAGTAAATTTGTTAATCAACTCCTTACTACTCATTAAATTTTAATTTTAAAGTTTTTACAATGATCAATATTTTATGGAGTCTGTTTATTTATACATGAAAACCCTTATATAGCAACTATCTACCTTCAGCATAACGAATTCAAGTGCGGTCGTCTTAACTTTGGGGGGTTAAACCCTTCAACGACGGTTACTAAAGAAAATGTGCGAGCTGTGAAAATTTTAATTTAAGAAAACAGGCCAAATACGTACGAATAGATTCAGATTGGATCGGAAAGCGTATTCTACATGAATACCTTCCCGTGACAAGGATTGTTTCGCGCTGGATGCCACACATCCTCAGCTCAGAAGCAGGCCCGTGTGGATGGTACCGTGACATCTTAATAATTTTGAAGCAGGTTTGTCACGGTACGTTTACGACATTGTTACTGGTGATGAATCCTTGAATTATCAATGCTATTCAGAAGCAAAACGTCAGCTGACATTTTGGCTGTTTCAAAATGAACCAATGCCTACCAATCCGAAGCGATCGAGAGGCGTAGAGAAAATTTTTATGTCTTGTTTCCCATGATATTTTACGAAATGCCTGCCGGAATTTTTTACTGCAATGATCAACAAGCGACCGAATACCGAGCTCCGTGGGTTACGGTTTCAACACCATAAGGAACCACGCAGTCAGCACTCAAAAAGAGGGACATCCCAGACACCACACCGGTCAAAGTCTTGGGTCACCATATGACTTTTTTTATTACCTAAAATAACAATGACAACTAGGGATACAGTTTACATCGTCGGGATATGCGCTTCTCGAACAATGTTCGAGGAGGTCGTAGAAGAGGTAGCTGCATCAGACTGGAAAAAGTATTTCGAAAATAGGTTTATACGAACATGAAACATTGTATAGAGGCTGGTGCAGATATCTTCGAAAAGATTTAATAAAAATATATTATAGATACATATAAGTTTTTCATTTTCTCTAAACTTTCTGGAATATCCCCCGTACTTAATTTTGCGTGTAACGTAAAATTAAGTACGGGTATTTGGCAATCGATTTCAATGAACAAATCACTGTCGGTTTTTGAGAAATGGTGAGAATAAGTGCAGTGTGTAGTGATTTGAGTCTGGGAAGATTTTAATTTATTTGTTTTGTCAGTCGAGACATTATGTATTTTGTCGGGGATTGTGTATCAATATTCCGCTACGCAATGATACATACAACTAGTAGTATTTTTTAGTATAAAAATTATTAACAATGTGTAAACGGCCGTCTTATTATAGCTATAATAAAAATACCATTGATTTATTGCAGATGACAGTTCAGTAAAACCAGTGTTTGGGTATCCTCTCGAGGAGCATCTCCGTGTCACAGCGCGTACAATCGCCTTTCCTATAGAACTATGCGTGTGCACTTTGCATGAATTGGCGCTCAATGAAGAAGGCCTGTTTAGAATTGCTGGTGGTAAGTTTTGTGGTGATAATTTGTTTATTAATAGGTCTGCCAAAGTTTTTTACACTTAAACTATACCACAATACATTTGTTTCATAAAAGGCACAGTGCAAAAAACAATTACAGGCAAACAGAACCTGGACTTTAATAAATACTTAAAATAGGGTTAACATAACAATCAATAAGCTTAACCTCGCAATCTTCAAGAACAAAGCAAAAACTTTTTAAAGCGTACAAAGATACGGTGAGTAAGTTGCTGTCACTCGAGGACTTACAAAGTTTGTTCTATTCGTCGCACAACCTCTTTATAACGCTCTGCTTTTCCAAATTCGTACAATAACTTAAATTTAATTTCGCCAAGCAGTTGAGGGTACTCTATAAAACCTCGAAAGAATTTTGTAAGATTAAACTTGATCGGCGACCAATCGACGAAGTCGAAGACAGAGCTCGAAATACTTCAGTCGGTCGTTATATGAATTAAGAGTATGCTTCATTCCCTGGTGATACGAAAAAAATCCAAAGTTTATTTTGGATTTGAAATTAGGAATCCAAATAGACGAGCAGTATTCTAAAGAACTAAAAGTAAATAAATTTGAAAAACGCAGAATCTTTGAACTGTTTGCAGTTACGCCAATTGAAACCAAGCAATTTCAAACTTTTCATTATAATTACATCAGTGTTGTACGAAACCCAGCTTTTTCTCCAGAATGATCCCCAAACCACGAATGGTCGATACCTTTTCAAGAGTTTGAGTCTATAATTGAATAAGAAGAACAAATAGGACCAAGCTTTTTAGTAAACTTTGTATGTTTACAATCTTCTTCTCGACTTCAGACTAAACAGTTATCAAGATCCCTCTGAAGTAAGGAGTCATTCAAATTATTCAGTTTTATAAATTTTTAAATCATCAGCGAATAATAAGCACTTGGAATAAACGCTTTATTAGGTCTCGAGTTGGATCCGTAGGGGATTGCATATTTGTGCTCGGTATGGTTGGTGGTGGTGCCGCCGCCTAGCTAGCTACCATCAGCTTATCTAAGACAGCTGACATAACTTTTTACATTTTGTTTTAGGTACATCAAAAGTAAGAAGAATGAAGTTATCTCTAGACGCAGGTCTCTTCAATGTACCTTTACCTCGGGACTACCGGGATATGCATGTTGTTGCATCTGTTCTTAAATCATATCTTCGCGAATTACCCGAGCCTCTTTTGACCTATCGCCTATACGACAACTTCATAGCGGCCTCGCGCCAGCCTTCGGAACAAGCTCGATTGAACGCTCTCTGGGAAGCTATTCATTTATTACCTGATGCTAACTTCCAAAACCTTAGGTACCTTATTAAATTTTTATCCGCTTTGACTCAAAACCAAAACACTAACAAAATGACTCCTTCTAATTTGGCAATAGTTATCGCTCCAAACCTCCTGTGGGCGGCGGATGAGAGCACGTTCGATATGAATATAACGACAGTAGTCAACTGTGTGGTAGAACTACTCATCAAACACGCAGACTGGTTTTTCCAAGACGATATAAATTTCTTCATTTCATTTACCAAAGAAGACTTGCTTCCGGACCACTGTGAGTACGGGTTCACGACCAACTTTGTACACGGTTATAATCAGACGGCCGTTCTAACCCAGGACCAATCAAACGGCGATTATAGCAGTATGACTAAATCCATGTGTGATTACAATTATCAAGGAAATAAGAACAGAAACAATTCGGATGGACCTGGCCGCCATTCGAGAAGTAATAGTCACGACACTAGTTTAATTTTGATAGAAAACGAAATCAAGAAAGCTCAATCCAATAGTTCCCTGTCCGATCATTCTAGTCCACCCCACGGCAGTCCGAAACCGATAATGAGACGTAAGAACAAACCGTTGGCACCGGTGCCGCCAAACTTCACGCCCGATAAGAGCAAGAAAACTGAAGCGCAGGTTCAAACGGCTCCGCCTGAACCGACGAAAGACACTCAAATCTCGTCAAAAGAGGCCGAGAAGCCTGCCAAGCCGCCGCGCCCAGTCATGTCGGAAACCGGGAAGGTAATATCGGGTGTCCAGACTATCAACCGGTCAACCTACCGGCAGAACAAAGCGCTCAAGGAGGAGGCTGCACGTAGCGGTAGTCGCGAGAATCTCGCCGATACCCGTCGACAGAGCCTTGAACTCGAAAAGGACAAACTAGACACCTTGAAGGCGGCCGATACGCTAGTCGTGAAGAACATGACCGCACAGACTGGCGTCGTGGGCCGAATGAAACTAGGCGCGGAGGCTACCAGTGGGCCAGCGTCCCTCGGCTCCGCGCCCCGCCAGCCGTTAGCCAAACCGACCGGCCAGCCGCCACCCCGGCCCGTCGCTGCGCCACGCACCCTTGTGCCCGCACCCGGGTCGAACCCCGGCCCTGCACCTACCGCCAGCCCAGCGGCCGCTCCAACCCCAACACTCGCTGACTGCGAAGCGGAGGTTCAATTACGTCACAAGCCCGCGGTCCCCGAGCGACCGGCTACGCTCCGGCCGCAGAGCTTCCGCGCACCCCGTGGCTCCGGTTCCGATGCGGAAATCACCCCTACAGTGCTCGAGCGCACACATATATACACAGTGGACAAGCAGCACCCGACTATGATTAGAGTGGGCGGCGTGCCTGAGACGGAGGAGGGTCCGCGAGCAACCGTGCAGCGGACGCACAGCTCGGGGGGTAAAGATGCGGAGCTGGATGAACCGAAAGGGTTGTCGGGTGCCAGCCGCCAGCTGTCGCAGTCGGAGGGCAGCATCACGGAGGCGCCGCTGTCACCCCGGCCGCAGGGGGCGCGGCCGCCGCGGCCGCTGGTGCCGGCGCCGCCGCCGCCGGTGGCCGCCCCACTCCACGAAAGCACCGACCTTTAGCGGCCGGCGCCCAACCGCGCTCCCCCGCCGCGGCCCGCCCCGAGGACACGGAATCGCGCGAAGCTCTCGACTCTCGCGGCGACTTAAGACCGCGGTGTCTAGTATTGAAAAAGAGACTGACGCCTTATTATGTACTTGCGCTAGCCAGAGGCATCTCGCTTGACTGTAAATCGCTATCATCACTTGCGTGCGGCTTTATTTTTGTAAATCGGTAATGTTACGTTATTATTGAAAATAATTTGTGATGTCATATTTTACCAAAATATCAACATAGTGCTATTTTCATATCGCAGTGATTAGTTACATAAATTTTACAAAGTGCGTTTGATAAATTTTCAAAAAGACATATCGTTATCAGAATAGAGAATTTAGCTTTGCGTGCACTTGAATGTGTAATCTACTGCTACATATAAAGATATGATACAATAAAAAATAGAAAGTTGCAATTTAAACTACCTATGTGATATTAGAAAACTTAATCTAATCACGGAGGCCGCAGTACGGTGACCGCGGCCGGTGCACAAATGTAATTATGTTGTATGACGATTAGCCATATTTTTGATATTTATGACTTGACGGCGCCGTAATTTAAGACACGCTGTTTCAGTTAATAATATAGTTATTTTAGGCATAAGTATGTTATGTAGTCTCTATGATGTTTTATGTGATATGCATTTTATTATTATTATACTGCAAGTATACAAGCTTCTGTTGTAAGTAATAAATAACAATTATACCACACAATTTGCGTGTTAAATTAATACTCTCAATCTAGGTTTATGTCTATAAAAAGAAAAGCATTATTTGCTTTTAACAAGACTTTATTACGTTTGCCATTTAACAATGTAGTAATTTTTTTTACCAACTCTCAATAAAGACATTAAATTAGGCAATATATGGGTAGATTCCGTAAGTACTTCGTCTATTTTTTTTACTCTTTGGTGATTTATATAAAAACCACCAGCTTGTATAATTCTTATGGCGTCGCCTGAAAAAAAAGAGGTTTATATTATTCTATGACTTCTTTATGAATTTCTTTGCTTACATTTACTATATATATGCATCCTTACTTTCTGTAGGAAAGCAATTAGCTTTCATTCCTAATTCAAGCACAGTGATGCCTGGCGACAGCAAAAGTGTAATGATAGATGCTCCTGAGAAAATTTGTTCCAATTCAAATGAACTCAAAGTGACAAGCGACTTGACATCTTTACTGTAGATAGCTTCTGTTGCCCTAAAAGCTTGTTCCAAACCCTCCTCTGTAAGGATCACAATGAACAGTTATTTGAAATGAGTTATAGCTAATTTTAAATAGATATTGTTGTAGTAACATAAATATAACATTTTAACCACCACTGTTGGATTTATGCAACAAAGATTATCATGCCTGTATTGCTTATGCATGTCCTATTAAAAACATAGGTTATCTATATGATTTTATTTATTTTTGCTAATAACCACTTTCTTATTCAGGTCCTACAGGCATGGCTACAGATAAAAAAAGGCAGTTTAATGGTATTACTTTAAAAAATAATATTATATAAAATTAACATTTTACTTACTGCCATGAACTAAAGTAGTTAGCTGTTCAGCCAAACACATCTGTGGGTATCTCTGTTCTGGATGTTCTTTATGTTTGAACATAATATCTTTTATTTCACCTAAGGTATAGAATGTAAACAGCTTTAACAATCTTTCTACATCTGAATCTTTAGTTCTGATGAAAAACTGGTAAAGACCAAATGGACTAGTCTTCTGTGGGTCTAACCAAATAGCATTTCCAGCTGATTTTCCAAACTTGTCACCTTCTTCTGTTGTCACTAAAGGTAAAGTCAAGCCTAATGTAAAATAAATACAATGTTAGTTATTTTGGTACCAATATGTAGCTAATCATTTTTCAGAGTTATAAAAAAACATACCATAGACATCTTTCTTAGCAGTTCTACTTATTAATTCATGACCAGCACTTATATTTCCCATTTGATCACTTCCACCTATCTACAAAAATCATAATATATAGACTATTACTTTTTATAAGAAAGCAACTGCTTATAAACCTACCACATAATGTCATATCACATTATACTAAAACCAGTGCACCTTTTTGTATACCTGAAATTTGCAGTTGTATTCTTGTAATAAATGAAGCCAATCATAAGACTGAAATATTTGGTATGCAAATTCAGTAAAACTCATCCCAACTTCAGAGTTTATTCTTGACTGGACACTTTGTTTAAGAAGCATTGTTCCCATTCGAAAGTTGCGTCCTATTTCACTTACAAATTTAATAGAATCAATGTTCTTGTACCATAATTCATTGTTTACTATCCTAAAATAGGAGGATAGCGAAAATTTAAAGAGATAAAGCAATATTCTTACTTCAAAAATTATAATTATAACAAATTCAAATTACCTAATAGGTGGCAGTTTGTTTTCTTCTCTAGTCCTAATGTATTTTTTGTGATTCTCAAAAACATGCTGTAGATTTTTCGTTATTCCATGTACATTCTTTTCTATAATATCATGTGGCAATGCTATCCTATCTGAGGTTTTGCCACTAGGGTCCCCAATATGTCCAGTTGCTCCACCTATCTGATTAGTTAAAATATTTTGTTTTTATAAAGGTTCACTCAGAAATATTTAAAGATTCAAGTTCACATAACAAAAAGAAATCTTTTGTCTGATATGGGTTGTTGTAGCTACAGTACATACTTACCAAAGCAATAACATTGTGACCACCTCTTTGCCAATGTAGAAGGTTGATTATAACAAGGAGATTACCAACATGTAGGCTTTCTGCAGTAGGATCAAACCCAGCATATACACATTGGGGAGACTTGCAAACCAAGTTTAGTATTTCATTCCTGTACAAATATAATATTTTTTGTAATAACAATGTTTGATTTATATCTGGTATTAATAGTTTTGTAAAAAATTACATACGCTGCGCTATTGGGAAAGAGGTCTTGATACATTCCTCGTTCACTCAGTTTTAATATATTTTTGCTACTATAGAATCGTTTTAATGGCCAGTACCTGCAGCATTTAGCTAGTACTCTTTTTTTTAGTAAATAATACATGTTTATAATGTCTTGATGAATTTTTGCTTATTATAAGTATTATTACTTTTACAAAAAACCTATAACATCAAAATAGACTCCACAGCAGTACAGAAGAAATTTAAGATTACATATTAAATGCCTTCACATCACTCCATTAAACAAAATACTTTCTTTTTGTCGTGGATTGTACACTAAAAACTTCAATATTTTAAGACAAATTAGCCCATAAACAAACGTTTTCTATGAATTAAATTCTCCACTCAAGTATTCTTTGAATTAAATTAACCTTAAAGCAGTTGTGTTGACTTTGACAAGTGACAAACGAGTCTGTCATTTTTGTTTTTTTTTTAAGGAAACGCAGACGGTACGAATCTTATTGAGCACCGCCTTCAGATATTTTTTTCTCTGATGATAAAAGCTGATTTCTAAATGACTCAATCATGAATGAATGAAAAATTAAATATAACATCCTGTTAGATTTCACTATAGTGAACGACAACATAAAATTGAGATTACCAATGAATTGTTAGAAAACTACTTACGTTATACAAGCCTTTTCACATGCATACGGATGCCGACTAAACGGCTCGACACCATGTCATGTATTTACTACAAGCTTTCCGCCCGCGGCTTCGCCCGCGTGGAATTCGGTTATATTGCGGTATAAAGCACAACTATAAGAAAACTTCTCATTCCCACGGAAAAATCTAAAAAGCGCGATGTAACGCTGGATACAATTAGTTGTTAAACCAAAACTGAATGGTACACTATATTATATGTTTTCCCTTGTGGAGCAAAAACATGCAGATTTTGCAGGATGATGCAGAAAAAACACATCGTTACCAGGTTTTAAAAAAACACCCAGCGCCATCTATCGCATACCTCAAGAACTAAATAACGTAACTAATACTTATACCAATTAGTAATTCGTTGTCTTTAGTGATTTCAGGATATACTTATCCTGAAATCACTAAAGTCGATGTAAAAAAAACAATTAAGACGATAAAACAAATTGTATCCCTCGAGAATTCCTCATTTTCGAGGATTCATTTTCGTATCAATTAGCTTCAAAATTTACATGTTCATATTCGTTGGCAACATATAAGTAGATGTAAAAAAACAGTTTAGACTATAAAACAAATTGTACGTCTACCCTCGGGAATTCCTCATTTTCGGGGATTCATTATCGTATCATTTAGCTTCTAAATTTACATGTTTATATTCATTTGCAATATTTTACCTTGTTTTAAACGACACACAGCGCCATCTACAATCCATCCATCAAGCAAAAAATATTTTTGTTTTTCCTCGGGAATATCAATTTTTTTTTAAGGATAAAAAGTACCCTATTATTTAATCCGGACTTTTATCTTTACGTCTGCAAAACTTCAAAGCAATCGGTTCAGTAGTTACGGCGTGAAAGCGGAACAAACAAACAAACTCACTTTCCGATTTATAATATTAGTAAGGATACATGACATAGTGTCGAGCATTAAGAAAATATATACAATTATAACATACTGTTTGTGCTGATATGTAGTAGTAAAAACTACTTGTGATGCGAATACAATTTATTACTACTTTTACAAATTTTTACAAGTATTGTGCAGACGATGAAAATAACGGTGATGCCTTGTGTGCGACCAAGATTCGAATGCGATGCGATCCGACTTCAAACGGTTATCCACGATGACGTCACAATCTTCACAAGGCTTGAGGGTATCCTTTATCCTTAAGTAAGCGCCTTATAAAAGGATAGAGCAATTGTGACGATAGCAGTGATGTCGTTGCTTGAGATGACAGAAGCTTGATGCGTGAACATGCCCCCAGCCTTGAAATGCTCCGCTTTCAAGATAAATTCGCATAAAACGTTAGTTGTCTTCTTCCCACAGTGGACATATTTTTGAGAATGTTCGTCGGATGACGCCAGCTTCGGTTTTGATATCCGCCACTCTCGATACACCATCTCTGCCTGGAAATGTTGTAATTATACGTCCTAAGCGCCAGTTCAATGGTGGAAGATTGTCTTCCTTGATCAAAACCAGTGTGTTAGGTTTCAAATCAGTTTGACTAGTTTTCCATTTATGTCTCGTTTGCATCTCTGATATATATTCTTTAGACCATCGAGTCCAAAAATGCTGTCGGATCTGTTCCACTCGCTGATAACGTGTCAGTCGATGTGATGTGACGTTGCTGAAGTCTGGACACGGCGGAGTGGTCAGGGGACGGCCAACCAAGAAGTGAGCTGGGCTAAGGGGTTGGTAGTCGTGAGGATCTGTAGACATAGGACTTAGAGGTCGGGAGTTCAAGACGGCTTCAACTTGTGCTAATACCGTATTGAATTCCTCGTATGTTAAATTAGAATTACCTACGACCCTACGCAAATGGTACTTGCATGATTTTACCCCAGCTTCCCACAAACCACCAAAATGAGGGGAATAAGGAGGAATGAATTCAAACTTTATATTTTGACTGGTCGCATACTGAATAATATCTGGTGAACAATTAGATAAAAACCTTGTAAACTCGTTTAGGAGCCCCACAAAGTTCTTTCCATTATCGGAATAAATAATGGCAGGTTTACCCCGACGAGAAATAAATCTTTTAAGCGCTAATAAGTACGCATCCGTTGACAAATCACCTACTAGTTCCAAACTGACTGCGCGTGTCGCGAAGCATACGAAAATACAAACATATGCCTTAGTAGGTTTTGCACCTCTGCCTTTACGATTTAAAATGTATACGGGACCCATATAATCCACTCCAGCATGCATAAATGCATAACCTGGAATCAAACGTTGCACGGGAAGGTTACCCATTATAGGCGCGAGAGGTTTCGTTCGCAGACGCGAGCACCGAACACAGTTGTAAACAGTTTTTTTTTGCAATATTTCTCCCACCTATCGGCCACCACATATCTCGCAGTGCGTACAAAAGAGCTTGTGGCGCGACGTGTAGTAGGCGTTGGTGCTCCGCGCGGAATAGTAAAACCGTGAAGTGATGCTTGCTCGATGTCAATATGGGATGTTTTTTATTATAGGTGAAGTCAAGTGAATTACTAAGTCGGCCGCCGACTCTAATTATTTTATTTTCGTCAAGGAACGGATTTAATTTGGCTAAATTGTGTGACCCTTTCAATTTGTCCTGTTTACACAAACTATTATAAACGTCAGGAAATGATTCCAATTGTGAAAGTTTAGTCAATAGCATTAGTGACTCATTCAACTCATCGACACTTAAAGGGCCTGTTCGCTTGTTAGTTTTATGTTGTGTGTTATGTACAAATCTTAACATATAAGCGCATGCACGTTTCATTCGATCAAATTGAGAAAATCTGTGAAAATTAAAACAACTAATGTTCTCATCTGTATAATAATTATGTGTTATTTGTGACCGAGTTTCGGGAAGATTTTGCGGATCACATTGTAGGTTGTCTACATTTTTAAAAACCGGATCTAATAGAAAAGACGGGCCTTCCCACCATAATTTGCAATTATGAAGTACATCTAGACTAGTTCCGCGAGATACTAGGGGGCCGTCCATAAATTACGTCATCGATTTTTTCAGATTTTAGACCCCCCCCCCCCTACAATCATCCTATCGTCATTTCTTAATGACCCCCCCCCCCTTCTCTCAAAATTGACGTCATTACCAGTTTGACAAAATAAAAACATTGCAGATTTGAGAAAAATAGGGTATTATATGATTAAAACACACACTCTTTTATTCGCCGAGTCGCCGCCAATCTTCGTTTAATAAACACAGTGTCGCATACGAACTATTTTCATAGGTACGATGTTATTTATAGTTTTAAAAAATAATGTAGACATGCCTTGACTTTGTAATAAATAAATAATGAGTTCAATAATTAATACCATTAAATACTTGCAAAATATCACAAGAACACTATCTTTCCTTAGTATGAGACATGTATTTAAGTATAAGTATAGTATTTATGTACTTTTATTAATTATGTAATGTTGTAGTTATTATTTAAGTATTGTGTTTATTATCAATACATAGTATAAAACAAAGTCGCTTTCGCTGTCTGTCCCTATGTAAGCTTAGATCTTCAAAACTACGCAACGGATTTTGATGCGGTTTTTTTTAATAGATAGAGTGATTCTTAAGGAAGGTTTATATGTATAATACATGTAAGTACCACGGGCGAAGCCGGGGCGGGCAGCTAGTATTATATGTAATATTATTGTTAGAGTATTTTATCTGTAGTTATTACTGTATTTGTGTACATCTATGTTGCATTATGTATGTTTATTATGAGTTATTTTAGTATTGTACGCGCCTTAGCCGCCTCTCATATTTGCAGTCTCACTTATTAGGTGTGCTGGAAGAAATTTCTTTTAAGAAATAATCTTTTTGTACGTGAACAATAAACTATAAATAAATAAATAAGAATGACGTCAATTTCGAAACATCCCCCCCCCCCCCTATCTATCATTTACCGTCATCCGCAGACCAACCCCCCCCCCCCCCCCTAATTTAGAATGACGTAATATATGGACGGCCCCTAGGTCGGCTGGATTTTGTTTCCCAGCGACGTGCTGCCATGAAAGGTCGCGTGTCAACTCCTTTATCTCAGCGGTCCTATTTTGTACAAAAGTCTTAAGTAAATTAGGATTCATACGCAGCCAACCAATGACAACAGTAGAATCCGTCCAAAATGTAACACTGTCAAACTGCAATAAAAGTGATTCTTTAATTTTAGTGTAAAATCTAGCGCCTAATAAAGCACCACACAATTCTAAGCGAGGTATGCTAGTTGGTTTTATGGGGGCTACCTTGCCCTTGGAGCACAATAACCTCATGGTAACGGAGTCCATGTCTAAGGTACGAACATAAGCGCAGGCGCCATATGCGACTTGTGATGCGTCGGTAAAAATGTGCAGTTCGACGCGTGTTTTATTGTTGCCTATCACGTGACGAGGCACTCGGATATTTTTTAACAACGGAAGATTATTTTCAAATCGCTTCCAACTACGTGTGACGTCATCGGGTAGTGGGTCATCCCAGTTGATTTTAAATAGCCATAGTTTCTGTAACATAGTCTTTGCGGTAATAATAAACGGACTAAGTAACCCTAAAGGATCATATATTTTTGAAACCTTTGACAAAATAACGCGTTTTGTTAAATGATCATAGTCGATTTTGAATTCTGTATCAAAATGTAGTGTATCAGATTGATTGAACCAGCCGAGCCCTAATGTTTTTTGATGTGTGTTTTCTACAAGTGATAACTGTATTGATGCATTTGGAGTAGATAAAACGGTTTCATTACTAAAATTAAATGTCCATTTTCGCAGTGGAAAACAACCTGACATTAATACTCGTGCAGTTTCGTTACAAATGTATAATAATTTGTCCCGATTATCGTTTCCGGTCAAAAAATCGTCGACATAGAAATCATCGCGTATAGTTCTACTAACATCCTGATCCGAACACTCACTTGCTAACTGTTTCAAACATCTGACACTGAGATATGGAGCCGATGCAGTTCCATAAGTAACTGTATTAAGCTGGTACATTTGCAATTCATCAGAAGGATTATTGCGCCATAATATTAATTGCAAATCTCGCTGATCAACATCCACTAATACCTGCCTATACATCTTTTCGATGTCTGCGCTAGCGACCCACCTATATTGTCTAAAGCGTAAAAGAATTGATAACAAGTCACCTTGTATCGCTGCGCCTACCATTAGTAAATCATTAAGTGACTTGCCTGTGGAAGTACTTGCACTCGCATCGAATACAACGCGCAACTTAGTGGTGGTACTATGCTCGCGAAGGACACCGTGATGGGGCATAAAATAATGTGGTGTACCTAATGTTTTAATTAAAGACATATGATCTAACCTTATATATTCATGAATAAAGTCGGTATATAATTTTTTATAGTGCGGTGCGCTTCTTAACCGCTTTTCAAGTGCATAAAATCGACGTGCGGCCTGAGAATATGATTCACCTATGTAATTCCTCAAGCTTTGTTTTAAAAGGCAATTGTACACAAAACCTCCCTTCGGACGTACGTGTTGTGGTTTTAACAAAATGTTCTTCACAAGCCTTTTCCTCGTCACTACGTAAATCGGTTATCTTAAACACTTCTTCGAGTTCCCAAAATTTTTGAAGTTGTGTATCTAAAGTTTCTGTAAAATTACACGAAACTTGAGAACCTTGACTATTTTTGACGTGAATAGGACCCGACATTACCCACCCTAGCTTGGTGTTTTGTAAAAAGGGACCGTTTGACAAACGGATTCTTCCTTCATCAAGAAGATCCCAGAAGCGATCAGCACCTATTAAAATATCTATGGGTCTCGATTCTAAATAGTGTGGGTCGGCCAACTGAATATGACTAGGAATACGAATCATATTTTTTGGTAAATAACTTGACGGTATGTTTGAAGATATATGTGAAAGCACTAAACAACAAACTTGCGTAGTGTAGGACTTAGATGGTGACCTAATTGTGACGTCACAGCTCTGTGTGCACTGAGTAACTAAGTTACCTACACCTTTTATTTTATGAGTGGACTGTATTAAAGGCGTGTGTAATTTATCGCATAAAGACTTAGTTATAAAACATCGCTGACTCCCGCTGTCTAATAGCGCGCGTACAATATGATAATTATTGTGTTCGTCAGCGATCTCGACCATCGCAGTAGATAACAAAACCGGTTCACTAATAGAAATGTGTGTGTTTAATGTTTCGCAATGTAAACCGAGTTTGTGCGCATCGAGGTCCGGTGACGGTTGCGATTCCTTACCTAATGTAAATAATGCTAAAGCGTTGTTTTGTGTGCTAACATTAGAGTCGTCGCGGTGTAGAAGGGTATTGTGTTTTTTACAACATTTTTTGCAAGGCCCGAACCGACAGTCTATCACTGCGTGTCCAGCGCGCAGGCAGTTAATGCATAACTTATTGTGCGTGATATAGTTATATTTGTCAGCAATAGACAAATCTAGGAATTTTTGGCATGAATACAATGGATGAATTGAATTACACATACGGCAAGGTTTCTGATATACGTTCTTATTCTGAAGCGCTTTATTAGAAGTTGAAGAAGAAACGTTACAGTGTACCCTCTGATTGTTAATATTAAAATGCGACGGGTTAGAATTCCTTTTAGTAATATCGTGCGTGCTTTTGCTATGAGTGACTAATAGTGTTTCTAACATATCTGCCCTACGTCCGATAAAGTCGAGCAAGTCTTCAACTTTCAGCCCCGACTTTGAATCACCGGTTTTTTGTGAATGTGATAAACTTTTATACTGTTCCCATTCTCTTTCGGTAGTACTATCTAATTTTGAAACGACCATATATATTATAAGCGTATCCCAAAATTCTGTTGGTTCACCTAGAATTTTTAAAGCGCGCAAGTTTTTCAAAATGACATCGATGAGCTTTCGTAATAAAACTGGTGATTCTTTAGTCAACGGGTTAATCGAAAACAATGCCTTGATGTGATTATGCACTAATAACCTACAGTTATCGTACCTATTAGTGAGTAACTCCCATGCAACGTTATAATTCGAAGCCGAAAATTCGAGTGAATCGATTACTAACTCCGCGCTACCCTTTAATGAAGATTTTAAATAGTGAAACTTCTGAATCGAACTTATTTGTGTAGAATTATGAACAAGGGACAGAAAAGTATCTTGAAACTCTAACCAGTTCTCGTAGGAACCGTCAAAGCTCGGTAGAGAGATTGTAGGCAATTTTACAGAATGTAAGGCAGAAGTGTTTGCGCTTTCAGTGAATTTGTAATCCGAAAGTATACTCTGCGCTCTAGCAATCACACTGTAATATTTAGATTCAAATTCCTCCCTGTAATCTAATTGTTCATCAATATTTTCACAACTCTCTTCTATTTTAGATTGAATTTCATTAAATTCAGTTAAAAGTGTAGCTGCCCCATCAATGCGTAATTTAAATTCAGTTTTAATATTAGGGGAGGGTTGTTCGATGTATGACTCAACAAATTTCTGCAACTTAGTTAACCGACCTTTAATAACCCCCCTTTTGCGACTTAGGGTATCATTACTTATTCTTATGGGAGATCTACTAGGAGATTTAATGGGAATTACTAAATTGGCAGAACTAGGGTCAGTCATTTTGGTGTGGTAAAAAGCTGGGGTACTCACGGTTTGCGAAAATCCACTGGTAGCAAGCTCTGGCTAGGAGTCGAACGCGCGAAAATGTTGTCCTGGAATTGATACGGAATACGATATTAACACAAGCGAAGTAGGATGTCGTTGGGAGTCTTGGCTGGCACGTCTTACCGCTAATCTGGTTCGTTTTGAAGATCCGGCTCGAAGACCAAATGTTTGTGCTGATATGTAGTAGTAAAAACTGCTTGTGATGCGAATACAATTTATTACTACTTTTACAAATTTTTACAAGTATTGTGCAGACGATGAAAATAACGGTGATGCCTTGTGTGCGACCAAGATTCGAATGCGATGCGATCCGACTTCAAACGGTTATCCACGATGACGTCACAATCTTCACAAGGCTTGAGGGTATCCTTTATCCTTAAGTAAGCGCCTTATAAAAGGATAGAGCAATTGTGACGATAGCAGTGATGTCGTTGCTTGAGATGACAGAAGCTTGATGCGTGAACACATACTTTAATCATCATCTATATAACCCAATCTATTATTATAAAAATTGGTTGTTTATAAAGTCTGTTTACGTGATAACGTCATAAGAAAACATTGATTGATGAAAAATTGCATATTTTTATGAATTGAATTGAATTATTATCACTGAATTAACTACCTTTTTTGCCGCAATTGTTGTTGTAATGCATTATGGAAACCACATTAACTTTTCACTTCACTTAAGAAACAGCTGACAAAACAGTTCACCTGTAGATTGTAGACTGCCGCTGTCTCTCTTCTACTCGGATGCATCGACCAATTGAGTGGAAGAGAGATAGATAGCTACAGAATATCTCCCCACATATCGTAGGGCAGCTGCTAAAATGGAAGCCTCTCCCCAAAGCGCACTGTCGCCCCACTTCCAACCTACCAACTCAGTTCATATCTTCCTTTCCACAACTCTGCATCTTTCAAATATAGCCCCGTCCCCTATCTGTGTAAGTCGTGGCTAGCTTGCTGGTGCTGGCTGGGGCCTCCCTCTCGGAGTAGGACGGCACGAAGCCCGGGCATGAGTATAGGCTCGAAGCCAAATCCGATCATTAGCGCATAAAGACCCACTTTGACTAATAAAATCGATAGTGAAATACCACACAATACTATCCACCTATTCTCCTTCTATTCAATAGGTCGATACTATGTAAGATTTGAGGCACTTCAATACTATCGATTTTAACACTATTATTAATCATTGCTGTTGCTTGGTCGACAATAGTTTTGTTTTCGAGATTAGGTGGCTCAACAGTAGTGATGTTACTATACACATCTCCATAACGCAAGACTGATAAACTATCGATATTATAGCGGTAATGTCAAACAGACGCCATGTGGTGTCAGGCAGAGCAGAATAATACCAACCCTTCATTATTAACGGTGTCGTTAAAAACGGCTACCTACTGGTAATGCAAGATACCGGCGTAACTTCTGTCAACCACAAAGTGGGTAGCAGCGTTTTCCCGCCTACTAAGCGTACAGATTATGGCAAAACTCCTAATTTTGGGGGTGGCATTAATTTAGCAGTGGACGTCTTCTGAGATAGGTATTGAGTTATACGTTATTCAGTTTTTTTTTTGTGGCTCATCTGCTATCAGTGACAACTCCTCTTTGGCCTTGTATGATGATGTGCGGACTCTACGCAGTACGATTATCCTTGTTTGGCAGAAAAAATCGCTTGCGAGTGATTACCAGCGCTGGGTAACAAACTGACAGTTTTCGGCAAGAACACGTTTGCTAACTTCAGTAGCGCTGACACAATCCGCCATTTTGCTTAGAAGTTTGTTTACAAACTTAAGTTAACCGGTGGTTTTGTGCAATTATTAAAGTAATAGTAGTAAACTCGTCTTCTTCAATATTGTCATTCACTAAATTATTCAATATATTATTCATTGTTTAAAACTTTTCACTGCATTTCATAAAAATATATTTAATTGAGGTTATGTTCCCCAGTGACCGCTAAGTTTGCGTCCTAGGGGAAAATAGCTATTCACGATTTGACAGCGCTTATCGCTTACGATCGCCATTTTGTTTACAATCGCTTATAAGCGATTTTTTCTGCCAAACACAAGGAATATTTACTCATTTAGTTCAATCACGAATCACGCGCGACGGACATCGAAGTACTGTACTAGCCCTAAAAATTTAATAAAAGACAAATTGCCACAAAATGTTTTATTTAAATATAATTTGATGACTATGCTAATACACTTTATTACCGTAAACTAACTTTTGTGTAAATACCAAAGTTTATATATACAATACTTGCTATTCACAAAAAAGTTTTAGACATTGATATATTTTTTTTATAATAAAATACCATTTTTTTTCAAATTATGGAACATCTTTTATTAGGAGGCTGCGACTCATAATAGTCGGTAACTCAACTGGTGATCTGTTTATATCGATTGAAACAGTACCAATCTAGGATTTAAATTTTAAAAGGAGAGGTGGCGCTTTGCGGGCCATGGTCAACTTCTATATTAAAAAAAATCAAAGCAACAAAGAAATCGAAACAACATAGAATTAAAAAAAACAATAGAGTTATATTCATGGTCTTCCTATCAACACTCCCTCTCGCAATTATGACAAGCAAGACTGCTTGAATCATTTACCAAAATTCAGATTAATTCAAAGAAATGAATTAGTGGTTGTCACGTCGCAATCTCCTGTTACATGATATACATACATAAATAAAATTTTTGAAAAGCTCTCAATTATTTTGGGGTGGTGTATAAAATATGCATTATTAATTCAAATGTTATAACAACTATAAATGTAATATATTTCTTAATTACACCATTTGTTGTCAAATAAACAAAACGTAATGGAATAAAATCGCTTAACGTAAATTAATCACATAAAAATACAATATGCATTCCATGTACAAAGAACAGCACATCAATCTACCACAAAATATAAGGAGAAAGGCTTTACTTCACTATAACTTGGACTTTTCATAAGTTTTCACTTTATATGCTACCAATGTTTATCAATAACGAAATTATTTAATTTGTAGGAAAAATATATTGAGTGGGACTTTGAAGAAATCTTGATGTTTAGTATTTATTTAGGGGTTTGAAATATTAGGATTACGTTACCTTTAAAATTACAAACATAAAGAAATATGCGTTATTTGCCTTCTCACATCGTTCAATTTTGAAAAACCCCAATAGAATTCGCAATATCCGAGCGACTCGTTGGAAATGAAAAACATCAAGTCATCAAGTAGTTTCACTATCTATAAGGGTCATGAATAAACGCTTGGTTTTACAATAAGGTATTATTTCACTTTTTTATAAGAAAGGTATTGATTCGTTTAACAACTGGCGTGTACATCTTTCCAGCACACATGCTGTGACCATCCATCCTTATAAGCATTACGTACCTAACGATTCTGTACCGTGGTACTTTGGAAATGTAACTTAAGATAAAACTTTGGAAAGTTGTAAACAGGATAAAATCGGAAATCAGTTACCATTGGGTGATAGATATGCTTAAAGGCCGAATTAGTGTTACCTAAATAAATGCAAATGTTCCCCCGAGTTTGTTTTAGTTTGTAGTCATTATTTAGAAAAATAATGCATTTTTTTCTTTTATTATTTTTATTATAATAGTGTTATAATAGTAATTTACTTTTATTATAATAGTGAAAAATCACTTGACGGAACTACACTACAGTAAAGTAGCCGCAGCAGTGTGTTCTATATTTACATAGATTTACAGTTACAATGTACGGTAGTAGGGTGGATCTCTCATAGGTATAATATAAACAGTATTTGCCGTAGTGCTCCGTTGCAGTGCGGTTCTGTCTAGTGCGATTATGTGTTACTTAAAATACACACTTCTTCTGGTCGCAGAGAAGGTTAGGGTACTTGCAATATTTAATTATTTTATCGTCCTATAAAAATTTGCCTAATAAATAAAAAAATAAAGAAACTAATAATGTATCTTGTACCCAGTAAAAAGCGCCACATCTTTTGTACCGAATTAAATTATTAATATTCAAGTGAACTGGAAAAACACCACTAAGTAAAAAAAATCTATACACTAATTGATTAACGAACCGACAATGATTAGTAGTAGCTCAACCTTCTCAATAAGAATGGTTATGAATTAGTTTTTACTCAACTTTACATAATTAGATATAAAAAAGATCACCAACTTACTAACACAAGGAATCATATACAAAATAGGGAATCATAAAACTATCCTAAATTAGACCTTTACTGTGTTATAATGAGACTGGTTGACAAAAAGTAAATTAGCAAACATATGTCACCAATTTTTATTGCTTTACTTGCAAAGAGTAAGACGTTAACTTTAACGGCGATACTAAAACAACACAATATAGGCTGATTATATGTTCCATTATTTAAGATAAAGATATAATCCACTAAAATATAGGTTAATAACTTAAAAAAACTTACGCAGTATAGTAAACTTTACACTTCTGCTTATGATTTTAAATTAGATACAGGAAAATCAGCCGTCTAACCATACAGGTAATAAGACATCGAATTGCGTGAGACAAATAATTGTCTAATAAAAAACTCTCATCTATCTGGCGATTTGCACTTGATTGACCTGGCGGTGGCCGTGATATTCTTACACAACGGATGGTATACACTTACTTCTGATCCAGTGTTTCAGGATTATAGTATTGACGAATGAAAAAAATTGTTGAATATGAATTCTCATAGAATTGAAATAGTAAAAATTAGTAATATGCCGACATGAAGCAGTGTGTGACGTGTGTTTGCACCTTCCCCCCCCCCTATTTACGCCACTGTCCTGCTCGCTCCAATGTATACCTTTCGGTCGTAAATTGCGAAGTGGATCAGATTAGCTATTAAATTAATTTGATTGAGAAATAAATGCGCGTAAACCAACCATAAAGGTTTTTAGAATGCTGGAAAAGTATAGTCTCTTATAGTAAAATCCATTAAGGATACTCATTCGAAAAAATAACCAACCAAAAATTAATCTTCAAGAGTAACATTTTTGAAGAGATACGACATAGATTCTTTGTTGTGAATACGTCTGATCGCTTCACTTAGTAAAACTGATATGTCGATTGTTTTGATTTTGTTGCATTGCATCTTCTGAAGTTCATGCGGAACGGTGTTAGTGACCACCACTTCATCTATGGGCGAATCTTCAATGAGACGCGGCGCATCCGATGAGAGCAATCCGTGTGTAGCCAATACGTAGATTTTGTATGCCCCACATTCTTTCAATACTTCAGCGGCAGCGACGAATGACTGCACATCGTCGATCATGTCATCCTGAAGCGGAAAGATACATTTGTCAAATTAAATAATATATTCCTTGTAAAAAATGGCAAACTGCTTTGCCCCACCTGGTGTTAAGTGAAATCATAGCACAGATGAGATTTAATAACTTTTCAAAATATTCACAAATATCTTATTTATAAAATTTTATTTAAAAATATTTGATACATAGTTTAAAACTATGAGCTCAGAGGCGACAGCATTTGGTTCTGGTATTGTAAAAACATAAGTAATATTTGTCCAAACTTCTTCTGGACTTCACAAATGATAATTACCACCATGATGGCTATCCTGCCGCCAACGTCGCCAACCACATTGATAGGTGGCTTTTCCTTCGCGGGATGTACTGGCACTCCCACTGAGACATCCATGGTACGCGATCTGTCGACACTAAACATAATGGTAGTATAAATACATAATATGGTTCTTTTTCTTTTAATGTAAATAGGTAGGCGCTTGACCACTATCTCGCCTGATGGTAAACGACGATGCGATCTAGGATGTGACCCACTTGCTTATCCTATACCTTTGAAGCTATATATCAACTATCTAAAATTTTCTTGTAATGATCATGAGCGTCTAGCTAGGGCAACATTTAAATTTCCCTCCGGATATTGTTTTGAGCAGTAATTTATGAACCATTAGCAGTGGCGTAAATAGGGGGGGGGGGGGGGGGGGGGCAGAGGGTGCAAATGCTCCGGGCGGCAAGTTCCAAGGGGCGGCGAAGGATACGTGGTACCCACCGGAAGGTAAACTGCCCCGGGCGGCAATTGATCTATTTACGCCACTGCCATTAGTTAATATTATAACTTCCTTTAGAAGATATTTTATATGACGCCGTATAAATAATGATTTACCTTGGGATACATGGTGGGGAATAACGGCCGTCAACTTCATCACTCTCGGCTTCTTTTTGCTCACCATGAATGACAGCTATGGCAAGTCGGAGACGCTCAGCATAAGAAGTAGCCTTTTTAGCCGAGCCAGGATTGCGAGCTACAATCACCGAGTTACGATAGTCTGGAATCTAAAATATAAATGAAATATTTATAAGAAAAGTTGTCACCAAGGAATGTGCATAAATTATTTTAAGCAAAGCAAGCAGTATACAATATAATACAAGCAAAAGGTTGCCACAATCAAAAGATTTAAGAGCAGACAGAAAAAAAAATTGTTTATTGCAGAAAGAGATTTACCAATAAGGATTTATGAAGAACATCACTACATAGTATAAAACAAAGTCGCTTTCTCTGCCCCTATATACCTATGTACGCTTAAATCTTTGAAACTACGCAACGGATTTTGATGCGGTTTTTTTAATAGATAGAGTAATTCAAGAGAAAGTTTTATATATTATACATGCATAATATAGTAGAACATTGCATCCGTGCGAAGCCGGGGCAGGTCACTAGTAAAATAATATTTCTTAAATTCACACCAATTAGCAGAGCCCGAAGTAAGCACTAGGTTTGTGTTAAAAATACTAGAGCATATATGTATGTCTATCCAGACATATGTATATCTGGATAGACATACATAAATACATATACATATATACACATATGTATATACACCAGTATATGGTACTGGTTTAAGATCAAAGTAAAATACCATGATTCTAAAATCATATTTCAATACTGGTCAACATTAAGAAGGTTAGGCACTTTATAAGATTTATTTATTTTTATTTATTGAGGATGAGCAGAGTAATATAAAAAAATCACCCTAAGTGAAGTGGCATGGAAACTACCTTAGCATACGAAAATACCAACTTACACTTTCTTGAATATACTGTAATAAGAAAGGCGATGCTCTGAGATTATCCACAGGACAATCATAGAAACCTTGGATCTCTTTCTGATGTAAATCCATTGTAATAATGTGAGTGAGGCCCGACTTGCACATCATCTTAGCCAGAAGCTTTGTGACAATGCATCCACGTTTCCTCATTTTGCACTGCTTACTGTATGGAAGGTATGGAATAACCCCAACAATTGAACGTGCAGATGAAGTCTTACATGCATATGCCATTATTAATAACTCCATGATGTTATTGTTCACATCTCTGAAAATATAATATTTATGAAACAATTGTTTGTGTGTTTGTTTGTGTTTGTGTGTGTGTGTGTGTGTGTGTGTTTGTTACCATATTGTCTCGCTATCCTAACATGCCCTTATGTACTCCCCCAAAAACAATACGATAGCGTGTTTCTACGCGCTACAGCGCTATCTAGTTTCCATAAGATATAAAATACGCCTGTAAAAAAATAACTACGCCTCCGAGGCCTCAGGTGGCTTGGTTTTTTACAGGCGTAATTTATATCTTATAGCAATTCTTCACGGTTAAGTTTGCGAGTCACTAATTTCTGCTTGATTCACTATGGAACCAACAACTTTATTGTTGTTTAATATGGGGGACACATGGGTTAAAGATCGCAGACCATAATTCGTAAAACGCTGCTGGCCCTCTTGTGGTCTAAGTGGGTCGTATAGTGATTACTTCGAGTATCATTAGTCGCGTTTTACGTCATCCTTATGGGTGAAGGTTGGTGCTATTCTGCTTTGCCGGATACCACACGTCATAACACAAAATATGTTATGATCACATTATTTTTATTGGTCTTTGAAAATGTTCTTGGGTATGGACAGCAGCAATAACAGTCTAACGCTAATAAATGCTTATGAGGCATGGAAAACATGAGTAATACAATACTGTATAAGACACTATCATGGAATTCGATTGCTAAATGTGTAAAATTATTATTCAAAGTTTTACAAGGGTCATATTAATGAATTATACTGGATTACCGCCTACCGACGGAATTAGGTTTTGTACATTAACTGAAATGATTATTTAGTTTTGACAGCTGTGTCATGTTTAAATTGCTTGATATAAATTAAAAATAGAATTGAGACACCATAGATATTATGTTTAAGCAATAAATTGACATAACTAAAAGTAACAATAATTTAACAGTGTAATTTAGAATATTCAAGCCCCAAAAGTATCAACAAATCTGGGACCTGTGATACTGATATTTTCCAGGAGGCATTCTCCTGGAAGATAACCATTCCCAACACATTTTAATCTGTCAATATAATAAAATACCAGAGTCATAAGTTTATAATAAGGTATAAAGAAAATATAGCCTACCAAACACTTTTAAGATTGTTATAATTCCAAGAACAGCACAATGAACTTTATAACAACAATGTTACAATTAAGGTCATGGATAACATAGTATGCAAACAGAGAACCTCTTTGGAATAATATACATATTATAATACCATAGTAGTGCTATTTTCTTTCAGGAGTTGTTACATTTTGTTTATCTTCTTTTGATACCTATTCCCTTTTATCATTTGATAAATAAAACAATGTAGGTAACAGTCAGAGTAGAATAAATCTTAATTTGTATGTATTGTATTACTCCAATAAGGAGCTTGACAGCACATTTGTTAGCACATTCGGCCTATGATTGTGGATGTTAAGAATCTTTTGTAAGGGCCTGTAATCAGATGGGTGACAAAAAATTTTTATCTCTGTATATGCAGTCATTAGCACCCACCAATCCGCACTGGGCCCATTTTGGGTTATGGTCCATTTTCCCTTCAATATTTTCAATTATAGGAAAGGCCTGTGCCCCAGCAGTGGCTGATGATGAAGCATTGACATTTGGAGTTTTTGACAGATAAAACCAATTTCTGATACAATGGTCATCACAAGTGAGAAATTTGTTTCCACCCTTTTAGGGTTGTCTACAAATCTGTCTTTCTATCCCCAGTTTAGCTAACAGGTTTTTTGCACTCAAAAGCTGTACTTTGGCATGGAGATACATATTAATCATGTAAACAAAACTTATTTTTATAGGAGCTAAGATTAAATTTTTTTCAATGCCATGTATTGTTGGCTAGGTTGTTCAAAAGTATTAAGTTTGTGAAAACCTTCATGCAGTTCAGTAATTCATTTGCCAATATACCTTAAGGTACAATTATCACAATCATGGAACTTTTTAACTAACTAAAGCAGGTAGTAATTACTAACATAAAAATGGTGCAATGTTTTTCATTAAGTACGCATATAGGGCTACTTCAGAACTCTATATTCTAGCGTGGTACGACACACACTTGGTCAATTTTTTTTAAGTATATTTGTTAATATATTTATATATTGAAATGAAGGAACACCTTTTTTAGAATATTACAGGTGTAGAAAAATTTTGAGATTTAAAGTTGTTTATGCATTGAGGTTGCCTTTTTAACTTTACTACTTTAGTATACAGATTAATCCAAAAAGCCAAACCAACTTACTATTAAAATTGTAGAAGAAGTGATATTATTGAAATTCTGATATCAGTATCACAAGTCAGTATTGGAATTAAACTAGAGTGATAATTATTTACATTCCTGTTGTAACTATTGTTATTAACAGAATCCTACTCACTAAGGTAACAGCAACCATGCTGATCTATCCCTAGAATATCATTGATGTGCATGGAGCACTAAATATTAATAAAAATGGTTGTATTAGCTACAAAATATTTTGCATTTATATGTGTTAAGAATAATGTAGATATGGATACCAACAAATTTGATTTACCATTCCAAATCATGATGTAAAAATCAGGATGAAACAACTGCATGTAAAATGTTTAATTTAGGCATCTTATTCATGATTTTAAAAGTTTGTGGCAATAAATTACATATATAGTTATACTGCCTCTTGATGTCCATAGTTTCTGGTTAAATAGCATTGTTGCTTATCAATTATTGACTAATCTTGAATTAGTTTCATGCATAATAATAACATTGACAGAGATTGTTATGCTACCAAGAATTTGTTATATTTAAGAGTAACTATGAGTATAAACTATTTGATTAGTCACTAATAATGACGACCATAAGACCTACCCGGATACAGGAAAAAAAATTATGCGGTGTGATATTAATACCACTTATAAAAACAAATCTTATTGCATTATTGGTATGACTGTTAGTACGACTGTAAAAAAGTAATTAATACCATCTAACTTACTTAGTGCCAGTCTGGACAATGTAAATGTTTTTCCCACGAATAGAATCTGCAATTTCCACCATAGTCTCTCTGTTAGTCTTATGGTAAACTGAACATCCTCCAGTATGAACTCCAAGTCGACTGTTGTATAAGAAGTAATAATTAGACTCAACATACTAACATACAATCAAAAACTATCTTTAGTCTGTATGCCAATAAGACAGAATGTTACACATTCAAACTCAACTATAAATAAAAGGGGTAAATCATCAAGCTTAGCAAATTTAAATATGACCAGCATTTGTAGTTATAGAAGGAAAGAAGTTATAGAAAAGTACCGAACGAAACTAACTTGGCTATCAAATCTGCCAATTCCGGGTGGGAATTACCACTCAAGATTACAATGTCCGATGTTGAATTGCCTTCCATATTGCTCTTTCTAGATCGATTGGTGAAGCCCACCAGCCTGCAAATAGTTAACAGGATTAGTGATTTGACAATCGTCAGGCTTTAATTATTATCTTTGCAGTCGGGGACATCACGTTGGATCAACAAGAAAAACAATAAACCTGGTTTTGTTGAGTAACATAATAACCTGATGGCGAAAATGCACTACTAAAATGTTGTACTATACAAATCAAGACCTTTATATTCGTAAATATCAATTGTCTTCTTTGTAAATTTTGCAGTGCATTAAGTAGTTCATGCAAAAGATAAACGAGCGATGTTTTTCGTTGCGCAGACCGTAACGTACAAAGAGTACTTTTATATATAGGGGCACAGAACACATTGACAACTCACAGAATAGGCAGATTCAGTGTTAGAGATGGACGAATATTAATAATGGAACTATTCAAATAATCAGTTTAATTGAACACATTGGAAAAAAAGCATATTATTCGATTAATTTTGGATTGATCGCGTGGTGGCGATCGAGTGCACTGCGTTACCGCAATAAATGAATGAACAATCGACCAATTGATTGATGATTCTTTCGATAGCTGCTTTTCTGTGTGCGCGCCTAACTGTTAGACGCGTCATAAAAAGTATCTTTCACTTATAATTATACTACATACAGCGAGCTGAGTTAATATAAATTGGTTTTATAATGTGTAATTTGATTTAATTTAGTATTTAATAGTAAATATCGTTTATACCTGAGTAACATATTTAAGTATTTATTGTTTATATTAATTTGTATTTTGGTGGATATTGGTGAGTAATAATGGTGGAATATAAACCACTATATGTTTGTGAAAATGTACGAGTTACACGTTCTTTCAAGAACTCCACGAGGATGTTTCATTAAAACTACAAACTTTTACTGAAATCTAGTGAAAGAAATTGTTTAATTATTTATTCATGCTTCCATTGATCATCTATTACTAGCTGACCCGGTAACGCGTTGCTATGGTAACAGACATGTGGGAGGTGTACTGAGCAGTACAGTCATGTGGGGGGAGCAGTGGGCAGTACAGACATGTGGGGGGAGCACTGGGAAGTACAGACATGTCGGGGACAGCACTGGGCAGTACACACATGTCGGGGGCAGCACTGGGCAGTACAGACATATGGGAGGAGCACTGGGCAGTACAGACATATAGGGGGAGCACTGGGCAGTACAGATATGTCGGGGGCAGCACTGGGCAATACAGACATATCGGGGGCAGCACTAGGCAGTATGCAAACAATGGCTTTTCCCATTTTCGCCCAACAATGGAAAAAACGCGTTGCTATGGTTCCGCGTTGCTATGTTAACATCAAAAGAGCGAGAAAAAGAGCGGGAAAAAGAGCGGACAGACAAACACACAAACCACTGTGATTTCATATTATAGACTAGCAGCCCGTCCCGGCTTCGCACGGGTGGACAAAATTCTTCAATTTTTTTCT
Source organism: Calamotropha paludella (assembly GCA_927399485.1). Taxonomy (NCBI): domain Eukaryota; kingdom Metazoa; phylum Arthropoda; class Insecta; order Lepidoptera; family Crambidae; genus Calamotropha; species Calamotropha paludella. The sequence goes on from OV656812.1 coordinate 19,168,333, forward strand.
ATTATTAAATATTTTTCTGTTAGCGCCATCTAGCGTCCGGTAGACGAACTACTTGCGGTTAACGCGTTGCTATGGTAACGTTATTGATACAATGGAAAAAGAGCCGGGAAAAGAGCGGACAGACAAACACACAAACAACTGTGATCTTAGATTATTTATTTATATATCAACTCTCATAATCGTTCATCATGATCTTAGTATGAAAAAAAATATCGAAGATTAGGTTGTATGGGCTTTGAACCCTTTGTCTGCACTTTTAAGTAAAACCAAAAATTCACAGACCATATATACTCTTTAGTCTACAACGAGTCTAGTCGGTCCGGTTTTGTTTATGCGAACATCACTTTTATACTGCGTGAGGTTATGTTTGTTATTTCTTAATGTTATAAATAATGGGATTAACGAAACAATATTTACGGTATGCACCGAGCGGAACGTTTAATATAGTAGCCAGTTCGGAGTGTAACTGTGTACATGTTTCTTTGAATGGAATAAGTGGTCGGTATATCGCTGTCGGTGCTTGTGAACATGTTGTTATTTGGGATATGCGATTGGGAGAGAAGGTTAGTCTTTATGTGACCTATGATTATTATGACTTTATTCAATAAAGAATATCTCTTTTTAATCTAAATTGCTAAAGTATCGGTAATTTAAGCTTCTACAAACTTTTAATGTGTTAATTATGAGAACTTAAATTTCAGACACAAGTCCTACCTGGGGAAAATGTAGTTGTGTCCCAACTATCTGCCAGCCCTAGTGGTCATCACATGGCAGTCGGCTATGTTGATGGTAACATAAATATTTTTGAACTCACAAATAACGAGATTGTCTGCGTGTTTGCTGGACATAAATCAGCGGTTACTTGCTTGCAGTATGATGATCAAGGCCATAGATTAGTTTCTGGGTCGAAGGTAATTTTAAAAACAGCATACTTTTTTTTTTTTTACTTCAACGTTGTACGTGATATTTATAATTCTTCTGTACATGGACTTGTCAGTGAACACCTCCAAAGGTTCAACTGATTTTGATGTAGATTTTGTGAGTATTTTAGTGGCTCTCTGGTTGATTTAAATTCACAGTCAAATCCAGTAATAGGTGCCTAGGGGAGCATCTACCAGTTCTGCTGTTGTTCTTTTTATCTATTTGAGATACTTAAATTAATATTTTACTAAAACCAAAGTTAAAATTATACATATTCTACTATTATTTCATCACTCTGGCTCTCTAATAATAAGTCTTAATATTGGCTCTGATGAAATAAAATATTGTACCTGTTGTAGTGTAATTTATGGTCTTAGTATGGTATTTCTAAGTACAACCCGGTTACAATATCTTTGGACCTGATGACGTCACGTCAGCGCTTAGGTACGGTGCACAAAACAAAAGCGCGGGGAGGTGACAAGAGAACGGGGAGGGGGCTTGACATTCCAGCGAGGTCCACAGATATTGTAACCGAGTTATATGGTCTTTACATGATTTTCATTACACTATTGACCAATGTTCAAGCTTAAACTTTGATAAAGCCTTCTTTATGGATGTCAATACTATGTACAGGAGAAATAATATATTATGATTATTTTTAGGACACAGAAGTTATCCTTTGGGATGTAATATCAGAGACTGGTGTGGCTCGCTTCAGTGGGCATAAAGGCATAATAACAAGTGTACTTTTCATTAATGGAAAGAACTGCATTGTTAGCTCATCCAAGGACACCTTTGTTAAATTTTGGGATATTGAGACAAAACACTGTTTTAAAACTTTGGGTGGTCATCAAATGGAGGTGAGGTTTATTAAGCAATTATTCTTTAAAACCATTTAAAAAATAGATAATAAACTACATTGAAAGTTTTTAAATACAATTATACTGAACTGTGGCAAGCCAGTAAAATGACCTTAGTAGCTAATAGTTTTAAATCAAAATTTTGCTTTTTGTCAAAAGTATAAAAGTAAAACTTACAGCTGAGCAAAACAATTTCCAACCTGTCCTTTATATGCCCTTTATGCTATACATTTAATTCCTTGAGAAGTTAAAACTCCTTTGTTTTGATGAAATATAACACCTACAGTGTTGAATATCGCTGCTATCCATTATTCCAGGTTTGGTCAGCTGTTCTCCTAAAAGAAGAAAGGTTTCTGGTGACGGGTAGTATGGACCAGGAGTTGAGAGTATGGAAACTCAATTGGACTAGTGATGTACAAGACAAAGAAAAGTTGTGTCAGCAGCTTGAAATAGTGAAATTAGAAGAGACTGATAACATTGAGGATTCTTCTGTAAGTCATTTTTTTTGTTACAAAATTCTCTATTACAGCTTTTAATTTTTTTAGTCATAATTAATGGTGTCATTTATATTTTAATTAAAATTATCATTTCTCAGAATGATTACTAATCTCAACATAATCTCTACATATAACATGCCCTAAAATGTTGAATCCCTAAACTCTCTTTGCCTTGCTTAAATTTTTAATTTTATTTTTTTTTCTTAATATTATAATCAATAATATGACAAATGTCACTGTTTTTCTATAATGGTTTTCAATCCTGATTAATTGTTCTATTATGCTTGTTTATCCTAATAAATATTTCCAATAGAAATTTTTATTACATGCTAATAACAGTTTGTTCTTGTTTCTGTAGGTGAAGCCTAGTTTTTACCAAGTGTTTTAGGACCTACAATATAATTAAAAATGAGCAATTGGAAAAATACATATTTTATAATTCAAAGTTTAGGACATCTCATATGATTTCCTGCCCTGCAAAGTTAGGAGATGCAACTATTATACATAGTAAACAATACTCATTATAATAATTTCAGGTTTTACAATGTCATCAAGTAGGTACTCTAATACGCGGAGGTAAAGGTCGTGTCGTTGGTCTTCACACTGAACCTGGCCAGAGTGTACTCGCCTGCTATGGAACGGATTCTTTGCTTGAACTTTTTGTTTTTTGCGCTGATGAAGAAGCTAAGGCCAGGATGAGTAAAAGAATAAAAAAGCAAAGAAAAAAATTAGCGTAAGTAGACTCCTAATACACTAATTAAAGTTTTGTTTTTAACAAAACTTTAATGGGCTTACATTTATAAACAAAACAATGTACACTATTGACTGAATATATAAGAATAATAATGGACAATAAGGTGCTTTGCGCTCTAAGATTCTTAGGCTTATCAAAACCATAGTATTTAGACATATTTTGGACTCTCAGCAATGCTACTGACTACTACTATTTGGATTTTCTTTTAATTTATTTATAAAATGTTGTGTAATAACTGTGCCAAAATAAAGTAAAAGCAAAAATATTTTTTAAGGCTGGTGAAGTAATTTAACTAATAAAAACATTTTTTTGTTGCAGAAAATTAAAAGAAAGTGGTGAAGCCGACCCAGAGACTGTGGAAGTATCAGAACTCCTAACACTTAGCGATGAAGTTAGAAGGTTAACTTCAATTAAATTAGGAGCAAAAATTAAGTCATCCACGCTTCTACTTGGAACCTCTGGAGAGCTTCGTATAGGAGTCACCCTCGCAAATAACACTGTGGAGCTACATAGTTTGAAAATAGATGAGAGTAATGAAGGTATAAAATATGATATAATTTGTATTAAACATTGTAACTATTAATTCCTACTCCACTGCATGATGGGTGCTGACACTGCACATGCAGCCATGACAAACAACTTAAAATGCCTTCCAAGCCAGGAAGGAGATTGAGATATTGAATTTTGGTTGCCCATCTAATTACTGACCTTTGCAAATGTTACTTTTATAGGTTAAAATCTGTACCTCTGTGCCATTAAGTACCTCAAAACTATTTCACCTATACAAAATTAGTACCATATTCCTTTTAAATCTTAATCTTTAATTTCTTTACAGTTAAATGCTTAAAACAAATAACACAACCCGGGCACCATAAAGAGCCACGTTGCATAGCTATTAGTTCGGATAATCTAGCTCTAATTTCGGCTTCTGCAGACTCAATAAAACTATGGAATAGGTATGTATTTTTTTCTACAGATTTTCAATTTAAATAACAACTAGTAAGTAAAATGTCAGGAACTGACTAAAAAAATCTAAAATAATAATTTACTTTTAAATATCATTTACATATATCGCTTTCCCGGAAGAATACACTATTAAGTCAAAATTTGGCACTAACTGACTTAATAATGATACAGTTCGAATAAAAAAAGTACGTTCTACCTTTTGAATAAGGTAACTTTCGTAATTGGCTTATTCAGGGCCAAACGAAAAAGGGGGCATAATCGACCTTATTTAAAAGGTAGAACGTACTTTTTTTTATTCGAACTGTATCATTAAGTCAGTTACTGCCAAATTTTGTCTTAATACTGTATTCTTCCGGGCAAGCGATATAAGTCTCCTTTCAAGCGGTATCTACTTTAAAATGTTAGTATAGATTATGTGTATAAAATAACATTGATATCACTTATGTTTAGGCCGAACCAGTCGTGTTTGCGCACGATTCCGTTGACCGGCGGGCGGCCGGCGTGTGTGTGTTTCGCGCCGGGCGATAGGCACGCCCTGGTCGGGTGCGTGGGCGGAGCTCTGCTCGTGGCCGACGTGGCCGCGGGACGCGTACTCGAGGAGGTGCCTGCGCACCAAGCCGACTGCTCCTGCGTAGGATTGACGCCTAACATGGTATAAAAATCTAATTTAAATGCATTTTATTTTTCCAATTTTTAGGTTTGCAAATTACAGCAAATATCTCATATTTTCTCGATTGCTATTCCTATCTGTCGCACCAAGCACTCGGCAACATCTTTGGCGATTTTGACGACTGTTTGGTGCAACGGTAGCGATCCTGCCTTTCGCACCGACGGTCCTAGGTTCGAATCCCGGAAGGGGCAGATGTTTGTACGATGAATACGAGCGTTTGTACCTGAGTTATTGGTGTTTATGTATATTTCTATGAATATTAAGTGCCTATTTATCATATATGTATGTCTATCCGTTACCCTAGTGTCCATAACACAAGCCTTACAGTGATTACTTTGGTCTAGGCTAACTGGCGTGATTGTAAAAAATATTTATATTTTATAACGTAAGTAAAAAATATTTATATTTTATAATATAAGTTAGCCTTACGCACAAGTCTTTTATGCCAGAACACGTGATACGTACCCGTTATTCAGGCAGCGGCAGACTCTTGGTTTTTAAATGGACTATTGACTTAGACTGTCATCAATCTGTCAGTCCTTGAAAAGCAATCATAATTAATGCGAATTTTTTAAAGCACCTTTTACGAAACGAATCTTATAATTCTACTCATAAATCTAGTTGGGAAACATTAATTAGTAAATGAACAATTATGTTTGTAAATTTGATAAACTTTATTCGGTTTAATAAAGATATTATTCTTTATCTTTTGAACATTTTTGATTTGGTGAAATGTCACTATTTTTTTCACGGATTTTTTCCCCCCAGAAATTATTTTTCTTTTGTTAACAACATCATTATTAAATGTTATTGTACTTAAAAAAATATTTACAGCTCGGCTGTTACACTGGCGGAGCCGATAAAACAGTGAAACTATGGCAATTTGAACTAATAGAAGATCCTACAGGGGAATCTAAAGCAAAGGTAATATATAAATATTGTGTTATGAAGTTGACTGTTTATACTATTGCATGTAAATGATATCTACAATTTTTTTTTAGGTTTTGTCATTGCTGCACACTAAAACACTAGAGTTAGAAGAATCTGTATTAGCTGTTAAAATCAGTCCTAACAGTAAATTTATTGCAGTCGCTCTCATGGATTCTACAGTAAAAATATTTTTCTTAGACACATTCAAGGTAAATAAATGTTAATCCCGTCCCTTTACGATTATTTAAATAGTATTTTCGAATATATTTTCCTAAATTTGTTTTTTTTTACAGTTCTACCTGTCTTTGTATGGACACAAATTGCCAGTCTTATGTTTAGATATAAGTTATGACTCCAATATAATAGCAACCGGTTCAGCCGATCGGAACGTTAAGATCTGGGGGATGGATTTTGGTGACTGCCACAAGTCAATATTCGCGCACAACGACTCGGTCACTGCATTACAATTCGTACCCGGAACACATTATTTCTTCACCACATCTAAAGATGGAAAGGTGAAACAGTGGGACGCGGATAGCTACGACAATATAATCACACTTAATGTAAGTTTTATTACTGAAGTTTATTACAAGCTTTATTTAAAAAAAAAATACGTAAGCAGTTATTTGTCATATTTGGCAATAAATTTTAAGCCCACCCATTGAAGAATAGTTAACCATACCGATAGATCTCTTAAGGCTATGCTAATAAAGTCTCATTAAAATCGAACACATATGTGTTGAAACAATTTTTTTTATATTATGCAATTAATAAGTATTGTGAAAATCGAAATAACAAACTTTGTTTACTATTTAATGTTTTCATATCAATCAATAGCTGCTCATCCGGATTTTATGTGGGTTAAACAATAATTTTGACATGTTACTCTTAATATATTTTAATAAGTAAATAGCACCTGATAGCCCATTTCCAACCTCCACTAGTGAGTGACAGTTTAAGAATAGGTAAACAAATTTTATAACAAAAAAGGAGTAAATTACAATATTAACACTTATAAACTAGCCAAGACAATTAAAAACTTTAAAAAAGAATTATCTATATACTTAACAATACGAGCTACTACCAATATAATCTAATATTATTCAAAAATTATTTACAAAGATTCACTTTGAAACGGTTTTGATGGCCAAAGAAAATCAAGCTTACAGTTCGCCTAATAATTGCAGGGCTTGTCACTGACAAAGCAAAGTCAAAGCCAGCACTATACTTGTTATAAGTAGCGAGACCACGTATCAAAAATCATATAGGTATCAAATGTTTCGGGTACTTTCAAAGATTAGGGCGTTCAAACAAAAAAAACCCTTTTTTATATAGGTATAGATTTATATAGTTTTTTTATTTTCTTAATTACATTGCTTAAATTCCTTTTTTATATTTATAGGGGCACGCAGGCGAATGTTGGGGTCTGTGCGTGGGTGCGGGCGGTTTGCACGCTGCGTCTTGCGGTGCAGACCGAGCGCTGCGTCTGTACGCGCGCACCGACGAACCACTCGTGCTCGGCGATACCGACGAACAGGAGGAAGGTCTCGCCACTGGGGACACTCATGTATGTCATAAACAGTAATAAAGATTAAACTTGTAAATACTTCTTTTATATGCCTCATTGTGAAGCCACTAGCGAATACATCTTATTACCATTTTACACTATTTTAACCGAAAGCAAAGAGGCGGCCGCAAAGTAATCATAATTAAATCTTATTATTAAATACAAAATTAATCAAATTTAATTTGATATTTCAACTATTTCTTAATGTAACATAAAAAATGTTTTATTTTCTAGGCCCCTGTTCCCGGTTTACCTGGCTTAAATATGCCCACAAAGAAAACAATAGGAGCTGAGAAAGCTGTAAGTATGATGTATTAATGAGCTTTATTTATTTTATAATTAACATATAAATATAACGTTTAGAAGCTAAACGATCCGAGCCCAGTCCAAATTGGATTTGCCTTGGATTTATATAAATATCCCAATTCGTATAGACATGGTTAAGTTGAATGAAATTGATATAAAATCAGGCCATTCGCTGTAGAATCTGTTGGTCCCAGATATTTTCTACTAAAATCCTTATTAATTTGAAAAAAAAATCAAGGCAAAAATTTTAAGACAGACAGGGCAACAATTAACAGTAGTGTTTGTATCCCCTCCTCGGCATCAAACAATTATGTTACAATTAAAACTCTACAAAAAAAATTACTGTACTGCAAAAGTTGTATCAATAGCAGTTTGCACTTAATTTTCTTAACATATCTCTCTTATAGATTTACTCCATAAGGTTGTATATTCTTTATTACAGCTATTTAATATTCTTGTTGAAATTCTTAAAATAAAATCTAGTCTTGTTGAAATTATAAAGAGATATATCGTGAGAAATGGCGAGCTTATCTTTAAAAGAGGTCACTTCCAGCCAGCAAAGTGTATGTAGATGACTATTACAATAAAGGGGAACTTGAAGTGTTAGGGAATAGAAGCATATTGATTATAAAAGATATAAAATACGTGTGTAAAAAACAACTACGCTAGCAATGCGCAGAATGTGTCTCTGAATAGAAAAGATATGAACATATCTTTTGACCGTAGTGAAGTATATCACTCTTTTAGTTCAGTAGTTCATTTAGTCCAATGGTTCACTTTATATTTCATCGTTGGTTTTAGTTTGTTAGTTCATCGAACAGTACGGTGTTTTCGATTGCTGCGAACTGTGAACGAAATTTTGTCTTGACTGCAAAATATCTTTGTACATATTTTTATTATTACTGGCTTTTATTTAGTTTCACCTGTCCGATGTTTGTCATCAAATGTTGCAAATTAAATTTGTTCCACTTCCCGATTACCGATTGAGCTGAAATTTTGCATACATGTGTAAATCGCGTGACAATGCAATATTATGAGGACATGGTGCCGGGTGCTGGTGGGTTGGTACAACACCAAAGTTTATAACACTATTTATATACAAAATTACTGTTTATATATATACATATATCTACATAAGTAATTATCTCAATAAACTATTCTTAAAACAAAACAAAATCAAAGCGCACAGCAAACAAATATTACAATTTTGTCACGAACCGTTTGTTTACGTTATTTATTTAGTAGGTACTTTTGCCAATGAAAGAAATCAGTGTCAAAATGGCGTTAACAAATAATGCCTTGTCTTAATGCTTTCAATCTAAGTACGAGGAAGTCCGATTAAAATAGATGTATCTCTCTGTTGCTCACTCGCTTAGGCGGTGGCGTTAGGTACGTCGTTGTCGCCCGCCTCGCACCGTTCGGTTCGACTCAGTTCGTTGTGTTTGCGATGGGCTACATGAACTACAGATATGTTTGTATTGGGACTGGACTAGTGAAGAAGAACTAAACGCAACTGAAGTACTTCAATTGAAAGATTCATTCGCGAACGACACACGACTAAACTACGCCTCCGAGCCCTCAGATGGGATCCCATCTGAGGGCACGAAGGATTTTATAGAGGAGATTATAGAAATATTGCATTGTGAATGCAAAAAATTAAATTAAAATCATAATGATTATAAGTTTTATTTATTGGTAAAGATATAAAAAATGAACTAATGTTCATGTAGAAGTGGAACTCTTTGCCTGAGTCTGTGTTTCCTGATAAATACAATTTAGGGGTCTTCAAGTCGCGAGGGAATAGGTATCTTCTAGGCAAGCGCGTCACATCCTAGATCGCATCATCGCTTACCAACAGGTGAGATAGTGGTCAAGCGCTTACCTATTTACAATAATAAAAAATGTGTTCTGTTGCTTAGCTCTACTAAGGATTAGGGTAGAGATACACTTAGCGGGACTCATATTTTGTTCTACTTATCTTGAAAATGAAATTTATGCAAAATGGGTAAAAAGGTCATATTTATGGTTATAATCTGCTTTCCATAGGCGGATTCTATAATGGAATGTTTGTCGGTGAACGCTGAGTACAAGCGTGAACTGGAAGAGGCGCGCGGGCAGTATGTGCAGCCGCCGATACTGATGGCCGCCTTCAATTGCACTACTCCAGAAGACTTTCTGCTTGAGACTATAAAGAAGATACGCTCCAGGTAAAAAAGTATTAATTTACCATTGGAGGCATAAGTCTCGTAATAACATTTGTATCGATAAGATAAGATCGATAAGTCTCGTAAAAGCTGATTTGCGGTCGGTTGACTGGTAGAAAAAGCCTAAGACATTAAGTTCGCCTGTGTACAATTCGTGCATAAAGTATAAATAAATAAAATAAATATCTAACTTTATTAAAACATAATGCTAACCTAACCTAACCATATTTATTTTCCGTTTTTTTTTCAACCAAATCTTTCAGAAATATTGAAAAACAAAGTAAATTTATCATATGAATCGAAAATGTAATATTATAAAAAATGATAAATTAAATGACTGTTTAACCTTATGGATCGGCAAAGTATTTGTAAAATGTTTCTTCCGAATGCGAAGATGTTCCTCTCATTGATGAAGCATAGCTGGCCCTATAGCTTAAAAAAGTGAAATAATTTCTTATAAAAATCATATATATTTTAAAACAATGTGTGGGCTTAATCGGTTTAGAAAAATGTATACTGTTAACAAGTAGTGTCGTCAAATACCCTTTTTACAATATATGTAGCGACCTAGAGGAAGCGTTGCTGCTACTGCCGTTCAGCGCGGCGTGCGAGGTGGTGCGTATGTTGCCACAGCTGCTGGAGCGCGGCGACCACGTGGAGCTAGTTTGCCGGCTCGCACTATTCCTGGTACGCGTGCACCACGCTCCGCTGCTGGCCAACCGAGCGCTGCTCAAGCATATGATACAGATACAGGCCAAGGCCAGCATGCGCCTCAACGAGCTGCGGGTCAGTACACCTTTTTCAAGCGAAACTTCTTTACGCACGCTTCACTTGGGGAGCGAGAGCGTTACCAAAAGTATAATCGGGCGTGTGTGAAGTTGAGAGGGAGATATAATTTAGTGAAGATAGAGGGAGAGAGATACGTATATGGGCAGCAGCGTTCTTTAACTATGATCTTTTCTCTGATTTCCAATCCACCTGACAAGCGTGGAGATTATAACAAACCCCTCCATTTTAGGGGGCCACCATTTAGCAGCGAACGCCTCTAGGCTTGTATGAAGATGTTGTTTGATATACTTTTATGATAAGGAATATGGTGACAAGGCGATAAGGAGCTCGATGATGCGATAAAAGACGCTCTTTGGCATATTAAGCAACTTTCGCAAGTGACTAAAGATTTTGTGTATCTACAGCTAGTTTATGTTTAAGAACACGTTGAGCCGATGATCGCGCAATGGATATGGGTAACATTCTCTCTTGTCTGCTCTGTGTTGGTCTGAAAGAAGGATGCCAAAAAACTGAACTTTATCGACTCAAAAACTACCCTAACTTGTTTCGATTTATTGAGCGAAGCTCTCTTTTAGGCAACTCACAAATTTCGCTTTCCCCCTCCTGCTAGTTAACGGTTTAACCGATTCGAATGAATTTTCGCATGAACATACATGATTATAACCTGACGGACATAGGCTATGTAAAAAAAATATAGACTTTACCATTGAGGAATAATCACCGAAAGAAAAATTCAAAAGCTAATCACAGCCAAACCGCTGAGACAACATTGATGAAATTTGGCGCCAAAACTCACATCGTGGTCGTAACTAATGTGCAAAACAAGTTTTGAAAACAGACATACCATCAAGGAATAATCACCCTTCAAAAATCTAATAGCTTCGCTCAGTGTTTGCAAACAGCAGCATGTATTGCAGACCTAGTTTATACTCAATAAAAGTACCTTAATTTTCCTCAAACATTAAATTAGTAGTAGATTGATACACCATCTGATAATTTAAATTAATACTGTCACCTAATATTGATAGGATATGGTTGGTTACAACGTGCACGCCCTCCAATGGATGAAACGTGAGGCGGAGGCGGCTGACAGTGAACAACTGTTCAAAGACGCCACAGAGGCAAGAAACACGCGTGATCGACGGCGCAAGTTGAGGCAAGCCGTCAAGAGACCTATTGTTACGGTCACTTAGTTGGCGAATAAATAAACATTGTAAATAGACAAGTGTTTTTTTTATTGTTTCATGACAGGTATGTATGTCAATAGCCTAACCTAACCTATCCCAAGAAACAGAGCTATGATAATTTTAATAATAGTAATGAGAAATAACAAATTGCCTAGCAACTAAACCAAAGTATCTCTTACTGAGGATAGGTCATTGGGAATAGTAGTAAATGAGTCAATTTACTCGCCAACAAATAAATTGCCATCAGCTGTTTTAAATGATGTAGCAGATTGATTAGGACGAACAACTGACGAAGCTACTCACGTTCTGAAGTCCTGTTACAATAGGCAACTATTTAGGTTGCCTTTAAAAGTCGCTGGAAATTTAAATTAATGATAATTAAGAAACTGTGTCACAATGAAGTGTAGTCGAGTTAGCTAGTATAAAAGGTCTCATGAAAACAAGAAATATAGCTGCTATAATTTATTTGTAAAAAAATATTCTACTCACTACATAGCCAATATATCAGTTAAAATTTTAATAATTTAAGTATCCATCCCTGCGTAAGTCACATTATTTATCATCTATACAACAATAATTAATGTTTCACAATGAGTATTCCGGTGACGTGTTCGCACGAAAATCTCAATCTAATAATTTATGCTGAAACTTACGTTCAATACGTTACAGATACGTAATAATTCACGACAACAATTTTAATAAATGGTCCATTAAGCTTTCTATACTGGAAATTATTGCTTTATGCATATCAATACGTCTTACAACTTGAACTTAACTACAGAGCATGTAACTGTGCCTATAATTACTATACATGGGGCCGAGAATTAGATTCGGTAAACATCATAATTAACGTCGTATTGACATTGAAGTGAATGCTCAACCATCGAACTCACAACCGCTAGGTTAAATTTTGACATTTATGTATCAAGAAAAATAACCTGTTACTATAATTTCATAGCCATCAAGACGAACCTTAAGATATTATACACCTGCGGCTGGGAGCTCAATTGCTCAGTGCATATACAACAACAATTCATAATTGACAATATCATTCTATACTATCCAGAATAAACTTATGTTGAGTCTTGCGTACATGGGTCATCACCACTTATCACAATGTTATTGCTTTTCGGAAACACACATCATTCTCGAACATTATAATACCTTATCACGAATTGGATTAAATACTTTTTCAACATAATTTTTGACCTCAAACGAGAGAGCTGTGCGGAAAGATTACAATGAAAACGAAGTCAGTAACAGCTGTGTCAGTCTTTATCCTTTGAGAAACGATGTCACATTCAATGGAATTCTATAAAGCCAATATTTCAGCATAAATTATAAATACACAATAATATAATTGGTACGACGCCTATTTTTAGATAAGACGTGAAATTAAAAACGTAATCACAAACATGCTTGTTAGAGCGTAAGCACACACAACACAACCGGTTTGTTAGTAGTTAAAATGACGATATACATTGTTCATCAACTCTTACATCAATAGATTAACCTAAATAGTAATAAATAACCAAATTGGAAGATCGAGGGCTATATCTATTTATTATTTTGATTTTATATAGCATAATAAAGGATAATTTATCTCGGTCTTGTAAAATTAATACAAAAAGTTAACACTGTGGACGTTTCTTAAAATCACTAATTGAGATTAAACGATCAATTGATGCATTATGTACACACAAAGGATAAAATCGGACGTCATCAAGGTAAAACTAAGAGAATACAATAATATAAACCTAAAAATGTACAGAGTAGAATTCAATAAAATAATACTGTATCACTACTGCAAGCAGCAATATTAATAGATATAATAATCATTAAATTATATATTTAGCTACATCATGAAAGTAAGAATTTATAATAATTAATACATGTTCCAGTGTTCTACCATTAAAATTAATAATTAAAAAGATTTTTTGTGTCATCAGTAGTGATGATTGAGATTCATCGAGCGAGAGAAAGAGAGAGCATATAATTAAGTAGAGAGCAATATACGTGAGTATGAATGGAATTATTTGTTATTTTCAAGGAGACTGCCTTTGGAAACAAGATTATGCCATTCTACATTGGAATTCTACAGAATTAACTATGCTAATATTCCAATCATAAAAAGTATAAATAATCTCAATTTTAAAGCCTTTTAAATACAATAAACTTGACGAAACTTACTGAAAGTTTAGCTGCAACAAATCACATGATTCAAAGGGTTACTGCTGAGTTATCTAGTTAAATATTATCACAATGTCTCATAGACTTCTGTATTTTACTGGCCCGTGGGGTTTCAAATAAACTAACACTAAATTAAGTAGAGACGTCAAGTAAGGGACGGTGAGAAAAGTGTAAATAAAATAATGTTCACGTAACATATAGATTGGAAGCAATAACAGCCCAGTTTTATATCGACGTAACATAAATGCTTTTTAGCTATACATAACTATTAAAACACTGACCTTAATGAGGTGAATCCGGTAAATTTAAAAAAAATAATACCACGTTATTTTAACCTCGGTATTATATTCGCCCTACCGAAAATGCAGAAATAGTATCAGTTAAAAGTGTACCTAAAATATGACTTCCTATTTCATAATAATAATGCCAAAAATATTGGTTAATTACAGGTTTGTATTAACTATATAAAAGTAATTAGCCAATGTTTATATAATAGCACTAGGTGTTTTATAATATCCATGAAAAAGTAGTAGCTCAACTTCAAAATATTGCTTGTGTTTTATATTCCATCGGATTTTATTTATCCGATTTACGACTAAAAAAAATTATGTAGTGAGACTTCATTATTGCTCCTTAATTTTATCCTAAACTAAAGAAAAAATACCTGTCAGAAGTATAAAAAAAATACTTACATTGTAAATACTGACCAAAACGGGAAATAAATTAAAATAACTATAATTTAATTATTAAAAAATTAGCATTATTTCTAAGTAAATAAAATTTACATTATCTTAAACTGACCTACCATCTAATTGAATACTTGCGTCCTGCAATAGGTAACCGTAAATATAATTTTATCATTACTAAGAGAGCATTGAAGGCAAGGCTTATGACCCCATTAATATCAAAATATTCAGATTTGAGATTTCACTTCTCACATTGGCAACCATATGACTGCATAACATCATACAGCGCTGTCTACACCAATAAATCTATGCAATATAGATAACAGCTTTTATGAGCAAGGTATTTTCAGTATGGAGAATTGGCGTTCGATCTACACAATGCTTTAGTGTTTCGACCATACAATCACAAGGAGACGTAGACATAATACTACGCACATGGAAAATACTTTTCCGTGCACAATCACTACCATATTACATTAAAACCTACATAATAAATAGGCACTAACACAATGCCATCGAGTATTGCCCGCGTCGTGCCGCCAGCATTTGCTCCGGCGAACTATTAATAATGCCCTGCTTTTCATAAAATACTCTTCTTCATTTTTTATATCACTTTTATATATGATAGAACCAAATGCATTAATCAAGTTCCATTTAATATTTCAAATTAAGTACTTTTGTTAATTAATATAAATAACGGTAGGGAAATGTGAGTAATTCAATACAAGGAGCTCGAAGTAATCAGCATTGCATATCTGAACTATTGTCATTAAACTGGCCTCTTTATCACTATGATAAATAAAATTTGACGAAAAATAATATGTTGCAAATATATGTTTCGTTAGGTTATTGCTACAGCAATGAATTTATAAAAGCGTTACTTTATTTTAGGTAATTATATTGATTGATTAAAAATAGATTATATTTTCTTTGTTTATAACACTTACTTTTATAAATTAACTTCTGTAACACAAGTCGTTTTCTATTACAAAAATGCAACTACATTTATTGATTTGCAACCTCCGAGAAAAGCTTCCATCTTTGTTCTAAATACACTTTATATACATTGGATCCAGGGAAATGTACTATATCTAAAGTACAGTTTGCACATTAACCTATTCAAAAAAAATATATTTTCCCAACTGATTTTCAACTTGAAGTACAACAAATAAAAGTTTTATAACAATGAATTTTACATTTTGTGGTAGAATGTTTTCTTTAATATAACAATATTTCTATGGAAAAACCTCACATAGAAGTATTCACAATTTCATTTTTATCTATTTAATAGACACATAAGTAGCGAACTTAACATTCAGCTTCTTCTTTGTAGGTTATTTTTTTGCATTGTGGAATTGAGCAATCGTTAATTTTCGAAAAGAAAAAATAATCGAATATTAAAACTTCATTGCTAGGAATTTGCGAAATTCAAAATGGAAACAATAATCGGCTTGATACTATCACGTCACGAGTACTATTTATTGCGAGGGTTGGGTATATTAATACTTAGTTTAATTAAAATTATAACGCTTACAAGTGGAAACTTTCCTCAGTGAGTATTAGGGCGTACGCGAATATTGTAAGATGTCCGTACGGGGCGTATCACAGTGGGCAGTCAATGAGTCTCCTCAGCGGCTGCGTGGCTCGCAACCAAGTTCAACGGTGCTTCGTCATACTCAGGCGCATTCAGACCGACCTGCAAAAACAACGACTTTTAACACTTTCTTTTAAGACCCCTTTTTCTTATACATATAATTTTATAACATCAGACTATATGCAAACGATTATCGTTGACTGTGGTTGCAAATTATTTCAAATTTAGATAAATATTAACGTAATTGATTCCGAGTGCGGCGACAGTATTAAGTGTCTTTGACCGCAGGGCATATAATACGCTAACGTGCATAACGCGTTTATATAGCTATGTGTAGTACAACAATAAATACTTCAGATACTCGCTAGTTTATGACAATGGTGCCAGCTTGGCACCCACTGGTCCAAGAAAAAACAAGAACCTTAGCATAAAAGAATATGAAGACGACATATTAGGTCGGGGAAAAAGTCTTTTCGCATATAGTATGTATAAACATGTAATGAAATATCTTTGGCTGTACTATTTGTATCTGGCTGGTTTTCATGACATTAAAAAGGTGACATTTCAAAAAAGAATCAAATAAGGAAAATTTTAATTCTCACTATTTTTCGCCATAGATAAATCAACGTAGAAGTGACACGGCGCAGTTTATGTTAGCGTCGTTCTCTGAGAGTAAAAGTGCACTATTATGGCTCCTATACAATTTGTATGTGGTGGATGTCGTAAAAAATATACGAATAGTGAATATTTAAAATGTATGGAATGTTCCAAAATTTATGATCTTGATTGCCCTAATGTATCCACACAGCGCTTTCGTAATACAATGACTAAAGATCATAAAGCCCAGTGGAATTGTTACGAATGCAAGAGTAAGCAGCCCAAATCTAGTAATGTTAATACACCCATTAGACCTTTATCTGACCACGGGCTTCTAAATATTGATTCGACGGAACTAAATAATGTCACTATTCGCAAAACTCATACAAAACATGTGCCTTCGACGCCTGTTGCTTGTGATGAACGCCAGTTTCCGTGTACGTATGACGAAAGCTTTATAACCGAAATTTGCAATCGAGTCTTAACGTCAATCAAAAATGAAATACCGGTTATGTTAACGGCGATTCTGCAGCAAGAGCTGTCGCCTATTCGTAAGGAACTACAAGAATTTCGTACGTCACTGGACTTTTTTAATAGTAAGCATGAGGAAATGAAACAGGAACTTATAACTTTAAAAAATGAAAATACATATCTGGTAAAAACCTGTAATAACTTGGAAACCACCGTAAACGAACTGTCTGAGCGCTTAAATAACACTGAACAATACCTGAGAGAAAACAACTTGGAAATCCACGGAATTCCAGAACATCGTAATGAAAATCTTGTCAATCTTCTGGAACAGTGCTCCTCCGTGGTTGGATCAAAGATAAGAAGGGATGATATTGTCAATTGTTTGAGAGTCGCCAGGCAGTCTAAGGATGGCAAATATCCACGTACCATCATAGCCAAATTCAGAAATGTGCGAATTCGTGATGAATTTTATTCATCAGTCCATCGATACAATAAGGCAAATCAAAGCGCCAAACTGAACACCTCACTGCTTGGGATAGCTGGTGAAAAGACGCCAGTCTATGTCTCGGAACATTTATCGCCTACTAACAAGAATCTTCACGCAGCGTTTATGGACCTAATGCAGTGTCAGTAAGCAAACCTCATCATTGGAAACTGCGCTCTCAGCTTATGGTATGGGGAAATTGCTCTGAGATAGATACCCTATTCAGAAGTGAAAAAAAGTGTATAAGATCTCTATTTGGTGCATATAGACTTGACTCGTGTCGCCCTCTGTTTAAGAGACATAAACTTCTAACACTTCTCTACATTAAACAAATATGAACCTTCGTCGAACAATCAAAGACTTTGACCAATAAAAGCAATATCCAAGTTGTAAGAGCTTTCCTTTCCAATAAACTAGTTTTACCTAAATACACGCTCAGTTTAGCACATCGTAATGTTTGCTCAATGGCCATACAAATATTTAATGCACTTCCTGATTATTTAAGACAGTGTGATGGACGTATGGCAATTTCTTATTAAATATAAGAAATTGCATGATTATCTTAATGAAAACTGCTTTTACTCAGTCCAAGAATATTTAAATCAAAATTAACGATTTTGGGATTCACTTTTTGGTATTTAAATTCAGATATATTCAATAATTATTATTGATATTTTTTTTCTATTATACGGTTTAATAATATATATAGCCTAGAAAGTGACGATTAAATGTAATAAATATTTGAGAGCTAATAATTAAGCAGATTCTGGATGAACTGTTATCATAAATATTAGGAACATCTTATCATTTACTCAAAAATTTTGCAAATAAAGATTATTCATTCATTCAGTAAATGAAGTGGCGTTAACATAAGTTTAACGTCTCTTTTATATTACCATAGTTTCCCATTGATTTATGATTTACGTGGCTTGATAATAAACTTTATTGTTTCTCGATTACACTTGATTGTTACAATAATACCTTTTTTTTTAGTGTACGCAGTCTATTACCTACAACTAATTTTCATGTAACTCACACACTTTTGTATGGATATTTATGTCCGAAAGAAATAATAATAATTTATAATATTTTTTTCTTTTTAGAATGGGTTCGCTCTTGATCCCAATCAAGCCCGCGGGCCATGACAGATACACGATTGCCTATACACCCTGGCCTTTTTTTGTGCCCCTAGCGACTTGGGCCCCCTCCGGATGTGGGGGAGGGAGGTGGTGAATTCTGCATGGATACTCCGGCCCGGCTTCGAAGTTATGTCAGACTCGTATACTAACTAAACACCACCTAGAAAGTGGCATGGCTTAGGAAGGCTGTAAAGGCTTCATCTAAGCGACCGCCTGGGGGTAACCACGGCGGCGCAGCACCCTGGCCTTGAAAACGGACGGGTTATTAGTCGGAAATATAGATCCGCTCCTTTGCTGTGCGCATTATGAAAGATGTTGAGAAGCGCTTGGTGCGGAAGGTAAGAATGGCAACCAAGAAAGGGTGGTAGCCCGCAGTGCGCCTGGATTTCCGATGGGATAAAGGAGATGGCGGCAGAGCACACGCGGTTCCTGAGCATAATCGCACACTGACCTGCGGGCGATGCGTGTGCGCGTGCAGCGCCGCCAGCAGGTGCGGCTGCAGCTGCCGCCTTAGCGCTGCGAGCATACTCTCATCCGCGCCCCCCTCCACCGCACCCGCGCCCGCCGCCGCTGCGCTCGGTTCGCTCGCCTCTGCGCACGCGCCCGCGCTCCGCCGCTCTGCAACACACGCACCTCTTTACTCGTTACTCGCTCGTTGGCGCAAACGGTTAGACTTGCTCTCCATTTTTATACTCCTGGTCTTTCAGTACTAATATGTCGCATATACATTGCTATAACGTCACTTATGAAAATAGTATAATATTTCAGGGGACGCATTTGAAAATACAACATCTTATTACAACATATAGTTCTTCTTGACTAAACAAATAAAATGATAATAATGAAACTACACCTTTGAACTTCATTTTAAAGTTAAAGCAATCAAAGTAAAGAGGTAGATTACGTTTATTTTCAGCATTGACAAAAATTACATAAGTGACGTTATAGCACTGTATGTGCGATATATATCACTTCGACATTTTTCTTGTAAAGATCATTAGCATCATATGAAAAACATGTAACTCAATATTTAAGTAGTTAGTTGTACCTTATTATTTTTTTTCTCCTTATTGGCTGTTTCTAAAAATATAGTAAGCTATATGTCTAGACCTTGTTATGTAAATTATGAATGTAACCATTTGTTCCTATTGAATAAATAAAAAAATGTATGAAAAATAGTAGTTTAGGTTTATTATATCTTCATTTATCTTTTTTTGGCAAACAAACAGTCATTTACAAACTTTGATTTTCGACATTGTCAACTAAAAATATGGATGTGTCATCTTGTAGATTACTAATAAATTAGTTCCACTAATTGCTTTCATTATAAAGTTTAAAGAAATAGCGAGAAGTAAAACTTAATTAAAATCAAGTTTACCAATTATGTTTAGAAATATTAATTTAAAAAATATCATAATCAGTAATGAGTAATACGTCCTGAGTGCCTGGTAGATAAATATGTTGGAAGATTCGTTAGACATTAATTCTTTTAAAATAAAAAATATATCTTAAGCCCCTTGCTTGCTTCATGTCTCAAAGGTAAGTTTACTTGTTGATTCCGACTATATCTACAGTCGTTAACATACACCGATCCGCAATGGGTCCGCGTGGTAGGTTATTACCCATTGTTCCTGCGGTATTTACATATACAGGAAAGTTCTATACTCCACATTGAGGGGATTAGTGGATGGGAGTATAGCTAATAAGCTAGCTAGCTAGTTTTAAATTCTGTAATACCAAATTATCTATTAATTTATAAATTATCTATCTACGTAAATAATACTCTAAGATAGGCGACAGGTGTCGTGTCACATGAGTATATTTACGCCGCATGGCAATGGAACGCCGTACAGTTAAGAGCCCTTGTACACCACGTATTTTAAACGCTTTATCGACGCGTGCTCGTATCGATATAAATGCGATAATCACGCCAATCAAAAGCTTGACCATGAATTTCACTTGTCAGTCCACTGCCACGCGCCCCACTCCTCTTAACAGTCCCAATGCTGAGCAAATTGTGAAAAAAATGTCGGAACTCTTAGATAAAAATGCCATTTTCTCGCTAAATAATGAAGCTAGGACCAAACAACAAAAATACTACCGTAAAGCTGATTAAATAAAGGATCCACCACATTATATTTGAATCTCTGTAACTCAAAAATTAATCGTAATTTGAAGAAAACAGCAAGCTACGCGGAAATTTGAATATAGAAGAAATTGCTACCAGGGACTGACGAGGGGTGTTGGCTATCGGTAGCAATTACTATCTTGGACTGACAAGTAGTTATGGGAACATGCATAAATTCAGTCTTCCGCTTGAATCGGTAGAGTCGATGCTAACGCGCATTTGTATCGATTCAAACGCGTTAGACATTCAAAATAATTGCTCTGAAGAATAATAACAAACGCGCGTCGCTAGAGTGTTTGAAACACGAGTCGTGTTCGTTACATTTTTTGTGCGCATCTGCGGGATTTTGAACATGCGCAATGAATAAAATCAGTTGAACGCATGCGTTCTCATGACATTACCTGCCATTTTAAAATTTCATAATAACAGTTTAAAAAAAAGTAATAATGTAACTGTCACTATGAAATTAAAAATGGCAGGTAATGTCATGAGAACGCATGCGTTCAACTGATTTTATTCAATGCGCATGTGCAAAATCCCGCACATGCGCATAAAAAAATTTAACGAACACGTCTACGGTGTGCATAGACCCCAGTAGTTGTGTGATGTGTATGAAAAAATATACTGACTGTTGCGCGCATGCTTATTGTCATGGCGGGGGCGGCGGCGGCGCGTATGTATAGTGTCGCGTCGCATAGCGGTGGGGCGTGGTACGCCGTGCAGCTTGTAGTAAAGGCCGCACGCGTTACACACCATCTCGCCGCGCGCGTCACGTCGCCATATCGTGGTGGTGTGAGTACCGCAGTTGGTGCACGAGATCTCTACTCGCGGCCCGGCGCGAGCGTTGCTGCCACCACCGGCCAGAATCGACGCATCCGTTTGCTCCTTGAATAAGAAAATTATTATGAAGTATGAAGCACAAAAATAAATAACGTAACTTTCTCCAAGGGGAGAAAGTGATAGATAATCGACGAAGTTGCTGTTGCGAAGCGCGCTCTAAATGCACCTAAGATCGCGCTTTCTCTCGAGCGATACATTGTACTTTAAGTTTTCTTTTTCTTTAAGTTTATATGAAAGTGAAGGAGAATTTCTTTTAATAAATTAAATAATAAAAGAACTCATTCTCAATGACTGCTTGAGAGGTATTTTTAGTTCTGGCAGCGTTATTATAAAATCGTCAATATCTCCAACTTATTTAAGTCTGTACTGCAGGTTATCAAGCATTTCTCATTTTTTTAAAGATTAAAATATACATAATTGTTTTTAGTATTTCCTCATTTTAGATATAAGGAAGTAATCACACTTTTTTATTATCATTATTTTATCAATATAAAACAAAATTACAAAGGAATACACATGAAGAATCACTTTGCAAACCACCAAGGTTTAAAGTTAGTACTTTTAAAGCCTACAAATTTTATACAATAAACAATTATTGTATCGAATTTCGAATTCGAAATTCGAAACGAATGGACTACCATTGTCTATACTTTTGACTAATGTTCTCTACATACACGCATACGCGTCTACATCAACGCGAAAGCAGAAGCGTTAGTGCGAGTTTACATGTTGATACTCGATACAATCTACGTAAAATATTACCATGGAGTTTGTATGAGCGCCCCTTTCGGTAATCAAGAACTACGATCCTTCATAGAAATCTGTAATGAGCTCGCTAACGAGTGTCGAATGCGTGAACTCGCACTAAGGTCTCTGAAAATTACGGTATTGAAAATGCCCACTTCTCCATTGGTCCTGATTGACTAATTATTGAACTTCTTCGGAAAGTTTAATAAATTGGTCATAAATGTTGATAATTTTTAGTTGATTACCCGTTTCAAAAAACAGTAATAATGTAGATATCTCTTACATTATATTACTTCAACTATATATTTACTATTAAGTATTGTATTGCTTTTAATAAGATTTGTGATATTTTGTCTCCATAATATAGCATAGAATTTGCCAAGCGCTAACTTTTAAAATTAGAAAAAGTGTCACTTTCCGAAGAAGCCTCTCAGGTAAGGTTGCACTTAAGGGTTCATATTAATTGCATGATACTATTTAGAAACATTCATATAATGATACCAATGTAGTCCGAAACGGGGATGGCCCAACACATGGGAGATCCAGACCATGGTTGAAAACGCTCCATATAAAAAAAACAGCTATGGTGTGATTTCTCCTAAAGTGTTAGTTTTTCAGAAATATTCTGAAAGAAATGGTATTCTGAGGTCTATCGATTGGCATAAAAAAGCTTTATTTTCGAAAAATTTCGAAAAAATGTCCATTGTTATTGGATTTTGAACCAATGCGCGTCGGTGCAAAAGGCAGGATCGCTACCATTGCACCAAATGGTGATTAATAAAATAAATTTGTAGTCAGTCGTCTACTAAAGTTATTAAAGGAGGGAAATATAAAATTAGGATTAAAGAATATTAGGACAATTACATCATGTTAAGACGATGGACTTTAGGATAGGCACTGGTAGTTTAATTCTTACGTTATCACCGGAGGGCTGCGGCCACGGCGCGGTGGCGGGCGCGTCGGCGAGTGCTGGCGGCTGCGCGCGCGCTGGAAAACTCTGTTTCCTACGTGCGGTGCCCGCTGCGTTCGATCCGCGACCTGAGCTCTGCCACTCGCCATTCTAAAAATAATAATTTATGTAATCAACTTCTAAAGTTCTATGTTAAATCGCCCAAGTGAATGCCCAATGGAACTGTCAAAATAAAATGCTTTTATTTACTGGTCAAAACTCTTACCTAACCTAACTAATAAATTTGGGCTTGTAGTAATCTTAATATACATAAATAAAAAAATAAGTAAAAGTCAAATTGTGACGACAGTTTAACTTACTACCTCAGCACGTGTTTCCATCGTTACTGTTGTACTTCTGAGAAATACGTATTATTATGTTACGTATCAGAAGATAATAAGACACTTTTGAATCTTTGTAAAAACGCTAAAAATACCACGCTTACAAATTGTACAAAACCAATAAATTTCATAATTTAGTTATAAGGACTAGGACTATCGACTGTTTCCAATTGCCCGAGACTATGTTGCACCAAAGCTAGCCAAGTTAGTACTAATAATGATGGATTAGATATTACTCCTGCATGCCTACAGCACTATGAAAACAGAAATCACTTGAAAAAAAGAAGTTTAACCCATTATCTTGAATTATAATTTTATAATATATATTGTAATCTTATATCATCAGAATTAACTGTATTTATTACTTATATATTTTTGTTTACAGCTCTAAATATAACCTCTGAAACAACCAGAAGAATAAAATATTTATTCCTATTTTCTATTTCAACTCAAGTACCATTCACTACTGCAAGTTATGATATTATTGACAGAGAAAATATTTACACTAAGAGAATTAGTATGAACTACGTATGCAATGCACAATAAAAGCAAATATTATGTATACCATACATATTATAATAACTAAGCTACATATTACGTAACAAAATTACAATGACAACCTAAGTGTATTGAGAAAATAATATGGCTCCGTAATCGACCTCGAGCAAAAACCGTACAATTTATCACAAAGGGGGCATTAACATAACAACGCACTAAACAATCTAGTTTATGCAGTTATTTTTACTATATTCAGTACAGTACAGTACATAGCTTAGTCGCACATTGCACCTTCAAAGGGAGAAACGCTTCAATGATGAAAAATTAAATTGTTAAATATCACGTGACGGCCGATCACTTTCACCTTTTGGAGAATAGCTACAGCTATGAAGTTAACTTTGCAGATCAATGACATTGAAAATTCTTACAATTTAAAGGTAATAAACAATATATACTAAATTTATATTGATAATGACTATGAATAAAAATTATCTTACATAAAAAAAGGTTGGTCATGTTTATTAAATACACTAATATTATAAAGAGGAAAAATTTTTATTTTTGTATGTGCAATGAATAAACTCAAAAACTACTAAGCCGATTTCAAAAATGCTTTCACCATTGGAAAGCTACATTCACGCTAAGTAATATAGGCCATATTTAATGCAAGAAAAAATTTAAAGAATTTTGTCCACCCGTGCGAAGCCGGGACGGGCCGCTAGTTAAATATAAAAACAAATTTGATTATTATTAATCGGAACAAAGATAGCAGAATGATAGGAAATTAGTAATCGCCAGTATGTGTACTTGATTTACTGCTTTACGAGTATAATAAATAATTTACCGTTTATACGTCGTCTTAAGATTATGTGTTTAGATAAATGATACTAAGACTACCGGCCTACATCTAAAGAATTTTAGTAATTGGCGATGCAAAAGTATTGTTTTAGGTCATCCGGATATCTTACCGGCGAGACTGCTCCGTTGAGTGGTTGTTGCATTGTAGCCGTCAAGGGCGATGTAGTAGCCCTCAGTGGCGAAACCGTCATCCCTAAGTGTTTGCTGTTGATCAATCTCTTTAACAATTGCGTCGCTTCACCACCGCGGCCTGTTGTTTAAATAATATAAATAAATATAAGTAAATAATTAAGTGAAACTATAGATAGAAATATACAATACAAGATGTGACATAGTAAATTGCAATTATCAAAAATGAAAACTGTCAAGCATTATCTGATCTTCATTTTTCGAGTAATGACACATTATCACGCACATCATTGATGATTTTGAAAACTGTAGAAATGTTAATGACCGCATAATGCAGAGATGATCATCGGGCATATAAAATCTACATTATAAGTGGAGTTCAATCTGTGCGCGGTTAAGATCAATTCAGTTTAAAATTGCGAAGGCTAGGGGAATCTTTTGTGGAGGTACTTCCTTGGTTAGGTATACAAATAAAATCACGTTGGTGATTCTAGCTACATGAACAGTCATTAACACCCTCAATTCAGAGTGGGCCCGTGTAGTGGATTATGTACGACCCATTCATAACATTAATATTCGAAAACCATATGGTCTTAATTTATTTAGTGTAATTATTGGAGAATAAATTGTATGTTTATAATAATAAAGAAATATTATTTCGTTTTCAACTAATTCAAAATATTTATTCACATCATGTCACAACAGATTGTAATATGTGTATAACACCAACGTGTTTTATACCTATCAAAGGAGTACAAATTAGTTCGGTCCGTTTTCAAAAGATGACTCTGGCTGTTATGAATATTGAATAGTAACAGCTGATGTCGATAGTTTTAGGAAGGTTAGACATCTGTCAATAATATTCAGTTCATATTGCTTCGAGTTTTTTTTAAAAAACCTTGTTTTTCACTGTGTTAATTATGAGCAATTTAGAGTTAACTAAGCAGTATTTGCGGGAGGTTTTAGTTTTCTGTTTTAATTGGAAGAAAAGTGCAGCTGAAACGCATCGAATGCTTGTGGAAGTTTATGCTGACAATGCTACAACTGATAAATCATGTAGGGAATGGTTTCGACGTTTCAAGAATGGAGATTTCAGCGTTGAAGACAAGCCTCGCTCTGGACAACCAAAAAAATTCGAAGACAAACAGTTGGAGGTATTGCTCGATGAAGATCCGAGTCAAACGCAAGAGGAGCTTGCAGAATCTTTAGAAGTGACACAACAAGCAGTTTCTGTACGATTAAAATCCATGGGAATGATTCAAAAGCAAGGCAATTGGGTTCCTTATGAACTGAAACTGAGAGATATTGAAAGGCGATTTTTCACTTGCGAGCAGCAGATTCAAAGGCAACAAAGAAAAGATTTTTTACATCGAATTATTACTGGGGACGAAAAATGGGTATTCTATGATAACCCCAAGAAGCAAAAATACTACGCTATGCCCGGTCAATCGTTGCCATCCACCTCAACATCAACACCAAAGCCGAATATTCATGGTTCGAAGGTCTTGTTGTGTATCTGGTGGGACCAAAATGGTGTTGTGTTGCTATGAGCTGCTACAACCTGGCGAGACCATAAAGGGCGATCGGTGTAAGCTGCAATTGATCCGTTTTTCTCGTAATGCACGGTTGTGCATTACGAGAAAAACGGCCGGAATACAAGCAAAGACATGACAAAGTTATTCTCCTGCATGACAACGCTCGGCCTCATGTCGCAAAAGTCGTGAAAAAATATTTGGAAACGCTCAAGTGGGATATTTTGCCGCACCCGCCGTATACTGCGGACATTGCTCCTTCTGATTACTGGTTGTTCCGACAGATGCAGCACGATTTGGCAGGTCATCGGTTCACTTATTTCGCAGAAATCGAAAATTGGCTTCTAACTTGGATCACCTCAAAAGACGAGACATTTTTTCGAGAGGGAATTCAAAAACTGCCTAAGAGGTGGGAAAAAGTAGTAACTAGCGATGGACGATACTTTGATTAACCTTTTAATTTCTTTTTATTTTGAAATAAATGCCTTTTTTACCACAAAAAACGGACCGAATTAATTTGTACTCCAATACATTGCAAAATAATGAATGATTGTTTAGCTATGTGTGAGCCATGACATATACTGCATTATCTATTTACAATAAAATATTTATTTGCTGTAAAAATACACTGTTACCTGATATTTTATTGTCTGAAATATAACTATATTCTGTAATTATATTTACACATTTATTTACGCAATGATAATAAGATCAAATTATTAATATTTAAGCTTGTAGTCATGTAATTTATACACGAGTTGATACCGTTTTGTCTATGTAGAGCTTGCCAGAGGGACTCCTTATCGTTTTCATTGTCATGAATAGGTTGTGGTGATGACTGCGTTGAACGCGCTGATTGCGTCTCTTCAGGGTCGTCCTAGAAAAGACAGTCAAATATTTTTATAACCTCAATAAAGAAGTACAGGGTGGGCCAAAATTTTTCCAAATAGCAACATGAAATGTTTCGAAAACCGTTGGGGAGAGGGGCGCGCGGGAAACTATGCTTTGCTTCATACAATTTTAGTCAAGATGAAGCGCTTTACGGGACAACAGCGTGCTTTTTGTGTATTTTTTTTTCAAAAACAATGATTCCTACGTTCCTATACAACGCCTGTTTAGAATTTAATACAGATTACGCCTCGTGAGTGTCCAAATGTTAATTTAATTAAAGCTTGGGTCGAGAAGTTCGACCAGACGGGATCGACAACTAATATTAAACAAACAGGGCGGCCACGTTCAAGATGAAGCGATGAGAACATTCGAGAGGTTGAGATTTCCGTACGGAACAATCCAGAATCATTTACGCGTAAACGTTCGACAGGTCTGGTAATACCAAAACTAGTCTACGGCGGATTTTGCATCTGGACCTCAAACTGCATCGATAGGAGCTTCAAATTGTGCAGGAGATGAAACCAAATGATTACATTCAACATAAGTTATTGGCTGACACTATGCTGGAGCAATTCTCTAGCCTTGAGAATGTATTGTTTACGGACGAGGTCCATTTTTACATCAACGGGCGCGAGAATAAGCACAATAGTCGATATTGGAGCAGGGAAAACCCTTGCCTTTAGCACCAAAAGCCACTTCATTCACCTAAAACTACAGTATGGGCTGCCATATCAGCAAAGGGCATAATTGGTCCGTATTTCTTAAAAAATGAAAGTAATCAAGGAAATAATGTAATTTTAAATTCAGCAGAATACGTCAAGATGTTGCGAGATTTTTGACGAAGCAGTTGCATGAATTTTCCACATTCTTTTTATTGCTTTATGTTTTGTTTTTGTCATTTTAATATTATCTTTTTCATCAAGATTAAAAGCTACAGTAGCTTATTCTTAAAATGGAATTTTCAATGACAATTTTTTCATTGAAATATTACAATATTTTCACGATTCAAGACTGACACAACTATAAGATTCGCGTATTATAAATATATTTAAAAGACTGATCAATGGGTTTCACCTAATACTTCACGTACACTATAAAACGATAATATTTTTATTTTCTTTCGGTACACATTTTATACCCTGTATATTTTTACATTTATAGGATATTAAATGCAATGCCGGATTTACCTCAGACGGGGCCCCAAGCAACAACTGATTTTTGAGGCCCTCGTTTTAATATAACCCCCCCCCCCCCCTCTCCTTTTGAAATAACAAAAAACAGATCAATTTTTCAAAATCAATATATTATTTGAACCATCTCCATTACAACTTCTTTCTACATTTTTCAGTAGCAAATTGGTTAATAATATCATCAAAGTGAAGTTCTCGAAGCTTGTCTTTTTCGATAAACAGTAGGCTTAAATCACTGGCTTTTTCTTGGCCCATCGAAGAATTGAAAATGTCAATGTCATTTTTATTTTATTTCAAAAATTTTTAATATTTTTAGTTACTTTTACATTTTCAAATAAGTTTTAATTTTTTTTCAAATTTTGCTCAATCATGCAATTGCTTCCTTTGCTTCCTGGTAAATCCGCCACTGATTAAATGAGTAGACTAAGTTAGTTTTAATTAAAAAAGTTAAGTAAGCGATGGACAATTTTCGTGATAACTTATCATTTAAAAAAACGTTGTTTATACTTAATTACACATAAAACTGTACCAATGGCGGACTTAATGCCATTCGGCATTCTGTACCAGTGAACCGGAGAGCTGATTAGAGAAACAGTAAAAGACGTTGCTTACTTATTATATTCGTATTCTAGACTTACCTGCGACATCTGAGAGATATCCATTTGTAATCTATCTGGATCTGAACCACTACTGCTTTGACTACATTCCTCATAAACTGACGAGTTATCTTTTGATGTTTTTGTCTTACTAGATGATCTACCAAATACGGTCGGCTTGTATTCTTCCGTATAACTTGATGATTTGTCACGGGTTAAGTTATTGTGAAAGTACGAAGAAGTATCTCGGTCCATGTTTTCATTCTGGTTTTCGAGTTCAGAAGGCTCGTTTTTAACCGATCCGTATAATGAGAGATCCATTTCTTTATTGTCATGGTCGTCGTTACTACTGGGACTCTGAGCATTTTGTGACACATTGTACATTTTGTACTGATCTTCTTGGTATTCATGTGAGTATTTGACATCGCTGGAGTTGAGAGAGTGTGTTCTGTCTATGACATTAGTATAGTTTGGAGAAAACTTTTGAGATTCTTCGTTCTCCCGCTGCGCAACGGCCACCGCCTTAGTAATAATGTCGATGACTGCGTTGCAATGCATTACTTCTCTCGCCCGTTCCGGGGGAGGTATGCTTGGCACACTCTTAAACATTATATGTGGTTCATCCTCTGGTTTTATGGTATACTTTGTAGGGTCATTATGTCTTATTGAAAGTAGTGCCACCGCCGCTTGCCGGCTCTCAGAATTTTTTAACTCTTCCGTGGAATCCGGTGAGCCCATCTCTTCATATTTATGTTTACTTTCATGTTCATACACGTTATGGTTAAGTGGTTTGATGATTTCCTCTAATTTAGCCGCCGTCACGTTGAGGATTTCCTGAAAACAAAAGATACTTATGAATGTTTGAAGAGCAAACGCAACGCTAGATGCACGATAACAAAGACGTCAGCCAATGAGGCGTTCGCTCATTTCTTGTCACTCGTGATATCCGTAGCCTCCTAGTCGATAAGATAACAGCATACAGTTTCTATGATATTAATGCAGTATCTTTTTTATTTCAAAGAAAAATGTACTTTCCATCTGTGCGCGAAGTAAGTAAATTAAGACCGAAACAGGAACACTGCACAAGTTTTGTGAGTTTTCTGCATAATACTTATTTCTTTTTGTAGGTGGTAGTTATAACGTGCGTCTTGATTTTATCAAGCTGGGCACATGAGGCCAACGTGACAAAAACTTGTGATATTACCAAACACGATGACAACAATCTCACAATAAATTGTTCCAGAAGGGATTTCGACACTATTCCGCAATGGCCACTGGAAATAAGTCAAATAGATAAAGGTACAGGATAATTAAGTAAGATTGCACCATTTATCAGTAGCACTTGATACCTCAAACTTTGTTGTAGAATATATACAAAAGATTACATGAAATAAACAACAAAAACATTGTACGGAAAATACAATAGCAACATATCCCTATTTACTTTGGGATTGATTTCAGGTTTGAATAGAATATTTGAAACATGTTTGTCTTTACCACCTTGCCACCTGTGGCTTGTAAATCTTATATGGGACTTCTCCTCTGGCTGCTACCCATTATCTATACTTCCAACTATATAGCGTTATTGAATAATACTTAGGTTTGTTTCTATCAACCGTTCTAATGTTATTTTCCTTACCTAGGGACAACAAAATTTCAAACGCTC
Source organism: Calamotropha paludella (assembly GCA_927399485.1). NCBI lineage: Eukaryota > Metazoa > Arthropoda > Insecta > Lepidoptera > Crambidae > Calamotropha > Calamotropha paludella. Next base: position 19,199,510 of record OV656812.1, read on the forward strand.
GGTGAATTTTCTGCCAAGCAAACTTGAATTTATCATAAGCATCATCCATTAGCAAATAATGTATAATGAAGAATTAATTTGAATAATATAACAACAGCAATATTTGGGAAATATAGGGAGCTATTTGTATTCTAACAATAAGTAAGGCACTCACATCGAATTCTTACAATATGAATAAAATTTCAGATAACAGCCGAATTATTTGGCCGCATTAGGTTTGAAGTCATTAAATCAGCTTATACCTATGCGATTAGGTTGCCTATATATATTTCTAAGCCACCACGGTCTTAGCTATTGGTGGTGGTTGCGGTATGTTTGTAGTAGTTGAGTGTCAAATATGAAATGAGTAAACATGTGATGTACTAAGCAAGACGAACAATTTCAGATGGACACGTGTTGATAACATTATTTAATAACAACATCGCAAATGTGACTGAGCTGCCGGCTGTGCCCGGTGCCCGTATTGCAATCAGCTTTAAGCATAACAGGATTGTTGAAATAGAAAAGGACGCGTTCAATAACTTGGAACGATTAGTCTACTTGGATCTTAGTAAGAATTCTCTATCAGGTTAGTTCTACCTACACTAATTCATCAGGCAAATTTCTCAAAAAGGTATAAATGTCACAGTTATATTACAAATATATATATTTAATATAGTCGAATTTAATAGAATAATAAATTAACCGAAAATAATAGCTCTGTAAGAATTCAGCTTAATCATTTGGTTATTTGATCAAGCGACGGAAAAAAATAGTATTTGTTCAGTAGGTACTGCAGTACTGCGTACTCGTGTTGATGAAATATTGTTGTTTGGCACTGAAAATATATAACAAAAGAACTAGTGATAAAAGTGATAGACTTTTTAATAGTTATAAATAAACAAACGTGTTTTCACCGTTTCAATATCTGAATGTTGATTTGCCAATGACCTCGGCCTCACAAAAATCGCACCTCTTAAAATTATTTTGCAGACCAATTTTCCCTAATTAATTACTATTATAAACTATGATATATCAATAAAAAGATCAAAAAATCATTTTTCAATTCAACCAAAAATTTAAACTAAAAAAATATACAATTATATCAATAGCCTAAACTTAATAACCTAGTGTCCCCCCCCCCCCCCCCCACCTTGCCCTAATGACGGCTTCAATCCGTTTCCTCATAGACCTAATCAAAGTGATAATGGTTTCCTGTGCAATCTTCCAAGGTGGCATTTTGAAGATCTTATAGGGTGGTTGGAGCAGGGTCACGTGCCCGAACCTGTCGTTTCAAGTAGTCCCAAAGATGCTCTATCTGGTTCGGGTCTGGACTTTGCGTTGGCCATCGCATAACAGTGATCCCGACCTCTTGCAGGTAGTCACGAACAATTATAGCAGTGTGCGAGCAAGCATTGTCATGCATTAGAGTGAACCCATGACCGACAAAACCGGCATACGTGACAACGTGCTCTTCTAGGATCTCTGTGATATAATGATGAGTTGTTAAAGAGCCTTGCCCGCGACCACCTCCAGTCCGGGAAAGGCATACAAGGTCGGTTTTGCCATCGATTGACATGAACATGCACGAGCTGCCTCCGTATTCAACCGTCTCTTCAATACAGGCTTGCGCAATGCTTTCCCCCCGTCTTCTGTATACTCTTCTACGCCTGTAGTTACAATAGGCATATTCTTGTCTGAGAAGAGAACAGTCCTCCACTACTCTATTGTCCAGTCTATGTAGCCGGTTTCTTTGGTTTTGTGCAGTCAATTTCGAACCAGTAGCAGCTGTGTGGGCTCTTTCTTTTCTCGCAACCTTCTTCTTATAGTGAAGACGCTTACTGTTGCCCCTCGAGCTGAGCGGAGCTGCTGTTAAAGCTCTACAGCGATGGCGAACCGATTTCACAATGATAAAGAGACGATAAAGCGATCGTCTCTTTTAGAGGTACATCGTTGTGGCCTGTCCCTGCAGTTTCCTCCAACCTCTGGCGCACTCGACGGACTGAAAAACGGCTTAAATTAAGTTGCCGAGCAACATCACACTGTCGCATGTCCGATTGCAGTAGAGCGATTATTTAAGCAGCTTCTTCAAGAGTAATATCCATTTCTGAGTATTTCTTGTAGGTGTTCTTGTAAATGACATGTGTTCTCTTTAACGTCTAAAGAGCGAATGATACAGATAAGATTTTTTTTCCCCTCCGGACGCGGGGGAGGGAGGTGGTGAATTCTACATGCGATACATCGGGCCGTCCCGAGAGGTTATGTCAGACTCGTACTCACTAAACACTACCACGAAGATGCCTTTAGCCTTTGAAGCTCTACAGGCTTTGTAGAAACGATCGCACCCAGAGACAGGGCGACGCAGTCCCAGATAAGACAGTTAGCGGCCCTTTTATAGCCTTTTAAAGTAGCGCAATCAGCAGTAGGGTGTTGAACCAGTAATCACTTTGACGTCCCGTATTCAAGTCGTTATTTATTAAATAATAAAAAAAGGTAATTTTTCTTTATACCAATGTTTCTTTATTACTCATATTGAAACATTCTTCTTTTATAAAGTCATAAATATGATAGAAGTAATATCCTCTTTTACGAATATAATATAATATATAATACATTTAAATATTATAATTGTGGCAATAGCTGTTTTAAATTCACGACTAGTCGTGACTAAAATGACGATGAGGTGACTAGAAAAAAATATATTTTCAAATTGAGCAAAATGAAACTGAGAAACTGTGTATTACCAATTTAATTAATTTATTTTATTGAAAAGACACACAAACAGATTACAGACTAGATAGCACACATTTGCAAGAGCAAACATTACTTCAACAGTCAAAACAGTAACACAATATAATAACTGTAGTCAATTAATGTACATGATTAATGATATACGCACTACATGCAGTGCATTTAGACTTGTTTCTTGTTTATTAGAATCCAATTCGTTACTACTATTGATTTAAAGAAATAATTAGTTTTAGAAACTTTGTTTGTGATAACTGACTTAGGTATACAAAAATTTTAGGGGATGTTTTAAGAACTGAAATATTCCGAGGTCCATATAAGAACAACAACTACAGCGATATCGCTTTGGAAACCCTGAATCTTGGTTACAACAAGATACATTCGCTGGATAGATATCTGTTCCAGTACACACCGAATCTAACACGGCTATATTTGAACAATAATCCCATTGAGATACTTGACCACGTTACGGTCCTTGCAATATCAAGCGCAAAAAATTTAGAGGTAAGTTATATATTTTTATAGCTGGTACAGTTAGCATTAGAAGTAACAACAGTTTAGTATGTATGCCAATTAATTATTGCCTACATTTAGTATTGTTGTAACAAAATAATTGGTATGTCATGGTACTAGTGTAAATGTAAATTCACTAAGGTTGAAATTCTTGGGGTTAAAGAAAGAAACAGCTTTAGAAAGGCTGTCATAATCAAAAACAATTCATTGATTTTTTCTGATGTTGTCTTCTTTTTTATTTTTAATTTATAAATATATTTTCTTTGTTATAAATATAGATATGCGACTTAAGGGGATTGGTATTAATAAGATTAAAATTTACTTGCTTATTTGCCAAAAAATGCGGAGAACAATAAGTTTCCTTAAAGATGGCATCATGTTTTTGAAAACGATCGGGATTAGTAGTATTTATTATGACGTCAAACAACAGTAGTTTATTATGACTTGACTTACGGTTTATTTTTCATTGTTTACTTTATATCGTGTTTCGTATCTGAAGCCAAAGTTGATGATGAAATTTACACGATAAATTTTGCTTTTCGTGTGCTTAATAATAACAAATAGGAACTTTTTGGCGGCTTGAAACACTAAGTGCTTAAATAGCAACTTTTTGGGGACTATCCATTTTGAAAGATATCTAGAAACTAGACAGCTTATTACAGATTTATAGTTACGTATAAGAAAGATATGATTTGAACTGTCTATATTATAAGTACTAGAAACAATAGAGCAATATATATATACACTCCTAATCTTAACAACTTGACTGTTTTATTTATGTTGTGTCGCTTGGGAATTTACGCCATGATAGAATATCTACGACGCCTGATAATGTTAAAATATAGTGAAAAGAGTAAGAAAAGATCTTTGTAAGAGGTTCAAACCGAAATAATAAGTTAAAATAAACTGTATCTATTTATATCTCGGTATCTATGTCGCGCGCCATTTAATTGTTTTGTTACGAGACTGTTTCGTGTTTTTTACTTGGGTATCAAATATCAACTGTATCAATGAAAGCCATAATTATTAAAAGGGCTGGCGGAGTCTAGTACCAAGAGAGTTCTTATGCTAGAACACAATTTTTACTTACAATTACATAATCTGTGCCTCAAATCAATAATCAATTTCCACAGTAAAATCCACAACAACGGGTTTGCGGGTCGAATTATTTTTCTTACTGTTTCGTTTTATTCGAACCAGAATATAAAAAAGAAACATTATTGATTAAATATGAATTAAGTAATTAATCTTTTAAATACTAATGCAACCTTAACATTACTGTAAGTCTTTTTCTTCGTTGTTTTGAAGACTCTTCTGAAAGCGGTTGACACTTAATTCTTGTGAATATCTATAATTATCGATTTCACAAAATAAATAGCAAAGAAATACAAAAAAGACAGATATTTATTGTTTATAGTTTATAAGGAATGAATGATATTTATTTTCTTTATAGTTTAAAAGGAATGAAAATATGATATCTTTATAAGCTTTGTGTAATCTTTAAATGACTTTCAAATTTTATTAAAAAAAATGATTTTAATTTCTATTACTATTTACCGTCCAGCAAGGTCCTCATCATCACTCCCTTCGTGACTATTAGCCTGGCAAAATCGGGTAAACCTACCGAATGGCACGGGGTCTAGTCAAGTGTTTATAATAAAGATTTTTTTAAATTAATAAGCATGTCTGGTTTCAAGCTACTTTTGAACAGCGTAATATTAAGTGTCTCGAGATTTTATGTTGCACGTAATGATTCGTTTAGGAATAAGCAAATTAGGCCACTTTATGTATACGCCAACCAAGACCGTTTTCGATTATTTTCACAAATATAAATATTAAAGAATATCTGCATATTTTGTCATATTTTACATTATTAGATTAAAAGGTCCGGCCCTTCATCTACGATAAGATATAATATACTTTGTACTTTTAATTCTCGTTAACTGGTTTAAGTCGGAAAAGTAACAAGTGTTTAAAGATCGATCTTAGGTTTTCAGCGATCTAACATGCTGCCCTCTGTTACACCGTTGTGAATGTGTTAAATGATTGTAATATTAATCTAGTAGATGGTTACTTTGGATCTGTTAATTATTGAGAACTGTTCAACATTATTTGAATCTTGTCTAACTCCACTATAAACGTGAAATTATAGTGGAGTTAGACAAGATTCAAATAATGTTGAATTCAGTGAAATCAAAATGTTCTCAATAATTAACAGCTCCAAATTAACCATCTACTAGATTAATATTACAATCATTTAACACATTCACAACGGTGTAACAGAGGGCAGCATGATAAGATCTATTCGTTCAATAATGGACGAAAAACCGGCTGTTAGATAACAGACATCAAGTAAATATAGCTTCAGCGACTTTGACTTAACTGCAATTTAACTACGGCATGTTTCAGGTCTTGGATTTGTCGCAGACAAACATAGATAATATACCGCTGGAAACTTTTAAAGGCCTTAAGAATTTACAGCAGCTCGACTTATCCGGCAACAAGTTTATTTCGGTACCAGAAAGTTTAAGCCTTATTGGCAGCAGCTTGAAATATCTTACTTTCAATGACAATCCTATCGTAGAACTCAACGATGACAGTTTCATAGGTAAGTCAATGATTTAAATATCTCGATTGCAAAGAACCCTGATGATTTTCTTTTATAAAAAAATATGAAACATAATATTAAAATACTTTATTAATAATATAATCTCTTCGTTTTTGGCACACGATAATTATTGTGGGTTCTTAAGAATTTATTTATTAATGTTGTTATAATTATTTTCATTCATAATGCAATAGCTGCATATAATAAAGTTATGCGCCATTTTATCTGTTATCCTGTCTGTTGATATAGGTAGTACAAATAATCTGAGTTATTATTAATGTATGGTTTTACTATGTATTCGAACAGTAAACCCTTTTTTATTAATAAATTAATAAGAAAAAAAAATGTTTATTATACTGTAAAGCCGCTAGAGGTCAGAACAACATCCCAATAACAAAAAAAAATATCTTTTCTTAGGATTAACGAACTTGGTAGAGCTGGAAGTGGCTGAAAACGACTACTTAGATGAAGTAAAACGAAGCACATTCACACCGCTCAAGAACTTAAGAGTGCTTCACTTGTGTCACAATCGGAATCTCAGATATATAAGTCATAACGCTTTTAGAGGCTTAAAAGATAAATGGACCTTGAAAGAAGTAAGTATGAAATCAGTATACATCAGATATTTATAAGAATGTAGATGTACTATATATTTTTAATAATATAGTACAATTTTTAACAATATAGTATTCGGGCGTCATGTTACGTAACGGTTTAAGTACTTACTATCAGGCACAAAAAGGAATAATCATCAGAGAATAGTATAAATATATCATTTAATAAAACCGTAAATAATTCTTAAATTGTGATTTTTGTGATCGTCTATAATATTTTACATTTTTAAACGTCTTGCATAAAAGGTACGAACTTATTTTTTTTTTCTGCTAAGAACATAATTTAAAAATGTTGTATGTATTTAATAGAAATGCTTAAAATGTATAATAGAAATGTCGAATTTTAACAACTGGCGACTGCATTTTAAAATCTATAATAATAATAATAATACATAATTAATGTTCCAATGGTGTCTCAATTTCTGTCTGTATTTTCTTATAGGCATGTAACGACGACCGTTTGGTGCAACGGTAGCCATCCTGCCTTTCGCATCAACGGTCCTGGGTTCGAATCCCGGAAAGGGCGGATGTTAGTATGATGAATACGAGCATTTGTACCTGAGTCATAGGTGTTTATATATATTTCTATGAATATTACATATCTATTATTATTCTTATTTATTTATTATATATCATGACACTAATAATATAAAACCGACCAAGTGCGAGTCAGACTCGCGTTCAGAGGGTTCCGTACATACTTTTAATTAAGTAAATTATGAAAGTATCGAACATTGCTGTAACGAAAAGATAAACTGATCGAGGCACAAACGTAACTTTGGCGTTGGAACACTGTTGTCCCCATACATCGATATAGGTCGCGGTTAGTTTACCAACTGCAAATAAGCTTATACTCGCAAAATAATATTTGTTTTGTGATGCAAATACATATTCACAATTTTTGGATTTTTCTCTTTACTTGACAAGATCTCTTCATGGTGTAAAAGAAGTCTTTAGACTTCTAAAATAAATTTAAAAGAGTTTAAATTTAAAACAGATTATATAGCGGTTTAGTGAAAAATTGTAGTTATTTTACTACATAATAAAAATACACTAGAAGTTCAAAGGATTTTACTTTGTCTTAAAACATCAGGTATAATAACTACAAATTTTCACTAAACCGCTATATAATCTGTTTTAAATTTAATCTCTTTAAAATTTATTTCCTATAATGATAATTTAAATAACATTGCTGCTTTACATTTGATCCAGTTTTGGGATAAATTTTGCAATAAACACAACATGATTGATATCTAAACACAATGAAATCATTAATCAGCTGACCCCAATTATGTAACTGCCCTGTAAGCAAATATAAATCTGGGCCATATCGAGAAGTGTATTAAGTAGGTGGCACATGTTTTTGTTATCTAATTTATTTAGTATTTATTTATTACTTGATTAACCATTTTCTTAGCTTATCATCGACCGTTATATAGTTGATTAAACTAACATATTGCAATTACAGTATTTGCTTGGCATTCAAACCGAAATAAAATATTAGTATTGATTTTTACAGGACAGCCAGTGATAAATCTATACTGCTCATTTTGCTGGATTTGTTCTGACTTAGGTCATAGAATAGGTATCATTTTAATTTATAACATCGCAACGCGTGGCCGGTCAGCTAGTAAATTATAAATTCGAAGAGTTCAGTCAAATACCGACAAAAATAGGTAAAAACTATGATACAGTCAGGTAATGAATAAATGTTTATTCTTTTTAGGGTTTCCGTACGTGAAACCGAAAAAACGGAACCCTTATAGTATCGCTTTGTTGTCCGTCCATCTGTGTGTCTTTCAAGACCGTTCTCGGCAACGCGTGGAGGTATCGAGTTGAAATTAAAACCATGTATGTACTTAAGTCTACAGTCCCTCAAAGTGGTGAAAAAATAAACATCTAAATTAATGTAAAAGATACGGCCGCTTATGCCGCAAGAAACGTATATTTCGACACTTTCAAGAGTTCATTTATAGTGTATATTCCGTTGACCTAGAATCATAAAATTTGGCATGATGTAATTTCATGTAGCACAAGTAAAGAAAACACTCCGAGAAATCATCACACTTATCGGATGATAAGTACGCTGAACATTGCGTAAAGAAGTCTGGACATACTTTGAACTTCTAGTGTATTTTTTATTATGTCGTTTAGACTTCTTTTCCACCATGAAGATTTCTTCATCGGTGAATAGGATATTTTTCAGATCGTTTCTCTCCGAAAGGTTCCGTTTCGTTCAGTCGAGATTTACGGAGATGCTCTATTAAATAATGCGCTTATCGTCGACTTTAAAACCAGATTTTAATACCATATTTGATCATCATGTTCACCAATATCCGCTAAATAAACATGTGTGGAAAGGATTTCTTTTGAGTCTTATAAGGATTTATACGAATTCGCTCTTTAGTAATTTTGATATTGGCGGGCGTTTTTAAGGATAACGGATGGTGACATCTTATAGGGAAGACCCTACAGAGCTAGTCAATTTATATCTTTTTATAATATAATAAACAACATTCCTGCTACATCTTAAACTTTAAATTTTATGAAATATCTGCATTGGTTTTTCCCATTTATAAACAGTGACATTATGTTCGCACGCCAATATTTATTTGGCGCTATTTTCGCGCAGGATAAAATTGTTTTAAAAAATTGTATTTACATTACTACTTTTTCTACGTTTCTACTTATGCAAATACGTGACAGAAAACCTCCATTACTGCCCAGCTAGCGCGGTCGTACAGTCTGTTCATCCTAGCTTGTCCTATTTGGTAAACAATCTTGGCACTCCTTTTTATTGGAAATGCAGCATTAAAAATCAACTGATAACTAGATTCAATGAGTTTTAGTCTATAATAACGATTTGTTGTAATAGATTATTGACTTTGTTATTATCTTATTTCTAAATGGGTGATTTTGTTAAAAAGTTCTGCCAAGATTGTTTACCAAATGGGACAAGTTAGAATGAACAGACTTTAAGCAAGGATATGAAAATCCTTTAACTATCTGCTGACCTTTTTATTTCGAGTTTATTTATTTTCACTATAAAACGAAAACATAAATACCAATAACCAAAAAGTTCTTATTTCGAAATAAATAAGATATACAGGTTGCCTGGATTTATCTCCATAGTTTATATTCTAAATTTAAAAATTACAATTTCTCCATATTTATTTAAAATTCTATTTTAAATGATCTATGTAACTGAAGTATACCCTTAAATATATCCAATGTGACATCTAGTAATGTCATGATGATTTTATAATGATACTGTCAGAAGTTAAAAATGCTGCCTAGAAATAAAAACGATAAAGTAATTGTTATGATTTCATGCAATCGAAAATTGAGAAATATGCAAAATATATCATATAAACATACAATAATTAAATTATTTATTTTATTTCTCTCGTTGCTGTCGATTAAATTACTTTGTATTACCCGAGAGAAGGTCGATTCCAGATTACCGAGGGTGCTTTTAAAACCCTTCGCTTAGCTTTTCGATAATCGGTGGCTTCCCCTCGGTGAACAATGTATTATTACACAATTCATTGCTCGAAATTATCAATTTAAAAAGTTCGAAGTAGGCTGCTACTTTTTGTTTATTGTAGATAGAAACGTCGGTGTGTACCTTTGTACAGAATTATTATATTACTCATACTTTCTTGGACACAAAAAAATTGAACATGATGCTATCACTTTAATAATAAATAGTTTTACTACTGAATTTCTGTGACAGTTTAACTATTTGCAATTAATCAATTCGTTCCTACATACAATTACCAGAAACGAAGGCTACGAGCTTGATTTACGTGAAAAATGAAGATAGTTTTATTCTGGGTAGATTTTCCTAAAACTTAATTTGAAGGATTTAAAAATGACACGGCTCCGGTGGCTAACGCCACACGCAAAAGAAAGTGATGGCACGACAGGCGTGCCATCAGCGACGAATCGGTTAAGCACAGATACTACAGATTTATTCCAGAGATACTGAGACGAAAATGATCACTTGCTTAAAATAACAACTATTTTTGTCGACCTCCATAGCCGAGTGACTTGCATACCGGTTTTCATGGTAACGATACTCCGTGGACCCGGGTTCGATTACCAGGTGGGTCGATGTACAAAATAAACTTTTCTATATTGGCTCGAGTATGGGTGTTGTGGTACCACCATTGTTTCTAAATTCTATAACACAAGTGTGTTAGCTACTGAACTTCGGTTCAGAACAATGTATATTATGATATTGTCTAACAATAAAAATTATGAATTAAAAAAATATAAGATACTAGCTGACCCGTTAACGCGTTGCTATGGTAACGTTAATTGATACAATGGAAAAAGAGCGGAAAAAAGAGCGGACAGACAAACAACAAATTTGTGATCTTAGATTATAGACTAGCGGCCCGTCCCGGCTTCGCACGGGTGGACAAAATTCATTAATTTTTTTCTATTATTTAATATTTTTCCGTTAGCGCCATCTAGCGTCCGGTAGATGAACTACTTGCGGTTAACGCGTTGCTATGGTAACGTTTTATTGATACAATGGAAAAAGTGCGGGATAAAGAGCGGACGATTGGTTTTGATCCTTAAGATGATTGGTTTTGACCCTTAATGCAAAACATATGGTTGTATATATTTATTTATTGTCTATTGATTAGTATTCATGACACAAGCTCTGAATAGTTTGAAACTAAATAATTGGACATTTTGTTTTCGTGATAAATTTGTTGCATTAATGGGTGTTTATATATATAATTTATATATATTTATCACATTCATCGTCTTTAACACAAGACTCTCCTGGCTAAATTGGGCTAGGGTGGGCGTGTAAGATATATTATACCATCAATATTTATTTACTTAAAAATTAATTAGGCTTATATTATGTTGCTTTATTAATCAACCATTTTGTTAAATCAGGTATATTTGGATGACAATGACTTAAGTGAAATATCACCAGATTTGATGCCGTGGATTAAGCTGGATACTTTGGGTATGACAGGCAACAGTTGGCTATGTAACTGCGACCTTGTTGATATTGTAACATTACAAGGCGCTGGAGACAAGTTTAAAATTGGAGAAATCCCATAGTAAGTGTATTTTTAATATTCTTGAAAGCTTTGTTAAATCACTGCAAATTTTTAATATTGGACACCTAAGCCATAAGTACAAGGCAGAATTCGAAGTGACCAAATGATATATACTAAATTTAATCATCATCAGCCTATTAATGTCCCCATTGCTGGGACACATACCTTCCTTTGTTGATGAAAACACTTGTTTAGAAAAATGGGCTATAATCCACTGTCTACGAGAGTAGCCCATTACAAATTGTGGGTACTAGTAACAGATGTACCTGGGACCAATGTCTAAACTCATTTAGCCATCCTCACGAAAGTGATTGTATATTTGGAATCTCAGGCAGAATGCACTTATCACTGTGCCATATAGCCTCTCTAGAGAGACTTATAGTACTTAGAAGATATTGGGTTATTATCAACATGCCAATTTCAAAGTAACCTTCAGGCAGTATATTTATTTACTGATTTTGTCTCATAAAAAAATATATATATAGTTTTCAAAGTAAAAATGGTACTCATAATATCTTCATAACATAAACTAATGATTATTTGTATTCTTTATTTCAGTTGTGCTGCACCTCTTCGTTTAAGTGGCGAGTTTATTACTAACATAACTCTTTCACTGTGTCCCACATTTGACAAAACATTTTCTAATAAAAAGGGATTTAGTTTAACCAATCTAAAGCCAAAACAAGTTCTATGGAGCATATTTGGTGTGGCTATAGTGGTCTGCATAGGAATGGTCATTGGATGGTTATTTAAAGGTGTAAAATTTATTTACAAAAAGAAAATAAGAAACCAACCCATGCATTACATAAATTTGAATTCTAGTTCTTTTGCCTAAAGTAGTTATTAATTTTGTAGTCTTCTAACAAATCCCTGTCAGTTTTGTAATGGATTTATGCCATAAATATTACCCTTACACATTACTTCCCATTGGTGATTAAATGTAGTAATGATTTATTTTATTAAAGTAAGCCACAATATTGTTTTATTTATATCTCACCTCTTTTGGCCCAGTTAATGAATTGGCATACTGCAAAAATTGTTCTAAAAGTCTTTCAGATTTGTGTGTCAACTCTCTGAATGTGTGAAACTCATCCAGCTTATGTGCACAGCTACCACATACAACTTGAGGGAGGAGATCACCAGGATAAACCTAAAAATGTAACAAAAAATAATTTCATTGCATCACAGTAATATCAGTCATAAGCAGAGATGATGTGGCCAGTGACCTTTCATAAGTTTAATCATAGATGATGAGTCATTCAAGATAAATCTGATAATAAGCAAAACCAAATACTAATACTTTGTATTCCATTAACAAGTCAGAATATGCAGTACTGGTCCCTCTGCCTGTTGGTTTCCTTAAAATATACATCTAAATATAGAAAATATTGAAATCTCAAAATAGAAATGTATAATGTGGATAAGCAAAGAGCATATCAGAATAGGTGTGCGGCCGGGACGGGAGCGCGAGAGGGTGAGAGCGAATGCAGGAGCCGCACAGGAGAGGCGGGGTTTGTCTCTCCGCTCGCTCCTTTGTTATCAGCGATACGGCTCCGGCCAAGATACCGCGCTCACTCACTACACACCCGTCTATCACTTCACCGAATGACATTAGTCATACGCTCGAGCACTCAAAGCGTGGGCCGTAATATGATATCACAATGCGAAAATACCCAACACCCGCGAGAAAGTTAATGGCGCTTATCAGCATCCACAATCTCATACGCTTACGCTAAACTTTCACACGAGAAAACGGCATCTTCCTGGAGATCAAATAAGGAAATAATGAAAAATCATTACCATTATCGATAAATATGTCATAATCATATCAGATAGTCGTGATTTCTCCTTATCACGGTCGAAAATTGGAAGTTTAACATCACTGCAATTATCGCCACAGAATGATAAACAAAGGCGACACACTGAATGGAACTTCGGCGGCAAATTACACATATTTAGAAATTAAAACAGAGAAAGGCGGCCACAACGAAAGAAAACATTTAGAAATTAATCCAGTAACTGATATAAAAATTAAAAGGTTTTGTTGAAAATATAACTCAGCATGCGATAGAATACATCACATCGCGATTGTCAACCAAACGAACGAACAAGCTACACACACATACAAATTGCTATTGTTTACGCTGTGCTGATTATTGCGTTAGTATGCTAAGGTTTGTTTTCATTGACTCACTGATAATGTGTTATCTCGGTGATAACATTATCAGTTTTTATCAACAATGTTAATATTCTTATCTAGTAAATTATTTGTTAATGGCTCTTAAGAGAAAATGGCATTGTATAATTTTAATGTGCTTTCAACATATTATACTTAAAAGAAAGAGTACAAATAAGAAAAAACTAAATATTAAAAAATAAGTATTATGAAATAGTTACACATAAAAGCACGTCTATTTATCAAATGTGCTTTTTCTGAATATTGTTATCATATAGTCAGTAAATTGTCAATTAACAAATAATTAATCGGAATCAATAGCTAACCCATTCAAAATAATAAAAATTGGTACTCCTAATGTTTTAAAAGAGACCGTCGTATAAAAATCACTCAAGACTTTAATTATTTTTTTTGTATGTATAAAACATACGATTTGGAAAAATGTTAATTAAAACTATATAATATCTATCAATTATAATAAATGATCTTAAAATCATTAACAAGCAGTTTGTTTTCATTGACATTTCTTTACTTTACCTACTCGCATTATTATCATTACGGCAACACTGGTAAGAATATGTCAAATTAACAATCTATAGTTTTTTTTTAAATTCCTTTACTGACTGACTATCGAAGAGAACATACAAAGAACATAGAACACTTGAAGTAATTTAGCGAAAAATAAAAATATACATCACTATAAACTACCAATTTTATTTAAATGACTGATTTTTTTGCATCTCTATTAGTCATATTCATGTAAACAATGTAGAAAAGTGTAGACATGATAATAGTCATGCATGTTGCGTTTGGTGTCATTCATTTACGTGATTGACCTCAGAACAATAACTAAAGCTATAGAAGGAGTGCTAAAATAACAACACAATACGTTAGTTCGTACTATTTTGACTTATACAGTTGTAAATGTGTAGGAAAGAAATAAGTATACAAATTTTGTTTCGTAATTTATAAGGTAGTCACTAGTTTCCCTTACGTCAATGATGTAACGGCATCGATATTACTATCGATAAAAATAAAATTAAAAACATGTTAAAAAAAATATGCTGTTGGTATGTCTATGACACTAGAACTGATGGTAATGTGTCATAATAAACGTGTAGAATCTGCAATATGAACATTTTATAATGCAGTATTCATGAGTAGAATTTTGGACCCGAACCAATTTATTTATTAGATTTGCAGTCTTCAGTATCTAAAGAAACCAGGTAGGTACAGTTAAAAAAAATGCACTTTGTATAGGTATATCATATTAGGCTACATGTTTCTATTTTAAGTTAGACCTCTAGGAGTACATTAGTGAACACTGCATTCAACATTAAATTTTTAATAGGTATAGATTAAAAAAGAGGAAAAATTTGAAAAGAAAATTAATCGACTATTTAAATTAAATTAACCAACTATTATTTTATACATATTTACTTATTATTTTTATATTTTTATATACTACTCTGTCAAGAAAGTACCGGGAAAAGATCAATAATATACACAATGTTTGTTATTCATCCAAATTTATTTAATCACCTTCAAAGTATGCTCCTTCAGAAACGATACACTTACGCTAACTTAATCCAATCATCAAAACATTTTTTAAACGCTGTTTCCGGAATTGAGTTCAGTTATCGCCGCGAATTTTTGTCATTTTTGTTCACACACTCTAAAAGTGCTTGTATTCGGCTTGAACATATTCTTGTTTCAATTTTTCTATCAATATGTTGAGATTTCTTCGCGTTGCTCCTTAATGTTTTCTGTGTTAGTGTTTATTTTGCGAAGACGTCACTTGCTCGTCTTTTTAATCCTTTCTAACTCTTTTTTTAATATTCCAATTTGGTTTTTTATAATCTGCTATAATTTTCTGTAAATTAGATATC
This sequence comes from Calamotropha paludella, assembly GCA_927399485.1. NCBI lineage: Eukaryota > Metazoa > Arthropoda > Insecta > Lepidoptera > Crambidae > Calamotropha > Calamotropha paludella. The sequence continues at coordinate 19,215,127 of OV656812.1, forward strand.
AGTTCAGAGATATCGGAATCAGTATTTGTTTCAACTGTGGTCATAGATTTGGGGCGTTTACTTGGTGGTTCATAATTCCTTCTTAATGCGATAGTGGTTTCTGAAACACAAAAATATTATTGTAAATAAGCTATCATTATTATTTGGGATACACGCTGCCAAAATGTTAATTAAAAATCTGAATATTTATTGGTAGGATCGAAATAATTATATGACAAAGCAAGACTAAGATAATGTTTGGAATAAAAAAGGAGCAATTGCATGTTCTGTAAATGTAATGTGGGTATAGCATTTGCTTTCAGCCGCCGAAATCAAATGTTTTCATGTGGCTCAAATGAATGTAGTCTAAAATGTTTCGAACAAATGTGACTGTGCGATTTCGGTGTCCAATTGATCCTTGATATACGGCGTATCCATTCAGTTCTAATAGGTTCATCTTTGGGAAAACTAAAGCAAAAAGTAAAAACAAAAAATGTTGACATCGATAACAAAGAACACATCACTATCATACTATCATATACAAAACAGAAGGCATGAAAATAAGACAATTTAAACCAAAACTCATGGAGCAATCTATTTGTAATATTAATTTACTACAATTATCTGAATATACCGTTGTTATATTGTCAAAATATGAGAATTTAGAAACCAAACTCACCGATGAAATGATAACACCTCATCCGTATTTTCTTTTCGTGATATATGAGACTTGCAGTCTGGAACAACACAAGCCATCCTGGACGCGGACTCTAAGATGTCTGAAGCGTCTATATGCACACTTTCCTGTTATTTTATCACGAACTTCCTTGTAAAATAATATAATTTCACGCTAGCCGCTCACAAAGCTATTTGGCCACTGTAATACGACCGCATTGAATTTGGTCTTACTTCAGAAACCACGTTCATCAAAGACGTACTTTTAATTTAGTAGTATAATATACAACCAAATTACAACCATTTCACATTTGTACTTTGAGAGTTTGTGACAATGACGTGAAAATAAAACCTTACAATTGTTGTCTATTTCGCTCTTACCCATGTATGTTAGATTACTTTAAGTGAATACGAGAGCTGTTATACAGTTTTTATTTTAGCGCTCCTTCTATAGCTTTAGTTATTGTTCTGAGGTGATTGACAGACAAGATTTACCATAGAATACATCTAGGTGAAAGTGACAAATCTTTCCATGGTGAAGTACAAATACTTGTCAGTTGTCATTTCATTGTGATCTTTGTTTTATATTTTATGCCAGTAAAAAAGTAGCATCTATAATAATTAATTTATGGAGGATTTCTGGGAATTTATTTTTTTTGAAGTTCGTGATAACATTGATCTTGTGACGTTATGTGGTTACAATAAATATCAATCTGTAGAAGTAAAGTTACCTACTAAAGCTGCATCTTCCACAAATTTTAATATTCCATAAAATTTGATGTTATTAATTGCAAGATGAACAATTCCAATTCTAACTTAATTGCTGAAGGCAGTAATAGTGAAACAACTTCTGATACAGAGCAACTAGTCAGCAATGATGAAGCTAGTACTTCAAACTATGGGCAACTGAACAATCATGCTAATTTTCAGGTAATTTATTTACTTCATTTGTGTGGTAGGTGGTACAAGGAATATTATGACTTAGCTACTTATTAAGGAATTATTTGTATAATTCTTACTAACAATGTTGTTGGAATTTGTTATTTTTTTAAAGCAATTACAGTGATAGGTGTCTCTAAAAGATAGTTGTGAGTTATTTAATTTGTCAATAAATTAGGACATAGAAGATAATGATTTACAAGGCAGCCATGGAGTCAGACGTAGACAACCAGTACAGAAAATTGAACCTGGTTCAATGAACATACTATCTGCAAAATATGAAGTAAGTGAATACAAACTTTTTTATTACAAGAATGTACTATTACTGGATTTTCTATTAATTATTTACCTTTTACAGAGTCTTGATTATGATACTTGTGAAAATCATTTACTACTTGATGAAGAGCGTAAGAGAGGATACCCGTTTATAGTATGGAAGGATATTGCTAGATGGTTTATAATTCTGTTAATTGGTGTAATAACAGCTTTTATAGCATTTATTATAGATATATGCATAGAGCAATTTTCAAATATCAAATATACAGCATTGAAGAAATGTATCCTTTTATATATTAATAGTTACTAACATAATTAATTCAAAGTCAATACTTTCATATGTGTCACTACAATATGACAGTTACAAGAAAATACAAAGTATTATTAATTACTATTAAAATAACAACTGGTTATTTATTTTATTATTCAAATGGAAGAAACTGTAACAACTGTACCAATGGTGCTGGATTCGAAACCTGGTGGGGACATTACTATGTTTGGGAGATGAGCATAAGCATTTGCTCCTCAGTCATGTTTGCTATAAATATATATTAATTTTTGTTTTCTAACCACTACATCCATTATTAATTTGTGTTGGTAGTCCCATTTGTTTATTTTTATATATAACTAGTGGACCCGACAGACGTTGTCCTGCCTGTTATTTTTGAAGTATAGATAAATAACCTAGATACCGTCTGCAGCGCCATCTGCCGGGCTGATTTGTGAATCTAAACCATTCTCAGATCCCCTTGAACACACACAAAAAAATTCATTCAAATCGGTCCAGCCGTTTAGGAGGAGTTCAGTGACATACACACTCACAGAAGAATTATATATATAAAGATTAATATTTGCTCTCTCAGTCAATGATGATAATATTGCATTTTTTATTCTAATTAGATTGAGCAAATAGTTTCATTTGCTATTGATTCATTTAAAATTATAAATATCAAGAAATACTCATGTAATGTGATGATAAGATGACTGAGATATATTTTTTAAATTCACATCAAATAAATAGCCTTTGTGGCATCCTATCGACAAAGAGAAGCTTGCTTATGATAATATCATAATTTCTTTAACATAGATTAACAGCTGTGGATAAATATGTCCTTATGGACAAATTATATATACCATATCTGTTGTGGGTGTTATCCAACATATGCATTGTATTTATAGGATCAGTTCTGGTTGCTTATGTTGAGGTGAGTTATTTTTTTAACATATTGTAATGTTTAATAAATTTTGATACAAATCAACAATCATAGTATTTTGACTTTATGTCTCTGAACTAGGTTGAGAAAAATTAAATTTCCTCTTTTCCCACACCTGGATGTCAGGACTTTCTATCATCATCAGCCATCATCAGTAAAGTATGGTTTTGTACTATACTTTACTGATGATGGTCAAGACCATTCAACTTCCAGAAAATAAAAAATATTCCATTTCAGCCAGTAGCAGCTGGCAGTGGCATTCCTCAAGTGAAATGCTATTTGAATGGAGTAAAAGTACCACGTGTTGTTCGAATTAAAACACTGCTTGTAAAAACAATTGGAGTCATCACTGCAGTAGTTGGTGGATTGGCAGGGGGCAAGGTATGCTTCATGACAATATTTGGTTTAAAAAAGCATCTGTTTTTCACATTATGTATATAATATCTCCAAAGACTTATGCACTAAATATACACAGATCGGCCTAGATTTTGGACTGTATTTACTTCTTAGCCTTTTACTTGTATTTGGCTTCAACATGTCTCCAAGAGGAATGGAAAGTACTTCTTGGTCACTATATTATGATGAGACTTCTTGGAGCACAAAAACTATTTTTATGGGGCATTAGTTTGCTGCTTACGTTAACTGTCCCTAATTTATAAATATTATCAAAACACACCCTAATTTTTAAATATTAACTTAACCAGAGCTGTTATATAAAATAAAGTGTAATGCGCTACTGGTGTTTTCTCCCCAGGAAGGTCCAATGATTCACAGTGGAGCTGTGGTTGCAGCTGGCATATCCCAAGGAAAAAGCACTACCTTTAATAAGGACTTCAAAATATTCCAATATTTCAGAGAGGATCATGAGAAGAGAGATTTTGTTTCTGCTGGAGCAGCTGCGGGTGTATCAGCAGCTTTTGGAGCTCCCATAGGTAACAAATTCTTTATGTACTGGTGCAATAGGCCCATGATCCTGCTCCGCCACGATAATGTGGAAAAATTATCAAAAACATTGGCAACTCTATGCACAATTCAATTATTTGTAATATAATCATTGAACCCAGTTTATCAATAAACTGTTTGGAATCTGACGAGATAATGTTATGCTCATGTTTTTTATTTGTTTAGGTGGAGTGTTGTTTTCATTAGAGGAAGGCACTAGTTTTTGGAATCAAGCATTGACATGGAGGACGTTTTTTGGTACTGTGGTATCTACATTCACATTAAATGTTGCTCTCTCAGCCTATCACGGTCATCCTGGAGAATTGAGCTATCCTGGTAAAGATAACATTTGTATTTGTTTTTGGTTTTGTTCACTGGTTTTTGTCATTTTTTTTTTATATTTGCACATAACTGAATTTTTCTTTGAGGTGGTCCCTTGCATTCAACATAAGAAATATTACTAAAATCGGTTTAAATGTTTAGTTTTCGAATAACTGCAAAAATAATTTGTAAGTCAATCTTATTTTTTTGTCTTGTTACTTTTTAGTGGTGCTTACTATCACTAGAGTGGTCCCAATGAACTGCAGCAACTGAGCATCAGCAGCTTAATAAATTGTAATATTGATATCAATACTTAATAGTACTCAATTCATTATTCAATTTTACACTATCAACAGTTCGGCAAAATCATCAAAACATAGTTTTGCAAAAATGTTATATGTGTAATTGATTAATGTTGTAATTTTTTAGGTCTATTAAATTTGGGAAAGATGGAACCCTTTCCATTTCAGTTCTATGAGCTACCTGTATTTATATTATTTGGTGCAATCGGTGGTTTATTGGGGGCCCTGTGGAATTATATCAATTACAGACTGGCTGTATTTCGGATCAGGTTTGTTAATAGTAATAATGCTTTGTAAGTGCTTTTGATCATACAGAACGTAGAACGCATGTTAGCTATTAGTTAAAAGTAGCAGAAGGTTTACATTAGTGGAGCAAATATAAAAGTTCATCGCGGTCAAACACTGTGCCAGGGAATTTTTATATTTATAGATTGTTAATGCTTAAATCAATCACTTATCAAAAGTTTCTTAAAAGCATTGATGGCGTACGACATTTTATTCATATTTCAAGTCTTACTAATTTAACTTACGCAAATCGATTCTTAATATAATTAAGAAGCGTGAACATACGCCTACAAAGGTAATAGAAAACATTTTTGTAATATTATATATAAAAATAAATAAATGTATTTCTTTGTTATTTCGGATATCTTATTTTGAAATAAAACAATATGAATAATATAAATTAAAGTAACCTACATTATAGGTTACTTAAACATATAAAACTTCAGAGGTTTCCATTCGTTCACTACGAGGTATTTGGACTTTGTAAGAATTGTGGTTGGGGCCTTAACGCTCTTAATCTATAATCTAAGATCACAGTGGGTTGTGTGTTTGTCTGTCCGCTCTCTTTCCCGCTCTTTTTCCATTGTATCAATTAACGTTACCATAGCAACGCGTTAACCGCAAGTAGTTCGCCTACCGGACGCTAGATGGCGCTAACGGAAAATATTTAATAATACAAAAAATTTAAAGAATTTTGTTCACCCGTGCAAAGCCGAGACAGGCCGCTAGTATATTATATTTTTTTAAATTGTAATGTAATAAATTGATTAAATCGGAAAAAGTTCGATTGAGTTTGCTTCTACGACCTCTACACTAGTATACCGACTAGCAGTATGTAAAACTTACATTTGAAAAGTATACGTTGTCAATTAGATACATTACTGCGCCTTGGCTGCGTGTGACAGAGGCGTGCTTGGTGGCAGCGACAAGTGCTACGTGCGGCTTTCTAATGATGTTCCTACTAAATGACTGCAGACCTTTAGGCGAAGATCCTACTAAAGTTCCTCTTCAGGTATTGTGTTGAGAATACTAGATATACAACTAATATCTTACATGGTAACCTAAAAAATTTGGTTACCATGTAAGATATTTATTATATGACTAGAGATCAATCGCTCAATGTAAAAGTGCGATCCATATACAGGGAGCAGCAAAAAGATCTGACGGTTTTAAAATGTAAATAACTCAACCGTTTTAAGTGATACAAAATGTTTTATTGCATATTACAGATTGGTATTTATGAACATTTATAAAAATAACAACAAAAATGTTGATTTGATCCATTTAAGATTTGAAGATGACGTCTTTCAAATGATATCCATCTTGGGCCATGCATTCTTCCAATCTTGCGCTGAAATTTTCAAACACTTTTCCTAACATTCCTTTCCTTTCCATCAAAGCTGAACCGGTAGCTCTGAAGTTACCCACCCAAAGCAAAATGGTGTTTCTAGTCGGGACTTTGCCTCTAGGCCTCACATTGAAATGTCTCCGAAACTGCCGCTGAACAGAAACACAGGATTCGCCACTTTTAAAAAATGCTTCCACAACGAATGCACGATGCTCAGCCGTCCACCGCTCCATGGCTACTAACAATGTCCGCATGTAGTCTCTGGAACGCCCCTACCCCCACCACCCCCCACCACTCGCTCGGTCGACAGCGCGGCAGTGAAAACCGTCAGATCATTTTGCCGCTCCCTGTATTAGAGAGATATCCAGTAGAGACGGATCAGATAAATTTTATATCTTGCAATATATACTACATTCCATAGACAATTGATTATTCTATTGCCAAATTATAGGTCATGCGTTTCTACTGGAGGTAATAAATCAAAATTGAAATGCTAAATAAAAGCGCCATAATATTTGATATAACATATTCTATTATTAAACAAAAAAATAAACTTGTCTGCACTTATCCAGTCTTACCTATTTGTAGCTTTACTGCGCCGACGGCGAATACAACGCTATGGCCGCTATCTGGTTCCAAACGCCAGAAGCGTCAGTTCGGTCTTTCTTACACGATCCTATCGGGTCGTACCAACCGTGGTCGCTACTCGTTTTCGTGGCGTGCTACTTCCTGCTGTCGACGTGGACATTCGGGTTAGCAGTCTCCAGTGGATTGTTCATACCCAATCTGTTGACGGGCGCCGCCTGGGGCCGCCTCCTGGCTATTGCTATGCAAGCCATGATACCTTCTTGCGTAAGTATTTTGCTATATGAAGAATATACATAACTGGAAATATAATCGAATAACTTATAGAAATAGTGTGGTTGTTCAAAAAGTGACGCTAACATTTATCATATTATCTTTGCATCTGCTGATTTGAATTTGACTATTTGTTAAAACTCCAAAATCTGCCTTTTATTTATGTGTAAAATACAGTCGAAGTTATGATAAGTAAAAGCTATTCGTAAAAAACATTCATCATCATCGCTCTACAAATGGCCCTGTGTATGGATGAGAATGAGAATAGCTTTCGTATGAAACGTGATGCGGTATCGCTATTAACTTGCTTTCTGAAACACAGACGGATAAAAACTTTAACTAAGGTGATTTCTTTTGTGTGGCAGCCGATCAACCCTGCAAAGTATGCGCTGATAGGCGCAGCCGCGCAGCTGGGCGGCGTGGTACGCATGACCATATCACTGACGGTCATCATCATCGAGACTACGGGTCAAATATCAAACGCTTTACCAATCATCATAACGCTCGTCGTCGCCAAATGGACTGGAGATTTCTTCAACGAGGCATGCATTACAATCGAATATTTTTAACTCATATCAACCATCAATGAATACTTTGTAATTAAATCTGAACTCTGAAGTTTGTCTTGACCGCGCTAATCTCTAAAACTAACAGTCGGGTTTGGAAAATTCTTTTTTGCATTGGATAAATCGCTCACAATATTATAATTAATATTTGGCATAAAGATTTCTCACGTATTGAAAAAATGTAAATGTTTAAGTCTAAAAATTTAATTTAAAAAAACAGGGCATCTACGACATCCATATCCAACTGGCAGCCGTCCCGCTGCTCCCGTGGGAGCCGCCCCCGCTCACGCACAACATCTATGCGTCAGAAGTGATGTCGCACCCTGTGTTCACACTGCGAACTGTTGAGAACGTGGGACACATAGTAGAACTGCTCAAAGTCGTCTCCTACAATGGATTCCCGGTTGTAGACCCACCGCTAGCGGACGATGTAAGTTACAGATTATTAATCCCATGTCGGTATCCCATCTCAGTTGTGAGTGTAGAGGTACAAAATGAACAATATGTGTACGCCCTTATTTTGGATACGAGCGAGTGCGCTTGCTTAAATACGCATCCCTCTCCTTGGTTTTTTGTACGTAAATTTAAGTCACTAATAGCACTACGTTTGTAATGGTGGACTTATGTCTATGCGAGAATTCTTCCAGTCAACTCAGATAATGTTTTAGTGGTATAACAAATAGAAAATAAACAGTCAAGAATAATATTAACATCATCCTGATAAATAAACTCTTTATATTTATTTATATATGAAACAGAATAGGCTTGGCTCAAGTTCAGCTCAAGCTTATTTGGAGTTAATTGTATCTTATGGCTGATCAAGAGGTAAACGGAATGCGTTACGATTATAAAGAATTGTATTATTACATTTCATGATTTTAATAGGAACTTAATAGATAAATTATGTACATAATTACGAGTATATTAATAATGACAAAAGGTTTTTTTGGTAGGCCGAAATAACAACATACAAACGACTTCGGGGCCTCATATTGCGTAGTCAACTGATAGTTTTACTACAAAATAAGCTATACAACGAAAACGCAAACACCGCATGGTCGAACTTCAACGTCAACATGAAGATGTTCAGGAAGGAGTATCCGCGGTATCCGTCTATTGATAAGGTAAAATTTGTTCTAAATTTATAAAATATTAATGTTTAAAATATGGCTTTCTTACTCATCAGAATAATCATCCAACGTCTTCCAGTAGTTATTTCTAGGCGGTTAGACGGCAAAGAGGGCAATTTCTTTCTAGCATAGCAGTTGTTTTTTTCCCAAACAGAAAAGACTTTACGTTGGGCAGACGATGGGATTATATGGGACTCGATTTCGAGTAAAGTTAATAAGTAATATACTTAAATAAAACTCTATTTTACATTCTCCGCCGCCGGCTGGCCGTACGGGACCCTTATTGGAATCGCGACTTATGACTGACGGTCTGAGCACAGACAGGTTAGTAGGCCACGGAATTGTCGTGGTCTACCTTCCTTCTGTGATATTATGTCGTGGGTAACGTAAACGATTTTACGCCTAACTGTTAAATACCCTCTAGAGTTCAAAAATACAATAAAAAAAATTTACCTTCTACGTAGAAATTTAACTACGCTTCCATAAAGATTGATCGTCAAATTTAACCCTAGATAACTAATAGCTCGTCGAGGCGACTACGCGCTACTCGGCGAAATTCGAAATCACTTACACCGCCCCGCCCCCTGACCTTGACTCTGCTTTTACCTTCCTAACTGCGTAAATAGTGCATCTTGTGACGCGATTGCGGCCACACGCATAATAGAACGTGATCTACGACCATCCCGTCGCCCGCTCAACGAACGTTTAGTTATATCGACACTTTTATTGCCAAGGTATGTAGATTACATATTCTATTTTTTTTCGTTTTGTGGGTTGCATATCTGCTTTCTATTGATTTATTTACAAACATTTAAGTAAAGTGTTACTGCTAATTATTATTTTTATTGATAACTGGGAAATCATGAAATTGTAGATTTTTTTTGTTTATGATACTTACGTTTACTTTATTTATTTGGTATGTTTCTATTCTAGATGGATTTGAGAAGTCAAGAGGAGCAAATTTCCCGTTGGCTAGAGGCAGAATCTGAAAGCGAACAGGAAGAGCGATCTGACAACTCAGCTTCAGAAACAGAAGACATTTTAGAGACAGAAGTTCATGAAAACACAAGCAGCGATTCCGATTCTTGCAGTCTTCAGTCCTCGGAGTCTAATAGTGATGTTAACGTACAGCCAAGTAAGAGACAAAGAACCCAAATTATAGATTCAGATGATTCTTCTTCGGAAAATATTACGGTACCTAGACCAAATAACTCAAATCGAAATACCGATCCCCGTATTGTTCAGCTCACTTCTCGTTTTGTGTTTGGAAAAAATAAACATAAATGGTCTACTCAACCTAGGTCAGCTACTACACGCACTTTGAGGCGAAATATAGTACATTTTATACCGGGACCAAAGGGAGAAGCCAGGGAATCAGTAGACCCAATAGATTTATTTTCTCTTTTTATTACTAATGAAATGCTGCAACAAATTGTTACGTTTACTAACGCAGAGATACTTATTCGGAAAAATAAATATAAAAATGATTCGTACACCATATCACAGACTGATTTTACAGAAATGAGAGCTCTACTTGGTTTACTATTTAATTCAGCGGCTGTGAAAAGCAATCACTTGCCGACTCGTATGCTTTTCAATACTCAGAGATCGGGAACTATTTTCAAGGCCTGTATGAGCGCTGAAAGATTCAATTTTCTTATAAAATGTCTTCGTTTTGACGACAAACAAACAAGAGATGAAAGAAAATCAGTCGACAAGTTTACACATATACGAGAACTGTGTCAAAAATTGATTGATAATTTTTTAAAGTGGTATACACCGGGATCATACATAACCGTGGACGAACAGCTTGTTGGGTTTCGCGGAAGGTGTCCTTTTAGAATGTATATTCCAAACAAACCTAACAAATATGGAATAAAACTTGTTATGGCTGCTGACGTTAATAGTAAATACATCATAAATTGCATTCCATACCTAGGAAAAGGAACTGATCCGCAGAAGCAACCATTGGCTTCATTTTTTATAAAAGAAATAACTTCGAGTCTTCATGGCTCCAATCGTAACATAACAATGGACAACTGGTTCACGTCTGTATCTCTGGCTGATGAGTTACTGGTTTCACCGTATAACTTGACTTTAGTGGGAACATTGAGAAGCAATAAACGTGAAATTCCGAAAAACATTAAAAATTTCAAATCTCGCTCTATCGGTACTTCGATGTTTTGTTACGATGGTGATAAGACATTAGTTTCATACAAAGCCAAGTCCAACAAAATTGTTTTTCTATTGTCAACCATTCATGATCAACCTGGCATTAATGAAACAACCGGAAAACCGGAAATAATTCATTTTTATAATAGCACGAAAGGGGCAGTGGACACTGTTGACCAAATGTGTTCAAATATGAGCACAAATCGAAAAACCATGAGATGGCCTATGTGTATCTTCTATAACATGCTTAATCTATCTTCAATCAATGCTTATGCTATTTACGTGTCAAACAACGTGAGGAATAAGAAAAAACCAATGAGTCGGCGTGATTTTATAATGAAGTTAGGAGATCAACTCATGGAGCCCTGGCTGCGACAACGATTACAGACCGTGAGTTTGAGACGTAATTTAAGGGTCATGTCATGATTGAGGATATTCTTGGTGAATCTTCTACAGTAGAAACTCCAGTTCCATCTACGTCTAATGCGCGTAAAATTTGTTACCTGTGTCCGTCAAAGGCTCGGAGAATGACCAAACACCGTTGCACCAGATGTAGAAAGGCTATTTGTGGCCCGCACAATGTTGACATGTGTAGTCATTGTGTAGACTGATATAATTATAGTTATTTTGTATCTAATTTGTTAATTATAAACTTTACTTTTGTGCCATGTAACAAGTTCCTACCTTAAATAAATATGTTTCATTATATTTCAGTCTTTCATTGCGTAGTCCGCTCGACGAAGGTGTAGTTATTATGAAACAATGAAAACAGTTTAGTTAACTAGGGTTAAAAGAAAAAAAGCCGATAGGATCAGTGAGTACGCAGCTAAATACTGCCCATCCTTAAACATGTGAGGTGAAGGCGTCATCTGATGAGTACGTTAAGTTCACTCAAGTCCCACACCATCTTTTTACTAAATTTAACACTGTGCACCCTTGTGGAGTAGTCTTTCGGTGTCACTTTTAAGAGAAATCGCTGCCGCTTACCACGTTTTCCGATAGACACAAGTAAACAGAATACTGATAGTTGTTCAAATGAGGTTTCCAAGAAAAAGAAGACCTATCATATTATTATTAAATCTATAATCTAAGATCACAGTGGTTTGTGTGTTTGTCTGTCCACTCTTTTTCCCGCCCTTTTTACATTGTATCAATAACGTTACCATAGCAACGCGTTAACCGCAAGTAGTTTATCTACCGGACGCTAGATGGCGCTAACGGAAAAAATATTTAATAATAGAAAAAAATTAAAGAATTTTGTCCACCCGTGCGAAGCCGGGACGGGCCGCTACTACCTACTATTTTCGGAAGAGAGTGCATTCTATATCTTTTTTAAACATTTTCCAGCTGGAGATATCAGATTGGGAGAAGACTTGCACTATAGACTTGCGCCCTTACATGAATCCGTCACCGTATACTCTGCCGCACCGGGCTTCGCTACCACGCCTGTTTAGGTTATTCCGGGCCCTGGGATTACGACATCTGCCGATCGTTAATGATGTTAATGAGGTATGCCAGAACAAGTTGAATGATATATTTGTTTAATGCTACATTTTCATGTTGGGCTTGCAATGGCATCTAAACGCTTGTGAAGGTTTAGAGCTTGTGAACCTTTGTCAAACCTCGACAAGCGTGTATACGTAGCTTAACAGATATTGCAGCGATAGTTTTGATCTTGCAAATAGTTGTATATAAAACACACTCGATGTAGCACATGTTTCTACGAATTGTGAATAAAGCGTCTTGGACGGTTCTATTTTAGTGGACTGGGCTCTGGAGGTGAAGGGCAATTTTAAAACACTTTCTTTATGTTTGATTTATATTACAACACTGCACAATTACACTTTTACAATATGTATGTCTATAAAATCTTATGATGTTTAACTGTCCATGTCCAGAAGAGAAGTCAGTCATCAAAGCAGAAGACAATCATCTTTTTAAATAAACATTCTGATATTTGAAAAACTATCACTTCACAAGTAACAAGTGTTGCCTGCCAGTACTAACATATTCAAACTCCAACAAAGCGCCCATCTTAATACTTGTTGCGCAAAATATCTCTTGAATTTATGGAAATTCAAAATGATTGTCTACTTTTATATTTTTTTAAGCATTATACTGCTAGATTTTTATATCTAAAGCAATTTACTAGAAAAAAAACATCCTTTTTTTAGTTGTCAGATGAGACTGGAACCCGTAGCAATTACTCTTTAAATTGAGCTACCAAAACCTTGACAAATCTCTTTGTATTATACTTCAAAACTTACTGCAAGAATAGACATTAGTAACATGAAAATTACTATGATCACAAAACCCTACCTTTTATCATCCCAGTGTATTTTATATAGTTTACTGCCACTGAGCCAATAACTGAGCTTCACGGCTTTACGTTCTAGTCCTAGCCCTGAATTTTAGTCAATAACCAGGGAAGAATTTAGGGGAGGGCAGGCGGTGCTACTGCACTGGGGCATCCACAAGAAAGGGAAGTCACAGTAGATAAAAAATAAAAATTACTACGGGTCAGTACTTATTATTATTATTGTGAATAAACTTAGGTAGTTTATAAAAACCTAGTTTGATTTTGCATATTTATTCGAAAATATGAGGGGCTATCCAGACCTCAAAATCCGACCCTGTCAATAACAAATACATTATATTTGTATTTGAAAAGCCCAAAATTATGATTTGGCACGTGCAAATAGCGTTCAGTTAAGTATTTGCCAAAAAAAAAACATGAAGATAACTCTGGAGAGCTAACTTTACGCATAATAATATTGATATTAGGAACAGCTCTATAGGCTTAGTCTGTACGTCAGCGCTAAAGGTAGATACTTACAAGAAACATACATTTTAAATTTACCTTGCATAATCAATTGATTTTACTCAGGTGGTTGGCATGGTAACCCGAAAGGATATTGCCAGATATCGAGTGTGGAGACATCGGGGCCACATGGGGATGGAGGAACTGCTGCTCTCTAGTGAAATTTAAGCTTATTGCCATGATTTTGATACAGAGTCTGAATAGCACTTGTAAGTACTAGCCTATAGGTACCATGATGTTATTTGTTGATATAGTACATTAAGATATTTTTTATACAGAATATATGTATTGCCAAAGAAAATATTACAAAGAGAAATATATAATATGAATTACTTGGTAGATTTATTGTGTAAGAGTATGTATAAAAAACTATGAGAATTGTAAGTAAATACGAACATTCCAAGGTTTTAATTTGTTTTATAAATAGAAAATATAAAAAAAATATTTTGCAATTATTAGGAAGGCGTTATCTGTTCTTGTATAGGCTGTCATTTTCTGTTATGTACTCTTGTTTGTAGTATTGGCATAGAATGGATATGTTATGGGCCAAGTGATTAATGCGTGCAGTATGAATAATGCCCAGCCATATCGGGCCAAGTGATGAATTACAATCTAAACTCACCTATTTATCACATTGCCGGGCAGAGTGATGTAAAGCATGTTTAATACTTTCAAATGAATACTTAGATAGACCGAGCATTACAAGTAATGAAATCAATTATCGGGTAGAGTAATAATAAAACATGTTTTATAGTTAAGTAACCTAATCTAACCTAACCTAAATCAAATCAAAACAATGAGCCGAAGTGGCATCGGCGGCTATTGCAAGGTCACGCGCTGCCCCGTTTCGGTCTGATTGGTTAGCGCGCGTCACGTGTTTGTGTCCGGCCCTGCACCGCAGCGCACCACGTAAAAATTTACCTATTAATCACATTGCCCGATCATCATGTAGCTATATTCATAATGCCCGAGCAATGTGATAAATAGGTGAGTTTAGATTGTAATTAATCACTTGGTCCGATATGGCTGGGCATTATTCATAATGCCCGCATTAATCACTTGGCCCATAACAGATATACTGAGACTAAGCAAAAGTATGTTAAGTTTCAAGTTCCAGATAATTTTACCAGACATTCATAAAGATTCTAGGTACTAGATCATAAATATCGATTAGTTTTGTAAAGATCCTTTCCCCATAATGATCCCAAAAGTGTTTTACATAAAAAATATTCGGGAAGATCAAACTGTTTCCAAAAAAATAACTTTTCGTTATTTTGTGATAAACTTTTGTTATGGGAAAGCTAGAAATTTATTCATTATTATCTTTTATGTCATAATCAGGAGAAAATTATTTTAACCTTTTCCGAGGTAATTATTGTTGTAAAAAAGAATGATTATTATATTTGTTTTATAATTTACGAATGTATTAATAGATTTGCAATTTTTTATTCCTTGAACACTATCTCAAAAGTAATTACTTAATTAAGTATAATTTATTAATATTTCTGTATATTAAATTAATTTTAACATTGAATGTGATAATTATAAATTAACTATTATTAGATTTATATTAAAATTAATATACAGTTGAAATGAAATATAAGCTAGTGTATAATGAACCTAAAATCCCTAGCTACTTTTTATTGATTTTGACTATTTTTATGCAGGCCTTCGAAAGATATATAATTTTTATATTTGAATAAATCAAATCAAATAAACTTTCAAATTAAACATAATTTATTGCTTTTATTTTAGGAAACTCCCCTTTACTTTTAGGATAATTTGCAGTTTTTGAGAAGGAATTACCTTCATCAACGTGAAGATAACCTATTTTCCTTATTGGTAAAAAGGACGAGTTATCTCCATTCTATTTTAAGCTTTCCCTTAACCACGTCCTAAATTATTCGAATGGTCTTAAGATGTCACCTTTGTGCGTCACCAAGTGTTCACTTAGGTATTCGATTCTATAACAGCTAATTTAGTCTTTGGAGATTAATAAAGCACAAGATCGATTAGCATCAAATTTTTAATTTTGATGTCTTACTTATAGTGTAAAAGGCCGCGTATAGTCATTGTCCAACTGACGAAAAGAACGCGCCTGCTCGATGTCGTCCCTGTGCACACAGTGGACAACTCATTCACGTGATCCTTTAGCTGCCATTACACGAGTGCAGCGGTCCGTTCTGTCATCTGGGGGCACGGCAATGCCCTCGCCAAGTCGAGCAAAAAAGCGGCACGGACGTACCATCCTTTTCTCGAAGCAATTCGGGCCATTTTCGACCCCCTGTAACTTCGTTGTGGATAAAACTAGAAGACTGAATTTTCAGTAACCATGCAGGCATTGTAAAGACACGGTATATTTCAAATTTCATTCAATTTGAACTAGTAGTTTAAGAATTATAACGGGTCAAATTTCTTAATTTTGTCACTCACTGACTGACTCACCGATCATCAAAATTCTAAGACACTTCTAGCAGACCTAGAAGCTTCAAATTTGGAATATAAATAGTGTTTGGTGTATGAATCAAGGAAAAACTAAAATATTTGGTTTACATCTAATTAACGTCGACTTTGGAAGTGTTAAAGCGCAGGAATCCTCAATTTGTGAATACAACAGACTAAGAAGCATTTACCATCCATATTTGTCAAAAATTGTAACATCAAAGCCTCCCAGAAAAACGCATAGAGACAGGGAGTGGGCTCTTAGAAAAACTGTAGCTGAAGCTCAAGAAGTTGTACCAGAAAAGAGAAAACGGAAGGCTTCCTACAAAAATAAGAAAAGTTCATAAGTCTCATCTATTGCTGGCTATGTTACAAGATGATAATCAACAAGTACGAGAGCTGGCTCTTCGGAGAGTTTTAAAGGCAAGAAAAGAGTCCAAAGGCAAGAAAGTTCGTGAATTCCAGTTACCAGAGCTAAAAATAGATGCGACAAAATATTATGATTTGATAGAATGGGCGAAGAGAAGATATCGGAACCTCCTGTAACAATGAAATATAGCGACTCGGAAATTACTGAAAAAATTGCATCTGGAGGTAAATTGTTTGATATTGAGAAGAATGAGAAATACCCTTGCCACACTCAAGCAGTCAAAAGGTGTGTCAAACTTGTAACTGAGGCTTCGGCGTCTGTTTGTGGACCCGATGCTAGAGATGGTTTCATTCGTACTAGAATAAAATCCAGGTAAGAAATACCTATTTTTGACACCAAATCTCAGTATTTCCGTCTAAAAGAAGACACTGGGACTACTGGTACTGAACATTAAAATGTTATTTTTATGGTTATTTATTATAGCTATTCATTGTACTAGTAGTTTTAAGTATAAATTCAGTAGAATATAGAGTATTATTGTCAGTAATAAATGTTTATTTGTAACTCTTTTTTTTTTTCTTATTTTTCTACCTTCATACCTAATGCGCCACCTCAAGATATTGAGTTAGAAAGCTGATATTTTGCATGAACATTTCCATTACGATGGATCACTGTTTGAGAAACCAGGAAATATAAAATTCAGAAAAAAAATTTTTCACTCCACGAAAAGGAAGAAAGTAGACTGTCTACAAAATACAAAAAGCAATGAGATCCCATCAAAAACAATACTTGTCAAAAAAACCAAGTCTCGCAACTCATTTGTTCTACGGTAAAAAGTTGTGAGATCCATGTAATACCAAGTCGGTTATTAATTTATTCAGTCCCTACTTAAGCGAATTTCTGTCTTAATACGTCCAGTCCCTAAGACCACAATCGTGGTCCATAACAATTGAAAATCAATTGTCTGGAATCTTCGTACTCGAAGCATTAAGTTGTTACGTAATAATTAACAGCATCTTATAGTGACGCATATCAATATAAAAAATCTTTATTGTTTTATATAAATATCATGACTTGGCCATCGGACTAAATAATTTAATTTACATGTGTTTTCAAATTACTTTTCTTTTGAGTTATAATATTTTTTATTCTGTCAACTAAACAGCGAAATCTTACCAATCTTCGTTTTGGTATATTTTTTTTACATGCATCTAATTTTAACATTCATTTCGTAGATCACGGACCTAATTACATCAGTACAGTTCACACCACAAAACAACTATGTTTTTTTGATATCGGCAATATTTCTATAAATATTTCCTTGTAGCTGGAAAAGAATATTCATTATTAATATTCAATAGCAAACTATTATAAATATACATCAGTTAAAAATATGAATTAAATTGTCACTGTACAATAGCACATGCGGCTCGCTTAAGATGTAATATCTTGATTGATACGAGAAATAAAAATCAATACATAATTGAGTGGTTTTATTTACATTCATAAAACGTCAGTTGATTCAGACAAATGTGTTAATACCATAAGATCCGGTTCGTTTTTAGTGTAGTGTATGATTTAGATGAATAGATCAAGTTAACCTTTAAAAAAGGTAAAGTTTCAGTTATTCACGAATAACTCCCAGCCAATTCCAGCCCATAAGTTTATGAACAAAACAACAGGTAAAATAACTAATATCAATAATATGTAATTGACAAACTCATCCATAATATACTAGAGGACATAAATATTTATTGACTTTAATATTTGACAAAAGTTGCCTCCAGTTTAATATTGTAATTTTTGATTAGAAGCAAGCACAACACAACAAGAATACAAGAACACTTTTTTTTTGCAAGTTTTTCCATACGGGAAGCCAAAGGGTACACAGCCCATACAGCCTAATTTTCAGTAATTTCTTCTCTCATTTGGATTATCAGAACTAATTTATTTAACTACTTTCCGAATGCTTCGAAAGAGGTGTGGCGATTTACAAAAACTTCTTCAACCTAAACTTTTTAAGAAAAACGTGGGGGGGCGGGGTGCAACGTAGGCGCTGTTTTGTATCACTTTAAACACGGTAATATCCTCTGCAAAGCAATTTTTAAAAGAAAACCAAAACTTTTAGCGACGCTTCCTCTTTCCGCTAACGTCCTCAAAAATCAGATTATTAATTTCACGACCTTAGCTGTATGCGCTTTGGCCTGTCATTTACATTTGTAGAGGCTTGTGCTGATGAAAATCTCAACTTTCCGTTAGTATTTTGAATATATTCGCTATATGATAGATGGCAGATAATTGGGAATACTTTTATATTTTATATGCTGTCTCAAATATTCTTATTAAAATATATCATACTAGCTGACCCGATCACACTACTATGGCTCGGCAAAAAATATTTTAGATCATAAATTTCAATGTAATCTACACTATGTCCTAAGTCGGAACGAATCCAGCAAAATGAAAAAAAAACATTGAAATCGGTTTAGTAGTTTCCGAGTTCATCGCGGTCAAACACTGTGACACGAATTTTATATATATATATAGATGGGAATACTTTTGTTCTTATTGGAATGGAGCTCCCATGGATCAGCTTCAATGACGCAATGTCCGTTTTGCCATAACTCCCAGAAATCTTAATCGATTTTAATTTTAGTGTGGAATCGAATCAACACATTTAGGACCAGATTGTGACAGAGCCGAATTTTAAAATTCGCAAAAATAAAAAATTATTATTACCAAAATACTATTAGCTCTTTGGGTTTTCCCATTGAAACAAAAAGCCCGCGCTTTTTGAATTTTCATTCTATGGAATTTTAAAGTTTGCTAAACATTGTTGAATTATTTTTTTTAGTATTATGCTCTGCTCCAATATATAGTACTAGCGAAGCTTTATGCTTAGCGACTGCATCGCCCTAGTAAACAACTTTACCCGCTGCTTCACTTGCGTTAATGTAGACTACAGATTAAAAGTTACATTGAGATCAGTAGGGATCAGTGGTTTATTTTGGGTGAAAGGTACCCCTATGTCCTTTCTATACCTCTGAAAAATCTATGCAAAATTTTATGAAAACTGATTGAGTAGTTAAAGCGTTAAAGTGTAACAAACAAAGAAACAAACTCACCTTCGCTCTAACAGACATTGCGCCATTGAATCAACTTCAATGGCGCAATGTAATTTGAACTAAACAATTAAACCTACCGTGAACATAATATACAATAAACATATCAGCGCCATCTATCGGAATCCATGAGTCACACTTATTTATGTTTATAATGTTTATTTTCTCAAAAGCTGATTAATTTATGGTAAGATTTAATGTTTTTAATATTGTTTTATTTAATTCGTTTTAATAAAATTATTTTATTATTCGTTTGTATTAAATAACCTGTTCTAATTTTGCGGAGTCTCACACACATTTCCATCCCCTATTTTAGGGCATTTCCATCCCCCTAAAAAATGGCAGGTATTTTCGTTAGTAACAAAGAGTCTGTGTGCCGATTTAAGCTTCCTGCCTTGAAATCTGCGAAATGTCTCATATAAAATTTCACCCCCTCTTTTAAGGGGTTGGGTGCAGATTTAAAAAAAAATTATGGGCGATTTTTTTGGTAGTCATAAATAGTCAGCATACCAAATTTTAGCTTTCTACCTTGAAAATTGCGAAATGCTCCATACAAACTTCGACCCCCCATTTTTGGGAAGTTACTCTCCATCCCTTCAACTATCTCCACTTAAAAATCACGTCAATTCGTCGCTCCGTTTTGCCGTGAAAGAAAGACAAACAGACAGACACACTTTCCCATTTATAATATTAGTATGGATGACCAGACTTGTTGGTGGGAGCGGAAAGCGTCACGTTGAAAATAACTGATTTTGTTTCTCTTGTTAAAATTTGTGTTATTGTAGATATTAGTGCCTAATAATGGTGGATTATTAACCACTTAGTGTTTGTGAACATACAAGAGTGTTGGAAAGTGTAACAAAGCAGCGGAAGTTGTCTTTTCCTGCTCTCTCTAGAAGTCCACAGGGAGGTTTCAGTAAAACCCCACACATTCACTGAAACCTAGGGGGGGGAAATATATTTTACTGTTCAGTCATCACCAAGAAATTAAGTAAAGAAATTACTCAAGAACTGCCAATAATTGGCAGTATCAATAATTATACTTACTTGACACTGGCTAAATGCACAAATCGTTCCAGCCACAAATAACGAAAAAAAGTTATGACCAAAAAACCTTAGCTCTATGGGATTTCCCATTCTAAAAAAAAGCGCGCGCGTCTACATTATAGGTTTAAAATGTAAGTAAACGTTGAATTTTTTTATTTAGTAATACGCTCCGCTCCAATACATGGTGCTAGCGAAGCTTTATGCTTAGCGACTGCATCGACCTAGTAAAACGTAGTGATTCCTTGCTCAGTGAGTAAATACTTAGTTAGCCATCTATGGTATGCAGCATTTCTGATTTAATACAAAATTTAAAAAAGGAATAATAACGTTCCAATACTTATAAATAATTATTGTTACATAAGAAGTGCTATCATTTAAACACCCTCAGAAACTGACGTCAGTAATCGTTAATAATATTATTGTAGATATGTAACAAAAAGTGGAATTTCTCTATTTTTTTGTTAGCGCTAGTGTGTTTAAGATTGTGGATTTAAATGATTTGTTTTTAAAAAGTTTTTCTTTTTGTAATAGTATTTTTTTTTTTTAATAGAATCATCTAACTATAAAAGTAAAAGTTTCGATCAAACGACCAGTCAGATTTCAAAATGTATATAATTCGAAAAAAAAATGCAAAAATCGATATTGAATGACAATGGTATGAAAGAATAAAAACGATTTCGAGAAAAACAATTCGAATTAGAAACCGGTGTGGGATTTTACTGAAACGTCGTCGTGGTCTTCTTGAGAGAACGTTAAAAGACAACTTCCGCTATCCACAAATACTTAGTGGTTAATAATCCACCATTATTTTTATTTTATCGTGAATAGGAAAGCGCTCGACCGCCATCTCGCCTGATGTTAAGCAACGATTTGATTTAAGATGTAACGCGCTTGCCTAGAAGATACCTATTCACTCGTGACTTGAAGAGACCTAAATTGTATTTATCAGGAAACATACTCGGGCAGAGTTCCACTCTTTAGAGTTACGGATCACAAAATTGAAACCAAAACGCTTAGTGCGACTCTTTGGTATATCAACCAAATAACGGTGGTGCCTATTCGTAAGTCTGGTTGTCCGATGAAAAAATGGGGACGGCGGAACAAGGCTGTGCGATTCTGCTGTACGCTCTCCGAAATGTATACTATAAAAAACGGATAGGCTGGCTACCTTCCGTCTATGTTCAAGGCCCTTCAGCTTATTATTAAAAAGTTAGTCATTGCCGATGAGTTTCTTGGCCCTCCTTTCAATGGACTCAAGCGTCTGGAGTTGATATTGGGCGGAACCGTCCCAAAGATGAGAACAGTACTCCATACACGATCGAACTTGCGCTTGGTAAAGATTGAGCAACTGTTCCGGCGTGAAGTACCTTCTCACCTTCGCCAGAATGCTAAGTTTTTTTGAAGCTATTTGAGCCTTACTCTCAATGTAAGAGCCAAAATTGAGATTTGTTGACAATGACATGCCGAGAAGCTCAAGATGGTCTTTGAACGGCACGGATACACCTCGGAAAGTAGGAGTCAAGTCGAAAGGACTCCTTTTAGCGGAGAAAAGACACGCCTAGGTCTTTGCTGGATTGAACCTGGCCAGATTGGCATCGCCCCATTCGGAGACTGCCTGCATAGGTTCATGCGGCGGACCATCGCTCCCCTATGACGCTGGATCTGTTCAGCACTGGCTTGTGCATCCGACACATAGCTCTCTACAACCGTGCTGTCATCTGTGTATCCCAAAATACCGGGCATAAGCAGGTCGTTAATATGAAGCAGAAAAAGTGTTGCAGAGAGTACGGAACCCTGAGGGACACCGGCATTAATAGCCAAATGGTCCGACGAGCTTGTTTTTTTTTTAATATACAAAAGCATTAATAATGCAAATAAAATGTGATTAGCAAGAAATTTTATTAATAAAATACGTACAACGTCGTCAAAATACCTAATTAAAACTAAAATTAACAAATTTACTATTATAATATTACATATAATTATAGTTAAACCAGAATAAAAAGAATCCCGACCCTTATTTTCTTTAAAACTGTTAATTATTATAATTTATATGTGTCAAACAGGCAATCTATTGCTTGTTGGGCATCTTCAAAATATCGCGGTTTATCGGCCCTTACAATACCATAATCTGGTTCCAGAGCAGGCAAAGCAATATTGCAATTTGAACTAAATATACCGTGATTGAGCGAAATATTGCTAGTGTGAGAAACAAACTTAGAAGGTTGGGGCGCGTTGAATTTACTTCTCGTTGCATTTGATGCCATTCTCTTCATTCTGCTCACATTACCTCTTATGGTTGTCAACATTTTATGATTTTCAGGCATGTGTAGGTATTTCGTTAGATCCTACAAAAAAATAACTATAGTTACATAAAACAAATTAAGGATTTAAACAATAAAATGTTCCCAAAAGTTTCAGAAGGGTGCTATCTTTAAGACTTTTGGTACTAACACTGTAATCAGGCATGGTTAAACAAATGAATCACGCCTAAGATGTACTGAAATATAATCTTGCAATTTTTTTTCCTTAGGAAGGTACAACTAAAACATTGTTTTTAGATATGTGAATAATTATCACAATGTAAAATTAGTAGGAATTTAAAACAAAAACTTCAAAACTAAAATCAGATTTTTTTCCCACAATCACATCACTCCAGGATTCGAACCCAGGACCGTCGGCGCGAAAGGTAGGATCGCTACTGTTATTATATATTTTTACAAATCATTGTAAATAAAATAAAGGTGTTAAGATAATTCTGTAAAGTAGTTTCTATGCTTTATATTGATAAAAAAATCATAATAAAAAATGTATACCTGAAAAATTATTTTCTTTATCTTTATAAATCATTGTTAATAAAATAAAGGTGTTAAGATAATTTTGTATAGTAGTTTCTTTGCTTTTTATCGATAAAAAAAATCATAATAAAAAATGTATACCTGAAAAATTATTTTCTTTATCTTTATAAATCATTGTTAATAAAATAAAGGTGTTAAGATAATTTTGTATAGTAGTTTCTTTGCTTTTTATCGATAAAAAAAATCATAATAAAAAATGTATACCTGAAAAATTATTTTCTTTATCTTTATAAATCATTGTTAATAAAATAAAGGTGTTAAGATAATTTTGTATAGTAGTTTCTTTGCTTTTTATCGATAAAAAAAATCATAATAAAAATGTGTATCCAAATAATTATTTTCTTTACACCTCGAATAAAGTATTTTTTTTATAGTAAGGAACTTCGTTCCTATCCGGTGTTTTTTTTCTTAAGATGTCTAATTCATTATAAAAGGTGAAAACCCACTGCCAAAAGGTTAATGCAGTTTTTAATTTTACACACACACACACACACAAACTAGTCCCATGGTTTTGTAAATTTTCCCAGTGTTTAATAGGATTTGAACAGCAAATTATGTATTAGGAAAATATCAACACAAAATGTATGCAAGTCAAAATATTTGTTTCATATTTTTGGGAAAGTAGTATTTTATAAGCAGGTCGTACATTTTTTTTATAACTAACACCTCGATCATGGCTCGTACATATTCTATAGATACAGATAATATAAACTCTTTAGGTACAAAATATTATGTAGTAGTAGTTATGGAACTAGTACAAATTTTATGAAAACTAACCTCTCTCACATCGTCGTACTTGGCAAACATCCAAATATAAGTGCTTAATACACAGAACAATTGCGTCTCGCTATTACTGAATCTCCACATAAATTTCAGTATAGGAGGAATGAGATTTCTCTGAAATAAACAGAAAATAGAACTGTTAGACCTACTGAACTTAGCCTATAAAATAACTACAATAATTAACTAAAACCACCTATTTAAAATTAACCACTAAGATTTTGTTGTTTCCATTTGAACAAAGCCAGAATTGTCATGCATTTTCATTGATGAGTATATTGTTGGTTACAAAGGTTGTTTTTGCGTTTTAACCCATACACTGCGGAAGACGTCTATCCGCGAGTTTTTGCTATGAAATATCTTGGCGTTGCCACCCAATGGTGGTCTCAATAGACCCCATAACTTTTTAACCAGTGGACCAAAAAACTAAAAAATTATTAAATATTCATAAAACAGGAGCTGACGATGGTGGCCCGGTCCAAAATGAATATGAAGTTTTGGGTTTGCTCTTGCAACAAGCAGCAAACAGGAATAAAATTATGAAATTACAGGTTATTACAATATTAATATTTAAAAAAACCTTGAACTTCTAAAAATTATATTTATAAGACGAAAGAACAATATATTTATATTGTACTAGCTTTTACCCGCGCATTTTTTTAAAAATATTTTTCAATAAAAAGTATCCTATGTTGCTTCTAATACCTCCAAGAATATATGTACGAAGTTTCATGATGATCGGTTTGGTAGTTTTTGCGCGAAAGCATAACAATTACATTTATAATATTAGTAGGGATAAACATATTGACTTTCCGGTTTTGTCCATCCTAAAAAACATCTTTATTACTAACTTAGTGACCTCCTTGGTCGAGTGGTTCGTATACTGGTTTGCATGGTACACTACTCTAAGGTCCCGGGTTCGATCCCCGGCCAGGTCAATGTAGAAATCGAACTTTACTATATTAGCTAGAATCTGGGTTTGTAGTACCGTCGTTTCTCAATTCCATAACAGTGCTTTAGCTACTTGGATTCAGAGTAATGTATGTGACGTTGTGTAAAACCCCGATGGGTGTATCGAAACACCTATACGAAGGGTTGCCAATGGTCGTGTCCTCTTAACCCTTAAAACCCGCGAGCATTATATTGCGCGCAGTCTGATTTAATCCTTATTACAGCTTTGGTAATGGTTCTTTTTGATTGAATGATATTTTTTCCCCGATAGAGAAATAACGCATTTAACACAAAGCTGGATTTCAAGGGGTTAAAACCGACATTGAATGGATGTAAGGCGTGTATTTCGTAGTCATGAAGTTAAGGGTGCGATATGGCTCGTTCTTCTTTTTTACCGACAGTGAAACGATGTTTTTCTGTTTTTTTGGTTTTTGAACTATCAATAATTGTGGTTTCTGTGTGGAATTTAAAAGAAATTGCATCTGTGTTGTCATTAGGACTAATTAAAGTTTCCTTTGCGGCAAATATTAAATCTTTTTTAATGTTGGTTTTAAAAAAATATATTTGACAGAGTGGCCTTTTTCTGTGGATACCATATTTCGGTTTACCACTCTGTCACGGCATTCTACGGAAAGTAATCGAAAAAATATGTTGTTTGGAGAATATGAAAAATTACATAATATTAATAGATAAAAATATGGCCGTATATTCGAACCGAATTAAAAAACCGTAAATATCAATACTCCAACGAGATGCCATAATAAGACGAAGGACAGACCATTGTCGGTAAAAAAGAAGAACGACCCATATACCTATATTCATAAAACATGTCGTGATCATGTTCTCTAAGGTGGAGATGTTGTGTTCCTGTTGTTTAACGACCGGGTTATTTTACATTATACCGGCTGGCTGTTAGTCGTCCGAAAATTCTGTATATTGACTTGCCAAAATTTGCCTCAAGAAATCTATCGAATGCAAACACGAAAATTTGGTCATTTTCGTGTTTGTATTCGATAGATTTTGAAAGAGTGCGGCAAGATAGCAGTTTTTTTATAGCAACTGGAATTCACACATAACGATGATTTGTAGTAACTAACATATATATATATATATATATATATTTCTTACCTCATATATTTTAGGCCCCGTCACCTTATACCTAGTCAGATTGAGGAGAACAGAAGCCGCAGACTTAAGGACTTCTACACTCGAAATTGATCTATTTGTAACTGACATGTAAATGTATATACGCCGCACAATGTACGCCGCATTGTCATGGTACATCATGGGAAAAACTTCCGTCAATAATTCTGTAACAACAAAATTTATTTGTCTTTCTAAAACTGAAGCAAAGAAAAATAATATTATTTCTTACGTTCACGTTAATCAACCTAGCCCAAAGAAAGCACTGTGAACTTTATGTTATGGATACTTGATGGATGTTGATGTCAAATGGTACTAATGGTACTACGGTAGAAAAGTAATCCTAATTATATTATTACAATACTTTGTGTGTGTGTTTGTTACCATATTGATTGTCTCGCTATCCTAACATTGCAAAACTAAACAAATTTAAATGCTAACTAGTACAAAAAGTCCCACCTGAAATTTATTTCGATAATTTGTTTAGATATAAAAATACAGAAAGCTTTAATACTTTAAACTTACCTAAAGACCTAAATGCTCTAATCAGAATATCCATATGAGACATATTTTTAAGAACTTCCATAGCTTCTTCATTACGTTCCTTCAAAGATTCCTGAGTGGATTTCAATGACCCTGAACGCCACCTGCGTCGAAGCTCAGTCACCCGTACATCATTCTCATTCGAGCGGACTTTATGCCCACGGAATAAAGCCTGTTAAAAAAGTGTTTAAATAATAAAAACAATACATACAATATTTATATTAAATATGTAACTAATAAATACCTGAATTTTTGAAGCAGCCCAACATTGCCTATTTACTTCTTTAAGTTTCAAAAGATCTTTTTTCTTCAAAATCATTTGTTTCCTTATTAAATAGCCTCGCATGATCGACTGTAATCTTATAATCATATTTCTCTTCTGTAAGAATTCGCAGCGCATTAATCTTGTCACCAGTTTCCCTTTCCATGCTCTCTGTATATATAAGATTCTCATTCGGAATTGCCGATACCAAGATTGTACAATGAACCGACGGATGTGCTTTTGAATACAAATAGCTGCCACTTCTCTTCTGGCTTTACAAATATCTTTTTGTTTCTTAAGCCTGTATGCTGCTTGTATCGTTAATACAGCTTTTCTTACTCTTAAAAAGCTCTTCCTTGCTATATGACATCGAACAAATGCTTGTAGTTTGATTATATAGTGTCGAGTGTGAAGATATTGATGTTTAGTTAATATGGTTAATTTATACAATCTATAAAACCTTTGTATGGTTAAAGTAGAACGCTTTAAAGCAAGTAGTTTCTTTTGTAAAATATACATACGGAAAACGGATTGTATTTTTATTGCAGATCTTTTCATTAGAAGATAATGGCTTCGACATTCGTTACGTACTTTTACTGATCTAAACCACATTTGTATTTTTGTCGCAGCTCGATATTTGCGTGCTTTTTCAGCTGATATTTTAGCTCTAAATTTACGTTGAATGTAGAGTGCAGCATTTTTGAGACATAAAAATCTACTACGGATTTTTCTTGTTTCCTTTAAACGTCTATAAAATCTTTGAATAAATATAGCGGCAGATTTCATTTGCATATATTCAGTCGTTTGTTTTTTACGCAAACGGTAACACCTATATGTATTTTGAATAGTGATGCATGCTTTTAATATGTTTAAGTACATGGTCCGTTCTTTTATCATTAAAGATCGGGCTCTGTATCGTAGTTGCAGAGTATGTGTAGCTTTCTGTAATTTTAAATAATGATTTCTTTCTTTTCGCATTGCTAACTGTGCTCTATACCTCTGTTGTAATGTTATACATGACTGTCTCAACATTAAGTATTGTACTCTTCGATCCGTTCCTGCGTTGTAAGCACGATAATAAATCTGTATAGTTTTGCAGGCCTTCAAAGTAGCTAAATAGTTTTTTCTCTCTCGTTTCATCATAATTCGAGCTCTATATTTTCTTTGAATTATGATACATGCCCGCTTTAACCTTAAGAAAGACGATCTCTCTTTCCTCATTTGTATAAGAGCTCTAAACCTCTGTTGGACCACAATCGTGCCGATTCGTAATTTGTGATACAATTGTTTGGACTGCTTCATTAAAACATGAGCCCTGTAACGCCGTTGGATGAAAATAGCAGCACTCCTTTGCATCAAAAATTCTGCCTTTGTTTTTCGCATTAATATTAGTTCTCTGTATCGCTTTTGTATTATTAATACGGAATTTACAAACCTAATGTAAGATTGTCTTTGCGATTTCGCACAAACATAAGAGCGATAATAGTTTTGAATGACTACAGCAGCATTTCGTTTCATTAAGAATAATTTTCGAATATTTTTCATAGCCAAATACGCTCGCATACGCATTTGAATAGTAGTACAAGCTTGTCTCACTCGCAAGAAATACTCCCTTTCTTTTTTCATGAGCTGATAGCCCCTAATTCTTCTTTGTAATTTAATAATCGCTTCTCTCAGCCTAATAAAGCTCATACGTGCTTTGGAACGTCGATATAAAGTTTGTACTGTAATAACACTATTTTTCAATTTTAGATAAGTCATTCTATCATGCCTCATTTTAATAATGGCTCGATAGCGTCTCTGAATATTAATTACTGATTGCTTAAGAATGTCGTAATATTTAAGAGCTTTCCACATTCTATAATATTTTTGAATGATGACAACACTTTTCTTTTTCTCTGCTAAACTCTTCATATTTGCTTTCATTAAAAGCATGCTTCTGTACTTCTGTTGAATATAAATTGTATACTTTTTCAAAAGGAGGAATTCTTTCCTAGCCAAAAATCTCCGAACCAATGATTGTATTAACACAATTTTTTTCAAATTTGAACTGTATTGCTTGATACATAGCCACCGGCGAACATAACTCTGAATTATAATCGCAGATTCTTGCCTCTGCTTCTCTTTTTCTATTTTCAAGCAGTTGAGCTGATTCTTTGCTTCTTCAAGCATTTTCATAGATTTGTACCATTCTTCTATTTTTATCACGCTCTTCTTCATATTTATATATTGTCTTCTTAACAACCATTTGCGGAAATATTTTTGTATTACAATAGTTGCCCTTGTAACTTGTTGCATTTGCCATTCTACTAAGCGGTCATGTTGTATTCGGCGCCACCAACGCTGTATAAGACTCGCACAATTGTTATATTTTTCTCTTAACCTCTCTTCCTCTTTTCGATTTTCAATTATAACTTGATATTTTTTCTTCCACCACATTTGAATTAAACTAGCTGCTTTTTCAAATAACGGGGCGCGGAAAACATGTATCAGTTGCCACAAAAGGGACAAAGTTTTCTCTCTGTGGCCATCCGCTATGTCTTGGGCAGATATATCACCAACGATTACAAAGTTAGCTTCTTTAAGAGTATTTAATGCTACTTGGACGTTATGTATCTTTTGTAATCGTGAAATAGCAGGAGTTCGCAGTTGATATAATATTCCGTTTTTCATCAAAATTATCTCCATGACTTTAGATAACCGCACCCCATCTCTAAGATCAATAGCAATATTATTAACAGCATATTTATATTCATCTAAATAAGATTGTTTATGGCAAACGATGTAACCAAGTGGACGTAAGTGTTTAGTGATGTCACCAATACCAGCAATAAGTTCTCGCGTGAATCTTATTAGTACTTCTCTGCTTTCTTTACATACAGCATTTCTGCAGAACAAGCAGGGATCATGGGATATAAGCTTTCTCTGCTTAGCTTGGTCCAAAAAGAAAACGAGCATAAAAAACTTCTTTAATGTAAATTTCTTAATAGCTTCCATGTAAGCAGGTAACAGCATGTTTGGAGCATCGGATTTTGATTGTTTATTTCTCAGAAATGGATTTCTAAACAATCTTTGGATTATAAAGGTTGTTAGTCCTTCTATGTCACTGTTTGATTTTAAAGGCAAAGTAATACCGTAAATAGCTTCTAATCCTATTCGAAGCCAAAGCGGATTGTAAGACAATAATAATTCCATAATGGTTTTTTGGAGTCCTACATCCAAATGCAAGTTCCTGTCTGTACGAATTGCTATTAATTTCTTTTCTATTTGAGCATTTAACTTTTGAAATACTCTGGTAATTTCAGGGCCGAGCAATAATAATTTCGCCGCTCGTCTTAGACTTTGAAGCCTGTGACTATTGTGATAGACACTACACACTTGTTCTTTTGTCGGTGCCAATGGAACTTCCTTGTTTCGGTTCTCCAGCCACGCTTTACCGACATCAATTTTTTGTTCGACATTACTGTCGAGGTCGGCTGGAGGCGTCAGTATACAATTGAGCCATCTTTTGAATTCATTCTCTAACTTAACCACTGCATCTTCATCATAAAAATATGTTGTAGACAGAAAGGGATCTACAGTGAATGATTGTGAATATACATTTCCTATGTAACTTGTATTCTTAACATTTTGGTTAATCTTACTTATTTCAAATGTATTATTTGATAATTTACTACCCAAGGAATCCTTGCCTTTGAGACTGTATTTAGGTTTAATTGACTTTACTGCAACAGATGTTGGCATTTTCCATAGTTCTGGCTCTGCACGCACCGCTTTTTTTGACCACGACTGTCTATTGGATGTAGATATTGTAGGCCTTTTAGGAAAATTTCTATCGAAAGTACGATCTATAGTAAAAGTACTGGTTTTGTTAGTTTTATTAAATATTTGTGTATCTGCAAACTGAGGGCTTTCTTCTGGTATTGATTGAAGAGGCGTTGCTGAAATTGATGGCGGCGGAGATTTCCCATCAATTTGCCAATCATTTGGTCCATGAGACTGTATTTGATTCCATTCACGAATCTCTTTTTGTTGGTAATAGTCTTTGAATAATGCTTGTCTACACATCTTAGGCTGTTGGTCTCTCATAAAATAATATGGAGCATCTGATTCCATTGTGTACATTTGGAATTCCACAGGGGTGTTTGGTGAATCTTTAGTGTAGGTATCAGAGTTAAGCTTAATGTTGGCATCTTCTATAATATCCTGTGTGTCATTGTTGATCCTTGGTTGTCCTTTTCTTTCAGTGGAAAATCTTTGAGGACAAAAGGATAGATCACTGATTCGAGAGAATTCTGTATTAATTGAGAAATTTGGACTATTTAGTTCTTTAGGTGATGAAGTATTGGGAATTTTTTTAATTTGGTATGTAGGTGTTTCTGTATTTCGCCTTTCTAGTTGGGATGGAAGATTGACAGTCAACCGTTTATTAAAAGGCTGTGTAGACGTGATGCTAACTATAGAATGAGTTTCATTTTCTTTATTAGAATTTATCATATTTAAGCTATCATCAAAGTCACTATCTGAATGTATACTCAGTACAATTTTTGGCCCTTTATCTAATTTATCACTTTTTGTAGGAATTGTTGTTAATGGCGAAAAAGTCAGAGTATCTAATACGTCAGAACCCAATATATTACATGATTGCTTATTAACTGGTTTTATTACATTATTAGTATAAGTTAAATCATATGTTTGCTGCAGAATGTCATCAGATTTAAGTTGCCTCATGTTTGAAAATATTTCAGATGTGTCAAAATTGAAGTTCACGCTATTAGGCGAATCAAATGGACATTTATTATGTTGTGAATCTAAGGAATAGTCATTGACTGTTAATATGTTGTCTTTGTTTGAAGGTTGAAGAATATGTTGTGTAGGTTGACACAATTTGATAGTTTTTTGAATTTTTTTTGTATTACATATAACTTCAGCTTTCTTTTTATATATTGCAATAGGCGATTTTTTTATCTGTGTCTTTTTACTTTTTCCTGGAGATGTCTTAAAACTCTTACGCTGGTTACTTTTTCCTTTTGTATTCTGTAACTAAAAACATAATTACAAATGAATGTATGTACATAAAATAATATAAAAGGTTTAAGGTATTATTGAAAAACAATAAAAAAGACTATAAGGTAGTTATTATATACATACCAATCCTGTTTTTAGTACAACTATTACATCGTAACGGCCACGATTTTCATTGGTAAACCGTATTGTATCCCTTAAAGCAGTAGGTTGCAGAGGTGTCCATGACAATGTCAAGTAATAGCAATCCTCTGGTTCCAGCACTAACCATTCCTCAGGCAAATGAATGATGAGACCAGCAGGCAGACTACGTCCAAGAGCTATCTATAACAAACACAATCTATTTGAAGCAACATAGAGCTACTCTTTTCTATATATAAATAATTAAGACTGGACTAGGCCATTTTGTCTAACAACAGTATGTATTACAACATAATGCTGCATTTATAACATATGGAAGTTGTATAATTTTGTTAATCTTTTGTTAAAACCGACAAGGTTCTTAGACCTATACCTTTGTAGGCTACAAGACAATCTGTTTGGGGGGTAGATCAACAATGTTGCATGATTTAAAATAACTTATTTTATCCTTGTAAGTCCTGTGTTTTTTTAACATCAGTAGTCATACCTGCCAGCTGTACTATACCAAGTACAAATCAAGAATAGTGCTTTTACACAAAAAGAGATGTCGGTTTTAGGCAATTTTGGAAGTGACTTACTGTTGTCTGTTTTTTTTTTATGGTATGTTTGTGATGTATAGCACCTCCTTAAGAAGGAAAATATTTTAAGTAACTACTCTTTCTATGTAGTTAAAGTGTCAGGTCTGAACTTCTATTAAAAGTGATTTATTTAGCACTCTCACACTAACCCGCAGGTTTCCATATTACTGTCTTACTTGCACTCACACGTTTTTCGCTCTGGCAGACTGTTGGCGAAGGAATTTCGTTCTGGCATTGTATATTATTAATGTTTATTTATTTTATTTATTCTGTTAAAATTTGAAGACTGATGAAATGACAAAAATGGATTATTATTTTATAAGTAATTATAGCATTCGGGCAACAATTAGGTGAGATGTAAATGCTCTGGCAAAAATCCCATGAAGACAAAATACTGTCGAAAGTAATTTCCTAAAATAGTATGACTGATACTTTAACTAAAATAAAACTTATTTCTCACCCTCCTTCAAATTTTAGGGTAGTCTACCCCGGCCACGCTGGGCTGCCAGAAGTGGCTTTTCATTTTTAGTAGGTATGGAGGATTAACTGTAGAAAGTTTCGTGACTTTTGAAATGACCACCTTAAATTGGTCACTGGCTCTTCCTCTATTAACTGAATGACAAACTATGCTAACAATTAGCATCTGAATCTGGGAGCAATAGGAAGTCCCATAAGTTGGTATTAACATTATGAATAATAATAAAGATAAATTATACACAAATGTATGAGATAAATGTGATAACCAAGTCAGTAAGAGCAGACCAAGGCGAACCAAATAGAAGATGTCCTGAAAAAGGCCAGGTCAAATGTACTCTTAACCCACAAGCTTGTGTGAAAGGATATACGGGATATGCTAAGGTATGACGAGAGTTGAGGAGGCGAGAGATGCATGTCAGATTCGTAGACAGTGGAAACCTATTATCTTTTCCTACCCTTGCGGGAAAACGCGTGATTGTATGTATATAAAATATGGTCTTACCTGTTGAACTTGCTTGGATGGATTGAAAATTTCCAACGTTTTTTCGCAATAACTCCCAATTGGCACATTTTCGAAAACTACTTGTGGTGGTCTGGAAAATGGTGCTAAAATGAGTCGAGGACGCTCTTCTTTTGGAGAGGCTTTTTGAACAGTTTCAAGTCGACGACTTCTTTTTATGTGCTCCGGGGTGTTTTCTATCTACACATAAGAACGTAACAAAAAGAAGTATTTGAAATAAATGATTCGACAGTATTACATTTAAAAGAGTGGGAATTATATACGAATCTTACCTCAAAATACATTGTTTCATAAGTTCCTTCATTAACTTTCTGTTAAAAATATAAGCACGCCTAATAATAACAACAACACACACTTACTACTTCAACTAATATTATATTTATTCGACAGACGGTTTTCACAACCTCAGTTGATGATTTCAAACAGAGTTGTTATTTCAAATCAAATAAAAACCGTCGTTGTGCCTGTCAAAAGAGTTTGGTTGTATTGCCATAAGCGAAGGCAAAGGGTACAAACCCATACAACTTAGTTTTCCATATTATTTGTTTCTTTTTATTATTTAGACGATTCTGCTAACGCTGTATTCTGAAATATACATCAGTATACAGGCCAGTCGTAATGTCGTCAAGAATCCGTCGCCATTCTATACTGGTTAGAGTGAAAGAAAATGTGCCGTATCTTGCCGGGCTTTTTCCCTCTCTCTCGCTCTCAGACTAGGGCGCCATAAATAAAGCTGAAATTTTTTAACTGTTCGGCTAGAGTAGTAGGCTCATGAGAAACTTGAACGTCAGTTTTTTGTGTTTCAAAGTAATTGAAGCGGTTTGGATGGCATTAATTTAACAACGGACTGCTTTAAAACTGCTTAACCTTGCTTCTCAATATGTATCACTGAGCTTCATTACAGTATACAAGGCGATGCAGTCTTTAAGCATAAAGCTTCCCTAGCACCATAAATTGGAGCAGATCGTA
Source organism: Calamotropha paludella (assembly GCA_927399485.1). Taxonomy (NCBI): domain Eukaryota; kingdom Metazoa; phylum Arthropoda; class Insecta; order Lepidoptera; family Crambidae; genus Calamotropha; species Calamotropha paludella. Next base: position 19,250,183 of record OV656812.1, read on the forward strand.
TAATTTTAACCTATTGAGCACCAGTGATTTTTAAGGAAACTTGCCCCTGACGCCTGCCTAGTAAAATGAGTTCATGTTCATTGCTCACACTAGTAATGTTACAATTTTATCGATAATATATGTAAGTTCTCAGTGGTATAAAACAGTATAAATTCAAAGACAAATAAATGAAACACTTAAAGAGAATCTGTATCAAACTTTTAACTATTAAAACATACAGAATAGAACTACAAAATGTACTACTTACAATACAGAAATATATGTAACAAAATTTTCCAGCACTACTTGACAACTCTAGGCGTCTTTAGTGTTGGAATACGTTTAGGTATTCCTGTTTTTAAAGAAAACCTAAGTAATAATCAGTATTTACCATTTTTATAGCACTCTAAAACTTATTGAAACTAAAGAATCAGGCAAAAATAATACACACTTCAGTAAGTATATAACAAAGACAATTAATTAGTATTGGGAGAAAACAACCAATATCAAAGAAAACAAAAAACCCGATTACCTAGAGTATTTTGCTGATTTAGTAGCATTTGAACTGAAAAAGGTGCGACCCGAGGAACGTTCATTGGTATACGTCGAAGTACTTGAATGTATTCGACAAGTTAGAGGAGAGCGTAGTATGATATCAGCTGCCCTGCACCGGATCATTAACATATATTGTACTAAGCATTAATCATAATATTAGATCCATTATCATACTGAAGTTGATATCACAAATCCACTTTTTAATAAATACCTAATGTTGACAGTACATCATATTTGGTGTACATCTACAAATATCTAATAAAAAATAATCGATAAAAGCTCATCACTGTTTGACACCTAAAGGAGTCAAAGGCTTCACGCGTCATTCCTGGTGTTTGGCAGAAAAAATCGCTTGTGAGCGATGACTAGCGCTGAGTAACAAACTGTCAGTTTACGGCAAGGACACGTTTGCTAACTTCAGTAGCGCTGACACAATCCGCGATTTTGCTTAGATAAGTTTGTTAACAAACTTAAATTAACCGGTGGTTTTGTGCAATCATTGAAATAATAGTAGTAAACTCGTCTTCTTCAATATTGTCATTCACTTAATTATTCAATATATATTTCATATTTTAAAACTTTTCACTGCATTTGATAAAAATATATTTATGTAATTGAGTTTATGTTCCCCAGTGACCGCTCAGTTTGCGTCCTAGAGAAAAATAGCTATTTACGATTTGACAGCGCTTTCCGCTTACGATCGCCATTTTGTTTACAATCGCTTATAAGCGATTTTTTTCTGCCAAACACATGGATTGAAATTATGTTAAAATTCAACACAAAGTTTAGACTTCATTTTTAGTATGAAGGCATGAATTATTGCTAATAAAAATGTAGGCAGTTAGTTAATATAGTGAAAACTCTCCGACCGAAATTAAACATTTGGTAATTCGAACCTTCTTAAAGAATTAAATATCGCAAAATATGCGAAGTTTAGACTCCTATAGTGGCCTACGGCGTCTGAGTCAAAGGGATCGAATGTAGCCTAAAGTAGTCGCTGGCGCTCTATAGGTTAAGAAAAGAAAATCAATAATGTTGAGTAAAATAAAACAGTCATCACAGCCGTGATCACAGGAGCCGTGATCACAGATCCTGTGATCACGGCTCCTGTAAAGGGGTCGAAACGTCAGGATTAAATATAAAATAAAATAAAACATGCGCAAAAATCCGTAAAAAAAGTGTTTTATTCTGATGTGTAATGTGCGCGGAAGTGTAAGAACTAAAAATTTTGAGTAAATTTTAAAATTCCATCATAATGAAAACTTTCAAAAAGGGCATGGTTTTTGTTTTAATTTGGAAATCCCATAGAGTCAATGTTTTTTAGTCATATTATTTTTATTTTTGTGAATTTTAAAATTCGGACTCCGTCACAATCTGGTCCTAAATGTGTTGATTCGATTCCACACAAAAAATATTAAAATCGGTTAAGAACTCGGTTAATTGTGGCGTAACAGACATTGCGTCATTGAAGCTGATCCACGGGAGCTCCACACGCTTCGCTCGCTCCGCTCCAATCACCTGAAATGATTGGTTAAGATGTCTTTTAATAAATTGTTTCTTTATTTTTTTTTTGTAATAAATTGGTATTTATTATATTCTTCGCTTTTTTCGTATACTATATGTTTTTGATGTTTGAATTGCAGTTAGGGGGTGACGTAGAAATCTCGCACAGAGAGTTGGTAGTGCTAAAACCAGCACTGCCTAAGCCCGTAAAAGTATAAAAGGAAAATTTCCAACTTATGACAATTATTGTTATGTATCAATGAAATATTGGGCGTGTAATTATCTGCTATGCACGATGTATTGTCTCAACAAACGTAGTTTTCTTTTTAATAACTTTGTATAGCCTTAACCTAATATTTCAGTACTGGGTGAATTTAAAAGAAAAAACAGGTGTTCCGTTTTTTTCCTTAAAAGATAATTATGTATCAATTTGGATGGTATTTAAAAAAAATAATCCTGTATAAGCTTTGTATATACCCTGTACTTTTCCTCGTAAAAAACTTGAAAGAACAGTCGTGGTTGTTAATTTTGGTTTTTTGTGATGTTTTGCGTTTTGGGGGTTATTCATGTGTAATAAATAATGGATTATTTAATCACTTTGTGTTTATGAATATGAAGTCGAAGAGGATTCAGTAAAATATCACACATGTACTGCAACCTTAGAAAAGAGATTACTTTATAATTCATTCGTCTTCCATCGATCATTCACACATCAACCCATTATCATCATTTATAATGATCTAATTAAAAAATACCACTCCCCTGTCGTATTTTGTAGTGCCTTGTGTAGTGGCATTGGACCTAAGAGTACTCGGACTTCTAAACGTATTAACTTACAAGCATGTATAATGGAATTGGAAAACATGGATTTCAAAGATATAATGTACAGTAGTGATGCAGAGATAGCTGCTGATATTTTAGTACAAAAATTGTCATTACTAATTCGGTCAAATACAGTAACTGCTAATATCCCAAGTAGAAAACGCATTGTAAAGCCATGGATTACGCCTGGACTACTTCGTTGTATACGGCATAGAGACAAACTTTATCGTAAAACAAAAAAGCAGCCAAATAATGATGTCTTAATAGCTTCGTATAAACGTTACAAACACTTCTGTAATAACCTACTTAAAAAAGTTAAAAGCGATTATGAGATTTCAGAATTTCAAAAATACAAAAAGAATCCTAAACAAATGTGGAGCCTCATTAAAAAACTTTCTAACTTACAACAGAACGCTCCACCATCCGATGATCTCATTTCTATTAGTAATGATCCGCAAGTTTCTGTGAATTCAGTAAACAAGTTCTTTGCTAGCGTGGGGACGAATTTAGCGTCCGAATTGATAGCGAGTTCGTCCAATTGTACCTCGATCCAACCTTTCATTGTGGAACCAGCGAAGGACTCTATGGCGTTACTAACCACGGATGAAATAGAAGTAGAAGGGATCATCATGGGGCTAAAGCGGGATTGTGCTACAGGTTGGGATGGCATCCCAACCTCTTTTATTATGGATGCGAGACATATCCTGATTCCAGTTTTAAGTAAAGTATACAATCTTTGTCTCTCATCTGGCACTTTTCCGGCTGCCTTTAAAAGGACATTAGTTCACCCAATTTATAAAAGTGGGGACAAATACAGTGCTAATAATTACCGACCGATATCTATATTATCTGTATTATCTAAGATTTTAGAAAAGATCATTAATAAAAGGTTAACTGATTACCTTAACTCCAAAAATTTACTTGCATCAAACCAATTCGGTTTCAGAACTGGCAAATCGACTGAGGATGCTGTACTGGAAGTAACAGGAACTGTAGTTAATAATACAAATCTTAAACTCATGTCATTATGTGTATTCATTGATCTTACCAAAGCATTTGACACTGTATCTGTCCCTATCCTAATCACCAAACTTAATAATATCGGTGTCCGTGGTGTTGTGCTTGACATTTTCAAGAGCTACCTCAGTGGTCGAAGTCAATGTACCAAAATAGGCAATAACATAAGTCAGGATGAACCTATTGCCTACGGTGTTCCCCAAGGAAGTGTTCTTGGGCCTACCCTATTCCTCATATATTTAAATGACCTGTGTCAAATGCAACTGCCAAACAGTAGGGTTATCGCGTATGCTGATGACACTGCAATTGTTATCCATGGACGAAATTGGGAGGAAACTCGCTTAAACGCAGAATCATCACTGAAAACAGTAATGCAATGGTTAACTCGTAATCTGCTAACCCTGAATACGTGCAAAACTAAATTCATCACTTTTTCGTCTAAGCTCTCGTCACAGCCAGATGCCTCGTTCGTAATAAAGGCACACAAATGTGACACAGACCCTAAAGACTTATGCCCCTGTGAACCAATATCACGAACTCATGGTATAAAATATCTAGGGGTAATGATGGATAGCGTATTTTCGTGGAATGATCATATTCGGGTTGTTACCGCACGCATTAGGAAACTGATATTCGTTTTTAGTAGATTGCGTGCAGGTGCTGATCCGTCTGTCCTAAGAACTGTTTATTTTGCCCTTGCACAATCTATTATCAATTATTGCATAACAGTTTGGGGTGCCTCTGGCAAGACCAAGCTAATATCACTTGAAAGGGCACAGAGAGCGGTCTTGAAAGTTATGGCCTCTAAACCAATTAGATATTCTTCAAAATTAATATATGAATTCTGGGAAGTTCTTTCGGTTCGTAAACTCTTTATTCTTAATGTTATTCTGCGCAAACATAGTGCTACTTATTATAACCCTGCTTTATTAAAAAATAAAAGAAGGCAAGATAAGGTTTATAAATTGCCAGGAACTAGAATTGAACAAGTCAAACACCATTATAACTATATAGCACCGTTCCTCTATAATAAGGTAAATAAGGAATTAAATATTTATCCTTTAAATCTATATCAATGTAAGACCGTTTTAATTAAATGGCTTAACAATATTGATTATGATGTGGTAGAATCTTTGATAAAATAGAGAATTAATGATGGTACGAAACTAGTTTTCAAGTCTTCATCTACACACACACAAACACACACGCACACGCGCACACACTCACACACACATACACACGCACACACACACACACACAAACAAACAGAAATAGAAATGAGATACAGCACATACACACAGCACATATATACAGCACACAATATACACATACTAAACACACACACACATTTACAAACCAAATACACACAAGTAAATGATTTAAAATAATATGTTATTTCTCATGTTTTCTGAATGTCTGATATGTCTGTCCTAGAGGTGGGCGCTAATGACTGCGACACAGTCTTCGATTACTGCGGTCATTAACGCTTCAATTGTTTTTGTTAAAAATTGTTTTTGTGTATCAAATAAATTTTATTTTTATTTTTATTTTACTTAAGTCTAGGCCGTAAGTACTTTGTACCCTTTTCCTTTCCATTTACGAAACTTAACAACAAAAAAAACTTAAAGAAAGAATAATGGTCTACTATATTTTAAATCATCGCGTGGTTAATTAACCGGGAATCCCGGAGAAATAAATTCCGTAACAGCTTTTTTCCTAGTAATTAATCATTCCATCCTCGGTTTATGCCTTTCATAGCTGTTCGTGCGCTCCTAATTTCATAAATACTCGAGCTCTCGACTGTAATATAGTGATCATAGATTATTTATGATACATAAGGTTCCCACACGTATTTCTTTGATAAAATTAGAGAGCTTACATTGACATTTACTTAAGTTCTATATACCTACATACCTCAAATTATATATTTGAGATACCTCAAATAATTGAATTATGCTTTAACAATATATAATATTATTATTTCTTATTATAATCAGCAGTGATCGAAGCCACTTTTAAATTTCAGGTAGCCTTTGTCAGTAGTCCAGGGTAACCAGCTCCCACTTTTAAGTTTGAAAGTATAAAATATCAAAACTACGGGTTTTGGATTTTTTACGGGAGACAAAACTTATTTTTTTATAAAAATCTTTACATGCTAACATAAAACCACTCTTTTATTTCTAATTCCGCCTTGATATTATTAATATTTTATGCTTCGATTATTCGTTCACTCATTTCTTTAGTCACACATATTATATTAATTAAAGTCTACATTAGAAAAACCTATTGTTTCACAAAACAATTACTGTCATCACTTTGAAAAGCATTATTTCATATATTTGACATAGTTTATCAACGACAAAATATGTCTCCTATTGAAATGACATAAAACGCATGGTAAAGTTTATAGAAATTGACTTTAAATACAAAAAGCACAGTAACTATTGCTTTTAATTTTAGAAAATTCAAGTTTTGCTTTAAATCTTGCGCCAGCCCGAGCCGTATTCGTATAAAATTTTCCAATTTCCATTCCAAAGAGAATTTTCTTTACCACGTATTTAATGTAGCTATTACTTTAATAGTTTTTCTATTATTATAGCCCGAAAGACAGGGTGATACATGAATAACTTGACAAACCACAAGAAAACTTGGCTTTAATTAGCATAAAAGTATACATACATCGTAATGACAATAATATGACAGACATTATAAAACAATTACCCATGACAACTTGGCACTGATATTAATCATAGACTGTAAGCCCATTGAGTGGAAAACAAGGAGGTTATATATCACAGGGTAACCAATAATATGGGTCATCTGGCAAGCCTACAGAAGACATCATTCTTTCATATAAAAAACAAGATTTTTTGTTATATTAAAAGCCATATTGCTGGTAGAAAACAGTAGTGGAACACTTCTTTATGAGTTGTTCTGAAATATTGAGATAATTCTCTGTACTGAACTAGAGTATGTGGATAGAGCAGTATTTTTAATTATGTATTTTTAACTAACTGCTATGGCAAGGTTGACTTGTTATGATACTGAACTAAAACTGCGTTTAATTGTATTATAAGACAGCCAAAAAGTGAAAAATGTAAAATACACAAAAAATTGACGTTACTAATGTAGTCTGTGATTCTAAAGAGTCTTTGGCTGTGTTGGGTCAAGTCAGCTGTCATTCATTACAGTGCCGAAAATTTTTCGTACTTCCTTTTTCTCTTACGTATGTATGAAATATTTTTTTGATAATTATTGCTCCATTTTGATTATGAAATTATAGGGATGGATATTTTCTTGCAGAGCCTTGCAGTAGTACCATTTGTAAGTCATGGCTGATACTCAGGCTAATGATAATACTACTTGCGTAGTGTGTTTCAAGAACGTCTTGTATTTCTCGATAGGAGAATGTGATCATCCCGTATGTTTTGAGTGTTCTACTAGGATGAGGGTCCTATGTCTTCAGAACGAGTGTCCAATATGTCGTCAAAACCTAAGTAGGGTAAGTGGAAGTTCTTTATAAATGCTAGTTGGTATGTTGGTTTATATAAAATATTGTCTCAAAACGTACTGAAATCTCCAGGCATTTAAAACATTTATGACGTCCTAGTTCTAACATAGCAAGTCCATAGTGCAACTTTTAGCAATTTTACAAATACAGGAACATATAGTTGTCCTAGGACAAGTATAAAAAAATTGTATATCACATATGCAACCCTTATCACATTCTTTTCAAATTAGAAATCACAATTTTAAACCTGACCTGAATATCATGTTATTATGATATAACAATATAAATCAATCATTTATTGAACACCAGATGTTATGTTAAATAGGTAATTATTGCATGAAATGATGAAATTGCTTACCACTATATATTGTCACCCTTATAAGCATACTATAAATATGTGTGAAATAGACTTTTATATGCAATAAAAAAATTGTATTTTGGTATTCGCAACAGTAATAAGCAATTGTTTTTTAATTATAATTTCCCGCTACATATGTACAGTCAGCAGCACATGAACCTCCTCAAACCTGTCAATTGGTCTTTTTTTTGCACTCCCTTTGCCTAATAGAGGAGGAACACGGGAAAATTTTTGGCAAATTTATCTAAGTTCCATTTTTAATATGAATTTTCTGTTAAGTTAGCTATTGTTAATAAATACCCTACACAGTTATATTTTTCTTATATTTGCCATATAATATAGGGATTCTTGCAGTTATATAGTTTTTTTACAGAAGAACCGAAACTTTTAAATTATCAGATTATCATTGCCCTGCCCGTCTGCATATCATCTGCCCAGTCAATAAATTCAAAAGGCCTAAATAACAGCCTAAGAAAATGTTCTTAAAGATTAAATAGTTGTTAATATAGTAACAGTATTTTTATTTCACCTTATGCAAGCAAAATGTTAATACTTTCTTTTACAATATTTTTGGCAAAGCTAGTGTTAAAGAAGAAGAAAAAACATAGTTGACAGACTTATGTATAAAGACAACAAACAAAAACATGACATTGACTCCTAGTAAGACTCTAGACTATGTTACTTGTTATTAGCTGTTATCTGCACCTTTAGCCATGTGGAATTTGGTTCTATCTTGCTCTAGTCAATAATTGAAACAAATGTCCTGATCTGATAATTAACTATTATTTGTACACAAATATGATAAAATGAAATAAATGTCTATATCATTTAGTAGTAGTGTGAACAGATAAATAAAAATATACAAATATACCAAATCAACTCAATTTAAAATATTTGTCATATTATGAAAGTTCAATAGGTGGTAAGAGATAGGAAGTAAAAACACGGTCTGGTTACTATTTATCTCTATGCAGTTAGAAAAAGAGAAAAAACACCTGATGTTGAAAACAAGTAAGGCCTCTAAAGATCTCTGGGAGAGATAAGTGTGGAATTAGTGAGAATACAAAATAAGTATTTTTTAGTGAATTAAAATGAAGACAACTGATTTTTATAATACATTTTGGAAACTAAGTTGGAATAACAAAAACTTTATGCACGCAGTACTGTGTACATTCTGTGTTAAAACTTACAAAGCTTTCAAATATTCATACAGTATGAGACACAAAAAATATTCTCGCGTAAATTTGGAACTGAAGTACTCAGTTGATCATTCATGTGTTAAAGAAGGGAATAAGATCCTATATTCAAATGTCAAAGAATAGTTCAGGTATTGGGAAATGCACTGCCTTGCTCTGAGATTCACTGAGATTCACCTAATTCCCTGAATTAGGGATACAAGAAGTACCACAGCCTATCAAAAATATTGGAGATTGTTTATGGTATAGAAAAAGAGAGTTAAGAAGAATTCATAAAATCTTTACCATTGATGGGAAGCTAAAACATATTCAGAAGACAACATTTAAGCTTTAATTATGGCCTAACTGGTTAAAATGTTTTTTCAAAAAAAGTTTGCTCTAAGAACAGTGGAGATAGGATGTTCTTATAAAGTCAAAGCTATAAATGAAATGGTAATGGATGGTAAAGAGACTGAGAAATTCGTCTTTGCAATAGATCTCCAAGGAGTTTAATATATCTTTGATATAGGTAACTTACTATTTATTTATTTTTTATTTAGGTATTTATTTTCACACCAACTTACAACTATCATTACAGGTTTCCCCAATGCGACAGAAGAAGCAATTTTAATATGTATTTCAAAATTACTTAAAACAAATTTTCCATAATGCTACTTTTGTGAATTCACTCAGTGTACAACTGAACAAATCTATCTCCTTATCAATGAGGTTGAGTGTGCGCAGTGCGCGCCTCAGTGGCGTTTCCTGCAGTAAATTCGTACGGCTTGTTGGGATGACCAATAGGTTCGGTTTTCGCCGTCGCCATATGTATCTATCTGGTACACATATATGATAGGTGATATGTTACCTCTTAACAACCTCAATAGATATATAACTAAACTTAATTCCCTTCTGACTCTTAGTTGACTATTAGTCTTTGTACTCTGTAAAAGCAGAAGTTTGTCCATTTCTACAAGATAACGTGCGAGTATTTATTTACAGTGATAGTATTTCCCAAAATAGACACAGCGTCATGAATAATGAACTAAATGTTTGAGAAAGGCCACACATGGAAGTAGACAGCTTACTAGCAAACATATCAAACGAAAATTTATTGAAAAAAATTGTCGACTACAATTTTAATAATATTGTAAAAAGGATGAAAGCCGATAATTTGAAATAAAGTATAATGTGCGTTAGTGTAAACGAAGTAAAATAAAAATTATTTGACGTTATGTAGGTACTTTTACAGTTGCTAATTTGATTCTTGCCTCGATTTTATCCATAAAATATGGACCATTCTAAATAAATGAAAAAATCGGAATTCCAATATTGGTATTTCAGAATACCTACACTTTGATTCCGAGAATCCCTTATTTAGAGGCCTGCTGACTTTTTTGTGGTGAGAACCCAGTTTATTTATATTAAAACGTTTTGTTTGTTCGGAATATCTTCTTTTTTATTCTGCATGTTCTGGAACTTTTTATATAACGTGACTTTCTTATGGAAAACTGAATGCCGTTTATCAAAAGTACCTATTCTTATTTACTATAAACAAACTCCATAATCTGCAACGCCTAGCTAGTGTAACAGCGACCGGATGCATAAGGACCACCCCATCAGCGGCACTCGAATACCTCCTGAATCTTAGGCCACCAGACCTAGTTATTCAGGAAGAACAAAACACACTTCGCAGTACTGCAAGGAATTATGAAGGAAATACTACTTCCAGAGGCACCTACAGATAGAACACCATGCAAACATGTGTTCAACAGTGTTGTGTTGTTCTCCTGATACTGATACACATATACAGACGGCTCGAAAACCGAAAAGGGTACCGGAGTCTTCTAGAACGACCTGAAAATCAAGATAACTTCTATCCTCAGTAAATTAAATACCATATTTTAAGCAAAATGTATTGGTATCACCAAAGCGGCGCAGGCGGTTACAGCCAGAGATGTCAGGGACTTCGATATCAAAATAGGTCTCAGACAGTGCACCCGTCCTTCAAGACCTACAAAGGAATACCACAACCTCCGCCCTTATAATGGAGTGTCACGTTCACAACACACTCAAATCCATTGCAACCAAGGGCACAGTGATTCGTTTGGAAACGATGCAGCGGATGAGCTAGCCAAGAGGGGCTCAAATACGACAGTTCACAACCGGAACCGTTACTGTCCATACCCCCGACCCAAATCAAAACATGGCTACACGACTTAAAACAAGAGATCCATCTTAAATAATGGAAAAACAGCGATGGTAGCAGGCAAACAAAGAATGCAGCCTCATCAGATTGAACAGGGACAAGATCCGCAAATTATAGGTACTTACGTGTCTGTCATAGGTGTATTCGACAGCCCTCTATGCAGAGGCTGCATGAAGGCAGGGGAGACTCCACTCATGGAATGTACAAGTGTAGCAGAGCAACGGGCACAACTACTCCAATCATCGGCATCTCTCCCTGAAGCTTGCAGTAACCTGAAAAGGCTGCTCGCATTCTGGGATGAATTGGATTGGCTGGAGTAGGAGGAGAACCCAACACACGCACAATGGCCCAATCACGAGGTTAAGTGCAGATATAGCGCCGTCAAACTAACTTAGTACTTATTCTTAAGTACTAAGTTTTTTTTTGTTGTTGTATTGAATATTGAACAGGACATAGCACCATACCTCGAATTTTATTAGATTTTAACGAATTATGCATATCAAGGTGACAGTATGTTATTGATTTATATTTATTTAAAAATTATGTTATTGTAAATTTTGTTTTCCCTGTTGTTTAGAATAGTAACTTTCTTAGGTAAAGATTTAAATAGCGAAACCTACTTGGAAAGTGGTAAAGCTGAATTTTTTTTATTTCATGCAAATTGCAATCCACTTCTAAAAAAAATTGACCTCTCCCTTAAGTAGTTTTCCCCAAGGCCTATGCCTCAATAAACGGACACCAGTGTAATTTAGAAATTAGTATTTAATTTCGAAATTTCACAGTTTCTTAAATTATGTGAGAATCTAAGTAGGTGAAATTAAAACTATTTCTTATCATTTACAGGTTGTGTTCACAGACTCCATCCAACCATACAAAGAACTACGTAACAAAGTATTCACTGATCGATTATTTGAGAGGCAATTCAAAATAGGGTTTTGCAGCCTGGACACGAAGAATGCGTATGACAAGCTCCTAGAAAATCGCTGTAAATTGTGTGATAACATACCACCATTCCGGACGTTTAGCATGCTGAGTGATCACATGAGAAAAGTGCATGAAAGATATTTCTGTGATCTTTGTGTTAAACATTTAATGGTGGGTGCACTAATAAATGAAAGCTACTTATATTTATAGAAAAAGTGGAATTTGAGTTTCGTTGAGAGAAGTACTGAACAAGTAACTATAATAGGCTATATTAGCGTCTATAGAGTCCAGAAGATGTAGTCATTTGTAATTGCTTTGTGTATTCATTTCAGAAATAGCAAATAAAATCGTGTTTTTACTTGAATAACCCCTTGAAATGCCTATATGGTTATTATAGCGCTCACAGCGCACTAGATTATTGGTTAGATAGCTACGTGTCACGACAGTAAAAAAAATAAGGTTATAAATTTCGTTTCATTATATTCACTGTAATGTGACGTCATTATTTATACATACAATCAAACCTGTTTTTAAAATTATTTTATTTTTTAATTCTATAATATAATCAAATAGCTACTTAAAATTTATTGAGACTAATGCAAATCGCTATAAAACCTACAATCTATATCGAATTAAAAATACTGTTTTGGCACACGCTGTTTTGTAGCTAAGAATAGGTGTGTAACTATTTTTCATTTCAGATATTTACTGGTGAAAGAAAATGTTACACTCGGCAAGAATTAGCCCATCATAGACGAAAAGGCGATTTGGATGATACGTCTCATAGGTAAAAATTGAGAACGTCGCGTCTTTCTACTCTGTGCAAGAACAGATTGCAAGTGTTAAACTAGTCGCAATAGATTGAAAATCACAACCCATTTCAATATAAATAATAGAAGTACGCAAGTACTCGTGTATAGTTTGTAGTGGCATAGGCATTTAGATGGTTGCATAACATGAATCGCAATGGCACTGCATATTATAGAACCATCGCATCCTTGTCACCATAATCTTTATATTCTACATGAAGTAACAAAGTTATTTTAAACCAAAAAGGTATTGATTATGGTGGTTTATAATAAGGATATAATATAATGTTACGATTAAAAAAAAAAATATTCAACTATTTTATAAGTCCTCATATCCTGTCCTAATATCCTTAAAAACTTTTCTTAGGTGTAAATGAGGTAGTAAACCTAGTTTTAAAACATAGACTTGCGCGTACACGTTACAAACATATGTTGTATAGAATGGAAAGACGCGAGAGGGACTTTCTAACTAATAGTTTTTATTAATTGCTAATGTCTAGTTGTATAATCTGTATATGTATTGGCAAATCAAGTATTTGTATTGAAACATTTCAGAGGACATCCTTTATGCGAGTTCTGTGAGGAACGTTTCATGGATGCCGATGAATTGTACCGCCATCTCAGGAAGGACCACCTTTACTGCCATCTTTGCGACGCAGATGGTCGCAACCTATACTACGCATCGCATTCTGCGCTTGCGCAACATTTTCGCACAGATCACTATCTTTGTGAGGAAGGTGAATGTGTGGGACAACATCTCACTGCTGTTTTCAGAAGCGAGATTGATCTTAAAGGTAAGTGTTTTCTCTGTCCGTTAAGACTTTGGTAAAGAAGAGAGAGATCACTTTCATGTTGATATGATATTCGATCTTTTTTATTCGTAGCTCATAAAGCGTTAGTTCATGGGCGCGGCATGAATCGTGGTGCGGCGCGTCAAGCGCGTACCTTAGAGTTGCAGTTCAACATCACACCACATCCAGTCGTACAGAGAACACCTAGGTTTGTTCTAACATCTTGTTTAAATCACTCGTTTAAAGGCTATAGGAGGCTTATTTCAAATATAATAAATGAATGTCATTTCGGTGACTCCTACTGTCATGGCTATAGGCGACAATAATGAGCAGTTAAAAATAATCAACGATTCTGTAAGAACACGAAAATCACGAAAGTAATACATACTAGCTATTAGGCTTAAATTAATATTTTCTTTGGAAAGTTTTGTTTTTGATGTTTTTTATGTCTATCGACTTCTATTCTGTTCTATTACGTTCTTCTGTTTGCTTATCTTTTTAGTTTTTCGAAAGTTTTTATTTTCCCCTAACCTCTTCCCCTTAACAACGAGTAGTAAACTGTACTATTTCAATCTGAACCTAATTCTATTCTCGTATATAGAGATCGCGATCGTGAACGTGAACGCGAACGTGCAGAAGCCCCAAGCCCGCCGCCTGTGGCGCCTGCGCCCAACATCGATACGCGCAGCGACGAACAGTTCCCACGTCTGTCTTCCAACCCCGCTGCTCCTAACCTCGTCCTCGCAGCGCCCTCCCGCGCCTATAAAGGTACGGTTAACAAAACTATATTTACGGTTGTTCTTGCAACAGCCGACCATAGCGTCCTGTACTAATTTCATATTTTTATGATGCATAATTTGTGGCGAATAATCCCCTGCAACCTTGCCGCTACCAATATTGTGCCCGTCGCGTCTAATTAGGTAAAAAGCATTATAAAAGTTTATTTCTATATTATTAATGTTAAGATAAATATAAACTCCTATCTGTTTTAGATAGCAATTTGTGGGGAATTTCTCTTTAAAATCTAATGTGAAAAGAGATCCTGCGCAATGTTTTAAGTTGTTGCAAATTACCACTAAATCATTTGAAGCGCCATAAACTTACACATTTTATAATACAAGAATGTTTGTTATGGCTTTCATTAAGTTAGGAGGTTGTTATTTCTAAGTTAAATAGGCTGTCTTTGTCACACACTACACTTTTGTCGATGTTTATTGTACGGAAAAGTGGTTGATTTCATTAGCGTCAGCTACTTCTACAAGTGTTAAAATCAGGAAAAAAATTGGTAAAAAATATTTTTTTTGCATTTTTTCAATACTTTCTTATAAGATAAATTATTTTAATAGAAAAATACTAGAAAAAATCGAGTTGATTCTCAGCCAAATTCAGGAGAATTCACTTGTGAGGCGAGTCGATTTTTTCTAGTATTTTTTATAAAAATAATTTAAACAAATAGATAATTATTACTTATAGTTACATTTAGTATGTTTATATATGCATATATAAGATAAAGACATTGGAATAATTATTTATATTTTTTATGAATTGTTATCATCGGAATGTACGTTTTTATTGTTTAGGTTCCTCTGGATTGGCTCGTAACGACAAAAACTTCCCAGCGCTCGACGGTTCCGGACCGTCGCGGCCGCCGCCGACGCGAGGGCCCGCGCCGCAAACCGTAGCCGCCACTCTGTTGAGAAACTGTAAGCAACTATTCGTTTCACAATATATCTGATCGCAGTGCCGGATTAAGCCAGCGCGGGGCCTGTAGCAAATTCTATCAAGGGGCCCTTAGACTGTTTTAGGTTAGGTACTTATTGAGTTTATGGTATTATTTTTTTTTTTTTTTACATTCACACCTATTAACCTAGCCCAAAGTAAGCACTGTAAGGTTTGCGTTATGGATGCTAGGGTAACGGATAAACATACATATATAATACATAGATATGTAATATTCATAAAAATATATATAAATATCCATGACTCAGGTACAAATGCTCGTATTCATCATACAAACATCTGCCCCTACCGGGATTCGAACCCGGACCGTCGAAACAAAACTGTTACAAACAAACTTTTCTTGATTTCATTTGGGCAAACTTATAAATAATTCTGTTGATATCGACTTTTCGGAGTAAATCATGTTCAATATTCATTAAAGTGAGGTGATTGAGACGTTGTTGGCTCATCGTGTTCCTTGATTCATTTTTAACACGTTTTAATGTTGAGAAAGATCGTTCACCACTGCAGTTGGTGATCATTAGAGACAAATAAATGCGTAAAGCAATTTTTTAAATCAAATAAGCAAATAAATTGCGTAAAAGAAATAAGGTTGGAAAGAATTATTTATCAATAGCTTGTAAACCTGCATATCCAAAGCCTCATGATTCCTGCTGTCAATAATACTAGCCACATCAGAATTGAGCATTGCAGAGAACTGCACTAATTCGTCGCTCAGACTGTCCTTCATATCATCTGCGTAAGTGCTTACTATGGTTGCAGATTTTTCAAAATTTCTTCTGGTGGTAGAGATTTTAGCTCTCGGATTATTCCAAAAATGCCAGTAATTTTATGATAACTTTTCATACGTTTACCTAAAGCAGTGAGTGGGTTATCAATGGTGACAATAAACACCTGAATTTCATACCGTTGTCCAGCTGTTTGATTGTCAACAAAGTCGTCTGGCGTAGATGAGCCTCTATAATTGTCGTATTTTGTATTTCGCTTCCTGCGTCTAGAAGTTTCTTGCTGATATGCTTCACAGCCAGTCAACTCTTTGGCTCTTGCCTCAATATCTGAAAATGTAGATCGCATTGCTTGAACGTATTCATGTAATGATCCATAAAGAGCGTACCCAGTGTTAAGGTCTTGATCATCCGATTGCAGCGCAGCACTAGTCGCTTGCAAACGTTCTAATATTCTATTCCACATTATTGTCATTATTCCCGTTTCTAACTTACTCATCTTTGAAACTAGTCCATAAGCTTGATTGCCGCACTCTGCTTTCTGATCTACGTCATTGGAAATGTCTTCCAAAGTTTTCTTGATAGTAAACCCACAAAAAAACGCCATCGTAGCATCAGCTCGGGCTGTCCGACAACATTTTCAATACAGGAATTTTCGATATATTATTGTTCAGTGCCTTCGTAGGACGACCCCATCGATGAGTAGAAGCAGAAAAAAAGGTGTATAAATTTTCAATAAAATCGAAGAAGATTGATGCTTCAGTATAGCAATCTACTGCACACTTAGCAACCAAATTTAATGAGTGCGTAAGACACGGAATAAATTCTGCATACTTATTTATTTGCTTAATACGTGACATCCAACCAGATAATAAAAAAATCACAATTAAGTCTTATTTTTTTAAGTTGGCCGTAGCCAACCGTAGTACGATCTTTCAGATGAACCCAACAACTGCTCAGAGTGAAAAGTAATAATAATTTCTTATTTTAACTTAAAAATATCTTACCTTATGCACAGTTATTATCGTTGAATACTTTTCTCTTCTTGACTACATAAGAACACTGTTGTAGTATATTTTAAGAGATAACTGAATACTTAAAAAATCGGTAGCACCGCTATATTATGTAAGCAAACAATATACAACACAATTACGAAACCACTTTTCTCAAGAATGGTTCATATTGAAAGTACTATTATTATCATCCAAACGGAAATATCGATCATTCCTTATAGATTGGTAGTCAATATAACCCTTTTCAAATCGGTAGGGTTATTACGATTAGCACGGAGAAAATATTATTAGGGAATTCCCCGTTTTGTTTAGCAGTATTGCCAACTTGCGTGTAGTGCGGTGCGAAACATGACTTTTGGTATGACCAGCAGATAGAAAAATAAAATTATAGTTGATCATTTTGATGCAAATATTTTCTTCTTAGTAATTGTGAGTTGTGACTAAATCTACTATTATATAAATAATACTTTTTTATGGCCGGAAAACGTTGGTGCGCGGGGCCCCCAAATGCGCGAGGCCCGTAGCATTTGCTACTCTTGCTTCGTGGCTAATCCGGCACTGTCTGATCGTATTAAACTAAAAACTTAGCAGAAAAAAATAATCTCTCAAAAATTTGAGCTATGTTTCAAATATTTAATTCGCAAACAAGTCATTTTATATCGATTATTTTTTCTTTGCTGGTTACATACTGTTAATAATCCATCAAAGTTATGAATGATATATAATATCAACCAATTTTTATTGTATAGCGAAGCCTAGCGTGTCCATCCAGCTTCACAGTCAGCCAGCGAGCGCAAGCAACTTTCGCCTGACGCAGACGAGTGGCAATCGCATATCGATCCCAGCTGCGCGGCGACAGTTGTCCGAAGACGAATTTCCGTCCTTGAGCCTCGCGCGCGATGACCACCCTAGTCTCGGCGCTGGCTCACTACAACCGCCCAAGGTTCGCCTCTTATACCCAAGTGGGTTTGTCTCTGTCATATATAGATGAATTTGGATAATTCTTAATATTTATTTGAGGTCAGAATTTCTAACAAAAAAATCAAATATTTAAATGTACAGAAATATATGATCTGAGAAAGTGAACATCAATCAAACAGCATAAAGCGCAGAATGTGGAAAAAGCTCGAAAAAATATTTTTTTTCTCATCTTTCAAAATTATGAGCTTTTCAGAGCAAAAAACGTGATTCTTTAATTTTTTCAAAAATTCGATCAAATGAAACAATAAAGCGGCTGGCTGGATTAATTTGGTTCTTTGTAGGGTTTTTGTGGACATATTGAACTGTAAAAGGCACACTCAACATTAGTGGTTTCCTCTATAATTTCGATCCAGCGCTTGATTTTCCAAAAAGCCACCAAAGGCCCTTTTTTTTCAAATTCATGTGACGAAAAGAAAAAAAAAATTAGGAAAAGCAATGGCTAGTCGTTAAAGATATTTTATTCAAGTTCTGAAAACCCATCTTTAACTTTTTGTGCGATCATTGGTTGCTGAGATATCGATAATCAAAGACAAAAGGATCCTTTTCCATTTGAAGACCGATATCTCGGCGAGAAGTGGAGGTATCAAGGTCTATATAAAAATAAATTAAAACTAATTGAACAAAGTATCCAACCCTTATAGTGGTTAAGCAAAAAAAAGAAAAATTTTCCACGCCCTTAGACAAAAAAGAAAACTGAAAAAAACTTTGATTGGAGCTACAATTTCTTTTTTTTTTATTTCCTGTACGACCATTTCTCTCGAAGTTACGGCCTGTTGAAAATTGCCTAAAAATTTGGAATATTTTTTTGATCCCTTAATTTGTTCCAGTAGTGTATATAGAGTTCAATGGCTGCTCAAGCTCGAGCCAATATAGCCACGTGACTAAAAAGTGGTAAAGATTTAAATGAAAAAAAATCTTTTAATGTGATAGAGTCGCAAGTAAATTAAAGTACGGTTAGTTTTGAAGAATCTGGCGTGCGTGGGTCCGGCAAGAGAGGTAAAAAACGCAGACAGAGGTTCAGAGGAAACAAAGAAAGTGTATCTGCTAAAAATTGTGCCCATGATCATTCCGAAGTAAACTAGGCTGCTGCTAAAGTCATCCTGAAGTCACCAGACAGGCAGTTGTAAATTATAAAAAAAAAGCAGCAAGCAATTGTTTGGAAAAATATATGTCCGGATGCCACTATGATTTTATTCATTGTTTATATTTATAGTCAGATTATTATTATGTTTGTAACTTAATCATGTCAAAATAGGTGAACAGTTTCAATGGAATTCGGCATATAGGTAGATTATACTGATACAATATACCATTGCCATAAGACTAAATTTTCACGCGAACAAAGTCGCGGGTAACAGCTAGTATATTATATAATAAATAGATGCAAATATTGGTAATCAATAAATAAACAATTGGGTATTTTTTATATTTGATATGGCTTGAAAGAGCTTTAATACAAATGCAGTAACATACAAATAAGTGTCAAACACATCTGAAATGAATATGGCTGCCACAAAATTGAGTTGTTATCCATATTGAATGCTAATATAAACATTCAATATGGATTAAAACTAGGTTGTTTTTATATTTGTTACATACAACCAATAGTTTCAAACAACTAATGTTTACAGTACTGGTTGGTTTACATGTAAGTTCGTTGTAAAATGAAGATATTGTTTGCAGGTTGCTTCAATCAACAGCCAGGAGATGACTGCGCTCAATCGATCTCAAAACAATCAGCCACAGACGCAACCTAAGAAGGCTCCATTAAACTCTGAAGCGTTTCCTGCACTATCATCGACGTCGGTGCCCGCTGCACCGCCGCAATGGATCACTGTATCAAAATCCAAGGAGAAATCTAAGGCTCCTAAGCAAGAACCAGCGCCGCAACCTAGAGAGCCATCCTTCAACGCCGTGGCAGACTTCCCCACTCTACCCGCTAACGCGAAATCAAAACCCAAGAAATCCCCTCAGCCCCAACCGACGTCAACACCGGCCCATAATGAAAACACAAAGCCTAGTAAAAAAGAGAAAAAGAAGAACAATGCCAAAAAGGAGAACATCGCTGATGTCCCTTATGTAAACGGCGTCATTGACAAAAAAATTGCGAAAGAGCTGTCCTACGGCGCCAGCGTCAATAACAATCTATCAGTAGACAGCAAAAAGATCAAAACTGCGGAAACATCCCCCAGTACCACTGCCAATGTCGAAAAAAATAGAAACGGTGGAAACGGCGACTTTAAAATGACCGCGAAGGATTACCCGCCGTTGAACCCGAAGAGTGAGAATGCTGTTTCTAACAAGAAGATACCGAACGGAAGCGTGCCTCCGGGATTTCAAGCAAGGCCGACCTGCGATGGAATGACTTTCACAAATTCTTCAGGGCAAACTTTCTCTGCTCCGGTGCACACGTATATTCCTCCTCCGGATTTCGAACAAAGGAATAGAGATCTGGTTAAGAAGTTCGCAGTGGCATTGGGGGGTGCCGCTGCGGTTGAAGATTTTAAAGTGGCATCGAGAGCTTTCCGGGACAATATAATAAGTGCTGAAGATTTCTACCAACATTGCCGCAATGCTGTAGGCAGTCAATTTGATTCATTATTTCCTGAAATGGTGGCTTTGTTGCCAGATATAGGTAAACAGCAAGAATTAGTTGTGGGAAGAAACTCGCAGTTAGAAGTGTGTTCCACTTGTGGGCAATTGCTGGCTGCCTCTGACAGAATAGCACACGATACTGCGCATTGGCCCCCTCTCGCATCTCGCTAGCCGAAAAACCATTTACCGTGATATTTACCACGTTCATCTGTGCATTTCAAAAGAAAACGATTGAGAGACATATTTATTTCAATTACGAATACATAAGCTAATAAAGACTAAGTATGTTACAAGTTAGATAATCAGTATAGTAATATAAAACTGTAACTGCTATGTTCTTATTTCTGTTGCCGTATCGGGTGTTCTCTCGTGTACGAAATTTGGATAACAGTGTAAGTGTACAGAAACTTATGACTGAAGAATTGTTGGCTGATTCCTTTAGTCATTTATGTGAAAAATCTATATTTTCTCTTGTAGTTTACTGCTACTAATACTGCTCAAACTATTTCTTATTGTAATTCACATTTCATGGCAGTTTCTCATTTCAAATTTTTCAGTTACATACAAACGGCTGTTATGTATATTGTTATATAATATATATGTATTAATCTAGAGAACAATATATTTATATGTTCAATATAACCTGTAAAATTTGTTAATTGACTTTGATACATAATTATAAATGTGCATTATTTTGTCAGTTGTAACTGTTCATACCTTTATATTATTTTATATCTTTCATGCAAAAATTGTACTTTTGACTATGCAGTGTCTATTTATTTATGTTAATCCAACATGGAGATCGTCACGAAAGATTTTTTGCAAAATTCTCTACTGCACTTTCTTTGTTTATGGTTTCAAGCAAATATTTGATACAACTCATGTCGTACAATGTTTTAACTATTACAAGCAACATGTGGTTGGGAAGCAAATCACCTATATCTGTTATTGCAACATTGTTATTAATTTCAACTTGACTGATTTAATTTTAATATCGATACTTATGCATCTTGATGAACAACTACAACATCTGGTTGATGGAACTAAAAACTAGTATCGCTATAATAAGTCAAAAGTGATTTAGAAGCGTAAAAATTACGCAATATATTAACGTTTGAAATTAACGAAATTTATAATATTTTTGTACTCTGAAATAGAACAAACAACACTTCTGTTTGTGTAAAATATTTTTTGTTAAATACATGTTATTGGTTTAATCATAAAAAAATGGTCTACATATTACATGCGTTCATCATTTTACCCTAATTAATTGAACGGAATAAGGTGGGTGAAGTAAAAACAATTATTTTTTTATAATATATATTTTGCACTCATTAGTGCGCACAAAACCAATAGGCAAATATACAAATAAGATAGAAAATCATCTTCACATATATAGAGGTTATATAAAATGATTCGAATTATTTGTCACCTTTACCCCAACCTAAGAAGCCTTTTACCAAACCCGTTAGACCAGCGCCCTGTTTTTTGTTATCGGCGGCGCCAGTTTTTTCGTCCAAGTTCGGGAATTCAACGAAATTACACGCCAAATCGAAAAACAACGGCTTGCACGGGATCGCCTCCATCGCTGGTGGCATCTTGAAAATATTGGGATTTTTCGTGAGGGCTTGAGTGTCTTCTCGGTATTCGTCCAGACGATCTACAAGGGGTTTCTTGTCTTTATAAGGCTTTCCACTCGACGTGTATTTATTCTCCTCATCTTGTTCTTCGTCGTCTTCTAGTACAGAATCTGCGTGAACCTCAAACTTGCAGCTTTCGATGTCTTTCTTCAACATTTGTAACTTGTCTGATAGTTGTTGGTCATTTAACTTGCTGTTGAGGGACTCATTAGTGTAATTGTTGCTTCTTTCCAGCATAGCCAGGGCCTCCCTAAAGCGCCTAAGTCCAGTCAACACTTGAGCTATGTAGTAACATCTGAACGCGCGGTAGGCCTTCATTTGTGTTTCTATCTCACGTTGATAGCACTCGTCGATTTCGAAACCAGGCAACTGTTGGAGTTCATTGAAGTTCTGTAGGATTATTTCGTAAAGTCTGGTTAGATCATGAGGCCGGACTTTCTTGCCGTCAATCTGAGTGTTATTTTTTCGTGCCTCCTCAGCCTGCTGCACTAACAAGTTGTTTCTCTCGATGGTGCGCACGAGGCGAAGGTACATCAAATAGGTAAGCAAGTAGTTTATGCCGGACAGCTGGGCCTCATGACCGGTGGTATTCTTGAATTTGGGATCATTTTTTATTTCGTCTTTGATGGCAGATATGGCATCCTTGCAATCCATGAGGATGTTCTCGAGGATATCGATCTTGGCTTCGACGGTTTCTGTGTTGGCGATAGACTTATCGAAGTCCTGGAGTGCAATGAGGAATAGGCGTACTTTCTCGGGGCGCACCGTGACGCGCCGCCCACGCCATTCCACTTCATGCATCACGCCCGAACGCGACTCTCTGCAAAGCATCGTAAATATTAAAATTAACACAATAAACTTGTACAAAATAAAGTAATTTATGTTGCAAATAAAATACATGATAGTAAAGGTTACTTCTACAACAAATTCCATCTTACTAAAATGCCTTTGACCAATCAACCTTTGTTTATTGCAAAATAAGCTTTGATTTCATAGTAACTTAAAGTCCCTTTTGCTATTAAGAACAAATATTGATGCAAAAGATAGTTTATAGAGGCGCGTACGTGCATTCTACTTGAGCACAGCTACACAGCCAGGGCAATCGTGAGTACACCCGAATGTATATGTCGCGTACATTGTAATAATATAAAGCTGCCTAGCAAAGCTAACACATTATTTAACATTAGTATTCTTTATATATAAAAAATCGGCGTTTTGAATTATTTTCTTACACGTGTCGTTTAAATTGACGTGATTTATCTACTTTTGTTAGATACTTTTCCAGATTTCAGCTAATTCGCAAAATTTATTTATTAATATTTGATATTTATGCAAACACTTTTATAAACTTTTATGATTTTATTCTTTAAGATTTAAAAGATGCTATAAATAACAAGTAAGAATGAAGGTATGCGTGTAACAAATGTCTAATGAATGCTTATGCTAAACTGAAAAATCGCAAAAACACGTTAATAAATTTTATGTATTGAATAATAATAGATATCGAGTTTATTACTTAGCTTGTGCCATCAGTGAATCGAGATTATCGATGAGCCCTTGTCCGCGCATGGCGACCAAGTCGCCAGCCGCCGACTCGTCACCAATGTTGTAGGCGCAGTAGCGGAGACTGGGCTTCAGTTCTTCTGACTGAAAGTAATTGAATGCTCTCACATACACCAGTAACAAAAAATTGTACCTCAGCACTTAACCGATTCGTTGCTACATACAATTACTAGAAACGAAGCTACAAGCAAGATTTACGTGAAAAAAAGAAAAATAGCTTTATTCTGGATAGATTTTCCTAAAACTTAATTTGAAGGAGTTATCATCGATTTAATAATGATACGGCTCCAGTGGCTAGCGCCACATGCAAAAGAAAGTGATGGCGTGCCATCCGCAACGAATCGGTTAATCAGTAAATAACTTTATATGATTTTTGAATATTGCAGTTAATAAAAAAGCCAAGTGGTACCCTCATCACCTGAGATTTTTTCAAGTTTAATTTAGCCGCTCATGTTTGCAAGCAAGGCGTGTTCTTTCAATCTTCAATACACAATAAATAAATAAACGGTAAAAGGTGGATTGAGAAACGAGATCACGCGTTCGCACGTTCTCACAGAGGGCGTCGCATTAGGTATTCAACTCGTCCGGTATTTCACGCGAATGCACGGTATATCCTATAAACATTTGCCCCTACCGGGACTTAAACCCAGGACCACCGGTGCGAAAGGCAGGATCGTTACCGTTACACCAAACGGCCATCGAGTATGTTTGAGTAAAGTGCAATTCTTATCGCAAGTAGTAAGGGACGCGCGACACTTTCTAATCATGTGTTGTTGGTTAGACCGCAGCAACAAGACTGAGCTCCAGAAGATTGATTTGAGACAAATTGGCAAATGAATAATTATGGTCCGCGGTATAGTTAGAACGAAAGTGAGTTTAACGCCACGCCGCTGTGCCACCCAGACGTTGTACATCACCGCTAGACGACGCCTCCGTTCCGGGCGACTTCAGACAGGTCATTAGTGTGGATGCATGACATTAAAGCAACCGTGATCATAACCAAGATGTGACATATATTATGTTTAGAGACCTTTTGCTTGTAGATGAGTCGCTCGTCCTCCGGTAAGGCAGCACAAAGCTTGTCTAGTACAAGCTGCGCCCGCTGCAAGCTATCGGCGGCCGCCCGCCACTGCTGCAGCTCCACTAGCAACACGCCGCCCAACCACGCCGCGTACGCACCCGCCTCGAGCTGTGTACGCGCATCACATACGCCGCTTTGCTGACCATCATAACAATATAAAAATAAACCTTTCAATGGCAATATTTCAAAATAACAACTGTCTTGGAATTATTTAAACCATGATTTTTACCATAACATCTCATATTTAATGTTCATAGTGCATAAGAAACATTTTACCTTTACTGCGCCGAAATAGCGTGAGCTAGAATGACTGGTTGTTCTTATGGTTATTGTATAACTGTATTATAATTTAATTGTGAATTATCATTATCAAAAAGATTGTCTCAAAACACCCCTATAACAGTTCTTCAATTTTAATTTTGCAACACCAGCTAATCCAGTCACTTTTCTGCAGAAATTCTATACTTTCCTACATACCTACTTCAACCTAGGTTCGGTCACCATCCAGAGCTCAATAAAATTTTCATAGATAGCTTATTGACACAGTGATTCATAAGATTGGAGATATAATTATTTAGAAACACTTATTTAGCCTCTAGAAATAAATTTCACAGCTATCATAAGCAAAGGTAATAGATATTTCTGTCACTTGATTGGAAAATTAGACAAGGTTCTATAAAAAAGTATCTTTCATGGATTGGATTTTATTATATTTATAAAAAACTCTGCTAAATAAACAGTGGTATTGGTTATAGTTTTTAAATGCAAAGTTACCTCGCAAAGCTGCAGTAAAGTTTGAGCATGAGAACAAGCTTTCTTCAAGCGAGACACGAGGTGGAACTTCTTTCGAGGTTCGGTGTTCGCTTCCTGTCGCAGTTGCATAGCGTGAGCCCAGGCTCGCTCAGCTTGCAGCAAAGGTACACATAGCAATCGGTTTTCGGCGCTTGCAGCCGTCAAGTGGGTGGTTGTGACATCTCGACGCCGATAGTGACGCCTATCGCCCTGAATTAAATAAATAGTTTTGTTTTAATGCTTTTAAAGTTATCAGCATTTTAGTAACATATCTAATTAATTAAGATTTATATTTTAAATTACAAAACAATTATTGAAGCTGCATCACATTATTGGCATAATAGATATTGGAAATGTCCTGCAGTTGTTTAAGGAGATTTCAGGATATGCCCTATCCTACTTTAGATTCATTCAAAATAGGTTAAATATAAAAGGTAAAAAAAGATAACATTTGTGAACATTTAATTCACAAAAAGTCATAAAGGTGAGCATGAAGTAGTCTCAGGAATGAATATCCTATTAAGCTTACAAATCATATGATCATGCACTGTTTATATTATTATGAGAAAGATATATATAGTGTATAAAGTTTAACATACCTGAGGCATTTTGAGCACTTTACGTAGGCGCCGGAGTCTTCTAGAGCAATATCCTCGGTAGCGTTGATAATCACCATGACGTAAACCATGCTGTTGTTGAGCATCCTTAGTAATTCTAAAGACTGAGTAAAGTGTTAAGATTCTAATTATTTCAATGCATATTTTTTTTATTAATTCCTTTATTAGTAAACTCATTTTTAAATTAAATTTAGGTTATTTTACCATGATACATTTATTTCAATCCATTCATAAGTACATACATATAATAATTAAATAAGTATTTCGGCAGGAACAAATAACAGTGGATATTTATTTCTAATGAGTGAAAATCATCAACTTTGGTGGTAATCAGGCTTTCAATTTTTGAGCAATTAAGCCGGAATAAGACAGTTCTCTTACATGAAGACATACTACTATTTAAATATGAATTAAGTGATAGCACAGCGTATTTTATGTAATAAAAAGGATACTTTCTAAAGTTAGTACTGATGAAGATTTAACTTCTTCTTTATCACTATCTTCGGTAGACATAAGTTTCGCGTCTCCACCAGCTTCCCCTTCCAATACAACCATTATAAATACCAGTTAATGTTGAACGTTAATAATTTCTATTAAAAAGTTTATCTAAATTTTCTCCACGAATCTTCCACGACACGAATTGAAAAATTGAAACATAAACGTCAATTTTACGTCAATCAATTGACCCTTTTTTGTTTTTTTCCATAAGGGTAGTCAAAGGGCACAAAGCCCATACAGACTAGTCCGGTTATTTCTTTACTTACTTAAATCATGATGATGAGAATTGATTTAATAATGAAAGATGATCAATGGACGATGAATGAATAGTGAAATAATCTCTCCCTAGGTTTCGGCAAAGGGGTTTACTGAAACCTCTTCGTGGACTTCTCGAGAGTGCGCGAAAAGACCCCTTCCACTATTTTGTTTCACTTGCCAAGACTCATGCATATTCAAGGCACTCAGTGGTTAATAACCTTCTATTATTACACACTAATATCAACCACAACATAAATTTAACAAGAAAAACAAAACCATCATAGTGACGCTTCTCGCTCACGCCAAGAAATCCATTTTTTAATATTTTAACAGCACGGCGTTGAAATGAAACATACTGAATATCCTCAATAATATTTCTTCAATAGTGCCAGTTCTAAAGTAACTTGTTCCTAGAGCCGATCCATTAATTAAAGATTCTCAATGAATGATGAATGAACAGATATTATTTATTTATAGAACATTTCACTGCCATTACAGGTATGTCCCAACGCGACAGTTTAATTTAAATACAATATATAACTCATACAATTAAATTCAATCTTATACCTACTTAAAACATAATTATTAGTAATTCTTATTAATGCTGCTCTTAAGAATACATTAAATAAAGTTAAATATTTCTCTAGGTTACACTAAACGTGTGAGATCTTACTGAAACCTCTAGTATCTCTAGTTAATCTGTGCTCCCCATTGACTTCTTGAGAGAGCAGGAAAAAACTTCCACTGCTTTGTTTCACTTGACTCATAGTTTCCTTTTAAACTTAACCTTAATCTTTAGAAGCACCCGTGATTGGACACTGTGAGACTACATCAATGCGGAAAATAAAAGACATTTTCTTCTATTAAAGTTGTGAAAACTAATAAGATTAAAAATAATATACTTTTGACGTGACAACGTCTTATAAATTGGTTTGCCGGGTGACACTTCAAGAAACTGCGTTACGCTCCGCTCACGTTATGCGCTTACAATGAGAGCGAGTGAGAGGCACGCGTCCCTTCCACTCGGGCATGGTTAGCCCGCCTAAGAGCGAGAGAGACAGACATAAAAAGTGGAAGGGACGCGTGCCTATAAATTAATGTTTTAAATATAATTCTTTGTATAAATAAATGTTTTAAATTGTTACTATTATTTCATCCTTCTTCCTACTATACGAATGAATATTCACATTAAAATTATTTTACCACTCAAAGTCGTTGTCACGTAAAACTTTCGCCCGTATACCGACTTTACAGGCAACCAATTTTTTTATTTCAATAACATATACACAGAAACAGTTACAAAGATGGTAACATAGTAAACTAATTAATTTATTTCGATATATAATAACTTAACTAACTTACACAAAATAAAATCTTCTAAACGAAATTCCCAAATAAATACGCTAATCAACCTCAATTGTCCAGTAAACTCACCGGTGGTTAAAAATTTACTCTCAACTGTTAAATGAATACATATACAATTTTCTTTCCGAAATATACATCGATATACTGGCCAGTCGTAATAACGTCATGAATTCGTCGCGGTTTTGTATTGGTCAGTAAGTGTGACCTATCTTGCCAGGCTTTTATCCTATCTCTCGCTCTCACTCTATCGATTTCTGATGTCAACGCGCTGGCCAATATATTGCGAGACAAATCAATCAATACCGGTCAGTATACTGATGTATATTTCCTTCATGTAGGGAAGGACAGCCACGTTGATATTCTACTGTGTCTGGTTTGGTGCGGTTTCTATAATGTAGGCGTGGTTTTTAATTACTGCTTGGGTGGCATCTGGTTAAAATTTATGTTAAAACTAATATAAATGTGATATAATGGTTGATTTTTACCATTAAATGGTTGTGAACTTGCACGAGCGTTGCTATGGGAACAATTACGATCTTTCAAGAAGTCCAATTAGGTTTCAGTAAATCCCTACACTTTTATTAAGCCAGAGCAAGGAGTATTTTGTTTTATTAATTAAACACCATAAAAAATCAACTCTCATACGTGATGAGTAAAATATATAAAAATACTGCGACAAGGCTGAATAGGTGTGCACTCTTTGCCTTACCTTGTGGGAAAACTTAAGAACGAAAAAACAAAAAGTCAGAAAGAATACAAATACAATTCTTTTAAAGTTCTCTGTCTCTCTGAATTAGGTTTGTGTCTGTATTTTATGTAACGAATCATTTTATATTTTGCAAATCATTATTCGATAATGTGATTTTAATTTATGGGAAGATTTTGGTTTAATGCTGCATTAAGTTTTATAAATATTTTGTTTTTCAGATCAGAAATTTCGTAAAATGGCAAAGTCAAAGAATCATACAAATCATAACCAAAGTGAGTTACATTATTGTGCTGTGTTGAATATGTTGTTTATGTACTTATTGTATGAAAACTATCTGTAATTATATCATATTCAAGACGACCTCTGTTATGGCCAATGGGTAGACGATTAAATACATTTGTATAAATTGACCGACTACCTATTTTTTGTATTTCAGACCGCAAGGCACACAGGAATGGAATCAAAAAACCAACAAAGTTCAGGCATGAATCCACCCTTGGTGTAAGTACCATTTTTCCAATTAAAATTTAATAAACTTAGGTGATTTTTAGTTTATAGGAGATTTATAGGTTACCGTTTGTCAAAGCTTGTTAGAGATTACATTTGGCAAGTTCTACCATTCCTTTGTAAATATATATAAATTCTTGATTAAAGAAGTAGCAAAATATGGCAAAACTATTTCATACTCTAAATGTCATTTTTTTTTATTGACTAATGTTATATTATTATTATTGTTAACCCTTTATTTGGCAAAAAAAAAAAACATTTTGAATTGAAACAAATACTGAAATAGGAATGTGTAGAGCCTAAATATGCCAAGAAAAATAGTAAAAAAAATCTAGGGTTTTCAGTTTTCCTGAAAAATCATGTATGCTACTACATACATTGCCAAGTGGGTAAAGAAATATGTATTTATTTGAATGTATGTTGGGACATACCTTACCAAAACCAGTAAGAATAAAAATCATAAATATGTATTGTAACTTTAATTAAAAACAAACATAAATCAAACATCTTTATAAAAATGAGTTGACGGACATACATTATGAAAGCAAAGTAGCGGGTATAATGGTTCTGCAACACTGTGATTGGCAGTAAATGATGGAAGTAAACCCAGAAACTCTACTCATTTTTGAAAATGATAAATTAGTTGACAATTCCTGGGTTTACTTCCGGTAACGAAACATAACCGGACTTGGCATTTGCTGCAAATGACAGTAGTGAGCTTAGAGCATAACCTGCACCGACCCTGAGATGTCATGGTCATGAAATGACCCACATTGTCAAATCGTGAGGACTCAACGGGAACTGGCTGTATCGCTTTTTGTGGTCGTTTTTTGATGTCGAGTCGGTCAATCACAGCACGTCTATTCTTTTTGAGTCCTTCATAGATTTCGTACCTAAAAGCCTTCAAGGGCATAGCCTTTTTTTTTATTTTAGTACAATCATTTCTGTAAGAAAGCCATGCATTGTTGATGCATATATCAAGCAGCTGGGCAAATATGCCGATGTACCAACGTCGTGTCTTGAAAGGAGTTCTGTATAGCGAGATAAGCATATCCGCCAAATCTACACCACCCATATGTTTATTATACTCTTTGACCACTTGTGGACAATTGACTTCAACTTTTTGTTTGGCCTCTTTGCAGTAGCGTTTGATTTTCTCTACCGGTTCTGTACCTACATAAGTACTGACCAACGTTACGACTTTGTTGTCATTCCAACGCACAACTGCCAGGCGATTTTTGTCACAAACTGCTTGGTCATAAGCTCCTCGAGGCTTTTTCTTCATTTCTTTTTCCGTATGTAAAACTGCATCTGCTCCTCTCAGTCTATTTTTTCTGATGGTGCCCAATCCAAAAATGCCGTAGTTTTCTCTCAGTATGTAGAAGAGTTCTGGGCATGAAAAAAAATTGTCGCAGAATACAAAAGCTGGTATTTTTTTTATACTTTTGCACAAAGCAATGACTACTTGAGCTCCAAAGCCTAACGACAATTCTTCTTCTGTGAAATTATGGAACCTGAAAGTGTCCTCCCCTCCGTACAGGATAAAATCGTAGATCATACCTGATACTCCAGCTCTGACATAGTTTTTGAAACCCCATTTATTGGGTTTGTCTTTCATGTATTGGCGTCTCTTGCCGGCCTTAGTCCCTTTGTAAGGTATCATCATTTCGTCGATGCTGAACTTGGTCTCGACTTCTTGAGCTAAACAATTTGCTCTTATTTTTTCAACTATGGGCCTAATCTTGTGATATCTGTCACTATTATTAGTGCTATTGTCGACGAAATGAAGGTATCTTCGAATTTTTTGGTACTTTTTTATGGGCATTAGATCTGCAACTAAACCGAATCTATATTGCAGACTCCAATAGTCTGTATATGAAGGCATGGACATGACCCCCATGATGATGTGAATAGCCAGAAAATCTCGAAGTTCGTCTTCAACTAATTCAATCGATCGTCCGTTTTTTTCCACTGAATACGCATTTGTTTGTTCTACAATGTCAGTGATAATATCTGGGGAAAAAAACTTGTAAAAATAGTCCAAAGGAATAGTAGGTGTCTGAGAATGGATTTCTGGTACATCTTCCACAGTTGTTTTGTGTCGAAAAACAGCAGCCCTTTTCCATTTATAGCACAGAACGAACTTTTTGATTCTGCGTAAGCGTTTAGCAACAGGAACCGTCGGTCTTTTCGATCGTGTTTTTCTAGTTAGACGATTTGGCAATGTAGAGGATGTAGTGGGGGTGCTAGGTATGGACACTGAAGGTTGTGCAGGCGAAGCTTGTGATGCAGAAGCGACTTGAGATACAGGATTTAGAATAGCAGGAGTGGCAGGAGTTGCAGGCGTGGCAGGGGTTGCAGGCAGTGTTGGAATGTCGCTTATTATCGGAATAGTGCTGCAATCGGGCTCAAGCGATGGATTCGGGTATACTTCTTGGAATACAGGCGTAAGCCGAACATTTTCATCGGTTGAGATTTCATCATCGGAATCTAATATATTCAGTCTTTCTAAGGAACTCGCAATAGATGGGGCTGGGGAAGATGAGTCTGAATGCAAAACTTGAGCGCCCAATAATTCATCTTCGACATCAGATACATTATCATCATCAGAGAGTGCATTTTCAGTAGGGATCAAATCTAAAATTCTACCACCACGTGTTAGTAGCGCGTGCTGTAAAGAAAAAAAAGCTTGCATACACCAAAACTCAAGCCTAAGCAAACAAAAACCCATAAATCGCAAAAAAATATCACGCAAAAAGAAATCAAATAAATTGGCAATGTATGCTGTGACAAACAGCTTCGTTATGCAGTGATTCATTACTAAGTTGGCAATGTATGCTGTGAGATACAGGTTCGCTTTGCAGTAATTCTTTACTAAGTTGGCAATGTATGTCACGGCATACAAAGTTTATTATCAAATAAAACAACAAATATCCACAAATATTTCCAAAATTATAACAGTGAACACTTCACTATAATGTCACGATCGAATAATTAGTGTTTTATTAGAAATTTACGAGGAAAAAGTAATAAAGAAAACAAATAAATACCTTAGTGAGCACAGCCGGCTTCTTTCGGGCAGACATTTTGAAAAAAGTGACAGCACCAGTGTTGCTAACACTCAAAAACTTTTTTTTGCATAAAGTGTGACTAGTTTATGAGAATAAATATTAATAATTATATTGAAATCATAATATTTCTTTAACACTTTATTTTTTTTTTAAGTTTGTATGGCACAGCATACAATACCAAATTAAGGGTTAAACCAGTGACCAACCCCAGATTTTATTCTTTTGTCAGGGCCAAATTGACCTAAGTTTAACAATTATTCTATTTAAGTGTTTCTTGTTTTGCTCATCATGCTTAATATTTTGTCTGTGACAGACAGCATTCAATGTAAGAGCTAAGATTAATTATTCTCTTTAATTATTCCTCCTTTTTAAAATTTATAACACACCTGTAGCATCTATTAATTAAATGAAATAAACATTAATGATAGTGTTTGCATGCACTAACATTCCATCTACCATGGTTTTTTTTTGGTATCAAAAATTTGTATGGTGTGGTAATTAAAAATCTATAATTATTTAAAATATAATGTAACAAAGATAATCCTACCAAGAACCCTGTTTATATGATTCTGTGATATCATATAGTATACAGGCTGGCCAAACATTAACATTAAAAAATGAAATTAAGGTCCCTCATATTGTTGGGTAAAGAAAAGCAATGCTATGTATGTTCCATGACTTTTTGATTTCTTTTCTGAATTTTGGAGAATAGTTGGAACTATGTTATTAAGAATTGAAATATTTTTACATAAGAAATGGACAGGTGTACAAAATTAAGTTTACACGATGAAGTACTAAAGTAACAAGGATTAATTGAAACACAAAAACATTTTTTCCAGATGGACCCCAAATTCCTGAGAAATCAGCGGTTTTGTAAGAAGGGGAACCTTAAACCTGCAAAACAATTAGCAAGAGCAGCTGAGAGGAAAGCGACACGAGAAGCTAAAGCTAAGAAATGAACCACCTAGGTTTAAGACAATAAAATCATAAAACCTCTTTAATTTTTTTTATTAAATTAGCCTTACATAAGCATAACTAGTTTAAAAGTAATAAGTATATTCATCTGAATATCATACCTTACACAAATCATTATATCGATGATTATATAAATAATATAAATATAAGTATTTTAATACCTATATATGGCATTAAAATGTCACATTATCAAAATTTTGTAATTAGCACATTTGTCTTCTAGACCATCGATATATGAAGAGTTAAATTGTAAATGGGTAGTGCTTGGCCCTACCTTTTTTTTTTACTTGATCCTAAGTGAAGACGAGCCTGAAAGATTCATGTTGCTTTATTAAAAATCTATTAAACGGTAACTTACACCACCAAATGAGTTTAAGTAATAAGTATATTCATCTGAATATCATACCATACACAAATCATTATATAGATGACTAGCTTTCCGCCCGCGGCTTCGCCCGCGTGGAATTCGGTTATATTGCGGTACCTATAAAGCACAACTATAAGAAAACTTCTCATTCCCAAGGAAAAATCTAAGAAGCGCGATGTAACGCTGGATACAATTAGTTGTTAAACCAAAACTGAATGGTACACTATATTATATGTTTTCCCTTGTGGAGCAAAAACATGCAGATTTTGGGCACTGGAAACCCGGGAACACGCTACATAGAGCTGACCATGCGAAAAACAATGTTTTTCCAAGCTATCATTCCACTTCTTATGTATTTTTAAAAACACATCGTTACCATGTTAAAAAAAAAACACCCAGCGCCATCTATCGCATACCTCAAGAACTAAATAATGTAACTAATTCAATTCAATTTTGGGGTATATGGATGCGTCGCATTACGTGACGATTCTGCCAATGTCCGAGTTAAAAGAGACAAGTTACGTTAGATACTGTACAGTTTATGACGAGAATGAGCGGTTCACCTGACGCTAGCTCTCTTGAGGATCTGTAACAAAGACCAGAGACAGACATCAACACAAAGCCCACCACCATACCTGTCTAGTTTCCAATAGGAGTACAATTAGGGGTTAATGCTAAAGGATAATACGCGGTTACTTTTACAATTTTATATTATTAAGTTTTAGGAATTTACAAAGGATATATATAATGGGACTGCGTACTTGGGTCAGCATATAATTAATGTTAATTGGACGATGCACATTTTTGTTTAGTAGACTATAAAGAGGCGTGTTGATTTTTGGACATTCAAAGAAGATGTGTTCAAGGTTCCCTTCACCCATACCGCACTCGCATATGGAATGGTCTCTAATTCTCATCTTAGACAAGAACACAGGTGTACATACATGACCTAGTCTTAATCGGATAATTGTGGACGTTATTGCTTTTGGGATTTGTTTGTGGAAGAAGAACCAGGGTTTAGTTGGAATAACAGGTTGTAGGCTACCGTAGTGTGAGCCTTTATTACGCAAGGACCTTTGGTATATTCCATTCCACATATTCCACATCTTTGATTTAGCGTTACTTCGTAGGTCTCGCGCAAAGACTGTGTTTTGATATTCGATGCCAGATGTAATGGCATTTTTAGCGCAGTTATCGGCGACTTTATTGCCTTCGAATCCCTTGTGACCTGGTATCCAGGCTAGAACCACTTCTATATCTGAATTAGAGCACTCCAGCAGAGCTTCTCTGATTTTGAGAATGACGCTAAAATTATGTTTGGAATGAAAGGGAGGTTTTGCTATATCCTTCAAGCAACTGAGACAGTCTGAGAAAATTATTGATTTATTTAGCCGGTGGGATTTCACATATAAGATAGCTTCAAGGATAGCTATGGCTTCTCCGGAATTTACTGTTAAGAGGGGGGAGCCTTTAAAGCTTAGAATTATTCTATATTTTGGTAGCCAAATTGCTATACCTACGTTACCGCTCTTCTCTACTTTTGATGCATCTGTATATAAAGCGACCCAGTCAGGCCAGTTTTTACAAAGGTTGCCTTGAAACGTATCGTTAGCATCAATTGAGCTTTTAGAGATTCCAAAATCTAGGAGAATGCGGCGTTGGGACGTTAAAGCCTCAAAAGAGACTTCAAAGAGAGCATTTTTTGACAATTTGGCTACTGCTGATGGGAGTGAGACAAGGTCCTTGTAGCTTTTGACCAGAGGAGGAACATCTTTATTAATCCAATACGCGGAGTTAGAAGTAAGGTTGTTTAATTTTTCAAGTTTACCTAGAAGGGGGTCGTCTTGGTATTGTGAAATATTTATAAGATATCTATCACTCATCATCTGTCGCCTAAGTTGTAGGGGTGGGTCAAGACATTCAGCTTGTAAGGCATTTATAGGGGATGATCGCATAGCGCCTGCAATTATGCGAAGACACTTCGACTGGATCAATGTTAATTTACTTAATGCCGACTTACTACAAGGCTCCAGTATAAAGCTTCCATAATCGAAGTGACTTTGTACAATTGCATTATATAAAAGTTTTTGGCTGATCGGGTGAGATCCCCAATGTACCCCGGAAAGGCACCTGAGAATATTTAAGTTTTTTTCAGCTTTCTGGCAAATGTATTTTAGATGATACACACCGTTCATTTTGGAGTCAAAAATTATACCTAGAAATTTACAATTGTTGACAATTTCGATTTGCTGCCCATTTATCTATCATCTGCCCATTATGTCAAGCGGCGGTATGCTTCTCTTGCGAGAGAAAACCAGAGCTTTGGACTTATCTGGAGAGAGTGATAATCCGTGGTCCGAGAGCCAATTGCTAAGGTAATATAAGGCAGAATTTATTCTAGAGGTTGCTTCCATCAAATCTTTAGAGGGAGCATACAGAGCAATATCATCTGCGTATTGCAGGATGTTGCAGAAGCTGTTAACTGATCTGTCAAGATCGTACGTGTAAAGGTTGTATAAAAGAGGGCTTAAGACAGAGCCTTGAGGGAGACCCTTCCAGACTGTTCTCGGCGGTTGTAGCTTGCCGTTGACGCGTACGGAGATTGACCTAGACATGAGTATACTACATATAATGTTTATCAACCTCACTGGGAGACTCAGATGGTGCAATTTTTGCCTGAGTACAGGAAGTAGGACATTGTCATATGCAGACGTCACATCAAGGAAAACACCCACCACTGAAGCATGTTCAGAGAAAGCGCGACGAATATCTGTAGATAAGATGCTCAGGCTATCTAATGTGCCCATCGCTTTTCTAAATCCAAACTGGAATTTAGATAATATTCCTTTGGACTCAACAATCCATTCAAGTCTGTTTTTTATTAAATGCTCTAAAATTTTACATAAGGTAGAAGAAAGCGCTATGGGCCTATATGAAGATGGGTCTTTGGGGTCTTTGCCTGGTTTTAAGATAGGGATTATAATTTGGGTTTTCCAAGAGGTTGGGATTTGACCAAAAATAAATATGTTGTTTAGGATATCGAGCAGAATTATCTTAGCCCTATCAGCGGACTTAATTATAAAAGAATATGGGATCCCATCTATGCCTGGAGCACTATCCCTTAAACCATCCAGGGCACAGTGTAATTCTGTAAAGGAGAACGGTGAGTCCATTGATTCGAGGGTACTTGTTGGGAGATATGAAGGGAATGAGTCCTTGTCAGGAACAAAAGGGGGGGCAAGCTTGTTCTGAAACTCTGGCAGCCAGGAGTCAGCTCCAGTGGGTGAAGAACTATTCGAGTCAGCTGCTCTACGAAACGCGTTAACTTTTTTCCAAACAGTAGAGGCCGGAGTGCGGGGACTAAGAGATTCACAAAAACTACGCCATCCAAAGCTCTTTTTCCTCGCAAAGACACGTTTTGATCTTGCGGTCGCCTTTCTGTACTCGAGGTATTTTGTCATGCTAGATGGGTCTTCCGAGAATTTTAGCTCAGCTTCATTGCGATGTTTAACTTCAGCGGTGCATTCTGCATCCCACCAAGGAGGCGAAGAGACTTTACTACGCGCAGAGTTTTTAATAGGAATTGTTTCATCAGCTGCACTAATTAGGGTAGCTATAAATAGATCATACATTTCTAAATAGTTGCTGTTACAAATGTTGTAAAATTGATCTAGTTTAGAATCGACATTATTTGCAAAAGACTCCCATTCTGCATGATTAGTTTTGTATTTGAGGAGGGGAGGTATTTCAATCTTAGGAGGGGATGGACGATTAATTGTAGTTAGTATTGGAAAATGGTCACTGCCATGAGTAAGGATTAGAGGTTTCCAATTAATACTAGAAATTATTTCTGGGGAAGCCAGAGTGAGGTCAACGCAGCTCTTTTTCTGTCCTGGGGAGACTCTGCGTGTTGGCGAACCGTCATTACATACACAGAGGTTGAGGCTATCTATTACTTCAATCAAAGAGGAGGAGTTTGTGCAACTGGAGATAGAGCCCCATAGAGGGTGGTGGCAATTAAAGTTGCCAAAAATAAGACAACTGCCCCTTATATGTTGCATTAGATTTGATTTTAGTTCATGAATTATACCAGGAGTAGGGTAAGGGATGTAAACCGAAAAGACTGAAATTTCTAATATTTTCACAGCTACCATTTGGTACTCATCGTTATGGGAATGTAGATCTATTTTTGTGTAAGGAATATTCTGTTTTACAAGAAGTGCTGTACCAGCTTTGCCATCGCTTCTGTCAGCTCGGAGACACACATAGCCTGGAACCCTAAAAGAGGAGCCAGGTCTAAGCCAAGTCTCAGAGATGGCAAAAACAAAAGGTTGGAATTTGTTAATAATATATAGGTATAAGTTCAGCTTTTTTATGTCTAATGCTCTTGCAATTTCACTGCATGAGATTGAGCATTTTTGTTCAGGTTGATTATAAAAGCTTCCAGTAGGGATAAGACATGGGGCGGTATTGCATCGTTGAACTTTTCCAACATGTTTACCATGGTGGATACCATGAGTTCAATGAGGTTATCGTTGGGAGAGGGGGATTTTGATCGCTGATGAGAGCATGTCAGCCCACAACCATTAGGCATGACGGGAGTGGGGGGGCGGATGATATCATTTGCAACCGAATCATATGTGCGAGGAATAGTAGGATGTGCTGATTTTTGTTTAAGAATAGTTTTCTTATAAGATTTGGTGGGAGTGATAGGGGATTTTATTGTTTACATTATGAGAATGTAAGCTAAAATTTGAAGATGGCGACAGTGTACTAGCTTTCTCTACATAGCTTGGGCGAGTGGATGGGAAACGTTGAGATGCATCAGAAAAGCTAATGTTTTCCTCTGACATAACCAATTTAATAAGTTTTTGCCGATTGTGTTCTGGGCAGTGCGGATCAGTTGCCTTATGATCTCCTCTACATAGGAGGCAAGAAACTTGAGAGTCTGGGGTTGAGCAAGTGGCACCAGGGTGGTTCTGACAGCAACGGTAACACCTAGGAGTTGACCTACATTGCTCTGTAACATGTCCAAACCTACAGCATTTCCAACATTGAATTGTTGGAAGTTTATATATTTCTACATTTATTGCCATATAGTAACAGTATATCTTTTCAGGTAGTGATTGTCCCTGAAATGTTATAACAACTGTTGTGGTAGGGCTCCAAGTCACCTTACCGTCTTGGTTAGTTTTTCTATTAAGTCGCCTAAGCTTAATGACAGGGCCACAGTTTCTAGAGTAAGTGATACCGTGAAATAGTTCTTCTAAAGTCCAATCAATAGGGATACCACGAACCACACCCATTCTTGAAACATGGAATTTAGGAATCTGACAATCAAAATTTTTGTCAAGGGGGTTGCTATTTACAAAAGCGTTTGCTGACTCTGCGGAGTTAAATTCTATGGAGACTTTATTCCGTCCGACAGTGGTAATTCCGCCATTTATTATACCACATACTTTATTTTCATGTAGAAGTTGGGCCAGTTTCAGGGTGCGCATTGTAAGACCGGAGGAT
This sequence comes from Calamotropha paludella, assembly GCA_927399485.1. Taxonomy (NCBI): domain Eukaryota; kingdom Metazoa; phylum Arthropoda; class Insecta; order Lepidoptera; family Crambidae; genus Calamotropha; species Calamotropha paludella. Next base: position 19,289,850 of record OV656812.1, read on the forward strand.
GTGTCAGGTTCTTTGCGAGAGATATGGACAATAAAGGGACCTCTGTCATCGCAGGTGTAGGTAAGAGGAGAGTCTCCTTCGAATTCTGGATTTACAAATGTATTTTGGATGGATTCAGATGGTTTAGTATTTCGTTTAGCTAGAATAGCATCGGAACCGGTTTCCGGTGCAGGGCGTTTAAGACTAGTGGGGTAATCTGTATCCATCTTTTGAGATATTGGCGTAAATAAGGGTTGGGATCCAACCCTTACTAAACCAAACAGAGGCTCTCCTCCCCCCCCTCCATCGGGGGGTTCCTCATCAGACATATTCACTAGTAAGTATCAGTGTAACAACACTTACCTCTGATAAAAACTGTTAGTATTACTACAAGGCACAGATATAACAACACAAATATACAGAAACTCAATGAGAAGCACGAGTAAATTAAAATTTCACGCGAGCACGTGTGTCAGTCAACACCAGAGCAGGCAGCTATCCTATACTCGGTGGGAAAAATCAATGTAACTAATACTTATACCAATTAGTAATTCGTTGACTTTAGTGATTTCAGGATAAGTAGATGTAAAAAAAAAACAATTTAGACGATAAAACAAATTGTACGTCATCCCTCGAGAATTCCTCATTTTCGAGGATTCATTTTCGTATCATTTAGCTTCAAAATTTACATGTTCATATTCGTTTGCAACATATAAGTAGATATAAAAAAACAGTTTAGACGATAAAACAAATTGTACGTCATCCCTCGGGAATTCCTCATTTTCGGGGATTCATTATCGTATCATTTAGCTTCTAACTTTACATGTTTATATTCGTTTGCAATATTTTACCTTGTTTTGAACGACACACAGCGCCATCTACAATCCATCCATCAAGCAAACAATATTTTTGTTTTTCCTCGGGAATATCGATTTTTTCCAGGATAAAAAGTACCCTATTATTTAATCCGGACTTTTATCTTTACGTCTGCAAAATTTCAAAGCAATCGGTTCAGTAGTTACGGCGTGAAAGCGGAACAAACAAACAAACAAACTCACTTTCCGATTTATAATATTAGTAAGGATTATATAAATAAGTATTATAGTGTTTGATACAAAATGCCTAAAAGGAGCTGGATACAGCAGGTATTAACTACCTATGTTTAGTATCAGTTTCTGGTTAAGTTCTGATTCATGTGGCAATGTTTGGAGCTAGATGTTTATTTTATGAAGACATTTAAATACCTTATAGTTTAGGATTTATGTGCCTTAACACATTCACCACCGCCACAAATTAAACGTAATTTATAGATGCCGCCTTCGTGATCTAAGAAGCCGCTAGGCGGGTCACCGGCGTTGCTTAATTGATTAGGTGTACCCGCCAGGCGGGTACGCTGGCATTACTACTAATTCGTTGGTAGTTTGAACTGTAACTACATTTAATATGGGTGTTCTTTACTTTCTCTAGTTTAAAGTACAATTAAAGATGGGTTAAAGTGTCATGGACAAATTAAATCACTCATGTAATTGTATCGGGATCACCAACAATTTTAAGTTTTTGTCAAAATTAATGTTATAAAATTTTGAGATTTTTAATAATTAAAAGATGTTTAAAATATCAAGTTCTGGATTACTAGATACGTCATCATTGCCTACCTACATTGAAGCTAATTGAACCTTAACAATTAAAACATGGTCGGAAACTTAACAGTATTGTCAACGGCAGGTTATCGTATCTAAAAACTTAAAGGTAATTCAATAGGTTTACAAGTTTAAGTCCGACACAAAGTGAGTGATCAATATCAATTGAGAAACTTCATTCTCATTTGAAGAAACTTCACAAGAAGTCATTTTGTGGTAGTCTTATGAGCTGTTCCTGTGCACGGCTCAACTGCCAACCCGCTTAAACTGAGTCACCAGAACAATAGGATCCACATTACAGAACAAAAGGATACACATTCCAACGAACCAGAAGTTATGCTACGTTTCCTAGTGGGGTGAGAGTAACCTCGTTAATTTCAACGCCTCCAAAACACAAGCGTGTCTTCACAGCAAAAAAGAGTTCCTTCCACCGAACTCCTACTTTCCGAGGTACATCTGTACCTGTGACCGACAACCTTGAGTTTCTTGACATGGAGTTGTCTTCAGACCTCAACTTTGGCGCCAACATCAAGTCCAAGGCTCAAATTGTAAGAAACTGGGCGTCCTAAATAAGGTCAAGTGATATTTCACGCCGGGAAAGCTTTTATCTCTTTGTAAAGCTCAAGTCCGATCTTGTATGGAATATTGCAGCCACTTTTGGGACGGCTCAGCAAAATACCTATTTGCTGCACTGGACACGATTCAGCGCAGAGCTGAAAGGCTCATCGGTGAAAGAAATTAGTGAAGAGCAAGATTCACACCTCAGCTCACCGCCGCAAAGTTGCCTGTCTGTAGGTCTTCTACGGACTATACTTTGGAAAGTATGCTCAAGAGCTGCATTTGCTTATACCGTCATCTCCTTTTTTTCCATCGGACATCCAGACGCACTGTGGGCTACCACAATTTCTTGGTTGCTATTCCTACCTGTCACACTAAGCACTTGTCAACATTTTTTATATTGCGCCCAGGAAAGGAGTGGAACTCCTTCCCTGCGTCTGTATTGTCCGAGAACTTATAAACCGTCCATTTAAAAGTCAGGATGAATAAGCACCTCGTGGATTGGCTCGTTTCATCGTGGATTCTGTCTTGGCCCCCGGGGTTGATTGTGATCAAGAGCTAACCCATCCTAAATAAAAAAAAATAAAAAACTTCCAGACTGTGGTTTATCATTTTTTTATGTATAAACAACATGGAGCTCTATGGAGATGTATTAAGTTCATGTGCAGTGGTATATAGAACATGAGATGGCGTTGGCATCAGTTTATGGTCTGGGTAGTTCCAATAGAAAGTACTCACCTGGAGAGCAAAAGGGGATGTGGGTTCGAGTCCCGCCTGTCAACTGAGCTGAGAACGAAATTTGCTGAAAACTTACCTTTATTATATCCCAAACACACAGTACTTTTTATATTTAAAATAATTAATTTTTTCACTTCATTTTGACTTAATATCGAAAAATCACCCTAATTTTAAATGGAAAATTCGCATTCTAATTGCGCCTTACCTAAATACTTACATTGACCATTCATCATTAGTTTGCTAAACAGATAAAAGGGTAGCAGCCAAGAGTATGTTTTACGTTTTAGTAGCAGCGTCACAAACACTCCGATATCCAAGGACTGTTAAATTTATGATAATCAGAGTCAATAATTAATTTCAAAATCCAAAAGTGAGGTAAAGCTATAATCACGTAAACGTAAAATATAATCCTTTTCTGTTCATTATTATAGTGGACATTCTGTAATATACGATTCCTTTTCGTGAATCTTGTGAAATAGTACAGTTTGCAGTAATTCTATTTGTCTACTGATGTACAATTGTGTTTTATTTTACTTTACTGATAGTTGGCTCAGATTTCGATCAGATTGAACACTTAGATATAATTCTTGGACGAAATGGTGATAAAATAAAATACAACGAACTGTGGGCTGATATTTACTTTTATTAAACACATACAAATAATTATGGTTGTAATAATTATTAAATATTATATTTTAATGTTTAAAAACATTTAAACGTTACTATAGCGTTAGTATTTATTTCGTTTTTTTAATATTCAGACCTTATATCACTTTAGTGTTTAGGTCTATCGTAAAAGTTTTAACTCAACCGCTATAGTAACATTTGCACATTTAAAAACTTGCACTTGGTCCTCTCGTCTCTATAGCAAGACAAAATAGAAAATAGATGTTCGAAGACGCGAGTAACCAGATAACTAAATTTTATCAATATATTCTTCGTACATATCTAAAAATTAGAATTATTTAAATGCTTAAAACTAAACAATTATATATTTATGATACACATCTACCGAACCAAAATAGTAAAATCTGGTTTTAGTATTCTTTTTTTTCAGAAAAGGGAAATACGTAAATATGTTTACGTCCTAGGTGCACGTAAATATATTTATTACCTGAGGCTAGTTTTATTTGGTGCTTTTTCAAGATATTTTAACATTTTCGAATTATAATGTCAAAGCTTTTTTTAAAGTATAAAGACCTGAGATTGGAAATAATCCCGCTAATCAATCAAATTACGTTTGTGAGTCTGGCAGTCAGATCGAACTCTGTTTAGATATCGGCTATGCTTATCTGAATATCTGCTATATATCGCACTTTCCGTGAAATGCCATATATATGGAAATTAGTATTAATTAAAACGGGATCATTACCATGATTTTGAGACTGAGAGATATTTCAGCGCAGTTGTATGCAACTGAAGTTTTTTGTGGGTAGATGTTATTGGCTGACGTATCGGTCTACCCTCTGTTTATATAGTCCTGTTCTCAATCGGAGACTAAATAAATAAAAAAATACTGTCATGATTACATTTTGATTAAACAGTAGTAATAACTGCTATACTCTTCTACCGGAACCACCGGATCTTTAAATATTATAAATAGTCAGAAGTTAACCAATTTATCAACTTTTACAATGTAACCACCGAAAAAATCTGATTTGATAGCTGACAACATTTTCAAAACAAATGTTGCTCATACCAGGAACACTATATTCACAGTAAATATACATATATCTAAAACAGTACCAAAAGTAAGCCTATTTGTTATATATACATACATGTCCACGTCCCATTAGTGTCAAGGGTGGCACTGTAATTTTTATATTTGAAGTTATTTTCCATCTAAACATTTATTTATGTTCCGTAATGGTCGAATAACTTAATGACTCGACCAAAAATAATTCAATAAAATTATGTTTTTAAAAAATACCTCAACATTTTAAGAAGTTTTTATTCTTCGTTATTACAGATTAATCAATGAAAAATATGTCCGTTTCATACAAAATGTTCGAAATGATTCCGCGACTTCGTGTCGTTCGCCTAGGGGTGTTATTGAGGCGCGTGTCTGTGTGAGTGCTTTCGTTTTCATCGATTACCTACACGTAGGTAGTTATCTTACTGCTTTAGCTTTGTGTATATTTTCCTCCGTAAAACAGGGGCTGATGTCAAAAAAAAGGATAAAATAAATATTAATTATATATGTATATTTTCAGTGAAACTATAATATCAAATAATAATAATAACCATTATAAGGTCAGTATCATATAATTAAAAGAATTATAAGTATGAAAGTACCCTATTAAAATTACTTACTAAAATAAATTTATTTTCTTAAACTATAACAGTTTAATTGTTAAATTGTTATGTTCATGATTAGGGCTTAAGTTTTCGTTTTCTGTATGCATACGGAAGAGTAGCTAAATAGCTCAAGTATACCTTAGTTATAACTAAGTATCGCAAATAATAACGATATTGTTACCCTTACACCAGTTTTACACATGGTGCCTATTCACATTGCAAACTAGAATAACTCAAGCAATAAAAATTATCAAATATTATTCTAACTCTTCAAGTATTCGCAAGCCGTTGACTGAGTAAGAGAAAAACATGTTTTGTGTTTTCAGGTCTAAGCAGACGACGGAATATCTTTGCGCTCCAGTCCGCGGTGACATGATCATACTGAGTGCCTTTTGTATGTCTAACATGATATTCCTAATAGAAAAATTGTTATAATGTTCTTTAATCCTCATTCCTCAGGATCTCCTCAGGAAGATATATAATCTTCCTACTCTAATTATACTCCTTAACCGTTTCGTTTGATGATTGCCATCACTTTCTTTTGCGTGTGGCGTTAGCCACTGGAGCCGTGTCATTTTTAAATCGATAATTAAGTTTTAGGGAAATCTACCCAGAATAAAACTACCTTAATTTTTCGCGTAAATCAAGCTCGTAGCTTTCGTTTCTGGTAATTGTATGTAGCAACGAATCGGTTAAGGTGATGTTCTTAATATGAACGACTGAAACTCAATGCCATGATCGTCTCTAAATCCAAGTAGATTTAATTTTGTCAGTCTTTATAGATGTATGGCAAATAGCCATAAGAAAAACCTTTGGTGTCATAACGATAATCGCAGGAATCGTTAGGATAATAGAAATAAGGATTACTAATATAAGGTATACAAAAAAAATCGATCTTATTATCATATACAAACTTTTCTGCGTCATTTTTATAACATGTTCAAGAAGCCAAGTCTGACATTATACACCTGGTTAAAAAGATCTGTCGTTAACAGGAAGCACTAAAGTCCGCCGTCTGCATAATGTACCATAATTAACCAAATGCCAAATGAAACTACATCGTTAGCACTATCCTATTGTCATACGACTTAATGCAACATATTCAGAAAACCTAAACTTCTAATTTAACAAAAACAATGTAACAAAAAACATTGTATATCTTTAAATGTATTACCTAGGTATATAATAGGCATGTAACGGATTACGGACTCGGTATCAAATGTTATCACGCCGTGACATTACTTTCACACAGAATTAAATAGTTATGGGGTACCTAATGTGCCAAGTTGGCCTTCCATGACGACATTTTTGCTACAAACAAACTGTAAGTACATAATAGATGACGTGAAACAATTTATTCTGTTGTTGCTATGTAAATACTTTTCATTGCTTCGGATGGTAACAAAAATACCTGAAGATGTATGTGAACAAATCAGCAAAAATTCTTCGTTACCGTCTTTTCTCTCTGTTGTTAAATCAATAACCACTTCTTTGCAATAGTACAAATGACTTATGACTATTAATTATAATAAGTGATTCGTGCTTTTCAAGTCAGTCATTACTAGGCATCTATTGATAGAGCTAATAACGAGATAAGGAGAGGAGGAATTTGTTTAAAAAAATTAGGCAAGGCATAGCGATTATATTCTACGTTCTTATACTTGCCTATTTTACAGTCACACAATATTTTGTTTCAGCCTTTAGTAAAACCTATAAAATAATGATGTTTTGTTGTCTACTAAGTACCTACAATTTCTTAAGTTAGTTATAAGAAAGGGCTATTATTCAACAACAAAGATTAGAACTTGACTCAAATATTGCTTTTAGGTATACTTACTTCACGTTTGTGCGAAGTTAACTTGTTCAAAAACGGTGGTGTCCGTAATCCGTTCACGATAAGATAATAGTAGATTTTCTATTTATATCATCAACGATTATCTTATCACATTGAAAGTTGATACACCTACCCCTTTGTTACAAGTTTTATATATTATAGCAAACATAATAAAGTAACGTTTTCATATTCCTGATCAACATTTTTCGTTAACCGAATATGAGCGGGCAATCATAGGTGTTCTACTTCGAATCAATAATGCGGGGTAGTTTGCCCGAGATGACAAATTAGACCAGTCAAAGTGTCAAGCGCGGAACACCGCACAGCTAACAAGCTGGAAAAGTTAACCTACTAGAATACCCCGAAATGTTAGCATTGTGGGATAACGGTTCTAGATCTATAGTTATTAGTTATACATTTTACCAGCAGTAAGAGCCGAATAATGAGCAAAGCTTGTAGGAACTACGATAAAAAAAATGTGTAGGCTACCTACACGTTAATATCGTTTTTCTTGCAGAAGTCCAATGGGATCTTCCATTTTTTCTTCAGCGATATTTTTCAGCTGAAGAAACGTTATTGTATATTATTGAGCGAAGCTCTCTTTTAGGCAACTCACAAATTTCGCTCGTCTCCCTCCTGCTACTTAACGGTTCAACCGATTCGAACGAATTTTGGCATGAACATACATGATTATAACCTGACGGACATAGGCTAGTTAAAAAAAATATAGACTTTACCATGGAGAAATAATCACCGAAAGAAAAATTCAAAAGCTGATCACAGCCAAACCGCTGAGACTACATTGATGAAATTTGGCGCCAAAACTCACATCGTGGTCGTGACTAATGTGCAAAGAAAAGTTTTGGAATCGGACATACCATCGAGGAATACCCTTCAAAAATTGAATTGCTTCGCTCAGTATTTGCAAATAGCAGCATGTATTGCAGACCTAGTTGAAATGATTAATAGTGTGTAAAATTTTCAATCCGTTGCGGCGTCATTTTGACAATCTTAGTGCTACCGACGGACTTAACACGATATAAGACGGTCTATGAATGTAATAGTGAAACGCGCGCACACGCTGGAGAAAAAGGCCTGGCGATAAAGGTATTCTCCAGACACGGTATGTCTAAGTCTGGACACAAAAGAACAAAATGTGCGTATCCACTCACACCCAGTTGTACAATGAGTCCGACTATTTACTATAGATAGATAATAGTTTTAGTCGCACTTACATACCCACATGAAATAAATATTAGTTCCAAACACAATGAACTAGAAAGTATTTGAATACGACACATATAGACTGGCAGAGCAAATGCCCGACTGTAAAAGTACTAAATAAGAATTTAATACAAGTACAGTCACCCCCTTTTATTTAATTATAATGATGATTAACCATTATATACCTTTTGCCAGAACATAATAATGTTACAGCCTTATTCAACGATTCAAAACATATAACTAGTATAAATGAATTCGTAATTATTTCATATGATTAAATTGGGTTTATAAGGCCGCTATTCCATTGTCATATGAAAACGATACATATTTTTATCATTGATACCTATATGACAATTTTATAGATTAAGTACTTATTCGAAATCGAGCATGCAAAAAGGATCATAGAACACATTTTTTTTATCAATAGGCTGTCCATTATTTATACATTTATACCTACTCATATACATGTCTCAAATTTCAATAAAGAATCATAGTGGAATAGCGTCCTATAAGACAAAATTAAATAAAAACTTAATTATGAACTTTGTTTTGTTTCTTGGGTGCCATTCCTTTTGTGCCACCTTTAGGCCATGGTCCTTTTGGTCCTTTCGGCCCCGGTACGTTGGGTCCTTTATTTTGCCCCGGAGCAGTAGGACGACCATAATATTTCTCGTTTTGTCCACTTTTTCCTGAATTGTTATCATCTCCTTTAGCTTTGGCATCCTTGATTGTAGGTGGAAGTCGTTTGATGAAGAATCTGAACGATAGTTTCTTGTTGCTAATAAAGTGCTTTAAGGAGTTAAGTGGAAGTACGGCACACTTGGCTTGGCGAAATACTTCATCTGCTTTAATAGCATCACTAAAACAGTGTTCAATAAATACAGCTTTTCTTCTCATATCCTGCTTGCTATTTACGTGTATCTCGTAAATATGAAGTTGTGCTGTTTTTTTACCACCTATAAGTTGTATCGCCCAGTACGCCATATTTTGCAATGTATCAATTTTCATTGTTATTAGAAAGTGGATCTTTCCTTGAGTGACTAAATATAGAAATCGTTCGTCGACATCAACGCTTATGTTATCAAGTTCCACATTGGTGTCGCTACTTACGTTGCAATGGGTAGGATGACGTTCTTTGAAGTGATCCATCATTTCCTTCAACCGTCCTGTGGAAATATGTTTGTGATATAAGGTATAATATAAATATAAAATTACTATAGAGCCACACAATGAAAAACAAATTTAATGTTTAGTTACTTCTTACAGTGTCTGTCTTTATCATAAATATTACGTTTTATCAAGTTGATAAGAATAAATAAAAACAGAATCTAATACGACACAACAACTGCATCAAAAATGTAATGAATGGGATAATTGAAGGAAAGAGAAACAGGGGCAGTGAGTTTAACCGCACTCTAGCTAGTCGAGAAATGGTGCGGTACGGTAAGTACGACCTTACCGTCAACTTTAATAAGTCTGCTGATAATGGTTACAAATAATGCAACGTCGGAAGCTATCGTCTGCCGAAGTTGTTTTGTACTGTGTGCACTGCAACTGTCCAAGGAGGTAAAATATTTAGGTATAATCTTAGACAGTAAACTTAGCTGTAAGAGTCACTTAGACCACAAGATTAAAACCGCCGGCATCTTGCTGTGATATTGCAGGCAGATGATGGAAAAACGATGAGATCTGGCTCCAAATATATTATTGCGGCTTTACAACAAGACAAATAAGGACCAAAGGTAGGTTGCGGCGCTGTGACGTGGTGGCTGAAAAGTGTCCAATCATCCTGTGTTTATAAACTACAAGGCCTTCAACGCAAAGCCTGCTACGCTCTCACAAGAAGCATGAGCACGGCGCCAACAGCAGGCTTGGAAGTAATGTTGAACCTAACCCCGCTCCACTTTCATATAAAGCAGGAAGCAGACAAAACAGCGCTTAGACTGCGACTTCTTGAACGTAAGTGCGATTTCGTAAGTTTCGAAAAAGTAAAGAATCTCAACTTCTTACTCAAGGAATGGCTAGAAACTCCGCTTTTTGAGGCAATATGTGAAAAGTTCGACCTCTATTTTCGAGAAGAAGTACAAAATACATTTTATAATGGCTACAGACACTGAGGTTACACACTATATTATATATATGAGGGTGGAATATTAGAATCCTCTCTATTATATTATCATTTATATTAGTTTTTAGTAGGTAAAATTAAAATGTTTGTCAGTATAAAAGATAGTATGTTGGTTTCTTAGAAATATCTTGATAATATGTTATCAATATTGTAATATAAATTGAAAAATTAACAAAAATGCCTAACAAATTTGTCATAAATATAAACTATAGGTATAAATAATAACATTAATTAACTATACAAGAAATAAAACATATTAATTATAATTAGTTTAAATTACTCGTAGTTAATTTAATGACAATCTAAATGCAAAGTTTATTATCATTAGGCTTATGATAAAGATTGAGAGAAGAATGATTATGACATGGAAGTTGAAGAAATAGCCGTACCGGGCCAGTCATCTCGGCTCACCGGTTTTTGAGAAGTCGTCACCAAAGTAAAAGAGCTTGGAGCGTTCCTGGCAGAGCTGAGTTGACTGAAGTAGAACAAGTCGGACACCCTCCAGACGCACAACCGACTCAAAGACGTCGAGTTCCGATAAATCGCTAGTATAGAAGAAGAGAGGGGTAGAATCGAGAATATATTACACCGAACAGATAAAAAACGAAGATTGATGTGGGGTCGTATGAGGACGTTAAGATGAAGGTCTGGAATCGACCACAATCGAGAGAGCTACATCAACTTTTTAAGAAACCTAAAAACTCTGTATTAGAAAAGTCTGCACTATTCACTTACCATGGCTATGTTCTGTTAATAAAACAATATGTCAGAAAAGTGTTAAAACAATATTCAATTGGGTTTAGTAGCAGAGTATCACTATCTGTTATTAATTTAAAACTTACCGCTCCAGGAACATTTACTGAAAACAGAGCCCACTGGACAGGCCATCTCTCGGAATATGCACTCTTTGAGATGGTCTTCAAAGTCCATAGACATCATAGTGTAAACGCATCCCGCGAATTTGTTAGGACACGGCACCTTTGCCTGTGGAAATAAATTACCACTTCGCTATGATATCAAAAAGTATCAAAACAGATGAATGGGTTACTAGAGTCGGTATGATTGAACATATACAATAATCTATAATCATACGTTGAAGCATCAGCCCTAAATCGAAATGGCAGAAGCCTATTTATTTTCGGAATCACAAAAAGCTACAAAAAGGTGGTTTCATGAAGTTAAGTGCTCTAATAAAACTTGTTACATGTTTAATGGTAAGATATATTTATAAGTTTTAAAATAATAAATTCATTTAAAAATTAAACCTCAATAGCGCATTGCAAGAGCGATTGTTTGCTTAGCTTCATAACTAATGAAGTAAGCTTTTTTGGTTTTGTCTTGGATGTTAAAATGATTTAGTCATTGTAATCGGTTAATGATGTATTTTAATAATCTTTTCACGACAACAATTACCATGAAACGAGTATTCTATGGTTACACCATATCTATCCTGTCAATAGACCAGACTATTCCATATTTTAAAACACCTGATTTTCGGACAGGTTCTAAAAGGTTTAAGCTGGTGCCTCCGAAGACGGCAGCAGTCGTCCTCACGATTCCTCCTGAGGCTGCTGCAAAGGGCGTTACCTACGCCCAGGCCATAGCAAAGGCCAGACAAGAGGTCAAATTAAATGGTCTGGGCATAACTGCCTTCAAAGTGAAGCAGACGCAGACTGGTGCGCGCGTCTTTGAAGTCACGGGAGACGCCAACGGGGAAATGGCGGATCAGCTGGCTGCCAAAATGAAAGCAGCGCTGGAGGGCTTGGCAAATGTGAGGAGACCAGTAAAGAGCATTGACCTCCGAATCTCTGGTCTGGATGACTCCATTCAGGCAGAGGAGTTAGGGGCAGTAGTGGCATCCAAGGGCGGCTGCTCACTCGAGCAGGTGAAAGTGGATACGATGCGTGTTGGTCCGGATGGCCTGGGCTCAGCAATTGTTAAGTGCCCCGTGGCGGCGGCTAAGGTCTTGGTGGACGCCGGTCGCGTTTTTGTGGGGTGGAGCTCAGCCCTAGTCCGAGCGTTGGAGCCGTTGCCACTAAGATGCTATAAGTGCATGGCCCCGGGGCACACAAGAACTATGTGCCCACACGAGACGGACCACGCAAAAACCTGTTTCAGGTGTGGAGGAGAGGGCCACAAGGCCGCCGAATGCCGGGCTGAACCAAAGTGTGTGGTGTGCCTGGCGGCCAAGCGGCCAGCCGGACATGTGATGGGTGGAAAGAAGTGCTGCCCCCCAACTGTAAAGGGGAAGCCCATTCCTAAAGTGCGGACAGTTGCGGAGGCAAACTCCGTGCTAGAGGAAGAAAATCACATGTCCGCCTAATGGATAGGGCCCCAATAAAAATTTTACAAGGCAATATCAACCACTGCACCACATCACAGGATCTCCTGATGCAGTATGTGGTGGAGTGGGAGATTGATCTGGCGGTAGTTGCGGAACCGTACTGCGTCCCTCAGCGACCCAACTGGGTTGCAGACGTGGACGGTTCCGTCGTCGTTATGGTTCCCACTACAGCTGCTTGCTCCCCTCCCCTCTCGCTTATCGAGAGAGGATCAGGGTATGTAGCGGCATCATGGGGGGAAATAGTAGTCCTTGGAACCTATTTTTCCCCAAACCGGGGTCTAGCTGCAATGCAGAGGTGGCTCAATACTCTGGGTGGGGCGGTCCGTCGCCTGGCTCCAAGGCAGGTTCTGGTGATGGGGGACTTCAATGCGAAACACCCGGCTTGGGGTTCCCGCACCACGGATGTGAAAGGGGAGGAAGTTTTGGACTGGGCCACGGCGATGGGGCTGTTGGTACTGAATAGGGGCACGGTACCAACATGCACGCGGGGAAGGGGTTCACGAGTGGACCTGACATTCGCCACTCCCTCGCTGGCTGCTAGGGTCCAAGGTTGGCGCGTATTGGCAGACGTGGAGGCGTTTTCGGATCATGACTACATCCGATTTGACATCACTTCGGGAGGGAGCGTGGTCAATCGCAATCAACCGGGGGTAAGAGCACAAGCGCTCTTTCCAAAATGGGCCATTACCAGACTGGACCGAGTCATGGCAGAAGAGGCGGCTATTGTCCAGGCCTGGTGCATGGATAGCCGAGAGACAGATACGATCAGTCTGGATGAACGCGTAGCTCAGATGACCGAAGCCCTCAACAGGGTATGCGACTCATCGATGCCGCGAGTGACTGCTCCCCCTCGTAGAACACGGGTGTATTGGTGGTCCAGCGAAATCGAGAGCCTCCGTGCCGCCAGCCTTGGGGCCAGAAGAGCTGTTCAACGCTGCCGCCGTAGGTGGCATCAAGAGGCCGGCGAAGAGGCCAGGCTATGCCAGGCATACAGGGATGCCAAAAAGGCCCTGCAGGTGGGGATCTGCCAGGCCAAGGAACAGAAATGGGAGGAGTTCCTAGGAGAGCTAGAAAGGGATCCGTGGGGGCGCCCGTTTAAAATGGTCAGGAACAGACTCCAACAGAGCGCGCCAACAACGGAATCATTGGATCCGGAACTCCTCTCCAGGACGGTTGCGGAGCTTTTCCCGGAGGAGCCCCCAGCAACGATCCCCCGGATGGCCCCCTGGCCTCCTCTGGTAGACTTGAGTCAGGGTTATTCGCCTGTCACGAAGGCGGAGATGGAGGCCGTAACGGACTGCCTAAGGCAGAAAAAGAAGGCCCCTGGGCCGGACGGTGTTCACGGTCGAGTGCTCTCCATTGCGCTGAAGCACTTGGGAGAACATCTCCGGGCATTATATAGCTCTTGCCTGGAGAAAGGGGAGTTCCCCAGGGCGTGGAAACGGGGCAGGCTCTGTTTGTTGAGGAAGGAGTCGAAACCGGCAGATTCTCCGACTGGTTATCGCCCGTTGGTGCTGCTCGATGAGATGGGTAAGATGCTCGAACGCATCATTGCGGAGCGTGTCGTGCAGCACCTGGGCTTGGAGGGCGTTGACCTGTCGGAGAACCAGTATGGCTTTCGGAGGGGGCGCTCGACGGTGGATGCCATCATGGCCCTTAAGGATCTCTCTGAGAGGGCAGTAGAACGAGGGGAGAGGGTAATCGCGGTGTCATTAGACATTAGAAACGCGTTTAACACCCTCCCCTTCGAGGCCATACGCGATGGTTTGAGGTACCACAACCTGCCTCCGTATCTCATACGCGTGATAGAGCACTATCTTGACCAAAGAGAGGTGCTTTATCGGGCGCCGGACGGCGAGATAAAGACCCGGGGGATGGTATGCGGTGTTCCACAAGGGTCGGTTCTTGGCCCCCTTCTGTGGAACATCGGATACGATTGGGTGTTGCGGGGCGTGCTCCTGCCCCGAATGAGTGTCATCTGCTATGCAGATGACACTTTGATTACGGCTCGAGGCAAGAGCTATGAAGAAGCGCGGCGTCTGGCTCGTGCTGGGGCTGGCCTGGTGATTACCCGGATTAGGGCTATGGGACTTAAGGTCGCTGTGGAGAAAACCGAGGCCATTATGTTCCACGGGCCTCGAAGGGGACCCCCTGCAGGTGCATACGTCAGGGTCGACGGGACGAGGATACCAATAAGGCCGTCCATGCGGTATCTGGGGCTGGTGCTGGACGGGCGGTGGAAATTCCACGACCACTTCCAGCAGCTGGCTCCAAAACTTGTAAATGCTGCGGGGGCTATGGCGAGGCTCCTGCCCAACCTAGGCGGGCCAAATATGGCTTGCCGAAAGTTGTACGCAGGAGTCCTCAGGAGTATGGCCTTGTATGGGGCCCCGGTATGGGCAGAGGCTCTGGATGCACGCAACTGTGCCTGCATCAGGAGGGCGCAAAGGGTCATAGCCATCCGAATAGTGCGGGGCTACAGGACAATGTCCGGAGCAGCAGCGTCCGTCATGGCCGGGGCGCCTCCCTGGGAACTCGAGGCCCAGGTTCTCAGGGAGACGTACCAAGAACGTAGGACCGCCAGGATGAACGGCCAACAGCGGCTGGAGCATGAGGTGCTCGTAAGTGCTAGGCGCCGAGCTGAAGACGAGTTGCTGGCACGGTGGGAGAGTCAGCTTGAGGCTCCTATATATGGGGCGCGAACTATAGAGGCCATACGCCCTATTTTAAGGCACTGGCTTAAAAGGAGGTTTGGGTCCTTAACTTTCCGTTTGGCACAGGTATTTTCCGGGCATGGTTGCTTCGGAAAATACCTGTACCGGATAAGGAGAGAGGAGACCCCTGCCTGTCACGAGTGCGGCGCTGCGGAGGACACCGCACAGCACACCCTGGAGGTGTGCCCGGCATGGTCTTCCCAGCGCAGCACTCTGGAGGCGGTGATAGGCGGTGATAGGAGGTGACCTCTCGCTTGCCGCCGTGGCTGAGGCCATGGTGACAACCGAGAGATCGTGGGAAGCGGTAGTCTCCTTCTGCGAGGAGGTTATCTCGCAGAAAGAGGCCGCCGAGAGAGAGCGCGAAGAGAGCGCTAATGCAGCTCTCCTAAGGCGCAGGCGGGGTAATAGGAGAAGGCGGCGCTATGCGCAGCAAATCCCACCATAGCCCGGCCAGCAGGCCGTGCTAAGAGGTGAGTGGGTTGTCCGACACCACCTGGACAGCCCTGCCACCCTGAACAAAATGCAGGGGGTGTGGGCCGCTCTTCCCTCTCTTCCAAGAGAAGAGAGTGATCAGAGGCGGCCAGGGTCGGTCAGGGAGGTTCCAGACCGAACCAGAGCGGGCGAAAGGGGATAAGGTTGCCTTGCGGTAATGCAAGTAGCCTCCTGCCCCTGGGCAAAGCTAGCCGACGGAGGACTGGGAATCCGACCGTCGGTACTGCACAGCTTTGCGAGTCTGGGGGGATGCCCAGTGTGCCCGGGCATCCCCCATTTGAAAAGGGGCCGTCAAGCTGCCTGCCGGGGTTCCACGTGGTGACTGCCACAACGGACCCACGGAACCCAACGGCTGCGGAGAGGGTGCACCGAGGGGTTTTAGTGGGTATGCCCGTCAGCCTTTTACTGACGGGCGAGTCCCACATAACCCCACCGTCCACCCAGCGGTGGGGTATGCGTAAAGCATTTCCCCTCGCTAAAAAAAAAAAAAAAAAAGGTTAGAGTAATGTTTATGTAAAAAGTTATTGATGTGTGTCTATAATCTTAGGAGTTACTTATTCTGCGTAGATGATTATGATTATATTCATTATGCTTTTATAAAGTAATGGTTGTGAATTTTATGCTTAAATATGATTAATTAATTTAAACAATTATGCTAAATTTGTTATGAATAATAATATTATGCGTAAATATCATTAGTATGAATTACCATATGCCAACATATTTTACGGTTTCAATTTTTATGCTAATGGAGAGTGAACCAAAAATTTCATGGGCGTATTTTAAATATTGAAAAAGAAAAAGCTTTAGCCATATATTCAAGGTGAGGCAAAGTTTTGTCCCGCATAGGAACTGATGTGGAATTGTTGACGACGTCACGATCCTGTAGGCCTAGACAAATGCCATCGCTTCTTATCTATTCTATTTCTACAATCGTAATAGACTTAACGTTTTCTATCGTATATAGCTAGACGAGTTGTTTCTACTGTCAAAATCGTCATTTTTGGCTGCCCACAAAAGCCTTAATGCATATTAACTTTTAATTAAAACACGACACACAAAACACAAGAAGAAACTCAAAGGTTTACGCTTTACTATTGGGTTAGAGGAATCGTTTGGTTAGCGATTAGTAGAATAGAAACTTATCTATTTGTTCTGTCAAAAAAAGGTATCTTATCTACCACTTTGTATAGGATTATTCTACTGTCAAAATAGAATGATGACGTATGACAGAATAGAGACACAGTAGAAAGCATCTTGTCTACCACTTTGCTACTCGCTTGATGAAATCACGATCTATTGGAACTGTCACTCCCATACATTTTTTTTTTATTTCTATTATAGAAACCGTCAAAAGAAAGGCACTTTGTCTAGGCCTACTGAATAACCAACTATAAGCAACACCTATTATTAGAGATATTCCAGTGTCAGCTCCACTTTCCGAGTGGGTTTTAGCCCCTGGACTGAAAATCTTATGTTGGTAAAGATAAATATTTAAAATCAAAGTATGTTCTACCAAAAAAATAAGAATTACTAGTACCTTTGTAAGTACAAATAAACATTTCTAAAATTGTTACTTTGAAAAATAAACATTAAAATAAACCAAACGTGTATTCATTTTGCCTTTAGATTCTTACGTAATAAATATTAAACAGGGGGGAGGGGGTCGGCTTATTCTTATTTTTTCTTATAATGGGGGGGGGGGGGGGTCAAAAACTAGCGAAAATAGTCTTACGTAATAAATGAATGGCCCCTAAGTATATTATTTTAAAATCTTTTCGTAGTAGAATATTTGCCGAAACACTTCGTCTTTTATTTAATTTTTCCTTGTTTTTAGCAAGTAATTAGTTAACAAACTCGAGATTCCGCAAAGTAATGATTGTTTCGATAAATTAAAGGCTTTAACGGATAATAATAACAGTCTATAAAAAAAAACAGTTTTCATTCCTAGCATCTTAATATTTTTTTCGGAGATGCCTCCGACTGTGTTGGAGACACTGTCAGCTATGAACATTCATTTTTTTTTTATTGTTTCCATCTTTTCAGTTCATTTATAAAGAAGTTTGAACGTTTTTAGTCTACAATTTATCACGTAGTCGCAGTTTTTTCAAATATGTATTTAAAAAATGACGCAATAATATAAAATGACAGTCAGATATAACAACAGTTTTCTAAAGCGTTCTATTAAACCAAATCATCATAATATGTAATTGTTATAATAAAAACTAATAAGTACCTACTTATCTTTATAAGTAGGTGTAGACAGGCAAGTTCCTATTACAAACAGACGGGAATGCCCAGATCAACTATGTATCATTAATTAGATTGTAATTAAAGGTTTAGGCATTCCATTTTGTGTTTACATTATACTATAGGTACCGGTTATCATGTGAGGTTTTTCAAAAAGTGGTAGGTAAGTTTTAAAAAAGAGTTGAGTGAGATGTGTTATTTCTTACCTTCATCACAATTTCTTCGAGTTGCCAATTCCTCATCTGTGTCATAGCCTGACGACAAATGGGACAGAGAGGAGGGCACAGGCTTTTAGTGCACGAATGGCATAAGCTGTGTCCCGAGCTGCACTGGTATATTGGTGCCGTCATAGTATCCAAGCACACGGGGCATTCCGGCAGGTTCACAGCAGCCAATGCTCCCCTAATATGAAAAGATATATATACATATATAAGAACGTGGCAAACAAAAACGAAAGCCCGAAGTTATTCAATAGCTATCATATCGGTCATCATATGAATCTAGAAATGATTTTTTCGCATCATACTTTTGATATATACTTACTGTATATTAGGTTTTGCTGTCCCTGCCATTGCGCTTGTGATAATTTAGATACTGGAAAAAAAAATTATAAGAGTTAATTCTCGTACCTAATAATCGGCATCACATAAAGCTACGTTACGACCTACTTACCATAAGGTAAGGGGATAAGCTCTACCTTGTAATACTTAGAGAAACTTTACTTATACTAAATAGTAGGAAGATTTTAGTGTGTAATATGAACATTGATTTACCTACTTAGTAATAAGTAAGTCAAGGAATACGAACGTGTTGCAATCATTGCTGCCAAAAATTAAGTAAATACTTAAATTATCCTATATATACCTCGGTTTTGGTGATTTTGTCATCTTTTATTTTACTTTAATAGTGTGGCTGACTAAGTAACGTCAGAAGATCCGATAATTGAGTATGAAATTTGTAATGTTCGATATGAGTTTCTTTGAAATACCCTAGTTTTTCCCGCTAGCTTAGTTATAGAAATGTAATATTTACAAATACTATCTCGGGAAAGTGTAATCTATATACCTACTAAAGTATATATTAACCAAATTATTATACATCAGTGTTGGGTTTTTGTTTGTTAAAATAATTATATTCTACCCATATATTATACCATTATTATGTTGGGCGGAAAAAAATTTGCAAATATCAAAATAAATTCCGTGAAATGTACAAACCCGTATTGTATATTAACATACATACTTTTCCCCTACCCATGTTGAGAATACGGGCATGGTGTTTTGTATATTTAGATTGTTTAAAACAATAACTTAAAAACTTCAAAACTAATTCAATTAAGTTTGTTTTTTTACTAAGTTATCCAATTTTCGTTAAGCAATAAAATATAGCTATTAAACCAGGAAACGCTGCAAGCACCTTTTTCAGCAACAGTGGTGTGGCTGATTTCGACCTTTTTAATGTTATTTTCCCAATATATATTTTGTGTTACTTATGTTTCAGTTTATCTACGAATAATATAAAAACCGTGGGGATGAAAAAACGCTTCCATATTTTTTTATCCGTAGGGATGGTTTTGGTCACTTGGCGGGAGCGGGAAGCGTCACTTTAGTGGTTATAGTTTTCTTGTTAAAACTTCTGTATAATAATGGTTGATTATTCACCACTAAATGTTTGTAAACATACATGAATATTGACAAGTTAAACAAAATAGCGGGAGTTGTATTTATACATTTTATCAAGAAGACCATGGGGAAATTTCAAATCCTACACCTTTATTGAAACTATTCTTTTGACCCATTGGAAAATCCTCTATAAATTCAACCCGCCGCCGGCGCGGGTTGACGGATATGTATACGAGATATGTGTTGACGGCGCATACCCAAGACCTTTAGGTATTGAGACCTAGGGATACAGATATTTTATTATTCATTTGTCAGCTCTCATCATCATCTAATTATGAAAAGAAATTACTGAATATAAAGACACGGCTTAAAGGACAGGCGTCTAGGCCATAAAGGTCTTATTAAACAGGGCCAATTGGTATTGGGTACTTACAAAATACATCTATAATATATTAGCTACTCACATTTTTTCAACACTTGCGTTCGTGATTTGTATTATTATAGATAATGTAGTAATACATCGATTCCAAATTAAAGAAACAGGTCTAGATCTCGGATCCGGCAAATTAATGAGAGCTGCAATTATATTGTAATTGAAATAATAATTGACTTAGTGCAGTCAAGAACAAAAGACTGAAACTTAGTTTAGTTTTAATAATAATTAAAAAAAAATAGCTTTTACCCGCGGCTTCGCTCGCGTTAATGTAGCTACTGATTAATAGTTAAATTTCTATCCCTCGGACAGGACTTTTTTCTGGATCATAGGTAGGTAGGTACCCTACGTACTTTTCTGTACCCTTGGCAAAGTGTATGCATAATTTTATGATGACCGATTGAGTCATTAAGGCGTGAAAGTGTAACAAACAAACACACTTTTGTAATTATAATATTAGTAAGGACTATAAGGTTTTTACCAATATGATATACCTATATCCAATCATTTGCGCGATCACATGTTTTTACTATATACCAAATTTCATAGTAATAAGTCAATACGTTCTTGATTTATAGACATACAGACCGACAGTAAAAAATTTTAAAATTGGTATCAGTGAAGTATAAGACAAATATTTACCATAAAATTTGTCCAAAAAAAGTACAGACAGAGCCTACAGATTTATACATATAGTAGTATAGATATAAATAATAGCGCCGGCCGAACCATTCACACGAACTGCCGAGTCGCAAAATATGATTTTCCCTTATACTAGGTATATGAGTAATTTACGAATCTATTTGCGTGATTGCAAGCTGTTTGCAACCCTCTTCTGCCCACCCAGAGGAAGTTTCATTAGACTTCCTCTACCATTATATCCACGGCTGCTTCTTCACATCCTCTCTATGAGAGAGAAGTAAAAGCTGCCTACCCGTGATTGAAGGCTATGGTGTCACACTTAAGAGGGTTCTGAACAAACCTTTAATTAAATTATGAAAATACCGAACATTGCTCTAAAAAAAATATAACCGGATCACAAAGTAGATAATATACAGAGACACCACTTAGTACTAGAAAATGGTATCACCCTAAAACTGGTTATTCAACTGGCTATATTGCTTTCCTTCTATTTTACGATAGATGACACTAGTGAGAACACAAAGAATACTGTTATCGCTTGTTGTTGTTAGATGGCGCTTCGTTATAGCCTACTCACGGACGTTGGTGGATGCGTAATCAATCGAGGTTTCGTATGTCAGTAACAGTACATTAAAATCTCTTTATTCATGGTCGCGGGGTTTAACGTGAATATGGAATGGTAACAAGTATGGAATCATAGGGGATGCGTTACAAGTTACAAAATAAAACGAATATTTATAAAAATAAAATCAATTTGAGCTGTAGAATTATAAATTTGCCTTTTAAGAGTAAGGCTCCTTTCCATAGATCGATCAGCTTTCATGATCACAAAGTTATTTTGCGTATAAACCTTCACTCAGACTTTTTAAATTTAATGTATTCCTTACCAAGCGGACCTATGAGTAGTTCGATCCTCATCGATGTACTACAAACGTAGAACTACTCTATTACCACGAGGGGTAAAATACTTTTTTTAACTTGCTTTTGTATTGTGACGGTAAGGTTTGTTTTAATTGACATTAGTCCACTTGGTCAAATCTTTCATGAAAGCCGCCTGGGCATATACCAGAACTCAAATAATGCTGCTACTTTAATAAAAGACTGAATCTTTTTCTATTTACTGTTTTCATCCTCGAATAATGAAATTTTTAGCCGCGAATACAGGAACTGTGTTGCAATTTTTTCTCCCTCGGATAAGGAAACCGTGAATGGGGAACTTTTACTGTATTGACGGAACATTGCGAACGATTTTAGGAAACCACTTTCTTAGCTATTCTAACTATGTATTTTTTACTCATGTTTGGCTCAGGTTTACGAACGTGTCGCGTATTATACCTATTTGGAAAAATGTTTTTTTGTTTGAAACGAAAAAAAAACACTTTCTAGTTTATTCCTTTGTTATCAGGTCAGGGCCAGGTGACGTTATCCTGGAGAAATTGAGGGAAATAAAATATTAGAGGCACACCTATCGAGATTTAGGTATTTTAAATAGTAACTGCTGCAGTTGTTACTGAAAACACCCGTGGCCGTAATAGGTATGGTTGCATTTTATTGATGGACAAAACATTTGTCACTATCACATGTTCGTAGTTACCTACTTTTCAGTGACTGAGAGTTATTTTATTCGTCGATAAAATGTCG
Source organism: Calamotropha paludella (assembly GCA_927399485.1). Taxonomy (NCBI): domain Eukaryota; kingdom Metazoa; phylum Arthropoda; class Insecta; order Lepidoptera; family Crambidae; genus Calamotropha; species Calamotropha paludella. The sequence continues at coordinate 19,312,387 of OV656812.1, forward strand.
ACCATCTTTAAGGGTTTCAGGATTTCATGATTGGGCCTACTAATGTACTTCCGATTGGTCTAACATAGCACAGTGTTTTATGGAACCAAAAAAATTTACACAATACAAATTGAGGTTTTTACATAAATATATTATTTATACCCTAAAACAGCATGAGTTCAATTCCCAGAAGTCTAACTCCAATACTTTTTGAGGAAAAAAATCATGAACTTATCGTGACCTTTGACCTATGAAATCTAAAATATTTTTTATAAAATGAATAGAAAGTGAATAGAATTGTAGTTTATGAAACTGTGACTGGTAATGAGGAGTGTAAAACCTAGTTATGTGCAGTTTCATACACTACTTTATCTAATCTCATACATTGAATATATCAAATAAAAGATAGAGATTAATACAGTTTATTTATTGGTTATTGTAAGTGTTAACATTTTGTATATTACAATGACTTTACTGGTAGTAGATTAAGAGTGACTGCTGCCGCAGTCTCTAAAATGTCGGGCGGCGTTAAATTTTCTTCACTTGCAGTATCAGATATTTTAATAAACAATAATAATTATCCAGCGAAACACAACAAAGAATTGCAAGAAAACGTATTATGGCACCAAAATTTCCGGTATCACCGCGTATGCGCCAAAGCGCGCTCAGCCACAGATAAAAAATGAAAAAGATTAAATAGTGCTATACGAATTGGCGCAGTATTATATCAATGGTCTGTTATCGAAACGTAATGAAAAAAAAAATTATTATAACATTATTTTGTTAGACAAAAAGTGTTGTAAAATTTTTTTTTTATTTCATTACGATATACTATTTGTCAAGTTCGTCAATATAAACTCGTTTTGAGTTTAATATTTTCAATTTTACGATGTGAGAGTAGATAAAAGAATATATATTTTATTAAATATGAGTGAATCGGACATAATCACACGCATATAAACGCGTTTCTTTAGCTTAAAAATCCATTGGTTTGGGAGCAGCATTTTTTTTATTTCGTATTTATTATTTTTTCTCCCTAAAAACGAAAAAGTGGAACCTACAACTTAAATAGAAATATACATAAATGAGCCACGTCCCACTATTGCGGCGATTAGAAGATATTAATTTTTAAATTTTTACGCTAGGGTTGTTTCCGAACTTGATCTCGAACGAAAATTTTTAAAATATTAATATGTGTATTATTTTTGAACGAGAACATCGATTTTCGTTTTCGGGTCTGGGTGTTAACTGTCAATTGTTTGTTTTGTGTGTTTCGGAGACCCAATTAGACACGAGTTCATGCCTGCTTACTTCTAAGTTTTTTTGTTACAAAAATAGGCTACTATGCTTTTATTTTCTGATCGAATGCATTTTTTTTTAAAGATGCGATCAATTGATTCACATACCCATGGCACCGTATTGCCTCAGCAGGGGCTTACCCAACCTACTGAGAGCCATAGCCAAAGACTATACCTCACCGGGCCCATCTCAGCCACTGGTAAAATTATTAAAGCCTTCGCCACTAGTATTTTTTCGAGCGATGTAGAAAGGCACAATAAGCCTACTTCTAAAGCGGCAAAGCTACAACCTTATACGCCTAAAGAAGCTCTTAATATGATAATAGATAGACAGTTAAGTGACATGTAAACAAATAAGGGCAGATCTTTATAGGAGAGGATACCCGGCCTATCCACCTCATTACAAGGCGACTGAGTCCTGAGATAAATTTTGGCGTCAAGTTAAAGTAGACGTGGTGCACAAAAAAGGTGCCGGCAGGTGATGAGATTTACCTAGATCGATTTTAAATGTGAATTAATTTCTAAATCTAAAATTTCATCACAATCTTTAGACCCGTTTCCGACAAACCAATTACATACCAACATATTTATATAGGTACATGCAAGAATTACTCGTTTAAAGTATATGATGTGTGTATATGTGTTAAATTATTTCATTCAACATAGTTTATTTTTTCGACCATTTGGCGTGTAAGGTACAAAATTAAAGATGTGGTCGAACATACATAAAGTATTCCTACATTATCACATCTACATTAGGTAGGTAGTATATGTAAGTATATTGTATTCGTCTATAAGTGTTGTTAATTTATTCAATTCATTGACGGTATCAATTAACAAACAAAAAATGAAACATTTTCATTTAACACATAGTTGATCTTTGTGACAACCCCAGATCATGAAAGTTGACCTTTATGTAAATTCTATCATAACTTCTTAAAACCGCAAAAGTGGGATTTGGTTTATAGAACCTTTCTATACTAAATCCAGGTTCCACTTTTGCCGATTTTTGGAGATAAAAATAAAATCAAAATTTAAAAAAATACGTATTACTCAGAAAGTGGGACACTTATGAATAAATTAAAATTGCGACATTTTGCCTTCAATAATTCATTATCAAGTGGCAAATATCTCATGGACAGATCGCCGCTTCTCATGAAAAGTGTACAAAGTCAAAAATTTTGTGAAATCAAGTAAAATATACAGAAATACTAATAATCACCTGCTCTTTCTCCTGAAAAGTATCTTAAGAGGCTAATTTCAAATATTGTCGCCAGGGGAGCTAATGTTCAGTTTTAAATTAGCGCAATTTTGTGTCCCTTTCGCGCAAAAACGTTACAATCTTTAGTTGTGATTAAGATTCCGCAGGATACATTTAGTTTTTCTCGTGAAAAGTGTACATAAACGAATTTACGACCTAAAGCTTAGTTCAGTTTCTCTGTAATATTGTATTAAACCAAAATTATATTATTTTTGACAAATGGAAGACCTAACACTTAACATATTCTTCTTTTAAAGACTATACAATCTCAAAATTAAACAGTTTAGACGAGTAATTTATTTGCCTAGAAACGTAAATTTATTCATCATAACCGTATTATTTCTTGATTGTTCGGTATTAAGCGTACATTTTGTAAGATTTAAATTTTAATTTTTTTATTGTGTAGTTTAAATGATACAAATGGCATAAAAAAATGTTTAATTCCACAATTACTTCCTTTTCAACTTTAAGGTTGGAAAAAATTAAATTGTAATGTTTTCTTGAATACTTTATAATTATTTATTTAGCAATTTTTGGTGAGAGGATTATTCGATTTTTACCAAATGCAACGAATTCTAATTTTATACTGAGTGTTTGTTTATGGTGAATCGTTACGTCAGTGGCGGAAAATTTGAATTATTCAAGTTTTTATCGTTTTTACCTTCATAAACCAATGTGTCTAAAACTCCTAAAGATATGCAAAAGTTAATTACTAGATGGCTAATTGCAAAAAAATAAATATTTCAACTAAATCTCCTGTTTGAGGCAAAGTACCCAAAAAGACTGGCAGCATTGCCCCTTTGAATAGTCAAGCATATGCGCTGAGCGAAAAAATTGCCATTTCTCCGGTCACCCGTTGCCTCAAAGAGGCGAGCAGTCAAGTCTTTAAGAAATAACTTAGCATTAGTTCCCCAAGGGTCCATAGTCTCTACTGCAAAAGGGAGGAAAAAGTATGTGTCACCCAAATCCCTGTATTTGCGATCTTCATTTAATTCGGCCGTGATTGCAGCCGCTCTTGGCCGAGCTACTGTCGCATCAATGTGGCACGGGGCTAAAGTGTTCACACATGTCGCCTCCTACCATCCGACCACAACACCCCGCTCGGCTCTAATATAGCAGACACACCAGCAGTCGCTGAAGCTCTGCGAATGGTGTCATTAATCGAAGCAAATCAATCGCCCCGCACGCCGCACGAGAGACCATGATGGCCCATCTCGTTTACCCATTCCCCGCAGCGACACCGATGCGGGTTCTTCGTGTTGATGCCCAATCGGAGGGCTATCGATAGCGTGAGGGTACAGTTATCTAGTAACGTACCGATATTGGTGGAAGGGTGAGCATGCATCCATAGACCTGACTCCCTTTCAGATACAACCAACGGACGGGCGCGATCCACTGAGCTATCACAGCCCTCCGTCAGTACCTGAAATGTGCGCCTGCAAAGAGGTTCATCCCATTTTCTCTGAATCTCTGAATAAAGAAATGTTAGGCATTATCCGAGCATAGCGAAAGCCACTTATTCCTCGCCTCCGAAAGTCCTTGGATCTCAACGGAACCCAAAGATGGGTTGAGAACACTACAGCATAATGATCCCGAGGCATACACTGAAGACAAAAAGGCTGGCAAAGCTATGTCAGAAACTTTTCTTATACCGATACCTCCACGACGCGTAGGCGAGGTCGCCTGTCGCCAGGCACTGTAATATAATGCACAATTTAAAATCTTAGAAAGCGACTCTTTGATGAGGTCATCCTTTGACGTTTGATCAGGACACCGCCAAAACTGAAAAACACGAAGGTAGTATGTGAACTTAGGGACGAACAATCAAAACCGAATAATAAAGAGAGCCACGTGAGCGTTTACCTTAAACAGACGACAAGACCGAGAGGTCGAGAGATCGAAATCTAGTTATTTGCTCCTCTATAAAAAGTAGTATTGCTTCGTCAAGAACAGGAGCTCCTAGAAAACGAAGAGTAATCTCATCAAAAACCCTTATGCTAGGCGACAATTTTTTTAATTTTGAAATAATGTTAGTTTTTCATTCGCAGAGACAATTCTCTGTATGCATAACTCACATTTTTAAAAATTCTATATTAAACCAATCGTTGAGAATGCATCAATTAAAATCTTTAAATCTTCAAAAACTGTCACAAAACCGCCGCCGCCCAAAGTGCCATCATCCAGATATCAAATATTAAGTTTAGATTTAATTTTTTTAATAATATCCTGTATTGCTAAACTAATAATTGCAGGACCAAGTGGATCGCCCTGTTTAAACTTTATGAACAAAGTAGGTTGTAAACAACCTACTTTGTTCATAAAGTTATTTTTCCTCGTAAATTAAATTTGAAGGTGTTCCGTAACACTGCCAAACGTAAGGATAAATAGACGGTACATGTCTTTTTACTTCCTCTTATAAAACTTTCTTGTCAATTGAATTAAAGGTGTTTTGAATATTGACCTTAAGAAGAACCTCTCGCCTGCACCAGCCGACAAAAATGTTCTTAAACTTAAATGATGTTATCGTATTATAAGACTGATTAAACTTCCAAAAATTGGATTTTAAAATGTTATGTTATTTTTCTCTTAATTATTACATAAAACGTGTGATTGTTGATGTAAAGAATTTATATTAATTAAAAACTAAAAGGAAGGATTTATATTTTCGAAAGTATTTTATGGTATTGATACTTTTTAAGTTTGGTTAATTTATATCCTATTGATAGAATAATAATTGTTTTTTATTTTATAAAACCCGACTGAAACAGTCAGTTATCATGATTCCATGATTTTCCAATAAAACTATATTAATGAATGATTGTTTTAGTAAAAAAACGCCATTTGCTCTACTTTAATACATTAACATAACTATCGAATATCTAAATTATGAGCAATTTTTTTCAAAAAAAGGAGCTAAAGACAAAACGACTTCATTTTAAAAATTTATTTCCATGACTTCGCTTATTAAATACTTACTTACAAAAAGTTATTTTATGAGCTAAAGGATTGAATATTTTTTTAAAAACAAGAGCGACCGTCGTTCTTTATAAATAACGCTTTTATTAACGGTTCAATTTTCAAAACGCTCTCCTGTAAAGTTAGCTAACTTTGAGATTGTACACTATTCATGAGAAGCGGCGAGATATGGAACCTTTTTGGATAGAAGAGAGATGGAAGTCTTTTGAAGAAATTAAATTGTTATTTTTTTATATGCGCAAATTTTAAAAACTTTACTACTTCATATAGTTTTTTACTGAAAAAAGTGATTTGGAAATTGAACTCTTGCCTTTATTAGGGTATAAATAATCGATTTATGCAAAAACCTTAAGGTGTCAATTATTTTGTTTCCATAAAACACGCCATCTAGCGTTACAATTGCAAAACACTTCGTAAGCCTCATAGCTGAAAAGTAGTCACATGTAGCCTATACTTTCGTATTCTCAATTGATTATTTTTGGTGTTTCTTATCTTCAAATTTAGGAGTCGACTTAAGGTTGATGTGAAGTTGTATATATAAAATATGCTAGTATTTATTTTAATATCAATATTTCTACTTGATTCGTCTTATTTCTAAACATGTGAAATGTTATAATTTACAAATGTTAATGGTAGTGACATCTATTGCGGTTTTTTAGAATTAAAAATCTTTTGTATGAAATGGTACCCCATGACCGGATTAAGGGACATACTTAACTTTGCCATTGGAAAACTGTTGTCCCCATACATTGATATACCAAGTGCATATAAGTTTATAATCGGTTTTCGATTTTTTTCCTTTACTTGTGTTAAGTATATTACTTACCTTACTTATTTAACTTAGAAGTTTGATTATTTCACAACTTCAAGGAACTATAGACCTGAGTTTATGGTTTTAATTTCAACTCGACAACTCGTTCCTGAGATAAAGGGTCTTGACCAGCGTTGCCAGACGTCCCGAACTCTAAATCAAAATTAAATGGGGACATTTAATTTGGATTTAAAGTTCGGGAGCGCGGGGCAGGCTCAGTCCCGCTTTTCGGGAATATATCGGCCGGAGGATAACTCTCAGACTATTGTTTAAAACAATTTTTTTTTTTACTTTGATTTTTGTTTTTTATTATTATTATTATAAAGACGAAGTTGGCTTTTTTTGCTATCTATCATTATGTAAAAATAATAAATATTAAAAAACATCTGATTTTATACGTTGAGACGGACGGACAGCAAAGTGATACTGTAAGGGTTCCGTTTTTTCAGTTTGAGGTACGGAACCCTAAAAATGGAGCAGGATTTATGATTTATATCGGTCGTGTCAATATATCAATGTAATCAATATTTTGTCTTTGGCACTACATCCCGTCCGTGTTTCGGTTTGCCTCGTTCTATGAATTAATTTGTGAAATAATGAACATTCTAGTGATTTTGGTTCCTGAAACCAGTCGATGTAGGTAACTATTCCTATGCAATCAATGTTAAATTAATGGAAGTTGTACTTACTTGAATGTAGGTATTTAACATAAATCACAAATCAAAATCTTTTGGAATGTGTAAGAATTATCTTCACTGGTTGATACGACACATTAATAGAATAACAAAGCCACTCAACATAAAAGAAACTTTATATACTCACTACAGTTGTGAGAACTACTAAACTAAACACTGACTGAACTGACTCATTTTAATGACGCGTTATCGCGTTGCCGCGTACCTATAGAACAACTTGACAATAGCATTTAGACTTTATCGCGTTTGAGATAAGGTTGATTGATGTCTGTACTCCGACGAACAAATAGATTCTTGGAATGAAATTGAAAACCATATCCGGAATGCCCAGGCCATAGAGAAATTGTTTACTTTTATTTGTCTATGGCTCGGGCGGGATCCACACCGTCAAGTTATTTATTATATAAGTAAAGGTGGAGAAAACACTTTCTAATACCTATTTGATCAAAAATCTATATAGCGTTGTCCTATTTTCTGGAGACCCCTTTTCTCTTTCCAATAGTCCCTGGTGATTGTGCCTTGTAATTAATATTTCAAAGTGGTTTATGAAAAGTTGTAAATTCAATAAGACCTAGTAGATCGGGACTGCATGGCACTGCGTTATGGTATATCAGATGGATGTCCTTAATAGAAAAGCTAGTATGTCTTAAATTTTAATAAAAGAGAAAACTCAACATCTCGCACTATAAAATGTAGTGTAAAATGTCATATTTAATCTTTTTTGGTAAACAGAGTGGCTTAAATATCAACGAATATTATGCAATAATAATTTTTGGGTACATTTTAGTTAACAACAGAAATTCATAATGCGGAACTTACCAGTTGTTAGGATAATAAGAATGTGGCATCAAAGATTTCGATATTGTGTTGTTATAGTGGATCTGTTACCTCTCGTGTTTGTTTACTTCTCTACTCACGATTTTGTATGTGATTTTGTAAAATTTTCTATGTTAAAACAACGAAAATGGTTCACAAATATGTAGTTCATGGTTGTGGAAGAATATGGTATCCAGAATTTTACTTGTAAGTGGTTTTATGACAATCCTAATCAAGCCCGGAGGCCAAGATAGGATCCACGAAGGAACGAGCTAAACCCGATGGTGCCTATTCACCCTGGCTTTTAAAATAGTCTGGTTATAAGTACTCTGAACCGAAGAACCTTTACTTATAATTTTATAGATACCGTCTACGCAGTGTTGCAAGATGCTTTGACCTTCTTATCTGCCATAGAAATTACTGAAAATAACGTAAGTATCCAATGATTTACTGTATGAACACTTCTCGGCTCACAAGTAAATTCTCAGGTGATAATAGAACCCGTAACTTTTGGAAATCCGATCAAATGCTCTAATAATTGTGCAACCGAGTCTTGTGAACACCTATCGAATTTTTTTACTTGCAAGTATTATGGATGTTGGTGCACTATGTGTATTATGATAACTAATCTTTACATATATTTCCATACAGTGACGAAATAGTCTTGGTGACGTATTGTATTTATTTAAACAGGCAGACAGTTATGTTGCAGTAGTAATAGTATGTTAGAAATTCTGTATTTTCCAGAATATGGATATCAATTTGACCATTTGTACTTAAGTCATGGATATTTATAATGTATCCTATATGTATGTCCATTGATTACCCTAGTATCCATAACACAAGCCTTACAGTGCTTGTTTTGGGCTAGACTTGATGTGAATGTAAGTTATTAATCAAAATATCATCCACACAAGAAAAAAGCTGTAGACAAGGCTGTATGGGTTTTGTATCCTTTGCCTTCCTTAATAAGAAAACTATAAATAAAATATTTCTGGTTTGTGTAACTGTTTTATTTTTTAATGAGTTGAATGCACAAAGTACTTAATCTGTGGTTGAATGCTGCTCGTTTTTTTTCATGTCAGCTTAAACTTTTGTGTTCTGTAAAATTACAGCAAGTCATAAAATTTGTAAATATCGTTAAGCCTCTTTCGTTAATGTATGCCATATAATGGAAGAAAATAGTCCTTTCCCTTATGTTAATTATAGTAAAGTGACAGAAAAACCAGAACTTTTATTACAGTTTATTAATAAACATGTTGATGTACAACTTATTAAAAAGTCCTCATTTACTGGCTTTGTGCATTCTATTGATCCCGTATCATTCAGGTAATAGTTAAACAAATGTTCGATTTACGAAAATTTTCCTATTCCTATGTAATTTCAAAATTCAATAAATAAAATTTATCTTGAAATCAGTTTTAAACAAAAAGAAAAACTAATCTTACAATTAATAAGTTTGCTTAACTTCTGCATAATCTTGATCCAATCTGCGTGATATTAGAACCAAATTTAAGCAAATAACTTTTTGCTGTTGGAATTATGAGTTTGTGTGCTGACTTCTTATTTTGGTTTCAGTATTATCATGTTAGTGCCTCATGATGATAAACATCAGACTGTATTGATACCAGGTCATGCTATTTTAGCTATCAATGAAACAGAGCCAGCTGCAAACATTAAGCTACCATCCAGAAAAGCTATATTAGAGTCCCCTATTGATACTACAAGAAAAGAAAAATTAATCAAGTGGCTGAAATGGAATTTACTGCCTGTCTTAGAAGAAGGAGATAAAATAGTTTTTGGAAATGCAAGCATTCTGCCTCCTTATAGTGTTATGGATATATGCACTGATAATCCAATGGTTGCGATTCAAATGAGAAAAATGATTGAAAAAATGCCTCAAGACTTTGAGTCTTCGTAATAGATTTATATTAGTTTAATAAAACTGTTTTTATTAATTTTTAATTTTATTAGTCATCAGTTAGTTTCCTATCTATTATTATACAAATACCCCTAATAAGTGCACACTATAGGTACACAAATCTCTTTTCATTTACGCATTAAGAAAAACGGCAGTAGACTGTTGTATAGAACCTGTGGATCTATAATCCACTTATAAATCTTAAATGTATAAGTATTTAGTAAACATTTAACACATTCAAAGCCACTGACTCATTAGGCGAGTTCACTGACATAGATCTTGCGAGTCGGTGGCATTGAACGTGTCAAAAGACGTTAATTTGATCTTCCATAAAAACCCTGTTTTTCAAGCAGTCTCATAGAATAAAACCTGTGCAATGATTATGTTGCATAAGTTTTCATCAGAGATAGTTTACAAAATTTTGATATGCTACTTGTTCTACTTGATCATAATAGAAAGTATGTTTTATCAAGAAATATACATATGTGTAAGAGTATACTTTCTCTGTATAAATCAATTGGGTTAGGGTGTGTTGCGGTGGTAGTCGCAAGTCGTTACAAGTCGTCATCGTAAATTTTGTCACCGCGTGCCATAACTTTTGTTACGAGAACGTGTAATTGCCATATCTTCTGTGTTCTGTCACTGTAATTTGCCGCAGTGATCTTTGTCACCGCAACGTGTTGTGACGTCACCATGGCATTAAGAATTGAGAAAAACGGTATGTCGGACCAACCGGCTGACCCCCGGCGCCTGTGTTTGTCCGGGTCATCAAGTGTGATAGCGGTTATCGGCTGCAAGATGGTGAGGCATCAGGCTACTTGTAGAAACAATGCATCTGCTGCCAAGCGCGGATCCAGCCCTCAAAAAAGGTTGTGGTCACAGCTACTAGAAAATCGGCTAAGTACGAGTCGGAGCATGAACATGCTCATTAACAATCATGCAAGTCGTTTATGAACTTTTGAATTAGATTATTTCCTTTTTTCTGAGCATCAGGACTTTGGCCTTAGGAATGGATATAAACTTAGGAGGAAGTCGGACCCGATTTCTTCAAATGAAATAGTCAGTTTCGATCCAAACCTATTTCAATCAATATCTTATATTTTTTTTTTTTTTCTATTAGCCTGTAAGCCAATATCGGGTCACTAGACTGGGTAAATAGTTGTATCAGAAGTAATGTAAGTGAGATCAGCAAGTGAAATCCACCAGGCGAGATATTGATTATTTTTTACATTTTCTACGAATATCAAATTAAATTAAATGCTGGGTACATTTTACATTGAATAACTTTATTTAGGTAGTTACTTAAATTACAAATTCAAGCTTACGTTTCTTTTTTGCGAAAACGTTGATAATGTCATCGATATCCAGGTTCACATCTTTGTGTATATTTAGGAGAGCTAGCCCGGATAATCTTTCCTGTGCCATTGAGGCACGCAACCAAGATTTTATTCTGCGAAGAGTAGAAAAAGATCTCTCTGCGGTAGCTACGCTAACCGGAAGAGTTGCCAGTATTTGTAAGAAAATTTTTATGTTAGGGTACAAATCTTGGTCGCATGCTTCAATGAGATGAGCTACCGAGTCTGGTATGGCCGAATTGTTCTTATATTCTCTTTTCCATTTGGTCATCCAGAGTCGGTATTCATTTATGACAGTTGACTCACTATCGTTAATGAATAGGCGGTACATCTGGACCACTTTTTTCACTTTCACTATCTCGTTATCGATATCCCAGTCCCTGATACTCACATTAGGGTTTGGTAGAAAAACTCCCAAATGAAATAGGTCGAGTACCTCCGGAGACAATCTCTCCTCCAAATCATTAATCATGGAATCTAATATAGGTATGTAGATTGATTTCCGAAAGTACTCTTCCACCGATTTTGCCTCATAATTGGACCTGTTTGTTTGTCTTTGAACTGTACGTGGGGATTTTAATATAACATCCAGCTCTTTTGCTTGCTCTGTCGCCTCTGAAAATAATTGCTTGAATACAGACTCAGCGTTTTGGCGTTTCGATCGTAATACTTCCATGACATCCTTCACTGCATCGATGGCTCTTTTGATGTCAACCGATGTAGTTTGCAAGAATCGGCTCAACGAAACTTTAGTTCCTAAAATATAAATAAAGGTATATATATTTTAAAGAAATAAAAGCTTACATATAGATCGATTTGTATTGTTTTGCTTTCTTACCTAGAATATCGCTTAGGCATATCGAAGATATAATAAAGTCAGAGCTACGTAGTGTTTGTAAGAGACAGTGAGCGTCACTTGAAGTTTTATTATCTTGCCATGTCGATATTCTCTCCAGTGCGTTACAAATTTTAACCAAATTATCACCCTGGAATTGTAAATGACCGTCGTGTCTTTCAACCCATCGTGTCTCGCATATACTTTGAATAGCCGTACCATCAAGCTCTTCTGAGAATACGCTATGGCGTTTTGCAGAAGCGTTAGCAAACGCTACGATTTTTTTCATTGTCCCAGTTGTGTTTCTACACGAAGCGACGTTTGATGATTTGGCCAAGGAGTTATTTAAAACATGATTGCTACAAGGACAACGTTTTGCGTGAATGGCTTTTTTAGATAGTTCCTGAACAGCACCTTTAGCGTCGGATGCCATTACTGAACAGCTGTCAGTTCCTATTCCTACACAAAAAGCTAAATCTATATCAAATTTGTAGCAAAGATTTTCCACGATTTTCGCTAATGCGATTCCTGTTAACCGTAATTCTTTTGTGCCGTGTGAGGTATCTGTTTCTTCAAATTCGATCTCAGGTTTATAATAACACGCCAAAAAATTCTTCCCACTTTCAACGGCTACCTTATGATAATGATTGCGTTGATGTTGCAGTAATAACCCGCCTTCGCCTAGTAAGTTGTTAAAGGCTTTCAATGGTTTTGTCACAAGACGTCCAGGGTTCGATCTAACGAAATCAGTAGCAGATTGAGTGATAAATAAGGCACAATATTTGCAATAGAGTCCCTGATCTTTATGTGACAGCACAAGCCAATGGAATTTTTCAAGATGTGATTTTTTGACATATTTTCTGTAGGTTTTTCCGTGTTTTTGCAAAACTTGGTGCGGAAAGTCATAGTTAGGTGAAGGCACCCAATGTTTTTCTAGTAGTGCAGCTTTAGTTGCATCAGGTAATTCATGCATGTTTTTTTTAGAAATATAGTTTCCAATATCTGAAGCAAATTCAGAGTTCAAGGACAAGCCGCCACTAGGTATAGATGATGATGATGATGCAGTTAAAGCTATAGACGTATACTGATCAGAAGTAGAAGCAATATCTATATTATCAATTACTTGGGAGTCAATATCAATTTCACCACCAGTTGTCAATACCCCCGCTCCAATCTCAACCCTGGGCTTTTTAAAAAAATATGTATTAATCTTTCGCATTGAAGCAGTATTATGACTCCGCTTAGAGCCACTTGTGCCACCACCATCACCCTTCTCCTCTACAATAATACCCTCAACCTCATCTTCCTGTGAATCAAACAATGCAGGTAAAAGTCAAAACAACATGCAATGCACAAGCCAGCTTTTCAAAAATCTTAAGAATTGATGGGAGGTGAGAAAGGTTTTTGAATTTATTTTAGGTTAGGTAAAATTTAGGTTAGCTGTAGGGCTGTGACTTATGTAATAGGTGCCTACCTTAATAGATTCAGTATATACCTACCTGAACTGAATCTATTTTCTGATCTGTTACTTACTATTAGTTTCCATATTTTGTTGTGTATAATTAACATAAGCAATTATATATAGGTATAAGGCATTACATAAATCACAGAGAAGAAAAACACAAAAAAAATATTTTTTATTTAAGAGCATGGATCATAAATGTAGTAAACAGTAACTAATGATCAGTAGACTTGAATTGAATGAATCTATGTTAGAGTACAAAAATAATAAATATAAAAGAAACAAGTCTTATGAATGGTTTTAGAAATAACTCCTTATAGAAAAGATAGTGCTTAATGTGCTGTCAGACATACGACACCGTATGTCTGTGACCAAGTGCCCAGCTGCCGAAAATGCCCTCTCAGACTCCACGCTGGTTGGTACCGGCGTGAGTAAGCTGTTGAAAGCAAACTCCAAAAATTTGCCTCTTATTCCTCCACACTCATAGAGATCCATCTCTTTTTTAAAAAGCGACTACAGCCTATCTATAGTGGTAGTATTATGAGTCATAATATGGAACAAGTTTTACTATGCAGTCAACCCCGAATACGCGAAAAAAAATCAGCTGTTCCATACGTTTGGGCGATGTAGGTATTGAAGTTTTGTTTGGATATTTTCAAGTACCTAGGGTTTGCAGGATTGGTTTTGTAACAACGTATATAATATATTAGAATTTAGATGCATAGCTGCAAAAGTAGATGCAGGAATTAATTTAATAGATAGATACTTAGTTATCTATTAGTAAACGCTAAAAAAACCTCCCCAACCAAGAAAACAAACTTTTTCGTACCCACAGCCAGCCACACACAAAAAATCAATATACAATGCAATAAATTACATTCTTTGTTACTTCTTTTTACTATAAAACAAAGTTACAAATAATGAAACATAGCGTAAGGCTTTGCAGTAGAATAGAAATCGTGGCAAAACCAAGAGTGCACACCCCTATGGCCGTTATTTCTACTACGGAATTTTCAACGAATAAAAACATTATGGGATAACAGGATCATTAGTCGAAAAATTAACATATGTAGCAACCATAGAAATGTGTCTCTTCAGTCTTGTTACGATTTGTAATTTATCCAATTTCATATTCATATATATGACACTTTCTTTTAATAACATTACACTTGAAACTGCTTTAAATTTATAAGACAAGCGATTTTTATTTCTTAGTATAATCACTCACAAATAAAGATTATAACAATGATTTATCATATGATAATGCGTTATCACCTTTTTCTCTAACAAACTTTTGTATCATTACATTAGAAAATAACCTAACCAAATTAAAACAAATTCCGAGTAGATATTATGAAGCGTCAATCTTTAATTGACATAAGCAATCTCAGGGAATTGACTGTCACATTTTTCGATTATTTCATTGATTAATAAAACTTCATAACAAGTATCGTTAGATCACAATTTCTAATAATTTTAAAATCCAGTTTTTGGGTTATGCTATTATTGAATTGACGTTTTTAACGGCTGTCGGTAAATATTACAATGATTTACATTCGAACTGATAGAGGGCAGCAGTGCAAGATTCCACGCCTAATATATATATTTATGTACGTTTAGATGATTCCATGTAAAAAAGTTGTCAATTTCGTCTAAAAATTAAATAATTACATTGAAACGCGTGAAGTAGTGATATCCATCTTCGAACTTAGCCGAGAAATATGGATTGTGAATATTTTGGATACACGATCAAGTTGATAAACCCTCAACTTCGTTCATAAATCGCGTTACAAGCAAGTGAAGATTTTCGATTAGCCCTTTTTTTTATTTAATTAATTGTTTTCTAAGGGATAACCGGTCGAAAAAAATTAATTCACAGTGAAATTGGAAAGCCACACCCTTCCCATTAACAAAGATGTATGGATATTAACATTTTAAGGTGACAGAATGACAGAAAAAAAATCTTTTTTGTTGTCAAAACTGCTCTGGAAAATATTCTGATAATAAGGCACACCCCGCGGGGTGTGCAATAATTTCATTAAAATAACTTACCATGATACAACAATATATATTATGTTCAAAAAATAATCAAAGTAATTTACTCTTTATAAGTAATCTTTTTTAGGTTATGCTAGGTTGCTTACGTTTCACAGCACAAACAAAAGTAGGTACTAAGTAAAGTCGGCCAGCGCCAGTTAAGTAGCGCCACGCACCCCTTGCTACGCGGCTCGGAAGTTTTGGCGGCACGGCAATAAGTTGTCAAAAATGTGACATAAGCCATAACATGTCAGCGTATCGTCTATGGCTCTTTGCTGCGTTCCGAATCACGCACGTATCATGATTGATTGTGTTTTTTAAATTTTAATAAGGCATATCGTTTATTATCATCAGTCTATCGATATCAATAGTCCATAAAAGTTTGACGTTACAAGTCTATTAAGGTTGTGGGCATGCCCATCGTGCCCACAACGGTGGATCCGCCCTTGTCTGCTGCAAAAAACGCGACTCACATAAAGCTGAAGATTGGCATGTGGAACGTTCGTAATTTGACAAAACCAGGAAAGCTAGAAAACATCGAGAGAGAAATGGATCAGTACAATCTCGAAATTTTGGACCTGAGTGGAACCCATATCAAAGACACTGGCCACTCAAAAACACTCAAAAACAAAAACAGTGGCAAACTGAGAATTAACGCAAGGAATCCCGATAACAGCTTCAGTGGAGTGGCGATACTTGTATCCAGGCAGCTCCGTCCCAACGTTGCGTTGGGTTATGATTTCATCAACAACAGGATCATCAAACTAAAACTGAATGCTCGCCCTTATCCGATTCACCTGATTTGTGCGCCAACGTCCGCCGCCTCGGAAGATGTGATAACTAAATTTTACGATGTGTTTGGTAAGACGAAAAAGACATCCCATCCAACGGTTAAGGCACTAGGAGATTTTAATGCCAAGATTGGTCATCTACGTGACATTGTTGGGAAGTTTAGCCTGGACGAGAGAAACGACCGCTGCACATTGATACTAGATTTTTGCACAGAGCACAATATGACTATCATGAATACCTGGTTTAAACAGCATCCACTGTGGCAGCTATAGAAATCAGATTGATTTTATTACAATTAGGAAAAGATGGCGATCTTCAATAGACATTGTAAAAGCTAAACCGGGTGCAGACTGTGGAAGCGACCATTAACTTCTCACAGCTCATTTCAGGGAAGTCCGTTTCAAAATTGTCAAAACCGCCAAATCTAAACCCCCAATACGTATCTCCTCCAAAAGTCCAGAGACAAAAAAAGGCGTAAGACAGTTGCATTTTCTCGCCCCAACTGTTAACCATAATCGGGGAAGATATCATGAGAAGGGTTTTGGAGGACTAGCAGGGTGGCATCAGAGTTGGCGGACATCTGCGATATGCGGACGACAATACCATCATAGGCGCGAACGAGAATGTACTCTCGCAGTTGCTCAAAAATGTTGAACGGACAAGCGTCAAATATGGGCTCCACATCAAAAGGAGTAAGATAAAGTTGAAGTTCCACTATTTGTATGCAAAGGCTGCTTGGCTACTTCGGATACGAGGCCAGACGTAATCCAGACAATCAAGAGAAACTTCTGGTAGTAGGCCAAGTGGAAGGCTAGAAAAGTCGTAGAAGGTCTCCCACAAGGTGGACGTACGCAATACGGGAGGCCACAGACTCCAACCTCCAGGCAGCAATCAGAAGAGCTAAAAAACCAGGTGACATGACGGACACACATCCGAGAGATTGCTCGTGTTGACCACGACCCTTAGTCATGAGAAATCGACTTTGAAGAAGACCAGAATGAGTAATATAAAGAAATTACTTTATTGCGAATAACTAAAGAAATTATTTAATCACTATCTATTTAATACTTAGGTATTTAGGATTCTCGAAGGATATATAGGGCTGGGTGCTAGCGAACAAATTCAATTATATTTCGTCATTTATGATGGCGGCGTGTATGAATGGCGTGAGGGAAACAAAACAATTCACAACACTACAGCGTCAGGGAAGTTGATGCGCATACTCAGCGGGATCTAGGTCGGGTCCCGGCACGGGGCGTTTAGGACGGGGCAATAATCACCTCAACGATTTTTTCTTCTGCTGTCCCGTCCTGTCCGTGTTTCTTGGTACGTGTATTTTGTTGCTATGTTTTTGCATGCAAAGATGTCAAGAAATCGTGTCGTTCCTTCCGGCACGAGAAAAAACATGTCACATATGCTGAGACTTCATATTCTGTGGTTGTCACAATTGCCGCTATTAATTTATACAAGCAAATAGAAATTCAGAATTGCTAGGGATTAGTTTTGTCAATGTTTTTTGTTTAAAGACTCAAAGACCGTTTGGTGCAACGTTAGCGATCCTGCCTTTCGCACTGATGACGGTCCTGGGTTCGAGATTAGGAAGGGGCAGATGTCTAAGAGAATTTTAATCTTGGAGTTATAGGTGTTTAGGTATATACAGGGTGTCCAGTGGCAGATTTCAATGTTTAAAAAACTGTAAAAAAAAAACTACACTTCTGATATAAAGCAAGTTTATTTTAATTTTAAAACAACAAGTGCGGATTTCATTTTTTAAAAACCACGTTCTCCAAATGGCGGCCATCGAGTCTGACACACTCTTCCAGTCTAGCACGCATGTTTTCATAAACGCGTTTACAGAGCGACTGGGGAATCCTGCTGACTTCGGCTCGAATATTTTCTTTAAGTTGTGTCACAGTGCTCGGATTGGTTTTGTAAACAACAGATTTTAGGTATCCCCATAAGAAAAAATCACATGGGCTTAAATCGGGTGATCTAGGTGGCCACGGAATGGTACCGTTTCGGGATATGTTTTTTTCAGGAAATAACTGCCGCACTGCATTCATGGACACATTAGCAGTATGAGCTGTGGCTCCGTCCTGCTGGAACCATGTGTTTCGGTTGAAGGATGGACTATTCTGTAGTTCTAGTCTAAAAAAGTCACTTAACATCTGGGTATATCTCTCCGAATTCACAGTTACAGTTTGGCCACGTTGATTTTCAAAGAAATAGGGCCCTATGATTGCAGATGCAGACATGGCACACCAGACTGTTACTTTAGGCTTATGTAAAGGCTCTTGATGCATTTGTCTTGGGTTGTGAAGATCCCAGTAACGGAAATTCTGCTTATTTACATATCCTCCGATGTGAAAGTGAGCTTCGTCACTAAAGAATATGTTGCCCATCCGAGTAGCAGTACGAAATCTCAACAACATCACCTCCGCGTAAGTTTTTCTTATTGCAAAGTCAGAATCGTGTAAATCTTGTACGATTTGAATTTTATATGGATGGAACTTGAGTGTTTTTCGCATGATTACCTGTAAAGTTGATTTCGTAATTCCCAATATCGATGAACGTGCACGCAGTGATAAACGGGGATTTTCAACGACAGAAACCATAACACGATCAACATTTTCATCCGTGGCTACTGATGGTGTAGGTCCTGGCCTGGGTCTATTTAATGTTGATCCTGTAGCTCTGAACCTTGCTACCCATGATTGAATGAGGTTGATCGATGGTCCATCACGTAATCGACGAATACCGAAACGATTATTAAATCGACGGCGTGCTACAGACAGCGAAAATCCACTCGAAATGTACGCCTCGATGGCAAAAGCGCGATGCGCTCCAGTCCACTGTTCCATGGCAACTAAAACATCCGCACCTCTTGCGCTTCTAATGACGTCCCCCGCGCCCCCCTATCGTGTTGCGTTCAGAAACTATGTTCGCTCAAACTTTGAAATCTGCCACTGGACACCCGTTATTTACATGAATATAACGTATCTATTTATCACTATGTCTGTCCGTTACTCTAGTATCCATAATTCATGACTTAATGCTTGCTTTGGGCTAGGCTAATTGGTGTGAATGTCAGATATATTATTTGTTTATACTAGTAGCTTAAGTATTACTAGCGGCCCGTCCCGGCTTCGCACGGGTGGACAAAATTCGTTAATTTTTTTCGATAATTAATTATTAATTTTTCTGTTAGCGCCATCTAGCGTCCGGAAGACGAACTACTTGCGGTTATCGCATTGCTATGGTAACGTTGTTGATACAATGGAAAAAGAGCGAGAAAAAGAGCGGACAGACAAACACACAAACCACTGTGATCTTAGATTATTTATTTTTACTGACTAAGGTTAACTACTACAGAATAATACTTCGTGAACGCGATGTTATTTTTCATCGCTTTGAAATGCGACGTTAATGACGTGATATCATATATCAACAACCCAGTGAACATTATTTGATAAGAGCAATTGTAAATCAGCCGTTTCTTATTCGGTCCTACAATTAAACTATTGTTATTATAAAAAGTTTCAGGGAACAGAATGACTTTTAAATTAAAAAGAAAAGTGCAATATTTCGCAGGTCTTTGTGGTGAGTTATTTAGCGGGAGATTTGAATACAAGAATATTTAAGTAGTACCGGGTGTTGTTTATTTAATTTTTTTTTCATATTTTATTTCTGGTAGCGGCATTCCCATTTATATTTACTGGTGCGACATTATCATGGCCTTCTCCAGCTATACCAAAGTTCAAGAACGGAGAAGCTCGATTGCAAATCACAGATGTGAGTCTTATTTTCCTTAATTTAAAAGTTAAATGCTCTTATTTTGAACCTGTAGTGCAATGGCATGCATAAGTATGTATTTGTATATACTTGTCTTATTTGCAACGAATTTCCCGTCTCTTTTATACCGTTGCTCGCCTTTTGAAATTTTGTAATATAGATCACCTACACTTACCATTAATTTATAGCGTAGTACGCGGCATATTTGTGCAGATATCTACATGTCAAAGTTCACAGAAATGTCAAACTTCCTCAATGGGTTTTCTGTGTACGTACATAAGTTTACCTTGCGATACCGTCGCACACGCGCGTAATTTTTTATTGTTTTTTATTTCAATCCAACCCATAGAGTTTAATATCTATTTAAAAAAAAATTAGGTAGAGTGCTATTGTTACTAATAAATAATCTGTTCACGTGAAACATTTTTTGAAATGAGTAGGTACATGAATTTATCACTGTATCAGATATATTATTTATTTACTTTACGGTTATGGGAGAAATGAATAAAATTTTACTCTATGCTTTATAATTTAAGTCTTTTTTCGAATGAAAACCTTTATTGATTCCCTTTTCTCGTGGTCTCCATCCTTTAAGGTACCTACACGAGACTTATAATCAGTCAATGTGTAATTAAACAACTATACATCTATTTGTCTAGAGATATATTTTCATTCTACTTTCTCGTCCTTTGATAGGGTATTCTTTTAATTTTTAATAAGATTTTCCAGCATTATAAATCGCCTTGCTTAATGTGCAAACTGCAGGGAAAAATAAAAAATGGTCTGTTGTTATATTAAGTCCGGAACAAAATCAAGACTTTTTGAAAAAGGCCGACATCACGAAATAGTTCTCAACAACAAGATCTATGTGACCCTATGGATGAGAACACCGTAACGAAAATAAGCTATATTATACAATATTATCTTAGAGTTATAACAAAATGTTATTTTTCTAAGACGATTATATAATTAACGATGCAGATGGGTCCAACTAAAAACGTCTTTCGTGCCGAAGCGCGGGTAAACTCGAGAAACCATTTGGTCACCCATCCAATGACAAGCCTTAGTCAAAGTTACTTTAACTAACGCAATCATAGATAAAACGCACTAATCGCTGCTCATGAAATCCTCACGTAGCTTACTTAAGTATTTTTTTTTTATGAACTAAGCTAAATATTTTTTATTAATGGATATGGATTTCTGTCAAGTATCGCCTGAATGTATTAAATGCTACTCATGTGTTATAAATGCAAAAAAAAAAATATCTACTGTTCAATTTGTTATATGCGTGCTGATATACAATACAGGAACAGACGTCATGGTTAGTGTCACTGCTGTCAGCGGGTGCACTGCTCGGCTGCTTCGTGGGGCAGGTACTGAGCGAGCGCGTAGGCCGCAAGCGCACCTTCCTGCTCACAGCAGCGCCTGGACTTTTGGGCGCGGTACGTTAACACTTACATTATACTTCAAAACGATTTTGTAATTATGGACCGATTGGTGCAACGGTAGCGATCGTGCCTACTGTACCAACGGTCCTGTTCGATTCTTGGAAGAA
Organism: Calamotropha paludella; assembly: GCA_927399485.1. Taxonomy (NCBI): domain Eukaryota; kingdom Metazoa; phylum Arthropoda; class Insecta; order Lepidoptera; family Crambidae; genus Calamotropha; species Calamotropha paludella. The sequence continues at coordinate 19,333,972 of OV656812.1, forward strand.
TTGGTTCACGAGTCATGGCTGTTTACATATTTATTTATGTATTTTATCCGTCATTTAATATCCATAGAACAAGCTTTGCTGATAAGATATAAAATACGTGTGTAAAAAACAACTACGCCTCCGAGCCCTCAGGTAGGATTCGAACCCACCACCTTTCGCAATCCGGGCGAGTCATAAAAATTATAAAACCTAATAATAATGTTACTCTTTCTATTTTTTCATCCGGCTTCAGATTAGTATTTAATGAGCGGTGTTAATGTTTAGGACTAGGAAAAGTATTGAAATGTGTTATCAGTGAATTAACCGCTTCTCGGTAGCTCAGCGGTCAGAGCACTCGCCCGGATTGCGAAAGGTCGTGGGTTCGAATCCTACCTGAGGGCTCGGAGGCGTAGTTGTTTTTTTTACACGCGTATTTTATATCTTATAAGAAATATTGCAATGTGAATGCAAAAAAATTAAGTAAAAACAAGCTTTGCTGAGTTAAGAACTGAATAGTTACAATAAGTTGTGCTTTGTAGTAGTCTAATTATTATAAATGTTAAAAACAAGTTGAAGCTATTGAAAGTTTGAACTTTAGACGTATGAAATGAAGCAAAAGCGTAAATATATTTTTTGGGATTAAAGAGTTGTTCTCTGCATTGAATGAAAGTACAATCAAATAGAAAGATAAATAACTTTTAACGGTTGTCTGGTATCAATCAAAAGAACGGATTTATTTGACTAAATATTATTTTTGTAATTTAATAATTTTGCTTGCAGAGCATCATATTATTTACAAAATCGCCACTCCTAATGTGTTGTGCCAGATTCTTGCTGGGAATAACTACAGGATCTGTAGCCGTGGTAAGTAGGTATTTGCTTAATTTAATCGATACACAAATATGGACAATTTGTAAGTCAAAAATAACAAATTTTAACTTAAATATAATGATCTAAATGAAATTTAAGTTAAATGGACGCTTACTTACCTACATATAACCAATAAGTATATAATATATCTTTCATATTATCTTTGCTATAATACCTGACTTATAAAGTTATCTACGAGAGTAAAATTGAATGTTGAGCGTGCCTGTACATCGTATTGATTTGCAAAAAATAAATGAAATAAAATTAAATAATAAAAAAATATCTCGCTCTAAAGTTACAATAGCTAATTAAAATCAAGGTGGTGCTTGCTATAATTAATGATGACAATATATAATAAATGTGGTGTTTTTAGCAATATAATAGATAATTAAATGTGACATAATTATTGGAGCGAAGCTCCCATGGATCAGCTTCAATGGCCCAATGTCTGTTACGCCATAACTTCCAGAGTTCTTAACCGATTTTAATATTTTTTGTGTGGAATCGAATCAACAGGTTTAGGACCAGATTGTGACGGAGCCCGAATTTTGAAATTCGCAAAAATTTCCATCAAAAACATTTTTTTTTCTTTTTTAGGTATTACGCTCCGCTCCAATATATGGTGCTAGCGTAGCTTTATGATTAGCGACTGCATCGCCTAGTTTAACATTAAAACTGTCAAGTTTCTGATGACATTTTCTGAATTATTGTGGTTTTTAAAAAAGTTCAACTTCATTAGTTGAATATAACTTTTGTACATGGTTTACTTTATAGTAGGTTAACGTTGTCTAAATTGTTGTAAAGAATCCGTCGCAGGGGTTGATCTCAATATTGGCTGCTTTTCCCATGGCCATCGTAGTAGCTCTTTCTGGTGTAAATAACACCAGCAACCTTTTTGTGTATTCGTACTGCAAATAACATAGTATACAAGGAAGTACTAGCGTAAATAATAAGTTATTTAATAACATCCTCAAGCAGCGCTACTCATTCGGAAAACCAGGCCTACGCGAATTATTGCTAGTTATTTCATAAGATCTTTATAGAGTATTATTTTATATTATCAAGATTTTTATTTAAATGGACTTTAATAATCTGACAACACGTTACTAATTTTCCTCACTAACCCCTTGTAAACTGGTTGCTTGCGTTACGTCCTCGTTCGGAAACACCGGCGAGGTTAGAACCGGATTACTTAATATTTTACATAGGGTGTTAGAACTCGGTCCGCTGCATACATTGATCTCTGTCTTTGTTTGATTTAATAAAGTAATTAACAATATTTCAGGTAACTATGATATATATAACTGAAATAGCAGATAAAGAGATAAGAGGTGCACTAGGTATGACAGTACAGGTGATGAATAATCTGGGAAGCCTACTCATATATGGCATAGGGCCATTCGTATCATATACGGTACTAAACTCTATAATAGTCACAATCCCGGTAGCTTACGTATTGTTATGCTCCTGGATCCCTGAGTCGCCATATTATCATTTGAAGGATGGCCGTTTTCAAGAAGCGAGAAAAGAATTTATGTTTATAAAAGGACGCAAGGATGAGAAGGTATATTAGTGTACGTAGGTAACCTAGACGCGTGACCTTATTACGTCGTTTGTTTTTAAATTATTCCGGTTTTCTAACAATTTTTATATTATGTTTCAGTGGGTCGACGAGCAGTTGGGAATAATTAGTGTTCACGTAAAAGAAAGTATGGAGAACAAAACAACAGCTAAGGAATTGTTCACGAATATGAAGTATAGAAAATCATTGTATATTGTTGGCGGTAAGGCATAGCTAAGTATAAAGTATTTGCCTAAAGGGTTCTATTTTTTTAGAACAAAATGTATATTAGAGCAATTTTTGTTTTTATTTTCTTTATACATAGGTACACTCTTATTTCATATCTCTCCAAGGCAAGATGATGCAGATGCAGAGACAGGCACGCTTAGAAAATTTACCGGATACAGATTCGATTTCATACCATCGATCTTAATTGTAATAGATTGCTAGCATGTTAAAATGAAATAGCCACATAAATCCCAATTTTAGACATTTTTTGCATTCTAGTATGTTCCATTTTTTTCAGGGCTAAAATTGCTGCAATATATGACGGGTATTTTAGTGATTCAGTCATATTTAGAAGAAATATTTAGACAGAGTAGTTCAATATCAGGCCCACGAGCGAGTATAATCTATGGATTTGTGCAATTAGGGGCGGGTAAGAATCAATATACTTAACTGATTACATTTCCCTTTTCTAGCCACCTGTTTCAACGTGACAGAATTTCCGCATACATGTAAGCCAATATTAAAATAAAATGTTTTAATTTTCCAACATTGTAGGGTCTGGCGTTTTCCTTAAGCGCCGCACCGTTAAACATTGACGGAAAACTGACTTAATCGTGGAATATTCAAATATAAGCGTCACTTTAAAAATAATTACTAATTACAAATAAAGGTTGTCATTTATTTTGTCTATGTAATTAAAGACATGTTAAGTCTTTAAAAGACACTTAATGCCAGTCCTCAGTTACTATATCAATAAGTAAACAGTGAAACTAATAATACTGAAATGAGCGACTTATGAATGAGTGGTGTCAACAATAATTTCGTTTTAAATTTATCTAATCATATCTAGTAATTTATTTAACAAAGATTACATATCTTCGTCTAAGGCTATTTGTTCATGGTCGTAATTGTTCCATTTATATTTGCTTTGTTACTCTTATTTCATATATAGAGTGATGCATTAATTTGGATCAATGAGGTAAAGCAGTTAGCTCTAAAAAACTTCACTATATATAAATCGAATTTTAGTGCGACATTGTATTTAATATGTCTAATTTATCTAATATTTCATAAAAAATATTAAATTCAGTAAAGTTTTATTTAAAAAAAAATATATATTAATTATAATAGTAGCAATATCTAAGCAATAATATTTATCCCTTACAACCTAAAGAATTAATATAATTCATTATAATAATATACCTCTTTACTTATTTTTTTTTTTTAATGTATTTTTTATATTTGAAATTGAGAATAGGGTTCCCATCCGCGTGGGAGAGACGGGTCATTACTAAGTACACATTTCAACCACTGCTCTACCTACCAGGTACCCTGTATAATAATAAATATTATTTTCCAGGCATAGCAGCAACCTTTCTCAGCCGATGGTGTCGAAGAAGATTCTTGTTGCTGGTATCTTGCGTAGGAGTCTCCGCCGCAATGACAGTAGTCGGCACTTATTTCTACCTCCAAGATGTTGTAAAAGTTTCCAAAGAAGTTCTTGCGTCAATCTCTATGCTACCTTTAATAGGGCTAATCGGATTCAACATTTTATATGCTTTAGGTGTCGGTAATTTACCGTACGTTTTACAAGCAGAATTATTCCCCGTCAACGTTAAGTCTGTAGCGTCGAGTATAGCTACTCAATTAGCTTGCGTGCTCAGTTTTTTAGTAACCAAGTTTTATTTAAGTTTTAGAGATTCATTCGGTCACCATTCAGTATTTTGGTCGTTCGCATGTATAGGGTACATAGGAGTGTTTTTTATATACTTCTTTGTGCCCGAAACGGGAAATAAAACGTTAGAGGAGGTGCAAGATAACCTCAAAGTTGATGCGTTGGAAGCTCAATCCTTACGAGATTGCAAGATAGACGATGAGTAAACATACGCTATTTCAATTTAGAACTACAAAATACTTAATATTAAATGAAAATGATATAAGATATCGAATAAAAACTAATGGTGGCAATCTTGCCATTAATCAAGCTAATGACATTTTATTCCTTTGCCTTCTTAACCTTAGGTTAGGTACAGAGCCAAGTAGCACAGGGCATCCAGCCCCACCTAACGACCGAGGGCGGCGGTCACTTCCACCCTTTTCCAGGGAAAAGGGTACGTGAAGAGGCCGGGATCCAAATGTGGTGATGGGGTGGCCTTCAGCGGACCGGGTATCCGATGGAGGCATTGCACTCACCCCAATGTCTGGGTCGATGCCTGAACTGTACTCAGGCATCACCGAGTCGTGAAGGGGCCTAAGCGGGCCAACCACCGGACCGCAGTGATGACTCCCAAAAAGGGACCCACAAGGTCAAACGGCGGAGTGTAGTACAGCGGGGGGTTTTAGTGGGTATGCCCATCAGCCTTCGTGACGGGTGAGTCCCACATAACCCCACCGCCAGCCCAACAGTGGGGTATGCGTAATGCATTTCCACTCGAGGAAAAAAAAAAAAAAAAAGGTTAGGTACAGAGCCTAAATGTATATTTACTTGTAATTTGATAAATGATAAAGGTGGGTACTGTAATTTATAGCATATTCTATCTGATTATAATACTTTTCAATAAATGTCTACAGCCATAATTGACTGCAGGAGTATTTAGGGTGAAACAGTAATTACGAGCATTTATTGAGAATCATTATTACCTAAAATTGTTTGCCTATGTCAACCATCTAAATAAAGTAATTGACTAAAAAGAAAGAGTCGACTAAGTAGACAATACAAACATACTCGATATGAAGTTATGAAAGCTAAATTTTTAAGTTTCTATGAGAAAAAATTTTTATGAGAAGAAATACCGAATATATACTCAAAGAACACAAATTTGTTGTTTGTGTGTTTGTCTATCCGCTCTTTTTCACTTGTATCAATTAACGTTACCATAGCAACGCGTTACCGGGTCAGCTAGTCTATATAAAGAACTAACATAAATATCAGAAATAATAGAGTAGTGGTTATTATTATGCTTTAATATTAGTCCTGATGATAGAAGCATAACTTACTACGTTATGGTAATTATAAAAGCTGATAATAGGATGACTTACATGTAATGTGTATTACGATATTTAGCCAAAAGTAAATATACGAAATTTTAATTAAAAAATCTATTGATTGTTTTTATTTTGCATTAAAAATTCAACATTTTTAAATATTGGTATCTGTATAACCACAACTTTTAATTGTGACATTGTAAATATAATCTGAATCTCACTGTTATCGCAAACCTCGTTTTTATTAGCCATTTTGCCAAATAAAAAGTGGCATTCAACTTGGTTCCTGCATATTATGTTACTATTCCATTGGAATAAGGCTTAGTGAATGTTTTATACACAAAAAGTTAAGTTTACTATCTAGCGATGTAGATTTGAAAAGATTAATATAATCTAAAAATTAGGTACCTAGTGCCCTACTGTAGTTACCTAAGAATTTTGAACTGGTTCTTTAAATAAAATTTGGAGTAAAAAAAAAACAGAATGTGACAATAAAAATGTATTCCGCTGAACCAAATTATGACAAACATAGATTACTTGGAAAAATAGTTACGGAAAACTTATGCGTATATGAGTTTTTACACTGTTTGAGTTAAATTTCAACTATACAATATAGGCTATTGTCGAAAATACCACGAATAACTAAATCCTCTTCGAGTTTCCATAAGAGTACAGTGGCGCAAACGGCGTGTCTGCGGGCTCGTCGCCGCTCTCCTCTGATGCGTCAGACTCGAACGTATTGTCTGGGATGTCGTACAGACGGATAAGGGGCTTGTTGGGATCTTTCATGATCAGATATTTTCCTGAAATATGGATAAAGAAAATTAGGTAATTATTTATAATTAAAATTTCAAGTTTCATAAATTGTGTCAAATTTAATGTAATTATTAGAAAATTGTTAAGAAATATAAATGAATAGAAAAATCTATAATCTTGACTTTCCTTGTTCTTCGAAAACTCAACAGAGCCTTAATTAAACGGGTTATGCTTAAGGTTGGAACCTTAATGGTTGAAATCTTCATAGGAAATGAGATTGAAAATATCGTGTGCGTAATATTTATGAACTTGAAAATGACGAATAAAATTTGCACACATTTTTTGTATGCGATTCTGATGTGAGTACTAACCGTCCTTCTGCTTCATGCATATGTCAATGATGCAGCGCAGGATACCCCAGGCGTTGTCCATGGAGAGATTGATCTGCGCAGCAAACTCGTGAGGCTTGAACTGCTGCGTACCGAGGATCACGTGTCGCGAGTTGTCGCGCACTTGGGCACGCGACACGTAACCGAACTTGATCTGGTCCGAACCGGCCAGAAGCGCCTATGGCAAAATTGATAAACTTATTATACAAATCATTGAATTAAGATAAATGGTTCTGGCAATATTAAATCCTACTAATATTTTAAATTCATGGGTTGTTGATTCATCTTTCTACCTTGCTTTTTATAGAAATGGTTTATAATGTGGAGATTGCTATTTTTATAGGTTATAGGATAGGTAGACTCTCAGAACAATAACTAAAGCTATAGAAGGAGCGCTAAAATAAAAACTGTATAACAGCTCTCGTATTCACTTAAAGTAATCTAACATACATGGGTAAGAGCGAAATAGACAACAATTGTAAGGTTTAATTTTCACGTCATTGTCACAAACTCTCAAAGTACAAATGTCAAATGGTTGTAATTTGGTTGTATATTATACTACTAAATTAAAAGTACGTCTTTGATGAACGTGGTTTCTGAAGTAAGACCAAATTCAATGCGGTCGTATTACAGTGGCCGAACAGCTTTGTGAGCGGCTAGCGTGAAATTATATTATTTTACAAGGAAGTTCGTGATAAAATAACAGGAAAGTGTGCATATAGACGCTTCAGACATCTTAGAGTCCGCGTCCAGGATGGCTTGTGTTGTTCCAGACTGCAAGTCTCATATATCACGAAAAGAAAATACGGATGAGGTGTTATCATTTCATCGGTGAGTTTGGTTTCTAAATTCTCATATTTTGACAATATAACAACGGTATATTCAGAAAATTGTAGTTAATTAATATTACAAATAGATTGCTCCATGAGTTTTGGTTTAAATTGTCTTATTTTCATGCCTTCTGTTTTGTATATGATAGTATGATAGTGATGTGTTCTTTGTTATCGATGACAACATTTTTGGTTTTTACTTTTTGCTTTAGTTTTCCCAAAGATGAACCTATTAGAACTGAATGGATACGCCGTATATCAAGGATCAATTGGACACCGAAAGCGCACAGTCACATTTGTTCGAAACATTTTAGACTACATTCATTTGAGCCACATGAAAACATTTGATTTCGGCGGCTGAAAGCAAATGCTATACCCACAGTACATTTACAGAACATGCAATTGCTCCTTTTTTATTCCAAACATTATCATAGTCTTGCTTTGTCATATAATTATTTCGATCCTACCAATAAATATTCAGGTTTTTAAATTAACATTTTGGCAGCGTGTATCCCAAATAATAATGATAGCTTATTTACAATATTATTTTGACGTGACAACGTCTTATAAATTGGTTGCGGCTGGGAGTCACTTATGAAAAAGTGTAACGCTCGGTAACGTTACGATGAGTCACCGAACGAGAGAGAGGCCCGCCGAATGTTTTCTCAATATTTAAAAGTTTATTGATTTTTAATATTATAAGTATATATATGAAATTGTAAACTCTTTATGATATATATAATACAAAAAAATTGTTTATATCGATAAATTTTGATAACCATCCAAGATTGTTCCATTTAAATCATTAATGTATAAATCACTTATAATATAAATATTTAATAGTAGTAGATATATTTCCTATATAACCCAAATTATTCATTTATTAATTTTCGAAATATATTACAGGCATTTATATTTAAACATCCTGTTACATAATGATTTATAGTTTTTTTTATCCTCAACAAAATCACTCAAATAGGAATTAGTTAAGTTTAAGTTTACATGTACAATGTTTTAGTAAACAAAATATATTTCTATAGTTAAAATTTGTGCAATTCTTATTTTCATTCAATTCCTTGTTCCTATTGTGCAATTTAATTATATTCATATCAATAAATATTCTACCGAGAAAAAGACGTTGTCACGTAAAATCTTCGCCCGTAAAACCGACTTTACAGGCAACCATTTTTTTTTGTGTTTTAGAAACCACTATCGCATTAAGAAGGAATTATGAACCACCACGTAAACGCCCCAAATCTATGACCACAGTTGAAACAAATACTGATTCCGATATCTCTGAACTGATATCTAATTTACAGAAAATTATAGCAGATTATAAAAAACCAAATTGGAATTTTAAAAAAAGAGTTAGAAAGGATTAAAAAGACAGGCAAGTGACGTCTTCGCAAAATAAACACTAACAAAGAGAACATTAAGGAGCAACGCGAAGAAATCTCAACTCTATAACATATTTATAGAAAAATTGAAACAAGAATATGTTCAAGCCGACTACCTAGCACTTTTAGAGTGTGTAAACAAAAATGACAAAAATTCGCGGCGAGAACTGAACTCAATTCCGGAAACAGCGTTTAAAAAATGTTTTGATGATTGGATTAAGTTAGCGTAAGTGTATCGTTTCTGAAGGAGCATACTTTGAAGGTGATTAAATAAATTTGGATGAATAACAAACATTGTGTATATTATTGATCTTTTCCCGGTACTTTCTTGACAGATTAGTATATAAAAATATAAAAATAATAAGTAAATATGTATAAAATAATAGTTGGTTAATTTAATTTAATAACTCGATTAATTTTCTTTTAAAATTTTTCCTCTTTTTTAATCTATACCTATTAAAAATTTAATGTTGAATGCAGTGTTCACTAATGTACTGCTAGAGGTCTAACTTAAAATAGAAACATGTAGCCTAATATGATATACCTATACAAAGTGCAATTTTTTAACTGTACCTACCTGGTTTCTACTCATGAATACTGCATTATAAAATGTTCATATTGCAGATTCTACACGTTTATTATGACACATTACCGTCCGTTCTCGTGTCATAGACATACCAACAGCATATTTTTTTTACATGTTTTTAATTTATTTAGTTCTTACACTTCCGCGCACATTACACATCAGAATAAAACACTTTTTTACGGATTTTTGCGCATGTTTTATTTTATTTTATATTTAATCCTGACGTTTCGACTCCTTTACAGGAGCCGTGATCACAGGATCACAGGAGCCATCCTGTGATCACGGCTCCTGTAAAGGAGTCGAAACGTCAGGATTAAATATAAAATAAAATAAAACATGCGCAAAAATCCGTAAAAAAGTGTTTTATTCTGATGTTTTTAATTTTATTTTTAACGATAGTAATATCGATGCCGTTACATCATTGACGTAAGGGAAACTAGTGGCTACCTTATAAATTACGAAACAAAATTTGTATACTTATTTCTTTCTTTCTTACACATTTACAACTGTATAAGTCAAAATAGTACGAACTAACGTATTGTGTTGTTATTTTAGCACTCCTTCTATAGCTTTAGTTATTGTTCTGAGGGTAGACTAGACATCCATGTTTGGAATGTAAAGCGAATTGACCCAAACTTAGCTAAAAGAGGTTTAGCCGTAATGAAGACTATTATGAAGAAGAAATTACCATAACGGTTTGTAATTTGGAAAGGTGTAAGAAAAAAAATGCAATAAATAGAAATCTAATAAGGGGATTTTTGAAGATGAATGGGAAAGAGTATAAGTAATAAGTTGCGGTTTAGTTTAAAATGATACAATAGAAACGCAAGAAAACTGAGTTTAATAAAAATATCAATCTTGAGGCCTGTATCGCAGCAAACAAATAGAAAGTACAAGAAATTGAGTAAGGAGAACTATCGAAATGTATCGACTATCGAGATAACTAACATACCGAATGCTAATGAACAAGCAGTTAAGGAACATGATCTAAGGAGTGGGTCTTATGTGTGGACTATCAGACTTTACCAGGAACGAGACAGCACACGCACATGACATAATAGTCTACTGGTCGACCATCGCGCTGTCTATGAAACATGTTACACTCTCTCTTGCACGAACTGGGAATCAACTAAGAAAATGTGCTGTGCAAATGATATTTATAGTGATTCTAGCTGATCCGGCTTCGCATTACTGTGGCTTAGTTATTATAAGTTGCAATATTTTTTATTATAAATTAAAATGTCCTAAGTTGGAACAAATCCAGCAAAATGAAAAAAAAGGCATCAAAATGTGTTGAGCAGCTTCGGAGTTTATCGCGGTCAAACACTGTGACAGGGAATTTTTATATATTGATTAAAAATAAAATAGCCAACTGCATATCACATCTATTTGAGACGAAGTTATCTAACGGAAACCATTTGAACTATAAGTGGGTAAACTCTGAAGTTATTTTAGTATGTAATTATAGATATTCAACTAACGGAAAAATGACAATAGAAATGTGATAAAAAAAACTACGCCAACAAAGAAATAGAGAAAACTAGTAATAGTTATGTGAAACACCATAAATAACAATAATAAGCCAAGGAATGAGTAAATTTTCAAACAATTTTGGAAAAGCGATTAAAAATTGCTTTCACCACCACACATTTCTCAGAAAATAATGCCCCTAACGCCACGTTCAGTTGAACCGTAGATGCCAGACAGGTGACACTATCAATATCGATATTGTAAATAAAAAACTATAAAGTGTATTTCAAACACTAATAGGCAATGGTTTAATTAAATCCCATTTACGAAAACATGAAAAACCATATAAATATTTCAATGAAAATTGGAAAAATTTAATGTTATGATCTTGTATTGGGTAACCTGTAAGATCACTTTTCTATATGTCACTAGAGTTGAAGGCCAAGGTTAAAATTAAAATCACTTCAGTTTTGGACTAAGAAAGGGGATTGTTTTCATAAAAATATAACAATGTCTACTCAATTTACCCAACCTTGCTTTAAAATGCTAATGGCCAGGAAAAATCAACTTGAGCTTTAATAAGTTCATGAAGGCAAGTAAAACAAATAATTAAAATATACTATATTCCTCTTATATATGGGACATAAGCGTTTTTGGCGCGGAAATTAGTTCCTATATGTCAGACTTTAGGGTCAAAAGAGTTGAAAATGTGAAATTGAATTCTATGTACATTTACTGCAAGATTATCTCACTAAAGAATTAAATGCATCCCTTAGTTATAAAAAGGCTAATGAAGAAAATGTTTCTAAAATCATGAAATCTATTATATGGGTGGGTATATCTGCTGTCCATAATGTAATAATTTAATTATATTATGAGTAGTACAGGCATATGTGAAACACTATTGATTTAGTAACTATCCTTTGTATGTTTTTTTTTTTGTGTTAATTTTTTGGAAGGTAATTACAACTTACTTGGACTGTCCACTTGGCTAACTTGCAGGAGTTGTTCCTGAGCTCATTGGCAAGCACAGCGCCTCGCTGTGTGTCGAGCTTCTGCCGCCACTCGACGCCATTTGCCAGTTTTGAGTCCCATTCGTTTAGTGCTTTTATCGAGAGGAACTGGGTCTCGCCTTGTGGGCCTTGCATAACTGCATCATGTTCGCAACGGGCTACTAGCACCTGAAATTTTTTAATTTTAGTCATCTGAATCCGAGTGTCAGTTTAATTAGATTTTGACTGTAAATATATTAAGAATATAGTTATTTTTATTATGGACCAAGCTCCATATTCAAAATAATTATTTACATTCTTTAGATTAAGAATAAAGCAAGGTAAAATGTGACTTGCTAATAAAATCCTAGAACTATATGGAATAAACTATGATGTTTGCTGTCATTATCCTGTTCATCATCATGTCATGTTCCAAACCCTGTTCAAAAATAAAGAGTAAAGGAGTTCTATACTACATACAACACCATTATTCAGGTTCCACTTGCGGTAGCGATATCCAACTGAAGCCACTTCACCTTCCTCTTCTTCAGACACAAATGGATTTGCCTCAGGGAACTTGTACTTGGGTTCTTTCTCTCCCGATTTCAATACCTGATATTACAAATACAATGTAATTTATTAATAAAAAAATATATATTCTGGATATGTTTGGTATCATCTGAAGTAAATAAATATAAAACAAGATTATGGTTATATAATTCAACAAAAAACTGTATATTTGCGTTTTAAAATTAAATAAAATTCATAATTCTATTGCCACACACTATTCATGTATTCATTTTGTTAGACAAAAATTGATTTACTACATACTACTCTTTTGACTCATGATCAGGCATAGATACCTGCTGGCTAAAGTTGTGATTGATGAATGTAGCTTCAAGAGCTAGATTGCGCGGAGAATTGATGGAATTGCCGTCATCAGCAGGTGGCTCTACCGAGGTCTCGTTTACAGTGAGTAAGTCAAACTCTGTGTTGTCCCGCTTGTCCAAAAACAACTTGTCACCTGATTGTGAAAAATGAGGATTGAATTAAAATTAGCAAGTTTTTTATATGAATTATATCTTGAATGATTACAGTAAAAGAGAGGTAGACATAGTTACTTCAATTTCTCAAACAATTGAGCCTATTTTTGTAATAAATATATTATATATAAAAAATGTAAGCAAATTAATCTGAATTTTGATAATAAATAAATAAGCTATAATATACAGCTCTAACATCTTGTTTTATCAGATGACAATGGATTAGTCTTATTTATTTAGTATTAAGTATAGAGGCATAGAGTAGTAGCAAGAGTTTGTACAGTGGATACATGGATGGGATGGTTTAAAAACATTTCTTTAAGTGGAGCTCACTTGCACACGTAAGATCAATATATTCCTTATATTCATTCTACCTAATTAGGTATTATTTAAATACAAACCAATTTTTTCAATAACAATATCCCATGAATAGTTTGAGCGAGTGCAACACATGATGGTTGCCAAGATGGCATCAGTGGCATATACTGTGCCAGTTGTTTTACTCAGGCGACGGATGACAGGATCATCCGTAGTGGTCACCTGAAATGTTTTAAAGATTTTATCAATAGGTTATCTTAAAGTATATATCAAATATTTCATAATAAGAAATAAATAAGGCCTTAATATTTGATAGGAATCTCATGCACACCAGTGACTGCTTGAGCTCAGTTTAGAAGTTGTTTCTTACCGTATGGAATATACGATCAATACGTTGAAGAGCTTTCTCGTGTTTTACATTGACACGATCATAAGCTTTATCATAATACTCTAGAGTACCACAGCACACAATGTCTTCACCTGTAAGAATAATTTTTAGAAGCAAAGTTAGCCTGATATGTTATAATAAAACTATACTATAAGCAAAACATGGAATTTATTTATTATATTATAAAAGCAATAAATTCAAATTACCTTCTTTGATGCCTGGTAATGACAGCTTTGCAAGCCGAGGGAAATCCATATCTTCAATGGTAACCCAGGTGGGTCGCACAGTAACTGAGGCATCCCTGATTTTCATAGGGGCACCCCTTTGGCCCCATCGCTTTCCAAGTTTACGGTCTCGTTGCTATATACAATATAGATAAGTGATTAGAGTACAGTCCATTATTAACCTGTCGAACCCCAAGTACTTCCAAATTTTTTACGTACCTCGGCCCAGCTGGAAGTACTCACTTGAGACGCCCCGCCCACTTAAGTGTTTTTATAGCCTTGTCAAGAAATTCTTACACTTAAAATAATCAAAGTATATATTTTTGAGAAGCTAGTGAAACAAGCTTTACAATGGTGTATAAATCATAAGCTGTAATAATATTTGTACGGACAGAAACAAACGAGGACGAAAAGAGACTATACTTTTTCAATAAATGCTGCCTGAGCCATAAATTAAACTATATTATTGTTTTATTTTTAATTTCCTAGTATCTGAAATATATTTACTACAAGATAATACTATAAAATACATATGTACCAGTTATAAAAATACTTTAAAAATAAGTCACTGTCTCCAAGTAAACAACTCTGTGACAACGTCACGGCACAGTACCAACTTCAGAATGATGTAAAAATTTATTTTTTCATTATGGCTGCTCTGATTTCTTCTTTGTTTTGTAGCAAATGTCATTACGAATCCATAAACACTAAGTTTGCTAAGGTAAAAAAGAGTTTAACGCACTTAAAATAAGGTAGAAATGCCCCGACATCGCACGACATCGTTTGATGTATCTGGGCCGTAAGGACAACTTTTTTCGCGACATCGTTTGATGTATCTGGGACTCAACAGGTTAAGTCACTTATTGAGTGATACTAGCATTTTTTTGTGTTAAATAATGGTGAACATATATATTGTACACCTGATCAAGATTTGATAGTTGTAAACTATAATTTCAAGGGTGTATTAATGTTGACAATAATCTTCTATGTTCATGCATCTAAAAGATAGAATTATTATTATTGAATACATCAATTTTATGTGTGACTATTGATTTGTTTCTAATAAAACTAGATAGAGCATAATTGGTCTATGTAGTTTCTTAACATTCTTTTTTCTATAAAATTGTTGCAATGTTAAATGTTGTTTCTGATTTAAAACATTGTTAATGTTTAATAGGTCTTTTAGCATTTTGGTGGGCAGTATATTTGTTGAATTTAAATGTTTAAAGTTGTGGGATAGTGACAAACAAACAAAATTTTAATTGAAGTAATATAAATAAAGCAGAATGTATTTACACCTTTATATAAAGTCAAAGCAATTACATACTTCTCAGAAATTAATAATAAGGTTGCCAACTTTGTCTTTGGTTTAAATTCAAAGTCACTTTAATATTAAGTTTATGTATGAAACCCTAACCTCCATAACTACATATATATCTATACTAGTCTATACTAATATTATAAAGAAGTGGAGTTTGTGTGTTTGTATATTTGTTAAATTGTAAGGGGTAATCTCGGAATCTACTGAACCGATTTTAAAAATTCTTTCACCAATAGAAAGGCACATTATTGCTGAGTGTCATAGGCTATATTGAATGCTAGAAAAAACGGACGGGCCGCTAGTATACATATATATTTTCAATAAATCTTGGTAAAAAATACACAAAAATAAATTAAATAACAATGTACCTTGTTCAGAGTAGTCATGCCTCCAGGGGTCCTAGCGCCCCTGGCCCCTCTACCGCGTTGACCACGAGCGCGGCCGCGTTGGTACGGCGGCTTCTGGACTCGAGTTGTGTCCACCAAGTGGAAAGTACTCTCATCTTCATCATGGAAGTACGCGTATGACGAACCAGCGCCGAATTGAGAAGCATATTTATCTAAAACAATTCTATGCATTACTAAACTAATATGGACAGCCTATAAGTTATGGCCTTTGAGCGACGGAACATTAACATTTTAAATGATTAAACGAATATCATCATAACCTCGAAAAGATGTTACTGGTAATCATTTATAGGGACAATTTATGCAGATTATTTTAGTAAGTTACTTACTTTGGTACTTTTTATCCTGTACCACAGTCCAGTCGCTGATTTTACCTAAACGATCACCTTTACTAAAAGGTTGATAAGGCATGTCCCGAAATTGTTCCGGCATTTCTGCAGGGCCCCATCCTGTTGGATTATCCTGTATTATGGGCGCTATAAATCGTATTGGCTCTTCAGCTGGTAGTATATGTTCTGACATCACGAAACCACTAATTATTAGTGATAAATATGATAATTTTACACTAAATCTAGATGAGTTGCCACACGACACTTTAGAAAGGGCTAGGTAGTATAGACTAAATCACAGAGTACTTTTGACTAAATAGAGTTCTTGTCGATGACTTAAGTTTGACAGTAAGTAGGTACATAAAATGCTTAGTTTTTCTGTCCCGTCTGAGCCCCTGCTGAGATTATTATATTAATTTTACTGTGAAATCAATGTAACGTATTCTTAGTATCTAATTTTCGAATTCAACTAATTGATTTAAAAACCAGATAAAACAGGAAAAAGGTGTCAAATATTTTGAACGGGGTTGAACAAGCACAAAAAAACGGCAGTCTAGGGACTTCCGAAAGAAGCTAAGACACGCACGCTGACATGAGTAAAAGCGAGACAGAAGGCCACGCACAGAGGTGGGGAGACCGCTGGATCTTATATATATATATATATTGTGTAACGGAACTAAATCTGACGCCCTCGTGAAACGGTAAAATATGACGCTTAGGACGGATAGATTGGCCGTGCGGTGAGCGCTTCTTCCCTTCAAAAGTTTATAGTTACCTAGTATAGTTCCGAAGGAGTTAAATTGGCAACACTGGCTAAAACCTATACTTGGACTACTGTATCTATAAATCAATAAAAAAACAACAAAAACCTAGTCTGAGCATGAAGTTATAGCTAACGATGGAGACAAAATTTCTTATATATATTTGATCCAAAAATCTACATGGCGCTGTCCTGCTTTCTGGAAATCACTTTTCTCTTTCTAATAGTACCTAACAAAGGTTTGTGATGTCTGATAATAAGCTATTTGACAACATTGAAAATATTCTTCAAATTGTCGTTATCCTATCAAGCAAATAGTTGATAGGATGACGACAATTTGAAGAATATTTTCAATGTTGTCAAATAGCTTATTATCAGACATCACAAACCTTTGTTAGGTACTATTAGAAAGAGAAAAGTGATTTCCAGAAAGCAGGACAGCGCCATGTAGATTTTATAAAACATATATTTCACTATATATATACTAAAAGAAGTATATCTTTTCCAAGATATTAGAAATAAAATAATAATAGAACAAAAAAAAAATTGTGACGGGAACGTCCTGTGATTGGCGGTAACTCTGGTGACGTCACATGCGAGTAAGCAACGATTATTTCGATTGTTAGTTGTACGCATTCTAAGTTTTCTGAGTGATAATAACATCTGTAAGCTATTTCTGAAGCTATTTATTGTTAATTTTTTATTGGTCTTTTAAACAAGTACATAAGTTGGCACAACTTAGCAGATAATGTTTCAAATTTTACATACAAACCGCGGTGTTATGCTTTTGATATATGCAGTATTTATATCTACTAAGTATCGAGTGTTATAATACAGGTAAATATTACTTATATTAAAGTAATCTTCACATACAAAAATGTCATTGGGGTCTCTTCCAGCAAATTATAACCACACCTTTCGAAACCACACCTTTGGGAACAGAAAAAACACTTTGTTTGGATTCTTTATAGAAGTATTTGTACATTGCGGCACTACACGCCATTTTAACCAATAAATTCGAAAGAAAATCATAAAATTCTCTTCAACTGTGCTGTTCTATTTCTATTACTATTGAGGATAGGAATTTGTTGACTAGCTTATGACGTCACACATCGTTTTTGGCGCGGTTTTGATAATTTTAACTTTAACATTGTTTTTTAATAATAATACAGTAGATCTGCCAGAAATATCAATGGAGTGTGCTTATGATGTATCATAGAATAATTTAAAACTAGTCTCATAGCCTATTGTCAGAACATAACATCACATAAGTGAAATGATATGTAACATCCTGGATACCACATGCTTACACAACCATGCACTACATTTTTTTTATAACAGGTAAAACTTTCAAAATCACACAAAATCGCGAGTTTCTTGACTCGTGTACAAACACGAGAGGTGACAGATCTACGACGAATTTTTGTTGCCACTATCATATTACCCTAAAAATTGGTAAGTGGCGCATTATGAGTTCCTGTTGTTAACATGTAACGAAAATTATAACTACATAATGTTTTTTGATTTTTAAGCCTAGCTTAAAAAACGTATACGCTTCCATGGGTGTGCCGTATCTACTGGTATACGGCTACAGTTTAAATCTTTGGTTGCTGTCAGAGAGATAACTTTTGAAAAGAGTTGAGTAAATAATATTGATATAGCCTTTATACAAATAATATCTGTTTGTTACAAGAATGGAGACAGAGAAGGCGTCAAAGACTTTTTCGAATTCGATGAATACGGCTCAGCATATTTTCTTTACTAGAAAGCTCAAGAAGTTATTGCATCGTGGATATATATTTTCTAAAGCCAAATTGTGAAGAAGATCAAAAGTTAAGTTACGTTGTAATGATGTGAGATAATAGCCAGCACCAGTAACACATTTCATTTAACGTTGGTCTCGTGTCAGTGTTTTTCACTAGTAAGTAAATTGTATTCTATGTTAACTATAATAGTGCTGGTAATCGAATTGACGGCCGATCCAACTTTCAGCGAAATCAATGGCAGCATAAAGGCATGCTGTCGACTGTTCATAAGTTTCTTCATAAATATTTTGTTTATGAAGAAACTTATGTCCTTCTGGGTTGGTTAAATGCACATTTTACAATTGACAATTAATTCGCTAACACCCTCTTTATCACAAAAAAAACAAAAATTGGTTGCCTGTAAAGTCGGTATACGGGCGAAAGTTTTACGTGACAACGACTTTGAGTGGTAAAATAATTTTAATGTGAATATTCATTCGTATAGTAGGAAGAAGGATGAAATAATAGTAACAATTTAAAACATTTATTTATACAAAGAATTATATTTAAAACATTAATTTATAGGCACGCGTCCCTTCCACTTTTTATGTCTGTCTCTCTCGCTCTTAGGCGGGCTAACCATGCCCGAGTGGAAGGGACGCGTGCCTCTCACTCGCTCTCATTGTGAGCGCATAACGTGAGCGGAGCGTAACGCAGTTTCTTGAAGTGTCACCCGGCAAACCAATTTATAAGACGTTGTCACGTCAAAAAAGTGTAAAAACTATAAAGAAGAACACTCAAATCGGTATTATTTATTAATTGGTTTGTCTCGGCTAATTTCTTACATTGTTTCGAATATTTTTACCCTGTAAATAAGATAATATTATTGAGGAATCGGTTTAGTTGTGGTCAGCATTATTAGGGCCTACACAGATGATAGATAATTGTACGAACCAGTATGTCCCTGACGTGATCTTTATTGCTTATTGTTAGTGGAAGTTAAACTTTATGTGAATAAATGGTGCTATCAATCATAAAAAAATATGAAAGTCTGTCATCTGCATAGCACCTTAACCGTCGTTGTTCTGTTATTGCACTAAAATGTTATACACGTAGCACTATCTAATTTGAAAGTGTTTATTTATTTATTTAGTATTGAAAACTAATGTTTGATTGCGAATATCTTCCGTTCTGCGGTTAATATTAATTTAAAATGAAATATAGTTGGATACCTATTTCATTTTAAATGAATATTACTTGTAAGTAGGTAAATTTGGCTTATTTTGATGTATAATCTCCGGCATTTAAGTTGAACATGATTTTGAAATCACGTGAGATGCGCAGTAGCAAGTTTAGGTACATTATTCACTACTGTGCATGTCACGGGATTTTAAAATCATGTTCAACTTAAATGCCGGGAACTATAGCACAAGTGTTTAACTTACTTCACGATTTTTCAGATACCTAGCTATGGAACTCATATTTCATATGAGTTCCACGAATTGATAACTGGTTTCCTGTCTGCGTACTCAAATGACACAAAGATCCTCAGAGTATTAAATATAATCATATTTTGGGTAGCGCACAGCGAATTAGGTTTATTTCATAAGCTATTTTTAATAGAAAAAAAATCACTTGTCTTAAACAGTCAAAGAGCGAGCGCCCCAATAATGCGAGTTTAAGGGCTCGAGTCCCGTCTGATGTCTGAAACAATTTGAATGATTAAATAACAAAAAAATATAATTAATTCAATTAAAAATCTCGCCCTGATAGCGAGGGATGTTGGATGTTATACACCTATAACTATATATGTATATATTCAGGGCGAGTGCTTTTTTTATTTAGAATGGGTTCGCTCTTGATCCCAATCAAGCCCGGGGGCGAAGACAGGATCCACGATGGAACGAGCTAACCCAGAAGGTGCCTATTCACCCTGGCTTTGAAAATGGACGGGTTATAAGTTCTCGGAAATAAACACGCAGGGAGGAAGTTCCACTCCTATGCTGTGCGGATTATGAAGGATGTTGGGATGCGCTTCGTGCGGCAGGTAGGAATAGCAACCAAGAAAGGGTGATGGCTGTCCCGCAGTGCGTCTGGATGTCCGATGGAAAAAAGGCGATGGCGGTATGTGCAAATGCAGCTCCTGAGCACGCTCTCCAAAATACAGTCTGAAGAAGACCGACAGACAGGCAACTTTGCGGCGATGAGCTAAGGTGTGAAACTTGCTCTTCACCAAGTTGCTGTCACTAATGAGCCTCTCAGCTCTGTGCTGAATCGCTCTATTCAATTATTAAGGTACTGACACCTTGACAGACGAAATTTTCAAGTGTTTCTTCATTAGCGATGGCTCGATACTTGTAAACAATGTAAGCAGTAATACCTAGAACAGCAAGAGACGGCGACGCTAGTGCATTACTTAAAAGTTCGTTGATTTTGTCAAGGTTTTCGCTTAATTAGTAAAAGCACTTGCCTGAATATCTCGATATTCAGGCACATCCCTCGGGATGTGATATAAAAATCTAACAGCTAAATGCTAATATAACTACTGTAATAGTGAAACTAGGTAACCATTTCATTGACTACCCTAAATTGACATGATTGTAATCAGGTTTCATTTCGAAAGACACAGAAAGGAATATATTATGGCATTTCTCAAGAAAGTGGATTTGTAATGGACCTGAAGGAGAAATATAATATCAAGGAGCTCGATGCCGTAGCAGTTAACGCTTTCGGCTTATAATTGCGGTGGTAAAACAACATATGCAAAACGGTGGATTTGGATGGGTGACCAAAACAAATCTTGAGCTCCTCTCTGCTTCTAAAGACAAGCATCTGTGGTCGGACCGGGCTGCATCTGTAGTCGGTAGCAACCACTAATCCACATTCGGCCTGCGTGGTGAGTAACCCACTCTTTCTATGGTGTTTTAACCAAGAGCAAAAACCTATGGTCCTTGCAGTGAGGACGTTAATAGGCGGGTGACGATAATATTAAATTGTTTATCTACTCTGATACTATTATACAAAGATTCTAAAACTGAAAACAAAATGCTTATGACAAACATTACGTACAGGCCAAAAATAATAATAAAAAAGTTTTTATTACGATACAGGTCTTGTATGGACACCTGTAACGTAATATAACTTTTTAATCATAACGATACACCTATACAACCTCCAGCTGGACCAAGGAGGTTGAACCTCTACTTTAAAAAGGTTTGCACCTTGGCGCCAACATTTGACATTTAAATAAATTTGTTGTTATATTCAGCGTTTTATTTGCAATATTGTTTTACGTATTATAGTATGAGAGTAGATAAAGTAGTGTATGACACTGTACATAACTTGGTCTTATAACACTCGTGTGATACTATAAAAAAACTCGCCTACGGCTCGTTTTTTTAAAACACACTCATGTTATAAGAACCCTTATTATGCAACAGTATCATAAACTACTATATTGTTTAACGAAACCCTAAGATAAAGTATAGTCGTCGTAATAAAATCATTTATTAAAATGAACCGGCTATCAGGCATTATCTGATAACGATAGAGACGAATGAATTTTCAAACAAAAAAAAAAACCTAAAATTTTAACAAAACTCTTTTAGTAATAGGGAAATTCCACGATTTTATATTTTTCTTTCGGTGTCTCATTAGGGTCACCATTTTATGTAGTTTTCTTACGTCATGACAAGAGTACCTATACTAATTATCACGAAAAAGCGATAGTATAGGTATTATGTTTCGATTTTTGTAATGTTTTATTACCATGACCAAATTTTGTTCTTAAAGAGAATATTGATTACTATATTAATTAAGTTGTAATTAATGTATGTAATTAATTAAAGTATGTTAATTAAGATTTGACATTAGAAATTTAAATATTATATTACCTTCAATTGTTCTTCGGAACACTTTTCTGCAGAAGTATTAATGTATATTTATGTATTCTGTATTTATGATACCTGTATATACTTGCCCGTAAACAACATATTTTTTTTCACTGTTTATTGAAATTTTGCAAAATCAAATAAAAAAAACTAATTAACTAGTTTTAAATTATAACATGAATGTATATTTTTAACAATAACTCAAATTTAGGCACGTAAGATCATTGAATAATTAAGTATGTAGATATTTTACTATACTTATAAAATATTTTTTTTTTTTACTTCAACATAACTTGTTAAATATAGTCTTCAAATATATTTAACAATAAAAATTATACAATGAATATTTATTAACTTACTTGTCAACAAACTAACCGTTAATAAAAAAATACTTATTATTATCCAAATATATATATCGCAAAAGAAAATATGAATTGGAACTCTACATTTATTGTGGGTCAGTCATCATGATCAGAAGATACAAGCCAACTGCTGGACATAGGCTCTTTAGAGTACTACATGGAGCGGCTGCTGACAATTTGCAGTCATCAGTTTCCCGCAACCAGGTCATCAACTCACCTAGTGGGAGGCCTAGTCGCGCTGCGTCGTCCAGTTCGTGGTCTCCACTCGAGAACTTTTCTTCACAACGGTCATTAATTATGCGAGTGATGTGGCATGTCAATAGCCATTTTCTTGGCTACTTTACGAATCTCATTACAGTACCAAGAATATTTCTCTCCACTGCACAATGGGTGACTCTGAGTTTGTTTAAGAGGCCAACAGATAAGGACTACGTCAGACTGTGAGGGATTTGGGCCAATAAAAGTGTAAACTTACAACTTATTTGAAGAATTCGTCGTCGACGTAACGTAACGTAAACAGTATCTTTGCGATCGCTGTTAAAATAATTTTCTTATATCGAGTAAAAGTTTAATCTCATAATCCAAACTAACTGTATTGTGTTCGTGAGTTATTTACCTATTTGTTTGTGTATAACTAGTGACAGTTTAGTGGAGAATTAAGCATAAAATTCATAAAATCAAAGTGTTTTTTTGCAAAATTATCAATAGTACTTTTTATTAAGATACCGCACAGCTGTTTTACACCATCATATTTGAGAACGCGTAAGCGCCGCGTTCTGCCTGGCGTTTATGACCTTTTGGGCGCGAACTCTGTAGATATTGCGAATTCATTTCGCAACACATTACCGGGCCTTATACTTCGATACAAACGACAGGAAAACGATAATCATCCGACCGGTACTACGATATCTTACTTAATAGCTTGATACTCCATTAATTATGTTGCGTTCTCCAAATAAATCATCATCTTCAAACCCTGATCTGACATCATTAAATGAACTGTCGAACAGCATCAACTTCCGCAAACGTAAGCAGCCGGAAAATGCTGATTTTTACTGATTTCCTTACTAAGTTTCAAGCAGATTTTAAAACGTCATTCCTGGACATGAAACGGGATATGGATGAAAAACTCCAGAATATCAACAGCAATATTGAGGTTATCAAAGTGGACCTAGAGACATACGTCACAGACATAAGGAAGGAACTAAGCTCTTTAAGATGTGATCACGATCAATTAGCACAGGAGGTCAGTGGTATCAAGGAATCACTTCAGTTTCACTCAGATACCCAAGATGATATAATTAACCAGGTACAAGAACTTTCATCTCGCGCAGCGGCCTTGGAGACAAAAAATGTGTCACTTGTAGCACTGGAAAGTAAGATAGAATCTTTGGAACAGCAAGCGCGGCAGTGCAATTTAGAGATATCCAATGTTCCCGAAAGGAAAGGGGAAAACTTAGTTACATTGACCGAATTAATTGGTACCAAAATTGGTTGCTTGATGTCTTGAAAGGATGTGATCGCTGCTCACAGAGTGCCTCATGTATCAAAGGATAACAAGTGGCCAAAAAACATTATCATTAAACTATCTTCTCGTATCCTGCGTGACAATGTTTTAAGTGCATACCGAGCCAAAAAAGGACTTAAATCCGACGAGGTGGGAATATCTGGTACAATAAATAATATTTATTTAAATGAGCATCTCACACTGCAGAACAAAAAAATATTTCGCCAAGCAAAAGAAGCTGCTAGACAAAATATATTCAAATTCGTCTGGATCAAACATGCAACGGTTTTGGTTCGGGAATCGGAAAACTCAGCAGTCATCGCGGTTCGCACGTTTGAAGATATTGAGAAAATCAAAGCTGCTGCCGCACCAGGATCTTCTAAATAAATTTTCTATTTTTATCTGTATTAGTCCTAAGTTTCCAATTACTTTTATTTGCAATAGGATATTGTTATTTGTGACACTAAATATGCCTTTAATTTTTTTTTTTGCTTTAACAGTTCGAGTAAGTGTTGTAATGATTGTTACTACTTATCAGATTTTGTGCGGTTTGTTTGCTCTTGGTTGGGTAGTACTGGTTTTTTCTATCATTAGCAAGATTATAATAACACTGTGGTCGATTGTTACCCTTGCAACATTAACATTTAATTCCAACAAGAATACTTGTATTTTGACTTCAGGAAATGTTCTCTAATATTTCGATCTATTACCAGAACTGTAGGGGACTGCGTACAAAGCTACACATGCTGAACATGAGTATATTGAGCAGTTGCTATGATATTTTGGTGCTAACCGAAACTTGGCTTATACAAGAAATCTCCGATAACGAATTTATCGACGACCGCTATGTAGTCTTCCGTTGTGACCGTGATCGATACGCCACAAATAAATCAGATGGAGGAGGTGTTCTCGTGGCAATTAGGCGCGAACTCCATCCTAGAGAAATATCAACACCAGTCAATCATGCTTCACAGTCTCATTATATCGAGCATGTTTTAGTTGAGTTTCCTAGTAATCTAAATCACAGTAGAAACATTGTTAGTGCCGTTTACATCCCTCCAAAATTAAATAACGACGTTTATGAACTACATTTCAATAAGTTGCAGGACATTCTCAATGAACCTGAGACTGATAACTTTTTTATTTTAGGCGATTATAACATTCCAGACGCAATCTGGGTACCAAGCGGAAATGTCGCAGGTGGTCTTGTATGCTCTAGCTGTACGACGCTTTGTAACGAATTAAATTATTTTATGTCATCTGTGAATGCAAATCAATTTAATCACATTCAAAACTTACGCGGCAGAGTTCTAGACTTGTTAATATCTAATGTTACTCAGTGTAAATTATCCAATCCCTGCGCTCCACTTTTACCAAGTGATGAGCATCATTTGCCTTTCTGTGCGGATATAGTTATTAATGTTAAAATTAAGCCACTGAAAAGACAATGGGCACAAAAGTATAATTTTCATAAAGCGGATTACAACTCTATTGGAAAAGATCTAGAGACAGTTAATTGGGAGTTACAATTTTCAAACTTGTCGGTGGAGCAGGCTTTGGAGGTATTTTACGAAAAAATTTTTGGTGTTATAAAAAAATGCTGCCCATTATCACGAATGAAAAACTCTCATTTTCCAGTCTGGTTTAGCCAATCTTTAATACATTTTTTTAAAAACAAAGCCAAAAAGTGGAAGCTTTGGAAAAAATATAATAATCATTCGGACTATGAATTATTTTCTTTGTACAGATCTCGTTTTAAGAATGAATGTAAAAAAGTCTATCTCAAATATATAAATACACTTGAAAATTCTATACCTAAAAACGTTAAATACTTTTGGACGTACATTGCTAATCGGAAGAATAGAACCGGAATACCGTCAATGATGCGCTTTGATAATTTATCTTCTAACGATCCCAAAAATATATGCAATATGTTCTCTGCATTTTTGAATCAGTATATGAGTCTTCTTCATTTGATATAAATAATTGGGCGCCCTCAGATGCCATCTCTGATTGTTGTACGATTGTTGATAATTTATATTTTGATAAAGCCAATATTCTCCGAGTTTTAAAAGGGCTAGACACAACTAAAGGTCCAGGTCCTGATGGTTTGCCAGCAATTTTTCTTAAAAGCATTGCTGAAATATTAGTTGAACCGTTGCACATTATTTTTAATAGATGTATTCGAGACGGTACCTTTCCCAAAATATGGAAAAGTCCTAATATTGTTCCCGTTCACAAGGGCGGTGCAAAGGATGACGTTCAGAATTATAGGCAAATATCCATGTTATGCGCCCTGTCCAAGATTTTCGAGAAACTTTTGCTCAATGAGCTGTATTCAACACTGCACAACTTAATACTTCCCCAACAACATGGTTTTGTCAAAAAAAGGTCAACCGTGGAGAAATTTGACGGTTTTCGTTGGAGAAGTATTTGAGCACATGGACAGACGGATACAAATAGATGCCATTTATACGGATTTTCGGAAAGCTTTTGACAGGGTGGACCATAAACTTCTTCTTGAAAAGTTGGCATATAATGGTATTAGAGGGAATCTGCTTCGATGGTTCGCATCCTATATAACACACAGAACTCAAAAAGTAGTAGTAAATGGTTACGTATCTGACGTAGTATTGGTGACTTCTGGGGTCCCGCAAGGGTCAATCTTGGGCCCATTACTTTTTATTGTTTTTATAAATGATATTCAAAATTGTTTTCAGCATAGTAAATTTCTAATGTATGCTGATGACCTCAAGATTTACAAGGCTATTACTGGGCCTTCGCACTGTAGAGAACTTCAGCAAGATCTCAATAGATTTTCTGCATACTGCGAAGCAAATAAACTAAATTTAAACGTTTCGAAATGCAACATTATTAATTTCACAAAAATAAAAATCTTATAAAATTTAACTATTTTCTCTGTAATCAATCCTTACAAAATGTGAAAGCATTGCGGGACCTCGGGGTCACTCTAGACAGCAAACTCACTCTTGACCAACATATTACTAATATAATCAACAAAGCACTAAAAATGTACGGTTTTGTACTTAGATCCTCGACTGAGTTCTCAAACCACACTAC
This sequence comes from Calamotropha paludella, assembly GCA_927399485.1. NCBI lineage: Eukaryota > Metazoa > Arthropoda > Insecta > Lepidoptera > Crambidae > Calamotropha > Calamotropha paludella. Next base: position 19,361,390 of record OV656812.1, read on the forward strand.
CCTTCTCCATTTGTATAAATCTTAAATACGTCCTCAACTAGAATACGCATGTGTTATTTGGGACCCACACTATAAAATATACGACGAGGCGATAGAAAAAGTACAGCGTAAATTTCTTCGCACCTTACAGTTCCGAAGTTGCAGGGGTATCAAGAAATCATATGATCAACTCTTAAGCGGATACCAGCTTTTATAATTGAAATCAAGACGTATCTTGCTTCAAGTAATGATGCTGTACGGACTGTGTCACAAAAGGTTTGACAGCGTCGAGTTATGAAACAAATTGTACTATACTGTTACCAAGGGCAGCATATCGGCGAGAGGTTCGCGCTCGTCGGCCTTTTTTCGCTACCAAGTCGTGTCGAACAAACGCTGGTTTGCGCGAGCCCCTGCGTCGTATGGTTCAAAGACATAATGAAATTTGTGAGCACATAGATCTTTACGCATTATCAGCTACAAAATTTAAAAAGAATCTTATAGAAACTTTACTAAACAACCATCCTTGAACTGGCATATGTTATTGTCTGTGTTAGATCTAAGTTTAATATATGTAATAATAATTTAACAACATCGCTGAATTAATCCGTGGATGATGTAGTTGGTTACACATTTATTATTGGACTTGTAATAATAACTATATGTTTCTTTAAGTACATAATGTGTAACTGTTTTTCGTCCCAAATAAAATAAAATAAAAAATAAAAACTGAAATTATGGTGTTTGGTAGGTAGAGGATTGATCGATGCCACTGGACCTGCTCCTATACTTTAAAATGCAATAGTTAGAGATGGTATTCCTTTTGACATTAACATAAAGTTGATTGAACATCACCCTACTGAAAAACGTCAAATTTTCTATGTAAATTTTTGGCTTAAATTCCAAGAAGAGTCTAATAGATAAGATGTCAATGGAGAACTTTTGTGGTGACTGTTGTTTGCAAGTACAAATAATACCGGTAATTTAATCAAAAAAAGCTTTAACCAACTTACTAATTCGTTGTTTATGCTGATTTTACTATGGTGATTCATATGATTTGTTTTTTTAATTAAATTATAGAGTTAAGTATTCGTTTGGACTGTGTGGAAGTGTCAAAAAAATTATACAGAAAAAATGATTAATTTGTAACTTTCCCATGTTCCCATTAAAGCCTTATCTTGTAAGTGGTGTGGATTGACAATGACAAGCTTTGTTGGATCGGATAGACACTCGTCTGTCGAAGTTTATTTATTCATATTTTGTTGCACTTATTATTAATGTAAGTACTCTTTTTGTTTTAATTGTACTTTATATCCAAAGATAATTTTCAGTTTGCCGGACGGCATAAGGTTTAAAGGAAGTCGAGCCCTGTTGATAAACCAGTCACGTTAAAAGTTCGCAGCGGAACGACGTGTTTTATGCAGAGGCGATCATTTCATTGCGCTTCTTGTCGATAATCTTGAGAGAGTTAAGTGTGTTTAATAAGTGATTTTTTTTTCTATATTTTTGTTATTGAACACAAGTAATAATCTTTTGTTTGGTAAGTAAAGCTGATTTTAAGAGTAATTAATTTATTCTGACAGATAGTTGGTTATTAGACTAATGTGTTAATAATTTGCCTATAAGGTGATAATACTACCATTATGACTACCATATTACCACTGACTTAAGAACACGAAGTCAAACGGTTGATCCTCGGTTATAATAACACAACATAACCTTAACTTTGTAAACAAACAAAACTGTGCGTAGGTGGGATATAGTTCATGTTTTCAGCGTGCATGTGTGCGAGCTATGTCAGAATTGCCAGATGAAATATTATTAACCTGCGCTATGTATTTTATATTCGAATGGAAAGTTAAATCAATGCAATAATACGTAAATATGATCTACATTGACTTACTCGTTGTCTTTATGTATGTTCCTACTTCGTACAAAGTATTTTGTGTGTTTTTTTCTGTTTTTTTAATAAGTGCTTAAAAAGGCTTTTCTTCAAATATCTCTGACTATATATATTAGAAATTATTTATACTAAAACCATAGATGCACATCTTATCTCGCTTTAAAAATATTATTTTGCAAACAAAATTCAAATTAACTTTACACAGCCTAGGTCCTTACCCGAATTCAATTAAAAATTATAATAAACGGCCAGAATAACCTACAAGCAGAAACAAACATTAATAAGTTATTTGAAAATGTTATTATTCTATCAATGAATACTTCGAGGAAAAAGTCTGCAGACATTGAGGTGTATGTAATAATTAGTACTTGTATGTTCTGTTTAGTCACGGAGTCGTATGTAACACAATTAATGATAAATAATTAAATAAATTTCCCACTCACATCCTAGAAATTATATATTTTAAGAAACAATTATCTGTTTACAAATTAATATTTAATTGATGTTACAATAATTGTTTACATTCTATTTATCTCTTGGCATTATATCCTACTAACTTATTGTTTGTTTTTATAATTATATACTGTTCATTTGGGTCATATCTGTGACTAATAGACTATTCGGGTCGAATACGGAATTAGTGGGACATATAGTGGAATGGTTTTTGTATCATTATTTTAAGCTAGTGGGTAGAAAAGGTTAGTTTGAAAGTTAAAACATTAATTTAAAAACCTTTAAGGTTGTTGTGGTGTTAATAGAAAGAGTCTAACTTTTTAATGGAGTTACTAATCTTTATTTTTTGATATTAAGCTTGACATATTAAGCTGTCATATAGGCAGCCTACACAATTCTTAAGATAAAACTATATAATGTTTATTTACAGAAACAATGGAAAAACGCATTAGAATAATCCAGTACTTGGTTGCGGCAGCCGGTGAGTATCTAATGATTGACTAAACTCTCATTCCTCATGTCAAGAATAAAGAGAACAAAATATTGCATAAATCCACATTAAATCAAGGGCCACGAATTCCTGGACATTTGTGATGGATTATAACAAGGACATCCCTCGATTTATTATTCCCACAACCAACATGATATCTTAGCGCGATGCAAGTTCGATTGTTAAAGTGAGACACCGATATACACGGTCTATAGTGGCGTCTCTCTCATCAACAGCTCACTTGAATCGCGATAAGACGTGATGGTAGGACTCTGATCTTACTTAAACTAGTCAAAAAATTCATGAACTGGGTTGTGATTCCGCAGATTACTCCGAACATATAAACAAAATAACAAAATTTACTATTTTGTTTTTAAAAATTTAATCGCAATATGGTAACTATTTGTTCAAATTTTGTTGTGTATTTTTGTCTTTGTTGTGCGTCGTTTGTATATGGAAGAAAATAATTTTAAAAAATATTTAAGATTATGAATTAAAATTTTCCCTTAAAGATTTTAAATATAGCATGCCGTATGTTATTAGTTTCTGTATTATTCTTAATATACAAATATACAATGTCGCCGAGTTTGACAACTTTTATCAAAAGTTTTTAAATGTAATAATAAATGTTTTTAATAATAGTTTCTTACATTCACACCAGTTAGCCTAGCCCAAAATAGGCATTGTAAGGGTTGTGTTAGGGATACTAGGGTAGGATAACGATAGCGGTACATATGTGATACATAGATATGCAATATTTATAAAACTATATATAAACACCCATGACTCAGGTACAAATGTTCGTATTTATCACACAAAGATCTACTCCTTCCGAGCTTCAAACCCAGGACCGTCGGTGTGAAGGGCAAGATTGCTACCGTTTGCACTAAACAGTCGTCGAATATATCTATGTACGATAATATGTTCAAATTTTATCATGGATTCTCGTGAAAAACATTTATAGCTTATCTGTACAACAAAGTATTGATATTTAAATTGCTTATATTTAAAAGACATCCGCTTAAAATATTAAATTATGCATAAAATACCTTTACTTTGTATTTGTTGCTGAGATTAGCTAAACGTTCCCTGTGCCTGGGCTTATTGCCTGTTTATGTATCGCAATGTATAGTCTACATGTGCAGTTTTGTACAACGATTCAAAATAAAAGTATAAACATTTCGCGTAGATATGACGTCATGAATAATCTTAAGGAATTAGTGGGATCTCCGATTCCTTAGACGTCTGACATAGAGTACTTTTTTTGCTAACACGCAAGAGCTCTTAAGTCATTGTAAAATTTTGTAATGTCATTGTTATGTCATATAATCCAATTACTAAGATGTAATTAAAGGTTTGCTTGCTTGACTTTTTATTATCAGTTGTGAAACTGAAATTATAAACAGTACCTGCACCTATATATTTTTAAACATTGATATCAATCATCTTTATTAAAATACTATAATGCTTTTGATTTAAAACCACTTCTATCAATACAAATAGAAGAAAACTTATCTGTTTAGGTGTTATAGCCAATTTTACATGTGATTATTCATTCAGAGTTTTTATATTAAAAAAAAAAGAAAAAATAAGGAAACGCTAGTGAAAATCTAACGTAATTAAAAAAAAAAATTATATTCACGCTTGATGATGTTTGACGTTGTAGTAAGTAACAAGTGAAGTCGGATTTTTTTATATTTTGTATTCACAGATGAGTGTAGTGAATGAGGTAAAACTACTGTTTGGGTTTAACCCATGGTCATAGGTAAAAAAGGAGGTATTAACGTATTTTAAAACGTATTATAAAAAAAATAATACGTATACGTAATAAATAAAACGTATACGTAATAAATAAAACGTATTTTAAAAAAAATAATACTAAAGACCGGTATTATTTTTTTTAAAATACGTTTTTTTACGCAGTCTGATTTGAAATAACGGAGATTATTATTCATCAGCATCATTTTTCTAAAATAGGCTTTTCGAATACATAAATAGCGCACTTCTTTTCTCAACGCCTGATTCTCCAGATGAATGGCACGGTCGACATAAAATCCAATAGTTTTTCAAATTATACATATTGCATAAAACAAAAATCGTGTACATGTTACTGGATTTAAGAGAACCGCTGCTCTATTTGGATTCGAAGCTGCGTACCTATCTACTGGATCGAATTGAAGAGATTGCTTTTGCTTCAAATGACCATCCAGCGCAACCGGTAGGGTTGAAAAACCATTATATCGACGGCGAAGTGCCAATACCTCCTAACAGAAATTCGTTGAGAAATTCACTTTTTTGTCATTTCCAATAAAAATTCATTATTGGCATGTTTTAATGAAATTTCCTTAGCGTATTTTCAGTTGTAAGCAATCAAAGTAAAAGAATAATAAACAATTTTTTTAACTATATTTTAACTTGTCAAGAAATTAAACGTTTTTTTCAGCTTGTGTATTATTTCAAATTTAGCAGTTAGGAGTTATTGGCACTTCGCCGTCGATATGCTATTATGTATACCGGTTAGTCAAGGATTTGAAGAAACAAATGCTTTATTTTTTCAGGCATAGCCAAACTGGACTGATCCTAAATAACAATAATATTTACGATCTCATGTTTTGTTTTCGTTGTAGTGTCGTTGGCGTCGATGTCTCTTGGTGTGATATCTGCCTGGCCAACGCCTGTCATTGCGAAGTTCCATGCAAATGAAACAGACGCACATATTTCAGATGTAAGTAATTCATCATGATCGGTGTGGTATTCCACTGTAATTATATTTTTGACTGGCTGACCAGCCACGCGTTGCTCTGGCATAGTAATTTTAAAGAAGTTTTCTTAAATAAAAGTAGCCTAAGTTACTCCTTATTACATCAGCTACCTGCTAATAAAGTCCCGTCAAAATTGGTCCAGCCATTTCAGAGATTAGCCGGAACAAACAGACAGACAGACAAAAATTGTGAAAATTGTTATTTTGGTGTATGTACCGTCCCGTATTCATATGCATGTTTACTACATGCATATGAAATGAAAACGGTTCATTCAATATTACAAACAGACACTCCAATTTTATTTATATGTATAGATAATTCATTGTATTCCTACACGTCATATTTTTATATAAGCACCAATGCACTTTTCATTATAATAAATAAGATTGTTGGCTAAGTTGGTGCTTGGCGCGTTAATATAAAAAAACTAAGCAATCTAAAATAGTTAAAAATCACCTTAAGATAGAACAGCGAAAAGAAATATTACACGATTAAAAACATACTTAACTTTTCTGTGTGTAATGGTGATGAGCTGCCCGTAGAACAACATTGAAAAATAAACGGTGCCTCTTCATTAACCGACTTAAGAAAGGAGGTTATCAATTCGCCCCGTATGTATGTAATATTGTCAGAATTGCACAGGTTTTGCATATGTTAGCTAAGCATGGGTGGCAAATAACAACATAATTGTTAAACATGTCATCATGCATAAAAAGAAAATTAAAAAATAAATTTAACAAAATGAAACGGATTTCAGAACTGTTATTTATTTATTCAATAACTAAAATTGGTTTAATAAATGTTTAATGTTTAAAAAAATCAAAAATTAAAATATACTAACTACTTTTTTGAAGCAGTGACAGCCTCAATATTCGAAATAAACTAAATTTAGTACCTGGTAGTCGAAGTATGCTACGTTTATTCCTTTCAATTTTAATTATTTTTTTTTTATTTCTTTATTTTTCGCCGTGTACTGTAGAAATAGACACTTTTCATAAGATTAACATGTTATTCTGACTGTCAATTACTTCATGATGATTTAAAACGACTGGCACTATTATTTGGCAATAAATAATAAATACAGAAAAATTCCATGACATAACATATATTAGAAATAAAAATTCAATACAATCTGGGTTAACGACTTGAGAGACCTGGTGGTAATTCTGGTTAAGAACTGCTATTTTTCTCACATATCAATAAAATTACTGCCCGAGCATATTGGTGTTTCAGTTTTAGGTTTCGGGTGGTTGTTATTAAAAAAATCCCTACACTTTTTTACTACTATATATTGCTCGCGATAGACCGATCTTACAATATCCATCTTTGAATTTAAAAAAAAAATGAGTATCATTAAATTTTTAATTTTAGTACTCTGATTTTAATATCGATTTAATCATACGTTTTAGGCTGCATAGAGAGCAACACGATATACTGTTTTTTATATAAATTAACAAACAATCTGATTCATTCACCTTATCTTAAAAGTAAGAGTTTTGTAAACGCAAAATGACTTACCCGTGGTCCATTAAAACAATTTAATCACTTTTGTGTCGCAGTAACAAAGCCAGAAATCGCTTTACTGTAAGATCTGCCGATATGATAAGACAAAAAGGACAATCAGTTCGAGAATCATACAATCGGTTGAGATGTCAACTTTGAATCAAGGAGGTCCGTGTTTAATCCTCGCCTGTATACTATGGCCGAGAACCCATTCGTAACATATAAGCATTATCATGAGGAGTTAACGGGAATATTAATATTGTATTCTTGATATTCGGAAATAGAAAAAATTTATATCTATTTCTTTCAACAGAATGTTATATCGTGGATGTTGGCGATGTCGTCACCAGGTTTCATAGCTGGCAGTTTGGCTACCAGATACACTTTGGATCGGTATGGAAGACGTGCCACTATACTTGGGAGCGCTGTGCCTATGGTTCTAGGAACGGTAAGTGTTTCAACATCATGTTTCTCTATCTAATAAATCGGTTTATTAATTAAGTAAATTATGACATTCTAAAGGCGATTTATAAAAACAAATACATACTTAACTATACTATTCCAACTGGTGCAGGTAAAGTTTTGGTTATGTGCTAACAGTTGGAATAATAATTGCACATGAGTGGGTAAGTGATAATACACTTTTGTAGTCGGTCTTTTGTCTCTTATAGCTCGGTTTCAAAAATTGAAAGAAGCATAGTAATAAGTCTGCTTGTGTGCCGTAGTAGTATCTTATAAGCGAAATTACTGCTGATCTCTGCCTTAGGCGGTTAACCCACTGCACCGCGTTTCGTCGCGTAGCGCGTGACCGCAGATTTTCCTATTGTATGCAAGAATCTCAGTTAATATAGAAAACACGCATATGACAACACACTGCCGACGCGGGAACGCGCGGGTAGGCGCCCCGCATGCAGATTCTGCGCGGGAGCGCGGGGCCTTGTCGTCTTGTATTGCTACTCCGCGCGGAGAAGCAGATTACACCGCTAAGATAGGCAGATCTGCGCCTCCGTCCCCGCGCGCGTTTTCTGTCGCTACGCGCACCGCGGCGGGATGCATCTCTAGTGGGTGAACCGCCTTAAAACGATGGAGTGTCAAATTTTTTTTTGTCAATGGACCGTCTATAAGAAATAAGATGTGTTTCTACAGGTTAGTTGTTTTAGTGCAATTCTTATTTCTTTACAGATTTTAGTACTGTGTTCTGTGAAGTCATGGCTTCTTTACACCGCAAGGTTCTTGTGGGGTTGGGCAACGGGAGTAATTGGAACGGTAAGGTTTTTTATAATATCCTTTTGCGAGTTTTTTATTTAGGTCATTATTCATTGGGGCCTTAAAATATTATAACACGTGACATGAGAATGATGATCGGTATCACTTATTAGTGTTGTTTAGTGCTGTCATTTTCATATATACATAAACGCCTCAATTAAATTTCTCCTTGATTAACACTTCGGTAACGTTGCAATAATAAATAAATGTAGCAATAGTCAATTTGACACATTATTGGGGTGTTAGGCAGTCCTCCTTTTCCGTTTTTGCGACTCTTTTGTATGTAAGGCTGCACATACGCAGTGAAGTAGCTGTGAACCGTTTGGCGGTGGCAACCTCACTCGCTCTAAATTACGAGGTTTCTATGGAACAGAAAGGGTAGGAACGATGAAAAAGTGAAGAACGCGTCTAAACGTGGGAACACAATTTATTCCTGACGCTTATCAGGAAACGCAGAAAATAATATTGATTTCGAGAATCATACAAACTTTCTGATGCATTATCTTTAGTACATTTGCCGTTACTGCATGTAAAATAATTTAAACATGTGTGGTAATAATCTCAGTCTGCATGCAACTTGAAATTTAAGTTATAATTATAACTTTTTTTGATTTAGAGATTATATCGTTATCGTTTCTAAATGAACGATAATACTTGAACGGTATTATATTAGCTGGGTGTTAGAGGACTTATTTCCAATTCTTTTAGTACAATACCAAATATATAATGCAAAGAAGATGATTTATAACAAAAAACTAACTTAACGAATCAAATTTTAATTTAAAAAAATAAGAAGTATAACTTTTACTTATATACATACTTAATTAGAAAAATATAAATTAGAAGCCTACGTCAGTCTTTGTGAATAATATTACATATATAATAGCACAACTTAACTACAGAAGATGTACTAGTTGCACCCAGCACTCTTTTTGCTGACTATATATATAAACCTTCCCTGGCGTGTATACTAGACTTAACAAAGTTATATCACAATGTGATCAGTGGTTTCGGAACGCATAAGAACAAAAATACGAGTTACTTAGGTAGTTATCGTAGCTTTTTATGTTTTAGGTGGTGTCAATGTATTTAGCTGAAATTGCTGACAAAGATTTGAGAGGCACTCTTTCCGTTGGCACTAGGTTCATGTTCAATTTCGGTACTCTGCTGGCGATATCGGTTGGACCGTTCCTCTCATACCAGACGCTGAATCTTTCTATTCTGGTACTGCCTGTTTTGTATTTCTTCGCCTGCTGTTGGATACCGGAATCTCCATACTATTATTTGAAAGAAGGACGTGTAGAAGAGGCACGAAGAGTGTTATCTAAATTGAGGAGTTACAAAGATAATAAGGTACGAAAATGTTTACGTCTTTGAAATAAATAGCTTTCGCATATTTTGACTCGTTTTTTGCATCATGTTGGAGTTTATTTATTGTTCTTGAATTACAGAGAAAATACTAATCTAATAGCGTAATAACACGGTGTGTATGTACGCCGTACGGTGTGCAAGAGCAAAATTTATTGGCAAAGTAAACTATTAATATAAATTATTTTAATAGAAAAATACTAGAATAAATCCACTCGGCTTACAAGTGAATTCTTAGGCGGGAATCGAACCCGCAGCCTTTGGATGTGCGGTCAAATGCTCTCCCAATTGAGCTACCGAGCCTTGTGAACACCCGTCGAAATACTTTTCCGGTTTTACGCTGTTGGCTAGCGTTGTCTCATCAATGAGAGGAACATCCTCTCGTATTCTAAAGAAATATTTTTACAAATGTTTGGACAATCGATTAAGATCAAACAGCCATATAATTTTTAACTTTTTATACGTTTTTTTGCATTTTTTCAATGCTTTCTTATAAGATAAATTATTTTAATAGAAAAATACAAGAAAAAATGGACTTGGCTCACAAGTGAATTCTCAGGCGGGAATCGAACCCGAAGCCTTTGGACCGGACGGTCCAATGTTCTCCCATTTCAGTTACCGAGCCTTGTGTGTGTATTTTTATATTAAAATAATTTATCTTATAAGATAGCATTGAAAAGATGCAAAACACATTTAAAAAGACAAAAATAAACGATTAATTTCAAGAGTTTCGGCTTCGGCATCAATCTGTACTTGAATTGTTTTAGCTATTACAACAGCTCATTTTTTAAATAATATTTTTGAAACTAGGTTGTTGATTATCTCTACATTTATTTCAATCGACCATGCTCAAGGAGATGCTGTCACTTGTAGGCCAGTTATTGTAACTCTAATTTTCAGGTCGCAGTGACTATAATCACGTTTTGGACTGCAAAAGCCGAAATAAAAACAAACAGTAATAGGTTTGAGATAGCCTAGATAAAGATCTAGGGTAGTCTCGTTAAAACTTAGGCATAATGACGCGAGATAGAAAATTTGTTCTATCATAGATGCGACACTTAGGCATTCAAATTCATATAAATAAAATGAGTCAGCCGAGATTTTTTTCATAATAGAGTTTTTTTCCTAACTTTTGTAATATATTTCTCACTGAGATCGATAATATCAATTCGTATCATGCATAATTTAGCTTTATCACTGAGAGAGAAAGATTACGGTTGAAGTATACTGCTTTATTTTTACAAATCAATGTCGCAGAATGGATCGCACAAAAAAATTGTTATTTGCATCATATCTTTAATCTACTCCGTGGACCCAACGCGGATTCGTGGGTGAAATAGTAAAAGTATTCCATATAATTCCAGGAAGTAGAAGACGAACTGTTAGATATGAAGTCGACAGTTAGCAGCGAGATGCAGCGCGATAGTTCCGTGAAGGAGCTGTTAACTGGCTCTCAATACAAAAAGGCAATCATAATCTCAGCTGGTGGGTTTCTTTTCATAATAGATATTTTTTCCTATCCCCTTAAACAAGACAAATGGATATATATATATGAAAAAATGCATGCATACACACAGTTACAAACACTCATACATCTATATGTAGGAACTAATATATATAAGTGTACATATAAACAATCAAAACAAGAAAAAATAATATGGCATTAAATATTAAAAGTTCTTTTCTAGTATAGCGATTAACTTATTGAGCGTAAAAAGAATTTGGATACCGATAAAAATATGGTAATCCTGATAAATATTTTACACTATTCGCATGTCCATGCCGATATTTACGTAAGATAATTTTGCACGAATTCGTTTTTCAGACACTGTCCGCTTATCTACATTGAGAATTCGATAAGACAAACATTTAGACACACTTAGGTGTTAAACTTTCTAAAACACGCCTTAAAATTATCTTTACTTAACCTTATTTTCAATTCACATTACATGTGTACTAAGTTTTTGTCTTTTCTTCACAAGAAGGAAAAATAACTAGTTTTAATTGACATTAGATATTTTAATTTATGTAATGTTTACAAGTTTCCACGACAGGATCATCGAGTAATACATAAATAACCTCATTTACTCTTGGCCCATTTTAATTATATCTCTAGTCAACATAGTAAGATGATGATTTGTTATTTTTCTGTAAGTGGAATGCACGTGCCTAATGTTCTAAGCAACACGGATATACGGACATTGTACTATTTGCATTATCACAAAGGGTTTATTTATCAACAAAATTGTAATGAAAGTAGTTGTAGACTGTTGCAGTTCATACATTAAATTAAGTGATCAACATTGAGTAAATCTGTATGCGATGGAGTTAGAGTAGAAAATATACTGTTTAAATGCTACTTATATTAGTTTTAATACTGCAACGGAGGGCCAAAGTTCGAATTCTAATATGGACATAAGTAAAAATACCTTTGTATGTTTAGTAGAGTCATCGCTTATGTACTTAAGATAATACACGCTGAAATTTTAAAACTTAACTAGCGACCCGTCCCGGCTTCGCACGGGTGGACAAAATTCTTTAAATTTTTCTATTATTAAATATTTTTTCGTTAGCGCCATCTAGCGTCCGGTAGACGAACTACTTGCGGTTAACGCGTTGCTATGGTAACGTATATACAATGGAAAAAGAGCGGGAAAAAGAGCGGACAGACAAACAACAAATTTGTGATCTTAGATTATAGATTTCCCCGCACCATAATGATTGCTTTTGGTAAAATAACATAAAAAGTGTTTTATTTTATTTGAATTAAACATTTCTTATTAACAATAATAATTGTAACGTTGTTGCGTGCGTGCAAACAGGCTTATTTATGACATATATAGTATATGTAAAGCTTATTTTGCTTTGAACATCTATGAAGTCTGTTGGCAGATTGCGTTGGTTTGTGTGGTTAGAGTGGCACCTACGACTATAGTATGTTTAGTGAATTACTATTGATTCTCACGTTCAGAAATATTTTGTTTAAATTATTTCAAAATAAGTATGTTTTTTTTGTTTTTGTTAAACTTAAACTCGACGTTTCGATACTACTTCCTTTCAGCCGGCACTGGACCAAAGTGCTTGTTGGCTTGAGGCCAAGTGTAATTTAAGAGTGTGTATCAATTTTAATTTGTTATTATTTTTTGTGATGCCCTATTGAATTAACAATTGTCATGATTTTTAATATATTTAGGTACTAACCTAGTTTTAAGTTTCCATTGTTAATAACATTATGAGACTTTAATTCTTGCAATAAATTGAATTATTATTATTATTATTATTATTATTATAGTACTACTAAGAGCAAACGTTTCAGCGTGTATATTTACTTATATGTTACATATATTTATATAGGTGTATAATCTCTTCGTAGTACTTATTGTCGCTAATTCTTGGGTTTGAGAGTTTATGATGAGTTGTGTGTTCCAGGCCTAAAGTTGACGCAGATAATGTCAGGCGTGATGACAGTGCAGCAGTACCTTGGTCGGATCATGCAGGATACGCAATCTGATATCAAGTTATCAACCGTTTTCATCATTTTTGGAGCAGTGAGGTTCCTGATTGGTAAGTAGGCATACTTTTGTCCTCCTTTTCCTTAGCACGTAAAAGGCGTTTAGTAAAGACTATCTCTATCCAAATGTGTACTTTTACTATAATTTCATCTTTGACTAATACCTATAGTTTATCTTTGACTTGTGTTCCATTATGTCAGTAGAGTCTGTATGATTAGATAATATAGAAAAAAAATCGTGGATTAATCTCCTAGGGTGATACAACGTGTATCATGGCCGAGATCACTCTAGTTAAGTCACCCATACCAAATAAATACAATAAAATAATTTATAAATTATTATTTATAAGAAATCAACTTTTATAATGTAATTTACTACACAAGTAAAGATTTTAGAGCAATTTAACTTTATTGCTTTAAGTTGGTTGAGCAGCTTAAGCGTAGTCTCATTAAAATATTTATGGCTTGTACTATTATCAAATCAATCGTAGAACGATTGCATGGTGTATCTACAATACTTTTCACTAGAGTATTCCCAGTACCATACATATTAAAGGAAACGTTAACGCAATATAATCAAAGCAAAATTTCACATTTCTAGGTTCTTAAGTAAAGTTACACGATCACTTTTGTTTCCAGGTATAATGTCGTCGGTTCTAGTGAATCGCGTCGGACGGCGGACACTCCTCATCTATTCGTTCTTCGGCACGGCAGCTTGTCACGGTGTTGTCGGAGCTTTCTTCTTCTGCCAAGAGATCCTTGAAATCAACAAGAACATTCTCACCCCTTACGCTTATATACCATTTGTAGGAATTCTTGGCTCCAGTATAGTGTCGACACTCGGTTACACTTCTATAATATTTGTAATACCCGGAGAAATATTTCCTATGAATATAAAAGCTGTCGCAATGAGCTCTTTAAGCATATATGGTGGTGTACTAGGTTTTATCATAGCTAAAGGGTATCAAGAGTTGAAAAATTTAGCTGGACTGTGTGGAGTGTTCTGGATTTTCGCAGCGGTTGCAGTAGTAGGTGCAGTGTTCACTATTGGCTTCGTTCCTGAAACCAAAGGGAAAAGTTTAAGGGAGATACAGATTTTGTTGCAAGATGATATTTATAATGAGACTGATAATCATTTGGGGGAGGTAGTTAGCAGCGTTAATAGTAGAGACACTGAGTTACAAGAACTTAAACAGAAGGAAAGTAGTCGATTGTAAAAATGAGGGATGTATACATGCTTTCATGCGTAGACAAGTCTCGACGATAATCTCTTCCTATATAAATATGTCTAAAACAATTGGTGACTCGTTGGGATATTTTTGTTCCACATAAAGTATTAAATAGGAATTGTTTTTTATATAATAATACATTAAAATTCACACTTAAAGCACTTCACAAAAAATCTTTACAAGAGCAAAAAAATCTTTTTAAATTAAGAAGAATACGTATGTTTATATTTTCTTAAATTATGGTACAACAACATCCCCGCAAACGTAAAAAAAATTTGTAAAACAGCTTCATTTACAAATAATGATATTACATTTTGAAGTGTTTATTATCTTGAAAGAGTGTTTTAAATCTCATCAATTAATCAATAAAAAAAATTCTTCAGGACAATGTGGTTTCCTGCAAGAATAACAAAAAAAAAACCATTACAAAAGCCGATTTTTTCTTATTAACATAGGTGATAAAAATTACTATCAACTGTTTCTCTACACAGACATGACAAATACGAAAATGACTTTGGAAAGGCAGGTATTAATGACAATTATTAAATTAAGTATATATTTTTGTTAACCGTTTACGATCTCTTAAAACTTTAGCTAGCCAAGTTCAAATAAGGTGAATTGCGATTTTTTGCGACTTGCATTTTTTATAGGTTTCTTGTCAATACTTGCACGCGAGTGTTGAAATCAACTCTCGGTTCTTACAATATTGCATTTGTCAAATATATTTCTTCATTTATGATTCTGCACAATTACAGTCAAAACCGTTTTTGATTCACAGAATAAAATTTTATTAATATGAAATAGATACAAATATTATTGGATTTCGCAAGTAGTTTGTGTCAAGTTAGAATAAAAGACTAGCTTGTTTTTTATAGCTATAGAATCAGTTTAAGTTCGATAACTGACGAATGCCAGTCTATTTATTTGTAAATTGTTTCTTATATTTTGTGAATATAATGTTTCGCTAATGTAATATTATGAGGATGAAGAAAATTAGCTCTTAAGTCGATAAGAAAACGGTTACAACATGTTTTGATCTCACTTTTTAGTTGTTAATCAAACAAATCGGATGTTAGGAATGAGGCAGAGAGCTCTTGTCGTTGTACTTATACAAAAAAGTTCTAAGGACACTAAACTCTTACTTTCGAAAACTTTGTAATGTAAACAGAAGAAGAATAATTAGAATTTTCATTTGTAAGCGACTAAGTTGAGGACGTTCTTCCTATTATATATTGGTTATCGTAACAAGCTATACATATTTATGATATTTATATTAGGGGTTAAAGTATGAAATTGCCGATTTGTACTGAAAATCTATATTGTTTATTTTTTAAATTTTTAACAAATTTATTTAATCAAAATAGTTGCCATTATTATCTATACATTGCTGCCATCTAATGGGAAGGTCATTAATGCCTTTGCGATAGAATTCCGACGATCTAGACTGCACAAACTGTGTGAAAGCATTTTGTACTGCCTCCTGGGAAGAAAACTTCTTGTCACGTAGATAATTGTCCAAATCACGAAAAAAATGGTAGTCCGTTGGAGCAAGGTCTGGTGAATACGGAGGATGACGAATGGTTTCTAACTGCAGTTCCTGAAGGGTCAAAATGGTTTCTCGTGCTGTGTGAGGTCTCGCGTTGTCGTGGAGCAATAATGGTGAAGATCGATTCATGAGTCGGGGCTGTTTTACTGCTAGTTTTGTCAACATGGTTCGGAGTTCGGCACAATAGACATCTGCCGTTATTGCTTGACCAGATCGGAGAAAACTATAGTGAATAACACCATGCTGAGACCACCAAACAGTTACCATTACCTTTTTATTGGTAAGTTTTGCTTTAGGACACTGTTGTGGCATTTGACCTGGGGTCAGCCATTGCATTTTTCTTTTCCGGTTATCATAAAGAATCCACTTTTCATCACATGTTACAATTCGATCCAATATTCCTTCATTTCTGTACCGGTTCAACAAGGCAACACAAGTTTCAACACGCGTTTCTTTCTGCAGATCAGTCAAATCATGAGGCACCCATTTTTCGTATTTTTTTATTTTATTGATTTGACGCAAGTGAGTCAATATTGTGGGTAAGGTAACGTTAAACCATGCCGCTAATTCCTGGGTACTTTGACTAGGATCGGCTTCCACTATCTCTCTTAATTCATCGTTATTTACCTGTGTGGGCGGTCTTCCTCGTGGCTCGTTCTTTAAGTCGAAATTTCCATCACGAAAGCGTTTAAACCAAAATCGCACGGTGCGTTCATTAGTAGACCCCTCTCCAAACGCAGCATTGATATTGCGGGCTGTTTCTGCCGCGTTAGTTCCGCGTCGGAACTCGTATTCAAAAATAACTCGAATTTTCGCAGTATCCATCTTTCTTGTCTAAATTGAATAACAAAAACAATTGAAAGTCGATATTCAAATGTTTTACATTTTTTAAAAAAAGAACATCATAGAAACCATTTAAAAAAAGTTTCATTCGAAAACCTCAAACCATGAAGATTCTATGTCAATTCAAAGAACCTATTGCAATAAAACGGCAATTTCATACTTTAACCCCTATTATTTTGCATTTCCTATGCTATCTTATATGACAAATTTTAATATACAATATTATAAAAAATCAATTCGCTTTAAAAATGTTTCAGGGTATACTTATATCATAACGTAATGTATTACATTCTGATGTGTATATTAAGTGTATTGATTCAAAATATTTTGTCATTGTATATTGTCTAGTCTCTGGTTATATTTTTTCCCCACAAACAAACACAATCTGATTATTGTAACGATTAGAGTATAACAATAACTTTGGTAATAAATGGCTAAATAAATAGCGAGAATAAATGCGTGCTCACGTCTAATAATATGTTCATATTTATCAAACATGCTTTTTCGCCGTGTTCTTTCTCATGAATTTATACTACGAGTATTATATAAATTATAACTTTTACCGTATTTTGATATGAAAAATCATACGCTTTGATTGCTCACTAGTTATTTAAATAATCAAAGTAATATAGTCCTTAAAGTATTATTCCTTAAATAATTTTATCATAGTAAATAGCTGCTTAGTTTCATCTGTTTCATAGAAATAAAACTAACTTTATACTGATTAAATAACGTGCATTATGGAAGTAGTTAGGAGATATTTAGTTCTTACACTTCCGCGCACATTACACATCAGAATAAAACACTTTTTTACGGATTATTGCGCATGTATTATTTTATTTTATATTTAATCCTGATAAATATAAAATAAAATAATACATGCGCAATAATCCGTAAAAAAGTGTTTTATTCTGATAGTTATGAGATGGTAAATTATGTATTTGACTATCACTACAGTATTAGTTTGCGATTTCTAATTATTTAATAAAATATTTACATATAAATAATGACTAATTATTAGCGTTTATTATTTGAACTCACCATTAATTAATTTACAAACACGTGCGTATAAACTTAGTTTCGGGATTGCTGTATGCCCTTTTCAATTCGTATGACCTCTTTAAAACAGTTATGAAACGTTAGTTCTGTGTTTGTCCAAATTTAATTATTCCATTTGAAAATAAGGATATTTAATGTAAACAAAATAAGTATAAATAATCACTCATTGCTATACATTATAATCGTGGTGTTAAAGATGTTGGTAATTCTTACTTTTCCTGAAGTGAACAATTTTAAAAATAATGTTTGTTACTTTTTAACAATCTTATATTACAATTGGTGTTTAAAACAACAATCTAAAAAGAACTTTATCTCCACATATCTATATTAACAGCGCGTGTTTTTAATCAAAGTTCATGGACTGACATATCACATTAAGTTAAAATTAATGACATTTCAAAAAGTTTTATTATATTTAAGTATATGTAAGTTATTCGTTCGAATGATGAGAATATTTAATCGATCTAAATCCTTCGTAAATAGTTTACCAGATTTGAATGGAGAATCTAGTGATTAAATAACATGTCGGCTTAAGTTTTCATCAAATTCTCTAATTCGAATTCGATTCGAAAATTTGATAAATTGAGAATCTGGTGAATCTCATTTATGGTAAATTCTCATTTTACTAATGGTCGTTATTTCAAGTGCATAAAAGTTTTGTTAGAAAGTAAACAGTACCTAACTTTTATACGTTTTTTAAGATTTATGTCTCATAGATTTTATGTAACTGTTTTTTCGGAAGTTATCATTCACGTAACAACGAAACAGCTTTTCTGTACATTTAAAGTGCAAAGCAAGGTTATATCTACGGAGTTTTGGGTAGTCATATAATTTTGTGTTAATGCAAGACATTTTTATTAATACAAGTATTTATAATTTTCGTTTTTAGCGCTAAAAACAAAAATAAGTGAATAAATTGTTCGAAATTATGGCGTGCTGTTTGATGCTCTTATTTTTTCGTTGTTATTAACACTTCTTAGTGTCAAGAGTTAAACCCTTTGAAAGTTTGACGGCTGGTTTAAGCATTTGTTTGTGTGATCAATGAGCATAAGTATTTATTTTAGAGTCGTTATATGTTATTAACTAAGGTATTTACTTAATCTGTCGGTTTTTAGTATCGATCGTACGAACTCTCTTTATTTGTTACTACATAATTTGAACTTATTTTTGTATCTATCAAAGTGTTTTATTCTCTGATGAAGGTAGTATATTTTAAACGTATGTTTAAGAGTATGTGACCAAATATTATATTGTAGTATAGTTTATTTAATGTTAGGAAAACTTCAACGTCTATTGTACGGACTGCTGGTTGTGAGCCGTTCTTGAACCTTATAATGAATAAAGAGTTGTAAAAGTGTTAAATTTTGTATTTTCATATTAAAATGTATGAAATATATATTTGATTTGTTATTTAATTGTATTAGAATAAGCATAAACAACACACAGATTGGTGACCTATCCGATTACTGGCTTTAAAACGTAGTAATTACATACTATTTGACTGGGCTATCGGACCTATCGGATCAAACTGAGTTAACTTTTTGAGATGATATCGCGTTTTATTTGATATTCCTTAAGGAACAGCTGAAGATGTGTGATTTCTTGCAATACTAGATATTTATATTTATAAACGCGATATATTAAATAATGAATTAAATATATATTTGAATTTTCAATGCTCTCTTATATGATACATTTTAAATATAAAATAATAGAATAAATTAACACAAGTTATTTTCAGATGGGACTTGTGAACCGATTACTTATAAGCTGATTCAATTTTTTTGAGTATTATCCTATAAAATATGTCATACCTATAAGATAGCATTGAAAATGCAAAAAAAAAATAAAAATTATAAATAAAATGTCTGTTTCATCTTAAACGATTTGTAAAATATTTGTTAACACTATATACTGGACTGAGTAAGTATAACAATAAAAAAGTATAACAGGTCTCTGAGAGAGTCTCTAGGTGGAAGGTAGGATATTTTGAGGGCAGCTGAGCTCTATAACGACAACTTCTAGGAACTGAAAATAACTTAAATAAATAAACTTAAAAAAATAACTAATACTCTTTCAGTATTAGTTAAAAACCTTATTTTTTATAGCATATGCCGCAGAACTGAGTCTACTTGACAAGGCTTCATTATGAGGGTCACATTGTATAAGTGAATTAAAAAAATGTGGTATTAATCAATTCAATTATTTCATTATCAAGTTTATCTGTAGGTCAACCTGCCTGACGAAAAATATAGTAAATTTTATGCACTATGTGTTCAATATGCAATGAGATAAGATAATCGTTTATTTCTCTTTGGTACATAGTTTCGTGTTATTGTTATAAATTATTTGCTTACATATTCTACCGTCACAATTGGCATGGAAATGATCCTAATAAAACTTGTATGTCAAATGTCATTTATGACGTTTCTCTGACTGAGACAATAGAATAACGACTAATGTGAATGGATGTATCGCCATAAACCACAAAATACTACCCGTAGATCACAAAACGGCATGGCAGCGTTTTCCGAGTATGGTTTTTTTACTGCAATCTCTAATCCGCTTGAATGAAGATTATGGGAGAACCCCCACCTTTTGGAAAGGGCTTCTGTCAAGCAGTGGACGTCTTCTCCAGGGAAATGTCGCACCAACTAGCACAACAGGTGCAGCGGGCCTTCTCTTCTTTTTGCGCTTGGGCCCTTCTGCCGTCCAGTGAGGCTTCTTGTGCCCCTCTTCGCCAGTTGTGGCCGTTCACGTCGAGAGGTCAGCCTTTTGGGCTGGCAAAGACTGTCCTGCCCGGTTGTTGACAGCGTCAGCCTTCACCTTCTTCCTATCCGCCGTGAGTAGCGGTCTAGTTGCGGGGACCCGCAACTCCACGAGTCTGGCGTTGACCAGTGTGCCAATCAACTTCAGAACATTCAACTATTTTTTTATTTATACTAAGGAAAATATTCTACGTATACTGCACCGCTGCAGTTATGTGAAACTCTCCTCCAACATATTCTCCCACCCGGCCTAGTGACCAATAAAAGATTGGAGGCATATAACCACTAAAAACCTTAATATGCAACCTCATACTGGGCCGATTTGCCACGTAAGCCCGCGGCAAATGGTCACGATGGGGGATGACCGGGTGCATTAGGGCATCCCCTCGTATAGGCAATACCATGCCATGCTGGTGACGGACCACCCATCCATCGCCAGCTGGCTTTGTCAGTTAAGTTTAGATAAATTTGAGACAACATCACATACATTGTTCTGAACCCAATTTAAGTAGCTAGAGCACTTGTGTTATGGAAATTAGAAACATCGACACCTTCCACGCATAAGGTCGTATCGAAAAATATACGATTATTTTTATGACTTTTACAAGCTGATATATATTTATTGCTTGAAACTTTGGACTTGCCTATCAGTAGCGGGTTATATATTATTTGGTAAATGTACTTATTGAAATAAATATCTTAATTTTGAAATTATAATATTATTAATATAAATACCCATTATGATATCAAATCGAATTTTGTATTAAAAAATGTTACGTTGGAGTACCTTTTGCGTTGGAGGTATCGACATATAAAAGTTCGTTTTTACATTGACTTGCCTGTGGATCGAATCCGGGCCCTCGGAATGGCGTCTAAATATGAAAAAAGGTATTTTAGTCTAAAACATCCTAAAATGTATTACTTCAAAAGATATTTTTTAATTTTATTTAACATTTTATTGTATTTTCATTTTAACATGACTATTTAATTTGACGATCGTTTTGTTCGAAGGGCATTGACACTATCATACAAAGCAAAGCGATCTCGGATTCGCGAGTTTTTATATATAACTCTATGAATGTAACTTATCTATAATCACTCAAATTTGAGTCCGACAGAATAAGTGAATCCGGTGTAAAGTTAGATGAAGTACGCAAATATAAATTCCTGGACACTTGGTTAAATGAAGACTGATACGTCTACTTCAGTGCTTCATTTCGCCCATTGTCATATATGGTTGTGAATTTTGGACTATTAAGGAAGATCTCCGAAAACGGATAGAGGCTTTTGAAATGTGGACTTATCAACGCATGTTCTCTATAAGCTGGACTCGAAAAGTCTCCAATGACGAAGTTTTGAGAACCGCAAGTTAATGCAAACCATCAAAACACGAAAAATTGCATACCTCGGTCACGTCTTTAAACAAAAGAGATTCGATTTGCCGTAATTAATAATGACGGGAAAAGTCGCGGAAGAACGTAGAGTTGGCTGTCGTAAAAAATCTTGGTTTCCCAAACTTTCGGGAATGGGAGTCACAAGTGCAGCTGAATTGATTCACCTCGCACAGGACAAGCAAGAGTTTTTCAAGCTGATGTCCAACCTTTGAGGAACATAAAGAAGCAGAATAACTTATCTATTTATAATATGTACATCCATCCGTACTTAAGTAACCATAATGCAAGCCTCACAGTGCATACTTTGGGATAGGTTAACAAGTGAACATTAAATAATAATTATTTATATTAATATCATATTGTAATTACCAAAATCCAAAACATTTTTAATACATTTAGGAAATAGTTTCTTGCATACTTTATAGCGTTTTGATTGAAGTAGATGGTTGGTTGAAATATATTATAAGTTAACCGAATTTCTGAAGCGGTATAACCAAAAACTATTACTTTTAACTTAAATTAAAACAATACATTTTCTATGAGGTTTGATCATGATAATACAATTTTTGAAAAATTCCAGGTATTAACATTAATTTCCCATTTATTTCCAAGTATTTATTATCAATTTTTACTTCCTACGTCACTGCGTTTTGTGGGAGGGGTGATAACGTGAACGTGAACAACGTATTAGTATGTAAAACTGGTTTACAAGACCACATCTCTGCGATACATAAACATGTAATCACGGATTCAACAAAGGCTATCTGAACGCGTCTTATCACAAATGTGCTTACACTGGACACCAATATTTTGTGATTAAAACGGCGGTGATCTATAATTATTTCAATAGTATTTGTGTACCTACTGGAATTGTGAAAATGTCACAGGGAAATAGAAAAGTCCAATCGTTGGTAACTTTTGCAGGTGAGTTATAATTTTTTTTAAAACAAAATTTACATTTATTCAGCATCAATTTTTTTTATTTATATTTTAAAATTACTGTTAATATAAGACAAGTTTAAAAAAAAAGTAGTTTGAAAGCTAGTGACAAAGTCTAGTGACTTTATATTAATTTGATATTTCCACGCAAAGTAAGTAGTTATTTTATAATTAAGTACATAAGTACTTATTTTATAAATAATAGAAAGTGTCGTACCTATTTATTCTATTTTTGCATTCAAAATGCAAAAAAAAATAAAAAAAATAAAATAAAATTTAAAATCTTACCTGCGGGCTCGGAGAAGTGGTTGTTTTTTACAGGCATATTTTAAATCTTATAGACAGTAGCAAAGTTGTTGAGAATTTATAGATTTATATAATTTATAAACATTCAATATTTAAAATAGCGTTATAATATATAATTATATCGATTTCAGTATGTTTAGCTTCTGCGACCACAGGTGTGATGCTATCTTGGACCACTCCTGCGTTACCTAAATTGAACGATAATGAGACTAATATTGAAACTACGAGAGTGAGTACCGCTTTTATTGTTTTATTAAAATATGTAATAACAAAAACACTAATAAATTATTGTTATTAAGGTCCGGTTACATACAACAGTATTAACTTTAAGAAGTGCCGAAACATAATAAGTTTCAGTGTAGGTTCAAATAAGTATTTTTATTTGAAATTAAAAAAAAAAACTAATTTTACTTTTTATTGTCTTAGTAAATTTCGTGATATTGATTAATTTTGTTTTAGTATATTCTCAGCACTATACAAAATAAGGGCGTCTGTTTTATAAAAAAATTGGCTATTCGATTTCATGGTTTCAGAGCTCTACAGGATGTTTAATTTTTCATTCACATTGCACGGTGTAAGACCAGACGCTTCGAACATTCAGAAAGCAAAAAAAACTGATAATATAACTTAACCTTATCTGTGTTATATTGTGGTCGACCATGGGTTGTGTAGCACAGTTATAATAATAGCTGATTATAATACAAGTTACCAAAAAGATATTTTTAATGAAAAGTTGGATAACATTTATTTCTATAAATTTTATTTTTGGATTTTAATTTAATCTACATCTTTTCTAACCAGTGACTGAGAAATTGCTTCAAAGAATTAAGTTACGGTGTTGCAATAAATATAGATATTACGAAACGGTTTTTTTTAAAATATTTCAATGTATTATCATTGAAATGGTGGACGAAACGAGTAACCTAGAAACAACCTAGGTACCTACCTATATATAACGAATGTTTTTTGCAATTGTAAAAAGAATATTACAAGATCAGTAGTCTTAAAATATCGTAAACTTATCAAGACTTTTAGCATTACTAATTTTGGTAGACAATGTTGCTGTTGATTGTATTTTATCATACTTCGGGTGTATATCTTATTGTTTGTTTTTTTTTTTAATTAGGGTTTCAATTGGTCTTGATAACAACTTGAATGGATAAGGAATATAATGTTCCTTCAGTAAAGATATCAATAACATCCTGGGTTCTTGCTTTTTGCTTATTTTATTGTTTGTTCAACGATTTATCGTTGACACCCAATTAGTGTCCTTTTGAAGTTAACTTATTAATAACTAATTATAATGTTGACACGACTTAAATGGATGTTTAACATAATAATATGATATTTAACTATGATTTAAAGTGAGTATTTTTTTTATTATATTTTATGTTATTTAAGAAAGAGATATTTCTAAGTTTTTATATACAAAATCTTTATTTAAAAAAAAAATCAAAAAGAAATTTAATTGTACGAACTTAGTATGTGTAAACTATTGCAGCTGTAGGTACAGTATTTGGTCATTCAGTCAAGGATACACAAGATTGTAGCGATTTTGATAAGATTACATAATATTGCGTAATGTTATAAATCTAAAATAAATTTATGTAATCGATGTATTTATGCCGATAATATTTTGGCTATTTTAATATAGTTGACACCAGATATAAAGACATTGAAGGGACGCTCTAAACTCAGTCGCTATATCCGGTAGTTGTTATAAGCAATATGTCAAAATACTTAGATACATAAGTACATCTTATTTGAATTTTTAATATGTTAATGTTAAGTTGTATTGTTTTTTTAATATTTAAGCATAAAGCTAAAGATATTACTAGAAAAAAATCTACATGTCACACGGGACAAGACATCCCGTCGCTTTTCGGGCGAGTATTCTTCGAATTGAGCTACCAGGACCTTGACAGACCGAGAGACTAGACTTATGGTACTACAAGTCAAAATATATCTGTTTTAATTAATATTAATATTTTGTTTTGCTGGAACAATTGGGATGATGATTGAATTTTAATTTTCACATCTCGTCATAATATATTAAAATACCGTAGAAAAAGATACAATCCTGTGAAATCAGAATTAAAATCGGATTAGAAATACATTAGATACAAGCATTTTAAGTT
Source organism: Calamotropha paludella (assembly GCA_927399485.1). Lineage (NCBI taxonomy): Eukaryota > Metazoa > Arthropoda > Insecta > Lepidoptera > Crambidae > Calamotropha > Calamotropha paludella. The sequence continues at coordinate 19,386,844 of OV656812.1, forward strand.
GTTCATTTGGAAGCGATTAGACGGCGACATCCGACATCAACAGTGACGCCACTGTTTAGTACGGCCATATGAACTCCATGTAAATTTCCGTTTTGCTAGAGGGAGATGGAGCAAAATATTCAATACCTTATATCTTGCTTGTTTTTTAAGTTATTCGAAAACCGATTTTTTCTGTCTGTTTATTATAGAAATGAGCTTCTATAAAAGCAAAAAAAAATTTTTGTCATCTAGCCTATTACGCCGGATGGTCGTTATAGCCAATAAATTTCGTGAAAGTTGGTCGTTTTTAGCGATATGTCGCTTTATCCGATGTCGTTATAGGCGATATGTTTATATAAGAGTTAATAAAGGGATTCGGCCGGTACCATGCCATTAAGTGGTATTAAACGATCCGTCGTTTAAAGCGATGTCGTTATAATCGGTTTTAACTGTATAAACCAAAGACTATTATCGATAATAAATAGTAATAATATTAATTAAAACTTTTAGTGGCTGTTCAATGATAAGGCCCGTTTTACTTTTCTCTCTATTCTTTAATTTTATCTTCTATTTGTTTTGTCCTAAAGATGGTCTGTATGTTAGAAATAATATGCAAATAACGGGAGTTATTAAGCATGATAAATAAATAAGCTAATGAATAATATTTTAGGACCAATTATCATGGGTGGCTGCGATTGGATCCCCTGGTTTCATGGCCGGCAGCCTGGCGTCCAGGTTCATATCCGATAGATTTGGCAGACGAGCAACTATCCTGGCGAGCGCCTTCCCTATAACGATCGGAACAGTAAGTAAAATTGCGTGTTAAAACAGTTAATTGAAGGGTTTGTTTTACTTTTTACTTATACTTTAAAATACAAAAAAAAAACAAGCGTAATGTGGCACGTCAGGATATCGAAATATATAAAAGGCTTTCTTCTAAGTGACTGACTGACAGACAGGCAACGCAAATGTTCTACCCCATAGGGCGTGAAATAGGGGATAAAGTGTTCTATGGAAATCTATTATTTTTAATATTTTATATTAAAATATGGACATGGACATGCGTGTTTTAACAAAAATTACCCTTACGACGGTAAAAATGGGTTGAAACTCTGTATCATTTTGGCATCATTTTTGAAGTTGGGAGCGTAAAATTAAGTATTGATATAAAAATTAAAGTTAATATATGTGTATTTAATCGTTTCTTGAAATACTACCATATATAATGTCCGTCATTTTTAAGTATGAAACTTGATACAGCGCAGGATAAGTGGTGCTGCGCTTTAGGAAAGTGCCCTTTAAAGTTTATAAACTAGTGTATGAAAAGTTCATATATTATTAAGCGACAAGCATGAATTTAAGTATATAGGCTTTTGATAAAAATAAACATATATGTACTTCGTCATTTCTAGAAATACTAGTTGGAGTTAGCTAGACGCGCTGTTATCGGGTTCCCTGATTTTCTTTTTTTTGTCGAAAATAAATAAAACAGGTTGTCATTTGTTTGGGTAGAACAAGATCTGTAAAGTTCATAAGTAGCATAATAAAGACGCTGATGATATTACACTTATAGATTAGAAGCTATACACTCTTTGAATAAAATGGTATTTATTACAAGTGCGTAAGTTAGGTTCAAACGTTAAAATAACTGTACCATAGACGTAGCCTTGATAGGCGCTCTATAATACTCCCACCTTTTTGAGCGCCATAGAAAATCTGTGACGTTTAGAGACTTCCAAATGTATTTCCTTTGCGTCCGACTCTTCCATCTAAAAATGTTGCCGGTTTGACAACTGTTTAGTAGAATTCCCTGTCAAAAATCGCTGTGATATGTGGGCATTGGCCACAGACAGCATTTACATATATCTCAAAAAAGTTAAGTGTTAACATATTGATCTTTGTAAGAACCTAATATAAAGTCCAGGAATTTTCTTAATATTTAGGCACTTATGATAAATACAAAGAAAATCATACTATTTTGTTCTAACTTAGTAAAATAAAAAAAAAACAGCTGGATATAGTCTCGGTGAAATACTTGTAATAGTAATCCTTCATATGTTGGTAGTGCTGATATTTTTCCTTATGCTGTAGAGTTTTTAAACCTTATTTACTGTTTAAACACGTCACTTCAAATAAACTTTATTTGGGTGAAGTTATCAATAACATGGAGAACACTATACTTAACCAATTTAAATATAAACGGTCATAGGAAAAACTTGTAATTATTAATATTGAAGTAAGAATTGTTTCAAGAAGAGGTAAATTCCAATTTACATTATTTGTGCATTGATATTTGGTCACACGAACAGATTTTTGTAATTTTAATGTAAGTTAATACTAAAGTAATCTTCGCCTATGTATATAAATTAGCTGACCCAGCCACGCGTTGCTGTGGCAGTAATATTATTTTTCTCAAATAAAAGATTTTTTCTAAAATAAAAGTAGCCTAAGTTACTCCTTATTACATCAGCTACCTGCCTGTTAGCCAGAACAAACAGACAGACAGACAGACAAAAATTGTAAAACATGTAATTTTGGTGTATGTACCATATACCTATATATTCATATGCATGTAGTGAAAAAAGGTTATTTCAATATTACAAACAGACACTCCAATTTTATTTATATGTATAGATATATCATTAATTTTAAAGAAAAATGCGTTCAAATACTTACAAGTGACTAATGTAATAATTATCTCTTCATTATCTCGACAAACGAACTCAAAAACATACGAAGGTTAAACACTCACCAAACCGCTTCGCATTGTTGCATCATCTTTAACACTTCACATGGCGGTATGTATTTGCATTGGCGTATTTATCTAGTTTGGCAAAGCTTTGATACATAGGCAAATATCACAAACTACACGACTATAAATGGTAACCAATGCTCAATAAGACAAATGTAATTGCAAATGTTGGCTTATTCACAAATGACTTATTGCCGACGACGACGGCGGATCTGCTTTAAGTTGCTAGTACATGCTTTAATACTATAGGGGCACAATTCGAAAAACATGATTGTTTGAAAAATGCCTTTAAAGATTTTTGAGCCCCTGTATTGTGACAAAATCGGTCATAAGTAAATTAAACTATTGAAAGCAAAATTATAAAACATCATAAGAGCATGTTCACTAAGCATGAAATATTTATCGCATATAAAATTTATCCTAGTACTAGTTTATTTTACCAATTTATTTATGACCGATTTTGTGACAATACAGGGGCTCAAAAATCTTTAAAGGTGTTTTTCCAACAATCATGTTCTTCGAATTATGCCCCTATAGTATTAAAGCTGCGATATTATGTATTTGCATACTTGGTACCACTAATTGCTTATAAAACACAAAGTAAGTAAATAATCATGTAAGGCAAGACGCTGGTGGACGTTTGCTTTTCATTCGAATAGAAATAAGTAATACAAAAAATATCCGAGCGAGTGCTCTGACCGCTGGGTTACCGAGAAGCTGGCAGACGCGTCGAAATTTTCAAACGTATTTTAACTTTTACGATGAGCTATTGTCTTATAGAAATATGGTATGGTAAAAATAAAAATGAAATACAGAAATATTATTATTATTTTGAAATATGCAATAACAATATTATTTCCAGAGAAACTAATAACAAAACGTTCATAGAGATATTGGCAGAAGTTTCAGGAAAATTTTATAACTTATGTGGAATGACACTCAGAGACTTTGAATATTTATTATAAAAACATATCCTCTTATTAAAGACTCCTTTTTGTTCTTCAGTTGTACCACTGTAATTGAATCATTACCCAAGTACATTTTTATTTAACTCCATGCATCTGAGATACGAGGACAAATATAATAGAATTTGTTTTGCGGTTTCCTATAACTATGCATTTGATAAAGCTCAATAAATTTCAGAAGTAATCAAACTATTGCTCCACTCCATATTAGGATACGTCCACACAGGTCGAAAGCCCGTGCGCTACTACCGCTTAGGACCAAGTATGGACACATGACACAAACATTTGGCTAGTTGGCCGCCTTTGATGTGCGACGGAAAACCAACTCGCGATGGAAGCAACATTTGGCATATATTAAGTTTGCCAAATTATACCAAATTGGCAAATGTGTGTGTCTACACATGGATGACATTTGACAAATAAGGCAAAAATTTGCATACCTACCGCCATGTGAAGTGCCAGCATAAGATATTGACATAATTCTGGATATTATGTGAATGAGAAAACTCTTAAAATGTGTAATTATAAACTGTTTGACATGAATGAATATACTTTATTCTAGATATACCAGAATTATTATAAAAAAAGAACAATACAGTAAATGGTACGACCGGCGATCTTATCGCTTTTCCTAGAAACCGTAGGAAGACTGGATAGTAACAAAAATAAATGGGCAGCTCTAAGCCGTCTTACTAAGCAGACAGAAAATATATACTTAGTATAAATATAAACATAATATACTTAATTTACCTACATAAAATGTAAATGTAGTTAACTTATGTATATACATAAGTTATACTTAAATAACATTTATATACAAGCATTCGTCTACAGACAACATTTATATAATTATACATATTCAATATGCAAATAAACATTATATATTAACAAAAATGAAGGTGGTGAGGAAATTGGAATATAATTAAAATAATAAATAAGTAATAATAGCTAAAACACCAATGACAAGTTCTAACAGGAAAATCTATAATGTACATATATCATTAATTATATCATATTGAAATGTTAGATTCCAAGAACTGGGGAAGTATGTACAGTAGGGTGGAGTGAAAAATTTTTTTTCTGAATTTTATATTTCCTGGTTTCTCAAACAGTGATCCATCGTAATGGAAATGTTCATGCAAAATATCAGCTTTCTAACTCAATATCTTGAGGTGGCGCATTAGGTATGAAGATAGAAAAGTAAGAAAAAAAAAGAGTTACAAATACACATTTATTACTGACAATAATACTCTATATTCTACTGAATTTATACTTAAAACTACTAGTACAATGAATAGCTATAATAAATAACCATAAAAATAACATTTTAATGTTCAGTACCAGTAGTCCCAGTGTCTTCTTTTAGACGGAAATACTGAGATTTGGTGTCAAAAATAGGTATTTCTTACCTGGATTTTATTCTAGTACGAATGAAACCATCTCTAGCATCGGGTCCACAAACAGACGCCGAAGCCTCAGTTACAAGTTTGACACACCTTTTGACTGCTTGAGTGTGGCAAGGGTATTTCTCATTCTTCTCAATATCAAACAATTTACCTCCAGATGCAATTTTTTCAGTAATTTCCGAGTCGCTATATTTCATTGTTACAGGAGGTTCCGATATCTTCTCTTCGCCCATTCTATCAAATCATAATATTTTGTCGCATCTATTTTTAGCTCTGGTAACTGGAATTCACGAACTTTCTTGCCTTTGGACTCTTTTCTTGCCTTTAAAACTCTCCGAAGAGCCAGCTCTCGTACTTGTTGATTATCATCTTGTAACATAGCCAGCAATAGATTTTCTGGGTGCATGAAGAAAGCATTTCTTTGGATAGTATTTAAGACAACACTTTTAAGTCATCTCGCAAATACATACTACTTTTATTTTTTTTGACAATATTAAAGATGAATCGGGCTCAAGAGGATTTTGACTTGATATCAATTTGGTGCGTAAACTTTCATGGTGAAAGTGGCTAGTTCTTTCAAATTATTTGTCGGTTTAGCTGTGCCAATATACAAGCGAAGAATCCTGTTGGCACAAGTTAACCATCGAGAATGGACTAGTTTTCCTGGGTCTTTGTTAGCTAAGATTGGTGGAACTGTACCAGAAGAAATAGCAGAACATATCCGATAAAGGTATTTTTGATCGGTGCTCAACAAATCAATATTCTATGATTGAGATATGTTCTTCAACTATAATCTTCCTTTGGGATATATTATTAGCCTTAGTTATAGGCAAAGTTTTGTCCTTACGACCATCAAAATAAATAGCCGTTCAAGGTTCGTGTTTTTCTATAGATTGCAATTCTGATGATGTACTTGGAGTGACGTTACATTTTGCAGCTAACTCTTCATATTTTCGCTTCCTAATTTCACGAGCGAGATTTCAAACGAGTTGTCACCTTATCCACAGAACCAATATACATTTTGCGCTCATTTCGTTGATCTTTTAAGAAGTTTTTCTTAGCAACGGGTACTTTAGTCACACATTTGCATAGTTCTCGGGATACACATTTACATGTTGCGTTATCAAACAACTTATTTATTGAGTCATCGTAGAATATCTGCTTTTTGGAGTCATTACGTAATTTTTTCACATTCTTGTACTTTTGAAAATATAAAATCAGCCTAGAGACGACTTGTTGATGGGTAATTGTAGGGATAGTTGCTTTACTCCAGATTGCTTCAATATCGGAAGCAATCATCCTTACTAATATTATAAATGGGAAAGTGAGTTTGTTTGTTTGTTTGTTTGTTCCGCTTTCACGCCGTAACTACTGCACCAATTGCTTTGAAATTTTGCAGATGTAAAGATAAAAGTCCGGATTAAATAATAGGGTACTTTTTATCCTGGAAAAAAATGATATTCCCGAGGAAAAACAAAAATATTGTTTGCTTGATGGATGGATTGTAGATGGCGCTGTGTGTCGTTTAAAACAAGGTAAAATATTGCAAACGATATGATGATGAATCCCCGTAAATGAGGAATTCCCGAGGGATGACGTACAATTGGTTTTATCGTCTAAACGGTTTTTTTTTACATCTACTTATATGTTGCAAACGAATATGAACATGTAAATTATGAAGCTAAATGATACGAAAATGAATCCTCGAAAATGAGGAATTCTCGAGGGATGACGTACAATTTTTTTTATCGTCTAAATTGTTTTTTTTTACATCTACTTATCCTGAAATCACTAAAGTCAACGAATTACTAATTGGTATAAGTATTAGTTACGTTATTTAGTTCTTGAGGTATGCGATAGATGGCGCTGGGTGTTTTTTAAAGCATGGTAACGATGTGTTTTTTAAAATAAATAAGAAGTGGAATGATAGCTTACGCCATTTAGTTCTTGAGGTAAGCGATAGATGGCGCTGGGTGTCCAAAATCTGCATGTTTTTGCTCCACAAGGGAAAACATATAATATAGTGTACCATTCAGTTTTGGTTTAACAACTAATAGTATCCAGCGTTACATCGTGCTTCTTAGATTTTTCCGTCGGAATGAGAAGTTTTCTTATAGTTGTGCTTTATACCGCAATATAACCGAATTCCACGCGGGCGAAGCCGCGGGCGGAAAGCTAGTTTTACATAAGTCTTTGATTGAAGGGTCCTTTCCATTATTCAACTCTAACATTTCGTTTCTAATCCATAAGTAGTGTTTAATCACATCAAAATATGTAGGTAACATGTTATCACTGAATTAGATTGGATCACCAAATATAGGACACCGGAAATCTTTACGCGTTTTAGGCATTTTTTATGAAAATTTACTTAACGTTGGCACTATTTTAAAACCATATATTAAAGTTTCATAAGAAAATACTATATTTGTGTTTCGAGATCACACTTAGACGAAGTTAAAAACAGTATATTTGTAAGCAAATAATCTAAGAATAACTCTTTTTTGAGGTTAGGCTTAAAAGTAAAAATATTAGTTTTTTTGAAACTATTATCTCAATGCGCCACCTGAAAATAAAGTCATAGACCTTTGATTTTTTGCATGAATAAAGTTTTTACATATGGTCACCAATTAATAATACAGGAGATTTGAAAAGAGCAAAAAAGTTTTTTTTTTATGTGTTTCACTCCACCCTAATGTACAGTACATGCCCCCATTAAGCTTGCAGAAAATCTAGTTAATTAACTCACCCATTATATGTACGCTTATGTAGAGTCCGTGCGTCACATTCACGTGTGAGTGCGTCACACCCACTTTACCAGATACAGATAAGAAAGTACAAAGATAAGTGGGTACTTACACTCTGTTCAAAGTACGAGCTTTTCTATTCCCAGTCGTTCGACATTCGAAACTTTAAAAAACTCAATAATACACCGATATCTTTAAGGTTAGAGCGCCGTAATGAACTAACGACGACGTTTATATCTTATAGAATACTAGCTGACCCGGTTACGCGTTGCTATGGTAACTCGTTGCTATGGTTACGTTAATTGATGCAATGGAAAAAGAGCGGACAGACAAACGCACAAACAACAAATTTGTGTTTTTAGAGTATATACTAGCTGACCCGGTAACGCGTTGCTATGGTAACGTTAATTGATACAATGGAAAAAGAGCGGACAGACAAACACACAAACAACAAATTTGTGTTCTTTGAGTATATACTAGCTGACCCGGTAACGCGTTGCTATGGTAACGTTAATTGATACAATGGAAAAAGAGCGGACAGACAAACACACAAACAACAAATTTGTGTTTCTGTGTATTAATATGTTGGCTCCTTGGTCCTGACTTCAGAAATAACCCCTTAAAACGATGTAAACGATTGCCTGCGACCGCAATTACACACCCAAAAAGAGTTACATACCACTTTTGGTAGTATTGCGATTCTTAAGGTGCCAGGTGTTTAAAAAATTGGTACCCCTGGGCCATGTTAAAAGCTCAAAACAGTATTGTTGTGTGAGTGATTATTTACGAATGCAGCAAATAAGTTTCAGGCCATGTTGAGACTTGCAACATTCCAAGATGTTGCAAGCGAGTATTGATCGCTTTATCTTCAGTCAGCATATCCTGCAATGTTGCATAAAACGCAGTTTTTAATAGGTTATTATATGTTTGACGTTTCGATAAGGAGGCGTGGCTCGGAAAATATATATAATTCACGCTATCTTTCCGATAAAGATTTATTATGATATTCTTACACATCAGAATGAGACAGCTAAAAGATGGATGACCCCAATCGTGACATTCTGTGTCTTTTGGTATCAATATGACACTTATTACAAATGAATACAGACGATTTAATTAAAATATGTGCTGCGGGTGGAGACGTTTTGATAAAACAACTATCTATGCGTCACATTACGACGTTTGTTTAAGAAAAATATGCAGCACAATATGATGAAATATTTAATAAACACATTTAGGATTCTAGTATACTATTTTCATATCAAATAGTTTTTGGAAAACAACTTAAGTAAATAACTATAATTAAATAAATAATTTTGAATACTTTGTTAATTTGTTTAAAAGATAGCAAATAGAAGCGAATTTTAAAGTGTTACTATATTGATTTAGCATTGTTTTAGTTATTATAATTACATTTCCAAAAACATGGGCAGTTTTTGTATAAATATAATCAAAATTGCTCCAGGAATATACTAGAGACCGAAATAAACCGTGTCTGGCTTAATTTATCCAATACTTTTTTTTGAAGTAAAATTTCTTTAGCATCGCTGTGATTTGAAAATTTGATGACATTAAAACGAGCGAACCGAAGTGAAATTCTCGTAGACAGTTTTTCTGAAGTTTTTCTATAAAATTTATAATTAAAATGTTTAATGATCTGCATCTAGTTGAAAGCAGAAAGCATCATCATCATTTTAATCACCTTTAGCAAGTCTCGTGTCCGCGTCTGTTTTAAGACCAAACTTTTAGCTTAGTTTTTGATACATAATAAGGGCTACGCTCGTCTTCAATTTTGAGATAGTAAGGACTAATAAATGAAGGACAAGTGATACACTTAATAAAAATATAAAGTTTATTTTTTATAATAAATAATAACAGTTGATTGCTGTTAGGTTGGTGTAGAAGGCCTCAGTTCAATGTAAACGGCATGAAATTTACAATAAATTAATCAGATTATTTTGTTACTACACATTGGTTACTTTTTACAAATTATCTAATTTAGTATTAGACTAGTTTATTTGGTACTTATCTACATATGAGGAGGCCGCCTCTACGAGCCTTGATGTAGATAACGGACGGGGCGCGCATCCGGGCGCTCGCCCTAGACCTGTACTTACTTGTTGATTGTAATCGCAAGAAATTTTTGTATTTCGTTCTACAGATTTTCGTCTCACAGTACAACATCCGCGCCCCCTTGTTGCTTTTTATATCATTAGCGTGGTATGCCACTTCTAAAATTTTTTATCAAAAATTTGATACAATCTTTGATGAAGTTTACAACCAAGTTCTTTAACGGATTCCGATGCCACTTATCCAATAAATCAGTCCAGGTTTGCTTTACATCACCGATAATTATTACATATACAGGGAATGGTACTTATTTTAGTTTTTCTATGTAGTCTGTGTTTTGGTCTGTCTGTTGTAACTTGCGGCTATTTATTTTGATTTATTTAGAAAACAGACATACAAGAGAGGGGGAGTAGGACATTGCCATCTCAATGTACGGCGTACCACAACTATGTGCTGATACTGATTGACGGCTGCTATCAACTGCAAATCTAGCCGGGGCCAAGTTTATAGAGATCCTAAAGACTAGGTTATTAAATGTAAGAATCGAGAACTCTTTGCATGAGTCTCTGTTTCTTGACAAATACAATTTAGGGGTCTTCAAGTCACGAGTGAATAGGTATCTTCTAGGCAAGCGAGTCACATCCTAGCTCGCATCGACACTTACCATCAGGCGAGATAGTGGTCAAGCGCATGCCTATTTTCTATAAAAAAATAAAATAATGGTAAACTATACTAGTAGCATGATAGATTGATAAACTTACTAACTTTACTCTGCAATTTTCTTGTATCTAATATTTATGGTTAAGTTATTAGTCAATTATGTAGCTATTAAAATATCAATATATGTTTAAAAATATATGTAAATAAAATTATATACATGTATACGATTTTAAATAATCACTTTTGATACTTCATTGCTACTATAAAAACTGTAATTAAATGTAACATTAATTATACTTTGTCCAATGTAGGATGATACTCTTGACAATTGACACCTATATAGAGGGTATAAAGTTGCTATTGCAATGTCACAACATAAGGAAACATAAGGAAACAAACGCAACCTTAGTACGTAGCAATAAGGAAGTGACACCTGTCAAAAGTATCATCCTGCATTGGACAAAGTATAACCTAGATCATAATTTATACTTCAAAGTGCCATATATGCTGTTTTCTAGGTATTCGTCGTGAGTACTTCCAGCGTATGGCTACTTTACCTGACAAGATTCCTGTGGGGCATCGGGACCGGTATGATTGTCACAGTAAGATATTGATATACCTACCTCCTAAATAATCTACATATACATATTAAATATTTCTGTGTCGTTCATAACATTGTTTTGCTATACAAGGTGAAAAGAAATATGGAAATCTGTAACCGATAGGTTTCTTAAGTTTATTTCTACCTTTGATGGATTTCATCAATATTTCTTTGTTTTGTTAAAGTGCTTTATATAGGCACAGTCAACCAATTTGTTACTGGGCTATTTTAGAACCTTCTCACAATTTATCAATCAATTGTAGCATCTAACTTATCAGCCACTTCACACGTCGTAATCCTCTAGCTGTTAAAGTGATACGGTTATATGGTGGCCTAGGAATCAAAGTACAGCTGCTTTCTACGTCATAGCGACCGATATGTAGAACGGTACAGGTAATCTGAAAATATAAAAAACTGTATCTTTTTTTGTTCTCAGAATTAATAATAATAAACTCACTCTTTAATACTCGTCACTCAAGATATTTTGAGATCTTTCGATCAAGTTAGAGACATTTTGTTCCTCTTATAGAAGTACTCTTTTTTATTTATTTATAAACACCTTTTTTCATTATCCTTTCTCAAATTGTACCTATTCCTCACTTGTTACTCTTTTCCTATTATTTTTTAGTTAAAGATTTTATGTCGTCTTTTTTGAATTTTGTCTTTTTTCCTTGTGATAAATTAAGAACAACTTACACCTATTATTTAGTACCAAGCTTTACTATGGATACTTAATAACGAATAGAACACGTAAATAAGTATTTAGAAGGGACCCTATAGCAATGCTTAATTTCTAATATTATAAAGTCACTTAGCATACCCAGTAAGCATAATAAGAATCATATCATATATATACACCATTTAGCCCAGTCAAATTAAGCACTGTAAGGCTTGGGTTAGGAGTATTAATAAGTAATTTTTATAACACCCATGACCCAAGTAAAAAGGGTCGTATTGAACATAAAATATCTGCCCCTTCCAGGATTCGAATCCGAGACTGTTTGGCTTCAATGGTAGGGTCACTCCCGTTCCACCAAGTCGGTCATAAAATCTTATCTTACTTATCAATATACATAAATTTTTATACATCGTAGATTAGGTAAGGTTACATTTTTTTCCTATATTTATGCTGGTTGGTAATGGATGGTCATTATTAAAATAGCTAAATTAAATTGTCTTTGAAGACAATAACCATTTTATGCTTATAAATAAATTAGAACGCCGTTTACTACAACTATGGCTTAAGCTTATCACACACAAAGTTATAATCATAATCGCTTTATTTAAGGCTAGCTTTCAATTGTTCTGAGTAGTCCTCTAATTATGTGCAGATGAATAGGATATCGACATTTTTTTACAGTAAAATTCACCACAACTTTAAATTGTTCAAATCGGTCGCTGTAATGTAATTCATTGGCTGTATTTATGGTATTTTGACAAAATAAATGGTGTTGGTGAAATGCACCAAAGTGGATAAAAATCTCAAAACTATTGAGAGCAGCTACAAAATGAGGTGAATATTTTACGTTTAAATGTTGGCTTTTAATGCAGGTGTCATCTATTTACCTCGCTGAGATATCTGATAAGGACATACGGGGCTCCCTTACAGTGAGCAGTCGATTTATGTTCAATTTGGGAAGTTTCCTGGTGATGGCCATCGGACCCTTCGTCACCTATGATACCCTCAATTATATGTTGCTGATTTTGCCCATTATGTTCTTCGCGGCTTGCTGGTTCATACCCGAAACTCCTTACTTCACGCTGAAAGTGGGCAATGTATACAAAGCAAAGAAAATTCTAAAGAAGCTAAGGATATACAAAGACGAAAAGGTTTGTTATATGCCAAACAATAAAAAAAAATACGTTATTTCTCTAAGATAAATCTGAAAATGATTGGTTTAGAATTTGGACCACAATAATTGATTAAGTACAAAATTTTTAACATTTATTTTTTAATTTTAAATAAACAGCTGTTTCTTAACAAATTTCCTACCATGACGTCTCAAGTACGTTTGTAGCAAGCGACAAAAGAACTCATTATTCCTTTTTTAAATTCTCATTACTGGATTTTTATTACAATTTTAGAATTCAATTCAATAGTCAAATCTAAACGACAATATAAATATTGTCTGATTATTAACTATCGTAACTAAAGTATTTTGTACATTGATGCACTGAGTCTCTATCTCTAAAAGATAAGATAGGAATCCCTTATAATAAATATTTAAAGATTTGAAGTTTAGTAAAATCCGTGCAGCTTGTTGTGTGTATTTCGATATGAGGGCGGATTATCAATTTCAACTTCCGGTGGCGATGGGCTTGACAGAATATTTTCCACTGCCGATGCCAGTGGCGACTAAAGTAGAGACTTAACTCGGAACTCAATTGAAAAAGAAAAGTGCTTTGAACGAATAATAGACACATAATAGAACCCAACACACTTGAATAAACTTTTAAAGATGACCTTTAATTGTAGATAATTATTGAAACAAATAAATCGAAACATTTAGAAACTAGAACTCAATATCTTTTAAATTATATAAAATAGAGTTTTTGTGCTATGACACCAACGCGCAAAATAGAACTACGCTAAATACACACAATTGTTTATTTAGAAATGTATTTTTTTATATATTCGGAAAACCATTAGTAAACCATACAACAGAAGTGTGAACCAGATCACATCAAAAGCCATAAATTGTATATGACTTGTCTTACTGGAATATAATATTGTTTATTAATAGATTTACATTTTATTTTTTAATTTGTATATTAATTTTTATAGGAGCTGGAAGAGGAGTTGGAGTCGATGCGGAAAGACGTTAAGAAGGAGACTTTGCGTTCAGGATCTCTGAAGGAACTCTTCACTGGAAGACAGTACCGAAAGGCAGTTATTGTGTGTCTTGGTATGTGAGTTCTGATGATATGATTAAAGGCGACCTTTTAATATATAGGAGTCCTGTTTAATTATCACGCAATGTAAAGCCTAATAACTAATTAAGTAAATATATAACATTTGTAGCAACTTTTAAATTTATAATTTTAAACAAAATCATAATTAATATTGTTGACGTGCCATCTACATATAAGCATTGATATTTTTGATAGAGCTAGATAGAGTATGCGGATTGTTTTCGAAAGCATGCTCTCAACTTCATGAAAGAGGTTAGGAGTTACCGCAATGTCGCCTAGATGGCGTTTTGAATATCATTGAGTTAATCAAGTTTAAAAATCGTATGAAATGTTTTGGTACATTTATTTTTTATTTTAATAATGGATGTAAAGAGATCATCTTCTAGGCTTTTATAGTTAATAATGTTACAAGTTTTTCTCTGAATCGTATATTTGTTAATACGCTAATAAACTTTTCATTAAATTACTGTGATTTAATATCGAATGACACAAATAGCGACGCAATAAAATATATGTTTATATATTTTATTTGTTTTGGTCAATAAAATATTAATTTCAAATTCTTTATTATCGGAATAATTACTAACATGTGGTTTATTACAAAAATATTGGTGGACAGAAATATTATTGAAACATTTTATTTTCAGGCATTAAAATTTCACAGATGCTCTCAGGCTCTATGCTAATTCAGCATTACCTAGGTCTTATCATGAAGGATAGTAAAATTGAAATGGAACTAGCTACAGCTTTTATTATCTTCGGTGGTGTGCGATTTATTTCAGGTCAGTATATACAAGTATTTTTTATTGTCTGGCGTCAAATTTTGTTTAAGATCTAAAATTTGACTTTGTATTATAAATGAAAAAAAAAACGGGAATGATATATACAATATCTAATGGTAATTTCGTATTTAGAAAATGTGAGGCGATTATTGATTATAGAACGCAAAGCAAAAAAGAATTGCTCTGCGTTTCAATTGCGTAAGAGCAATAAGAAGTTTCTGCTGATATTTATGTGTTCTTTATATTGTATCTGACAATAACAGCATATTTAGTTTAATGAAAACTATTTAAACATGTATCTGGCTGTTTCTGTCAAGAAATTCTCAAAATATAAGTTGTTCAAAAGCAATTCCATTCCATAGCCTATTCAATAATCTTGTAAAGAATTGTTTCGCAGCCATTGTATACGTATAAATGTTTTAATTCCCTTTTATATTTTCTAGGTATCGTTTCATCATTATTAGCCGACCGAGTTGGCCGTCGACCGCTTCTCATCTTGTCTTATCTGGGAACCGGCTTAGCTCTCTCTCTTTCCGGAGCTTATTTCTTCTGCCTCGAAGTCGTAAAGATCGACCAAGAAATTATCGCACCATATGGCATTGTGGCTTTTGTTGGAATAATTCTATCCGTCGTTTTATCAACTGTTGGCTTCAATTCTCTCATATACGTAATCCCAGCAGAAATGTTCCCGATGAACGTAAAATCAGTTGCCATGACGGCCCTCAACATCTTCGGGGGACTTTTCAATTTCGCGATCATAAAGTTGTATCAGCAATTAATAGGATTATTCGGACTTTTTGGAGTATTTACATTGTTCGCCGCAATTAGTTTTGCTGGAGGTATATTCTCATACTGTTTAGTGCCTGAGACGAAAGGAAAAAGTTTACGAGAGATATTAGTATCGTTACAAGGTACAGCGTATGATGAAGCAGCTGAAAATTTTAACGAAGATACCCCTCTAGCAGTAAGTCTTAACGAATCGAAGGCAGCAATGGAGTTGCACAGAAAGGAACAGAAAGAGTGTTAGATTTAATTTAAATTTAGTTGAAAAATTTTTTGGCAAGTTAATTATCGAATACTCACTAGCACAATAGATTGAAGTGATAAAGTATAATGTAGCGAAATGTAATGAAGGATCTCTGAATGGATGAAAGATAAATTTAATAATTATTATTAAGACAAGTATGCAAGTACATAATTTTATTATTTTCTTCTTTTGATTTTGTTTATTTAAATATTATAAAAAAATAAATGAAGGCGCCAAATTTGTTATATGGCAAGTAACTCACTTAATATAAAAATAAAATATTTATTAGAAACTACAAGAAATATGTCTTACATCGATGTGGTTCAGATTATAACTAACTAATACTAAAAGAATTCAATCTATATAATGTTTGAGTACTGAGAAAGCTAAACAAAACTATTACTTAATTACTATACAAACGTTCAAAGGACTCTGGAAAGTTTAGATGACTCGATACAATGCAAATGAAGTAATTAGTGAGTAAATAATAGATAACTTAACTTAAGAACATGGGAACGATAGATAACATGGTTTTAAGATAATTGAGTATGATAAACAAAAGAATAACATAGGAACAAATAAGTTTGGTCAACAAAAGATATGATTAATATATTAACATAATAGGGGTATACGCAAATCCACTCGATAATTATCATTTACATTATTCCTCCTAATTATCATTTATATGTTAATTTTTTTTATTGTATCAACCATTATCATGATCATCCATAGAATAACGATTAGTCTCATTAACCATTGAATTTTTTTGTCATATATAATTCTGTTTTTTTATAAATGCTCAAACAGCGCTCTTTACTAATTAGAATATAAATTATACTAATCCAAGTGAATATATAGTTATTAACAGGGTTCTGTCCAAGTTAATAACGAAGGAATAATCTTATTCAGGTTGGTGCATCACATAGTTGAAGTTTATCTGTATACAAATTAAATTATACGCGGCGATACTTGATATACCTAGTCTGTTGAAAACTTGACTTTGGATTTTTGTATGAGTGCTTTAGCTAATCTAACTATAAGGAACTACAAATCTTCATTGAAATCTTTAACTTACTAGATAACGAGTATCTACTGCATAAACTGAGACCTTAGTACGAGTTCACGCATTCGGTCATCGTTATCGAGCGCGTTACAGATTCCTATGAGGATTCGTAGTTCCTGATCGTTACCGCTAGGAGCGCTTATAAGAAAATCCATAGTAATATGTTACGCAAATGATATCGCAAACTAGCACTAAGGACTCTGGTATTAAGGTCTCGGATCGTTAGAAGTTTGCACTTCTAACATGAGAAAGATTTTTGTTGCTTTATACGTTCAACTGAGATCAATACACCACTTATACAATATTATGTTATTAAAAGCATTTAATTTTAGGCGTCATTAAACTGTAACAGTGTTGATAAATGTCGTCGGTCAAACCAATGTCTCCTTGGTATGACGATAGTCTCCGTTGACATTAGCAATGTGGAAAGAAGCTTCAAACTTGATTTAGTTTTTTAAATAAATCGAATAAATGTGAAAACTTTTGCGTATGTATAAAGCGCGGTTCCGAATCCCTTACGTTTTCTCATATCTAATTTAATCTTCTTCTTAATAGAATCAATCTATCCCAAAACGCCAAAAAATGTCAATATCAAATTTAGCATATAATGTAATAGGTTGGGGTCACTACAGGACAGTGGCAAAATTTCTGTGAGAAACGGAAAAGCCATATAATATATTATATATATAACATATAAAAAAAAAGTTGGGGAAAAAGTATCTTCGAATTTTATATGAAAATTCAAGACATTTTTTTTCAAAGTTAATTTACATTTAATTACAGTATATATGTGCTATTTTGTTCGTAGATTTTCTGACATCTTGTAGGTAGAGACATGATCATGTTACTGTAGAAATTTTGGAAATAGTTTTGGCAGTTCTCTTTTCACTGAGTGAGTCCTATTACAAAACGATGGTCACCTTGGCCAATGTCCCGCATTCAACTGCTATTGTTTTGATATCATTAATTCAAATTGCAGAAAGTTTCAAACTCTGACTATAAACCCTGGTCATCGCTATGGACCCACGTCCGATTATATCCCTTCGGTGATAACTAACAAGTGACATCTTGTTGCTCATTATATTAATTACGAATATAAGAACAACAATTACTCATTTCTACCTTTAAACTCGTTTGTTTTTGGAACGTACCAGCTTTCTGCCTTCCGGTTTAGAGCGAGAGTGACCTTATCGTTGGAGCCAAACGATCCTTGGTTCGTATCCCTGAAGAGGCAAACGTATATATAGATTACGAGTACTCATATTTGAGTCATGGGTATTGATATACGAGGCGTGTTTTTTAAGTAAGTACCGTTTTGAAATTAAAAAAGGACGTGCTAAGATATCTCCATAATTTTATTTTTCCATGAAAGCCTGTACCTTAATCTACTTTACTACATAATTGCCGTCAATATTGAGGCACTTGTGATAACGTTGTACAGGTTTTTGAATGCCCTCCTCATAGAAGTTTGCCGCCTGACTTTTTAAAAACTGCATCACAAATGTTTTGACTTCGTCATCGTCTTGAAGACGCTGACCGCCAAGGTGTTTCTTCAAGTGCATGAACAGATGGTAGTCACTGGGCGCCAGATCAGGGCTGTACCGAGGATGATCTAGAGTTTCCCATCGAAAAGATGTGATGAGATCTTTGGTCTGATTAGCCACATGCGGACGGGCATTGTCATGCAGCAAAACGATGCCCTTGCTCAACTTGCCACGTCTTTTGTTCTCGATTGAACGGGGCAGATTGTGCAATGTCTTACAATATTGCTGCTGCATTGATTGTCTCATCAGAAATTCCACAAGCAATACTCCTTCGGCGGCAGACTTTTATGAGGAGGGCATTCAAAAACTGGTACAACGTTATGACAAGTACCTCAATATTGGCGAAAATTATGTAGTAAAGTATATTAAGGTACAGGCTTTCATGTAAAAATAAAATTATTGAGATATCTAAGCACGTCTTTTTTAATTTTAAAACGGTACTTACTTAAAAAACACGCCTCGTATATTCCCATCTCCCACGGATCAGCTTCAATAACGCCATAACTCTATGAACGGCTAAGAACAGCCGATTTTAGATTTTTTTATAATGAAATTCGCATAAATAAAAAAGTTATGACCAAAAAAGATTGACTCTATGGAATTTTCCATTGAAACAAAAAACGCGCGCTTTTTAAAAGTTTTCATTCTTATGGAATTTTAAAATTTATTAAATTATTGATTTTTTTATTGTATTTATTTATGTATCGTACCTATATGTATCTCTACCCCGTTACCTTAGTATCCACAAGCGTTACAGTGTTTACTTTGGGCTAGGATAACTGTTATGATCGTAAGAGATACGATGTTAATTATTAGCTTTCAATATAAATTTAATTTTGTTTTATTACCGGACGAATGCGAGCTCTAAAACTAGCAAAATAAGTATAGAATTGCTCAACATATGAGTTTACCATCAAACTGCATTAATTTTTCATACATGTGTTAAGATACAGTAAGTTTAAAACGTGATAAGTGCATAGGATCTAATACGTATGTACGGTTTGTGTGCCTTTCATATAGTAAAAGAAGAGAAAGTCCTGATTTGCAAGAAATTATTGGAGCGAAGCTCCCATGGATCATCTTCAATGACGAAATGTATGTGACGCCATAACTCTCTGAGTTCTTAGCCGATTTAGTTTTTTTTTAAATGACTCGAACCAACAGGTGTAGAACTAAATCGTGACCTAGCCGGAAATTCGCAAAAATAACAAAGTTATATTATATTATATGGGATTTCCCTTTGAAACAAAAAGCGAGCGCTTTTTGAAAGTTTTCATTCTTATTAAATTTTAAAATTTACTAATAATTATTGATTTTTATTTTTTTAGTATTACGCTCCGCTCCAATATGTGGTGCTAGCGAAGCTTTATGCTTAGCGACTGCATAGTATATTTGATGAATTAGTTTAATAACTACTAACTCAAAAATTCTATGATGATTAATATGAATATGCGCAGCCTGATTAATTACCGATGACGAACTGTTCAACTGACCTAAATTTACGAAGGTGGTGTAAAATGCTTACATGACAGAACTCTACGAATAAGCTTGACGATATCAATAGAAACTAAAAGTTAATTACCATCACCTTATACGTTACGACACCGTAGACTTCGTCGTAACATATAAGGCGATGTGAGCTGAAAACGGTGACACATTTCGTAAAAAACTCGCGAAAATAATACTTAGTCTCGCGTTATACTCTCAATATTTTTATATTTAATAGTTTTATTTTGTGTGAACTACTGATGAGAATAAAAGTCTATTATCTCCTCAGTGCAGTAGTTTTACGCACTAGTAATGGATCGTAGTGACAATCAAGTAGACTTTTTAGTATTTGGCGAAACAGATTTTATGAAATACAGAATTATGAAGTTATTATTCTAGTTTAGGTAAAAGATTAAATTATTAGACAGTAAATAATAAAAATAGCAGATATTTAGGATATACCATGATTTTTGTACACAACAATAACTCCATTTTTAGGAGTAATGTATTATAATTAACATTAAATTATACATTTCAATAAGTAAAATTAATATCCAATAATTTAAAACCGAAACTTATAACAAAAAAGGGAGAAAAGAACAACCCTTTTCGGCCCTACTATTTCAAAGGCAAAAATATTAATTACAATTGTCAGCGACTAAATATTGCATTTGTGTTCATTTTTATGTCTTTCGTTTGGTCATTTATGAGTAAGCACTGTATAAGTAGCAGTTTTCAATTAATAAAATATATTTATTTAACAATCATACAGATATTTGTCGTGTTAAGTAATAAGTTATTAAACTCAATTATTGCCTTTAAACATTTTTATTGATTCTTGCTCTGTTTCACTATATTCTGTATATAACATGGACTCAGAAAATTATGTTTCGTTGTTAACTGGTGACCTACTAAAAGCGGTTTTGGTACACGGTAATTTGTACTCATCTACAGTCGACACACATTCGCGTTCCTCGATAATTTCCAGGTGTGCACTCGGGGACAGAAATTTCAACCTAGACCTTTTCCCCAGAAATATTAACATTCAATGGGAATCCTAGCAGCTGTAACCAAGCGATGCATTTGTATAGGAAAATGTTAATGAAATATCTTTAGGGAAAACTTCTCTTTGAGCTACAGATGTTTGAATGCTTGTAATGTGAATATTCCGCCATAATATAATGTTGACAGATATTTCACTCGGTATATTAGACTTATATTTAGTTAATAGTGTAGTTAGGTCTTATTCATGACATCGACGGTAACTGTATAAAATATCTCATCAAACGGATTAGTACAGCGACGGTACCTATGTAGCATATCGGATGGTAAGCTGCATCGTACGTACGGTGTTACTTAAATAACCGAAAATGGTTAACATTATGAATTTAATGATGAATCTAATGACTCAATTCTATCGAATGTACATCGATTCGATATACTGTACTGTCAACGCATACAATAACAGGCCCTTACTAAACATATTTAGTCTCCATCATGTTACTTCGAACGTCTTAGCTAATGCACCGTCATAGAATTGGTTCGCTCTTGATCCAATCAAGCCCTTAAACTACTAGTTTGGCAACTGGTTGATGCAACGGTAGCAATTCTGCTTTCTGTATCAACGATTATAGGTTCGCGTCTTGGGAGCATATGTTAATAAATTTATTCTCGAGTCATGGTTATTATATAGTTATTTTTAAATTCTCTTCGTTATTTATTATGCCGCTCATTTGGTGCAACAATGACGCAATTACACTTTTTTGTCAAAATTACATTTCTGAGAAACATCGACAGAACTATATTTCTTATAATTTTCGCTAGAAGCTATATGAACCTAAGAAAGTATACGTTTGTGGTCATATATTAAGGTAATGCTAATTTAAAACAGAAACTGTACTTAAAATTTATTTCCCTCTTCTTTTAAATCACAAAATTTACAATTACGTCAATGTTGCACCAAATGAACGATGCATCCATAGTAAAAGTCGAGTTTTCAAAAAAAAAATATTTTAAAATATTTGTAAACATCCATAATTATTATAATACTCCAATAATAATGTGGACCTTGGCCGATCTTCACTAGAAGGGTTGAGTGTCATCGGACAGATTCGATTTGTTCGTGTCACGGAATAGACAGCCCCAAAAAGGAATTGAGGGGCAGGAATGACAGATTTGACGGACGTGCGACGCCCGCCTAATTATATCAAATCAAACAGTTATTCTAAGAGAGACTTGTCTGGATTTTTTTATTGGTTTATTGACGAAAGGATGGTGATATTAAAATAAAAATAAATTGGCACTATACCTTTCGATGGTAACATGATGGCAACAGCCTCGTCTTCTATTTGCATTTTTATATATAATTCATTAAACATTCATTTGTCAACCGGATTGGCCTTATCTGCAAATGCAACGCTCCCAAATTAGAGTACGGTAAGGGCAGATGTTTGTGTATTACTAATATTTGCACCATTACCATGACTATTTAGTAATATTGGTAAATTTCATTTACCATATCCATTACCCTTGTTTACATATCGCAAGCCTAATAGTGCTTAATTAGGGTAATTGGAGTAAATTATTGTTATTATTTTTGTGAAAACTCTACACGTATCAGTGTCATATATGCATTACTAGCAAAACGTCAAATGATTAGCCATTTCTTAAAGTAAGCACTTTCCAATTTAAAGAAAACTGACCGAAAGAAAACTTAAAAAAAACAATAAGATTTAGAAAGATTTAGTTTGCATATTTAAGGAAGACATATTTAAGATTTTAAAAGAGAAGTAGTCAATACTGATTCAGAAGAAAAAACTGGTTGGTTGCCTGTAAAGTCGGTATACGGGCGAAAGTTTTACGTGACAACGACTTTGAGTGGTAAAATAATTTTAATGTGAATATTCATTCGTATAGTAGGAAGAAGGATGAAATAATAGTAACAATTTAAAACATTTATTTATACAAAGAATTATATTTAAAACATTAATTTATAGGCACGCGTCCCTTCCACTTTTTATGTCTGTCTCTCTCGCTCTTAGGCGGGCTAACCATGCCCGAGTGGAAGGGACGCGTGCCTCTCACTCGCTCTCATTGTAAGCGCATAACGTGAGCGGAGCGTAACGCAGTTTCTTGAAGTGTCACCCGGCAAACCAATTTATAAGACGTTGTCACGTCAAAATATTTTTCAAAACCGTTTGACATATTTATTTGTTTCTGATGAAAAGGTGTAAACGGGTTTTAATATACTTTAGAGTTAAACTAGCTTTTATATTTTTTTTATTAAAAGTAAACGCAAGACAATATCTAGCGTTACCTTATGTTAAAAGAAAATATCATCAGGCCAGTGAAATATGCAAAATAAAAGCAATTTTGTAAGTAAAGAACAAAAATCAGTTTGGTTGCTGAGTTTAATATACAAAGCTAACAGAATTATAGATTTCAAATCAACGACAGTAATATTATTAGTAACAAGTATTACATGTCATATTAATGTTACCCTCGTATCGTATTAGGTTTGGTTGATTTTTAGTTGCATTCGCCATCGTCACGTAAGAATTGAAGATTTTACGGTATAATATTCCTATTTTTCAAAAAGTAGGTATTTTAGGGCCGAAATTTATCAAGATAAATATTTTTTTGTTATTTAAGCTGGATTTTATTATCTAAAGGAATAATTACTAGAAAAAATGCAACTTTTCTTGTGGTGTGTGTAAAAAATATTATAACATAGCTGTTCGTTCTTTATCGAAATTTATCGGAATATAAAGTCGATTTTTTTAAAGTGAAAAATTCTTTAACGGCTTTGTGCATTTTTTGGGATGGGTAAAAAATGTGAAACACGTGACCTGGTCGAAAATTCGTAAGACGGAGGAAGAGTAGACCACCGACGCGGCGTAGAAGAGGAAGTAATATCCCCCTCTTTTTCTACCGCGCGGCGAAAATGTATGCCTGCTCCTGCTGTTTCGTTTAAGCGGTGCAGGGCGCTTGCGCGAGTGTGCGTGTGTTTTAGTTGCCATGTTTGTGTATAATAGTGCAATAAATGAATATTTTATTGTACCACTTAAATGACAGTACTTTTATACTGATAATTAAAGCAATTCATGCGAAATTATTCCCTTACTATTCCAAAATATCACAAATGCACAACGTTAATGTTCATGTTTTCACTTCTGCCGGCACTCCCGGAGTGCAACCTGTTGTTTTTTGTCAAATATATTTCATTAATCAAAGTATGCACCGTCGTTATCTATGAACTTTTACTATCTCAAAGGTAGTTTATTGATATTTTTACTCAAAAAAACCATGGGGGCGAGAATCAATGAACTCTCTGAATGCGGTTTGCACTGCCACATCAGAGTTGAATTTTTTTCTTCTACGAAGTTATTCACCTTAGGGAAAAATGTTAGTATGTTGGAGCAAGCGTCGGGGAGTACGGTGGATGTGGCAGACATTCCAATTGCAACTCCTCTAGTTTAGCAGCCGTCTGTTGTTCAGTGTGTGGTCTAGCGTTGTTCTCAAGCAGCAGTGGCCTAGAGCGATTGACCATCCTCGGTTCTTTAGCAGCTAGTTCTTCTATCATGATTTGCAGTTGCTGACAATAAATATCTGCCGTAATCGTTTGGCCAGATTTTAGAAAGCTGTAGTGAACACTAACACTAGTCCACCAAACACTCACAACTAACTTTTTCTGAGTCAATTTTCGCCTGGGGCAGGATTTGGCTGATTCTCCAAGGTTCAGTCATTGCGACGAGCGCTTCCGATTATCGTACAGAATCCACTTTACATACCATGTAATGATAATAATAATCTAATTTAATGTCCCTTCATTATTGTGTCGGTTGAGCAATGTAATTCAGCAGTCGACGCGTGTTTGCTGGTTTGATTCACTTAATTCATGAGGTATACATGTTTCAAACTTTTTTGGTTTCCCAATTTGCTATAAGTGGATTAAATCAGTTTCATCTGTCAGACTGAAGCCTGCAGCCTACGATGAAATGATACGCTTCCACAATAGCCTTTAATTTTTCGTTATCCACATTGGTCTCCGCCCATCTACGGGACTTGTTCGGAAGGTCGAAATTTTCAGAACGAAAACGTTGGAACCAAAAATGTACCGCGTTTTCTTTTGCGACACCATTGCCACACATTGTTAATCCTTCGAGCTGTTTTTTCAGCACGGGTGCCACGGTAGAACTCGTACTCGTCAATATAGCGATATTTCATTTTTTCCATAGTGTGATACGCCAAAAAAAACACATCAGGAAAAAACAAATGAATTACTGTTTTCGAAACTCAAATGTACCAGCTAAATAGTTTTAAAAATTTGAATTTGAAATAAATATTTTTAATTTTATTTCTTAAATAAAATGTTCAATCAATATCTGTCAACTCTTTTTTTTTAGTAGCCATTAAAGTTATAAAAACTTTAAATAAGTATTTGATAGAATCAGGCGTTACTTGGCTGAAGTCCATACCACTAGTAAAACAACTAACTTTTAATAAACAACCAGATTTTTAGTAGCTATCAAAACATTCTTGATCCCTTTTATGATGATACAAAACTTTTAATACGTTTTCAAAAAGATCCATTACTTTTGATGTGTGTATATAAGAATTACCCACAAAAGCTTGGAAATGTACATATTTTGTGATATTGCCTCTTATTGCTTTGGTTTGTTTCCATCTCTATAATCAGACTAATTGGATGTCGCCTCATTAATTAATTACACGTTATATAATAAAATGACATAACATCCATGTCATCCCTGTATCCTTGGGAAAGAAAGTGCGGACAAATAAGTAGGTTCTTATAATCAGACTATTATTGATCCAAATGTTGGGACTATCCTACTCTTTTGACGAAAATACCTCGGGAGAATGGACCATAAACCACCACGCAGGAACGCTGGGTTTTAAGAAAATTGTTCAAACTTAAAATATTATTTAATGTAATTAAAAAGGAATACACACAGATGTTATGACGCTTCTCGTCACAATTTTTTTTTAATATTCTACTGCTTGTAAAATCTCAAACAAGAAGGTTGATATACAGAAAATAAAAAAGTATATTTTGCTATTTACTTCGAATAACCAAAATTATCTGATGGTTGCCGCTTGGTATGTAACTGTAGAGAGACAGAGGGACAACGAAAAGATCCTAGCAAGGGTTTTTTTAGATAAAAAAAATATTTCTGATAAGAACGCTCACTTAAAATGAGATTTTTACGTAACAAATGTAATTAATGTACACAGCGCGTAGCTACTTTATAAAATATCATTGTTTGATATTATCAAGTACAATGTGATCGCGCAAAATTCACGACATATAGTAAAAGTTAGTCGTCACTTAGTATTCTGCTTCCGT
Source organism: Calamotropha paludella (assembly GCA_927399485.1). Classification (NCBI taxonomy): domain Eukaryota; kingdom Metazoa; phylum Arthropoda; class Insecta; order Lepidoptera; family Crambidae; genus Calamotropha; species Calamotropha paludella. The sequence goes on from OV656812.1 coordinate 19,413,205, forward strand.
CCGTTCTCATCCATCCGGAGAGTAGTAGTAAGTACAAGCAAAGCGAAGAGATATTTAGAACTTTAAAACCCAATAAACTAAGGGATGTAATAATCTGACCGAAATAGCTGCTTTTCCAAGTAATTAGAACGATGTCTCTTGAACCCTACAAGTGGTCATCGATAACTCCCTTTCAAAGCTATTCCACACGCGGACACGTCTAAATCGAATCTGTCCGGAGGCATCCTTCCTCGTACAAATGGGATGCGATGTAAGGGCTGTCATCGATGCTTTATTAAATACCCTTTAATTAAAACCAAATATCAACATATGTTAACGAATGTCATTTGACAATTACCTGAAATTTGCATTAAACAATAATCTTCAAGCGTTTTTTTTATTATAAAAAAAAAATATTAAGATTATTTACACTGTTTTGAACCCAAGTAAAGTGGCTTTAAGGGTAAGGTTACAATAAAGAAAAGTTCGTTTTACTACATTACCTTGTCGTTACCATTAAAATCGGTATGCCAGCAACTCGACCACAGAGATCGTTGTCTATTTTCTTTATATTGACATTATAACTTTTTCGTTATTAAATGGCTATTTCATCAGTAATATTCGTACTTTGACCACTCGTCAATTACATGTTCACTTTTTGGGTACAGCTTCTTGTGAATTAGTATTCATTTTAGAACTATTTCGTTTATTTATTTTATTCCTCTTAGCCCATTCTTTCGTTTCTGATTTAAATTTCATTTCATTAAAACATCGTTAGGCGATTTACAGTAGTCACTTACTGTGTTTCTAATATGTCTGCTCCTTATATTTACATCAAGTTATAAATATGTAATAATGTCAACTGAGATAGAAGTTGATATACCATAAGAATACAATTTTGGGAAGAAGTGTTGCATCTTATAATAAAGTGCCACACCATGTAACTGAATTTCCATGAGATAATTTAAAAAAAGTTGTTAAACGAATAAGTACAGACTATTAAGGTTATTTGCGAGGCTAAAATGCATGGAGTAAATGGCCCTTACTTTAAAAATTATACTGCTATGAAATATATTGTAAAATGTTTTTTTCTAATGCTTTTTATAAGCGCAAGATAACTTAAATTAAGAGACTTCAACAGCCCTTGAAAGAGTTTCTTGTGGTTTATTTTGGCTACAAGGTCCCCCGTCGTAGGACTTACGAAGCCATGCCATAGTTGTTGAACTTTCAATAAATGCATTTTAAGTAAATGCTCATAATGAATAAAAATCATTTTATCTTTTAATACCCAATTAACTTTCTACATAGTTTTCTGTAACTAAATAGTTAAAGGCAAGCTTGTTACAGCAGATGTGAACGTGGCAAGTTCATTGTGCTGAAGAGTTTTCCGTAGAAACTAATATTTGTCTACAATTTAGCCTGCGGCCCGAGTGAGCAGTTCTATCACGTTCTGGCTCACATGGACTTTTGTGGACTTACAGCATTTCGTTTACTATTGTTATAAGAGGTTAAAGGATATATAAAATGTTAAACAATATTATTTTTTCATATTTTTGAAACGTGTTGATAAAACTGGGCTTGAAACAGTTGATTATATTTTTTTTAATTAAAACGGTCGGGATTTGTTGTATGAGATTTACAAACCTAAGATAAATCTGCATGAGTCTTAGACGGGGAAGTACCTCAATTATACAAAAATCAATAGTAACTTTGTTAGTATATATTTTATTGTATCCTAACATAAGAGACATTGAAATATAGTCAAGGTAAAAATACACCTGGTGTTCTCAAGGGTCCAAATCTGCCGTCCTTACGATAAGTGCAATAAGTCAAGTTTTTGGGCAAATCGACTTACGTACAATTTGCGTACAAATGTATACACAAATATAATATACTACATAAAATTCCGCTTCATTTTATAGTCGTATAATAAAAGTTTCAAGTCAATAGCTATTATAGTTACGATGATACACAAAAAAACAAAATCTTTTATCGCAATTATTTCGAAAGTAGCTGAAACTACTTATTGCACTTTTCATAAGAACGGCAGCAATCATATACCCAAAAATATACATCCGAAAGTCTCATTAAGACGGGGATTATACAAGTGGACAAGTTGAAAGCTTTTTATATTAAAAGAGTTAATTGCTTCTTTTTTGCAATTATGTTGAAATAACCGAATTCAAATGCCAGTTATATAAATTTTGTACACACACCTACATAATGTTTAAATTATAAGTATGTTGAGAATTTCCTAACTAAACATTGTCATCGTGAAGTTAAGGCACAGGATAGGATATAGGGGTATTGTTTAAGTAGATTCTTCTCCAATGAATAATATTATTTCATGGTTTATGATTATATAAACAATGCTTATACATCAAAAGATACATTACACAGGTGCACAAATTGTGTGACGTTCCTATGCGTCCATTTCGGTTACTTGAATTTCGTTTCCAGTGACGTCATAAATTGTAGACCCCGTAAATGTCGTGGGCGGGACAGAGTGTCGTTCGGAAACCAGATTTAGCGCATTTTATTTGAAAGTCCATGAGATACGGTTCGAATTGGGCCATTTTAGTCACAACCGTTCGTTTTTATGTGCGCACGTGTGATAAACAAATAACAGCGATTCAGCATTACAGGTTTCTGCTTCTTTTAATTATATTAAGGTAAGACGAAAGCGTACTTACTGATGTTGTTTCAACTGCAGCTTAGTGGAATGGTAGCAAACTTACCTTCTGCTCTAAAGGTCTTGGGTTTGAATCCTGGTAGGGGCATACGTATGTGTGATGAGCATAAGCACTTATTTGCGAGTCATGGTCATTTAAATGTTTATAAATGTATTTTATACGTACAAGCTCTGCTTCGTTAGAGACTAATTTAAGGAAAGAAAGAAGAAAGAAAAAGATTTATTGATACATGCGTACTTAAAGAAACAGAGAAAAAAAGGGACGAACAATGTGAAAAAAAATACAAAAGTAAAAAAAAATTGAAACTAATGTTCGGGGTCTACAAAATACCCTGCCTTAGCATTTTTGACGACCTCTGAGGTCAAGTGGCTCGCATGCCAGTTTTCATGGTAATGCTCGAGGTCCCGGGGTTGGAATATAAATTTTTCTATATTGCTTAGGGTCTGGGTGATGTGCTACCGTCATTGTTTCTGTGCTTTAGCTGCTCAACTTGGGTTAATATTGCATGTGATGCTGTCTAATATTTATTTAATTTTTATCGTATTATATTTTATGGGTGGCTATACAGAAAAGACGAATGCTGTGTGTACCCGTAATAGGCGAACATATTTGAATTAAGACTTGAAATTTATGTTGTGATTGTGTAATGTATCGCTGTTGGTATGCCTTGTTACAATTAAAAAAAGAGTTGTTCGGATTATTTTTTCATTACGATTTCTTATGGTAAATTGCAGTAACCATAGATTATATATCAATATATAATTTTTAATTTAAATATAATTTACTCGTATTTTTGGTAAGCAATGCTTACATAATTCCCTATATATATATATAATGAAGAAAAACGCTTCGTCATTTGTGTCGTGTACCAACCTCTTTTCTACTTTATTATGAGAAGAAAACATCAGTAGTGTTGCTTTATCAACAGATTATTTGTTGATGATTAAAAATAAAATTTTTATATGTATATACTATATGAATTTATAGATTGAAGAATTGACAACTCTATTTGAATCCGAACAGTCACACGTGCAATATTACACAAACAGAATTTGAACAAATTATCCTACAAATTACTAATATGTATACAACAATATCAAACTAAAAACTTATCGTGAAAAATTACAAGTTATTAGAGTTATAGCTCGTTCATGCGACAAACACTTCTTTATTTTTAACCACATACTGAAGAAGTAACGATCTCACTTCACGAGTAAATCGGAGGGAGGACTGATGTACCGACATATTTTCTACTCTATCATGAGAAGACAACGTCACAGAAGTTACCTAAGCAAACGATTATTTGTTAAACAAAATGAATATTGCTTGCATGCATTATTTTCTTCGCAATCTGCGATTATTTATTCGTAAAGTAGGACGTTAGCGTGCCTCCGATGCCCTAAAGCTGTACTTTGGTAACTGCTTATATTTTCGCGGAGTATTTTGTTTGTCGTATTAAACAAAGAAATCTAATGGTCTATGGTTCGTTTACCTTTACGAATCCACAAAAAAAGTAAAAACTTTTTTGGTATCCATTATCTGTAGGATTATCTGTAATCATTTGTTTTGTGTTATCATCGCGCTATCGAGTGGCACTTTGTCCGCTTTATTCGTGATATTTAGAACAATCGAACGCCATTTACTCGTCTGTTAAAGCTTAACAAACACAATAACATTATTTAAAGAGCATACAAATTATGCAAAATGGATCTGTGTGAGGGAGATAATCCGCAATTATCGTTCCCGCCCTGGTTTTTAACGTAATTGTTTCCTGCTGCGATGCATTTTTCGAATCTTGCATTATTTGCTAACAGCTCTTTTGTAGTTTATAATAGTAGTATCGGATTTGTTTGAATTTAATTCTTTAAACGAATTAATAATGCCTCCGTATCAATTTTATGAGTTATAGTATATTTTGTATTTTACAACGGGGAAGGATTTGTATGTTAAGATACAATTAGGTTCGCCATTTTGGAGTTGAGTGGATCTCTTATTTATTTAAGGACAGATTCGTGACGGTAAATATTTGACAGTGACCTAAATCACTTTTAATGTACTAATTACTTTATAGCTAAATATAGGATTGTAAGAACTAATTTAAAATTCTCCTTAAACCATTTGAAATAAAATAAAATGACAATTTTTCCGTATTACGAATTTCCCATTAACATATTCTGTCTTACTATGTATTAGCCTAAACTTAAATGAAAGGCACGAGAATATGGCTCGAAAATGTTGGTATCTCATATAAGTTAGTTGAAATAAACATCGAATGGACATACATAGTTCTGAATTTCCGACTACCTTACAATGTGGCATTGTCGGTAGCTTTGGCTAAAAATAAATCAAGAACTAAAAAAACTAACGATAACAACCAATATTTCGGTTGTAGACACGCACACAACACGACTCTATTCTTCTGAAATCAAAAGATCTATCTATTAGTATGGCGGATTTACAGTAAGAGTAATTTCTTCATTTCATGTTTAGATGTTTAGATCCTATGCACTGTGTTTTTAGAAGCTCAATGGCGTAGTAGGCGCTCCGCTTACAATAGTAGAGGTTAAGCATTTTTTAACAAGGGCAGGTGTCAGATGGGGACAAATAAAATTACTAACTCGAGCACCTTCATGCTTTTGAAGGCATATATTTTTTTTCCCTTCCGGACTCGTGGGAGGGATGTGTCACCACATCCCTCATGGATATGTAGGCCGGCCGAGAGGTTATATTAGACTCATACTGACTAAACACCACCTGAAGTAGGTGCCTTAGCCTGGGAAGGCTATACAGGCTTAATATGAGCGATCACACCCAGGGTGAGGGGGCGACGCTGCATATTATGACAATGGTCTCAGTTATATCTGTCACATTGTGATCTTAGTACGTTTTGGTCTTAGTAGTAAAATATATCAGCAGGAACGAAGAGACAGAGACGAACTTCGACTTCTTAACAATTCATGGATTCGCCATGCGGGTGCGGGGTCTATCGTGTGACAGAGAGATGAACTTCCTAACAGATGCAGAAACTTCTGACGCGGGTGTAGGTTTAAGGAGCGCCTTTCCGATCCACATCAACACTCAACTTCACTACTCGTGTTGCTCTCCCTGCACAGCCAAATCTTGTACGAACCTGTTAGTGCAGCGTTGGATATTCTTTCTAATTTATAACTTACTGCAGTTTTCAGCATTCCAAGGTCTTTCAACTGGTTGTAGAGAGATTTTGATGGTATAACTCTCGCTCCCACTTCTACAGCGTTATTGGTCTTGAATAGATGTAAAACTTCGGCTCGGAAACTCATATGTGACTTACGGAAAAAAAGAAAACCTGCGCATAAAATTCTATGTTTTAGGCATGAAACTAATAAGTAGTACTGTTGTTTGTGCGTAGAACATATTTGATCCATTGTTATAGGTATTTATTTTAACAGCGTGGACAACATAGCCCAATTGTTGACTGTGGGTCGTATACACTCAAACACATTATTGATTTAAAATATTAGTGATTCTTCAATAATTAATAGTCAATAATTAATAAAAATAGGTATTGCTATAAAATTATCCATCAACTTTTGTTTTGATCATATCTACAGGTAGAAATGATTGACACGCTCTTCTAACTTTCATCATGAGAAATGCAAGATAATTTATTAGGCAACTAATTTGTTACCGAAAGAAAAAATCGAACATCAAAGACGGTAATAAATAACCGAATTCCTGTAACAGATGTGACGCACGTATATGAGCTGGCGATGTTTTTTTGCGAGAAAAGGAAATTGTCGCCGGGAGAAATATTTTTCTTTCATATTATTTCGGAAATCCAATTATTGTAGTCGATATAAGCTTGGTTTACCCCTGCTCGGACGACACCGCCATGTGATGTAACGCAAACAAAACAAGAATTGCTTTTGAGGAACTTATTCATGATCGTATTTGTATTCGGCTTATAAGAAACTTTCTGTTATCAATCGACCATTGACCTAAATTTTAAGTCTTATTACCATAAGCAGAGTAGAATAGCACTCACCCTTCACACTAAGGCTACTAAATCTTCGTAAAAGAAGACTGGATGTAATCAACATTCATCTATCGTAGACCATGTAATTAGGCAGCAACGGTTTTGGTTTTTTTTCTGCGATATCCAACTTATCTACCAAGCCTCGTGATTATGGCAAAACCCACCAGTTTTGGTTGAATTTTCTGAAGAAAGAATTTAAAGGATACATCTACTTTATTCTAATTTATTTGAATGCTTATTAGCTGAGCTTTAAATAATAGTTAAGAATTTTTACTAGAATAAATTCAATTTGTCTCAGAAGTCTCTCGAATCCAATTAAGCTAGCCTTGTCAGACCCGTTGATTTTTTTACAAGTTGAATACCAGTGCCATCTTTTACAATTAACGTAATAGCTAGATTTCTTGGAAAAGAAAAAATATTTCATAAAATATTTTTCCTACTTTCACGCAATGTCTATACTACTTCTATCGAATGCTTCAGTCAAATCAAAGCCGTTAAATATTTTGGTTTCGAAATGCAAATGGATTATCAGGTATTACCAATAATTTTATCCTATAAAATTATTAAGTGGAAGTTTGCCTGGATTCAAAGTGATTTCTGGAAACTGTGGAAGTCCGTTTAATACTTTAAAAATAAAACTCTGCTTTAGTAACAAACCCAAACTAAACGGTTAGAATTGATAAATATAGATTTAAAATAATAACTCTTTGTTTGCTAATTGTTATTATTTTTGTTTTAAGTAAGCATTAAAATATGTGGGTAATTTAAATTAAAATTAAATTAAATTTTAACCTGACCGAAGGTAAATCTTTCAGCAAGTTCCTTTTTATAGCACATCTATTATTTAAAAAAATATTTTATTAGAATGCAATAAACTTTTTTAACCCACAATACAAAAAGGAATGTTATAAGTTTAAAGTGTGTTTATTTATGGTATGGTAAAAAAACGAATACACCGATTTTGATTTTATATTTGATAGGTGAATTAATTGTGAGTATCGATAAGAAGATATTGATGGTCAGGTTAAAATTTAATTTAATTTTAATTTAAATTACCCACATATTTTAATGCTGCTAATGCAGGTATGCTGACGTTCGAGCAGGACAACGACTGCTGGTTCCGCTAGCTATTGAGCTAGCGGAACCAGAAGTCGTTGTCCTGCTCGAACGTCAGCATACCTGTTAAATATTTTTGTCAAAAAAACCTAGAACCTCTAGCAATAACTTAATATGTTTTATAAGCTATGTTCAAAAGCCTTAAAACTTAATTTCATGCATCTCACGTCAATACTGGTAGACTTTTGATACAATATTCAACTCTTTATCACCCCTCGCACCGAAGGGTATAATTTTATAAAATTCAATAGACGTGATTGAATTTCATGACTCTATAGAAAATGCTGTTCCGCGCTCGTTTTCCCTTTTATAAATATATCCTCTAAATTTCAAGTCTCAAGGTTTAGCGATTTAAGTTGCGCGTTGTCTGTCAGTCAATAACTCAGAATAATGCCTTTTAAATATATTAACAGAGTCTTTTGTTTCGTGTTGTTTTTGTTGGGTCTCAATGTGTAAATATTGTAAATAACGTTACTTCTGTTAAAGCTCATGAGTTTCTTGCGCCCGTTCTTCATAACAGCAGTGCAAAGAGAATTTCAATAGATAGATATTGCCACAGAAATTATCGTTTAGAAATTTGATACTTTGTCACGTCTATGTCACTGCAACCATATAACCTCGATCTAATCCTATAGCAACACTTGAAATGTGCAGATATGTCGTATTTGATGTAACTAAAATGGTATCGATGAATGATAATATGTACTGGTATAAGAGCAACAATGAAACAATGTTGTTTAAAGATAAATCGTTTACACCCTATGACGATATTTTTAAAAATTATTTTAACCTAATATTTTTGTAATTTTATTTTTGTATGCAGTCTTTCTTTTGTCGAATAAAAGCTAGAGCAATGAAGCTGTCTGTAGCGGTAAAGTGTGCTTGCTGACTAAGGTATAATCTACGTTTAATCGTTTTAGTTAAAGAATATGAACAAAACGTCGATCAAATTATAATAATAAACCTGTGTGGTTAACAAAGTGCTTGTGCCACCGAGCCACATTCGTTGTACATCAGTGAGGTTCAAATTTAATCCGCTTTGTTAACTGACATACCAACCAAGGGGTTGCGGTTACTTATATTCATAAAGAAGGTTATTTTATATTGTTTATATGAATTTTCTTGTTTTTTTTAAAACGTGTATTTTCGATATAAGTAGATTAACGCCACTGCCCTATTTGGAAATTTTTGGTTGATGAAGTGATGTTTATAGAAAATTTAGTATTTGAAGTTTAGGGAATTAGTGATTTTTTATAATGTCAGCTGAGTTAACAGTGGATTAAGATATAATTGTTTGTTTCTCTCATAGGCTATGTGTCGTCAACCGCTTATAAAACCTTCGCATAAAGCGTACACGCTTGCATTATGCATTTCTTAAAAAAAACTGACCTATAAAGAATATACGAGGCATGTTTTTTAAGTAAGTACCGTTTTGAAATTTAAAAAAGACGTGCTAAGATATCTCAATAATTTTATTTTTACATGGAAGCCTGTACCTTTATCTATATACTACATAATTTTCGTCAATATTGAGGCTCTTATCATAACGTTGTACCAGTTTTTGAATGCCCTCCTCATAGAAGTCTGCCGTCGATGGATTATTGCTTGTGGAATTTCTGCCTCGTAATGAGACAATCAATGCAGCAGCTTATTGTAAGACATTGCACAATCTGCGTCGTTCAATCGAGAACAAAAGACGTGGCAAGTTGAGCAAGGGCATCGTTTTGCTGCATGATAATGCCCGTCCGCATGTGGCTAATCAGACCAAAGATCTCATCACATCTTTTCGATGGGAAACTCTAGATGATCCTCCGTACAGCCCTGATTTGGCGCCCAGTGACTACCATCTGTTCCTGCACTTGAAGAAACACCTTGGCGGTCAGCGTCTTGAAGACAATGACAAAGTCAAAACATTTGTGATGCAGTTTTTAAAAAGTCAGGCGGCAGACTTCTATGAGGAGGGCATTCAAAAACCTGTACAACGTTATGATAAGTGCCTCAATATTGACGAAAATTATGTAGTATATAGATAAAGGTACAGGCTTCCATGTAAAAATAAAATTATTGAGATATCTTAGCACATCTTTTTTAAATTTCAAAACGGTACTTACTTAAAAAACATGCCTCGTATAAATAAAAAAAGTTGTTTAATAGCAGCAATAGCGTTTTATACCATTGACTCTGAACACAAAAGAACACCTTTAGGCACGTCTTTAGTGAATCTGATGCAAATATAAGTTAAAACTTTTTTTATGTCCATTTATTCTTTATATTCAATTCTTACAAAGAACTTTAAATTCAAAGCTCGTGGAATTTCAGAGAGAAATCCTTTGTTATTTGATTTAAAGTAAGGTTAATACAAGTTTTTCACCGCCACTATTGTAACCTTAGAATTTTAACTTAGAAGACCACCTTTATAGTTCATTCATCCGAACATATATCTGGCTGTTATGGACAGGATGACATCACACTCTCTTAACATTTTTAATTCGATTATGAAAGCAAAGAGTAAGTAATAAAATGTTCTACATATATTTAAAAAAAAACATTGTCTTAACTATATGACTGGACAGAGTTTAAATGATCATTATTTAGTTATATCACGAGTAGTATCGACCGTTTTAGGCGACCGTTTGGTGCATCGGTAGCGTTCCTGCCTTTCACACCGACGGTCCTGGGTTCGAATCCCGGAAGGGGCTGATGTTTGTATAATGAATACGAGCATTAGTACCTGAGTCATGGATGTTTATATATATTTCTATTTAATAATATATATCTATGTATCTTATATGTATGCCTATCCGTTACCTTAGTATCCATAACACAAGCCTTAAAGTGCTTACGTTGGGCTAGGCTAATTGGTGTGAATGTAAGAAATATTTATTTATTAATTTATAGTATCAATTTCTCAATTTAACTTAAAAAACCTCTTAGATATCCTCGAACACTTCAAAACTCAACCGATTAATGTATTTTAACTTGCAAGAAACCTTTAATCTGTAAGACGTATAGATATTTAAGAAGAGTTTACATGGAATCCTGAAAAGTCTGTATTTATCCGTATACTAACCTGACTTTTGAAAGACAAGTAGGTACAACTAAGTTACCATTAGAAAGGTGGGAAGTAAAATCGTGCACTTCCCTAGGAACTAGTAAATGTAACATGACAGATGCTCTACTTCGTTGGAGACTTTTCAAAGAGTATTTCAGTGATTGCGCGACTTGAAAGCGGAGTCAATAAATCACTTTTATTCTATTTCCGAGCAAATGCTAGTTCCGATGTATGAATTGGTAAGTCTCATAACTTTGAAAAACTCTTTTATCATTGTCAATAATAATAAACGTAGTCAATCTTGTATTAGAGGATGTTAAAGAGTTTTACGATTGGTGTTCAAGTGATTGTTAAGTTTATTTTTTCCGGCATAAATTTGTATTTATTGTTAACACCGTAATTTTGTCATTTCAGGTTGATATCATATTTTTAATTGTAAATAAAATATTGCTTGATAAATAATAAAAATCTGTATTCAAATTTTTTTAGGTTTGACATAACAACTTATTGCTAAGCAACCGAACATAGACTAAAACTAACAATATTATAAACTACATAGTAAACAAACAGACACAGCCTATTTACGAACCAGAGTCATACCAAATTGACCAAAGTCCGACGTAGAACTTGTTTTTGTTTATTTTTCCCTTAAATTTACTTTGAAGATGTTACTTGATCATCTACAGCTCAGCAACTAAACAAAATTGCCAATTTTCAAAGTTTTGATTTGCTCATTGAAAATCAATTGATATAATTTGACACTTCGTAGTTCGGTAGTTTCACGATCAAACCTACGCTTGATCCAGGATTTTTTAAATCGGCGTTCCAAATTATTTTTGTTTTATAAGAAGTTAAGTAAATGGCGCTCTATGGCGCTCGATCCATTATGCCTTTACATCGAAAAATTAATGATATTTTAACTCTATTTGTCTTTGATTAAAAAATTAAATGACTTTATACTTCTTTTAGACAATATGTATACTTAAGCAGAAATAATGAATAGCCAACAGCTAAAACGAAAAAGCTACACGAGTAGGTTCATTACTACTAATAAAATTATGATGTCAGTTTACTAAATTATTGTCTTATTTCACGAGGTAGCAAAATGTAATTTCGCGGTACAAAGTAATGAAAATGTAATGTCGATGAAAAGTTATTTACTAACCAAGAAAAATACAAATCTTTCATAATCGCATTATTTTTATCTTCGCTTAGGCTTGTTGTGGCTCAACTCCAGACACTTGCAGAGCTTTACGTTGAATCCTGTGAAATTCCGCTTTTTTTCCCTTAGCAGATTAGCAAGCTAGCACAAAGCTGTTTACATCATACATATAGAAATACGTTTATTATTTATATTTGGAATTATTTTAAAACATAAATTTTGTAGAGCAGGGTACATTGGAGTGTATCTGAGCAAATATATCTGTCTACGTCTGCGTGGGTATTAGGGAATCCCTACTCTGTAGTCTACTAGGCTGAGGTGATAATAAGGCTTATTTGTAAATATCAAAATTAAATCATAAAAAACCGTACAGATCTTTTATTTTAGGCAATAATTATAATTCAATCAGCAAAATGGTAAAAAATCTTTCCATCTTGTTCTTTTTTTACTTAAAGATTTCTCTTATAGAAAGCTGCGAGCTATTTGAGAGAGATTTGCGAGACGATTTTCAATTGCTATTTCCTCTTTTGATATCCATGCGATAATATCGCAAAATAAAAAAAAAAACGCTTTGCCATCTGTTGACACTGGAAGTCGTTTTATTTTAAAAGTGTTTATTTGTGGCGCCGGCCGGAGCGCTCTCCGAAGTTGGTGCAAATAAAAAGTTCGTATTTGTCATTCAATTGCCAGCCAAAAATAATAGGGGTTAAAGTATGAAATTGCCGTTTTATTGCAATAGGTTCTTTGAATTGACATAGAATCTTCATGGTTTGAGGTTTTCGAATGAAACTTTTTTTAAATGGTTTCTATGATGTTCTTTTTTTAAAAAATGTAAAACATTTGAATATCGACTTTCAATTGTTTTTGTTATTCAATTTAGACAAGAAAGATGGATACTGCGAAAATTCGAGTTATTTTTGAATACGAGTTCCGACGCGGAACTAACGCGGCAGAAACAGCCCGCAATATCAATGCTGCGTTTGGAGAGGGGTCTACTAATGAACGCACCGTGCGATTTTGGTTTAAACGCTTTCGTGATGGAAATTTCGACTTAAAGAACGAGCCACGAGGAAGACCGCCCACACAGGTAAATAACGATGAATTAAGAGAGATAGTGGAAGCCGATCCTAGTCAAAGTACCCAGGAATTAGCGGCATGGTTTAACGTTACCTTACCCACAATATTGACTCACTTGCGTCAAATCAATAAAATAAAAAAATACGAAAAATGGGTGCCTCATGATTTGACTGATCTGCAGAAAGAAACGCGTGTTGAAACTTGTGTTGCCTTGTTGAACCGGTACAGAAATGAAGGAATATTGGATCGAATTGTAACATGTGATGAAAAGTGGATTCTTTATGATAACCGGAAAAGAAAAATGCAATGGCTGACCCCAGGTCAAATGCCACAACAGTGTCCTAAAGCAAAACTTACCAATAAAAAGGTAATGGTAACTGTTTGGTGGTCTCAGCATGGTGTTATTCACTATAGTTTTCTCCGATCTGGTCAAGCAATAACGGCAGATGTCTATTGTGCCGAACTCCGAACCATGTTGACAAAACTAGCAGTAAAACAGCCCCGACTCATGAATCGATCTTCACCATTATTGCTCCACGACAACGCGAGACCTCACACAGCACGAGAAACCATTTTGACCCTTCAGGAACTGCAGTTAGAAACCATTCGTCATCCTCCGTATTCACCAGACCTTGCTCCAACGGACTACCATTTTTTTCGTGATTTGGACAATTATCTACGTGACAAGAAGTTTTCTTCCCAGGAGGCAGTACAAAATGCTTTCACACAGTTTGTGCAGTCTAGATCGTCGGAATTCTATCGCAAAGGCATTAATGACCTTCCCATTAGATGGCAGCAATGTATAGATAATAATGGCAACTATTTTGATTAAATAAATTTGTTAAAAATTTAAAAAATAAACAATATAGATTTTCAGTACAAATCGGCAATTTCATACTTTAACCCCTAATATTTGCAGCGCAAAAAAATATAAAAGAAAGTAACACAAATCCACGTAGCGAAGTTCGACGTTAAGCCATCGGAGTAAAAATTGGTTGCTCGATGTAGTCAATGTACATACCTACAGACGGTCGTCTTAATCTTGGGTTTTGCGTAGCTTGGTAAACACTAATCTTTGCCGAACGCCACTAGGGGCAAAGATTATTCGACAGTAATTACAAGACTTCCTTGCAATTGGCTTTTAGTTCTACTCTACCTAATCAACTTGATTGATTTGATTAAATTAAGATTAATTTATAAGTAAAGTCAACAGCTCATTTGGTAATACTCGATTTATGGTCATAACTGATAAATTATTCACACAAAATGTATTGAAATAAATTATATTATCATTATTATTATTAAAATAACCTTTCTATTATTGTAATAGTAATATAAAATGGATTGTATTGGTTGTAATAACCATTTTCTGTATTCATGTGCTGTTGATAAAAATCAGTTTTACAAATTATAATATTCTAAGCGCGACTTTCAAAACAGTCATTATGATACATAAAAAGATGTTGCTACCTTTACTGTGCGCATTATAAAAGATGTTGAGAAGCGTTTGGTGCGACAGGTAGGAATAGCAACTAAGAAATTGTGGTAGCCCGCAGTGTGTCTGGATGTCGGATGGAACAAGAGTGATGGCGATATGAGCATATGCAGCTCTTCAGCACACTCTCCGAAATACATTCTGTAGAAGACCGACAAATAGGCAACTTTGAGGCGGTGAGCTAAGGTGTGAAGCTTGCATTACACCAATTTGCTGTCACTAATGAGCCTGCGCTCTGCGCTGAATCGTGTATAATGCAGCAAGGTTATACACAAAAGCTTATGTTAGTAATAAATCATTAGAAGGGAGCGAGTAATTGTGCTGACAACAACACATTTTATAAGTGGACAGTCTCAACTAACAGCAATATACTTATACAACACTCTTACGGATACCACGCATACGACGCAACAGGGAACCCCCTTTTTACGCATCTTAGTGTAGCTGTCACATGGTGCTTTTTTAATCTGAGGTTTAATAATGTCTGTATCATCATTGGTTTTAAGACAGGTTTAATGGAACTATAATCACTGCGATTTGAAAGATCTATTGTGGCGTGACACAAATGAAAGTTCTCCAAGTTTGAGTTATTCTTTTTGTCTGGAAATTTAAAGATTCTATTAGGAAAATATATAGTGGAATATTTGTGTAAAGTTAACAGTGCTTGCATTACCTCAGCGACCACTTACAAATTAGGATCACATCCATTTGTCGTGTCATCTAGTCATAAGCAAACGTGGCAGTTGTGGAATATTTGTTTCTGTTCTGTACTGTTGGTAATTCTTTGATAAAAAGGAGTGGGGACTCCATCCAGACTTATTTCCGGGGGCACTCGTCTGGAATAAATAAACAACCAGCCATCCCAATATAGACGAGCCTTGATTTTTCCTTATTGAACCGCTCTAATCGATATCTTGATTAAATATATTTTTCTTGCTCAAATATTGTCATGCAAACATTATAGCGTGTCTGAAAGTGTATATAACTCAGTCATACCTTTAATTATAGGGATTAGGGTCGATTTTACTTTTTACAGTATTTTACTTTTTTCTTTTAGTAGATATTAAACCATGCATCATTATTTTTTTACTTTAAAAAGTGCTAAAACCATTAAATAATATAAGATTTTTTTAACAAAAGTATTGATACCTTACTCCTACTGTATTGAGTTTGCCAATTATCATAAGACAGATGTGAATTCCTTAAACTTTTCGAAGTTAAAGCTTCTTAGGCGCGTTGAGCATTTTTTAAATGAATGTTATTTTTTCATTGATTTAAATTAATTATGGATGTTGTTAACGCAGTAATATAATAAAAAAAAATATACCTCATAGATTTTGTGAAATTGAGATAAATATATTGTCTGGCACAAAACTAATAGCTAGCGACACAAATCCCTATAGTTTATTTACTCTATGGTTATTAGGTACAGGCAAAAGGTGAATTATATCCAAAGAACTTATTGCTGGTAAAAATTCAACTTGCCTCAAGTGGGACTCGAATCCTCGAACCCTCGAACCTCTCGCTAACCGGGCGAGACTGACAGACCATTTTCAGTTTTTCCAAGTGTTTCTTAAGATGACACCAGCGCTATTTCTATATGTTCTTAGTACCTACAACAACGAATGTAATACTATTACAAGTATCAAAAGATCGATAACGAATAAAGAGCTATGAAATTGAAATTGACTTTATTCAAATGCAATTAAAATAATTTGTTTTGAATCGTCCAACATTTTGGCGTAAGAAATTCGTCAATTTTAACAGAATTAACAACATTTACAATTTTATTCGTTTTCATCATACATAATCCACAAAAAACAACGTTATTCTGTTGTTAAGATTTTTATATCTAAAGAAATTATTACTAGAAAAACATTTGCACGTTTATAAACTTACACTGCGGCTTCAGTAATTAAATACCACCCACCAATTCTCATTAGCCCTTAGGTGATACTATCTATAAAAGAAACTCTGTTTTCCAGTTGTGAGGAGATTAATAGATTGATAATGGTAATTGGTATAAGCTAGGGATGATGGCGCTTTATTATGGTACGTATTATTTTCTATCATTATTATAAAACTGTAAAAAACCCCTGTCTGTATATGGAAGAAAAAGCAATTGTTGGGATACAGTATTAGGACGTGTACATGCCTAAGAATTTATTTGTAACTTGTATGCCTGTCTGTCAGTGCGTTCATCACGCAAAAACTACTGAATAAATTTTATTGTAATTTTCATTTACTGTTAGTTTATAGACCAACTTAAAATCTAAATTATTTTTTATCTCATTTTAATCTACAAAATTAGTGATATAGCTTGACCTCTCCGTACTACCTTGACTACAATTGACCTTAACTAAAATGATGAGGTTATTTAAAATGTGCGTTGCGGGCAAAGGTTACCTTTGTTGCAAATATACTCTTTAGCGTATTAATAACTTAAGCTGGAAGTATCTCCACGCGGTGAAGGTGATAACAGTGCAGACTGGCTAAAACTCTAGTGTCTGTGGGGAAGCACAATAAAGACTTTCTGTGACAAACTGAACACCATGCGGGTTTAATCTCACTAGCAAAATTACTAAATGTACATCAAATTCTATATTACCACGTTTTTCTTATCTCACTTTTCTTATTTGTTTGTCTGTCCGGGCAAAATCTTGCAACTTAAATTTGAGGCACTTTCCGATAAGCTAGAAAGCTGAAACTTTCAGGATAGTTCAGAACCCGATGACAATGCACTCTAAAGCAACTTTCAACTTTCCAGATGCACTTTCAGGTCCACTTTCGGCAACTTTCACTTTTGTATGGGGCTTATCCGATTGTTGCGTAACACATGGTTACTTCGTTGAGTTAATAATTAAAAAGAATAAAATAATTATACTAGATTTAAAAAATCTAAAAATCCCACGTTTTTCAATGTCCTAAAAAGAATAAAATAACCCTGCGGGGCAAAGCGAGGGGCCACTCAAAACGTGGGGGCGCATCTTTACAATAATCGGCATCAATGCATGTCATTCATCTCTTTAAAATCTCCTCTTAGTAATATGCGCCCCCACGTTTTGTGTGGCCCCTTCGCTTTGCCCCGCAGGGTTATTTTATTCTTTCTAGGACATTGAAAAACGTGGGATTTTTAGATTTTTTAAATCTAGTATAATTATTTTGCATAGCATTGTATAATTATGATGCTCAATTTAATAGTTACCGATTTTTTTTTATTCACTGATAAAAAAGTTTCTATATTATTGGCGGGCTAGATTTATGGGTAATCTAATATTTTATATAGCAGCTCCGAAAATTACTCGCGTCAGTTAGATCAGGAACGGTGCGAAACCCGTTACTTTTAACACAATTTCTTGGCATTGATGTATGTCTGAAGTCGAGATAACTACTAGGACAACTTAAAAAGGATTTCTACCATATTTGAGCTAAATGAACGCACTTTTTGTGAGTAAGTCCACGTATTAGTTAATCCATATAAATACAGCTTACAAAGTGTAAGTTTAGTCAAACTAGTCTTTTGTTATTGAAAACTATTGCTAACCTTTTACTCGCATTGACTACGAAATTATTACCGATATCGAAGATAATTAAAATAGTTTGCATAAACCTCGTACTTCATTTAACAACGTTTACGTAATTAGTATTGTATCCGTTATTTTGTTCAAAATACAAACTAAGCTAAGTTTCGGACTTGTGTGGTTTGAGTTATGCAAAATTTATATTGTGTTGCCAGATTTAGAGGAATAGAAAAATATCTCAAGCGAGTGGGTATCCTTCGGATGGTTGAAAAAGGAGAACTGATCCGTAACTCAAGACCTATATGATCATTAGAAGTGATGAGTCGACAATTTATCATTCCTTATGTATTATCCTTTGTGTGTTTTCACAGAAACTTTTTTTTATTGGCGTTAAGCCAAGCCACCCTTTTCTTTCATTTTATTGCCCTTTATGAATTTAATACGCCCTTTTGTCACTAAAAGGAAACGAGGGCATTATTAAAGTTTATTGGGAAAGACGTTGAATACTTTTGATGTGTGAGATGTCGACTTGAAATGTGATTTTCGTAGACAATTCACATTTTCTACGCTGCTGAGCGCTTTGAGGAATACATCTGGTTGTATATGTTCTTAATTTGATTTTTTTACCTCACCGAAACGAAACGAATAGAAGGTTGTTTTAGTACACAGTGTTTAGCAAAATTAACTTTATTAACTACTCTTCTCTTTTATATTAGCGGAGTGCTAAGAGATACACGTGTCAGCTAGGACTTTTGAGAGTATGATGTGCTGCGTAGTTTGATGATAATTATTTATCATCAAACTATGCACATTTTTTTAAAGAACAGTCTAAAAATTTAGATATAAAAAATAAACTATAGTTTTAATTTTACATGAAAATGAGGGCATTGGGAAGGTTTCCCTTAACCGACCATTAAGGCGTGATTTGGCAAAATTCCTACATGAGATAACGGATAGAGATTATGGCGGACGCTCCATATTGATAATGAGTGTATTTAATGAAAGAACGGGTATATGAGAAGCAAACTATTTTTAAGTGTTATTACTAGTGCTTACTATGGGCTAGGTTTATTGGTGTGAATGTAAGAAATATTTATTTATTTTTATTTTACATAAGATTTTTAACCTTGTCCTACGTTTCTACAAATACTTTAAAAAATATTTTATTTGTATCTAATTTAGTGTTGGTATTTTATAATACACTTACTATTGCAACATAAACATAACCATTTATGAAATTACGTCATCTCGGAAGCAAGAAGGAAGTTATAATTATGATAAACTAGCTGACCCGGAAACGCGTTGCTATGGTAACGCGTATACAATGGAAAAAGAGCGGGAAAAATAGCGGACAGACAAACACACAAACAACAATTTGTGTTCTTAGATTATAGATTATTACGATCCCCGTGAACGAGTGACTCGCATATTTTTTTTCACGGCAACGCCACTCCGAGGTCCTGGGTTTGATCTCCGGCCGGGTCAACGTAGAAAACCATATTGGCTTGGGTCTGGATTCTGTGGTTTTTTCTGAATCCATAACACGACTGTATAGCTACTTAATTTTAGTTCACAATAATGTATGTGATGTTTTCTAATTTTGTATTTATGTATACTAGATGTCGCTGTATCGAAATGAATCGCGCTAACGTTTCGGTTCTACGACTACACATAGCTATCCGTTCTTAGCCTTCTTGAATGTTATTCTTAGGCCTTTACTGACAATATGGTAACAAACACACACACAAAGTATTGTCATAATATAATTAGGTTTAAGTCAAAGCTAGTATCATCTGAGGGGATGAAAATACCTACCAATCCGCACTGCGCTTACGTGGTAACGTATCCATGTTAGTTCGTAGGTATTTACAATTGCAGTTGCAGTTAAGATAAATGGTTTAACGTGTCCTTCGCAGCACGGAGGAGATCAAGACAGTATATTTTTGGTCACCTGTTCAATGCCCGTCCCTTGCGAAAATTATTTAACTTCCACTATTATATCCTATTTCAAGCGATTTTTTATCGTTTCTCTATAATTAAAAAAAAAGTTGCTGCAATCTAACTTAGGTAAGCCAAAGGTCCTAGGTGCGAATCCGGGTACAGGCACATATTTGTGTGATTAACAAGAGCAGGCTACTTTTTTCAAAATAAAAAAAGAAGTTTTAAAATAATACCAATCTCTATTTCAATATTATAAAATATCGTTACAACATAGAGGCAAGTCGTGAAAATCTTCCTTCCCTAGAATAAGTATTAAATTAAGCCCTGCGGCCTAGTTTTGGTTGGAGTGGCTGCCCTGCCCTCACTGTACGTGGTTAAGTTAATTCTGTGGATAATTTACACACAGACATTTATTCAACTGTTTAGTCTTCATGAGTAGTATTTTCCAGAAAAGCAGATACAAGTAATGTCAATATATCTTTTGAGATTTAAAAAAAATGTGTCGGAGAACTAGAATTAGCAACTGGTCCATGACAAAAATTATTCTAACCAATTAAACTAACTTTTCGTTTAAAGTACTTTGTACCCACCGTACTCTTGTTAATACCCCTTGTGTTATAGTAGGTATTTTAAAGTTATGCGATATCATTCATTAACAGTGTTGCAAAACACATTCAGTAGACAAACAGAAACACGCTTCATTATTCATGCATTTGTATTTGTAAATTACATTTTTACTACAATTGTATTAGTTCACATTTTCCAGAGTCATATCGTTTATACACAACACTAACGCTTATTCAGAGTTATATTTGTTTTTTTTTTTGTTTAGTTTATATATTAACCTGTATAATTATCAGGTGAGACTATTGTGTGTTACTAAAATATGGCAACATATATATCAGCATTGTAGTGATTTCTTTTAAAATACTATTTATTACATATTTTTTTTCATTGTCCAGTTCTCCAAACGTTTATAGAATACGTAGGTGTTTTTCTCCTCCATAATACGATGTAGGTTATCCTGGATTTTTTGAAAACGCTTCATGGTACTCAGAAATCACGACGATTAAAACGCCATAGTTGACGACAATTTTAGGGAAAGAACTTCCGCAGAGAGATTTACATACAAAGTACCTATATTGACAAGGTCTTTTAGGCTTGAAAATGATTTTTTAATTAACCCTCACGAAAACATCTTTGTTTTTCACACTTTGTGTTAAGCGAATAATAACGAAATCATCATATATTAACAAAAGTTCATCAAACCAGTGTCATGCGAAGTCATAATTAGATACGCCCAAAGGGAATTTTCTATCGACCCCTGAACTTCTCGCTTAATGAGAAACTGAATATTTTAGCACTAACTGTTGTTTCTTTCGTGCTTCAAGAAGGATAAGCCTACGTATCTTGTGTGTAAACATTAATTGTACCAAAGTTACAGAGGTAATATATTAGACGTTTTGTGATTATCCTGAGAGTTCTTTGGATTTTATTTTTAAATAAATAACGACTATTTTATGACTAATCTAGACTATGAAAGCATCGTAAAATATTGAGACCTCCCGTATGGAAAGCAGTGATTTCAGATAATAGATTCAGAAAATGTTGATAGCTTGATCCTTAACTTTGTAGAATAGATAAAGTCGAAGACAAATTTTGAAAATGTATCCTGCCGATGTCCAATCTCTTCAACACGTTTTCGATATAATATTTTTTTGTCGATATTTACAAAACTGTCATGTTATTTAATGCAAATAATCCAAATGCCATCGTTTTTAAGTACATAATTTCAACAAAGTTTCAATGGATATTGATCAATTTTCGTACAAGTTTAGGCAAATATGTGGACAGAGTTGAATGTTGACTTAAAGTACATTTTACTAATATGTATCATTGCAGTTTCCACAATGCAAGTTCGTGAGACTTTTTTGTTAGTAACGTGTGTAAAAATAAGTAATGCATCAATAAAATACATTTATTGAACGTCAAATAGTGCTGCCGATCGATAGTAGACTATCGATAATTAATCGATAGTCTATCGATAATTAATCGATAGTCTATCGATAATTAATCGATAGTCTATCGATAGGGGATAGATAGTAGGACTATCGATCAAAACGGGGCAATACTATTGAAGGAGTGCAATACTATTGAAGGAGTGCAATACTATTGATACTATCGATAGTATTGTTGCCCTAAAATAAAAAAAAACTATTGATAAGTCAACAATAAATCAACATTACATCAAAGAATTTCAAATGAAATGTTCAAATTTACGTGAGTAGCACAGATCGGTAATAATGCAAAAGGATTTGAATTTTATTACATTGCTGTAAAAACATACCCAATACTATTGCAAAATTGAGGACTATCGATAATCTAAAACAATCGATAGTCTCGATACTATCGATGCTATCAATTGTTTCTTATTTATGGACAACAATACGAATCGATAGTATTGCATTCTTTCAATAGTATTGACATGTTTTGAGCTATCGATAGTATCGATAGCACGTTATTTTTCAGATGAAAAAATCGATAGAAATACTATCGATAGTTTGGCAACACTAACGTCAACAGCTTGTCTATTGCCTCGTTATTCTGTTAAACGAATTTATATTTCAGATACCTGATAATTTTAAAACGGAGTTTAATATTTTGGTTAGCCGTTACTCCAATTTATATTAAATAAGTATTTTATAAATCTTTTATAATAACTAAAAGAATAATAATAAGTATCACTAATGAATATCAATAACTAAGAATAGGAAAGAAATTGCTAATATACAACTAAATTGGATAATAATTTTTAGGGGGTTAACCTCGTTTTTAAATTAATCATTAATAATAGCTGAATATTGTATATCAATTACACTAAGTCTTTAGTGTTTTGTAAATAGTAAAAAAAAAACCGCATGGAGTCCTAAGTTGTAAGATTTTTATCAATCCGAAATACGAAAGGTAAATGAAACGATGATATTTCTTACTCGTTTTAATAGATGCATCCACGATGAAGAAATAGCATTGCTTATAAAACAATTCGAGACCACACCAGAAACCACTAATGTGTACTAAAATAATAAAATAATATACCTGCTATCGAAGGAATTATCGACTTTTTTTTTGTTGATCAAGTTGAACTTTACATATGTACATACAACAGACAAACTTCCTTAATTAATATCGAACTGTATTGGACTTTGAGCTGAACACAGATCGTGGAAATTTCATAGTTTTGGGTACCTACGTTAATTTGAGAGATTTGGGTAGGTGAAGAGTTGTTGAGGTGTTGTTGGCTGTACTATTTAACAATAAGAAGGTTAAATCTTTTGTAAAGTAATTTTAATTTTTATATTAAACTGAAAGGGCATATATTTAAGAAGCAAAATAGGCTTTTTAAGCCAAACCAAGTCTAAAAGACTACTAGCTGCACCCGGCATGCGTTGCAATGCTCTATTATTTTTTTTGCTTATTTTTATTTTGCTGACTGTACCTCAATCTTCCCTGGCATCAATATAACATCTTAACAGAGTTTCATCACAATTTGATTCATCACAATGGTTATGGAACACGTAGAGATCTTCTATCTGTTTAAATAGAAGATCGCCGTTCTCACAACCCTTTCTGCTGAATAAAATACCACAAAGGGAACGAGTTAAACAACACATTTCACATGCTCAGTGAGCATCTGAATAGCTGAAACCTATACGGCCTTGTAAGAAAGTCGACATAATATTTGAACATCCACCCGCCGACTGACCCTCGATAAAGTCGTTTAACCTCTGCTATAAGCAGAATGGGGCAACCACTTCGCCACGTAGCTCTTTTAATAAAGTAAAATGAAAATAGTACTATAAAAGTTATACACCTTACAGCGCCGGCGTTTAGTATTAAGAGACATTCCGAAGCCATTGGAAAAAATGATAGCTATTTAAAGTCGCTCAGAAAATTCGCATAAAAGATAAGCGGTAATTGCCGTGAATCTTCGGGGAGGCAAAAAAAATCCCTCTGGCTCAGAAATTTTATATCTGCAACGTAATAGTGGCACACTTTTGATCTCAATTCTTTCGGCCTTTTTGGTTTTTTACACGTTTCACCGTATTTATCTGGGATCCCGACCCACCATACTTATAAAGCGACCATTCCATTCAGAGAATCTCTGATAATTGAAAATGTATTTTATTGTGGACGGAGGCATTGTTAGGTTGGGTACTTGTTTTGTGTCCCAAATCGTGAACATAAATGTGACAATAAACCGTGATCGATATTCATTTCGCGATGATCGCTGTTACACGACCGTTTGTATTATTATCCAGTAAATAAAGTGGAATAATTGAAAATTAAATCTATTGCCTTATTTTGACGTGACAACGTCTTATAAATTGGTTTGCCGGGTGACACTTCAAGAAACTGCGTTACGCTCCGCTCACGTTATGCGCTTACAATGAGAGCGAGTGAGAGGCACGCGTCCCTTCCACTCTCAGAACAATAACTAAAGCTATAGAAGGAGTGCTAAAATAACAACACAATACGTTAGTTCGTACTATTTTGACTTATACAGTTGTAAATGTGTAAGAAAGAAATAAGTATACAAATTTTGTTTCGTAATTTATAAGGTAGTCACTAGTTTCCCTTACGTCAATGATGTAACGGCATCGATATTACTATCGATAAAAATAAAATTAAAAACATGTAAAAAAAAATATGCTGTTGGTATGTCTATGATACTAGAACGGACGGTAATGTGTGATAATAAACACGTGTAGAATCTGCAATATGAACATTTTATAATGCAGTATTCATGAGTACAATTTTGGACCCGAACCAATTTATTTATTAGATTTGCAGTCTTCAGTATCTAGAGCAACCAGGTAGGTACAGTTAAAAAATTGCACTTTGTATAGGTAAATCATGTTAGGCTACATGTTTCTTTTTTAAGTTAGACCTCTAGCAGTACATTAGTGAACACTGCATTCAACATTAAATTTTTAATAGGTATAGATTAAAAAAGAGGAAAAATTTGAAAAGAAAATTAATCGACTATTTAAATTAAATTAAACAACTAATTTTATACATATTAACTTATTATTTTTATATTTTTATATACTACTCTGTCAAGAAAGTACCGGGAAAAGATCAATAATATACACAATGTTTGTTATTCATCCAAATTTATTTAATCACCTTCAAAGTATGCTCCTTCAGAAACGATACACTTACGCTAACTTAATCGTTTAAAACATTTTTTAAACGCTGTTTCCGGAATTGAGTTCAGTTCTCGCCGCGAATTTTTGTCATTTTTGTTTACACACTAAAAGTGCTAGGTATTCGGCTTGAACATATTCTTGTTTCAATTTTTCTATCAATATGTTATAGAGTTGAGATTTCTTCGCGTTGCTCCTTAATGTTCTCTTTGTTAGTGTTTATTTTGCGAAGACGTCACTTGCTGGTCTTTTTAATCCTTACTAACTCTTTTTTTAATATTCCAATTTGGTTTTTTATAATCTGCTATAATTTTCTGTAAATTAGATATCAGTTCAGTGATAGCGGAATCAGTATTTGTTTCAACTGTGGTCATAGATTTTGGGGCGTTTACTTGGTGGTTCATAATTCCTTCTTAATTCTGAAACACAAAAATATTATTGTAAATAAGCTATCAAAAAAAAAAATCTTGGGATACCCAAATAATCGTGTATCCCAAGATTATTTGGGATACACGCTGCCAAAATGTTAATTGAAAATCTGAATATTTATTGGTAGGATCGAAATAATTATATGACAAAGCAAGACTAAGATAATGTTTGGAATAAAAAAGGAGCAATTGCATGTTCTGTAAATGTAATGTGGGTATAGCATTTGCTTTCAGCCGCCGAAATCAAATGTTTTCATGTGGCTCAAATGAATGTAGTCTAAAATGTTTCGAACAAATGTGACTATGCGCTTTTGGTGTCCAATTGATCCTTGATATACGGCGTATCCATTCAGTTCTAATAGGTTCATCTTTGGGAAAACTAAAGCAAAAAGTAAAAATCAATAATGTTGACATCGATAACAAAGAACACATCACTATCATACTATCATATACAAAACAGAAGGCATGAAAATAAGACAATTTAAACCAAAACTCATGGAGCAATCTATTTGTAATATTAATTTACTACAATTTTCTGAATATACCGTTGTTATATTGTCAAAATATGAGAATTTAGAAACCAAACTCACCGATGAAATGATAACACCTCATCCGTATTTTCTTTTCGTGATATATGAGACTTGCAGTCTGGAACAACACAAGCCATCCTGGACGCGGACTCTTAGATGTCTGAAGCGTCTATATGCACACTTTCCTGTTATTTTATCACTAACTTCCTTGTAAAATAATATAATTTCACGCTAGCCGCTGACAAAGCTGTTCGGCCACTGTAATACGACCGCATTGAATTTGGTCTTACTTCAGAAACCACGTTCATCAAAGACGTACTTTTAATTTAGTAGTATAATATACAACCAAATTACAACCATTTGACATTTGTACTTTGAGAGTTTGTGACAATGACGTGAAAATAAAACCTTACAATTGTTGTCTATTTCGCTCTTACCCATGTATGTTAAATTACTTTAAGTGAATACGAGAGCTGTTATACAGTTTTTATTTTAGCGCTCCTTCTATAGCTTTAGTTATTGTTCTGAGCTTCCACTCGGGCATGGTTAGCCCGCCTAAGAGCGAGAGTGACAGACATAAAAAGTGGAAGGGACGCGTGCCTATAAATTAATGTTTTAAATATAATTCTTTGTATAAATAAATGTTTTAAATTGTTACTATTATTTCATCCTTCTTCCTACTATACGAATGAATATTCACATTAAAATTATTTTACCACTCAAAGTCGTTGTCACGTAAAACTTTCGCCCGTATACCGACTTTACAGGCAACCAACCAGTTTTTTGTTATAAACAAAACACCCAATAAAAGACATATTCTCTGAAAACTGAAAATTGATCTAAAGTCAAATACAAAACTATTAAATGATTACATGAGACATAAAATAGACAATTACGAAATAAGTATAATATATACTAATAATATATAAAAAGCCAAAGTAGATTTTGTTTGTGTTTACATAAAAAGATATTTTATCATTTCATGCCTATGTTATTCTCACGGTCATGAAAAAAGACAGTAATATTATTCTAAAAAGATGTTAAGTGTGCAAAGTGCTATAGTTTCGCATGTTTACATGACCTACACTCACACCTGGGTTGTTGGACCTGGTGTCACACCAGGTGAAACCAAAGTCTTTACCCAATGCGCGTATTTCGCAATGACATGACAATGACAGGTATTTTGCAATGACAAAAATTGATAAAAAAGGCCATCTTGTGTGTAAAATTTGATGACCCTCGTAGTCAAGTGGTTCGCATACCGGTTATCATGGTACCGGCACTCCCAGGTTCAGGGTTCGATCCCGGCTGGGTAAATGGACAAAAGTATTTTTTTCCTCTATTGGCTCGGCTTAAGAGTTGGGGTTGGCTACTTAGCTTGGGTTCAGAACAATGTATGCGATGTTGCCTAATTTTATTATTATTAAAATCGTGAAAAAAATATATGAGTTAATCTAAAAATTCAAAAAGAACCATTTTATCATATGCTAGTTATGTTAGTTAGATTAAAGATAATTTTTCATAATTATGTTTTATTTACTTAGACAATTTCATACAAAAATTACAACGATGCTCATTTTCTTTGGGGGAAAATTTCCTTCAATGTGGGGCCATTTGCATTTGCTCTAACTTTGCTCAGTTCCATATCTCGGAATTCTAAAAAATTATGAAACCTTATAACTATGGAAATAAATGGAATCCATATTATATTTACTTTTTCGTCCCTTCCTTATCCTTGATGTTTTTCGGGCTAATTTATATCTTGATTAGGTAGATAGGTATCACTCGTAGGTTACGTGAAAACTTTAGCACTTTTTGTAACAAATAATTAACTTACATTAATTATACGACATGACTTATACTTTATAGTCTAAGTTTTGCTTAGATGTGATGTCCCTATTTCGATTTCTTAAAAAATACAACACCGCTGCTATACGGAACCGTCAAATGTGGCCTTCATTCCGACTTGAATTTGACCGGTTTATTCATTGTCAATAGCTGTCCTTAAAAATAAAAATCGCAATTGGGTCCTAATAAGGAAATTTATATCACAATATAAATTTGCTTAAAATTATAATTCAAAAACAGTTGTACGTAAGAGTTCAGTATACTTCCGACAGCCAAAGTCTTTTCTGGATATTGGTGAACAAATATGATTTTCGCGCGTTTACACTTTTTGAAATTTAGTAAAAAATGTAAATATAAGTTAAATGATAATGTAGTAGATGCCGTCGTCCATGCAATATATTCTGAAAAAATATATTAACATTATGATTCTGTTAGGCGGCCTTTTTAATTGAATTAATTAAGTCATATGATTATGTTTACGGTAAAAATAAAAGGTACTTTTTGTTAATTTAGTTATCTCGGATCCCCAGACTTCCCAGTCGAGACTCTAGACGATTGTCGAAATTGTATTTTTATATTTTTTATTTTCAAATCATTGAAAGAGCCTAGCGCCTTTTGTTAGTTTAATAAAAAATTACCTGGTCTACTACGTAACTAGTGAGTACACAATATCAGTAAAGAAGTCTAAATTGTTAGTTGATTAATTATTTACAAGACTGATTTAGAAGACTGTTTTATATTTAAATTATTTTATTATGAAACAAATCAGTGATTATGAGAATTATTAAGAATGAGTATGATTATTACTAAGTTTGTTTTATAATTATAACTATAAGGTTTAAATGCTTAAAAGTGAATCTATCTGTGAGTATAAGAAATAAACATATATTCCAATTATTAAGACTGAAATTAACGTTAAAATGATTGGGATATATTTATGTTTGCTAAATGTTGATTTTTACTAAAAATTGCCTTTTTAATATAACGTTTCACCAGGAATTAACTCAATTCAATTTTATTCTTAAGCCTCGAAGTCCCGGGACCTACCGGGACTTTGATCGTAGGCTGTCTCGTGTCCCGGGACTTTGAAATTGTCGCGAATTCCCAAACCCTAAAGTTTATGTATTATTGTCCTGTATTGTAAATTGTTTCTTCATTACTGTGATACGTTTCTGTATATTTTTTATACGCTCATGGAACACATACTTCGTTTTATTTTTATTTTATTGCATCGGTTGTTTGGTTGTACACCCGTATCAGTCAATTGGTAGAGAATGCCGCAAACAATTAAGTCCGCTTCTTGTTGTATTTGTTGCAATAAAAAAACATTAATACTACATTAGATCGCTATACTAATTTTAAGCGATGTTAATTTAATACACCAGTGTATTATGATTCGGTCAATATTATTCAACCTCATAAACAACCTTCTAAAATAACATTCTTATTTGAATGTTACAGCGCTAATATTTGTTGAGCGACAGTTGGTCTCTTCATTTGGTTCTTCTTCTTCAGTTGGACATTTTTAGAGATTAGAAAATGAGAAAACCAATTTTATCAAATTAAAACAGATGTATTATATATTCCAACCCAATGCCGAAGTAGGTAAATATACTACATACTACAGCGCTGGGTTATTAGAATGATTATATTCATTGAAATGGCATTATTAAAATGTTACTTTATTTTGATTTTTGTAGGCTTCGATATTTCGCCGCTCATGCATGCGCCATCGTCATGGAAGAACGATTATTACTAATATAAGTAACAATGAAACTTTAAAACAATGTGTTGATTTAATTGTCTTGGAAAGATATAAAGCGGCCAAAATTGTTGTTTTATGTGGCCACACTCAAAGCATATGGATGTACGTCTATAATGTTTATGTATGTATATGGGCTCCTTATGATTTGGACAGATTGCGTCCGTCTTTTTTCAGATCCGTGGTATTTTTAAATAGACATATTACGAGTATGTTACTTTTAACCCGGGGCGTTCGCGAGTTGATGTATTATGGCCGTGTTATCGAGACGTCACTTAAGATAAATATTACCACAGACTATAGAGTAAAATATTCGTTAAATTGACAGAGTTCCTTTTAGACCAAGATCCCAGGGCTCCCAGACGTTACTTATTTTCTCACAAATAATAGAAATGGGACAAAGTAGTGTAAGTACATACTTTGAGTGTGTGTATACCTGTTAGCTTAGGTCGACGGCCTATTCATGGGTACCAGATGCTAAAGGTAGATAGATACAGTACTCACTTTTCTTAGAGTCTCAGTGGTGATTTTACATATATTTTAAAGAATATTGCTAAAAATTAATAATTATTATTACCAGATACTTTCCGTCGATGCTTACCCTTTAAAGCTCCAGAAAGAATAATGTATTTTCACTTATAATCTCAGGCTTGATTTTTATAGGTGACACTTAGGGAACTAATTGAACATTTTTGGTCAACCAGACTTCCGATTCAGACAGAAGAATTCCGATGTGAATTTAATATGGTTTACGGAAGAAACGTTGTAAAAGTGTTAAACAATATTAAAACATAGAAAGGAACATAACCTAAAATTCAAAGATATTGTTTTGCCAGCTGATTTATATGAAAGTGGTTATCATTAATTTGAATACCAGCTGTCGGAGAGAGAACATGAAAATGGAGGAAAAAGAAATTAGAGCCGCCAGAGCTGCCATTCAAAAAATGGTATTTGAATTGGTAGAACACCCTCCCTATTTGCCAGATCTAGCTCTCAGCGACTTCTATCTCTTTCCTCGGCTCAAGGAACACCTCCGAGGCAAGAAATTTGAAAACAATAGCGAAGTGATGGCCGCTGTAGAGGCTTTTTTGGAGAGTCTAGAAAATGATTTTTTTGTCAAAGGTAATTTTAGGTTTAGAAAAAAGATGGACTAAATGCATTAACTTGTAAGGAGACTATATAGAAAAATAAAATAAAAAATTAACTATAATCATGTTGTTTATTATTCATTATCATTACTTTCGGATCACCCCTCGTATATATAATATTAAACAAAAAGTGCTAATCAGACTCACACACCATCCTTTTAGATTAGTTTTTTTTTGTTAGATTTTGCCGTTTACTTGTTCTTCATGACATTGCTACTTGAGAAGTTTTATGTTAATGCTAGGTTCCAGGGGTAGTATCCAATAGGTTTTGATTCCCCTGCGAGTGACAGAATATACGACATAAACGGCCATATCTGTTTTCAATGCTCATTAATTAAACAATTTAAAAAAATATTACGAACCATGTATCAATTAAATTACAGGTCTATTACCTGAGTTTCTGTACTACTATCGCAAGCCGATATTAAGCAACGGCGTTAGATATTGTGGCATAATTAGATCACATCCCTCTTCTAACTTTAGAAATGTTACTGTTCTAACTTTAAATCCGCCATTTGTCTAAATAACTGGAAAGGGTAAGTTAAAGTTAATTTCAAAAAGTGCTAATCAGACTCACACACCATCCTTTTAGATTAGTTTTTTTTAGGACATAACTAACAAACTAACAAAACGGGATTTTGGATTTTGCCGTTTACTTGTTCTTCATGACATTGCTACTTGAGAAGTTTTATGTTAATGCTAGGTTCCAGGGGTAGTATCCAATAGGTTTTGATTCCCCTGCGAGTGACAGAATATACGACATAAACGGCCATATCTGTTTTCAATGCTCATAGGGATTGCAGTTGTAAGTATTTAATATTAATTTCAACTTAAAACATAAAAAAAAAACTTTTTGTCAGTCAATACACTGACAAAAAGTTGCAGTTTCATCACCATTTTTATTTATGTGACTACTTTACGGTTAACGGATTTTTCCCTTTATTTGTGGTACATAACGTTGCTTGTTGTTGTGTTAAACTTATGATTTTAGGTCAACGAGACGGTTTTGGTTTTTGGTTCCCTGCGAATGTCAAAATATGCGGTACGGATGGGTCATAAATGGCCGTTTCTTTGATTGCGTTGATCTAGAA
Source organism: Calamotropha paludella (assembly GCA_927399485.1). NCBI lineage: Eukaryota > Metazoa > Arthropoda > Insecta > Lepidoptera > Crambidae > Calamotropha > Calamotropha paludella. Next base: position 19,445,270 of record OV656812.1, read on the forward strand.
GTTTGATTTTATTACTGCTTCGGGTATTGTATTTGATATTAATTTCAACTTGCTACCTAAACACATTGATGAAAGAGCAAAAGGGAATGAGAAAAAGGGTCTTGATACTCAGACGGAAAGCGAAGTGTTTCTATAAGATTCCGTTTTTCGTTTTTGGGGCGGAACCCTTAAAACGTTAGTATGTTTATATATTTTAGATAGAAGTTAATATATCCGAAAATAGTGCCAACAAATTTTTTGGAATATTAGATTATCTTAGTGATATAAGCAAGGTTTTTAGTAAGGACCCTTTAGTTTTTGGTAAGGACTTTAGATGACTGATATTAAAAAAGCTGCGTTTAACTACGACCTTTCAATTTCTACATACTGTTAGTTTTACTGCAACAGTAATATAACAACAGTGACGAAGGAATGTGCGTATAGATTACAAGGGAAGCAATTCCACTTCCTTTGAGTCCAGCTCTTATTAAAGGGACCAAGACAAATCGTGTGACCGCAATAATTGTGACTTGATTAGTACGTGTGCCTCCGACATTTCGCTAATTGCCTGTCAAAACTATACAAATCTATAATGTAACGTTAAATATGATTGATCACAGTCAAATTTATGCAATGCAGAAACAAATAGTGAAATGAGAAAGATATTTAAGGATTATACCTTATCTATTTTGAAAACAAGGCAAGTGAATTGAATTATCTTGTAAAATCGATTTACATAAATCATTATGTTGATGGATTATAAATAATTATGATATTAACATTAAATGTTACAAAACATTTTCGAGCAATCCTAAGAATCCTTTTTCATGATGTAGGTCCAATTTTTACACAAGTTCTTTCACGCCTTGGCAGTGCTACTATAAAAAAGGTTGAATAATTACGAACAATACTATGTGGTGTCCAGCATAGTAGCATTTAGAATCAACCTTAACAATTAAGAGGTGTCGTAAAAATCGGCTAATGGTACTGAAGTTAGTTACAAAATATGGTTTCCGTATTATGGTCTCTTAGCCTTAGGTATTTAAGGTCTTAAAGTCGGCCAGGAAGATCAAGCAATTCTTAAGACCTGTGAAATGTAAAATACTCCTCCAGAAAGCAAGTATGTAGAAAATTTATTGAGACTATGGTCTCTCCTATATGGGGAAAACAAGAGAAGTAAAAGTACGAGCGATAAACAACATGTAGCCAACATAAAACATAGGCACTGTAATAAGTCTGCATGCCTGTGAGTGAGGATGCTTTTGTCGGGCCTAACCACTTAGTTAGATTTTACAAACCACAAATCCTTGCCAGAGAAATTCAAATTTGTTCCTAGAACGCTATACGAGGCTATTGATATCAGGAAACATCCACATTTCAATAGATCTGAAAGTTGGAACGGTTCAGTGGGTTCACCTGCTTAAGATCCAATAATTAATAAAATAATATCTCAAACAAAAACACACACTGCGAGACCTAATGATAACTACACCAGTCCTTTTCGAAGCTTTCCAATTTGTAACTGTAGATTCAGTAGTTTACAATAATCATAGATATAATAAAAAAACTGAAATGAATGCAAAATTAAAAAAGTCAATTTTATTTGTTAAATATATAATAGAATAGTTAATAAGGCATATTAAAATATTGGAGGGTAGTAGAACAGCTATGGCGGCCATTACTTTAGTTAACACGTCAGGATCAAATATAAAACAAACTAGCGTTGTAGATTTCGAAACTTTGGAAATTTTTGGAAACTGCGATAGTCGCGGAAGTGTAAGAATTAAATGTTTTTATTTTTGTTCTATTTTTATGTGTTCTTTAAAAGTTATACTTTTTAATTGAAAATCATAAGGACCACTTTTTTCCTTTTTCTTAATCAGAGAAACTTCACTATGATCTTAAAATGACAATTCTGACAAATATTTTTTACTTTTCTGGCATAGAGAAGGGCACAAATTATTCTGCGCAAAGATCCTTTATTTTAAATAAAGACCAATTTATATAATGATGTGTTTAAATAAACCAAAAGACAAAATAAAACGGCTAAAAAAAATTTACGATGGTGATTGCAAATTTCGACATAAATTCAATTTCCAGTGAGTAAAACAAAAATGAATGACAAGAGGTTTTTCGAATACGACTTTATACACTGCAAATAAAGCCGTACTAAATTGTAGCGTAGTGTTATATATAATATAACATATTTAATTAATTTTTAACTGCGTCTTATTTGCTGGATATACTCTCTCGAAACATTTATTAATTAATTACTTCATTCGTGTCATTTTCTGCTCGCCACCGAGTACCTAATGATATTAGATTCTATTTCGCAAGTAGTCCTTGTGTATGTATGTACGGGTAAAACCATTCACGGATACATTCCTAGCGCTTCATGTTCTACCTAGCAGTTCCTTTGTCTGACTGTCTTTCAAAGGACTTAGAACCGACGACGTCTAAATGTAAGCTTTAGACGACGAGAAATTATAAAAACCTAAACGGAATGGACTCGGAAAACGGTGTCTTTGCGAATAGAAAGTTTCCGAATTGGTACTAGGTGGCATACCTGAGCATATTAGCGCACACCAGAGCATATCAGCGCATTCCAGAGCAATCCACCGCATGTCAGAGAATATCAAACCATAACGGCGCACATCAGTGCTTATATCACTCCGATACACAATGAAGTTTCGAGAGCTGATGTAAATAAAAACAGACCCCATTTCTAAACTTTGCATTTTTGTAAGAGAGAAGATCGTGTAAGATCAACTTTATGCAGCTCTCTGGTATTTCTTTAGTCTCACTCAGCATGGGTTCTTGAGAGGCCTTTCCGTTTTGTCCAACCTCATTCTACTAAATGGATCTCTTTATCTCGTCTATGGATGATCGCTCCCAGGTCGATGTCGTATACACCGATTACAACAAATTATTCTTTCCGATTCGGCCGGATTTGTCATAATAAGTGCTTAGATTGCAATAGATCTCTGTTAATGGTGAGTTGCTCAGATGGTTGTCTTCATACATTAATAACGGATCACAAACTGTTTTTGTACATAATTACATCTCCGCCGCGCTCACAGTTACAAGTGGGGTTCCTCAGGGGTCCCTGCTTGGGCCTCCTTTGTTCGCGGATTTTGTAAATGACATCGAGCAGTGTTTCAAAACACCTTAACTATTTTGCTTTGCGGATGAAATAAAATATTGTGCTAACAGATTTCTATTGCATTAAGAATCAGTTAGACCTCAATACATCATAGTTTTGTGGGTATAAGCGTGTACCATTTAATACCTTATGAGTTTTATTAAAATTTTTAATTTTTTACAGCCCATTATTTAAATGCATTTTTTTGGGTCGGCAGGCACGGAGTTCTAGATTTTTCATTTAGCATTCCTTTAACTTCTATTACTGTATTTCTGCTGAACTCAACGTTCTTAATGGCTACCATTTTTTACTTGTGGACAAGAATTGATTTGATAATCACAAGTATTCTACCAAACTGTAAGCCGGTCATACATTTTACGGACATAGAAGTTAGAAGTTTTACTTAATTGTTTATGGAATCGTTTTATAAAGGTCAAATTAAGGGTAACTTTAAAATATTGCAGTTGTTGAAAATCTTATTTGGCCGGTTACTATAGCACTGCAGCAGCATCGTAACTCTGTAAATTGTTATACTTTTGGTAATAAAACATTTTTTTATTTCTTTTATATACTATTTATTATAAATCTTTATTATAACTTTTAATGCAATCACAATATGATAAAGTCATGACCCGGCTAAGTTAAGAAAAGGAAAAGGATTTCGCTTTCCGCCTCTACAAAACCCGGGTCTCTCCTTCACCTGATTTGCTTAAGTTTAACATGCGTAAAAAATGTAACTACTAAAGTGAAGAACATAATCGAGTTAGCATGACTCGGACGTGAAAAATCAGGATAAAATAAAAACTCTTTTATTTTAAGAAGTGAACAATACGACAGTATGTCTTATCCCTATGCATCCTTGTGCATAAAAGAAATAACAAAATCGAATTTCATGGGGACAAATTAATCAAAGAACATTCTAAAGGAATTTATTATTGTTTCAGTTTTAATTTCTAAATTTGTTTCTTTAAATTGGTTTCTTGCTGATAGCATGATGATGATGGTTGTAGGAATATTTTATCAAAGAATTGCACTACAGTCTCCGAATTGTGGCGTCAGATTAGTGTTAAGGCAGAGCTAAGGTAATTACTTGCCGGGAGCTGAGGAGAGAGGAACTCTATTCATTTTGAGACGGTATTGTACTCTTGTAGCACTATTGTTGGTAAGGTGCGAAACATTAAATGCGAAATATGAGAACTCTTTCTAAACATACAAAAGCCATTTGAGAAACGTTTTGTGGAAAGCACCCATTACTAAGATCTTATTTTAATAGAAAAACGTATTAAAGTTATGTGAGGCGTGATTCAAGCCAACGTTTGGCAAACAAGGATAGACACAGTAATCCTTAAGCTATTGAAGTTGTTTCTAGTCTAAGTGAATTGAATCAATAATTACCTATTTTGTATTTTCAAAGTGCCTTATGTCGACAATGAAAAACGTAGCAACTGCAGAAAAATAAAAAAAAAAAAATTTTTTTTTTTAGTTTCTTGAGAACAGGGTTGCGGTTCATGGACTCTAAATCCGACTGAAGTGACATTTTTCTACATATTTTTGTATACGAGTAAGAAATTAGCGGATTTTTTTATGCATATGGCAAAACAAATGAATTAATAGACTAGTTTGATCTCATTACTGTTGAAGGATTTGCCCATGGTATTGCCAGGCATAACGGTTTTGTTTAGATATAAATCTAAAATGTTCTAAAGAAATAAAATTAAAAACTTATCTCACAGAGCTTTTAACAGTAAAATGTAAAATATATGCTTGTTAGCCTCATTCTGAATAATATTTTCTGTTACCTTAATAGCTGTAATAAACCGAATGGACTATGTATTGAAATAAATTATAAAGCCATACGAATACTACTTCGCTTGCACACCTGTGTTCCACCGATTGCTATGTAAAACGGGATTTGTTGAAACTAAGCAATAAAAATTACTTATAGGAAAGTGGATTACGACTATGGACAATCTCATAGGTATTTGGTATCGATATGCATTTTCGGATATATCTAGAGCTATTAATTCTCGACTTGCTGATATGATCCCTGTGATTTACCAAGAAAAGGGAATCATATTATTTTCGTGTTCCTTTACATAAAACGAATGACTACCATCTGCGCAAGGACTTGCTGTTATGATTCCGGTGGTTTTCCAAGAAAACGACGGACCATGGTGTAAATTAGATGTGACAAGAAAATGTTGTGAGGTATTGGATTGTTTGACGGCTAATTCTTATTTTTTAAAATTTGTCAAATATGTAAAAGGGATGGATTTGAGAAGTTGTATGCAATATATTTTTATTAAAAAATATTAATTTGTTTTTATTTAATTTTGGTCAAATTATTATTTTTATTTAGGACGTATTATTAGCACGACACGTACATATTGGTGATATAAGATTTAAATGTTTATATCTATACAATAGACAATATGATGGTTGTGTCTAAAGTTAGTTTGCACTTAAAGACCTATTTATTGCCCAGTACAGGCAAGTATTCTTTTACTATATAAAAATATAAATATAAAAGCAACCGTATCCTTGTTGTATCCGAATTATAAGAGCTACCTTTGGGATAATATGTTTGAACTATAAAGGAAATAAAAACGTTTTTTAAGAAAGTGCTGGAACAAAGGATTTCACAATACATTGTAGAGTATTCCGGTGAGTGCAAATATTAAGCCATTTGAGATGAGAGCGAAATTGAGAAACACGATATTTGTGTAGGCCAAATATGAAGCGAATACAAAAATGTGTAAGTCGATGAAGTTTATAATTCTAATAAATTACCCATACCGCAATAGTTTCTCGGTTATGCCGTCAACTGCTATCTTAACCTCACAGAGGTATGATCCTCTGTCTAAGAATTTGAGGAGCGTTTCAGCGACCTGCAAAACGAACCAGCGAACACACACACACACACACACGCACACACACACACAAACACACACACACACACGCGCGCACACACACACACACACACATATATATGTATGTATATATATGTCGGGGGGAACGTCAGGATTTGGTCCGAACCTTCCGATATCATATGGGCAGAGTAGAAATCGTGCACTGAAATGATGTTGCAATTTTTGGATACAGTATTAAGAACCACGTAGCACGTAACAAACTTGTTATAATAAGGTACTAAGCGAAAGGTAGGACAGTTCCGTGGCGACGTCTACACTTGATGGCGGCTCGATCGAAAGTGAATCGGAGCTTGCATGTTGACAGCATCACGACTCTGTCGAAGCGCGGGAAATCGTAGTTTCTTGTGTTCGCCGGCTAGAGGGCGCGCTTGCGTTTCGCTTAGTATCCGTACTCATGACCAGATACGACATCGTAGTTTCTTATGTTCGCCGTCTAGAGGGCGCGCTTGCGCTTCCTTTAGTGTCCGTACTCATGACCGGATACGACACGGCCATCCTGCGAGACACACGTCCTCGTGTGTTATTCTGAAACAAGACAAAACAACAGAAAGTATCGCTCGGTCATAACTGACCTAACTTTTCAGAACTAAACAAAATGAACACCTCATTCATTTTTTTTTTACTTAGATTCTTTAACTGAAATATGAACGCTTCATTTGATAATCTTTTTCTAAACAATTAGGAATGTTACCAATTCGTTACAACTCACAAATAAATCAAAGACTTTTACATCAAATCTGAAAATGTACATACTAGTTACATTAAGCTCTCTTATTATCATTGTTGCTCCGAAACAGGAAAATCGTTATTTCTCAATCATTAAACTTTATTCATTGACAACAAATCTAACAGTAATATTTCATTCAATTCAATTCAATTTCAATTCAATTCAATTCTGTGTCACCCTGACACAACTGTGACATTACGCGCATCCCCTCATGGGATCGCCGAGTCCAACGACTCTACGGTTTCCTCCTGAAACCCGACCTCCGCCAGATCTACCCGCGTACCGCGTATCCACGGACTACCAATCCTCATGGTAGATGCCGATTTCTACTGGACTACGGCTACGAAATAGTCTAGTACGGTCAACTTCTGTGTCACCTTGACACAACGTCACAACATTACGCGCATCCCCTCATGGGATCGCCGAGTCCAACGACTCTACGGTTTCCTCCAGAAACCCGACCTCCGCCAGAACTACCCGCGTACCGCGTATCCACGGACTACCAATCCTCATGGTAGATGCCGATTTCTACTGGACTACGGCTACGAAATAGTCTGGTACGGTCAACATCTCAACACATTGGCAACTCGAATGAAATGTTACCTACACACTGACTGACCCAACTTCGTCATCCTCGCTTTGCTCTATATTATCTGTCTCACAAACGATTTTCTCTATTTCGGGCATCTTCCTAAACCTATCGTGAGCATACTTGTAAGTGATTCTGGATTAGTGATAAACCCAAAAAAAAAACAAAATTACTCCATATCGTATCGCCCTATATCCGACCAGCACCTATTCAGAATCTGATGGCCCATAATTTTTCCCGTCTCCATTCATCCAGTGACAGCATTTGCAACTGCCCTCTTATAGAAAATGTAAATTCTCATACATATCTTGCCTTAAAAATCGATAAAAAGTTTGATTGGGGCTTTCATATTGCTCATGTCTGCAATAAACTTAGACAATTTTTAGCAAATATGACTATTTTAAGGACTCGAATACCCTTTAAAGTAAAATTAATGTTATATTAACGCACTTGCTGGTTCATACATTCGTTATGGGTTAAGTAGCTACGGACGAACTTACAAAACATACACAAATCTAATTTATAATCTCCAATTACGAATAATAAAAACTATTGTAAGTAAAAATAAAAAAAAAAAACATTCTTCGGATAAAATTAAATTATTTCAACTAAGTGAAATATTACTTATCCAATTTCAATTTCAGAAGAACATTTTAAGTGAAAATTTTTTCAATAAAAATTTAAAAAAATTGAATCATCCTATTCGTGGGATCGCTCGAAACAAAATGCTTACGACAAAGGCGAATAATGTCTAAGGCGAAAGAACTACCGCTTACCTCGAACCGCGCTTTATAAATCAACTACCCGCAGATCTTATTGATGGTTTGACTCAAATTTTGGGGTGGTTGGGATCTACCTCCTAGCGGTCCACCCCGGGCAACGGCATCATGGACCAACTCGGCCCTTGGTGACGGCTGATGATCCCAACGGCGGTGGTAGGCTCCGCAAGGGGCCGCCTGGCTCGCGACCACCATCCCGCCGAAGTCCGCCGCCAAGCAGCTTTGCTGCGTTCCGTCGGAGGGCGGGAATACCAGTGCCAATGGGGGTTGGTAATAAGTCAGTTGCGCAGCTTAGGACCGGTCTTGATAACTTGGCTATGCTGTACCTGGTAACTTATTCTGGAGGGTAGCGGGATCCGAAGCACGATTTAAGCCGCTGGCCGACCGCAGTTAGTAGGGGGCCCAACTAGCGCGCTAGCTACGCGTGAAAGGCTGCCCCGCCAACTCGCGAAAAATCCCGAAATGCTCCACCGTGCCAGTTGGCGACTGGACGGGAGGACCCGGTGGCCATTTCGGGGGGGTTCGGGCGTCCCCGCAGTCTCCAGGTGAGTTCCCTTTTTTGGACGGCTTAGCCCAAGAAAACTTCATTTGGTCGACTAAGTAGCGTCTCGACTAAAATCCTTCCCCCCAACATTCACCATTATGAAAAGTAAGAATAGGAAGAATCTAAAACAGCGGCTGCACTTCCTCCCATTTAAAGTGCACCTTGCGAACATTAGAGGACTGCACTCAAATCTCCATCCGGTCCATCACCATCTGGAGACCGAGAAGCCGCACCTATTCTTCTTGACGGAGACTCAGATAGCAACCCCGTCGGACGTGGCGTACCTCAACTACCCTGCTTATTCACTTGAGCATAAGTTTAAGATGTGTGCAGGGGTCTGTGTGTTCGTCCGCAATGACATATGCTATAGGCGTCTCCGATGCTTTGAAAAATCCGGGTTTTCTGTTATCTGGCTTCTGGTGGACACAGGGGTAGAGAAGATGCTCTACATCTGTGTCTACCGATCGCACAGCGGTGACCGGGAGACGACTCGGCTCATAGATTACCTCACAGAGACGGCAGACTTGGCAGCTCAGCGATATCCAGCGGCGGAGCTTGTTTTTCTGGGGGACTTCAACGCTCACCACAAAGAGTGGCTGTTCCCATACCAGAAAACTGACCATGCTGGGAGAGAAGCGCGACGATTTGCCCTAGCGCTAAATCTTACCCAGCTGGTGGATCAAGCGACGCGAATTCCAGATATTGCTGGCCACACACCCAATTGTCTTGACCTACTGCTGACAACTGATCCACACAAACATTCGGTATCGGTCTCAGCTCCACTGGGATCGTCCGACCACTGTGTGGTGAAATCCGTATCAATCTGCTCTCCTCCAGATGATAGCCCTAAGGGCATGAGGCGAGTATGGCGTTACGAGTCAGCAGATTGGGACGAGATGCGTATTTTCTTCGCTTCTTACCCCTGGCGGCAAACTTGCTTCTCTTCAAGCGACCCTTCGTGCACCGCTGATGCGATCACGGATGTAATTCGGCAGGGAATGGAGTATTTTATTCCATTCTCCGACATCCCGCTCGGTTTCAAGTCCCGACCTTGGTATAATGCGGCCTGTGCTCGTGCTGAGGCCCGAAAACAATCTGCTTACCAAGCCTGGGTGCAAATCCGCGATCGCGGGGTTCGTGCACGGAGAATTCGAGCGAAGAAGAGAGCCTATAATTCGGCCGCCAAGTCATGCAAAAGGGTGTTACTAAAGGCGAGATTCGACCACATCAGCAGAATAGGGATGAAACTGTCTTCCTATCCGAATGGAAGTAAACAGTTCTGGTCCCTCTCGAAGTCAGTCGAAACGAATTTCTGCCGTCCTATGCTACCGCCATTGCTGAAATCTGACGGGTCACTGGCCCATTCTGCAGCTGAGAAAGCAAGTTTATTTGCCTCTCTGTTTGCGAGCAATTCCCGTCTTGACACCGGCTCTCAACAACCACCAAACATACCTCGCTGTGATTCTTCGATGTCGGAGATCACAATTCACAATAAGCAGGTCCGTAGAGTCTTACTTAGTCTGGACGTGAATAAGGCCAGTGGTCCTGATGGCATACCAGCAAGAGTGCTGAGGTACTGTGCGCCTGAGTTGTCTCCTGTGCTAACATGCTTGTATCGCCTCTCTCTCAACACAAAAACCGTCCCAAAATCCTGGAAGCTTGCCAATGTGCAACCAATACCCAAAAAGGGTAGTCGTGCCGACCCATGCAATTACCGACCGATCGCCATCACTTCCATACTCTGTAAAGTTATGGAAAGAGTGCTGAACAGCAAGTTGCTCTCATACCTAGAAGACAACGATCTCCTCAGTGACCGTCAATATGGCTTTCGCCGAGGACACTCAACTGGGGATCTTCTAGTTTATGTCACGCATTGCTGGGGCGAGGCCCTCGAGATGCACGGCGAAGCACTTGCCGTGTCACTTGACATCTCGAAGGCTTATGACAGGGTCTGGCACGCAAGTCTGCTGCGCAAGCTTCCTGCGTACGGTATCCCCGCTGACTTTTGCAGTTGGATAGCCGACTTCCTGACTGAACGATCGATCAGAGTAGCTGTCGATGGCTGCTCCTCTGACTCAGTGCCTATTGATGCCGGAGTTCCTCAGGGGTCTGTTCTTTCTGCGACGCTTTTCCTGCTGCACATCAATGACCTGTTAATACCAGGAATTGTTGGGTATGCAGACGACAGTACTGTTGTTGAGAGATACCTGTCTAGCGCAAAAGCCAGCGGCGAAGACGTGATGTTCATGAGAGAGGCCATGGTTGAGCGAATAAACCAGAGGCTAAACTACGTTTCCCAGTGGGGCGATAGTAACCTCGTTAATTTCAACGCCTCCAAAACACAAGCGTGTCTTTTCACGGCAAAAAGGAGTTCCTTCCACCTCACTCCTACTTTCCGAGGTACATCTGTATCTGTGACCGACAGCCTCGAGCTTCTTGGCATGGAGTTGTCTTCAGACCTTAACTTCGGCGCCAACATCGAATCCAAAGCTCAAATTGCAGCCAGAATGCTGGGCGTCCTAAATAAGGTCAAGCGATATTTCACGCCAGGACAGCTTTTAACACTCTATAAAGCTCAAGTCCGATCTTGCATGGAATATTGCTGCCACCTTTGGGATGGCTCTGCAAAATACCAACTTGCTGCACTGGACACGATTCAGCGCAGAGCTGAGAGGCTCATCGGGGACAACAAATTGGTAAAGAGCAAGCTTCACACCTTAGCTCATCGCCGCAAAGTTAAGAGGTAGATCTTTTTAACATATCTCTTAACAGTATTAAAGATAAACTTAAATATATACTCAGTTCTAGTCAACAAAACTGTTAAAAGGATTTACTGTTATTCGTTTTTCTTCTTGCTAATTTGTTAAAATTCATCTTATGAAAATGGTAAATTGTAGTAGTTAGAATTGTTTGTTTTGTCACTTATTGAAATTATCACACTTAATTTTTTTTTTGTAATTTTTAATTTCCCATAAGTATGTTTGTTTTCCACGATTTGATCACGTAAGAATTATTTAAAATTTATTGTAAATTTTGGGCACTGTAGGTCTTTTATTTTTATTACTGTTTTCTCAATAATTAATGTAATTATGTATGACTGTTTGTTGCCAAAATAATAAAAAAAAAAAAAAAAAAAAAAAAAGTTGCCTGTCTGGCGGTCTTCTACAGACTGTACTTTGGAGAGTGTGCTCAAGAGCTGCATCTGCTCATACCGCCATCACCTTTTTTCCATCGGACATCCAGACGCACTGCAGGCTACCACCCTTTCTTGGTTGATATTCCTACCTGTCGCACCAAGCGCTTTTCAACATCCTTCATAACGCGCACAGCAAAGGAGTGGAACTCCCTCCCTGCGTCTGTATTTCCGAGAACTTATAACCCGTCTATTTTCAAAGCCAGGGTAAATAGGCACCTTCTGGGTTAGCTCGTTCCATCGTGGATTCTGTCATGGCCCCCGGGCCTGATTGGGATCAAGAGCAATCCCATCTTTAATAAAAAAAAATAAAAAAAAAAACTGAATTTAAGGTACGAATTGAATAAGTACTTTTTCAAGACTTTTTTTTTATGTACCTAGTTTGCTCCTTATAAAAGAATTTCTCAACTTTATTTCTTTTTTTTCTAGTGTATTTATTGTATCTTAACGCTTGCTTTAAACAGCCTTTCTTTAAACCTTTGTGGATTTCTATACGCTGTTTTTGAACAATACAATGTAATTTATTTTTAATACGTTAATAAATAAAATGAAAAAAAGTGCGTCTAGAGTTCAATGCTTGGAGTGTGTAGCGGTCTCCATCTAAAACTTCAATTATTAAAAACGGACCTCTGAATTTTGTGTCTAACTTTGACTGGTTCCGCTCTTCGTTCCCTATCAAAACAAAATCTCCTATTGAAAACTTTTGCATCACTTGTCATCAAAGCTAAAGGACGTGCTGCTTTTCTCATCAAAAGCTACAACGGATTAGATTTGTTAGCCGATCGACTGTACAATTTAGAGCAAGTTGCACATCTCCTAAAGAGTCTTGCCACGATTTATCTTTGTCAGCCTCTACCTGACCGTTCGCGCGCCTAGACACCGTTGCAATAAGATGAAGATAGTTATTTTACTATCACAGAAGTCACGGAACTTTCACTTCAAAAGCAACGACCCTGATCAACGATTATACGTATGGGAGCACCTAATAATGCCCTACTGTTCTTTATTACTTTGACAACTAACTTATTAAACTAAACTAAGAAAATTTAACTAAAAAAAATCGTCAAAAGCATCATCATTTAGGTATACAGAAGTAGCTAGGCTATGTACCATGATCGTTCACGGCAACACTTCATTAATGTCAATCTCTAAATTTAGTTAATTGGACACTCGAGTACCTCTATTTGCCACAATCTTCACTTCTGTGAAGATTGAAATTGCTGTCTTTGTACCACTCTGTACATCCACAACACCGTGTGTATCACCCATTGACTACACACTACGGTCCCCCGGGACCACGACCTTTACCTAAGTCAAATGCACACCGTGTACCCACAGACTACTTAGGTTTCCCCAATAGACACCGATTTCTACCGGGCTACGACTGCGTAATGACTCTAGGTACGGTCGACACCTTTACGGCTCAAGATCCCACTCGAGTTCCCACAAAAAAAATAATTGTCATTGATCAACATGTAACTCAACTTCAACTTCGACTGGTACATTACCCTTTAGCATCCTTCTCAACCGATCATATGCGTACTTGAAAGGTTAGAATTTACAGCTTTCAAAGTTTAACTATTTATTACCATACGTAACGATACGGACGTATCGATATTATTTAGATCGGGGGTAGGTTCATAAAAAATTAAAAGAATTCAAACTAACAAAAATGTTCCGGTCGATCTTAATATCATTTTGCAAATAAAGGTCTTGTGAAACATAAAAAAAAATCTCAAACGGTTAATCGTTACACAACATTATACCTGTTCTGCGCTGAATACTTGTGTTTGACTTATAACGGTCATAACAGTAACATTATTAAAATGTTTACCACTCAACTTTGAACAACACTATCCTTAATATACGAGTATTCAGCACGAACATCGTACGAAAAACAATATCGCTCACCTTTATGATCTAAGGTACCCAACGACGCTAGCATCCACACGTAACTCGTTCCGCACTGCTCCAGTGCCATCAGCTTGACCGCCATCCAAACAAATCCGCTGTCATGTACTACGTCTTGCGTCTTCGTATCTTCGTATCTTGCGTCTATAATCACCTTGTCAAGGTTAAACTCATTTCAACAGAAAAGTTTTCTTTGAAGCTTGAATTTACTTACGCATTTGTAGTTTTTGAATTTATAACAGAGTCTGTCATTTAATTTCATTATTATTATGAAGAAAATCATTTGCACGATTCGATCCCAATTCTGATGTCGGTGGGAACGTCAGGATTTGGTCCGAACCTTCCGATATCATATGGGCAGAGTAGAAATCGTGCACTGAAATGATGTTGCAATTTTTGGATACAGTATTAAGAACCACGTAGCACGTAACAAACTTGTTATAATAAGTGTAGTAGCTGATAGTGTTTATTTACATAAACTTGTGACAGTTGCTATGCCTTATTTAAACTAAAAGAATATTCACTGTGGCCAGTAGTAGTGTTTATGGTAGAAGAAACCATGCAGGTCCAACACCTCCCCGTAACATGAACACCCTGTACTGTACACACTCATTTACACATGACATAAAAAAATCGTAACAACACTACTCACTATACACATGTCACACCTTAACATAACTTAACCTATCTGTACAACCCTTAAAACTAAGAACAGAAATAAACCTATCTAAGTTAAGCCTAAAAATTGTACACATTTACAGTGGGAAGGCCTAGCTAATGGTTTGGTCAATATATCTGCTGTCATGTTCTTAGTGGGAATGTACTTCAGGTCGAAATGGTGTTGTGACAAAGCATCGCGAATGAAATGATGTCGAATGTCGATATGTTTGGTGCGAGCGTGAAATGTGTTATTCTTAGTAAGCTTTAATGCACTCTGGTTATCTGTGTAAATGGTGATGGCATGATTAATGTTGAAGACTTCTTTAACTAGGGAAGATAAGTATATGGCTTCCTTACAGGATTCGCCAAGAGCCATATACTCAGCTTCGGTGGTGGATAGTGCAACTGTGCGTTGTTTGCGGGATTCCCACGAAATAGCTGCTCCACTTAGCTGGAAGCTGTAGCCAGTGTAGGAACGCCTGTCAACTATGTTACTGCCATAGTCAGCATCAGCAAAACCTACAAGCTGACTTTCGTCCCTAGTAAAGGTAAGGGCGAGATCTCTGGTGGCTTTCAAATACCTAAGGACACGCTTGGCCGCTCTCCAGTGTGCCTCCCCGTAATGCATATTGTATTGGCTAAGATAAGAGACCGTGTATGAAATGTCTGGTCTTGTGCCAATTGCAATATACATTAGTGAGCCGACAAGCTGTTGATATGGAAGCTCTGGTTTCTCGTCATCCTTACTAGGGATTATGAGTTTCATGCCAGGTTCCATAGGGGTTGAAACTGGAATAGCGTCAGTCATACCAAACTTTTCGATAATATTATCGATATATTGCCTTTGGTCGAGAGTGATTTTACCATCGCTTTGAACAACTCTCATTCCTAAGCAGTCTTTAACTGGACCAAGATCTTTAACAACAAACTTTTTTCCTAATTCTGTTTTAAAACGATTTTTCATATCTTCATCGTTGCATAGGATGAAAAAGTCGTCAACGAATACTGCTACTACTAGGAGACCATTGGCCTCTCTTTTGTAGAAAACGCAGTGTTCAGATGCCGCTTGAGTTAGTGAGAAGCTGGTCATCGCCTCACTTACCTTTTTATTCCACTGCCGTGGTGCTTGCTTAAGGCCATAGAGAGACTTCTTTAACAAGCATACCTTACTGCGTGGTTCAGTTGCGAAGCCTTCAGGTTGTTCCATGTAAATCTCTTCATCGAGATCACCATTTAAAAACGCAGTTTCGACATCTAAATGATCGATTTTTAGGTTCAGCTTCACTGCATAAGCTATTAATAACCTAATAGAAGATAGTCTGGCGACAGGAGAAAAAGTTTCCCCATAGTCTATGCCATAAACTTGTGTAAAACCTTTTGCCACAAGACGTGCTTTGTACTTTGCAATTTCTCCATTGGTATTTCTTTTTATTTTGAACACCCATTTACTCTTGATAGTTTTTCTATCAGGAGGCCTGTCTACTAATATCCAGGTGCCATGTTTTTGTAGTGATTGGTATTCAGCTTTCATAGCTTCTAACCATTCTACTTTGTGGCTGTCCCTTAATACTTCTTTATAAGTATCGGGTTCACAGTCAATACTTGAAAGATTAGCAGTCTCAGGGTACCTGACTGGAGCACGTCGAGCTCGCAAGGGATAACGCCGCTCTTCTTGCTCGCGGTCTTCGGTGTTGTCTGACGGAGATTCTGATGGCATTCCTTCACTATCTGGTACACCTTCTACTGGTTCCGTTTCTGATGGGACATCAAAAACTTCATCAGTCGTCGCCTCCTCAGACTGAGAACTGGAAACATGGGTTGGCGTTAGGACAGTAACTTCAACTTGGGTTTCAAAATTATTTAAAGTACTGCTATCGTCATTACTCTGTTCAGGATGATCAGATTTGATAGGTTCCAGAAGTTTATCTTCTATAAAGACAACATCCCTTGTGATAATAACTTTTCGCGGGTTCTGTGGATCAATTACACGATATCCTTTGCTCTCAGTAGAATATCCTACAAAGATGCAGGCTTGCGTTTTAGAGTCAAGCTTTTTTCGCTTTTCTTTAGGAATAAGCACATGCGCCTCACAACCAAATACTCGTAGGTGAGAGAGGTTAACTGGCTTGCCTGTCCACAGTTCTTCAGGGATCTTGTTGTTTAAGGCTTGAGAGGGAGTGTAGTTTTTTAAATAAATCGCAGTATTCACTGCTTCACCCCAATATGCCTTAGAAAGCTTTGAGTCTTGGAGTAAGGCTCGAGCTTTTTCGATTATGGTACGATTTACCCTTTCTGCAATACCGTTTTGCTGCGGCGTGTAAGGGACGGATGTCTGGTGAATGATTCCGTTCTCCTTAAGAAAGGCAGACATTGCACTATTTTCAAATTCGCAACCATTATCGGAGCGTAGAATTTTAATTTTTAAATTGGTCTGGTTTTCAACCAAATGTTTGAATTCTACAAATTTTTCAAACACTTCGGATTTCGTTTTGAGTAAATACCCAAACGTTTTCCGGCTATAATCATCCGTAAATGTTAGTAGGTATAGAGCACCACCAAAGGAGTGCGTGCTCATGGGACCACATAAATCCGTATGCACGATACCCAATTTGGAATTGCATCTACTTACTGACTTTTTGAAAGGTTTTCGGGCCAATTTACCTTGGACGCAAGGAATGCAGGTCTCATTGAAATTGTCTATGAAATTTACCCCAATCTTTTTAGTTTTAAGAACTTTCATAGACTTGACATTTATATGTCCTAAACGTCTATGCCAGAGAGATGCTGACTCTTTGGCAGTTGTCAAAAGTGCCATTTCTGTCATGTCTAGTGTAAACATGCCATTGTGTATGGATGCAGTTGCTACACTATGACCAGAAATTGTACATTCCCCTTGACGGAAAATTGATGCTCCTTTTGACGTAAAAACTACAATGAAACCTTTATTTACAATACTACTTACTGATAAGAGATTTACAGCTAACCTAGGGACGTATAATACATCAGAGACTTTATTTACACTCGAGTTGGGAATATTTATATTTACAGTGCCTTTACCTTCACTGAGGACTTGCTCATTGTTGGCCACAGTGAATATTCTTTTAGTTTAAATAAGGCATAGCAACTGTCACAAGTTTATGTAAATAAACACTATCAGCTACTACAGGTTATGGGATATGGCTGAAAATTCTCAACCCGACGTTTCCTCTGCCCCTGCTACTCTGCATCAGCAAAAAATAATGGTTTCGTCGCAGTCATCGATTTCCGTACAAAAATTGGAAGGGTCAAAAAACTACACAACATGGAGTTTTGCAGTCAAAATGTAAAAAATAAACTTGTGACAGTTGCTATGCCTTATTTAAACTAAAAGAATATTCACTGTGGCCAGTAGTAGTGTTTATGGTAGAAGAAACCATGCAGGTCCAACAATAAGGTACTTAGCGAAAGGTAGGACAGTTCCGTGGCGACGTCTACACTTGATGGCGGCTCGATCTAAAGTGAATCGGAGCTTGCATGTTGACAGCATCACGACTCTGTCGAAGCGCGGGAAATCGTAGTTTCTTGTGTTCGCCGGCTAGAGGGCGCGCTTGCGTTTCGCTTAGTATCCGTACTCATGACCAGATACGACATCGTAGTTTCTTATGTTCGCCGTCTAGAGGGCGCGCTTGCGCTTCCTTTAGTGTCCGTACTCATGACCGGATACGACATATATATACGTATATATATATGTATTGTAGGTTCTCTGAAGAGGCTTTTTACCCCCAAGGTTAGAATATCTTCTTACCCACTAACACCAAAGTTGCCCTAGTGCAATTTTAGTAACGTATGTCGCCTAGTGCAAGCCCTAATTTATACTTAGTCAACCACCCATGGATCAGAAAGAGGTAAAGTATTGTAAATACTTTTCGCTGCCGAAAGACCTATTTATTTGATTTCTATGACAAGTAGCATATTATTAGTCTCTAACTCGTACATGCACACAAATACAACTTGATTGAACCGAACACGTCCTGATTTTCAAAGTATCTTCTTATGAAGTTGTTTCGTCAATTCGCTTCGTGAAGGACAGAAGATACGGATCTTGTTAATACAGAATATAGGTAGAATGTACAATGTGATATTACAGTCATGTATTCATCTGGTATTACATTATGTTGTTAAAACGCCGTGTGATGTCCGGCAGAGTAGAATAATATTTAAGGTAATCACCGCACCAAATGTTTGCGATCTACAACCCACTTACCAAGCGGGGAGATTATGGCAAAACCCTTCCAATTTAAGGCCTCTGTCGTGCAGCGAAGGCCCTGCAACTGAGATTATAACAAAATTAAGCCGCGTTGGTATGGAAATCTGTTATCGAAAAGAAAACATTTTGTTTCAAGCAATCTATCTTTCGTACGTTATGTAGAGAAAAATATAACTAACTAGCGGCCCGTCCCGGCTTCGCACGGGTGGACAATATTCTTTAAATTTTTTTCTGGCATATTTAATAGCCTAAGTTACTCAGCGTGAATGTAGCTTTCCAATGGTGAAAAATTTTTTGAAATCGGCTTAGTAGTTTTTGAGTGTAGCAAACATATAAAATACATATCTTTCCTCTTTATAATATAAGTATAGATAAAATGTTTCAATGTTGAATGCGGCATAAATATTTTCGTTTTATTTTTCGTATTGTAGTCGTTCTATCGGAAAGACTTAAAGAGAAGTTATATCAAGCGCACGGAGGGCGTCCGATACTCTAATTCATCCTATAGTGTATAAATTTATATGAAAGGAATTACATCAAATCAGAAAGTATGTTTTGTACGGAAATGGCTTCTTTTTTGTGCCAGATTTCTTAACTAAAACATTTTTATAATATTCGGTCTGAAATGTTAATTATTATAACCTGCGTTTAATTGTCACTTCGTCTAGATTGAGGAGGTTAATGGTGAAAAACCTCGAATTTTATCAATTTAGATTCCGATTAATTTGATTCGATTTTAAATAATTCTTATGATCAACATTGGATCAACATAACGAGGATCTGTTTATAATGCCAGGAGGTGCATATGTGAAACTCAATAATTGCTTCATAAACTTCAAGTTTATGCAAATTTGGCTTGGTGACGTGGCTTTTACGATGGAAGATGTATAAAAATGGTTTGGTGCAACGGTAGTGATACTGCGTCGCCCCTCATTCCCGGGTACGATCGCTTCTATAAAGCCTGTATAGTCTTCCCGGCTAATGGCACCTACTTCAGGTGGGGTTTGGTCAGTACGAGTCTGACATAACCTCTCGGCCGGCCGATATATCCATGTAGGATTCACCAGCTCCCTCCCTCGCGTCGGGATGGAAAAAAAAATGGTAGCGATCCTGCCCTTCGCACCGACGGTCTTGAACTGGGTTAGAGTCTCGGAAGGGGCAGGTGTTTGTGTAATGAATACGAGCATTTGAACCTGAGTCACGGGTATTTTCATATATTTCTATAAATATTTTTTTTGTAGTATATGTATATGTTTATCCATTACCCTAGTAGTATCCATTTCCCATAACACAAGTCTTACAGTGCCTCTTTGGGCTAGGGTAATTGGTGTGTGTAAGAAATATTATTATTATTTGTTTCAACGAGTCCCGTAAGTATTAGATTTATTTTGGTGAGTCGTTCTTGTTTTTAACTATAATAATTTTCAAACTAGTCTTATTACCAATAAGGCGTGAAAGCCGAAAATAGGACACTATGATAAATAAAATAAACAACTCGAAATATACAAAGAAGTTTTGACAAGGGTGGAAATAAAATAAAAGTAATCTAAGTTAATTTTAGATGCTTAGTTACGGAATTACCGTTACATGTGGATATTTATTATTTTCTCATTAACATTTTTAAAATTGGTTTTACTAAATACATGATTCTTGGCACGTGATAGAAAAAGAGTAATTATTAATAAAACTGTATGGAAAAGTTACAAGATTATAAATATACCTATAATTTCGAAGAAATCAAAAAGAAGCAATATAATGTATTGTAAATATTTGAGAAAACTTGGTCCGGTTTTTCATAAAAACAAGCTGAAGTTACTATTTTATATATTCCTGTAATATTACTTTCACACTATACACTAATATGTATCGTTAAGTTAGGAATGAATAGTAAATAAAATAAACAATGTTACTATTAACAGCATTTAGACTCACGACATTTTACACTAACTTTCAGGTCCAACCAAATACTACAAAATATAGGAACGGTTTGGTATGAGATATACACTTTTTTGTATATATGCATATTTCTAATTTAAAGCATAAAAATCTTATCTAATATATTTCCTACTATTTTGTGAATTCATGTTCTTACTTCAACGTATAAAATTTCATAAGAATCAGTTTCCTTATAATTAAAGTATTTGGATTTTAGTTTGTATGACACGTGATTTAGCGTTAACGTTCTTAACTGATTCGTTGCGGTGCACGTCTGCCGTGCCATCACTTTTTTTCATGTGGCGTTAGGCACGGGAGTCGTGTCATTTTTGAAATCGATGAAAACTACTTCAAATTCAGTTTTGGGGAAATCTACCCAGAATAAAACTATCTTCATTTTTCATGTAAATGAAGTTCACAGACTTCGTTTCTGGTCGCAACAATTGTATGTCGCAAAGAATCGGTTAAGTAGTAGGTTATTACACACAAAACTAAGTGTAAAAAATTGTTTTCTTACTATTATAGTTTAGTAACAAATTGACATTTGGCAGTTGCTGCAACATCCGATGTTGTAGAGTCCAACCTTTTTCCACGGATAAGGTTGCGGAAAATATAGGTTGCGTTAAAACGTCCGTCGAGTGCCACGCTGAGTGCCTCCAAACAAACAAAGTGTTCTTAATGGCCCTCCAGACTGATGGCCGATGTTTGTAAAAGGGTTCGTACGAGTATTTTTTAATAACGCCCTGTACCGATCGATGCGTAACGGGTTGGCTTGATAGTGAAAGAGATTGATGTCAAACTTTATGGAACGGATAACCTATAATGTAGTGACGCTGTACTAGTGACGTATTGGTGTTACAGCTATATATCTACATTATAATATGACAATACTTTGTGGTTGTGTGTGTGTGTGTGTTTGTAACCATACCAGCAACGCGTGGCCGGGTTAGCTAGTTCTATATAAATAAAAATCAAAGTTTGTTTGTTCCCACGCGTTTCTAAACCAATGATCCGATTGTGATGAAATTTTGTTAAGTTAATGTACGCATGCCAGGGAAGGTTTATAGTTAAATTTATAGATATGTATAGTCAGCAAAAAACAAAAAAGAGCGTTGCAAAGCATACCGGACGCAGCTAGTTGACTTATTAAATTTTATATGAATCAGAAATTAGGTTTATTGTTTTAGAGAATTGTAATCAAAAAGTGTCTTTTTGTGTCACATGCGCATTTTCTCGTTTAGTTATTTTTTAGTTTCATGTTTTAAAATCGATTTATGAACAATATAGACGACGAAATACTTTTTAGTAAATACTTTTTATTCTATTTGTCTAATGTCAATGTAAATTATTTATATAGAAAAAAAAGAAACAAGTGTCATTCATTATATTTATTCGCTTACGTTGGCCGCTCTTCCAAGAAATAGTTTAAACATTAACACCTAATATTGTATCAACAACAGTGGTTTTTTTGGTCCTTCGAGCCGGATACAAACATAGTTATGTTTAAAACTCCACCGTATAGTGTAACTACACGGAAACAAAAGCGTCAGTTGGAAGAACGTAAAATGGTCGAACAACAGGCTTACAATATAGCGGAACCTATGGTCCAATCAGTTCCCGGCACCGATAGTTCTAAACAGCCGAGGGACTTGGAACAATTGAAAGTCGGCACAAAACCCACAGAAGCTCCCATCGAGTCCGTTAGAAGTATTTTTATTATAACCAAACGATCCACATCGTCATCCATTGCTCGACGGAAGCAACTGGAATAGGAGGCCGCTGAAGCTAAGGCTCAAATTCGTCTAGCGCTCAACGACAAAAAGTTGGAAGCTGATATAGCCCAAATCGATGCTGAGGAGTCACAGAGTGAGCCCGACAGCGAAGTAAGTGAACACGTACTTGATAACAACACGCATGCAAGAGTCGAAAATTGGTTAAACAAAGATAAGGTTGAACCGACCTGCACTCCTAGGCAACAGCCGATAGCACCTCTTGCCGGCAACGTCCATGCACCTATTGACTCAATACAACAATTGGCACTTACCTTGAAGGATATGATGACAACCTCGTCAGCACAGCATGAGGACCGTCTGCTCTCGCCTAACTATATCGCGTGACTTACCTCCATTTGGCGGCGATAGTGTTGAGTGGCTACACTTCAAAGGTGCGTATGATGAATCTACACGGTTGTGCAAATTGAGTGATATTGAGAACCTGTGGAGGCTGCGCAAGGCTTTACGAGGTGACGCTAAAGAGGCAGTGACCGATTTGCTGATTGGTAATACATCAACAGCTACTGTTATGGAGGCGTTGGAACTGAGGTTTGGTCGATCTGAAGTTGTTGTCATTAACCTTAAAACTCAAATAAAAAAGTTACCTGCAATACCAAATGCATACCAGCACGATCTTATCTTAAGATGAATAACTGTGTGGCTGCCATACGTGCATTAAATCAGAATGATTACTTGCGTAGTCCTGAGTTGGCATCAGCTGTTTTATCTAAGCTGCCAAGCACATTAACTGGAAAACGTTTAGGGGATGACGGTCGCGTTCGTGTGGTGGATGTGCGTACGCGCACGGGAACACTGCGTCGTCCGGTTACACGCGTCGTCCTACTCTTATACGACTAGTGATGTTAGCCATCACTAGGGGGGAGAATTATAGATGACGCAATACTTTTTAGTAAATACTTTTTATTCTATTTGTCAAATGTCAATGTAAATTATTTATATAGAAAAAAAGAAACAAGTGTCATTCATTATTTTATTATAAAATATATGCCGATTTTTTATTCGCTTACGTTGGCCGCTCTTCCGAGAAATAGTTTAAACATTAACACCTAATATTGTATCAGCAACAAAAAATATATAACTTTTCTATCTTATCACTATTTGAATAGCAACCAATCATATTATAAAACATGATAACAAACAAATGACGATCAAGGAAACATCAAAATGGATAACGACCGTTTATAAATTTCGTAGAACTTCAGTTTGCAGTAGAAACGACTTTTTAGAAAGTTGTCACACTGAACATTAAAGAGTTAACATACTTATCTCAAATAAATAACCCTGCGCAGTGGTCGAAATGGTTGGCTTCAATGCGACAGAAGACGTTTCCTTTACCCATAAAATAGTATCCTATTTGAACGTTCAAGCAACGTTACTCTGGCATTAAAGTATTACGTTACGCTACACTGTAATTACCTTATTTATGTTACATTTAATTCCCAGCATCTTTCGTTGTTTGTGTGGGAAGTGGGTGAAACCAGTGTTGCTATATTACACCTCAGAAGAAATTCCTGTTTTGAAAAAATAATTTGCCTGTGCAAATTTTTAGTATATCTCTACCTTTGCTGCTATTCCAGTTGTGACCACTAGTTTACCGTGGTGTAGCCTCAATCAACCTTTGTTAGCGATTTCTGTCAATTCGCGCCATTAAGTAAAATCTTTTAATGTGACAAGAAAACGTAACTGAACATTTTCAATTACTACAACATTACGTAACGTTTTAATTTGAATTTAGTTTAAGTTAAATATCTATAAGATACTTTGTTTTATTCGCCTCTGGTTAATACGAATAAATGAAAATGCATATTTCTATTTCGGTGAAGACTCGTAAACATACTCCGTAGAGGTTTAGCAGTTGTTTTGACCGCCCTAAGCGCTCATAATCAGCCTAAAGTGAATATATAGTTTTGAGTTTAAATTAGTTCTCGTAGGTTAGAAAAGTCAATTTTTGTTTCAGAAAAATCAAATTATAACCAACCCTTAAACGGCGACTTTACATAATAATAATGACCTAAGTGATCAATTCGCTGCTATATGAAGTTAAAGTGTTTTTTTGAAAGGCATAAACAAACTTTTTTTTGAATTGCTTCTTATTGTTTCAGCTAGGTATTGTATAAGTTAGTTGAATAATATAAAATTAGAGCTGGCAACATCAGGATAAAGTGAAAATAAGCAACTTTATTAATTTATATAACTGTTGTTCTTCTTTCCTCAGGTTTACCATTAAATTCTACAATTTCAACTTCAATTTAATCCCGTTATTTGAGACTTAAAGTTAGCCGGACTGAAGAGTATTTGGGAAGTCTCCTTTTTATCGATGCTTAAAGAAAAGATGTCTACAATTTGTATTTATAATACTACTTACTGTACTAGTATTCATAATTTGCACGTATCTGATCTGTTTAGCATTAATTATTTAGAGAATTAAAACTTATGTCAATGAACTCCCGTAGGGTTCAACTATTTATAGTCTATTATTTTTTGTAGAAAATTACTTGAGAAAAAAGTTTGCAAATTAAGGCGTTTTAGGTTTTCGCTATAATTGTTAAATTAGAAGGCAAGAAAACCACAAAAAATGTGTTACATTTTTCCTATACAAGGTCAAAGTAAGCCACTGTCCACATAGTGGGCAAACACTGTATGGAATATTACCAATTCCCTTTTATTTGCTACTGAAAAAAGTTTTGTTTCGTTAGAGGTGTACACTAATATTCTTTTTGGTTACTATATGGACAGTGATTAGGGGTTTATTTATTTATAACAATACAATAGTAATATACTTTGTTGTACACCAGTGTAACAAATAATTATAATAAAAACGCCAGGCTAAGCAATGGGCGAGCGGTCTTATCGCTTAAAGTGATTTCAACATTGGACAGAGAACCTTTAAATGAAGTTAGAAATAGTGTATGAAACGAATTGGGGGGGGGGGGGGGGGGTTACGAACTACAGATATTTTCAAAAAGTTAAGTAATAAAAAATAATATTACGTATATTAAGTAAAATATGAATGTGAAAGTACAATATAAGTCTAAGGTGAGATAATGATAAAACGGCTAATGCGTAATTAAACAAAATATCATATTATAAAAAAATATGCAATAAATTACATACCTGACCTGAGTGTGTTCATGTGTTGTGTTAGTTTACCTTTTCCATAACTACGACGAAATGTTAGGTTTGGTGATTTGCTTGCGTTGCGTGCGTTGTATGCAATTTATCAGTTGTTAGTGTTCACCACCTTCACCATACATGACATCACTGGTATTATATGAACAGTGCATGTCGAGTATGATAAAAGTGGCTTTGAAAAAAGCCGTTTTAAGCACACGTCACTCGCACAGGGGTTATAATATATAGAAAAACAAGAACCAAAAATAAGTGAAACTTCACTTGCTGAACATATTCTACTAACTATATTATTACAAATGGTGAATGTTTTTACTTAATTACGCGAAAATGGCTTAACGAATTTGGATGAAATTTGGCATGCATGTAGCCTTGGACACGGAATAGAACAATCAACATGGCCTGAATTCCACACATACGAAATCGCAGGCATAAGCTAGCAACTAAATATCAGTAGAAATATTGGATGTTTTTATTTTGTTACTTGTCGTTTGTCGTCTGTCTTCGCCATATATATATTCTATAACCCGATAAATTTACGTAACATTTTTTTTGATAAATTATTTATTTATACATGATTTTAAATTATAAATTATTTTATTTGTATTCTAACATAATTCTACGGTTTTTCTTTACGAAATGAGCCAGAATCCTTTCATAAAAGTCGCTTTTTTGTTGCAATTTTAACAATAGATGTTTTTCAATTGATATTACTCCGAGATTTGATAATCTTGCCTCACTTTGGCTGTTTCGTGTATAAGTATGAATCCGCTTCAATGCCGAAAACGACCTTTCCGCGGAAGCCACCGATACGGGAAGAGTCAAAATAATTTGACATAAAATTAAAAGCTGAGGAAAAGCTTCATTCAACGTGGATTTAAAAAGATATAAATAAAGTTCGTAAACATCTAAATTACTAATTGATGAAGTACTGTATAAAACTTTTAATTCGTTTTTTAAGGCGTGAAAATCAAATATATTTGGAAATTCGGATATTAATTTAGACACGCTTTCCTCAGGAAAACTACTACGGTAACTCGCGTATTTCGATTTGTTGACTAAATCAAGAAAAGTTAAGTTCTGAAAAGATGAATAACGGGAGTTTATTTGGCTTTTGATGTTATCTATTATTTCAACGAATAAACGCTTGTATTGTGTTTTTAAGTCAATTTCTGTATCCAGCCGCCGGCGTCGTCGTGGTGGTTCACAATATTCCTGAATACTACTGAAAATAAAATCAAATTGCTTTAAAAACTCTTCTGACATCCAAGATTGAAATGCATTTATTTCTCTAACTGAGGTTTCGATGTCGACTTGTTTGGTTTGAAGCAAAGCAAATAAAATGTCAGTTCTGGCAAAAATCTCCGAAAAAACATGTAAAAGGAAACAAAATTGCATATCTTCTAATTTACTTACAAACGACTCCGACATGGATACAGAATCAACATCCCACGATTGGGGATCATCTAATATATGATTAAACTTTTCAATCATATCTAACCTGCAATTAAATATAACATTAATAATGCGTGAATGATAATGCCATCGCGTTTCAGCTACTCCAGGCATACGACGGTCGGAAAACTGTTTTAAAAGATTTGACCGCTTCGACGATTTGTTGAAAAACCTGACAATTCCATTGATATGACCAAAAAATGATTTTAATTCCGAAATATATTCCAAGGATTTGCTTAAAACCAAATTAAGTATATGAGCATAACACGGTACGAAACGTGCGAGAGGGCATTGACCCCGTACTAAAGACTGAACGCCTCCGCGTTCACCTGACATAACGGCCGCACCGTCGTATGTCTGACCGATCAATTTGTCTTTGCATCGATATTGTTCAAGAATATTAAGCAACTGAGTCGCTAATACAGCCGCTGTCCGGCTTTCACTAACGTCGTAAAAACCTACAAATCTTTCCTCCAGACCGTTTTCGGTTAAATAACGAAATATGACTGATAATTGTTCCCTATGACTAACATCTGGGGTTTCGTCTATCATGACTGAAATGAATTTAACTTGGCTAATCTCAGAACTAATCTCGTCTAAAATTACCGCCGCGATGCATTGTATAAGATCATTTTGAATGTCTCCCGAGAGACCGGTAAACACGGAGTGTGAATTAGATGAACATTGATCAAGATGAGAGTCTATAACGCTGTCGTACTTACTCAAATAAAACAATGTTTCTACATAATTGCCACGATTGTCTGAATTTAAGTTTCACTATGGCCGCGGAAAGATAACTCCTGTTTTCCAAGAAGAACAACAGTGTCAATTAAACGTTTCATTAAGTTTCGATTACGCTCCACTTTTTGATTATGGGCTTCATAACTATTACCGAAAAATGTTTCTATTCTATTATTTCCAAAATCGTGTAATAATAAACAACTGCGTAATTGATTTTCAGTTTGAGTATGTTTCCTAGCCGAATTTGTCAAATTATTAATGTCTGAAAAACCCGTTTTATTCCAAGCACTGTTTGTATCGGAAAACAACAAACATGGAAAACAAAATAATTTATTTAATTTGCAACTGCCCGTTAACCAATTGTATTTATCATACATAGAACTGTGAAAATGTTTGAAAAATCCGTCTTTACGCCTATAATCAATTTTTATATCGGGACAAGCCCGTCCATTTTTTATGATATATTTTTTATTTTCGAAAGATTGATTGGAGAACGATGTTAAGTCATTTAATAAGTAATCTGTAAGACAACAGTCAATTTGTATCAATGCCGCCATTTCTCGTCTAACCGCGTCACGACAAATAACAAAGTTAAATAAACTATAAAGACAAACCTTTACGAGGAAACGAAACAAACTATTTATTACAGACTAACACAACACTCGGCAAGTAAAATTTCACTTATTTTTCACATCTATTCATTCACATAAACAATAATTCACATAAATGCTAATTTATAGCATAAATTACCCGTGCTGACCGTGACCGCGTAATGAGTGATCTGTGATCAATCAAGCGAGTGTCAGCCTCAAGGTCGAGGTCGCGCGAAACTAGACGCTCAAGCGAAACGAAACCTTAACGTGAGACAAATTAAGATTGGTAGGCTATCCGAGATCGAGTTATCTATAAACAATTATTACGAGGCTTTTGCATGTATTTGTTTATGTATGTGTGAGTGATTTGCATACATTTGGCATTTGTAAATTCCCAATATTTTGATCGGGTTGCCGGAGCGGAGGAGCGCGTCGCACTTGTCGCGTCATATGATTGTAAACTGTGTTTGTGTGCGTTTGCTATTTCAAATACATTGCGTATCTTGTATACGGGATATAGAAGAATATTTTTACAAAGCGCGCAATGTAATTATGGCGTTTGCAATCCGAAAGCCGTTGAACTTCGGCTTACATTACAAAGCGGGGTAAGCTATTATTGAAAATAATAAAAAAAATATTAGTGATCGCCAAGGCAACCCGATGGGAATCGTGTTATATGCACGCGTCGCCACTGTTATCTACTACTAAAACTACTAAAACTACGTAATATGTGTAAATGTCTTTAGCTGGAGAGTATAGGTGGGGTGCAAATGACGAGGGTTTGAAAGGTGTAGAAATAGGAAACCATTTCAGTTCTTTACGATAAACAGAAACATGATCATATTTGCAAAGGTTAATGAATCGAAGACAAAGTTTTGAATACGTTCTTCGGTTAAATCAAGGTCACAAACGTCAGCATGATTAAGGATGGAAAGAAGAAGAGCATGAGCAATTTTCGTGGATCTTGGCAAGAAATTTCGCAACCTTCATAATGTTGCCGCGGATATGAATAATAAACGACTGATTTAAGCTAAATAACGCGTCCAATAAAGATGTCTGTCAATGAGTATACTGAGGTTTTTTACAGTATCACTTATCTTAATATGACAACTATTAGGACACAAGTAATTGTGGAAAAACCAGTAGATTTTTGATACATAGCCAGAGCTACCAATTAGTATAGCTTTAGTTTTTTTAAGCATTCAAAAAAAGGTCATATCAATAACTCCGCATAGCAATATGACGCAGATTGCAGTTAATAATCTCAATAGTATTGGACTTTAGTATCCTCTAACTGGCATATGTGTGGAAGAGTACTCGCCCGGATAGCGAGGGGATGTTGGTTTGATTTCCGCCTGACACTCGAGACGAGTTGTATTTTGTTTTGTAATATATTTTTATATATAAAATAATAGTTTTGTAATAATAACAGTTTAATATTTAAATAAAAAATCATTATTAATAATTATTTTTTTTATTAAAAATTAATAATAATGATATTTCTCACCAATTAACCTAGCCAAAAGTAAGCATTCTAAGGCTGGTGTTATGGATACTAAGGTAAGGAATAGGCATATATGTAGGTAATTATCATAGAACTAAAATAAACATCTATGATTCAGGTACAAGTGATTGTAGTTACTCATCACACAAATATCTGCCGCTTGTGAGACTCGAACCCAGGACCTTCAACACAATGAGAGGTATCGACCGACCGTTATTATTTATCGATTGCTCGGTACATGTAAAATCGATGTTGTAGGTAGTATTACCCAGAACATGAAAAGACGGCGCTGGTGTTAGCTTAAGAAATATTTGGGAAAATTCGACGGGTTTGCCAAGGTCTGACTATTTCAATTGGAAGAGTATTTGCCCGAAAAGCTGGGAAAATATAGGTTCAAGTCCCACCTGACAAACATTGTTTTTTTTCTTGTAAGAATTTCTTTTGATAAATAATGTCTTGGTGAAATGTTTAAATGAAAAAAAATATACGGTTTTTTTTTTACAATAAGTGTGCCAACACATCTTGAGGCTATAAAGTTAGCATTAGCAAGTGATGTAATAAAAATAAGTCCTACTATTTCAATAGCATCAATACCAATTTCCTTTTTATTCACGCCAAGTTCAACAAACATCAGTCGAGCTAGAATTAGGTACGATTTTTTGCTTACCTAAAATAAGAGAACCATATGTTTGACGACCATTTGGTGCAACGGTAGCGATCCTGCCTTTCGCACCGACCGACGGTCGTAGTTTGGCAGATGTTTGTATGATGAATACGAGCATTTGTACCTGAGTCATGGATGTTTATATATATTTCTATGAATATTACTTATCTATGTATCATATATGCATGTCTAACCGTTACCCTAGTATCCAAAACACAAGCTTACTTTGGGCTAGGCTAATTGGTGTGAATGTAAGAAATATTTATATTTATATTTCGTCATAAGGAAAGTATATTTTTAATATTAACATTGTTTTTCGATCGATTACAAACTTATTTTTGCAGTTGAATAAATACCATGATTTTATATAGGTAAGGATTATTCATAGTAAAATATAAAACTCCTGGGTTAGCTCGTTCCATCGTAGGTCCTGTCTTGGTCCCCGGGTTTGATTGGGATATAGAACAAACCCATACAAACAAAAATCGTTTTGCT
This sequence comes from Calamotropha paludella, assembly GCA_927399485.1. Classification (NCBI taxonomy): domain Eukaryota; kingdom Metazoa; phylum Arthropoda; class Insecta; order Lepidoptera; family Crambidae; genus Calamotropha; species Calamotropha paludella. The sequence continues at coordinate 19,476,279 of OV656812.1, forward strand.
TTAAGGCATCATTGCATATATTATGTAAAACACCGATGACGATTAGATGGAACAGTCAGCATTCATCGACTTGTTGCCATATCCTTGGCATCTTTTCAGTTCATCAACCACCAGCCGATCCACGTGCGGGACTCAAGCTTTATAAATACTGTGATTATCATTTCACATAGTGGGCTCAAGCGGAGATTAAACCAACTCCTGCCATAACGAGTATGTAATAGATGAGAAGAAATATTAATTATCGAAGTCTTTAGGGTATGTGGGCGACCGTGGAGGAACTTAGTTGGGAACTGGATTAATGTTAGTAGTATTTAGGCGGGTTGTTTAGAAGTTCTATCGAGTGTACTCACCGATTTAACGCCGTCAAACTTTTAATTAAATCTTTGTCTCTTTACTAGAATTAGCGAGTAGGCTTACGTAGTTTAGTTTTAAATCAGATCTATCAGTTTTAAAGGTGGAGGAAAATAAAATTTAAATATATTTCCATTTGTAATAAGAGAAAGTCTTTAAAATGAGAGTGTGTCTTACTACAAAACGGAAAAGCAACACGATATCAGCAGAATAAATTTAATGCAGTCGAAAAAGGGAGTAACTGTAAAATCTTAAATAATCTTAAATGATTAATATATCTTTTAATATTAATCATAATGTATTGCGCAGACTTTTTTCCGCAGATTGCAGAAAATTTAATTTTACTTAATAAAAACATTATTGTTATATTTTACTCGTATGTTTTACAAAACATTATTCGCATATTGCGTGTGTAATAGAATATGTACCCGTGAGAGTACTCATTTATTCCTTGGAATGTCTACTTAGATAGATAGATAAACGTTAATTTCTATTGACATGCACACATATTAAAATATGTTAAATGGAAGCAATTAATATAACCATTCAATAAATTACAGCAGAAAGGAAATTTATTATTCAATAGAGGATAACAGAAAAGTGTTCTGAAGCTATACAATTAGGTGCAAATTAGGATAATAGGTAAACAATAGAAATTAGTAATTATACTTTAGACATGGGTAACTAAACAAAAAACTGTTAGCAGCAGATCTGATCACGGTTCACATATGTGAGCTGGACCTGCGAACCGGTTCACAGAGCAGCTCACTCAGTACCTAAATCTAAATGTTTCGTTTCGCCGTTCGCCGATAGCTGAATATATCTAACCTAGTGAGCCGCGAGCTGTTTGTTTTGTCGTTGAGCTGCAGATCAACGGTTCAAGTCTATTTTATATGAAAATTTGAACCGGTTCAGAGTTGAGTTACTCATGTTTATTTTACTTGTAATAAAATAAATAATTTCTACCCTTATAAATAATTAAAAATTAATAAATAATAAACAGATATTTAAATGGTGACTCTCACCACCATCCTATACAGTTGGCTACCGTAGGGAAATCTTTGTTTCAGAAAATAAATAATGTTGAATTAAACGAAAAATAGTTAAATGATATCAGATAAAAAATATAAAGCCAAGGCAGTAATTGTATTTTTTTTACTTAATCATTTGTTTTACTTTTTAAAGTAAATTTAGCTCTTTTATTTCCGCGCCTACCACACATTTGCTAGATTTCTTATCTTTCTCAATCTTTTATCAGAATATTATACTAGAAAAAATTTAACTTTCACATACTTGTCAGGACTTGAACCCACAGCTTTTTGCTATACGCGTGAGTGCTCTTCCAATTGAATACCTTAACAGACTCATTGAAAAAAAAAACCTAAAGCTTTTTCAGCAAAAAGTTCCTGAGATCCTAATTATTTAGTATTATACTAACAATTTCCATACAAATTTGTATCGAAATTATTGTATAATTGTTTTATTAATTATTGAAACATATTTGATAAAATAATTAACTACATAAACAGAATAATAATAACAATTTATAACAATTGATCACGATTTCGTAGAACAAATACGTAAGAAAATGGCTAATTTGACTGGCAACAGTATAAACATCTATTTTCCAGGTAATTCTCAGCAACAACATCGTGTGTTGGCAAAAAGATCATGTGGTTACAATAAGGGTTCCTTTTAAGCAATTTGTATATACCTGTATAAGATGCATGACTATTTAGTTGCAGATTAGTAAAGGTAAGTTTTTCTTACTATTTTTTTTACTCAAATAACATGATCAAAGCTTACGTATAATATTCGAAATGTCACTAATAGTGGTTTTATTTAAATTTGTGATAACGCTGTAGAGCATGAAATACACATATTACAATAAAACATTTACGTATTTTGGGCATATTTTATTTTATATTTAATCCTGACGTTTCGACTCCTTTACAGGAGTCGTGATCACAGGATGACTAAGATAATGGTTGTCATGTATTTTCTACTACTTTCACAATATTTTAATCGGGCACGTTCTTAATTGTTAAAATTAGGAACGTAGTTTTTAAATATTCATTAATATTAATGACTATATTAATCACTTATTACCTGATCGTTCGTTACAAAAATTTATTTCATACAAAATTCGTTAGCTTGGCGTGTACAGAAAAAAAAGCAAAAAATTGCTTTGTGTATTTTAAGTAGCACAGTGTCAACATGCCGACTTTGGGAAGCCGAAAACATACAAATGTATTGTTTAATAAATTTAAAATTTGTTTGTAAAAATATCTTTTTTAATAATATGGTTTAGATTCTAAATCAATAACATAAAATAGATAGTAACCCCATTGTATAATTCATTTTGAATCTAAACCCTGTTAATTCAAAACTTTTTCTATAAACACCAATTATAATTCTTTAAAATTAACTTCACAGGAGTTATGCACATATAGGTGAGAAAAAAACATATTCAACAACATGTAAGCATTGAAACATGGAATCCTAAAAACTGAAATTAAGTGCGGTGTCTTAATGCTGCGCAGTATTTTGGTGTACAAAATTACTAAGACTTCTCAGTCAATTAAAATTTCGTAACGAATCAGAATAAAATCATTAACATCGTTTGAAATTCAAATTTCTCTGTGAACTCCAAATGTTTGTTGATTCAATTAGTCTACAAATTCAAAACACTTTCACAGTGTTTTGTTTTCTTCTTTGCATTAATTTTGGAACAAACGACTGTCTATTGTCACTCATATTTTTGTCTTCAATTCTATTGCATGTAGATAGTATGTAAATAAAAACTATTAACTGCGGACCAGATTTAAAAGTGAAAGCACTTATTTACGAAATTAAATAATATAGATATTATATCAATCAATGTTTCAATCCTTTTTTTATCATTACACTTTAACAAACTGATATATGATATACGAGGTACCCATTGCCAATCGGTAGAAATGTCGATTTTGAAATAAAGAGACCGAATTCAAAACTCGCGTTTCTACTAGCATTTAGATTACCACGAGAAATTGACGAGAATATTAATTTATATCAAATATATATTTGAAGTATTTTACTATTTTTTCTAAACTCAGTACTCGATATAAACAAAACATACTTAGAATAATACTAATTGGAGATACAAAGTGTTTTGTTTGCATGCTATTTGAAAATAATACTGAGAAAACTGTTAATAATCGAAAATAAAGAATCTTCTTTTTATCATAATCATCAATTTTAATATTTAGAACTATTGTTATCGTCGAACATAAAAGCTACAAAGCTACGGCTGACAAGGCTACGTGAGTCGTAGCGCTACGTAAAGACGGACACGAGTGTAACGGAGTGAAAACATTCTCAGAATTTGTAGTAGCGGCGTGCCTACATGGCTCTACGGGTCACCCGCTTGAGAAATGACCGACATACTAAGGACTTGGGGTGCATATGTCGTCGTTACCTTTGACGATTTACTTTTATAAAGTCAACTCGTTTTTCGTAGTGTCGACAAAAAATAAGATCTCTGTTTAGTTCGAATGTCATTGAAATGATATGATATAGTCCAACTATTTCTGACGCGCCATTTAAAGCATGACAAGCTACAGTTTGCTTAATGAATTAGGAAATAAAACAAATTTAAATATAAGTATTACCGTCACAATATTAATTTATCTTTTATTAGAGTGTAGAACGGATGAAACGAACATATACGAAAGGATGAAAGAACCACAGCGATTTTTTGTGATTTTATTTCTATATATAATAGATTATAATTTTATTTTGAATCAATCTAAACTAATACAAGGTGTCTCAAAAGAAAGTTCACATTTAAATCTTTTTTTTAAAGAATAGTCTTAGCTTTATTGAAAATTTTTTTATTTTATATTGAAGTACACTGTTTGGGAATTTATTTTTTAAAAATAACATCGTCCAAATGTAAACCGTTGCGCTCTCGGCATTCATTTAGTCGGGCACTAAAATTGCCTATGACAGCTCGGCAGGTAGTCTCCGTGATGGCTGCCATTTCATGACGGATAATTTCTTTTAATTGTGCCAGGGAAGTCGGTTTATTAGCGTAAACTTTTGATTTGACATAACCCCACAGGAAAAAATCCATAGGCGTTAAATCGGGACTCCGTGGAGGCCAATTTATGTAACCTCGCCTGGAGATTAATTTGTTCGGAAAAATTTCTCGAACTCGAGGCACAGATCTGTTGGACGTGTGTGAAGTTGCCCCATCCTGCTGGAACCATGTTCTTTGGTTGTAACCAGGAAAGTTTTGCAGTTGGGGTACGAAAAACTCGTCTAACATCTCCACATAACGCTCTGAATTCACTGTGAGTGTGCGTCCCCTTGCATCTTCAAAAAAGTAAGGGCCGATAATTCCTCGCGCCGACATCGCTGCCCATACGGTGACTTTGGGTGAATGTAGCGGTTTCTGATGTTTTTGTTTTGGGTTGGTTGCACTCCAGTAACGACAATTTTGCTTGTTTACATGCCCATTCAGGTGAAAATGGGCTTCATCGGAAAACAAGATGTTGGTGAACGTTGGAAAGCGCTCAATCATCTGATTTACAAAGGCAAGCCTCTGACCAGCATCTTGAGGCTTCAGTTCTTGCACTAACTGAATTTTGTACGGGTGCAGCTTTAAATCTTTGTGTAAAATGCGGCATAATGAAGATCTGTGCACATTTAAAGCAACAGCACGCTTCCGAATCGAGAGGTTTGGATCATCTCGAATAGACTGAGTAACACTGTCCACGTTTTCGGCTGTTCTTGGCCGCCCAGATTTTGGTTTCTCCAGAGTTGACCCAGTCTCTTCAAACTTCTTAACGCATTTTGCAATGAGTCGAGTGCTAGGCGCATCATTTAAGTGACGAATATGTCGAATACTGCAGAATTTTCTACGCGCTACAGTCGCCGAATTACCGTTTTTGTAAAACTCACGTACGCACAACGCACGGTCCGCACCAGAGAAACGCTCCATAGCGACTAAATTCCCAAGAGCCAGACTACCGACTGACATACCCCCCGCGCCCCTCAGAATAGTTGCTTTCGCGTAATAAAATAAGCAAATGTGAACTTACTTTTGAGACACCTTGTATTATAAAGAGGAAAGATTTGTGTTTTTGTATGTTTGCAATGAATAAACTCAAAAACTGCAAAGTCGATTTCAAAAATTTTTTCACCATTGGAAAGCTACATTCACGCCGAGTAACATAGGCTATATTTAATGCTAGAAAAAATTTAAAGAATTTTGTCCACCCGTGCGAAGCCGGGGCGGGCCGATAGTACCTATATAAAACGAATATAAAGCTAATATTAAATTAAAAACTTCACGAAAGTTAAACTCATCAAAAACAATCTCCCAAATCTATAAACATGGTGCCCTAAAGGCAATAATGTTAACCTTGTTTAACTGTTTCTATACCAAATAACTACATAGTTTATACTTTTATATGACAATGTCTTCTTCTTCTGAGGGCTTAAGTTGCAGAAACATTAACCTCACGACAGTTTCGTGGAAAACGGATGAAAGTCAAAGTGTCTAACGTATTTACTATTATTATCTGATTGGGAAGGAAAGACATATCCAGTATTTCATTTTAGTCTTATAAAAATGAGAGATAATCATAAATAACAATGTTTCTGTACAATATATATATGAGTAAGTATGTGGTTTAAATAGAACGTATATTCTAACTGCTCGTTTGTAGTTTGCTATTCCGGTTTATTTGATTACGGAAGTAACGAGAACTGCCGTGTGTAGCCAGAGTGAATATTAATTATGCAATGACAGTTACCCGCCTCAGTATTCATAAGCACTGTTATTATTGATTGTTGTGGAAACCTAAGATTGTGACTACAATGCAAATACACATTTCAGCTAAATATTATGTATGGACTAGATTGGGTTCGATTGAATAATTATTTTATTTTCGTATTCGCAAATTGTTAAAATGACTGTTAGATTTGGACGTCTGTTTGGCGCAACGGTAGCAATCCTGCCTTTCGCATCGATTGTCTTGGGTTGGAGTCCCGGAAGAGGCAAATGTTTGTGTAATGTATACAAGCATTTGTACCTAAGTCATGGGGTTTTATATATATTTTTATATTACATATCTATGTATCACATATGTACGTCTATTCGTTACCCTAGTATCCATAACAGAAGCTTTCCAGAGCTTACTTTGGGTTAGGTTGATTGGTGCGAATGTAATAACTATTTTTTTATTAATTAAAAAACTAATAGTGACAAATTAAAAAAAAAAATGTTAGAATTTTATACAATTTCGTATTACGAAATTAGTGTTACTTAAACATTTAATTTCATGTCCAACCGAAATACCAATTTAGGTTGAAAACAATGTCAAATATCGATGATTGTGTTTTAACTTATATTATGAACTTGTTTCAGATCCTTGACAAAACTTGAATTTTGTCCATTAAAATTATTTAAGATATAGAGCAGTTTAATGCTTAAATAACAATAAAGTTAGTCACAGCGACATTGTAACGTTTCCTTTTCCGTTCAAATAATGTTTTCGTTCTTAGACTTAACTTTTAGTAATTATAAGCATTCAATATTTACATAAAATTTATAAATGTGTAATTACTTTACTGTCTGAATATTTTAACATTGATTACTATTGGTATTAAAACTTTTCATTGACAATCCCGTTTTCAACCCGTCTTAAATTTCATAAAATTATTACACACAAGTGAAACGCTCAAAAGTATTTTTTGTTGAAAAGTACAAATTTTTCATAACAACTATTAATTTTATTTTTAGTTCGTTATTCAATCTCAACTTAACGGGTGATTTTTATGAATCTCGGAAAGTGATGACGATTGGAACGATTTGTCAACGTTCATAAAATAAAATAATCAAATAATACGAATTCATGCTATTATTTAGAATGGGTTCGCTCTTTATCCCAATGAAGCCCGGGGGCCAAGATAGAATCTACGATGGAACGAGCTAACCGGATGTATCTTTTTGTACAAAACTTGCTATACAAATGTATTTAGGTTTTAAGTAATTATAATTTATTACTGCGATATAAAAATGATTGTTACATAAATGGTGTTTAAAACTGAAAGTCTTAAAGTTCTACTAATTTTTTATTATTTATAAGCAAAATTTTTTTCGTGACCATACCCTGTACGTAAAATATTTTTCTTTTATTAAATTAGATTTTAATATTGTAATACTTTAGAATATTTTTGCATAGCTACTAGTATAACAGCTTTTCCTTCACGATTTTCATTGCAGGCGAGCGTTCCGGTGTATATAAACGATAAATAAATGTCAAAACTATGGTAGTAAGTGCAAAATGCCGACGTGATTTCTCAGGCGTACAGCAAACTTCGCTCATGGCAGCTCATGCTCGGGCAACTGGCAAAATCCAGACTTCTAATTTCTCCACTTCACCTATAACGCGAAACATTTGCCTGCGCTCTCTTTAAAACTGGAAAATAGAAAATGTGTTAAGTTTTGAACTCATTATAGCTTTTAAAAGCTCTCTTAATTTAGGTCAACCGAAAGTTTAAAATACGAAATACCTTTGGTCCGAAAATGCAATGCCGACTATTTATTTTTAGCTTATTAAAAGGTTGGTAAAAATATTGTAACAGTTTCTAAGTTACTAACTTGAGGAAAGAAATAAATCGGTAGAGACTGAGAAATATTTAATAATTGGGTTAAAAAACGATTAAAGCGTTAACCAATTTTTGTAAAGTTATATATAACTATACGCCACAGTAGCTTATTTGAACACCATTATCTATAAATAAATAAACACGACATAGAAATTTTACAGCGTTAAACAAATTCTTCATGTACCTTGATATGATCATACACCACTATTACACCAGATATATTATGAACCATATTCCACTAAATAAATTCTCAGCGGTTTTTATCTTAGCGGTTACAATGTTATGTCCTACGCGGCTGTGTTAACATACGTAACCGTTAACTAGAATTCCTGTTGAAGTGATGTGTTAATTTTTTTGTATTGCATTTTTAGGGTTAAATTAAAAGAGTGCGGTTTTAAAGTGACGTTTTAGGTTGAGAGCCACAAAGGAAAAAAACCTTTTTTAAAGTTTTTTTTTGTGCGTCTGATGGTCTGTCATTTTTTCTAGAAATGTGTGGAGTTATAGTTTTGGAATCATAATAAATAAAAAGCCCCTTTGGTGAAAATAACAAAAAATCATACTACTATGTTATCGCAATAAAAGATACATCCAGTTTTACCCTTATTCTTAATTTATTCGCCGCGTAACATAAAATCAAGGAATTCGAAAAGAAGTACAAGTAAGAGGAAAAGTATCGTATCGTTTTGGTTATATTACATATTTTTTACGATTACTAACTTACATTTGCAGTTGGATTTTTAAGATTTAATTTTAAATTCTATAATTATGCACTACGTTTCAGGCAAAAAGGTTTTAATTAAACTAATTCCATTCTGATAAATGATTTTTAATACGATGATGGCATAACCATCTTTTGCAAATAAAAAATCTTAAGCAAATCGTTCAATGTATTTCATCCTTAAACGTAAGTTACGTTTTTCGAGCACTATAAAACAGAAAGTAATTAAAAAAAATGTGTATTGAAAAAGCCAGGCTTTTCCACATTGTTTATTGTTTGTTTCAATTTTCTTTTCTTTTTAATTATAAGTTGTTTATAAAAGCACGATTGATGATGTTCGGTTTATTATACAATAATAATGTATCAGTATTTTTCCAAATAGGATTCCTTTATTTTTTTTATTATGCCCCACTTCTAATGGTATTTTGCGCTCGAATTGATTTGGTCTCAACATGGAAAGTAAGATTTGAGAAAACTTAACTTTGACTTCTAAGAAATAATTGTAAATAGTAAGTTTGATTTTTAAATGGATGATATTTTTAAATAAAAAAAAATAGTTTGAACTGTTCTTAATTCTTGAACGTCTTCCGAATACTGGGCAAATAAAGAAGAAAGAAAGTAAAACATGTTCATATCTAAAAAAAAAAGGTAAAATCAAAGCATTTAAGTATGTGACGAGATATAAACATCATTAAATATTTTACTCTTTTTGAAATACTCTAAACTAGGAGATTCCTTCACAAGTGCACTGATTTAGTAAAAGTAAATGAACATGGTTCCTATTTGATATCAAATCATACCGAGACCAGGAAATGTTTAAGTTTTGCAATCCCAGGATCCAATGTCGTACTTCAGAAAACTGTTACGTTCTTTAGCAAACTTTAAGAAGTGTTGTGTAGTGTTATGAGAAATTGTATGTTTACAATTTCTACACTAAGTTTTTATAAAATATATTATTTTAAATCAATTTTTACAATAATGGTGTTTTGGTATTGTGGGGTTTACGAGAGATTGAAGTAGTTTGAAACTCTTGTCCATTGTTGCCAGAATGTTACTATTGTAACATGCAGGTAACATGAGAAGGTCAAAAGTTACGGTAGAGTAGTCTAAACTACTCTCAATGTTACTTTTACATTACTAGTAAGAATAAACAAAAAACAAGCTACACAAACTACGTTTCAGAGACAAAAATAATTTATTCTGTGATTTAACTTTGTGGAGTAGCTAAGTAATTATTTTAAATAAGCATTGGTGTGTCAAAATATCAAGTCCTAGCTAAGGAGCAGATACCATAGCCGTAGAATTTGGTTTTGTATTGCGTTTTAAGTTAAATTTAGCGAGTTTTCCAGTATCAGGATCTTTTTCGAAATAAGATAATGTTACTTCACCTTTGAAAATGCTACTAATTTACCTTTCTCATGTTACTTTTGACTGGAGCTATTGGCAACACTGTATTTGTAGAACATTAGTTGATTACTGTGTTATAACATGCCAATAGTTTTTGAAAAATATATGAAGAGTATTGTTACGAGGGAGGCTATGATGTATTACGACTATCGTATGTTTACAATTTTACAGAAAAGTAGACGCAGAGAATGACTTGTTTAAGAAAAGTCCGTCTCGCTCACTGGGATGCGAATTTGATTTATGTGAATGAAGTTCATAAGGTCATATCTCTAATTTTGAACAATGATTGAAGTAACTTGGAAGTCATCTTCGGAGCGAATCAAGAGGTGACTTTAGAGAGTTATCGAACCACTGTGGTTCTGATTGACGCACGTGATTGGGATGTTCTGTGTCAGTTTAAGAGCGAATTTCTAACGACAATGTAGTCAATTGGACGACTGAGTATTTGATCAAGTTTATATGTGAATATATCATAGGCGGTTCGTGACATACAAATGATGAATAACGAAAAGAATACCTTAAGTAATTTAACTTTAATTTAAAACATGGATTTGCCATTCCCAGAGAAAGAAAGAGAGAGAGAGAGAGAGAGAGAGAGAAAGAGAGAGAGAGAGAGATTAATATTCACTTTCGACATGTTGACAACTTTTGCTAAGTCAAGATATTATGATTGTTTAAGGCGACCATACCTATCATCGGTTAAAATGTCAGCTTTGAACCAAGCGGGCTAAGTTAGAATATCGCCGATGTATTGACTTAAATCTATTCGTAAAACAAGCATTTAGCTTATTACGGTAGGTTATTGTATCAGAAATATTAACAATGAGTTTTAACGAATTGTTAAAAAGAATTGCGTCAGATTGTCCATGATATTAGGATACAGTTTATGTTTACCTATCTAGTGATGTTCGTTGCTGAGAATACCTTCTGCGCCTTTTACTAAGTCACCACTTGGTTTATAGGCTTCGCAGTAAATGTGGAATAAATAAAATCATTATGTTCTAAGGTTCGGCCACTGTGTGCCGTAAAAGGCTCCAATTGAGTGTACGTTTTATCGGTCCCGCAGTCCCTTGGGCCTGGATCGTCACTGTGACACAATAACGCTATTAAGACGGCACACCGTGGAAACCTTTTCTTTGTAAGAATGCGTACATATGTGTTATTCCTATTGATTTATAACATCAAGACGTGGGTACGACAGGCAGTATATTGTGCCTGAGATATGTTACCTTATAATGATAGTTTTAGATAGTTCGGATGTATGGGCCATTGAATTGTCTGCTTATACGGAATTTTGATGAACGTCCTGTATTTATTTGTCTTCCATTTTATGACACGACTACTTATTTAGGTAGCAATACATAAAAAACTATAATTTAAATATACTTTTATCATTGATAACAATACAAAAGTGCTGTATTTATTGAGCTTCTAATTGAGTACTCGAAATTTAATAAAATGAAAATTAAATATTATCTTTTGAGTATTTTTGACACTACTACGCATTCCGGTGATAATGTATTAAAATCTTTATGATCAAATGAACGTCTGTCTTTGAACAGCTGATAAAACCCTGAAACTATTCATATGTATCTCATTAACTAAAACCAGTGCTTAGGTTTTGCCCAATAAATTGTTACACTATAAATATGTCATATTGTGTTCGAAAAAGGAAAAAAGGTAAGTTGTTATAATATGTGGATACATTTATATAATTTACCTTTCACTGATATAAGAAATATGCTAGTTGAACTATTAATAGGACAATTTTTGGCAACCTTGTTAGAACATTTTTTAATGCGTTAATATAATTGGTTAACTTTTGCGGTAATGGAAATTTAAAAAAGGAAATAGCAAACAGAATTTTAGAACATTTTTATATTATTTTATTATTGACAATATAATTCTCTGTGACGATGGCATTATTCGTAAAAATATCTATATTGTTAATATTTTAAGTTCCTCAAAATTAATATTTTAAATTTGTTAATTATTATTATTATTATTATTTATTCATAAGACAACAAAGATCCAATGGTGTTAGTATACAATTGACTTACTTTCTATGTTAGTAAATTATATTAAAAACTGACTTTACACTATAAACTAAATGGCTAATCAGCGGACAGTCCCCACAATTAGCTATACGCTCCATAACACTGGTGCGGCTGCCCCGAACCCGTCTAAGGAGAGAACCTGCTTTTTTGCGCTGTATGGCCGGGAAACTGTCGACCTGCGCATCCGCAAACATTCCTGATGCACTACAATGTCGCGGCAGCCTCAGCAGTGCCCTGAAGGCGTTATTATATTGAACGCGAAGTCCACGGTATGATTTTTGCGTAAAATTGACCCAAAGGCTGCTCGAGTAAAATGATGTGCAATAAGTCTTAAAAAGTGTTATTTTGACAGTGTCAGAACATCGAGCAAACCTGCGAGCCAACATATTGGCCCTTTTAGACAGTGACCTCCGTTCTCTCTCAATATCGGCATCATCCGTCAACGTATCTGTAATAATGTGACCCAGTGGTGCCCCGTACAGACATATAGGAGGCACAATATCAGGACATTTAGTTCTCGCTTTGAAAACCATATAAACATTTTTGGTTTTATTGTAAAGCAACCCATGCTCAGTTGCGTAAGACTCGCAAATATTTAAAAGCCTTCTGAGGGCACTGATCGAGGGGGCCAGCAACACCATGTCGTCCGCGTAGCTGATATTGTTAACGCATACACTCCCGACGTGGCAACCGACTCGCGTGCTGCTAAGCCCCTCGATCAACGCGTTTACGTATAGGTTGAATAACTTTGGAGAAGTTAGTCCACCTTGCCTCACTCCACACTCCATTATATACTCATCAGAGTAAGCATTGGCCCATCTTACAGTATTAGATTGGTTACCATACCAGTATTTAAAAACCGAAATAAACTCAGCCGGTAAGCCAACCTGTCTCAATTTTATCCACAGTTTATTGTAATCGACAAGATCGAACGCCCTGGATAGGTCTAGAAAACAGGCATAGACTGGCGTCTTTCTATTCGTGTAATGCCCGATAGTATGCTTGAGGGTCAGTATAGCGTTTTCTGTAGAAAGGCCAGGCCTAAAGCCAAACTGAAGTTCATTTATATTTAAATATTTACTCAGTTGAGAGTCCAGCACACCATCAAAGACCTTAGCTACGATAGTTGCTAAAGAAATGGGCCTGTAATTCGAACTGACTGACACGTCACCGGTTCTATTTTTAGTAATGGGAACTACTATAGTTTTCATTAGTTCATGTGGCAAATATGTATGCATCAAACAAACGTTAAACAACAGTGCCAGAACCCTAGGGAGGTGCGCCCCCGCATTTTGTAGGTGTTCTATGCTGAGCCCATCGTGTCCCGGAGATTTTCCGCGAGTCATAGATTTAATTATCTTTCCAATTAAGGTACCAGTTATAATTCTCACAGGACCACCTGAGGGCCCAGCACCAGACACAGACACAGACTTAGTGGGATTTAAAGGTGATTTCACAACAAAGTGACTCTTAAACAAGTTAGCTATAGACATTGGATCACTAAAGCCATCTACACTCACAGGAAGGCCCGGTCTAGGATTCATTTTACTAGTAGACTTCCAAAATTTTCCGAAGTCCCGGTTGCTGTGAAGTGATGCCAGAGCATCCATTTGAATCTGCTCCTGATGACTTTGACACCATTTCAACTTCCCTTTAAAAGCTTTTCGACTCTGTACCATTTCCTCATAGAACCGTCCAATTTTGGGTTTTCCATAATCAACCCACACAAGAAACCTAGACCTAGCCTCCCTGTGAGCGTCACCTACGTGCTTATTCCAGCCTAGAATTTTCCGAAATTTTCGGTTGCATTTTACCATACGCTTAACATTATAAGAGTCAGATGCAGAACAAGTCATAATAGACACTATTCGACTATAGAGGTTATCAATAACCGTTTTATGTTCTTCAATATCACAGTGATTATAGCAACAATTTTGTAACTCGTCCGGAAAATCAATACATCTGAGTCTTTCATGACACAACTTGTAATATTTGTGTAATGGCGTAAGGATATAGAAATGTCATTGTATTGTATTTTTTTTAAATTATAATGTTGTTCTATTTGTTGCTGATATTATTAAGAAAACCAGTTATGTATAAATATTGAAAACAAAGTATGATGACATATCAATATCTCTATATTGACAGATCTATAAAACATGTACTCACGAAAATTATCACCTTAATTATAATTTTTATTCAAATGCACTCAGCATTTTTAATAAAAATTGTATTTATTTCATTAAAGTATATCTATAGTGTTTTGTAACCTACCTAGAATACTTATTAAATTATAATAGCTAGCAAAAAACTTACACTAATAAGGAATAGTATTACGTAACGGAAAATATAAATTTTAATTTATGGGATAAAAAATGGGACCAAAAGCATGCGATTTTAATAATCTCTCTCGTACGTAATCTAATCTTATAGACGACCTGGAAGGTGATCATTTGCGGTGCTATTTTAAGATGTAAACACTCAAAACTGGTTTAATACTTAAGACCATTGTTGGTTCGTTTTGTAACTAGAAGAGCCGTCTCGTCAGAGCGGATTTCCAGTTGAATTATTTCCAGTGCCGTTGTAAGGTCGGTCGGCTGGTAACGAGCGTCCATCTGCATATCGAGCGCCAACTCAATTGCCGGCCGACAGTCAGCCCACTGCACTGCGCAAAGTCAATTTGCACAGGTGAGTCGTCCCAGAGCTACAAAAGACTATATATATGTCCAATACTGTTTATTTAAAAAAATAACGCTTATTGAACATATGTAATAAGTAGAGATTGAATACATCAAAAGCGCATTAGAAAGGTTCTTCGGATTTTCGTAACGCCAATGGTAAGTTACTTTTAGTGAAATATTAACCAGACATACCTGCTAGTTTATTTTTCTACGTTTACTTGATACGATATATTGAAAATTTAAATAGGTCAGCTATTAATTGAAACAGGATTATCACCAGGTGTTTAATTTTTGAGGTTCCAATGTTTCGGCGCCACGGAAGTTCTTCGGTGGATAAGAGCTTGTTTAGTTGTGACTGTAGACATTTTTTCCGTTTAAATGTCTGCTAAGATTCACTCCATTACAAATACAAAATTTAATTTCTTATAATATGTGGGTTAACATTCTCTACTACTCTCGGCCACACACTAAACCACAGGTATAGGAGGAGGCTGACGATGTAACGAGTTCGCGCAGAAGCAGGCTATTCACTCAAGCTTGAGTAGGTTTTATAAGAAAAAATCAATCTGTCAAACAACATAAAACACAGCTTTGTATTTTTCATTAATTAAGCATTCAACGGTGTGGTGTCTGAGAAATAAGAATAGCATCATCTGCTCGCACTTAAGGATGTTGTAAAACTGACACTGAAGTGATCACCACACACCTTCCTTGGACCATGAAATGGGCAATAGCTTTTACAAAATTATGGTATTAAATGCGAAATCAAACCTACCCGTGGCGATTATAGCAAAATCTCTTTTTTTAATAAAAGGGGGCAGTCTGATACAATGGTGATGTTGCATCTCACTGCTTCATTTTCATATAAAGCAATTATTATTAGAAAAAAATCAACTTCTCTCCGACGTCAGGCGGTAATTGAACTCACAATCTCTACCTTTCAGGGCGGGTACTCTTACAATTGAGCTTGTACCGAGACAATACTTTGATATAAATAAGGTTTTCTTAAGCTAAATATCAGTGTCATATCTTCATCTTCTTGTCAAGTATTATTCTTTAAAAGCATAAATCATTTATAAATAAGTAACTACTTAATAAATTTTGCGACTGTTTGGTGCACCGACCGCAGCGGTAGCGATCTTGCTTTTCGCAGTGTCGGTCCTGGGTTTAAGTCCCGTAAGAGGCAGATGTTTGTGTGATGAATAGGAGCAGTTGCAGATACATTCTATGTTTCAAATGTATTTATATGCGTAGGTATATACGTTACCCCAAAACAAGCCATACAGTGCTAAGTATGGGCTAGGCTAATTGCTGTGCATGTAAGAATTATTAATATAAAGTACTAAATTTTTATGTCTGAATTTACTATAAACGAATTCTATTATTTTTTATGGACGAATTTAATAAAAACGAAATTAGAATATAAATCATTTCAGCGCCATGCGAGATTTGAGTCCACAGCCTCTTGCTTTCTGGGCGAGTGCTTTTTTAATTGTAATTAAGTTGCTTTTAGTATTTTTGTTTCATTTATTTAATCCTGACATTCATTCTTTCGTTAGTTTTGATAGTAAATAAGTCATTACTCGTGCGGAAAAGGGTACCTATAATTATAAGATCTCATTTATAAATCAAATAAACTTGTCAAGTTCTAGAATTAAATGAAACAACTTATGGTTCAACATACGAGACAAAAATATATAAAAAAAACTTATATATAAATCAACTTGTTAGAGTAAAATTAAAAGCGAATATTTATCAAGAATAATTAATGACAAAACATTTCTAAGACAAATGTTGATTTCTAGCGATCAAATAACTAAGAAACATTTTTAGTTAAGATTGTCTTATAAAAGATGATTTTATGTTTTAGTTTGATACTTTTGCTGTTGAGGATTCCCTTTTAGATACGAGTACTTTTTTTTTTTGGTTCTTACACTTCCGCGCACAATACACATCAGAATAAAACACTTTTTTACGGATTTTTGCGCATGTTTTATTTTATTTTATATTTAATCCTGACGTTTCGACTCCTTTACAGGAGTCGTGATCACAGGATGACTAAGATGATGGTTCATCATCCTCCAGGTCCAGGTCCAGCCGTTTAGGAGGAGTTCAGTGACATACACACTCACAGAAGAATTATATATATAAAGATTAAACGTAATTTTTAAGTCATTGTACAAAAATGACATGGAATTAAAAACAATTTTGTAAGAACGAATCAGTGTTATTATTTTAACAGTCAGCAAATACGAGTACATAAACGTTTACTAACTTTTGGCGAGCGTGGACCTATAATTATAATAAAAAATTAATTAATTTGTTTTGCCTACTATATTCAACTTGGCGTTCCTTTTCATGCAGTTGAGATGTATAGCATTTTTTTACGACTAGTTTCCTATCTTGCTCCTTTTGTTGTGCTTTGTGTGGTCTGGTGAAATATAGGTGGTTGTGCGGGCGATTTAAAATTAGTGGACTGTATTTCGGTAGGAGAAAATTAATGTCGACAACAAATGTGAGAGGAAGATGAAGGGCTGCGATAGCTTGACGTGGTGTGACATGCTGGAGACTGCCGGGGATGTCCCTGGGAATTGCTGTTCCTTATTGTTACGCACACGAAGACTCCGTCATATAAAACTATAGTTTGTTGTTCATGATGGTTCATCATCCTAGTCATCCTGTGATCACGACTCCTGTAAAGGAGTCGAAACGTCAGGATTAAATATAAAATAAAATAAAACATGCGCAAAAATCCGTAAAAAAGTGTTTTATTCTGATACGAGTACTTTCCTTAGAAAACGACCCGGGTCAATGCAGTCAGCAGATGTTTTATCTCAAGTGCCTATCCTTTTACCAGCTACACCATAAGGTGAAAGACCGCTCCACGGGACTATTCCCGTGAACTTATGTTTATTATATATTATATATATATATATAATATTTTATTTTTAATTATTTCTTATAATATCACACAATATCGATTATTTCTTTTCAATTGACCCACCATGTGTTATAATTAGGAAATTAGTTTTCCAATTCTGCAAAATGAAATTAATTCGAGATTGACCAATCAGGTTGTATAATTTGTATTAATACTCGTATATCTAGGCGAGGAAATACAATTAAATCAATCGATAATATTGTTTATAACCAGCTTTATAGCTTGAGAGCTGGCAGCTACCTCGGACAAAGAATTAGTCTAGCTATCCAAAGGGGAAACACTGCCTGTATCTTCGGAACCTTGCCTAAAGTGACTCCTTTTAATAATATATTTTAGTCATTATATTATATATTTCTTAAGGTTTTTAGTTTTAGGTTCTGATAAAATTAAGTAATGTTTTCTTTAGAATAAACAATTAGCTTTATTATTATGTTATTTTTTGTGTTTAGATAGCCTTGGTTACTATTGATTTTAAGGATTTAATAAATGAAAAGTGTAACCACAGGTTATTAAGATGCACTGTCAGAGTTAGAGAATAAAAACTTCGAAAAAAGCATGAAGTAATAAAATTTAACTATTGCTGACCCGTCAAAAAGTTGGAGCAAAGTGCGTTGATATATCGGCTCCGAGCCTTCGGGTAGTTTGCAAAGTTCGCCAATAAAGTGGACATGACGCGATGGCTCACAACTGCTGATGTCCGCAGAAGTGACAAACTCCGGAGTAAGATTTGTCATGTGTCTCAAACTAATAATTTATTGTGACATATTACAATACTTTCCCTTTCCTCGGGAAGTAGTATTCGAGAGGACAATTGAAAGTTTCTTTCGTTACAGCCAGAAAAGTTTAAATTAAGCTTTTTTAAAAACCATGAGATTTTCTGATACATCTCTCTTGTTTCTAGTTTTTAGATATACTAAGATTAGTTTACAGGGGAGGAGAATAATACACACCATTATAAATTATTCATTGTATCGAATATGGTTAATTATTTGTACTATCGGTCATTACAAAATTCAAAATTAATGAAATATTCGGTTACATTTAACAAATTCAATGATGGTTTTTTTTATTCCAAATTTAGTTAAATTTGTCTTATAATTTAGAATTATAAAAAAGTTAAATTTCATTATTAAAGAAGTCAGTGATTATATACTAAACTAGCTGTCCCGGCCACGCGTTGCTGTGCCGACTGCAGTGCCATCTGCCGGACTGATTTGTGAATCTAAACCATTCTCAGATCCCCTTGAACACACACAAAAAACTTCATTCAAATCGGTCCAGCCGTTTAGGAGGAGTTCAGTGACATACACACTCACAGAAGAATTATATACATAAAGATTAAACGTAATTTTTAAGTCATTGTACAAAAATGACATGGAATTAAAAACAATTTTGTAAGAACGAATCAGTGTTATTATTTTAACAGTCAGCAAATACGAGTACATAAACGTTTACTAACTTTTGGCGAGCGTGGACCTATAATTATAATAAAAAATTAATTAATTTGTTTTGCCTACTATATTCAACTTGGCGTTCCTTTTCATGCAGTTGAGATGTATAGCATTTTTTTACGACTAGTTTCCTATCTTGCTCCTTTTGTTGTGCTTTGTGTGGTCTGGTGAAATATAGGTGGTTGTGCGGGCGATTTAAAATTAGTGGACTGTATTTCGGTAGGAGAAAATTAATGTCGACAACAAATGTGAGAGGAAGATGAAGGGCTGCGATAGCTTGACGTGGTGTGACATGCTGGAGACTGCCGGGGATGTCCCTGGGAATTGCTGTTCCTTATTGTTACGCACACGAAGACTCCGTCATATAAAACTATAGTTTGTTGTAGGGGTTTGCGGATAGGCCACTAGTTCAATTTAAAATTCCGAAACTTGGTGTACACGCACGAGCGGACATCGGTAGTCTTTAATCTAGCCCGCATGTTGACCACACTGCGATATGATTTGCTACCAATAGATGGCGCGGTTGTCTCACTCTTCAATATACGAGACAAGGTTTGTGCGAAAGGGAAATGGAATAAATGGAGTTGAGACTAGGAGTGTCGATGAAACTAATAAAAATTACAAAAAACATACAAATAAATAACGCGGCAGATTTTAATCAAATTCTGGCGCAACCAACAGCTATAGTATTAAACTAAGTAAAATGAGACAATACTTATTTATTCATGATGAATGAAATATCAAGTCAACCCTTTTATTATTCTGTTTATCGAGGCTGCCTTCTTTTTAATTTTTAGAAAAATTCTAGTCATACAAAAGTTAGTTGTATTGGTTCTAGGCAGAGCACTATATAAAGAAAAATAGCGATATACTTTATCTTCTCTGATTTTCATATCCTCATAATTTTTATGATAAATTAAAGTGAAATAATCCAACCAAAGTAAGGACTTCTAATATAGGAATCCGGCGATGTTAAATGAATAATTGGCCTAAACGCAATCAAATTCAGCGGCCCAATTTTGTAGTCTGCGGTTTGAAATATACACGTAACTGAAAACTAAGTTGTTACATAATTTGCTGAAGTACATAGTTCCCCAGAGGAAATTTATTGTTCGAGCCGCAAGATTGCCTGCCGCTCTCTAACTCTACATCTAAACAGCTCCAATCTAAGATATGGCTTTGGGAATCTGCGTAATTTATTATACAGACATTTGTTGTTAATTAAGTTAAACAACTATTAATCTTAAAAGGTAGTTTCGTTTTAATATCTTTGCACGTAGCTTTGTCATAAAAATATTCTAGATGACTACTCCTAAAACAATCATGGGAATCATTTATAGAGAAAAATAATTTGGCTTAAATAAATTCAGTTTCGTCTATAATTTCGAAACAAATGTTAAAAATTCAAGACTATATCGTCAAATAGTAAAAAAAAAGTTGAACGCGAATAAAGTTACAGATTTGACTCGGTACATAAGATTATTTTTGTTTGTAATTATGGAAAATGTAATAATGTTAGCTTCCACTATATAGTAGATTTAAATAGGAATCGGAATAGCGGTTTATGTATTTTTACAAAATAAATATTAAATTTAACAGGTGCGGTTACAAAAGTACGTTGGGTTTTATTTAAAGATCACTTTAAGCTGGTACAGGCTTACACTATCTGCATACGGGCCTAACATTTTCTTCAGAGAATTATTTAATAGTTTTATGCGTGCTTGAAACAATCTGATGTAGTCAAGTTAGTTTATGAACTTAATAAGATTTCAGGAGCTTTACTTTTAGTTCAGTATGAATTAAGGCGAAGAAGGTTTATTACTTTCAATCTTGGCGTCTACCTGAATGCATTACCTCAATGGATACTGGTTTTAATTACAACGAATAAAGCGCACAGCGACTAAGTCCTAATATTACTCAATTTTACTACTAATTACAGGACTAGGCATACCAATATGATGCTGTAAGTTATTTACCTCTGAAATGGCTGATATGTATGGATGTGTTGTGAATTAATTTCATTATTAATATTTCCAAGTAATAAGAGCATCTTTCGTTACGGATCTGTGTTATATATTGTTATCTAAATATAAAATAATAAAATAAATAAATCTAATAAATAATAAATATATATTAAAATAATAAATAATCTAAATATAACTAATAATAAAATAAATAAATAAATAAAATCTAGGCATGTATAGCAAAGGGAATAAAATATATAAAACTGTGTACCTATTTAAAAACTTTCAAAGTCACAAAATATAAATTCCGTGGAACCTTCATTCGGCTATTGTTGGCTTTATTTCGCCGTTGTAGATAGTTCATGCGTGAGTTAGCAGACAGTGGTACCGGTATTAAATGTAATAAAAGACAGCACCCGCAAAACGACGCCAGTACTTCCGTGACGATGGAAATATCAAAACCTCAAAAATTAAAAAAGAAACGTGGTAAACATGCCATTTCAAATAATACTGAAGTTAGACCATGAAAGTTTAAAGCAACATATCAATGTATTTTTTATTATAGATTAATTTTAAATGGTTTAAGAAATTAAATAATTTTCTGGATTCTGAATTAATTACACAAACTGAACTATGCCTTACAGGAATCATGTACATAAAAGCTTCTAGGAATATATCAGCAATTACCTATATAATATGATTTTATTACTAGTAGTATCATCATTTTATTTACACCGTGAAGCACTGAAAGACGTGTCATTGCACGCACACAAACGGTACTCTTGTTTACCTCTGACATCTAACAGGATTAGGAACCGAAACGTTCGCAGTCACGAGTTGTGACAAAACCAAATCAGCTGTAAAAAATATATTCTTTCTTCCTTTGTACAGGAATTTAAGATTATCTTTATAAGTTAGGTCCTTACCTATGTAAGGATCTTATATATGACTAACCTTTGTAAGGATAGTAACATATTTATTTATGTACAAAAATGTGTCACTTAAGATAAAGATAAAGTGACATTTCTTTTGACAGATAATATTACATAACAATGGTCAATAAAGATTATGTTGATCCTTGTTCTTTGATTAAGACCAAAACAAATTAAAATAACTTTAAGTACACCTGTAAAGGAGTTGAGATTGTAATAGCGTGCAGCAAAAAGACGACAAAAATTCCATAGTTTTAAGGGAACATTGTTTAAAAGGAACTCGTATTTAATGTTGTTATTGTATTGTATATATCAGGACCAAGATGAATAGAGTGGTTATGGTGTATAGGTTAGTGTTGAAAATAATAAAAAAGATTGAACTAAAAATCTATGAATGCAGTTGCAGCAATGCAGGAAACGTTTGGAAAAGTAAAGAATTAATTTAATTAATTAAGTAAAGCTCAATTAGTGTAAAAAACTTGACATTCTGAGAAAATTCTTCACGCTAGGTGCTCTATCTTTATCCAGCGCAAGTTCGATCGTGTATGGGGTAAATATTGTTCTTATCTTTTGGTCCCAATATCAGCCCCAGACGCGCGAGTCCATCGAGAGGAGGGTCATTAACTACATCTGTAATGGCAATCTTTTTTATAATAAGCAGCAACTCTTGAGCATAGACAGAAGGTTGCTAGCCTGTCCGATTTTTATAGGATACATTTCGTGCAGCAGAATTGTGCAGTTGTGAAAAGTTCCATTATTATTTAATTGACGTCAATCCTCAATATCTTTATTACATACTAGAGCGTATATAACAAATCTTATATAATAAATTTGAATCACCATGGATCCTGTCGGACACAACAATAATTGTAATATTATATTTAATGACTAAACTAAATTAGTTATTTTATTTTATTATGTTTTATGCCCTAAAGTACCGTCTGCCTGTTTTTAATGGAATAACTATTATGAATAGCAATTTTCAAAATTAATAATCTTATTATGATCATAACAATTTATTAACTATTGTCGATATTAAATTATATATTTATTATATTAACTTTAATATTAAATGACATCGAACAAATATATTATTTATCCTTTCCTATATATATATATATATATATATTCATTTATACATATCACTCTTTTTCAATATATGTACTTATTGTAGACAAGAAAATAAATTCTGATGATTACTGCGGCAACAGCTCTGCTGGTCGCTCCTTAGCCGCGACTAAGTCGTCTTATATAAAAGGGCTCTTATTCTGGGAAATCTTTTGTTTCGTCAAAAGTTGTTCAAGTATTAAGGCTTACGGAACGAGTACCTAAAATATTATTTCTTTGAAGCTAATAAGGTACGCTCACATGCTACTCACCACAAGCTATATATACGCTTTGATGTTTGAAACTTACTTACGCCATTGTAATACAGATGATTTCGTTTTTAGAGTTGTAAAACTCGGTGCGTTATCGATTGTACCCAGATAAAGCTTTTCTACAAAGGTTTTATTATAAATCTTTCTATAATTGGCTATTTATGGAGCTATTTGTGAAAATTTTCCTGAGAGCTGGGATGATAAAAATATTATATTTTTGGTGTTCAATTATTATGAGACAATATTATTATTATCACTTCTATCAATTAAAATTTAAATATTTCCAGTAAACTGCATTTACGGTGCAGTGGGTTTCAAACTTATATGTATTGAGGCAAGACGCCGCCGAAACAGCTAGGTTGCCAAAGCTATAACTTACTTTCTTCTTATTTACAAAAAAATTACCGCATTATTCTGATATTATAATCGCAATATTGTTAAAATAGTGTATCAATATAGTTTTTAATATCGAATACAAGTACCTTTAAAGGTGCACTGACTTAGTTCAGTGTATAATGCTTTGACGAAACAAATAAGAAAGTAGATAGTTATGTTTAAATGCCCCAAACTGGGTAAGATTCTCGTTCCGTTATGGAACGGGGACCCGCTTGGTCTGCAAAAAATTAATTTTCTAGATTGTCTCGGGTCTGGGTGATTGTGGTACCGTAATTGTTTCCGATTTCCATAAAACAAGTATTGTATTACAGATAGTGCTGTCAATCTTAATAGAAATTGATAAAACAGTTTTTTTGTAAGGTCACAAAGTAATGAAAACGAACAGTTTGACGATCATCATGAGAGGCAAGCAAAACGACAATGGTTTGGCTTTTTGAAAATCAAATAAATGCTTTGACACTCCGGTTATTCATTTTAGACAACATAAACAAAAACAAACAAATAAAAAAATATGCCAAATATGTCAAACGACAATATTTGTTTGTTCTATTAACCCCAGACGCAAAAAACGAGTGTTATAAGTTTACCCGCCATGTGTGTGTGTCTGTCTGAATAATATATTTGTCTGTAGTCCCGTAGCTTTTAAAAGTGAACCGATTTAGATATGGTTTATTTTTATTTCAAAATATGCTTTCAATGAAAACCTTTTCTACAAAAGTTCTTAGATTTGTTTGTGGACATAACAATACTCAGTGAATAATATTAACAACCAGATAAGTATTCAGTGATATGTACTTTGTCAACTAATAATTGCCAATGGATTAATTACTTATTATTCATTAATTTAAAAATCATTAATGCTTTAAAACATTTTTTTAACTAGTTGCCGCAATAATTTGAATTGAACCTATTTTTTTCTAATTATGTGAGTTGTATTTTGATTCTGATTATGTGAGAAATTTTGATACTCATGATGAAACAATTATTGGAAAGTAATAAAAATCTGGTAGAAGGTATTTTTATATGGAGTACGAGGGTGCTGAATGCTTATGTACTAGGGGTCTTTAGTCAACTGAGGCCGCTCGAACTCATCCCGCGGGATCAGTTGACCTATTGAATGTTTTGAATCGGGCAACTGATCCCATGCATATATTTTATGATTCGTATAGTCACTAATAAAAGTGTTTGACAGTATATTTCTTTAGCTTTTTTTATTGATTTTGAATTGACAGAACTATTTTAACTGTGATTCTTGGTCATTATTTTTATTGCATTGTTTTCTTTAATATCAACCAAATGTGATTTTTTGAACTATAATATGATTGTATTAGGAGTGGGTTCACGTCAATCCGATACGGTTAGGTTTGAATTTGAAGATGTTGCTGTTTAGTAATCAAACAACTGTGATTTTTAATATATCTTTATAATCAAGTCATTGCGTGTCATTTTTTTCCCAAATGATTTTGGTTCACGTGTGTACATGTCTTTCAAATAATACAATACACTATCTTTTTTTTTAAGTGGGATGAGTTGACTAAGCAAAAAGAATAAAATTAAATGACTAGTCAACTCATCCCGCGGGATTAGTTTGGAGCGGGATCAGTTAACTAAAGACCTCTAGTTGACTGGAAAAGATTACGGTTTTTACAAAAAAAGACATGCACCTAGTATAGGGACTATGGAAATCTCTTTGATGTCAATAATAACTTGTAATCGTCGTTTTGTGTTATAAATTATATTAGTACATCTTCAACAAATCACGATTCCAAATACAGCGTGGAAAATATATATCTGATAACACAGAAGATATTTTAGAGACCGTTTGTGCTACCTGTGTCTTAGCAGATGGCCAAATTGTTGAGTCTAACACACATTTTGTTGACATTTTTTTTCCACGAACACAAACTGTTAATAGTAAGGCCCATAAAATTCATATGAAATTAACGTTGAATATATTTACTATCGAATATATTTTTTAGTTTTATTGTATTAGTATTTTAATGCCAAGTTGTTTCTCATTATGGTTCAATAAATTATTACTCTAATTAGTTTTTTTTAATCAAAGATTTGACAAATAATCTAAATCACTTAATTTCTATCACCTCAACATACGGGAGTCTGAAAATACAAAGATAACAATTTTATGAACCAAGGTCAAACCGCCATTATGATACGCTGAACAAAAACCTTGCGATACACTTAGTAAATTCATACTCGGTCATATAATCCATTGTTTAATTTTGAGCTTTATATCTTACATTATAAGTGTTCGTTTCAGTTCTGCCTTAAGCTAATTTATTAATCACTTTAATCCTGGAGGGGTATGACACAGTCCCTAATTAATCACAATGTTCCGTAGGGAGTCTGCACTGAATGCAGATGAGCTTGTTATAAAGTAGGTATATTATTATTTTGTATACGTTAATTATATTAGTATAAGTATTTGTATAAGTTAACTGGCTTTGTCCGTGAGTTGGTTCATACCATCTTCAGCAGCCTTTATGAGTCCCAAAAGCATTTCCTAATTACAAAGTAGAGGGGTTATAAACCCATTACGCATCTTTATTGCGTGTTCGAGGTTATAAACGGCCGTCTTTAGATGGCCAGAGTGACAGCTCGTGAATTTGGTTTCGCGTTGATATTCTTGCTACACAATTTTAATCCGTGTACACGTAATGAGGTGCTTCACGGTATTGCGGTAGTCGAGATACGATCCAATTAATTTTCATTTAACGCAGCATAATTTGTTTACGTGACCTCTGAGATGCGTATTCTACATGAGGGTTTCACTTGAGGGTGTTGAACTTAGTATGTTATTTTAAGTGAAAGGTGCGGCGCCCCGCGGTCTATAATTCTTGATATACGTTCGAAATGGCCTATTTTTTTGGTTAAGTACCGATACTTAAACATGTCATTGGAACTTCCTACAGGATCACTCTCATATCCGTCTAGCTGTCTGTACTACATTTCTCAAAGAAGCGTGCGGAGGCATGAAGTCTCATATTACTTCGCCTTTCACCCTGCGACGGAGTATGCGTAACGAATATTCCTAAGTAAAGATAAAATAAGGGCACATGCCTTTCCTATGGATGTAAACATCGTAGATAATGGATAATTACCCATCACACCAGCCCTGTGTGGATTGGTGGTAAAGATTGCACTTGCAGCTGATTAAAACGCCTTACGAAACTTGAAGGAATATTTTTTTGGCTGTCCAATCATTCTTTAATCATAGACCGCATGCACTTACCGCTGTTCCACCAAGCTCATTAAAATCTTCTTAATATGGCTAAGTGCAAAGGGACAAAAGGAACGAAATATGCGTCATGACGCGGCGCGTTCTGGTTGACGCTGTGTTTGTTACTTACTATCCAATATCGCACATAGGAGCGTTAATGTTAGGTTAGGCTAATTTCAGGTTTGTATTTTGTTACTAATATTAGGTAAGGAATTCCGCTATAAGGTTATCAAGTAAATAATGTTTCCTACTAACTTTTTTGAATTTGGTTTATTCCTCACGTGTTTCAAATTAATAAAAATAATCTTTCTTACTTTAAGGAATTTGGACTTGAAATTTGATATGAAATGTAGTGCCCGTTAACGCTCTTAATACACAGTATATCAGCGTTTCTCTTCGATATCCTTCCCGAAGCTTTAGTAATGTCGTTTGAAGAAAGCAAGGCGATAAAACACTCGAGCCCTTCATTTGGGGCGTTTCCCTTTTAATAAATTATTCAGGCGCATCCGGGTGTCGAAATGACCTTTATATGTGGAGTTATTTTTCTCATGAACATAAAGAGACCAGTTAACTATTATACAAATAAAGCTTCAGATAGAGTTAGTAGGAGATACAGAGAAAATATAAGCGTAGAATATAAAATCTTTCAGCTAAGGCTAGCTACGAGGGTGGGTCAATAAGTTCGCGGAATGGAGAGTAAAAAGTAAGAAATAAAACACAAAATTATTTTTCCTTCCTCCTTCAATGTATTCCCCCTTAACTCTAATACATTTATTAGACCTATCAATTAATTTATTAATACCTTCAAAAAAAAATGTTTCTCTTTGTCGTCAAAATAGGCCGAAATTGCGCTGTTCACTTCTTTATCGCTGGAAAATTTCTTCCCTCGAAGCTCTTTTTTCATTTTTGGGAACAAATAATAATCACTTGGGGCTAATCTGGGCTATAGGGAGGATGTTCCAAGATTTCGAAGCCCGCTCTTTGAACAGCAGCCATCGCAACTTGCGCCTTGTGCACGGGTGCATTGTCGTGCAAAAGGAGCACACCTTTAGTCAATTTTCCCCGTCTTTTTTCTCTCACAGCATCTCACAGATGTTCTAATAGTGCAGCGTAGTACTCTCCAGTGAAAGAGACACCCTTTTATTTATAATCAATAAGGAGGATTTCTCCTCCTCTGAATCCCAGAAAACAGTAGTCATGAGTTTTTGGCCTGGATCAACTTCAATCAAATGCCTGCCTTGCTTAAACAGGTTGTGCCACTTGTAAACCATGGTTTTACCAGGGCAAGAGTCCTCGTAAATAGAAGACATCTCTTCCAAAATAGTCTGGGGAGGTTTTCCTTGTTTGGTAAGGAACTTGATGACTGCGCGAAACTCAATTTTCTCTATGTTGCAAATTTTCTTCCGCATTGACTTGTTGATTGATGTGTAGCTCAGGTAATTATGACCTATTTTTTTGAAACTTAGTATTTATACTCTTAATCAGTGTCACAACTAGTGTAGGTAGTAAAAAGTCACCTTTCCCCCTCCATGCCCCTCATTCCGCGAACTTTTTGACCCGCCCTCGTATATACATATTTAAAAAGTATATACTTTATTTTTATTTTATACTTTATTTTCGTATATACGAGGTTCTTAGTTTAAGACAAAGCAGAGCTTGTACACTATAATTAAAGGATGGATAGCATACATAAATAAATAAGTTAAACAAAAATTGCTCCTCGCATGTTTCTAACAACTACGACAGAACAGGTTATCAACCTAGTCCGGCCATGAGTTCTGTTACGAATGAATGATTTTTAAATGAAGTAATGTAATATTACTTAAACTTATAGATACATATTTATTAGTCTCAGAAAAAGAAAATTATTCCAAATGGCCACCTTTGGCTTTTAAACAGGCCTTTAAATCGTAAATCGTAAATCTATGGATTTACGCACTGTTTCCATGGGAAACGCCACTGCTTGCTCCAGAGACTTTTTAAGAGACTCGATGTCGCCGTGTCGTTTAGAGTAGGCCATATCCTCAAAAACTGACAAAAATTTGTAGTCTAGTGTTTAGGTCTGGGCTTGAAGAGGGCTAGTTCGTGCCTTGTGACCAAGTGCAGAGTACTGCTAAGAAGTCCACGGTAAATTTTTAAAAAGTGTATTGCCGAGAGGTTTCACAACACGATCCAAGACTGTCTCTTGATAGACTTTATCTGAAGTTTGCACTCCTTTTTCACAAAAATGTAGCTTTGTGACGCCTTAAA
Organism: Calamotropha paludella; assembly: GCA_927399485.1. Classification (NCBI taxonomy): domain Eukaryota; kingdom Metazoa; phylum Arthropoda; class Insecta; order Lepidoptera; family Crambidae; genus Calamotropha; species Calamotropha paludella. The sequence goes on from OV656812.1 coordinate 19,505,706, forward strand.
AAGACACGCCACACCAAACTATCACTGACGCAAGATGACGACCACGTTGTACCTTTCTGACCACTTGCGCAGCTTCTCTAGAACTGTTATTGTACACTTAATCGTTTTGCTTATTGTAGTACTCTTCAATCGTGATTTTTTTTTCATTGGTAATGTGGATATTTCTGTGCCTTCCACCTGCGTATCGTGACAAAAGGCATTTTGATCAATCCAATTTCTTTAATTGTAAAGATTGATTAAGGGCATGTCCTGTATATCGACGATGAGCACCGAGCTTCAGGTCTTGTTTTATAATACGCGACAGAGTTCTAGCGGGAATCTTCATTTCTCGCGATAAGATTTTTTGCTTCCTAATGGGGTTTCGACGAATTCTGGCTTTAACATCATTAACAGACTTTGTAGTTCTAACAGCACGCGGCTGCCCTGATCTTTTATAGTCTTCGACAGAGGAAGTGTTGTTGTATCTGTTGATAGTACGATATACGAACATACGGCTGATACCAAGCATTTCAAGTGTCTGGAATATGACCGACGGCTCCATACCCACTTTGTGCAAGGCGATCACTGCAATCCTATTTTCTTCAACACCCCATTCGATATTGTGATTTGATAATAAACAGAAAAATAGGTAAAATGGCGCGAAATCGAAAGAAGTTTTCAAAATAATCAACGCGTTCCAGAATTCAAAATAATTAAAAAGTTGAAAAAAAAGAAAAGGTTTTATGTAACATTATTTATGGCTAGTTATACCTTATAATATAAATGAAGATTTGGGTGTCGGATGTCCTTGCAAAATTCATTCTCAGTTCTACACATATATGTAGAACTGGAAATTAATGTTAAAAGAGAATTCTTTAATTTATACAATTACTGTCTATCTTTCGATTTGTTTGTGTGGTTGTGTCTTTCGAATCGTATCAAACCAAATCCAGTGAATTGAAAAATTAAGTTTTAGTTCATTGAAATTTATATACTCTATAAACAGTCATTAAAATTGAAAGGCAGAACAAAGTCATTTTTATTATGTTTTAATATGTGGTTTGGATTTCCTTAACGCAGCATCCTGACGACTGCTTTCTTTGCTTGATTGATTATAATGCTATTGTCTTAACATTATGAGACAGACATAAATAAAGAAATCAATATAATACGATGCAGCAAAAAAAAAAGAATAAAGAAATAAGGCTGGCAATTATTAACAACGGACAAAATCATATATCACACATAGAATAAAGGCTAAATATTCTATGAAAAATAAATAATTGTGAACCAAAGTTAAACCATTTATATTTTCTTAGAATGAAAATTTTTATGAATTGAAATGCATCAAAACGTTATTAATATTTCGGTTAACTCATCGTAGTAAGCTAAACGCGTGTATGATGAATATGATACATTAAAAGAAGAGCAAGTTATTGGCAATATCCTTAAGCACTACTTCCAAGTATAAAAAGAGAAGATCTAGGTATGCGACATATTGTTATTATCCGAATTCTAAGCGAACGCATTCGCAGGCACAGCTAGTAAAGAAATGAATTTCCATAAAAAAGTTCTACTTTTGAAAAAATTTTTATGACGTTATATCTTAAGAAAGCAGCTTAAATACAATGCAATCTTAAATATTTTAAAGTGAAAACTATTGCTTAGTTTACATTTAACAAATTGTTGCTAATTGTATTAAATGTTAAATATTTTTTTTTGTAAACAAAGTAGAGTAAGTTTAAAGAGAAATTAATAGAATTCTATTAAAATGCTGGCAGTAAAGTAAAATTTTAATTGCATATCCGTTAAATTTCTAAGTTGTTTTTTTTAAATTGGCTGGTGCGAACACGCGAAATACATTGGACGTAGTACCTATATGCCAAGTAATAAATCGTAGGATGTGTCGGTGAAACACGGGCCACGTAATTTGTCACCGTCTAGTGGAGAATACTTTAACAGTTTTTGCTTACAGCAGCCAGCTACCAGCTGCTCTGATATATTTCTTAATAACGCAAGAAAATCTTTCTAATATGTAACATTTCTAAATGGTACTAATTTGTTTTAGGGAAAGTATTTATTTTTTTGTCGTAAAGGTTAATATATGTTTACATTACTTAGTAGTTTTTCAAGTTCCAAGGTTGAATTGTTATATGCAGTCCAAGTTTAATATCTCAAGTTGAATGTAGTGTATGATATGTATTGAGTTGAGATCAAACCGCTTTGGTTTAATTGTTCGTATCGACTGGTAAAGTATAAACATTAAAAAATCACTATATGTCAATTGTTTTTGTGGCTAAATTCAATACATTCTGGAATTTTACAACGGAAAGAAAAAAAGTGCAGCTTACAAAAAGCAAGTGGATTAAGTTGCTAGCCATTTGTAAAAAAGTTAAGAAGGGTCAGTATGCTTATTGGTTGCTACATTGCTGAAGTAGTTTTTATAGACAATTTAACATTTTATCTTGTTTAAAAACATTTTGGCAATGGAAACAAGGCGATATTTGGGGGTGTCTCGAGTTCAATGCCAGAAGCTTCGTGAGAAGTGGATTGTTCATAAAATATTAAAACGTAATAACATTAAAAAAAAAAACAGTAGGTAAGAATACCTTATAATGCTACTTACTACTATTAAAAATTCCAGGCGTCCCGGTTTCTCTCTTCGGAATTCCTTAGTACCTCAGGTTCATGGTGATGATTGCTACAATGGCCCCACCGGTTTTACGGGGTTTCGTACGCTCGTCAGTCTCACTCAGTTAGTGAGACCAGATAAATAGGGTATCATCTCGATCGATTGTAATACGTATTTTTCTCCTGCGAATGGATCATGTCACTAATATGAAGAAAGTAATAAATGATCAAATAAAATGACACTTACTATACGTATACCAGGTATACCGGTATGAAGTGAGCGTTAAGATACAAATGTGTCGTTAATGAACATTTGTTGTGAACGAACCTTAATTTTTTGTTGTTTGGTTGCTATGACATTTGTCTAACATATTTAATATACATCACGTCATAGAACAAACAACATATTTTTTTTCATCGTGTTAAAAATGACGAATTTTGTACCAGAAAATGATGATTTGCGGAAAGCATTAATTTTTTGTTTTCATTTGAAGAAAAGTGCTGCAGAGTCGCATCGAATGCTTGTTGAGGCATATGGTGATCATGCTCTATCAGAAGCAACATGCAAAAGCTGGTTTGAACGGTTCAGAGATAATGATTTTGATGTCAGAAATGAAGGACGTGGAAAACCATCAAAAAATTTGAAGACGCCGAATTGCAAGCAATATTGGATGAAGATGATACTTCTAGTCAAAAGCAAATAGCAGCAATGTTAAATGTTGCACAATAAACAATTTCTGGCTGTTTAAAAGCTATGAGAAAAGTTCAAAAGTGTGGAAAATGGATGCCACAGGAATTGAATGAAAGACAGTTGGAAAACCGAAAAAACACTTGTGAAATTTAGCTTCAAAGACAAGAAAGACAATCATTTTTGCATCGAATTGTTTCTTGCGATGAAACATGGGTTTATTTTAAGAATCCTAAAAGGAAAAAATCATGGGTTAATCCGGGACAACCATCAACATCGACTGCAAAACCAGATCGATTCGGCAAGAAGACAATGCTGTGCGTTTGGTTGCATCAGAAAGGTGTGGTGTATCATGAGCTTCTAAAACCTGGTGAAACTGTTAATACTAATCGCCACAGACACCAAATGGTCAATTTGAACCATGAATTGATCGAAAAAAGATCTGAATGGGCCAGAAGACACGGCAAAGTAATTTTGTCACACGACAATGCACCTACACACAAAGCAAAACCGGTCCAGGATACAATCAAAGCACTTGGCTTGGAGCTGCTATCCCGCCCGCCGTATTCACCAGAGTTGGCTCCTTCCGACTACCATTGGTTTTCATTGATGGGCCACGCATTTGTTGAGTAGCACTTCGATTCCTACGAAGAAGTTGAAAATTGGGTGTCTGATTGGTTTGCTTCAAAAGACGAACATTTCTATTGGCGTCGAGTCCATAAATAGCCAGAAAGGTGGTCAAGATGTGTAGAAAGCAATGGTCAATACTTTAAATATTTTTTTTTTACTTTCCCATTCAAAATTAGTGTTTTTATTTAAACAAAAAAACGCTCACTTCATACCGGTATACCTATGTAAACAAAAATATTATGAGTGAAAATTTTGAAAAGTCTTAAACTTCAATATGATACATAGATTTTTTTTATTTATATGTAACTAGAGCCGACATTCATGTTTATTACTTTCCTACTAGATCATAGCTACTACGATGTTATTCTAATTTAACTAGAGATTTAACGAATAACCTTGTTTGTTAGTTCTACCACAGACTGAACATTTGTGGCTTTACAAATAAGCAAAGTGTAAGTTTTTAATGATTATTATATTTGATGTTATTCAAGTATGCAACTGCTTGATTTTTATAACCAAAAAATGTTTACAAGAAGAAAATCATCTTGTCTTAAGAGTCAGGTGGGATTCGAACTCAAAATCTCTTCCTATCTTGGCAAGTGTTCTTTCTTTAGTAAAACTGTAGGTAGTAGTTATCCACGAAATGAAGAGATGGGGCCGGTAGTCAGCTTAAGAAGCACTTGGATAAAACTAAGTTCTAATTTAAGATGAGTTTCTCTTTATCTGTGATGACAAACAAACGGTTATGATGATCCCTTATTATAAAAAGCGAATACTTAAGTTAGAAATGAAGCTGTGTTGCTTTCAGCAAAAAAAAATATACAATATTGACCAGGCCTAATTTTGACGACCGTTTGGTGCATCGGTAGTGATCCTGCTTTTCGTACCGACGGTCCTGGGTTCGAATCCCGGAAGGGGCAGATTTTTGTATGATGATTACGAGCATTAGTACCTGAGTCATGGATGTTTGTATATATGCCTATGAATATTACTTATTTATGTATGATATATGTATGTCTATCCTTTACCCTAGTATCCATAACACAAGTCTTAAAGTGCTTACTTTGGGATAGGTTAATTGGTATGAATGTAGGAAATATTTAATTTATTTATTTAATCCACATTTAAAAATAAAAAGGATAAATGAAATTTAAGTGAAATTAATAAAACACTATAAAATACCATTCATTTATATAAAAACCAAGTATATACTCAGTAATTTCTTCATCTGCCCCTTAAGAAAAAATAGTACTTACTACCCAGGGTAAGGAAATCTCAGACCTTACACAAGTTAATAACTTGAGCCCGAAATTGATACTTAGCCTACTTCGAGCAGTCATTTAAGTGGAATCGAAATATATACTAAGTCCGATCTTTAATAGCCAAGCCACGACCTATCGTTTAAGATTAATCAGATAAAAGGAAGACTTTTAAACTTTTCTTTTAGTAGAGATACCTACGATAAAAGTTACTTTATTTGTTTGTAATTAGTCTTGCTGTCGGTTGCAAATGCGAAATTCTCAAAATCGATCTCATGCCGGAAATAGAAACGGAATAGTTACCACCGAATCAGTTTCTATACGAATGGATATCCTAAGGGAAAACATCCGTCATGAATATTGTATTGGTTCGAGGTCTAGTGCAGTAATATACTAGATTATGTACAAAATCGCTAATTTATCGAAACGTACGTGTGTGGGAAGCCTTGGTTAGATTAATAAATTTAAGGAACATCAATCTTAATGAAAGCGGATTTTGCAGCGTAATAGGTCTTGACCTTTAATTTCTCAGCAATATTTGTTTTCTTAGTTTGTGGAAAATGAACTTATGTACAGTTAACGGCAAATCAAAAACTACTCAAAACTGATACATTTCCTTAAAGTGTTACAAAGAACACTTAAATATCAAATAATATATTTTGTTGCGATATCTTGTTACAGCACCCTCGTCGCCGGATAGCGGAGGCTACTCAGATGCCCTGAATATTATTTTGAAATAAATTATGTAAAAAGATCGGCTTCATACGCCAAATTATGTCAATGTTGTGACTTTTTAGTTTATTTTGATGTCAATTTCGAAGACAGTCGCATTACATGGACTCTATAGAGTTTCCGGAATGCGAAATTAAGGATTCAGCAAACAAATTATTCGGTTGAGCGTTAACAAAGAGATCAGCCGCAGCCAACTGAAAGAAAAATCATGACACCATTCAGAAAATTATATAAAAAAACAAGAGTTATTCGCGAAACAGCTCAATTTGTTTGTTGTAGTCTTCTAAAAATATGCCAAATAAAAAAAAAGGAATTCAAACAATACATTTTCAATTAATTGACAATAATATTGTCATTTATATGGAAAACAATCAAATGGAAATGTTCATTTTTACAGTTACAAGACAAGTACTTCCGCCGAGCGGGGTGTTTGTGTTCAAGAACTGCAATATAGTTGCTACGTTGGTACTTGTATTTAACTCAGTAGAAGTAATAAATTTGCGAGCGTGTTTCGGGTTTCCTTTGTATTGTCTTCACGTCACACATTGCATTACATCTACCACATCTACGCGCCATGTTTACTTCCGTCTTAAAATCCTGCATTTCTTGGTTATTCACAACTACTTATGCAGCAATATCTATCGGCCTCCCAACGTTTCAAAGAGATTCTAGATTATGTGTTCTTAGTTTGGTTTATAGGTAAGTTTACGGCTAGTGACTTGTTTCAACCGCTTGTCTAATGTTTGAATTATCTTTTCATATTTTACAATCTGAAAATACGTTAACTTGAAGTTGTTTAGAGATCCTCCTCGCCAAAACTTATTAAAGATCAAGCGATTTGCATTTCATCAACATAAAACATTTGAGTACGATATTATAATTTAGCGAAGGTAAGTCACCTTGTGAAAGCTGTTTGAATATTAAACAGTGGTGTGAGATGGGAATTAACCAGTTTTTGAATTGAAATATTGTTACAGTTTTAGTACGTATGTATATTATGTTTTGGTTCCTGGCCGCAAGTCTGATAATCGTTTTGTTGTAAGAAAACTATTGCTTTAATCATCTATATCATCTATAAAATAAGAAATGGTACGTTTGGCATTGAATAAATTTGTCAATAAGAATGACAGTATACATTTTTTTTTTATCTCAATGTCTATCTCGTTCTATACACTAATCTCCAAAATCATTGAACGGATTTGGTTGCAGTTTTTACAGATAGATTTAGCTTAGCTTATACATTACACATACACATTAAATTACATTTTGACCTTTGCTCAATAGAATGAAATGTCAATAAAAAAAATTGTCATTTCAAGATGATTTTGAATTCGCCTCCCCCTGTTCAAAGCGCAATATAAATGATAGCAAATAATGAATCAAACTGAATTATTAAACTACAGTACAAAGTGTGAATTGAAAATTCGCTATGGTTTCTACCCGTGATTTCCACTGAAGTAATAAATCCATGATTGAATTAAGTCATCATTATGTCGCATGCCTTTCGCCTTATGTTTCAGAGAACAATGGTTGTTTTTTGCGAAAGCCTGCCGAAATTCATGGAAATGGCACAAATTGTTTTTGAAGCTAAATATGTTTATTGAATTATACCTGTTTGTTATTGATTGTATTTTTTTGATTACATCGTCTGAGTTTTGCTGTTATGTTATTCATTTGTATATATAGAGGCTTATTGATTTTCATCTTATATATCAGCAAGGTAAATGACGACAAAATATCTTTGGACAAAATATCTCTAGGCAGAAATGTCTTTATACGTACATATAAATTACATTTCAATGAAATGTCAACCTTTAATAACAGTACACATGTACGTTATTACGTCTATTACATACGTACGTATTTCGTTGACATCAACGAAAACGTCATAAATATGTAATTTATAAAGTCAGACAATATTGCTTTAAAAATTTCCAGAAACGTTAGCGGCATTTGAAAATAATCTTGAAAAATATATTCGTCATTTTGAGCGAGAATATCCCCGATAAGGCGTGCGTCAATTGGTGCTTGTGTTATAATTGTTTATAAAATGAGATTGTTCATTTATTTTAGCTCATGTATGACGACCACTATTTAAGTCATCCTATGGTCAGGTCCTCCTTTTCAGGAGTCGAAACGACAGAAATAAAGAACAAGTAAAGACATCTCGTAAATTCGGTTAAATTTCGGTTTGAATGTTAGAACTACATAAGGTAAAGGTGTCAAACAAGTTTCAACCCCTTTTCACTTACGTAAGAATAGAATATTCTAAAACGCAGATGCCCATGTAACATTCGTTATTTAGCAGGAGCGAATGGAGTGAATGGAGCTTTAAATGTATACCTCTTACTTTGATTACAAAATTTTCAATATAATTTTATCACATGTACATACGTAATAAAATGCCTTAGGGGTAGAACTTTCTAAATATTAGCGAGTTTTTTCGCACTTTTATAAAAACATTATACAATTAATAATCTAGACTTAAATCAAAACCTCTCGCTAATCGGGCAAGTACTCTTCTAATTAAACTATTGAGAACATGACAGTCCCGTTGATTTTTTTTCAAATATTTCTTAAGTTGATTGACAGCGCCATCTCTTTGTGTCTCAGATAACTACTACCTTCAACATTAATTGTCAAACAAGTATCTACAAAAAATCTACAAAAAAAGAAACAGCTATCAATCTTACATATTTTTTACTAGAACAATTCAACTTTTGTCATGTGTCACGCGGGATTCGAATCCGCAACCTTTTGTTATCGGGCAGATGCTCCTCTAATTGAATTTTTAGTGGTAAAATTTTCTTAGATAGTCATAAAAATGCCAAAACAAAGGAGAAGAAATTAGGGTTATATCTGTAAGATGGATATTACCGCTATAAAAGTTTATGAAATAACTCTTCAAATAAAGAACATGTTTCCTTAAAACTTAAGGTAAGATATCCTCTTGAATAAGTAGCTGGGCGAAGCTTTTAATCCAAAACCCGAGTGTTTGGAGTAGAAAGCTAATATTCGTAACTGGTTTCCTTTAAAATCATCATCATCATCTCAGCTGATATACGTCCATTACTATATGGGGGTAAATGTACCTGAGGGTAAATGATAATTACTTCCGGTATCCTTAGTTGCCTTTAAATGTGGAGAGTAGGTGCTTTTTTGCTCTACTCGACACAACACTTTTTAGATTATGAATAGAAAAGCAATCTCTCTGAATGGAAATATATTTTAAGAATTCTTGATAGTTTATTTGACCGATTAACATAAGACTGATTTTTATTTTTTTCTTAAGATTTGGTAATCTGAACGTGGTTAGATTATATGAAATGAAATGAAGTTTATTTGTTTGCTGTTAAAATGATAAAGTTGACACCAATAAATAGAATAAACAAAATTATTACATGGCATCGAGATATTTTTGATTGGAATAAAAATATTTTAAACTTTATCAAATGCAATGTAACATGATTCAGCCTTCATGTCTCGTTGGATTGTTTTTGTATTGACCTTTTGTAATAAAGAAACTCGCATATTCTTAGACAAAAATGCTTAATTGCTTTGGTACAATCACGGCAACGTTATTATTTTCAGTTTTCAGAATATGGGTTTACATGAGTCAAAGAAGTGTGCTCCACAAATTCTGCGATTCTATTGCGAGGTGAAAGCTCTTTGTGCTTTGACTGAATTGCTCCAAAGCAGAGTAACCTTAAAGTAGGTAACAATATGTAACCGTGATATGCAGATACTGAGTTTCAATGGACTAAATGTAATTTAGTTGTCTTAGCACATAACCCAAATCTTTCAATTCTTTTACACACATTTTTAACGTGTGCCTCCCAATCCTAGTACTTATCTAGAATAGAACCCAGAAAACCTGTCTTATATACGATACAATAATATTTTCATATAATAACATTACATTAATTTGTTTTGTTCTCCGAATAGAAAATTCAATAGATTTCGTCTTCTCGATTTTTACCTTAAAAGTATTTAATTGGAATTGAAAGTCTCATGGAGTTTTATTTGAAAAGTCTCATAGTTAATGGCTTCCATGGTCGAGTGGCACACATACCGGTTTTCATGGTAACGACTCTCCGAGTTCCCAGTTTCGATTCTCAGCCAGGTGAATGTAGAAAATGAACTTTTCTGTATTGGCTTGGGTCTGGGTGTTGTGATATCATCATTGTCTCTCAATTCCGTAAAACAAGTGTTTGGCTACTTATCATGGGTTCAGTACAATGTATGTGATGAGGTCTTTATAAATAAAGGGTAAGAATATTTTATTAATTTCATCACTAAACATATGTAACTATCACTTCAGTGTCATCGGTAAACATAAAATACTTTTTTTTTATTGCAGAAAGTTGGCAAACAAGCAAACTGCCCACCTGATGGTAAGTGGTAACAGTCACCTATAATACATGTGGCTCTTGTGAGATTCGCAGCAAAACTGCAAACCCCACAAGAACCACAGTGTACGTTGCCAACTTGTGACATAAGATGTAAAGTCACTGTACCCAGTAATTTCACTGCCATATCTTACCCTTCAAACCGGAACACAGCAATGCAAGCACTGCTGCTTTGCGGCAGAAATAGGTAAGACGGAGGTACCTAAGCAGACGACCCTGGTACAGAGTCTCCCTCCATACTTATGTTATTCTCAAATAGTATTACAGTACAGTTCTGTCGTGCTGTCGTATGACAGTCTTACTCCCCCAAGAGTCGTAATGTGGCGATTCCCAATAAAAAATAAAGAACAGAATTAAAGAGGGCTTATTGAATACGGCCCTTAATAAACTTTCAAAATTTAAAGAAAGTTTTAAAAGGAGACAACGCTTAAACATTGTCTATTATTGCACGTTTGACAGACAGACATCGGTGAGGAGACATCGGAATAGATGAAACAAAATAAATGTTTGTAAAAATGTGAAGATAAAAAAAAACAATTGTCAATAGAAATATTAATATATTGTTCAATTCAAAATGTCACCACAATATAAATGGTTATATATAAATGCCTATATATATGTCTAACTTGTCTATTACACAATAAACAGACAAATCTATGAGAATGCAAAACAATCATTTGGCCAATGAGTTTAGTTTAGACTAAAGGGACCTATCCAAATTGACAATACTTTCTAACTGCTGGCCATCACCGAAACGATTACCAAGTTCAATAATGATACGGAATTTGAACCGCGATAAACGGTAGCGATATTTGGAGTTGAGGGCCGCGAACTGAAACTTTAAATTGCCCTACCGATTATTTGTGCCAGAGAAAAGTTTCGTCCTATCCATTGACGAGTACTAATAGCCTAACTTAGGACTTAGGTTTATATTGCTGGAAGAGATAAAAATAGTCAGCTAAGATATTTTATTGCAAATAATTCTTAACGATATTTAAGAAATGGCTGAAGTGTGCCCAATTTCTATAACACTCACAGATTTGATCTGAGCCGAACTTGGCAGAATTTCCGTTCACAAAACATTTAATGATTATTTTTTAAATCTATTTCATACGCTTTATAGATTTTATAGTAATTCAACTTTGATACTTAATAAATGAGAAGCTATTAAACAGTTGAGATGGCAGTTTTGAATCAAGTTGGTTAAGTTTGAACTTTGTTGAAGTAAACATAAATTACAAGCAAAGGAATATCACATGGGTTTGACGGGAATATTAATAATTTGTTGGATGTATTTGTAATATTCTTTAAAAAAATACTTGACATTAAATAGTTATACATAATTTACTGAACTGTTGGAATACGTTGATGTATTCTTGAATTAGCGAAACCTATAGATGTTTCAATACAAATAAAAGAGGAGTTAGGAGATAAATAATGTTACCTACTAATTAACAGCCAACTTGTGCGCACGTAGAGTTTGCGTAATAAGTATGTGTATTGAGATAGTGAAATAAAAATCTACCTCACTTATCTACTTAACATGCTATATGATTTCAAACACATGCCTTTCGACACTATGTCCAAAGCGATAACATATGATATAACATATGTTTTTCTATAGAAAAACTGTATCATATGTTAATAATATGACATAATATCTATAGATCTACCCTTTTTAAGGTTCTGTAGTTAATAAGGAAATGTTAATATTATGTTACTTAGTAATTTACCTACTTTTTCAAAATAAATAGTTCCCTTCTAAATCCGCATAATGTAATGGGAACTACGGAACCCTATAATGCTTGTGGCTTGCTTTTTTTACCACGTTTTACTTAACTTCACTTGTCTGTCTGTTGGTTTGTCGTCAAAATTTGAGATCCTTATTTCGACCACTTCCTCTTATCCGATTTGGCTGAAATTTTGTATACAGGCTTGTTTCACCTAACAATTTCATATTTAATGCGCATTATACTTGAAAAACTATTCAATGCCATCCACAGCATTACTATTGCATTAGTTTAGTTAGGAAGGGATTTAGGAAAGATAATGAAAATATTAATATAATATCAATAACGCTGTTGATCTAAATTACGCACCACGTTTTAATTTTTTGGAAATTTTTCAAATTCTGCGTATGAATGTTCAGAACAATACATAATATTCAATAAATTTTAGAATATTTGTATCGTAAATTTTCATTATTACCAAAAATTTATTTTTATCTTTTTAGTCCATTTGTAAAAATTTATTTTCTCCTTTTTAGTACATCTATAACCCGTAGTAAAACGTGGTTTTTTAAAAGTTTTTTTTTATAAATTATTTATTTGTTATTTATTCATTTCATTTCGGGAATCTGTATTTGGTTTTAGACGTTATTTAAAGTATATTTATATAATATTTTATTATTATTTAATACTATTTTTATATAATGATGATAAATAAATTTCAGGACTGACCATTGAACTTGGCACCCATTTAGATCTCACTTCTTTTGCCGTTGAAGTCAACAACCAAGGCATATATCAGAATATTGAACTTTGCTCTCATTTCACATTTATGTTTTTGATGGGATTTTATTAACCAGCTAATACTCTTGTTGCGTTAGCATTTCTACAAAAATGTTACTTCGATTGATTGATTCGGTAATCATTATATCTTTCGTTCAAAACGGTGTGAATTTGATATTACTATTGTATTTTAGTTTTGGCGACAAATAATGCACGGACAGTGGAACAGATCTCTGGTTACAGCTGACTGCAGTTATGACTAATTACTCTTAGTCTGACTAAAATAAATTATTATAATAGAAAATTTATTATAATAGAAAATAGATTAAAATAACTCAGATTTTAAGTAAATTTGTACATACAAACCTTATAAGCAAATAATATTTCTTAGATTCACATAAATTAGCCTAGCCCAAAATAAGTACTGTAAGGCTTGAGTTATGGATACTAGTGTAACGGGTAGACATACATATATGATACACAGATATTTTAAATTATATAAATATCTGCCCCTTTCGGGACTTGAACCCAGGATCGTTGATTCTTAAAGGAACGATCCCTACCGTTGCACCAATTTTGGTGCAAAAATTGGTGCAACGGTATAGAAGTATATATTTATTTATTTTTACGACTTATTTAAGTCGTAAAAATAAATAAATATATACTTTTGTTACAGATTGTTTGAACAACCCCATAGACAGTTAAAAAAATCACAATTAAAGAGAATTAAAAAATATATGCAGACTTTTTTTCTGTCATTTCATTTTCGAATTCAGAACCTCGTAAACAACCTAACCGTATCAAATCTAGAATTGTAAGTCTTTGTAAAACAATTTCGATGTTGTGGTATTAAGTTTGAGATGTTTAATTAAACTGATAGAGCGGCTGTTACCGCAAGCCCAGTGGTGTGTGCTGTAGTTGCCTCATACTTTCTGAACCGTATCACAGGTATGTGGAAGTTGATTGATTATCAAACACTGCCGAATGTTTTATTATATATATTTTTATATTTAACAAGTATCGTACAGTCGATTAAAAAGAAATAACTATGTAATTATTATATTTATTGTTATTTAAACATTTAGTTGCCTGCCTGTCTGTCTACAGACTGTATTTTGGAGAGTGTGCTCAGGAGCTGCATATGCTCATACCGCCATCTCCTTTTTTGCATCGGACATCTGAGTGCGTCTGGACGCACTGCGGGCTACCACTCTTTCTTGGTTGTTATTCCTAACTGTCGCACCAAGTGCTTCTCAACACCATTTATAATGCGCACAGCAAAGGAGTGGAACTCCCTCCCTGCGTCTGTATTTTCAAGTATTTACAACCTGTCCATTTTTAAAGCCAGGGTGAATAGGTACCTTCTGGGTTAGCTCCTTCCATTGTGGATCCTGTCTTGGCCCCCGGGCTTGATTGGGATCAAGAGCGAATCCTTTAAAAAAAAGATTTTTATATCTAAAGAAAACATTACAAGACAAATTATTCAAGTTCTCACTTGCAGGCGGTACTCGAACTGACATCTTTCGCTATCCGGGTGAGTGGTATTCCAATTAAGTTACCGAATCGTAGGTAGTACATGAAGAGATGGCGCTGACATCAGCCTCAAAAGTACTAGGAAAAATTTTACCGGTCTGTCAAGGTCTCGGTCTCAACGGTATAAGATTGTTTTTTTTTGGGAATTATTCGGACTATAATAATTCAGCAACATACAAGCAAATATCAACAAAAGTCGTGCCTTGTTTATATTTCCGTCGTCAAACGTAACATATATTATGTACAATAAGTTGATGCATTTGCTTTACATAATAATTTATAAAGAATCCTGTGGTGTACTCCCATAGAAAATAAGGCGACTTAAACATACAGTGCAGCATTGCCCAGCGCATTATATAGAAAATGTATTTAATTAAATAATAGTAATACATAACTTCAATACGTTTAACAGGAAAATACACGGGAATTATTCAGAGCTCAAGAAATAAGTATATTTAAAAAATAATAATGAAATTGACTTCACTGATCAATTTATGTTTGCCCACATGAAATACCCTGCGGATCGAAATTAATTAAGCCAGCTGTCAATTACAAATTTTAATCTTCATCTTGTATGCCATTGGGATATTTATATTTGAGTTCGTGTTCATATGTAGGGATCACTAATTATATTTTGAAATATGCAAGCGATAGAATATTGTTTTATAATTTCCTTTGTTAGTTTTGATGTGAGATAAAATCTCGCGATAATGAGCGCTGATTATATAATACACAATTTTCCTCCATTTCTCTGGGTTTTAGTTAAGGTGTCGTAATATACAGAAACCTCCGCGGGCGTCTTGAGAAAACGCGTAAAGATACCTCCCGCTTGTATATTCAGGAACACTTATTGGTTAATAATCTACTAATATTTATACACTAAAACTGATAACGCACGTTACTTACATAAATAGAACACAGTTACGAAGGTAACGCTTCAGGTTCGTCGCGAAAAGTCAAGTATAAGGCGTACACAAGTTCTACACCCGTTTGTGTAACATAAGTCTTTACATTTAGATCACACAGCTCGCAGAACGCAGCTCGTAGGCTTTTAATACAACAATAATACAAAATAATAACACAAACTTCTAAACCAAAAACTGACAAAAATGTAAAAAGCAATACCCAATAAATAAAAAGACGAGATTGTGTAGTTTTGACTTTTTTAACATTTTTACTTATAAGAATGCGGGACTAATTTGGCAAGGTTTTTTAAAGTGACCGATAGAACTTTTAGAAAAGAAGCATCTAAGTTGTAAAAATTTAAACAGTATTTTTAAAGGATTTGTGTTAGAACCCGAAATCATAACTGATTCACAAATAGATTACAAAGCCATGAATTTTACATTTTGCGAGGAAAACGATTGTTGGTTCAACTAGTACTTTAAACTATGCAATAAACCTTAAGAACAATAAAGCTTTAGCATTCCATTCATACTCGAGACGGCGAAGTTCTAAGCTACTTGTTGACGTCTCTTTGCACCTCTCGTTATACGTCTTACTGACTTCAGTCTCAAACTCCCTATTTCTACGCTTTACAGCGTAGCGAGTTCTATTCGGTGTGCACTTTACTACACTTGTCTAAGATTGTTTTATGTCTCGAAATGTCTAAGATCGGGATAGCAGTGCCAGTAGTAACCATACACAGACGAAACGAGATGTTCTCTAACAGTCATGAACACTGACGTTGCTGAAGTATGTGAAGCATAGAATAAATTAATATTTCGTACAATGCAAATGTACTCTCAGTTTTCCTTTGTTATACAAGTCTATATGCTTAAATATTGCCTTTATTCATTCTTACCGATTTTGAAATAGTGTTTAATTACATAATTGATAAATAACTTACTCGACGACTGTTTGGTGCAAAGGTGGCCTTTCACACCGATGGTCCTGGGTATGAGTCCCGAAATGAGCAGATGTTTGAGTTTACCCGTATAGTGGGTATCTTTATATATATAATTCTTCTGTGAGTGTATATGTTACTGAACTCCTCCTAAACGGCTGGACCGATTTGAATGATTTTTTTTGTGTGTGTTCAAGGGGATCTGAGAATGGTTTAGATTCACAAATCAGCCCGGCAGATGGCGCTGCAGACGGTATCTAGGTTATTTATCTATACTGCAAAAATAACAGGCAGGACAACGTCTGTCGGGTCCACTAGTTTATATATATTTCTATAAATATGTGTCATGATATATTTCTATTGATAGCTTGGATACACAAAACTTGGGCTAGGCTAATTGGCGTGAATGTAAGAAATATTTGTTATATTTAATTAATATCATTACATAACAGTAATTAACTAATAAATGGTTCACATAGAATATCAAATAATTAAAAGCTGTTCAGTTATTATATCTACACATTAATTACAAAGATAAAACCGTGGTTAACGACCGCCAAACTACTGCGTTATTGGAAAGAGATCGCTTATTAACTGATAACAAGAAATATGGAGAAAAAGTGCTTAAAAATATATTGAAAATTAATATATTCTTATTAAATAAATATTATAAATCATATATTTTGGGTAATAACAATAAATATTAGACAAATATTTTATTAGTCTTTTTCGAGAAAGAATGCGAATTTATAAGAATAATAAGAGACACGAAAGAAACAGATTTTGTAATACTATTAATACATTTTCATGGACAAATGGCAATCACCATCATCAGCAGTGAGGACAGGAATAATTCTGTCCCATTGCAGGGATAGGGCATATCTTGTCATTCCAGGTGGGCCTAGTGATTAGGGGGTGGTAAGGGGTCGTCCATTAGTCATGTGAGATTAATAGATGACACTTTTTTACTAAAAATAAGTGAAAAAACAGTACATATTAACCTTTTATTTAAAAAAATGCATATCTATACTAATATTATAAAGCTGAAGAGTTTGTTTGTTTGAACGCGCTAATCTCAGGAACTACTGGTTCTTCTCATGAAATTCTTTTTGTGTTGGATACTCCATTTATCGAGGAAGGCTTTAGATTATATAACAACACGCGACCAATAGATAATAACAGTAATTGACGCGGTCGAAGTAGAGGACAGCAGTTAGTAAATCTATAAAGTGTTTTCATACCACGGATTTGATTAACTATCTTCAACTGTGAATTCATAACAAATTATTTAAATTTTGATTTAGTCAATTGAATAAATTGCGGTTTACTTAACGTAATGACATACACCACCTTACAGTTAGGCATTTTCTAGTTGCACTAAAATATACAATTGATATGTTACTGCAACCCCCCTCCCTCATTGTACTTCATAGTGACGTTTTCCGACCTTCCCCTTTCACCTTCCCCTATTTAGACCTCACGTGATTAATGGATGATTACAAGTGTAGAGTTAGCCAGGACCAATTAACGTTACGAAGCACAGAGGAGCTCCAGATAATATTTTTGATTACTCATCACACGACCGACCTTTGGGAAAGTTCCTTAACCTCCACAATCGCAGGCTGAATTTCTTTGGATATTAAAGTCTCTGGAATAAACACTCCTCCATATTTTACTACCTCTTTTAAACCATATAAATTGTTTCGATAATTAACTTTTTTACAAATATAAGATAGTAGAAAACATTTATAACATGTATACATTGTATAAAGAGCAAAAAAAATGTGTTTTTCGACATTTTTGATTAAAAATTAATAAATACATTAAGAAGGTGCAGGTGAATTATACACTACACTACTAAGGTGTAGTGTAGGTACTGGTACTATTTAATATTTGACGACCGGTTGGAACAACGGTAGCGAATCTCGTTACTGCACCAATGGTCTTGGATTCGAATCTTATATGTAGGGCATATCATTCTGTGATGACCAAAAGCATATACCTATTATTATTATAATTTTTGTTATAATTATTATTAGATTTTACATTTTTTTATGTAAAGAAATGATTAATACAAAAAAAACTACGTTTCTCAGGTGTTAGACGGGACTGCATTTGTTTCCAAATTAGATAAAAAAGTAATAATAATAATAATATTTCTTACATTCACACCAATTAGCCTAGCCCAAAGTAAGCACTGTAAGGCTTGTGTTATGGATACTAGGTTAACGGATAGACATACATATATGATACACAGATAGGTAATATTCATTGGAATATATATAAATAATCATGACTCAGGTACAAATGCTCGTATACACAAACATCTGCCCCTTCCGGGACTAGAACCCAGAACCGTCGGTGCGAAAGGCAGGATCGCTACCGTTTGCACCAAACGGTCGTCAAAATGAGCTAAAGGTATTGTGTTCATACAGTGTACTAATGAAAAACGTACTTAGTTTGACTAGTTTTCCATTTGTCTGTTTTGCTAAAACCTAAAACAAACTGTCAATTGTAATAGAAGCTATCCTTAAATATGAGAATAATATAAGTAAGATATCAAACTCCAAACACTAAGTTTTATACGATAGCAGCACTATAACTATCAAATGAAACTTAGCCATTGAGAATTTTCTACTACAGCCGGATTTGGGTATGAAACATGTTACCGCTCGGCTAGTCCCCAAGACCTGAATTTTCTCCAAAAACTCAATCGCATGAAGGTCGCTGAGGACATGCTAAAACGAGTCAATTCCAACCCAACATTCAGGAAACGCATTGTTACTGGTGACGAGACGTGGGTATACGAGTTTGACATGCAAACTAGTCAATAAACTTCGGAGTGGCGCTTTCCAACTGAACCGAAATAGAAAAAAACACGCCAAAGTCGATCAAAAGTAAAAGACATGTTGATTGTTTTCTTTGACTATCGCGGTGTTGTGCACTCGGAATTCTTACCAGAAGGTCAAACGGTAAATAAAGAATATTATTTGAGCGTTATGCGGCATTTAATACAGCAAATTCGACGAAAAAGGCCAGATTTGTCGCAAGAAAATTTATGGATTTTGCACCACGATAATGCGCCTTCGCACTAGGCCATCATTGAGAACGAATTTTTGACCAAACACTGAACAAATACCATCCAGCTGACTTCTTTCTTTTTTCTAAACTCAAATTTCCACTTCGTGGCTCCCGTTTTCAAACGGTAGAAGACATAAAGGAGAATTTGCGGCGAGAACTGAACTGAATTCCGGAAACAGCGTTTAAAAAATGTTTTGATTATTGGATTATTCGTTGGCGTAAGTGTATCGTTACTGAGGGAGCATACTTTGAAGGTGATAAAATAAATTTGGATGAATAACAAATATTTTGCATATTATTGATCTTTTCCCGGTACTTTCTTGACAGAGTAGTACACCTGTCGTCAAATCAGATCTTGAAGTGTGTTAAGCAGCTATGACTATCACCTCCCCTACTCCAAAATCTGCTTTGGGTGCGATCAAAAATTATATCCAAATATTAACACGTTGTTTCAAATATTGGCTACCATACGGTACGGTATGGTCCATACCTGTTTCCACTGCTATGCTAGGAAGGACTTTTTCAAGCCTACGAAGACTTAAAAACTACTTGCGGAACACAACGAGTGAAAACAGACTGAACGTCTTGGCTTACATGAATATTCACTATGGGATAGGAATTGATGCGAATGAAGTAGTGGATATATTTAAAAAGAAAAACAGAATATTATTTCTGTAGTACATATGTAATCAAATTAACCTTCTGTTTCTTTTTATTACCACGTTTTACTTAACTTCACTTGTCTGTCTGTTGGTCTGTTGGTCTGTTGGTTTGTCGTCAAAATTTGAGATCCTTATTTCGACCTCTTCCTCTTATCCGATTTGGCTGAATTTTTTTATACAGGCTTGTTTCACCTAACAATTTCATATTTTACAGTTTTACATCCTAAAACCACTTAATTAGGCTTTAATTAAATTAACCTCCATGTGGTGTGTCTGGATATTTGATATATATTACATGTATATATTGAAGAACTAAGTAGGCACAATTCAGATAATTTAAAACTAAAAAGAGTTAAATAAATACTTAATAAAAAAAAAACTTTAAAAAAAAACACGTTTTACTACGGGTTATAGGATGTACTAAAAAGGAGAAAATAAATTTTTACAAATGGACTAAAAAGATAAAAATAAATTTTTGGTAATAATGAAAATTTACGATACAAATATTCTAAAATTTATTGAATATTATGTATTGTTCTGAACATTCATACGCAGAATTTGAAAAATTTCCAAAAAATTAAAACGTGGTGCGCATTATACTTGAAAAACTATTCAATGCCACCCACAGCATTACTATTGCATTGGTTTAGTTAGGAAGGGATTTAGGAAAGATAATGAAAATATTAATATAATATCAATAACGCTGGTGATCTAAATTACGCACCACGTTTTAATTTTTTGGAAATTTTTCAAATTCTACGTATGAATGTTCAGAACAATACATAATATTCAATAAATTTTAGAATATTTGTATCGTAAATTTTCATTATTACCAAAAATTTATTTTTATCTTTTTAGTCCATTTGTAAAAATTTATTTTCTCCTTTTTAGTACATCTATAACCCGTAGTAAAACGTGTTTTTTTTTTAAGTTTTTTTTTATTAAGTATTTATTTTTACATATTTTTCATATAATATAAAGGTTGCATGCACTTTCAGTAGTTTTATTTTCTTGAACCCCCCCCGAAACTAAAACCTGGCTACGCCCGTGTTGCTTACACATTATTTAAGAATCCTTTTGACTGTACAAATTCTATTGATAATAAATCTATTAGGATAAAAACTATTTTTTTATAAAATAGAATCCATATCAATAATTGTTACTAATCAATACAGTAATAAATTAGTAAGTACGAGTCGAGGTTTTTACTCTTCTTTCTGCAGTTTCGCTCTGTAAACAGGTGTACTGTTAGTAGAAATATTTTGCTAAGATCTTAATTAATATCAAATTTTTTTCATTATTAAATATTTTTCCGTTAGCGCCATCTAGCTTCCGGTAGACGAACTACTTGCGGTTAACGCGTTGCTATGGTAACGTTATTGATACAATGGAAAAAGAGCGGACAGACAAACACACAAACCACTGTGATCTTAAGTATATTTTAGTTCAAAGTCATAAGGTGTCTAGCAGAATTAAATAACAACAACTTTTCACACTAAAAGGTGTGGTTAAAGGAGATTAAAAATTAAGTATAACCATATACCCCGTAAACCACAAAATGGACAGCTGCGTTCCTGAATTATAGTATATTTCAGCGATTTCCAACTCGCCTGCCTGGAAGAGGTTTCTGTCCAATCGTAGAAGACTTTCGGATGGTAATCATATTAAAGAATATTTTAAATTTAACAAACCAGTCATAAAAAATATGAATTATATTTTAATTTCAGGAAACCATAAAATCATTATTCAAACATTTAAAAACAAGTAAATGTAGGGCCAAGAGATTATAACTAATTAATGAGCAAACGTTGAGATTGCTTAATAAGGAATCAAGGCGTGATTATTACCCATGTTTTGCTGATTCTACTTATATCACACAACGAGCAAACTATCTGCATACGAAATAGCGGAATGAATCCGCTGGGACGGAATTAAACTTGACGAGCACAGATTTTCCGTGTTTACAATCGCTGCTAATAATTTGATTGCATTATTAAACACTTATACACGCTTTGTAAGATTTGCTTTCGAATAACTAAATACTATGATGTGTTATGAAAGGCTTAAAAGCTTTAAAGGGTTAAAATTACCACGTAAGACAAAAGGATCAAATAGATAGCATATGCTGAGTTTTTTAGGATTTTTTTTTTTATAAAAGTACGATGAAACAAATAAGTGATTATCGTTAAGAAATTTGGCCCTTTCCTATGAAATATTAATAATATTTTTCACATTCACACCAATTAGCCTACAAACGTCCCTCCCTGCGTCTGTATTTCCAAGAACTTATAACCCGTCCATTTTCAAAGCCAGGGTGAATAGGCACCTTCGTTCGATTAGCTCGTTCCACCGTGGATTCTGTCTTGGGCCTCGGCCTTGATTAGGATCAAGAGCTAACCTATCCTAAATAATAAACAGATAAATACCTAAATGGTGACTCTCATTACTATCCATCATAGTTGACTACAATGGGGATTTCTTTGTTTCAGAGATCTCTCGGCATCTGTGACGAACAACACCTGACTGCTGAATTTCAGCATGTCAGTACATGTACTGCAAGACATAGATTGTAAGTACCACGCTTACGTTACAGAAGCTGCATCAAACCAGCCAGAAAGATAAACCAATTCAAATGTTGGAGGATAGTCATAGCACACGTAATGTAACGATCATTAATTTAGTCATCCCTTAAACTCGTCTCCTGCAAAGACATCGAAAAGTCAGTATTAAATGTACCGGAATATATACGCAGTAAATGTGATTACAGTGATTTTGCTTAATTGTACGTGGGTGTCGGTAATAGCACTAACTGACGTATAGTTCAGTGCGAATAAGGGGGATTAACGCTGTGCGCGAATAGGAACATTTGTTCAGACAGTTTCTTTGACGGATTACTTGGAAGCCGAAAAGCCTGCACTTAGAACGCTTCCATACGGGTTATAAGTTACTGTTCAAATATCCATAGTATATAAACCATTTTCGTAGTATACTGAATGTGTGTAGTATCCATTTAAGACGGACGGACAGAGTAGTAATTTTGTAAGTCTCTTTGACATACTGGTGAAATAGGATCGAAGGCAGGTATTACGCTCTAGAAATATTTTTTCGATTTTTTTATACTGTTTGGTCCAAAAGATGATCAAATTTTTTGGTGTTATCCAAATCAAGCCTATATGTCAGTTATGACATTTAGGCGATGTCGAAAGTGCCACGGTTCATGTTTCGGTTGAACATTATCAAAATATAAATAAAATTAGAACTCGAAAACTACCAAAAATGGAGTATGATACCAAGTACATATCAATATCAGGCATATGCCAAAAAAAGAAATTGGACCACGCTGTATTGTTCAATATCTATTAAGAATATTTTAAATAAATATGATATATCATAACGACTGGGTAACTGTACATTTAATCTTAGGAAAAAGTCGGTATTAAAAACTTGATACTCGTATTGTTTAATTATTACCAGAAGATATCACTAAATGGTTCAGAATTTCCAAATACTAATGAATTAAGAGTAACTAGATAAAATATCCATTAAAATGTATTTATGCGGTGTAAGTACCTTATATAATCACAGTGAATCGATAAGCAATAAAATATTTCTATGTAAATTGCAAAGTATTTTTGCCTGTATGCAGCTTAAACAATACTCTAGCGATGGAAGTCATTCCAGATTATTTTCCTTTTAGTACGATGGATTAGACACCTGCCTTCTCTACCCCACTTTCAAAATCTACTTTATTTTATATACAAAATATGCATATTTAAGCAACAGAGGCTTTTGTGCAGGCAGTAGTTGCTCTGTGCTTCAATAGGAAACTGTTGTGTGACTAACACTTAAGCAGGGAGGCTCCGAGCTTTGTTAATATATATACGGAGATTTATATTTAGACTTTTAATGAAAACAATACTCTGTTCTCTGCTTTTGAAATAAAACATCTTTCAATCTTATTATACATGCACCGTAGCATTTATTATAACTGTGGGACAAGTTTTTAATTTTTTATACTGTTACCAGGAGGTCTAATACTTTTATCAAATGTTGAGCAAGCTAGTTTCTAAACTGAATAATTTATTTTGTGTTAAGAGCTATTTAAATACGATAAATATTTTGTGATCAAATTTTGTGATCTGTTCTTTACGACATAGGTTTATGATTCAGTTTAGGTTATGAATGAAACCATTGAACCGCACTCTCCTCATGTTACTAAAGTTGGTAGTCTTTAAGACGTAGACGTACGAATAAGCAAATCAGATTCGTTTAGTATCCGAGTTGAATCGGGAGAACAGTTGATGGTGTTCGATACGCACAGTATTTATTTAGGTGACAGTTATCAAGTTTTGATTTATTTATTTCACCAAGAATATCTGGGGTATGCCGAGTTACTACTTGTAACATTTAAAATTATTATGATTAGTTATTTATGTTTAGTAAATTATGTGCAGTATTACACGTTACAAATGAATAATGGAAACTTCTTTGTCTGTATAAGGAATTCCAAACTGTTCTCTTCATAAGAGTTTCTTTGCAACTAAAGTTTAATAAGTGGATTTCAGAAGAGCTGTTTTAATGAGGTGTATTAATATTCTCAAGGAGTGTACGCCGAACTTGTATATATTGTACACAACTTTGGGTAGGGTATTAGAGATGTAGTACATAATTAGTTGCATTCTTGAGTTTTATTTTTGTGAAATTTGTGATACTAGTAGGTGCTAAATGTTAACAATTACAGTCGAGTTCGGAGTACTGGCAAGCGAAAAGCCAATGTGTGATAGAGCCCAGAAACATCTGTGAAGAGTGTGACATTGAGCAATCCTTAAGCAATAAGCACTCATATATTTTTGTTATTTCAAATATGTAACTGCAAAATTTTAAAATGTAATTGTACAGCAATTTGTACTAGAAGAAATTCGACTTGTCACTGGCGTCAAAGCCATAGCTTTTTGCTATCCAGTGCATTTCCAATTGAGTGTAAGTTCCAGCCGTTACTCAATTGGAAATGCACTGGATCAAACGTTACTTTAAATATAATATCCTTGTCGTTAATTATACATTTAGGGAGTCTTCAGATTTGGTAAAAACGCTTAAAAGTTTTTTTTTTAATACTAGTTCGCATGTTCCCTCATGACATAGTCAGGGAAACTTATCACTTTAACCCTTAAGTCATTCATTCATTTAGGTTCTTACCAATAATTTACTTCCACAATTATAAGTAAATGATTTGCTATATTTTGCACTTAAATATTGGTGTGGATTATTTGTAATTCATTTAGTTATTTGCCATAACTTTTTTGACTCATTTAGAAATAAAATAGTTCAAAGATTTAATAACCTATTTGTTGTAAATAATGAACACACTCAGCGCCAAGCCCTACATACCAATACTCACAAAATTTGACTTATTTGAAAAAATATTTTTTTCTTAAAACCATCTAAATTTTATAGATGATCATTTTTTTCTATACTCAACCTTCTACCTTCTAGTGTGTATCTTTTTCGATACACAGGCCTGTGAAAATAGTTCAAACCCAAAACATTTTCGTGGGCCACGTGTATCGAAAAAGATAAACAAGTGTTAGTACAGTGTGTATCGAAAACGATACAAATGGCGCTGAGTGTGTTAAGTGATTTAAAAATCACTTAACACGCTCAGCGTAACACTTAGCTCACAAAATAAGAATTAAAAAATATTTACCAAATAATGTAAATTATAGTATTATTTATGAGCAAATTTTGTTCTACTTTATTCTATTTATTAAGACCGTTGGAAATCAAATATTTGACGTTGTAATAACGGTCAAAGCTTAACATATTCATTACAGCGATATTTCAAAGCGCCCACTGCTTGGGTAGCCGCATTGTCAGATAAATTCCACACCGATTCCCAAGAACTTCCCGACCATTTCTTCTACTAATTATTGCCCCGGCGGAGGCGGTGCTGTGGGAAATGAGCGTAATAAGATCTTTTGTAATCTCATTTATTAATTTTCGTCTCTCATTATTCTCGTCTCCCTTATACCGCTCTTTGGTAAGATCTAAACAACTTTCTCCTCTCGCCCGCCCGTAATTATATTTGAGCGTGGAGTTTTCTAAATCACAATAAAATTGCTATAACAATACTATCGTGTTTAAGACAAATTGTGTCCATAAATTTGAACTTGCTTGTACAATAATTAAACTTGTCGACTGATTAATGTAACGGTAACGTTTCTGTCTAAATATATATATAAGGTTATGGGTTCGAATCCTTGTAGGAGCATATGTTTGTGTGATTAATATAAACATGTATTCCCTGACATTCATAAATGGGTATATTTCTTAATTCAAGACGTAAGAACTAGTACACATTACATACTATGGTTAATAACTAGTATAAGGTATAATTGGTTATAATTAATGTACCACAAAAAGCATCTTGGGCTCACTACTGTTCGTCTGTTAAATAATGTTCTCATCTAGGTAACAAAACATAGCTGACGATATTTCTAGATGAAAGCACGTCAATTTTTAATGAAAATATGACAAGCAAGGACAGAAATCTTAATAATTTTTTGGTTATTATATTTGTTTACATCTTTTATGCTTCCTTTCAGTCCTATCCATAAAAAGGTTGTCTGAAAGAGGTTGCCTTGAGAGATTAGGCCGCCCCTTGCAACATTATTGTAAGTTTTTTATTGTTCTGTTATATCCTCAATGTGGTGTTATCAATAGTGTTTTATATTGTATGGGATTGCAAGTAGATGCACATTTTTTGTGATTTTGTCATTTTATTATTAAATATAAATTTTTAATAACTAACATATATATACATATATTTTGTATATTTATATCACAGGGTTCGAATCCTACCTGAGGGCTTGGAAGCGTGGTCGT
Organism: Calamotropha paludella; assembly: GCA_927399485.1. Classification (NCBI taxonomy): domain Eukaryota; kingdom Metazoa; phylum Arthropoda; class Insecta; order Lepidoptera; family Crambidae; genus Calamotropha; species Calamotropha paludella. The sequence continues at coordinate 19,532,548 of OV656812.1, forward strand.
TTTTTACTTGCGTATTTTATATCTTATAGAAATATATTGTGTATGCAAATGGATCCCCTATGCAAGGGAACTTAGCCAGTAAATAAACATCTGTACTTTGTATACTACCTATGAATCACTACATAGTATAATACAATGTCGCTTTCTTTGTCCCTATATTCCTATGTATGCTTAAATGCTTATATCTACGCAAGGGATTTTGATGCGGTTTTTTTAATAGATAGAGTAATTCAAGAGGAAGGTTTATATGTATAATACATGCATATTATAGTAGAGCATTGCATCTGTGCGAAGCCGGGCGGGTAGCTAGTATAGAATAAATATGAATATGGTATCTTTTACGTATTTATTACAAATGCTCCACGCCAGTGCGGTTTTGTGGGTTCTAACAACTGAGATTACAGCTAACATACCTTTTAAAGAATAAATCATTAGACGGACTCGAGTAAATATCGCTTTAGAAACAAACCAGGCAAGGACTGTTTTTTCCCCCTTTATATGTGTTCCAGAATTTAATGAATCAAGAAAACTTTTCTAATGGTTCTAATGATGCGTCAGAATTAGCATTAAAATATGGACGACAAGTGCTCCTAGTTTTAGTAATTAAAGTTACAAAAGGGAGTTCAGTTACAAAATATAGGTAATACATCTTCCAAAAATAAACCTCCTGTTTTATTTTTTAAAGAAAATAGGCATGCGCTTGACCACTATCTCGCCTGATGGTAAATGTGACGCGCTTGCCTAGAAGATACCTATTCACTCGTGACTTGAAGACCCCTGAATTGTATTTGTCAGGAAACACAGACTCAGGCAAAGAAAAAGTCCTTAGCGGTATAAAGCGGTATATTTAATGCAATCTAAAGCTTGGAACTGCAAGTTTTTTTTTTTTAGTGTTGAACAAATAGTAATAATAGGGGTTAAAGTATGAAATTGCCGTTTTATTGCAATAGGTTCTTTGAATTGACATAGAATCTTCATGGTTTGAGGTTTTCGAATGAAACTTTTTTTAAATGGTTTCTATGATGTTCTTTTTTTAAAAAATGTAAAACATTTGAATATCGACTTTCAATTGTTTTTGTTATTCAATTTAGACAAGAAAGATGGATACTGCGAAAATTCGAGTTATTTTTGAATACGAGTTCCGACGCGGAACTAACGCGGCAGAAACAGCCCGCAATATCAATGCTGCGTTTGGAGAGGGGTCTACTAATGAACGCACCGTGCGATTTTGGTTTAAACGCTTTCGTGATGGAAATTTCGACTTAAAGAACGAGCCACGAGGAAGACCGCCCACACAGGTAAATAACGATGAATTAAGAGAGATAGTGGAAGCCGATCCTAGTCAAAGTACCCAGGAATTAGCGGCATGGTTTAACGTTACCTTACCCACAATATTGACTCACTTGCGTCAAATCAATAAAATAAAAAAATACGAAAAATGGGTGCCTCATGATTTGACTGATCTGCAGAAAGAAACGCGTGTTGAAACTTGTGTTGCCTTGTTGAACCGGTACAGAAATGAAGGAATATTGGATCGAATTGTAACATGTGATGAAAAGTGGATTCTTTATGATAACCGGAAAAGAAAAATGCAATGGCTGACCCCAGGTCAAATGCCACAACAGTGTCCTAAAGCAAAACTTACCAATAAAAAGGTAATGGTAACTGTTTGGTGGTCTCAGCATGGTGTTATTCACTATAGTTTTCTCCGATCTGGTCAAGCAATAACGGCAGATGTCTATTGTGCCGAACTCCGAACCATGTTGACAAAACTAGCAGTAAAACAGCCCCGACTCATGAATCGATCTTCACCATTATTGCTCCACGACAACGCGAGACCTCACACAGCACGAGAAACCATTTTGACCCTTCAGGAACTGCAGTTAGAAACCATTCGTCATCCTCCGTATTCACCAGACCTTGCTCCAACGGACTACCATTTTTTTCGTGATTTGGACAATTATCTACGTGACAAGAAGTTTTCTTCCCAGGAGGCAGTACAAAATGCTTTCACACAGTTTGTGCAGTCTAGATCGTCGGAATTCTATCGCAAAGGCATTAATGACCTTCCCATTAGATGGCAGCAATGTATAGATAATAATGGCAACTATTTTGATTAAATAAATTTGTTAAAAATTTAAAAAATAAACAATATAGATTTTCAGTACAAATCGGCAATTTCATACTTTAACCCCTAATATACTAGGTCTGAAATGCTTGCTGCTGTTTGCAAATACAAAACGAAGCAATTAGATTTTTGAAGAGTGATTATTCCTCGATGCAATGTCCAATTTCAAAACTTTTTTTGCACATTAGTCACGACCACGACGTGAGTTTTGGCGCCAAATTTCATCAATGTAGTATCAGCGGTTTGGCTGTGATCAGCTTTTGAATTTTTCTTTCGGTGATTATTCCTCCATGGTAAAGTCGATATTTTTTTTACATAGCCTATGTCCGTCAGGTTATAATCATGTATGTTCATGCTAAAATTCGGTCTAATCGGTTGAACCGTTAAGGAGCAGGAGGGAGACAAGCGAAATTTGTAAGTTGCCTAAAAGAGAGCTTCGCTCAATTAAAAAGTGTTATAATGTTACTAATATAATGTTAATAAGACACAGTTTATTTTATTACCTAAAATAATTCGTGGAACGAATCTGTAGTTAATTCGCGCACTGCTCTTTTATTATCAATATTAGCCGCCGACACCCATAGGAATAGTTTTCTAGGATGTTACACTGAAAGTATCTAAACTTCACTAATCTGACGACTGTTTGGTGCAACGGTAGCGATCCTACCTTTCGCGCCGACGGTCTTGGGTTCGAATCCGGGAAGGGCCAGATGTTTGTATGTTGAATACGAGCATTTTTACTTGAGTCATGGAAATTTATTGGACCGGAGCGAAGCGAAGCTCCCATGGATCAGCTTCAATGGCGCAATGTCTGTTACGCCATAACTTCCAGACTTCTTAACCGATTTTAATATTTTTTATAGTGAATCAAATCAACAGGTTTAGGACCAGATAGTGACAGAGCCCGAATTTTGAAATTCGCAAAAATTCCCTTCGAACCAAAAAAAAAATATTTTTTTTAGGTGTTACGCTCCGCCGCAGGGAGGTAGCGACGGAGCCCCCATTGTCCAAGCAAGGCGAACTTTGGACGGAGGCGATCAGCCGCAAAAAGCGTAGGGAGGCGGAAAAGCGCAAAGCGGCTGAGGCCAGCCAACCGAAACGCGCTGAACAAGGAGCGACCGATACGAAGAGACCGAGGCCAAGACGTAAGGTGAGGCTCAATCCACCAAAGACGGCGGCAATTACGCTGAGGCTGAGACCAGAAGCGTTGGAGTGTGGGGAGTCTTACTCCCACGTGTTGAGGAGGGCCAAGGCGGCGGTATCCCTCTCCGAAATGGGAATCACGGATGGGGTGAAAACCAAAGAGACGCAGGCGGGAGCCCGCCTCATTGAGGTGAAGGATGCAAGCGGGGTGCTGGCCGATAGACTGGCAGAAAGGCTCCGCGAGGCCGTTGGAGATGTGGCGGAGATATCCAGGCCGGAGAAGACTGCAGTACTGCGGATCTCCGGACTGGATGACTCCGTCGAAGAAGAGGACGTGGCGGAAGCCATGATGGCAAAGACAGAGTGCCCAAGAACAGCCATCAAAATGGGGGGCATGAGAACTGGCGCTGATGGCATGGGATGGACAATAGCAAAACTGCCGGTAGCCGCCGCCAAGGCCGTTAGTGAAGACAGCAAACTCCGCGTCGGCTGGAGCACCGCAAGCGTGAGGGTGTTTACTGCTCTCCCTCTGCGATGCTTCAAGTGCTTATCCCTCGGGCACACGAAACACAAGTGCCCCGAGACGACGGACAGGAGTGGCCTGTGCTTCAGGTGCGGGGCGCCTGGTCACATGGCCGCCTCCTGTAAGAGGGAGCCAGCATGCTCGGTGTGCGCCGCCTTCGGGCGGCCGGCCGACCATGTGATGGGCAGTCGCAGGTGCGACCCACCGGTGGTGAAGGGGTGGACCCCTCCACCACCGGTGGTCCCCATGGAGGAAGGGGCACCCAGCCCATCGGGTGCCCAACCCCCCCCGTAAAAACGCTCGGGGGGGAGAGAGCCTCTTCCACCCTTCCCTCGCGGGAGGGGCGTGAAGACGCCGGAAGCGCGGGCGCGTGCGGGGGTCGCACGCGGAGCGCTTGAGGACGACCCTCGGTACCATCCCCCGAGGGTAGGAGCCTCACTCGGAAACTACGGGTGATACCGGAGTTTTTCTCCGTTATCGCCCGGCGTGGCCGAGAGGGGGTCCGATGGGATGGCGACCGCGGAAGCCCTCCGGGAACTTCTGTTTCCGGGGGACTTCCGCGGACGCACATCCCGATGAGGTGGGGGGGGGGAAGGCCGTTAGCACACCTCCGCCGCCTCCGGCCTGCACTGGGCGGGGCAACCGCGCCGCCTGCGATGGCGCCCGGGAACTTGTTCTTGGGTGATCATCGCGGGCGCGGGAGTCTCGTTCTGTGTGGGTCGGGGTCGGTCGGGGGGTGTGGTTTATTCCTTCCCTCACCAAAAGGGGGCCAGCGGCTGTCGGAGCGGGAGACCGGCAGTCGCATTGCACTTGGCCCTCAGGCGTGCGGGGTGTTCAGGGCGTCACGGTTCACCCCGTTGCTCCGTCCCTCACGGAGCATAGGCGAGGTCCGCCCACGAGCGCGGACCCACACTGGAGCGGGTTGCGGTCGATTCCGGCCAAGGGCCCCGCGACCCGCTCCACTGTGTATTGGGACGCCGTAGTTTTTAGTGGGTAGGCCTCCAAGCCTTTACCGGGCACTCGGCCGGGTAGGGGCATGGAGGAGAGTCCCACATATCCACCGTGTTCTCCCGACACGGTGTGAATGCCTAATGCCATTTTCTACGAAAACAAAAAAAAAAAAAAAAAAAAAAAAAAAAAAAAAAAAAAAAAAAAAAGGTGTTACGCTCCGCTCCAATATATGGTGCTAGCGTGGCTTTATGTTTAGCGACTGCATCGCCTAGTATATATTTCTATGAATATTACATATAAGTATGTCTAACCGTTACTCTAGTATCCATAACACAAGCCTTACAGTGCTTGCTTTGGCTTAGGCTAATTGGTGTGATCGCAATATATTATTATTTTTTTATTTAATTTACAATCAATCTTTCAACATCAGATATTAATTTTCTATCAAAGCACACGCGGCTTAATTAAGCTATTTGACAAGTTATCAATATGCAGATCCTATTGTGGTTTAAAGTCCAATATGAAACAATATGAAAGTTTGTTCAATTAACCTATTCTACTGCATACGTTTATTGGCATATTCCCCCTGTCTCACATTCGTAGAGAGAACTTTACATATTAAGTTTTACTAGAGCTAAGTTTCAGATTATTAATAGAAAATCAGTGAACCTTAAAGAGAGCATTGTTTACATCGTCAGAGCAAACATCATGCTGACGGTGTAAATGAGTTATTATTGTAAATCTAGTAGGTTCTCAAAAAATATATAGATATATATAGATCGCATCGTCGCTCACCATCAGGCGAGATAGTGGTCAAGTGCATGCCTATTTTCTATAAAAAAAATTAATTCGGACAAATAATCCAAATAAATTCAAAAACATAGTTGTTGTTTGATTCTTCTTCTAAAATGTAAACATTTAAATCACCACACTTTATCCCCGCATCCGAAAAATTGAACGCGCTGTGCATTACGCCATTCAGCTTCCGAAATTCAGTTACTTAAAAATATATTTTATTAACTGCAATTGCAAATGAACGTAATACAATACAAGTAAAAAACTAATGTAGATATTTTTCCTACATTTTGGCGTTCAGTCATTGGTATTTAACACTACATATACCTAATCTACACTAAAACAATATTTATTATATACAGATATAATAAAATAACAGAAAAATGGTGAAAATCAATGTCACCACTGCCCAAAAGGCTGATAACGTTTCCTCGTTGGATAACTATAGATAAACGTGGCCGACAACGCTGCCAGATCTTTTGTCCCTATGTCGCTTCAATTACATTATTATTATAAATAAATATAAATAAATAAATATTTCCTACATTCACACCAATTAACCTAGCCCAAAGTAAGCACTTTAAGGCTTGTGTTATGGATACTAGGGTAACGAATAGACATACATATATCATACATAAATAAGTAATATTCATAGAAATATATACAAACATCAATGACTCAGGTACAAATGCTTGTATTCATCATACAAACATGTGCCCTTTCCGGGATTCGAACCCAGGACCGTCGGTGCGAAAGGCAGTATCGCTACCGGTGCACCAAACGGTCGTCATTTAATTTTTAATATTATGTATTGATTGTATTTTAAATTAAAAGTAAATAATTTTTTGACCATTAATAGTACAATAACAATAATCTTACAGAAATAATTAAAGTAAATTAAATTAAAGTACAATGCTAAACATACACAATATTACTCTACCCCCTAAGTTAGGACAACTTGTATTCTAGGAGACAGATCCTTCCCTTTAGTATCTTATTGCATTAGCACATACCACTATCTTATACCTTTAAACTAAGAAATTAATGTATAAGTTATATAATATATTATTTAATGAAAGTAATGTTATTGGTTTTAACCATTCAAGTAATAACATCAAATTTATATAGAATTTTAAAATAATAATGATAATAAATTTCGCCATCAGAATATATCTATCTAACAGAGAATATCTCGTCTTAAATTAGATGAAAATTTAAATATTTGTTGTAAATATTGAAAAAACTCGTTAGAATATTTAACGTTAGGCGGCTTTTCTTAAAATATATGCTTTATCGGTTGAATTTTATTTGTTACTCAATATAAAATAAATGAACATATATTTATTCGTAAGACCTTGACATGAAACCTTTTTTTGTTATGAGCCTCGTAAATAAAATATAGAAGAGAATAAAATATCGAGTTCAACATGTAGGTATTATCGACAAGTTCAACGTTGCAAGTTCCTTTATTCGTTTCTAAAATTAACTTTTCTCGTTAGGAAACCCTAAAACACGTAATATTGTAATTTGTGATATGCAATTTATGATTTCCTAACCGAAAGAAGGAAGTTTGGAGCGTTCCACCTGCTTGGGACCCAATAATTAATAAATTAATACGTACAAATCCACACATTGCAAGTCCTGATGATGTAGTTAGCTCTTTTTGCAAATAATAACAGTAAGATGGTGGTCGGTCCTCCTGCCCGAGTTTCTTTCGCCAGTTCTTCTCGGAGAGGCCTCCCAATTTCCGAACTAGTAGTAAACTCAGTAGTATACAATATAATCGTAGCGAGAATTTAACAACTAAATAAAATGTAAAAATAAAACAATTTGATTTATATAAAATAATTTTAATAATTAGGAACTTGTCCGATTAAAATATTGTGAAGGTAGTAGAAAATACATGACAACCATTATCTTAGTCATCCTGTGATCACGGCTCCTGTAAAGGAGTCGAAACGTCAGGATTAAATATAAAATAAAATATGCGCAAAAATCCTAACGTGCAGCTAGTATTTCGATTACAACGTTTACTTACAGAGTTCAGACTTTTGAGGGAATTTGTCATTTAGGGACGGGTTACTGTACCTGCAATCAAAATATATACAAAATGATGAAACGCTGTGGTTACACGAGGTAATTAATTGAGAGGCATTAACGGGTTTTGCCGTACATCGCTTGAAATTATGCGGAGGAATTGAAAGCCACCATCCATTGCCCCGAGTGCCGAAATTATTCATGATTTCCACTCTATAGGATGTACAGACGCACTGAATGTTGGCTCTTATGTACATATAATGTCCTTACCATAATTACGAGTTACGTGTATGCTCAATTTATTGGTAAAAGATTTTTTTTAAAGTGAAAATAAAAATGATATTAAAGTAGAGGTAACAACAGAGATCTTACCTACTACATCAATGTCCTGGGTTCGTTTCTTGGTATGGGTGTATAATCAGCATAAACATTTGATGCGTCCGCCATTTTCATCTTGCCCATTTTTCCCGTAATCATTGACAAATTTCTTTGAGAACAAGTCACTCACCGAGACTCTTATTATCTACTTTGATATTTTCTTCGTTTTTAATGTCAATAATTATTAAGAATAAAGCTGAATAAGTAACAATCTTATTACGGAGAAGAAAGAAATGTCCTTACCATATAATGATTCTGGCTTGTGGCTCTCCGATTTCGTCGACATACTTTCTCCAAATTAATAATTTTAATTTTATTCATGATTTTTCTGAATCCGCTTAGTAAAAATGTTATCAATTTAATTCCGTATTCTCATAATAGTTTAATTAACTGTGAGTCACTTCGATTACTTCAAGCCCAGTGACTTACCGATACTGAATTCGTTAGTTCCAAGGGTACGGGTTTTATCTCCAGTCAGTTTAAGGTAATAAATAAATAAATATTTCTTACATTCACACCAATTAGCCTAGCCCAAAGTAAGCACTGTAAGGCTTGTGTTATGGACACTAGGGTAACGGATAGACATTAAGGTAATAAATAAATAAATATTTCTTACATTCACACCAATTAGCCTAGCCCAAAGTAAGCACTGTAAGGTTTGTGTTATGGACACTAGGGTAACGGATAGACATACATATATGATACATAAATATGTAAAAATCATAGAAATATATATAAACACCCATGACTCAGGTACAAATGCTCGTATTCATCATACAAACATCTGCCCCTTCCGGGATTTGAACCCAGGGCCGTCGTCGGTGCGAAAGGCAGGATCGCTACCGTTGCACCAAACGGTCGTCATAAAAAAAAAAAAATAGGATTTATCTTTTATTCCATTCTAATAAAAGATAAATCCTATTTATCTTTTATTGGAATGGAACAACATTTATGACGGCTGCATTTACTCAAACTTTTGCTTCTGGTTAAATATGAATTGACTACAAATGCATCTACTTGTGTTGTTGTTACTGTTTTAGGTCTTAAAGTTGTGGCATATAAATTATTTAAACTTAGATTTAGGGGGTATTTTCTTGTTTCAAAATGAAATGTAGGTACAGATCGTGTTTTACCATAGTTTTGTTCGGTGTTTGTTACAGAAAAGGCTTTAATATTTTTAATACTGGCATAAGGGCGATGTTTTGTGTCTTAAAAACAAAGCCACGCCACAGATGCAGTACCTAGCCATTGCACATATATGAAAGATTAAATACGTTCTAAATGCGAGTCGGACTCGTGCCATCTTTGACACCCTACTCGGGTACGTTTGCTGAATTCAGTAAATTCATCTCCTTCCCCATAACTACCCCCTCCCCCCTTCAAAGAGCCAATTTTGTAATACACATATCAAACCCTTTCATTTGATACCCCACTCGGATATGTTCGCAGAATTCAGTAAAATCATCCCCTTCCTCATATTTGTTCATCCGCTCGAAAGCTATGATCGCACGTAGACAGACATACAGACACAGTCATTTTAGCGTCTTGGCGCTAAAATCTGCACGTGCCCTACCATTGAGGACATGTAGAATTTTAACTCCGTGGGATAAGTGAAAGTTAAAAAGTTAAAAATAAAAATATACACAAACAAGTTATATAGAAGCGTGTGAAAATAATATTTTTAGGCTTTTGAGACTGACTACCATTATTGCGGTACCGTACCGTACTACCGCTAATGTGTGTGTGTGTGATTTTAAATTCTATATGGTAGTTAACAATATCTTATATTTCATTATAATAACAAATTTATATTATATAATAACAATACATATAACAATTTTATTTAAAAGGTAAAGATGTATAACTTCTTACGTGCGTACAAAAGTACACACAACGGTTTTTTTTAGTCAATTTTGTATATCGACGAACACCCATCACAGCTAGAGTTTTGCCCCTATTTACTTTTTAAAACAAATTTAACTTTGTCTTACGCCCATTAGTATCACAATTATGACAAATTCGGATTACTTCAAAGCTTCAGAGTAAATTAGAAAAGTTAATTGAGACTGTAACGCACCGATTGACTCAGAAATAAACAAACTCCAAGAGTAATGACCGCTCTCTCCTCGCTGAGCATGATTTTTATTTGAACCGTTAACAGGATTAAAACTAGCGAATACTGGTAAACGTGCTGATGAAGCGATGCGCCGTCAAAGTGAACTTCGCTTAAAACGAGCAGTATGCAGATTGTAATATTTTAAGTTAGTTCTTTTAGTAAAATAAGAAAATACAATTTAATCGCGTATAATTCATAAACGGAAATATAATGTTCAAAGAGCTCCTGTATTTTTACATAAAATAAAAAAATAAAAGGTGAATAAAAAGAAAAATCATTTCCAATATAACTATTTATCTTATAACAAAGATTTTTTACCAAGATTTCAAAAGGACTTTCATGGTGAACATTGGCTAGGTAAATTTTGTTTAAAAAAAATAGGGGTCACGAAAAAATCCAATTATGTAAAGTATGAACAAATTTTTAAAATTCTTAACATTACGTGTGCTGCTCTAGCTATGATTGAAAGAACTAAATGATTTACTACAGATTTAGAGAACACATTTATATCTACAAAAACAATCGCGATACTATCTATTATACTTATTAAGTTACTAGTGGACCCGACAGACGTTGTCCTGCCTGTTATTTTTGCAGTATAGATAAATAACCTAGATACCGTCTGCAGCGCCATCTGCCGGGCTGATTTGTGAATCTAAACCATTCTCAGATCCCCTTGAACACACACAAAAAAAATCATTCAAATCGGTCCAGCCGTTTAGGAGGAGTTCAGTGACATACACACTCACAGAAGAATTATATATATAAAGACTAGCTGTCCCGGCCACGCGTTGCTGTGCCGACTGCAGTGCCATCTGCCGGACTGATTTGTGAATCTAAACCATTCTCAGATCCCCTTGAACACACACAAAAAAATTCATTCAAATCGGTCCAGCCGTTTAGGAGGAGTTCAGTGACATACACACTCACAAAAGAATTATATATATAAAGATAGGGACATCCCCTTAACTATCCCTGCGAGTATTTTACTTTATTGAGCTACTGAAACCTTGACATACCCGTCGAATATTTCCTTTTATTTTTAAGCTGATGCCAGCGCCATCTCTTTATGTTTTAGGTACTACTATCTACAACATCGAATGTAATGCTTTTACAAGTATCCAACAATAGATAAAGTAGAAACAGCTATTAAGTCATTCAGAAACAGCTATGAAAGGGCTCGGGTGACTATCCGATATGATAAATGACTATTTACTTATACGTCCTCTCAATTTTCGCAGATAGACATCAAAATAACACAAGCTATATGAGGGAAGCGGGAAATGTTTAAAACTATTTACTATCGTCAACATGTCAACAAATGGCGCTGTAAGGTAAATACTGTTTTTAAAAATGCGCCAACAAGACATTTTGAACTTTTTGTGCCGTGTGGTGCGGGTATAGAGTAGAATAACATCAACCCTTTATACTTAAGGATAATTAAATAGGAGGTTATTACAACATACCACTTTGTAAACCACAAAATGGGCAGCAATTTTTTTTTAATTACCGTTTGATCTGCGACATCCAACGCTCTAGCCGAATGTGGAGATCGTAATAAAATCCTCCATTTTGGGGGACACTTCCGTCCAACAGTAAACTTTGGTATACAATTATAGCATGTATTTAATTTGGTTTCTTACTAAAACAAAATAGAGACTTACATGTGACAAAAATGTGATAACAATGTTTAATTAGTAATTGTTTAATAATGTTTTCTTATTCAATATTCAAATTCGATTCTTAAAAAAAATCACTTATATTTTCCTAACAAACTCGTAAATTGGCATTTAGTGATTTGTGAATGACATGGATTCGTACCGCACCTAAAAAAAATTCTCCGTACATTTTGCCTATAGTGAACATTAGGATTTCAATTCAGACCACATATATAAGAGCGGGTCTGTAACTGTATGTGGTATTTTTTGGTTCCAGTAAGTAACGTTGTCACAATTTTTTAATTATAATTATATTTTATTAAACTTTAACTTGTGAAACGATAAAACTGTCAGTGCTAGTTACTGCGTGAGTCAATTTAACGGTTGTCAACTGACATAGTAGCCCTCTACCACCAAAACAGAGCTATTTTCTAGTCGGAAAAACGACACCCTATTCAACACAATAAAGCGCCTGAATAATTTGTAGTGACAAATTGTGGGCCTTTTCAAAACAACCAACAGGAAACCTTAGATTTGTACAGAGATGGAGTGGCAGATTTTTTAAGATTTCACTGTTTTTGAGTAATCTGTCAACTAAATTAGGTACGTATTTTGTGAGCCTCTTGTGAGGTAATGTTTGTTGTGCTTTCTATTATATTAGCGTTCAAGTTAGGAAAAAATCTACGGATATTTACCAAGGAATTTAATTAATTACCTTTATATTATAATATGTATTACTGAGGCAAGTAAAAAAACATAATACAATGTGCTTGTGATTGCGGATGTTATGAAACTATCGCAACGACTGATCTTCCGATTGAAGATCAAAATTTTATTATGTGTTGCTCCTTCTTATTTCGGAAGGCAGTTCAAGCCTTTAGTCACAGCGGCTAAAGTATGCCCGCCAATCGGTATAAAGCCTTTCTTATAGGTTACGGTCCGCTTCTCCTGTGATAACGGGTAAGATCCTTTGAGACCTAGCTGGCTACGAGTTTGTAGGCTATCTATGAAAACATTTTTTATGTTATTTTAACTGATTTAGTATAATATTCGGAGTAAAACCAAAATTTTTTGTCATTATATCATTTTTATTTTTCTAAATAAAGCTTAGATTTGATGATTAATTGTGTTTAAAACAAACTTTCGTTTAATAAAGTAAGATGTGGAGGAATTCGTACGCAGTGCTTTTAGTATAATTAAGTGTGGAAAACAAAAGGTGAAAAATAATAATATCATATTAATTATTGTATTTTTTATTTTGGTTCTTTTTTATTCAACTCACCTACAAAATACATTTTTTTGATATCTTCAATATTACATGGTTATAACTTGGAATATTTTAAACACTAGTTTCAGATTTTAACCTTATGAGTATTATAATGTTATTTCTCCGTTATTCCGCCCCTGTTTTTTATAACTCGGCCGAGGGAAGTTGTACCAGTCTAAAGACATTTCTTTTTCTTGTGTAAGCAAAAGAAACATCGACATACTGTGTTTATTCAAAACGACTTCTAAAGCGAAACACCAAGCGTTGATCGTTCACGGGCTTTGTTATGTTTATTGATAGCGATAGCAAATACAATTCTTTTTTTATTTAAATTTTATAAAAGACTGTTAATAAGTTTAACTTAAAATAGTTCGAAATATCAATTTAGCTTTTAATGTGAATTATTTTTAAATGAGGTTTTCATACTTTTACAAGACTTGAGCGATTAACCTTGAAGATATTAAATGATTGACATAAAAACCTGGTTTCTTGATTTAAAGCCCCGCACACTTCTTTATGTCATCTCATTGTATTCTTGTGATAATACACAAAGCGTATAAAGATTAATTACCAAAAAGTGTTTATGAAAGTTTTTTTTTTCCAGTAACACATTGAAAAACATCTTAGAAATAACTCGCGTATTGGTACGACCAGACGACTGAAGAGTCGGTTCTACGACCTCGTCTACTATAATCCAGTATGACAGCGATGATCAATTTTCTCTTTATACATATAAGATTTTTTTTTATTTCTATTAAACATTGTGACTATAAAATGTAAATGAAATAATTATCAGTCCTTAAATCTAAACTGGATTTAGATAATGCTACTTTCATACACTTTTGGCATTTGTGTCACATTATTACAATCCGTAAAATGAATATGCACCTTCAATTTGAAAAAAAGGTTTCTTTTAAATTTTACCTTATTTTCACAACAAATAATTTTCGAAACCAATTATACCAATTACATTTTTACGATTTTTTAGAAAAACTTATTTGTATATTTATAGATTAGGACAAAATAAAATTATAATCAAATTTGTGAACCTCTTTGTAGTTTTCAAAAAAGTTTTTATGTTATCGTTCTATAAAAAAACTAGCTTACGTTTAATTATACAACTAAGCCTAAACGTTATAATGAAATATATAGTTCGTTTGCCCTTAAGGATTTGGTGTAGAACTTTTCGAAAAAAACATTTTTCCTTATTCCGTCAATTATGTATATCGGAGATATGAAAATATATCACCTTATTGATAAAATTCTCTTACAGACTCATGCATGTCAATATCCCTTGCTAAGTATAACTATTATGATTTTAGAATATATTTGAATTAAACTCCTGATATAATTTTTTTAATTTTATATTTTTAGCGAATATATGTATACTGCTTACGCCATAATTATGCTGACCTAGATAGGTTGCAGTTGTGTTGTTAGCGATTCGCAGTTTCATTTTTTGTCTTATTACCTATTTATTATCTAGTTAACAGGTAACTGAAACAATACAAAAGAGTACACACGCCAAAATTGAAAAAAAAGTATCCCTTAAGCGATGACTTTATTACCTATTGACATTTGAGAAGTGGATATGTATCAATTATGGATAATGAAACAGTAAATAAGAAAACTTATTATTGCAATATTATCAGGTATTTTGTTTACCATAAAGCTTGAAATGTAATTGATTTCAGCAGTGCTAAGTCAGCGCTATTGCAGCCGGCGGACTTTGTCCTGCCCAATAAAAGTGTCACCGTATCGGTTCAATTTTGAATTAAAAAATTCCACAGAGCTTCAATATAAACAAAAAAATAAAATAATTCGATCCAGTAGTTTAAAAATTTATACCTGCATACACATGTATAGAAGATTTATATATGTGTAATACATTTTTGTGAATAAATGAGATATGAAATAAACGGAAAAGGCTTAAAATATGCTAGATACATATGAATAGCTTATAAAAGCAAAAACCGGCCAAGTGCGAGTCGGACTCGCGCACCGAGGGTTCCTTACAAACCTGTAGGTATATACCTAAGTAAAAGTTCACCCATCACGACAATCGAGTCATAGTTATGGTATTTTTATTGCAAAATGAAGATATAACAAAAAAATTAAGGTTTTCGGAATTTTTCCTTTATATGTGCTGTTAAACATTGCTTCATGCCAAATTTTATGATTCTAGATCGACTGGAAGTACCAATTAGGTTTTGATTCCCTCGCGAGTAGTTGCGAGTTCGAAAAAATGCGGCTTAAATTGCTATTTCTTTTGATTGCGTTGACATTAAAGTTAGATTTTGTTACAGCTCAAAGGTATTATAGACCTGAGTATTTGATATGAATTGCAATTTAATGCCTCTACGCGTTCATGAAAATGAAAATGAAAATGAAAATAACTTTATTCAAATGCACTTAAAAATAAGTAGTTTTGAATCGTCCAACATTTTTTCCTACCACCCATTCAGGACGTCTTTTAACTGACAAGAAGAATGGGCGCAAGAAACTCGTCAGCTTTAACAGAAGTAACGACATTTACAATATAATACGTCGTCACCATATACAATCCACAAAAAAAAAAACAAAATTATTTTGTTATGACAATACTAATAGTGTTATGATATCATTATTTCGTTGTTTCGTTGATTACAACAAAGTCAACAAGTATCTGTACTTACTTAAAGTAAGTATCCCTAAACATTGCAATAACATACAGGGAATAAACGACAAATTTAAGAAAACAACAAGATTTATGTTTAGTTTTAGCCAATACTGAATACTGAAGGTTAGAGCAGACCCATTTCCCAAGGCAGCACCCGTTCACGAGCATGACGCATGATACAGCCATCGCTTCGCTCAACCATATCTTAGGGAACGTAACGATCCGCACCACATGCCACCACCCAAGAAATGTATTAAGAGAGCATGTCATACTCTTATCTACCAGTAATAAATTAGTTTTAAAAAATTAAAAAATGCTAATGCTGTATGTTACAACCTGTAATAAATAGTGTCATGTTGAAATGACACATATTACTTCCATGCATCGCGATCTATTAAATAGTCGTTGACCTTGTAATAACCTTTGGACATGAGCTTATTTTTAACATACATTTTAAACTTATGATAAGGCAAATCTACTATACTTTGTGGAACTTTATTAAACAGTGCTATACCTTTCCCCAAGAAAGAGCCTCCTGTCTTTTGAAGTCTAAATCTTGGAACGGCAAGTCTATTCTTATTTCTGGTGTTAAAGCAATGTACGTCGCTATTTTTGACAAAAGTATTGTAGTGTTTTCGTACATAAATTATATTCTCATAAATGTACTGTCCCGCCACAGTAAGAATATTAATTTCCTTAAAAAAATCTCTGAGAGAATACCGAGGCCGAAGGCTGTATATTGCACGGACAGCTCTTTTCTGTAATACAAAAATGCTTTCAATATTAGCAGCTGAGCCCCACAACAACAACCCATAAGACATTACACTATGAAAATAACTAAAATAAATTAACCTTGCCGTTTCAACATTAGTTAAAAGCCTTATTTTTTTTACAGCATATGCCGCAGAACTGAGTCTACTTGACAAGGCCTCAATGTGAGGGTCCCATTGTAGTCGTGAATCTAATGTTATACCCAGAAATTTTGTCTTTTCAACAAATTCGACTACTTCATCATTCAACTTTACATGTAGGTCAACCCTCCTTACATTCGGTAACGTAAATTGTATGCACTTTGTTTTCTTTGAATTTAGTGATAAATTGTTACTGGTGAACCATTGTAAAACTTTTGATAGCGTACGATTTTGATATTTTGATATGAGAAAAGAGGTAGTAACTTTAGAATTTCCTAAATTTTTTTTATTACATGATGTAACTAAAAATTTACGGTTTTTGCAATTTTTCCTTTATATGTACTACAAGACGTTACTTCGTACCAAATTTCAAGGTTCTCAGTCTACGAGAAGTACCGTGTAGGTTTTGATTCCCGTGCGAGTTTCCAAAATTTGCGGAAAATTGCGGCATAAAGGTCTGTATCTTTTGATTGCTTTGGCTTAGGAGTTTGATTTTTTTACAGCGCCAAGGGAAAGTAGGCCTGAGTATTGGATATAAATTTTAGTTTGATACCTCCACGCGTTCCTGAGAAAAACGGTCTTGAAAGACGGACGGACAACAAAGTGATCCTATAAGGGTTCCGTTTTGTCCTTTTGAGGTACGGAACCCTAAAAAGGATTGTAAAAGAAGTGTATAAAACGGAACACTTCAAGTATATGAAAATTCCTATTTATAGGTATGAATAGATCGTCGTGAATTCGTTAGCCCAGCAAAATATTTAAATGTTCTACAAATACATTTGATATCATATCAATAAAAGTTGCTTAGTTCAATAGTAAAATAATAGTCAATATAAAAATAGTATTTAATAGTATAATATTAGGCTGACAATCAAAACCACTTTTTAGGCTAGTGGAAAATCCTTTATGGCTTCTGTTAATGTCATGAGCGTGAGGCATGGTCCTAGGTATAAAAAGGAACTTAAAACCACTAGGATTTAGTGTCTACTTAAATCGATTCCGTCGTGGGCACGTTGTGGCACTTACCACCTGGGAGGAGGACTTTAACTACTTGGCTATCAAGAGTCTAACATACTTATTAAAATGAAACAATGTGTACTGATGTAAAGCGTTTTTTATGGTTTATATTCAACCTTATTTCAGGAGCCGTCCTCACATATCAACGTTATTAACTTCTTTTGTTTTATCATAATATCTTATGGACTGTTGATGAACTACGACATCTTATCTGATATAATACAGGTATTGTAAAGAAATAAAAACAAAACTTGATATATTACTTTAATTTTTAAGAATTAAAAATCCCCTAAAAGCTGTAGGTAAGGGCCTTCCTAGTCTAACGGCTACAGCGTAAGCCTGTTTAGTCAGTTGACGTGGGATGCAAAAATATTTTTTTCATGAATTATATGAGATATTTCAGTCTGTTTAATACAAGAATGATGTTAAAATAATCCGTTCCTAAGGGTTTTCTTTTATGTAGAGATTTATGTATAATTAAACAATTGTTTCTTTATTATTGTTTACTTACTTATATCAAGTTGGTTTAATATCCTCAAAAATCTACAAAACTCATTTTTCAAAATTTTGGGAAAACATCCATTTTATGATTATGTTCTTACATTGGTTGAAAGTAACAACTTACACTATAAACACAAACAATAAAGATATCAGTAAGTATTTTTATACGTGTCTACATTTCTTTTTATCATATTATATCAATTTGTGTAACCTCTAGTTATCAAACCGCAACCTTACTGAGTAATCGTATGAGGCGGGAAAGGCCATAATTCACCTCCAAAGGGCGGTAGGGACACAGAATAATAATATTTTCCCCGATTCAACCGTGGCTTTCACTCATTTAATTATTCAAATACCTTTTGTCATCGCGTGTGTAATTAGTTCATAATAATTTGTTCTAATGAGGTTAGGTATTTTGAGGTGGCCATGGTTGCATTTAATTCTGACAATAAGGACGATGTAATGAGGTTTTTGGAATTGGAAAATTGTGTTCGGATAACTTCAGTATGCTCCGGAGCAAGGGCGCCTTTACGGCTGTGTGCTTTACTTTCATAACATCTTAAGTAATAGCGTTACTAGAACTTTAGTTGAATTAGGAAATAAATCATTAGAGTATAGAGCTTTATAAATATTTTTAACATAATAAATACGAAAACTCTTAATGTAGAAAACAAATGCGTTAATTTTTTTTAGGTAAAATCGAACCCATACTTTATGGTAAAATTAAGTTAGATGATCTAGCCACTAGGTGACTAAGACACTTAGCCACTTTGGCAAATTTCATCAACACTTTCAACATTTTTTTTATTGAAATGCCATTTGATATAAAACTTTTTATGTTGGATGGCGAAAACTATATAAAAAAAAACAAATGTTAAAATAAAAAGTAAAATTGCAGTTCCCGAAATATCTTTGTTTCAAGTTAAGGCATTCCATTTTACTGGTGAATTCTATATTTTTTACGAGGAAATAAAAACAATACTATAGTTAAGTTGTATTTTTTATTTACAAAGAACATCCACAATACGTTAAAACTATTATAACCTCTTCTGGTAAGCTAAATACTTCTAGGTCCACGTCGGTAGTACACAAAGAGATCCGAACTCAGTCAGCCTCGTAAAGCTGACATCTCACTCAACCAATGGATTAACGCTGCATTTATTGTCCGTTATAACTATCATAATATGACCATCGTGCGCGGTTCCATAATAAGCAACAAATGTTAAATCTATAATCTAAGAACACAAATTTGTTGTTTGTGTGTTTGTCTGTCCGCTCTTTTAACGTTACCATAGCAACGCGTTACCGGGTCAGCTAGATTATAATCTAAGATCGCAAATTTGTTGTTTGGCTGTCCGCTCTTTCTCCCGCTCTTTTTCCATTGTATACGCATTACCATAGCAACGCTTTAACCGCAAGTAGTTCGTCTACCGGACGCTAGATGGCGCTAACGGAAAAATATTTAATAATAGAAAAAGTTTGAAGAATTTTGTCCACCCGTGCGAAGCCGGGACCGTCCGCTAGTCTATACTAATATTATAAAGCTGAAGAGTTTGTTTGCTTGAACGCACTAATCTCAGGAACTACTGGTTCGACTTGAAAAATTCTTTCGGTGTTAGATAGCCCATTTATCAAGGAAGGCTATAGGCTATATATCATTTAACATATAATACCTGAGCCACAGCAACGCGAGGCCGGGTCAACTAGTAATTCATACTAGTTCACATAGTAACTGTCTATATTTTTTACAGTGACGTAACTGTATATATTACTACTGCCTTACAACGAGTCCAAGTATATAACTCTAATAAATTACTTCATGCAAAAATGTATAAGTTATTATATCTATACATATAAATAAAATTGGAGTGTCTGTTTGTAATATTGAAATAACCGTTTTTACTACATGCATATGAATATATATACGGTACATACACCAAAATAACATGTTTTACAATTGTTGTCTGTCTGTTTGTTCCGGCTAATCTCTGAAATGGCTGGACCGATTTTGACGAAACTTTTATTGGCAGGTAGCTGATGTAATAAGGAGTAACTTAGGCTACTTTTATTTTAGAAAAAATATTTTATTTTAGAAAAATAATATTACTGCTACAGCAACACGTGGCTGGATCAGCTAGTATTTATATAAGCAAATGTTATCGATAAAAGTTAAACCTTAATATGTTACAAGTATCCGGTTAAACAAATTAGATAGAAAATAATATTAATAATGCAATTACGAAATCTTCACATACATAATGCAGCTTTGGATTTATGACGTTATTAAAATCCAAGAAGTTTTAAAATCGTCGTTAGCTTAAAACGATGTTAGCTTGGCTTTATTGTGGGTGACTAATGTCCTGTACTAATACCCTGTGCCCTCGTCTTCTTGCATAATTTCCGCCTTATTTTAAAAATTGCAGTAAAAATATTATTAAGTTGCAAATTGAATTTTCCATGAAATGTTCAATTTGTGTTAGAAATTTCCATTTTTGTATTGAATATTGTAAAGGCAATATTTTTTCTTTTCCAAGTATTGTAAATTGTGAGTTTTAACGTATAATTTCTCAGGTTGTTTATAAAAGCTCTATTAATAAGATAAATTATTTTGAAAAATATTAGAAAAAATAATTTATCTTGAAAGATAGCATTGAAAAATGCAAAAAAGAAATATATTTATATACATAATTATAAAAAATGGTCTATTGATGATTGCGAAGCAGGTAAAGTAGTCTTTTTTTATTATTTTTTACATTTTAACGCACATCTAATCTTACTTAACAGCTAGGTATATTATGAAGTTATAAATAGGGTCAATTAATAGTTTTCGCAGATAATTTTAGATTATTTGAATACAAATTCTGCATGACGTGTATACATATTATTAGGTAGTATACTGATTTAGATAACGACTAGCAGTCGGGATGGAGACGGTCGCAGTGTTTTTATTACTTAATTTGTGTTAATTGCGTAATAATTCTTGAGGACCAGATAATCGTAACGTTGAAATGATCAGGATATTTTACAACGTAATAATAATTCGTGAGCACAATTCCCGAAGAAAAAATTAATGAATTTTGAAAATTAAGTGAGTTATTACAATCTATAAAAAGAGTGGAAAAACACTCCTTTTTTCTGTTTTAATTTTTTTTTGCATTCACAATGCAATATTTCTATAAGATATAAAATACGTGTGTAAAAGACAACCACGCCTCCGAGCCCTCAGGTGGGATTTGAACCTAAAACCATTCGCTATCCGGGCGAGTGATCTGACCGCTGAGCTACCGAGACGCTGGTAAACGTGTCGAATATTACAAACGTATTTCAACATCTACTATGAGCTAGTATCGTTCCACCAATGTTGAACGCTAACTGCCTTCAACGTCGAAACTAATATTTTAACAAATATGAAACAATCGATTAAGATGGGACCAGCTACTAGGCGATGCGGTCGCTAAGCATAAAGCTACGGTAGGTACTATCATTTATTGGAGCCAAGCGTAATACCTAAAAGCGAACATTTTTTTTCTTTCGATGGGAATTTTTGCGAATTTCAAAATTCGGGCTCCGTCACAATCTGGTCCTAAACCTGTTGATTCGATTCCACACAAGTAATATTAAAATCGGTTAAGAACTCGGGAAGTTATGGCGTAACAGACATTGCGCCATTTAAGCTGATCCATGGGAGCTCCAATAATGGTGTTACTCCTTTTTTCATAAAATTAATGAAATAATTTGAAAAAAAAAAATATTGGGGAACATCAAATACATTGTTTTGATTCTAAGTTAAAGCTGAAGCACTTGTGTTATGGAATTCAGGAAAAAACGCAGACTCGAGTCAAAAGAGAAAAGTTCGTGTTCTACATTGACCCAACCGGGGATCGAACCCGAGACTTCGGAGTACCGTTACCACGAAAACCGGCATGCGAGACACACGACTATGGAATTCTTATGAATGATGATAGCTCTGCTTTTAACGTGTAAAATGATAATCTTTCTTATTAACATAGATTTAATTCAGCATAAACCTTGAATAATTATTATAATACCTGTATATTGTATTTCCCGTCCCGGCTTCGCATGGGTGGACAAAATTCTTAATATTTTTTATTATTAAATATTTTTCCGTTAGCGCCATCTAGCGTACGGTAGACGAACTACTTGCGGCTAACGCGTTGCTATGGTAACGTTAATTGATAGAATGGAAAAAGAGCGGAAAAAGCGCGGACAGACAAACAACAAGTTTGTGATCTTAGATTATAGATTAACATAGAATATTTGAAAAAAAATATCATATTTATCAATAAAATCAATCAAACAACCGTAAATGAGCTGATAACACTCATTTAGCATGCCACAGACTTCTCACCATTTTCAGAACAAACAAGTATCTAAGTGAGGATTTGACGGATCAAGAAAATTTCCGCCGATTAATCTAGATTAGGTTAGATTGGGGACAGATGAATCTCGTCTCACTGTGTTGCTGGAATATTGTATCACGTGTGATTTCTATTTAAGTCACTACCAGACATGATTCTTGGCAATGGAGACGAATTGGTGTCTCAGTAAAAGGTTTATATGAAGAGGCGGGTATTGTTTCACAGTTGTTTGACCCTCGTGTGCACCTTTTACTATTTCATTTCTACTTTATCGCATTAGGAATTTCAATACTTAATTTTAAAAACAGTGTTCCAACAAATGATGATCGTGTCGTTTAAAATATGCCTTTCAAGATAAGGTAAGAAAAAATTATTTGGTCCTAAAAGCACTGTGTTTAAATATGTATAATAGGTAACCATATTACAAAAAAAAGAAAAAGATACAAAAGTCGGAAATTAATATTTACATTTATTTCTTTACAGGATGTAACGACAGGCTGACATCAACGTCAACAACAGGATTATATGAATTGGGTATAAATGCTTTTTGGAATCCAGTAAAATACAGTGTTTAATTTCAATGAGAATATGCGAAATAATTTGATTTTACTTAACGATAAAATCAGAGCATCCGGAAAAATCAGTTCATTTTTTATTTAATCTCTCGTTCAGTTGAATCTCGCAAACTTTGTTTAGGTCAAATATAAAATAATATTTTGCATTGTTGATGTTCGGCCGTACTTTGGGAAACCTTTTTACTTGTGTTTATAATCAAAACACGTATGAGAACTTCCTGGGAATAAGGAAACATGATGGACACTTAAGGAAATTGCTAGAGATTCGTGAAGTTTGCTTTGAATTCATCGGAGAATTTTAAGCTTATTTCAAAATATTTTTTACTATTTTATTTTTTATCAGTCAAAAGAATGTACAGTTTGAGTCTTAATAATGTGCAACAAATTAAAAATGGATAAATCCAAAAAAACATATTTTTATGGTTTTTTATTTATGTATTCTGTGTTGTAAACAAAAAGATGCGATGAGACTTTAAAACTACGTTATAAATACAATTAAATAAACTGAAACTGAACTTAAAAAATCTTAATTTAGAAAAAAAACTCACTCGGGTGCTCAGGCTCTTGATTTATTTATTTATTTATTTATTAATAGGGTCACCAACATAAGTTACAGTTTTACTATACATATAAAACAACTAAATAATAGATTACTTAGGGCTAACTGCACTAACAATTATAGGTTACCACAGCATGCATTATAATAATTAAAAAAAAAATGAGTACACTAAAATGAACATATGGAACTAAACTTATTAAAAAAAAACTAAAGGAACAATATCGAGGAAAATAAATAAAGAGAAATCATCATTAAAATTAAAAAAAAATACAATTTACAAATCTAAAGTACTATGTCAATTTTATAATTTAATAAACGTGGAAATCATCAGTCGTACAAAATAAGATGAAGAATAATATATATGCATACACACACACACACATACACTCGGCGTCAAAAAAATCGCACCTCTAAGAAAATCACGTTCAAATGGCATTAACTCTGGATATGCACATGCAGTCGTATTAATTATAATTTTATTTAAAAGGTTACTTAATTAACTTAATAAAAAAACATTATTTTTCATTATCAAATAAAACCTAAAGCAACAAATAAAGGGTCACAAAAATTCTAAGGAAATTTTGCTGCTCGGGAGAGTCGCGAGTTGCGCTAACTTTGTGGGTATAAAGAGGTCAACACGGGTTCAATGTGGGTCATTCGCTATTAAACCGTTGAAGGGGACACACGCACTGATTTTACTGAAGAAAGAACATCTGGAAAATGGACACTACAGCTGATGAGGCCGCTCAAGTGGTTGCACTACTGCAAGCAGGGGTGCGGCAGTGTGATGTCGCCCGGCAACTGAATCTGAGCCGTTTTTCGGTTCGTAGAGTCTACCAGCGCTTTTTAGAGACCGGTGGCTATATCCGGCGACATGGGTCCGGTAGACGTCGCTGCACTTCGGAAAGAGACGACCGGTTCGTTGTGTCGTACTCTTTGAGAAATCGCTTCTCAAACGCTGTTCAGCTGCAACAGGAGCTCCAGGCAGTTCGCAGACGCACCGTGAGTGTATCCACGGTTAGAAGAAGACTGAAGGAGAAGAACATAGCAGCCCGCAGAGCTGCTACAGGTCCAAAATTGACTGCAGCGCACCGACGAGCCCGCTTGCAGTTTGCTCGCGACCACGTCGATTGGACCATTGAGCAGTGGGGAGCTGTTCTCTTCTCAGACGAGACACGAGTGTGTCTTTTCTGCAACGACCGACGAAGAAGAGTATACCGGAGGCAGGGTGAACGTTTCGCTCAAGCCTGCATCCAGGAGACGGTGGAATATGGAGGCGGATCCTGCATGTTCTGGGGCGGTATGTCGGCTGCCGGCAAAACCGACCTGGTCTGCGTCTCCCGGACCGGAGGTGCTCGCGGACAAGGGTCGCTGACTGCGCGCCGCTATATCACAGAGATCCTGGATGTGCATGTGGTCCCTTTTGCCGAATCTTTTGGCGAGGGGTTCACATTAATGCACGACAACGCTCGCGCACACACTGCAGCCATCGTGAACGACTTCCTGCGGAGGTCCCAAATTCCTGTGATGCAGTGGCCAGCGAGAAGTCCTGATCTGAATCCGATAGAGCACCTCTGGGACCATCTTAAACGTAAGGTTCGATCTCGGGATCCGGCTCCTTCGACTCTAGAGGAACTCCAAACCGCGGTGATTGAAGAATGGGGTCTTATCCCTCAAGAAGAGCTCCTGAAGTTGGTGAGGTCTATGAGGGACCGTATGGAAGCCGTCATCAGGGCAAGGGGGGGTAACACTAGATTTTGAGTTAATTTTAAGACACTTTTTGTACATTTTTTTTGTAAATTATCGATTATTAATTAGGACTTAATTAAGATTTTTTATTATTTTTCAAATTTTTATGCTTTTTGTATAATTTTAATTAAAAAAAAGATTGCACTTAATTGTTGTTTGATGCTCCTTTTTGTTACCTTTCTAATGATACCTAACACTATCCTCTATATAAGGTTTAGGAATTTTTGAATAAGATTTTTATAAGGTGCGATTTTTTTGACGCCGAGTTTATATATATATATATATATATATACGAAAAGTCTAGGGTACGTCAGTTTGAAGTAACTTCATAAATTGGGAAAGGCTTTGAAAGTGAATGTCGAGGTCAGGAAGTTTCTTACTTAAATCGTTGTACAGACGAGCCAAGCGAACAACTGGTGAGCCGCAACCTAATCTTGTTCTGCACAAATTATTTTTAAATAGTCTGCAAGCCTTTGATTCAGGCTTTAATAAAGTTTTTTGACAGTTTATATATCCATGCCCCCACTTAAACCACCAAACTGTCAACCAAATTAAATGGTTGCTTTCTTTCAGTGTTATTTGTATGAACTAATTTACTTTCGATGATAACTACAGTTTCTTTAAATTGAACTTTTCTAGAATCAAAATATTTATATGAGATTTTTAAAGAACCAATGCGGGCAAACAAAGAATTATGTTTCTTTTCGGCTACAATTGTCCAGAAATAACTTTATGAGCACCTAATAACCTTATATTAAGAAATTTTAATTTATTTTGGTAACAGTTCCAGCTTAGATTTTCCAATTTACTGATAGTCATTTTTATCTATATATTACAAAATCATTGATGGGTTTAGATTTGTAGTAAATATACTCAAAATAGCAAGCAAGTTGGATTTGGGATATATGGGATAACTTATCTTAATCCAGAAAATGTAATTAGTAACCCACACTTGAGAGAATGTTTTATAAACTTTTTATTCTGAAGTTCCTATGGAAACAGGTATTTCTGTAATAATCATATTGTAGAAACGTAGAGAGTTTGATTAGTTATTATCCATAATTTATTCACTGAGTAAAACTACATCAACAACAACCAACAAAAAATGAAATGCTTTTAAACGAAATCCTTAGCGCGGCGCTTAATCCGTTACTATTTTCGTTTATTCATGAAAATCAGAGGGCAAAAGTTCAGCAAACGAATTTAATTTCATTAAACCTTTTTCGGCTGCAATAACAGTTTTATTTTTTTATAAAGTTCAGGTTAAACTTTTGGTAAACACAATTGAATTACGCCAGGGAAGATTGATTTATGGTATTAAATAACGAGGACGGCGGTAGCTTAAAAATGTTTCAAATTTGTTATTCATAAGTCGATTATACAAAATCCATTTTTTACATAGACCAGCAAAAATCCATGGCATAAGCAACATCAAGACTTAAAAAAATAACTCCTGATATCAGGGAGAAAGAAATAGTAGAGGATTGGATAAATCAAAGTAGGAAACTCTTTGAAGGCGATGACCAGTTGGCTCAATGAATATATATATATCATTATAATATAATATATATCAATAAATATCGAATACCTTAATATCTTCGAAGACTACAAGACGACGACACCAGACTCCAATGCTCTTTCTACTTAAAATGGTTGCGGAACTAAGTATACTACCCGCTCATTAGCGAGTTTGAAAAAATTACGTATTCCTCTTATAAAGCTTCTTATAGACCTTTCATTTACTCTATGACTTGTTACTGATATTCAACTTTGACGAACCTTTACGGGGAATGCGTCCCTCGGAAATCATGTTTGTAAATGGGCGTCCACGATTCCGCTGACATTGAAACTACTCATCCTAAGTAAACCGTCTCTGGCAGCGCGTAAATATTTTAACAACATGGAGTAGGCTGTGTTGGCACGCAAATGTATGGCAACCGTGTGGTCACCTTAACTCTCTATTGTTTACGTAAGGAGATTGCCAGATGGGGCTCGATAGGTTCGATATTGCAGTATCTTGCGGCTTTTACTCAAGTATTGAACTAAATCAGTTTGGACGAGACGTATGAATTTGTATATTTTCTAATTGTATTCTATTGAAGTAATTTAATTAGATGCAAAGACGATTTAGAGGAATATTTTTCTTAAATTCCGATTCCAAATTTTGGCTTTGTGAAATTATTCCTACCATCTACATATGCGGTTTTTTCTAGTACTTTGTTTATATTGTGGCTTACTAATTATTGTTAAACTTTTTCTATAAAATTACCAATTCCTTGGTTAATATTATAATTTTTACTAACTAATTCGCGTGACATTTGACATAGACTATGAGATCTCGTTGGACACATTGGATATTAAAATGAAATAAATAATTTTCACTAATTTGGGCTCTGCAGGCAAGCTTGATGATTGCGTCTATTTATTGTATTGTTTCATAATTTCTGTAAGGAAATACTGACCTACGAAATTTTTAATCTATTTAGTAAATTGTCTTATTTATTCAATCATATAATGATTTATTAATAATCCTATATTGCAGATATTTAACATATAATTAAATAAATGGTAAAGTAGATAGGATAGCTAGCTATATAATTTGTAGTCTAAACCTACCTTATGCCGTTATAATAATTAAAACTATTTATTATATCTAAATAATGTTTTACAACAAAATAATCAGAAATCTGTCACAGGTGACAAGAACTCACATCCGTCGCTATCCGTGTGAGTACTCCTTTTATAGAGCCACTGACCCTTGACAGATTTTAAAATTTTTAAAAGTTTCAGGTTGAATTTGCCTAGAGATTTCGAAATTATTATTAAATTTGTAATTATTAACAGATCTTACAAAACATGAGACCGTAGTGTAACGCCTGTGCGCTTTAAGAGTTTTTGTTGAATTTGCTAGTTTTAAAAATGAATCATCTTTTGTTAGATACGTATGTCGCTTCTGATATGTGTGAAAGACAAATATAACCTCAAAGATATGTGGTGGTAGGGCTAGCCTTAAGTCCGCCTAATAATATTATCTTATCGAAGTCTGCTGCCACAATTATGATTTAAAAGACTTACAGTTATTTGTTATGTTCTGACAGTTAGAGGTGAGAAAGCCAGTTACTCCGTGTTTGAAGATTCCGGATGAAGCTCGTAACCATCTTTCAGCTCGTAATCATCTCTTAACATCAGGCGAGATAGTGGCCAAGTGTGAGTTGGACTAACGCACCAAGGGTTCCAAACAAACATGTAGGTATGTAAGGTTTTCTTGTTATGTAACTAGTATGGTTTTTGGAATTTCCTTTTAATCATGGAGCTGTCAGTAGTTACTTCTTGCCAAATTCAAGCTTCTTCTTACCAAGGGCAACTAGTAGTAGGTTTTGATTCTCTTGTGTTGAGTGTCAAAATATGCGATATATATAAAATATTTTTATATATTTTATGTAATGTAAAGATGCATAAAATATAAAAAATTATAAATATAAATAGCCGCTTCATCTTAATCGATTGCCCAAACATTTGTAAAAATCTTTCTTTCGAATACGAGAGGATGTTCCTCTTGTGGCGACTCCGCCTAACAGTTTTCCGCACACATGAACCTAGCCTTGTTTCGCGTTGCCATGAAGTTGTAGAGCGTTCGGGAAAATTTTTCAAAATTAATAACAGAATTACTACTGTTTCTGTCGACAGATTGAAACCAGCGTAAGCTGGTAGGTGGTATCCTCAATGAATCGCAAGGGCAAGATAACACGACGACAACTTCATCGCGTACTTCTATCGCTTTTCAGCCGTCGAAAGATACAGTTGTTACCACTCGCTCCGGCAGAAAAGTTAAATTTAATCGTTTTTATCGACACTAGGTCTCCGGGGGGGCTGATGTGGCGACTACGCCTAACAGTTTTCCGCACACATGGACCTAGCCTTGTTTCGCGTTGCCATTCGGTTGCCAGCCGTTGAGTTGTTATTCGGTTTTGAGATTTTTCCTTGATTTTGTATATTGAAGTGTGAACTTGCAATTAATGTAAATTATATGTATTATTCTTGTAAATATTAATTTAATGTCTTTAATTCGAATCCCTGAGGGAATGAAGTAGTATCCTACACTCTCATTGAAGACACAACGCTGGCCTTAAGGTATTAAAAAAATTTCGACGAGTGTTCCCAAGGCTCGGTAGCTCAACTGGGAAACCATTGGACCGGACTTCCAAAGGTTACGAGTTCGATTCCTGCCTGAGAATTCACTTGTGAGCCGAGTCGAGTTTTTCTAGTATTTCTAATATATAAAATATTTATTGAAAATTATACATATTTATGTGTGAATACCTATATTTCCTGATTAATACAATTTTATTACCAACAATAATCGCAGATTATGAAGTTACATATAAAAGTTGGTTACTTAGAACACGTCTTATCAAAACATCTCATTCCGATTGCAGCAGTATATCATATAAAGGGAAGATAGATAGAATTGATGTTCCACATTGAAATCAGAACTAAAGCAAATGAATTGCTTAGCAGGGGAGACACATCAAATAATGTAGAGTGCTTTTCTTACTGGCATAGACGTGTATCTTTTGATCACGATTCCTTAATAGAAAATAGATTTAGACTCAATACACTTGCTCTCAGTACGTTAGCTTTATGCTACACATCTAATTCCGTGAGAATGTTATACATGTTACATATTTTCTTTTAATTACTATTTCCTTACCGAATAATTAGTAGTTATTAGTGTATTTATAAATAATACTTTTATAAATATTGAAATCTGAATGTACATAAGCGAATAAATATTTGAAGATTTATTTAAATAAAATTTCCTAACTATGTAATGTGCTATTATAATAAATTTACAGTTACTAGTAAAAATATGCCTTTAAATATAATATCAATATAAAAATCATTGCTTGATACCAATTTTACTAGAAATCAATCTACTTATCCCGGATGTGGGTGGCTGAATTGGAATATAGAATATTTATTTGCACAATATTGTGTAAGGTAAAAGATAGTATTTCTAAATATACTTTTAACGATATTCAGCCTTGTATTCGAACACATGCATATGTTATTATCAATTATTTGAGCGGAGCGAGCGAAGCTCCCATGGATCAGCTTCATTGGCGTAATGTCTGTTACGCCATAACTTCCCGAGCTCTTAACCAATTTTAATATTTTTTTAGTGGAATAGAATCAACAGGTTTAGGACCAGATGGTGACGGAGCCCGAATTTTGAAATTGGCAAAAATTCCCATTGAAATATATTTTTTTTCTTTTTTAGGTATTACGATCCGCTCCAATATATGGTGCTAGCGCAGCGTTATGCTTAGCGACTGCATCGCTTAGTAGATAGTTAAGACATCACTACATATAAAAGTCGCTTTCTCTGTCCCTATATCCATATGTATGATTAAATCTTTAAAACTACGCATCGGATTTTGATGCGGTTTTTTTAATAGATAGAGTAAATTCAAGAGGAAGGTTTATATGTATAATACATGCATAATATAGTAGAGCATTGCATCCGTGCGAAGCCGGGGCGGGACATTAGTAAGTTATAAAAACAAAGTTTTCAAAAGAAATCATACATTAAAATTTCAAATTATTCAATTATTTTTATAAAAGAGTCAAAACATTAAGCCAAGATTTATTTTTTTCATGATATTGATTTTAATTCTGAATATAGTTTTTCTAATCTTATGTATGCTTTATAGCCACATAAATATATATTTTTTTAATATAGTTTAATTGCATTTGGGTATTCCTAAATTATTCGTTGATATTCGTGAATTACTTTCTGTTCACTACATTATACAAAGTGTATATTGTAATTTGTTTTTAAAATAAGGGTTTACATTATTCCTTTCTTTCATCTAAGTTAAGTGTTCACATAAGGCACGAATACACTTCTTTTGAGTATTAAAACTCTATTAAAATCTACGCTGTTGTCGTAATATTGTGCCGAAATCTACCTGGAAAGACATTGGATGTTTGATTCTATTAAGTGCAAACACAAATTTATTTCGTTTAGTGCGGAGACCGTCATTATGGTTTTTCTAGCTGCAATGCTCATCTAGTTGTATGCCTACGAATATTTTGCTATCTACGAGGTACAACCTATTGCTGTAGTCTACATCAGACAAAAACATATGACGTTTACAGTTTTTAGCTATATTGATTTGATATTGAAAGAATTAAGTTTTTGATACGTTAATGTTTAGGTCATTTTTAATTATTAATGTCATGTTAAAGTTCATTAATAATTTTATTTATAGATAGAAGCGTACAGTCGTCTGCAAATAAGAAAACATATTTATGTTGGAAAGATCATTTATATACAATATAAGGAATAAAGGCCAAGAGGCCTTGGCCATGCCTTGAGGCATTCCGGTACTTATTTAGCGATATCTAGATCTGACTCTTACATTTCTTTGGTTCTTATTCCGCATTATTATTGGGAAACTTCCTAGACTAAGATGCTTAGTATTTACTTCATACACAGAATGCACTTCTTTAAGTCCAATTATAAAGTAATGGATGAAGAAGAAACTACTTTTTTATTATTATGTTTAATTTTTATTACCGTCTAATGCTCAAAACTAATCAAAATTTTTGTGAACATTGCTTTTCATATAAAAATATATCCGTCAAATACATGAATTTTATTTCTATTAGTATCATTCTAATTATTGTTTTAACTTGGTCTCTTAAGGGATAGTTGATAATATGATGGAGTTAATTCTGACAGTAAGGCATATTGTAAATCTTGACACCATCATTTCTATAATGTTCTAATTTAATTTCGCTCCATTTGCTATAATAACAGAGTTACTCTCCTCTAACAGTTAACCATGATTAAATTACGTGACAACCCGAGAGTGAAAAAGTTAATTCAAATATTTTTTCAATGATGTCTTACTTAGTCTGGACGTGTATAAGGCCAGTGGTCCTGATGGCATACCTGCAAGAGTGCTGAGGTACTGTGGGCCTGAGTTGTCTCCTGTGCTAACACGCTTGTATCGCCTCTCTCTCGACACAAAAACCGCCCCAAAATCCTGGAAGCTTGCCAATGTGCAACCAATACCCAAAAATGGTAGTCGTGCCGACCCATGCAATTACCGCCCGATTGCCATCGCTTCCATACTCTGTAAGGTTATGGAAAGAGTGCTGAACAGCAAGTTGCTCTCATACCTAGAAGACAACGATCTCCTCAGTGACCGTCAATATGGCTTTCGCCGAGGACGCTCAACTGGGGATCTTTTAGTTTAT
This sequence comes from Calamotropha paludella, assembly GCA_927399485.1. Lineage (NCBI taxonomy): Eukaryota > Metazoa > Arthropoda > Insecta > Lepidoptera > Crambidae > Calamotropha > Calamotropha paludella. The sequence continues at coordinate 19,565,163 of OV656812.1, forward strand.
GTGATGCATTGCTGGGGCGAGGCCCTCGAGATGCACGGCGAAGCACTTGCCGTGTCACTTGACATCTCGAAGGCTTATGACAGGGTCAAGCACGCAAGTCTGCTGCGCAAGCTTCCTGCGTACGGTATCCCCGCTGACTTTTGCGGTTGGATAGCCGACTTCCTGACTGAACGATCGATCAGAGTAGTTGTCGATGGCTGCTCCTCTGACTCAGTGCCTATTGATGCCGGAGTTCCTCAGGGGCTGTTCTTTCTGCGACGCTTTTCCTGCTGCACATCAATGACCTGTTAATACCAGGAATTGTTGGGTATGCAGACGACAGTACTGTTGTAGAGAGATACCTGTCTAGCGCAAAAGCCAGCGGCGACGACGTGATGTTCATGAGAGAGGCCATGGTTGAGCGAAAAACCAGAGGCTAAACTACGTTTCCCAGTGGGGCGATCGTAACCTCGGTAATTTCAACGCCTCCAAAACACAAGCGTGTCTTTTCACGGCAAAAAGGAATTCCTTCCTCCTCACTCCTACTTTCCGAGGTACATCTGTACCTGTGACCGACAGCATCGAGCTTCTTGGCATGGAGTTGTCTTCAGACCTTAACTTCGGCGCCAACATCGAATCCAAAGCTCAGCCAAAATTGCAGCCAGAATGCTGGGCGTCCTAAATAAGGTCAAGCGATATTTCACGCCAGGACAGCTTTTAACACTCTATAAAGCGCAAGTCCGATCTTGCATGGAATATTGCTGCCACCTTTGGGATGGCTCAGCAAAATACCAACTTGCTGCACTGGACACGATTCAGCGCAGAGCTGAGAGGCTCATCGGGGACAACAAATTGGTGAAGAGCAAGCTTCACACCTTAGCTCATTGCCGCAAAGTTGCCTGTCTGGCGGTCTTCTACAGACTGTACTTTGGAGAGTGTGCTCAAGAGCTGCATCTGCTCATACCGCCATCTCCTTTTTTCCATCGGACTACCACCCTTTCTTGGTTGATATTCTTACCTGTCGCACCAAGCGCTTTTTAACATCCTTCATAACGCGCACAGCAAAGGAGTGGAACTCCCTCCCTGCGTCTGTATTTCCGAGAACTTATAACCCGTCTATTTTCAACGCCAGGGTGAATAGGCATCTTCTGGGTTAGCTCCTTCCATCGTGGATTCTGTCATAAGCCCCGGGCTTGCTTGGGATCAAGAGTAAACCCATTATAAATAAATAAATAAAAAAAATAAAAGATGGAAACAAAAGTAAAAAAATATAGATCACTAAAAAACATTTGAGAAATTCACAGATCATTTGTCTCTGGTTTCATGATAGATGGGAAAATACAGGAAAAAAGCGGAGATCTTTCCAGACTCAGATATCAGGTAATGCTATTTCTTGGAAGAATTCTATGAAACTAATATACAATACTCCCACTAGGAGGAGATCGATGACGCAGTGGTTAATGCGTGAGGCCTATGATGGCGGAGGTTGAATAACTTTTGAAGGGCCGGTCATCGAATGGGTGGCTAATAAATTTTCTATCTTGTGCTTCGGAAGACACGATGTATCTTAAGTTCCGCTGCAAGTCCTTTACATATTAGCTCCTACTAATCCACACGAATCCGCGTGATGAGCTATAGTCCATAGGCCATACGGTTTCATCATCCATATGGTCTAGGCCTCATTATCATGATTATGATGTCATTATTATGACGATGATTTTATTATGCGTTTTTTTTAATGCTTTTAAATGAACATACTAATTATATAGGTATTTTTTTTCTTAAGCCTTATATGGGTCAATTTTAACATACATTACATAATGTTATTACAATAATAGTAGTGTTAGATCATTATTTCGTTGATTATAATAAAGTCACAAGTATCTGTTCTTACTTAAAGTAAGTTTCTCGGAACATTGCAATAACAAACAGGGAATAAACGACAAATTTAAGAAAGCAACAATACCTATGTATGTTTAGTATAAGTCAATAATACTGAAAGTTAATGCAGACCAATTCCAAGACAGCACCCGATCACGAGCTTGACGTATTTTTCTGTCAATACCTCAGGTAAATTTTGTTTTCTGCTTTTGAATTTATTTTATAGAGCTATGAAAAAAGATTGTATGAAATATAAATAATTTAAATATAATAAAATAAACGCAATTACTGCGCGTTACTTACATGTTACATGTTTCAAATCCAGTTGTTCGTAGCATATAGTATTTTTGCAAGAATATGTGTTTAATGTAGATTTAAAAATTATTTGCAAATATAAGACATTTTTATTCTGTTGTACACTGAGATGTTAAGACACCAAACCTTGCCTAAAATTTTACCGCCAATGGTTTATTCTACACGATTTCGCTTTTACACGCAACTCGCGAATATTTGTAAGAGTAAAGGGTGGTTCTAACTGACAAAACCTTCAGTCTCCAGTACATGCGGTTTGAGTTGTATTATCATTAAAAATAGTGCATATCACTGTAGATAAATAGCAAAAATTACTTTTTCAGTGAATCAAATTTACAATATTATATAAAATTACAAGCTTTATCCTTACTAATATTATAAATCGGAAAGTGAGTTTGTTTGTTTGTTTGTTTGTTCCGCTTTCACGCCGTAACTACTGAACCGATTGCTTTGAAATTTTGCAGACGTAAAGATAAAAGTACGGATTAAATAAAAGGGTACTTTTTATATTGGAAAAAATTGATATTCCCGAGAAAAACAAAAATATTGTTTGCTTGATGGATGGATTGTAGATGGCGCTGTGTGTCGTTTAAAACGAGGTAAAATATTGCAAACGAATATAAACATGTAAATTTAGAAGCTAATTGATACGATAATGAATACCCGAAAATGAGGAATTCCCGAGGAATGACGTACAATTTGTTTTATCGTCTAAACGGTTTTTTTTTTCATCTACTTATCCTGAAATCACAAAAGTCAACGAATTACTAATTGGTATAAGGTGACTTCCGGCAAACACTGCCAGGCATACAAAGGGGGACTCCAGCAGATGAAATAAAAGCTTGCCTAAAATCGTCCAAGTTGTGGGACCATGTCATAAAGTTTCAATTAACCACAAACATGCGAGTGCGATTATTCAACGACATTCAATCGGGTCATTACGCGGATACATTGTTAAAAATCGGTGATGGGAAAATGACAATAGATGCAGAGGGAATGATAACTTTAACGGAAGAGTTTTGTAATGTTGTGGGCAGCGAATCGGAGTTGGTAGCAAAAGTTTATACTGACTTACACGATCATATAAATGATGACCAATCGATCTGCGAACGCGCAATATTAGCACCAAAAAATGAAACAGTCACTAAAATAAATGAAAATATTTTAAACGAAGTAGTGGGAGCAAATACTGAATATTTATCTGTAGACACAGTGATAGAAACAGAATATAGTACCTCATATCCTGTGGAGTTTTTAAATTCTTTGGAATTATCTGGGATGCTTCTCATAAATTAAAATTAAAAGTAGGTGTTCCGGTGATGCTCATGCGTAATCTCGATGCCCCTAGACTGTGTAAAGGTACTAGGCTGCGTGTCACTCAGCTTGGGCGGAACATTATTACAGCCACTATTTTAACTGGCGCAGCAAAGTGTGAAAGTGTACTCATTCCTCGGATTCCGATTATTCCAACAGACCTCCCATTTAAATTTAAAAGACTACAATTTCCTATAAGGGTTTCATTTGCAATGACCATTAAAAAAGCACAAGGCCAAACTCTAAGGGTTGCTGGAGTACACATGGAAAAACATTGTTTTTCGCATGGTCAGCTCTATGTAGCGTGTTCCCGGGTTTCCAGTGCCCAAAATCTGCATGTTTTTGCTCCACAAGGGAAAACATATAATATAGTGTACCATTCAGTTTTGGTTTAACAACTAATTGTATCCAGCGTTACATCGCGCTTCTTAGATTTTTCCGTGGGAATGAGAAGTTTTCTTATAGTTGTGCTTTATACCGTAATATAACCGAATTCCACGTGGGCGAAGCCGCGGGCGGAAAGCTAGTATCTTTTAATCCAAAAAAGCTCACAAAAGATTCGCACAGTTAGAGTTAGTGTAGCTTAAGTAAGTTTAAATTAATTAAATTTAGCTATTGTAAAGCAGTGGTACAAATATAAAACACGCTTCTATAGTAGAACAAATAAAAAAAAATAAAAAAGAATTATAGTAAAAAAAACTTATAAAGCACGCTATTATGGTAAACCGAACTAAAAAGTAATATATTTTTATATTATATTTAAGTAATTATCAAGAATGTCATCTGTAAGTAAATCCTGGGTTGCTCGAAATCGATTGTTGTATTTCTTAAATTTACTTATTAATTTATTACCAAGATATCCTTTTATTTTTATTTCGATCCTAAGTTTATTGTATAGATAGAAAGTAATAAAAAATAAACAAAAAGTTTATCTATAACTTTTTGAAAGAACCTATTACGAGAATACTGCAGGTCAACACGATTGGTTGCTGCGACGGTAATAGTCCTATCTCCTTCACCAACATCGGTTCGAATCCGGGTAAGGGTATGAGTTTGTGTGATGAACGTGAACATTTTTCCCCGAACCATAGTTATTTATATTCTTATTTATTTATAGTACAATTTCAGCTTAGATTGAGACTATATCATTGGTATGGGCTGTCCGAAATTTACTTATTTTGTTAGACTAATAAACAGTAAATTTATCAATTTCATTGAATTTTTAATTATAAATTTTATTACTAATTACAAAAATAACATAAAAATAGAAGCATTTATTCATAGATGTTTAATTTATAACCTGAAAAGAATATTAAAAGTTTACTTATTTTAACGACAGCAAAAAGCCATGAGTCCTTCCCAGAGCTACAATGACTACCAATTTCATTTAAGGAAATTATGAAATTATTTAATTGATAATTTTTAGTGCTTATTAACAACTGCCAAAAAACTCAACAGCTGAACGAAAGTCTCCCCGAAAAGGGGGGATCTTACCTCCACGTCTCCTAAGCGGGTTGGAGATCGCATTGCCATAATTCGGAAAAGGCTGCTGCCCATTTGTGGTCTATGGGCGTATGATCATTACCTCCTGTAATATTAATCGCCTTTTACGTCACCCTTGTGGCGTGGATGTGTGCGATGGATCACCAAGTGTGGATCTTTGATAATATTCTGTTCTTTGACGAACATCAGGTGGCATACAATTTTTAGTTCTTAAACGTCCATATTGTAATGATAAATAAATAAATAATCTTTTTTTAAACCCAAAATAATAAAAAAACAATTGAAGCGTTAAAGAACCCCAATAGTCGAGGATTGTGTCGCAGTCATTCGCGCCCACTTCTGGGACAGATGTTTCAGATATTTAGAGAAAATGAGTAGCAACCTAATATCTTATATAACCTACATTGTATAAAGACTCTGATATGTGGTGTGTGTGGTGATAATCAAAGTTTCTCACATCGTTATATAACTCTTCAGGTAGCAGGGGTCTAAAAAGTTGACTGTGACTGTGGCAAAAGAGAAGTACCCATGGAGACGCGCGTCGATCAACACGTTGCCGACATAAAACATACACGCGATAACAAGTTATCATTGTGTGAGCATGTTTTTTTTGATGGACCCAACCACTACATTTGATTTAATAAATCACAAACTCTTACTAGACAATGGGGGTTTGTTCTTAGGATGCCTGCCGGAATGCTGTTGCCTTCAGGAAAAATACTAATTTTAATAAGGATGAAGGTCGGAGCATTTTACGTGCTTGGGATAACATAATTAATAAAATAATACCCCAAAACAATAAGACACACTAAGAAATCTAGACATGTCTAAAGCTATTTTTGTAAATAATAAATGTAAGGTTGAGATCGGTACACTTGTCAAAGTAATTTTCGCTAGTTCTTCTCGGAAAGGCCTCCCATTTCCGAACAGCTCATCTATGAAAAACCCATCCCCTTTCCTGACTCGGTAGTTTTCAGTAATTATGTTAAGATAATAAAATAACTAAACAAAGTTTCAAAATAAAATCAATATCATAAAAAAAATTAGTAGGTACAAGTGTTTGATTTAAAACCCATCATTCGTCGTTGTTTAATGAGAGGGATTGGCACTATTGTACTTTGACGGACACCACACAGAATATGTCCCATCGATGAATAAATTATTTTTATCCCTCGATTATAATTGGTAATCTTACTTAGTGTTATGTAAACTATTCATATGTAGTAGCTTTAGTAATTATCTATAACCGGTATACATAACCAATTAATTCTGATTCCGATTCAAATTGTATCTTACTTCACATATTTTAAATCGGAATTTCATAAACTTGTAGTAGCAAAGAAGATATTAAGAATCTAATTCAATGTTTTTGTATGAAGGAAGAAATTGAATCATAATGGATCAAAAGATTTTTAAGACTCTAGCAGACAATGACGAAGCCAGGAAATTTCTGGCAAGTTGACTTTTCGCTTTAGCGATTGATGTTTCTGAGTAATAGAAAACATCAGAACCATGTAAACATAAGCTACGTTATATCATTAAAAATGACAGCCACATCATCAAATAAAGTGTAATCCAAAAATAACCGATGTTACATATAAAAAGGAAACACACAGATTTATAATCCCATTAGAACCATTCTTTTATGAAATCAAAAAGAAATGTCTAATGTCTCATCGAAAAAGGCAACAAGACGTAAAGCGGCAGTCCGTTTACCATGACAATAAAATAAAAAGGTTTGAGCTTCAAAGAAACACGACGCTCGTTTCGTAAGCTCTTTAATAATGCAAATAGCTTTCCAAGGCGGTTTATGTTGTACTAGATATGCCCGCGGCTGGTTTTGTGTTTTCATCATTAATTCCCACTGACTTGAAGCATATTTATTTGCATTAATTACAGGCAAATTTTTATATTGACTATTTATACTTTGTCCAACGTAGGATGATACTTTTGACAGTTGACACCTATATAGAGTGTATAAAGTTGCTATTGCAATTTCAAGCCAAACATAAGGAAACAAACGCAACCTTAGTACGTAGCAATAAGGAAGTGACACCTGTCAAAAGTATCATCCTACATTGGACAAAGTATAGAATAGACGTGAAACCTATGAAATCCTAATTTGCCGAAGTGAGCATAGGTATAGCGTGATGCATAATGGCGGCTCGGAACATCGCGAGACGGTGCGCGGAACACAATATTAGGTATACGAGGGACGTAGAAGGATGCGGCGGAGCGTTATGCCTCCGCCTCCGTGTCGCCTCACACATCAGAGCAAGTGTCAGTGCTGAGTTACCTCTGCATACTCCACAGTGTTTCCATTAGTCGATAGTCAAAAGTAACACGAGACTGTCTCAAAAAGTATTTTCGCGAAGAAGGTAACAATATCTTGTTTTGTATAAAAAACGTCTCTAATTCTGTAATATGATACTTTATTACGAAAAAATTAAAATCTTTTCCATTTACTAACTTCGAAAGGATTGTAATCGAATCACTAACTGGTGAACTTGACAGACAGATGTGTCGTTAATTTTAAATAAGTTGATTACCAAGGTAAGCTAAAACTTACCTATAAACAAACGTACTCGTTTCCAGGCGACAATGGCGTCTGATAAAGGAATATTTCTAAGTAATAATCACCATATATTACAAATTCAAATTCCATAATAACACAAGAGCGATAAAGTTTCAACTTAACTGACTTTTTTGTTTGTTTACGGAAAAAAAGGATATTGTTTTTATTTAGAAAAGTAACATTTTGAGTCGAGTAACATGGAAGTCATATGAGAAGGTCAAATGTAACGTAAAATGTTACAAAATGTTACATTCTGGCAGCGCTGATACTGAATACACGCGCACTTCCTTCTTGTTGTGCACGCGAGTTCGCTTTCTCAGCTAACATCCGAACCGTTATTAGGTTTGCATCAGACTTTATATCGCATTCAATTATTTGCTTTGGACCGGTTGTCATTTGTTAAGTGTTGTTGTTTTGATTTCACATTAGTAACTAATTATTATGCTTTCTTTTTAAATTACTGATAAGGTCATTTAGTTACTACATAATCTTTATAACATATTTAAGGCATTTTTTTATTTAGGCACGAATGAAATAGAATGAACCTCTTTTTTACAAGAATTAAAAAAGAAGCCCTAAGAATGAGTTTTCATCAAATATAAGTAACATATTTTTTTAAGGAAAACCTTACAGGTATGTGTATAATAGTGTGTAGAAGAAAATCTTTAATTTCATGAATAAGGAGTTAACAAACAAAATGAAAAAGTATTAACATGACAATTAATATTTTCCAGGGGAAAAAAGTGAGCTTGTTTTACCATGTGGTACGGGTATCGAACGCAATAAAAGACTTCGACGGAGGGTAGACCGATATGTCTGCAATTAACAGCCTACCCGTAATTACTTCAGTTGCTCCGTGATCATGGCGCTTGCAACAGTGCCGAAATATCGGAAACTCGCTAAAAACAAGGTACATGGTAACAATCTCGTAAATAACTTATATTACTATACGGCATATTTATCTTTTTAAACTTATGAAGGCAGTGGAAGTGTACTTATGATGCTGTTTGGAGAGAGATGTTCGATACATAAGGAATAAGGATAGGGAACTTAGAGAGATACATGTGCCTCTAGAACTCTATGAAAGTATGCTGTGCAATTTTCTATTATTTACTGAATATAACTCCCTGCAATTTTAATTTTTCAACACTTTTTCAAAACCAATTGATTTCACAATGACTGGTGCAGGCGCGGAGACAAGAGCTCTACATACACACGCTGTCATTCAGACTGTTATTAAGGAGTATGAGTCCTACACTTCTACTGCATGATAGGCAGTGACGACCTAAGGGGTTCACCATGACAATGCACTAACAAAGATGTGGATGGGTGTAGTTCAGACTCAGTTAAATGGAAGTAATGCAGTTCGAACTTCAGTTAAAAAATTGTTTTTGAATTAAATTTGAAGTTACAATCGAATCGAATCGATGATAAAAAACTAGGAGCAAAAACTAGAAATCTTACATAAGCCTCAACTGCCAAAACACATAGGTACAGACGCTTGTATCCAGTTTTTCATTTAAATTAATATTTAGGACACTAGAGTTAATTTCTTTTATCGCATTATTTATTTCATATATAATAGCAGAAAATTATTTTCTTTTAACATTTATCTGAATCGTCAAAATTAAATTAAAATAAGGAAAATAAATACTTTTTCAGTAACTATAAAAAATTTATTATTTGAAAAAATTAACCTATGCGTAGGAGTAAGAACTAAATAAACCGTAATGTCTTTTAAAAGATGAATTTTTGTCAGCTAACACTTTGTAAGTTCTGAAATATTTAAATATAATATTTACATTTAATTAACAATGAAATCACTTCATATTTTTATCATCAGTTGTTGATGCCAGAGTATCATGACTATTTTAGATATTTTGTAACTGGCTAAGAACCCCATTATAGTTTTATGAAATCGTATGACTTTCCTTATAATATTTTACCTAGAGCCTTCTTTTCAAATGGTCAAGATAATCAGGATTCTTAAGTTGGTTTACTCTTTTTTACTAATAGAGACTTCGTTTGTACGTATTATTATGAAAGAACACGTCCATGAATTTTCTTATGACATGTTTGTACGTCTAAGGTGAAAAATGAAAAGCATACAACTAAAATCAATAAGATTTTGATCCCACGCTTAAAGATTTTAATGTTAATTTAACTTTTGTGGGGGCTAACTGTCAGATCGGTGACAACAAATATCTCGAGCTTGCCCGTGCCTCGAAACGGAAGGCACGTTATGTCGCTGCTTTGTTAGTAAATGTAATTTGTTAATATTATTAAACAAATTAAATGTATTTGCAATATATCGTTTAACTTATTTAAGAATATTGTGTAGTGAAACGCACTATCCATTAAATTTTGTTTTTTTTTTAATGACTTTGTATTTGTGTGTACAAATGGGATTTAACGTTTCTATCTATCTATTGTTGCTATTGACTGAATCTGTAGGTGTTCGCACTCGACAATGCACACTGGGCCCACTTAACCACCACACGGGCCGATAGTCTCTTTGGTGCTTTCATTGACAGAGTAGGCCTGTGCCTCAATAGTAAGGATCCTATTGGGCTGTTAATGATGTTCAGGAATTTATCATTTGAAAGTTCAAGTGTATTTAATGGGTAATTTTTCATGTAGGCAACTCTTTGTTTTTGCATAGTAGGAAAAAAAAGGTTTTATTTAATGAGTACTAATTATAGGTCTTAAGGAATAGTACCATAAGCAATTTTGTAGTATGCAATTGGTGAGTCATCCTTTTTAAGAATGAAAAACCTTTGTTGATTTACCTATACGAAAATGACGCGTTGGCGTTTTTTTCGGTCACGGTTAATCTACACAGGAGATTAACTTTGCATAAGGCACATTAAGGATGAGGGATATGGGAACATTAGGTATATGGGAATTGTTTATGCTTTGTTTCATTTTTAACGCATTTTATGACCTTTTTCATCCTTCTTTCGGTATGTGTGATTTGTTTTTACTCTTTTCAATTTTTCATTTTGTAAATAATATTATTTACAAATTTAGTCATATAATTATAGTTGAATAAGCATTTTAAAAACGTTTAAGGAGCTACCTATACAAAATCAATCATTTTGGTCGAAAGATGGACTGCTGGCGTAGGTCGCTTACAAAAATCTGGGATTTTTCCATAACCTCTATGTGTTATTAGAAAAAAAAAGTTATAGGTTGTTAATCACAGTACCAGACTTAAGACCTTAAGGTGTGAAGCATTGATGCTTTTCAATCCACCTGGATACCACACGGCAAGATTAGGTAGCATAATATGGATAATTAGGCTCGTTTAATATAAAAATTCCTGGGAATCCCGAAATCAAAAATTTTTCGAGGGCAAAATTAAGTATAGGTACGTGTCTATGTCACTAAACTCCCCTTAAGTGGATTTTAAAGTTTTTTTTTTGTGTGATTGAGTACTCCCCTGGATGATTTTGAGTCTCAATTTGACCCCGGTAGGGGCCACTTAAATCGGGCTGGACCACGTCTGTTAGGTCTGTTAGTTATATTATTAATATTATTATATTATTAATATTTTTAAAATAACACCAATTAGCCTAGTCCAAAGTAAGCATCATAAGGCTTGTGTACACTAGGGTTCGAAAAGACATACATATATGATATATATAAATGAGTAATATTCATAGAAATACATATAAATACCCATGTCTCAGTACAAGTGCTCGTATTTATCGCATAAACATCTGCCACTTCCGGGGCTCGAACCTAGAACCGTCAGCGCTAAAGGCAGGATCGCTACCGTTGCACCAAACGGTCGCCGTATAGTTAAGTTCTTTATCGAATGAAGGTGAAATATCACATCTATAAATCAGTGGACATAAAATGGCATCAGATATTTTTAGTTTTCATATATAGTTGTACAGTCTATGTCCGTCTGGAATAAAATACTTGAAAAGATGAAAGATTTTTTTAATTGATTCTTCTAAATGAATGTTACACTACAAAATAGACATTTGTTATGTTATACCCCTATTGTTATGTTATACCCCTATTATGTTAATATCATATCTTTTGTATTCCAAACTTATTTGTTCCTATGTTATTCTTTTGTTTATCAAACTCAATTATCTTAAAACCATGTTATCTATCGTTCTCATGTCCTTAAGTTAAGTTATCTATTATTTACTCACTAATTACTTCATTTGCATTGTATCGAGTCATCTAAACTTTCCAGAGTCCTTTGAACGTTTGTATAGTAATTAAGTAATAGTTTTGTTTAGCTTTCTCAGGACTCAAACATTATATAGATTGAATTTTATTAGTATTAGTTAGTTATAATCTGAACCACATCGATGTAAGACATATTTCTTGTAGTTTTTAATAAATATTTTATTTTTATATTAAGTAAGTTACTTGCCATATAACAAATTTGGCGCAGTCGGTAGGATCGCGACGCGAGTGCCGTAAGACAAAGTCACAACGCGTAAATTCGAACGGAAGACAAAAATCGCCGAAGTTTGAAAACGTGGTAGCTGAAGGCTTTTAAAAAGACTTTGCCGAACCTACGAAGTGTAGTAATGAAGCTCAGTGCGATCTACATATACTTATTGTGGTAAGTGGCTCTACTTATTGCTCTGTTTCCAAAATTTCCAAATCATATCCTTTCTATCTCCCATATTCAATCATTTTATTTACATACAAAATATCTATAATTTATCATTCTAAATCTCCAAAATTCGATTTAAAATGGCTTCTCCCAGCGTAGATACCAAAATAATTATCAGCCAGGAAGTTCAAATACCAACCCTCTTGCAATTAATCCCTGATTTCAACACAAACGATGCGTCTCAGGTATATAGATACATTCGTTCATGTGAATCGGCTTTTGGTCTTGCAAATATTGCCCAACAGGAAATATTATTAGTCTATGCCCTAAACAAAATAACAGGGCCCTCGTCGTCAGACGTGCATAGTAAGCAATATAAGAATTGGACAGAATTGAAAAATTATCTTATACAAAAGTTTTCACAAACAAAAACACTCGCACATTTAAATCTAGAACTCCAAGCAATGTTCCAAAAACCCAACGAGTCAGTAACTGAATATTTTCATAGGGTAGACCTTTGTCGAAATAAAATCGTAGAAAAATTTTCAAACGAGATTAAAGATAACTCATTGCCCGGTCGTAGAATCACAGCGGAAGAGACCGCGTTAAACATTTTTATTAATGGTTTGAATTCAGATATAGGCACTATGTTAAGAACTAAAGAGTTCAGTAATCTCTCTGACGCTGGAAATTTCGCGATGCAGGAAGATAAGATCCGGAAAATGAATAGTGCTAGGCAATCCCTATACGCCCATGACATTACAAGGCGCGCACAAAAACCAGCTATTAGGCCATCATTCGTCTCAAGATCAAACCATGTTCCATCTATACAATAGCAAAAAATATGTAATTATTGTAAAAACATTGGTCATATAATAACAGAATGTCTGAAAAGGATTTATAATAATAATTTACGGAATAATCAATTCGCTCAACCAAATCAACACACATCGCAAACTCCTTCAACACAAGCACGTCCGCCAATACAACGCGCTTTGCTTCCTCCTCCAGCACGTGTGAATAATTTAAACTCCTACGCGACCGAAGAAATGAGCAACCCTTCGGAAATCGCTACAGCCTCTTGCTCAATGACACAGACTCCTACGTCAGCTCCGAACCTAGAATACGAATGTTAGAAAGCACTACCATACCAATTCAGAAACCTAGACGTAGTTTACCAAATCCAGTCCATCGGGGACAAAACACTGATTCTTACAATATCGAAGATGTATCACCAGTCTATCGGCGACAATACAAAGATGCATCAACACAAACTTCTGTATCTCTAATTCAGTCGAAATCGCTTACTCACGAACAGGGTAACCAGTCCCAAAATCTCAGTAACGATGTAATTACAGTATCGAACCCTTCAAATATTACTAATTCTTCTATTTCTAGCCAAATTATTAATTCCACCACCCCTACTAATTCCTCCAAATATACCAAATCAAACGCTGTTTCAAAAACCGATTTTTTACCAAATCCAATTACTAAATCTTCTAAATCAAATGTTACTCGACCCACTACACCTGAAAATCAAAATCCAATATCAAAAAAATCAAGCTCCAAATCTAAGTCCAAACGCAATAAGCACTCTAAACAAAACTCTAAATTCGAACAACATATTTCCAAATCATACAAAATCAAATCTCTCAGTATACCTACTGAAAACTTATTGCACTGTAAATTTCATGTCGATGGCCAACCTCTCGTCCTGCTGATCGACACAGGCGCTGCTATATCCGTTATACGTAAAGATAAAATAGGTAACAATCCTATCAACAACAACGACGTCGTATCCATTATAGGTATCTCAAACACAGACTCTACTATTTCAACTTTTGGCACCTCTAACATATCACTCGACCAATATCCCAAGCATAAATTCCACGTAGCTGATCTGAACATAGCATCAGACGGTATCCTCGGAAACGATTTCATGACCAAATTCAACGTCAATCTTTACATTCAGTCAAAAACCATGCGTATCCGTGACCGATCATACAAACTCTTTTTCTTCAACGAAAAACAGGAAAATACCACTGGAAAACAATTCTTATCAAAACGTTCAGAAACCGTTATCAACTGCTATTGTAATGAGATATCTAATGGTATAGCCATTATTGATAAACAACTAATTAGTGACCATCTTACTATCCCTAATGCCTTAGTAAACATTAAAGATAACAACTTCTTAATTACTTGTGTAAACTCTAGCGATGAAGATAAATATATTTCAATTCCTTCTATTTCTAATGCCAAACCATACGTCGAAGTATCCGATAGTTATCAAATAAACTCAATAAATGAGGACAAAACACCAAATCGAAATCAAAATTCTTTTGATAAACTAAACAAATTAATCAGACGCGATCACTTAAACCTAGAAGAATACGAATCTCTGGAAAAAATCATATCAAATTACTCAGACATATTTTACACAGAAGGCGACCAACTTACATTCACAAATCACACAAAACATTCTATCCCTACTACATCTGAAAAACCCATCAACACTAAAACATACAGATTTCCTTACGTACACCAACAAGAGGTAAAAAATCAGGTAGATAAAATGTTAAACGAAAATATCATTCGCCCAAGCACATCACCATGGAGCAGCCCCATCTGGGTAGTTCCCAAAAAGAAAGATGCTTCCGGTAAACAAAAATGGAGAGTCGTCATAGATTATCGGAAATTGAATGACATAACAGTAGGTGACAGTTATCCCTTACCCAATATTACAGACATACTCGACAAACTAGGACATTCGGTCTATTTTACTACTCTCGATCTTGCATCCGGTTTTCATCAGATAGAATTAGACTCCAAGGACATACCCAAAACTGCATTTAACACGCCTTATGGGCATTACGAATTTTTACGTATGCCATTCGGCTTAAAAAACGCACCCGCTACCTTCCAACGTGCAATGGATAGTGTACTGTACGGTCTACAAGGAGAACGATGCTTTGTGTACTTGGATGACATCGTAGTATTTGCCTCTAGCCTTCAAGAACATGAACAAAAACTGACTGAGGTCTTCGATCGACTTAGACAGCACGGACTGAAAGTTCAACCTGACAAATGTGAGTTTCTCAGGAAAGAAGTAGCCTGCTTAGGTCACATTATATCAAGCGATGGAGTGAAGCCTAACCCTGATAAAGTTCAAGCCGTAAAAGATTTTCCAGTTCCCAAGTCATGTAAAGATATTAAATCGTTTCTAGGCCTCGCTGGCTACTATCGACGTTTCATAGCAAATTTCAGCCAAATCACAAAACCTCTAACAAGCCTTCTGAAAAAAGACGTCCCTTTCATCTGGGGCGAATCCCAACAACATGCCTTTGATACCTGTAAGTATATTTTAACCACAACTCCTATTTTACAATATCCCGATTTCAGCAAAGAATTCATCCTAACTACCGACGCCTCTATTCATGCCATTGGTGCTATTCTCTCCCAAGGTGAAGTCGGTAAAGACTTACCTATTGCATATGCCTCGCGGACTCTTAACAAAGCTGAATCCAACTACTCAACGATAGAACGAGAACTTTTAGCTATTGTATGGGCTGTAAAACATTTCCGTCCCTATCTCTTCGGTAGAAAGTTCAAAATCGTAACCGACCATAAGCCGTTAGCTTGGTTGTTCTCCAATAAAGATCCAGGTAGTCGTCTTGTTCGATGGCGATTAAAACTAGAAGAATTCGATTCCGAGATAATTTACAAAGCCGGTAAAATGAACACAAATGCTGACGCTTTGTCACGTCCTCCAATCATGAATTCTAACATTATTGATTTAACATCAAATAACCAAAGTCCATCTAATTTCTCTGATTGTTTGCAAATCAATTATGAACATTTCTCTTCTCAAGATAGACCCATCGATTCTCCCAGATTAAAAACGTCACCTGATAACCTCTTGGATTCAAGACATAAAAGTATATTTATCCCTGTATCTTGCCAACTCGTAGAACAAAATAAAATTTTCAATGAGGCTATGGAGTCATGTTCCCAAATAGGTCCCTATTTAGAAAAGACAAAATCCCTCTACGATATTGATATTATAGTATCAGATAGAAATCAAAAACTTTTCCTCAGCCCTACGAGGCCATCTCACTTTGATCCATGGGATTCTGAAAGTTATTTCAAGTCCCTATTTTCTTGCCTTCAACAAAACGACATTGATACTCTATACGTCCCTGATTTAAAAAATGATCCCACTTGTAAATTAAACGGCAACGAACAATTACGTATCACTGCATACCTGGCCGAAATATATAATTGTGATATAATAATTTGTCAGAATAATATCAAATACCCTCAGCCTCAGGAAATCCCTCTAATATTAAAAACTTTCCATGACGAGCCTCTTTCAGGACACCGCGGCATTATAGAAACCACCAGAAAAATTCGTGACGAATATTACTGGAAAGGTATGACAAATGATATTAAAAACTATATTGAATCTTGTATCATATGTCAAAGAAATAAGATTCAAAGAAAAAACTTCCAAGCACCTATGGTGATCACCTCGCAGTCCACTGAACCTTTCGAACGAGTATCAATTGACCTCGTCTCTTATTCCGAAATTAGCGACAGTAATAACAGATATGTATTAACCCTTCAAGACGATCTCAATCGATTTGTCCAAGCCTACCCTATTCCCGATAAAGAAGCCGTGACAGTAGCAAAATATTTACTACATTTCTGCCAACACTATGGCGTTCCGAAGAGATTTCATTCAGACCAAGGAACCGAATTTACCAATAGTATTCTGAAACAATTAACTAAATTTTTAGGATCCAGTCATACTCTTAATACTGCATATCACCCACAAACGAACGGCGCTCTCGAAAGATTTCATGCCACTCTCAGAGATCATATCCGAATGTACCATAGCCGTCGTCTCAAAAACTGGGATAAAATCATTCCTTTTGCCGTCATGTGTCATAATACTTCAGTAAATAAATCCACCAATTATACTCCCCATGAATTACTTTTCGGTTATAAACCACGTCCATTTTATTCAATGAAACCTATTCCCGACTATTCCGCATCTGACTATCTAAAGGACTTAAACGAACGTTTAAGAGTAGCTAGAGATACTGCCTTAGAAAACCTCGAGACAATGAAGGAAAAGGCTAAAGACCGATACGATAGTCAAATTAAAAACACAGCCCACTATCAAGTAGGTAGCAAAGTGATGCTACGAGTCCCTAACCCTAATAATTTAGATCCCAAATGGGAAGGACCTTTCGAAATTATCCGTGTAGGTTTTAACAATAATTACACTATTCGAAAACATAATAGACATCAACTCGTGCACGCTAATCGACTCCGACCTTACAATGCCAACGATATAATGTAGGATAATTAAACTACGCTGTGTAGTGTCGGCTTTAGAATAGCACTAACGCTGTTTCTAAGCGTGTCGTAGAAGGCGACTAAGGATTTGTAGGTTAATCTTAAATATTAAGGTTTAGATACATAAGAATTACAAATATCACATATACCTTTAGCACATAATCCAAAATTCTTTTATATTTTAAGTCAATTTATTATATTTTAACTTCCTACATTTTACAGGGTCAGCTCTACAACGGCTCAATCTCCTAATCCTAATATTTTTTACAATTTTTTACAAAATCCTTATGTAAGTTTTATTATTTGTTCAATTCTAAAATTAATACTTTACATAATAATATACAAACTCTATATCTATATGAGAGACTATGTTAAGACAAAATATACATCCAATCGTAACGTAACTCAAACTTTATCACTTTCAGGGCAACCTCGGGAAACATTGCCGATTTAATAGAATCACTACCCTCTCATGCCGGACTATTCTATAAAGAAGAAGGCTCTGATGAATCATGGAAACTTATAATTTACCGCGACCTTAAACCACTATTTATCGCTCATGAATCCCTATTACGTTTATCAAATAGATTTGATATATTTTATACAAAATATCCCACATTTCCTAATGTTCTTTCTACTAAATCCTATTTAAAAGTTAATCTTGATAAAATCGATAACAGACTCTCTGAATTAAATATACATCTTGGTAAAAACTCTAGACAGAAAAGGGAACTGTTAGACGGACTAAGTTCTTTACTAAAATATCTCATTGGTACTCCTGACGCCAAAGACGCACAACATTACAATGAATGTATCGATATGCTCGAGAAGCGCGAACTCGATTTAACTTCTTTTATGCAAAATCAAATTCAAATAACCTCCAGTACATTAAAAAAATTCAATGAAACAATTTTTAAAATCTCCTACGATGAACAAATCATTAATGATAATATTGAAAAATTGAACGCATATCTTAATAATAGTTCCAACGCTATTTTCGATATTAAAGTAACAGAAGATGTGTCTACTATTTCAATTCAAATTCTAGAATTAGTCACTAACCTTGAAAACGATATAAATGACTGCTTAGCAAGCATTCTTTTCGCTAAATCTAATATTGTTCACCCTTCCATAATATCATTAAGTAAATTACATGATAATCTTCTTTTTTCTAATCATGCTAGGTCTAACAAACAATTAGTGTGTCCCGTAAGTATAGAAAATATTAATAAGATTTTAGATTCATCCCAATTATCTGCATATGTTTATTCTAATAGGCTAGTATATATATTAGATATTCCTTTGGTCAAACCCGAATCCTTTAAACTTTACCATATATATTCCATTCCTATCCAACATCCCAACTCTATATTCTATACAACCATCCTACCAGAGCATAAGTACCTAGCCACGAACCCAAGCGGCGAGCGCTACGTATCTACAAGCACACTGAGTAACTGCAAGCCATACGCTGAAAGAAGAAGCGTCTGTCGTAACACTGTCATCTACAACGCTGACACACGACCAATCTGCGAGCTGCAAATCCTGTTCAGTGTCTCCAATAAAATTCCAAAAACTTGTACAACTTCAACATTTAATGCCCAGATAAATACTTTCCAACCTCTAGAAGATAACAGATGGCTGTATATTCTTAGCAACGCAACGCAATGCATACTCCAATGCAACAATCAAGTTACTCATCACAACATCCAAGGGTCAGGAATCATCACCCTTAAGGAAAACTGCAAACTCTACACTGGTTACAGTACTCTCTCTGCATATAAAGAAAAAGTAGAAAATGTAACCTTCCCAATTATAATTCCTGACATCAGAACTGACGATTGCTTCGAAGAAAACAAGAATCTCCATGTTCCAGATTTACTACCTATCACCATTAACGAAACTCCTTTGGACTCGCTTCACAACCTGAAACATCAACTGGACAAACATAATGAAGAAATCCAGAAAATCAAGAATAAACCATTTATTCATCGACATCAGACTACATTTTCATGGTTCTATTTCATAACCGGAACCTTGATGTTAACGTTTATAATGTACAAACTCTTCCGGAAATGTCACCGAGTCACAGATCGTTTTGACAATCATCGACGCGACAACGAAAGAAGTTCATGTATTCAAATCTTCAACAACTGCTTCAGCCCATCTTCACGCAGACAACAACAGAACACTCAGGTCTCCAACGCAATCCCGATTTCAACATTAAACCATACTACAACATCATGCATTTCTGATGACGAGAGCGATGAACGTCCAACCACACCACAAAGATCAGGCGCTAACGCCCAATCTTTATTCTAAGGGGGGAGGTGTTATGTTATACCCCTATTGTTATGTTATACCCCTATTATGTTAATATCATATCTTTTGTATTCCAAACTTATTTGTTCCTATGTTATTCTTTTGTTTATCAAACTCAATTATCTTAAAACCATGTTATCTATCGTTCTCATGTCCTTAAGTTAAGTTATCTATTATTTACTCACTAATTACTTCATTTGCATTGTATCGAGTCATCTAAACTTTCCAGAGTCCTTTGAACGTTTGTATAGTAATTAAGTAATAGTTTTGTTTAGCTTTCTCAGGACTCAAACATTATATAGATTGAATTTTATTAGTATTAGTTAGTTATAATCTGAACCACATCGATGTAAGACATATTTCTTGTAGTTTTTAATAAATATTTTATTTTTATATTAAGTAAGTTACTTGCCATATAACACATTGTTTTAGGGGCTGATATGTTTAATATTTATTATATGTTATGGATGTTATAAATATACGTTACAACAAGGTTAAAGCAAAGGTTTTTTACGCAACAAAGTTAATAAACAGCTCATTCCGAACGAAGTCGTTGCCATAACTAGTCTAAGCTCTTTATATTGTAAGTTAAATGGATCCCAGCTTATCAAGTAAGTTTTACTGTACTTTTATGCTAAGTGACCGCGATTTCGTTCCCGTCTATACCACAAACGAAACTTTTGGGATCATAAGTAAATAGGAAAATTTGCATTATTCGCTTTACTGGATTCTTTGAGTATAATCGCTTTTTTACAAGTAAAAACTGTATAAACTTTGGTTTAGGTTTTTATCATAAATAGAAGAGTTCTTTCTTAAGATTATGGATTTACTATTTTATAATCCCATAATCATAAATGAGAACTCTTCTCAACTCAAGCATCGGTTTGATTAGATTATTAGATCATTTTTTTTAAATAAATCTTATATACATAAAAATTTCAAAAAATCTAATAACATATGTACTTATTTACTTATTATGAAGTTGCAAATAAATTATTTTCTTATTTATTCGTTACAATAGCATATCATATTGACGTGACAACGTCTTAAATTAGGTTGCGGCTGGGAGTCACTTATGAAAAAGTGTAACGCTCGGTAACGTTACGATGAGTCACCGAACGAGAGAGAGGCCCGCCGAATGCCTTGCGTCTCTCTCCCACTCAATTTACTCTTAATCCTATAACAAAGGGTAATCGTAGTGTCTGCTTTTAAACGCACAACACAATGTAGGCATTGCTTTTAAGTATAGTTTTTTAACAAAATACAGATGGCGCTATTTGTCTTAAAATTTTAAACTGTTGGGTTTTCTTACACACCAAAGTATCGGACTTGCAACGATGATGCAATAGTAAATGATTGAAATCCAACGACATATTTTTGATAAAATTGATCAATATTGAAAATTAAATATATTTACTAAAAAATTATATTACGAAAAGTATATTTACTTTTCTTTTTGACGTGACAACGTCGTATAAATTGGTTTGCCGGGTGACACTTCAAGAAACTGCGTTACGCTCCGCTCACGTTATGCGCTTACAATGAGAGCGAGTGAGAGGCACGCGTCCCTTCCACTCGGGCATGGTTAACCCGCCTAAGAGCGAGAGAGACAGACATAAAAAGTGGAAGGGACGCGTGCCTATAAATTAATGTTTTAAATATAATTCTTTGTATAAATAAATGTTTTAAATTGTTACTATTATTTCATCCTTCTTCCTACTATACGAATGAATATTCACATTAAAATTATTTTACCACTCAAAGTCGTTGTCACGTAAAACTTTCGCCCGTATACCGACTTTACAGGCAACCAACCAGTTTTTTATTTTATAATAAGATGACAAGTTTGGCATCATATTTCTGTCAATTATTGAGATGTTTACAGGAACAAATTTGTTTGTCACATTGAATTGTAATTTTTATTTATACAGTGGGCATCATGAAATAAACAGATAAAATATAATTCTTGCTGAGTTTTTTCACACATCACTAAAATGTTATGATTTACAATGCATATGTAATATGTGACCGTAACAATATAGCCGCTTGGTGCGAAGGTAGCGATCCTGCTTTGGTCCTGGGTTCGAGTCCCGGAAGGGGCAGATGTTTGTGTGATGCATATGAGCATTTGTACCTGAGTCATGGGTAATTATATTTATTTCTATGAATATTATTTATTTATGTATCGTACATGTATGTTTATCAGTTACCCTAGTACCCATAACACAAGCCTTACAGTGCTTTCTTTGGGCTAGGCTAATTGGTGTGAATGTTAGAAATATTATTATTATTAAATATTATTATGATAGTTTCTACGTCGAAAGAAATTTGTTTTTACATTGAGTTGATATTTTTTATTTTTGCAGTGGCATAATAAAAAAAAGAATAAAAATATAATTCTTGCTGAGCTTCCTGATGCGTATCTATGATGATTGATGAAATGATGAAATGATTTTTGTTATAATTTACAATGCAGATGACTTCATAGTTTCTACGTCGGTAACTGTTAGAATAGTGAAATGGAACGCAACGCATTTTAGTTTCCTGATTCGCCACATGTGGCGCCTCTCTCTCTCCTCGTGTAAACTGTGTGCATTGTGGTCGCTTACAACTTAATTAAATATAAGATATTTTAACCGAGAAAACTGTTTCTACTTTACAACTATAATATTCCTACAGTAACTCTTGATGATGTTTTAAGTTGGGTGGCATTTCTGTTTAAGCGGCAGCTTGTAAATTAATTGGAATACAAGTAAGTATGAAATTGGTAATAACGTGTTCTGTTAATGGAAAGTAATATAAACGTGTTTATACCGGAAAACGAGAAAAGCATTAGACTGAGTGAAGTTTTGCATGTTTTGCAAGCATTTTTTAATAAAATTTGATCGTCCGAACAAGCTTTAATGACCCCTAGAAATATTGTGACAGCGTGATCTAACTCAGACAAGAACTTATTCAAAGTACTATCGGCCTATGACTATCATAAACAAATGAACGTCCCACATCAGCATCACACTATTGAAACTATGCTAGATCAAGAAAGCTATGACTTAGTATTATTACTGTCCGTATATTACAAACTACGCGAAGAAACTACTCTTTTAATTACAGTAATGTCATCTATCCCACGAGCTGTCCCTAAGGATACTACAAAAATTAAACACGTTGGAACCTTTGGGCAGTGAATATTTTCAAATTTATAACCTCTTAATTTTAAAAGACACTCCTCAATGAGAGTGGAAATGGATCGAGAAAACGTGAAGCTCATCAAAGGCGGTTACTAATTGACGGATCGTGGTAGGAGCGCGACATTACAAACAGAGTGTGTACGTCACTCATTAATTGTGTTTTCAAATGTAAACAATTTGTTTGCGTGTTTTCGCAAAAACGTATAGCAAGCTTTTGTCACAAGGGCTAATTTGGCCTTTATAAATATATTACTTCATTATTGTGTAAATTGGTCCGCTTGGTGTTATTCATATGCGTCCAATAATAATAACTCTTACCAATTTCTTAGCTCCAAATTAACTGTACTGTGGATACTAAATAACGGATAAAATTTATAAATAATTATATGACAACCATGACTCTGGAATAAATACTTATTACAAATCGCACAAACATATACCCCTAACAGGTTCTAATATATAACCAGTAGACAGGATTACTACAGTTGTACTGACAGGTCGTCAGAAAGAGTTACAAAAATCATCCAACAAATATATTTTTAAAACTGCTGCCATTGTTATGCAATGTTGTTGTTTTTATTAAAATATATGTTTGTTTATTGGTAAAATTAATCACTTTAAACCAAAACGGTCAAAACAGTGTTTCAATCTCTAATAAAAAGTAATAACTCTTATAGTATTATAACAGTAATAGTTTACTTTCGTAATTTGTGAGTAACAAAACCCTGAGTACATGATACTAAAATTATCACAATAATATTGAAAATAACTTATGACCCGAGTGGATTTTTTTTGTATTTTTCTGTTATAATTATTTGTCATTTTAATATTAGTTCTGTTTGTATGATTTTAAGTTTTATATTTAAAATTAATGCCAGAAAGATTAAGGTCTAAATATGCCTGCAGCTTTTCTTCATCTTGATAGTAAGAGAGTCATCAATTAACGAACCTCAATAGTGCGAATAATCCGTACCATATATCCGTACATAAGAATAATCTTATGTACAGAAATATTTTTTTTTCATATTACAAAATATCTCATATTTTAATATAG
Organism: Calamotropha paludella; assembly: GCA_927399485.1. Classification (NCBI taxonomy): domain Eukaryota; kingdom Metazoa; phylum Arthropoda; class Insecta; order Lepidoptera; family Crambidae; genus Calamotropha; species Calamotropha paludella. The sequence goes on from OV656812.1 coordinate 19,589,240, forward strand.
AATTCAATACTTACCTTTGGACTCAGTTTTGGGAGTCGTGTGTACAGGATGGCTAATGTAATTAAGGTTCATTTTAATGAGAGGATGCATTAGTGTAAAAATAGAATGTCGAAACATATATATAGGCAGTAAGATTAGTAAATTTTTATATATTTTATGCATTTTCAATGCGATCTTATAAGATAAATTATTATAATAGAAAAATATCCATTAGGTCATTAATTTCACTTTTTCATGGACAACACTCTTTGATTGTCGAAATATGTAGAGTTTACTTTATATATTAAAAGAATGCGCTTTTAATGAAGGGTAAAATATACTGTGTGTGCATATTAGTGTTAACCTTTTGTATTTTGAAGAACTTCGTATAAACTTTAATTTTTTGCTTACTGCAAGCTAACGTACATATTAATTGTGCTTCGAAGCCAGACAGCGAGATGCATAGTTTTGCTTAATTAAATGAGGAATGGAAGTAAAATGTATTGTGTAATTTTTTAGAACTACTTGTTTACATTAACAAAATATTTAATTTGATGAAATGAGGTTTTAGTAACGAAGGTAACTTACACGTTTTAATTTAAATTATAAACCATTGTCTATGTAACCTTTGTATATATCGCTAGAGGATTTTCAAATGAGCACAGGATGCGTGGGATATTCCGTTTGTATCGCTTGTTTCAGGTATTCCGCATCAAACATAAATTCATCCACAAAAATCGAAACTGGCAATATTGTGTCACATAGATCTATAAGGGTTTTCGTTCATCTGGGTATGGATACATGGGCCTCAAAGCTTAACCTTTTTGTCTGATATACTAATAAAGTAAGATACGTAAAATACAATATGACAGCTTATTTAAAAATTGGATCTTAAATTAAACTTATTGGATGGATGGATCAGCTTCAATGACGCAATGTCTGTTACGCCATAACTTCCCGAGTTAAAAACCGATTTCAATATTTTTTGTGTGGAATCGAATCAACACAAAAATAAAAAGTAATAACCAAAAACATTGGCTCTATGGGATTTCCCATTGAAACAAAAAGCACGCGCATTTGAAAGTTTTTATTTTTATGGAATTTTAAAATTTACTAAACATTATTTATGAATTTTATATTTTTTTTTATTGCTCTCCGCTCCAATATATGGTGTTGAAGTTTTTTGCTTTGCGACTGCATCGCATAGTCTTACTAATACAGTTACTTGTCATTGTCAATATGAAGTTCGAAACAGCATCAGTTTCAACCAACGTCTTATAAGGCTTCGTTTTATAAAAAGGTGGAGCGTGTTTTACTGAGTGTTATATGTGAGGCGCCTGATCGAAAAATACCTTTCCAACTTTGAAACAAATATAATTTTTGATGCTGTTACCTTTAAAATAAAATAAATAAATAAATAGTTTATTTCTAGAAAAGATCTAGTTTTAAGGTGTGCTATAGTGTATTTTTTTAAACTGAACTTATTGATCATATCAGACCACTACTCGGTTCAAAGTAAAAAACTGTTTTTTTATCGTGATCGTGATTTGAAGACCCCTAACTTGTATCTGTCAGAAAACACAGATTTAGGCAAAAAGATCCATTCCTTAGCGGTAACTTGGAACTAAAACCTACCATATAATGGTGTACCTCTTTGTAAGTCTAGTTGTCCGATGAAAAAATGGGGAGGGCGGAACAAGGCTGTGTAATTCTGCTGCACACTCACCGAATTGTATTTAGATTACTTTAAATTGACACATGTCACATGAAATTATTAAAATTCTTTAAATGTATGAATAGCAATAATATTATATGTAGAACATTCACACCAATAAGCTTAGCCAAAGTAAGCACTTTAAAGCTTGTGTTATGGAGACTAGGCTAACGAATAAATATAAATATATTAAACTATAAGAAATATTTATAGAAATAAATATTAATACCCATATTTCAGGTGCAAAAGCTCATATTCATTATAAACATCTATCCCTTCTCAGATTTGAACCCTGGATGGTTTGTCTTTGAAGGTAGCTTCACTCAAGTTAAGACGATCGAAGAATGATATATTAATATAGTAATATCAGTAAATAAAAAAAATATCTCGCTTTTATTTTGGAGCCGACTATTAAAGTACTAATCGGGGTATCAGACGATTTTGTCTTAATTTAAACCGTTGATTTTGTCGGAGTTTTAACTCAACACGTTTCTAGAAAAATGAAAATGAAAATAACTTTACTCAAATGCACTTAAAAATAAGTTGTTTTGAATCGTCCAACATTTTTACCTACCACCCATTCAGGATGTCTTTTAACTGACAAGAAGAATGGGCGCAAGAAACTCGTCAGCTTTAACAGAAGTAACGACATTTACAATATAATACGTTGTCACCCTACATAATCCACAAAAAAAACAAAATTATTTTGTTATGACAATACTAATAGTGTTATGATATCATTATTTCGCGGATTACAACAAAGCCAACAAGTATCTGTTTTAAGTAAGTATCCCTGTTCATTGCAATAACATACAGGGAATAAACGGCAAGTTTAAGAAAGCAACAAGATGTATGTAGCGACTCGAATTCGGTAAAAGATCGCTCTACAAAGGATTTACTATGTCATAATGTTTCGTATTATATAATATTTTATTTACCAAACCAATTTTGCAATGTTTGTTATATATTTATAAATTAAGCTGTTTAATCAATTTAATTCAGAGTAAATAACGACTCAACGCAGAGCAAACAACTCCATGCCCAACCAATTATCCTTTTATAGGGTCCTAAAAAGGTCCTATTGAATTAACAACAGTAACGTCATCAATACTCTGTTCGTTATTGGACACCAAATCAGTTTATTTAGGACCAGCGTGCTATCTTTTATGTCCACAGAACGGTTTTGCTTGTTACCTCCAGATTTATTTTAGTATATTAAATTTAAATGAAAGTAGCTCAGCTTGTTGATAGAGGGTCCACATTCTTGTTTATGCCGTTGTCCTTGCCCTGCTCTGACAGCTTCAGATGGACAAATAATTAACAAGTTGGATAGATGACTAACGGACTAACAAAATGACGGTTTAATTGATCGACGGACTGTTGCTTCTTCAAACCATATACAGTGTGTCTGGTCATGGATTAGCGATATTCTAAAGTATTTTAGAACAACTATTCTAATACACAAATACACTATATAGTTAAGTCCGAACTACTTATCAGCTATGTGGCAGGTGTTAGAATTAGGAATAATTCGGAGTGTATTAATTATGTTACTTAATATTTAAATGATTATTTATCGATTTACTTAATTGATTTATTGATTGATTTAATTATGTACACTTTTTAGTACAATATTTTTATCATTGTATTTGATCTAACGTGTTACCTGTCATAGCATAGACAACACGATCGGTCCACGTCACCTCCCCGCCAGGCGGTGGAGTGACGCGGTGCCTTTATAATGCCTCGCACTGAGTCAGACGGCCTCTTTCTTTGCTTGACGCTCGGAGCCGGCGGACGGCCGGCAGTCCTTATCGGATTATATTCAGCACAAATCGTTGTGCCAAAGATAAGTATATATTGGTAAAGTGTGAATATTAATTGTTGAATCATCATACAATATAAATTTAGAGCATTTGAATATTTAGTTTTCCATTTTGATGGCAAATACATGACCTAGACGAATAAACTGATTTTGGCCACTTAATATAAATATTTTATTATCTACCCTCTTTTTGATATTTCATTTGATCAAAAGAAATTATAATATTTCCTCTTTTCCGTTTGATGACACAGGCATATTGTTTTTTTTCTTGAAATATTCTCTACTTCCAAGTAGAGATACAAAAATATCTCCCAAAGTGTAGGCGTTAATGGTATAAAAATAGGCTTATTTTTATACCATTCAAAAAATGGTAATAAAACCAATGCAAAATTCTAGTCTATCATATAAAAATTTAAAAAACAGGGAGTTGTTACATTAATAATTTGAAAATATAATTGAATTTCATGTAAAATATTAATAAAAAAATATGAAAAAATACTAATAATTGTAAATTACTGCAAAAGTAACCCCAATAACTCATTTATTTTTCCCACTAGATTGATAGTGTTTGATCTAAGCTACAATACAACATTTAATTTACAGCTGTATGTCTACAACTTTAAAAGTTATTGTTGTTTCGACATAGCCTATGTGCAAGCAGAAAAGGCCCTTGTAAAGTAACATCTGGCGCTCACTGCATTCCATGCGAGAGCAGGCCAGAAATATTGCTCGCTACTACCGTGAGTAAGCGAGATGGAAGATACAGATCCTTTACCTAAATATGATTAGTTAGTTTAGTTGTCCCTCGCCTTGCGTTGTGATCGCTACTTTCACATACTCTCCGTGCTGTGTACTGTTAATTTTTAACACTGTGATACAAATATGGCAAATCGGCAGTATTCATCGCAACATATTGCGGACATACATTTCGTATACGGTTATTGCAATGGAAGTGCCAATCTTGCTGTACAAGAATATCGACGAAGATACCCTAACATTTGTTTTCCCTTTTATTTTCGACGGGTCCAAGACATAATCGAAGTAGATTATGCAGCTAGATCTGTATTCTGTACGTGGCTTAATCGAAGTGCAAGACACAACTGTCGTTTTCTGCAGAATTGTGGACTGATGAGGCTAAATTCACGAGAGCTGGCATTACAAATCACCGACATGATCATCTCTGGTGCTCCGAGAACCCAAACGCGGTGCGCCAAAGTTCACTTCAACATGAATTTTCAGTTAATGTGTGGGCAGGCTTAATCAACGATCGTTTGATAGGGCCCTTGAAATTGCCTCCAACATTAAATGGGGCTAGATTACTGGAGTTCCTGCAAACACAATTTGCAGATAGTCTCATGGAGCTACCTCTGTCATACCGGCAACATATGTTGGTCCAGCTTGATGGTGCACCCGCCCACTATTCTCAAGCAGTGAGAGAATATTTAAATACCCATCATTCCCCACGGATCGGTCGCGCGGGGTGGTAGCTTGGCCACCTCGCTCACCCGATTTGACCACTTTAGATTATTTTTTTGGGGTCACATGAAGCAAAAAGTGTACGCTAATGTTCCCGACAACAGAGAAGAATTCGTCGCAAAAATAATGTCAGTCGGCGAAGAAATAAGAGCCGATTTTGACATGATTAGGCGCTCATCACGCCAGGTGCTACAGAGAGCTTTAGCTTGCCTACAAACTAGCGGTGGCCACTTTGAACAATTATTGGAAGACTTTTATTGATTTTGATTAAACTGTTAGTGTAATGTAAAAGCATTGAATAAATAAAAGTTAATAAGAATGTTGTGTTTTAATAATTTTCGGTTAGGGTTCTAACCAACGCCTTTTGTGCTTGCGCATAGGCTATGTTCAAACAACAATAACTTTTAAAGAAGTAGACATACAGCTAAAAATTAATGTTGTATTGTAGCTTAAATCAAACCCTATCAATCTAGTGGAGAAATAAATGAGTTATCGGGTTTACTTTTGCAGTAATTTACAATAATTAGTTTATTTTCATATTTTTTTTAATATTTTACATGAAATTCAATTATTTTTTCAAATTATGAACGTATCAACTCCCTGTTTCAATTTATATGATAGACTAGAATTATTTTTATACCATTAACGCCTACACTTTGGGAGATATGATTTTTTTTTGTGTCCAAGTAGAGAATATTTCAAGAAAAAAAAAAACAAAATGGCTGCCACATAGCTGATAAGTAGTTTGGACTTAACTATGTAGTGTATTTGTGTATTAGAATAGTTGCTTTAACAGACTTTAGAATATCGCTAGTCCATGACCAGACACACTGTATATAGCATATAACCAGCAGTATAAATTTTATTTGTAAACATGCAGACTGTACCTCTAATGATGCTACATATTCTCGGTTTTCGATTTTTCAATAAGCTCAAGTTATAAAGTTGAACTGTGTAAAACCAATCACAAATACGAACAACTTTTACAGTAGAAGAGTTGAAATAATATTACCTCTAGTACAAAAAGTTACTTCAGTTTTGAACGACTTTAAGAAGATTTATTGTAACAGGGAAAATAATTTAGTTGTACTCCTATATATAATGGAGACTCTTACTCTAATAGTCTTAAACTCTAGTCTATTGTATGAGTTCATTCCAAGCTGTTTTAGTTAATTGTTTTTAAACTTGATTACTTTAAAGAAATATATACTTGTAAAAAAAGTGAAAAAAGTTTAGAAATCTAACTTATAATACTACTAAGCTTGATTACTTTAAAGAAATATATACTTGTAAAAAAAGTGAAAAAAGTTTAGTAATCTAACTTATAATAAATGGATTAAATATTTTTATATAAGTTTTGTAAAAGGTATAGCGGTCAAATCAAATAACATGAACAACTAACGCAACCACGAAGTTTAATAAATAATCGTGGACTTGACTAAACATACTGTGACAGTTATTTCCTTTCTAGTAGTAACGGGCAGTAGCTGTGACCCCTTAAGCTTAATACAAACCGTGACGGACTTTAGAATTAAATTGGAAAATACCGGAAATGAGAAACAAAATCTACATAGAAAGTGTAATATTTAAGGTATAAAATTATATTTCAAGCAAAAAATTACAAACAATTTCTACATATAAAAGCATGTTAACTTTTTAAAAATTGTCAAATTGTCTTTGATTGATATTGAACTCTGTGTTGAAGCTAACTTGCTAAATAACCAAACGTACTCATGACATTTAGCTCACTTATTTCTATATGATACTAGCTAACCAGGTCACGCGTCGCTTTTTTTTTTTTTATTGCTGAAAGTTAGCAAACAAGCAAACTGCCCACCTGATGGTAAGTGGTAACAGTCACCTATAATACATGTGGCTCTTGTGAGATTCGCAGCAAAACTGCAACCCCCACAAGAACCACAGTGTACGTTGCCAACTTGTGACACAAGATGTAAAGTCACTGTACCCAGTAATTTCACTGCCATATCTTACCCTTCAAACCGGAACACAGCAATGCAAGCACTGCTGCTTTGCGGCAGAAATAATATAGCTTGTGGCTCAGTTGTTATAATTAATTAATTAATAAATTAAAATGAAATCTACGCTGTCTTAAGTCAGAACAAATGCAGGAAGAAGTAAAAAAACAAAATCGGTTACGTAGTTTTGGAGTTCATCGCGGTCCAACACTATGACAGGGAATTTATATATATATATATATATATATATATATATATATATATAAATTCTATTCTATATAAAATAAGCTAGGATTATCGGAGTGAATGTGCCAGTCACTATACAATACAAAACATTACAAATATATTGTCCAATTAAAACACATATACAGTGTGTCCCGTCACCAGTGTCGAAGCCTTTAATGATGTGAAAAATGGCATTTTTTTATCGACAAATTGCCCCTCAAATTTGTTTTTTCTCAAAAAGCCAATAATTAAAAAATGCAAAAAGAAAAAATCTATTTGCTTTTCTTTAATTTTTTTTTCTGTGTTTTATTCCATGACAATTGCAACATGATGGCTGTGTAACTGTTGTCTACATGTTTAGCTATCAAATGACACCTTTTTAATGTTGATAGGACATTTACATGAGTAGTGGTGGTCGAATTAGTATGAGAGCCCAGGTCTTGGTTAGCAAGAAAACAAAATGGCGGCCGAAAGAGAAAAACTAAATTTGAGAAGTAATTTGTCGATAAAAAATGCCATATTTCACACCATTAAAGGCTCCGACACTTGTGACGGGACACATTATATAGACAGCACGCAACAGAATTAATATGAAAATATCAGTACAAATAAAAATTAATTATAAATGTAATGTAAAGTATTAGTCAAAGGTGGGTTAACCGCCCGGATAGCGAGAGGCTGTGGGTTCGAGTCCCACCTGACGTAAATTGAATTTTTCTAGTAATTGTTTCCTAGTCATCAAGCTGTTTTTATGTTAAATCAAGGTAATAAGGATTAGCATAATCAAGAATGGGGAGAAAAGAGCAAGACCAAGAGCAATTTTCGTCATTCTTGGCAAGATATTTCGCAACATACGTAATGAAGCCATAATAATTTACGCCTTACGAGGCATTTAAGACAGGTGTTTGTCAATAAGTATATCGAGGCTTCTTACAGTATCACTTATCTGAATATGGCAACTATTAGGAATTATTTCGGTAAATTATTGTTTCTAGGTATCATTCACTTAATAATATGAGTTATGTTTATTTTCTCTTAGTACGTAGTTACCACGTTGCTTCCATTTCATTGAATGTCAATTAGAGAAGTACTCCCTTGCGTCGCATAGTCGTTGCCGCTTCGGCTTAATTAATGCTTAACTACTTAAAGATCGCCGCCTTTAAACACTGCGATCAAACTTAGTGGTTTCTAATTAAGTTCTCACAATCTCGCTTTGAGTGTTTTGTGTTTAAGTGGATATTAACAAGGCTTTGTCTTAGTAATTATATTGTTATATATATACGTTACTTCACAGCTTTAAATATGTAGAAAAAAAATTGGAGAAAAACATTTTTTTAAAATATTTGACGACTGTTTGGTGCAACGGTAGCGATTCTGCCTTTTGTATTAATACGGTCCTTGGAGTTTTAGTTTCGATGTTTATGTGACAAATTCAAGCATTAGTACCTCATGGGTATTTATATATATTTCCCCAATTCTCTTTCAAGCTTCAAGCACTTTGAAATTTACCTGTATGCCGATGATTTAAAAACTTTTGAAAGGTATTCGTTATAGTGATGACACAAGTCTATTTCAACAGGATTTGCATTACCTTGCTCTTTGGTGTCTTCACAACTTTCTGACCCTCAATACAGACAAATGCCATTATAAAGCGTTCACAAGCAATGTTAAAATAATAAAAATCAGTACTTTATTTTTAATATTATTTATTGCACTTATAAAGTAATTGAAAAGCACATTAACATATATTAAAGAACAGGGGTGTGCTTATCTCTAAAAAAGATACAACCAACCAAGGATATGTGAGTGACTTAACAGGTAAGGGGGACAACTTAGAGTGCAGATCATATAATATTCATAAAATAAAACAATTATAATGTAAAAAAAATCTGCAAGAGCTATTATACTATTTCTATATAGTTAATACATATATAGGAACTAATTATATACGACACAAATAATTAAAATTACATATTGAATGATTAGTTAGAATAGATGACTAAAGTGAAGATTGTAAGTACTTAAATTGTTTTTTTTTCCCCTCCGGACTCGGGGGAGGGAGGTGGTGAATCCTACATGGATACATCGGTTAGATACAGAGGTTATGTCAGACTTGTACTGACTAAACACCAACTGAAGTAGGTGCCTTAGCCTGGGAAGGCTATACAGGCTTAATATGAGCGATCGTACCCAGGGTGACGGGGCGACGCAGATCGGTTATTTTCAGACTATGTTAACTATGCTAGAAAGTGATTTTTAAGTTTGGTTTTAAAAGAAGTGATAGACGGACAGTCTTAGATGCCCAAAGGAAGTTGGTTCCAGAGATATGCCACCAGCATTATCCAAGAGTAAAAGCTTAACAAGGTGTATTCCATACGTGGTCTGGGTGTTATTGTAAATAAAAAGCTCAATTTCAATAAATATTTTAAAATGATAGGTATTGTTGATAGAAGTAGCAAGGGTTTTAGAAATGCAACCATTAAAATAGCCCTGTTCAATGTGTTGGTTAGGCCGAAACTGGAGTATTGTGACGTTATTTGGGCACCTCACTATCAAGTTTATAAGTCTAGAATTAAACGTTTGCAAAAAAGGTTTTTATATTACCTCGCATATCAGTTTGAGTATTGTAAAAAAATTAAATCACATAACGACCGCTTAAGTAGAATTAACATAAGTAATTTAAGTCCCTCAAACAACCTGTTTAGGATTATTTGATCAAATATTCCTACACTGGCTTTTGAATGGTGCCTAAGATTGCCCCCAATTACATTCTTAAATTACTGTTAATTCTCCTCGCAGATTACCCCGCCTTGGTAAATTTTTGCTGTTTACTTCTAAGCTTAGTAAAAGCAACTTAGGCAAATGTTGCATTTAAATAGAACTCTCTCTTTTCAAAATAGCTTAAGTATAAGTCTCATTTAGATATCTTTCACTATGAAATTTCTAAATTCAAAACCAAACTGTTAAGATTGTTGTAACTAACGTATTATATTCATTGATAGTTGAGTATTAAGTTTCTAACAGACTGTATTGTTTACCTAGATTAATCTAAAAATGTATTGTATTATCCGTCACCCTAGTATACATACATACATAAAATCACTCATCACAATCATCAATCAGGTACTTTTGACCTGATCTATTGTCAGGACATTCTCGATTTGGTCCCTGAAAGTTCGCCTTGGTCTACCGTTACCGACTTGCTCATGCACATTTGCCTCTTATATTTGTCTTATTAATCTTCTTTCGTCCACCCTCTCTACATATCCAAACCATACCCTAGTATCCATAACACAAGCCTTACAGTGCGTACTTTAAGCTAGGCTCATTGGGGTAAATGTGAGAAATATTATTACCTAATATGATAATTCAGATGGAAATGGAAAAGCCATGTCTTGTCGCCGAATCCAGCCAGACGTAACTGCAGGCACAAGTAAAGATGGTGAATTTCATCAACACAAGCTATTTTATTTGTTGTGCTTCAAGGCGTATAATTTCCACAATGAAGTGATTATTGAGTAGAGTGGTTTATCTGGTCAGCCTATCCCACTTCTAGGCTTACGCATACAGATGGTATTCGCTAATAAGTTCCCGTGGTGACGGTCTGATCAAACTCGTATCCGCTTGGTGGTCGACCAGCGGTGGCGCCCATTTAGAAAAGTGTTTAATAACACACACGCCGAAAGTTCATAAGTAACTATTTAATCTCATATTTTGGGGTCACGCAAACCCAACTATTGACTGAGTTTAGCCGGCAGACACGAGGCAGGGTAAGGTTTAAGCTAATGTAAAGTTTCTAAGATTAAGAGGGGATGATAAGTTTAGTTCAATAAATGGTGTTGTACATGTCGGAATTTGATTTTTTTCATTCATCCCTAATTAACTGGAACAAAGTATAATTCGTATACTGATAATTATGTTTTTTATACATATGTAAGAGTTAAGCGTGTATGAATTTTTCACTGAAAAAAGACAGATTATAAATCTTTTCAATCAAAGATTCTATCGTTTCTCCAACTCAGTTAAAATTAATCAGAGAAAACGCACTGTAAATATCTCTATTTTTACTTCGGCTCAGTTTTTCGTATGGTTTAGTTAATCGCACCTACATAAGTCTACTCGAAAATTAATCTTAATCTTTTGTATGTAGAGATATAATTGTAACACAGGAACTCTGATAGAGAGAATAGATATATTACCACATTTCCTCATATATATCTTTTTTATCTTACCGTCGCGAGATACACAAGTCTAACAAGAGCACTAAAGTTCTCTCACAAATAACGGGGTGCGGTCCATTAGTATGGAGTTTACACAATACGTGCACAGATTACATTGAAATAGTACTATTGTTTCATATAGGTGCTAGTATAGACTAAGGTACTCCATGTTCTAATAACAAGATACCAGAAGTGTTTGAGACTGAGACAATCATTTGTTTAAGTGACTATAAGGCCTTGTTTGCTTAGTCGGAGACACGGGCGTGCAATGGGCACTGCAAACATATCTCATGTATTACATTCTCTTTAGATAAATATAGTATGTTTCGCTTGCTATTCTGCTTAAATAAGATTTATAGGAGTGTTAAAATGAAGGGACATTCAGAGTTTGTAAGTCTTGTTGATTGAATTAACGTATTCGTACATAGTCAACTAATAGCGAAAGGTCGTGGTTTCGAATCCCACTTGAGGGCTCGGAGGCGTATTTGTTTTTTACACGCGTATTTTATATCTTATAGAAATAATGCAAAGAATTAAATAAAAACACATAATAGGGTCTTATGACCATAATTACCCATGTTAATAAAAACACAATACTTATTGTACAAAACAGAATCGAAAACATTTAATTTTGGGGATCACCTATTATTTTTTAACCTATAGTAGGTCACTTGATCCGGATTTTGTTCGAATCAGCGTAAGGTCTATTCAAAGACAAAATAAAAAAAGAGTTATTCTTAAATGAGTCGTTTATTTATTTGACCTATGCGGTCAAATAAATAAACGACTCATTTAAAAATCAGATCAAAAAACTTTGGCAAATTAGTTGTTTTCTATACTAAATTTACCTTCAAATGAGTAAAGTCGTATAGCTCATGTGACCCCACAGACGGGGTCTATTGAACCACCCAACGGGGTCACTTGAGCCAATGGCTTATATAAAAACCTTCGCACATTAAAACATATGACATATAAGAATAAAAACATAATAAAATTTGTGTGAAATTTGTTTATGTTTTTTAAACCAATATTCACTGAAGAGATGTTTTTTTACTTTTGACACCAAACTTGTAACATTACGCACTCACACCCAAAACGATTGCCGGAGGGCGAGTAAGGCAACAGTTGCTTGTGTACCTCATCCCCCCGCTGCTTTTAATGCCACCGACTCGTAGGTATCACGTACCGTATGTGTAATACTTCTGGTGGCGCACTAGACCCCGCGGCTCAACAGACCCCGCTCTGCCTACCTATATAATAATAAGTTTGACACTCACATTTTATTTTTTTAATGTTAAAACAATTTTTCATTTTAACTAATTTATAAGTCTCTTGAACATTAAATATCATAAAAATAAACCAAGAAAAGTATTGTCTGTTTCAAAAAGGAAACGGATCACTATACCATCGAAACGTTTGAGTTACCCTACAAATTTGACAATATTTATAACATATTTTTAACAACTTCCTCTCATTAATATAACAAAATTTTCTAGGCAACATTTTTACTTTTAGATCTAGTTAATATATATTTTCAATAAGATTTATCCTACCCGAGGGCTTGTAGATAAAGTTGTTTTTATACGCGCATTTTAGATGTTATAGATATATAGCATTGGTAATGCTAAAAATATACATATATTTCAAGTCTCGATACATTCACATAACAATACAGAAATGCGAAGAATACTCTAGAAAAGTGAAGCAAAATTACGAATTCAATGTAAAATGCAAACAGGCATCTAAAAATTATATATTTATTTATTATTTTAAGAACGACCTCAATCTTTTCCTTACCTCATATCTTAATACTCGCTACTTAGGGTTATTACTCATCTACACTAATATTATAAAGAGGAAAGATTTGTATTTTTGTATTTTTTTTTTTTGTATGTTTGCATGAATAAACTCAAAAACTAGTAAGCCGACTTCAAAAATTCTTTCACCATTGGAAAGCTTCATTCACGCTGAGTAACATACACTACATTTAATGCAAGAAAAAAATTTAAAAATTTTTGCCTACCTGTGCCAATCCGGGACGGGCCGCTAGTTAAATATAAATAGTATTATTATAATAAAAATATTATGTGAGAAAATAAGATTTGAACGCGTGACCAATGTGAAAGCGGTGGCGACTCAAATAGATGAAATCCCACCATAATGACCACTCATCGATGGTACTATATCTGATTACGTGCTCGATTATCCTTCTGGAGTGCTAAATGCAAAGTCAAACATTTGACTATATTAACTATATGATCAGTAAATACAATTAATCACTACATAGTATAAAACAAAGTCGCTTTCTCTGTCCCTATATCCCTATGTATGCTTAAATCTTTAAAACTTCGCAACGGATTTTGATGCGGTTTTTTTTAATAGATAGAGTAATTCAAGAGGAAGGTTTATATGTACAATACATGCATAATATAGTAGAGCATTGCATCCGTGCGAAGCCGGGGCGGGTCGCTAGTTATTAATATTGGGATTTAGAATGTTTCATTGTTCAACATACTCAAGCACAGGTTTTCTCTATAGATGAAAACACCGTATAGAGATTGAGCCATAACCTCCTTTCGATCCTAGTGCAAATTCGTGTGATGGTACGGTCAACAGCGCATCTACATGTACGAAGCTGCCAATTTCTCGTATTGATTTTCAAGTTAAAGTTCAACACATTGGATCAATATCAAAATTTCAACAGTTTGTGATAGGTAAACGTGCTATTATTGTCTTTACTTAGCAGTACTTCAGCTATGAAGTAGTATGAAACGTGCTAGAATGTACTGATAAATTGTTCTGAACAAAAACAATCCTATCTATACCTACTAATGTTGTAAAGAAGTAAAGTTTGTGTGTTTGTATATTTGTGAAATTGTAAGGGGTAATCTCAGGATCTACTGAACCGATTTTAAAAATTCTTTCACCAATAGAAAGGCACATTATTGCTGAGTGTCATAGGCTATATTGAATGCTAGAAAAAATTTAAAGAATTTTGTCCACCCATGCGAAGCCGGGAAGGGCCGCTAGTAACTGATAAAAACGCTAATGATTTAGGTGACATGTTACATAGATTTTGCTGACCAAAGTGTTAATGTAAAGTTTTAATTAGTAAACCTGATGTTGAATATAGTAGAGAAAGGAAGGGTAATACAGAGAACAGAAATGAATAGACCTACTATTTAACTTCAACAAGATTGATATATAAATTGTAAAATTTTAAGGTATTAGCATTTAAACAGTGAAAACGTGCACGTAAGTTTACAAATTCTGGTTTGTCTACTTTGTTTATTTTACATTTAAACTCTTCAAACTTTTTCGTAGTGATTGCTAACAACTTTTATGGCTTTATAAATTTACTACCTCAATGTGTTTACTTACTGGTATGTGTATTTATTTCTCGAGTGGAATTTTACGAGTATAATCACAATAGAAAAATAATTCAGTTTACTTAATTTTATCCCATTTATTTCTTCTCCATGTATTAATTACTCTTCTATTCTTAATGAAGAATGAATAATAATTAATGAAGCACGACATTAAACATTTCATTAATGTTCTTTGGTTTTACTCATCCTATAATAAAAGTGTCTTTTAAGTGTAGCTCTTTGCAGTTAACTTGGAGACACTAAAATTGCATTGAATTTAATGTCTTCGTATTACGTTCTAGCATGAACGCCCTCTATTTATTGAACCGAGGAGCTTTAGGAGATGCAACCATAATGTAGGTGACATCATTGTATTGCATGAAAGAGTAAACGTTTTGAGCTGAAGATAACATTTTCTGTTTTCAGAATTTCACTTGTTATTTCCCCGTATTTCTATTCCCCGTAAAGAGAGTGCTTTTCAATATATTTATTACCTTGAAAAGAAAAATGCATTAAAAATGTTAAATAAATATTGATAATTTCTATAAGCTTATCAATTCTGAGTCATGATATAATCTTACTGTTGAACTTTAATTTTTTAAACGTTTAAAATATGTCAATTATCCATTGAGACGTTTTATTACAAAGTGATGTAATGAATTTTAAAGTTACCAGTAATGGATATCTAATTATTGTCCATCATTCGAACTTTTAAGCTCAATAGTGAGACTGAATGTTGCAGAATCACGGCGAAGAATATCCTTTCGCCCTATTGTATATAATTGTGTATTTTTTATTGCTTTTCGAATACATGATAAGCACCTATCCTCATATCAAGTAAAACATCACGAATTTCAACGTTCTTAAAAATACTTTTAAGGCAAGACCATGACCATTACAAATGAATGAATTTATATGTAAGTTAACAACTGATGCTATTTATAGAACAATATTAAGGCAATACATACCATTTAAGCCGAGCTAATTCAAATTTGTATTCACCATCATTTACAAGGGTCAATCTAACCTTTCCTCAAACATAAATTCCGTCTTTATTTTACAAGCTCGCTGGTACAGGTTAGGCTTTTAAAATTCATGCGGACGTAGCTCCTAACAATTTTATACATTAGTGTCGATGTCACGAACGTAATGTCCATTCTTCCCTTTTTTTACCAAAGTTGGTAAAAAATGGGGTCATACACATCACGTAGTTACACGCACGGTGAGACGCCTCACGACACAAATTCCATTATTTAGTATAATTTGCCACGCTTTACACGATAACTAAAGTTACGTCAGCGTGATTTCTAACAATCGCAAATATAATGCTTAGTTAAATATTATAGCTGATTTTAAAGGTTAAAATATTATTTCCAATTTAAATATATTATATACTAGCTGAACCAGCCACGCGGTGCTTTGTTATAAATAAAAATGAAACCTATGCTGTCCTAAGTTGGAACAAAATTAACAAAATGAAAAATTACATCAAAATCTGTTGCGTAGTTTCAGAGCTCATCGAGGTTAAACATTGTGACAGGGATTTTTATTTATTTAGATCAGGTGACGAGCGGACAACGGCTAATAAATCCATCACAAACTGTAAAATTGTCACATTTTACTTTCAACTTTACACGTTGGTTTTAAAGTTGTGATTCGATCGTAGAAGTTTAACATTTTGGGTGTAAACAATGTGATACTGCACTCAAAATGAGTGGACAGTTTGTTCAAACAAAAAGTTACACGTTATGTATTTATTTAATAAGTTCAGTGCGTTTCGTTGTATGCTAGTAACCCACAGTAACACCCACAACTTTTCTGCCCACAGTTTTTACTATGAAACGCTTTTAACTTAAGAATGTCTAATTTGTGATGTCAAACCTCATTACACATTAATCTAAGAAGAGCTTACAATTTAGCAAGTCATAAATGGTTTAATAATCCTCATTCATGTGAGTTACTTTACTGCATGCCGATTAAGTATCACAATACGACCCTCCCATTAGCCATTGTATCGAAGACAGTGCGTTACTCATGCGATGGGGTACGTCGAACTACTAGTTTGAATTATTGGCATTGTAAATTATAACCGTGACTTCCCTCCCTTGCTTCAAACAATTAATTAATGTTCTTAGATATTGTTTTATAAATATGAAACATGGTATCAGCTAAAATTTGAAGCAAAAATTATATTCATTGACCCGGCAAAACCATTCTTTGACATACCCAAAAACTGATTAAGATAGCATTACCAGAATTGATTTTTCTATTTTTTGTGGCATTTCTATTTGTTGTAAAAGGGTGGCAAATTTCTCTTAATATGTATCGACGATCTGGTGAAGATTGCGAGAAGACGATGGATACAAAGATTTTCCTCTGGTTTTATCCTAAACGCGATTAATAATTATTCCGCTTGCATACTCACCATCGCGTACAGAGTTCGCTCAGCGTCCAAGAATTGCATCATCATTTCCACATCATAGAGCGATGTTGCGTTCAAGGTAAGGTGACCTCAAAGAAGTATAGTGGAGTAATTATTTAACAGGAACCCATACACATATACACTTCACTTGCCATCCGTATAAGAGAGATTAACAGTCTAATGATGCTCTAGGTGAGGTAGTACTAAGCGAGTGCGAAGTTGAGAAATGACCGACGACCCAAAAAGTTTAAAATGAACTTGCATTGTAGCAACGAAAAGGGTTTTACTGTAAAATTGTGTAATGTAGAAATGTAAAGTAATGTATAATGTATATTATACATTATACTTAAGTTGGAAATTAAATCTGAACCTTTTGCATCATCTTTAATATTTAATTAAGCATTATATTTGCGATAGTTAGATATTACCTATTAGAGTAGACGATAGATGAATATTCCACACTTTATATACTTTGACTTGTGAAAAATGTCCTAGAATAACATGATGAACATTTGTGCAGCTGTCGATAGAATACTTGATTTTGTGAATTGATTTGATTGAAGCTCTTATTTTTATTATTCAATTATCTTATCGATGATTTCAGACTTTTATTAATATATAAAGCTTCAATTAAATCAATTCACAAAATCAAGTATTCTACCGACAGCTGGACATTTATCGTACGCAGTATTTAGAATGAACAGCCCAAAATGTGTGTTTTTTTATATGTAATTGATGTTGGTCGCAGATGACCTTAACATCGATACTGGGTTTTGGGACGGCGAAATCCTTAAATGGACTTCAAGCCGAGAGTAGTGAGCCACCATAGCGGTTTTCTAGCTGGACGGCATCTCCCATGAGGGAGTCTCTGAACCAGCATAGAGTCACTACGGTGCTCAAGCCGGAAAGGCGCAAAATGTGTCTACTTCTTTTTCCATTTTTATTATTAGAATTATAAATAACTCGTTTATTTTACATGCCTTAATTGGTTTGTTTAATACTAACATTTCTTTTTCTTTTCTACAGCCAAATTCTCAGGATAATCAAGTCTGTTTTTGGTTTGGTAACTAATTGTAAGTAACCGGTTTTCTCGACAGTTATTCTTTTATTTGACAGGTCATATTAAACGAAATTTATAGATTAAACTTGAAACTATGTTTAAGAAAAACTTTAGTTATCCTTAACGTTAGTAACCTTAGTTCTTACACTTCCGCGCACATTACACATCAGAATAAAACACTTTTTTACGGATTTTTGCGCATGTTTTATTTTATATTTAATCCTGACGTTTCGACTCCTTTACAGGAGCCGTGATCACAGGATGACTTAGTCATCATTTAGTTATCCTGTAAAAAATATTCAATTTTAAAAACTAAAATGTAGAGAATAACAAAGTCATTATTGTTTAGACAATGTATGTTATCAAACAATACACTTACAGGGACAACAATACTTGATGAGGATTGTCAATATATTTTAAAACGATATCGACTAATGCTTCCGACTAGTAATGTTAGTGTCAGCAGAAGGCTTTCGGCTGAGATGATGATGATGTTGTTGTACACTGAATAGTGTTTCCATGTTTCGTAAAAAAGACATAAAACAAACGAAGTGTAACCGCTATATCTTCGTTTCAGTACAGTGACAGCTTATTGACAGCTAACGAACTGAACTAAAGGGTACCGAGGCGTGCTCGGAATGTAAAATTAGTGGTTAGTTTAGTAATTAGTGTAGAGTTTTGTGGCGACGCCGCGTCGAACAATAATTGTTAGCGAGGAGAAATACTGAGAGAACTAACAAAGTAAAAAATAAAATAGTCCTTGAGTAAGAAGAAAACAAGTGACAACTATGTTAATAGTAATTTTATTAATTTCTTGATTATTGGGGTACAACACCGTAGGAAAAATTGATTTTTGACCACGCGGAACCAATTCGTTTTGGTGGGTGCTAACGGTTGCACCTATCCTATACCTAGCCCCTGTAAAAATTGCTAACGCTTAACGAGTGTTAACGCTTACTGCATATTCTCATCGAGTAAGTATTATTTTGTTAATAATAAATTCATTTATATTTTAGAAGTCAATAAAATGTGAATAAATTATCATAATATAAGGTTACAGGGCATCAATCTAATCCAAAATCCACGTCTTTCATAATTGAATTTGAATTGGGTGTTTGATTTTGAGTTAAAATATGGTTTAGGTTGACATTTGTCTCTAAATTGGGTTTATTATAATTATTGAGTGCGTACCTACTAGTTGAAATAATATTAAAATTTAATTGTGTTACTTCTATAAATATATCTACCACTTGTATCCAAACACTTTGATAAAATTATATTTATATTTTATTTTATTTATGGAATATATACGAGTATAACACGCCTGGCTGGAGTCACAATTATTCGCATTTTCTTTATGTGTTATTCTTTCTTTAAATAAATTAACATTTTTTAGAATTGTAAAATTTTTTATCTACTCTAATACTATAATACAAAGATTCTAAAACTGAAAACAAAGTGCTTATGACAAACATTACGTACAGGCCAAAAATAATAAAAAAAAAGTTTCATTACGATACAGGTCTTGTATGGACACTTGTAACATAATATAACTTTTTTATCATAACGATACACCTATACAACCTCCATCTGGACCAAGGAGGTTGAACCTCTACTTTAAAAAGGTTTCAATGAACGAGTCCGTGACGACGCAACACGCATGCGCAATCGATATTTGCACCTTGGCGCCAACATTTGACATTTAAAAATTTGTTGTTATATTCAGCGTTTTATTTGCAATATTGTTTTACGTATTATAGTATGAAAGTAGATAAAGTAGTGTATGACACTATACATAACTTGGTCTTATAACACTCGTGTGATACTATAAAAAAACTCGCCTACGGCTCGTTTTTTTAAAACACACTCGTGTTATAAGAACCCTTATTATGCAACAGTATCATAAACTACTATTATCTACTCTAATACTATAATACAAAGATTCTAAAACTGAAAACAAAATGCTTATGACAAACATTACGTACAGGCCAAAAATAATAAAAAAAAAGTTTCATTACGATACAGGTCTTGTATGGACACCTGTAACATAATATAACTTTTTTATCATAACGATACACCTATACAACCTCCAGCTGGACCAAGGAGGTTGAACCTCTACTTTAAAAAGGTTTCAATGAACGAGTCCTCGACGACCGACGCAACACGCATGCGCAATTGATGTTTGCACCTTGGCGCCAACATTTGACATTTAAATAAATTTGTTGTTATATTCAGCGTTTTATTTGCAATATTGTTTTACATATTATAGTATGAGAGTAGATAAAGTAGTGTATGACACTGTACATAACTTGGTCTTATAACACTCGTGTGATGCTATAAAAAAACTCGCCTACGGCTCGTTTTTTTAAAACACACTCATGTTATAAGAACCCTTATTATGCAACAGTATCATAAACTACTATTATAATGTTTTATAAGTATGTTAATTAAATATTATAGAACCAATCGTTATTATGTTTTTTTTTATCTTTATAACTCATGTTTCTAGTTTTAAAATATTATTGAAAGTCATATTGGGTTTAGGCGTCATTGCCTCGTTTTTATCCATTAGAATGGGTTCACTCTTGATCCCAATCGAACCCGGGGGCCTAGACAGGATCCACGATGGAACGAGCTAGCCCAGAAGGTGCCTATTCACCTTGGCTTTGAAAATTGGTTATAAGTTCTCAGAAATACAGATGCAAGGAGGGAGTTCCACTCCTTTGCTATGCTTTATGAAAGATGTTGAGAAGCGCTTGGTGCGACAGGTAGGAATAGCAACCAAGAATGGGTGGTAGCCCGCAGTGCAGTGCGGTCGTCACATAGAAGATTTAATTTATTATGCTACGTCTTTATTGGCGGTTGCTCATAATGCATGAAATATACTTTGCAAGCCTGAGGTTATAAGTAAAAAAATTCTGGACACATAGATATTGTCATAGGTAACATCACATACACTACTTTTAACCCAAATAAAGTAACTGCAATTGTGTTATGGAATTCAGAAATACCGACGGTACTTCAACACCCAAAGTTCGTATATTGAGCCTGCTGGGGATCGAAGTAGAGACGTCAAAGTGGCGTTACCACTTAAACTGTGTGCGAGCCACTAGATCATGGAGGTTCTCGAACTACAATGATATTTCTTACATTCACAACAATTAGCCTAGTCACATGCTTCCGGGACTCAAACCCAAGACCGTTGATGCGAAAGGTAAGATCACTTTTGCACCAAACGATCGTATACTTGACAGAGGCCAATTTATCTGAAAAAAAAAGGAAATTTATTTATTGTCGTTGTTTTTTTGTTAATTGAATTTGAGTAAGTGGGATTTTTTGGGAGAAGGGTGCCTGCTGGTGACTCATCCTGGAAAAGAAAGCTGTGATGCTTCATATTCAGCCCTTGCGGAGTTTCTTGCGGCTTCTTATCGGTCTAAGGTCTCCCGACGAAGCACTTACGAATCCATGGCATAGTTGTTGACTTTCAATAAATGCATTGTAAATGCTCATATCGAATAAAAAAACATTTTTATCTTTATATTTATCCTTATATATGATTGCTAGAAGAGACTGCTTGTAAGGGCTATATTTCACCGGGACGCCATGGCGGCTTAACCAGTCGCGCCACCGTGGTGTCCGTAAGCTACCAAACTAGACTCCATACAGACACCAGAGTCGCCGCACCATATGAGGTAGTATCAAAATGGACCTAGAGAAGATAGCACTACTGCTGTATGTACGTAAGAAAAGACAACTCAAGAGAAAAAAGAAACAGTGGTCGGTTCATCCTTATTTAGCCCATCACTGTAAGAAATTTCTATCGGAATAATCTGATGAGGAATTATCCCAAATTGATGGTCTACTTTGAATTTCAATAATAAACCTTTCTGTATCGAAATTATCCATCGTATGCAATAAACAAGCAATTAAAATATACAATTAAAAGACAAAACAACAGTACACACGTGTTGCATGCAATGAGGTAGGGGCGTCACTGGCGGCCGGGCTGGCGGCCGAGTGAGTGAGATAACATACAACGCTATAGTAATTAGTGGTGGCGCGACCAGCGCAGCGGCGCGACCAGTAACATTCTGTATACGCGTCCGAGCTGGTCGCGCTGCCAAAATGGTTGCGCAACCAAACGGACACCAGGGTGAGTAACTCTCTATAGAGCTGTATACATTTTGTTGGTAGTGGCGATTGGTTGCGCCGCCATGGCGTCCCGGTGAAATATAGCCCTAAGAGTTGAGATATATTCAAGAAAGAGTAGGAAAAGTACCTGGATACCCATGAATTAATTTTCATAATAACGAGAAAAGAGTCTATTTAACTATTTTAAAACTCGTTATTAATTATGTTAAGATAGATTTCCTTTAATATTCACAATCTTTATTTAAGTTTTATTATTTTAAGTATATCATCAGAAACCTTGTCAAGAAAGTATTGTCTATATTATAAATACGAAGATATTTCCATAAAATTGAACATAAATTTTTATTAATGTAACATCTGTGTAAATCCACGGCTGCTATTATTTTATGTAAAGGGAAGGTAAGCATGGGTCGGGTTTTGTTATCCAGATTTACTATAACACGTTGCCTATTACTAAAATCGAAGATCGAAATTCCGAAAGGGGTTTGATCTGTGTTTACTTACCTATATGTATAAATTAGTTTATTTTCATTTCTTTTTGTTGAATTCTAAAATTTTCACGTCTGTGTTTTTATTAATGCGAAAATACATTTGATATTGTTATGTCAGAGCGTGACAGCACGAATGTCTAGTAACTCATGTTAAAACTGAATTATTTCGATATTATATATTTGTAATATGTCTAGCGGTAATTTTAGAATCGTTAAGGTAATCTTAGATCTATCTTGGGTAAAACATGATTGTTAAAAAACAATGTCAAATTACACATTTCATTAATCTATAATCTAAGATCACAGTGGTTTGTGTGTTTGTCTGTCCGCTCTTTTTCCCCGCTCTTTTGCCATTGTATCAATAACGTTACCATAGTAACGCGTTAACTGCAATTAGTTCGTCTACCGGACGCTAGATGGCGCTTACGGAAAAATATTTAATAATAGAAAAAAATTAAAGAATTTTGTCCACCCGTGCGGAGCCGGGACGGGCTGCTAGTCTTAGACAAAATAAATATCTGTGAATGGTCCGATGGTTTTTTCTGCGTGGAATTGTAAACTAACAAAGTCTATGTAGGTCGTACCGTACCAACCTTTTTTCGTCACGACCTATGAAAAAAAATAATTTATTTTGTTACAGATATAGAACACGACCTTTTCACTTTTTTTCTTTGCGTTGAAAGGAAATCCAGGTTATCGAAACGGGCGTGGCGTTAAAATCTACAACGTCTACACAGGGTGACGAAACACAATACACTATATTTAAATCCACATGTAATATTGTGTTGAGGAAAGAAAAGCTTATAATAAACTGTTACTATGTTAACAAAAGCTTTGTTGTCACCAAATCGTGCAAATATATCGGCGTTTATGATTGAACAAATCGGCGTCAAAATTTTACTACTATTATATGATATATGTATATATATGTATATAGGTAGGTTTTATCCTTAAGATTTCGTTATAATAGTTTTTGACGATCCCTATTCTTCACAAACAGTTGTCATCACTACTTTGTCCATGCGCATATCATCATAATGGTCAGTCAATGGGGCACAGGCCGCCCTACAGGGGAAAATATCTTAGAAAGAAATACGACAAATGTGACATTACTTTAATCGAGATCCATCGACTACTCCGATGTCCCTGGAGTCTCGCTTAGCGGTAGTCCTTTAAAATGAGTGACGAAATTTACTTGGGTCATTGGGTCAGTGAAGATCTCAAGAATAGCATGGATATTGAGAGGGCATCACTGGCTGTGAGATGTAATATGCTGGTCCGAAGGTTTGCGCGGTATACGAATGCAGTTAACATAACTCTTTTTAAAGCTTACTTGCAATCATTCTACACGTGCAGTCTTTGGACAGCTATACGCAGCGGGCATACAGCGACCTGCGTGTTCAATATAATAACGCGTTCAGGATACTGTTGGAGCTGTCGTGGCGTTGTAGCGCATCAGGGATGTTTCCGGAGGCGCATACAGACGACTTTTATGCCATAATAAGAAAAAGGTCCGCCTTGCCATGCTCAACAGGTTCCGCTCCAGCACTAACTTTGTGTGTTAAAGATCGGTGGGATACCCCTCTGCTGTGACACTGGGTGAAATTCCACACCAGAATATAAATTTTTTATTGATTTGATATATTGAAAACTGAAGATTCCATCATTTTTGGAGCTTACTAAACGCATGATGTAATTACGATTCACGTTGTAGCATGGATTTGTGACATTTTTATGCAGAGTCATAAAGCACATACAACAGTTCGAAGCTGCATACTTCAGCAGATTCATACTTTGGTTTTTTAAGAAGAGTTAGGTATATACTTTGTTATACACCACAGATAGTGTGGGTAGGTTATATTCTGAAGAAGACGTACAATAAGTGTAGAGATACAAGAAGTGAGAAGGGTTTGCTATCGTAAATACTGTAGCAGGAGCTACCCACAATATAAATTAGTAACAATACTGAATTCAAAATTGATTCAAAGGAAGTTGAATATCTCGAAATCTGTTTTATAGTGCGTAGAAATACATCCCGCACATAAATATCCGACTACATCCTAATGTACTTACTCCGATATTTATTTATATCAACTAAATCAGTTTTGGAGTACGAGATAAAAGTAAAGCCTTTATGATTGCGATTTTATTACTCCCATGAGTACTCTTTATAAAGTAGACGATTGTTTAATTAACGCTTTACATTTACATAAATATCTCTAAGTTTCAAAGTTCATAATATTAGCTAAAATTTTTATTTAAAATTCCACCTCAATATTTAATAGTCAAGTGTATTGTAAATATGAAAATTATTCTTACTGGAGCTTGATAAAATGTAGTTATAACTTTTATCTTTGTCTACTTGCATTTGGTTGCTTTTTCACATTAAAGTTATTTATGATGTGTAATTCACCCATGGCGAAGTATGTGTAACACATTTTCCCATATATAAAAAAGGACTACTTGACACATTATTATTTTCCGACTTCCACGCGAATAAAGTCGCTGGTACGGTTAGTTTGTAATGAATTATTGACAAAAATATGAAACAAACTCCTTTTCTGACTGCCCGGCTTATAATAACGATATTTGATTAATATCATATTTGCTTTTTGATATTTGTAGACGCGGGACTTATTTCTCGGAATTCATCGGCCTCCATTATGAATATTACTCATTAATTAATATATTGATAAAGATCTGCAAGATACGTTTTTGCGGATTCAAAGGAGTTCCTATCTAAGAAGTCGATTCTATCTTTTCATTTCGCTGCTACGCCTCAGTGGCTGTGAATTAGGCCGTGAAAATAAGACGGCAGTTCCCTTGACACGCACAAACGACTTTGAAGGTTAGTTTTTAAGAACGATATTGGGGTGCTGACAAATTTTCCAGATACGTGAACGATTGTACTTTGCACGAGCACACGCAACTATGATTCCAATATCCTGTGAGAGTGCCAGTCTCAGAATTGCAAAAAGGGCTTTGGCAAATATTTTAACGGATGCCGAAACAATTGGCGTTGTCTGTGACATGAAAGGGAAAGGGCTGAGAACCCACTTGGCAAGGGAAAATCTGTAGGACGGAAAAAGTTTTTCTCAATAATTTTCGTGTGGGTAGAAGATTTTCTGTACTATCCTAAACTTATAACGTTAGGAGCTGATTTTACCTTTATCCAATATGATAATAACTGGAAAATAAGAAGGTAATTAGCAGTAACCAGATCGTATTAATTTAAAAATGGTATTTTTTTGACAACGATTTTGTCAGGAACTGAAACTGGATTTTGGGAATCTCGGAAATTACTTAAGACTGCAGCTGCACGTCCTAGCAAATCAGTAAAAGCAGCTGAATTGCTTGCTAATGATGACCGTTAAAAATTGGGGACTTTTTTACCAACAAAAAATGTTGAATAAAGTGTTGAATTTGGTAAAGGGAGTTACTTGACTTAACAATTCTTACACTACAACCTCAGACAGACACGGTACTAAACAAATTTAAGTTCGAACAAAATAGTTTCAATTTGGAACGTTGTTTTTCGTAGTAGCATTACGGAATTCTTTCGATTCCTATTCGATATATTTTGTAGGTAAAACATTGGACTGATTGATAGATAAATAAAATCGATACATTAAATTGCAGTTTAAATATACTTTTTCACGCGATGTAAACTTTACCGAATGAATATGAAGTCACAATTCTTGCAAAAATATATATGTGTACAATTCCCGAAATCATTAAGTGTGCTGCATATGCTCATACCACCATCACCCTTCTTTCATTGGACATCCAGATCCACTGCGGGCTACCACCCTTTCTCGGTTGCTATTCCACTTGTCGCACCATGCGCTTCTCAACTTCGTTTATAATGCGCACAGCTAGGGAGTGCGTCTGTATTTATGAGTACTTTTAACCCGACTGTTTATAAGCCAGGGTGAATAGGCACCTTCTGGGTTAGCTCGTCCCATCTGGGATCCTGTCTTGGCCCCCGGTCTTGATTGGGCTCAAGAGCGAACTCATTCAAAATAATAAAAAAAGAGTTCAACACAAGTAAAAGTGATTCGGGTCGAAAACTACAATGGTTTTCTTAAGAATGTTAAAAATGACCATGAAAACTGTCAGTTTAACTTTTTATATTTCTGTAGACACTTTGAAAATGGAGAAAACATGTTCTTGTATGTGGTGGCCTGTTTTGAACATTGTTTAACCTATGTTATATGAACGTGAATTTGTAACGCAAGTGGTAAGCTTACTACTGGGGTTAATTGGGATATTAATAATAAGCTTAATTCTGAATGGCTTTAAAGCCGAAAAATCTTGCCTAATTTACATTAAGAAAGTCGAGCTGCATTGAAAAAAATACAGTGTTTGGTACCTTTAATTGTATCATAGTATTTCACGCATGAATATTTTCTCTCAATACACTTAAGAGAGATAAGATTTAACTTAGATAATTTATTGCAAAGATTTGTTTTAATAGGTTGAAATTATGTACATTTACTTGTGTGGTCATTTGTTGTTATAGTAACGCAGAAGCGCATCAAGGTTTTTAAAAACATAAAATTGGTTAAAAGTATCGAAACTAAGACTGGAACTTTATTTTATTTTAATAATTTTTGTTCCATATGTTGACGGGTCAAATTTTTGTTTTTTGGTTTCAAACGATACGGTCGTGATGCTGAACTTTTTTTATTAATCTTTCATACCCTTTTCAGAGCCCATGGTTACAGTGACACTGGTCTGACAGTCACGTAAAGGTTTTATTTAATTTTGGTACGTACGTGTTGCATAATTACGTTCATTAGGTTTTTATTTCAAAAATATTAATACATTAAAAATAGTTATATCAAAATTGTGATGAGAAAAGACCTACAATTATTTAAAAATAGGCGGAATAAGTATTATTCTTAACCAATTTATTGGATAAAAATGTTATTGTCCGATATCAAACTATTATCATCTCTTGATAGATACTAAATTTCTTAAGAAGGTTGGAGACCCTTGGCAGCGGTTTCGGCGTCTGTACCGGCTTATTAGAAGATACGGGTTCGAATCACGCCTAAGTTGATTACTTTTTAACTTATCAAACAGAAATAGAGCCTATCTTCTCATTGAGTAGTGAGATATTGTTCATATATTTATATGAGTTGTGGATAATATTTTTAAAAGGTTTTAGAACTTAAAGCAGCAAAAAAGTGGTAGAGTTTTAAAAATATAAGTTATATCCTTTTCGTAAAAAATATTCACAGGCACCTTTGATGCTCTTATTATATGGAGCTAATTTTTCACACATGTTATTTAAACGAACCTTTTTAATCATGCAACTAAATACTTATGGACGTAAAACTCTTTGGAGTGTGAACCCATAAACGTGTCAACATAGCGTCTACGCTGTCTTATAATTAAGTGTTAATAATAAAGGTCTCATTAACTTCGGCGAACACGGCAGCGTACTTTCCACTCCATTCACAAAGTCTTATGCCCAGCAAAGTTAGGTCAAACGGTTTTTAACGTAAAACTTGAAAGTAAGTATACAATATTACAAAAAGGAAATCTTGAAGAAATAGTTCTGTAGATGAAACGTTTGCATAATAACGAGGGTAATAAATGAGTCATACTGGTGTAATGGAATATAGATGCGCCGATTCCAAAGCTTTCGAGATCATTATTTATTGAAAGGGAATAGTAATATATTATTGTCTCTGAAATATACAAATAAATTATTATTTTCTTTATGAAAAATATTATTCAACTTAGATATGTAATTTAAGAACAGTTAAGTGAAATCGAATTCCATATTGAAATTTACTCATCAAAATTATCAGTCGTTAAGAAATCGTAATGTTTTTTAATTTTCCTTTTTCAAATGTTATATTCTAGGTATTTCACCTAAGTCAACTTGAGCGTACTTCTTTGTCCTAATCCAATAAATATTTTTTAATTATACCACTATGGAACTCGGTAATTTCTCTCCGGGGAAAAAAGAAGGGGGTTTTCATTGAAACGTCAAGCAAAATTGATGGGCTCGCCCTGAGTCGTGACCAATAGTCGTATGGCGTTTGTACCGTTTGGTCGCGTCAGTCGCACGTCCGGAGTCATTGTGGCCACACGCCCTTGTTGCCATTACTGAACCGAATGTTGTTACCACGTGACAAATGTCACATGCTCGCCGCTTAAACTTTTGTTTGACGCGTGCGTTTCCGAACGCAAGTTTTTCTCGCAACTTTTATCGTGAATTTTTGTTTTGAATGGGCGTGCGAAATCTAAATTGTTTAGTTTGAGATTCGAAATTTGAAAAGTTTCTGGCGTACTTTTTTGTGTTTTAAAAGATATAGTGGATTAAGAACTTTTTTGCCAGCGCTCGAACTTTATGGACATGTGTGGTGTAATCGTGTTCGTTTTCGCCTTCCTGGTTCTCCCGGACCCTTCCTGTTCCAACTCAGATAATATGGGTTTGTGTACGATTTATTGCAAACATAATTACTAGCGGTTCCGTCGACTCCTCCCGGCTAATGGTGTTAAGTTAATAACGCTCAGCGTCGTGAGAGTTTGGAATATACTGTGAGATTAGTCATTAATTAACATGATGTCTTTTGCTTTGATACTGCTTTATTTTATTATATATTTGCTTAATGTAACTTAGTAAACATGCTAGTTTAAGGTTAATTGAAGATGTTTAATGCATCCTAAAGAGTTTAATAATAACAAGAATATATGTTGTTGAAAAGTTTAATAGAAACCTATTGCATGCTATATCATGCTCTAAATGCACACTGGGCGTGACATTCAAACATTATTGGAATTTATTATCGCATTTAGGGTAGTTTTATGATTCTTATAACGACTGCTTAAGATTTAGGAGGTACTTGAAATATATTTTAGCGGGTGGCGTGTGTTTGCATACTTTTGGCGTAGCTGCGTGCGTAGTAAGCGGATTAAATTAAATCCGTTACCATTTAATAATATCGTATGAGGAATAAATTAAGTAGCAAAAACGCTCTACAAATATAGCATGTGGGTGATATAAGGACGACATAATGTGTTCGCAGTATATTATTTTTATTTGACATAATGCGGTGATTTTCCACATGCGTTTTCACACTTTTCGCTTACGATTGTCGTTAGGCAAATGTGTTACAGAACTCTTTTTAAGTAATTTAGTGGTGTATACTTACTTTAAAGAGTAAAGAATATTGAATGTTAAGAGTAATTCATTAATAGAGGCTTAGCTTGAACTTGTGATAAAATTATTATATCCTTATTGCACAAATTTTTATACAGTAGGATATTAAAAAGGTTATGTCTGTGCATGATGGGATTATCTCTAAGGGAGATATCTTCCAGTCAATCAATAAAGTTAGCACAGTGATACAGAGTGGATATGTGATAATAATGGACAGAAAATAATTTTAATTAAGTAATTAAATAAAAACGTATGCATTGTACACTAATAAATTATTGTCATGTTTAGGCGTTTAATTGTACGTTAAGTATGTTAAACATGTTTCGTTATAGCTAGTTCGTGTTTGAAAGAACTCGAGTTTGTTAAGTTCTTATTCTAAAGATCTAGACTCATTTCATAGAGACTCAATGAACTCTGACCTATATGGCTGTAGTTTAGACTTTCGAGTCCTTTTTATAAGGCCTAAAGTGTGATATTGCTATTCATAAACTCAAGTCAAGTTCTAAAGTAAAACTCGTGTCATTTAATGATATAATGATAAACTTAAGTCATTTTGTAATAAATACGAAATGAAAGTGTAGATTAGGGTTGATTGCTACCAAATAACATAATATCTTGGAAACCTAATAATGAGAATATGCTATACTATGACAGAGTAAAATAACACCAACACTTTACAAGGTATGTTTTTATTTAATTTTTTGCATTCACAATGCAATATTTCTATAAGATATAAAATACGTGTGTAAAAAACAACCACGCCTCCGAGCCCTCAGATGGGATTCGAACCCACGACCTTTCGCAATCCGGGCGACTGCTCTGACCGCTGAGCTACCGAGACGCTTTACAAGGTATCTTTAAGAGCAAGTAAGCACTAAAGGTTCACCATACACTTCCCATAGGCCACAAAATGGAAAGCACCCATTCTGAAATATGCCATTTACCGCGATCTCCGACCCGCATGCCAAGCATGGGGATTACGGCAAAACCCTTTTTTTGGGGAGAGTTTTTTCCGTCGAGCAGTAGACGTGTTTTCCCTAAAGTGATTAATGGAAATAATTACCTCAAAAGGTGTTCAAACTAGCATCTTCACTGACACTTTCGCCTCACTTCCCTGTATTTACTAATCGGTTATATATATATTGTTGTGAATTTTCGTATTTATGTACAACTAGCTTTTACCCGCGGCTTCGCCCGCATTTTTTTTAATAAAAAGTATCCTATGTTACTTCTAACACCTCCAAGAATGTATGTACAAAGTTACATGATGATCGGTTTAGTAGTTTTAGCGTGAAAGCATAACAAACAAACTTACATTCACATTTATAATATAGGTAGAGATTTATCTTCTTTTTAATGCTTAAATCACATATATTTCACACAATTATCCTGCATGGGACCGTAATTTTTTTTTCAACCCTTATTTATATGTGTCATTATAATAAATCGAGTTCAGAGCGTTCATGCCGCATATAGTTACACGTTAAAAATAACGAATATTATCAATTTTTTTACACGAACAGAAGAAACACAATAAGTCTTAAAAGTAAGAAAAAAATATTTTCTATAACATTATTGTTATATTTAAAACAAGAATAATTTAAGAAGTTCCGTTGTCATAGAATAAAAAAATATTTATATTTCTTTTGAAGAACAAGTAAAAGATTTCTATTAGCTTTTTTACATATCATTTGACTTAAAGTATGCGCGTTACGCTTTTAACTCTAATTTGTTTCAGAATACATGTGAACCTGTTCAAATCGGCTGCTACAGCGCCGATAACCATACTATTCTATAGTCAAGCGGTTAGATTCCTAGATTTCTTCCATTCTTTATTTCACAACTAGCGGCCCGTCCCGGCTTCGCACAGGTGGACAAAATTCTTTAAATTTTTTCTAGCATTCAGTATAGCCTATGACACTCAGCAATAATGTGCCTTTCTATTGGTGAAAGAATTTTTAAATTCGGTTCAGTAGATCCCGAGATTACCCCTTACAATTTAACAAATATACAAACACACAAACTTTACTTCTTTATAATATTAGTAAAGATAAATCAGACAATTGTGACATGTAACTTGTCAACACATTTGAGTGTAGAATAGCAGCTTATTTTTTTATTTATTTGAGAAAATAAATGGTCTATAATATATTTACAGAATACATGACTGAAATTTAGATTGAATGTAATCGCAGTGGATATCCTGTGTTGATTATTATAAATCCCGCGAGATGTTGTGAAAATTTATGCTGCGGTAAATTTATAGTAATCTATCATAAATTATAAGAATGTATTACTTATCTTCAATTTGACTACTTTTTCCGTCTTCTCCTCCTCCTCCGTCGTCGTCTTCATCGTCAGCCTAACTGCTAGTGCACAAGCTTTCTTTATATCTATATCTTTTTAATCTTCGCCTATACGGGTGGTTTCCGCAACCAAATCTTTTGCGCTTGCTCTGCGTCTCGAGGGTGTTAGGGTTATTCCCCATATCTTTCAAATTACCAGGCTATATTCTACTATCGTTGCGAGGATTGCTGAAGTCTAACGACTGCAGACGCTAGAGCAATTGGTAAGCAAATTGGTCTAGCGTACGTTCTGAAGCACCGAGGAGTTTGAGATAATAAACCTGTTACCGGCCACTGCATAGGTTGTTTAATCTCTACAATCATAGCTCGAATGTGGTAATGCCTATTATTGTTTCCCCATCTGTTAAATTATTGCTGTTACAAGCAACACGTATTTCACATAGACGCTGCGGTGCCTCCATTGTTCTGCAGCTGGAAGTGAAATGACACGTTTTGTATTCAGATTGGGAGAATGTATGAAATTTGGAAGTTAAAATGTATAGAAACGTATAGATGCTTCAAATGGATTAATTCATTTAAGAGATACCGTATCCAACAAGTGATAAGGAATATCTACATTTCCCGCTAACATTATTTTTTTAGGTGTACTATCTCAAAATATATAGATTACCACTAAATTGGTTCGCAGCGTTCAACCGCAACTCTAAGAGTAAATACCTTCACTATAAATCCACAACTTAAACTGAGTAATACTGGCTAGTTTTTATTGTCAGTGCTTTATTAACGTAATGGAAGAAAACTTTAATTAAGTTTGTCCGACTCAACCACGCTGAGTAAATCTACGGTGGTTTGTTTGACTCCGTGTTAAGATGTAATGAACCGGAATACTTTTGGTATTGTTGTGCTCTTAGTTCATTTAATATTTGTCGTAACATTAAGTGTAGTAGATAGAGAATTTTTTTTTCAAATATCACCTTCCTTTGTCTTTATTTTGAACCTTATAAAGTTAAATATAGCCGAAAATAAGACGCAAAGTCCGAACTAGGGATTCCCTGATTTATGGGAACAAGAGAGCGCTCTTCGAAAGCATTATTCAGAAGACCTAATAGCGCTACATATAAGAAAAAATAGACTTTGTTTCGTGATAGGTCTTTGTTTAAGTATTATAGAAAATGTTCGTTGTTAGTCTTAAGAATTTTAAGTCAAATGTTCTGGGAGAAGTTATGTCTTTATATTTAAAATTAAAACAGTTTCAGGAGATTTTTTTAACAGATGTACATTCAGTTTTGTAGTACCTGATCTAGTCGGCGCCATTGAGTGTTACGAGCCTAAACCGTAGCACTACGTGAATATAATTTATGGGTAACTTTGCTACGTGGTATATAGTTCACGTAGCTTCGGTGCATTAAATATGTTTACCTTTGTTTTATTATGATGACTTAGTGAGGTTTGTTGGAACTTCTAAGTATTTCATTAATATTTTTATTAGTGTTATAAAGGCTTGAGCTTAAAAATTCCTTTGTGCCAGTCCGTGTGTATTCTATACCCATATAGTCAAAATAATATTAATTTATATACATATAATAAAAGTAATATAAATTTTAAAAGCAAATAACCAATATTATATATTTATTGTATTCACACTGATTAGTCTACCCTAAATAAAGTACTGTAACGCTTTTATTACATTGTTGGGAACGTATATCAATATAAAAGTCTTTAACTAGAAAAAAATGGATCACCATCAATACATGAGCGACTTTTAAAACGACTGCTATAAAAATTTTATGTAGTGATTTGAATATGTTACATCATTTTCATCGTCAATTTATAACCGTCCCCATTGCTGGGGCACAGACATAAGGATTAAACATTTTTAAAATGGGCTACAAACCATTAAGAAAGCCCACCGCAAATTCGTGGGATGTAATAATTAGAGTGGCCAACAACTAAAGAGGCTTAACTCGAGATAACGGATACGGATTAATTTGAGAAAGAGAGAGAGAGAGAGATATTTTTTGATCTTCGATTATCGAATGGCGCTGGTCATTAGACCAGCTCTTGCGAGAGATGATTAAAGTAAGCAATCACAGTCCAAGGATGTCCGTCTGTCTGATATAGACGCACCGCACAGAACGGTTTTCTTTCTTTGTATTGTAATAAAACAAATCTGCTGCATTTTGAGAGCTCTTTGTACTGTCTTTATTTTAATACTAATTTACTGTCTTATATAGTAAGTGTGGTCATCTTTAGATTCAAACAAGGATTATCATATAAGCTTATTATCGTTTTAAAGATTTTTCCTAAAAAAAATGTGATTGGTCGCAAAAAAGAAAGAGATGCTGAATGAGATTCTCGATACCAAGTTTTAGGCTTAGAAAACACAATAGCGTTCTTCCTCTCCTGATCCCATCATTTGGGGTCGGGTCTCCTCACACTTCTGCGCCAAGTCATGCGATCTTGGGTTGTCGTTCGTGTCGTGTTAAAACACAATAGCATTCCTAATTTATAATTTTCTAAATATAATAAGATTTGAGATTATTTATTACAAAGCTTTAGATTATTAAATTTGTTTTGTAAGTTATTTCAAAATAATAAGACGTAGCAAAGTATTTTGACAATTACGATTTGATATAATCTGTCGTCATATCAGAAGGTATGACTGGGTTCGAGTCCCAGAAGTGGCAGATATTTGTGTGATGAAGACATGAGACATGGATATTAATATTACTTATTTATTTATATCTATCCGTTGCCCTAGTATCCATAACCCAAGCCTTACTTTGGGCTAGGCTAATTGGTGTGATTCTAAGAAATATTAAAGTACTACTATGATTTTCAATCAATTTAAAATTAATCAAAACAAAAGCTTACTAAAATGTAATGTTATAAGTATAGAACATATTATAGAACCCGGGTTAATTTTAGTTACACTTTTAGTATAAAACTTTTGCCCAAATTTTATGATAAGTGGGATAGAGTTCATCTTCCAATCGAAAGTTACAACTCGTTTCAAATTTAATTCGTTTTCTTTCGACCAATAAATAAATAAATTTCAATCTTGATATCGTAATATGTCTCTAGAGTCAATCTAAATTGAAATAGGAGGTTCGAATAAACATTTATGGTGATTCAGAAAACGGTACGAAAGTACCACCGAGAGCTATAATGTGTGCTCAGCGGATCAACAGCTGCTGCAGAAACACAATACATATGATAAACTTCAATTTCATTATCTGGGCAGATAAACATTGAATTTGATTTTGGAATAGAAAATTGTTTAGAACTTACGATGAATAAATTATTGAACTTTTTATACCACCACCACAGTAGTGAAATTCCAGGAAACTAAGAGCTATACTTTGTCCAATGTAGGATGATACTTTAGACAGGTGTCACTTCCTCATTGCTACATACTAAGGTTGCGTTTGTTTCCTTATGTTTGGCTTGACATTGCAATAGCAACTTTATACCCTCTATATAGGTGTCAACTGTCAAAATTATCATCCCACATTGGACAAAGTAAAGTGTCACAATTGGTATGAGAAGAACTTCTTTGCATTCCATGGATTCACCGACCGGGTGCCGGTTCCATCGTGTCCGAAGAAACTCCGAGTAGATTCCGAGACTTGTGAACGGGTATAGGTTTAAGGGGCCCCTTTCCGATGAACATCAACCCTAATCTTCATTACTCGTGTTACTCTCACTGTACAGCCAAATCTGGTATGAAACTTAATGATTTCAGTAAGTGAAATACGCAATCTCCACACACTAAAGAAAATAAAATGCATTGTAGCTAAATCAAATTTTCAAATTGCCAGCAAAATTGCAGAATAGACGTCCATGTCATTATTAATTCTTTATGCAATTAATGATTTGACTCTTAAAATATCAATGATTATAGTATTTAGATTTATCACCTTTTTCTACTGGTGTTTCTTCTACGTGTTTACTACGTTTTCATGTTTACTGAATGTTCGTTCTTTACTAATTTGTGAAATTTTTTTGGCTAAGATGTTTTCCTTTACTTTTTCTGGTATTCTTACTTTGATGAACACAATTGGTAGGATTCTAAAATAATCCCTAGTAATATCTCTAATACTCTACAAAACAACGATGTATTACCTTCTATTTATACTGGATAAATTATTTTGAATTAAGTTTCTAGAAAAATAAACCCAACCTCAAATATATCTTATACCGAAACGAAACGTCTTACAGAATAAAAAATATTACTGCGTAATACTGTGGGTAATAAGGTCATTTTTTTGCAAATCTCTTAAGCGAAATTCATTTCCAGACTGCCGGTGTTTCTGAAGAAAAATGCCATAATGAATTTGCCGTTGAACACTAGAATTTATATTTATTTTGCAAAGCATACTAAATAGTAAGTTTGCCTTACATTGCATTAGGTTAGCTCTTTTCATACCGTGTTGTATTTATGTAAGGTCTCAAAAAATAGGTTAATAAAATAAATTAAAATGTATGGAAGCAATTCATAACAAAAAAAGAATCGTATTTTAAATCTCGATTATTGACTGAGCTCTAGGAGTTTTGATGGCAGCGGAAGTAACTAGTCTTTCTGTATTATACAAGATACATTTTAGGGAGTGTATGAGAAAACTTAAAAACTTAATTTAGTTCCAACTTTCCACTTTCAGAGTAAGCGACACGCGCCTGCCTATCACCCATGCTTAATTAAATATTCCAGTCACCTACAACAAACTTTCTCGTCTTCTTTCCTTACGTGGACAGCTAAGGTGAATAACGGGCAATTTATTGCAGTATTCGCTAAACAATACCGCATAGAAATCTTCAAAGTTGAATTAGTAATTTTAGGTAGACATACTCCATCTTTGGTCATAGCTTGCTTTCCATTAGAGAAGTCGATGGTCAAATACATACATATCTAAAATATTACTCACAGCTGTACCTATTGATTCTACAATTGTTTCAAGTTAATGGACCGTAATACTAAACTATTATACTACATCATAAACGTTACCCCGGCCATGTACAAAGTATCTGTCCACTACATGAAGGCAGTATTCCAAATCCTTTCAGTAAACTTCGCTTTTGAGACAGTTTTGGAAACTTCTCATGGAGTCACCATGCAGCCTTTAGTGTTAAGGGATAAATTTATTACATATATTCTTCATACGAAATAATTTTAGAAATTATGTTTCATACGTATACTAACAAATTCGCAGACGTTGTCCAGTTCCGTTTATACTAAATAGGTCCAGCCATTTACTAAAATAGTTCATGACACCTGAGACAAAAATCCTGCATTTGAACGCTTTAAGTAATTACAATTCCAATATTATTTTTGTCATTAATTTCTTCTCTTCAGACGAAAGTGGAGACAAGATGGTGCAGCACAGGGATATTGCCTGATTTGCTAATATACTACCATCACTCTGATAAAAATCCTAAAGCAGGCGTGTCGTGTTTATATTCAGTATTAATTATAGACAAATACTTAAAATATCGGCAGTTTACTTGACCGTCATATTTAGTAAATAGTTCTGCGACCTTTGAAATAATTATTAAGTTTAGCAGCAGATGCTTATATGTTAAGAGGAGTAATACAACAGTTTAATAGTACATAGTCATTGACGCTAGACAAACCTATAAGATGAAGGTCATTGTCTATATTTAAATAATTTATGGCAAAATATTTGAAATATCTGTTTTGAATGTCCTTTGTTCGAGAATTGAAATAATAAAATTTATTGATGAACGATACGAACTGTTGGTAAAAGGTTTAAACTTCATTACAATATTATTTTTTGTAAATCGCCGTAAACCCTTTTTATCTGAAGTTGACTCATCAATGACAGATACAATATGTTTCATAGAGATTTCAAATACAGATTCATAATATTATCTTAAAATGCACTTAAATAAAGATTGTCATTATTTTTATAAGAATTACATTTAATAAACATTTGTAAACCACTAGGTCATTCAGTCTTGTATTATATTATTGTTCTTTCGACCACGAGCAATTTGGTTATGGTGACGCTAATTACAGAATACGGGAATAACCGTTACTGAAATAATGTATCCATTCTTAAATGTCTGTTTTGTTGTCTTTACTAGTTTCAATGTTTAAGTGTCATACCAATATCGCCTGCGAAAAGCGGTGTATCACTGACGATCGAACTTTCATCGGACTAAAAGATAAGATAGCTTATTATCACTAATAGAACCGAAATCGAATGTTCGGTATCGATGCCAGTTTCAGCCAAAATTAAAATTTATTTGGCCATATTAAAAATAAAATTTAGAACGATTGTACATTGTAAAAGTATACTAGATTTAGTATACTTTTTCATAGCCGATAGTAAAATCATCTTAAATAAAAACAATAATAGAATTGTTAAAAAAATATGAGATACCGCAATTTTTCGCACGTAGACCTCAAAAAAATCTAGAACAAGTAAAATATGTGCAAATTAGACAAGGGACGGTCAGAAGGTTTCTCCCTAATTTACTGCATGAGCATCCAGTTGCTAGGCTTTTCTCGAAATTGTGTATCTTTGACTCAAAAAGATTGTGAATTATTCTTCGAATAAATTAGAAGGATATGTCCGTATAGTAAGTGACGTTAGCAAATGTAAAAAAATTAAAAATATGCCTGTGCAAAGGCTTTTATTGAAGAATTCATACCTTATATAATCTGTCTGTTATGTTTTGAGTAGGAATATCTATTCCTACGTAGGGTAAGTAAGTCTTTTTCGAAAACGGTACACTGATTGGACAGGAAATTAAAATTAAATCGATGATTTAATAAATACGATTTATTTGGTTACCAATTTTCCCAATTTTCTGATCATCATGTTCTGGTGGAATAATGTCCACTACATTGCCTGGAACGTTATGAAGCTACTAGTGAGATCAGTGCAGCCTACTCAGAAGACCATGTAGTGCAAACATACATTTTATACTAAACTTTATTCTTCATTTAATATCTTAATGAAAAACATGAAACAAAAAAAAAGTTTTACTTAGCGAGCAGATACATTACAAGCGTTTTTAACTTTAACATTATTTCTCATTAATTTATTCAAAGTGTTACCATTAAAGTGACGAGAATCAGTACTTGCTTATCAGTTTACATAATTCTGAGCCTACCTATCTTAAATTATCAAACAAAACAAAAGTGCCAATTTCTTTTGCACATACAGATTATATACTTTTATAGCGGAACTTATCAACTCAGCTCAACAAAAACAGGAAGCACAAATTCACCCCAAGTTAGGCGTTCGTTCAATAACTATAACTGGCCGAAACCGAAACCAAAACTTCCGTCAGAAACTACTTATAACATTGATAAATACATTCCTCTCATAAACTTACCATTTCTTTTTATTCAAATATTGATAAATGCGCTTTGTTATTGCTGCTCACAATAATATTCATCAAGAATTTTTTTTTAATTTTAATTTATGATTATAAAACAATTAGACACAGATTATATAGATCTTTTACAGTCAGAAACTTTCAATTGTGTGCATGATCCCATTGTTATTTTATTAAAATTATACTTTTAGCGGTTTTAATTTTACACCTTATTAATTAGAAGAGCAGTTAAAATTGCCATTATTACACTAACAATTGTACAGCACGCCATAAGTGCCAGCAAGTAAGCTGTTGGCTTACTGTGCACATTAAAAGTAATAATTGCAAAAAAATGCTGTATCGAAAAACATGTTACACACATATGCGATGCTATTTTTATTCGGTGTCGATTTACTACGTAATATATATTGAATTGCTTATACGGATGTATCGTATAGAATGAGACAATTTAGATATTGCCCCGTATTTTAATTGTTTTGTAAAATTTCTAGTAATGCCACTTTAAAGTTATTTCTTGATATATATAAGATAAAATATGTTCATATTCAAAATTACCCTTTACAATGCGAGTATTAAACATCAATCAACACTGGTATTTATGAAAAGTCACTACAATTGCAGATAGCATTTTGTTTCCGCTCCCAAGCTTTAAAAATTATTCCGAGAACTACAATCCCGCCCTGATGTGTTATTATGTTTAAAGAAATAAAAACAACTCCCAATCTCTGCTTAATTTGATAGTTTTTTCGTAAAAACCCCTTCGCCTCTAAATTCAAACGATTCTGCTATCGTGTTCTTCACAAAATTTTAAAAGGTAATATTATTGTGGTGTTTTTTTTAAATTACTATTAAAATTAGTGGCTTTGTTTATATTAATTAATATTATTATTATAATATAAAAAAATATGAATACTAATATTTAGATTTAATTAATATATTTATGCTATTTTAGATACAAAACTGCTCATTTATTGCACTATTCAAGGAAGTTCATCTTAATTAGCATTAAATTCATAACGCCCTTACTGCGTTATTGTTCTTTGCTAACTCAGGTCACTCACGGTATGAAAAGGGCTAAATTGTGGCTGTCACGTTTTTAATTAATATATGAGAGGGTGCGGTACGTGTGGCCTCTTTGTTTCTTATAACCGATGAGAAACTCATCAATTAGCATCATAGGAATATAACCCCTTTTTGCAGCAAAAATATTAATCACCTCAATTTTTAAACATTCAAAAATTAAAGTCTATGAAGAAGCAAGTCAATGATATCAATTAGCTACAAATATACCTGAACTAAAATTATTGGTGCGTGTACTTATGTACAAACAGCAACAACCTTAACTGCCCCTGTCACGTGACTACCAACTTTTTGAAAGAAAGTGAGAATAGATGTATGACGTCTTTATAAATGTCATTTTTATTGTAGATGTGTGTGTACAGTTACAAAGTTACATAATAACTGAAACTAATACTTTTTTCTAAGACCCTAATGAGTTTCGAATCAAAAAGGTAGGATTGTTTCAATTCAATAATAAGAGTAATGTCAGAACAATCATTGTCAAATTTTTCCGGTCGCTAGATATCGATGCAGACAGTGCGGCGTAGGCTAAATGATGGTGGTCCACACCATCACATACGAGGGCTGCACTAAAAGTATCGGAAATGGAATATTTCCACTGTTCCTGTCATATTAAAATATTTTTGATTGAAAACTCCTTGGTTTCAAAAATCAAATACCATTTATTTATTTAAAAAAAAGATTCTCGGTCTTGTCACAAGGTCTTGTCACAAGGTCTTGTCAAACTTAGTCGTTGAGAAAATGGAATTGACTCGAGAAAAATCAAGAGCGATAATTTATTATGACTTTCGACGTGGTTTAACACAAAAACAGTGTGTTGATCGGATGCTTTCTGCATTGGGTGATGAAGCCCCATCCAAAACCACAATTTATCGCTGGTTTGCTGAATTTTAACGTGGACGTGTCAAGCTCAGTGATGTTCCCCGTCAAGGTCGTCTAAAAACTGCAGTCACCCAAGAAAACCTTGATGCTGTGCGTAAGCTGATTGAGGAAGGTCGACATGTGACATACCGCGAAATTCAGGCAACTTTTGACATTGGCATGAGTCAAATACAATTAATCTTGCATGAACAATTAGGTGTAAAAAAGTTGTTTTCCCGATAGATATCGCATTCGCTCTGTGAAGAGCAAAAAGCGGCTCGCGTTACTTGGTGCGTCAGAACACTCGAAAGATTCCACGAAGGATCCTCAAATGCTGTATACAACATCGTATCAGGTGACGAATCCTGGATATACGCGTACTGTTATGAGCCTCGGGGAGTTAGGGTTTTTAAAAAAATAAAACTTAATTTAACTTGGTGAGACAGCCGCCGGGTATGGAAGATGGATCGAGACTAGTATATGGATGGACGTGATTGCGCGCTGCGTATAGGAATTGCTGAGTATGTAGGGTGAGGATGCATGGTGTGCCAAAAGGGATGCAGTTACTTTCTATAACACCTCCCAGGGGTGGACTAAACATCGGGGTGGAAATCACGATGTTTATGGAAGAATTAAATGTGTCTGCGAATGCTAGGAGATGGAAGCTCGTCTGCATCAGAGCGAGGTTTTATGACCTTCATAGGAATGCCAGGTTCAGGATCTGAAGTCTGATCAGGTGGGTTGTCTGTTGATATGGTTCTGATGGAATTTGGGAGAAAGTAGGTGAGGCGGCTGTGCGATTTAATACATAAGAATATTTTAAAAATACAAAATACAGTAAGTAAACAAAGTATTACAATAAGTAATATTGAGTAATGAGTCTCATAACGAATAATTTGATGTTGATTAAGAATACTATTTGTTTGGTCAGATAACGATTTTAATTTTGATTTAGTTTCTAATGTAAATATGTCCAGGTCAATATTCTGTAATTTTAGAGGAGGCTCATTCCTTAATACCGTTTTAAACTTGTCTAAAGTGCAACAAGAATCATTTAATATATTAAAATCAGAGTGTATAACAGTTGTGTTTATTCTGAAACTATTAAGTTTAGGTATTAATTTGGTGCTCTTACAATAGGAAATACAGTTATTTGGAGTAGTAAGTATACCTG
Organism: Calamotropha paludella; assembly: GCA_927399485.1. NCBI lineage: Eukaryota > Metazoa > Arthropoda > Insecta > Lepidoptera > Crambidae > Calamotropha > Calamotropha paludella. The sequence continues at coordinate 19,632,117 of OV656812.1, forward strand.
TACCAATAATGTTTATTTCGACAATTCTTTGGTTTGGGCATTGAATATACAATTTATTATTTTGAGATTGTACATATATCCAATTATTGTTGGATAGCGGTTTCCATAAGTCTATGTGTCCATGCACAAAGTCTGTCTGGCATTGAACTGGTAGTACTTTATTTACATTAATCATTAGCTCACTTTCACAACTCGGATTTGCACTACTGGAAAACACTGTCATGACGTCACAAATATATTCGCGGGAATTTACAACTATGCATTCTTTTAATGAATCGAGGTTACAATATTCTGATTTATCCTTAGTCATGGCTATATATTTATTGGTAGGTATTACATATGTGAAAGAATTCGGTTTTACACTGTTATGAGGGGTAGGTAATGCTATACTATGGAACAGGTTAAATTCATTCGGGGATACTAAAGGTATTCTTAAAATAAATATGATCTTGTTGTTTAAACTATGACATACTACGGTAGATATATTCATCAGCATATGAATATTACTTAACGCTAGGCTTATAGCTAACTTATAATCTACAGGCAAGTATCGGTAGTTATCGACGATTTCTTGGTACAACTGCGTGGGAGGCAGTACAGCTGGGTGTAATATGTTTTGGGTGGTAAGTATGATTGCACTTGTTATGTCTTCTAACCGAAACGATAACGTTAATATGGATGCTTCTAAGCTGTTTAAAATTGAGTTTATATTTGATTTAATGGTTAATTCGTTAGAAATTATAGTTAAATTTTTTAATTTTAACCGGAAATCGTCGACAGCTTGGTTAAGGCTGGCTTCGTTAAGTCTTATGGTATTTAATGTTTTATTAAATTTTGATAAGGTTGATGAAGTTACTAAAATATTTTCTTTCATTATCGAGGCCAACCTTTTTTCGTTGTCCTGAATATTTTGGATGGCGTTATCATATTTGATACCGTCATCTTCATCCAGAGTGCCGAATATAGTCTTGGAGAGAGAGCCAATGCCACCTATCCACGCCCCTCGTCTGAACCTTTTGTCAACTAAATGAGAGATGGCGGAGTATTCAGAAACTACATCTTGGTATCTCACTGTTAGTGGTGCTAGTGTATTATGACATTCCAAACTATTTGATGCTTCGATTTGTATTTGGTTACATATGAAACGTAGTGTCCCTAGTATAGAATTGATGTTTTTAACGTGCGGTTCTATATACGAAATATCGAGTGGGGTGACCACATCTAGGTAGTTCATACGAATTTTGAGTTCACCAATTGGGTCAAAGTATATACCGGCGCTCGAGTTGATCTCTCGGACGAATTCTGGATGACCTTGGGCCAGTATGCTGTAATAAAGGAGGCATTCTATGTAAAAGTTATAATATATTATTTTGTATATGTGTATAAATGCAAAATTATAAGGACTCCCTATACCTATACTTAACTATAATTACTTACTAAATGTGTGGATTTAGTCCTGGACTTCCACATGTTTTACTTCGTCAAAATGGTGCCTTATGTGGCGTCTATTTATGAGTAATGATAACGTATGGTTACCATGAACTTTGACTATCTTGTATGGGCCTTTCCACAATGGAGATAAGGCTTTGCGTTGCCTTACATGGTTCTTTAACAGAACATAGTCACCTACCTTGTATGTTACCGGCCGACTATGGGAGTCGTAATAGGATTTAGAGTTTAATTTAGATTTTTGTATATATTCTATTGCTCTGTCTCTTGCATATTTCATGCGGTGTTGTAGCATCTTAACATATTCCGGGTAGGTATTGTTAGAACTATCATCGTAGACGGAGTCTGGGATGCGGGATTTATATCCGAATAGAAGTTCGAAGGGTGAGTAGTGAGTGGTTGAATGTACAGCTGTGTTGTATGCTAGCATCGCGGTGTATACATATCGCGGCCAGTTATCTTGATCATCATTGACATACGATTTCAGATATTCTTTAAGTGTGGAATGTGACCTTTCTAGGGCTCCTTGCGTTTGGGGGTGATACGGCGCGGACCATAATTGTTTGGTTTTTAAAAATTCACAAGTTTTCTTGAATACTTCGGCTGTGAAATTAGTACCCTGGTCGGTAAGTATATATTTTGGAATTCCAAACAATGAAATAAAATGGAGAAGACATTCGGAGCATTCCTCGGCGGTAATACTGCGAATAGGATAAGCTAATGAAAATTTAGTAAGGTCGTCCTGCATGGTTAAGATATATTTGAGTTTGGCTATGCCAGATTCTAGCAATGGTCCTACGATGTCAATAGAGAGCCTTTCGAATGGAGTAGTTGAAGTAGAGGTTATCACCATAGGTGCTCTGTTAGTTTTACGTAAAGCTTTGTTAAGTTGACATGATGTACATTTTTTGATGTAGTTTTCAATATCACTGCGCATATTCTTCCAATAAAATCTTTCTTTTATTCGGTTTAGCATTCTAAGAGTTCCTAAATGTCCAGCAATGGGAAGGTCATGGTTTTCTTTAAGAATTTTCGGAATTTCGCTCATTGCGGGGTATATAATGTTGTTGTGGTATATATGGACTCGTATGTTAGTTCCGTCGAATAAATAGTTAAACATATTATAAATCTTTATAAAGGAGTGCTTGTCAAAGGCGTTTTTAAAATCAGATGTGGCGATTTCATTTACTGTAGGGTAGGACATAATTATTTCGTCGCGGGCGTATTTTAAGGATTTAAATATATCTGGATAAGAATAATCATCAAAATGATGCACTTTCGTGAATAGGAAGAGATAGGTTTTGTTTTCAGTTGTAAAGGGTAAGAAGGTATAAAGAGGTCTTTCTAAGTTTAAGAAATTGCTGCGATCAGCCTCGGAACAGTTACTTATAATTTCTTGGACGTAGGGCATGGACTCATCCATGTCCACTGAGGTAGGTATAATGAATAGGCTCTGGGACCCTTTGAGCAGGTTTTCATTGTGTTCTATAATTTGAGTATTATGTGATCTTGTTGATGATTTTAAAAATTCACTGTAGGTTTCATCAGGCAAAGGTAAGTTTTCAGGAACCGGGGAAGGAGTCTCAGGGTGAGGAGTTCCAGGGAAAGGTAAGTTGTTAGACGTTTCCAGAGGCGACGGGATGTTGAGGGTTCTCGTTTCTGGAGAAAGACTGGGTGTAGAAAGATTTGCATTTTCAGGACTGTATGTGGTTAGAGATAGGTCGTCGCCATCAAGGAGTGGAATGGAAGGTAAGTCGTGACTATCGGAACCTAAAAGGCTGGATGGTATTCGAACATCGAGGTCGTCTAAAGTTATTGGACTGAACTGCTGAGAGGTTTCAGGTTCTGCAACAGTATCTAAGTTTTCAGGGACGTTTGGACATGGGGATGGGTCTTCGGTTGACTCTGAAGGAGCACCAATTTCAGGTAAGACAGGGTTGACTGGATATCGTGAGAGGGCATCTGCAGCGGAGTTCAGTTTACCTTTACGGTATACGATGTCGTAATCAAACTCTTCTAACTTCAGTCTCCACCTTTGGAGTTTACTGCTGGGATCTTTATGATTGAACAGCCATTTTAAGGGTCTATGATCGGTGATGATGAGGAATTTACGACCATATAGGTAGGGACGGAATGTTTTACAACCGTATAGGATAGATAGCAATTCTTTTTCAGTAGTGCTATAGTTGGATTCGCTCTTGTTAAGGGTGCGTGAGGCGAAGGCTATTGGTTGATCTTTACCAACATGCCCTTGGGAGAGTACGGCACCGACGGCGTAGTTTGAAGCATCGCAGGTGAGTACAAATGGTTGGTTGAAATCGGGGTAAATGAGCAGGGGAGCAGTCGTTAATTTATGTTTCAGTGAGTCGAAGGCAAGTTGTTGTTGATTTTCCCATTTGAATGGTGTATCTTTTTTTAGAAGGTTTGTGAGGGCTTTAGCAGTCTTGGAGAAATCAGGAATGAAGCGACGGTAGTAGGAAACCAGACCAAGAAATGACTTGACATCTTTTGGGGTTTTTGGAATTGGAAATGCAGTTACGGCTGTTATCTTTTCAGGATTCGGTTTGACTCCTTGCTCGGTAATTATATGGCCTAAGTAGCAAACTTCACGTCTTAAAAATTCGCATTTTTCTGGTTGCAACTTGAGGTTGAAATGACGGATTCTTTGGAAAATTGTCTGTAAGTTATTGATGCATGATTTTAGATCATATCCATATGAGACGATGTCATCAAGATATACAAAGCATCTTACGCCTTGAAGGCCTGATAAGACAGAGTTCATAAGTCTCTGGAAGGTTGACGGGGCATTTTTAAGCCCAAACGGCATTCTGGTGAATTGAAAGTGTCCTTCCGGGACTGTAAATGCTGTTTTCGGTTTATCGGCTTCATTAAGCTTGATTTGGTGAAATCCAGATGCCAGATCTAGAGTGGAGAAGTACTTACTATTGCCGAGTTGGTCAAGGATCTCATTAATCTGAGGAATTGGGTAAGTGTCCCCAATAGTGATGTCATTGAGTTTTCGATAGTCAATTACTACGCGCCATTTTTGTACATTAGAAGCATCAAGTTTTTTGGGTACTACCCATATAGGAGATGACCAGGGGGAGTCGGAAGGTTCTATGATTTCTTGTTCGAGCATTTTATCTACTTGTTTCCGTACCTCAGCTTTATGAATTTCGGGGAATCTATAAGATTTAGTATATATGGGGATGTCCGTGGTTGTCTTGATTTCATGTTTAAGGGCATCAGTATTAGTTAGGTTCTCCCCTGGTAGATGAAAGATGTCTGAAAACTCAGAGCAGAGTTCTAGGAGAGCTCTTTCTTCTTCGCTGTTAAGATGCGAAGTGCGCAATTGGTTTAATACTTCTTTTGTGCGGTTAAAACTGTTATTTGTAATATTTGTATTATATATTGTGTTAGAAGGTTGTTCTATGAATTCTGAGGGATCAAAAGGGTCAAGTTTGAGATTTAGGTTAGACTTAATGGTAATTGGTACTTCGGAGGTATTAACGACAGATATATTTACCCTATTGTTATCTTTGACACGAACCAAGCTATTTGCGATTAGTAGATTTCCGGATATTTTCTGATCAAGAATCAATCCGTTTTTTATTTGAGGATTGGAAACTGAGCACTCGATAATGGTCTCAGTCCTGGCGGGGATTATGTAAGCAGGGTCGTTAAAATGTAATTTAAGTGATGCTTCACCAATGCGAAGAAGGTTATCGTTGTAATTTATACTGCAGTTATGGGCATTAAGCATGTCAGAACCAATTATGCCATCATACGGCAGGTGTATATCGTCGATAACGTGGAAAGAATGGGATATTTTGAACTTAGACATTTGCAGTTTTAACTGGAAGTGGCCCTTGGTGCAAATTGTTTCCTCGGTTGGATCAATGCCCTTCAATTGAATGGTTTCTGTAGTAAGTTTGGGGTGCTTTGCTATACACGACTGTTTTAATAGACTTACACAGGATCCTGAATCGACTAATAAGGATAACGGGATATCCGATACAGAGCACTTTACAAGGACATGAGGTAATAGCGTCTTTGCAGGATTACTAGTTATTTCAAAAACTTTCGACCTTACGGTAGTTGGTGTGTTAACTCCGTTGAGTTGTGGCTTAGGTACAGTGAGGTTTGGCAGGTCAACTTCGTTTTGTTGCTGCACGGACACAGTGGATTTTGGCAGGTCAACTTTATTTTGTTGCTGCACGGATACAGTGGATTTTGGCAAGCGATCGTGTAGCGATGGTTGCGGTGATTCGAGTCGAATGTTGAGGTGGCCTTTACTGGCCTTATTGGGTTTTGTAAATGATTTTGTTGTGCCGGTTTTTGACTTGCTAGGTCCCGTACGACACAGGGACGAGACGGTTACTCGTTTTTTGAATTAGAGTCAACAGTGTCATGGCCATCGGCAGGGTTAATCGGATATTCGTCATCGATTGAATCTGATGGCCCGTTATCTATGAAGTGGACACGTTGAGGCGTCCTTGGTTGGGTTTGGTCGAAGTTCTTGAATCGATTATTATTAAATTCCCTTTTACGACATTGCTCTATGGAGTGACCAGGATTCTTACAGTATCTACAGAAGGATGTAGACGGCATATTATTATTATTAAAAGTTCGATTGGGGTTATGATTTGGTTTTTGATTTGATTGGTTAAGGAAAGATGGTGCTTGGCCTTGGTTACGACGAGCAATTTGGATATTAGATTTTAGCGAATTCTGTTTGTCTTGACGTGGATATTGACTACTGGACTGGCCCGGGCCATATTTGAATAATGCTTGTTGTATTCTTTCTTCGGAAATTGCTATGTTTATAGCTTCGTTTAAAGTTTTAGCGGACTTGCACCTAACAATATTCGAGATTCTGGGTGTTAACCCCATTTGGAAATGATGGAGGGCTAATTCCTCCATGGCGGCTGTTCGTCCTATCATCTCTCTATTTTTATGTCCATGTGAAATAGATATTTCAGTTAATAATTCAGATAAACATGTCTCGATTCTTAAAGCATACTGACTGACTGGTTCGTTGATTTGTTGTTTGCACTCTTGCAAATCTGTAAGTAGATGGGCGTAATGTTTTCGCTCACTAAATTGGGTCTTTAGAAATTCTTTTAACTGTTGCCAATTGGCGAACTCTTTTATGGAACAAGCGGTTTCCGCCTTGCCCTCTAGCTGACAAAGGATGTATTTGAAAAGTATATCTTTTTGTGAATCTGAAGCTAATTCATAGGCATTACTGCAATTTACCAAAAAGGAATTTAGTTTTTCCCTACTGCCATCATAGGGTTTTATAAATTTTAATAAAGTGGAAAGTTCAATTTCCGTTTTCACTACTACTGTTTTACGTTTTGCGGCTGACCTTGTACAAGGTCCAGAAAGAGGGGGACATTGGTTTTGACCTTCCTCCTCTGTGTCGGTTACGGCTATTTCGGGTTTTGGACTAACGGATCTCTCAGTCATTTTAGTAAATTAATTCGTAAGACTTATATGAACAAAAATACAGACATAAACCAAAACAAAAAAATAAAAACAAACAAAATGAAATTATAATAGTATGAATACGACCACGATTAAAAGTACAGTTGTTATAAAATAAGTTATAGTATCAACAAAACGAAATTATAGTAAATATGGATACGAACACGATTAAAAGAAGATTTGTTATCGATTTTTAAAACACTTATTAGTTTCGATTGTCAGTAATACCAAGCACATAAAGTCACTTACTGAAATGTGAATAACACGATAAGAATAATCATTTCTTGTAACTTGCAGTCGCTGCGGAATGTCTGTGTGTCGATTAGGCTCGGATCGTCGTCGCGTCGTAGGTGATAAGTATACCGGTCACAGCACAAAATCGTGCGTGACAGTGGGTATGACTTTCTGGTTCCGGACGAAGACCGGCTGCAATACGGACAGTATGCAGCAGTGGGCCCTTCTTGAATTTTTACCTCGAACACTCGATGATCAGGAGAGCCGGGTCGAATCTCGGTGTAGTAACACTTTATGTACACAGTGGAGTTGGCACTTAACACGCACACATACACACACACGTCGTTTTGGAGTTTAGACAAAGACGTGCCGGGGATTTTTGAAATCCCTTTACGCTGCCACCAAAATGTTATGAGCCTCGGGGAGTTAGGGTTTTTAAAAAAATAAAACTTAATTTAACTTGGTGAGACAGCCGCCGGGTATGGAAGATGGATCGAGACTAGTATATGGATGGACGTGATTGCGCGCTGCGAATAGGAATTGCTGGGTATGTAGGGTGAGGATGCATGGTGTGCCAAAAGGGATGCAGTTACTTTCTATAACAGTACGAACCCGAAACAAAAAACCAGTCACGAGTTTAGATGTTCGAAAATGAGTTAAAGCCAACAAAAATTGTTCGTTCACGGAGTGTTCCAAAAAAATGGTGATCACGTTTGTCTCCAAAACCGACCATGTTGTGACTACAAAGAACGGTTAATGCAGAATGGTATGTTAGGATTTGTTTGCCACAGGTCTTTTCTGAACTCCGTAAAGAGAACTGCAACCGCCGCATCATCCTCCATCACGACAATGCGAGTTCTCACACCGCGCACAGAACAAAAGAGTTTTTGGAGCAAGAAAACATAGAATTATAAGACCATCTGCCGTACAGCCCCGACCTAAGCCCTAATGATTACTATACTTACCCTAAAATTAAGAATAAATTGCGTGGTCAGAGATTTTCATCACCTGAAGAAGCTGTGGACGCCTACAAAACGGCCATTTTGGAGACTCCAACTTCCGAATGGAATGGTTGCTTCAATGATTAGTTCCATCGTATGGAAAAGTGTGTCAAATTTCGCGGAGAATACTTCGAAAAGCAATAAATACATTTTTAAATAGTAAAGTTGTGTCACTTCCTTGATTCCCAAAATTATCAGTGCCGCCCTCGTACCAGCCCGAAAGTTGTCACTTACACAACATCAGTTTTTTATTACTGTTGGAGCCAGTTATCTTCGTATGATAGCGATTTTTAAAAGGCAATACGCACAAACGGTTGGTTCTTCATAATAATGTTTGAACATTGTTATGAAGTGGTAATAATATATTTTTACTGAGAAGAGTATTGGTTTTTAAAATTACCAGGACTACGATATTATCCGTCCAATCAAAATTATAATATTGAAGACAAAAGGCGATTCTATCTTCTTTGTGCTTTTGTGTAAGTAAGGTTTTTAAAGTTTATAATTATATATTGCTACAAAAAAGTGTTGGTTTTTTATTTTACTTTTAGTCAGACTGGTGAAAAAATTATTTACGCGCTTTGCGCTCTAACATTATAGCAAAAGAATAGGTATATTTAATAAAATATTATTTCATATTGCACTACAAAAAATGCAATTTCCACTTTCTTCACTTCTGTTAACCTGAAATTTGAAAAGCAAGACACATTTGAACCTTAAAACCATTCTAATCTTTGCATTTCGAACACCGAGGTTTTTGAACAGAAAAAGACACGCTGTCACAGATATAAAATTCGAGTAGAATTGAATAAATTACCGCATGTCTGAAAAATTATTACTTCATATTTTAAATAACAGAAATGATAAAGTTTTGGGAACGGAGGAAACCATATGCGTGGTGGAATAAGAGCTAAGGACAAACTACATGAGGTCGAGTTTAGCAATGATCCTACTAACTATAATCAGAAAAGATTTTTGTGTAATAAAAAATCAAAATAATTATGCGCTATTTCGATTTGTTTATTTGTTAAGTTAGTATATGTTTTATTTGAGTAATATAATATTTATAATAATTTTTTATAATGCAAGTGTATGAAATCTTTATTATTATTCGCTTGCTGCATCTATACCTTTCTAAGTCTATGGATGCAGGATAAGTAAAATTAAATTTTATCATTATTTCATCCAAAAGCATGCGACGTTGTCGTTGCTCTTTGTTTTGGAAGAGCGGCAACAACTGAAGGCACGTCATCAGCCATGTCAAGACTCTGCGTCAAGTAGTGACAGTTCTCTGGCGCCAAGAGACACACACCACACACACAAAGATATTATGTCATAAAAACTTTAGTTTTTGTTATGAAGTTGTCATGAGAAAAATAATTTCATCTCTTTCTACCTTTCTGTCTGTTGGGTCTTGAAGGGGCAGTTAAGAGTGTTGCTGTTTGTACGTGCGTGAAAAGTTATACTTCTTTGGCATCATTAAATAAAATTATTTATATTATAAACAAATGTAAAGAATACATACCGACAGTTAACCTCAAATCAATAAACGCACTTAAAAAAGTTTATAATATAAGAACCACTTTTAAATAAAATTGTTATAATGTTATTATATAATATAAAAATGTTATAATAATATTATATAAATTATTGTTAACCACCATATATAATTTAAAATCACACACACACACACACACTTTCATAAATATTTGAGTAACTACCTTGAGCCAATTAGCGGCCAACTTCATCCTGCTGGTTTATTCCAATGTCGCTTTTGCGGGCAACTTCATCTTAAAATTTTCTCTCTCATTTTTTATAAAGCACCTAAAGAAGTATAACTTCAAAAATAATATTATACCCCTAGTAATTTGGTGGTTTTACTTACAACATATTTTTATTGTAATATTTTTTATTTTTATCGTAGCACAAAACAGTCACTACAAAAAAATGTAACACAAAATTAAACCATAAATTGTAGACAAACGACTGCCCTATATTAAATGAAAAAAACTTATAAAATTTTAAGCAACACTTGATTATCTTGCGTTGGCAACAATACAAGATGACGTTTAGGAGATGGCGCTGTATATCGTATAAAAAGCGAATAAATATTATTTATTGTGTCAATTACAATAATCAAGAAATACAAGTGTATAAGCAAATTTAAAAAGCAAAACCTTACCTGTGAACAAAATGAACCTAATCCTTAGCGCCGTTTTCGAGGTACATGAAATAAATAAATAAATTGTTTGTTTTAAAATGCATCATTTGGCAACAATCGGACCAATTTCATTCTTTTTAATGTTCATTAAAAATCGAATCAAAAAAAATATGCGTAAGTTAAATTCTCGAAAAATGTAATGTGTTTTTGTCTATGGGATTGTCGTATGAACACAAGGCCATAACTTAATTTGAACATCACAACAGTATCGTTCGGTTTATTTTTGAAATTTATTAAAGGTCATATAAGTCAGCCTATCCATTGTCAGTTATCACGACGTCAACGTGCCATTAATTCAATCGGCTCAGAGAGGATTACCATGGGAAATGATGTGCCAAAACATTAAAAATGACGCCATTTCACAAAGCGTATTCATTGGTATTTTGCTTGGTTTTTAATTTATTATTTGTTTATTATATCATTTTTTCCTGTGACTTACGTTTTAATAATAAGAATGTGTGTGACATAAAAAAATTATTGTAATAATGTAACTCAACTGCTTTTTATACAGTTTCATTTCTAAATAAAACAGCTGATGCCACGACCTTGTGCGCATGAAATCACGTTTTATTAGCCTCTTCAAAAATAGACATTTTGCCATAATCTCCCCGCTTGGCAAGCAGGTTGGAGATCCCAGTAAAAGATCAGAATGCGGAAAAAGCTGCTGCTCATTTTGAAGTCTAAGGAATGTGTATAATGGTTACCTCCAATACCAGTAGTCGCCTGTTACGACACCGGAAAGTATGAAGTGGACCCTCCATGACTCTGCTGGATACCTCACAGCATTTTTTTTTCGAATAAAAGGAATGAATGCTCATTGATTCAGTGTTTTCAAAAACAAACATTCATGTATATCGTCATCTACAATTGACGATTACTCCTTTAATCTCTTATTCATCTTCGGTAGTTTGAAAAATGTTTGTAAAACATTAGTGTTCACATCTGCAGTATGCCTCACATGAGCGAGTTTTGGACTTGGTTCTCCTGCGTCCTTATCCGCAAACATCGGAAACTGCCCTTCCCTAATCCGGTTTTTACACGCTTTCATTAACTTCCTTGTATTTTTGTTTGTAAAGGAATATTCTCACGCGATTTTACCCACTTCATAATGTGAGATTAATTTGAAATTTGGCACACTTAATAGAGACTGACAACAATGCAATAATAAAAAATAAATATATGTATTTCTTCTTCATCGGTCATCTCCGGAAACCATAGTGAAATTTCTAGAAAAGTCGAAATACTATATACTTAAACATTGATGACACGGATTATGAAAAAAAATTCACGTTTCTATAGTAGATCGAACTAAAAAAAACAAAAAAATATAGAAAAAAACTAAACAAACGTTTATCGTAAACCGAATAAAAAAATAGAAAATAAATTTCAATGTTACAATTATACTTAAATAAAGACTAATTATTATTAACGAGATAATTAATGTTACTGTTTTGTGAAACTTCATTTAAATTATTTAAGTTATATAACAATAACTTCAAAGAAATGTTAGCAGTTTTTAAATATTTTACTATCAAGATTATGAAGAAACTAAAAAAAGAATATGATTCATAAAACAAATGATACAATTTATTAAATATTAACCGAATTGTGGTATACATAAAAATACAGGAACCAATCCTAAAGAATAATAACCGATCGCTACAAAGTTTATGCGACCAAAGTTTGGATTTATAGAATTAAATAATACAATGATATAAAGACAGAATAAAAGTAACGCATTAAGCACAACCGAAAGAAAATATATTTTATTTTTGTCTGACAATAGAAAAGAAATTGTCGGCGGTCTTATTAAAATTCTTAAATCTTTAAGTATCATTGCAAGTCTTTCAGCTCTTGGCGTATTTCAAGTATTCTCCTTTGGTTCTATCTACATTCATTATCTTCACATTTCGACTACTTTGTGCAGCGTTTACACCTTAGCACATTAAATTGTAAGGCTTATTTCATTTACAATAAGGGTTAGATTCCCAATGTCAGTATTACAGTAGATGTATGGATTTATGTTTAAGTAAACGCTTTGACTGGGGCCCGACTGCGAATGCAATCATAATACATTTCACATGAGCCAATGTACTTAGGCTAATAAAATGAAAACCAAATACTTGAATTATTCAGCACTTTCTTTAGATTTTTAAAAGAACCAAAAGAATTACTGAAGTCTTTTTGTTTATTTCATAAATTGAAATTTTTTGCATTAAAGAAGAATTCGTTAGGTATAAAATTCAAGTCTTGCGTAAAAATAATTTTATTATGTTCTTTGTTATCAATAAAAAAATATGTTAACCAAGGAAAAAAAAGCTAAGTCGTTACTAATATCTATAAATATTCGTAGTTCCAAATAGTTATCGCTAGAGGTGCTCATACTAAATCCATTGTAATATTTTACGCAGACAATATCGAGTATCGACGCGTGATCTCGTACTCGTGCCTCTGAAATGCAGTCGGTAGCGTGTGGCTTTCGGAAATTGGTAAAAATATTAAGCAATCTCAAATGTGTATAAGAATGTTAATCTACTAGAACATGCGAGGTAACTAAGCGGCGCACGAGGAAAAAATGTTCCTATGGAATCACTTTGCTTTTCTAAATTATATTTTTTACTAATTTCTAATAGAAAAGTACGCTGTTACTTTCATGATTATTGTGAAGGTAAATTATGAGCGAATTTTTAAGGAGATCATTAAAAATATAGACGTCGTTTATTAATTTGTTAATGAACCCTTACCTCCATCATGGGGAATATCATGACATCCTAAGAATTGTCGGCTTTAAAAACAAAGCAGCAGGTGATTGTCTTATTCAATCCTGATATATATATTCAATGGCTGATATAATCAACAAAAATCGTGCAATGCATGGAAAATAATTTATAATTTCACAAAAAAAATACTTAAATAAATTGTAATTCTTTCAGCACTACTTCTGGGAACCTTGAAGATGATGGAACGAGCATCTTGCGACGAAGACATGGTCTCCCTCGCTTGCCCGACTGCTACCACGATCAGTATACAAGTGGCGCAATACGGAACAGTGGGGAAGGAGGGCCACGTTTGTGCTCCACTCGGTTCAAATGCTGTTGAGGTGGTGGAAGACGAGGTTTGCTTGTGGCCGAATACCTTACAGGTGAGTGTTATAAAATTATTCAACCATTCCTTTTTTAAAAATAGGTAAGAAAATTCTTTAGGAGTATTAATTTCAAATTGAAGAGCTAATTGGCGTAGCAGTTAGCTTTAAGGGGATTTGATTGAAATAGTTAAGCATGTAAGAATTACAAAGACGCTCATCGGATGGGTGACCAAAATTTATTATATCAAACTACTTAGTGCTTAGGAAAGTATAATAAAACCTTAGTCCCAGTTGCATCTGTAGTTGTTAGCATTCTATTATTACTATGTGGTTATGGCTTGTTCTTCCTAGGGTGTTGTAATCCGTTACTCCAACAGTCGGGAGTTTTGGAGGACAACCAACGAAATGAAAACGCGTTTAAAAAAAGAATAACATAAAGATGTTGTTCCTCTCTTCAACCTGTTGTTACGATTTCATTCAAGAAGCTATTGTCACTTGCAAATTTATTACTACTATTTAAGAGTCTACTTTCTTTAGTCAACGTTTCATTTACCACTTTTCGTTATAATTTATTTGAATGACATTAAATCTCATAAAAAGAAAAAGACGCTTAAAAAGTGTAGAAAAAAAATATTGTGAACTCTAAACAGAATAAAAAATATATATTGCTCCCATGATTTTAGAGGCGCATTTGTAGAAACAATTTAATAAATATTCAATCAAAAGTGACAAGTGACATGTTATAAAGATTTTAGAAATTATTAAATATACTTAACCCAAGCCGAACCTAAAATTATAATATTGTAGAGGCATTGGCTGTAATCGCGATGCCCGCGCCGGCCCAATACGGATTTGTGTATGCAAACGAGTGCAGAACAACAGCTTAATGTGCTTGCCGAAACATTGAGTTCAAGATAATAATGTTTCGGCCACCCATCCGTTGACCAGGCCTTGCGAATATTGCTTAACATCCATAAACTTATGAATGAGCTAAGCAGTTATATATCAATATATGTATATTGCAATTTAATAAAATTGCAGAGTGTATAACTACATAATATTATAATTTTAGTATTTATTATGTTGTCATTTTGTGGTATTGATGAGTTTGTTACATGATAGGCTGGCGGCCATATCGCAATTAATGGGTTACTGGATATTTATTCATGAAGACTTGTTATTAATTAGGAAAATAATGAAGCACATCAGACCTTCGCGGATGGGGAGAATAAATCCATCATCGGGGATCAATAAAGACTATCGGAATTCTTGTTCTTATTATAGATTGATTTACGATCCGTTGGAGGTAGACTCACTAGATGCAAGAACAATTAATAGCCAAGATTCATACACGTATTAGCAAATTGGTATAGTAATTAGTGCATGTTAATAATTAGTATTCTCGGGAATGTTTTATCTCAGCCCTTGAATTATTATATTTCACATCTCACTTCTTAACCCTTTCCGTGCCAGCTACGAGAATACTCGTAGTACGCACTACTGTAACATGGTGCCGACTACGAGTATGCTCGTGGATTTTGTTGTGCATCTTATACAAAAAAATATTTCTTGGCAATACAAGTAAGATCGGTTTTTTAGAGTTTGGGATTAGGAATAAAAATACATGTCAAGTGTTTTAAAAGTATTTTCGTAGCTGGCACGGAAAGGGTTAATTTATAGAGAATGCCACTTAGCAACAAGTCCACCATTTGCACTTTGTAATAAAAGGTAAAATAAATAGTTATAGAGGTTTTGTTAGTATAAAGCTGTATGCGATCACCTTTTCATATAATTCCAGCATATCCTCGCGGCTTCGCATATATTTTTGGTTTTTGACGCTATCCCCATTTTTCATGTGTTTACTTGCAGAAGAAATTAAACTATTATCAAATAACACTTGTGTTGAAGGTGTTATATCTTCCATAGCAACAGATTTTTTTTTCAGTCAACGTCAATTACGACCAGGCATCCTCTTTCTATCAACACCTAAAATAGCTCCCTATTCGTAAGCGTAGAAACCTTCGAGTTGTATGTGCCCTCATTATCAATTCTGTTTAACCCTTGGCTCCAGAATACTTTAAGTCTAGGTTTTAGCTTCTGGGTGCCTCTCAAAAACTTGACCTTTGCTCGAGTAGCCGCCTTATTTTTCAAACACCTGTTCATCATATCGATTTCGTCTCCAAATATTTCTTGCTCATTACATTTCAGCTTCTGTACTTTTTACCGATGACTTGAAAAAAACCATAACAAATTTATTTGAGATAGTATTATGTGAACACTATCTTAAGTCTGTATGAGTCTGTAATTTATCATGTTTTTCCTATTTATTCATATTTCTTATATTCATTGTGTACTTACATACTTTGTCTAATTATATGTATTTTCACAAGCTTAACTTCGCATTAGTATCTAAGTTTAAAGTTACTTTGATTATTTTTTTGTATTATTGTATCGCCGTATGATTTAATACCCTTACCGGCCGACTGCCTGAGAATACCGCAAGGCTATATTTGCCATCAAAAATAAACAAATGGGCGAAGTTGAAAAAAGCTTAATAAAAAAGTTAAATTAATTTGTTAGCATGTTTTTGGATATAATATTTATCTAGCAGTGCCATTTGCTGACGTGTTAACGATAGTATATAGTTTTAATAGTCCCGTTTTCCTCATATAGCCTAAATATTATTCTAATGTCTATGTGGGAGCGATATATAAATAGCGGTTCGTCTTTTGGTAATCTGTTAGTTTAAGCTGGAAGTCTTCCATGTAACTTAAAAATAAATAAATGTTGTAACGTAATGTTTCATCTAAATCTGTTGTGTAGTTATTGTGTAAAAACTCCTTACAAATTTTCACCCTTGTTATATTAGTAAAAACCTGTCCCGCTATTGCCAGTTTTTTTTCAACAATTCATAACAGACCATCAACATGGCTTTGTATCAGGTCGTTCCGTCCTTACGAATCTGGTTCCATTCGTCTCAGACTTATCGGAAGAAGTTGGCTTGAAGAAGACAAGGGAAGAAGACAAAGACAAGGGTCGACGCTGTTTATACAGATTTCAAAAATGCTTTCGACAAGTTTAACCATTGCCTTCCTTTTAAGAAAATAGATGCTCCAGGAATAGATGGGCATTTACTTATGTGGTTTAAATCATATCTGTTAAAAAGACCACAAACTGTAGTTGTTGATGAATATTGTTCTGACACTTATTTTGCTGAATCGGGAGTACCTCAATTTTCCTAAACTTTATTAATGACATAACTGCCCGCATAAAAAATTGCCCAGTGTCACTGTTTGCTAACGATTTGAAAATAAAAAGTACGATAAAATCGATTCTTGATAGTCAACATGTTCAAGATGATCTTAATGGAATAGGAGACCGGTGACCAACTGCATGGTGCTAAATGTTATACCGAAAAATGTTACCGAAAATATTCTAGGAACAGAAGACCCCTTTATACAACCTACGAGATTGGCGGCGTGAAACTCGCTCAAGTAGATACAATCAGAGATTTGGGTGTCATTATTGATAGTAATTTGAAGTTGGAATCACATATAGATGAAACAGTTACAAAAGCTGCTCCAATGACAGTCAAACGTAACACCAAATACTTCACTAATATGAACACCAAGATTCCGCTGTATAATGCGTTAGTGCGTAGCTATCTCAAATTTGCCTCTTGTGTATGGAGTCCCCTTTATAGAGTTCATTCACAGTGAGTGGAAAGCATACATCATGGCCTTTACTTGATATCTCGCCTTCTGTAGTAGAGGGTATTCCCACATACAATCATACGTCCAACGTTTAATTAAATTTAAACTTATCAGCCTACGCGATCGCCGTTTGTTGGATATGACAGTCGCTCATAAAATTGAAAATGGGCTTATGCAGAGCAGTCACTTGTTGTCACGTTTTTATTGTCTGTGCCCTATAATTATTATTATCCCAGGCACCACATACTAAAGACGTTCATAGCACCCAACGCTAGAATTAATCTGAACAGGCAGTCTCCTTTGACAGGCATTTGTGACGATTATAATCTGTTGAGTAAAAAAAATTTGGATCTCGATGGACTTTTTGGCGGGAGCGGGAAGCGTCACTATGGTGGTCTTGTTTTTCTTGTTAAAATTGTGTTGTGGTTGATATTAGTGTGTAATAATAGTGGGTTATTGACCACTGACTGTTTCTGTATATGCATGAGTGTTTGCAAGTGAAACAAAACAATGGATGGTGTCTTTTCGCTCCCTCTCAAGAAGTCCACGAGAAATTTTTAGTAAAACCCCACATCTTTACTGAAACCTACGTTAAGGTATTTCACTATTCATTCATCATCCATTGATAATCTATCATTCATATCATTCATATATCAACACTTATCATCATTTTCAAAGTAACGAACATTGTCCAAATAAGTTATGACTTAAAGGTCTATGTTACCAGGTCATAAAATTATATAAAAAAATGGATCTCGATATATTTGGTGACCACTTGGCAACCTTTAGGTAAAAAGTCGGGTAGTTTTTTTTGAGAATAGTCTTGCCATTTGATTTTATTTATTTAAATTCAAGGTACAGCTATTTTCATTTATGTCATTTATTTTTTTTGTCTATTGAATTTACTTTTATTTATTTTATAAAAAAATATCAGTTCGTTTTGCTTTATTCAATATTATTTAATTTTAAAGCAATTAACATAAATTTATTCAATTTATTTTACTCTCGTTTATCAAATTAATTGTTTTACTTGTTTACCATTTTAGAAAATGTTGTTATACCTTATATTTCTCTTTAAGTACTAATTTAATATTTATCTTTAAATGTTATGAATACGCCGTTATTGTGGCATGCATCAGAACTTATCTACACTTAGTTTGTAACATGGTTGTATTAATGTTTGCCATGTGGCTGTACTACAAATGAATAAGTAAATAATGTTTGAAGAGCGGGCTGAAAATGCTGATTTTCATTAATTACAAAATTAAGCTATAAAAATAGTGTATGTATAGTGTCGCTTACACACATATTCAAAGAATGATTATTATTGGTGTTTCTGAATAGTGATATTGTTTTGTGCATCATTAAACAGTTGTCATATCAAAACAAATTTTATGAGAACAATCTGAACGAAACAAGTTATCCCGCTATGAGGCTGGTTGTTCCGTCTTATATCAATTTTTATTTAATTTTCCAAAGTAAGTTTTGGATCTCTCAAATACAACATTTACTTTAAAAATAAATTCTCACACAAGCTAAAAGAGTATTTTTTTTATTTTATCAAAATATGTGATTATTTATTGTGTTCTATCAACAGCTAACAGGCAAAAATATATTTCGCCGTTTTTTGGTTTTTCTCCCAAAACTACCATTCTACCATAAATGGTAGCAACTAAAATGGCTCCTGCAACGGAATAGCGTCATAACGTTTCGCGACAAACATACAAATCGCTCCGTTATTTACTTGCGTTCCTATTTTCAACGGAAAAACTTGTCTCTGGCACTTTTAGCTCGCTTTCCCCTAGTTTAGATATAATGATCGTAAGTTTTGGTGGCAAGGAAAGGGAAGGGTAAGGCAAGTGTACAAGATAGGTAACCGCGCGGCGCAGTCTTAGTTACATGTGTGATTTAATATTGATATTCATAGAGTCACAAAATAAAACTAAGATAATAAACATTACATATATATGAATGGATCGAAAAAGAAACATCAATGAATTTTTTTTAATACAATTATTTTTTGAGGAGACTGGATAAGGGAATAATAACACAGGTCTGCAATAAAAACTGCATGGGTTTTTTATACATTTTCTTATAGATTTTGACGTCCTAAAACCGAAAAAAATATTTAAAAAAATCCATCACAGCAATTTTTTTTAGAATACTTATTTTTATATTTTTATTTAGTGTAAATTCTTGTTTAGTTAAAATTTTGTTTTTTTGTTTTTTAGCTTCAATATTAATTAAAATTAAGACCTTAATAGTATAATTATCTAGGAATTAAGACAAAAAATTATGGACGTAAACAATTGCAAGCATGTGCAAACGCAGTTGCATTATTCTAACAGACTAAGTCCATTGACTCTATATCGCTACACTCAGTTGACATCCAGCATTCAAACGCCTCTGTGCTCTTGTTTTTATATAAATGTTATGGCTCATAGAGGTTGTGTTATTTCTCTGGACAGCTTCTGTTATATTTGTGGTGAATATACATTGAAAGAAATATTATTGATTTTGTGAAGAAGGTATATTTTGCTTACTTCAAAATAATACTTGATGATCTTGGATCACCTCCCTCGATCCTGAATCCCTCTTTCCTGAATCAATGGAAGAAATCAAAAAAGTAGCATGGGAAATGTAGTGCAGAAGTTTTTGGGCAATACTAAGGATTCCGAATATAAAAGTACTAGCTTTCCGCCCGCGGCTTCGCCCGCGTGGAATTCGGTTATATTGCGGTATAAAGCACAACTATAAGAAAACTTCTCAATCCCACGGAAAAATCTATGAAGCGCGATGTAACGCTGGATACAAAATTCATATAATTCATTTATCTTCTGTACTTTTCTTCTTACGTATCTTAAAAAAACACTTCGTTACCACGTTTTAAAAAACACCCAGCGCCATCTATCGCATACCTCAAGAACTAAATAGCGTAAGCTATCAGTCCACTTCTTATGTATTTTAAAAAACACATCGTTACCATGTTTTAAAAAACACCCAGCGCCATCTATCGCATACCTCAAGAACTAAATAACGAAACTAATACTTATACCAATTAGTAATTCGTTGACTTTAGTGATTTCAGGATAAGTAGATGTAAAAAAAAAATTTAGACGATAAAACAAATTGTACGTCATCCCTCGGGAATTCCTCATTTTCGAGGATTCATTTTCGTATCATTTAGCTTCAAAATTTATATGTTCATATTCGTTTGCAACATATAAGTAGATGTAAAAAACAGTTTAGACGATAAAACAAATTGTACGTCATCCCTCGGGAATTCCTCATTTTCGGGGATTCATTATCGTATCATTTAGCTTCTAAATTTACATGTTTATATTCGTTTGCAATATTTTACGTTGTTTTAAACGACACACAGCGCCATCTACAATCCATCCATCAAGCAAACAATGTTTTTGTTTTCCCTCGGGAATATCAATTTTTTTCCAGGATAAAAAGTACCCTATTATTTAATCCGGACTTTTATCTTTACGTCTGCAAAATTTCAAAGCAATCGGTTCAGTAGTTACGGCGTGAAAGCGGAACAAACAAACAAACAAACAAACAAACTCACTTTCCCATTTATAATATTAGTAAGGATTAGTAAGGATTGTACAGCGCATGCTGACTGCGTATAAAGCTCAAAGATGCAAGATGAGTTTAAAAGTTCACTTTTTACACTCCCATATTGAATATTTTCATGAAATCTTGGGCGCCTACAGTGAAAAACAATGGGAAAGATTTCACCAGGATATACGCGATATCGAGAGACGTTACCATGGAAGATTGGATGTCAGTATGTTAGCGGACTACTGTTGGATGCTTTAGCGAGAAACCAAAGAAGGAAACCAAAAACGAGTTCGGAGAAGCAACAAAAAAAGAAGAAAAGGTTGCACAAGGAAAGAGAGTATACATAAATTAATGTATAAATTAAATAAAACAAATGATTGACAGGTTGTGATAAATATTATGCAGTGTGTTTGTAATAAATAGTTGATTTTTCTCATAATTTTGTCATCATTTTGCAAAAAATCTATACGTGATGGACAGTAATAGAAGTCATTTTTGAAATCAGCGTACCTTAAAACATATAATTCAGCAAAAATATCTCATGCAGCTGAACTTTTTTGTTTTTTTACAGACCTGTGTAATCTTACATGTACCCAAATAAACATTTTAAGTATTACTGTAAAGTTTGATTCAAAAATATTAGAAACAGTTTAACAGAAAGGATAACGCCAAACAGCAATTTATATTTACTTTGTTGTTTCATCTGTGTTTGCGTGCGTGCGTACGCGCACGTGCGTGTTCGTCTATGTGTTTTGGTGTAAAGAAATAGAATAGTTAGTTATCATACATCCATTTATCTTTAATATACCACAGTAAATATTATACGTACTGCGGTCTTCCAATTATTAAGTAAAATATAAATAGAATAAACATCTACTCTCATTAAAATTTATTTACAAAAGATTTTTTTTTCAACAGTATTCCCTACTGCAAACGGTGGTGGAAGCGTGTCAAAAGAAGCCGCACTGCAAGTTCAGTACTAAACCAAGACCAGGTCTCGACGACCCCTGCCCGCATACTAGAAAGTTCGTTGACGTTGCGTTTAAATGTAGACCTTGTGAGTATTTAATAAAGTATTATTTAGATTGCTACATCAAAATTCAGGTTATTTCTTGTAAGACATTGAAAGCAAAGGGAATTTTATTGCAAAACGCCTGAGTGAACATATTAATATGAAACGTGAAGAAAAGAAATGAAAATTTTTAAAAAGAGCTTTAAAAACCACAAACTTATACGTTTAGTATTATTTGATAAAATAAGAAATACGTCGTATGATAGATATGTTTATTATATTTATAACTTTTCCTTTTAAAATCAATTAACATACATACAGACTATTTGACGAGATTGCAGATGTTATAAGGAGTAACTTAGGTTACAGGTTACAGGTTTTAGGTTAGGTAAAAAAAACCTAATTATGACCGTTACAAAGCACTTTTGGTAGAGCTTGGTTAAATTAAGATGACTTTGAAAGTAGTTTAAGCAAAGTAGTTTCCGTACTAAAGTAAAATCAAGCAAAAAAATTAAATGTCATGACGGATGGCCAAGAGGTTTACTGTCGAACTTAGGTGTGACGTCACAAACTATAGCAACAGGGAAAAAACTAGAGGTTTCCGTGTTGCCTATGAAAGCTATATTGCTTTGACGTTTAATTTATGATACAATTAGGCTAATCTATTGCCCAATTCGTCTATATCCTCCTCCTTCTTGGGTCGTTTCTCTCATTACTGAAGGTCATGAATCCCTGCGGAGTAATCTTCTGTCTGACGACGGACAGCAAGTATGCTGTGATCTTTTGTGACGTAGAGTTTTGTACTGAGTGTAGAGACAGTTTGGTCTACTCAACTTGTGGGGCTGACCTAACCCAACTTTACTAATAATGACCAATCATTTCGTTTTTGTCTGCCATTATTGGCAATGTGATGAAAAACTCTAGAACTTTGAGAAGACAAATGTAGATGGTCTGCCATTAAAACCCTAAGAGCGCAACGATACTTTCGTATGGATTTGAAAACTGAATTTTACGCTTTGTTACTAAATTCTCAGCTTTGTGATATAAGTTACCGAAAGAAATATTCTGTGAACACTTCATAAAGGCTCTTGACCGGCCGGTACAAATATTATAAGTGTCAGTTACAGCCATAATATTTCCCTGTACTGAGAGGACAGCTTAGCCACCTAGCCATAGTCTATAAATTGTTGGTTTTTCCCATTGGTTTACTTGCAGTGGTGACCTTAGATGTTCTAAAGCTTGAGCACGACTTATGATTCATTATAACTATCGATTTGACTTTATCGGGGTTCTTGTATTTAATCTGTGGGCGTGACAGCAAGGCTTATGTTTTTCACGACATTGTTTGTGAGTAGTATTCTCTACTTGATACCTAGGTCGATTTTAATCAATAATTTACCACTTAATGCGCACGAATCATGCTACGGTTATAGTTTAAGATTTATTTTTAAATAACAATAAAAAAGTGGCGAAAATGAAAAATTAAATCGAGTGAAATAAACATATATGTATAGCATGGTACATATTGGTTTATACAAATTGGTAAGATGGTATTGTAAAAACAAATTAAGTGATTGGCAAACGATTTATTATTCTGAGAACTGTGATATTTCATGTATTTTTTATTTCCTATTTTATGTTTAATATTATGTGTATTTAAATTATACTACCAAATTTTGGATGTAGCTGTTGTTGGCTAAATCAAATGAGTTATTATATATTACAGCTATGTTAATGTACCTTATTCATGTGCTAAAATAATAAATAAATACTTACGTTAAAAATCCAGTTAGTTATCAAATTGAAGCTCGTAAATTGTTTATTCTATAACAGTTATATTGTACAGGAAATTCTAAAAAACAAAAACTAAAAATGTAAAAAAAACTGTATTATTTTAAAAACTTAAAAACACTCAACGTTAAAAACTAACATTGAGAAACGACAATATTTTGCAATACTCGTAGGATATATACAAGCGATAATATGATGTAGCAATTGTAACTCTTGGCTCACTTTGCATTGGCAACGTGAATAAATATTGTTTTATAGAAACTCTATCAAATTTCTTTATTTCACACTTTCGATGCATAGTTTTATCTTACAGATATTTTAACCCGGAAATCTTTTGTCATGGGAAGAAATCGGGTCATGACATGCTTTATTCAGTTCGGGGTCAGGATTCACTGTGTATTTTCCTAAAGTTCAGTTGGTTAAATGTAAAGTGCACAATTGAGTCAGACGAATAATTAGATCTCGAACACGATAAATGTATTTTCACAAAAGTATAAAATCCGACACAAGTCTGCAATTATGAAGTAAATGTACGGTGTAAAGATCCACTACGAAATTCAGTGTATTAAATCATTGTTGAAGTTTATGTGAAATCTAACGTTAATTAAATAATTATTTTTGTTTTATTCTTAAACTTTTCACTATGAGGCATATTTTATGAGTTGAAAAAATTGAATTCGAATTTAGTATCTCTATTTCGATAAATGGGAAAATTGGCGAAAATACGCCTAAAAAATTCCAAATGGATTTACTGTGAAATCCATTACGCTGGATTTCGTAATCAAACCGAGGATGGATACTTTTAAAAAGATACAACACATAATGTCTTGTTCAGTCAAATATATAACAACATTTAAAGTGAATTTTTATTTCAATACATTAGGTACATTAAAATATTATATAAAATATTACGGAAATAATACTTTTATCCATTTGGATGCTTCTACAATTTTTCAAGTAACCTATTGAAAAGCCATAAAATTGCCGGTTATCTACTCGATCAATTGCCCGTCAAATGATCAAACGATTCGAGTAAATCTCACGAATCGATTGGAATGCAGTAGCCTCCTAATCAGGATCTTTAGGGTTGCTGCGATTGTTGTTTTTTACCAATGAGGGAAGTATGATATAATTAGTATGTAGCCTAATAAGTGGAAAAGCACCTGTGTCATGAAAATTTAAAAGTGCAAACATTCTAGTTATACTCAGACTAAAAAAATAGAGCATTCGATTAATTAGCTGCTAAATGGTTAGTGACTCGTATGATGTGGTCGCAGGTTAAAAGTTCGGAAACATGTTATCTATTTGTATGTCAGTTACTTGGTATTCTTAAGCTTAATCTGTTTTCTTTCGATTAGTTAAAATTTAGTTATCCAATTACGTAAAATATTAATTTTGACTTGTTGACGGGTTACAGCAAACAATCAATGGTTTGAAATACATCAAAAACCGTACATGAAAATAGTACTACAGCGTACACACGGGCATATACACAAATAATGTAAATTTTTAAATCGCAAAAAAAAGGTATTTTTAAGATGTTTACGCCCAAATACTCTTGCAATTTCAAAGTTAAATCATACTTGAGGTTCCAGGTATATTTTATACTATTTTGATTATGTTTCGCACTTCTTACAAATTGAAAAGCCCATTACTTTAAGAAACATTTGTGCATTTGGCCGTTCGTCATAAAAACCAGAATCAAGATTATCATGGGTGACTTTCCCACCGAAAACGAGGGCTATTGCGTACGTAATCCTTTTTCAATCAGTTTTTGTCGAACCGTTGAAACCGCTCAACCAATCAGTCAAGCGGCAACCCTAGCAAACGATTAACAACGTTTGCCCCCGATCGGCCGGTAGACTTTGATATATTCCTTTTGCAGGCTTGATTGCGGTCTCGAATGCTCCAATTTCGCTTCGAAATCAAAAAGTTACGCTTGAACTATTTCTTAGTGCCCACCCAATATAATATTGTATATCTTGTATTTGAGACTAAATCAAAGTTAAATTACTCTCGAAAGTTTGACGCCTTTACCTCATAAAACAACGTGTAAATTACTGTTGTGTTTGATAGAAGCCGCCTGTGTTTAAGTTCTGTTTTCGTTTCTACTGTGGTATCATTGTACCCCATTGAATGAATATATGAACTAAATCTTTCTTATTTCATTTTTTCCAGTCAAGTCGAGTGTGTTTAACTATGTTTCAATATATTTGTTCTGCTGCTTGAAAATGATCAACTTTTAGTTGATGAAGGGATATAAGCAATTTGTACAGGTCTGGCGAAATAAAAATATCGTATTTTATTGCCTACTTACGGGAACATTAATTTTGACCTGATGCTGTTATATTTGATAGAGATCTTTCATAAAAAATATATTTCGTTAATGTAGTGTGTGCCATGAGTTACAAAATTGATTGCTTAAAATCGTTTGCATTACTTGTTATATATTTTCCAACATTCATAATGTATTAGTCGATAATAGAGCCTATTATTGCTTTTATACTGATATTTTCAAGCAATTCGATTTTTTTTTCATAAATAAATGTATGTAAAAGTTTTAAATAATATGTTTTATATGTTATTTAAGTGTTGAACATAGGTTTGAATTTCGAAATATCTGTAAAGGTATTCAATTACTTGCTAAGACCTAGTTCATTAGCAATATAATTAGGTACTTTGATAAAAACAAAGACATACAAAGTAATAAAAGTTAAAATGTAAGGGCCTCATTAATCTAGCAGATACGACATCTGGTCAAGTTTAATAGAAAGACGCATGTTTGATTTCCAACTAACGTGCCATTTTTCCGTATTAGAAATTATTGTATTTTAAAACTTACTACATTTAAATAGGTGATTTATTTTCTCTACGTTCTTTTGTTGTTTAAATAACAACAAAAGCGTTATGTCATAAGCGTTTTATAAAATAAAGTAATATGATTCGTAAAACGGTGCAGACGATTTTGTTTTCTACGATAGCAGTATGATGATTACCTCTTATGTCATTTTGATGTACTAGTTGTTTTTTATAGGCGTATTTTGAACCTTATAGTAATATGGCATTGTGAATGCATAAAAAAGAATAAATAAAAATTATTTTTGAATAAAACACTTTTTTACGATTTTGTCTTCTTTAAAGTCGAAACGTTAAATTTTCATTTTAAGTAAGGAAATATTTTGGTAAAAAAATTACAAATGTGTTTACTGAACATAAAATTTACTTACACAGATGCTTATTCTACAAAACATACATTACATATTTCTAATACTTAACACTAACATAATTTCTTATAAATTCAACACATGCATATGTAACTATACAACGTAACTTTATCTTTGCTGTTTCACAGTCTGATAATACAAAACCAGCAATAAAAACCAATGTTTATTCGTAATCGTTTAACAAAACAATGTAAACTATTCAAATAAATAATATTATAACTTTTAACTCATACAACAAAATATTAAAACGCTAATAGAATGATTCAGTACTACTCAATTTAAGTAAGAATAAATCATAACAACGTCTTTTACCCTGTTAGGATTCACTTTCAATCACTTATCTATCGGCCGTCAATCTAAAATCATAAAGGAAATGATGAACCTATCCGGAATTCTCCCCCAATATGTTCGCATCGCGTGACACGCACGCAGTACGACGGCAATGATTTATATTCCATAATAAATTCTTAGTGGCTACTAGAACTGATGTCGTAGTGTAATATCGTCTAATGAATCAGTTTGGTTGTAGGGTGTGGGATTGGCGTCTATCTGTCTCTGTCACTCAAGCGAGACGTCACTAAGATGTTGTGCATCTATCATTGTTTAAATGTAATTAACGTTAATTTTCTATAACCTATCCATCCAAAACATATGCTTGCTTTGGTGCAGTTACTTAGTTATCTGTTTCATTTTAACATTTTACAGTAATTGTCTAAACAACATAACCGTAGAAGCCTTATTTTTGAACACTCGCTACAGCAAACTTTGAGTATAAAGAAAGATTTTGTATCGTCAGTAAACAATTATGTGATTAATGTTGATCTTAGTGTAAAGTAATAAAATGTAGGTACATTCACCTGCTTTTTGTTTACCTATGAATGACATAGCAGTTTCTAGTAATTGAAGAATTTTAATGACAAATAATGCAGACAGAATATTATTAATTTAATAAAATTAGGTTGAGATTTAAGATTCAAACCAATGTAACTTTAAAAAAGAATTTAAAGAATTCTTCATTCTTTTGAAATTCTCTTAATTTCTTTCATAATGTCTATAGAATTTAGAGAATTCTCATAAAGAGAAAATCTTGGAATACCTTAATATATTCATGTCTGAATATAACCGATTTCTTTTTAACCAATGAAATGAGATTAATATACAAGTCAATTAAAGAAAAAAGAATTGTCTATTGCAAATTGTCTATCGTCATTCATTTTTATTAAAGATAGAACAATGTTGAAATACTTCGTTTACATTTTTTATGTAAATATGGCTTGAACACAGTAATGATATAGATATAATATGAAAGTTAAAAGGTAACTTTCTTTTCACCATCATCTCAAATGCTACATTGCTAAATGAAAGTCTATCAAAATATGGGAGGGTTTTGCTGTAATGGTTACGATTGGCAGGCGGATTGGAGGTGGCAGGAAAATACCATAATTCAGAAAACACTATTGCCCTTTTTGCTATCGAAGGGGGTGTACGGTGTTTACCTCTAGTATTTATCGACTTTTATAATACCTTTGTGAAGGTTTTATAATTTTTATATATACATTCTTTTTGCATTTTTTCAATGCTATTTTATAAGATAAATTATTACAATAGAAAAATACTGCAAAAAATCGACTCGGCTCACAAGTGAATTCTCAGGCGGGAATCGAACCCGTAAACTTTGGAAGTCCGGTCCAATGCTCTCCCAATTGAGTTACCGAGCCTTGTGAACACCCGTCGAAACTTTCCAGTACCTTTCTAATTTTAAATTTACAACTCTAGAGTTGTCTCATCAATAAGAGGAACATTCTGTCATATTCGAAAGAAATATTTTTACAATTGTTTGGTCAATCGATTAAGATGAAACAGCCATTTAGTTTTAGAATTTTTGCTCTTTTTCAATACTATCTTATAAGATAAATTATTTAAATGGAAAAATAATGGAAAGAAACTGCAAAAAATCATTTAATCAAATTCCTTTATTTACAGTCACAAATCTCGTATATATATATCTAGTATTAACCCTTAATCAGAACAATTGACGCAATCAAGGTGTTAAATATCTTCAACTCATTTCATATTGTTTGAAGTTTCATGACGAAAACACGTCAAATCAGTCAATCAAAGTTATAAATTCGTTACAGCGAGTTATTTTAAGCAATATTGACTAAAAGTAGTACATAAGTGGAATCCCTGACACATTTGTTGTTAACTGTTTTGCATGTATTTCGCTTGTACCTACGATTTTACACGTTTTCCTCGACTGTACCAACCTTACCTGGTCCTGTATCTTCAGACTAAAGTTTTTCTTTGCTTGATAAGTTAGAACAAAGTAATTGCTATTCTTACAATGTGTATTTTTTGTATACTCGATAACGTAGACTAATGCGAAAATCAACAATCTATGTTAAAAAGACTCGTTATATTCATTACAAGTGTATGCGCGTTGTGTATACGCTCCCTTAGGGAAATTAAAAAGTTTATAGATAATGAAGCGATTATAAAAACGAACATCGTAAATATATTCATATTTACGATGTTTACCCATTTGGGTGATCTTTACATTTTGATATGTATTCGATCATGATATCCGGAAAATTATCTGTCCTGCAATTCTTAATGACTAAGTCATTAGGGCGACCCTTATCGTGCTTAAGGAATCCCTTCACAGCGGTGATTTCAGCCACAGTATCGCCTCTCTTCATCTTTATCTTAAATATACGTAAATAAAAAAACCATCATCTTTTTCAAGAAATTTATCAAAAGAGCAATCGGTAAGAAATAAAGCACGCAATATAATGTTTATTCAAAGATTTTCTTGAGGTCGTCAAGCTAGGTCATCAAAAACTTGATCTTGCTTTTCAGAATACTCCTATGCAAGTCTCATTTTAGCGGATTTTTTAAAATATAGGAAATGATCGCATTTTCATTATAATAAAAAATCATTAAATTAAAATAAGGTTAAAATCGCTTTATTGTTTGTAATTCTCATTAATAATTTTGCATATCATTTTGTTTTTGTCAATAAAAGTGTGAATCTCTTAATATAGAAAAAATGGGTTGAAAAAATCTTCTTAGGTAGGTTCAAAATTTAGGTACATATATTGGAATTGACCACTCTCCGTGTTTGCAGAAATATTTTGATACTATAATTTTTTTTTTCTAAAAAAAATTTCCATTAGTTTTACTTCAACTTAAATTCGCGTTACTTTCACAAAGTACACTGAACGTATTTTATTTTCTTAATAGCTCTTCGGTCAGAGTTTGCGTGATGTGTAATAGTCCTGCAAGTACGGACACCGATATTTACGCCGCTTTAATAAATTCCGGGGTTAGTGTACTAGGTGCGGCGAGGAGTTCCCGGGGTGCGGCTACTCATTAACGGGCAATGGGCATGTCTAATATGGGTGGGTGTTTGGAAAAAAGGTACTTAGCCCTACCTATTATTCAAAGGGGTGTTAAAGAAAGAACGTTTTTAAAAATAAATCTGATGAATAATGTTTTCTTATTATTCACATTTTTCGCGCTAGAACGGGTGTGTAATAATATATTTTTATGTCTGTCTGTAGCGTTATAGCAGATATATCAAGATTTTTTTGATTTAAGCTGTGTTTATGTGGAATAATAAAATGATAACATCAAACATCAAAATTTAAAGAAAGTTGAATAAAAAATATTATTTATTTAACGGTTTCAAATATAGTAGAGGATAGGTGTTCATGAGTTGTACAAGTGGGACAACACGACAGAATACCCAATAGTATATAATATAAACTCACAAAAAATAACCTCTTCACCTTTTGGATTTACAGTATGCTTTGAGACTTCTTAGAGTAACAATTCAATTGTGAATTCGTGAAGGGTGCAAGAAACGCGCAAATGCAAACTATCTCCTTGGTGACAAAATAGATTGAGTGAAATCCATGAGTTCAAATAAATCATGACGTAGATACATACACAAACATACTTAGTGGGTTACATATATATTTCTTGAAATGTGCTATAAATAAATATGAAGTTAACTTCACTTAAAACATTAATTAATATTACCAATTGATTCCTGTGACATTTTTTTTTCATGAAACATTTCCTTAGATATAAAACAGTGAAAAGGTTTATCTTAAGAGTGAGCCTAGAGGGCAAGTCGATATCGTAATTTAAGTTATTTAAATATCTTAATTTTAACGAGAATGGGTTGAATCGAAAGGTAAAGTAAAACAATGCTGTTAATGGTTTTTATTTGTATTTAGATTTTATATTATCTTTTGCAATTGAACTAAATAACCGACATTAATTAATTTATTCAAAAGTGGGACGAAAGATGTCAAAAGTGATAACAAACATAAAGGAAATACTAATAGGTATGTTAACTGATAGGAGTGGGTGTTTTAATTAAAGGATGGGCAGCGAGTCTAATATGAATAGGTATGTCATGTTTCAAAAAAACGAATGTACTTTCCCTGCTTTATCTAGTTATTGTAAGGAGTGTTTGGAATGACGTAATTAAATAGTATAAAACAATTTGTATATTTAAGAAGTAACACTCGTCACTTTAAAGTATAACTAGCAAAAAATATTATAGTTCTTTAAAATGCGTGTCAGTTCTTATTAAAACCGAAAGCGTTTTCACGTAAAAATTGTTTCTTAGAATTAAATTACAAGGACTTAATTATTTGTTTCATAATTATATGTCATTCTGCCAAATTGCAAGTTTGAAATATTTATTGTCTTAAAGAATAAAACCTCATATTTAACCAAGAATAACAAAATATTTTTGGTTCAACTTCACGTGTCTTTTCAATGATATCATGGTTTCTGTAAATCGTAATATGAATTTGAATGTCAATTATGATCAAAAGAAGGTCTTGAATTATTACTGAATATTGTAGCAGAAGTAGCTAGCAACTGATCCAAACCGCTGTCATTTATGTTGAATGATATTGTCATCTTGTGATACCGTCACAGGCATTGTTACCGCTGTTATAATATGAATTAAAAGATATTATAAATAAATTTGCGAAAAATTCATAAGATGAAAAGTTTAAGTTCTTATTTTTTAAATAAAATAACAAATTAAGCGTATTTTGTTAATTTATAATAGATTATACGGCTAAATGATAAATTTATGTATTTCA
This sequence comes from Calamotropha paludella, assembly GCA_927399485.1. NCBI lineage: Eukaryota > Metazoa > Arthropoda > Insecta > Lepidoptera > Crambidae > Calamotropha > Calamotropha paludella. Next base: position 19,664,039 of record OV656812.1, read on the forward strand.
AAAAAGAAAAAATGTTTAAACGCTTGTATACAAATCTGGATTTAAACAAATAATTCATAAAAAAAATATTGATCATTCTAGTCCACTCCAGGCGGTTATATAAGGTACAGTCTTAAATTTTTAACTCCGAATCACAGTATAAATTACCGGTACGGTACTAGTTTACTGAATTCAAAGTTTTCGAATATGGAAAAAAAATCAAAACTTTTAAATACAGATTTCATCTCCAAGGAGTTTCGCCTTTCATCAATAACCATATATTAAATGGTAAGAATTAAATATGTACACATATATCATATTAAATTGTTTCTATAGAAAACCGCAACTTCACAGTAATATAATCGATAGAATGTTATTGCACTTAAACTAACGAAACTGTGAATTTTATGACTCCAAGCTTTAATAAAAGCTTTCTATTTCTTTATCATTTTGGTAAAAATACTTTTGCATAAAACTGATCTCCAAATCGATTCATTGCTACAGCCAGCAAAGATGTCAACTCAGGCATGTTTTTTTTACTTTTTAACCCGTTTCCCTTGCTGTCTGTACATGGTTCGGACGCTTTCTAATTGGAAAGCGTATGCTTTTATCGTATTTACGGCTTTGGATTACTAATGGTACGAAGAAGGGTTACAAAACACAGGATAATTTCGTTAAAAGCAAATCGTTGGCTGTGCTTGCACTTTTTATTTTACTATGTTTGCATCCGCAAAGGGTTCAAGTTAAGAAAAAAATTAACTCGTTTTACTCAATGGTGGTCAATTTGAAATAATTGATGAATGATTATGCAACAATAACAACAGCTATCCAATTAAAAAGTAACACCGCTTTTATGTATGGAAAACAGCTCAACAATCTGATACAAACTATTCTTCTTAAGTGGTATTAAACTTATATGTATTGGAATTGAAACTAGAATTCGGTTGAAAAAATTTAAAATTTCCGTATGGATTAATGTACTGCTAATTGCACTCCTAGTTTATTTCTATCAGAAATATTTAAAAGGTAAACAATTAATCTTGTCTATTGCCGTATATAGTTTTTTTTTTAAATTTAATTTACAAAATTACTCTTGGCATAATACATGTTCCGAAACTAGGTTTTATGCGTAAACCTATTAATTTTATTTTGTTAACAGTGATTTTGAAATAATACATTAAATAAGACCAAAAAGATTGTTTACCTTTGGACCATTTTGATAGTTTGAAGTAGGTCGTTATAAGTGAGAAAAAATCTAATAGCTCTTCCTTTTTTGCTAGATGAGTTTCGTAGCCGCACCTGCTGCCAAGATGAGATGATAAAGCTGAGTTGCAACCCTCACTCTCGAATCGCCATCTTCGATGCACAATATGGCAGGAATGCTTATGAACCTGTCACCTGCCATCAAACAGGCATGTCTGATGAGAGTAAGTTGTGGTCAATACAATTCCTATGTAAATTTTAATTTAGTTTGCATACCGATGATAGGTACTGGACAAATTACAAAATGCTGGACGCCGACTTTATCGCAGGGTTTTATTACTGATTTTGTGAAAAATTCAACATTCATATATTTAGAACGTATGTTTTGAGATTTATCGAAAACTCTAGGAGCATTCTAGAGGATGATAAACAATCGGATATGATAGTTGCGTCGGTCAAAATAGACGATGAAAGTCGCTGAAAAAATCGCTTAAAAAGTCGGTCGTATGCGGGAACGTTTGGCCTTAGGTTGGTCTTAGGCCGAGAGTTTATGAGGTTATTAGACGTCAGGCAGTAATTGTGGATCTATAGGTGAGTAAAAAGCGAAAAACATAAAGATTTCAGAAATAGAGTCAAAGCAATATGCAGTTCGAGTATTCATTGGCTAAGACGCTTATTTACCGGGTTAATCTTATGCTCCTGTCTCGCTTATGTTAAATAAATAAAATAAATTTTTTTTAGTTCTTACACTTCCGCGCACATTACACATCAGAATAAAACACTTTTTTACGGTCTGCAGTGTGTGAGCATGCTTTTGAGGGGCCAAACCACTATATTCGTTTTGATAAACCACAAATTCTCGCTAGAGAACAAAGATTTGTTCCTAGGATGCTACGCGAGGCTATTGAAATTAAGAAACATCCTAATTTCAATAGAGACGAAGGTTGGAGCGTTCCATCTGCTTGGGACCCCATAATTAATAAATTAATACCTACAAAAACACACACTGCAAGACCTGATGATGTAGTTAGCTCTTTTTGCAAATAATTAAACAGTAAGATGGAGGTCGGTCCCCCTGCCCGAGTTTCTTTCGCCAGTTCTTCTCGGAAGGCCCTCCCAATTTCCGAACTGGTAGTAGACTCAGTAGTATACAATGTAATTGTAGTGAGAATTAATTAAATAACTAAATAATGTTTTAAAATAAAATAAAACAACTTGATTTATATAAAATAATTTAATAATTAGGAACGTGCCCGATTAAAATATTGTGAAGGTAGTAGAAAATACATGACAACCATCATCTTAGTCATCCTGTGATCACGGCTCCTGTAAAGGAGTCGAAACGTCAGGATTAAATATAAAATTAAATAAAATAAAGCTATGAGAATAAGTTAGCACTAACTATGAGGCGCCTGATGAGAGCAACTGATTTCTGGAAGCGTCAGCCTTAGTAGAAGTCCACGAAAGTTTTAAATTCTCGGACGGTTGTTGCATATGCACCTTGGTTTAAATACTTACATTATAATTATGTGATAAGCAAAAGAATATTTTGTTCCCGAGACGTGTTTTTGTATGTACTCCATCATAAATTCTATTACCTTTATACCTTATTTGATACCCTAAGCACAATACCTACTTAGTTTAGAACTAAATAATGTTAGCAATAAGTAATGATTTGTTTATAATTAAAAAACTAAACTTAGCTATTGTAAAATGAATTTAGTTCTTCAAGTGGCTGAAAATGAACACGTAATGGTTGTTTATTTCTGTCCATTTTTCGTGGCAGGTGTTCCAAGCAGCTATTATTTCTCACTTGATTAATAGATGTCGCTTGCCCGACAAAATGGACGGCAGTCGCACGGCTAACTCGTGTATGAGTTTTTCTACCAACTTTCTTTTAAAGTCGTTAGTTAGGTGTGAGGAAACTTTATACAACTTTTGGTATTCTTTTGTTTATGTCTGTTAGCCTTATTTAATAAGTGTGATCTCTAAATAACGCCTAACTGCGTGTATGAAGTTGATTTTCACTGTTACTAGCACATAATAATCATATGTAGTTTTTTGTTGCTACTCAAATAACGCCTTTATTGATTTTTAAAAGGTTTTAAGTTCTCTTCTCGTGAGTTCAATCTAAAAGAACATCTTTCTTCTACCCCTATGTCCTATTATACCATCCATAACATTAAATTACGTTAGTAGTTATTCCCTAAAGTGATACAAGAATGTTCATCCATTTTATCATTTAAATTGAAACTGAAGGAGCACTTTCTGAATTTATTAAAATAATCGAATCATATGTGTATTATTTCTAGATGCTGTCTCTTATTGTTATATAAGTAGTATGTATATATTATTTGTAGATATATATATGTACATATACACGTATATATTTATTTTTGTGTATCGTTTATTATTTAAACACTTATTTCACATGACTGCTTGTCTGCACTTAGTGTCACCCACTTATACGACCAACTACACTTATTCTGGGTTGACTGGAAGAGATCTCTTTTAGATATAAGTCAACCCTTGCAAACAATATTACCTGCTCTTGTATATTATTTATTTCTTATGTGCAATAAAGAATATAATAAATAAAAACAAGAAAACTGCTTGACAAACAGAAGTAAATTAGAATTGAACAAATAGGAGTAGAGATAAAACAATTATATTGTTTATAATACCTAATTTTCTTCGTACTCCATCTTAATTCTATCTATTATACCTTAAAATAATCAATAAAAGTAAGAAAAATCTGCATCCGAACTAGGATGTTTATATCTCAGGTGCGGTGCTCTATCTCATTATATATTGTACAAAAAAAATGAGCCAGAAAGTGGTTATAATAAACCTAATTCTTAAAATAACAAAATACTATACCTTCATCGTCATTTTCTGATGTTCCTATCAAAAGCAAAAGAAGATTAATTGGACTTAGCTACATTTAAATGACTTTTTTAAGTACACATGCTATCAGTGGAACAGCTCTCTCACCAATGTCGCACATTTTCCAAGGTATTTATTTATTTTTATTCACTCTATGTTGTAGTGTGTATGGCGCCGCGTTCTCTGGATATTGCGTTGCAAATCTGTCACGGAAAACGCAAGTGCCAGATTGAAGCTAGCGATAGAGTGTTTGGTAGTCCTTGCAGCACAAAAATACGAACTTACCTGAAAGTAATATACGCTTGTGGTGAGTATATTTTTAACCAATTTTAATAATAAATTTAAAAAAGGAGGTTGACTACCGCTTGGAGAAACGGTAGCGACCCTGTCTGTGCGAGGGGACGGTTTGAACCTGGTGGGGGCAAATGTTTGTGTGATGTGCATAAATATTTGTTCCTGAATCATGATGGTTTTTAAAATAACATTTATATATGTTTTCTAGTCATTGTTTAGTATTTATAGTAAAATCTATATTTAGTTTCAAATCAAACTGGTTCTCTGCTCGTCGGTATATTTTTGAATGTGTATGGTTCCATAATAATATTATAACGTCCGACTTTTAATTTTTTTTGTCCAATAAAAGCGTGCCTGGGCAACTCACCCCGTATAAATTTCCTCGAAATCTGATAATGGGTTCCATGACGACACAATATGGGAATATTTCTTTGTCATAAATACCGATTTAGATGATTATATTTGTATTGGAAGAGAACCACTTAAGAGTAAGTTTAATATAAAATTATCAAGATCTTATGATGGGATCCAAAACAAATAACGGAACTTTTTTATTCTTTTGATTCTATATATATACTTGTTTATATTTTGTTGTGCTTTTTATGTAATTTTTTCCTTTCTCTGGATTTTATTTATAAAATCTTATTTTAATAAGTAGGTTTGTTTTTTCGGATAGTCGACAATAAACTGGTTGAGATGATTTCAGGCCACTAAACTCCGATGTAATATTTTTGGAAGGAGTTTATAAGAGAAACAAATAATTGTATGTAGTTTATAGTAATTTATGTATGTATATTGTAAATTAAATAATTAGAAAATCTGTATTTTATGGTTTCCATTCCATTTCATACTTGATAACACACAAGTGATCACAAATTGTATTACAATTTTTTTATTAGCATTATTTCGATAGTAACGTTGGATGTGGACAGTGCAGGACTAATCCTTATATTCCCTCAAGCACTTAGTCTCGGCCTAAGATTAGTAGTGGGCGTTGTAGGCCTATGTGGAAACAGTGACGATAATTTAATGTAATAATGAATTGTTGTCAACTATTTAGCAAGTTTGATAAACAATATATTAAAAGTACCTAGATAAAATTTGTTCATAAGCGACATCTCTTCTTGTCAGTAAAGTTCACTTTCTCTCTCTCTTGTCTGTTAAAAGACGCCCTGAATGGATGTCAGGTAAAAATGTTGGTCGATTCAAAACAACTTACCTATTTTAAGTGCATTTGAATAAAATTATTTTCATTTAATTTCTCTGGCCAAGTGGCTTGCACACCGGGTCAGAGTAGAAATATTATATATATAGGTAACGTTTTGGTCGCACTGAGTATTTAGGTCAAATAAGATAAAAAAGATTGTTTAACCTTGGCCAAGAATAACAGTTAGTTTCTTCCTACGCTCCGGATTAAGGAAGGTCCCTAGTGGGTAGGTAGACTTATTTGCTATGTTGTCTTATTATAAGTGCGTCGCGAATATAGCAAGTAGTGACAGATAACTGAAGCAGTAGTTGTATACCCAATGACAACAATTGGTTTCTTAGCTTAGCTTATTATAAAAAAACATATTATACTTTGTCCAATGTAGGATGATACTTTTGACAGGTGTCACTTCCTTATCGCTACGTACTAAGGTTGCGTTTGTTTCCTTATGTTTGGCTTGACATTGCAATAGCAACGTTATACCTTCTATATAGGTGTCAACTGTCAAAAGTATCATCCTACATTGGACAAAGTATAATAAGTTTTTATATTTTTTTTATAATAAGCTAAGCTAAGAAACCAATAGCTGTCATTGTGTATACAATTACTGCTTAAGTTTTCTGTCACTACTTGCTATATTCGCGACACACTTATAATAAGACAACATAGCAAATAAGTCTACCTACCCACTAGGGGCCTTCCTTAATCCCAAAGTATTTCCAAAGTATAAGGAATAGAATAAAAGAAATATGGTTCCTAAGAAATCACCTTACATCACTGTTAATACAAAAACATTTTCCTGTAGTTTATACAACCGTTCTACCGTTTGTAAAGGGAAATCTTAGAAGATGATAGTATGTTTTAATAATACATTCACATCTATAACAAATTGAATCAATCTTCAAGCAAATAAAAATATGGGAGCTCGACTGCTTTCCAGTCTCTAGTTCATCATTATAGGGAATTTCATACAAAGTAATTCATAAAAGTTTTATAGCTGTGAATAAATTGAAAATAAAATTCGCATATTGTGGTTTAATATGACAGACCAAAAACACTTCTTTTGGTTCGTTATTTAGTATCTTTGTATTCACGCGGATTATTATTTTTGGTTATAACATTTAATTTGTTGGAATGTGATAATATCAAAGTAGTTTTGTATCGATTATGTATATTATCGATGTACAATTTTGAAAATTTTGTTACTTCTGTCAAGCTGACTAGGTTATTGCACCCTTTCTTCTTGTCCATCAAAGTCTACTCTGTATGGTAAATAAAAAATATTGGACGATTTAAAAGAACTAATTATAAGTGCATTATCAAATAATGCGATAATTTATTTCAATATCACTTCGAACGGGAATTGAATTGGAAAAAAAATTGTTTACCCACCTGGTAATTTATCACCATAGTCTTCACAAACATGTTTTAATATCGTAGACTTTTGTGTCCACCCAATGAAATTTTACTAAGACTATTTATTTATTTATTTACTTTTCGGACGACCAACAGCTATAATAAAGAAATAATTTACATACATAGCAACACAAAGCCAATTATATTATTGCGAATATCTTAAAGTAAAACTATCCAAAACGTCTTAACCCTTCCTCTATTTATACGCTACTGACCAGTAATAGGTATATATAAGTAATATATTATTTTATTTATTTTTATATTATAATTCTGATACTTACTCCCCTTTTTATTTTTTTTATTCCATCTGAACTGTATTTAAATGTTCGTCTGTTCACAGTTATAGCTGACCGAAGATAATTTGCTAGTTTTTTTACAGTGCCTTTAGGTGTGATGATGGAGAAATATGAAAGCCCACTTGAGAATGATGAACGACCAAACAGTGGTATCGACCACAAGGACGATAAAGACTTCTTCGATGAATCTGGTAAAGAATAAATCTTAATATACATTTTTCAAGCTTGCATAAAAACCAAAGACTGTAGAAAAGACCACAAATTAAACTAACTTACATACCATGAAGAGTCATAATATAATTAATTAAGATTGCTTGCGGTTCAGAACCACTATTTCTCATCAAAGCAGTCCATGGTTTAATGCACATTTTTGCATTTATAATCAAATAATTACATAAAGGAGACCTTTCTTTTCGGGCCAAAAATGTACCTTGGTACAAGTTATTTGAAAATATTCATAATAATGTACAAACACTTATTTCATATGTAATATACCCATAAATTAGATTTTTATAAAGTAAATAAAACACAATATACACTACACATATTATACACTAAATCACAACTGCGTAGAACGAAACGCTAATGTGGCACTTGTGTGTGACAGTCGGTTAGATTTTAACAAGTTTTTCGCGGCTCTGAAACACGGTATTTTAGTATATAAAGTCCGTAGGCTGATAAAATAACTAAACGCTTAGAATGATTCGCAATAGCAAGAAATATCTATTTTCGCTCTTGATCCTACTGTATATATTAAAGACAGAAGAATTCATAAAGCAGTGTTGCTGAAAAATTTGTATACATTTTATATTTAAGACTGAATATTGAAAAATGGTTAAAAATGGTTAAATAACTTTAAGCTACAAAACGCTTCAAACTCAAAACAATTGTGTTTGCCAGCTAAAAAAAACATTTGTTGCAAGTAATGTATATTTTTGAATGCTTTTATTTAGTGGTACAAATGTATTTAAAAATAAATAAGTATTTTTTTCGGAATATACAATATTTTAGCTATTTTTTGGTATCTTTGAATCTTAGGTACATATTTAGCCTTACTTATATGGAAGAAAGAAAGGCTCCTCTAAACACCAAGTTTATTTCCGTTTATTTATTTTACAAAATACACAAAAAGTACAAATTGGCAATATAAATGTGAAGAAATTTTAACAAAGCTTGACTAGTCACTAGTATGCTTCACTTAAAATTTAAATACACACATAATATTAAACAAAAACCTACGTGTCAAATAACAACAAATATCTATCAGAAAGAAAAGAATGTTAGAAGTTGCACCTAGAATCGAACTATTCATAATGCAATATGTTAAGACTCCTTTAGAAACTACGCGAAAATTTGTTACAATTGAAAAAATTGTACCAAAAAATACAAATGCTTACATTATACAAGGTAAAAGAAAACGTTTGTTTTTCTACGCTTTTACACAGGAGCCTACCGAAGATTGACATAGGCTATTTATTTGGGAACAAGGCACAGGATTTCTATGTAAAATGTTGAGCATAGTCGGCTAAAATGACTAAACAAATTTTAAATTTATTATGGTTATGGTTTACTACGTATTGTATAAACACAGAACAATTTTTTAAACTTTGAAAGCTATACAAAGATTTAAGATAGTTTGAAATTTTTGCAAGAGACTAGTTATGGTGCTTTGTAATTTTAACTTAAATCTGATTTAGACCATTAATGGAGCACTACTAAGGAATATCTATAATATAATAATATTCTGCCATCTCCAGAGTTAATCCGATTGTTAGTGAATAAATGGAAATAGAAAGGTAAACTTGAATAATTAATTGTGAATCCAAAAAGAGCCAGCAAAAATTTGTGAAACAATGAAACGCTCACAGCTATTTAGAATACATGTTTTAATTAATGTTGACTCTGAAATTCAGTAGAAACTGTAGAGAAGCCAAGCACTTTAATGCACTTGGTTGATCATTAACATACCTGAAGGTTTATTTTTGAATCACTCGTATTAATGAATATGCGCCGTATTCTTAATAAATAAATAAATATTAGACATCACATACATTGTTCTGAACAGAAACAACGCCGGTACCACAATACCTCGAACCACACCGTGATCGAACCCAGAAGACCTCAGAGTGGAGTTAACATGAATACTCGACCACTCGCCAAATATGACACGTGACAGCAGTACAGTGCGATTGCAACTGTGTTAAAAAACGATTTTATTTACTCGGTATATATAGCTAGATAGATATATTTATTGAAGCTCCCATGGAACAGCTTCAAAGACGCAGTGTCTGTTACGCCATAACTTCCCGAGTTCTTAACCGATTTTAATATTTTTTTGTGTGGAATCGAATCAACACATTTAGGACCAGATAGTGACGGAGTCCGAATTTTGAAGTTCACAAAAATAAAAAAGTTATGACCAAAACTCATTGGCTCTATGGGATTTCTAATTGAAACAAAAAGCGTGCGCTTTTTTAAAGTTTTCATTATTATGGAATTTTAAAATTTACTTAACATTATAGATTTTTTGCTTTATTTTTTTTAGTATTGCGCTCCGCTCCAATTTATGGTGCTAGCGAAGCTTTATGCTTAGCGACTGCATCTACCTGGTATATCTTATTTTTAACTTTATATCACGTTAAGCCTAAACTTGAGTTAACGGTTCAGAAAAATAAATAAAAGTCAATACTAAAATGACTGAATAATAATTTATCGCCTTCAAATTAAAATATTGCTCAATATTCAAGAAGGCTGGCGCTTTACTCAGCACATTTATATTTTTCCATGAGGTATGCCTTAAGTTGTTTCAAGAAAATTTCTTTATGTTTTTTTATCTGTTGAAATCGCCTTTCTTCAAATGGAAATTTAAGATAACCATAGAGAATACGTGAATACGGTGTTTGTTCGATTACAATTTAATTCACAAGCTTTGATGTATACTATGATATAATTACGTTTCAGAAAGGTCCAGCATCTATGTGTTATTCTAAAACGTGGATGTATGAGGAGCATTGCTTGCTATCCTCCTATGATACCTAAATTAAATTTATAATCCATCATTTGTTCGTCTATAAATAATTCTAAATTACGGTTATCAAAGAAAATTGTCAGCATGACCGTGCTTTTGTACGACTTTGTAGTGACTTTCAACTTGATTTTTTGTGGCTATTCGAAAACTCTTGACTTGTCGAAATGTAGAACTTGCTTGGGTAATTTTTTTATAAAGTTTAAGTCCTAATTAGCCCCCAAAAAGCATATCTTTAGCGATATTCTATCGAAACACTATCTAAATTTAAAAATAAAGAGATTTCGATTATAACTTTTTCGGAGTCTCGGTGGATTTCATGCTTTCATATAGTCCATCAGACTTAAAAGATTATTTCATTTTTCTAGCCATATTACAGTATAAGCTCTTTGGTACCTTTTATCAGTTATAACCATACGAGGCATATCATCTGCCCTTTGTCAGCAATTTTGAACTAAAGTAATTTATACGGGTATTCTTGTGGTGTCGTACACAACAATGCTCGTCGTACGTTATTCGCAATATTTAATTTAGCGCTTTTAACATCGTTTTAAAAATAAAACCCTCAAAAAGACTTTGTAACTGTGAATACAAATTTTCCATTATAAAAGTTAAATAAACGAAAACTGCAGCTTCAAACAAAATATTAGTTCTCATTTAAATTTTGTACCGTACATTACTACGGTTGAATAATAATACTGGTGATTTAATTAAATTCGCTAAATTATCAAGTAGTATCAGCGCAAAACGAGTGATTCAAAAATGAAGCATCGCAAGTCTCAAAATGAAGGATTGACAAATGTGGTTTAGTATTTTATAATTTTATTTATTTATAAGCAGATCGCACCAAAAATAAACACAAATCATAACATAACAATCTGGGATGCAGCTTTTGACTATGTATTGGAGCTAGTTAAGGATACACTAGCTCCTCCGTATTGGACATAGAGGTCCTATTAATCAAATTATTGCAAGTATCTTAGTATATTGTAGAATGAAGCAATTGTCTCAAGAAAGATTCCTGCCATGGCATTCGTATTCAATCGTTAGCCTCGAAATCAACAGTACGTCGTTTTAAGTATTTAATTTAAACCATATTAAAAGTTTTTAAAACTAAATAGTGCTTCTAAAATTTGAATATGTATATAACATGTACATTGGGTATAAATAAATATTTATAAAGTTAAAACAAATTCAAATACAATTTCCGTGGATATCGTGTTGTAAAGTAACGACAATGAAAGCAATAGAAAAACCTATCCTTAATTAATTATCTTTTAAATATTTTCTTTTAATAGTACCGTATATTAACCTATATTAGAAGGTGCTGGCGAGAAGTGGGGAGAACCTAATGCAAATCCAGCGTTGCAACTTCCCGAAGGAAGTCCAGATCCTATTACGACTCCTACGAAGTCAGACCAGGAAACAACTACGCTACAATCCGTCACAAAACCTGTAAGCGAATCAGGTAATAAAACATTTCTTACACCCATTAGTTTAAGCCAAAGTAAGCATAGTGAGTCTTATGTTGTGAACTAACATTGTGATACATACTTAGTTTTATTTAATTTTATTTGTTATGGATATGATGTCATTTTGTTTGGTTCTTACACTATGGCGTCCTTTACGTTTTTATTTTTATATTGCTTATAAATTTCTTAGGAGCTGTGTTCAAAGGCTAACTAAGATAAGTAATGGTTGTCACAAGTGCACTATTCTTTCCAATTTTTTTAGATTATTTTAAATCTTCTCTATTTTTAAAGAAAATTTTGCTAGAAAAAATTGAACTCGTCTCAAGTGTCAGGTGGGAAATAAACCCGCAGCCATCCGGGCGAGTGGTCTTCCAATAGGGCTAACAAAACTTTGACAGAACCGACAGTCATGGTGGCTCAAGTGTTTCTTAAGGAGACATCAGCGCCTTCGCTTTATCTAGATATTAAAACACATCTAGATACACAACAACTAATTAATACTTTTATAACTATCAAACAATCTAGAAAGAAAAAAATAGCTATGCAATTATTATGTATTTTGTTATTTAAGAATTCAATTGCTAGACTATTATTTCTAAAGAAATATTTAATAGAAAAACTTCAACTCGGGTCAGTCGGGATAAGAACTCATAACTTCTCGCTATTCGGGCACGTGCTCTCCCAGATAAGCTAACGCAAGCTTTTCTTTAGTTATTCTTATTAATTTCTATTTGGAGCGGAGCGAGCGAACCAAGTGGAGCTCCCATGGATCAGCTTCAATGACGCAATGTCTGTTACGCTATAACTTCCCGAGTGCTTAACCGATTTTAAGAAATTTTTGTGTGGAATCGAATCAACACATTTAGGAACAGATTGTGACCGAGCCCGAATTTTGAAATTCACAAAAATAAAAAAGTTATGACCAAAAAATATTAACTCTATGGGATTTCCCATTAAAAAAAAGCGTGCGCTTTTTTAAAATTGTCATTATTATGGAATTTTAAAATTTACTAAATATTACCGATTTTATTCTTAAATTTTTACGATCCGCTCCAATTAATGGTGCTAGCGAAGCTTTATGCTAAGCGACTGCATCGCCTAGTACTATACTGAATAACTACTGAGTCCACATTAGTTGGTAAATTCGAAGGCTCTTCAGAAGAAATACACTGTAATATAAATTATTCCAGGCTCCCGTCTGACTTATAGTGTGTAAATTTGTTTAACTTACGGTTATTATTACAATGAAATATATTTATATTAAAGTATATTTTATTGTTTGCGTATAAAATCATTGAATGTAAACCATAGTGCATTTTAAATTACTACGAAATCCTATAAGAGAACTTGTTTATTTCTTTTTAATATTTTTTATACCATAACTTTTCTAATTTTTTTCTTTTCAGATAAGTAAAAAAAAAAACAACATTAATGTCTTTTGGTCATATAACATTGAATAGTTCATTTTTTTACGAATAAACGAAAAAGAAACAAGATTAATAATTAAACTCGTTTTTGTCTTTTAAAAAAACCTCACATCTGATTTGCTCGGATTCGTTTATGATAATATTTAAAAGCCATTTATACCTTTAAAAAACTAGTTTAGTGATATTGTGTGGCACTTTGTTGTAAAAAGCTAAGCTTAACCCAAAAAAAAGCTTCACAGAAATAAAAATAAGGCTTCAGTTATTCTTCTAACTGTGCATAAATATTTTTGCTTTTTCTTAAAATATAAGAACAAATTTTATAACAACTAGTAATAAGATAAATTATTATAATAGAAAAATACTAGAAAAAATCGACTCGGGTCACAAGTGAATTCTCAGGCGGGAATCGAACCCGCAACCTTTGGAAATCCGGTCCAATGTGACTAGAGTCGATTTTTTCTAGTATTTTTCTACTATAATAATTTATCTTATAAGATCGCATTGAAAATGCATAAAAATATATAAAAAAAAATTATAAATCTAACATGGCTGTTTCATCTTAATCGATTGTCCAAACATTTGTAAAAATATTTCTTTCGAATACGAGAGGATGTTCCTCTCATTGATGAAACAACGCTGGCCTACAGCGTAAAATCAGCAATGTACTAGAAAATTTCGACGAGTGTTCGCAAGGCTCGGTAGCTCAATTGGGAGAGCATTGGACCGGATTTCCAAAGGTTGCGGGTTCGATTCCCGCCTGAGATTCACTTGTGACCCGAGTCGATTTTTTCTAGTATTTTTCTATTATAATAATTTATCTTTAAGATCGCATTGAAAATGCATAAAAATATATATATAAAAAAATTATAAATCTAACATGGCTGTTTCATCTTAATCGATTGACCAAACATTTGTAAAAATGTTTCTTTCGAATACGAGAGGATGTTCCTCTCATTGATGAAACAACGCTGGCCTACAGCGTAAAATCAGGAATGTACTAGAAAATTTCGACGAGTGTTCGCAAGGCTCGGTAGCTCAATTGGGAGAGCATTGGACCGGATTTCCAAAGGTTGCGGGTTCGATTCCCGCCTGAGATTCACTTGTGACCCGAGTCGATTTTTTCTAGTATTTTTCTATTATAATAGTTTATCTTAATTTAAGGAGCTTAACTTTAAGGAACGAGATTGTGTATGTGTGTGTGAACGTATTTATTTAGTTTGTATATTAGTAGTAATTAATTAGTTTAGCAAAGCCTTTATAGAATCATAATCTTTAGATTCTAGCCATCTTTTGAAGAGCCTTTTGTAGTCATAGTATTGTTTGCTATATATATATTTATTTATCTATTGTGTTGTAGAGACCGAACGCCAATAATATTTCCTAGTAGTAAATACTGTATTAATTCTCAGAACTTCCACAGCCTTGCGTCTTCTCCTATTGTTTGTGATGTCCGGATTACCATAAATGTGATTTGTATTTTCTCAAAATTGTTTGTATTGTATATAGCGGCCTAACAGAGTACGGCTTTCTCATTTCATAAAGGCGTTCCGTTCGAGTTTGTTCCTTTTTTAAAGTGCAGATTTTGCTGAGCACGTTCTTTATAAAACAACTAAAGGGACACCAGAATACAATATATCAGGATATATTAAACTAATATGTATGTATGTTTCCGAGGAGCTTATACCTTATACGATTTCTGCGAGTCATCGGTCGCTCGCGGCATCTCATACCCAATTGTCTTAAATATCCAAGTATGTTTCCTGATTTTGGTGATATCTTGTCCAAGGTGAGGATACCAAGACAACCGTTGATCCACGAAAACACCAAGATATTTCGCTTGTTCAAGCCTTTTAATAATTGGACAGTCACAAACTACGCTATTAGACAAGTGTCTAAAAATATTCTAAATCACCTATAATAATTTTTTTAAGGTAAAATTATAACCTTATTAAAATTATGTTCATGACACTCTAACGATTATTAAATGAACAAATCAAATCGATTTAATAATATTCACGGCCATGACGATGGTACAATGGCAATACCTTTTATTATTGCTTCACGATGCAAGATTATCTGTATCACAGATGGCGCTAACTTCATATGGTGCATATAAAAGCGCTTTGTAGTTTAGAAGCTTGTCCGGTCTTATGGACAGGTTTAATTACTATTTCGGGTGGAACACTGTCTTTTAAACTAAGACACCTTAGAATAAGATTCTTCCAGACTTTATTCTTCAAGATTTTCACTTTTGCCTCTTTATAGTAATTCCCTACACTTACTCTTTAACGTGATCATCACGTATTTTAATATGTTAGTAGCAAACATTTATAGATTCGTTTCTAAATAGCTCTTCTTAGAAACGTTGCTAGGGTTTATCACAGAATATAATAACATAAAACATGTAATTCATATATTTGAATTTATTTGAATGAAAATGATTTAAGTAATCAAGTTTGCATATTTCTGTTGCTGTGCGAAACAACATTGAATCCCATACTAACCCACTTTAGTGAAATAATTTTGTTTCCAAACGTATTTAAACTAGATTTATTGTCACTGCTCTCGTACGTTGAGCATAAATTATAGAAATGAATTGTACATGGAGACCAATACGTAATAAGGGTGATGCATCGTGTTGCAATATTAATTAATTCAGTGTATAATATATTGAATTAGGTTAAAAAATGTTTGATTGAAGTCATAAGCTTATGTGATAAATATCTTGAATGTACTTGCGTACCGTACAAGTAACTGCTAGAAACTACTTCAAATAATGAAATAACAATAGCATGTGTTTTTTGTAAACTACAGCGATGTGCTTGACCTTTATCTCACTTGATATTCAATAATATATAAAGATAAGGTATCTACCTAGATCTAGATCTTCACCCATTATGCATAACTGTGGAAGAAGTGGCCATCTCCTCTCTTTTTGTGAAAGAACAATAATGCATTAAATTGTTGTTATGGTGGAAAACTTAAGATTTTTGTAGCTAGTCAGGCTGTCAAAAAAACCAGCCCTACCACCAAACATACCGAATACAAATTTGCGCCCTCTAATCAAACCCGGAACCTCGCAGTGTAAAACTGGTGGGCAAGCCACTACACAACAAAGACAATCAATCGTAAAATTGGTCTACTGCACCTCATAGTATGCCACTGTATTTAGATTCATAATACAGGTTCTTGAACTTAAGTATTTGCAGTCTTTTGTTTAAATATTACATTATGTTTTCATATAAAAACTTATATATTGGGCAACATAAAGTAAGGTTAAACAAAACATGTAGTTGAAACATAAATAATAATGTTATAGGACTAAAACATGTTTTTGAAGGACCCAATGCTTATACAAGTATTGATTATCGACAAATTCTTGCTGGAGAACAACGATTGATTCCCAAAATGCTACTCGAAGCTATTGAGATCAAGACACAACTTATTTCAATAGAGATGATTGTCGGACCGTAGAATCCCGTTCTTCATCTAATAAGGTTTATCAAATATTTCTCAAATCAAAGCACACACAACAAGCCTTTAACATATTGTTTCTTATTTTTGTAATAAAAGTTAGATAAAGATTTTCCTGTCTGCCAGTTTTTCTTCCAGAGGAAACAACCTGGTCATGTTTCTTGTGGCCTTGTCTCTTTAAAGTTTCAATATCTGAAGTGGTGGTAGGACTCAATAACATTTATTCAATTTAATTATATTTAGTATGTTTATATGAAAATAGTTATAGAAAAAGGGTTTTTTTATAATTGCTAAATAAAAAATTACTTCTTTGATTGCAAAATAAAAATTAGTGATAAGGAATTTTCCTTGGCAAAGGACATGTCACCGATAAAACTTTAGATGAAAACAAAGCATTTTTGACATTATGTGAATAAAGTTTCTAAAAGAGAGTCGCAATGTTAGGATTAGGCAAATAAAACTTTTTAGGTTATTAAATTACTTTTTATTTTCTTCTTCTACATATGGGAGGCAATAAATAAAAAAATAACAATTAAAATTTAATTTTATAAATAAAACACTTGTACACGAGGCTTTCTTTACATATTTAAACGACTCTCCGACGACGATACAGTCAGTGTATAATCTAAATTTAGTATGTTTTAAATGTATATTTAATTATTTAAAATTTTTCATATATGATTTTATTTCGGGGATATTGATAAAAAATATTTTAGTGAAAAAATTGATCCGTCTTACAATTTATTTTCATCTGGGATTATTCTAACTCGTGAGTCGGCTCGATTTTTCTACTGTTTTTCTATTACAATAATTTATATAGCAATGTAAAACGCAAAAAATAAATAAAATCACAAAAAATTCAAATTGAGTTAAATATTTTACGTACGTGATCACTTAAATATCATCGTATATAGATTTCATGCTTCTTTTATAATTTGAATTTATTGAATGTTTTATAAAATATTAGAGTGTACATTTTTATATTCTAAAACTATAGAGGTACAAGTTGCGTTATGCAATCGTATAAAAATATCCTGCGGTTTTAATCGGAACAATGAATCGTTACAACTCATGTTCATGACATTGCTTACGCGAATTATGCGGACTAGATCAAGCGGATGTACCACATACCCTGAGCATCTGTTGTGTGTATCTGGATTTAATGTACTTCTGATATATTATATTAAAGATGATATATTGAGCTAGTTTGCTTATTTATACAATTTAATGCAATCGTACGTACCACAGTGACTCTGGCCTAAAGATCATACATGTAAGGAAAAAGTGCACGCAACAGTTTGGTTGCTAGGTGCTAACAGGGGGTACTAGCTAGTTTACTAGCTATAGGGGGCTCTTTTTACTGACAGTAAATTAGTGCACTACGCAGATTGTACAAAATAATGCGTGCTCTACTGAAAATAATACTATATAAATATGAAAATAATAATAAGTTGGCTAACTTAAGGACCAAAGTATAATCAAATTTTCAGGAACTTTTTGAATACATGAAAATGGTTTTTAATCACTTACTTTTTATTTACATCATTTCTAAATGAGATAATAATATTTTTTAAATAACAGTAGTTAATCAATCGATAATTTCCTTCTTTTTAGAATTCTCTTAAAAGAAGGAAATTATAGAAATTATCGATTGATGAGTAATTTTTAAAAAAATTGTAAAATTATTTATTTCGAAGTAAACGCATAGCATAAACGCTTAAAACTCTAGATCGCAGTCGTCGAATTTTACCAATGTAAAAACAGTTTTTCTTTTCTAAATAGTAATGCTTTTTTACAGGTTCATCTCAAACACAGACGAAAGAAAAGATTTTCATTTTTATAGGTGTAAGTATACTGGTGTTAATTTTGGTGGTGGTACTATTCCTGGTCATACGATATTACCGCATACGAAGGGCCTTGAGAAACTCCAAGAATGGCGATATGTTCACGACTGAACCTCCAAATGTATTCAATGACGTATCTGATATTGACAATGACATAGACGTGAGTCATATATCTGGAACGTTCTATGACCCAGTACATCCAGACATGATTCTTTACAGAGATGTACCAGGAAACAAGGGGTCAATAAGAGCTATGCGACCTCTTTCCACCATCTACCCGTCTGGAGTGAGTATGTATGGAAACGACTACGTTCCTCAATCTTCAAGGGAATCAAGACTTAAAGAAAACAACCCAGAAGAAGCTTTGAGTCCAAAAAGTTTAGGAGCCTATTCCAACTCCCAGTTTTATTACGGGTGACGTAATAAAGCTGGATGCAGTACTGATATCTCTAAAACATACTGCTTTTAAAAGACACTTCTTTAGTATGAACTTTATATATAAACTAATGCACGGTGATTTAAAATATAATGTCTTATGTAAATTGCGGGAATCTGAAATTAAATTTCAAGGAAGCTTTGAAAGAATAAGAGGACATTTAATACATTATCGTAAACATTTAAATATATTTACAAAAACTAATTATTGCACATTGTACTTTTATGAATATAACGATATGATTGCACTTGTATTAAAAAACCAACTGTGATTAAATTATACTAATGTAGAATTTTATATGACTGTAAAATAAACAATTTATGGTATTCAAATAATTACTACAAATTATTATTTATCGTATGTGTGCACGGCTAAAATGTAAATAAAATTTATGAATATTTTTGAATACTTTGTAAATATTCCGATTTGTTGTTAAGTATATGTATGTAAAGTTGAACACACTAAAATATTGAAGCTATGTATATTGTGATTCCTAAACATTCACTTCCTGAGATCTAATCGTCAAAATTTTGTATATTTTTAATAAAAAATATCGTAATTGGCGTTTCATTTACCGGCGTATAAAATAAATACTCATTTTTAACTTAATCGATGATTTGTTTTATGTTGTCTTGCATTCTCTTAATGTAATTTTTTTTTGTATATAATAATTGTTGACATGACATTTGTGTTAGAATATTTGCGGCGTCCCATATTCAAACTGCTAGATCAGTGGCTTTGATTGCCGCGAAAAAGAAGAAGCTGGAACAAAATTATATTTCTATACCTTTAGCGAATGGGAACTATCGGATGTTGGTTTCCAAGGTAAGTTTTGAAAAAAGAAAAAGAGAAAGCTTTTGTGAGGTTGGTATGTCTTTTAATAGACCGAGCAGCCGCTTCGGGTTAGGCTCTTCCTTATGATAAAGCGTTTCAAAGCCTTTGGTTTTATTGGTAACAGGAATGACGCGCGGAGTTTCATTTCATCAAAAAATATAAACAAAAACATGTCTTTTGCATTTTAATTTTATAAGTTTCATATTATATAAACAGAAATAAAAGATAAAGATATAATTAAGGTCACCTTATCGGAAGCCACATTATAACTTTATTCATAAGTTCATTCTTCTATAGGAATGCAAAAAGTAGTTATTAGCAATAATCCTTTGATGATGATGACGGATAACCAAATCAACGTGTGTACTTACAGTACAGCCATAAAGATAAGACAAGTTAACAAAACACTGTAATATTTTACATACATCAGCAACAGAAATATATTTTTTCAGTTTGTCTTTGCTAAGTAACAGTTATCTTTAGGGCATTAAATTATTCTGGCAGAGTTTAATATCGTTAATGTCACCGTATGACAGAGAAAACCTACCAGCTTTCTTTCAAACTTGAAAGTCTGCTTTGAATCAAATTTATGATTGCATGAAAGAGAGTCGTTAAATGAAATTACGAGTTTCACAGTTACCATCATTCTGTAGTGTAAAAGGGGTCATAATTTAAAGGGTAGGCTCACAAATGCATGGGAACATCCATTAATATATAAATTAAGTATGATGGAGCTAGTTAGTTGATAATTAAATCGCACCCTTGTTTCGCCCTGAGCTTCTACTATGAGCCAAACTATTTCAAAAATAATTGTAGACAAAAGAACAGCGTCCATGCAAACAACTTTCTATGTCGTATCGAATCTATGCGTGTTCTTTCACTGTATCTGGATTTCTTCTGCGAATTGATTTGTCAAGGAGATGAAGAAATGCAACTTCACTTTTCTATCAATATATGGAAATGCTCTTCTCACTTTTAACCACATACCTATTGGGAGAACAATCGCAATTAGATTAGGAACTAGAGAAAGATTCCAACTAAAACATAACTGTGGATAAGTGCGGTAGAACATATTTCAGGGTAGTTCGCATTATAGGAATTGCGATATAATAGGGGCTTAGTTTCATTTTAATTCAATCACATCTATTTGAATGTATGTTACTTAATGTGGGACTTGAAAAGTTTTCTTTGTTAATAAGTTACATGTTTAGGTATCGAAAACTTGCCAAGTTAGAATCTCTTATCAAAAAGTGAACAAAGGTTGTCGCAAAGAGATTTGTTGTCTATGATTAGGACCATTCTAAGGAATCCTAATTTATACATCTAAACGAGAGGGAGACGTGTCAGAAGGAGTATCTCGATGAAATGGCAGCTTGCAATTGCATCATGTTCTGGTTAGCCATTTTTTGCTAAATATAGTTAGACATTATTAGCACTGGCGAAACTCGTAAGCAGAACGTCATAAGTCTGGGGTTTTCTCAAGATTCTCGTGTTACTTGGTACTTTTGCAAGCTACTATTATGTTATTTCTTTTAGGGATACAAATAATTTATTAAATATGTATACGCTATCCTCGTATCATATAAAAGTTAATCTGCAAATACCAACCTGTTGTCAGTTGTTAAGATGGCACGATTGAGTATAGCTTCCACAGAGCCATAATTTTTTATTTTTTTATAATTTAATTCGAAAACCAACAGGCCACTTTAACGTTATGAGCTACAGTGAAAAAGACTGTCAATAATAGATCTCCACTGCTCAGTTTGTGAATAACGGGTAAAAAAAAAGTGTTGTATATAAGAGCTGCAAAAAGAGAGAAAAAATTACAGCCGCTTCACTTTCCACAAATCCAAGCACGTATCCAGGAAAAGTCAACAAAAACTTATCAAAAACAAAAACTGTAAAAAAAAAACTTTAAGATGTTTTGAAAGCAAAGCAACGAAACATGACAATGTGTGCCGGATCCGCTCAAAGATTATGGAGAGAATGCTTAAAAATTTTATATGAAATCAAAAAAGTTAACCATAAAACATATCAACATTGCTGAGGATAAATAACATCTTCAGCGTGGTTTGACGATCGTTGATAACCCATAAAAATCCGTAGAGTGTCGTTTTCCTACATTTGGCAGAATTTATATCTGCTCACATAACGTACGCATTTAAAAAGACTTTATTTATTGCTCAGGAAAACTCATATTTTAATACATAATTCTCTTAGTGAAATGAGATGAAATGAAAGAATAAAACCATGAAGGACTACTAGCAAATATTGATGGAGCCTTTTTACGTATTTATGAGACATTATTTTGAACGGAGAACAGAATGTAAGTCTGCCATAAACAGTCGATATTTTTCTATCAATATTGAACTCTTTATATTGGACTTATGGGTGAAATATTTAGTTCTTACACTTCCGCGCACATTACACATCAGAATAAAACACTTTTTTACGGATTTTTGCGCATGTTTTATTTTATTTTATATTTAATCCTGACGTTTCGACTCCTTTACAGGAGCCGTGATCACAGGATGACCCTGATGATGATGATGACTGATGATGATGTGATCACGGCTCCTGTAAAGGAGTCGAAACGTCAGGATTAAATATAAAATAAAATAAAACATGCGCAAAAATCCGTAAAAAAGTGTTTTATTATGGGTGAAAGTTAAAAATCTGAAATGGATTGCATTTTTTTGCATTTAATTTTTTATATACAATGTAGCCCACGTAGAAACCTAGCAGTCACCTGAGTGTGCACCATATAGCTCTTATTGCTACACTGTACGCAATACACTGCTACACTGTATACGATATGTGCATGATGAGCATAAGAAATTGCCCCTGAGTTACGGTCATTATCAAATTATTTATGTATTTTATCTGTTAGAAATTAAAACTAGGAAACATTTATTTTAGCCTAAAGTAAGCTGGCACTCGAACCCAGGACAGTCGCGTCGGTGCGTAAAGCAGGATCGCTACCGTTCCACTTAACCATCGTCCGCCACCAAAAGATCTAATTTAGTTTTAGGAAAAGCTACTCTGACGACTGTAGATGCAGCCGGGACCAACAATAACCTTCCTAATCATAGAGGAGCTTGAGGTAGTAAATTTTTGATCACCAATCAGATGACTGGCCCTTGCGAATGTTATATAATCATCGTAATTATTGGTATCCTCAAACAAGTCAACAACCTACCTAAACTTCATTTAAAAATTGAGTAGAAAAATTTGATAGTCTTGGACAAGTTAATGTGCTGTTAATTGTAGATGTATAGGTTCAATAATATTGAAATGTTAAGTAATTTTTTTTTGTTTGTTTCGTGTTCGCAATCTCTGATAATGTTTACTTTTTAACGCCCTTTCAAATTGAAACATCTGGATTATTTAACATTATAATACAAATAAATTCGTTAGCAAAGAGTTCAAAATAGTCTTAATTTAATATCAAAATAAAATACAAATGTTTTATTTAACTTTGTTATCTATCAGTCAAATTAAAAATGATTGTTTGGACCTTTTGTTTTGTTTTTCTTTAAAATATAGATCGAAAGCCGACAGTTTTTAATTTTAAAGTTAGAAACATTCCGTTCGAACAAACTGAATTATTAGTTAAATCGAACAACCAATCTAGAAAATTGGAATATATCCAGCTTTTTCTAAAGTTCAGTTGAAATGTCAATAGCAAGTAAAGATTAATAGATTTTTATTAATTTCTAGACTACCTACATTATTAAGTCTCCAATAATTAATATAATTTTTCATAAACGTCTTGGTTGTTTATTAACTTAGACTTAGGAACAAATGTTCATAATTTTTTGTTCGTAATAAGTTTTTTTTTATTGAAATTCTTCCATCAGTGAAAAACTGTCTGTCAACAGTCAGAATTGTGATTGTCATATCAAAGTGACGTTAATAATAATTACAAAAAGAAAAGAAATATAAAATCGAGATTGCCACAGTAACAACAACGATATGTTTTCACGTACAAAGCGGGGAAGGATCCGTTATAGCATCTGTGAAAAGTAATACGTATCTTTTTTATGTGTTCTGGATATGACGACAGGTTTGGCTGAGGGGAGTGTGAAAATTGAATTGAATATATTTGACTATGTTTAGAGTGAGACGGATTCAGATTTTAAACAAAAAAAAAAAAAAAAATTCTAAGTTATTTTAAAACCTGTGATACAAAAAAGGTAGGTAACTATAATTATAAATACTAATTAAAAATATAAAAAAATACTAATTTTTAATAAACTATAAAAAAAGAAAATGTCATTTCTGTAAATCATGACTAAACTCGGGGCAAGGATACTGCACTGTAGCACTCCAAACGTTAAAAATGCTTCATTGCTGATATAGTGCTTATGTTATCGTGTTGGATTGGATCAATGAGATAACTTGAGTAAATAGTTGGTGTTGGTGCCAACAAATTACAACAAATTACAAAAAATCACTTGTTAAGACGCAATTAAGAGAGCACACCTCTTTTTTTTTATTTAGGTAAAAAAACGATAACAAAATACCCAAAATTACTTATTAGATTACAATATAATAAAGACTAATTTGGCAAACAACATTATTAACCACAACATAAAATTAAAATACTTTTAAAACGCCTCTTTCAAATGAGGTTCAATTACCAGTCCACCTTTAAAAAAAAGTTTCCCTGGATTTAGTAGAAACAAAAAAATATAGAAAATATATATTAAATAAGAATTTATAAAGTAGATAAAATCAAAGTGACACTGTATATACTAAAAGTATGTGTATTATGCAAATTCATTGACAGCTGTAATTTCATGGAGTGAGTCGTTGAGTTCTTTACAAATTTGCAGGGGCGTAATGATAACATGTCTATTGTGCTGAAAAACCCATTGAAAATGTGGGGGAGGTGATAAAAGGCGATCGTTTTCCGGCATTGTTGCAAACAAGAGAGGATACATTTCTGCTATGTGTTCTGGTGGGAACATTATAACAAATTTTACTTGTTATTGGGATACAGTCATACGCAACTAATAAACGTTCTTAGTAAAACTTTAT
The DNA here is from genome assembly GCA_927399485.1 of Calamotropha paludella. Classification (NCBI taxonomy): domain Eukaryota; kingdom Metazoa; phylum Arthropoda; class Insecta; order Lepidoptera; family Crambidae; genus Calamotropha; species Calamotropha paludella. Next base: position 19,688,875 of record OV656812.1, read on the forward strand.
ATTTGTCACGGAGTTACAAGTAAGACAGTCGGGCACGATAATATCGGTACTTACTTACTTACGGTAACTTTTTTGTACACTTTGTAAATAATATGAATTCCAAACTGTAATTTTCTATGTATATATAGAAAATAGGCTTGCACTTGACCCTTGACCACTATCTCGCCTGATGGTAAGCGTTGATGCGATCTAGGGTGGGACGCGCTTGCCTAGAAGATACCTATTCACTCGTGACTTGAAGACCCCTAAATTGTATTTGTCAGGAAACACAGACTCAGGCAAAGAGTTCCACTCCTTAGCGGTACGTATCATAAAATTGAAACCAAAACGCTTAGTGCGATTCTTTGGTATATCCACCATATAACGGTGTCGCCAATTTGTAAGTCTGGTTAAGTAAGTAGGTAAGTCCGGAACAAAGTTGTGCAATTCAGCTGCACACTCTCCGAAATGTATCCTATATATTTAATCGTCAGATATCCAGCAATTTCTATATTTATTGCTATTCGCAAAATTAAGAACTAGACGATAAAAGTAACGCGAGTAGGATGACCCCGCGGCAATACATTTTCCGAGACGTTCAAAATTATAACCTTTGGCTCTACTGGTTGTATATGAAGTCGAATACAGCTTATTTTTCCTTCCCCGCTTTACATATTTTTGTCTGTAGGTCACCGTATTTGTAGGAGACAAATTTAATTGATGTCATGATGTTATTATTTTGTTTTAACAATTCTTACTTTTCTTTTGTTGTGCAGAATTAGCAATCAATTTGGGAATATTCTCAATAAACTTAAACATGTGTTGTGAAGCTAACGCTTCTTGGTCAATAGAACTTAGTATCCACTCAGATACTTGTTCGTCGTATCTAGCTTTATGTTTGTAGGTATACGAGGCAGCGTGCGTTTTACAGGGATATATACAGTACAAGATTGGACGGCTAAAGTTCGAAGTACCGAGATCACAAATATTGAGGGATCACAGCTCGATCAGAAGCTTGTAGTCAAATGCCGTAGTCACGTAGTCCACTAGGCCTAGGCTACAAAGCTATGATAACGTCAGTCACTTACGCTTGCTTCTGTTATGATTTACTATGATACATTTTTCGAATAATTAAGTTTAATTTTCTATTTGTTTTTCACAAAATTAACGAGTTTGTGGACTTGATGTCCGGTAGGAGGGCAAAACTATGAGGTGGGCAAGACTGTTAATGGTTATTACTTGTTAAAGTTAAGCCGGCTGGAGGTTAACCCCTGTTGTTTGTTTGGGACAGATTTGTACATCTCGTAAATAAATTGAAATGGTACCATGCTTATCTTGGACTTTTAATTTGGCTTTGAAAATTTATTAATTTCATGAATCGTAATATTGGCACACTAAAGCAAATCCCATTTACCTTAGAAGCGAACAATAGGTGCCCTTAAAATAATTAATTGATTTAAGATATTTTCAACTTTCTATATTTGAAAGCTGATTTCGTCTAAAAAGGACTTTAAGTACCACTTTTTGTATTACAATCAAAGCTTAGGATTTCGTGAAATCGTATATTTTCCTAGAAGTTTGATTTAAAGTTTTAAATTGAAATCTGATTCCTGTTATTCTAAATTAATCATTTGCGATTGAAATTTTTATAACTTACAAAAATGGTAGGAAGCTGGGTGTTTTATGTGTAAAAATCAAAATCAAAATCAAAATCAAAATAACTTTATTTCATAGGCCCATGCGGGCACTTAAAATCGTCAATTTTACAGAATCAAGATAATATTCTTTTATAATAAAGATAGCCCGTGCGCTAGCGGCAAGTACATCCGCGGAGTTGATGCCGCGCATGTAATCGCCACGAGCGACCCGATTCCGAACGTAGGGGCTAACATGAGAAGAATCGGTCAAGAAACTCATGTGCCAAAACTCTTATAAAATCGCCAAATGTCTTACAAATTGTGTATATTACAAAACGATTCAGAGAACGAGCAATTCATTTCTTTTAGGACCACGCTGCCTTATCATTCAAAAAATCTTTAACACTATAATAAGCCTTTTTGCATAACTGAGTTTTAATTAAAAATTTAAATTTATTCATTGACAAGTCATGCATGTTACATGGCAGCGTGTTGTACATTCGTATACAGTGACCAGCAAAGGAGTTGCTTATTTTATGGAGCCTATACCTGGGCATTGCTAGCTTGTCTTTATTTCTTCAATTGTAATTATGATAGTCACTATTTTTTCTGAATTTAATATCTTTACACTTGTGCGCATACAGTATGTTTTCATAAATATATTGTGAATGTACAGTCATAATACCAATTTCTTTAAATTTTTCTCTTAAAGACTCTCGGGAGCCCATCCTATAGATCGCCCGAACAGCCCTCTTCTGCAGCACAAAAATGCAGCCAATATCGGCGGCATTTCCCCACAGTAGTATCCCGTACGACATAATACTGTGGAAGTAGCTAAAATAGACTAAGCGCGCAGTTTTTACGTCTGTTAACTGACGAATCATTTTTACGGCGTATGCTGCAGAACTGAGTCTGCTCGATAGGCATTCAATATGAGGACCCCATTGTAACTTAGAATCTAAAGTTATACCCAGAAATACAGTTTGATTGGCCAGCTCTATTTCCTCATCCCTAACCCTGACTTTGACTTTTGCTAATTGAACATTTGGCATAGTGAATCTAATGCATTTTGTTTTATTTTCATTTAACAACAAATTATTGGCGCCAAACCAGTGAACGACCTTGGAGAGTGCAATGTTTACTTCGTCAATATTAATTTGTCCACGTTTAACTTTAAATATTAAAGACGTGTCATCTGCAAACAAGACTATCTCATGGTCGCGTCTTACAAGGTGAGGGAGGTCATTAATATATACCAGAAATAGAAATGGACCCAATATTGAGCCCTGCGGCACCCCCATTGTTACAAATGATCCAGGCGACTGCTCTCCATTGATGACCACCTTTTGTATCCTGTCACTTAGGTAAGAAGTGAGAAAATCCAAAGCGGCACCACGGATACCGTAATAGTGTAATTTCCTGATTAACGTCTGATGTTGGACACAGTCAAAAGCCTTTGATAAGTCACAAAAAACACCATAGGCATCCTGCGACTCCTCCCAGGCCTCATAAATGCATTCTAATAATTTTATTCCAGCATCAGTCGTGGACCGTCCGCGGGTAAAACCAAATTGTTTAATGTGTAGTAAGTTATTATTACTAAAAAGGTTTTTTTAATTGAACTTCGGGTAGAATTAAGTATACCTAGATTTGGACAGTCAGTCAGATGATTGAAAGAAGATGCAGATCTGTTGAAATACGACTTTTATTTATGGATGGTAAGACTGAGAGTAACGGAAAATATTGTTTAATGTCTCAGCGACCTGTTAGGAACACGTAATTGCAATTTAGAAAAGAGGTAAGTTAAATTTATTTTTAATGTCTACCCCTGGAGACGCTTAGAAATCCATATGATTAAAAATACCGAAAAGGATATTGTTTATAATGACTGCAGATGTAACCGGGACCAAAAACCTCGACATATTAAATTTTTAGTCACCCATTTTATATTATTGCTAAAGTAGCTTACGACCCGCAATCACTAGACCAAACTAAAATGTTATATGTAAAATTTCATACGAGGAACCCATTCGCCTACTGTTTTTTCGCGAGACCCACGGACTATTCTAAAGCGTAGAACAATCGCCGCTGACTCAACTTAATTCTGAAGCAAACAGGGTTAATATTCATCTTGACATTACGAAAGCCGAGGGAAACGCCACAATAGCTTAAAAAAGGGGATCGCAAGAGGAAACGCGAAAAAGAACGAGCATTTCTTACATAATCAGTCGATGCAAAAGCCAACGCTTGGATTTTTTTGTCGTTAAGGAAACTTATTTATTGTTATAGGCACCATTTGATTCGACTGTCTCAGAATTGTTGTTGCTTTCATGGTTCATACTTGGAACAGAAAATTATATGGTGCTACTTTATTTATCGATGTATGTTTCAGTCTTGGTCCTATATACTTAAAACAGAAATCTTTATGCAAGTCGTCAAGTAATGTATCGGATCGGATCGGATTTATCACACACTCACACACACATGCTGTAAATATATATTCAAAGATATATCATGTAAGTCTTTAAAAATAATCAAAATTTCAAACATATTTTCTCACTGAAGAAGGCATTTTCATGTACAATCCTTTATTAAAATTTAAGGAAGTTACGTTAATAACAAAACTTGTTTAATAATTGGCGCTATCATTTTAACTGTAAAGCGCAGGAAAGTTTCAAGTTCCTATAGGTAATAAGAAAGAGCTTAACCCCTTCTACAGGTAGTACTGTACAATTTAGTGTCGAAGTTAACCGATGGATGGCGTTGCCGATCAAAACAGTATTTACAGCATTTGTTAACTGGGATTTAAATTGTTTAATTTAATACTTATTCAAGCTTCATAGAAATTACATGAATGTTAATTAAACATTATATTATAAGTGCTTAATAAGTAATTGGCGATTTCTATAAGTATTTTCCAAATAAATATTTTCTTACTTTATTCATTTTCTCAGGGATCACATGGTTCTTATTGGTTACATATTGTGAGTTGGTTTGGTCTTAAACTAGTCACGTAAAACAAAAGAAAATAAAGAGGAAACAATGTATTAAAAAAAATACAATACTAAAAAGTATAGAAGCATCAATTCTGTGACACCAAAAACCATCCATATAAATGTGTTTTTCAATATCAATAAATTTTAAATAACTTGATTTTTTTTTCGAAGTACCTTTATATGGTTTGTGACAGTGGTTACCGCGTTAAGGCTATGATTGCTGAAGTTAAGCAACATTTGTAAAGGCTGATTATCGAATGGGTGACAAAAATATCCTTTTCCTTGAGTTCCTTCATGCTTCGAAAGTCACGTTTAAAAGCCGCTGACACATGCCTCTTAGAACGTGACATTTGTAATCATCATGAATTGACTGGATACGCAGAAGTCCGGTAAAAACTATTTTCTTACAATGACATTAATTTTCTCATTAATTACTTAATTGTTATATTGAAATTTTATGTATGTATGAAGTTATATATCTATTGTAATTAATAATAATGATTAAGTTTAAGTATATTCATATCTATTGTATACTGCTTTTAACTCATATTTTCCCCAAAGGTAGATTGGTAGAGAATTAGACCAAAAAGTGTTTCACGTGTATTTGCATTGATTTATAGTTTTGGTGGTGTCATCAATATTTGCTACTGTAGACGTCCTACGTGCTTAATTAGATACGGGAACCAAGTTACTCCGTTTAAGTTTTGACAAGAAACTCAAGCACGATCGCCATAGACATACATAATATAGAAGACGCCCTCTTATTTATCTATGGGATACGCAATCTGAAGTTAAGTTAAGATATGTAGGTTAACTTGTAATAAAGCCATATCTCTTAGTAGATCTTTGAACTTGAAATAGGTCAGCTTTTAACTGCATAGTGGATAGCTCGTTTTAGATTCTAATAGTAATTTTGAAAGACTGTAGAGTAGGATTATAAGTTCGCCAGTTTTAGGGATTATTAAATTTGTAGTTTCGGAAATTGTAGCTATACCTAAAAGATCAGTAAGTGTTTAAATAACATAAAGCATTGTTATATCTGTATCGAATGCCCAATTGAAGTCTACAGCTGGACGGAAGTTTCTTCCAAAAATGGGGGGCTTTCGCCTTTACCCCCAAGCTTGGCAGGCGGGTAATCATTTTGTGTGCTACGAGAGATGTTTGGTGACTATCTCCATTATCATTAATTGCCTTTTGCCTTAAGTGAAAAGGGTTAGTTTTATTCTTCTCTATCGTGACTGATTGAGAAAAACACCACACACGATCATTTGATAACTTCATGAAATGAGAGCGAGAATGAGAGAGATACCTGTCTAACACAAAAGCGTATGGTGACGACCTGGTGTTGATGAGAGAGTCACGTTTCCTAGTGGGGTGACAGTAACCTCGTTCATTTCAATGCCTCCCAATGTATGGAGTCGTCTTCAGACCTCAACTTCGGCGCCAACATCGAGTCCAAGGCTCAAACTCGTCAGAGAATCTGAAATCGTTAGTACCCATAAATCAATATAATGCTCACGGTGGGTTATGGCCACTTATTTCTACGTTGTTTCTATCCATAATGAAGGCGGGACCGCCTGCAGAAAGAACAAAGACAGGTATGTGATGATTATGAACTAACAATTTTGGTTGAAATATGTTTTTAATCCAATGGTGCATAGCCCATAAAACCTCGTCATCAGTAAAAATTTACTTATTAAAATGATGATGCATGATGGCGAGGGCTGATTTTAGAGTGATGGATGGGGAATGGAATAATCCCTTTGTCTTGGTGTCAGTAAAGGTGTGTGCATTAATTGAAACCTCCGCAGACTTCTTGTCAGAGCGTGAACATATATCTTACGTTGTTTTGTTTAACTTGCCAACACTCGTGCAAGTTAGCGAACACTTCATGGGTAATGATCCAAAATTATAAAAAGAAAGTTAACATTATTTTTGTGATATTTTTAACTTCCCCATCACCAACTCCGATTTGAAAAGTATAAATACATTTTATTTTAGTTTATGCTAATGTTTTTGACGATCGTTTGGTGCAACGGTAGTAATCTTGCCTTTCTCACCGACTGTCCTAGGTTCGAATCCCGGAAGGGGCAGATCTTTGTGTGATGAATACGAGCATTTGTACCCAATCATGGGTATTTATATATATTTCTATAAAATATTACATATCTATCCATCATATATGTATGTCTATCCGATACCCTAGTATCCATAACACAAGCCTTGTAGTGCTTACTTTGGGCTAGGCTAATTGGTGTGAATGTAGGAAACAATACTATTATTATATCAAGTATAGATACGAAGAGAAGGCGTAATACAAAGGTATTACGCCTTCTCTATCCTTGGATTTCAATTTATTACTAAGCGATATTACCTTATCGTTAGTAAAAGTCGCTCTTTTGTTAACCTATAACAAATAATATTTTTAATTAATTTGAACTGATTACAGAAAACGAATTAAATCAACTTCTCTCAGGAGTCTGGCGGGTCTTGAACTCAAAGTAGAGATTTATAATATTTAATATAAGATATAAAATACGCATGTATAAAACGACCACGCTGCCGAGCCCTCAGGTAGGATTAGAACCCACGACCTTTCCGGGCGAGTACTCTGGCCGCTTAGCTACCATCTCGTACATGCGTATTTTGTATCTTATATAAATATGGCATTTTGAATGCAAAAAATAAATTTAAACATAATATTTCATACATCATATGTTTGATTCTTATGAAAGTATTATATGCGATGTTGTAGGTATTTAGTTACCTAAAACATAAATAGATGGCATTGTGATTCAGTTGTACAGTCAAAATACTTGTTTTCAAGGGATCTGTTAAAGTCTCGGTAGCTCAATTGGAAGAGCACTCGACCATATAGTGGCAATATGTGGATCCCAGCCGATTCCCAGGGCATGAAGATTTTTTTCAACTAAAAAGTTCTTTAGGACTTATAACAAATCCTAACCAAAATATATGGCAACAATGCGAACATCAGCAACACCACTCTTATTTTGAAAGGTGTACAAAAGCAATCAGTTTTCTTGTCGCTTTAATTATGACATTCTTCATAGCTCATGTCCTTGTAAAACATGTACAACATCACGATTGTGTTGTTTGCTCCAAAACTCGAATTCTTTTATCATTCTCGCCACGTTTGTGCATAGCTTCAGAAGTCGAGAAGTTATAAGCTTTGTCTGAACTTTCTAGAAGTTATTGAGTTGACGATCTCCGTCGATGTGACGGAGTTTCGGAAACTTCCGACTCCAGTTTGGACCGAAAGAAGCATTTTTACTTATTCAATATTTTATCTTGAGTCTTTTTTGATTCGTCCATAATTGGACTACCTACTTACGTTTGGAATATCTTAACATGTAAAAGTAATAACTATCATTTTGTGTGTTATTTAGTAACTCTATAGCAATAGGAGTAATAATGTGTTACTTTACGACAGTTGTAGGTAAGAAACGAATGTTTAATGAAAAAGTGATTTTTAAAAAGTACCGACTTCAAAACTGTAATTTATTAAATTAATAAATTAAAAGGGTGAAATATAAGTTTATATTTTAAAAAATTATGCCAACTATTTTTTAGGTCAGTTCCAGCCTACCATGTACCAACTGACAACATTTATTCTTAATTAAATATTAAGAGATGTTTTTATTTCAGTTGTAATTGTAATAATTGTCACGTTTTCTTAGTGATAAACACTTCTATCTCTAAACTCTCTATCTCAAAAACTACAGAATATTTTTTTATAGTATATCAGGTCGGCGCTTGACCACTATCTTGCCTGTTGCTAAACGACGATGCGATTTAGGATGTGATGCACTTACTTAGAAGATACCTATTCACTCATGACTTGAAGATCCTTAAATTATATTTGTCAGGAAACACAGATTCAGGTAAAGATGTCCACAAAATTGGAACTAAAACGCTTAGTGCGACTCTTTGTTATATCTACCATATAATGGTCGTCTATTTGTTAATCTGGTTGTTCGATAAAAAATGGGGACGGTGGAGCAAGGTTGTGCAATTCTGCTGCATACTCTCTAAAATGTATCCTATAAAATACTCTTTTAGCACTACCCGGGGGCCACGTGTGGGACATCGAGGGTTAAATTGCAAGGATGTGAGTAAACTTGGACCCCCAAATTTTATTGAAACTTACACAGTTCTTCAAGTGGGATTATATTTAGTCCGACATAAAACAAATTTGCTATGTGACCTTTGAGGTAATTTTTGAGGTACGCAAAGACAAATATACATACTTACATATACCTACTTATGAAATTTGGCACCCATGTTTAGAAGTTGGTTTAGCACATACAAAAACGCCTCTAAATAATTAAGCTATGATTATCAAATGCAATACTTTCATAAGTATCAAACACCCGATAAAGAAGACATTGTTATGCACCCGTATTTATTTTATTTTTTATATCTAAAACCATTATTTTGGTTTATACAACAATTGTAATTGGGTAATTGAAAGTTAAAACAATAAAAATTATTAGTATTTTACACAGAAACTTTTTTTATACTAATCGTTATATTTCTTAGATAGTTCATTGAAACGACAGCGATAAAAGCATAAATAACATTTCTCGTATAATCGTAGGGTATCTGAATTACCCTCAAGTATTAACTTTATATAGTTTTCGAGTTCTTTTAGGTCTACTATGTTTTTTCAGAAATTTTTCTCAGTTAAAAATTAATACCTCGGATACTATGCAAAGTCGTGGAATATGCGGAAATAGTGTATATATTTTTTTGCTATTTTTGCGCACCAGTGATTTGACTGTAATTTTGCCACTTAAAAGTTAAGTGTTTAATACTTTCGAAACGTGCTACTCTCTCGTGTTCTCACCCTAAAGTTGTAGTTTTATGTGCATCAGGGGCTCAATTTGAGGGTAACTAAAACATACTCGTAAATGACAAAAAACATTGATTGTGATTATTATTCTCATGACAATCGAATTATTTCATCCGAGTTCAGTCTCACTGCCACTCATATTATTGGTGTTTTAAAAGTCAGTGTAATGTGTAATACTGAATTTGATAATGAAATTATCGAAAAGTCGATAAGTATCAAATATCAGTAGTATCAAGTTCTAAAAAAAACAATACAACTAATAGCGTTACTATCATCCGCGTGGCACGAGATACCGAGAGAGAGAGAATCGAGAGAAAAAGTTACCAATTACTGAAAAGGGTGATCTGAGACCACCAGATCACCTCAGATCGAAAATGGTATTCTCAAATATAGAGCCTACTAGGAGCAATAGGATATAGGTAGCTAATTTTTTTAATTACATTTTATTTGGAAATGGTGGAGTTTTCTGCTCACTGTTAAAAGCATACGTACTTTATCACATTAAATTACTTTAAGACTTCATAAAGTAAGCTCTCAATCACTGCTTGGACGCCATCTTTTCTATATTGTTCCGGTAGACTTCATGGCTTTCATTACTACATTTCATATTGTTTTTTTTTTTAAATATGTACTGCAGTCACGAAAGGAAAATGAAAATTTAAGTAACAAATTGTCATGCTATTCTTTTTTAGAATGGAATGTATGCAAAATCAGGCCAGTCGAATTTCTTTAAAATTCGAAATAAGAAGTTTCTGGATTATTTAAGAAGTAGAAAATAAAAAAGGAGTTGTCGATCAATGAATTTCATATAACTTTACCTCCCGCGTATTTGTATGACAATAAAGACGTAGGTACATCCAGGCTCGGTTTGCACAAGTTTTGCAATCTTACTTTCCGAACAGATATGGTATAATACTACTTACCAGCAGTACATTTATCTTAAGAAATTTAGTAAATTCGAGTTGACTCCAACCCAACGTCTTAGCCAAGTTTCTGTGAACTTAATGTGTTTTTTATACGTAGACAAATTCTCAGATTAAACCTTTCAAGGCTCACGTTTAGCATAATGTATTCTGGGTTCCAATATTGTACGCAAAACAGTTCCAATAGCCCGGAAACTTGTTTAGACCGAGTCTGAAATTCAGTCAAAACAACACTACAGATTGTGTTTTGTTTTAATGAAACTAGTACCAACTTTAGGTTATGGAGTGAGCTTTGTCTCAGTGTCTCTTTTGTTTTATGAGAAGTTTTTTGTATGTGCTGATTAGAGAATGGTGATAGAATGAATAGTTTAATTGTGAAATCTGTGAAGTATTCCGAAACTTTGCAGAAATTTCACTGTATAAATCAATGTTTAAATGAAAAGGATTTTCCATTATGCTTCCTATTACATGATTTCGGCTTATACGTCACTACTTCATCTTGGCGCGTTTTTTAATGTTGCTAGAATTTAATTATAATATAAAATAACTTTAACAGTAATTACCAGAAATCCTTTAGTGCTTCGAGAAAGCATTCATTGTTTAGCTGTTATAGCTGTTACCTTAAAATGGTAGAATACATTGGTTTATATTTTTCAGAGTCAACAAGCAATTTAAAGCTTGTTCAAACATTTACCTTTAGATACATTTTATACTACCAGCTTATGCATAAATCATAATACATCAATTCCCTTAAAAAATGATAATGTTACAGTTGTAACAATTAGAAGTTACGTTGTATGCAATCTTAAGAAGACAATATCACATAAGATAAATAATTTTAATAGAAATATACTAGAAAAAATATATATTTCGAGTTTTTTTTTAATAAAATAATTTATCTTATAAGATAGCACTGAAAAATGCAAATATATATATATTGTAAAATGAAATGGCTGTTTCACCTCAATCGTTTGTCCAAACATTTGTAAAAATGTTTCTGTTGAATACGAGAGGATGTTCCTCTTATTAATGGGATAACGCTGGTTTACAGCGTAAAATCAGAAAATTACGAGAAAATTTCGACGTGTGTTCACAAAGCTTTATAGCTCAATTGGGAGAGCATTGACCGGACTCCCAAAAGTTGCGGGTTTGATTCCTGCCTGAGAATTCACTTGTGAGCTGAGTCGATTTTATCTTTTTTTCTGTTAAAATAATTGATCTTTTAAGATATCATTGAAAAATGCAAAAAAACATCGTAAGACAAAATCTTATCCAATCTTTATTAATGTGTAGCTAGTTGTAGTATAATAAGGCTTCATAAATGCAAAAACAAGCAGTCGAGTTAAAAATATATTTCAATTTAATCCATAAATGTTGATATCCATACATAAATAAACAGCGGCGAATACATGATTGCATAAAGAAACACAAATCCAAAAATATAAAATCGACGTCGTTAGAACCACTGAAAACTCCAATTTAATTTACAGTCGCTAGGCACGACTCCTTAAAAAGCAGAAATCGTTTCTTAAAAGATTACATTTGGCAGACATTGGAAATAACTCGGCAACGGCAAAACGAAAGTCGTTACCGTATTGACAATTGCAAGCGAAAGTTCGGCCGCCACGTATGCCAACGATAAACTTCCTCTTCGGTGCATGCATACTATATAAGTACTGTTTCATTTTGTACTCATTGTAAATAATGTAGATTTTCTCATAGATAAAGTTAGAGAAAATAGGATAGGTCCTGGAAAAAAGCAAGGTCAAAAGCGCTTTTAACCGCTGTGTCTGCATGAAAGTTGAATAAATGCCTAATGAAAGTTTAAAAAGCGGGAGAAGTGCGTCAGTAGAAAGGGGAAATCCCTTGGAAATCTCATAACTCTTAGAAAAAAGGCGTCATATATCTATATTAAGAGTAAGTATTATAACCTATTGGCATTGTTTACTATTATTTTTATTCATCATCATTTCAGGCATCCTGATGCTGAATGAAAGACTCCCCAAAATATGGGAGTTTTGCCATAATCACCCTGCTTGGAAGGCCGGTTGAAGAACCATAGTTCAACTTTACAACTAATAATAAAAAATAGTATAAGAATTATATTTATAAAGCATATAAACAATCAATGAACTTAACAACGGCGCTGAAATGTTAAATGTTAAGAACTGTAGAATTCTGTATAGAAATCTAAGAATAGAATTTAAAATTTTATTAGACATATTTGAATAGGTTATATCTTGTTGACAGAACGTAACATGTATGGAATATAGATAAAGGAAATCTCCCTTCTTATGATGAATGTGCTACTTTTTGCTATTTAAAATGAAAGATTCAGTAAAATACTATGAAAATAATGATAATTTAGTATGACAACGAAATTATCATATAGTAACAATATATGTAGTAATACATAGCATAGTCTAATATAGCTGATATATGTTTATATATAGTACGGTAAAGTTAAGGCACACATGAGATAAGAGTTAATTTTTTTTTACCAGACGTTTGTGATAATGTCTGGTAAAGTTTTTATATGTATTTAATTTTATATTTTTAATTTAACAAACCAATCCGATTTTCTGTTACTTTTTGTGCTTTTCACTATAGGCTAATCTATCTTTATTGGTTTAAAGGGGTATTTTATACGAACCGCAATTTAATTCTATAGGTTCTACAGAAACGTGCTTTGTCATGAAAGCCAAACAATATTTACAACAACACAAGAACCGGGTAACATGAAAATATCATTAACTGAGAATATTTTGATACCAATAGCAGCAGATGTGAAAGCTTTTTCTGGTTTTGCCATTTCCATAGATGAGACGTGGCATCTTTAGTCCCGTAGGACGTGACGGAATGAAAACTATATTTGGACACGAATTTCTGCACTAAACTCTCGACTTTAAGATGTAAATTAAACTTCGGCTGGTATTCTTAATTTGCGAAAAACCATTGGTGTCATGGATTTTAACTCAAAGCCTCTAAATATGGAGTTTTATTTAGTTACAGGTAAACATTAAGCAGGGCATAATAATAAAATTACGTAAAGCTTTTACAATAAATTGATATTTTAGGTTTTTTTTTTATTTTTTTTATTTTAGGATGGGTTTGCTCTTGATCCCAATCAAGCCCGGGGGCCATGACAGAATCCACGATGGAACGAGCTAACCCAGAAGGTGCCTATTCACCCTGGCCTTGAAAATAGACGGGTTATAAGTTCTCGGAAATACAGACGCAGGGAGGGAATTCCACTCCTTTGCTGTGCGCGTTATGAAGGATGTTGAAAAGCGCTTGGTACGACGGGAATATCAACCAAGAAAGGGTGGTAGCCTGCAGTGCGTCTGGATGTCCGATTGAAAAAAGGAGATGGCGGTATGAGCAGATGCAGCTCTTGAGCACACTCTCCAAAGTACAGTCTGTAGAAGACCGCCAGACAGGCAACTTTGCGGCGATGAGCTAAGGTGTGAAGCTTACTCTTCACCAATTTGTTGTCCCCGATGAGCCTCTCAGCTCTGCGCTGAATCGTGTCCAGTGCAGCAAGTTGGTATTTTGCTGAGCCATCCCAAAGGTGGCAGCAATATTCCATGCAAGATCGGACTTGAGCTTTATAGAGTGTTAAAAGCTGTCCTGGCGTGAAATATCGCTTGACCTTATTTAGGACGCCCAGCATTCTGGCTGCAATTTGAGCTTTGGATTCGATGTTGGCGCCGAAGTTAAGGTCTGAAGACAACTCCATGCCAAGAAGCTCGAGGCTGTCGGTCACAGGTACAGATGTACCTCGGAAAGTAGGAGTGAGGTGGAAGGAACTCCTTTTTGCCGTGAAAAGACACGCTTGTGTTTTGGAGGCGTTGAAATTTACGAGGTTACTATCGCCCCACTGGGAAACGTAGTTTAGCCTCTGGTTTATTCGCTCAACCATGGCCTCTCTCATGAACATCACGTCGTCGCCGCTGGCTTTTGCGCTAGACAGGTATCTCTCTACAACAGTACTGTCGTCTGCATACCCAACAATTCCTGGTATTAACAGGTCATTGATGTGCAGCAGGAAAAGCGTCGCAGAAAGAACAGACCCCTGAGGAACTCCGGCATCAATAGGCACTGTGTCAGAGGAGCAGCCATCGACAACAACTCTGATCGATCGTTCAGTCAGGAAGTCGGCTATCCAACTGCAAAAGTCAGCGGGGACACCGTACGCAGGAAGCTTGCGCAGCAGACTTGCGTGCCAGACCCTGTCATAAGCCTTCGAGATGTCAAGTGACACGGCAAGTGCTTCGCCGTGCATCTCGAGGGCCTCGCCCCAGCAATGCGTGACATAGACTAGAAGATCCCCAGTTGAGCGACCTCGGCGAAAGCCATATTGACGGTCACTGAGGAGATCGTTGTCTTCTAGGTATGAGAGCAACTTGCTGTTCAGCACTCTTTCCATAACCTTACAGAGTATGGAAGTGATGGCGATCGGTCGGTAATTGCATGGGTCGGCACGACTACCCTTTTTGGGTATTGGTTGCACATTGGCAAGCTTCCAGGATTTTGGGACGGTTTTTGTGTTGAGAGAGAGGCGATACAAGCGTGTTAGCACAGGAGACAACTCAGGCGCACAGTACCTCAGCACTCTTGCTGGTATGCCATCAGGACCACTGGCCTTATTCACGTCCAGACTAAGTAAGACTCTACGGACCTGCTTATTGTGTATTGTGATCTCCGACATCGAAGAATCACAGCGAGGTATGATTGGTGGTTGTTGAGAGCCGGTGTCAAGACGGGAATTGCCCGCAAACAGAGAGGCAAATAAACTTGCTTTCTCAGCTGCAGAATGGGCCAGTGACCCGTCAGATTTCAGCAATGGCGGTAGCATAGGACGGCAGAAATTCGTTTCGACTGACTTCGAGAGGGACCAGAACTGTTTACTTCCATTTGGATAGGAAGACAGTTTCATCCCTATTCTGCTGATGTGGTCGAATCTCGCCTTTAGTAATACCCTTTTGCATGACTTGGCGGCCGAATTATAGGCTCTCTTCTTCGCTCGAATTCTCCGTGCACGAACCCCGCGATCGCGGATTTGCACCCAGGCTTGGTAAGCAGATTGTTTTCGGGCCTCAGCACGAGCACAGGCCGCATTATACCAAGGTCGGGACTTGTAACCGAGCGGGATGTCGGAGAATGGAATAAAATACTCCATTCCCTGCCGAATTACATCCGCGATCGCATCAGCGGTGCACGAAGGGTCGCTTGAAGAGAAGCAAGTTTGCCGCCAGGGGTAAGAAGCAAAGAAAATACGCATCTCGTCCCAATCTGCTGACTCGTAACGCCATACTCGCCTCATGCCCTTAGGGCTATCATCTGGAGGAGAGCAGATTGATACGGATTTCACCACACAGTGGTCGGACGATCCCAGTGGAGCTGAGACCGATACCGAATGTTTGTGTGGATCAGTTGTCAGCAGTAGGTCAAGACAATTGGGTGTGTGGCCAGCAATATCTGGAATTCGCGTCGCTTGATCCACCAGCTGGGTAAGATTTAGCGCTAGGGCAAATCGTCGCGCTTCTCTCCCAGCATGGTCAGTTTTCTGGTATGGGAACAGCCACTCTTTGTGGTGAGCGTTGAAGTCCCCCAGAAAAACAAGCTCCGCCGCTGGATATCGCTGAGCTGCCAAGTCTGCCGTCTCTGTGAGGTAATCTATGAGCCGAGTTGTCTCCCGGTCACCGCTGTGCGATCGGTAGACACAGATGTAGAGCATCTTCTCTACCCCTGTGTCCACCAGAAGCCAGATAACAGAAAACCCGGATTTTTCAAAGCAACGGAGACGCCTATAGCATATGTCATTGCGGACGAACACACAGACCCCTGCACACATCTTAAACTTATGCTCAAGTGTGTAAGCAGGGTAGTTGAGGTACGCCACGTCCGACGGGGTTGCTATCTGAGTCTCCGTCAAGAAGAATAGGTGCGGCTTCTCGGTCTCCAGATGGTGATGGACCGGATGGAGATTTGAGTGCAGTCCTCTAATGTTCGCAAGGTGCACTTTAAATGGGAGGAAGTGCAGCCGCTGTTTGAGATTCTTCTTATTCTTTTTTTTTTTTCATAATGGTGAATGTTGGGGGGTAGGATTTTAGTCGAGACGCTACTTAGTCGACCAAAGGAAGTTTTCTTGGGCTAAGCTGACCAAAAAAGGGAACTCATCTGGAGACTGCGGGGACGCCCGAACCCCCCCGAAATGGCCACCGGGTCCTCCCGTCCAGTCGCCAACTGGCACGGTGGAGCATTTCGGGATTTTTCGCGAGTTGGCAGGGCAGCCTTTCACGCGTAGCTAGCGCGCTAGTTGGGCCCCCTACTAACTGCGGTCGGCCAGCGGCTTAAACCGTGCTTCGGATCCCGCTACCCTCCAGAATGAGTTACCAGGTACAGCATAGCCAAGATACCAAGACCGGTCCTAAGCTGCGCAACTAACTTATTACCAACCCCCCTTGGCACTGGTATTCCCGCCCTCCGACGGAACGCAGCAAAGCTGCTTGGTGGCGGACTTCGGCAGGATGGTGGTTGCGAGCCAGGCGGCCCCTTGCGGAGCCTACCACCGCCGTTGGGATCATCAGCCGTCACCAAGGGCCGAGTTGGTCCATGATGCCGTTGCCCGGGGTGGACCGCTAGGAGGTAGATCCCAACCACCCCAAAAAAGGTTTTAGATTAAATGAAATGTAAAATTAAAATCTCGCGGGGGGGAATCGATCCCATATCATTCTTTATCCGGTTGGCTGCCTTACCGAGATGCTGGTAAAAGCTACGCAAGTTGCAAACATCAAAAACAAATTATATCATATGAAACTTTCTAAAACAATATAAGTATAAAAGACGAGTTTTGAAATTTACTGCACCAATCAACCTAAAGGAGTATTGATGCGTATTATTTTTAGGTATATCAAAGGATTGAAAACTGATTCAAACAGGCTTAAATTTGTTTTTTTTTTATAATTGAAATCAAGGCCATAGCCAGAAAAAGGGTTTGTTGGGTGGAACAAGAGAAAAAAAAATTGTTTTAGTAAAAGAAATGAAATGGTGTTATGATATTGATGTATATTTATTACAAAACCATCATAGAAATATTTTATTATATACCTTATTACAAAATGAAATTTAGTCTTCTATAGCTTTCGTTATAGCAAACAAATCAATTACCTCCTCGGTGTCGATATCAATTCTGCGGTGGATTGACATTTACGCTAAACCGTTTAGCCTTTTCTGGTCTGTAGAGTTTCTTAAATAAGTTTTGAGGTGTTTCAGAGAAGAGAAAGTCCTGTCAGGGGTACATGTGGCAGGCAGTGCCGCCTAGATGTTTAAAAATTTGTGTATGTTTGAAAATAAGGCCTGATTGCATTCTCCGAGAGCTTTAATAGCACTTGTTGGTAGATCTAGTTCAAATTCTTTCAGCTATTTGATCCGCCACAAGTCTAATTCAGCTTTTACAAAGTCCCAATCCAAATATATTTTATAGAGCTCACTGTAGTTTTCTCGATAATTACGATTAATATGTTCTTTGCGGCGGCTAAGCTAAAGCAGCTTTATGATTTTGGAATCTGTCCCTGGAGCTGATCAATAAAATCATCCTAAAGTGGAATTATTATAGTAATTGTAAAACATGTTTCAGAATCTTTTATATTGTAGCTTGCCCTATGATCATTGTGTGACGTTATTCGCGGAGGTTTTATTTCCTCGTTTACAGTGCTGTGCAAATTTTGTGCATTCTTGAAAAGTTCAGCAAATTTTAAAGCAACATTTTGGCGAACATCTTCAATAGTCTTTATAATTAAATCAACATGTTGTTAGGCTGCTGCCAAATCGCACAGGGAATATTGAAGTATTTTGCATAGTGTCAGTGTGTAAGGGAACAACATTACTATGCAAGATAAGCTTATAACAAAATCATTTGAACTGACTGATCTTAGAAAAGAATTAGACTTTGACGATGTTTCAAAATCCATGTCAGTGCTTAAATCGTCTAGTGAATCAAGAATAGCTTTATAAATTTCTTTAAATCTTAAAAACCCATCACGATTTTCAACCCAACGAGTCTCACACATTGCCGTAAGGTTTATCCATTGTGTTACGGGGAAGTGTTTTTCGATATTCTCTTTTAAGCACTTGGTTCGTTTTGCCGAGGGCTTGATAAAATTTCCAATCGATTTTATAATTCCAATAGAATTTCGAATATGCTTAACCTGGCAGGAATGACCCAGAGCTGAATTCAATGAATGTGAGCTGCAATTAACGTATAAGGCTTCTGGATGTGACTCTAATCTCTACTACGTATCGTCGTGCGAGTTTTCGTTTATTTCGGGCTGGATACGGCCTTGCTTGGGATACCAACAATGTTTACAATTTTACCCATAAAGTAAAATACTACACTCGAGAGCAATGAATCCGGGTCACTTAAAGAATCCTAAAAATCTCGGAAACTAAAAATGCTAGGTTAATGCAATAAATTGTATTTAATAGACAATGTAATACTCCTTAAATGAAGGTATTAAAACTTCTTAGTTATTGTAAAGTTATATCATAAAAAAATCAAATTTGAAAAAGGGCCACTTTCGAAGATGGAACTACGAAATTACAGCATTTGGTTTTGCTTTTGTTTGTAATCTGTCATTTGTGTGGGTACATAAACCATGTTGATAGTGCTCTATATTCATTATTGAAGCTGGAATTATGTCGCTTACGCCTGATGAATGCACCAGAATACTTATAATGCTGGAAACCGGCCGGAGTCAGCGCGATACAGCCAGGACTGTCGGTGTGTCGCTGTCAACAGTACAAAGAGTTCTCCGACGTTACGAAGAAACTGGTTCTAACCTACGCAGACCAGGAACGGGCAGAACCAGGTGTACCACAGCACGAGAAGACCGATACTTGGTGAACACCATGCTTCGAAATCGCTTTCTCACAGGAACTGAACTCACCAATCAGTTTCGACGCCTCGGAGGAAGTGACCCAAGTGCATGGACAGTAAGACGTCGGCTTGCTGAATCTAACTTAAAACCCCTTAGACCTGCAAACGGCCCTAAACTGGAGCGTGGGCATCGTATTTCAAGACTAAGATATGCCCAGAGCCACGTAAATTGGAGTATTGAAGATTGGTCAAAAGTTATGTTCTCCGACGAATCAAAATTTATGCTCTACAAGCACGATGGAAGATACAGAGTGTATCGAAGACCAGGGGAAAGATTCAAGCAAGCATGCATCGAAGAAAAAGTAGCCTACGGTGGTGGGTCTGTACTTGTGTGGGCCGGAATTTCTTCTGAAAGTCGCACAGAGCTGGTGATCATAGAAAACGGCTCTTTAACTAGCGTAAGATATGTGGAAGAAATCCTCAATGATCACGTTGGTTCATTTATGGTCAATTTAGGTGAGGATGCTATATTTATGCATGACAATGCCCGACCTCATACAGGTAGGATTGTGAATGACTACCTTCAAGAGATGAACATTACTCGTATGGAGTGGCCAGCGCGCAGCCCGGATATCAACCCGATCGAGCATGCTTGGGACGAGCTAGGCAGATGCGTAAAACAACGAAACCCTCCCCCAATCACGCTTCGTGAGCTCAAAATTGCTCTCACAGAGGAATGGGAGAATATTCCCCAAAATCGTATAAGGAACTTGGTGTACAGCATGCCAAACCGCGTAAACGCAGTAATGGAAGCACGAGGAGGCAATACGAAGTATTAAAATTCAAGAAAATCGTAATAAAGTTCAAACATTTCATGTTTCCTATTTTTGTTTTAAGGAGAGATCAGCTGTTTTTTTCTTTATGTAATTTTGTGTTAATAAAATGTATGGTGACTCATATTTTTTTTACTTTCATTTAAGGAATATTACATTGTCTATTAAATACAATTTATTGCATTAACCTATCATTTTTAGTTTCCGAGATTTTTAACATTCTTTAAGTGACCCGGATTCATTGCTCTCGAGTGTATATATTTTTTCATTTATATAAAACTAGCTGACCCAGCCACGCGTTGCTGTGTTATAAACAAAACCTTGTCCTAAGTCGGAACAAATCCCGCAAACGAAAAAATATCATCAAAATCGGTTGAGTACTTTCGGAGTTCATCGCGGTCAAACTCTGTGACAGGGAATTTTTATATATTACATAGATAATGTAGTTATTAAGCATAGCTGAATTTCCGTTTTAATTGGATAAAAGAAAATCATGGACTGGTAATAAGTTCAGCGACTGCAAGTTTTTCCATATCTACACCCCTAATTCAAAAATAGACTGCAAGCCTTTGCTCTTATAAATTATCACTTTTTTGATTTACAACCAAGGCGCTTAATAATGTTTTCGAATATAAAACTTCGAATATTATCGACATTTATCTTTTTTCAGTTCTTTTTAAATTAAACTCTTCCACTCTTATCGTTTTTATATCACAGCAGATTGAGTAAGTATACTTATTTAAAACTTTGTTATACTAAACGATTTAATGGAAGCATAAAATCTACTATTATTATGATTGTACGGTACTGCACATGTATACGTTGCAAGATGATACTTTATTTAATTAAATTTTATTTTAATAATTTTTTTTTATTTTATGTAAGTCCTGGGCAAGATTATATAATTTCGGCTCCTTTACATCATTTTGTTAAAACTGGCAAATTTCTTGTGCTTGCTCTTCTTGATAATCAAAAGACATATGTCGTAGCTAAAAAATAATGGACGATTCAAGAGAAATTATTTTAAGTAGATTTAAATAAATTTATTTCATATCCAAATACTGCTTTAAGCTTTAATTTAAATACCCATTGTTGAAATAATCACGCATAATATAATAAAGACGACTTAGCACCGGTCGACACAGACCTCAGCAGAAGCTACGAGAAAACGCAGCTCTTTGTATAATCGTTCTTCATCCTTTATTGTTTCGAACAATCAGATTACGCTCAAGAAGTTTCACACAACTAAGTGCTTCAGATCTACACGGGCATTTCCTATTGTTCGTTTAACTGAGTTTCTCAAGACATTTATGCGTTCTATAAAATCATCATTTTTATTTAAATAGGGATATTGAATAAGATAGGGCTTTCGATTAAGCGATAACTAAAATTTGTTTTATGATTGATATGAAGACAAAATTATGGAATAAAAAGCTTTGCAACAGTTTATTGTAAAACTTCAATGGCAGTCACAAATACATGACAAAATTACAAGTTTAAAAATTCTGTAGAACGGTTGAACTTTGGTACAAAAAATATTTATTAGCTCTGACTAATAAAATATTGTTTCGTCATTAAGTCTTGCGAAGTAAGTCTTTGGATTAGAAATATACTTAGTGTGTCTAGCTGTCAGTTAACAGTCAACTTTACAGTGTCATAATAAATTAATTTTCATAATAATTATTAAAAAATTAAAATCAAAAGTTGCAATATTGGTTATTTCTGATTAGTATATCTAACAGCCATTTCGTAGGGTTTATTAAGGGGAAACTAGGGTTTTCATTGTATATACGTTATCATAACATTTTATAAAGTTTATGTTTTTTTTTAAATGTTGAAAATATACTAAAATGAGTTAAAAAACAGCGAAGGAAAATGACGAAACATTTTCACGAATACATTAGTCATTTCATCAACCGTGGGTATGTAGTCAATAAAATATAATAGAGCTCTATATAATTGCATATATCGTGCCTTCTCTAAGATATTTTACTTTTCTCTAACTGTGGCTGTGATTTACCAATTTCGACCCATCCCACCTCAACTATTTCATCTATTTAACTGGCCTGACCCGACCGGTCCTCGCTCTTGTGGTCCTACCCATTCAACTATCTTTATGGTCCATGCTCTCGTAGTATTTTAGGTTTTTAGGTTGAGTGTATCTAAGTTCCGTAAGCCTAGGCACGTGCCCTGCTCATGTCCATTTTATTGAAGTGAGGAAGTTAAGGCATCAGTTATTTAAGTTTTTTTAGGAATGATCACATTGCCCACCCTGTCTTTAATTTAAAATAAAAGATAGAGTGAGGAATGTGATCAATGAAAGAATAGAAAGAAGCAGCTAAGAGAAATACCTAAGTTGCTCCTTTCCATTTTTTCTGAGTATTCTGTATTTATTTTATTTAAGAATTTTCCAGGTTTTGTACACATAACTCTGACATGATAGTACATACTTGTGAATCCATGACTACTTTCTTAGTTGAAAGTGGGCGCTTCAATTTAAATATATCATGTGTGTGTTCAGTACTTCTTCCAAGTAATAAACTCGGCGTCAAAAAAATCGCACCTTATAAAAATCTTATTCAAAAATTCCTAAACCTTATATAGAGGATAGTGTTAGGTATCATTAGAAAGGTAACAAAAAGGAGCATCAAACAACAATTAAGTGCAATCTTTTTTTTAATTAAAATTATACAAAAAGCATAAAAATTTGAAAAATAATAAAAAATCTTAATTAAGTCCTAATTAATAATCGATAATTTACAAAAAAAATGTACAAAAAGTGTCTTAAAATTAACTCAAAATCTAGTGTTACCCCCCCTTGCCCTGATGACGGCTTCCATACGGTCCCTCATAGACCTCACCAACTTCAGGAGCTCTTCTTGAGGGATAAGACCCCATTCTTCAATCACCGCGGTTTGGAGTTCCTCTAGAGTCGAAGGAGCCGGATCCCGAGATCGAACCTTACGTTTAAGATGGTCCCAGAGGTGCTCTATCGGATTCAGATCAGGACTTCTCGCTGGCCACTGCATCACAGGAATTTGGGACCTCCGCAGGAAGTCGTTCACGATGGCTGCAGTGTGTGCGCGAGCGTTGTCGTGCATTAATGTGAACCCCTCGCCAAAAGATTCGGCAAAAGGGACCACATGCACATCCAGGATCTCTGTGATATAGCGGCGCGCAGTCAGCGACCCTTGTCCGCGAGCACCTCCGGTCCGGGAGACGCAGACCAGGTCGGTTTTGCCGGCAGCCGACATACCGCCCCAGAACATGCAGGATCCGCCTCCATATTCCACCGTCTCCTGGATGCAGGCTTGAGCGAAACGTTCACCCTGCCTCCGGTATACTCTTCTTCGTCGGTCGTTGCAGAAAAGACACACTCGTGTCTCGTCTGAGAAGAGAACAGCTCCCCACTGCTCAATGGTCCAATCGACGTGGTCGCGAGCAAACTGCAAGCGGGCTCGTCGGTGCGCTGCAGTCAATTTTGGACCTGTAGCAGCTCTGCGGGCTGCTATGTTCTTCTCCTTCAGTCTTCTTCTAACCGTGGATACACTCACGGTGCGTCTGCGAACTGCCTGGAGCTCCTGTTGCAGCTGAACAGCGTTTGAGAAGCGATTTCTCAAAGAGTACGACACAACGAACCGGTCGTCTCTTTCCGAAGTGCAGCGACGTCTACCGGACCCATGTCGCCGGATATAGCCACCGGTCTCTAAAAAGCGCTGGTAGACTCTACGAACCGAAAAACGGCTCAGATTCAGTTGCCGGGCGACATCACACTGCCGCACCCCTGCTTGCAGTAGTGCAACCACTTGAGCGGCCTCATCAGCTGTAGTGTCCATTTTCCAGATGTTCTTTCTTCAGTAAAATCAGTGCGTGTGTCCCCTTCAACGGTTTAATAGCGAATGACCCACATTGAACCCGTGTTGACCTCTTTATACCCACAAAGTTAGCGCAACTCGCGACTCTCCCGAGCAGCAAAATTTCCTTAGAATTTTTGTGACCCTTTATTTGTTGCTTTAGGTTTTATTTGATAATGAAAAATAATGTTTTTTTATTAAGTTAATTAAGTAACCTTTTAAATAAAATTATAATTAATACGACTGCATGTGCATATCCAGAGTTAATGCCATTTGAACGTGATTTTCTTAGAGGTGCGATTTTTTTGACGCCGAGTGTAGTTATTCTTTGATGTACTTTTTCTAAGTTTCTTTGTTTAAAAGAGACAAGTTTGCCCAGACAAATTTACGCTTTTAAAAACTCGAGAAAGATGGTCAGAACTTTTGTTTTGTTAAGGTTTAGTTTTTGTTTCAGTTTTAGTCCAAATGTTAAATTAAACTGGTGTAGGTCTTTTATCGTTGTATTTAAATGTCATAAGTTTTCTGTAAACAAATTAAATCGTCAGCGAACCTGAGATGGCTAAGGAAATCCCTATTTTTTTAATACCTTGCTTAGATCTTGGTAAGTTTTTTATTTTATGATTTAAAATAAGTAATAAATAATTTTCGAGAAATCGGATCACCTTGTCTTACGCCTCCGTTATGTTGACTATTGTCATCTTACTATCCAATTTGACTTAAACTGTTGGCATCGATGTTTCTTAAAATGCTTGTGGTTTTTTTTATATACATTTTTTTGTTAATTTTTTCCAAATGCTGTCGTGTGATATAGAACATGAAAGCTGTTTTTGTAACTAAAAAGCTATATATGGACCGTAAATTTTGAAAGTTTTGTAAGTCCTTTTTCTTTTGTTTCGAGAAAATTAAAGGTAACTATATTTGTTGATTTAAAAATACAGGCAAATCATATGAGGTCTGGCATTGTTTCTATTGTTTTATCAACATTCAATTTGTTTATATAAATTTGTTTTTGGCTAATTAGACTACGATAACATATATTTATGTGCTGTAAATGGACTTACACCACTTTCAAAATAAACGGTCCCTATATATATATATATATATATATATATAGTGGTCTAAGTTTTTTTTGGAGATATTTCTCTATCAGCTGATCGAAAAAAATAAATATTCGAAATTTATATTCTTATTACGACTAATAATTAATAAAGTAATTAATTATTGTAATTTATATAAATTTAATTTTAAATTATTTTTGTATGGACGGATAAGAGAGGCTTAAATAGGAGTGTTCAACATCTCGAGGTGAGCGATAAACTTTTTGGTACTGCTGTTTTTTTGAGAAGTTTCCGTAAATTTCTGTCAACTGCTACAATTTTGTACAATCCCTTAACAATTCTCAATTAAGCCAAAATCATAACTCGATCAGACAGAAGAGCGAATAAATAAGTTTGAGCAACTTCAAAATATCTGTATAATATTTATATTTGGATTACGCAAATGTGACCATATCTCCGGTTTTAGTTTAATGCTTGTGTGGTTGTCAATTCGCTTTCGCAGGAATGTACCTTCTATCTCTATTTTACGATATATTGTTCAATTCTACGATCCCTTTATATATTATATAACGCTTCAAACTTATTAAAGACTCACATTCCCGTTCCGTGCGATCATCAGAAAATTTATTACTGGAAATTCCAATGCATACCACAAAATTCCTAGCTAAATCGTTAACGATATATGCTGATCGTCTGTGGAATGCGTTACTGGCACAAATAATAGCTCTTAAGTCTCTAAATATATTAAAGAAACCGGTGGAAGGGTGTTGTTTAATTGTCCTTTACTCGCACTACTACTTCCTATCCATGAGTCAGTATTTATATATGTATGATACGGGGTCTGATACGATCTGTCGTCAACTGTCACAAGGGCGGTTTCAACGAAGTAACAGGGATGACTGGTTCTAAAGGCTACAGGAATAGCCGGACCAAGGATGCACACAACACACTAATAATGCAAAATTGTTCAAAATTTTAACTCTCGCAAGTACGTAATTTGTCATTAAGGCAAATTGTATGTAAACCAAAAAAAATGTAATATTCAAAATAAATCAGAGATTTTGTTTAAATGGTTCTTTTTTATTCCGAACAAAAAAATGGGTAGTCAGGAGTGTCCGAACGATGGAGGAAATTTGTTTGGATTTCAACACACGGAGACATGTGCTATGCAGGTAGGCAGTGTTGGATCTTAGTCATGATTACGGTTGCGTTTACGTCATGAGTCATTATTAATGACCTGTCTGAAGTTGCTCCGGAACGCAAGCGCCGTTTAGCACTGTTTACAGACTATAGTGGCGTGGCTTTGAACTTACTTTCGACCTAACTAGCGCTGCGAGCGGACGTTCCCCTGGAACTGAGTCTACCTGAGTCTGTGTTTTCTGACAAATACAATTTAGGGGTCTCCAAGTCACGAGTGAATAGGTATCTTCTAGGCAAGCGCGTCACATCCTAAATCGCATTGTCGCTTATCATCAGGCGAGATAGTTGTGAAGCGCATGCATATTTCCTATAAAAAAAAAACTATCACGTCCTGTACTACTGTGTTACCGATTTGTGAAAAGCATTGCAGTACGCACGTACGTACGCCCACCTTACTATTAAAACTATGGCCGCTAAAACGATGAAGAAATTACTCCTCGCCGACATATAAATGATAAGACTAGGTAATCTTGTTCTTGATTCATTAATATATATATATATATATCTACATAATTAATAATAAATTAATAAAGTTGTCGTAGTATTTTAAGTTTTTAGGTTGAGTGTATCTAAGTTTTCTCTTTCTCATTGGTAACATAATTTTACTCAGTGATGAATCCATGAATCCAAAAAAAATTTTTTATATAATCATAAGGTATTTTATTGTTATAGACATGCTAGCAGTGAATACCCATAATATATATATTGACGCTGGGTTTGGCTGAGCGCTAGGACTCATCACTTCGAAGCCAAACGGTTCGAGGCTCCGAAGCAGATCTATAACACAAGTTTTACAGTGGCAGGTATTACAATCTTATATTATTAGCAATATAATATTATTGACGATATTTTGGTGCAACGGTAGCGATCCTGCTTTTTGCACCGAACGGTCTTGGGTCGGAATCCTGGAACGGGCAGATGTTTGTGTGATGAATACGAGCATTTGTACCTGAGTCATGGGTATTTATAAATATTTCGAAAAATATATGAAGTATCTATGTAACATGTATGTATGTTTATCCGTTATCCTAGTATTCATAACACAAGCCTTACAGTGCTTACTTTGAGCTAGGCTAATTGGAGTGAATGTGAGAAATATTATTATTATTAATTATTATTGTTATTAATATTATGGTTATCGTTTATAATTCCAATAATCAAAACATATTTGGAGACCTTTGATACTTAATTTCATCTTCCTAATATTGAGTAATTAATATAGTTGTTATATGAATATCAGCGCTATTCCTATTATTAATATTAAAGCAAAGATTCGTTATACAAATGAATAGATAATGATTTAATATAACTTTTTTAGGAAAATTCTGGTTTGTAACAAGTTTACAGTGAATAAATAAACTATATAAACGATATTGTTAAAATGAATACATGATGGATGAATAGATTGACAGATGTGTGTAGATGGTAGAACGAAGAATAGCAACGCTAGCGATCTTACCTTCTGCGCTGAAAGTCTCGGGTTAGAATCCCGGTAGGGGCATGTGTGATGTAATCAAGAATATAACCCGAGTCATAGACGTCGTTATACTTATGTATTATATACTTATTAAGTAACCGTATCACAATATATGCTTTGTTTGAATTGTGGGATTGTCTGGAATATATTTATTTATTTAGAAATAATCACTCTCTCCGCTTGACGGTGTTAAAACTATTTTACATATAATAACGATAAGATTTGAAATTGAAATATAAGAGATATAGAACACATACTCTAAATTGAAGAATTGGAGCTTACTGTAACTGGAACTCCAAGAAATAGAAATAGAATAAATACTTTTCACAATTTAGAGATTTAGTTCAGTTTGATAACAAGTATTATGTAACATAGCACTCATTTAAAAAAAAAAGAAACGGCTTGGCTTTTAAAACTTTAGAGATTCAGAAGTGAAAACGTTGTCGATATTGCGAGTTGGATTAAATGGAAGGATGTAGTCACCTACCTAATCAGAATCGGGCCGAAATCGAACAAAAGTAATATAACTTTCCTTATTGAGTAGGTAGGTACATTAAGTAAAATGCGAATCGGTCAAACGTGTAATTAGAAATTCGGAAACTTGCCCTTTGCGATCGTTTGTGAGTTTTGTCATTACGTTTATATTATGGTGGACCTATGGAATCTAATCGTTATTTTGTGGGTTCAATAACCAATTTGTGTTTTAAAACACATTGTTTTTCTAATGGCACAAATGTTACTGTCATACTTGGTACACCAATATGTAACTATATATCGATATTTATTTATATTGTATCGATATCTAACTAATATTTGTAACATTGACATTAATTAGGCTATAGATAACATCGACGGTTAATTTTTTTGATTTTTTAAGTGAAATATATTTTTAAAGTGAAGTAAATAGCTTCGTTCTGCATTGGTTTAAATTCTATTGTTATATCTTTAATATCATACATGGGTATGATTTCAGACCCAGCAACAGTGTTGGGTTTGAAAAATTCTCGTTAAAATGATCGTTACTACCCTTCAATATTTGTATTTTATGCAATTTTATTTGATTATTTTACTAGCGACGCTCCCCGGCTTCGCACGGGTAGTGGAGCATATTAGGTCAATATGCTTTGTCTGTCATAGGATCGCATCAGCTTGGCGCGTCGAATGGATTAGTTTTAAATGTAATTTATGCCTACATTACTTGAAGTATCAATATATATTTAATTTCGAGATGTAATATACATGAAAACATACCGTGTCTTTAGAGAAGGATGGAGCGTGCGCTACACACTTAGGCGAGGTTTCGCATAAGAAGCGTGAAGCGGCGGCACCCAGAAGAGGGGGCAGTGGATAAAGATGAGGACTAGGGTTGATTTGAAGTATCGGAGATGGTGCATATGTTGGCGGAGTTCTGAGCGCCCAGATCGGCCGAGAGCGGAATCCTTAGAACGGATTTGAGCTTCGAGAAAGTGCTCGCCTTGTGTAGGAACAGTGGGCGACAGTGCTGTCATGTCATGGCTGCGAGAAGCACGCCTAAATGTATTTTGGAGTGCGTAGTTTTTTACGATAGCTCTTAAGATATTCATTTTAACTACACGGTGTAAATAATAAAAATAATGTGCATAAATGATTAAGGTTATTGATGTATTTATTTTTAAAAGGATGATATATATATTCGTCTAAATAGCTATCTAATTACCGCATTATATTCGCCATTTTTTTAGAAGCTAGAATGGGGATAATTCGTTATCCTTTAAAGACAGATATATGCCATTGCGGACTTTTTTGTAGATCTGTACAAGGGAAATGTTCCACCATTTTCGTTATTTTATTATATCTCAAAGGGATTAGGCAGCGCTTTCGATGAAAGCTCCCAGGCGGCTTGATTTTTTCCGACTCTTACAACAATTACCGTTATATTTCAACCAATTTATACAAAACCTTGACGAATTATATATACCTACCTAAAACTTCCTTTTAAATTACATTATCTATTAATGATAACCGTATGAAAATTCGTTCAGTAGTTTTTGAGTTCATTACGTACAGAAAACCAGATAGACGTGGCGGAGGACTTTGTCTTATAATATGTAGTGATTATCTCTACGTAACTAAAAGCTACAGACTATACCACCAGTTGGGGAATCAGGAGGATCTTTCATGAAGAACTGGCGAAAGACACTCGTTAGTCAGTATTTATGTTTGAGTGTTTGCGCCTTTTGGTGATGATATGCTCCCAAGAAATAAAAAGATGTTGATCCGAGCAATAAATATATTTGTGATACAATGCTACAATGAGTATTGAGCGGTTACAGATTTGAAGTTAAAGTTAATAATGTAGGTAAGCTAAAAAAATAGGAAACGATTGTAACGGTTAACTGAGTGTTGTCGCAGTTAAATATTAAAATAATTTAAAGCGCTCTCTATGGGAGCTTGAACATGCCCCCGGCCTTGGAAGCACCGGCTTTCAATGAAGACATGTAGCTCAGAGCTGGCACTAGTTGTCGAGTAGAGGACATATTTTGCTGTAAGCACGTCTAACGATGCCCTTCGCCGTCCGGATATCAGCCACTCTAGTCACTAGATCGGTGCCGGGAATGATCTTCTCTATTCTTCCTAGATGCCACTTCAAAGGTGGAAGGTTATCATCTTTAATGACAACAAGCATATCCGGTTTCAACGGTGTCGCATCCTTCCCCCTCTTGGTCTGAATTTGCAGTTCCGACACGTATTCCTTCGCCCATCGACGCCAAAAGTGCTGACGTATCTGCTCCACTCGTTGATAGCGCGTGAGTCGAGCTGCAGGAATGTCTGCGATGTCGTCGCTAAGAGGTGCAGTGAGCGGTCGACCAACCAGGAAATGAGCTGGACTTAAAGGTGTGAAGTCATG
Organism: Calamotropha paludella; assembly: GCA_927399485.1. Taxonomy (NCBI): domain Eukaryota; kingdom Metazoa; phylum Arthropoda; class Insecta; order Lepidoptera; family Crambidae; genus Calamotropha; species Calamotropha paludella. Next base: position 19,719,473 of record OV656812.1, read on the forward strand.
CGGATCTGTGGACATTGGGCTTAAAGGACGGGAATTCAGGACGGCTTCAATTTGTGTGAGTACCGTGCTGAACTCCTCGTAGGTCAAATGAGCGTTGCCTACGACCCGTTTCAAGTGATATTTGCAGGACTTAACACCTGCCTCCCATAAACCACCAAAATGAGGAGCATAAGGTGGAATAAAGCTAAATTTGATGCTCTCACTCAAAGCGTATTGTAATATTTCAGGTGAACAGTTATCTAAATATTTTTTAAAATCGTTCATAAGGCCAACAAAATTTCGACCATTGTCAGAAAATATTTCAGCAGGCCGGCCCCGCCTAGAAATAAAACGCTTTAACGCTAATAAATAAGCCTCGGTCGACAGGTCAGTAACCAGTTCCAGGTGTATTGCGCGTGTAGCAAAACATACAAAGATACAAATATAACACTTTGTCGTTCTAGCGCCCTTACCTTTACGATTAAGTACGAGCATCGGTCCGGCATAGTCTACACCGGTACGCATAAAAGGGAAACCAGGATCTAGTCGTTCTTTAGGTAGATTTCCCATTAATGGAGATGGAGTTTTACCTTTCAGACGTTTACATATAACACAAGCATGTACAACTTTCCTAGCAAGATTCCTTCCGCCAATAGTCCACCACGTCTCGCGCAAATTGTATAAAAGCGCCTGTGGAGCTGCGTGTAGCAATCGTTTGTGCTCATATTCAAAAAGCAACAAAGACATTCGATGTTTAGACGTAATGAGTATTGGATGTTTTTTATCTAGAGAAAAAAAAGGTGAATTACTAATCCGACCACCCACGCGAATTATTTTATTGTCATCTAAAAACAAATTTAATTTAGATAAATTATGAGTGTTCGGTAAAGCGCCGTGTTTTGCAAGTAGCCTATATTCCTCTGGAAACGATTCTAATTGAGCCAGTCTAGCTAACGTTATATCAGCTTCTCTCAATTCACCTACACTTAAAGCTCCTGTTAGCTTACTGCCCTTATCGCGCGTGTAATTAATAAAGCGACGTACATATGCGACAGCATGCCTAATACGATTGAATTGAGAGTATCTAAGAAACGGATATAGTGTTGATTCGCGAACTTGATCGACGACGAAAGAATGTGTCAGACCGGACTTCAATTCAGGCAATACTTGTTGCGTATCAGTGTAAAGTAAAGGAATGTCATTGCAGCTGAAAGTTGACAGGTGAAGAAAAGATGGGCCCTCCCACCATAAAGAAGAAGATGAAAGACATTCCAGTCGAATTCCTCGTGATACTAAATCAGCTGGATTATCCTTACCGCTTACGTGACGCCAAGGATGTTCTCCCGTTAATTCGTGTATTTCAGCTGTTCTGTTTTGAACGAATGTTTCAACCTAACCTAACCAACCTAATACAATGGTTGAGTCAGTCCAAAATACAATACTGTCAAAGGGACGCTGGAGTGCTTTGTTTACTTTGTCGTATAACCGTGCCCCGAGTAAAGCTCCACATAATTCCAATCGTGGAATACTTACGGGCTTTAAAGGAGCGACCTTACTTTTTGAACATAATAATCTTACAGACACCATATCGTTATTGCCAACTGTACGTACAGGCGAGTACGAGGCATCGGTAAAAATATGTAGTTCTATACGTGTAGCATCGGTACCTATAACATGACGCGGGACGCGCACGGTGTTTAACGCAGATAAACCATTCACGAATTGCGCCCACATACGCGACACGTCTCGTGGCACTTCGTCGTCCCAGCCCAATTGCAACAGCCATAGTCTTTGCAATAAAATCTTTGCTAATATTATGGTCGGACTGAGTAACCCTAAGGGATCATATATCTGCGAAACATATGATAGAATTGCGCGTTTGGTAACATTGCAATTATTAACGTCATCTTTAAATTGTGTGTTAAAATAAAATTCATCAAGTCTATTGTACCATCCTAAGCCTAATGTTTTGCCTTGATTGTTTTCCCCTAGCGACAATTCTTTCGACGCGCAGAACGGAGCTAATGATTCATCGAAATCAAAGTTAAAAGTCCATTTTCGCAATGGGAAACACGCAGACTGCAGAACTTGAGAAGTTTTTTGGCATAATCCTAGTAATTCGTTTTTATTATCTGCAGATGTAATTAAATCATCAACATAGAAATCGTTGTCGATTATTCTCTGTACTTTCGTTTCTTTACAGTCAAGTGCAAGCTGTTTTAAACACCTAACACTAAGGAATGGGGCAGAAGCGGTCCCATACGTTACAGTATTTAACCGGTAAATACCTAGCGGCTCGGAAGGGTTGTCACGCCAGACAATCAATTGTAGGTCGCGTTGTGATTCATGTACTAAACATTGCCTGTACATTTTTTCGATGTCAGCACAAGCAGTATACCTATGTTGCCTAAAGCGAAGTAAAATGTCAAATAAATCGCCTTGTAGTGGCGGTCCTACTCGCTGTATGTCATTTAATGACAAACCACTAGTAGTGTCTGCGCTTGCGTCGAACACTACTCGTAACTTTGTAGTAGTGCTATGCTCGCGGAACACACCGTGATGCGGTAAAAAATAATGTGGTATTCCATACGAGTCCACCTTAGTCATGTGACCTAAGTCGATGTACTCATGTATAAAATTGCTTTACAGTTTTTTATAATTAGGGTTTCGTCCTAGTCGCTTCTGAAGTGCTATGAAACGACGGTCGGCTTGAGAAAACGATTCACCTAACTTGGCTGGTGACTCTTTGAGCGGTAAGCATACACAGAACCTTCCGTCGCCATTGCGCGTAGTAGTACGAACGAAATGCTCCTCGCAAGCACGCTCCTCGTCAGTGTGCGTGTATCCAGCCCGAGGTAGTTCCTCTAACTCCCAAAACTGTCGCAGCTGAGTATCTATTGTGTGTGTAAAATTACATAAAGACTGACTATTATTGCGCGTAAAATAATTAATAGGTCCGGAAACTATCCATCCCAACTCGGTATTTTGTAAAACAGGCCCATTAGGCAACCTTATTTTACCATCGCTAAGGAGGTCCCAAAATATGTCTGCTCCTATTAGTATGTCGATATTTTGGGACTCGTAATAAAATGGATCAGCAAGCTGTATATTGTTTGGAATAACAAACCTTGCGCATTGTTTATATGCAGCTGCTGGTAATGGAGATGTTACGTAAGGCAAAACAAAACATCTAATTTGCGTTTGGTAGGTTCCAATGCGCGATTTTATTTCAACATCACAGACCTGCGTAGACTGTGTAACTGAGTTACCTACCCCTCGAATATCGTAAGTGGACTGTATACAAGTTGCGTTTAATAAATCACATAAAGATTTTGAAATAAAACAATGTTGACTGCCACAATCAAGCAGCGCGCGTGCGTGGTGATAATTATGATCTTTATCGGCTATCTCGACCATTGCAGTAGAGAGTAATACCAGTATTACCCCCACCCACCCAGGTGCACCCAGGTGCATAACAGATTGATGCGAATTGTTTGCGTTGTCACTATCAATGTGCGTGCTATTAACCTGAGACGAGGGAATTTGGGTGGGGTCGGAGTAAGATAGCGGCGGCTGAAGTGCGGGCGGCGCGGGCGACTCCCGGGCCGCACTCGAGGCGGCGCTGTAGACTGCGTGGAGCACCGTTACTGGCATGTCACTAGGCGCGTCGTTGTGAATAAGTGTGTTGTGTTTTTTGTTACATTTTCTACATGCCCCGAACTTACACGCAATCAATGAATGCCCTGGTCGTAAACAATTCTCACATAGCTTGTTTGCGGATATAAATTTCAATTTAGTGTCTAAATTAGAGTCCAAAAACCGTTGACATGAATATAGTGCGTGATCAGCTTTACACATAATGCACGATTGCTTTTGCGTGGTTCGTAGCTGTGGCTTGTTGGTGGAAATGTTGCAGTGTACCTTGCTTATCGACGCATTGTGCGTGGCCGTGTTATGCCTTTTATAATCATGATTAGTGATTTTGTTGTGCGAAACCTGCAACGTTTCCAACATATCAGCGCGGTCTCTCAAAAACAACAGCAGATTATCAATTTTTAGGCATGAATTAGAATCGCTGTGTCGTGTTGTGCATTTAAACTGTTCCCACTCACGCTCGGTAGTATCATCCAACTTAGACGTAACAATAAAAATTATTAATGTATCCCAGTGCTCAGTTGGTTCGCCTAAGATTTTTAATGCGCGTAAATTCTTAAGTACTGTGTCTATGAGTCGTCTAAGCAAGTGGGGTGATTCTTTAGACAGTTTAGAAATTGTTAATAACGCCTTGACGTGATTATGAACCAATAGACTGCTATTGTTGTATCTGTTGAGAAGCAACTCCCATGCTACCGAATAGTTATCGGCTGAGAACTCAAGAGAATCAATGACTGTCTCTGCGCTCCCCTTTAATGACGATTTAAGATAGTGAAATTTTTGTATATTACTGATTTCTCTAGAGTTGTGCACTAGGGACAAGAAGGTGTCTCTAAATTCGAGCCAATGCTCGTACGCACCGTGGAAAGTGGGCATGGATATAGTGGGCAGTTTTATTGATTGTAACTTGTTACTACACGCACTATTACACACATTGGAACTCTCATTTGCCTCGGTCTCTTTAAGGATATGCTCGGCCTTAGATAATGCGCTATAATAGCTGTCTTCAAACAATTCTCGTTGGGTTTTAACTGTGCGTCTAAATCACACTCGCGTACGATTTTTTCGATTTTTGTTTGAAGATCGCTGACTTCAGTAAATAAACTTGCCGCGCCCTGAATGCGTAACCTTAAATCAATGCGTTTATGACTAGACAACTGTTCACCTGAAATACTATTGATGTAATTCGCTAATCTAGTCAGTCTACCTTTAATAATGCCACGCGATTTTATGCACTCTGAAAGTAAATTATTATCATTTTCGCTATTAGCAATAGGTCTATAAGGTGACTTATCGCGGGTTACGGACTTAGTAGCCTGTTCTAGACTCATTCTGGTGGTGTGTGAAAGGACTTACGGTTTTTTTTCCGAGACAGCACAGATGATGCGAACTGCGTTGTAAAACTGTCACCGATAGCGTAACACGATCACTGAAACGTAAATAAAGCACGGTATCACACAACTGAACTAAGAGGACAGGGTTAGGGAGGATGGCTGGCCGTACCGAAAATGCGTTTTTTCTGATGTAGGTCCTAGCTGCAAGTCCTCCGACGCCTTAACCTGGGTCCCGTGAGCTCTTAGAAGCTTTTTCTTGCGTTTCGTAAGCTGAATTTCCTCTGCGGTCGAGCTGCTTACGATGATGTCCAAAGGTCACCGAGTCGTATCTTGCGAAATATGCGACGAAGAAGGACCACACGAAGTATGTTTGCGCCTTTTGGTGATGATAAGCTCCCAAGAAATAAAAAGATGTTGATCCGAGCAATAAATATATTTGTGATACAATGCTACAATGAGTATTGAGCGGTTACAGATTTGAAGTTAAAGTTAATAATGTAGGTAAGCTAAAAAAATAGGAAACGATTGTAACGGTTAACTGAGTGTTGTCGCAGTTAAATATTAAAATAATTTAAAGCGTTCTCTATGGGAGCTTTAACATTGAGATATGACTTTATTAATAGCATTTATTAAAAATATAATTTAAAAGTAGCAAACTCGCGATGAACTTGCAGCTTATTTCGTCCGATCTCGGCCAACCTGCCAAGGAAACAAAACGTCTGCAATCCTTGCTAATATTATAAATCGGAAAGTGAGTTTGTTTGTTTGTTTGTTTGTTCCGCTTTCACGCCGTAACTACTGAACCGATTGCTTTGAAATTTTGCAGACGTAAAGATAAAAGTCCGGATTAAATAATAGGGTACTTTTTATCCTGGAAAATAGTGAAATTCCCGAGGAAAAACAAAAATATTGTTTGCTTGATGGATGGATTGTAGATGGCGTTGTGTGTTGTTTAAAACAACGTAAAGTATTGCAAACGAATATAAACATGTAAATTTAGAAGCTACATGATACGATAATGAATCCCCGAAAATGAGGAATTCCCGAGGGATGACGTACAATTTGTTTTATCGTCTAAACTGTTTTTTTTTACAATTACTTATATGTTGCAAACGAATATGAACATGTAAATTTTGAAGCTAAATGATACGAAAATGAATCCTCGAAAATGAGGAATTCTCGAGGGATGACGCACAATTTGTTTTATCGTCTTAATTGTTTTTTTTTACATCTACTAATCCTGAAATCACTAAAGTCAACGAATTACCAATTGGTATAAGTATTAGTTACGCTATTTAGTTCTTGCGGTATGCGATAGATGGCGCTGGGTTTTTTTTAAAACATGGTAATGATGTGTTTTTTAAAATACGTAAGAAGTGGAATGATAGCTTACGCTACTTAGTTCTAGAGGTATGCGAAAGATGGCGCTGGGTGTTTTTTAAAACGTGGTAACGAAGTGTTGTTTTAAGATACGTAAGAAGTGGAATGATATCTCGCTCTTTAACCTGTAGCTCATACACTTATTCGGTGCACTTTTCGACTCATTTACTTACTTGCTGTTTTATCGTTATTCTCTGTTTTGCGCTTTTTTTGGTTCCTACCATTTTACATTGAATTGTGTATTTTATAGATTTTAGGTTTTAGGCAGTAGCTGTATAATAGTTAGGTTAGGTTAGTTTAGTGCTTTTTTTCTAGGTAGATATCTAAAGTAGTTATTTGATTTTTCGATAGGTAATTACGTCACTTTGTTCGTCGTTTAGATTGTTAAAGATTAGTTTGGGATTTTAGTTAAGTTTAGGTTTATAGTTTACTCATATTTTCACAATTTCTTATAGTTGTGCTTTATACCGCAATATAACTGAATTTCACGCCGGCGAAGCCGCGGGCGGAAAGCTAGTAAATATATAAAACGAAATTAAGCGCGTTAGTAAATCTGGATACGCTAGTTTAATTTGAATTTGAAAGAGGCACGGAATTGTAAGAACTACATAAGTAGTACTTACACTTCCGTGGTAATTAATTCTTTTAACTCATTTATACTCACTATTTGTAAATATAGTGAGTATAAATGAGTTAAAAGAATTAATTACCACGGAATTTTTACGATGCTCGCGCATCACTGCACAAAAGTTACAGTATGAAGTTGGCCTCAAAAGCGACATAGAATAAAATATGAGAAAAGCAAAAATTACACTTTTAACTCATTTATACTCACTATTTGTAAATATAGTGAGTATAAATGAGTTAAAAGCATTAATTACCACATCGAATATACTGCTCCTCTTCAAAGCGAGTGAAAGTGATGGATGGATATTGTTCGAGAGAATAGTTTGAATGAAGTCAGCAGATTATAGCAGAATATAATTTAAAATTTGTCCACCGATATATGTCAACAGAAAGCGCTAGAATATATTCGAATCACATTTCAACAAGAATAGAAATGCTCCCTTACTATATATATACTATACTTACTTACTCCCTTACATATATATGTTTTTAATAAATAATAGTAAGCAATAAATTTCACTTATTATTATTCTCAATTAACAAAGCTTGTATTATAGACAATAATTGATAGAACACATAAATGAGTATATAACAATCATGAGTCAACATGATTCTGATGGTAGACAATGATATACGACGTAACAACCGATCCTTTCTCTACCACCTATTATAATTAATTTTATCTTAATAAAATCACCTAATAGAATTCCATGGGAAAATCAAAAGGGAAAAATAAATTATAATTGCTTAATGAGCCATGGGTTTATCTAATTACCTTTATTAATTGTTAGTTGCATCTGTTTATCTATTTATTTAAATATTTTACTAAAAATGATGTCCCGTAATTGAGTAAAATACAAAAAATTTAATTAAAAGTACCCTTATCTTTATTAGACGAGAAAATTAAATTTTCCAATAACTTGGATATGTATAAGTACATACTTATTAATTTTTAAAACGAGCGTAGGTAGACACTTCATTTAACTTTAAAATGTACCTTATATTAACAGCAACATAAATAAAACTGAATTATGATAGCATAGGCAAGGTTTCATAACAATATTTTGTTGTTATTACAAATTTTCTTCGCATAACTGATAACGCCCTTTTTTATATTTCTTTTTAATTCTGGCGTTTCTACTTGTTATTTTTTTATACAATACTAGATGACTCGGCCACGCGTTTCTGGTTTATTATAAATTAAAATGAAACCTATCCTGTCCTAAGTAGATGTATAGTTTAATAGTTTCACTCAACATGCTTTAAATTAAAATTAGTGTATATTTATTTAAATAATTATTTAAATTATAATTATTTAGATTATAATCTATTAACATTGAATAGTAAGTATAATAAATTTAAAGGGTATGTATTAGTCTAATATGCATTGGTATAAATTCTCAAGTGACGCTTGATTCTATCAAATACTTATTATATTACAGGTGTATGTAAGGCAGTTATGTAGGAGAAGAAATACACTTCTCAGTATATTTAGATACAAACAAATGGCAATAGCTACTGTGACATACTGTGAATTTAAATTAATTACATGTTGATTATTTGATTATTGAAATATACGTTACTTCACATTGATACCTGTAAGTTAGAACCTTTATAAAAAAGTCTTCAAAACTACACTGAGAAGTATCATTATTAACGAATAGCTATTAACAACATAATAGTTGCTATGGTAACGTTAATTGCTGGTATAACCTGGCCAGCGTTGCTATGGTAACGTTAATTGCTGATATAACCCGGCCACGCGTTGCTGGTATGGTAACAAACACACAAAGTCGTTCTTTTATATAGTAGATATGAATTAAATGACGTTGCTTTGACCCTCACAATGCATTACGCAAACAATTTAATATATTTATGTTTACAACCTAAATTATTCAGTTGTCCTACTCGTACTTGACTCAAGGTGATGGCCAAAGGTAGTTATAAAGTTAGTTATATAAAAGATACTGTATATAGTTATATGTAATAATAAATACAGCGTTGCGAAAACACAAGTCAAAGTTATGAATCAATCATTTATCAACCACATGGTTTTGTCAGATTTGCAAATACTTTATAAGTCTCACAATTCCATATACATAAAATGAATAAAAATTTCACTTTCACCTAGCGTGTGCTGCTAATCACAGACGTAGAAATTAATATTGAACCAAAAAAAAAACAAACGATATGCAAAAGATAACAATATGAAATATAGTTTTTGTTTTTCTTTTATTTGTTATGCTTTTTAATAAATAAATAAATATTTCTTACATTCACACCAATTAGCCTAGCCCAAAGTAAGCACTGTAAGGCTTGTGTTATGGATACTAGGGTAACGGATAGACATACATATTTGATACATAGATATGTAATATTCATAGAAATATATATAAAACACCCATGACTCAGGTACAAATGTTCGTATTCATCATAAAAACATCTGCCCCTTCCGGGATTTGAACCCAGGACCGTCGGTGCGAAAGGTAGGATCACTATCGTTGCACCGAACGGTCGTCAAAGATGGTTTCACAACTAATATCTTAATAGCATCTGGCATTTAATGGAATGGTTATTAATTATTAAGTTTTCTAAAATAATATTTTAGAAAGCATTCGATGTATGGGTCCATATCTTAATTCTTAATTTTTTTTGCCCTACCCCGTACCGATTTGAATTTGTCTGTCTGAGAAGGTATATACCATATTTAAAATAACAAATCATATAATCAAGTTACTACCTACTTAGTACAGTCTTTGGGATAGCTAAAACATGATATTTTACTTTATCTATTAATGTTTATACACATCATATTTTAACTTTTTTGAGTTCGAGTCCCGCTTAAATTCTAAGACGAGTGAATGTTATTTGTGAAAAATTCATAACACATAAAAATCTAGCATATAAATTTTAAAATAGCAAAAAAAAAATTATAACAACATCACGTATCTATTAATGTATGGAATTTTATTTTTTGCATTAACAATGCTTGATATAAAATACGCCTGTAAACAACAGCTATACCTCCGAGTCCTCAGGTGGGATTCGAATCCACGACCTCTCGCTACCCGGGCGAGTGCTCAGACCGCTGAGCTACCGAGCCGCTGGCAGAAGTTGCGAAATTTACAAACGCATTTCAACTTATACTATGAGCTAGTATCGTTCCACCACCATCTTGAAAGTTAAATACCTTCACCATCGAAAGTTACCAGCTATAATAATGTATTTGTAAATTTCGACACGTCTGACAGCGTTTCGGTAGCTCAGTGGTCAGAGCACTGGCCCGGATAGCGAAAGGTCGTGGTTTCGTATCCCATCTGAGGGATCGGAGGCGTGGTTGTATTTTACAAGCGTATTTTATATCTTAGCATTCATCGTTAGCATTGTGTCTCTTACAGAAGATCATTCAAATTAATATTAACATGTTCAAATCTTTTATATCAGATTTATATTTGTCTTAAGCAGAATGATCATTGCTCATGCTACTAATTTTAGTTCTTAGCTTAAGTGCCTTGCCATTCGCTTATGTCGGAACACTTACATACTGTCCTTCTTTTATACGATATATTGTTTAATTTTCTCTAACCGCGCTATCTTAAGGAATGGCTTAATTTCCTTTGCTGCACACGCTTGTACACTCAAAGGTTATTAGAAAATTTAAGTCTTTGCTTCTTAGTAATTTTTTATTACTGGGATTGGTGTACATTTATAGTAAGGGTTACTCTCCAACATATAATTAGGCCCATGGTAGGTTATGCCCCACTTATTTTTTCCTCCAGGGCCTTATTACATTTTTCTAGGTCAATACATCGATTTGATTTTCTCAATTTTATGCACGTAATTCCTCATGGACTTGTGCTGCATTAGTTTATCATAGTTCTTGAGAGAATACTGGTGGAGTAATTCAATACGCATAATTATAATTTCCGGAACGTCATTCACTTTTTTCGGTATATGTTTCAGTATCTTATCTCGATCTATGTAAAATTCTCGTCTTCTAGCTCATATAATTCATCCTCTTCACAGTTATTGCAATACGTCCTTTCCCTTCCCGCTTTCCTATCTACAGCCAAATGACATACAAAATTACAATCAAACGTTCCACCACTCCTTGGCAAACGAAGTGTGATCCTCCAGTGGATAGCCCTTTCTTTTTAAACATTCCATACTGTATACGAAATTAGCTAAAAAGCAGGTGATTGTTAAGAAAACACGCGTGTGCGTCCTGGCTACTGCGTGGCGCGAGCGATTCTCAAACCCGTTATCTTAGTGAGTTGTTGATGTTGTCAAATAACTTGCTTTTCTTTAGACAATGTCTTATTTGTAAAAGATATTAGTTGTGAAACCATCTGGCAACATCGGTTGCCTTTCTCTCTACACAAAAAGGTAACTGGGGTTGTTTATACGCGAAAGGACCAAGAGAAACGTAACCAATGCCTAACAATGGATTATTTACGAAAAATGGAGACAATCTTAACCTACAATAAAGGACACCAAGTTGTGGAAAAGTTATAAGGTTAAAAAGTTAACATTAAGCCAATATTTTTTTCTTAAGAAACCAAATATATAAAAATTTTGAAAATAGAACTAGCATATATACATCCTCACAGGATCCCGTATAACATTTTTCAATATTTTTCGACATAACGTCACTAAAGAATCATTGCATAATTCTAGATATATTATTGTGAAACAAAGTTCTGAATCTAAAAATCACATGTCCTTCTCTACTTGTCTCAAATAACTTGACCCTCATTTGATTAATGCCCTAGAAAATCCTTAGCAAAAATGTTGCTTACCCCATACCAAACTAATCTTGGTATTCATTATTCCTTGGCTAGCCAAGTTTGCAACACATATAACAGTTAAAACCGCGAAGTTACATACCTAGATATTTTAGCGCTACTCAAATTAACTTTAAGGTTACTTTGTTGAGACTGCTAGAGCCCAGAGACTCCAACGTTGTCTAATTTCTCCAAATCATTGCTTCTCTAAGAAAATGTATTTTTTACTGATTATGTTTATAGATTTATTATTAAAAATATTTAATGTCCTTTCGTTAGTTACAAACATCTTACATTTGAGTTTCGAGGATTTTTTTTTGCTTCAGAGTTTGGTCCTGTTTTATCTATACTAATATTATAAAGCTGAAGAGTTTGTTTGTTTGAACGCGCTAATCTCAGGAACTACTAGATTGATTTGAATAAGTCTCTTAGTGTTAGATAGCCCATTTATGAATAAAGGCTATAGGATATATCTCATAATGCTGAAATTAATAAGAGCGGAGCACCCATGAAGAATATTTAAAAATCGGGGGGTGCTTTTTCCTTTGAAAGCGTTCGTTGCGTGCGGTAAACGATTAAAGTTTCGCAAAAACCATGTATGACAGAATTGTCTCCCTTCAATAGTTTAAAAAAAAGTCCGCGACAGCATATGTCTATCTTTTAAGGTTGGTTCACTGTCACCTTTTTTATGCTAACCAAATTTGTTCTAAAATAATGCATTATTTGCGAAGGTATTTTCATAAACATGATATTAATCCTTATCCAAATAAATACGTTATTCATGTCAAATATTGATTTTAAACAAAATTGAAACAAAGTTAAAGTTAGTGTTATCCCAAAGTAGGTATTCCACGCGGACGAAGTCGCGGGCAGAAGCTAGTCATTAGATATGCAGTGCTATGTTGTTGATGGTCTAGTCTTCAGTCACAATTTCTTTTCTTAATTAATTAGGTGATGATGAATGAATGCAAAATTAACCACTTTACCAAAATTCTAGTAAAGGTATAGGGATCTACTGAAGCCACCGTGGAATTATTGAGAGATACCGTGAAAAAATAACTTTCTTTGTTTTGTTTCACTTGTCAACACTAGAGCATGCTCATGAACACTTAATGATTAAATAAGTCATCATTATAATACAATCATATCTGCCACAACACTAATATTAACAAGACAACCATAAATATTAAAGTGCCGCTACCCGCTCCCGCCAAAGAGTCCTTAAATTGCACTGCAAGTGAGGAGACAAGCTTAAGCCATAAGACATGCCGCCTAGATTTATGTTTTTGCGCTCGGTCAGATACAGTAAGAAAACATATTTTCTATAATAATGTCAGGAATTTTGGAAAATATGTAGTTTCAGGCTTAGGGCGGTAGTCATGTATAGTGAAGACAAGATAGGTAGATTTTCCTATATTAGTAGATATAACAAAAAAGCTTGAAAATGAAATAGCGTTGGATGTTAAGGTAAAGTCGACCTCCATGCTTGAGAGCTCTCATACTGGTTTTCATGGTAGCTACTCAGATCTCAGGTTCGATTTCTGGCCCGGTTGATGTATAAAACGAACTTTTACGAAACAAACAACAATAAAACGATAATACTAGAAAAAATCTATTCGTCTCACAAGTTGTTCGGGACTCAAACTAGAAATTTTTGGTTGTCCTGTCTTCTCCCTTGACTCGTGTCTGGGTGTTATGGTTCCGTTATTGTTTCTGAATTCCATAACACAAGTGCCTATATAAGCTACTTAACTTGGGTTCAGAACAATATATTTGATGTTATCTTCTGTATTCATTTATAAAAAGGTCTCAATAAATTGGAATCAATCAATCAGGTTTATAACTAAATCGTATTTATTTTTCTTTTACGAAATTTTTTTTTCTAACACCAATAAGATCAACTCAACATTACTATTAAAAATATAAACTCTGACAACCACCTATTCTCTGAAGCAATCGAATCAAATGTATATCTGAAGATCACTATGCTGAGAAAAATTTTAACGAAGCCAAAACAAACCGTTATTTGAACAACGCCTCTATCAGGTTAAATTTAAATCCTCCGCTCTTCCGCATACACGGAAGATTTAAAATAAAGACAGATTCAGACATAAACATTATTATGCAATACTTAATTATTTATCAAATCAGTTAAACAAAAAAATGAAGGCGTTTTTATAAATCCATCTTGCAGTCTACAAAAGTCACATGAAAAATAGCACTCTTATTTTTCCCTTATATTCCGTTTATTTGCGGTCTTATGCGATCTGTTTACAAATATGTGAAAAATCCCTAAATGTTAGTGCCGTTCTCAATTGATACACTTACCAAAAAACAGCATTTCTTTCTTATATAGTAATAAAATAGACCATCTCTCGAATCGAACTTCTTTAAAAGAAAATATACCTCAAGGCTCATTGGGTAATGGAGGTTACTAAAAGACAAGTGAAGGTGCTATGTACTAATGTACTAAGAATACGGCATTTATATTGTCATTAGTTAATGAAGAGCTTTGTGCATAAATGCAATTTTCTTCGAGAATATTTTGCTTACTGGACTTTACTTATCTATTCTATTCTACAAAATCATCTGACTAAATTTAAAGATTCTTAAGCATATGCTCGTTTATGGCCCGTTAATGGCTGAAGCACCTTCGGTTAGCGTCGTAAACGAAGTTACAACTGTATAAGTACAATTTTATGGTTATGCTATAGTACCCTTCATTTGACAAGAGGTTTATGGTTAGACATTTGTCACATAACCCTAAATTTATATCTCGTGCAAATTACAGTATTAAAGCGCTGAGTGGGATTAGAGAAGATAGTGTCATAAGTGTGGGAGACAATGACGATGTTTATTACTTATCACGTAGTAATTATTTACTTTGTGATGCAAACACAGTGGAACGACAATGTTGTACTTAACCATATCAAGAAGATTAATTGTAAATATTAATGTGCGAACTCCGTGGTAGATTGCTGTCGGCTATGACGGTATTCGCCGCAATGTTATTTGCCACAACATCACTTGCTGTGACATCAGATGGTAACCACGAAGTTGTTGACAGCTTCTCTAGTCTTTGGAATAGTATTTTTTTTCATCCTTTGTCTTTTCTGTATTTTTATGGTGTCGTTCATTAAAAGGGAATACACAACCGTTATAGGGTTATTTTCCACCAATCTTTCGTCCTGTGGTGTATATTAATCAAACTTTTTTTAACCTCGGCAATAAATACGATCACAAGTGCCTTATATTTTAGCAATTGCAAGTAAATCATAATCAGATACATTATTATAATAGAAAAATACTAGAAAAAATCGACTCGGGTCACAAGTGAATCTCAGGCGGGAAACGAACCCGCAACCTTTGGAAATCCGGTCCAATGCTCTCCCAATTGAGCTACCGAGCCTTGCGAACACTCGTCGAAATTTTCTAGTACCTTCCTGATTTTACGCTGTAGGCCAGCGTTGTTTCATCAATGAGAGGAACATCCTCTCGTATTCGAAAGAAACATTTTTACAAATGTTTGGTCAATCGATTAAGATGAAACAGCCATGTTAGATTTATAATTTTTATATATTTTATGCATTTTCAATGCGATCTTATAAGATACATTATTATAATAGAAAAATACTAGAAAAAATCGACTCGGGTCACAAATGAATCTCAGGCGGGAACTCAGGTTCACTTGTGACCCGAGTCGATTTTTTCTAGTATTTTTCTATTATAATAATGTATCTTATAAGATCGCATTGAAAATGCATAAAATATATAAAAATTATAAATCTAACATGGCTGTTTCATCTTAATCGATTGACCAAACATTTGTAAAAATGTTTCTTTCGAATACGAGAGGATGTTCCTCTCATTGATGAAACAACGCTGGCCTACAGCGTAAAATCAGGAAGGTACTAGAAAATTTCGACGAGTGTTCGCAAGGCTCGGTAGCTCAATTGGGAGAGCATTGGACCGGATTTCCAAAGGTTGCGGGTTCGGTTCCCGCCTGAGATTCACTTGTGACCCGAGTCGATTTTTTCTAGTATTTTTCTATTATAATAATGTATCTTATAAGATCGCATTGAAAATGCATAAAATATATAAAAATTATAAATCTAAATCATAATCATCCTATCCAGTAGTTACCGATGCCGATTACCGAGCATCAGGCAATTTGTATAATGCTATTGTAACAACTACGCATATCATAAACATAGAAGACAGTAGAAATGTGTCTATATATTCAATTTTAAAAACAATAACAGAATGTGGGCTATAAAAAGAGTAAGTGTGTTTTGGCAGTTTACCGTTAGATAAAGCTCAGCTTGGAGCAATATTATGATTTTATTTCATTGAAATTGCATGACAGTCGTTATTTAGAGATAGCTTTAAATTCACCCCCTATTTTAATTTTAACTAACGTGCAAAGTTAAATGGCTTAAATCTTTATTGATTATTGCGTATGTGTTTATTTTTTCTTAAATTATAAATAAATATTTCTTACAATCACACCAATTTACCTAGCCCAAAGTAAGCACTGTAAGGCTTATGTTATGGATACTAGGGTACCGGATAAATATAGATATATGATACATAGATATGTAATATTTATAGAACTATATAAATCACCCATGACTCGGGTACAAGTGCTCGTATTCGTTATACAAGCCTCTGCCCCTTCCGGGATTCGAACACAGGACCGTCGCGTCGGTGCGAAAGGCAGGATCGCTACCATTGCACCAAACGGTCGTCAAATATTTGCTTATAAATGAACACATTTACATAAATGTAACTACATATATGCAAGTGGTCTTAAGCACACAAAGTCACACATAAACTCGACTTTCTAATATTGTTTCTTAGTTATTATCTTCTACTTAAATTGTGCACTGAAACTCAATGGAAAATAATTACTTTGTAAAGGAACATCATCAAAGCTGAAATTTTCATTAGTTTTTTGTTTCACGATGGTCATAAAGAGGTGCCGGGTGCAGACTCCAAAGTTTGCTGGAGTCTTTCCCACAGTCAACTGTACGTGACCTGTTCGCGGGTCAATAATGAGCCAAAAAGTCGCGTATAAAAATATATTCCATATACTTACTTATGTGTTACATTTAAATGTAATTACAATTGTACAATTGCAGTAAATGATTTCATTTCCTTAGTGACATTTGTGTCCGTAAATACAGATATTAAGCTAAATATTTTCTAGATTTATCAAACAGGATTGTTCATTAATCAGACATACTTGCGAGATCATATAGTGATAATTTGTGCGATTGCAGATTACATTTCGCATTGAAAAATTGACCGTGACAAATGGTCAACTACAAAATAAGTTTTATATTTTAATCTAAGCTTTTAATAAGTGCAATATTGGGCGTCTTCGCAGTTTGTAAACTCTATATCTATTAAAAGACCAATCCTGTACTATCTATTACTCTTTTATCATTTTGTACTGTATACATTTCTGCGACTGATTTTATGGCAATATTTGACAAATGATTGGTGCAACGGTAGCGATCCTGCCTTTAGCACCGACGGTCCTGGGTACGAATCCCGGAAGCGGCAGATGTTTGTATGATGAATACTAGCATTCGTACTTGAGTCAGGGGTATTTTTATATATTTCCATTATGATTACTTATTTGTGTGTGTGTTACCTTGTGTTACCGTTACCCTAGTATCCATAACACGAGCCTTATAGTGCTACTTTGCGCTAGGCTAATTGGTGTGAATGTAAGAAATATTATATAAAGGAGGAACGAACGGGCGGGTTTAATAAAGTTAAAATTTAAAATAGTTTCCTATCATAACAAAAGATCTAAGTCTGCCAATAACGCAAATACTAGTACTGTTCAAAGGCTGATATTATAAGATGTCTGTGGACGTATATTGTCCAAGATAATTGGTAAAATATTATTTCTCATTCTGCTAATACTATAATACCTTTCTGCCCGCTATGTGCATCCCTACTCGAAGAAACAGGCTAAGAGTTTCACGATTCGATATAATGCACGTGGGATTAACTGTCTACGTAGATGTCTGTTTAGTGACCTCAAAATGCGAGTCACACTAGCTCTCATCTGGTTCTTTATCTCAGATATTTTTAACTTCATCATCATCAGTCTCGCATTAATTGTCTTCTTTCGTCTCTGGAAGAGTAATAACATTATGAATAAAAACTTAATTTTATTCAAATATTTGTAAAAGACCTTTTTTCACATATGACTACAATTGTAATTGATAAGTCGGGCGGCCTTGTCTATCTATCTATATATATCTATCGTCATAGTGCGTCGGCCTAAAGATGCTGTCTACCGCTATTCGAAAATACACCTTTCGACAAAAATATGTTTCGTTTCCTATATTAAACAAGTTTTGTGATCAAAACTCCTGCTTAAGATTTAAAACCCAATATCATCACCTTTTTTTTTTTCGTACAAAATGGCATTAGGCATTCGGTGGATATGTGGGACTCTCCTCCATGCCCCTACCCGGCCGAGTGCCCGGTAGAGGCTTGGAGGCCTACCCACTAAAAACTACGGCGTCCCAATACACAGTGGTGGGAGTCGCGTGGTCCCTTGCCGGACTCGGCCGCGACCTGGACCAGTGTGGGTCCGCGCTCGTGGGCGTGCATCGCCTATGCTCCGTGAGGGACGGAGCAACGGGGTGAACCGTACCCAATATCATCACCTATGACGATCACAATGGTAAATTAAATGATTATGAAAGTATGGGAGAGAATTTGACAATAATTTCACTGAGTGTCATCGCACTCCTAGCTTGAAATGGTTGGAATATGAGTTAGATTTTTATTGAATTCACAAAAAGCCGTGACATTACCAGTGACATCTACTTAGTGGACCGGAAGCCAATAAAACACACTTTCTGACGCTCATCACCACCATAAACTCAATTGTGAGATAAGCCACAATAAAGAAATAAAAACACCTATATAATCTTTGAAGAAATTAAATTAATCATCATATCAACCCTGGGATTTACGACAAAAATTGAAGTAAAAAAAGATTTCTAAAAACCACGGTTTATAAGCATACTAAAATTAAGAATATATTTTTTTCCCCAGAATTGTGATGGAAATTTCTTTTCCCGGAATGATAAAAATTTCAAAGATATACATATATGCAAGTACTATGATGTAATATTACTAAAAACGTGGGGCGGGCGGTTTTAAGGCTTAACTATTCACATTCACTCGGTGAATTCGTTTAGACGTTTGGCTGAGATGTTAAGTGCCAAGGGAACACGAGGTTCCTAATTAAATAAATGTGCGTGCCTTATTTAAGTGCAAAATTACGCGTACTTAAAGTTTAAGCAACGTGTAACACAGTCGTCATATAGTAACTATTATAAAAGGGTTCAATGCTTCAAGGCAATAAAACAAAAATCTGTTTCAGGCACACGTTCCGGTCATTACCATCTATCTACCTTGTAGATTACAGCCGCAGGATAATGCGGCATTGACCTTCTCTATTCATTTGACGGACGGAAACGTGAAAGTGGATCCCTATAGCCGTATAGAATAACTAGATGAGGCATGACTATATAACCAAGTCCGATACAACTTTATTACAGTGTTTGACTTTGCTTAAGACAGCATTCGCTGGTCAAGCAGTGAAAAGTTTAAACCATAAGTTTCGGTAGCTATAGATATTTTATATTGATCACAGACTATTAATTTAATACCCATATTTAGAAACAACTGGCAATTGTTGACTAAAGACATCATTGGCCATATTCCGCTTTTTTGTTGCGGTGGGTATTCTGAAAATAATAATAAATATTTCTTACATTCACACCAATTAACCTGGTCCAAAGTAAGCACTGTAAGGCTCGTGTTATGGATACTAACTAGGGTAACGGATACACATACATATATGATACATAGATATGTAATATTCATAGAAATATATATAAACACCCATGACTCAGGTACAAATGCTTGTATTCATCATACAAACATCTGCCCCTTCCGGGATTCGAACCCAGGAACCGTCGGTGCGAAAGGCAGGATCGCTACCGTTGCACCAAACAGTCGTCAAAATGTTATCATATTGAGTTGTAATTATACTCAATACCATAATATTGTATTATTAATAATCTACGTTACTTAACAGAACCAAAAATTTTAAATGAAAGGTTAAACATTTCAGCAAAGCAAAATCGATAGGAAATGTTAAAAAAGCCAGTGACAAGATTTATTTTTAAACATAGGTACTAAAAGTTTGTAAAAGTAGGCTTTTCTTGTCGCAGCTTATTTTTCTACAGAGGTGTTACATTTGGAAGGCTTGTCACGTTTTTATATGAATTTAGCAAAGGGCGAGACTACTCTCGTCCCTTGTCTGAATCTCGACATGTTGAATTTATGTTTCCTTGTATATCATATGTCTACTATACCAGTATATTAATACATAGAATTAATATTAAATATATCATTACAAATAAGTCAAAAAAACTATTTATTTTTTCACCGTGCCCTCATCAAATTTACACTGAAAGAAACACTTTATACCGCCTTTATTTCCACAGTTTTATTTTATACAGTTTTTTCGACTCCTTTTCAAAAGCATACTTCTACTGTCCAAATTTTTTTGACGGTGACGTTTCAATTTTTAATTCTAATTAAACAAATTTTAAACAAATAGATTTGTCTTATCTGTTTTTTTTTTACTAAAGAGAGCTGATTTGTATCTCCTTAACATTTCATAGTCTTATATGAATATTCTTGAAACTATTTAAACTTTTGTGTTAAAGTTTTCACGTTCCTAATCAATGTTAGATAGTACTAGTACTAAAAGCAGTTTTAAAATACTTTTGTAACTTCTATTAGTATACCATCGCAGACTTTGATATAGCATATATCCTAAGGCCATTTGGCCTCCTTTGACCAGTGACGGAACGAAAAATCGAATACTAAGAACGATATTATTACTATTTTAGTTAAGTGGCCACAAATTACTACATTTATACTACATTTATTAAGTAGCTTTATGAGAATTATTAGTCAACGTCCTATTGCTCAAAGTTTTTATAAAAATATCAGGTAAGTACTAACCCTTTTTAATATTCTACCCTTGTTGCCAATTAAAACTTGACGGCACGTAGTAAAGGGTTTAGGAAAAATATTTTTCTTTTAATTTTTACTGAGCTTAGATTTTCTTATTGTTTACTTAGAGAAGCATATTTTATGCATATTTCAAATGAGTATTTAAAAGAAATCCTTCGGATTAATCGAAGCTCCTGGCAAACTAAGCTAGGAGTCCCAACCTAATAAACTACCGAGGGTGATACTCTTAAAAAGTAAAATATAAATATTTTCTGTTAGGCTTATTACAGCGGCTTTGGATAATAATTGCCCAGCTTAAAAACCAAACCACTTACATATAAATTTAACAGAAACGTCCCGAATGGACTTGATAGAAACATTACCCGGTACATGGATGGCCGTCACCCTTATATCCAGATCAATGCAAAGCGAGGTTTAATTCAGGTTCATTAAACATCGGAGTTGGGCCATGAGCCCACTTAATTTAGTCGTGTAAGCATCAAAAGGGTTGATTACGTAGTATAAAGTGTGGAAAACACAAACGAAGGTATTAATTAAATTGTGATTCGATTGATTCACTAATTGAAACGAATTTCTTTTAATGCATATGCACCATGAACACCGAAGGACCATTTTAGTGTGTCTTTATATCAAGCTTCAATTCATGTGTTCGATAATTTAACCATCTGCAATATATCGTTCTTCTTCTCTAAGTTTCTGAAATACGTTTTTACCATGGAATTACTCCCAATTAAGAAACGACGGCAATAAGCCTATCGAGGAGTAAATGGACGCTGTTAAGCATTCGTGTGTTAACCCACAGAAAATCGGGTTTTGAGTTATGAGTGCAGTTTTATTCTTTAGATCATAAGGTTTACGATAGTGAAATCCATTTTATTGAAAAAAAATCGCAGAATATTCTAGAGTACAAAAATCGTTATTGCTTATTTTCTAAATTAAGATTTGTATTTAGCGTTTATGTCATAAGTGCCTTACATTATTAATGCCAAAATCTAATGAGACCACAACAAAAAGCAATAATGTGTTATACTGCAGTTAACATAAAAATACGTATGTCGGATTGTGGTTTTAAACATAAATCCAAAATTGTTCGAGCGCGGGTAGCTGAGGGCGGTAAGGATTGCGCGGACTTGTTGACCAAACCAACACAAGTTTTTTATTAATTTTTGACATAAATCTAATTAGATGTGTTAAGAAATTCATTAAATTCTTATTATAATGACGAAATGATGTAGTGGAAAGAAAAGTTTTGATCATTTCAGCTCTAAATTCAACGAAAAACAGTTTCGGCTAATCTCACCTGAAAACCCGTTAATTTCTAAGTGTATTTTTTACAGTAGGCAATTTCAATTCGTAAGTGCTTGGATACTTTCATTTAAAACCATTTTATCCAGGTATGGCAAAGATAAAAAGGAGGGTTATAATTTTAAACGTGTACATTTTTAAATTTGCTTTTAGTTGGTGGACGCCAATGTCGGAGGTTATGGGTTCGACTCCCACACGACAAATATGAATTATATGAACGTATTATATATTTAAAATTTAACCTATTAAATATTTAAAATTTAACCTATTAAATATTTAAAATTTAACCTATTAAATATTTTAAATTTCTCCATTTCTTTTCTTCATTATACCTATATTATATCTTTATAATGAAGAAAAGAAATGGAAAAGTATTATTTTGTTTTTTTTTTATTTAAGTAGAACGTAATGTTCTTAGGAGAAGATTTAAGTTATAAAAGTAAGCAATAGAGCAAGAGAATAAGACTCACAGTTACTAATTATAATAGATTTGTACCGTCTGATGTGTATCCCCGTGTAGTGCCGGCCTAGAATAGCACTACTCCCCTCTCATCCCGTGGGTGTCGTAAGAGCCGATTTAGGGAAACCTCACCTAAAGAGATGGGCAGCAGCATCTCTTTATGCGAACGGGTTATACTGCGATCGCCAACCCGCCTGCCAAGCCTGGCGATTATGGCAAAACCCCTTTATGGATAGGCACAACAAAAAACGGCCCCAAGTCCCCGGCAGCCAAACCATTCCTAGCTACGGTAGCGGCTACGGTAACGGTGCGGCAGGGGGTGCGAAGAATCCCCGGGAAGGTTGCGGCTACCAACACCGACGACTCGACCTGGCAACATTTAACACGCGCACATTGAGGACCGACGCGAAAATTACAGAGTTGGAAGAAGTTATCGGCAAGTTACACTGGGACGTCATCGGGTTGTCTGAAGTCCGAAGAGAGGGAGAGGACACGATAATTTTGGACTCCGGTAACTTGCTGTACTTCCGGGAGGGCGACCAACTTTCCGTGGGTGGTGTCGGGTTTATCGTCCACAAGTCCCTCGTCAACAACGTGCTATCCATCGGTAGTGTTTCCAGCAGAGTGGCATACTTGGTACTCAGAATATCATCACGGTATTCGTTGACGGTCATTCAGGTATACGCCCCAACCTCGAAACACGACGATGATGAAGTGGAGGCTATGTATGAGGAGATTTCTGGGGCCATACATAGTCACAAATCCCACTACACGGTTGTGATGGGGGACTTCAATGCAAAGTTGGGGAAGCGCTGCGGTGACGAGTTGAGAGTGGGGCAATTTGGATTTGGGGAACGGAACGACAGAGACCAGATGCTGGCGGACTTTATGGAGAGGGAGAACCTCTATATGATGAACTCCTTCTTCAGAAAGCCCGTAACTCGCAAATGGACCTGGATAAGTCCCGACGGCAAGGTCAAAAATGAGATCGATTTTATCATGTCAACGAGGAAGCAAATATTCAATGACGTCTCTGTGATCAACGCTGTTAAGACAGGGAGCGATCACCGACTGGTAAGAGGCACATTGAATATCAACGTGAAGCTTGAAAGATCGCGACTGATAAAATCTACGCTCCGACCAGTGCCGACCCAGATTCAAAACTCCGAGCGCTTTCAGCTCGAGCTCCAGAACCGCTTCGAGGCCTTTAATAACAGCATAGATGTGGACGATCTGAACGACCTGGTGGTGGATGCTGTCCGTACGGTAGGGTCAAAATACTTCAAAACCCACCGTCCCAAATTGAAGAAACTCTCCGCACATACACTCGAACTCATGGATAAGAGACATGAAATGAGACTGCAAGACTCAGCGGATGCCCTACGTTATAGACAGCTTAATAGACAGATCTCGAAGTCGCTGACGAGCGACCTTCGCTAATTTAATACCGAGCGTATTAAAGAGGCCATAGAGCGGAACAGATTTCGCTAGAGATCTGTCTATAGGGCAAAGTCAACTGACGAGGCTGAAAACTGAAGACGGCAGTATCATTTCATCGACTCCTGAAATCCTGAGAGAGATTGAGAGTTTCTATAGGCAGCTGTATTCCAGTATCACACCAGGCCAAAGCAGAGCTCGAGATCCCAGAGCCAAGCTTACCCGACACTATACCGAAGATATCCCGGACGTCAGCCTGTACGAAATTAGAATGGCCCTCAAACAGCTTAAGAACAACAAGGCGGCGGGAGATGACGGAATTACAACAGAGCTTCTGAGAGCGGGCGGCACGCCGGTACTTAAAGTCCTCCAAAAGCTCTTCAATTCTGTCATCGTCCAGGGCAAAACGCCGAAGGCATGGAGCAGAAGCGAGGTGATTTTGTTCTTCAAAAAGGGCGATAAAACCCTACTGAAAAACTACAGACCCATCTCGCTTCTGAGCCATGTCTACAAGCTGTTTTCGAGGGTCATTACGAATCGTCTTGCTTGCAGGTGTGACGACTTCCAACCTCCCGAACAAGCCGGTTTCTGAAAAGGCTTTAGCACCATAGACCACATTCATACGCTGCGGCAGGTTATACAGAAGACCGAAGAGTATAATCGGCCACTTTGCTTGGCGTTTGTGGACTATGAGAAGGCCTTTGATTCGATCGAGACTTGGGCGGTGCTGCAGTCTCTCCAGAGGTGCCAAGTGGACTACAGGTATATCGAAGTGTTAAGGTGCCTGTACCAAAACGCCACTATGTCGGTCCGAGTACAGAGCCAGAGCTCTAATCCTATCCAACTACAGCGAGGAGTGAGACAGGGAGACGTTATCTCTCCGAAACTGTTCACTGCTGCGTTGGAGGATATTTTTAAGCTTCTGGACTGGAATGGACTTGGCATCAACATCAACGGCGAGTACCTGACGCATCTTCGGTTTGCCGATGATGTGGTCCTAATGGCTGAGACCTTGGAAGACCTGAGCACCATGCTCGAAGATCTCAGCAACGCATCCCAACAAGTGGGTCTTAAGATGAACATGGACAAGACGAAAATTATGTCCAACGCCCATGTTACACCCGCTCCAGTAAATGTTGGGAACTTTACACTCGAAGTTGTTGACCACTATGTTTACCTAGGACATACAATACAGTTAGGTAAGTCCAACTTCGAGAAAGAGATCTCTCGTCGAATCCAACTCGGGTGGGCAGCGTTCGGGAAGCTGCGATACATTTTCGCGTCCAAAATACCTCAGTGCCTTAAGACGAAAGTCTTTAACCAGTGTGTGTTGCCAGTGATGACTTATGGCAGTGAAACGTGGTCGTTCACTATGGGTCTTGTAAGAAGGCTCAAGGTCGCCCAGCGGGCAATGGAGAGAGCTATGCTTGGTGTTTCCCTACGCGATCGAATCAGAAATGAGGAAATCCGTAGGAGAACAAAAACCGCCGACATAGCTAAAAGAATTGCGAAGCTGAAATGGCAGTGGGCAGGACACATAGCAAGGAGAACTGATGGCCGTTGGGGCGGAAAGGTTCTCGAATGGCGACTGCGTGCCGGACGTCGCTCAGTGGGTAGGCCCGCTACGAGGTGGACCGACGATCTGGTCAAGGTCGCGGGAAAACGCTGGATGCGGGCAGCACAGGACCGATCGTTGTGGAGATCCTTGGGGGAGGCCTATGTCCAGCAGTGGGCGTCGTTCGGCTGATATGATGATGATGATGATCTGATGTATACAAAAAAGTATAATTATATTGATTTTATTTAATATAATTGAAATAATAATAAAAAATAAGTTAAAATATTTCTTTAAAATTTTGAAATAATTGAAATAATATAAGTGTTTACTTATTGGATTTCTCATTTTAAGCAGTACTTATAATGTAAATCAAAGCATATTATAGCAATAAAACTTTAAATAAATAAGTACATTGAAATTTTAATATGCTAGAAGTTTATTTTATGACATTTCCTAAAAATGAGTACACTTATTCATTTTAAAACAACAAATCAGAATTTTGCATTAATGTGTTAAGGCACATAACACATGAATGCTAAATATAATAAACCCTTCAGCAATTTAAGCATCAACCATTTTTAAGCTCTTTTTATTTTAAAATGAATTTATTATAATATATACATTTATTTTATTAATCTATGCATTTCAACAAAAAAAATGATGCCGCATAATAATATTTTTTTGCTTATCATAAGCGGAAAAAGAAGATTGTTCTAAAAATTTAACAGCTGAATACTCAAAACTAGCTAGGTGTGGGTTAACACACGAATGCTTAACAGCGTCTAAATATAGTAAATCAATATTTAAAGCCAAATAAATTGACCTTTTTGAAATTTCTTAAAGCTGAAAGAAAACGGCTTAGAACCGCTTGCTCGTGAAAAATAGAAATTGGCTCTGTTAGTCAATTTGACATTATTTTGATATAGGATAAAGCTAAGATAAATGCTTTTAATTTAATATGAGTATTAGCAATGCATTTATTTAAAGTCAACAACTATGCAATGGCTTCGTAAGTCCTACGACGGGCGACCATGTACCGACAAGAAACCGCAAAGAACTCGGCACGGGCTGTTTTATAGTTCCTTTAATGTATTATTTTTTAGATAAGGAAAGTTTACTAGCGCTTGTAAAAATGCAATAGAATATTTACTGTACAAAATATTAATTGGAAGTAGTATAGTTATTAAAGGCCATTAACCCCACGCCTTTTTGTTTTTCATATAATCATCAATTCTGTAATAGGCTTTGCTCATAAGGGGTTTAAACATGTTGCACCTAATTATAAAACGCAATACATTCCCCTAAAAAAGACCCACTCATTTTTTGCAATGTGACGCTAGAAACAGCAAGTTTTTATTTATTTCTTGTGTTGACCGAATGTTTATCACTATTTTTAGAAAAAAGTGTTACATTTTTTTACATGCATAATGTTTTCATATATATATATATATATATATATATATATATATATATATATATATATATTGGGAAGACATTGTAAGTTTATTAGTTTCCTTAAAATTCGCGAGACCTAAAGTTATAAATAGCGCGGACCTCCTTTTTGTTAATATTAGCCACAGCAATAATTCGTAGGTCATTATACCGTTAAAGTAGCTGAAGTAAACCGTTCTGGCTTTTTTATTAACGGCATACGTGGCGGAACTAAGTATTCTCGACAAGGTATCAATAGCGGGATTCCCCCGCTCTAGTCTCGCGTGATGCCCAAGAATTTCGTGGATTCCACGAATTCTACTGTACGTTTCATGTTTATTGGCGTATCAACTGTCTTACATTTGGAAGAGATAACTTTACATATTTGGTTTTACTCGAGTAAAGCTTTACATTATCACTAGTAAACCAGAATACCACCTTGGTGAGGGTGCTCACGAGAGCGCTAAAGAGGTATCGTCAGCAAACTGTCTTTCAAAAGATCTTTGTGAGACAGTATTGTTTGCTTTAAGATAGTGTATGTACGAGATGTGACTCGGCGACTGTCGGTCGAGCAGACACTACAAGAAGTGGCTACAAAACTTAGTTTCTGTGTAAAGACTATTTATTTCTCATAAAAACATATAGTTTGTTAAAATAAATATCTAAAATAAATTACAGAATAAGCAGCTAAGGTTGTTTTAAGTAACTTAAAACTACGTATTGCAAGTTTTACATTTATTATTAAATTTCTTGGAAGTAACGCCGAATGATAAATAAACAAAATTACTTATTCTTTTGACTTTAATGAAGTTGGTTTTGATAAAATAATTGTTTATTATTTAATTCTATTTTTGATTAAGTAACTAATATTATAACTATAATAAACTCATTGCACAATATAGGACTATGAAATTAATTACAACACGTCGTCAACGACTTCTACCCTTGTTAAACATTATATAAGATAAATTTGGTAAAATTTAATTAGTAATTAAATGTAGTTTTTCTTTAAATACTAAACGACGCATAATTGACAACATTTTATTTTAATGAAAATCAATTAAAAACATACAAAAATTATACAAATATTTCATTTAAATAAAATAATAAAGTGACAGAGATAGTGGTTAGAAAAGTTCAATTCACAGAAGCAAAAAAGAATGCCTACTTAATGGATCAGAAACTAAAAAAACTGTCCGATTCCAGGGTAAAAAAAACAATTTGTTATATAGATCAAATTGTCACCAACTTAAACTTTCATTTCTCTACTTCAACAGAATATTGCATTCTCATTTTTTATGTAAGGTCGATTTTGGAAAAAATCTGTTACAACAAACTTTGGGTTAGGATACTGGCACGTGTCACAAGTCCATGAACAACTGTTGATTGTTCGAGTTTAAGGGACTGTTAACCAATATTGACATAATGCCAATACTGGGACGCAATTTGCTAGTTGGCATTACACGGGCTTAGGTGAAAATACAAGTTACTTCACCTCTTTAAACTCAATTCACATAATACTGCACGTTTAGATTGAATAATCTTTTAGCCTATTGGTAACTTGATCATGTTCGACGAAACGAATCATTCTGTGTGTCTAAATATAAGTTTTGATAGTTTTTTTATTATTTCTCTATACAAATCGAAAAGGAAGAATTTACCCCAACCATATTACGATTTTCTTGATAAAGATTCACGCCACTAAAGCTAATGCTAGTTCTATTTGAAAGTTATCCCAAAAAGTTCTTAGATATTATTGGGTTGATTTGTTGAGTTGTTAGCAAAATCATTAAGTCTGATTTGTTCTGCCCATATTCATATCATCTTCCTTTTCCTTATTTATCTACTCTTATTGTAAAGAAAACGAGAATGCCACGGGTAGAAAATGTACATTGTACTTTTTCAGTCTACATCGAAAACCGAATCACTACTGTCCGGTGTCATTGTTCCGTGTAATAATTTATTGTTATCGTTACCAATACATGAACGGGGCAGTAACCAATATCGGTTCAACGCTTATTGAAACGTTATACTGTTTTCAATTTATCTATTAAATAGAAAAGCGAATGGAAAACTTTTCAACTGATTGTCAAGTATATCTGTTTGAAAATAGTCTTCAATGTAAATGATTTATGCACTTTCCAGATATGTAAAGTTGCATTTTTAATAAGGAAATGCCTGTTGAAATTGTGCTGTAACAAGTAATAATTTGTATATTTTCTACAGCGTGCTAGACAGCGCTGCCCAATCACATAATGACTATGAAACAAAGAAAAATAAATATAGGTAAGGTTCGCTTCGTTCTTATTTTAAATATAAATATATGTATAACGAAGTTAAATGGAACGTGAAAATAATTTGGGGTTCCCCCACCTAAAATGACTTGATTTGCCTTTTGCTTGTATTTATAGCGGTATTGAGAATGCAAATATATAACGATGACATTCACCGGAACCAAACTAGTCAATCACTAGCGAGTCAGAGTACCAAGCGATGCAGAACTACTCTGCTTTTCATACGTCTTGCCTTGCGAGGTCAATATAAACTCAATTAGGGGATCAACATAACGAATACCAATAATTCTGTAAATAAGAAATAGAAAGATATTAGATAGACTAAGAATTATTTATATTTAGTTATTTTATACAAATAGTTCCTGTAATGATAGATGTATTTTTTTGCAAAGATTGTTTATTATTTGTAATTTGTTTTTCTTCGTCAAAAGATAGGGTCTTTTTTAAAAGATGAAATATATAAGTGTGTTGTATGAACAAAACGAAATAAAAAAATAAATAAAAGTAATTTCTTATATAGCACTATTCCACATTACATTCGCTAATTGCTTTTTGTGTTTTTTTTAATTTGAGTTTGAAGTAGATGCAAGTGTGAATCACACAAAAGTTTCATAAGCATTTGATGATAATGTATAAAATGATAATGTCTTTAAAACCATGACGTTTGATAACATATATCAATGTTATTTTTTATCTCTTTTTATATCTTGCCTATGACTTGTCTAGCCTGGTATACTAGTTTCATTTTAACAAATAATATTTTTTGAACAAAATAATTATATTATGAAAAATAACCCTTGGAAATATATGTTTTATACGCGGTGACCCTTAGCAATTCCGACTACCTAATCCGTTGTTTATTTTACTTAGGACATAATATTTGACATTTATTTGGGTGTATTGCTTAGGACCCGAAAATCTCGGCCTATCAGAATGAAATTGGGCAAGCCATGATAGAGAATTATTATTTCGTTTATCAGTTAATTTGACCGTATGGCACATGAATATCATAGTGTAGTCATATAATATTACATAGTATAGTTTGATTTTTCTGTTAGTTGTTTACGGTTTTATGTTGTAATGATTTTAGAGAAATTACATCTTCAATATGTGTCAGAGTTACATTATTTGTTAGAAGTCATATTTTACAAATGTAATAATTTAGAGGCACTTATATCCGTATACATTTGTACCGTGCTTAGAATAAGACACAGGCGAGTTTTGTCAGAAATCTAAAAATATCGGTGCAAGTATTGTTTATAAATTATTCCCACACGGCAATGCGCGAGTCGTCAGCAATAGACAGTGGAACTTCATTGTTAATGAAGTTCCACTGCCGTAATATCCACTAGTGTATTTTTACCTAATTTTCTTGCATTTTATAAACCTAATATAAAAATATGAATGACAAGTTGTAATTCGACAGTATTACACATAGTCAATACAAAAATATTAAAGCAAAATGAAAATTGTGAGGGAAAACGGAAACACAGGCGTATATAAACAGTCAGCCCTTAATTGGACACGGATGTATTGAATGCCCAAATCTTTGTCACGTTCCATGAATGGAATTAATGTGTGCGGATATACCGTAATTGTGCTTTTAAATCTAAAAAAAATATTAAGTTAATATTCCCGCTTACTTTACAAGGTTATTAGTCATAAGCACTACATTTCCTACTTGTTCAATGCCTAGCATGACATTTTTATGAAAATAATATAAATAAAATTAATTTTTCGTTTATCTCATGCTATAAGTATTATTTAGGATTCCTTAGATTTCCAAAAATAAATATAGATAAAATTATATAAATTCAATTTGTACTGCGGTCAAATTCTTTGTATAGAAATGATCATATCCTTCAATCAAAATTTAAAAATTATGACATCAAATAAAAATATTACTTTGAAATTATGTCTTATCTTGCTATCACATTTAAATAAAATATTTTATATGTTAGTGACAATACACAACTTTTAAATGCAACTCTATATTTTTTAATTCATGTCCAAAGGCGTTTTTCTTTCTGTTACTATTTTCAGTAATATTATTAGAAAATATATCGATAAAAGTAATAAGATTAGTATAATTGGTAAAAATACACTGAAATATTCTAGAACAGATAGCACGATCGGCGATTTCGCCATTTCATTTTCTTAGTCAATGGGTCTTTAGTTGTGTATGAAACGACGACGAAATATTTATTCTTAAAATATACTTTGCAGTGTAACAACTAAATTGGTAAATTTATCCCTTTTTATGATTAACATGAGAAAAGTAATATAGTTATATAAGTAAATATCTTAAAAGTTGTGAAAAATGGAAAATTTTATTTAAAATAACGAATTTGAAGGTTAGACACGTGGGTTTTTTTATATACGGTAGTCTCCGTAACATTTATTTGTTATGGAAATGATATAAAAAGCCATGTTCATATAGTTTTGAATAAATATTTTGAATTATAATAAACTGAAAAAGTGCTTTTATAATAACAAACCTAATGGTATTATAGTATCTATTAGATAATCATACTAGCCTTGAAGGTGCACTGTGCTATTGTAATCTGTAACGGAACCTTTAATATAATTTTCTTCAATTTTGCGACGTCTGATTAAATTAAAAATTGGCACAAATTTTGACGACCGCTGACAAAATAATAATAAATTAAAAAACTTAAAAATATATCAAGGGACAGATATATGATAATAAATAATATGAATTATGAATAAAAAACATGTGAAATCATTATAAAATTTCTTCTACACTAATATTATTAAAAAGAAAGATTTGTATTTTTGTATGTTAGCAATTTTTTTTTAAATTTAGGATGTGTTTGCTCTTGATACCAATCAAGCCCGGTGGCCATGACAGAATCCACGATGGAACGAGCTAACCCAGAAGGTGCCTATTCACCCTGGCTTTGAAAATAGACGGGTTATAAGTTCTCGGAAATACAGACGCAGGGAGGGAGTTTCACTCCTTTGCTGTGCGCGTTATGAAGGATGTTGAAAAGCGCTTAGTGTGACAGGTAGGAATATCAACCAAGAAAGGGTGGTCGCCTGCAGTGCGTCTGGATGTCCGACGGAAAAAAGGAGATGGCGGTATGAGCAGATGCAGTTCTTGAGCACACTCTCCAAAGTACAGTCTGTAGAAGACCGCCAGACAGGCAACTTTGCGGCGATGAGCTAAGGTGTGAAGCTTGCTCTTCACCAATTTGTTGTCCCTGATAAGCCTCTCAGCTCTGCGCTGAATCTTGACTTGAGCTTAATAGAGTATTAAAAGCTGTCCTGGCGTGAAATATCGGTTGATCTTATTTAGGACGCCCAGCATTCTGGCTGCAATTTGAGCTTTGGATTCGATATTGGCGCCGAAGTTGAGTTCTGAAGTCAACTCCATGCCAAGAAGCTCGAGGCTGTCGGTCACGGGTACAGATGTACCTTGGAAATTAGGAATGAGGTGGAAGGAACTATTTTGCCGTGAAAAGACACGCTTGTGTTTTGGAGGCGTTGAAATTAACGACGTTACTATCGCCCCACTGGGAAACGTAGTTTAGCCTCTGGTTTATTCGCTTAAACATGGCCTCTCTCATGAACATCACGTCGTCGCCGCTGCAATGAATAAACTCAAAAACTACTAGAGCGATTTCAAAAATTCTTTCACCATTGGAAAGCTACATTCACGCTGAGTAATATAGGCTATATTTAATCCTAGAAAAAATTTAAAGAATTTTGTCGACCCGTGCGAAGCCGGGACGAGCCATAAAATAGCGGGGTGCTTTGTACTTCTTTATTTTTACACTCATTTTACTTTAAAAAAATAGTACTATAATTATAATTGTACTATATTATAATAAGATATTGATGACGATTGACATTGAGCGCGCTACGCTTTTTTACAATGCCATTAGTTTTCTCGAGAGTCACTTTAATCATTCTTTTAATAAAGTAGTTATTTGTTATGCAAGGCTGCAAAGTTGAGTTTTGGCCGCGACTTCTATTGAAACCTGAGCAAGCGAAGGATTTTAGGATTGAACCACGAGCGTAGCGAGTCTATTAAAGAAAGAATCCTAAGCGTAGCGAGGGTTAAAAGGTACGAGACGCTAAAACTTTGCTGACGAACGAAACACATAAATTTTCGCCTCACTACAGCGAGGTAAATTTTGGGTGCAAGTAAAACAGCTTGAGTAAAATGGTTAATTGGCTTAATTAAAACAAAAATTAATAGTAAAATTCCTACAATTAGTAATTTTAAATATCTTGCTTTTTTAAATCGATTTCTATTTAATGTGATTTGACTAGGAATGCCATAATCACTTTAACAGTTTTGTTTCGGGTGTGGTCCGAAATCCAATCATATGTTATGAAATCTCACCCACCATACATTTAAAATTCTTATAATAATAGTTTATTCTAAATAATGTTTATTCTTGTTGTTTTAATAATTTAAGGAACTAAATTAATTTCATAAATAGAAAACGAAGTAGTAATTTTAATAGCAATTAAATGTAACTTAAAATATATCGATCTTCTTACACTTTTCTACGCTAGCGTATAAAAAGCAATTTTTCCACGCAGAAATTGAATGACAAAATAAACTTTTCCGAGCGTGTGAGGTGGAAAATATATTTTTTGCTTTTTAGGTCGATTTACCATTAAAACGTGTCATGTTTTTTTTATTTTAAGTTTTGTATAGTGAAAAAGCCCTTATAGTTCATATCCGTTACTGCTTCCGTTACAGTCGATTGATATTCATACTTATTTCATATATCGTTCCGTACATTTTTTTGTATATATTACCCATATATGAGTTGATTAAAAGTTGCTTAATGCATGAATCGTAGGTAAAGCGTGCTACCCACTATGCCATCAAACTTTGTTTACGCCATATTCGCGGAATCAAAGATGAATACAGCTATGTTCTGTTCTATGGGGTGCAACAATCAGAATATTATTAGATATGTGTAGAATATTTTCAATAGTGACGGTTTACGTGATTCCTATACGTTCCCTGATGTTTTGTTTTGTTAAGGCACAAGCATGTATCATGAACATGCAATTTTCCTTTAACTAATTATTCTTAATTAATACATTAAGTAGAATTACAATAATAATAAAGTTAGTTTGCTATTACTAAAATCCAACTAGTGTGATGGAGTTTCACAACTAGTTACCAAGTAAAACAAGGTATCGAACGGTTTATAATGAGGTACGCCAAGAAGCCGGTAGCAATCAATCACTTTGCGATGATCCGGCATCACTCCGCCGATACTGAGCGTCATTAATCACTAGGAGACGAACAAAGTTATAAACCACTAGATATGACTCTTGCGAGAATGTAAACAGTAGAAGCAATAGCACCAAAGCTTCATACTTAACACCTTGAAGCCCAGCTTTGTGTTAAATGCGTTATTTCTCTCTCTTTCGGGGAAAAAATATCATTCAATCAAAATGAACTATTACCAAAGCCGTAATAAGGATTAAATCAGACTGTGCGCTATAGAGCATTACATTATGCTCGCGGATTTTAGGTATCGTTGATTTTATCTCTCGGGTTTTAATGGGTTAAGGACGTCGTATTCTTATACGCCTAATGATAAAGATGTAGATAATCACCTTATACTTCCCGTAGTCCAATTTGGTAGCAACGTTTTTCGAATCATAGCAGTTAATGCCACCTGCCAAGCGTAGAGTTAATGTCAAAGTCCATGTAAAGACGTTATCTGTATACGCTACACAAAACAGGGAATTTGCTTGTTCGTTTTCACCCAATTAGCAAGCTTGTTTCCAAATTTGTTTCCAAGAGCCGTTAATATTATTAAATAGTAAGTCAACTAAAGTTTTTTATAACATGGAAGCAATGAAGTTACATAAAACACATTTTGATTTTGACTAAAGTATATGACTAATTCTTTATTTCACATACTGTACAAATCTTAATGTCATTAAGCATTCTCTATCAGTCAACAGGAGATTTGAGTACAGACACGGTAAAAGGTAGTTCAACCAAATACAAATCAAACAAAGAAACAGAGAAATACTTTATATGTGGGATAAACTGTTAAACTATAACAATATACATATATTTATATAGATGTATATAAATTTTTATTTACAATTGAATATTACAAATATTTTACTTCAATATATATAATCGTATATAATCATCAAAGGGAAATTGGCCAATAATAAGATTTTTTTTTTTTTTTTTTTATAGAAAATAGGCATGCGCTTGACCACCATCTCGCCTGATGGTAAGCGTCGATGTGATCTAGGATGTGACGCGCTTGACTAGAAGGTACCTATTTACTCGTGACTTAAAGACCCCTAAATTGTATTTGTCAGGAAACACAGACTCAGGCAAAGAGTTCCACTCCTTAGCGGTACGTATCACAAAATTGGAACCAAAACGCTTAGTGCGACTCTTTGGTATATCCACCATATAACGGTGTCGCCAGTTTGTAAGTATGGTTGTCCGATGATAAAATGGGGACGGCAGAAGAAGATTGTACAATTCAGCTGCACACTCTCCGAAATGTATCCTATAAAATACGGATAGGCTTGCTACCTTCCGTCTATGCTCAAGGCTTTTGAGCTTTTTATAGAAAAGATCTTCATTGCCGATGAGCCTCTTTGCCCTCCTCTCAATGGACTCAAGCGTCTGGAGCTGGTATCGGGCGGAACCGTCCCAAAGATGAGAACAATACTCCATACACGATCGAACTTGTGCTTGGTAAAGGTTGAGCAACTGTTCCGGTGTGAAGTATTTTCTCACCTTCGCCAGAATGCCAAGTTTTTTTGAAGCCACTTGAGCCATGCTCTCAATGAAAGAGCCAAAATTGAGAGTTGGTGACAAAGACATACCTAAAAGCGCAAGATGGTCAGTGATCGGCACGGATACACCTCGGAAAGTAGGAGTCAAGTTGAAAGCGGAGAAAAGACACGCCTGGGTCTTTGCCGGATTGAACCCTACTAGATTCGCATCGCCCCATTCGGAGACAGCCTGCAGAGATAGGTTCATGCGGCTAACCATCGCCTCTCTATGACGCTGGATCTGTTCAGCACTGGCTCGTGCATCAGACATATAGGTCTCTACAACAGTGCTGTCATCTGCGTACCCCAAAATACCGGGCAACAGCAGGTCATTTATATGCAGCAGAAAAAGTGTTGCAGAGAGAACGGAACCCTGAGGGACGCCGGCATTGATAGCCAAATGGTCAGACGAGCTGCCGTCAATGACAACTCGTATTGACCGATCTCTCAGGAAGTCCGATATCCAGACACACAAACCAGTGGGAAGACCATATGATGGAAGCTTGCCAATAAGGCCCTCATACCACACCCTATCAAAAGCCTTCGAGATATCAAGAGAGACGGCAAGCGCCTCACCGTGCCTCTCGATGGCTTCGCTCCATATGTAAGTGGCGTATGCTGGAATATCTCCAGTAGACCGGTTCCGGCGAAACCCGTATTGCCGGTCACTAAGGAGGTCATTTTCTTATAGATACGACAGGAGCCTGTGGTTCAGTACACGTTCCATTATCTTGCAGAGAATGGACGTGACCGAGATGGGCCTGTAATTGATAGGGTCAGCACGACTGCCCCTTTTAGGCACAGGTTGCACGTTGGCCAGCTTCCAGGACTTTGGCACTTGTCCTTTGGCCATAGATAACCGATATAGGCGTGTCAATAACGGAGCTAACTCAGGAGCGCAAGTCTTTAGTACTATGGCTGGTATACCATTCCATCGACGTGAATAAAGCCAGTGGGGCTTTATTCACGTCGAGTTCCCGCAATGCCTTTCTGACTTCGGTTTGTCTTATACGAATTTCAGACATAAAAGTCCCACATCTTGACAAACCGGAAGGTACAGCATTGCCAGGATCCAAACGCGAACTTTCGGCAAATAATTCGGCAAATATATCGGCCTTTTCCTTGGCCGTGTGTGCCAATGATCCGTCAGGTTTCAGCAAGGGAGGCACTGAGGAACGGCAGAAGTTACCCTCGATCGACTTAGCCAGGGACCAAAACGCTTTACTACCCGAAGGGTAAGAGGCAAGCTTCTTCCCAATGCGGCCTATGTGATCGAAGCGAGCTCTTTTTACAACCTTTTTGCAGGACTTGGCGGCTTTGTTAAAGGCTTTCTTCTTTTCGCGCGTATCACTAGCTTTACGGGATCGAGCTTCAACCCAGGCCAAATATGCTTTGTGTTTAGATGCCACCGCATCACGGCATTTGGCATTATACCACGGGTGAGCTTTGCCGGCAAGTGATATGTCAGAGAAGGGAATAAAATACTCCATACCCTGACGAAGCACATTGGTCACAGCATCCGCGCAAACTGAGGGGTCGCTAGAAGAAAAGCAAACCTGCCGCCAAGGATAAGATGCAAAAAAACAACGCATCTCATCCCAATCTGCTGATTTAAAACGCCAAACCCGCCGGGAGCCTTTTGGGCTTGGGTCGGTCGGAGAGTACACCGACATAGATTCCACCACACAATGGTCAGAACTGCCAAGGGGCGGCGTAACCGACACCGAGTAACTGTCGGGATTTGACGTCAGCAGAAGGTCCAAGCAATTAGCTGTCTGTCCATCAGAGTCCGGCACTCTAGTGGCTTCCTGGACAAGTTGGGTGAGATCAAGTGTCAAGGCTAGCTTTCGCGCTTCTCGACCAGCGTGGTCGGTTTTTTCGTTAGAGAACAGCCAGTCCTTGTGGTGTGCGTTGAAATCACCAAGAGCCACCAGTTGAGCGGATGGGTATCGCTGTTGGGCAATGTCTGTCTTCTCAATAAGTTGGTCGATAAGCCTGGTAGTCTCCGCGTCTCCACTATGCGAGCGATAGATACAAGCATAGATAATTTTTTCTAAACCTGTATCCACCAGAACCCAAATGATAGAAAGGGTGGAATCTTCAAGATCACGGAGACGCAAATAACAAATGTCATCGCGTGCATACATGCAAATACCCGCATGAGCCCTAAAGCAATGTTCAAGGACATAACCCGGGTAAGCCAGGTACGCCGCGTCAGTTGGACATTTTATCTGCGTCTCCGTGAGAAAGAACAGGTGCGGTTTTCTAGTCTCAAGATGGTGATGGACGGGGTCGAGATTAGAGTGCAAACCTCTTATATTAGAGACGTGCACTAGGAAGGAGAGGACGTGCGACCGCTGTTTAACCGGTTTCCTGTTGCTAACTTTCATTGTGTCGTGAGGGACTTTCTGTCCGTAACGAAGGACGGAAGTAGTACGAGATGCTGATTGCGAAACAAATGAGAAGAGTCAGGGCCACACACCTCGGGATAGCCAAACCGGAGACCGCGGGGACGCCCGAGCCCCCCCAAGGGTGTCCACCGGGTCCTCTCGTCCGGGCGCCAACCAGCACGATGGCGCACCCCCAGGATTTTTCGCGAGATGGCGGGCAGCCTTTTGTAAGTGGCTAGCTCACTACTCGGGCCCCCAACTATGTGCGGTCGGCCAGCGGAAGAACCGTGCCTCGGATCCCGCTGCTCTCCAAACCTGGATATCCGATGCATTGCCCTAACACATCCCAAGAATTCGTCCATTGCAACCAGCACAACTGTACTGACCCGTCCTCCAATATGGCTTCACCAGACTTCAGCACTGGAACACGATCGGTTGGGACCGCTTG
The DNA here is from genome assembly GCA_927399485.1 of Calamotropha paludella. Classification (NCBI taxonomy): domain Eukaryota; kingdom Metazoa; phylum Arthropoda; class Insecta; order Lepidoptera; family Crambidae; genus Calamotropha; species Calamotropha paludella. The sequence continues at coordinate 19,758,451 of OV656812.1, forward strand.
GCAGTGCTGTCTTTGTCTGGTGGGTGGTAACACGCCGCGGCCGAAGCCTACCACCTGAAAGAGGTTTACTCCTTTAGCACTACCCAGGGGCCACGTGTGGGACATCGAGGGTTAAATCCCACGGACGCGAGTAAACTTGGACCCCCTAAATATTAGGATATAGGAAGAGAGTTCAAAAAAATCTGCTTTAAAGTTAATTAATTGGGAACTTTTTGAATATTAAGAGATGAAAGACAAATACATGAAATCAATGCGGTAAGAAGGAATGGCAAGAGTCAGCCTGCTTTCTAAACTGAGAATAAGACTTTGAGAATCGAAATGATATTGAAATTATATCGAGCAACGATATACTACAAGAGCAATGCAATGTGGCAATGACATATCTTAAATATCACTTCCAGGGAACATCTTTCTTCGCTCTGTGAAATCTTGCAATCTGATAACCTTGCCATGTTCAACCTATGCTTGTTTCCGTGTTGATCCTGGTGATGGATACATTTATTTTATTTAAAATTTACAGCATGTTTTGGTACAAGAAAGTTAAAAAAAAATTGATATTACTTCTCACTATTATAAAAGGATGTTTTCAAGGAGTTTGGATGCAAAATGTTTAAATTAATTTTAATAAATACGAGTAGAAGAAATATGTTGAATAAGTTATTATCAAACTCTTTTCATTGTCTTTGTCTAACACAGCGAGACAAACAAAAAAAGTTGACGTCGTTGGTCCTTATCAATCACAGACTTATTCAATATTAATGTTTAGCACAACAGATTTAGCATTTCAAAGTGCATTTAAATCTTTACTTTATTTTTGTACTAGGAGAAGCTTGAGGGCATTGTGGTTAGTGTGCTGCGGCTGCGGATTAAAAGGTACTCTCCTAAAAGCCGTTCAACGGGTTTATGGTAGACCAAAAATAATCTATGGCTCCTTTGTCGGATGCACGATAGCCCGATGATTTTGGCTGCATTAGTGTTCGTTTAACACTCAAAAATATCTGCCCGCATTGCATTGGTTCTTTTATCCTTTAATTTTTAGTAATTTCTATATGATTATTTTATTTCAAACAAGATTCTTTTCATTCAGAAAGACTATCCCTAATCAGTAGCAGTAGATTTTTTTTGTTTGTAAAAGCATTTTTATAAAAGATTATATTTAAAAAAATAAAAGTTTCGAGTGTAATATTATCATTAGCATTAAATAAGTGAAAAACGTGAATTATTTGAATAGAAAAATACTGGAAAAAAATCGTTCGAATCGAATCGAAAAGCGTTACTACGTTCTTACAAACAAAACTTTATTAATTGATACTTTTCTAGTAAATATTTCATTACATATATTAAAGTCTGGCCATTAAATGCCTTAATAGCAAAAAGTATATGTTCATTAATTGTAATTTTAAGTTTAATGTGTATTCTGCTTCTGCTTTGATTTAAACAACCGCAAGTTATTTAAATCAAAGCAGAAGTCATAGTGGATGCCTCTTATAATATAACGGAGGAATTTAGTACAAGTGAATCTATTTGCAATGCCTTCTCAAACTATTTTCAGTTAACCTTTTACCCTTCGAATACCCTCACTTCCCACGCTAGCCCCGATGGTAGTCAAATATCGGTGAACTTTGGCATGTCTGTTATTTCTTGCATCTTCAATAAATGAATCCGAAACACTTAATCTACTAAAAGGTTTGGATCTTGTTAAATCAACCAACCCTGACGGCTTACCACCTGTTTTCCTAATTAATTGTTCCCTATCGCTCGCTAACCCTATCACACTGTTGTTTTAATGATCTCTTGCTTAGTGTCGTGTACCCAGCGTTAGCTTACATAAATCCAGATTTTAAAAAGGGGTCTTTCTCCGAAGTGTCGTGTTATAGAACAATATCTAAGTAGTATTTTAGTAAAAGTAATTGAAAAGGTTATTTATAATCGGATTTATGAAAGAGCATGGTTTTGTGAAAGAGCGTTTCATCGTCTCAAATATGGTTCTTTTGAATAGCTTTTTTGCTAAAGTTATGGATGAGGTCAATGCTATTTACATTGTAGGTATGTAACATTATGTGGTGTTATTATGCCAGCTTTAATTATTTACTTATAATTCAATAATTATCAATTGACTATAATTGAGTTAATCTAGTAAAGTTATCGGGACTTGGGGCTAGCTTTATGTGTTTGAACTGAGGATTTCAATCCTTCTCAAATATATCTGTTATATAACTTAGTTAATTTAGCTGTTATAATCTCAACAATATTATAATTCTATTGTTATTTTTATAAGCGTAAACCTGTAATTGGTCTTCTGTTATTCACTTGTGGAATTATAATGCATGCTAGCAGTACTGTAGATATGCCTACCAATAAAAATTAAATAAAAGTATTTCTAAAGAGCATTCTATTCATTTTACCACGGAAATGTAGTTATATTTAATTTACGAAGGCAATGGACATTTTGAAGTAGCTAAGTTAGTTATAATTCTGGCCGTGTAAGGTGGAACTCTGCCAAATAGACTAGCATAGTCTGGACAGCTACATGCTTTACGCGTCGAAGCACGTAACAAATTGTTTTAATAATTATAGAAGTGATAGATTGTACTGTAAATATTGGGTAACCCTTCAGTCGTTTTGGAAACTGAGTTTCGAAATCAGTTTCGAGAGAGGAATCAAAATTATTTTCTCGAAACTGGTAACTGGAAGCCAGTTCTTATGTTTGACAGTCGTTTGAGGTTTATTGCCTTAATCTCTATGATTGGCGGGCGTCATGGGAATTGCGGGTTTTCGTACCGATGACTTTGCTGCCTGATGTAACTCTGTGGCACTTATTTGCGTATTACATTGATAATGATAATTTATTATTTTAATCTTTTTAGCATTTATAGTACTTAATATAATAATAATATTTCTCACATTTACACCAATTAGCTTATTAAAAGTAAGCACTGTAAGGCTTGTGTAGATACTAGGGTAACGGATAGACATACATATATGATACATAGATATTTAATATTTATATAAATATATATATATATATACCCATGACCCAGATGCAAATTCTCGTGTTCATCATACAATCATCTGCCCCTTCCGAGACTTGAACCCAGGACCGTCAGTGCAAAAAGTAGGTTCGCTACAGTTGCACCAATCGGTTGTCTACGGTATATAATACAATATAGAGGTATATAAATAAAAAAAATGTCTTAAAAATCTTCTTCTTAATGCAATGAGAATCTTCGATTTGACCTATACCCTACGGTTAGGGGTCGCTTCCTATGCTTAGGTTACGGGATCAATAACCCTGCTTTGAGGTTTAAGAGCTCCATAGCAACTTTGTACGCTTATGTGCATTGAGTTGTCTGATGGTTCTTTTCAGTGGGTAGTTTGTCGGAGAGGACCAATTACTTTTTCGTTTATGAGCGACAGAATACGCGTAATGCATTTCCCCGTAAAATAATAAGTTTTAAATCATACCAAAGAAGAACTTTCTAAATATTTTTCTTATATTTATCTATCTACTAATTTTTGTAAGTAGTTTTCTCTATTTATATATAAGGAAGGAGCATATAAAATACTTTAATGAAACCAATAACTATGCGGTGATAAAAATTTATGTTAATAAGTCAGGTGCCTTAAGATGATAATACAGAAAAGAAACTGCGGGTCAGACCAATTCGGGGGAGATAAGAGGTCGATTTTACGGCAACTGTAAGTGCTTTCTGACCCCTATTTCCTTTTTCAATCCTACAAAACTGCCCCCTGAGGTCGTATGAGCACCTGCGACCTATTCATACGATGTTAACGTTCTGCTTTAATTCCTGTCCTATCTCTTTAGGGCGTGATTGTATGTTATTGGATTGTTTGTTACCTTTTTATAAAATTCTCTTTTTATGGTTTTCTTGTTTCCCCTCTGGACTCGGGGGAAAGAGGTGGTGAATCCTGCATGGATTTATCTGCTGGCCGAGAGTTTATGTCAGACTCGTACTGACTAAACACCACCTGGAGATGCCTCAGCCTGGGAAGGCTATACAGGCTTAGTATGAGCGATCGCACCCAGGATGACGGGGCGACGTCCTTTTTATGGAAAACTTATACCTTTTTATATTAATTTGTTTAAAAATCATGTACATGGATACTACAACCAGGCCACATGCTGTAACCATTAAGCCAACGAGACTTTTTTATATATTAAAATAAATATCTATATTAAAGATCCTATAGATATATATAATATATTTTCGGGACAGTTTTGACTATGATAAATTTTAGACTTCGTTTATATTTTAAGATGCAATTTGGCAATAATACTACTTATTTATACCGCGATATCTTAAGACACGTGTTTTCAACCAATGAATCCTCCCAGTGCTCACGTGCCGTATGGAGACGGCGAGAAAAGTCTGCTGAAATGCTACGAATTACGCAAAGAGCAATGGAAAGGTCGATGCTCGGCATAGCTTTAATAGACCGAAAACGTAATGAGTGGATCAGGCACAAGTCTAAGGTTGTGGATGTGATAACCACTATATAGCAACGAAAGTGGAGATGAGCTGGGCATGTTGCACGTGTTAGAATTAGGAATAATTCGGAGTGTATTAATAATCATATTTATTATCATTATTAATATTTAAATGATTATTTATTGATTTACTAAATTGATTTATTGATTGATTTAACTATGTACACTTTTTAGTACAATATTTTTCATCATTGTCTTTGATCTAACGTGTTACCTGTCAAAGCATAGACAACACGATCGGTCCACCTCACCTCCCCGCCAGGCGGTGGAGTGACGCGGTGCCTTTATAATGCCTCGCACTGAGTCAGACGGCCTCTTTCTTTGCTTGACGCTCGGAGCCGGCGGAGGGCCGGCAGTGCTTATCGGATTATATTCACAAATCGTTGTGCCAAAGATAAGTATATATTGGTAAAGTGTGAATATTAATTGTTGAATCATCATACAATATAAATTTAGAGCATTTGAATATTTAGTTTTCCATTTTGATGGCAAATACATGACCATAGATGAATAAACTGATTTTGGCCACTTAATAAATACTTTATTATCTACCCTCTTTTTGATATTTCATTTGATCAAAAGAAAATATAATATTTCCTCTTTTCCGTTTGATGACACACGTATGGACACAGTACGGTGGACCAGAAGAGTGTTAGAATGGAGACCCAGGGAAACCACGAGAGGAAGAGGTCGTCCCCCAGAGCAATGGGTTAACAACATAAGGACCTTTGCTGGCCACAAATGGATGCAAAAGGCTAGAGATAGAGAGTCGTGGAAGAAAATGGAGGAGGCCTATGTTCGAAGGCGGACAAACCAAGGGCTGCAATGATGATGAATACTTATTACATATTACAAACATTTAAAAATAATACCTCACATTTCAATCCAGTCGTACGGATGTGCCGGCCTTGCAATGAACTGCTTCAAGATTATAGCAATTGTGACCTTGATATTTTTGAGCCCCATAGCAACACGCCTTATTCCGTTACAATGTCAAACAGATCCTCAGCTGCGCTTTCCCTACTAGCGTTAATGAACAGATGTATCTTTTTTTTATAACACCTGCTTAGACTATTTCTGTTTCTGTTACTCTCATTTGTATCTCCATTGTTGTTGTTAAAACATGTGATCTATTGTTTATGAAATATTTTAAACCATGCTGTGTGTACACGTTTTTAGGTAATAATCTAGTTACTAAGCATTTATTTATGTTTTCCTAACTTTTGTATGATTGTAACTTGTTGTGTATGCCAATAAATTAAATAATTAAATGACTTTAAATTTATAAATCTTTCACACATCTGGTTGACGTATTATTATATTAAGCATTGTTAAGCTTTTATATTGTTAATAAAACATAAATATGTAGCTTACTTCCGCAAAAAAACAAGCAAAGTGCACCGCCCGCACGCCCGCACGCCCGCACACAAATGCAGAAACCGCAGACACCCACACACTTTGCACCTTCACCAACTACTCTACACGTGTTTTTCCCCCACACGGAGCATCATCAGGAGCTGTTAGACCGTGCAATATCGAGACTTTGAGATTATATTAACATTAATTAAAAAGACTGATGGCCTAAATTTTGATCCTTAATTTTGGGTATTCCAGAACCCATTACTGTGAGCATACTAACACAATTCCGTCATTTAGAAAAAATGATCGCCAAACCCGTAAAGAGTTTGCTAAAACTGAATAAATGGAGTTTTTAAAGAGATTTTTCAAATATGGCAAAAAAAATATTTTAATAACCTAGACAATGAAGTGATGTAAAATTTAGATATATATTCGTATCTAAAGATTGTGACCCTGATTGATTTTCAGATTTTTCTTGATTTAAATTACTTTTTTAATGGTCTCAGCTATTTGTTACATCGATAGCCTTTCAAATAGTGACTAAATATTTGATATATTTTAATAGAAAAAATTCTAGAAGGAGTCGACTCACAAATTATTCTCAGGCGGGACGCGAACACGCAGCCCTTGGATGCCTGATTCACTGTTTTCCCAATTGGGTGGTTACCAAGCCATGTGAGCACCTGTCCAAATTTTCCAATACTTTGTCCTTTTTTACGCCGTAGGCCAGCGTTACTTCATCAACGAAAGCAATACCCTCACATTCAAAAGAGACATTTTTAACAAATGTGTTAACAATCAATTTAGAATATTTGATTCGCTTCATAAAACAAACAGCTACGAATTTACTTTGTTTTAGTACAATTTTATTATATTCCACGTGAATGCTCATAGTGCGGTCACTCTACTAAATCTTTACTTATTAACGTAATTGTTAGTAAAAGTGAGAATTGAAAATGGAAATAATCTCTGAAAATAATAAAACGCTTAAACTACCAAATTGTATTTAAACCCACAAATAACTTTGGTTTATTTATGACTTGTCGATATTAGTGTTGATAATGATAGGCCCGAAAATTCAGTAGACCTAATTTACACCAGTATAATATGGCAGATGTATGGCAAAAGTATATTTGATGTGAGATTAGTACCAGCGTTAACAAGGATAACTCGCTGGGCAGAACGTTGCTTATATTTACTAGGCCAAACAAGATCAGATTTATCGCTAATAAAAAGAACAAATCTAAAACTTTTTTTCTAACAGAGGAGCAATCCTATGACCAATGGGAAAAGCGTATTTCATAAAAACCCTACAAATTAACTGGGTATCTATTCTAATAGAAGAATATTTTTGGCTATGCATATGATGGCATACTAAGATAATTAGCCTGCAAGAGTTAGAACTTAGCACCAGCTAAGCGAACTTCCCTTTGGAAAAGTCTAAGACCTGAATTCAAAGCCACTCCCATCTTAACCAGGTAGCATTATTTGCGTCTGCTAAACATAATAACCACAACATTGTTAAAGCAGAGTGAGCTCATCTATTATAATAAGTCATTCATAGTAAATATAGCGTCATAAAACCGAGCCAGGGCACAGCATTCACAGTGTATAATTACTGCATCATCTATCAACGTCTATTTTTCCTTACAGGGAAAACTTATTCAATCCACCAGGGGGGATTCCGTGTTTCATACAGTTTTTCCGATGACAGCTTCATTTATTATTTATAAGGTGTTGTAAACTACGCCTCAGAGAATATTAGCTCGTAATACTTAATTATAAAAGTAAAATAATGTAATTTCAACTTGATTTGAACTAAAGCAATATAAAAAAAAAAATTTGCCATTGGTCTAAAGATGGCGTGTCTTGCCTGCTCATCCAATGGTGGCAGGTTCGAAAAACTAGGAGTCTGTTTGCATTATAAACATAAACCCATCCATTTATGTATTGTTATCATTATTTAATAATCAAAATAGGTGCAAGGCACGAGGTATTTCTAAAATAAGTTATCAAAGTACTGTATGCCCATCGAAATCTATTGATTATCATAATCTCAGCTGTAAGATGTCCAATGTTTGACGAAAGCCTCCTCCTAAAATAGGGGGATTTTCCATAATCTCCACGATTGGCAGGCGGGCGGTTGTCCGCAGTAAAAGAACGTATAATTCGTAAAACGCTACTGCCCATTTTGGTGTCTAAGGGAGTTCTTGAGTTCATTAGTCATCATTTAAAATACTCTTAAGTGTTAAGAGCTTGTGCTATCCTACTCCGCAGGATAACAATCATATTAAGGTAAATTGTTGACTAATAGATATCGAACAAAAATAGATCTTTATTAATTACTTCAGAATTAATAGATCTATTTCCGTGAGGAATGCCATCACTTTCATTATGATAGTCTTATTGAGGGACAAACGTTTCTAGGCAAGGCGTAATCGAGCCGGGTCTGGGTCGAAGCGGCTTGAACAAGATTAATTAACGCTCCGAGCATCAATCATTGGTCCAGGAGTCCTCATAGCAGACGTTCGCATTTCTTGAGTTCACTTCGTTACTTACATATAACTTCACTGTAGATATACTGACGCGGTTGAGGTGTTACTTAGTTATTTGGTAAAGCTGTTTTTACCTACAGGACATATTGCCATTTATTAGCGTAGAATTAGTTGATAATCAAAATTAATATTTTTGAAATTCATATATATAGAATAAAACTGTTACACTTTAGATATCTATTTAGTTTAGCCTATTTAAAGTTGTGAAATAATTATCTGCAACAAAATTAAAAACTTTATAAAGTAAAAATATACAGCATGTAAAAAATATACAAGCACGCTTTGTAGGAATTATCATTTATCTCATAGTAATCTCAACTAAGGTTGACTCGTACGTAGAAAGTGCTTTAGCCATTAACTTCGTCCTTTTTGTATAAAGTACTGTTAAATTAATAAATATTTAAGTTAATAAGCTAGTAAACATTGAATTATTATTATTGATGACGTGATGACAATATTTCTACAAGATGTTATTGTATATAAGTCTTGACTCTTCCAACTGTTAATATACTTTAGATTTTGCGTTTAAAATTAGATAGATTAAATGGTTATGGTATTCTAACGTGTAATTATTTACTAGCTTTTGCCTGCGGCTTCGCCGGCATTTTTTTTTTCAATAAAAAATATCCTAAATTTCTTCTAATACCTCCAAGATTATATGTACAAAGTTTCATGATGATCGGTTTAGTAGTTGATGGCGCGTGAGAGACGCGTTCGGCTATCTCCGACAGTCACTGCCGACGGGAGTCGAATCTGGCTATAGCCGCGCGGGCGGTCCTCACTTCGGCTTCATAACACAGCGTGAACGGACTAACATTCAATTAAAAACTACCAGTAAAACCTATTATATACAGTCTGCCTTTTATTATCTCGTATCTAAAGTTGAAGACCCAACATAATGGTCCTTCGAGCCGGAAAGCCGGCCTTTTGCGTAAAAGCATAACAAATAAACTTACATTCACATTAATAATATTAGTAGGGATTAGATGAGGGAAACATACAGCATTAAATGGAATTAATTGTAGAAATAAGCAGGTACCTACTGTCAGATTAAGTTGTTTCAATAATCTCCACATTCACGGAATATAAACTGTTTAACTTTATTCATAATTATACATTTTTATTATGTCATTTTAGCAAATTTCTAAAGATAAATAGTTAACCACAATGTTCTAATCAAGTTGCTATTTAATTACCATAATAGTTTCATGACTGTAGTAATTTGAGATTTTAGTGATTTGTAACACTGCACTGTAACACTGCATTTTGCACGAACTGTTTCAAATATTATTCTAGATAACAAAGTTCTCAAGTAAGTGATACTATTATTATTTATTCAAAATAAATGTATTTAAATCTAAGTCTTAACTTTAAACTTAATTAAAATTTTTTCGTCGGCGTAACGGTACTTACCTTGTATTTGCGTCACTTCGTGTTATTTACGTCTTTAATTTGACGCTTATGAACTGAGTAACGCGTAACCACATATTGAATTATTATGAACGAGTGATGTCAGAGTCTGTTATAAATAAACGAAGTTATCTCTGTGAACACCTTAGCGCCTATCGATCAAGGTTCATAATTTCATGAGAATCAAGGTTTTCAGTAATAACAATCAAAAAATATATATTTTTTTATATTTAGACGCATTTCCATAATTGTAAGTTGTTTCGAGTTTTAATAAGCTTTCTTCGGTTACTAGATTTTAAATAATACGGCCAGTTCTTGGACATGAAGAAGCATCAGATTGAAATCGATTTAAAAATGATTTTTTATATTCTTTTCAGTAACTTATTGTAATGTCATTTTTGTTCAATACTGACACGAAGCTAAATTATATAAATGTGTAGTTTTTAGGTAGTCTTAGGCTATCAAAATTAGTTTTACTGGTTTCAATATTTATCCATGGTAGATCCAAACCGCTCACACAAAGTGGACAATGTACTTTTTATTTTAATCGTAAAAAAGTTGTGCAAGCGAAATACTTTTTAATTTACACCTAATATCTTAATATTTCAAACATTTATTTGGTCATAATTACTTTCGTATCCGAATATAGTAATATTAATTTTTAAAGTCCTAATTACTTTCTATAAATCTAATATTTCATTATATTTTATAAAAGCCATTGCAGGCGTCCATTAAATGTGAAAGTGATTTTTTTTTTAAACTATATTAGTTCTCAGACAGTATTTGGTTAACATTAAAATAAGTTTTTGAATCCAAATACTAATTGACTTTAATAGAGGCGTCTGGCGTCTAAGGAAGATCTTAAACCATAGTTTGCGGTTGGGTCGACACTCAGCTGGAAGCAAATGGCTGAATGGCTAAAGTTTCCACTTTTAACTCCTATAAAGCTATATGCAGCTAGTTTGCTTTAGTTGCGCTAAATCGAGAAAGGAAGCTAAGCAGTAATTGACTAAGCTCAGTAGCTACTCTTTACTTATCACGTTGAACTTTCTAAGAGAAGGCAGGCATTATTTTGTTGGAATATAAACCAAAAAAATGTTGTGAACTGAGTTACGTTGATTATGCGTTAAGCTTAAGGCTTTATTTTATATTTAATAATATTATTGAACTTGTATTTAATTACAAAGATGGATGTTCGATATTTATGTTAAGAATACTACCGCAGATTACGTGATTATGCATATATTTGTAAAAAATTATCATTCACCACCATAAACTTATTTTGTAATATTTTAAAAGTACCAATCAAAGATATGAGGAGGACTACTTTAAAACCAAGACTGATTTACACAATTGTTAAAAACAATTATTTCACTTTTATATGTTTCAATAAAATGTTCGTAATTATATATTTTTAAGACAATTTTTTTTCTCCAAACTACTTGGTGAAGAAGGAAAGTATGGGTCTTCATTTGTCTTTTGTTTATTTAGACTGCGTCTCCACTAAGTCGGAGCTGGGTGGAACGGAGGCTTACAGCGCTTTATTGAACCAATCACAATTTCTGTATGGATTTGAAGAAAATATTTCTTGACTTGTGATTGGTCAATCGCCGTTAAGCAGCTCTTCGCCCAGCTTTGCCTCAGTAAAAACGCGCCCTCAACATTATGCTTTTTAACATTTTGCGCTTTTAATCTTATGCGACTAAAGGAATCTAAACGCACTTGTGACATTTCAGTGTTAATATTAATCCAATGTTGATCTGATAGAAAAGCTACCAGCCTTCTCTTATCTTTGGAATGGGTCAGTGGATACCTATATCTAGATTTTTTAATTTGAATTTTCATCACGGTCGCTCCCGGAATTTTTAATAATAGATAGGAAGAAGCTGTGTGGCACAGTGGGTAGCGTGTTCAGCCTAAGATGACGAAGATTCAGCAATTTTTGGAAGTCATCGGTTGGGTGTTCAAAATATAATTATCTTAAGTTCTTCCGTGCTTCAGAGTATTTATTTGCAGTCTTTAGCACCTAAAAACTGCATTGGATGCAAGTGGTGTGGCGTGGTTGCGGCCCATTCTCTACGGTATTGGAGTGCCCGTTTCAGTGTGTGACGTGTAGGTGACAAGAAACAAATTATTTTCTAAATTATTATTGACGTACTATCTATTGAAGTTTTCTATAAAATATATAAAAATAAATATATATAAGAAATATAATTAAAACTTTATCGATCGATGATTTATCGCTGAGTAATCAATTCGAGTGCTCTTTGTGTATATTTTCTTTCTATTATGTATGTGATTTAATGTCTGTCAAATACATATAATTTTTTAATATCATTGAAAACAGTATTAAAAGGTTTGCAATAATATTTGATTTTATTTGTCAGTTTATATTATAATATAAAAAATATAATTAATAATAATATAGTATACGACAGAATTGTATTGTTAGTAAATAGTTATTTTAGAACAATATAACTACAGGATGATTTGGGAAAGGTTCTCATTTATTGAAGTGAAACTGATATTGTTGGTTATTTTATAAAAACATAACTTCTGTAGGAAAAATGTAAAAAAGAGCTATCAAGTTTCTTGCTGGTATCTTTTTGATAGATATAAATCAACACATGCACTACCGAAGATATCTGAAACACAATCGCAAAGTTAAGACGCCGCCCGGCTAACATTATTAGAAGTTCCAACACAGAATGGTCGGATCGCGGAAGAACTTTCCTTTCCGGTAAGTTGATAGGTTTCATAAGTGTTTTCATCTAAAAAGAAGTTCTGTCAAGGAAGATGATAATAATAAGTTACAAAGTCGATCCACGAATAAATAAAAAATTAAATCACGAAATCCATTATGTATAGTTAAGTGACGGCTATGGAAAAAATAGTAAAGCTATGCTTTTATTTCTTTGCTTTTGCTCGACTTAACGGGAGCACTGCCGGAACCTCAGACACTAGACTTAACTGTTACTTAAATAATATAATAATAATAATTAACAATATAATTTTGGGATAATTGAACTCCTGGCCTAGTTGTGAGACAATCCGTGTACACAAAAAATATAAAATAAATTTAGTATGAACATTAGATGAAAAAAAAACATAAACATAATTCCAAAGAGTAATGAAGTAGAATTTTGTTTGACCACCGGAAACAAGGGTGCCACAATATCAAAATTGCCAATACCATTGAGTGCTGTAATATTCACTATGTTCATTAAGTATACAAGAAACCTGCCACAGAAGTGTTCTCACATTTGTTTATTCTAATAAGAGAATAAACGTGCATGCCAATCTGTGCGTTCATTTCTGTAAGTATAAACACATAAAAATAACATTTCAAAGTTTAATTTATCAGAGCTTTTGGAAGCTCGCAGATATCTCTTTGTCTGGTATATTGAGGTGGACCAGCATTACTAAATTCCCGCTATTATTAGAATTTCGAAGAAATAAACCTTTAAGTGGAAATTTAATCTTTCGACTGAAATAAAATTCAATCCTATATAATTTATAAAATCTTGTGAATGATTAATATTTCAATAACTAACGTTAAAATAAATATTAATTTATTAAAACGTTTGACTGTAGGTATGTTTTAAATTAACTCTTTATTTGATTCCCAAACAACACCTCTATTAGAATAAGATGTTTTCGGCTCTCAAAGGCCTTGCGTGTTATTATGAAATAGTTTAAAGGGCTAAATACAATCCATTGTATTAGCGCAAAAGTAAAGTGTAAGTTTTATTACTAAAGTCCAGACTTTTAATCCCTATGGTAGTTATTTGTATGGTTCCTCAAAAATATGTTTGACGGAAATCATTGTTTTTTCATAAGACATACTCGTGAACTGGTAGTGCCACAGACATTACCCATTCATAGCTTGCGATAGTTTTACTAAAGACTACTCATCTTAGCTAATCAGATAACCTCACTGGTTTTTGTTCATCTTTGACCATATAAATGAAAAATGGTCTAATTTTAACAAGTTTTTTTGTAACGATAAATTAAAATTTACCTAAACTTTAAGACTGTTTGTGGTGAAAATAGTTAATGCAAATAATGTGGAATACAGGTTTGCTGGAAATGTGGTGTATGACTTTTAGTCAAAGCGGTTTCGAGAAAACATTTAACCTATAGTAGATGCTGCCGATCCATTGCCATTTATGCTTATTAATTAAATACTAGTACCTACTATGTCAGTGACTATGGTTCTCTATTAAAGTAATTCTGGAAACAACAAACACACAGACGACCTCTGTTTGAATATTAACATTTCAGCAACCTATGTCAAGATATGACCGACACGACGCACAACTTAATATTAAGGGTTTTTGGGAGCAGCGTTCTTTACATCAGATCATTAGCTGTCTTACTGTCGCTTGCCTTGACTTGGATAATAAATGTTCAAAAAAATACAATATTTTTTTTACTGGATGTGATTAAATGGGCCATGCATCAAACCTAGTGTACTATGCAACAATATAAATTATTGTCATAGATGGAGAAGTGGTTCGAAATCAAGAAAAAAATACCTACATAAAACATTATAATAATAATAGCAATTAGGGGTTTACGTATGCTATTATATAGTTTGTTCAAGATCAGTAATGAGGTAATATGATAAGATTAGTTTATATAGTTTAACATCCGCTCTAATCCTGTAGCCTTAAGCGATATCAATAATTATAATATCGGCACTAAATCTCAAATGGAAGTTATTTGCCCGTGTTTGTAATAGTTACCATAGCTTTCGCTAGGTATGTCGTCCTATATATTTATGTATTTACGGTGTTAACCTGGTAAAACTAAATCTTTTCTCCTAGGAGTTACAATTATTTGAAAACGCTCACACTTTTTATTTTTTTACCAATGCAATAATTACTTAAGTGTTTGATGGAAAAATACATGTAGATGGCATCACATAACAGTAAATACTAAGCACAAATGCACATCTAAACGGAAGAGTGCTCACCCGGATAACGAGAGGCTGTTGGTCCCAGTCACGTATAACGTCTTATAAAACGATATACGCCGGCTGCATGCACGAAGAAACATGACATCATTGTCACTTTCCGTCTGAGCTGAGCGTGCAAGCGAGAGCGTGGAACAAACGATAGAGAGGCACGAACGGCCTAAGCATTCGGCTTGTGACGCATCTATCTCCCTTCCACTCCATAGGCCGATGCTTCCGAGAAGAAGAGAGATAGCGGCAGCACACAACCCACACGTGAACTGTGTTGTCAACTGTTCATAATTGCGGCAAAAAAGATGATTAATTCTTGCAACTTAAGAATGTGATTAGCGATATAATCTCATTTATTTGTTCTTTGATTATTAAAAAAGTAGCATCGGTCGACGAGTACAGTAATAATATAATAGGTTATGTTACAATTTTGACTAAAACAATATGATGACTCATATAAACGATAGTATATAAAGTCAATTGTGGGGGATCTTAAATATCACTCATGTATATAAGTTGTTAATAAATTGTTAATAGCACATTGTTACTTGTAATTAATCTGTATAATTTATCGAAATAACATTAATTTTTAATTAACTCCTTCTTAATATTTTCGAAAAAATAATAATTCAATTCAATTCATAAAATTATGCAAATTTTCATCAATGTTTTCTTATGACGTTATCACGTAAAATTATCTTCATTAAACCGACATTACAGACAACCAACTTTTTTGGTTAAAATTGTATAGTAAACTATTTTTTTTAATAAAAAAAATATTATTGTTTGGTACCTGTAACATTATCACGTTCGATGTTATGTAGTGTTTACCTGTAGTGGGTAGTAGTGTAGTAGTAGTGGGTACTATAGGTAAATAGTAGTGGCCCTTGGGGCCAACAACAACAGAGGGTAGTAAGTAGTAGTTACCTAGAACATGAAGAGATGGCGCTGGTGTTTACCTTAAGAAACACCTGGAAAATATCAACGGTCTCGGTAATTGGAAATAACTTGAGAGTACTGTGGGTTCAAGCCCCGCCTGACGCAGAGACGAGACAAGTTGAATATGGAGTAAAAATTTCTTTGCTTTATATTTTCCGATTCTAATACAATCTTTTTAGAATCGGAAAATATAAAGCAAAAACACTTGGTTTTGAAAAGCCAAATAAAAGACTAACTGCATTATGATTATATTCTCGTCTGTTTTAGAATTGATAAAGCCATAATCTTGGGTTTGTTTTATATTAATTTAGCACAGTTGAGCAATATTTGAAATTTGGAAAGCCAACAAATGTCGATTGTAGGTATACAACCTGTATAAAATTATGTGAGTATGCCAGGAGCTTATATTTAAGTTACATTAAACTTTAATAAAAAATACAGACACAACACAAGACAATAAGAAAAAATTGGTATTGGAAGATAGTTTGAAGCGAGGAGTTTTAGTTAACCCACCCAATAAAATTGTTTAATATATAATCTAAGATCACAGTGGTATGTGTGTTTCTCTGTCCGCTCTTTTTCCATTATATATGCGTTACCATAGCAACGCGTTAACCGCAAGTAGTTCGTCTACCGGACGCTAGATGGCGCTAACGGGAAAATATTTAATAAAAATTAAAGAATTTTGTGCGATACCAGGACGGCCCGCTAGTAAGTGTATAATATAATTACGAACGTAATAAAAAGTATTCTATGGTACAATGATTTCCGCTATGATTGCGGTTTCAAAGATTTTAATGTTGAAATTACATATACTTCAATATTATTTGAAAGTTCCTAAGCAAAAATATTTGTTATAGAAACTTTGATAAAACTCCCCCTTACCTAAAAGTTGAATGAGAAATTTTATATGAACTCAACATACTTATGAAGTTCCCGTATTCATAATAGACTGAGAGTTTTGAAATGCTGACGTTAGGTAAATGGTAAAGGCGGGTCGAAGCAAAGATGTTAACAGCTTGGCTCGTAGTAAAATATTTTTATTTACTGCGTGCGAACGCAATACAAGCGAAGTGCCCCATAAGATACTGATCTTTAATAAATATTTAATAAATAATAATAATTAATAGTTAAAAAGAAATTTTCAGGTACTCGCTAATCTACTGAGATCTATACAATAGCGGAGATAGTAATTTAACGGTTATCTATTTAATTACGTAAAATTATATATCATAACTTATCATGTCATACTTAGTTGCGAATATTAATAAATCTACATTACCTTTTTAAGCGTACTTATATATTGTGAGCGTATTATTATACCTCCTTTTTTGAGACAATTTTATAATCACATAATATAAGATAAGATATACGCTGATATATTGACTCCTGAATTGTTAACGATGTCTAACAACGAGAACGAGAGACAGTCCAGTAGAACCCCGACACAAATGTAGTTTTTCTTGAAATTTTATTTTAAATTTCATAATAATTCTAAATTAAGGTTGAACAAATTACTTTTAATAATCCAATTTTAGAAATAACTCTGTCTTTAAGGTTGCTCTACAAGATAAACGAACTTTTGTGTATGCATATACACATCCACAGTTGCGAACCAAAAACATTTAAGAGAAAATGCGGAGTCAGTTGGCACGTATTTTAAATATCTATTCCTAAGTCAATGAATTTAAGAGGGTGTTATATGAAATTCTATCTTATATGTATATAAATTGTATAGTTTGATTGTTAGTACCTTTTTTCAAGTGTTATGAAATTACAGCATGTATTTAAGTACCACTAACTATTAATACTGCTTTTTGTAATCCTAACTTATCGTGGTAATTTGTGATTAAGGCTACACTACGTATATTTTGTATTGGATCATGCGATTTATTTGTGTCTTTTAAACTGTCGTTTAATCAATAAATGAATAATGAGACCTTGATGCCAATATAAATTTTGTGACAGTAAATTCAGATTCAAAAGCCTTATAAAATAGTGCAAGACGTTAGCGTAAATGACAGTTATGCCTACGAAAGTGGTGTGAGAAAAAAAAAATATGTCAAATTATGACAAATAAATTTGCCCAACTCACTTTTCTAAAACAAATAAGGAATAACAAATTTGGTTATTTAAAATATCTCTTATTTGACTATCTCAACTTATATGATGTTTGCTTAAAAATTCTTCCCAGTTGTCAAATCATTCATAACAGAGTTAAAAAGCAGTTAGCGATTTGTCGTTTAATAGAATTATTCATATTTTATGAGGACAGGTTTATTTCTAAGCATTAGAGTCAACAGGGCACATTGGCAGTTAGCATTGTTAAGCATAATGTTATATTTTCAGGAATACAGTATCATAAATATTAAAAATGTCTATGTCTATGTAAAAATGTCTAATATTACATATATAACACATCCTAATAAAAATATAAAAAAAGACAACATGCGTTCACTGATATAAAAAAATTGCCTCAGATCTTAGTCAAATTTATTTTCCATCTTAAAGTACACTATTATTATTAGTTCTTACACTTCCCCGCCTCGCCTAAAGAACATACACATATATTTTAAGATTTTGACGACTGACTTGACTTTTTATTGAAAAAAAATTTTTTTTCACCAAATGAAGTTGCCTGACTTATTTTTATGCCGGGATTATCCAAGGGTGAGAAATAAATAGAACAGGTAAAGTCTAAGAATGATACTTTCATATATTTGTTTTTGTTTTTTTTGTAACATAAAATAGGCTCAGACTGCAGCTAAAAAGCTGGGCGTCCTAAATAAGGTCAAGCGATATTTCACGCCGGGACTGCTTTCTTCTCTCTATAAAGCTCAAGTCCGATCTTGCATGGAATATTGCAGCCACCTCTGGGATGGCTCAGCAAAATACCAACTTGCTGCACTGGACACGATTCAGCGCAGAGCTTAGAGGCTCATAAGTGACAACAAATTGGCGAAGAGCAAGCTTCACACCTTAGCTCACCGCCGCAAAGTTGCCTGTCTGTCGGTCTTCTACAGATTGTATTTTGGAGAATGTGCTCAAGAGCTACATATGCTCATACCGCCATCTCCTTTCTTCCATCGGACATCCACGCACTGCGGGCTACCACCCTTTCTTGGTCGCTATTCCTGCCTGTCGCACCAAGCGCTTCTCGAATTCTTTTATAATGCGCACAGCAAGGGAGTGGAAATCTCTCCCTGCGTCTGTATTTCCGAGTACATATAACCCGTCTGTTTTCAGGGCCAGGGTGAATAGGCACCTTCTGGGTTAGCTCGTTCCATCGTGGATCCTGTATTTGCCCCCGGGCTTGATTGGGATCAAGAGCGAACCCATTCTAAAAAAAAAAAAAAAATAGGATTCAAATGATTCTGTATGAATTTAGAAAAAGTATTAAAAGATTTAACCTGCGCTCAAGTTTACACAATCATAATATTAACAGAATCAATAAAAGGAAGGTTAAAGAAAAATTATCAAAGGAAAACCAAACGCACACACACGCACACATACACACACACATTGATACGTCCGCTGACTTCTTAGTTTATAGCTACAAGATCGTGCTATGTGCTAATGCAATACGATATTAGAGGGAAGGATTTGTCTCCTAGAATACAGGTTGATCTAACCTAGGCGGCAGAGTAATATTGTTTATGTTTAGCATTGTACTTTGAATTTTATCTGTAAGATTATTGTATTTGTGCTATTTTTGGATAATAAATTATTATTATTGAATAAATCTAAACAATTAGTGGTCAGTATCAGAAGGTTTAAATTTATTTGCAACCGTTGGAATGATTACAACCCATTTTTTTCGTATTCGCTGTCGTTTCAACTTATTAAGTGTGTTGCCAAAATGTCTCCATAATCTTTTATTCACTTTAAAAAAGCCCTTTCTACTTAAGTTATTCTTATAAAATACATTATCTAAATTTTAGCAAATTTCTTCTTAGCGTTCTGTATATTTTAATAGTGATACCGAGAGGAAATTCGTAGGCGCAAACCTTTATGAAATTGTTATTCAATCATAAATATATATTACTTACTTAGTTAAATTAATTTTACAGAGACAATTGTAGTCCTCAGCGTCGCTTGTGTAATGATAACATTGTGATTAAATAATTTGCATACTAGTTCATTCATAGAACTCTGATTAACAATACTAATTAATAGAAACAGATTCGCGAGCACAGTATTATCCTGCCTAATCGTAAAGTAGCAAGCAGTGTTTGCGACAAGGATACACTGAAGTTACGTTTCAATTTCCTAGGGATTAGTGTACTTAAGCATTTGCTGCGACCAGATTCAACTGAACCGCCCTGCCCTCTCTTTACGCAGTAATATACATAAATCAAGTAGGCTTTGTTCGTACACGGAGGATCCAATTACACTGGATGCGTGCAGCCACGATGCGTTACAAGCACAATCCGTTTTCTCTAACAAATTCTGAGACGTGACTCGCTGAGAATAAAGGGATCTATTTAATGCCCCTTTAAGTTGAGTGGATTTGGAGTTAGATGCTTAATAGATGCCTATCGCAGACGAAAGGATTAAGAACGTGAGAACTGTGTCTTCACTGTGACGGAGATTCAGACGTATGCATATGATATTCTACAAATGATTATCGACTCATTAAATTAAAAGCTTCAGCAATTTAAATGTGCCTCCAATCACCACATTAAGAAAATGTCAGATATAAGGTGCTGATGTCACCGTATATGTAAAAGTTAAAGTGGGGCCAGTTGAGCCGCGTGCTCCAGTGTTAAATTGTGCCAAAGCTATACGAGCCAAAAACTAGGCACACAACCACAAAGCGAGGTGTTTAAAGATAGACACATACAACAAAAATCACTGAGATAAAAGCTAGATATTGCAGCCCTTAATTTAGTTAGATATCCTTATCAATTAGTTAAGAAGAAGAAAAATTCAAATTACTTCTTTTGGTTGAAAAATCTGGCATTTTATTTTTTATTGACGTCATCAATCTTAGGATACTTGAGTCACAAGAATTAATGTAACGATATCTTATTGTGCATATACAACTAGTCATTAAGAAGATACGAGATAAAAAAAAATAGATTATTATCACGTACCATCCAAATAGTTGATCGAATTTCCGCGTTTAGCTCTTCGTTGCATTTAGATTAACGAGCTATATGGGCGTTAATTATGAGAGCAAGTCATCTTTTGACCTTGACCGGTGAGATTTTCGACGTCGACTTTTTCAAATTTTTGAAGTCATACTTCTTTATGCTCTTTATGAAAAAGTGATAGGAGTGAAATTTTAAGATACGCGCGCATCACTGTAACACAAAAGTAACACGTTGAAGTTGCACGCAAAAGCGACGTGGAATATACCAGTAGGATGAAGTTGGCCGCTAATTGGTTTAAGGTACTTACTCAATTATTTATGAATCTGTGTGTGTAATTTTAAATTATATATGTTAACAATAATTTTTATAATATTATACCTAATAACAATTTCATATTATATAATAATATTTTAACAATTTAATTTAAAAGAGGTTTTTCTTTTATAAACTACTAGCTGACCCGGCGAACTTTGTTCCGCCTTAATGGCAATAAATAAGCAGACTTTTTTTTTAATTGGAAAAAATACAAAAAAAATTATATACCTACTCATTAATCATTCATAATTATTTCTGTATTTTAGTACATAGGTTGCTCTTCATTTAAGTACCTTGTGATACACGACATTTTTTGTTTTATTATCAGGCGCAAAAACAAACAACGCAGATGGTCTTCCGACCCGTGAACATGCCACGTATAATTGACCATGGGAAAAACATGAATGTTCTAGATTTAAACCACAAACTTTTAAGGATTGGCCTTGTGATTTGTTAATGGTCATGGCAAATGCAAGACGTATCGGAAATTGAAGTCGGAAATTAAATTCAAACGGCATATCGGTTAGGGTCATCGGTATCCTCGGAATGAGAACTTCCTCACCTTTGAATTTTCCTATCATTATCGTAGCGTAAATTACATTGTTCATCAATTTTCTAACCACCAAACGCGTACCATTGCACAGTTTTGGTTGGTTTATGTTTCGAAGCATGATTACTACGGAGCCAACCTTTAGGCGTAAATTGTGCGGTGGTAAGCCAGGCACGTCCAAAGAGTTTAAAAATTCAATTGGATAGTTGGTGGCTTCATCTTCATTTGTGACGCAGTCAATAGATTTGAATGAATGCATTGTTCCAATAATCTTATTTTGAATTATGTAGTTTAGGTCATCTACATCTTTATTCTTAGCCGCTAAAATTGCTCGCTCACTCAACCATTCATTATTTTTGTAGTTAGAAATAATTTCTGGAAATACATTGTTGATAAGTTCGTCTTTTGATGAGACAAAATTACAGAAATTATTTGGAAATGATATTAATCCGCTCGATTCATCGACAGGTACTTGACCATTACCGATAGTCCGCAATTGCTCCGAGAAATCTTCAGCAGATGTATCATTAAGCAATGTAACTCTCATGTTTGTTGTCAGTTGCAGTTTCTTCACATAGCGCCATAGATTTGACGATTTGAGGCAAGCGTTTATTTCGTCGGCAGCCGTAGATCTTGGAATTACTGGCAGTATTTGGCGGAAATCGCCAGACAGTAAAATCATTGCTCCTCCAAAACATCTCGAGTCATTGCGTAAATCTTTTAATGTTCGGTTAAGTGCTTCTAATGCACGTTTATGCGCCATTGTGCATTCGTCCCAGATGATAATTTTCGATACCGCTAAAACTTTGGCCATTGCTGAGTGTTTTGCAATATTACACGTTGGTTCTTCAATAGTTTGAAGATTTAACGGTAATTTGAATGCTGAATGAGCCGTACGGCATCCTTCTAACAATGTGGCTGCTATTCCAGAAGAAGCAACTGCAACCGCTATGTTAGATCTCGCCCGAACAGTTGCTAAAACTAATGACATGAGGAATGTCTTGCCAGTTCCACCAGGGGCATCTAGGAAATATAAACCACCATTTTCATCATCGATTGCCTTCATTAAAGTATCATAAACTTCCTTTTGTTGGTAATTCAACAGGGGTACATTCGTTTGAACTACTAAATCTAATTCCTGGTGATCATATTCACGTTCCCGTTCCAATTCTCGATTAAATGCGTCATTCATTTCACGATATGGTGCTGGCATTCCTAACCTGATTAATAAATTACCGCACATGAGGTAACACATATCTTCGATCAAGAGTAAAGCACGATTATGTATCTCCTCATTCATCTCAATATCGTGATTTCTGGAACTGACACGAATTTGATGTAAAATATCTTCTGACATATTATCCTTGTATTTATGCCACAGATTACATGGGTTTGATGGAAAACATGTCGAAATTATGATAGCGAATAATGTGCGTATCTGACTTGGAGATGCAGAGATAATGGCTTCAGCGATTGTCGTATCCCAATGACTATCGTTTTCTAATAACTTCAATTCTTCACATGCAGCACGATATGTTGGGAATATTACACCATTAACAGTTCGTAGTGACGCAAATGACGTTGGCCCACGCACATTTACCAGCAACAACCGCAAATAGAAACATTCATTATTCTTTGGATGAACTGTATACATACGACCAAGAGCATCAGTAGAACGCACATCTGGATACCCAGGAACCGCATCACCTTGCTTCCGTCTTTGAAAATTCTTCGATGAAGCATTCCAAGTATAATAACGT
Source organism: Calamotropha paludella (assembly GCA_927399485.1). NCBI lineage: Eukaryota > Metazoa > Arthropoda > Insecta > Lepidoptera > Crambidae > Calamotropha > Calamotropha paludella. The sequence continues at coordinate 19,781,914 of OV656812.1, forward strand.
GGCATCTCCGAGTAAAGCAAAGTTCGTGCAAACTGATCGCTTTGGCAGATTGCAAAAAAACTGGTCAATGTAGTTGCTGGAGGTGTTTCAGCACGTTGCGTAGCATTCGAAGCCGTGAAATATACTCGTTGACCATTCTCCAGATGCACGCCTTTCGTGACATATTTGCAAATATATTTTATGGACTTAACTGAATTGCAGTATTCAAAGTTGCAATGTGTCTTGAACGATTTAGAAATAAGTGGCGAATATGGAACAATCCAACTGTTGTCGACAACGAAATCCATTCTTTTCACTTTCGTTGTGACAGTTCGACCGTTGTCATCTGGTGATCGACGCCGATACAGCGGAAAACCATCATTGCCAGTGACAGTCTCCGCCGTTAATTTCCGTGGATTTTCGTTTAGAGCACTTTCCATCGACCATGCAAGGTGATTGGGGATTGATGGCACCACACGGTCCATGAATCATATTAGTAGTAACAACATCATGTAGGTCTGGATCGACTTCATAATCAGGAATCTCGGCACATATGATATCATCTATTTGGTCAGGCTGAATTCTTTCCACTAACCAAATAAGAATGTGTGCGTGCGGCAGGCCTCGCTTTTGCCATTCGATTGAATACATCCAGCATCGAGTATCTCCAAAGACGCGTTTTTTAACAATAAAGTTCATCAGGGACCGAATTTCTTGCCTGAATATACGTGCTGTGATGTCGTGTCTATCACTTGATGTTTGTCCGCGAAGCAGCAATTGAGTAATTTCTATCCATTTTGGATTACAGGTAAAAGTAATAAAGAGATCGGGCCGACCGTAATGACGAACATATGTCATTGCATCTTGTGCATATTCATGCATATGACGTGGACTACCAATGTATGTCGCCGGCAGAATAGTTAATCGACCAATATTAGCTGCATTTCCTTCAGTACTAACTGCATCACGTAAATGGATGTACTCCTCAGAACGCAGTTTGGCTTGGTTCAACCTAATGAATGTTAAACGTTCCGTTACTATTTTTACATACATGTCAACGCAATACTGCTGAAACAATCGACGAAACCGCAGCAAATAGTTGTCAGAATTTTGACGAATCATCAAACGATATGCGTAATAATTCATTGAGCTAACTTTCTTTGTAGTTTCTTCACCGGAAATTAAAAATTTGATAATTAACCATTTCAAATGCAAATTTTAAAGGCAAACAATACAGATATTAACCATTTTTTTAATAAGCATTATTTTAAATCAGTGTCTTTCACAAATAAATGAAATAAATTATGATACTGATACTCACCATTCAATGGATTTTTCATTTTAATATTAAAAAAATATCCATCTTCTCCTTGCCAAAACATCAGCGGGTATTGCAATGTGTCATATGATCGATGAGTTTCAGATATTTGTTGCAGTTGCCCAGTATCGCGACGTGTAAGCACAATATCGCGTTTTTCCAATTGTTCACCAACAATCAGGATGGCAACTTCGTCTACTGTTGGAGCATTAAATGTCCTTTCGTGTGTTCCAGATGGTCGTTTATCTGCTTTGATGACAACTTTATAGTCATCACTTGGCATGCGCTCTAAAGCACTCTTAAACAACCTGACCAACGCATGATGTTCATGAAGCAGACACTCACTGCAAGTCTTGAAGAAGTGCTCGCTTCATTCCTGCATTGATCTCTAGGCGTCGATCAAGTTGTTCTTCCATGTTGCCTATGAAATATATTTGTAAAAATTTATTCTGTGTATCTTCGAAAGGTAGTAATGATCCAATTCGATGATGAATCTGTCCTTGTATCTACAAAATAAAAACCAGACAGTATTAATTGATTATAAACACTTTTTTCGGTGGGAGAGTAGAGTTCAGAATTAGCACATATACTACATAGGTACCAATAGATAAAGTAAGTTATTCTTTAACTACATTCTATATAAGTACAAAAATAAATACCTTAAATGTCGGATTAAATCCTCGTTCTTGGATAATATCTGCCCCAAATGACGTCATCTGGAAACAACCATTGTATTTTTGAGTATTTGCAAGAAAGTGGCGTGATTCTTGTGTTTCGCCACAAAGCAATGAATACAATGGCTCAGGTGGCGGAGTCAACAATGGCAATTTCACTTTACCATTAAGGCAGCATAATCCAGGCGTTTCTCCGGAAAACTTTAATGCACCACAATACTCGCAAACTACGTCCATTTGCCCAATGCAAACGCTAGGATGCAAGCTGTAATCATTGCTGCAATCGTATTGAAACGCTGCTCGATTCAAATCAGCACTTGATAAATATCTTGTTCTGCGTCGCAAATTATCTATTTGTTGACCTCTGTTGTTCGCTCGACGATTCTGCATTGCCAACCGAGCTGTTTCACGGGCTGCTTCACTTTGCTCTCGTGATTGAGAAGCACGAAGTCGAGCCATAGGTACTATCGCGGCGCTGTTCACGTGCAATTTCTTGTTCTTCTTCAGTCCTTTCATTTGCAGTATTTCGTATTCTTCTTGCATCACGGCTTTGTCGGGAAAGATTCGATCGTCTTGGTCGCGGCATTATTAATTAAACTTCATTTCAACTAAAAACTCAAATTTTCAACCATACCGAGTTTTATAGTTCACTTCACTGTTTATACGAATGGGCAATGGCACTATCATTACATTATAATTGTTAATTATTTATTTAATAGAAATAGTTTTATTATTGATTTCTTACAAATATCAAATTGTCATCCATACGTCATTACATAGCTGTCATTATACGTCAATTACATAGCTGTCATTTGCGTTTTGTTATTCCAAGTCTGATTCTTTTCTGTTATACCACGTTTTATAGTGACTGACGTTTCATGTCAAGTCACACGGGAATGCTGTCGAACGGGATAAAAAGTAATCTAAATAAATCTAAACTACCTCCCTGCCAATTTTCAGCTAAATCGGTTCAGCCGTTCTTGAGTTATAAGTGGAGTAACTAACACGACTTTCTTTTATATATATAGATTTTAAGTGCGTTTATTGATTTGAGGTTAACTGTCGGTATGTATTCTTTTTATTTTTTTATAATATAAACTAGCGGCCCGTCCCGGCTTCGCACGGGTGGACCAAAATCTTTAAACTTTTTCTATTATTAAATATTTTTACGTTAGCGCAATCTAGCGTCCGGTAGACGAACTACTTGCGGTTAACGCGTTGCTATGGTAACGTTATTGATACAATGGAAAAAGAGCGGACAGAAAAACACACAAACCACTGTGATCTTAGATTATAGATTATCATTATTTTTACATTATTATTGGTTAAACAGTTTATTTTATTGGTTTTCGATATATTACTTAATTCTGTATACAGATATATAGAAAATCTATTTATCTTTTGAAGCTTCTTACTGGTTACTATATAATTTATAAATTTATCTTTTTTTACACAAACCAAACAAGTACTGGCACAAGGGAGGAAATTTTTAGTAATCTTTGTTTACTTACGCTTAAGAATTATAACTTCTTACGTGCGTTCATAAGTATACACAATGACTTTTTTTCGAAACTTATTGAAACCAGTTCAATTTCATAAACTTGAACATTAGTAGATACCTATAGAAATCCGGTGTCGTCCGTGAAGGTCACTGTGAGCAGACGTGTATTTCGTTGTCATAATATTTTGTTTTTCTAAACTTTAAAAAAAAATCAGCCACTTATTGATTGTAATAAATTGCTTTTTACATTAACTAAATACAGTGTTCCTTTTGTACGCGTGTGGATAAATAACAACTTCAATCACGGTGTGAAAGACGGGTGAAGGACAGTGGGTTGTCGCAAATCGTCATACCTAGATCTCCAAACACGAACACGAATTGTATCCAACGGTATAGTATATGCAAAACCAAAAGATGCCACTACAACGATCGCCGCCATTGAGTGATAATGTTACTAAATCTTTATCATTATCTAACCTAAGTGTAAATGACAGGGAAGACTCTTGTTTGAACACAAATAGCAGAAAAAGGAAAAACCCCGATGATTTCGGCAGCTTTTGCGATGAAATGAAAAAAATGTTCAACGAATTCCAAACAAGTCAGGAAAGGAAAATTGATAAGTTAAATAACATTTTGGAAGCATTGTCAATTCAAAATGCCTCATTAGTTCAAAGTAATGGTGAAATAGAAAAAATGCTGCAAGATAGCAGACGTCAGCAAAGTGAACTTAATGAGAAGGTGGTAGACCTGGAGAATAAATGCGTCAATGCTCAACTGAAAATTGAGTCACTTGAGGAACAAGTTGATACTCTAGAAAGAAATCAGTCAAAATCAATGCTTGAAATAAGGAATGTCCCGAAACTGGATAATGAAAATATTCAACAAATTATTAAAAACATGTTGGTATCTGTGGGTATTATACCGGATGATCAGAGCATACATAAAATTTATCGTAGAGGAAAAGGAAACGCACCCATAACGGTGGAATTTGCGAAACCTGAAAAAAAGTATGAAGTCTTGAAGGCAATTAAAGAATACAACAAAGAAAATAAAAATAATAGGTTAAATACAGTGAATCTTGGATTCAAAACGCCGCCAATTCCTGTATATGTATCAGAACGCTTAACGACAAAAACAAAACTATTATTACGATTGGCTAAAGAACTTGTAAAGGCCGGTGTTTTCAAGTATTGCTGGGTAAGCAATGGTTCTGTAATGCTTAAAAAGAGTGAAGGTGAAGATCCAATCCGAATAATATCGAAGAGGCATCTGGAAGAGCAGCAGCCTAAATCAATTTCAAGTTGACTATGCAAGTTCGGTTCTCCTTATCCAGTTTTTTTATACTCAGTTTTTTTATCTTTTATATTATGCATGCTTTGTTTTTTCAATTCCTTTCTTGCTGTTTGCATTTCAAAATCATTTCTAGGACTAGTTTTTAAGTGTTTCTCAGCTCAGCACAATAATTATCTAATAATAGCAAATATTCATGTGACTCCTTGTATCCCTCAAAAGGGTTCAAAGAGATTACTTATAATTATGTTATCACCAGGACATTGTTCGCACACATGCTTTCAGCTCAACCCGTGGTCATTTGGAAGAAATTTTGCTTTTATTTTTTTAATAACTCACTTTTGTCTGATCACCAATGTTAAATGACATGCAGAATATTAGCTCTGACATTGACAATGATGTCAATGTTGGAGATTCATTTCTTCTGGAAGACCCGGACTGCTGTGGTAGTGTGCTTGAACACGCTGATGGAAACTTTAATGTCATTGTTCAAAATATCAGGAGCATCGATCACAATTTTGATGATTTTACACTTTACCTTGCAAGATATAAAATTTCATTTGATATCATTGTCTTAACCGAATGCTGGTTACCTCATCTTTTAAACCTGCCGACTTTGAGTGGTTACAAACCTTTTGCTTCTAAAGAACACATAAACCAGAACAGCGGAGTTGTAGTGTATGCTAAGGAGTGCCTGAACGTACAAGCCTATGAACCTAATATAGTAGACGCGAATAGTCTTATATTAAAAATAAATAACACACTTGTCTTGGTCGCCATTTATAGACCCCCGCCAATTCTTAACGTTGATAAATTTCAGCAATCACTTGACTTCGTACTGAAAAACTTAAAAGATGCCAAAAACATTATTGTCACCGGAGACATGAACATTGACATCAAAAATGAAAATACGGACTCTAGATCCTCGGAATACATGAATATTCTCTCTACGCATGGTCTTCTACCAAGCCATATCTTTCCTACACGTGGTCTCAATTGCATTGACCACAGCTTTTTAAAACTCGGTAACAAAGCTACAACTATAGTTAGTGAGTCTAGTGTAACCGATCATAGCACAATAATATTATCAGTCGAACTAAAACTTGTTCACGCCAAAAAACCCAAGATAATAAATAAAATAGACTACGCAAAAGTATTAGATACACTGAAACATATAAACTGGCAACCTGTTATCGACTGCCATGACCCTGATTTGACTACGGAAATATTTATTAAAACTTTGACAAATATTATTGAGACCTGTAGTATCAAACACACATTGACAAACCGAAAACGGGGTATTAAGCCTTGGATGACCCCTGGTCTCGTTAAATGCATCAAATGGCGTGACAAATTACACAGTAGGTTAAAAAAAGATCCGAAAAATTTAATACTTTCCATCACTTACAGAAGATATCGCAATTTTTGCAACCGGCTATTAAATAACTTAAAAAGACAATATGAAAGGTTCGAATTAAATAAAAATAAAAATGATATCAAATATACTTGGAAAGTTATACGAGAAGTATGTCATTTAGACAGCACTTACAAAAGGTCTACCTCTGATTTATTAACTACTAAACAATCTCCCCAAGAATCAGTAAACTCAGTCAATGAATTCTTCTCAAATATAGGTAAGAAGTTATCACAGGACATTCTTATTAGATTGAATAAATCGGAAAACGAATTGGCTCAATATTTTAAGAGAGAACCTGTATTAAACTCATTACTGCTGCTACCAACTGATGAAAGCGAAATTGTAACAATTGTCAATTCCTTGAAAAATACTACTTCAAGTGGCTGGGATGGTATATCCTCAATCTTCTTAAAGACGAACATCGAATACTTGGTAAAGCCTATACTACACATATGCAATTTATGCCTTGACACTGGTGTTTTTCCCAGGGCTTTGAAAATATCTGTAATTATTCCAATCTTTAAGTCTGGTCACAGAGACTGTGTAACAAACTATAGACCAATCGCTTTAATACCGTCGTTATCAAAAATTTTGGAAAAGCTAATTAATTCTAGGCTCAATAATTTTTTAAATAAATACTCCTTTTTTTCACCAAACCAGTATGGCTTTCGTAAAAATCAATCAACCACGGATGCAATTAGTAACCTTGTGAATCATGTCGCTCACGCACTTGACAGTAAAAAAAAATGTTTGGCAATGTTTTAGATATATCAAAAGCATTTGATACTGTCTCTGTTCCCATTCTTATTCGCAAACTCGAACACGCTGGCATTCGTGGAACAACCCTGAAGTTAATTCAATCATACCTCAGTGGTAGGTCTCAGTTTGTTGAAGTTAATGGTGTGCGCAGTGTCCTCGAGGATATAAGTTTCGGTGTTCCACAAGGTTCGGTGCTTGGACCAACCTTATTTTTAATCTATATAAACGATCTCTGTGATCTCAATCTAACCAACACAAAAATCCTAACTTTCGCCGATGACACTGTATTATTATTTCAAGGAAACACATGGGACCTTGTAAAAGTCTGCTGTGAAGAAAATTTCCGGGAAGTACTTCAATGGCTTGACAACAATCTTTTAAAGAAAGAAAGAAAGAAAGAAAGAGTTTATTGACCCATTATTATACATTAATAAAAGTAAAAATATAAAAATAAAAATAAATTAATAAAAAAAAAAAAAAAAAAACATGGGGGCCAATCAGGACCCTGCCTCAGCATAATGCCATTGCTCTGTGACATGTCACAGTGCAACGGCGCTGATATTCTGGCAAGGCCTGTGAGAGGTACTACATTATAAATAAAAAGACAATTTTACACAAACAAAAAATAGGACACAGTTAAAAAGAATTAAAAATCAAAAACAGTTAAAAAATGAAATAAAATATATATATGTACATAACAACTATTTGACAAATATTTATATCCATAGAGTAATATTCGTCCGCGCCTAGTCTGTGACACAAACAGACATCACTCCATGGATCCATGGACAATTTTGACACTGACATTACACGTGTACAATACAAAGCCAACTCGACAATGTCCCGTCATGAATTGCCACGTCTACAATCATAAAATTATGTATTATCATTATCATATGTTTGGGGATTCATCAAAAAGTACACACAAAACCTTACATTCATTTCACAGTGAAGTTTCATTATGTGTATCCGTCTTGTCCATACGCCTAAGGAATGTGATTAAGCAAACCAAGACAGCGATTTCAAGCCCCGATAACCCGGCGCCATCCACGCGATGTGAAAAACCATACAGTAAGTAAGACAGTTTGGTATCCAAGGAACGGCATTAGGAGTAGAGGCCGCAAACCAAGAAGATGGGAGGACGACTTTAAAGTGATCTTAGGACCCCATTGGATAAGAATAGCAGCAGATAGGGAAACAGTGGAAAGAGTTGAAAGAGGCCTTTGCCGTAAGGCATACCGAAATTAGAGAAATTTTATGACCTAAGTGCAGTTTTGTTAAATTAATGTTTCAACTTCTTATTTGGTTTAAGTACAATCATTACAATTTAAAATGAAAACAGTGTAATATTTGGAAATAAAGGGATTTAATTATTATTATTATTATTATAAAGTAAGAAATTAATTTGATTCAAGTTGATATAAGAGCAAATGGCTTTTTACATGTTTCTTAAAAGTTTTTAATGTTTTTAGGTCACGCACCGGCGGCGGGATGTCATTCCAGCAACGCGAGGCAGCAAACCGGAAAGACCCACGGAATGCTCTGGTGCGGTGTCTTGGCGTCTTAAAAACATTCCTACAAGCTCTCATTTGTGATATATTTCCACCGTGAACCCATGTGAGTTTACTAAGCATATAATTTGGCTTCCCCGTCCTAATAACACCAAACATAAGAGTGGCCAAGTGAAGTTTTCTGCGTGCCGCCATCTTTAGCATATTTGAATTATTTAAGAAAGGAGTCACATGTGATCGTGGAGGCACGTGGAAACAATAACGAGTGCAGGCATTCTGAACCCTCTGGACCAGCTTAGCTGTTTTATTCCAAAGACAAGGACCATAGACTGTATCACAGTAATTTAGCCTTGAAAGTATGAGTGATTCACAGAGTGTGATTCTTAGTTGCTCGTTTATGTAAGGACGAATTTTGTATAGCACTTTTAACCGATAAAAACAACTGCGAACACACTCAGATATATGACTCTCAAAGTTAAGATGACAATCTAGAACTACACCCAAATTTCGGCAACTGGTTACTCTGTCAATAATTTCATTATTTAGTTGTATTTCAATCACCTTAGTCTCTAATTTGTGGACATTTAATTTGGAGCCTATTACCATAAATTTAGATTTTTTGGGGTTGAGAACCAAACAGTTTGACCTGCACCAATTAGCAATATTTGATAAGTCACTATTTATCATATTAACAGCATTCTGTACATCGCCTGGACTAAATGAATAATATAGCTGCAAGTCATCAGCATAGAGATGATATTTGCAATGCTTGATATTTTGAACGAGGTCAGCGCTGTATAATATGAATAGGATTGGACCGAGAATGGAGCCCTGTGGGACTCCTCGTGCCACAGGGGACGGAGATGAACGAGTCTTAGTACCCTGCGCATCCACCAGTTCTACATACTGCCTTCGGTGTGTCAGATAGCTTTCAAACCACCGTACTGTAGCCACATCTGCCCCGTAGTAAGCAAGCTTAGACAGCAACAGAGTGGTATTTAAAGTCTCGAAAGCACGTGAGAAGTCAAGCAGCACAAGGATGGTGACAGCTCCTTGGTCTTGGGCAGAAAGGATGTTGTCAACAACATCGGACAGTGCAGAGGCAGTACTGTGACACTTTCGGAATCCAGATTGGTACCTTGGCAGAATGTCTTTTTGTTCAAGGTATGTGGTAAGCTGCTCACAGACAACCCGTTCAAGTACCTTAGACAAACAGGGCAGGATGCTTATAGGACGCAAGTCCTGGAGAGATTCTGGTGTGTTAACCTTGGCGATGGGCTTAACCACAGCAGTTTTCCAGGCATCAGGGAAGGTGCTCTCTTCAATTGACCTATTTATAATGACTGTTATGGCATTTAAGGTGTGGGGGAGCGTAAGAAGAATCATTTCCAAAGATAAGCCATCACAGCCCTGAACGTTTGATTTAAGACCCTTAAGTATCTTAAGTATTTTGTTGTCGTCAACAGGTTTCAGTGAGAGTGTGGCTGTACCGTACCTGAGATATTCAAATTGTGTAAGGTGTGATATTGATACAGTGTTATGACCAGGTGCATTAAGAAAGTGGTTGTTTATGGTTTCTGGATTCTCGAAAATTGGAGGCAGTTCGGCTTCAGTTTTACCAGGCAGTAGAGTATTTCTTAGGTTACTCCAGAGGCGCTTGGAGTCTTTTAAATTAGAGTTAACATATTTGTTGAAAAAACATTTCTTTTCATTTTCCATCGCCTTCCGTACGAGGTGCTTCATATCCAAATAGCATGCCTTTTGTGATTCTGTTTTTCCAGATTTATAAGATTGCAGGTATTTGTCCTTTATTTTGATCATAGTCCTTATTGTATCTGTAATCCACGGGTGTGGCGGATGTTTAAATTTACGTCGTTTAATTGGAGCATGCAGGTCAAACAAATTTGCCAAACAACTATTAAAAATATCTACTAAATCGTTGACAGTTCCTTGATTTTGATTATCGAAACAACTCCAGTCAATATGTTGTAGGTCATTTTCCCAAAGATTCTGTACAATATCTTTAATTGGACGGTATTCAACCCAACGTGGATGTATCTTTCCTTTTTTTATTTTCATGTCAGCTACTACCATAGCATGACCTCTTAAATCGGGTTGTTTCACTGTTACAGTTTGTGATTGCATATCAGTACAAATTATGTCGATTAAGCTCTCACTATGATCAGTGAAGTGCGTTGGTTGAGTGACTATTTGACGGAGATTCATTGTATTTAAAAATTGTGACAGTATCCGTGGGCCATTACCTTGAACAGACAGGTCTATATTAAAGTCACCCAACAAAACAATGCCGTCACAACTAGCAAAGGAAGCGATGGAGACAGTAATGGCATCCAAAAACTCGCTAATATCTAGCCACTGAGGACGATATGCTGTGCCTATTATAATTAACTGGTTCAGTAGGCGCACTCTCAGCCACATTTGCTCCACTGAAGATGAGACAGGGTAAGGGCAAGTGCGCGCATTGATCCCTCTACGCACAAAAAACCCAACACCACCGCCTCGCCCATTTCGAACATGATCTGGCCGGGGAATGTGGCGTAGATTATAACCTGGTACCTTAGGAGCATTTCCTTCCTCTCCGATCCTTAACCATGTTTCATTAATTGCCATTATATCCGGTCCCAACTCCTCCATCGCCACCAAAAACTGTTCATGCTTAGTACACAATGAGCCAGCGTTGAAAATACCAACTTTGAAGTTCCTTTTATTAAGCATTATATGTTGAGTCAAAGCTTATTATTGTCAAATTATAAAGAGATCCTGTCAATTGTATAGAATTATGTACTATTGCATTTCTTACTAATAGATTATATGCATATGAAAGACTGTATATAAAACTGAAAGATTTAAAAATATTATTCAATTTCAATGAGTGGTTGTAGCATTGTGTATAACATATATCAAACATTAAAAATATATTTATTTTTTGGATAATAGAAATTCTGTTATAATGATAATGCATTTTGACTAATTTAATATAAAAGTTCATTGATAACCTGTAGAGTAATAATGATTGGTTTATATTCAACAAGTAAAAAAATAAATGACTCTGACATAATTTAATCTTTCTTTGTGGGTCTTCAAAGAAAGGATGAAAGTAAAAGAAAGCTTGGTTATGTTTGTAGAGTGAATCAACGATATCAGAGAAATATGTTTTTAGACACGGTACAAAAGTGAAAAGAGAGATAAAGGCAGGACGCTGGCGAGTCTCACGTGTAATTAGTATGTTCAATACAACAAATATTTTAAAATTTAGATAACAAATAGTTATACAAAAGAAACACTGAAAAATGCTATCATTTAACAGTTGGCAGTAATGATTTACATAGTATAATATATTTATTATGAATAAGATATTCACCATTTGATTTGTCAAAAAATTGGTATAATGAAACTGTGCTAAGACTAGTGTAAAATGGATATGTATTGACGAATTGCAAAACATGAACAGTAAATAAACTAGTATATAACACAAATCTAATGTTGTTTTTTTTTGTAAATAGGTTAATTTATAGAATAACAAACACAACATGGGGCAATGTAGATACAAAGACAACACAAGAGTATAAGCAAAGACAGAGGCATGACATTGGCAATTTTTACATGTGAGTACATTTAATATGGATATAATATTTATATTTAAATTATTTTTTAATGGATTTCGATGACATAATATATAATAATAGCCTAACTTTTTGAGAAACAGTAAACCCAGGAACCATACAACCGTGTACCAAACATTAGTGTGATAAGTACCTAAATAAAAATTGTATTTATTTCTGCACAGGTCATAGTGAAGACAAAGCGAGAGCGCATAGAGATTACGATGGAAATGCTTTCGAGAGGTCTTTATCGGAGCGAAACTGAAAGACTGGCTTTCCGTCTCCCTGCCGAGCGAGAATTCGACCACGTCGCGTCCAGCACCAGCGCCATTGCAACCTGCGGCATTCCTCGCGAACACGATGAAAGAGCTGGCGGTTGGAGCGGGTCAGCCGCTCGTTTATGAATACCTTCGGCCCAGCAGTGGCCGCCAGCCCGGCTCGACGCACGCGCGCCGCACTCAACAGCTGGTCACGTAGGTGGCGGCGCGCCAGGCGCACCACGACGCGGCGCGGGCGGCCCCCCGCTTCGGAGGGCGGCGGGCCCACTCGCTCCGCGAACACCACGTCACGCTCCTCCAGTGTGATGCCAAGGCGCGCGGCCAGCATCGCCACCGACTGCACGACGCTCACGCCCGGCTCCTCCGGCAGCTGCCCGATGTCCAGGTCGGATAGGAGCGCCTCTTGGTCACGGTCATTGAGCTCCTGTTTGAGGCCCTCGATGGTGCGCTCCAGCTCATCGGTGGCGCATGACACGCCCTCCGAGACTCGCTTCTCCAACGCGTTCAGGCGGCACTCGAAATCATTCATCCGCTGCATAAGGGACTCGCGCAATAGGCTCATCTCCCTCCTAAACTCACGCATCTCACCCATGAAGATCGCGAGCTCATTGTCCTGCTGGTCGACACCCAGACTGACACCTCCAGCGAGTGACTCACGATGCGGAGATTCAGAAATTATTTCGCATTTAGGTGGCGTGTCACATATACCTTTTATCGGGGTCTGACTGTTGTCGCCCTTCTTAACATTTTTTTTACAACTAGGACAGACCCATTCTCTGCTAATCTGAGCCTTATCCGGTAATGCTAGACATCCTTTGTGATACCTAAGCGGACACGAAGAGCACGCAGCGCCACCTGTCGCCGAAAGAAATTTGCCGCAAGCTCCGCAGTTGACCATTATCAGATTATTTATAGGCCCTAAGTAGTCCCAAAGTATCACGCTAGATGGCGTTTGGTGAGAAGTCGTTAAGCAGAAGGTACTTATGCGTGAGCTTTCGTTACCGGGCACCAGATGTCGCTCTACTAGTCACAATTTTGGGGGTACAAGCAAAAAGATTTAAAAAAGAGTACCTTTCACGTAAATCCAAAAAATAGTTTTTCCAATATTATTTTGAAAAATAAAAGAAAAACATGAAATGATTTGCCACCAATACACTAACACTTTCACAGCTCCACTGTTTTCACTTGCGGCAGTGTATCAGGAGTTTATTTAGTAGATTACCCTTCACATAAATCCATAGAAATTTTTCTAGTCTTATTTTGGAAAATATAAAAAAAAAAAACATGAAAATGATCTGCCACCAAGAAAATAACACTTGCACAGCTTCACTGGTATCTCTTGCGGCCGTGTAACTGGAAATTTTATGGTAAACTTGCTCAAAATATTTTTTTTGCTATTAAAATAGGCTACAGCAACTTCGCGCAATCACGTTCGTGACGTACCTCTATTAACATTGAATTATGCTAAAACTAAATATATAACGTTTAGCATCCACCAAAACAAGCAGCCATCTAATTTACAAATCAGGGCACATCACTGTGAAGATACCTCCACTACATGCAACTGTTCTGTTTTGGAAAATGTCAAAACTATTAGATATCTTGGTATAACCTTAGATCAAAATATGAACTGTAAACAACATATTAACAATGTAAGCAACAGAATGAGAAAGTTAATATGCATATTTAAAAAATTACGATATCTTAATGACTTACCCACAATAAAATGTGTGTATTATACGTTGTGCCAGTCTATACTTACCTACGGAATTACAGTATGGGGTGGTGCAAGCAAATCACATCTAATACAACTTGAACGTGCTCAAAGAGCAGTTATCAAAGTTGCTAACTTTAAACCCTACCGCTATTCTACTAAAGCCTTGTATCAAGAATTTGTGGTATTAACTGTACGCCAATTGTATATAAAAAATATCATTTTACAACAACATAAAATTGTGCCACCTCCGACCATATCGACAAGGCGTTATTACACCGTATACAAGGTTCCTTCGTTTAGAACTAGTTTCGCCAAAAATTTTAGTAATTTTCTGGGGCCTTCTATATATAATAGGTTTTGCGAAAAATATCAAAACATTCGAAATATATGTTATTATTCTTGCAAGAAACTCGTTGAAAGTCATCTACAAAAACTCGATTATGAAGACACGGAATGTTTCCTGAAACCCTGGAGATAAATATTTATGCAACAAATATTTTTGCTATTGTAAAATTTATTTTATATATATAATTCTTGATAGTTTTGTGCTGAGTTGATTTTCGTTGATTTTAATAATTAACTTTGGTAGTATAACCTATAAAATGTTTATATTAATACTAACTTGATAGTTATGTTACTAAATAACAACACTGAAATATTTTTCATTTTATTTTTGAACTTGAGTAACTTTACATTTTGTTCATCTAGTTTATTTGCATATACTGTACTAGCTATGCTACGTCGACCAGTGAACAAAGAACTATAGACAGTATTCAGTCGCGTTACTGACACGTCTCAACAAATGTTGGTTATTGAGGACGGTGTTACTAACTTGCCGCAATACAATTTTTAAAATTAGTGCGGAAGGTAGTTTGTCATTGTTTTCTTCTGATACCACCTACTATAACAAGTCTGTGTGAAATGAAATAGTTAAGCATGTAACTTTATTTACAAAAATGCTTTAACAAACTTTAACATACAGAATATTGTTAACGATTGACTGAATAATACAGTGTAAAAATATGTCATCTAGTTGGTATGTATAATATCAGTTACTTTATTTTTCTCTTTTTGTTATCAGATAGAATATGTAAAACTTTTTTTTTTTGGCAAATAAACATATTATTAACCTATAGAAATATCTACAAGCAAAAAACACAACCCTTGCTTGGTAGGCAGGTAAAATTGTTCATATAATATTAACTGGTGCTTTAAATATTTGAAATTTCTCATATACCTGACGTGATTGTTCCGGCAACATTTTGCAAAGGTTACACAACCGAAGTTAGCTCGTAATACCTTACAAAGTTCATTGTATAATCAATGAAGTTTGGAAGGTTGTACTACAATCTGTTTAACATTGGCGTACACAGTATAACTAAATCATTTCTTATAATACTTTAATAATTAAAAACCGATTAAAAACAAACTTAAAACTCAAATCTACTCAATCGGTTAAGGTTAATGCAAACTTCTCAAGAAGCTACCTTATATATAAGTTTGTAAATCTACCCTTAGAGACCTCATACAAAGAAAACCGGTAAGAAACTCAACGAGGGATGTTTTTCTGTGTATTCTTTGTTATGGATGTGTTTATTTTTAATTTCAGACAGTTTTGAGACACAATATAAAATAATTTAATATAATTATGCTCTTTACAAAAACTCGTATAAACCGCCTATTACATCGAGTATTGTCTTCGTGCCTGTGCCTGTCAGCAGGAAATCGACTTAACACCGAGACGTATGGCCTCGGCAACCATGCAGATATTTATATTTATATACATTAATATGATTGTGTTTTTAAGATTCTGTATAAAGATGTCGAGTAACAGTAAGTTAAATATGTATGTGACATTAAATAAATTTAATTACGATGTGTTTAATTTTTTTTGTGTTTAGAAATTTACAATGCTATATAAAATATACGTGTGCTATGAGTGGATCCTAATCCGAAAAACATCGCCAAGTATCGAAGGTTCGGAAGCTACAAAAGACAATTTAACAGGAAATTAAAAGGTTTTTCAGTTATTGATTAAAATCTTTTAAAGGCATTCATTAGTGATAAAATAAATATAAAATTAAAATTAAATGTAAGATGAAAAGTAGAACGACAAAGATACTTATAATAAGTGAATATCAACTTTAACTTTGCCGCTGCTTAGAGTGCCGAAAAAGCTTTTAGCATCACCTCGTTGAATAGCGATACTAATACGTGAATATGTATTAGTATTAAGTTGCTTTAATTAAACATAAAACATATTTTTTTGTTTCAAACGAAAACATTTACATAAAAGAAAAAGTTGTTCACTCGTTCATTCACATAAATTCAGTAACAATTATTCATAGGCAAATCTTTTGCTCTAATTAAAAAATGGTGGTGTAACCCATATACATTATAGTATAATAATAATACTAGATTTCATCTTTACAAATTCTCTCAACATCTATGCATATCATACATCTCATTACATCTCCATAAGTAACATGCACCCCCACGTTTTGAGTGGCCCCTCGCTTGGCTCCGCCGGGTTATTTTATTCTTTTTTGGTCACTGAAAAACGTGGAATTTTTAGTTTTTTAAATCCAGTATTATTATTTTATTCTTTTTAATTATTAACTCAACGAAGTAACCATGTGTTACGCAACAATCGGATAAGCCCCATACAAAAGTGAAAGTTGCCGAAAGTTGACCTGAAAGTGCACCTAGAAAGTTGAAAGTTGTATAAGCGTGCATTGTCATCGGGTTCTGAGCTACCCCGAAAGTTTCAACTCGGGAAGTGCCTCAAAATTGAGATACAAGATTCCAACCGGACAGACAAGACGACAGACAAGCAAACAGACAAGAAAGCGACCTAAGAAAAACGTGGGAAAATAAGCAACATACATTTAAACTAGTCATTCGGTATTATATATTTTATGCATTTTTAATGCTTTCTTATAAGAAAAATTATTATAATAGAAAAATACTAGAAAAAGTCACAAGTGACCCGAGTCGATAATTTCTAGTATTTTTCTATTAAAATAATTTATCTTATAAGATAGCATTGAAAAATGCATAAAATATATAAAAATTATAAAACTAAATGGCTGTTTCATCTTAATCGATTGCCCAAACATTTTCAAAATTGTTTCTTTCGAATACGAGAGGATGTTCCTCTCATTGATGAAACAAAGCTGGCCTACAGCGTAAAATCAGAAAGGTACTAGAAAATTTCGACGAGTGTTCACAAGGCTCGATAGCTAAATTGGGAGAACATTGGACCGGATTTCCAAAGGTTGCGGGTTCGATTCCCGCTTGAGATTTCACTTGTGAGCCGAGTAATTTTTTTCTAATATTTTTCTATTATAATAAATTAGTCATTCGGTGATTGAAATGGTTGATTGATATTAGAAAAGCAACATTACAACAACACGACTTTGAACAAATTAATCGGTTTTAAAGTTTAAAATTCGTTAAGGACCGCAGTCCCGCTGATTCGACCGTCTTCAAGCCTTTGTCCTTTTATTACGAAATTGAGAGACGCTCAAAGTTTTCTAATAACTTACCTGAGCCCTCGTTTGAATTCCACGTAAATGATAGGTCCCAATCTAAGTTCGTCAGTTTGCAGGCATCAAGTTTGCCGAACAATGGGGAATTTATGCAAAAACATGTGGCTGGCTAGTTGATTGGTTTAATTGTATGTGATTATTTTACAAAACGTATTTATTCAGATTGATGATAGAAGGATCTTTACTCTTACATCTATGAGGCTGTATTATTTTTATATTTTTTGTTCTTGAGATTCATTTATCACCTTCGTCATTATTAACCTATCGAGGCGACAACTATATTCCTTTCGCATATAACATCACTTACTAAGCGAGGCAACATAATTGACACTTCGTATCACAGATAGTGCCAGCTCCATGAAAGCGTTATATGTAAACCTAATTAACGCAATAAGATTGACTAAAGCATATCTACAAAATTAGTACCTTTTGTTTTTCCTAACGTTTAGATTTTTAATTTTATTTTAATATTCTATTGTCTCAACATGTGATTGATCTAGATTTTGTAATTATTTAATTTATTTTAAGTTATTATGTTTACCAACTAAATACTTAAAGATAAATAACATTAAAAGTAAGTAACACTTAGCGTAAATGTATCATATATGCATTTAACTTAAGGGTAAGCACAACTTGTTATACGTAGAAGACGTTTTAACTAAAACTAAAAATTATTCATACAACAGTCTAAAATAGATTTTTTAAAGGAAGTTTTTAATTCATAAATAATATTTAAATGATTATTTTGAAATAACAAATTCAAATTGTTCAGCATCGAGCAAACAGGAGAAATACTTCTATATGTGTTTCTTCTTAAATTTACTGAGAATGGTTTATAATATAGACTTTTATTTTATATTATTTTCTATAGTTATAAACGTCCTTACGTTCTTTTGCTCCTTATGTTATATTTCCCCGAATTCGAAAATCCTAAATTTGGTCATAAATTAAAAGTATTAATTAACTGAAAGTTAAAATTAGAGAAAAACAGAGCAGGTCAACTCAAATTAACTTCTAAAAATAAACAAAACTTCACATGGGTAAAATTAAAATTATTAAAAGTATAGTCTACACAGGTGACTTAGATATAACCTTGTAGTATTTAATAGCTGTTAGAAATCCGCATTTTGTGTTTTGAAATTTTTACCAATTCTTCGTTGTGTACAAATGTTTCATTTTCTTCTAAGGTAAAGGAGCATTATTCAATGTATTTTGTATTTTTAATTTAACTTTTCACTTTTATTTAGATTATAATGATTTAGCTTGTTTTCATTAAATAATAAAAAAATATATAATATAATATTTTATCGTTTACATTTTTTATTACAACAACTAAATGTTAATTTATCGAAAAAAAAAATTGACTCCTTCTTTGTATTATACAAAATAATAATGATTCAGTGATAATAATTCAATTCATAAAAGTATGCAATTTTTTATCAATGTTTTCCTATGACGCTATCACATAAACTGACGTTTTTGATATTTGTAAGGTTTTTACAAGTTTTAATAAATCAGTCTTGTGGTATCGAAGACATTATCGGTAGAAAAAATAAATAAAAGCATGTGTGCAATTCCCACGTGGTAGAAGTTAAACCTTCAAAAATAATACGTAACACGTATACAAAATACCACGGTTGTTGTGATGACTTCTCTCAAGCTTTGTACTACGCATGCGCACACAAACACGTATTAACACACGTATATCATGCTTCCTATCTCATTTTCTCCTACGTTAAATCTAATGAATTTATGTGTCTCTCTTTTACTGTCGCTTTTTCGTTTTATCGACTTTCAAATTACAATGATGCTAAAGAAGTTTTCACTTCAAATGAAAGCAATCATCCTTTAAAAAATCAACCCGAATACACCTGTAAATGTAAATTTCGAATCATCTAAACAAACCATCATCCTTTATAAAGGCTTAAAACCATATATATATTTCTGTTGTCTCTTATATAATGTACCTGAGCACCTGTATGTCAAATTCTATGTGATGTAATTTAATTTATTACAACTCCATCTACCATAAGCATAATAATTGTGATAGTGGTTTTGTGTTACTGCCAACTATTAAGGAGTTCGATGAAGCTTAAATTTAGGCATGTTATTAGCCAACAAAGTTAGTACCATAAACTTCTATATTTGCTTACATAACATGGATTGGAATATATCAACACATCTCCAAGTTTTGTTTTCCGAAGGCTGTTTTGACATGTCTTTGACAAGTTTAAGCCTCCTGAATTCATGTAAGAGAAACTAGATATGACTGACGTATACTCGAAGAGAATTTACTATAGAGGTAGTACATACGTTCTATGTTCACGATGTTTTAATTAGCTTTGTAATTTTATAAAATGACGTATGAGTATTTTATTTTAAGCATTTAACTGGCTTTAATTGAATTTAATATTTATGTAAAAAAATGGAGGTCCACCTAATGTTACTTTATTAAAAGATTTGGAATTAATTATTACTATGGGGCGTATTTGAAGAGAGTCTCCAGACTCCATATTATGCATGAAGGTTGGTCGTATTTCCACTATTTATTTTTGTTTGATTGAAACAGATCTGAAGTCAATTGAGTAGCATATCTTACTGAATGTTAACCTATATCTTAATTGTAAGAACTTTATTCACTTAATGTGAGTGTGAATCAAAATAATAATTCTAATTTATTGTATGATAGACTTAATTCAGATAAACGTTCAATAAAATATTTTTATAATTTTTCTTATTATTATTTTTGTTAAAGATACCCAATTAGATTCACCATTTGCTATGGTTAGCGCAGAAGCTATTTTTATTTCAGTTAGTGTTACATAATTTGATTAAAAAAAGATAGACAAATCAACTATGTAGATCTGATCATAGAGGTATTTTTCACGAAAGTACTGAATCGATAAAATTTTAATCTATAATCTAAGAACACCAATTTGTTGTTTGTGTGTTTGTCTGTCCGCTCTTTTTACCATAGCATCGCGTTACCCGGTCAGCTAGTCTATAATCTAAGAACACAAATTTGTTGTTTGTGTGTTGTCGTTTGTTGTATTGTGTTTGTCTGTCCGCTCTTTTCCCCGCTCTTTATCCATTGTATCAATAACGTTACCATAGCAACGCATTACCATAGCAATGCGTTACCATAGCAACGCGTTACCGGGTCAGCCAGTATTAAATGAGTTACGGTTGAATTAAGACCACTTGACGGACAATTTTTATAAATAATTGTAAGATCTGATATCACGGAGGATGTCATTGAAAGGTTTTTGTGTTTCTGCTTGATTTTAATTAAGAATCGATAGATGCAACAACATTTTTTGAGTGAATTGGTGTAACCTTTCATTTCATACTATTCATAGCATCAATTTTAGTTAAATTAATATTTTTTTATCAATTTAGTTGTATTTGCGATAAGAATTTGGACGTTATTTCTAATTTTTCAAATATTTTAACAATAGTTACTAGAACTTATGTAGAGTAAAACTTGACTTCAATTCTAATTATTCTACAGTTTCATTTTGTAGATATGACCACATTAAGCTGGATGTGCTTTGTTTCACGGAGTTGTGCTATAAAGTTTATTAAGTATTATGGTAACTCAAAACTTTGAAATCCCAGCAATCCTCACAAGGATGGACAATGAACCGCAAATATATGTGAAGGAATTTAAAAATGAAATGACAGCCATAATATCACATACATTGTTCTGAACCCAAGTAGCTAACGCACTTGTGCTTTGGAATGTACTACAACACTGAGACACGAGCCAATATTGAAAAGTTCGTTTCTACATTAAACCGATCGGGGATCAAACCCGAGACTTCGGAGTAGCTTTACCATGAAAACCGGGATGCAAGCCACTTGACCATAGAGGTCGGTTTCCAATCTGGAAATTAGGAAATGTTTTTTTTCAATTCAACGGTGGCAAACAGAAGAATTTATAATACACTCGGCGTCAAAAAAATCGCACCTCTAAGAAAATCACGTTCAAATGGCATTAACTCTGGATATGCACATGCAGTCGTATTAATTATAATTTTATTTAAAAGGTTACTTAATTAACTTAATAAAAAAACATTATTTTTCATTATCAAATAAAACCTAAAGCAACAAATAAAGGGTCACAAAAATTCTAAGGAAATTTTGCTGCTCGGGAGAGTCGCGAGTTGCGCTAACTTTGTGGGTATAAAGAGGTCAACACGGGTTCAATGTGGGTCATTCGCTATTAAACCGTTGAAGGGGACACACGCACTGATTTTACTGAAGAAAGAACATCTGGAAAATGGACACTACAGCTGATGAGGCCGCTCAAGTGGTTGCACTACTGCAAGCAGGGGTGCGGCAGTGTGATGTCGCCCGGCAACTGAATCTGAGCCGTTTTTCGGTTCGTAGAGTCTACCAGCGCTTTTTAGAGACCGGTGGCTATATCCGGCGACATGGGTCCGGTAGACGTCGCTGCACTTCGGAAAGAGACGACCGGTTCGTTGTGTCGTACTCTTTGAGAAATCGCTTCTCAAACGCTGTTCAGCTGCAACAGGAGCTCCAGGCAGTTCGCAGACGCACCGTGAGTGTATCCACGGTTAGAAGAAGACTGAAGGAGAAGAACATAGCAGCCCGCAGAGCTGCTACAGGTCCAAAATTGACTGCAGCGCACCGACGAGCCCGCTTGCAGTTTGCTCGCGACCACGTCGA
Source organism: Calamotropha paludella (assembly GCA_927399485.1). Lineage (NCBI taxonomy): Eukaryota > Metazoa > Arthropoda > Insecta > Lepidoptera > Crambidae > Calamotropha > Calamotropha paludella. The sequence continues at coordinate 19,804,224 of OV656812.1, forward strand.
TTGGACCATTGAGCAGTGGGGAGCTGTTCTCTTCTCAGACGAGACACGAGTGTGTCTTTTCTGCAACGACCGACGAAGAAGAGTATACCGGAGGCAGGGTGAACGTTTCGCTCAAGCCTGCATCCAGGAGACGGTGGAATATGGAGGCGGATCCTGCATGTTCTGGGGCGGTATGTCGGCTGCCGGCAAAACCGACCTGGTCTGCGTCTCCCGGACCGGAGGTGCTCGCGGACAAGGGTCGCTGACTGCGCGCCGCTATATCACAGAGATCCTGGATGTGCATGTGGTCCCTTTTGCCGAATCTTTTGGCGAGGGGTTCACATTAATGCACGACAACGCTCGCGCACACACTGCAGCCATCGTGAACGACTTCCTGCGGAGGTCCCAAATTCCTGTGATGCAGTGGCCAGCGAGAAGTCCTGATCTGAATCCGATAGAGCACCTCTGGGACCATCTTAAACGTAAGGTTCGATCTCGGGATCCGGCTCCTTCGACTCTAGAGGAACTCCAAACCGCGGTGATTGAAGAATGGGGTCTTATCCCTCAAGAAGAGCTCCTGAAGTTGGTGAGGTCTATGAGGGACCGTATGGAAGCCGTCATCAGGGCAAGGGGGGGTAACACTAGATTTTGAGTTAATTTTAAGACACTTTTTGTACATTTTTTTTGTAAATTATCGATTATTAATTAGGACTTAATTAAGATTTTTTATTATTTTTCAAATTTTTATGCTTTTTGTATAATTTTAATTAAAAAAAAGATTGCACTTAATTGTTGTTTGATGCTCCTTTTTGTTACCTTTCTAATGATACCTAACACTATCCTCTATATAAGGTTTAGGAATTTTTGAATAAGATTTTTATAAGGTGCGATTTTTTTGACGCCGAGTTTAGAATAAACAAAGCAATAACTACATATTTGACTTTCCTCGCTTTTGCAAACTTCTTCCGGTAAACTGTGAGAAAATCAGATTAAATAAAACGGGACACATTTGTTAACAACAATATATAAAATAGAAGTAAAATAGATTTTTAAAAATCACGTTTTATAAGCGGACTAAAATGAAGTAAATATTTTTTTTCCCAGAATTGTGATGGAAAATTCTTTTCCCGGAATGATAAAAATTTTAAAGATATTTGTTCAAGTACTATGACGTAATATGACTAAAAACGTGGGGCGGGCTATATTTAGGCTTAACTAATTCAAATTCACTCGGTGAAATCGTTTTCAGGCGTTTGGCTGAGATGTTTAGTATTTACATATAACGAGTTGGAAAATGAGTAAATTAAATTAGTTAGCAAGTTAATAAAAACGTGGTAAAAAGGCAAATAATAGAAAAATATATTCCATATCCGCAGTTACACTATTAGGAAAAGTGTTCTGTTGCTATGAATCACAATTCGGTTGAGTTTTTAAATATTGACCGTAAGTATCGGTTTCCAATTGTAAGCTTATAATCTGCCTAAGTGCGAAGATGCAAGAGTCATTCTTCTGTGTGGGGGAACCCCAACAATGGATAATATGGTTTAAAGATGCAGATTTTTCATACGATAACAGCTTTGCATCACCGTCACTGCGTTTCGGGCGGGGTTTTTGAATAATGGCCTATATTACTTCAGTTTGGACACAAGCCAGGGATAGCCTAATACACTAGCACGCGTGGATACTCATCCTGTTTATAACCTAGACTCTAAAAATAGGAAATATACATTAATTATTCTCATGCCATGACTCTGTTCTCCTATCCTTTGGAATTCTAGTTCTAATGATGGACGCACTAAAGAAACACAGGTTTAAAACATCAATATGACATATGTATGTCGATATTTCAATTAAACTGCCGTATATAAAATTATTTATTGCCGTAGTAAATTAAGACTGATTCTATTTTCTATTCGGACAATCATCATTTGAAGCCTTTCCGTTGCGGCCACTGCAAGTCCACTGAAATGAGGCTATAAATTTGGAACGAATACTCTCGACAGAAGTAGTTGGCGTAGATTGATATACCGCAGGACGTTGAAATGCGGACAGATAGATTTATAGAATATGCCGACGAACACCCATTTTCACAGGGTAAATACCTCAATATCGTCGATAAATGCTAAAAGATATTACTCACTCTTCCCAATATTAAATCCGTTAATGTCTTTCCTTCCAAGATTCATGATTCTATAAATAATGTAGGTACTTATATTAATTTTACTTGATTGGGTTTTATGGTGAAGTTGTATGTGGTGTACGCATAGAATACAATACAAATATACTTTGATAAAGAACAAATAAAGAAGTGCAATAAACAATAAAAATAGAAATTCTAGGTAGTAAAATGAACGGTCTTATAGCTGAAAAGATTTCTACCAGACAACTTAAATGAACATAGTCATCGAGTATGTTACGGGCGGTTTGGCTTTACTTACTAAAATAAAAACTAAAGATATTTACATTAAATTAACTCAATAAAAAATGTAAATGAATCGAGCATAGACGGAAGGTAGCAAGCCTATTCGTTTAAAAAGGATACATTTCGGCACAGTCTTGTTCCACCGTCCCTATTTTTTCGTCGGAAAACCAGACTTACAAATAGTTTTTGGTTCCAATTTTGTAATTCATACTGCTAAAGAGTCGAACTCTTTTTCTAAGTCTTTGTTTCCTGAAATATACAATTTAGGGATTAAAGACGAATCAATAGGTATCTTCTAGGTAAGCGCATCACATTCTAGATCGCATCGTCGCTTACCATCAGGCGAGATAGTGGTCAAGCGCTTACCTATTTACGATAAAAAGAAACAGTAAAAATCAATTCTTAGTAATCTATTCCTAGTTTTCCTAGTTAAAACCTAAATTGAATTACTTGAATTATTTTTATTTGAATTTCTATTGCCAAATAATCTACACATGCAGCCGTTGGGTAAGTTATAACCAGTGGGCATACAGTGACCTACTAGTTCAGTACAACAATACCTTGAGGAATGTTTTTGGGGTTGCCGTGGCGGTGTAGTGCGTCTGGAATGTGTGCAGAAGCGCAAACTGATGACTTTGCCGCTATCATGAGAAAACGGTGCGCTTCAGCAATGGCTCGCTTACGGGGCAGCACCAACACTATTCAAAGTCTTAATTGACCGATGGGACTCACCACTCTACTTAAGGTGGTTACTTAAGGTGGCATGTAACTAAATAAAATAATTCTAAAAGTGTTATAATTTTAATTGTATCTACTTACATTAGTTTCTAAGTATAATTGTTACTAGCTTTATATGGGCTCCACGGCCTAAAATAAATGTTTTGAATTAAATTGAGACATAATTTTTTCTAACTTTGACATTTAGTAAAAACTAGCATTTTAGAAATTTGTTTAGGGTATGATTAAATTTTATGTGTTAATTATCTTTTGCTTTAATTGTATCAATAGTAATAAAAGAATGTGGATGGTGTATACTATAAAAATGTTGTAATAATCGTTAGTCATAGATTTGAGTGGTAGTAAAACAATAATCTAACACTAAAGGAGCTTAGAAAAAGAACATACAGTAGTGCCATGGCGACAATACTAATTTAAAGCAATTAAAATAATCAGACAAAGGGACATAAAAAAAACTTTTATGTTTGTAGAAAACAAACATAAAATATTATAGCATTGCTGTAATTACGGTCACCAAAAGATAGTCCTTCGGATAAATCGGCGATTTATAAGATCGACTGCAGTTATGGTAGTTCATTCATTGGCTAAACAAAGCGACGAATCATCGGCTAAAACAATAGCATGCAGAATGAAAGAGCTCATAAAAGCGGTCAAAAATAACGATACGTAAAGTCGGCTATCGCTGACATTTAATCCTTCTGGCTTAAATACTGGTTCGCTGTCATAACATTTAGATAACCTCAACAGCATTTTCATTACATATCAAAAGTGGTCAGGAAAGCGTTTAATTTTTTCCAAACACTAACTTCTAAGTATCTTCAGCGATGAGTATATTAGAACGAGGGTTTGATAAATGTAGGACTTTAAAACATTCTTTGAGATAAGGTGGAGTGTAAGGAGGCAACAAAACACACTATACTAGATAGAGGATATGAATATTCCTACGAAGATGAATACGAAACCATTTCGCTCTTTACGATGAACAGAAACACAGTCATATATTAAAAAAGGCAGTAAACGAACCGAATACTAAAGGTTTAATGACGTTCAAGTTTATGAATTAAATAAAGGTAACTAGTGTCACCTTATTCAAGAATCGAAAGAGGAAGAGAATGAGCAAGTGCGATTTTCGTGGCATAAAATTGCGCATATTTTGTAATAAAGCAGCAGATGCGAATAATTGACGACTTATTTGTGTTGAGGCTTAGATAGGTCAATTGTCAGTAAGCATACCGTCATATTAATTTCAGTGTTACTTATCTGCATATGGCTACTCATCATCATGATCATAATCAGCCTATTAATTTCCCCATTCCCTATGAATGGAATAGAGAGATTGGACCATGACCAATGCGGGCCCAGTGCGGATTGGTGGTTGTTAACGACTGCAGATGCAGTCGGAATTAACGGCTTAACGTGTGTTCTGAAGTACGGAGAAGTTCATGATAATAAGTTTTTGGTCACCCATCTAATGACCGCCCATTGCAAAAGTTGCTTAACTTCCACGATCGCAGGCCGAACGAGCTAACCACCTGCGCCATCGAGCTTCACTACGCCGTCAAGCTCTTCATATGGCTACTATTAACAATTATTTGTAGGAGATGAAACATACATTTTTAAAACTGATCTCAAGCTTTAGTAAACGGTAGCTCTCTAACGATTTCTAAATCTTGAGTTTTCTCCGCTTTCAAACAGATGCCTTATCGATGTCTTCACATCTCAATCTGCTGCAGATCGCAGGTAATTACTTTTATTGTTAGAAAGTATGATTATCAATTGCAAACTCACTTTAAATAATGAAGGTGGCGGGAAAATGCTGATTAGACAAAATAAGTGCTAAATCGAACGTACTTTTGCTCGTGGGCTAAAATGAAGAAACGGATATGTTGACTTGTTAACATTTTTACTTAAAATTATTACTAGATGATTGAATATCTTTTAACTACTATAATGAGCTTAAGTCATAAATACGTTTTATATAAAGTTATCTCTTGTGAGAGAAGAAACGTAAAACCAAAACTGTTTTATAACCTAGTATGAAATACAGCTCATGTTGTCTTTAAACATTTCCTTTAAATGGCATAATAAAACAGCTGAATGACGAAAAATCTCTTTTATTATAGCACTCACTTTGGTTTTCAGGAATCGTAAAAACATAATGGATTTTCGTTGTCTTATTCCTTGCATTACAAAAAAAACGTCAAGTGTGAGTCCAACCTACGCAAGAAAGACGTTGATGTTTCACGCGTTATTACGAGATGCTAAAGAGACTAACATGTCTCTACCATTTACAAAGAAGTAAAGTAATAAAGCCAAGAAATAATACTGTGATTTAACTAAGTATTTTTTTAATGTAAGCGTTATTAATCTAAAGACGCAGTTTTAACTAAACGTCATTCACTATGCCTTCATCTAGTCTTATGTAGTTAAATCCTCAGTTGCCAGAGTAAAAGAAAGCCAATAACTTTTTTTCACCTTTTCACACTTTTTACATAAGTAATAATTTTACCGTGGCGCGAATAGACGTAAGAGAGAGAGAGGGAGATAGACATACTTTAAATGAAAAACATACGACCTCACACGTAGGTGCAATGCGGCCGCGGTTTTGTTACTGGCGTTGGAAGCATAGATCATTCGAGACTTAGGTGTGATTAATTTATTTCGTGACTGTGTTGTTAAGTAGGCATTTGCCAATTAGTTTGTAAAATACGTGTGTCAAATTGTTAAATAAATGTTGTTTATATTGGGGCATTTAATACTATAAATACTCAAAAAGGCAATACTCGAAATTGTGATTAACACTAATAATTATAATAACAATAATATTACTTACATTCACTCCAATTAACCTAGCCCAAAGTAAGCATTGTAAGGCTTATGATATGGATACTAGGGTAACGAATAGATTTACATGTATGATTTATAGATATGTAATATTTATAGAAATACCTATATATAAATATCCATAACTCAGGTACAAATGGTCGTATTCATCACACAAACATCAGCCCCTTGAGGGATCAAACCCCGGATATTCTATGCGAATGACAGGATCGCTACCGTTTCACCAAACGGTCGTCAAACCGTTTTCCAAGCCCGAAACGGCAACAATTCTTTTTAACGTTTAATTCTTCCAAATAATCAGAATATTAATGACTGTTAAATTTAATAAAGGCTTAATTTTAAGAAAAGTTATCTTTTTAAGTACTTTCTACTAGTATATCTCCACTAGAATGAAACCGAAAAGATATAAGAATGTAAATCCTGATTGCTTAACTAATTCGTTTTCCTATTCAAAGCGGAATCAGAACCCTTCTGACCAATTGATTTGCGTTAATTTATTATCTTAACAATCACTTTTGAAAGGCTTTTAGGCGATTAGAGTTTACGCTTTATGTTTAATGTATTATCAATTTCTTAATCCATTTTTCAATGACTTAAACTAACCAATGAAAAGACTTTAAAATATTTGAATGGTGTCTTCTCTTTTTCCAACACCGCGTTCTTTATGATTTAATCAAATGGTTTCTTAGCTATTTTGTAAGGTGCAAGGTTTTATTGCCGTGTTAAAAATTATGAAAAAATAAAATAAAAAAATAAACAATAGAATTGTAACATTTGTTAATTAATTCAGTTTAAATATATTTGTTGTTACCTATAGATGGTTATAGAGTTTGATTATTTACTATCTTCGCCTTAATAAATACTTATAATTAAGTATTTAATAGAATCAGGCGTTACTTGGCGGAAGTCCAGATCCATTAGTAAAACAAAAATGAGTGGCGATTTGAATTATTACATCATCCATATAAATACTCATTAATGATATCCATAATTATGAATTTTCACGCTACGTGACATAGGTATCTGCGATGTAACAAAAAAGGTTTAGACTGCGAAAAAGTATCATAAACTGTGATCCGGTTATTTATGATAAGTTCAACAAATCCAAGTATTTTAATTTATATATAGCATTAATTTCGCATATTTGCCTTTGTCTTTAAACTTAACACTAACTGTTTAAAAAATTAAAATCATACATATTTCTTTTTTAGTTTTATATAATTTTGCATTATTAATTGAATTAAACGCGTTATACAGATACCAAAACATACCTTATTAAAAAAAAATCCTACGTATTTTCTGGGCCATCGCCTACCAACCCTTACAAGCTATATTTAATACTAAAAACAGCAATAGATGGCACCACCTTTAACAATTGTAAATTATAAAATGTGAATAAGCCGAATTAAGTAGAAATATTGAGATTAAAATAAAGACAAGCATATTTTATAAACACAACTTCACATCCACCTTAATGCAACTCCTTAATTTGAAGATAAGAAACACCATAAATAATCAAACGAGATATGGAAGTATAGGTCACATGTGGCTACATTTCATCTATGAGGCTTTTGTAGTGTTTTTCAATTGTGACGCTAGATGGCGATTAAACGGAATGCGCTTGCGGGGCTTGCCCCACGCTTACACACATTCGTCGAAACTATTTGAGAGAAATGCCATTCACTTCTAACGACGTAAATAAGACAGATACATCATGCGTATCTCTACTCGTCTAGGCTTGGTTAGCTTGTTGTTTGTTGTCAGCGACAATCGTATCTTTAGTGTCTCACTAGATGGCAATACGTATCGTGTTATTTGTGTTCTCACTGGCGCCATCTATTGGAAAATCGAGGGAAAGAAAAGTAGCCAGTTGAATAGCTAGTATTAGGGTGATACCATTTGCTTGTACTAAGTGGTGTCCCTGTATATTATCTACTCTGTGGCTGGGCTACTTTATTGCTGAGCTGGTGCTAGACTCATAGTTTTCCGTAACAAAGCTATTCAGAAAAATAACGAAATAAAAAAGTTATATACAACAAAACTCAAATGTGTAAAAAGGTGATTCTAACAAAATGTTTTTATTTTTACTTTTGAGACACATATTTTTCGGCGCCTCTTGCAGATAAGGTACAGATCCTGTTTTCAATGACCAGTGTCCATGATAATTCAAAATAAATTATTTCGTTATTGTTTAATGTTGGATAAATTAAGGCCTTAAGACCTGAGACATTCTGTAAACATTCTTAAAGGGAGTTGAAACGTCGGGATTAAATTAATATGCGAATATACTAAAATGAAACATGTAAACAGATACTGAAAACACTTTGGGGTAGGCTAATTGGTGTGAATATAAGAAATTAAGAAAGTATTTTATATTATTTGGATTATTATTATTATTATATGGATTATATTTTTATCTGTGCACACTCAATACTAACAGACCTTAAACCTTAATTCCTGGCACATTTACTATGACAGAGAAATAATAAATCACAGATATGGCTGCGGATTTTCTTACAATTCCATCTTTTATGCCGTTTGCAATATCTCGAAAGCTTATGGTTCCCTGACATCTATCAACCAGGTCAAACACAACTGAAACATGGCTTTGCATATTTATGAAATATAAACAAAAGATTTCGCGACGTCAGATGTAAATTAACTAAACGCAGGGAATGAAAAACGAACAAAGCTCGCCTTAATTGTTTCATTGTTTACTATTCATCTATTTAGCTACAAAGACTTCGTTATTAATTTTAATTACATTCGATTCCTCAAAAAAGGCCGTCTTTTTACCTTTTTGGTACTTTGAGAGCTTTTCAAGAATAATAATGATAACGTCATAATAGAGTTTGATTGTACAATATTCTTTTTGCTAAAACCAATGTAAGTTTGTGTTAGTTATTTATACAAACAATTAATAAGTTAAAACATTAAAGAAGTCAACCAAGAAAAAGAATTTTCGGCACAGCACATTTAAACTGTAAATCTATGAGTGTACCCGGCATATATAAATTATCTAAAGATTTAAGTTAATGGGTGTGCACATAAGATGTGATTTAAGATAGAGGCTAAATACTTTTTATTATTATAAGCATTATGTTAAGAAACCTTATCGTCGTAAGAAACTTGATAAGTGGTGTTTATTTCTTCCTTCTTATATTAAAACGAATATTCATTTTAAAAATTTGACTAAAAAAAGTACAGACAGAGCCTACAGATTTATTCTTTATGGGATGCAAACACCTCAGGGAGAGTACTATGATCCAAAGACTGTAAATGCAGCCGGAACAAATGTTTCAACTTTACGACAGCTTTACTAAAAACGGTTATGCTAGAGACAACAAAAATATTTAGACACGTACTCGATACCTTTCTTCGTAGGGTCAAGTCTGATCTGGTACAAATTCTTCATGGATCGACCCACTGCGGGTTAACAGCGTAAATATGTAGGTCTCCCTCTTTCTTTCCGTATTGAGCGAAGCTTGCTTAGCCTCTGCAATCAAAACTCAAACCGCAGAACCACTGTACCATAAGACTGTATAAATTGCTACATCATACATTATCATATTAACTAACTTTTGATGACATTGGTAATATTTCTAGGAATAAGAAACCTGCATTTTTTTATCGCTTTTAGCTGTCTAGACACAACTAAAGGTGTGTTTGACATCAACTATTTTAATTATTCCATTGAATAACTAATTACGGGTATGTTGACCATGCAACATTTGTCTGTGAATTTTTATTATTGTAACCAATAAGACCTCAAGTATGAAATGAGTTCAATTCTCCTTGAATTGGATTCTTAATTTAAATTAGTAAACCGTTGTAAATCTCAAAAAAAGAAAGAACATAGGCAGCTTATTACGCTCCATGTCTCATAAAGAATCGGAACTTTTAGGATTATCCCTTTTTACCTCTTGCGTCACGCATAATTTAACGTGCCACTTCACTGTCTACCCTCGTTTGCATTGTATGAAAGGTATTTATATCCCGGATAAAACCTACGTGGACCTTTTCTTTTTAATTTTGGAGAGCTCGTGTGCGCTGACTTATTAAATTTGTAATTCTTAACACGTAAACAGTGGTATAAGCCAGAACATATTTTTTTTAATTACATATGCTTCTCAGTCATTAGCCTTTCTGTGTTTTTAAATAGAAAATTTATAAACCCATATAAGGGAAAGTAACTGTTAACCGAGAAATATAAAAATTGCTACTGGTTTCGCAAATTACAGCAGTCTCATCCTCGAAAAAAAAAATTATTTTAAATATGTTGGAATCAAGCTACGAGGGTGGGTCAAAAAATTCGCGGAATGGAGGGTAAAAAGTAATAAATAAAACACAAAATTATTTTTCCTTCTCAATGTATTTCCCCTTAACTCTAATACATTTATTAAACCTATCAATTAATTTATTAATACCTTCGAAAAAAAATGATTTATCTTTGTCGTCAAAATAGGCCGAAATTGCGCTCTTCACTTCTTCATCGCTGGAAAATTTCTTCCCTCGAAGCTCTTTTTTCATTTTTGGTAACAAATAATAATCACTTGGGGTTAAATCTGGGCTATAGGGAGGATGTTCCCAGATTTCGAAGCCCACTCTTTGAACAGCAGCCATGACTGCGCGAAACTCAATTTTCTCCATGTTGCAAATTTTCTTTCGGATTGACTTGTTGATTGATGTGTAGCTCAGGTAATTATGACCTATTTTTTTTGAAACTTAGTAACACAACAACAACCCTAGTATCCATAACACAAGCCTTACAGTGCTTACTTTGGGCTAGGCTAATTGGTGTGAATGTAAGAAATATTTATTTATTTATTATTTATTTAATTATACTCTTAATGAGTGTCACAAATAGTGCAGGTAGTAAAAAGTCACCTTTCCCCCCTTCATGCCCCTAATTCCGCGAACTTTTTGACCCGCCCTCGTATCATTCATCTGCATTGTCAATATCGATTTCCATGTTAAATAAATAAGTTTGTCAAATAAGGGTTTCGAAAACAGAAAGCCTAATCAGTATAAAACAGAAATTAATTAATATAATTAATTTTATTTACATGTGTTTGAAACTAGCTAACTTTCACGTTCTTTGTTAATATTGACCTCTACCTAATGTAAGTATCTGCAGTATACCAGAATACACATCACATATATGATTAAACGAAACGATTAGTCTTCTCTATTAACATTTACGTATTGTGGGTCTTGAATAGAAAATGCCAAAAATTATTTTAAGCCCAAATTTATTCACCTAAATAGAGAGCAGACCTTCTAATCATAGTTCCCAAATAAGTCCTGTAATTTACTCAGTAATATAATAAACCTGCCGTAGTTGTCAGAAATAACTCTCAAACCGTTTCGCTTCTTAAATTACTTCAATTATTGATCACAATGAGAACTATGAGTTAAGGTGTTCGCGCTCCGCTTTATATGTGCGTGGGAGCTAAGCCCACGCAGTCGTGAAAGTCCAAATTTGGCGCATCGAGTCGATATAAACCTCGACACACGTTCCGTATCGATCTCGCTCACTTGTTTTTGCGCGGCCCTTTTTTAACTTGTTATCTCTTTCTCTGTTAAGATTCATGCTAACCACTTTAAAAGTCTATTTAACCCTTGGAGGGTACATTTTTTAAAATCCCAAAGCATTTGTGCTAATTTTTTTTCCAGTTACCTGTATATTTAATTTCATGCTTTTTACTTTCAGAAATCAGATGACGTTTATTTTTTTATCAAATCCTCAATACTTAGTTTCCCGTTTCTAATTTAAAAAAATGTAGTTTGCACATAGTTTTCAACACCAACAACCTCTTCAACGTAAGTAGCAGCACGTATCTGTTATACATATAAATTATCCTAACTGAAAACGCTATCTGACTGTCGATCTGGTTTGCGATTTGGTTAGTTCTTAACTTAAATAATATTAAAATTTCGAGATTTGACTATGAAAAAGCGGATTTTCAGTTATTGTTGTTTAAATCACAAAGTAAGACCTATAAAGAAAAGAAAAATGAACCTCCAAATTGCAGAAAACAGTGATTATTGGTTAAGTAACTTAGTCTTAGAAGAGATAAAATGCAAAAAAAAAAAATAGATGGGTTATTTTAAGAATTTTTCACCTTTCTGTCTCTGTAGGCCGATTTTAGTCAAAGTATCCCCATTAAGTACTTCTTTTTAATGATTATTAAAACTCAAAGTCTGGCGCAATTTTAAGGCCTAAAAGCAAAGCAAGGATCGCTTGTTTAGATTTTTATTTAAAAGTTAAATGACAACAACAACACAGTCGCCCATCCGTGATTGGTCCATAACGCGATAGCCACGTGTATCAGAAGGCACCACTCATTTCCTTGAAAAAATGTTAAGGAGGCAGGCTCGAGTGAAACAGTTGTTCATTCGAGAAAGAAGCTTCGAATTGGAAGTCTTCTTAGTGCTATAATATTGCCTCCCAATTGTTGATGTTGATCAATTTAAATATTGCATCTTGCTGTGCTTATTTGAATAAAAGAAGGTGTTTAGTAAAATCGAGTTCTGAATAAAAAAAGTAATACATTTGGTTTGGTTGCAAAAAAATATCAACATTATTTTATTTTCTTTATTTGTTTATTAGTTGGTCAAGTCGAAAATTCGCAAAGTTTCGGAAAAGAATTTATAACTGGAAAGCAATGAACAGTCGCGGAACAGACATGGGGGTGAATAAGATACCCCATAACAAAAGGTCTCTCAGAGCAGAAAGGTATCTCAGAACATTTAAACAATACTTTATATTGTAACTTACAACGGTACCTTGACCTGGCTACACCATTCAATTGTAGGTAGAATTCTTCATTTCATAAGATTGGGAATATTCTGAAGCTGGTCTCCATTAATTCTTACTTTGAACCAGCTAGGAAGATTAACCAAGTCTTACGACCTTTCCTGGTAGCAGGTGTCTACAAAATTGATTGTGACTGTGGTCTCTCATATATCAAACAAAGAGAAGCTTAGGGACGTGCATTAAAGAACATGTTGCCGACATAAACATTCCAAACCATGGCCAAACCACTAAATTCTATTTGATAAACCTCATATTCTCTCTAGAGACCAAAGATTTGATCCTAGGATGCTTCGCGAGACTATTGAAGTCAGGAAACATTCTAATTTTGATAGAGATAAATGTCCACCTGCTTGAGATCCGTTAATTAATTTAAATATAGATTTCGAAGACACCCACTGCAAGACCTAGTGTTATAGTTGGCTTTAGTTAGTTAGTTAGCAAATAATAAAAATAAGGTGGAGGTCGGTCCCTTGCCCGAGTTTCTTCCGCCAGTTCTTCTCGGAAGGGCCTCCTAATTTCCGAACTGGTGGTAGACTCAGTAGTGTACAATGTTATCGTAGTGAGAATTTAATAAATAAATAAAATGCAAAATACAATTTGATTTATAAATATTCTTAACGTTCCTGTTAAAAAAAATTGTGAAGGTAGAAGAAAATGACGACTATTGCCTTAGTTATCCTGTGATCACGGCTCCTGTAAAAGAGTCGAAACATCAGAATTAAATATAAAATCATTATGGGCAAAATCCGTTAAAAAGTTGTTTTATTTAAATAGTTTATTTAAATTTAAAACCTTTACCTAAACCAAAAAATTACACCTTCTTTCATTATAATCCCTTACTGACATCCCCTGGCGAATTTATTTAGATTTTTTGTTCACGTGAATTTCCTTGTCAATGGTAATCCCATAATGGATTCAGTTGTTACACTCCCCGTATCCTTCATTTTTTACTCATTAGATAAAATATCTTTTTATGTGTTAACCTGGTCTTCACAATCTCTAAAAAAACAGGATAATGACCATAGGAAATGACAATAAGAAAACCTTTAAATTATCATTACATTTAGTATAAGGTGATGAACCTCTGTCATACGGCTTAAATTCCATTTTCCCAACTTCTAAACATACATAAGGAATTTCTAAACACACATTCTCCCCACAGTCACTTTTAAGTTAGACATTACATAAACGTTCTAAATGAATTCAGTTTAGCCACAGAAGCATACAAATCATATAAATTATTACTGGAATCCTGCTCAAAATACTTTATGAATCTCGTGTTATACTTAACTTCTTCATCTTCGTTTCTACTTCTTCTAAAACCTATTTCGTGCTGATTATTAATTTTTCTACTGGTACTTTCGGTACTAATGTCCGTGTAGTAAAATCTGGTAAATAAATTATATCTTTATCTATCGGTGAATTCTTTTGCTTCATCTATCCATATTATCGTTTCAATAATGATCTTACGCTCGCCCTCCAATATCATGCTTAAGGCATAATTAGAATTAAGAATTTTCTTTACAATTCTATCACTTTTTGTTTCTAGTCTAATTACTTTTACCTATTGCTCTTTGCTATTACTTGATGTCTCTTACTGGTGTTTCCGTGTACTCTATCTTTGCTTTTCTTGATCCTCCATTAAGAGGAGTTTCACTTCAGAGAGTTTAGCTGACGCTGAACGTCCTATCTATCAAGTACCTTTGCTTTTATTATTCTTTATTCACAAAGTCTTTACAACTGTCAGTACGTAGCTTTTTCTTGGTACATCATGTAATTCTCTCTGTAGCTGATTTTTAATAATTCACATTTCGTAATACTCCATAGATAGTCTTCTTAAAATAAAATTTTTGATGTTTCGTATATATTTTACAGGTAAAAAGTATTTTGATGCTCGAATAGAACTTACTCGTTGGTGCTCAAACATCTACATGGACTAATGGTTGAGTTGTTTCTCAGATTACTATTAGATAACGTTTAAAATCCATATCCTGGTGCATGTGAAGCACCACTGTGAACTAGTCACTTATCACCACTGTTCAACATAAAGTTTTGTGTTATAGTACTTGATTAAAAAAAATATATACGTGAAGGTAATACAAAAGCATTACTTCCATGTGTAGGTTAACCCTTATTGATAAGTTTAGGGAAGTGAAATTTCAAGCGTCCTGTATGATTGCATTAAAAACACTTCCTAACCTCTTAATAACTTTAACTCTGTGTTATCTTTCGTTCAGAATGCTCGAAATATGAAACATTGAATTTTTTGCTCTGGTTCCTGATTCGTTTATTGATTATTACAAGGAGTTTGGCATCTTCTACTCCTAACTTCGACGACCGGAATTATCGGAGTCTAAAAACCAAACAAAGCAAGTAATTATTGGAGATAGTAGAATTGATACTTTGACGATGACCAGCTGATCTAAAATATTTTCACTGGCTTTTCAATTCTTGCCTTTTGGACAAAATTGTTTCCATATATGCATAAGATAAACACTTTTGTTCTATTTTATATATATTATGCATTTTTCAATGTTATCTTATAAGATAAATTATTATAATAGAAAAATACTAGAAAAAATTTACTGGGCTTACAAGTGAATTCTCAGGCGGTAAATTCCTGCCTTAAGATAGCATTGAAAAAATACATAAAACATATAAAAAATATAAAACTAAATGGCTGTTTCATCTTAATCGTTTGCCCAAGCATTTGTTAAAAATGTTTCTTTCAAATACTAGAGGATGTTCTGCATCCTTTCGCTATTTGGGCGAGTGTTCTTCCAATTGAGCTGACGATAGCACTATCTCCTTACGTTCTGGGTACTACAATTTGAAATGTACTTTTACAAGTATCGAACCGTTGACAAAGAAGAACCTGCTTTGTAATGAATTTAGTTTTTATTTATATGCTAGATTTTTATTATAACTTAAGAAATTATAACTTGTCTCAGGAGGAAGGCAGGACTCAAACCCAAATCCTCTCGTTCAGTGTGCTTCCAATTGAGCTACCGAAACCTTGACTGATTCGTTAAATTTTTAAAGTGTTTCTTATCCAAATACCAGCGCCACCTCGTCATGTTATGGGTAACTAAATACTTCATATAGCGATAATAAATAAACAAATACCTGTAGTATATACATGTAGATCTATGACAGATCTCCGTACAACAATTTCCTCTTTCATCCCCTTAGGGGCAGAATTTCCAATCCTTGGTAAGCGTTTACATTCTTTATGAACACACCGTTCAAATTTTAAGTCTCTAGTTTCAGCGGTTTAGGCTGTGCAATTTCTCTTAGTCAGTCAATCACTCAGTATAAAGCCTCTCACATTTTTAGACAAAGGGTGATCCAATTCGAGTTTCCTTTATTCAAGGAAAGAAAAAATACACAGAATTGAAAAATATCCTTATGTTTCTACTTTATCCTAAAATTAAGTGTTTATTAAAAATTATGTTATGCAAAATGGTCGCCTCTAGCCATTTTGCAACAGTTGATTCTTTCGAGGTAATGTTAGGTATTAAAGACATTAATTGTCTTTTCACAGAGTCTTGGCACTAACTTTATTGTAAAATTGTTTGTATTTGTTGTTGGTAGTAAAATTTTAGGTGGTACAATGTTGCAGGTGTGTTAATATAGCAGCGACTCTTAAAATACTCCACAAAATAATCCTTTAAATCACATGATCTTGGTGGCCATTTGATGAAATCAAATAACATAACACAACCTCTGAATGTTTCGTCCAAACATATAACGTTGCGCTCGCTTAGTGGAAAGTTGGACCATATTGCTGAATGTCTTCTTTTCAATATCCTCGGTTTTCTTTCAAAACAAATCGGTTATCGTATTCCTATAGCGCTTACCATTAACTGTTACTATCTGACCTCCTGCATTGAAAAAAAGGAAGGATCTCCTACGCCGAAAGACCACAATGCCCAGTGCACAGTTACTGATTTGGGTATGCAAGGGAGTATCATGTATCTCATAAGGGCAACCAACCAATATCGGGCAATTTCGAAAATTTTACAACCCGGAGAGTGTAATATGCGCCTCATTAAACGAGAACTGTTTTTTGAAATCAATCAATTTCTTGCTGCTTTAGTATCCACTCTGTTTAAATTCTTCACTTTCTGACTGTTTTTTTAAGGTAAAAGTCTTTATGCTTAATGCACCAAAGGGAGCCATTAGAAAGGCTCATACTTTGCGAGTAGCGATTATTCGATTCGTTCGAGTCTTATTCCACGCTGTTACTGACAGCAACAAAATTCTTAGCTCAACGTACGCCATGATGATGCATATGATTTAACCCATATTCAATGATTCCATTTCCAAGTTTTTGTGCTGCGATGCTATGTTGCGAATTCTTCTCGGTGTAGGACGATTTAACGATATAACTTGGCCAAAGTCAAATCTGGAATATTCACTGAATGCGGTTTAGGCGAAACTGAAGTGTTCCTATCATTACCATTAATCGGCAATTATTTTTTATCCTAGTTCAAGCGTAGACGATTTTCCACACCCGCTTTTCACGCGAAGTCTCAGGCGCAGATTCTAAAGGCTGCTAGTGTCCATCTAAAGTCGAACTGTTTTCCCATGGTCAACTGTACGTATGGCCTACTATACTAAGCATGACAAACCGTTAATATCATGTATAAAGATTGATTTTATGTATCTCGCATTTGGAATCAATAGCAATGAAATGGTTTCTTTTTTAGTGACTTAATTTGCGGCTGACTATACACTAAGCTGAGAGGGTTTTTCGATTTGTCAACCATGAGTGTGTAATGAAACCAAATTTTACGACGACGAAGTCACGGGCGACAAGTAGTTTACAATATGATTAAAACGAGCTAGCTAGATAGCTGCATTGCTATCTTGTTAGTTAGTGGAGTATGTTTGTATCAATTACGTTCCTTTGTGCAAGAGCTTTGGCTTGATGGGAGTGAAAGTTCATCTTGTTAACATAATAAAGGTTAATTGAACTAGCTTTTGAGTTTTGGGAAATGGATGTTTTACATATTGAATTACGTGTCTCTATTTCAGTCAGTGTTTAGTTGAACTAGAAAAACTAAACCTAAACACATTTTGGAACCATTAGTGTATTGAAGTTCAATGCAACGGGGAGTAAATTTATGGCGCAGTGGTTGCGAATGTTAAACAACTTTCCTAAAGGCCGGTCATTGGTTGGTTAACCAACAATTTAGTGCCTTGCACTCCTTCGTATTTTAGAAAGCACGTTTCGCCGTTAGTCTCAGATATATCTGCAGTCATTAGCACCTACTAATCTGCACAGAGCTCACGTGTTGGTTTATGACCCATTCTCCCTACGGTGTTTTCATTATCAAGAAGAACCGTGTCCCAGTAGAGAAGATAAATCCGCAAACAATGACAATAAATATATTAATAGCAGAACTACTGTTTTTATCAAGTAATGTTGCGAAATAAGTAGTTTATAAATTGATGTACTAATTTAGAATTATTTTTTTAGATATATAACGCATCAGAATAAAAAAAAAATGTTATATTATTATGCCGAATGAATTAAAAATAATTCTTCTTGAAGTTGAAAAGAAACGAAATTATATTTCACAAAATTGAAAAATTGACATGAAAATTCAATAAACAGTGTGTTGTTTTCTTTTTCTGTTTATTATCATAAAATATGTTTTTACAAATTGGAGAAGATTGGTTTTAGTAAAAAGTTGATATGAAATTGCATCAAGTCCATAATAATTTCTAAAGTTTATTTACATTTCAATGTTAAAACAATAATATTTTATGAAATTAAGCAGTAATTTGGTTATCATTCAAATTTGCTTAATTATAAAGTGACGAATTTTAATGCTACTAAAGAGTTAAAATGAAATTGAAGAATTATTAAAAAATATATTCTGCTTATCAAAAGAATAAGTCTCTGAAATGGTCCGGACAACATTAAAAACCGCCAATTCTTTGAGGACTTAGTCGCTCAATATATCCACTGTAGTGGTCGTTTGATATTTAGTGCTGAAAGTTACTGTATATCACAAAAATCCAGAACAAAACAATGTATTTAAGTTGTTTGAATCACATTCAGTCTCTAGATAGGGTTAAATGTAAGTTATAAAAATATGAATTGACTGAGCTATTTTTTGTAGCTAACTTTTAAATTTTCATGAATCTTAACATTTTTAAAGATTTAACTGTATTATGTCATGAAATACAGCACAAAAAACTTTGAATTAAGTTCGTACATATAAATTGAACTCGAAAATGTCTTGTATTTATTTATAATAATATTGTAACGATAATATTATGTAGGACATCCTAGTGTACAGGATATACGATACGATACTCGTATTAATATTTAAGTTGAACTAACAGAAATGGTAAAATGTTACATAATAAAGAAATTTATTTTATCGAATCATTAACATACATGCAGACAACGACACGCCTTGCACATTCACCGTTTCGCCCCTACACGGAGCGTCATCAGGAGCTGTGTAATATAGAGCACTTAGATATTGCACGATCTAATAGCGGGCAAGATTATTTGCGGGTAGGCGGTGCATTTTGCTTAATTTTTATTGAAGTAAGCTAGGTATATTTATTTTTTTACTGGAAAAAATGGTCGATAATTACATTATGACTACCTTAACAATGTTACCAATGCTAGGGCACAGGCGTTCGCTGTTGCTGAAAATACTATAGGGGAACCCCCACCACGCAGGCACGGCGTATATTGGTGGGTGCTAATGACTACATATGCAGCCGCTATCAATGAATGCTTGCGTTATCGAACCCCTCTTATTCAAACTGAACTTCACAGAATTGGTGAAAATGTTAGCAATAAAATGGTCACCAAATTTAAAAATTATCTAAATACATCTTCGAAAGCATTTTTCTTTACGGCATACGAGAAGAAAGTGGACACCTTATTGACTGACAGTGAAGGTTTACTCTTCTCAAACAAGTAAAGACCGGTCTGCTATCTGACCCAACAGACGAGGTGCTTAAGGTTGATAAATAGAAAACGCCTGTGTTTCATAAGATTAATTGTGATCGAGGGGTCGTTAACCTAAGTTACAGTTCGGCAGTTGCTTAGAATCTCTGCCGGCACTGCATGAGTTTATGTCCAAACAGAAACAACCTAAACACTGTGTCATTAGTTTACTTTTGATTATTTTATTAAAGTTTATATTTCTTTATTGTATAATATTAAATTTATACTAGCTGACCCGGTAACGCGTTGCTATGGTAACGTGTTGCTATGGTAACGCGTTGCTATGGTAACACGTATAAATTTGAAAAAGAGCGGACAGACAAACAACAAATTTGTGTTCTTAGATTATAGACTAGCTATGGTTACGCATATACAATGGAAAAAGAGCGAGAAAAAGAGCGGGGAAAAGAGCGGACAGACAAACACACAAACAACGAATTTGTGTTCTTAGATTATAAATTTATTTATACACTCATGGCCGTGCCAAGCATGGAGATTATAGAAAAATCCTCATTCTTGAGGAAGGCTTCCAGTAGTAGGCTGAGATGGTGAATACACTCTTGGATAAAATGAGTTACACAGAGTCATACATTGTTAACAATTTGAGATAGTATTGTTACTTTTAAGCATTTATAATAAATAAAATCGAATATTTGATTCACTTTCAGTAAATTTTGTAAACACGAATCAATCATCAATTCATCACTCATTGCTATCATAGATACTGGGAAGCTAAAAACCTAATATTTCATTGATCCATTTGATTTCATTTGATGTCTTTATCCATAAGAAAAAGGGCCTATGGTTTTTGGTGGGTGGTAACAATAGGTAATAATATTTTTAAGTATTGTTTGCAGTGTGTTATCAGGCAAAGTAGAATAGCACTAAACCATTAAACTTAAGAGTATTGGAAAAGATGTCTAATGATCAGTGGTCGGAGTAGGTATATTGAATTAAGGTCACTGACATCAAACGTATATGTTAATATGGATACGCCTCCGAGTTTCCGGATTATTATGATAAAAATACCGAAACATCGAAATTATTACATGAAACTAGTTAAAAATGTATCAATACTCTCAACGCTATGCTGCTAGTGGCGTAGATGGCCAGAATTTAATAGTAAAAAAAATTGGTTGCCTGTAAAGTCGATATACGGGCGAAAGTTTTACGTGACAACGACTTTGAGTGGTAAAATAATTTTAATGTGAATATTCATTCGTATAGTAGGAAGAAGGATGAAATAATAGTAACAATTTAAAACATTTATTTATACAAAGAATTATATTTAAAACATTAATTTATACAAAGAATCTCGCACTGAATTTCATATATCACCGCCTAAGCGAAATAGAAGCGCAAGACATGAACCGGTGTGTATGCCTATCTCTCTCACTCTCTCTCTCGCTCTGTCTCTCTCGCTCTTAGGCGGGCTAACCATGCCCGAGTGGAAGGGACGCGTGCCTCTCACTCGCTCTCATTTATAAAATGATATAATAATAATATTCATTTCAACACACGACATCCGGCAAACAGGGTCTTTTGTCCTCTTATGTCTATGCTCAACGCATCTGACCAATTAGAATCAAGTATCCTGGATGACTCATTGACTGTTTGTTCGAAAACAATGCTCGCACCGACATCCAGACCAAGTGGCTCACTCACTTATTTCGGTTCGTGGAGTGCGCTTATTTTATGTGTTGTGAATATCTTGACTTGACCCTGGCTTGTGTACTGTCTTCTGAAATCTACTTAAAACGACGAATTTGGCTTATAACTACGGACATCGATTTATTACTCTTGGATTGGGCCCATTTGAAGTTGTTTTTGTACGGGTAAGTTTTAATTATTTTCACTATTTAAGAAGGTTTTAGAACTTGGAAACAGTTAAAATATCACTTTATAGCAATCATCATAGCGCATGAGAGTCCGGTACGCACACCGCAGGGCTATCACCGCTTCAGTTAAAAAAATCACTTTATATGAAACAGAATTTCATTATCGACTTTACAGTTGTGTATGTATATATTGTAAATTTAAATCATTGATTTAGGTGACATATAAATAAATATGGCAAAGGTCAAGGCTGAAACAGTGCTAAAGTGGTTATTGCACTATCCTGAGCTACTTTACGATAACGCTAGTGGCACTATATACTGTACAAAGTGTGAAAGTCATTTGAAAGCTGTGAATAGAGGCAACATTACCAAACACATTGAAGGCGCTGTACATCAAGGAAAATTTAAGAGACCGCAAGAGGAATTTTACTTCGACCTCATTAAGTTCCTGATTCTATGCAATATTCCTTGGTCGCAAATGAAAAATCCAGCGTTCAAAGAGTTTTTTCAGAAATATATGTGCAGTACTTGTTGTTGCGTTTGTACCAATCGTAAAGTGGTTGACGAATCACAGTTACGAAAAGTTTATTTGGAGAAGTTTTATAGGAATAAAATCAATTCGATTTATGAAATTAATAAAAATGAGAAACTATGGATATCGCTGGATGAGACAACAGACATTTTTGGTCGATACATAGTCAATTTCCTAATAAAACCATTGCATCCTAGTAATAGTGCAGGCCGGCCTTATTTGATTGCTTGTAAAATGCTAACAGCAGTAAATGGACAAACAATAACACAATTTGTACTGCAATGTCTAGAAAATTTATGGCAAAACACTTTTGAAGCGAAAGTTGACAATATTTTAATGCTTTGCACTGACAGTGTCGCGTACATGCTATCTGCAGGGCGAAATTTAAAACATTACTTACCTGAAATGAAGCATGTGACATGTTTGGCGCACGCTCTTCATCGTGTAAGTGAGCAGATAAGGTCAGAATACAACGATATTGATATTCTTATATCAAATGTTAAAAAAGTATTTTTAAAGGCTCCTAGTAGGGTAAACATTTTAAAAGAAAAATATCCTGACTTACCGTTGCCTCCGCAACCAGTCATTACCAGATGGGGTACTTGGTTACAGGCAACATCTTACTACGCTCAACATTTAGATAAAATAAAAGAAGTTTTATCCTGCTTGAGCAGTTCTGATGCTATAGCCATACGAAACGCAAAAAACATTTTGGAAAAACAAAATTTAGAAAATGATTTAAAATATATCGAAGAAAATTACTCTATTATACTACTAGCCCTAAAAGAGTTACAAAAACAAAATTTATCTCTAGCTGATTCACTTTTAGTATTTGATCAAGTAAGGGCTACGCTTAACGAGTGCAATAATGAGAATATAAAAAATAAAATAGAATCAGTTATGGAACGAAATCCAGATTTAGATACAATTAGAGAATACAGCGAGAGTATTGAAAAAAGCGTAGCAAATAATCAGAAACTTTATTTCAAATTCGCTCCATTGACATCTACAGATGTTGAACGATCATTTTCCACTTACAAATGGATCTTAGATGTTAAAAGAAATAGCTTAAAAATCGAAAATATTGAAAAAATTATAGTTATTTATTTTAATTGTATAGAGACAGAAAATCAAAATGTAGAAATTGTAACCGATGAGGATTAAAAATAATTGTTTTTAATAAAACTGTAATAATGATTATTTGTATTCACAATAAACAATTTTGTTTGCTTACATATGGTTTTTTATTTTATTACTCTATTTACCAAATTTTTGGAAACTCCGGTACATTCCGGAAGAAATGCATGTCCATGTTATGATATCATGACGCAAGTATCTAAAATCAATATACCTACTCCGACCACTGCTAATGATACTTGAGGCATCACCGTCTAAAGTAATCATCTTACGTAGACCTTAATTTACCTTTGCCAGTTTAGCCACTATCCCATCGTGTTCCGATCTTATAAGAACTAAATACTAAAAAGAAGTTTTATTCTTTTTTTTATTTTACATATTTTTAACTTTTTTACGGCCCTTTTACCATTTTAAGAATTAGCACGTATATTTCGAGTAACTAATGCCTGTCGGTTAGAAATTAATGACATTGTGACAGTGATGTTTTGAAAAGGCCTTCGTACCTAGAATTGCATATTATGATACGTTTTTCTTTATGTTTACGTTTTTTTTTTTATTAACTGCTAACTGTCTGAACTGGAGCTAGCTAGCTAGGAGTTGTAGCCAGAAACATCCCGGCGTACCATAATTCGCCGTAATTATTAAAGTATACGGAGATAACTTGGGCCATCGCTATCAAATAGAGGTCGTTAAATAGTAAGATCTAAACGAAATAACGAAGAATTTCAGCATACAGTCAGTTTCTCAGAGTAATAACGTCAGATTTTCGTATTTTTTTTCAGAGTAGGCGCTCTTATCCTATTATCTCATAATGAACAAGTAATTGTGAATTAGTTTTATTCGACTGCCAGTCAAGTTAATGTGAATGTACATCTCATGGCAGGCGCTCCAATTCGTGTGGCGAATTTGCTGTGCGGCGTTTCTTAGAATATACACTAGAGCATTTCCATGTAATGTTACATTGTCACGAATGATACAATAATCTTGATGCCGAGTTCAACTTTGTGTCCCTTCTCACGTACCACAACAATAAGTGGGCAATCCGTGGTTGCTTTGGTCATTGAGCTGCACTGTCTAGTGTGACTTGTAAGTCAGTGAACCGTCGGCGTCGCTGATACATTACAGTTTCTTATTTCTGTATATCTGCATCAAAATAACAAACGATAATGGCATAATACACTATAACAATGTTAAGTATGTAATTTTTACTTTGTAACCTACCAGTGAGGAATTCATTAGAGTCCTGTGATTGCTGAATATAAGCAACTATCTTAAGGGGTGGTTTTGGAATGGTCGACTAAAATATACCATCTCGAACTACTTCTTGCTTCGGGAGATTCGTTAAACCGTTGATGTCGGCTGTATCTGCATTTGTTAGCACTCGCCAGTCCACATTACATGGGCCCAGCCTAGGTGCAATAATAATTATTCCTGGAAATGAAGTAGTGAGATTATGAACAACTTATAGTAAAACAGATTATTTTTTAAATATTAACCAAAAAAGGTTTTCAAATGCATTTGACTAGATATCATAGGAAATAACAAATTAATACACTCGACACACAAAACTGCCCGAAATTAAGCAAGTGAGTGACAGTTTTCCTCGAGCTGTCAAAATATGTTAAATTGTCATGGCTCCGTCATCTGAGTATAATTAAGATATAATCAAATAATTGAGTCCTTTACAATATTTGATAGTAAACATCGAAGTGGTTAGTAACATCTTTCATATTTTATCTACATAAAAAAATAATTATTGATCATCTACAATAAAATTAAAATGCTCGATTATACTGCTTATTAACTTCCAATTCCAAATGTTTATTAATTTTTCCTACTCTAGAATGCGGATTGAGTTGATTTTTTGGTTTAACATTACTAATATATAGCTTTTAAGTAAGAGAATAATATGACATATTGATACAATATGCACGTTCTCTTTTGCTAACTTGCATTTAGTCTGTTAATGCAACCAACTAGTATAAAGACGTGAATCTATTTTTTTCAATATTATGTTAAATTAAAATCGACAGCAAACCTAGCCATACACTTCAAGTTCGGATCTTCCTTTTGATCATTTCATTTCTTAAGTGTCTGACTTGTTCTGGCGACGACCGTATATGAACTCCGAAACTACTCCACCGATTTCGTTGATTTTTTTTAAGTTTGTTAGATTTATTCCGACTTTGAACATAGGATAGGTTTCATTTTAATTTATAATACAGCAACGCGTGGTCGGGTCAACTAGTATTTTATAAAGATTACTAGCTGTTGCCCGCGACGCTTACGCTTAGATTAGAGAGCCACCCTTATAACCTGGGGGTATAAAAAATAGCCTACGACCTATTCTCAAAATTATATTAATCGGTCAAGCCGTTTCGATGGATTTCGATTACAAACACTGTGACACGAGATTTTTAATTATTAGTTTAGTTAACTATATTTAATTTACATGTGTACGTAGTTGCTGTAGGTTCAAGTTTCACTTAAGGTGAATTAGAAATTGCATTTTTTCCTCAAATATTTCTTTTATATATCTACCTGATTCTTAACGTTTATTGGCAGGGATATTTGTTCCCGCTTGCACGCTTTTCCCCTAACTTCGTTGTTAGGTGTACAGAAGCTTTGATTGAATATAGAAGCTAAAAGCTTCTCTAAATACCGTCAACGAATGTAGAACTATTGATTAATGGTATACTGAAGTCCTTCGTAGCTTAAAATTAAACGTTAATTTGCTTAAGCTGCTTAAAGTGGTCACTATAAACTTTCGCAGATCCAATCCAAATTTTGCGTAGTTGACTAATATAGATATGGGATTCGTCTCTAAGCTGGCCTTTATATAGGTGCTTCTGAATTACATAAAGTGTAGATATTGTATAGAAAATGGCAATTAAATAATTTGCTCTTATATCCAGGTCGTAATATCACAGTAATACATGTTATAATTTAATAAAAAATAAATAATTCATTAATATCAATGGAAAAAGATTCTGTTATTGTAGAAAAAGTTTCCGTTGTTATAAGAAAAAACTCAATTCAAAGGCGTCTTATATATTTATTTATTAAAATTTGAAATAATTTCTAAAAGAAAACAATCAAAATAAAAGAATAATATATGTATTGCCATTTTACTTGAAATTTTAATTATTTATTCCTGTTCCATTATTACTAACTTTTAATTTCTTAAGTGATAGTCAATTTAAATAAGTTTTAAATTGTTTTTAATATTAATGGAATCACAAAACAGTACTGTCCTGTAATTGAAATAGAACACTTCAATTACACAATCTTTTTTATTTTATTTTGTTTAATTTTTTTTTTATATTATTTGGTTTAGTTTTGTTTCTTCTGTATGTATTTGTTTTTTTTAATTGTCAATTTCAAATATTATATGTATTCTCCTGGATAGCCAGGAAATGTAACCCACATTTTCTGGCTATCCTGGCTGTCATGTTTCGCATGATACCTTAAACAAGTTGTTTTTTTTTGCTTCTAATAATTTCAATTGACGGTAGGACGGACGGACTCAGTTAACGGTAGAGGGTCGGAGATTCGCGCATAACTTTGCCGTTCACCCGCGACGGAGTATGTATTGCGCATTTTCCCGTTTATAAACAAGTCAATAATGCAAAATAAAAACGATAATTCAAAACACTAAAAACCTGACTGTGTTTCTGTGTATTTGGAAATGAAAATACCCTAAAATAAAAAAATTATAAATGAAAATACCCTAAAACAAGAAACTCTTCATACCCGATTGCACTTAACTTAAGAATCGCCAAATTGTAGCATTCCGGACCCATTATAGAAAGTCAGTAGATTGGAGGAATTCGCAATGTAGTATAAGTATGTGCTCTCAATTCACTAAGCCTCTATTTTTTAAATGGTTTCCGACAACTTAGGCGATTCTTAAGTTAAGTGCAATCAAATCAAATCACATATATTTGCTTGACCTTTAGCAAATATATGTGAGCCGAGGTCCACAACCGCCCGATTGAGTGTAGTAGCCTGAAGTTTGTGGACGGTTACAGCCCATTTTTTATATTTTGATATACCCAGTCTAACTCTCACAGTAAATACGAAACTAACGACACCTCTCAAGCTAAAATCCATCGAGCCTTTCAGGCTGCAGAGCGTGACAAACACTTGAATGTGGCGCCATGAATCCGCCATTTTGTTTTTTTTATTTTTTATTTTGTTATACCCAGTGTCACTCTCACAGTAAAAACGAATCTAACGACACCTCTCAAGCTAAAATCCATCGAGCCGTTCAGGCTGCAGAGCGTGATAAACATTTGAATTTGGCGCCAAAAATCCGCTATTTCTTTTTTTTTTCATCTTGATATATCCGGTGTCACTATCACAGTAAATACGAATCTAAAGACAACTCTCAAGCAAAAATCCATCGAGCCGTTTAGGCCGCAGAGAGTGCCAAACAATCATACATACATTCATACTCTCGAAATACATAACCCTCCTAATGACGCATTTGAGTAAAAACATAATTAGTACTATCACTTTGTTTCAAAATAACATAAAAAATATATTGAAAAATATTCGTCTCAGATGAGACCTCATGTTGATGAATCATATCATCACCATAGCAGCCGCAGAACGGATATAGCAACCAACTGAACCACTTACAGAGAAAATGCTTTAAAGAGTCTTTCCACATTTCAAATAATAAAAACAGAATATATTTTATTTAATCTGTCTTTGACGAGTTGTGTCTGTCCTGTTAGTTGGAAAAGAGCTCACATCGTTCCTGTTCACAAAAAGGGGTCGAAAATGGAGATAAGAAATTACCGACCTATCTCTATATTAAATATATTGAGTAAATTACTGGAAAAAATTACATATAATATCATTTATGCCACAATATCAAATAATATCTCGCATCACCAACATGGATTTTTAAAGAGGAAGTCAACATTATCAAACTTAATTGAATTTTGTAATTATGTGTTGTGCGGGATGGAGGGAGGTGGGCAGGTTGACGTTATCTACACTGATTTTGAGAAAGCTTTTGATCGCGTGGATCACGTCATCCTGTTGAACAAACTCTTCAGGCTAGGTATCCGAGGAGATCTGCTCAGGTGGATTGAGTCCTACCTTATGAACCGGTCTCAGCCAGTTGTTATGGGTGGATTTAAATCAGATTACATTCATGTCCCGTTTGGAGTACCGCAAGGTTCGCATCTTGGCCCTTTGTTATATTGTGCATATATCTTTGATATTTGCGAATGTAAGTTTTTTAAAAACGTAGAAAGCTTAAAGACTTTATATTACGCATATTGCCGCAGCGTTCTGGAATACGTTAGTCCTGTATGGTCTCCACAGTATACAAAATACATACAAAAGTTGGAAAAAGTTCAGATAAAATTCGTAAAACATCTCAATTATAAAACACAGAAATATCATAAAAATTACCAAGACGATTGTCGCCACTATAATCTTTTATCTCTTCAGTCTCGTCGTGAAGTACTTGACATATGTCTTCTTTACGACATTTTAAACAATAATTTGGACACACCCAATCTTCTTGCTGAAATCGGTTTTTGTACACCTAAAACCCGTACTAGAATAACTCCTCTTCTCTTCATACCCAGATACCGAACCAACTACACAAAAAATGCTGTATTGAATCGCCTACCTGCTTTATATAACAGTAAATACAGATGTATTGATCTTTTCAATCTCAGTAAAAGGGAACTTAAAAAGGAATTACATAAAATTATTATGAATGACTGACAGCCGCCCGAGCTTTCTTTTGCATATATTTTGAAGTGAATTGTTTAAGATAACTAATTATACTGTTATATTCTTGGGGTTTATATTTTATATTTTTTATATTATTTTTTCTTTTCTTTTAATAATGTCTTTGAATTAATAATAAAATTATCAACAGTGATCTTTGCCCTGATTACGTTAATCGGCCAGTAAGTCAGTTATTACCTTTAAAATAGTCTTCGACAATTTAATTTTAGATACATTTCAAATTGAATTAACATAAGCATTAAATCATATGCAAGCAATCATAGCTCGAATATTTTGGTTTTGTTGCTACTTCCTATTTATGTTTTAGCCTCATAAAATGTTATGAAACTCTGTAATTGGCTTAAGAGTTAAAATATCATAAGTTAGATAAGATACATATGTAAAAAAAGCTGTTGAGTTTCTGAATAAAACAATAAAACAAGAAGAAGTATTACCAATTGTGGTTATAATAATTGCATAAAAGTGCGTCGAAGAAATACTGAATAGATGATGTAATTTATATGAAAGCTCAGAACATTAGTTTGTGTTAATCTTAGTTAGGTCGTTTGATAAATATGTGCCTCATACAATTGCATAGCTTATTTTTTCAGTTAAGTAGCGAACAGTAAAAAGTTTGTTGCGATAAAACTACTAGAACCTAATTGAGTTTTTCTTGGCTTTCCGAGTTAACTACCTATGTTTTGAGAACTAGACTAAGTAGTTGAAACTGCAAAACATTATTAAATATTTTGTTTTTGAATTTTTTAATGAATTAAAGTAATGAAGAATATTATTCTTCTTACATCTATCTATCTTATCTTAATATATATAAACTAGCTGAACCGGCCACGCGTTGCTGTGCCGACTGCAGCGCCATCTGCCGGACTGATTTGTGAATCTAAACCATTCTCAGATCCCCTTGAACACACACAAAAAATTTCATCAAAATCGGTCCAGTCGTTTAAGAGAAGTTCAGTGACATACACACTCACAAAAGAATTATATATATATAAAGATTACGTGTCACGTTGTTTGTCCGCGATGGACTCCTAAACTACTTAACCGATTTTGACCAAACTTCGTAACTATCTGTAATTTGATTTAACTTAAGAGATAGGATAGATTTGATTTTAATTAATAACACAGCAACGCGTGGCCGGGGCAACTAGTGCTATTATAATTTTCAATAAATTTTAATGCAAATCAGAGACAAAAAATTAAATGAATTTTCATATCTGTCGGCTTCTCATTTCAAAAATACACAGTATTTTCTTTATATTTTCGTTACATTTATCTTTTCATACTGTGCATAGAAATATAGGAATACTAGTCGCCATATAAAAAATAATAGAAAAAATATAATCAAAATTTTACCGACATTTAAAAGGAAATCTGTTTTCAAAGCTGGGTAAAATGATTTAATCTAGTATTTTAAAGTATGAAAAGTGAAGTGATGATAGAAATAAGATCCCGTATTAATTGAGTTGTCAACGGTCCCGAGAGGTGGCGTTCCAGCGCCTGATTGATGCTGTCCTTTCCACAATTAATCTTTTGCCTCTTGGCGAGTCTTGTTTTGTTGGGTGGTCTTGTAAGAAAAATAAGTTTTGTTTTTCATTGTACACCTCATAACTCACTGTTATTTCAGCTCAGTTTTTAACTGCTTATTCTGACATTTGAAACTAAAATAAAGTATCCATGAAATTTCTTTTATTATGAAAAAAGTTTCCAAATATAATAAACATCACTGTAGTTTCTCTTTATTAAAAATATGTATTTTTACCAGAAATTAAATAATTAATCCACAATTCAAATCAGTTTGAATTCACGGACATGTCAATTATTTAGATGAGTTGTTGTCTGGGTTTCATTATCAATAAGGTAATTTTTCCACATGTTTTCGTTCTCATCTTTCTCACTGTGACGCTGCCTTGTCCATTCGTAATCTGCGTTGTCGTCTTTGCTGTCTGTTCAGTGCATTCAGCGCTCCATGACCTCCTTGCTCGTAATGCACACTGGTGGAAGTAATTTGAAGTCCGAGGGCGGCTTGCGGAATTGAGTGGCGTTGTCTGATGGATCACGTGCAACCAGCAGTCTGCTGTATCACTTTTAAACAATATTAAAAACATATTTAGTTCTTACACTTCCGCGCACATTACACATCAGAATAAAACACTTTTTTACGGATTTTTGTCTTAGTCATTCTGTGATCACGGCTCCTGTAAAGAAGTCGAAACGTCAGGATTAAATATAAAATAAAATAAAATATTAAAAACACTTTGGCGGTCACTATGAGGTCGATCAGCTTACTAGTGCTTTGGTACCTCTTCAACGTGCTTACGATACGCAGGTCGGAGAACAAAGCTCCACTTCCTCTCAAAACTTCCAATAAGCTTTGTGACATTTTGTTGGCAATAACGACGTTTCAGTTAAACACCTTTAAATTATCTTGCTGGCGAAAACTATATTATGGCGAAAAGTATTGCCTTAAATATTAACATAAAGTAGTTTTGCGATTTTTTACTATTTTTATGATTCAAAGAAGAAATGTTCAAAAATAATAAAAAAGGCAAAAATATGGCATATTTAAATAGTCATTACATAGTATAAAACAAATTCGCCTCCTGCTGTCTGTCCCTATACATGCTTAGGTCTTGAAAACTACGCAACGGATTTTGATGCAGTTTTTTTAATAGATAGAGTCATTCAAAAGGAAGGTTTATATGTATAAGACATGCATAATATAGTAGAGAATCACCGATAGATATTTTAGTGGTTTCGAATGTGATTTCGTAAATAAACACATTTTTTGCGCTTACATTGCAAACGCTGGCTGAACCCTACGAGATAAATAAATAAATATTTCCGACTACAGTATTGTAAACAAAAGTCCGCGATAGTATATGTCTATATCTTAGGGATAACCCACAATAACCATTTTTTATCCTTTACTTTGTACGAGAAATAATGGGTCATTTACGAAGCAATTTTAAGCAATACTGCATAAATCCTTTTCCAATTAACTACCTTCAATACATTGTGCATTTAATAAAGATCAATATGGCCCTCTACAGCATGTAATTTAAATGAATATTTGCGTAGATATTACAGATTTAAAATGCAGGGACATAGCGGTTGCGGCGGTACCGGTACAGATGACATGTTTGTATTGTCTAATGACAAGAAAGCTGTGAACGTTGTATATAAAGACATACTACAGTATATTTAGTATTAGCATTGCACCCGTGTGAAGCCGGGGCGGGTCGCTAGTAGTACAATATAATTCATAAAAGCTTGGTTACAAATATTTACTGTAAACAAAATAAGCGCTGTTAAAGCTGTTAAATAGTTCTACATGCGGATCTAAAGCTGCAAGTCCCTAGAGATATTAACTTTCTAACAATGTTTATGTACTATGCAATTCGCAACTCCTCCCATGCTGACTTGGTCACATAAATTTGTAGCAATTATTTTTAAAAGTTAAACATTTCTTTACACAATATGTTGTTAATGAGTTAAATATATATCTGTATCATATGAGGGAAGAATATTGCAAAAATAGACTCGTTCGGAGTGCTATTAAGGAGGTTTTACAACTTTTACCAGGGCCGGTCAATAGATGGATGACAAAAAAAAATATCTCAAACTCCCTTGTACTTTGGAAAGCAAGTTGAGCCGCTGGGTTTAAAGACATCAAGGCATTCATATCAGGCAAGCCCTGTATACTACAAAGGGGTACATAAATAAGCAAAAAATTATAAGGGTGGTTATTTGATTTTATGATGCCATTAATTTGTTTGAGGTCCATACTGATTCAGATCTTCCTTACTGACTCATCCATCCATCTGGAAATTTCCCGTGAATATACGGAAGGAGCCATATAACCGGGACGCTCAAAAGAAAATACTGATGTTTACTAGAACATTTTCATTTAATTTTATTTAATCTTAGTAACTTGTCCATGGACCATGGCACACCTTGTGATCTAGTGCAGCGACTAATAGGTTAGAAAGCTTTTGAAAATATTTTACGATAACAAACTTCTGGCGCCAATGTCAAAATTTCTGATCTTAAATCATGACATAGGCATAATAATTAAAAAAACACTTATTTATTATACCGACTTAAAAATAATTTGTATTGCAAAGAATGATTGTTACAGTACATTACACTAAACAGTTTTGAGATAAGTAGTTGCCCTTGGGCCATTTTATGTATTTTTTTCATTATTTTGTTAATGAATGGGTTTTATAATGTTTAATTTCCTCTCACAAGTCTGAAAATAATAGGAACGCTCCTTAATTGGAACATTGCAAAAAGTTTGGCTACATGTTTCAACTGTATTTTAAGGTATATAGAACACGCCACGCTTTTTTACAATGAAATTAATTTTCTGTTCATAACTTTATTTTTATTTTAGAATTTTTGAAAATTATTTAAACGTATTGAGTTGGTATACTTTTTGTAATAGTCGAATAAAATATAAATTAAAAGTTATTTTCTGATTTTTAGCTTATTGGATTATAGAGAATTGATATTAAAGCGTGTTTTTTTAGTTTTTTAAACTATATTTTATTTGAAAATTTTTGAAAATAATTAGTTTTTAAATATATTCTAAATATATTTTTACTTATATTTTTAAATATATTTAAAAATATATACAAAAATATATTTTATTTCGGTGTGGGTAAGCCATGCTTATTTCAGTACACGTCATATTAAGGTGGAACCGCAAATGATTCATTAAATTAGTTAAGGTCCATTAGATCGTATCCACCTTTACTTGGATAACTGTAGGAATTCTAGAGATAAGACATGTAAATCAGAGTTCTGACTAGAGATGGATTCGGTGCGCAGCTTTCGGGAATCCAAACTTTTGGGTTCCGGGGGAAGTATATTAATCCTGGCGATTCTAATTAGAATAACGAGATAAGCTTATCAAAATATTGTATTGTTGTCTATCGTTGATAAGTCTACAACGTTTAAAGTAAATCTGAGCGCTTAAAGTTGGGCAAAATCGAGCCCAAACGAGTCAGTTACATACATACAAATATACAGATGAAACTAATAAAAGCGTGTTAAAAAACCAACCCCGAGAGCAGGCTGGATTTTAAAGTGGCTGGTCAATGATTGACCACATCCACACGTGGTGAAGCAAATTATAGAGAAATGCAGAAAATACAACATTCCCTTTTAATACTGTTTTAGACTATAGTAACGCATTCGTTTTGATGGAACATGAAAGTATATGAAAACCACTTGAAAATCATGGAATCGAACACAAATACATAAGAATTTATAAAACCAACAAAGCTAAAGTGAAAGTAGAGAGAGAAGGATAACAAATCAGGATGGAACGTGGAATACGTCAAGGTGACCCTCTTTCACCGAAATTGTTCACTGCAGTACTGGAGGAAATCTTTCATAGCTTTAACTCGTACCTACGACTGAAATATAGAGAGAAACTAGCTATGACATATCAATTAGGCTTAGTGGCCTAGAAAGAGAAAGCAGTAGTTGGTTTGATTATCTGGATCTATCCAAAATAAAAGCTATGACGAACAAAACTTAAGACCCAATAATATGAAAAATGATGTGATAGAATATGTCTTACATCATACGTTACAGGCCAAGTCTCTCCTGTAACTATCAATTAAAATAAATAGTTACAAGAATGGGAAACGCATGAAAGAAATATTGGTCCTTGAAAGTTGAACCAAAATGAATATAAAATAGAAACTGTTGTAAAGTTTCTGTGTCGTTTTGTGTTGATCTAAGACTGCCAGACATGTACTACAAAATCACACAAAAAAGCTAAAGATTTTGCCAGAATCTATGGAGCAGAGTGTTTTGGGAATTAAAAGGACTGATAAAATAAGAAACACAGTTATAAGAGAGAGAACTAAACTGGAAAATGTCAGTTTTACGATTAGGGAATACAAATGGCAATGACAAACGTTGCGCAAGGTCGACGAATGGAATAAGCTGATCACAAATTGGTACCCCAAGAATCTGAAAAGAAAACCAAATCAAAATATGAGGAGGCTAAAACAAAATATGGAAACCTTATGTAAATAAATTTCGTATTAAATTAGTTATTTTATTTGACTATCCAATACTCACAGTACGTAACAATATGAACAGGATTTTTAATTATGTGAAAACTTGTGGTTCTCTTATAAAGGCTAATTAACTATCCATTATTTACCATGAACTCAATGACTGTGTTGTTAGCTCATTTAACCTGTGATTACGGACGTTAAGGGACTTTTACAAGGGCTGGTCATCGTACGGTTAATCATTAGTTTATTATCTCGACCTCCTCTGTGCTCTGATGGAAGGCATGCTGAGTAGTTTATCTCTGCTGCATTTGCAGTTGTTAGTACCCACTAATCCTTCTTGATGGCCCGCGTGTGGCCAACTGGGGAACAATTCATAGTAGGGATAACATTTTTTAATCAGAAAGTAATGCTTGTAGCCATAGGCCAAATAATAATACATATTGAATCGCCGAAATGCTTTTAACTCTATTTTCCATATGGAACATAAACTCTTTGCATAGTTGATATAGCTTGTATGGTAATGGATAAAATATATTTAACCTAACCTTACTTGCAATGTACCTTTTCTAAGAGGATAAATTAATAGAGGATCACGATTACAATGCGATCATATTTTGCCGCTACGATATGGTGCGGTCGTAATACGTGTGAATGGGAGCGATACGTGCGAATGAACGAAATACGTATGAATTGGCGCTGACCCGAAAAGAGTTTCGTTTTTTAGAGCGGTTTTCTGTTAGCACTTCCTCCGCTTTATTAAGCATCTCTAATTCAAGTTTAGTTGAGTTAAGAAAATAAGCTTAAGATAAACAAAATAATCACAGTTTGTTGGTTGTCAAATATGCAATCCCATTGAGTATTGTAGATGGAAAATTCATTAATAGTGTCTATTAAAAGTAATAACCTAATAGGCATTTAAATCACTTATTATATAAATTTTTATCAAAGTCAAATATTTTAAAATAAATGGTTATCATTTTTTACTGTTAACGAGGACTCGTAATAAAGGAGTGCGAATAGATTAATAATAAAATTTCATGCATAAAATTTTGAGAAAACATAAAATTGCTTCTCATAACATAAATCTTAAACTTTCTCGTGCACTCCAGTACAATAAGTACATAGAAAATTTAATATATCACGAGGAACACGGGTGGTCTAGTGAATACAAAGTAGTGCGGAAACTAAGTTGTTAGGAATTTATTTTACTGGCACTCCACTTTATTAATTCGTAGCCGTTAAATATTAAACGGCAAGAGTTGCTAGATAGAGCAGTAGTTCGGCTTGCGATTATGGATTTTATGCAACTTAAGCTAGGATTATTGGATGAGTGACCAAGAAATAATTTATTTCCAGCTTATTCGTGGTTCTGCATCTACTACTGCTTTCTAATGCTTTTATTAGGATTTTGCACACAGTTACAAATAACAACTGATTTAAGATGGCAGTATAAATAAATATCCTTACACCTTTATACATAGTGTTATAAATAATGATCTCTGATTCTGTAACTGCTACAGTAAAGATACAGAAGTAAATGTATCAATACATTTGTCTGAAAGTGATATATAACTTTTTTAGGAACTTTAAGTTTAATCTTTCAGTGTCGAAAGTACTTTATTTGTTAAAAGAACTAAAGCCGGTTGGAAATCAGATGAATTGTTGTTTTTTATTGACTTTGCTTGTTTTGTATTGACTGCTTATTACTTTGATTTCGAAGTCTTCGAAATGAAATGAAATTATTTAAATCGTTCAACATTTTAATCTAAAAGCCTATCCAGGACGTCTTTTAATTGATAAAAAGAACGGACACAAAAATCTCGTCAGTTTTAAAAGAAATAAGGACATATTCGAATGTGGCAAAGTGTTAAAATTTATGTTGTGTAAAAG
This sequence comes from Calamotropha paludella, assembly GCA_927399485.1. Taxonomy (NCBI): domain Eukaryota; kingdom Metazoa; phylum Arthropoda; class Insecta; order Lepidoptera; family Crambidae; genus Calamotropha; species Calamotropha paludella. The sequence continues at coordinate 19,841,222 of OV656812.1, forward strand.
CATTTCTATACTATATATTCTATCTGTCATATAGTATCCATATAATTTAATTTACAACTACGAAAATTTGGCCGTAGTCTACAACTTATTATTTTTAAATGTCCTTAGGAAACTATTTCTTCAATAATACCATTATGGTTAGTTGAGGTAACTGAGTAATGTAATATATGGCGCTGGAAAATATAGTTTTAAATTCAAATCTGCCGCGTTATTTATTTGTATGTTTTTGTAATTTTTATTAGTTTGGTCGACACTTCTAGCCTCATCTCCATTTATTCCATGTACCTTTCGCACATACCTTGTCTCGTATATGGAAGAGCGAGACGACGGCGCCATCTAGCGGTGGCAAATCATACCGCAATGTGGCCAACATGCATGCTGAAGGAAAAAGACTACCGATGGTGTACACAGACGCGCGCGAGCGGAGTTCTGCAATATTAATTGAACTAGTAGCCTATCCGCAAACTCCTACAACAAACTATAGTTTTATGTGACGATGTCTTCGTGTGGGTAACAATAAGGTACAGCAAAGCCCAGGGACGTCCCCGGTAGCCTCCAGTATCACACATCACGTGGCAGTCAAGGTATCGTGCCCCCTTCATCTTCCTCTCATATTTGTTGTCGACATTAATTTTCTCATACCGCAATACAGTCAAATAATTTTGAACTGCCCGCATAACCCAATCATAATTTTGAAATTGCTGCTGTCCATTTTACCACGTTTTTCTTATCTCACTTTTCTTATTTGTTTGTCTGTCCGGGCAAAATCTTGCAACTTAAATTTGAGGCACTTTCCGATAAGCTAGAAAGCTGAAACTTTCAGGATAGTTCAGAACCCGATGACAATGCACTCTAAAGCAACTTTCAACTTTCCAGATGCACTTTCAGGTCCACTTTCGGCAACTTTCACTTTTGTATGGGGCTTATCCGATTGTTGCGTAACACATGGTTACTTCGTTGAGTTAATAATTAAAAAGAATAAAATAATTATACTAGATTTAAAAAATCTAAAAATCCCACGTTTTTCAATGTCCTAAAAAGAATAAAATAACCCTGCGGGGCAAAGCGAGGGGCCACTCAAAACGTGGGGGCGCATCTTTACAATAATCGGCATCAATGCATGTCATTCATCTCTTTAAAATCTCCTCTTAGTAATATGCGCCCCCACGTTTTGAGTGGCCCCTCGCTTTGCCCCGCAGGGTTATTTTATTCTTTTTAGGACATTGAAAAACGTGGGATTTTTAGATTTTTTAAATCTAGTATAATTATTGTGGCCTAAAGGAGATATACATTAGCCTTACTTTCTGATTAAAAACGTTATCACACCATCACGCGGGCCATCAATAAGGATTAGTGGGTGCTAACAACTGCAAATGCACCAGAGATAAACGACTCAGCATGCCTTACATCAGAACACAAAGGAGGTCGATATAATAAACTATTGATTACTACACTTTTGAGTGTGAAGGATTGATATTGTTCTGCTTTGCCGGACAACAATGGGCAATTGTGTTATGATTAATTTATTTTCAAATAGTCGAAATTTAAAAGAAAGAATATTATTAATGCGTTAAACACAATCTCATTTCCGAATTAACGGGAATGATAATTGTGTAAGCATATTGCTTGTCTAATACTAATACCGGGATTCGAAGTCGGTTCGCTTGTTTTAAACCTGACATCTCAACCGACGGCTACAGCGACCATCGTTATGTGATTCAAATTAGGTATCTTTAACCAAATTTATTAATTTGAAATGTAAATCAAGCTATTTTGAAATGATACTTATTCAATTATTGACAAAATAATACTATCTCTGACGCACATGAGTTATAATAGGGCACATTACGCGAACCTCGGCGCAGATGGCGCCAGTAGCACCTAGAGTAAACAAACCGCCATGGTGTTCTTGTCAAATTATGATAGTTAATTGTAATAACTAGGTTTTATGTGAAAATTTATCAAAGTTTAAATTAATTTTACTTATATAACTGTATTTTAACTATATTATGGCATCCTACGCCCATTTGAAAGTGGATGATCTAAAGAAACTGCTTCGAGAACGTGGTGTGAGTTTGAAGAGATGACAGAAGGATTTGGTGGAAAGGTACAATAAAAACAATAATTATTTTAGGTGTGCTATTTTTAACGTATTCAACTTGATTTAAAGGAATGATGAATAAATTTATGTTATTTCACTAAATTTTCTTGTTTCAGGCGTGTAATAAACACATACACAGCACTGATGCACTTTTTCCAATTTTAAACTCAATTAAAGGTAGAACTTCACAATTTTCTTCACGCTTCGAACGACTCGAAAAAAAAATTGTTTACTGTCTACGCTAGTGCTGCACTCTGGCGCCAGAACATTGCAGTATTTTCCCCTATTGACTTATGTCTCTATAAGTATTGTATTCCAAAACTACTAACAATAGTTTTATAAGATACTCTGTTACTCACATTAAATAAAATTAAATGAAAATATTCAAGTAAACATCAGTATTTTCTTATCAGCGTCCCGATTATATGGCTCCTTCCGTATATACACGGAAAATTTCCCAATGTGACTAGATGGATGGAGGCTGTTCAGACTCATGGGAGTATCCTACCTATTTAATAATTCAATATCTTAATCTGCTCTTAAATATTGAAATGTATTTTCCTCAATGGTTTAAGAATATCGATTTTGAACGATGGCAAAATGATTGATTAATGCGATTAGGTGCTCATAGTTATACCAAGGTTTTGTCTTTATTTATTAAGGTTAACTAATACTTATTATCGCTATATCCAAAATGACGGCAACAATATATGTCACAGTACACGACGACAAGGTTAAGTGGATTTCTATACTACTATTGAAGACGACGAAGAAGTAAGTTACCTTAAGCATTTCATGCACATTATTTTAATGTTTAACACTATATAATTCAAATGAATATCTGTGGAGTTATTGCAAAAGATAAACGCACGCAAAAATAAATTTAGTTTCTTTCGTTTGTTACATCGATGCATGACGAGACTAGCTTGGTGCAATCACCCCGCGCTGGGCCCTCCTCTGTCGCCCACTGTTTCTATATAACCAAATGATAACTTCAACTGGGTGGACAAAATTCTTTAATTTTTTTCTAGCATGAAATATAGCCTATGTTACTCAGCGTGAATGTAGCTTTCCAATGGTGAAAGAATTTAAGAAATCAGCTTAGTAGTTTTTGAGTTTATTCATTGCAAACATACAAAAATACAAATTTTTCCTTTTTATAATATTAGTGTAGATAGATGCATTGCAAAACCAACATAAATTATGAAGTACATACTTATTTCTTACTGTCTATTTAAAAAGATATAAAGAAAAATCTTGTGTCATAAATTCACCGTCTAAATAATGCTATAATAAAATGGGTTTGTATAATTTTATTAAATTAAAGCTTTTCGGCTTAGTCTGAATTGAAGTTTTTTTTTTCGCTCACGTGTAAGAGTGCTTCATTTCTTACTTTTTTATTTAAATGGTGTTTACCCGTGTCGTCATTTGTCAGGGGATATTTTTTAATAAACTTAATGTGTAATTGACGTACCTGATTTATAGGCTGAACTGTTGAACTGTCAATATTGGGACTAAATTTTTTTTTATTATACATTATATCGAATTGAATATTTTTAGGTAAATAAGGTATTCTGTACAAAATTACTGAACAATTTCGTTAACGTATTAAGCATTTCACTAAACTTGCCGTTTTCGTTAGAAATTAACCCTTAATGCATCGTAGAGTAACCCAATCGTGTGTAGATAAATCACATAGGTATAGTTTATTCATCTACTTTATAAAAAAATAATTATTGTTTTAGGTTTTCAAAAAATATACGTCAGTTGCACCGGAAGCAAAATAGGATTATCTAAAAAGAAAACTTGCAGCAGGTGCCAATCTTTTACTCCATGTTGAAACCGTCAGTTTCTATGATGGCGGCAGGCATCAAGCGTCGATCGCGATCGTCGATATATCCTTAACTCATTTCGCTTTATGTGTACAAATAGTTACGTAAGCTATCAAAATCAACGATGCCGTTGATTTTTACTACGATATTTAGTATATTAACTATGAAATTTTCGATTTTCCTTGTAACAATGCAAAAGTAACATGAGTTTGTTCAATAATTTGGAAACTTGAACATAATTTTAAGTTATTTCTTTAAAATTAATTGATATTGAAAAAGAAATGATAACGTGAGGTGAAAGAAAACAAATAAGAAAAAAATACTATAAATGGTCAAAATTTTTAAATATTCTCCATTTGTGTAAATCCAATTATGAATAGAATTGTGCGACTCCTCTGTGACCTTGGAAACATGTCATACTCTTCGAAAGTCTCTTCTGGTTGTCGCTTTTTTAGTATTCACAACGGTGGACGGGTGAACATCGAGAAATTCGTTTCCAAGATTGACCGGATCGCACTTGGAATCTGCAAACCAGCTATAAATAGGCCATTTATCACCAAAAGCAGTATGACTATTTTTTTCTGAGCTTATTATAAAGCAACGTGTGATCAAAATTTATTATTTGTTGTATTTGCGGCAGTATTTCCGTCTCTCTCACTTGTGACTTGAAAACTTTCGACGTACTGGTTCTTAGTCCATTTTGATTTTCTAAGAGTTCTAAAACATGTCTTGGAGAGGCTGACTATAATTTCGTGATGTAGAGTAAACCCAAATTTGCTCACAGCAGTTGACCCTGCTTATTATCAAAAGCTCAGCCTTCGACCAAGGTTTGATGTTCGCCATTCTTCTCATTAGCTAATCTTATATGTTCTCATCCTTTATTTCATTTCATCGCCTCACATAGCACCGTCAGTTTGTCATGTTATCTTATGTCTTCTTATGTCTCATCATATCATACATATGAGGGTGACGATTTATCGAGTAATTGGCAGGTGGTACACCTCTTCATTCATTAATCTCACCACATGTCACGTCGTCTCATGTCATGCCATGTTATGGGGGGCGGCGGCCTAAACATGTTACATCGCGTGCGTTTGGCTTGCCCGCTCGGACGAAACTAAACGCAGCGGCCTGCGGCGCGCGGCTATAAATAAAAGACTTTGAATAAAACTCCTTTTTAGCGGATAACTAGCACATTCTTCATATTTAATGAATTTAATTACCTCCTTTACAGGAGTTGTGATCACAACACCAGTAAAGGAGTCGAAACCTCACGATTAAATATTAGGGCGAACTAAATATGCGAACCACTAAAGAGGTTTCAATATAAATTGCATTGAAATCGTTAGATCCTTTTTCGAGAACACAATAACACAAGATTTATCAATATTGCTCATATAACAACATAATACGTGAAGAGCTGAACCATAATATCAATAACAATGGATTAACATGGTAGAAAATCCAACCTACATCTTTTCTTTATCTTCTTTAGAACGATACGTGATCAATTTAATATTGAACTTCCAAGATACGATTCTGTTCAATAAATATTCAGAATGCACAGTAGTTTCAGACTCTCCGCTTTGTCTGAAAACGTTCAAAATGGATTTTCTTGTATTATAGTAGATTTACTTAAAATATGGCAATAGGTTTTATCTCGACTAATTTAAAGTAATATAAAATGTCGTAGATTATTAGAGTAGCTATGAGAATAATGGAATAAAATATTTAAATAATATAAATTATATTTACGATTCATTTCATTTGAACGTTAACATAAAACTCTTTATAGTCTTTGAGAGAAATTGTTATTTGCATCATTTCTGAAACTAAACAAAAATTAAAAGTACTCACTGAGATAATAACTTAAGATAAAAAGGAAAAAACTGTAAAAAAATAATTTTATAAACACAGAAGGGAGAAATAAATCAAATTCGACATGCGTTTGAGATCGGTTCCAACATCAATCAATATTTAAAATAAACGTAGTCACTTTATATTTGGTAGTCATAGCATTCGACAATTTGAGGTATAATTTTATTATTATATTTCGATTTCTTAATGTTTAAGTTGCAGCTGTATTTTAAACGAATGACTTAATCATTTCTTCGTTCAAGTACCGTTTCTCAATTATTACTTTATTCTTTGTTTTAATATTGATTTAAACAGACTACAAATTAACATATTTTAAAACTGAATCAATTTTCATGACACAGTTCTCTAAGTTGCATTATATCATGACCAACTAAAAATAATTTAAGCAATCTGACTTATAGTTTTCGAGACATGCGAAGACAAACATAAATATACTTTTTTAGCTGGCTAAGACTTATGTGGCAATGAAGCATTGAATTCTATCTTCGTTAAAAACACAGGAATATCAATTTAAGTACAGAACCTCAGAAATCAAACGCCGTTTTAACCATCTGGTCTATAGACAAAGAAATTGTTACTATTTTCCTTTGCTACGTTAACCTTGGAACTTTTATATAAGCAAACCAATAATTATTGTGTTAAAATAACACACTGTTCTTTCAGATTATAACATAATGTGGTAAAATGATATCCGTTGTAGATACTCTATAACACTATATATTATATATCTCCCATCACTGTCATTGATACTTAATACTAATAACAACCCTTTGTTTAAGCAAAACACAGGAAAAACATGCGAAGACAAGCCATGACAAGATTGTATTAGGTAGTGAACACATAAACTGCTTGTAATATTCCGTACATTAATATAATATTCATCAGAATAATAAATATTTGATAAAAAGATTGTCCAAGCGGGGGTGATCATACCTTCGAAGCTAAACAATTCCGGGTTTGTGTCATGAAAAGGACGGATGTTTGAGGGATGAATACGAGCATTTGTACCTGACTGGTCGGTATTTATATCCATTTCTATACCATCTACATAATATGATGTAAAAATTACTGAACTATCAGCTTTCTGTCAATAACTACACTTTATGATCTTATCTGCATAGAAAGCTGTCCTATTATGTTTAACGTAAGGTGTAAATTTTATATCATTCATGACCGTTTGGTGCTACGGTAGCGAGCCTTTCGCACCGATGGTCCTGGGTTCAAGTCCCAGAGAAACAGATATTTGTGTGATGATTACGAGCATTTGTTTCTGAGTCATGGGTATTTACACATATTTCTAATATTATTACTTATTTATGTATGATATATGTATGTCTATCAGTAACCCTAATATCTAGAACATAAGCCTAGCCCTCATTGGTGTTATTGTAAGTTTTTTTCCATAAATCTGTTAAATTATATTTCATTTTTCCAACTCCCAGTTATTTATTCGTGTAAAAATATAGTAAAATTGAAGTGAGTGAATTTTTCTATTTTTAAATGTTTAGTAGTTTCGTCATAGTTTTTGAATTATTAAATAGAGTCTCTTTTTTGTTTGGCCTAGTCAGAAAAAGGTCACTTTGACAAGTGATATTTTTTATAAAATCCTTGTTAGGCTGACGAAGTAAACTATAAGGAACCTTTATATTTTTGTCATATTCGTGTTTGTTCATTTATCCGTGTGCTTAAGATATTGGTAGCATTATTCTGTAATTTGACTAATTTATGCATATATATCATTTTAGACAGTCGTAGCCTAGAATATTAAAAACTTTCCTTAAGGGTATTCTCATTAGTCTTAAAATGGGAGTAATTAAATTATAAGTTTTCTTTAGAGTCATATAAGGCTTCATTGATTGCTTGGTTTCCTTAAAAGAAATAGGGATTTACTTTTACAATTCAGGGTTCTGTTTTTTAAATATTAAACTTTTTAAGTGATATTTTTGTAGGAGCCAGTTCCTCTTCAACACTTAAACTATTAAAATTATTATTAAGTGAATCTGATATCGTAACTCAAATCGTAATCATTACAAAAGTCTACAGGCTCTGTTTATCATGTTCTGTACTTTACAGGGCAGGCGTTGGTGCTATATTGTTATAAATATTTAAACACGTAAGACTCGTACTTTACTGCGACCTCTGATACAAAGTGTGTTTTGGGACAGATAACAAAAAGACTCGTTTAAAATTCAAAAAAAACCGCAAATCCTCAGCACACTACCGTTGCTATGCAATTTAGACCTGTCAAAATTTATGATAACATGAAATGATTATTTAATCTTATCGTCTTTACGCGTCCAATAGAATGGAATTAGTAACGAATGGAAACTGAAACGCAAATTTTAACAAAACCAATAATTTTATGTTTGTAGTAGGAATTTGCCTCTGAGCAATTAAAGCTCAGTCAGGTTTGTTTAGTTTCGTTACCAACTAGGCTGGTAGTTTAGTCTAATATTATAAGTTTAGTGGTCGTAGCTTAAATTTAGAACTTATTATCGCAGAATTACGGTTCATCACATAAATATGAACTAAAATGGGTTTCCAATATTTGTGTTTGGGACGACCGATCATATAATAAAATTTTGTACGTAGGTTGCAAGATTCTGTTTATATTCATACCCTTTGGTTGAGTTATTTCACTTTGTTGATCATTATAGTTGTAGACAGTATCATAAAATAATTAATTTCTATAGTATCAATAACTGAGAGTTGGAAGCTTTCATAGTATGTATTACGTAATATTGGAAATAATGTCGTTTTAACTATTATTTTTATACTTTGAGGTATGGATTAACTATGTTAAAGAACTAATGTTCCTCTTTTTTATAAAGATCTTTGTATTAAGTATACAATTATTAATTAAAATAGTAAAAATAAGAGCTCCTAAAGAGAACAGAAAAAGGAAATCCAATATATGTGAGGATTCGAGGGCATACTTTATGATATTGCCTCGAGGAGTTTCATTTAGCTCCTGACTTTTTTGGAAATTGGATATTATGGAACTGGGATATTTCACAACTTGCATATTTTGCACCAAACTTATATCATGGACATTTTGCGACTTCTATACTTGCTAATTGGATATTTTGCTCCCACTACTGGGTAATTGGAAATTCTGTACCTAAAGGTCCATTCACCATTACTATAGTGCTTAGTTGTATCGGATAATTCCGTCAATGTGGATACCCATTTCTACAAATGGTATTTAAGGCGGTCGGTGCCCATTGCGATATAAGTTTTGAATCAAACGAATGGAGTTTGAAACTCGACGATGACAGTGGATGTAAACCCATTCACAACGTAAACGTCGGCAAGTTACAGAATAATTTTTTAAGATTTGATCTAAAAAAACTACAAGAAATATGATTATTTGCCTGTAAAAAACACCACATCACAAAAATTCACATCACGTAAATAAATATGGCATTGTGAATAATAGCAATATTATTCATAGATAGAAAACATTTTTTTTTTACATATTCCTACTTGTAACCTAACCTAACCTAACCTTTTATCTAATGGACGGCAGCACAAGAATAAAGTGTTTGACGCTTAGTTAATATTCTTCAAAACAATAAACAATTAATAAAGAGAACTTGTCTGTCCAAAAAGGGGATAATGTTAGGCTATATGGCAATACTGTTCCAATTGTAAATAAACTTGAATTTTAAATGTCTTTACAACTTTTTAAACAAATTCTGGCACAATCAACATCTCAAATTGGTTAATATGAAATATGGTTGTATTTAAAAAAAGTAAGCGAGACATTAAGATAAATATTTTTCCGATCGATCCCCCACGCCGTTAAGAAACAAGTGAAGCAATATAAAAATACGCTCATTTCGCAACCAAAGAAGCTTCCTTATCCCATGAACAGTCCATTAGCTAATAACTTTTAATGCTTATGTTATGAAGACAATAGCTCTTGGTAGTATTACTTTCATACGTAATTGTATAACGGATAAACAGTAAATAATAACAATAGAAATTATTACTAACAGTCACTCCAATTATCCTTGGCTAAAGTATGTACTGTACTGATTACAGATAGTAGGGTAACTGATACAAAAATAAATTTTATTCGTAGATAGCTATAAATATATATGACTCCGGCGCAAATGCTCGTATTCGTCACAAAGACATAGCCCCTTCTGCGACCTCATGTATCTTCGAAGGTCAGCTTATTAATGTTCCAGCTGCTGGGCACAGGCCTTTCCTATTAATGAAATCACCTTTACTCCTTTGTAAGCTTCGTGCCGAAACCTAAAACTAGTTTTATCCTGTATCTCTGGGATCTGTGATTTATGTCTAATTACTAAGTATTTCTGGGTAGCTCAGCTGTACATATCTGGATGTACGCAAAATGATCAATGAGCTATTTTCGGTTAGGGCGCGTACAGAAATCTCTCAGAAGTCTAAAGAGCACATCTTTAAACTGAGCACGCAAAAACCACACGATGCATGTGTTAGAATTAGGAATAATTCGGAGTGTATTAATTGTTACTTAATCATATTCATTGTCATTATTTATATTTAAATGATTATTTATTCATTTACTAAATTGATTTATTGATTGATTTAACTATGTACACTTTATAGTACAATATTTTTCATCATTGTCTTTGGTCTAACGTGTTATCTGTCATAGCATAGACAACACGATCGGTCCACGTCACCTCCCCGCCAGGCGGTGGAGTGACGCGGTGCCTTTATAATGCCTCGCACTGAGTCAGACGGGCTCTTTCTTTGCTTGACGCTCGGAGCCGGCGGACGGTCGGTAGTCCTTATCGGATTATATTCAGCACTAATCGTTGTGCCAAAGATAAGTATATATTGGTAAAGTGTGAATATTAATTGTTGAATCATCATACAATATAAATTTAGAGCATTTGAATATTTAGTTTTCCATTTTGATGGCAAATACATGACCTAGATGAATAAACTGATTTTGGCCACTTAATAAATACTTTATTATCTACCCTCTTTTGATATTTCATTTGATCAAAGAAAATTTAATATTTCCTCTTTTCCGTTTGATGACATCAGAAGTGGGATCCTCACGCCCTGTACTCAATTTTTTTTTCTTTCTTTCAGCATGTGACCAAGGTCGGTTAAATAGTTCGATATAGACCCTACGATGCTGAAGGGATTGTTGTTGGCAATACGTGATGCTCTACCTCGTTATGATACTAAAAACTGTAATTTGAAACCACGTGTTCAGCAAACGAGTAAATTTAATGAATCGTGACTAAAAACTACTAAAATATTTATTCATGGCTGAGAAAAAGTAACAAAAAAAATATAAATAAAAATTAATGAATACCTACAAAAACACACATTGCAAGATCTGATGATGTGGTTAGCTCTTTATGCAAATAATAACAGTAAGATGGAGGTCGGTCCCCCTGCCCGAGTTTCTTTCGCCAGTTCTTCTCGGAAGGGCCTCCCAGTTTCCGAACTGGTGGTAGACTCAGTAGTATACAATGTAATCGTAGTAAGAATGTAATAACGAAATAAAATTTAAAAATAAAACAATTTAATTTTAACAATTTGGAACGTGCCCGATCAAAATATTGTAGAGGAAGTAGAAAATACATGACAACCATTGAAATATCGGGATTAAATATAAAATAAAAAGTGCGCAAAATCCGTAAAAATAAAGTGTTTTATTCAAATGTGTAGTGTGTGCGGAGGTGTAAGAACTAAATGAGAAATAACTAAATTTCATATTAGGTATTGGTGTAAATTGTAGTCTGATAAGGGAATGTCTAGCAAAGCGTCTTAAATATCACTTCTCATCATGTTACTTATATTTCGATAGAATAGGAAAGGCATGTTATCTACACGTCTTTTCGAAAAATTTTAGTGCCTGTTACTACATGTTCTGATTCATCAGGCTGGCCGAACAGGCTTTGGAAAGTTCAAATTTTGATTACAACTGTCTTAAAATCAACCGGATTATATTCTCTTCGATTATTAACAGGTCGTACTGCAAACTTACCTTACAGGCTCGATTTAATGAGGTTACGAAAGATAATGAACATAATTTCATAGATGAAATGCTTCTATAGAAAATGAACTTGTAAATAGTGATAATGAAAATGAACTTGTAAAAAGTGATCATGAAAATGAAACTGGAAAATAGTGATAATGAAAATGAACTTATAAATGATGATAATGAAAATGAACTTGTAATTGGTGATAATGAAAATTATTAATTGAGTAATAGTGTTACAGAATCGTTTCATAAAAACAATGATTAAGAATAAATAAATCAGTTGCTGGATACCGCTGTGCTTGGTGTCAGTTTGGTCTTCACTAACCAGCAAGTGATGGAACTGTACATGTCTAGGCATAGAGGTTTATAAAAAAAAAAGATATGCTGGATAACCATGTGCTTGGTGTCAGTTTGGTCTTCACTAACCAGCAAGTGATGGAACTGTACATGTCTAGGCATAGAGGTTTATAAAAAAAAGATATGCTGGATAACCATGTGCTTGGTGTCAGTTTGGTCTTCACTAACCAGCAAGTGATGGAACTGTACATGTCTAGGCATAGAGGTTTATAAAAAAAGATATGCTGGATAACCATGTGCTTGGTGTCAGTTTGGTCTTCACTAACCAGCAAGTGATGGAACTGTACATGTCTAGGCATAGAGGTTTATAAAATTAAGAAACAATAACTTGATTTTGTGAAACGATATCTGATTTTATATAATCTAAAAAGTACTTCGGGGACGAAGTACTGTCAGTATGGCCGTGTTAGAATTAGGAATAATTCGGAGTGTATTAATTGTTACTTAATCATATTCATTGTCATTATTTATATTTAAATGATTATTTATTGATTTACTAAATTGATTTATTGATTGATTTAACTATGTACACTTTATAGTACAATATTTTTCATCATTGTCTTTGGTCTAACGTGTTATCTGTCATAGCATAGACAACACGATCGGTCCACGTCACCTCCCCGCCAGGCGGTGGAGTGACGCGGTGCCTTTATAATGCCTCGCACTGAGTCAGACGGGCTCTTTCTTTGCTTGACGCTCGGAGCCGGCGGACGGCCGGTAGTCCTTATCGGATTATATTCAGCACTAATCGTTGTGCCAAAGATAAGTATATATTGGTAAAGTGTGAATATTAATTGTTGAATCATCATACAATATAAATTTAGAGCATTTTAATATTTAGTTTTCCATTTTGATGGCAAATACATGACCTAGATGAATAAACTGATTTTGGCCACTTAATAAATACTTTATTATCTACCCTCTTTTGATATTTCATTTGATCAAAGAAAATTTAATATTTCCTCTTTACGTTTGATGACACATGCATTATGTTCAAGCTGAGCACTATTACAACCCCGAACAATGTTCAACAGCTTATTGAAAATATACTGCGGAAAAAATCTTCCTTTTTAGATTTATTGGTATTGTCATAATTTTTAACTTTTGCATGTTTTTTTAATTTTTTCAATGCCATCTTATAAGATAAATTATTTTCATTGAAAGTAATTAGAAAAATTCGACTCGGCTCACAAGTGAATTCTCAGGCGGGAAACGAATCCGCAACCTTTGGAAGTCCGGTCCAATGATCTCCAGAGGTGTTCACAAGGCTTGGTAGCTCAATTGGGAGAGCATTGGACGGAATTATCATAATGTTTAGAGTCCATAACTCGGTCGGTTTCCATGGCGCTGGCGCTGGCAATATTAATAATATTATTAACAAGGAACGTGCGACTCACTTTGAGGCAGCACAATAATTGTCTCGCAACGATAGTATGCGGCGAATGCTCACAGTGATCTAATTACACACGTGCATACAACCCGATCCAATCGTAACAAAACATTCACAGCGCGAGGCATATTCGGTGCTCGAACCTGGAGCCGTTTAGCCGAAGGTAGACTCGGCCAAAGCGGTAGTCATTAAAATGTAAAAAATGGTTTGAAAACAAAATCAAACACAATATCGCATTAGTCTTATTATAAATTTAACTTGTAAACTTCATTTGTTATCAATAAACATAGGAATATTTACAATGTGTGTGTAATATTTTTTGTTTTACACTAATTAGCTTAGCCCAATGTAAGCACTGCAAGATCTATAACCACTTGTAGTGTGGGTGGTTACTGGTTCATCGTCATCGACATCCATCTATTGCTGCAGGTCTACCCGATTGATGAAAACACCATAGAAACTTAACTTGGCCACTAAAGCTTTTTTTGATTACCTTTACGAGCAGCTTTTGTGAAAGTTAGTAAGCTTTCGTAATCATCAGTTGAACGAGCACATGTTCATAAAAATAACGGAGATTTTCTTCCAAATTCACTACCATTTTTTGAGTGGTGCGCCAGACAGATAAGGTATTACAAAATTGTGTTAGTGCTTTTATTTAAGACCGGGTAAATTAACAAGCTCTATTAAAAGACGCTTAAAAAAAGTAATTGTAAAGTGTACCTTCTTTGTGATAGATAGTGTTGTAGGTGAAGAACACTATCTATCACAAAGAACGTCATTATACAAGTTTCTATCTCGCAAGGGGTTTTGTTTCAGTTTGTTGTTTACGAATATAAGTTCTAAGACAACGAACGTCAAATTAAAATTGAGGGGCTTTAATCATTTACTTAAGGAAATATTTAAAAATAAGGTACTCGCGCCTTATAAGGCCCATTTTTTGCAATATTGAAATAATTATATAAAAGTAAAGACTAAGAAAACAAACTTTATCGCAACATTACTTATTTTTTTATTTGATAAAATTACTTGAACAAAACAATTTTATTTAAAAACCATTAAAGTAGGCCTGTTTAGGAACATAGATACTTGTCATGGTCCAATTTTAATTACGTTAATTATAAACGCTATCATAACAAAAAATATATATTATCCAAAACCTACATAACATTTGAGATCCTTAGATAAAATCAGTCTAATACAATAATATTTTTGGTCATAAATTGAACGGTGGGCCATCTTAAGATTGGTAATACTTAATCCAGCTACAAAACAAAAATGTTTAAATAAAATTAATAAAAAACACTTTTGTGCCATTAACGAGATATGTCAACATATTGCAAAAAAATCTTCACTATTTTTGTGGTCCTTTTCAGGAGTATGAAAAAAACGTAAAATCTAGTTATTAATAAATTTAATAAACTTTATAAAATATAAACCTAAATTTTTAGGTCTCAAAAGGAATAGATTTTGTTTATTTAGTACTACGTTAAGTAGTAAAGTTTATCAAAGAAGATTACAAATTGAAATACGCGTATAAGCTTTTAATTTGCTTAAGTTCAAAATAAATTTCAATGGTCTAATACTAGTATCTTTAAATAAAAAATCAACAAAATGACATTTCTTTTATAAGTTCCAATATTCCCGGGCTATAATACACGGTCCATCTTCGGAGCCCTTTATAGGGGCTTTACTCCGATAATAAGAACTACTTATTTAAAGTGAAAATTAACAAAGAATAGAAACAGTCTTTATCTACTCAGGATTACCAATAAATCGAAGTAAGTTTGTTTAACAAAAAACACGGAAATAGTTTGTTTTTCTAAAGATATTCTTAAAAGTTTGTAAAGTTGAGGTTATAAATCATCAGCCATTTGAGACGTCATTGAAAAACAAATAACTACTGCAAAGATGGCGGTTCACTTCCTTTGATATTAACTTGCAGTTTTGTTTACAGTACTAACCGAACTTGAGCGCAAAAATTAAACTCATTCGCATTTATAAAAGTATGAAGTTTTAAAAGTGGGCCATCTTAGAAACATTGCCATATTAGGCGTAAGTAACTTATTTCACTCACTGGTTGGGCCATTTTTAATTTCTAATGCAATTTTTGAAGGAAAGATAACACGACGAATACAATATGAAAAAAATTATGCATCCGGTTGTATGCAACAGATTTGTTTATCATAACATTGAGTCAACCAACCGTTATAACATTCCTTCATTGTTTAGGCACGGTTTAATATCTTTTTGAATTCTCTATCTAGAAATATGGGTTTCCTTTTTTGATTTTGCCTCTGAAAAAAATAACTCTTTAAAGGAACGCGTATTGTGCTTGTAAATGATCCCATTAATAAAAAAAAATACTTTTCAAATAAAAATACAAATTAGCAAACATACATAAGTAATATTTATAAATATTGTGGTGCTTAGATGTTTGGTTAAATAAAAAGACATAGAATTCTTTCAAAAAAAGGAATCAAACGTTCAACGAAGTGGACCAAAGTAGATCTATCTGTCTAATAGCCATAATACTATTAGCTTACTTTCTACTTTGTCTTCTTTTATTAACTTAACGATTCTTCAAAAAAAAAGGCAAAAATCCAAAGAGGACTTGAAGTAGGACTAAAAAGTTCAACAAAAAATTAACAGAGTTGTTCAAAAACTCTTAACGATCCGACCGCTTAAATCCATGTCACAGGTGCTGTACGTTATTAGCGCCAACTTAAAAATTCCCAACCGTCCAGATTATATATGGCCGTCGCACCGAACCTCGTCAGTCAGCGTAGAGTGTTTTATTACAGCCGAAGTGGCTTCGCTCCGACTCCCCTCCTAATTATTTCTTTTCATTTTGTCAAGAAAAAGACTATGCCGCGTTTAGCATCAGATTTTGTGATAAATTTAGTCACCCTCACTGTCTTTTTAACTCACGTTCCAGTTTATAATTAAAACAGTATTGAACGAGACTGCAGTTTTTGAAGTTTTAGGTTACTAGTGAAATATCAAGTCAGCCATGAGAAATATTTCCCCGATAGAAAATGCATATACGTACCCTTGACTTAATAGTTAAACTTTTAGAAAATTAAAATCTTTAGAATATCTGCTATGGCAAAGCGTAAGTTGTCCCAATATTTAATGGGAAAATTACATGACAAACTTTTATAAAAAAGTTAATCTATTTTTTCACAATATTGTTTAAGGTTTATATGTATAATGATCACTTTAGCATGGGTAAGTATTCTTTGCATAAGAATTTCATGTCCCTGAGAGCTTCAACGCAATATAACGTAACGAACGTAACAAACTAAGATAACATCTTTTTCCCGTATATAAATAATCATTTATATACGGTCAATTCCAATCAATTGATCGGAAAATACTTCATATTGTAATCTCTGAAATTCAGTGCTTAAATCAGATTTCTCTATGCTCTTTTGTTCCTGTACATAATATCCTACTAATATTATAAATATGAATGTAAGTTTGTTGGTTATGCTTTCACGCAAAAACTGCTAAACCGATCATCATGAAACTTCGTACATATATGTTTTTATTTAATTTTTTTTTTTGCATTCACAATGCAATATTTTTATAAGATATAAAATACGTGTGTAAAAAACAACCACGCCTCCGAGCCCTCAGATGGGATTCGAACCCACGACCTTTCGCAATCCGGGCGACTGCTCTGACCGCTGAGCTACCGAGACGCTGGCAAACGTGTCGAATTTTACAAACGTATTCCAACTTCTACTATGAGCTAGTATCGTTCCACCAATGTTGAACGCTAACTACCTTCAACATTGAAAGTAATATTTTTACAAATATTAAACAATCAATTAAGATGGAACCAGCTATAATTATGTTTTTATTTAATTTTTTTTGCATTCGCAATGCAATATTTCTATAAGATATAAAATACGTGTGTAAAAAACAACCACGCCTCGTACATATATTTTTGGAGGTATTAGAAGTAACATAGGATACTTTTTATCGAAAAAAAATCTGACAAAGCCGCGGGTAAAAGCTAGTAAATAAATATTAATAAATTATAAACCTGGATGATTATGATATTGTAAATTCTTTCATATAAATCAGCTGAGTCATTTATTGTGATATTTTTGCATGATAAAAAATAGTATTAAAACACCTGAATGAAATATTGAGTAATAATATTGAAGTTAGATTAATTTTTTATCGTATACTTTACGAGTAAAGATTGAAATTATGAGAGTTTGCAATAAAGAAAAGCCTACATAATAAATAGGTATTAAAAGTGGTCGTGGTTTCACTCAATGTAAATGTTCTTGTATCTTTTTGGATTAAAACGAAATCTTAATAATAAATAAATAAAAAGATTCCTCTTAAATGCAGATATGCTTGCAAAACAGAATATTAATATTGTCAGGGCAAAGTTTGATATAATGTTAGCAACAATATAACAACTTTAATGGCTAGCATTTATGACGAATAGTTTGATGAAATTAAAAATAAATTCACTGATGAGTTAAAACTAGACCCAAATAAAGGAATAATTGATTAAGCTAAATACCCTAAAACAAATAAAAACCGAAGAAGTTTTTAATTTGTTTTTATCCAAATCAAAATATTCACAGTATTTCCTGTTGTTCCTTTGTTTGATTGATTTGAAAATTGATTTATTAGTATACAGTTAATGTATCTATGCAAAACTGTTTTTTTTATAAACATTTACTCTTTGCGGTTGAAGTGATATTGTCCCTACGTTGGGACAAATGCTGATTAAACATTTTTTGGGTTTTCTACGAAGTTATAAAATCAGGAGATGGTAAAACTAACTTTTGTTGAATATTTTTAGTTCTTACAGTTTTGCGTTCACTCATTAATAATAAACATTAGTTTAACATCAGCATTAAGTCATCACGTCACGTCTATTACGTCGTTTTCAGCTATAAGACCGCCAATAGTAAAACTAGCTGTAAGTCTATATATCATTTAATGCTGTTGTTTCATAATAAACATTTATTATATCTATGTGTGATTAAATATATTGTATATGCCAGAATTCCATATAGTTTCGCCCCAATCTTTTGTTATTTTTTAATAGCAAAACAATCTGGCAAAAATAACACAGCATTTTTCACTGGAAATAAAGCAACAAAATCTGATATTGCTGTTAAAATTTCCGAGGTAATTGAAGCCCTTTCCTCTGAATACTTCTGGGAACTGCCAGCACCTTTCCAATTTATCGTAATACCACGAATTGCTTAATTTTTGACCAAAAGCAAAGCTGTAATTGAGGTTTTTAAACTGTTATTATGTCAAAAATAGGAAATTATTGAGATCTTATAAGAAGCATTATAACATTGATAATAATAGATTTAAATAAATTACAAACTATTACTACTAATAAGTTAAGTGGAGCTGTGAGGTACATATTATTCTCAGACTATACGGAGCGTCACTATGTGTAGAATACGTTAGTTAGTATATACCTAGATGACTACGAATATTCTCCGACGACCGTGCTCATCACAAAAACATACCCGGGAATTCGAACCCTGGGTCTTTGGCGTATGAGACAGTAGTCTATCTATACCATTGCACCACACGATTGTCAAATTGTTTCTCGCAGTCATATTTTGGATAATTATTTTGACGAAACTTAATTAAAGAAAATTAACTCTTACAAGCGCGTTTGTTTTACATTTCCTACGCTTATCTAAAAACTACTAAAGCGAGATTTTCGGTTGCAAAAAACATTTAATCTTCATAAACCCAACCAATTGTTCGACATTACATGAATCTATGGCACACAAAATCTGTAATCGATAGAGTCAGCTAATATATCAAAAGATCCCCCATTATTTAACACCACCTGAGGTGACCAATAACCCGCGTTAGGTGTCGTTTAGCACCGTAAATGTCCTGTTATTGGTTGTATGATATATTGGTCACACTGATATCGCGGTCATGAGGCCCCGTTCACATTATGAATGTGCCCGGGATATGGATTTAAATAAAAAAAATAGTATGAAAGTATAGTATCACATAACGATGTGACAATGGTTACCACGTTTGATTTACGATTGCTTAGTGTAACTTACAGAAAGGTTATTCATCGCAGAGTTTATCGGCGCCGGCGGGTTGATTTAAAATTTAGTATCTAGTCTCCTCTGTACTGAAAGCTATCATAAGCTGTAGGTACAATTGGTCTCAGAAGTATATTAAAATTTAAGTGTATCACATCAATCATTGCGCACTTCCATTAAAATTGCAACGCAAGAAATAGTTTAACATGGCAGGTACCAAAGTGTTTATCTACTGCGCAGGCTAACAGTAGTGGTTGGATTATCACTTTTTAATATTTATTAGTGGTACACCAGTCCAAGTTATTGGTGATAATACCAAACTTATAATAATTTGCATCATACAATTATTACAAATTTCCAGTCATCGGGTAATCAAATTCAGTAAAACAACTGAAGGTGAAGGTAGTAGAACATATGACGACCATTACCTTAATCATCCTGTGATCACCGCTCCTGTAAAAAAGAGGAAACGTCAGTATTAAATGCGCAAAAAACCGTGGAAAAGTTGTTCAATTGTTTAAATATAAACAATTATCAAAATGCAAATAAAGTGTTATTTCTTAAAAACAAAATTCCCCTAAAAAATTATGAAATAAATATGAGTTTGCCAGTAACGGAAAATGTAAGAAAAATGTTGTCATTATCCGATCAAATTCCTTTTGCTTCAAATAAATAAACAAGAGAGTTGATACTTACTACTTACTTATTATTTATAGTAATGTAAGGGTATATTTTATTGGAAATATACATTTAAATAAAACAACTTTTTTACGGTTTTTGCGCATAATTTATATTTAATCCTGACGTTTCGCACTCTTTTAGAGAAGCCGTGATCTCAGGATGACTAAGGCAATGGTCGTCAGATATTTTATACTTCTTTCACAATACTTTAATCGGGGATGTTCCTAACTGTTAAAATTTATATAAATCAAATTGTTTTATCTTGCATTTTATTTAGTTATTAAATTTACACTACGATTACTGAGTCTACCACCAGTTCGGAAATTGATTCTTCCGAGAAGAACTGGCGAAGAAACTAAGGCAGGGGGCCCGAACTTCATCTTGCTTTTATTATTTGCAAAAAGAGCTAACTACATCACTAGGTCTTGCAGCCAATTATTTTTTATGAACAGAATTACATAGTTTTAAAGCACACAAAATGACAACGTAGTCAAATTACAAATTCGTAATCCTAATTTCCCAATAATCCCCAAGAAAATACGTTCCTACGAAAGAAAATTGGAATAATCACCAAAAATCAAATATCGAATTAAATTACCTGTAATTTTAATTCAACAAAATCTTATTCGAGGAATAAGAAGAAAGTTATTAAAGCGAGATCATTACAGATATTATGGGCTTCGAATTCAGACTTCAATCGCTACTTCACTTGATTAAAAATAGAATTGTGGATAATTTAATTCCACGCCAAAGAAATTCCGGTCACGAGCTAATGCTTATTGCTCAGCCACACCTTGCAAAATTCCCCAATATTGCTAAAAGAATGGGAGGTCATTACTTTTCCCTTTGTTTAACGCTCCGAGATATTATTTCTGGTCATGCCATCGTGCTGAATTATTATTATTTTATCGCCCCTAATAAAATTAATAGGAAGTAACGAAGTCACATTAGCTGTCTATTGATCACTCTTGCTAGTCTTCCCCGGGGAATATCCGCTTTTTATGACTTGTAAGATTTATGTTAGCCAACTACTTTATACATTAATTGGTGAACGAGTCATTAGCTGTGTATTTTGCCAGTACATTAAATTATTGTGAGAGCGTTGAAGTTCACATTTAACTTACTGTTTGTTGGGAGTATTTTATATAATCGCCTTTCACATCGAACAATACACTTATTTCATAACGATGGTATAAACATTTGAACGTTAATTTCAGTATTCGGAAAATAAACTCTTTAAATAGAAAATACTGGCCAAGTGCGAGTCGGACTCGCGCACGAAGGGTTCCGTACAAATTTTTAGTTAAGTAAAAAAAACACGTTTGTTGTATTGGAGCCCCCCTTAAGTATTTATTTTATTTCAATTTTATTTTTTATTGTTAAAGTAAAAATACAACTGAGTATTTTGTGAATATTTCAAGTGCCTACCTGTTTCCATTATTGATATCAAGCAAAAAATTTTATTGTATGGGAGCTCCCCTTGAATATTTATTTTATTTTGTTTTTATTATTTGTTGTTATAGCGGCAACAGAAATACATAATTTGTGAAAATTTCAACTGTCTAGCTATCGCGGTTCTTGAGATAAAACCTGGTGACAGACAGACGGACAGACAGACAGCGAAGTCTAAGTTCCGTTCTTAGTTCTTACTCCCGTTTTTACTTTTTGGGTACGGAACTCTAAAAAATATCACCGATAACTTTAACAAAATTCAGCCGGTAAAATATACAAGTAAACGTAATTCGTTCTTATAACTTAATGATGATAAAATTGCAATATCATAAATATAGCTATGTTTTTGATTACAATTATGAAACCCTAATAATAATTGGATAATTTTATAAGTTTCTTAACATGTGAAGGGTAAACTTCAGTATCACAGAGATTACATTTAAAATATTCTTACATAATTTGAAAATCACAATAGTTTTAGATGGTTAAAATCTATTTGATATGTATAAATTAATTTTAAATCTAAGTTGAATTTGTGCGTGTCATCGATTTAAAGTACATTTATATAAAAATGTTCAAAAGTAAATATACTTCAAAATGCTTTATAATCATTGATAATATGAATTAACAAAGACACTGTTTTGCACATACATATATTTGCCTTAAAAAGTGAGGAAAAAATTCTTTAATTTTTCTTTTTGTTATTATAAATATTTCTATTATATTACTAACTGATCCAGCCAGTCTCAGTTATTATAATTTGCATAATTTTTTATTATGAATAAAATGAAATATTTTGTCTTTAGTTAGAACAAATCCAGTAAAATCACTAAAATCAGTCGTGTAGTTTCGGAGTTCATTGCGGTCAAACACTGAGACACGTAATTTTTTTATATAACGATATAATTTATCTTTTGTTTTAAACATATGTCAATTTGTATTCCAAATTGTATGAAATGGTAAATAATTGAGGTTACATTTTAACTTGAATAAACAAATAGTAATAAAGTTAGTTAGTATGCTTGTTCAGTAATTGAAGGTCCTCAATGTGCATGTAATGTATGCAATGTCCTTTTTAGCCACAGAGGAACTTAAGAAACTGTAATTGTATTACTATTAATTTGTTTACATTCTGCTATTCATAATTTATTATGTCACCAAACGAGATTCATTTGCTGACCGTGATATATGTCAACTTTTCTAAAAGTTAATATAATAATATATAAGTTATTATTTTTTTACCAATGGCATGTATTTCATGTAATATTTTACAAAACCTTATATATTCATTAGAAGATTTTGTCTATTATATATAATAAATTCAACATATTTTATATAAAAAGTAGCAAAAATACTAGTGTTATGGAAATCAAAAAACAACAACAAGTTCTTCTAGGTAATAAGATCTTAATGACGTTGTGTTGATTCATGAATGTCAACTGAAGGAAATAATAATCTCATATTCCCGTGTTGATCAGGAACAGTGTCTCCGCTATTTTGTTAATAGAAAAAGAAAACATAATTCTCGCTGATTTGTTTGACTTGCCTACACTCTTACGTGTTCGTGAACACTTAGTCATCCATCATTAAATCATACATATTAATATCGGACAAATTACAATTTTAAGGAATAGAACAATATATTTTTCATTGTATAACATTTCTTAATACAAAATTTTACTCTAGAAAAGCCATTGAAAAATATCCAGACGGGGCTTTTTAAAATGCTTAAACTGTATTTTAAAAATTACGTATAATACATCATTAATATTCTCACTAAACCCTCGTGGTAAGCTTAATGCTTGTGTAACGAGTGTATCCACGTCCGTATAACATGGGCTGTGATCGAAATCGGACATCTCACCCGATAGGCAACAGCCGCCTTAATTATGACTTTTATCCTTGTAAATTGAAATCAGCGTCATCAGTCTACTAATGTCCTCAGAGCATTTATTCATTTAGGCTCTTACAGCAACGAGTACACTAAAATTTACAGAAATGGATTGAAATATGGTATTCAAACTAAGTGTCGCTTTACTTATAGGAGGGCACCACATGCTAAACTAACAACTAAGTAATATATATAAATACGTTGGTCAACAATATAGGTAGTTGATTTTTGATATGGAAGTTAGATTAGGCACGCGAGAAGGAGCAATGTGACCCTAAATTGGCGATCTTCGCGATACATTAAAATCTAGTTTTATGAGCATTTCGGGGCAATCGATTGAGCTTGTAACTATTATTTTTAGAAATTTCAGATCAATGATCAGTAGATAAAATAGATAAAGTTCCTTATGGATGAAAGCACCGTATGGAGAATGAGCCATAACCCATCAGGATAGGACTGGCGTATGCTAACGACTGCAGATACAGTCTGGACCAACGACTTAGTTAGGATAATTAGCTGTCGGTCACCCATGCAAATATCGACCCTTGTTAAAGTTTTTTAACTTCTGTAATCGTAGACAAACCATGTTAACTACTGCGCCAATCATCTCTACAAATGGAAAATTTATTTATATAAATATATTTCTTAAGGTCTTTAAGGCAAATTTCGAAAAAATTATCAGGTTGAAAGTATGAACTAGGTATCTATAATTTGTTGTTTTGTTTTATTTTCAAATGATACGCCAAACTTTCATAACACAATAATATAGAAAACGAAAATAGTACGACTAAACGGAAGATCTTCCTCCAGGCTAGGAAAACTAATGTTAACTACTGTCAATTTAAACTGACATTTGAAAATACACTTGATCTTGCTACACATCATCTTCGTAACAACAACACTGTCCAGGTGTCGGTTAAGATAAAATATAAAGCTTCATATTAGTAAAATCAAAAGGGCACCTTCATAACTATACATTTATACCTTCGCGTCTATTATATCTAATTAAATTCCTTTTAAGCCCCCGAAGGGAAGAAACAAACACAAATTTATTGCCACTTCAAGAATTTACTGGCGTACAGCGTGAACAGAGACTATTTGTCTTCGCTTTGTATCCGTTGCGTTTCCTACTTAATTCAATTAGTAGAGACAACTATTGTTAAAACCTGTTTCTCTTTGCACTTCAATTCTGCCCTCTAAGCGGTTTTGACATGAACGTAATATTGTATTAAGTAAGTGGACTAATGTATTACATAAATGTAAGTACCTATACGTAGTTCTTGTCAACATCAATAGGATAATGGTTCCGTGCTAACCTTGCAAGTGAAGTTAACCAGATCCAGAGATCTTGAAGAAATAGAGACATAGAAAAATCCAAGGATAAGCAAAGATTCACAATACGGCTCCAATATTTAATGTAACTGGACAATATATACCACATCGTAATTCTTTAAACGTATAAGACATTTGACGGCGTGGAGATAGCGTAACGTTGTCTACTACGTTTCGTTTTTTCCGCGTCTTTAGTTCACACTTCCCTGTCCGCGTAAGGGTTTACTAAGCGTGTAATGTAGGTCCGACCGTGTGGTATCCGGCAGAGAAGAATAGCTTAAACCCGTTATCCTTAAGGGTGTCGTAACGTATATTGGAAATAACCACTATACATCTCCTGTAGACCACATTTTAGATTTGTGTGAATTTTATTATCCATGCTTGGCAGGCGCAAACATGGATAATAAAAATAAATAAAAGAAAAAAATATATAAAAATCATTGATTTTTAGACATAAATCTTAATAATAACTTAGTTTCCAAGTTAATGTTAAAAAAAAATGTATGTCAGCTCCGATGTAAGAGTGGAGTTTACTTCTTAAGAACAATTGTCATTGAATACAATAGAATTGAATACAGAATACAATAGAATAAAAACACATCAAAAAAAGTAACGCTGTCACTATCACTATCATGATCACTTAATTTTACTCTTTATATTTTTTTTATATCGGGCGCCTTGTGTTTAAATCAATTCTTAAGGAGTAAACTCCAAAAATAATTTTAATATGTGACAGCAAGAAGGACCATTCTCCGTTATGCTTATTCACCAAGACTTCGAAACGTGAAGATGTGACGATGAACAGAGGAGAAGAGGAGAATCGACACTGTCCCCCAACATCTTGAATACTCTGTTTGAACTCCCTTTAACTCTAAGCACTAATAAAACTTGTTTCAGATGAGAGCATAGAGGTCATCCACACCATTGTTAGCAAATATGTCAAAAGCACTACAATATCGACGTACCCAAAACAAAGCCCTAAAGAAATCTATATGTATATATATATATATATATATATTTCGACTTAGAACACAGACTGCCGGTGCAAAGTTTTAGACAGTGTGCTTTAATAACGGTGAATCATCTCAATTTTGGGACAACTCATGGGTGAAAACATAGTCAATGGAGGGCATAACTCTGTGTAGCTTGGATGCTAATTTAAGTCTTGATTCCAGCTCTTGCAAAGGGACTTGACAAAGGAATAAACCCATATTACAACTATTTTAGTTCAAGTGAACATCCAAAATTTTCTTACTGCATTTGTGTTTTTTCGGTATCATTATTTTACCATTTTTGGCAGAATCGAAAGACTGAGTATTCGGTTTGCTAATGGATCACTGATGAGAGTCAGTGAGCCAACAAGATGACGAGTAATAACACTGATTCACAGCTCGTCAATGCATCATTACCTCGAGACTTAGCCTTTCTACAAAAAGGCATTAAAATATATGCATTGTTTAAAAAGAACATTTTATAACATCTGATATAATCATCTGAAAATATCACCAGATGAGTTCCAATTCCAATCATTTGAAGCAATGTTAAGTTTATAATAAAATCTGAATGGTTTGGACGTTTATATTGGATGAATAAAACATTTTTCTATTTTATATAATTTGCTATCTTGCTTGGTTATGTGCTTAAACGTGCATCAGTCGAATATTTTAGATATTTTCTCCTTATTTAATTTGATACTGCCTTTATTTAATGAAAATAAGTATAATGAAACATAAAAATAGCTTTCTCGTTGATATTATGAAAAAGAATAGTTACTTATTTATAGACACGTTAGGCCGTTGGTCTCGGCGGCCTCTGCAATTAACAACCTACAGTCGGCACGGTACGGTTTTTCGTCTATGCCCGTCCTGATTGTGTTAGATAGAATGAGAAGCTCGGTTCGTATTTGTGAAGGTTAGGCAACAATCGCGGGTCCGTTTTTGATAGGTAACCAAAAAAATATTAAAGCACCTTTTACTTTGGAAGGTACGTTAAGGCGATGGTTCCATTCGCATATATAGTAAGCAGTACCTACCAAACCGCACACTCATAGCAAGCAAATAGGAATAGCGATCAGCATTTTGCTATGCCCGACCCATGAGGATATTACCTGTTGATTATTATTCTAGTGATAACTCCTTCATATTTTCTACATACGATGAAAGAGGCTTTGAGCTAATATAAAAGAACCTACCTTATAATATGTTTCACAAGTGAAAACACTTTTTCTGGCTAACATAATGTTATAATAAAATTTTAATGTTCGGTAATAAAATGTGAATTTCCACTTGTGAACATTAAAAAGGTACTGGTATATTATTACCTCAAAACCACTGGTATATTATAACCTCAAAGCCACTTTCATTAATTAAATATTGTTTCTGATCTTAAAATTGACTGAAAATTATTAAAAAGCACAAAAGACATAAATTAGGTAAAGGATTTTCCAACCTTTGTGGCTTTTAAATTAACTTTAACGTATTTAGTTTTTATACATCTGCGCACAATACACATTTAAATAAAACAACTTTTTGACGTGTTAAAAAATTGTTTATTTGTGTATACTTCATATTTTTCCTCCCGTTTCGAGTCCTTTACAGGAGCTGTGATCACAGGATGACTAAAGCAATGGTCGTCATACAAGTTCTACCTTCACAATATTTTAATCGGGCAAGTTTCTAATTATTAAAATTTAGTAAGGAACGTGCCACACAATTAAAGTCCGACTTCTATTATAATCACTCAGTTGATATCATACAAATGATGACAGTGTATAAGACCTGAGGGGAAGTGGTGTCATTTTGAAGAGGAAGACAATATGTTCTACGGCTTTCAGTATTAGTCGCTCAGAACTCAAATGTACTATAACTGTGCTTTGAGAATATTGTATTATTGTGTATTCTCTTACTAGCCAATAAGAACCATCTGTTATTTAGATAAGCTTCATTTTGTTTTGAAGTCAATGATTCGGAATGCAATATTCTTTCTGAATCAGCTGTAGGCAGTAAAAAGGTAGAACAGATGCGACAGGTGCAAAGTAAAAAGATAACCACAATATCCACGATTTTTCTGCTTATAGTGTTATTGTAATAAGTAGACAAGATTTATATGATATTCTTTCATACAGCAATTATTTTAATTAATTTGAGTATGTAGAAATAGAAGCTGCATGTGCTCTTTCAGATTATACGAGATAAATGTTACCAAGTAACATTGGCCCATTGTGGTGGTGCTCGCGGGGCTTTCCCTGCATTTCAAAATGTCATCAGTCAATCTTACTTACATTTTTCTGATTTTTTGTGAGTGTTGATACAAATCATTATTTTGGTTTTTTTTTAATATACTTATTGTAAGGTTTATTTAAAAAAAAAACTACACAATAACCGCCCGCCTGCTGGCATTTTCATCTTAGTTATCGTAGTAGTTGTTCGCAATAATTTTATTTAATTTACTATATAAAGTATTTTACATTATATTGGTTTAGAAATAAATTAAAAGTTCTTTGTATATATGAACAGCTGACTCAAGAACTATCATTTTTAATAAAATATAAATGAAAATAAATAATAATCATACATTATCCCCGCAGAGGTAGGCAGGGATTACAGATATCCGATTACAATGATCCTGACATAAATCGCTCGCTTCTGAAAAATCTCATAAATTGACAAAAAAAAATCTGTATAAAATGCGAAGTGGTAAAATGTCTTGATAAAGTTCACACAAAAAACTTACACTTGAAACCAAATATTTCATTATTTGCGTTCTTTATTGATTTCTCTCGATATTTTCTACTTTAGTTTCATAAAATACGAAATAAACATGGTGATTATTTTTAATACCAAATAAGAGATTAGATTATTCGTTTTAAGAGCTCAAGACAATCATATCAATTGATGTCAATTTTAACCTAAATTCAGACGTGCAATGGCCATGTAAAATGTTTTATGTAGACAATTTTTCTGTACTCGTATAATGCGTTTGATAAGTTCAAAAGTAAGATCCAAGACGCAGAGGATCTGTAAATCAATAATACCCATAAATAAATAATATTTTTTCTCCATTGATTTGTTAAAAAGCAGCTTTTCATTTTCATTTAATAAAAGATTTTAATAGTAGGAAAACAAAAAAATCATTTCACAAAAGAAATGTTTGTAATTTTCTTTTATGTTTTGACTGGAAGAGAGCCATTAAAATAATCCTCATAAATGATACTGAAAGAACGATCGCTTTTAGGAATAAACACAGAGAAAGCCATTACAAAGGGCTGTAGAGTTCTGGCAATGCAAAACAAAAACGCTAAAACAGAGAGAAAGTGGTTTGATTCTTTGATATAAAGACAGTCTCTATGCTTGTTAAACATGATTTGCTTTTTTATTGAATGTAAAGCCAGTTAGTAAGGAAACCTTTTTATCATTTAAATTATTTTATATAACGTTACTGTTACAACAATTTAAAAAAATGTGTCTATCCACGGACTAAAATCTCTGCCACGGCGAGTATTTAATTATCTATGTGCATATTATCTTTCAGGTTCTTTAGGGCGTAACTTAAAAAAAACAGTGATTTTAAACACGTCTTTAAAAGAATATTTCTATCATTAATTAAACGATAGATATCGATGCAGACCCTTTTTACTACCGCCCGTTTTGTTTATATAAATAAAGAGTTTAGTAGTTTCTTTGATAGAGAATTAAGTGTATAGCAGCAACTAAGAAAACGTTTTGTTGGCAATAACAGCCTCATTCTTAAACATGTCATAATGCATGTTGCTTCAATAAATATAGAAATACAAGACAAAATATAATTGTATAAAGGCCTTTTAATATCTTGAGTACCTTTGAGCCGATTTTTAGTAAAATTACTACACATCACCCGAGAGAATGTCTTTCTTTTTCTCGTGGGTGTAATCACCTATGACAAAAAAAAAAAGAAAACAACGTACTCTCCGAGAATGTTTTTTTTTTGTATTATGCCCTTAGGATTATTAAGCAAAAATTAACAACACATTTTATTACAATCTCATACAATACACAATTTTTTTGCTAATGTAAATAGCTGCGAGTACAATTCCGAATTACGTCTACTTATTAGTGGAGGGCGAAAGTCCGCTAATGGACAAGCCGGGTCAACAAATTATGTGCCCCCTGAGAAAAACGTCATAGAGACATGTCGTTGCAAACTAAAAGGTTCTCTTTTACACCGAATCCATTCATTTTTTTTTAAACTTGTATGAATAATTTCGCTTTGTAGGCTTTTAAACTTTAGATGCCCTAAAATAAAATCGGTCGGAAGTATGCTGTTATCGTCTATAGAGTATAAAAGCTTCGAGAGTCTTGCTCTACATTTTTGCCTATGCTATTTACCGTGTGGTTTTAGGGAGCGGTTTGTTGACCATCAAATTTTCTTTTCTTTTTTTTATGTAAGACTACTCACATAAATTATTTAGTCGCAAGCTAAGGAGAAGTTGTACTATAGATACTTAATAACAGATAGGAAAAATAAATATGAATAGGAATCTTATGTATGCTTAGGCTTATCACAAAAACCTATGCCCCTACCATTCGAACCTAGAATTATAGGGTACACCATCTTTACACATCTCCATCTTCCATATCTACACGATATGGAAAATAGTTGACGGCCTTACGGGGTGTATAATCAATCTGTCTACACATCGATCGGATGTTCACAGTAGAGCTGACTGTTTGGAATATTTTTCAGCCTAGTGTACCGAAAATAACTGTTATAATCTTAAGACAAAATACTTTTATTATATTTTGAATGTTTCCTGTGCTACACTGTGACCAGATAAAAATGTTATGTCCTTTATTTCTTTTTGCTATTTAAACTTTATAGTTTTATTTTTATAATTGTATAATATTATAGTTTCTTACGATTAAAATTATTACATGGATTTAAATTTTATTAATGACCCATTAAGTTCCTGTTATATCATCTCTTTTTTCTCTGACTTGGTTATTTTATTAAGTCAAGTTATTTTTTTAAAAGTGTGTACTTTGCATTATAATTAAGTTAATAAACATTGCAATAATATGAATTTTGATGGGTCCTATCTTTTCTATCCTATCTGTTTAGGAGGCTATTTTTTTAATAATATGGATTTAACAGCAACCCACTATTAAGCCTTTACATGCAATAAAACTAAGCAAAGCTTCAAATAGTAGAAATGTTACCATGTATCTCAAAAGTAGCTATCAAATTAATGCTTAGCAAAATATTTTGTTTCGTACACCGAGCAAGAGACCGGTCACACCGTTACCTACAAAAAAATGTTTTAACAATCTATGCACATAAGTTTTTCCTTGTATATTACGCGATTTATCGTAGAGATGTCTATAATAAAAATAAGTAATTTTTTGGCTAAATTGGGTGAACGACTTATTTGCATAAAACAATTGGGGTTACCGTTGATACTTTTACGCCACAAGGAATATTGAAACTTTCGCTTAAAGAGTTTGTCAGAAAATAAATAAAAACGCATAACTCAAAAATTACAAAAAATTGCGGAACATAGATGTCTTTGCTCTATATTTCTGTATAAAAACTGATATCTGATTTTGTATA
This sequence comes from Calamotropha paludella, assembly GCA_927399485.1. Classification (NCBI taxonomy): domain Eukaryota; kingdom Metazoa; phylum Arthropoda; class Insecta; order Lepidoptera; family Crambidae; genus Calamotropha; species Calamotropha paludella. The sequence continues at coordinate 19,872,784 of OV656812.1, forward strand.
TCAAAAGATAAAGTATGTTACTTCATTCTGTAATAAATTTATAATATATTAAAATAACTTTAGTGTAACATAATTATAAAAATGTTATAACTTTAGTAACCTTAGAAAGTTATTTCGTTGGAGTTTTTTTTATTATTTACCTTAGAAGTTTAAAGGGATTGAAATTACTGGACATACATATGTATATTTTTACGAGATAAATGAGAGTAATTAAGCATATAGATGATTTGGATAATCTGTGTTGTAGATCTTCTTATCTTGTTTTCAGTTACAAAATAGATTAAAGTATAAAAAAACTTTATTCTTATAGCATTATATGGATGATCTACTGGAAAAAGTAATAAAAAAATGTATCTTATGTTTCGTAACAATGTCCTAAATTCAAGCGAACATTTTGTGCTACAAGCCTGTGTGAGGACATTCATGTTAATTTTATAATCACTTTTACTAGACTCATGCATTTTATGAAGTTTGTCTTTGCTTTATTTTCATTAAAACTACAGTGTTGACCTTGAGTAACCCCCTCAACCTATTGAATTAGATTTTAATGTATAAACATTTTCAGGAATTTTATCTTTCAAATATATAGATCAGTAGACTTGCTATCAAAAATATGTTTGTACTCTTTATTCTTGTTACTTACAAGTCTTCTTTTTCAGTTTTATATAAAAAATTATAAAAAGATTTTGGTTATACTGTTTTGCCTGAGTTTTGTTAAATAGCTTTCGGACGAAGAACTAAAGTTTACTGACGCATGCTAGTCTATGCATACTTCGTTGGACGTGTCCTTACTGCATTAATAACTACTCAACAAATCAAGAGTGGGCTAGTGGGTAAGGTGCTTTCATTTGTTGACCGGACGACCGGTCTATGCAACGATACAGTGCTAGTAACTCCTGTCCGTCAAAATTCATGAGTTGTATCCTGTCACGGACACATATGAATATACCTGTTTAACGTAAAAGCCAGCGGTGGCGACGTGATGTTGATGAGAGAGGACATGGTTGAGCGAACGAACCAGAGGTTAAGCCCCGTTTCCCAGTGACAGTAACCTCGTTCATTTTAACGCCTCCAAACGCAAGTGTGTCTCTCCACGGTAAAAAGAAGTTCTCTCAACCTCACTCCTACTATCCGAGGTATATCTGTACCTGTGACTGGCAGCCTCTGGCTTCAGAATGGAGTTGTCTTCAGAAATCATCTTCGGCGTCAACATCGAGTCCAAGACTCAAACTGCAGCTAAAAATCTGTTTCAAGTGATATTTCACGACGGGACAGATTTTAACTCTCTTTAAATCTCAAGTCACATCTTGCATTAAATATTTCAGCCTCCTTTGGGACGGCTCAGCAAAATACCATCTTGCTGCACTGGACACGATTCAGCGCAGAGCTGAGAGGCCCATCAGTGACAGCAAATTGGTGAAGAGCAAGCTTCACACCTTAGCTCACCGCCGCAAAGTTACCTGTCTGTCGGTCTTCTACAGAATGTATTTTGGAGTGTGCTCAGGAGCTGCCTATGCTCATATCGCCATCGCCCTTTTTCCATCGGACATGCAGGCGCACTGCGGGCGACCACCCTTTCTTGGTTGTTATTCCAACCTGTCGCAACAAGCGCTTCTTAACATCTTATATAATGCGCACAGCAATGGAGTGGAACACCCTCCCTGCGTCTGAATTTCCGATTACTTATAACCCTTATGTTTTTAAAGTCAGGGTGAACAGACACCTTCTGGGTTAGCTCGTTCCATCGTGGATTCTGATTCTGGCACCCGAGCTTGATTGGGATCAAGAGCGAACTCATTCAAAGTAATAAAAAATATGTTTTTATTTATTTTATTTTTTACATTCACAATGTCATTTTTCTATAAGATTTAAAAAAGCCCCAAGCTAGGATCCTACCTGAGGGCTCGAAAATGTGGTTGTTTTTTACAGGTGGATTAAAAATTTTAGGGACACATATACATATATGTGTGATTACCATACAGATTTATTTCCAAGTCGTGGTTAATTAATATTCCATTATTTGGTTATCATAGTTTGCCTAGTTTGGTACTAAATTGTCAGGGGATTTATTACAATTTACGTTTATTTATTGTTACTGATACATTTTCAATTTTTATTATCTATTACATTTAATTAACGTACCTCTTAACGTACTTATTTTAGGTATTAAAGAAATACCATTAATTTTTGACGTATCTTCTCTTGAGAGCAATTAATCCGATTAGCGTAAAGATATCTGATAATCTTTGAAACTAATAACGCTAGCTTAGACAAATATTTGTTTTGACGGGCAATTAAATACTGCTTCTATGAAAGCAATAAACCTTTTCTATCACTTTGTATTAAGTTCATTAAAAATTACATAAAGAAAAAAAATTGTGCGTCTCAGCTCCAACGCGTGACTCTTTAAAAACTATTATCTTAAAATATATATAAAAGTCAAAGGAGGTAAATGAATTCATTTATTTATTCCTATTAATTTGATTAAATATATTACTTAAATAATGGTATTATTATTTATATTTTTTTTTTATGATAGTTTACATATATGTATACAGAATGCTATAGTGAGTAAGAAAGAGAGGGAGAGTAAATGTGTGCTTAGGTCTGATAAGCGGGAAGTGCTATAAGATATGCGAGTATATTACGCAGAGGAAATGTTACCCTTCACTTTTTGTTAACGCTTGACTTTACTACCCATCTATTTTTTATGCCGTGCGCTATATATGAAACGATTCTTGAGGAATTAAACTCCAAAAATAACATTAAAATTTTAACACTGTTTGGTTGGAGGTTCCACGGGGTGTTATGCAATTCGGCATGCTGTAGATTTCTTATAGGATTTTAGAAAATATTCGTGTTGCTGGAAGCGTAATCGGGGGAGTGTTTAATTGTTTCACGCATCGTTCGAGCTCGTCTCATGCATGGTCAATTAGGCTGAGGTCCACGCTGCATGCTCGCCACTCCATATAGTTTCTGTTCATTGTATAGAATCACCTCATTCATAATAATCTTATTTTATATTTCTTTACACATAATCACTTCATAGGAACAGTATCCTCACCCAAATTGGCCATAAATGGACAACCGTGTTCGTTTTAGATTTCTTTTACGCGTCTTTCGCTAGTTAAATAACCATTTTCTGTAAGCACCAACTTTGTGCGACTTTCTGAAGTAATTCCGGCCCATACATATATAGATCCACCGCAATAGGACATTTTTTTAATCTTTCCCCTTATCTTCGATACAGTGTTGTTCATCCATCAATTTAGGTAATTAGAGGTAGAAATGTGAGTAAAAACATTGTTATGGTCCTGTTTATTAAAGAGATGTTATTTTAAACGTCAAAATTGTTCCGGTGGTAATCCAGTGCCACCAAATAATAACAGACAGTAACTGTAACTCTGATTTAGCGAACTATTTAGCGAGCTACGAGAATACAAGTGGTTTTGGATGGACTGTATCTCTTCAAATATTTTCATACCATCGTAAATTCATTACAACCCTTCAATCGAAGATATCAAGGTTTATCATATCTTTGAAGATTTGAATTCACTTCGGCACACAAATTCAGCATTATACTCGTAAGTAAAAAATCGCATTAAAATATCACCAATACTATTGTATCTACGTAACAAAGAATTTAGAACAATTTTAGTATTCTAAAGCAATTATTAATCCGCAGGGCTCTTTATTTTTACAAAATTATTAAAAGTTTATACCAAACGCGTTTTATCCCCGAACTATGTTTTCATCTATTGGTCTTTTATTCTGCGAAAGATAGACAAACATATAAATACATAAATGCACCTTGGCATTAATAAAATTGATTCAGAAATAAAAACTATATATTTCATTCTACATATTTTTAGTCTACAATTTTTAACCTAATACCTTCATATATAAATTCGATAGAGGCAATACAGTGTCAAATTCGTTGAAGCAGATAGGTAAACAAATTTTCGATAAACTGGAAACAAATAATAAAAGTGCCCTTTCACATAAAATCAAAAATATCATAAATTGAATTCCATTTTCTGCACAGTAGCACGAAGATGTATTATTTACAATTGAATATTCTCTAATAAGTTTCATATTAAAACTGGATATTATTATTTTTTATTTTGTTGTTTTCGGCACTTAACAATATGTTTAGTTATATAAAAGAAATTATAAGAATTATAAGAATCTCAGGTGCCAGGTGGAATTCGAATGAATAAGGGAAGCTAGCAATATCTTCGCGTACAAATTACCTCATTTTCTCAAGTCGAAAAATTGTGACAGTCGTGTGTTGCCAGTGATTACATACAATAGGAAGGTGTGGTCATTAACTACAGGTCTCAAAAGAAATCTTGAAGGTCATCAGCGGGCAAAGGAAAGCGCTATGCTCGGTGTTTCCCTATGTGATAGAATCAGAAATGAGAAGATCTGCAGAACTAAGGTAACCGACATTGCTCGAAGGATTGGTTAACTGAAGCGGCAGCAGGCGAGACGCAGTCAGTAGAAACGATGTCCGTAGAAGCGCAAAGGTTCGCTTGAATTCTGACCGCGAATCGGATGACATTCTGGAAATAGGCTCCCCACAACGTGGACCAACGGATGATCTGGTCGCGGTCGCGGGCGGTACTGTGGTGACCTCCTTGCATCTATGACACCGCATTCTACCTCTTTACGTATATTTGCTTTATGGCAAGGAATGTCACCCTTTTAAATATAGAATATTCCAGAAGGCTAGAAAACATAAGAGAATCACCAGAAGTGTCTGAGAGTGTAACCTGGGGCGTTGTATTGAACATTTATAAAATAATCGAAATAAATGATAAACTGAAAGAAGCCGTTTGAATATAACGAGATAAAGATCCCGGAGCGCGCGTAGGGCGCTACATGGTGGAGGCGCCAAGTCCCGTTGAACGTGAAGCCTGGTGGTTACGCGGGTTATCCTCCTTACTCACAAGCCTATCTCCTATCATATTATTATAACATTAATTTTCATAAGAAAGACCCTAGCTAAAACGTTTTTCTTTTTTCAGTGTTCATGATGATTTGTGCCAGTATGAATGGTCCGTTTGTCTACTCTCTTCAGGGGAATGTGGTGACCTCCTTGCATCTATGACACCGCATTCCACCTCTTTACGTATATTTGCTTTATGGCAAGGAATGTCACCCTTTTAAATATAGAATATTCCAGAAGGCTAGAAAGCATAAGAGAATCACCAGTAGTGTCTGAGAGTGTAACCTGGGGCGTTGTATTGAACATTTATAAAATAATCGAAATAAATGATAAAGTGAAATAAGCCGTTTGAATATAACGAGATAAAGATCCCGGAGCGCGCGTAGGGCGCTACAGTACATCCAATCGCCTAGCCCAAAGTAAATTTAAGGCGACTATAGCCCATCAGTTCAGGTGTTAACACAAGAGAACCGATTACGATCCTCGCCGGTGTACTACGGACGTGAACTCAATCGTAACTCAACCATTTCGTTTGAAACCAAGTTTGAAACATTGCAAACGTGTGCATGCACCTTAACAATATCTTTTGAATCTAACATTACCTTAACCATTGATATTAGAAAAAAATGCGTCTATAACTACTATCAACAATTATGAAAATATTCCAAAGGTATAATACAGATGGTTAATAAATATTCGAGTCGAGGTCTATTCTTAGAACTATTATATAGTATTAACAACCGCTAATACTCACCAATCCATATAGAAATCGTATGGTAGTTTGTGTATTGGACATTCTGTTATGTATGCCACACATTCGTGATGATGGTTTGGCCTCAAAATATTATTGCTGATGAGTAGGATTTATAAAAAGGGGATAGAAATAACAAGCCAACTAACCAGAGTTGGCATCATAAATCACGGTACGAAAATTACTGCCATTCATTTTACGCAAATTATTCTTTGTAAGCCCAAAATGCGGAAACGTTAAATATATGAGGAAACTCATCAAAAACAAAAGGCAAAGAAAAATATTTTTCGAGAGCTTCCATTTGTATACTTCGCCTTATCATGCAGAAAAATATCCATTGAATTAAATTTCTTATTGAGGTTTCAAGTTGGAGTGGTGAATAATCGTAGTAAATAAAGACTTTTCAATTAAAAGTAGTCATCATTGTAATCAAAAGGCATTAAAATCTACGTTGTGATCAATAATAAATAAGACCTAACTAATCATATTGGTAAGAAACACTTGATTTAAATACCAAAGCAAGTATTTAATATTTGGCTTTTTTTATCTACCTACATTCTTGTAGCTTCAGACTTAGTATGGTTTATTTCATGTATTCTTTGAACATGTAACCGAAATAAACTGGAACACAAATCGTTAGTTTTTAATTTCTTTGTTATAACATGGGCTTTATATTTTTAAATTATATATTAATGAAAATAAAATTTAAACTGAAATGTATACATTGGTTGGTTGGTTTTATATATTTAGTTCTTACACTTCCAATACAATATACCACTGCTTTGTTGTTGTTAATTTAAATGTATAAAATACTATGATAAAATAAAGCGATGAAGCAATTTAACTCAGCTATGATATTATACCATGTTATTGGCAATACAGGTTTCATTTACTTGCTGAGTTAAAAATAACTCTTACATACTGATAACGAACTTCTGTAAAGGCACCTAAAGCTTGATACACCTTTATGGGTAGGTATGTATGTTAAAACAAGAATTACAACATCTATCTATAATAAATAATAATAAATATTTTCTACATTAACACCAATTAGCCTAGCCCAAAGTAAGCACTATAAGGCTTGTGTTATGGATACTAGGGTAACGGATAGACATAGGTACATATATGATACATATATATGTAATAATCATAGAAATATATATAAACACCCATGACTCAGGTACAAATGCTCGTATTCATCATAAAAACATCTGCCCCTACCGGGATTCGAACCCAGGACCGTCGGTGCGAAAGGCAGGATCGCTACCGTTGCACCAAACGGTCGTCAATTATTCTATATTAATTTAATCCCGATAGGGCCTGATGTTTGTCTAGTAAATACCAACATTTATTCCTGATTCGTATGATGATGATTGATATATACTTCTTATTTATTTATATATCAAATATCCGCTGCCCTAGCACATATCCTAAACAACCCTCACAGTGCTTACCTTAGCGTGAATATAAGAATTTATATTATAGATCCCAAATATGTAACGTAAGGTGTCTATAAAGTCTTAGTAAATTAACAAGAATGCTAGTAAACTTAATTAGTTCTTATATTTCTGCACCCATTGTATATTTAAATTTATACTTTGTCCAATTAAGGATGATACTTTTGACAGGTGTCACTTCCTTATTGCTACGTACTAAGGTTGCGTTTGTTTCCTTATGTTTGGCTTGACATTGCAATAGCAACTTTATACCCTCTATATAGGTGTCAACTGTCAAAAGTATCATCCTACATTGGACAAAGTATAATCACTTTTACTGACTAAACAACGTGCTCATTATTGTTTTTAAAAACAATCTTCCCATTTCGACTCCTTTGCAAAAGTGGATCCAGTAAAAGCCACTTTTTATTCAAATATGCTACAGTTAAGTTTAGAGGGCATTTCACTTCTGTTTTTTTAAATATTTTTAATAGTTGCAGTCATTTTTAATTAACAACGAAAAGATGTTAGGTGAAGTTAAAATCATTGGTTATTTAAATACCTGATTATTTATAGCTTCTCGGAAAGCCTTCGTTATATTACGATACTCAGAACCAAGGTGCTCCGTCACACAAAAACTACCTATCCTAATGTATCATTCAGTTCTGAAGCCCCAAAGTTTTCGCCATCCATTAACCTCTGAAGCCAACAGCAAAAATCCATCAACAGAAAACTTATCGTACCCGAAATGATTATTTTTGCTCACCCTTATACTTTTTGATTTAACGTCTATGCACCTATATGCAAATAAAGTTACATCATTGACCTCAAATTGAACTTCTTTATTCCAAAAGTTTCGTTTTGTATGCGAAATCGAATTCAGTTATTACTCTATACTTTCCTTGAAGCATTCTTGTGCATAAAGAAGCCCAAACATTGTGCGGTAGCGAGTGGCAAACGTCCGGATGATAGATGACACAAATTCACTGCGACAGAACTCAGCTGAATATTAAGAATTATTTATCAAGGTTCCGATCAAGGAAATATCTTTTGTTGGAAAATCTTATTTTAAATAGAATCTACGACACTTTGCGTTAGGGAATGAATGTGTTAAACTGCATTTATTACTGATTTGATAATGCATCAGAACTTCTCCAGTAGTTCATTTAAACTTTTAGAGTGTATTGTTATGATGCTTAAGTTTTATTACATCGTTTTTTATCCTATCTTAAGATATCAGGAGTTTCTACATTATAAGTATTTCTTTGTTAGTTAATTTTATTAACTTAAAAAATACTATATTTTTATAAATGAACAAACTGGCACATGAAATAAATATAACAGAATAATCATTTAATTATAAATATTTAGTAAAGTGTAAAGTTTTAATTGAGATAAGGACAAGAAATCTACGCACAGCTTAGTATAAAACGTTTGATAATTGGTCATTATATTATCGGCTTTGCTACGCCATCAAATGGAACACGGGATGTAATCCAGCCAGCTTCTCTATTATGGCAAAAAAATAAGAAGGAGTCTTGTCTCTGATCATAAAAATATTCTGCAGATAGAATTTCTACATTGGAATTATAATCAAGCATCTCTTGAAAGGGAGATAAAAATAAAGATCTTTTCTGTTCTTTTCATTTGTAAAATAAAAAATCTTATAGAATATTAGTTTAGCCTTAGTTTAACGACAGCAGCTGAAAGACATAACTTATTACAATTTAAAACAACGAAATGAAGTGATAAATATTTTATTGTTGTATAATATTGATTTTTATAACATCGATCTCAGAACTGGTACTCTTTCCGCAAATGTTCGTCCATTGGAATGAAAATTCAATGCCTTATCAATCTGCCATTCTCTCATGGTTTTCACTCGAGTACCAGGTATTGTACTGTTATTCACATACTTTGCTTTGTAGAGCTCATCTCTGAATATCATTATTTGATCCTTAATGTAGTCTACCGGTACTTTGGAAATAGCGAGAAGTCTTGGAGTATACTTTCCTTTTTCTGGAATGTTTTTAGCCTCGTAGAGTTCGTAAACCAGGTATTTAGCATGGGGTTTTGGAAGCTTAAGAAATACGGCATAATCTACTCCAACATGGAGAAACCCATGTAACCTGTAATCTGATTTGTAGCCATCGAGAAATTGAAATATTTTGTAAAGACGAACGCCATGATTTTGTGTTATTATTCCAGAAATTAATAAAATTAAGCATATCTGAAAAGGGGGAAAAGCGTGTTTATAAAAAACTTGGGTAAATATGGTACCAAAGCTCTAAGGTCGCTTTATATTTGTTATATCCCTCTATACTATCGTAAACTCAGGCAGTTTAATAGACACTTTGATAGACTTCTATTGCTTGCAGCAGGATAAAAAAGTAATAACATTTCACTATCATCACCATTTTAGCCGAAAGACTACTACTACTATTACTGACGGAAGGTTTCTCCAAAAAATAGGGGATCATCCCTGGCAAGGTCACGCCCGGTAAGCCGGTTAAAGATCGAAATAAAATGGCATACTCAGTTCGGAAAACGCTACTGTCCATTTTGTAGTCTTCGGGAGGTGTATGGCGATTATCTCCAGTACCTATCATTAGTCACCTTTTACGAGACCCTTAAGTATGAATGGTAGGTGCTATTTTTCTTTGCCAGATACCACACGGTAAATATTACACTTACAGGTGATGAACAATTTTAATACGTCTTAACACTAATATAGTTTATCATTTGTTGCTTTAATTAAATATTGATTTTCAATTATTGGCTGTTCAAAAACAAATACAGCTCGACAAAATTGTAAATAAATATTGCAAACGCAACAGATTATATTTTCCAATACAGTAAACACCGATGACTGATCAAATATCAAATGATTAATAAGTCAGTATAGAGATGTGTACATACCTTTTCCATTTATTTGAATTAAATTTTTTACGCTGAGGATATAAAAGCACACCGTGTGTTACGACGGATTTTCAATATTGAATATTAAAGTTGCATTCAAATAAAAACCGCAAATATTTTTACGACGTTTATATTTTTTACACAGCAAATAGTTTTTATTGTTACCTATTTTCATCGCTGTTGCACTGAAGAAACAATCACGTTTACAAGGAATTCTTTTGCTCTCTCAGTCTTTACATGTTTTTATTACGTTGTAATAATAACAAGCATCAGATGTTGTTTAAAATAACACGAGCAACGTTGATTCCACTCCTATTGCAATATACATACGAGGACATATACGTAGAGTTATTTTTACGCTTTCCATAAAGCGTGTCATCGTAATAGAAAAGTTATGATTTTACTGAAGAGCCAAAAATATTTTAATTTTAGTTTTTATGTTAATGTTATTTTTATATCAATTTTATTGAGATATAAACTTAACAGTTTATTAGCCTATAAGGTCTTGCAATAATTTCGGAGGTTTAAAAAATGGCAAATTTATTAGTTGTTAAGTTTTTTTACTAAAACTTTTTTATACTTTTACAGAAAACATATGATCAATAATTGTGGATTTTATATCTTTTTGGTTTTAAAGACCATGTTATCATTATAAGCATGTAAAGCAAAAGAATATAAAGACCAAAACTGTATGTTTAAAAGTACCAAAGTAAGGATTAATAAATTTTACAATATCAATAAATTTCAAATAACTGGATTTTATTTGAAACTTAAAAATATTGTCTAGGTTAAAATTTAAATACCTGTTTATTAAAATTTTAACCTTGAGCTAATGTTGTGTTCAGCGTTTCTGAGTTTTTGGTAATAAATATTTATTATTAACTATAATCTTCACCTTTATCAGTTAATTTTTACATTTTGTAATTACGGAAAATAATGTACTACATACATACAAAGAAAAAAACCATCATTTTTCTTTCAAGTAGATCACAAGAAATTAGCTTATATTGAAAATCTCCTTTGTCGAGACATGTAACAACTTATGGCACTGGTTCTCCCTCATACTTAAGTAACAGAACTCAAAACGTAGTTATTAATGGGTTTCAGTTTCATAGTATTCGTATAAAACTGGTGTTCTTCAGGGGTCCGCATTCGGTCCACTTTTGTTTATCTTCCTTAACAATGGTTTAAAACAGGTTTTCTGTATACTGATTTCTTCCAGGTAATTTTAGAATCTTTTAAACCCTTCTCTTATAGTATGTTAATGTAAGAGGATCTACGTAGCCTATCTGAAGATTGTAAAAGTAATAAATTGGGGTTGCGTGCACCCGAATGTGGACGTATACTTTTTCAAACAAAAGCAAATTTTTATCATTTTTACTACTGAAGTAGAATCTTTGTCTTAAGTAATGTATTTCAGGTCTTGATGACTTAACATTTCATCGCAAATTATGTGACGTATTACATCTCTAATTTATTGATGATAAGGTGTATATAAACCTAAAAATTATATATACATTGGAAAAATATAAGTTGAAACAAAAGACAGAGTCATCGTGGCATGTTCTTAGAAGCGAATGTTTATAGTGATTGCATCCTCTTCAGTTGTCTACAGGACATTTATATTAAGGAGTCTGAAAACAAGCGTTCACTAATGAAACTGCGATAGAATTGCGCTATATTCCGGAGTTCTAGCCAATCTTCGATGCTAGGAGAATAAACGTCTCTGACGATTAAATACGTGAGTCTTTGAGAATCCATCGAACGTCACTGGGTTAAATATATGTTAATTCCTTCATTTGTTAACGGTGATATCGTAAAGTTAAAAATGTACTTATAATAAAATATGTTACATATATGGATGTTCTTCAGTAGTATGTATATTCCCTTTATTGGTTTTGGGATTCTTAGCACGTTCCTAAGTTATCTTAATTGACCACTTTTATTTTTTACCACTAGTTTTTATTTATTACCAATAACTTTTAGTCGTGATTCTTGTTTATGTTTTTATTACATTTCGTGTTTTTAACAATTTATTTAAATAGTTTAGAATCTTTTGGTAGGATAATATTTGGCCTTCGTATTTACAAGAAAATTAAAAAAAGTGTCGATAGAAATGACAATTTTGCAAAAGTGGCTTGTCTGTGACTAAGAAAAAGAGATTTTTTATATTTTAACACAAAAAAATAGAACAAAAAGAACTAAGATGTCTCAATTTTACTACATCTTTATATGAGTGGAAAAAAGCAAAAAATCAATATTGTCAATTAACTGGTTGCTACTTCATTTTCATTTGGAATTTCACAAAGAAATGGCGTCCTTGTTCTTCTATTGAAACTACTTCAGCAAATTTAACTGGCACACAGCTTTTATAAAAGCAATACTTTGTAGAAGAGATGCTATGTTAAATAGACTGTTCTGAAATATGTTCAACTTTCAACTCTAGTGTGATAAATGTAGCTGCCATATAAAATAGTGTGAAAAACGACACATTGGAGGTGAGGTATAATTCTAACCTGGTTAGCTTGAGAACTTATAACAAGGCAATTACGTGGCTCTATGGCACACACCTGTCTCAAATTGCCTGTATGAAGCACCAATCATTCTGCTGCTATGAATATTATAGGCTATATAAGGCGGTATAAGAATTATACCCGTCGCATTTTTCGTTTCGTCGCCTTTTTTATTACGAACATTAATTTCGATCAAATCACGCTTTTATTCTTTTTAAATGTATATGATACTTTATAATAAAAGTGTATTGATTTTGCATTTCCGATATGCTATCGAAATAAAAAAATGACTAACAGGGTGAGTTTAAATATATTCAGATAGGCTAAATACATTATGTCAAAACTGTACAAACGATACGATAAATATATATTAGCTCTTTTCAGGTAAACTGCTGTCAATTTGACGATCACATATTGCGGTGTAAATGTGATATGTGAAGCGAATTTATGTCAATGTTAACAGCAATTATGTAGATGCAAAAATTATTTGATACTGATTAAAGACCACAAAACGGTTTATTTGAGTGTCTACTTTGAAAATATATTTATAAAATTGATTAGAAATAGTATCGTTTAATATTCAATAGATTAGAAAAGTTATTTTGAACTACTTTGAAAATATATTTATAAAATTAATTAGAAATAGTATCGTTTAATATTCAATAGATTAGAAAAGTTATTTTGGTTAATTGCATAGTTAGTATTCTAAATTCAGGAAAAGATTTCAAAATGTTTTTTAATACCTTGTTTGTTTCATCGATTACCTTTTGCTTTGTTAAGACATAGAGTTAAAATATTACCATGGCAAATAGATGCGGCTTATCTATTTCCACTCCGACAGCCTTCATGCTGACCCTCCCTTACTTATCTGATCGGTTTCCTAAACCACTGATTTCTTGAGAATTGATGTCTTTTGAGGTCATGTTTGCTTGATTACGTTTATTTGGAACAGTGAATATAACTTATAATACTATAATTTAAGGTCATTTACTATCCATTGACGTTATTAAAGGAGAATAAATGAATTACTTTAATCTTGAGCCTGAGGTGTAACTTATTAAAAATTGCATTATTTAAATGTTAGTATTATAATAAATTATTTCTAAAATTGTACCGATGATAAATAAATAATAAAATAAAAGGTGTATTTAAATACAACTTACACTGAAATAGTTTGTTTTAGTGACAAATATATAGCTTTTTTTTTCAAGCAACTAGAGGCCGTAGGAAATTATGAGGAAACATATTAAACGCGCACAATAGCACGAAACGAAGCAAGTCAAAGTAAGTAATAGTTTTTTTCAAGATATCACTCTTGTTTTTCTGTATGCCTCTGGCATGCAGATACAGAAAGTAATAATCAATTGCCGTTAAGTGGTTAATTTAAAGCATTCAAGTTACTTCACCGCATATTTTAATAGTATTACTAAATGTGATTGATTGGCTCATGTTTTAGATTTTATATTTCTATGAAAGATTTAAATAAATATTAAATAAATTAAGCCCATATTTTAACGTCTCCATTGTGTTATCGCTTATTATTGTTATGTTTTGAGTATCTTAAAATCATTAACGTGTACGCGTTCTTATCCTCGATACCAATAAAATGAGAGAACAGAAAATAAATGCATAGCGAAAACCTAAAACAACTTACGTGCGTAAAATATAATGTTTAACCTATCTCATTTGAATATTCATGGGTAATCTATCTAGTGCTACTTCTAGTGCTATTCAAAAAATATTTTTTATTTCAATTTTTCTTAAAAAACTAAACATAGTAACGACTAAGCTATAATATTTCCATATGTCAGATTTGACTACAAACTCGAATTTTTCTAAAATTTTTCAATGCAATTCTTCACTTTTAAAAAACTTTACAAAATATATGAAATTGTGCCCGTGCTCGATTAAAATATTGTGAAGGTAGTAGAAAATATATGACGACCATTACCTTAGTCATCCTATCATCACGGTCTGTAGGGGTCGTATAGTCAGGATTTAATATAAAATAAATTATGATCAAAATCCGTAAAAAAGTTGTTTTATACAAAAAATATGAAAGTTAAATTGATGTCAAGTCAAGTCAAATAAATTTCCTGTCTAAAAAAACTGGTTGGTTGCCTGTAAAGTCGGTATACGGGCGAAAGTTTTACGTGACAACGACTTTGAGTGGTAAAATAATTTTAATGTGAATATTCATTCGTATAGTAGGAAGAAGGATGAAATAATAGTAACAATTTAAAACATTTATTTATACAAAGAATTATATTTAAAACATTAATTTATAGGCACGCGTCCCTTCCACTTTTTATGTCTGTCTCTCTCGCTCTTAGGCGGGCTAACCATGCCCGAGTGGAAGGGACGCGTGCCTCTCACTCGCTCTCATTGTAAGCGCATAACGTGAGCGGAGCGTAACGCAGTTTCTTGAAGTGTCACCCGGCAAACCAATTTATAAGACGTTGTCACGTCAAAAACAATTTGGGGATACGAGGAAACTTTTTAAATACGACAGAGATGTCAACCGAATAACGTATGTTGGGTATACGAAGACCACTGACGTCACCTTTGCAATTAGGCCATACTATATGTTGCATGAAGAAAATGCCAACGCCACGTATCATTGAGACCATCCGTTGAGACGCCATCGCCATCGCTACCACGTAAGTGGTAGTTTTATATCAATCGGTCAATTAGTATCACCTAGATATTTTTTTTTTGTATTTAAATTTTATCTTTAATAATTTTTAAGACCTGCGGCTACCGTACCGTAAGATTTAATTCATGTTTATACAATGTACGATCGTATTTTCGAAATCGTGCTATACAATATGCGAAAATGCGAGCGAACAAAAAAACAACTTTTATTAATTTTTCTTGTTACTTCTTAGTATTTACTTCAAAGCTGGATTTCAGCAAAATTTTCAACGTCTTTATGTCGACAAGAGCTCGCAAAGTTACAATTAGTTAACGCAGTTATTAATTTATAAGAAAATGTAATTGTTGTTATTATAAATTAATGTTACTAATTGCTATATTCCAAATTGAAATAATTTTATTTGTTGGCAAAAATCGTTTAGAAGACTTGTCGGAAAATAAATAAATAAAAATAATAAAAGATATATAAATATATTATAAATATAGGACCTACATAGTTTTCTTCCCATTTGGATAGTAGATTGTAGAATAAAGAAGAGCTTTTAATATTGATATAACAACTATCTTGATTTTGATTTTTATACGGAAAATAATAAGGTACCTTCGCTCCTCCGTTGGCCTTCGGCCTCCAGACCTCTAAATCTGGCCCTAGTCTTGGTATTTTTTTTATTGGAAAAATGGTCTTCTTATACAATGTGTTAATTTTACACTTGATCAAACGAAATGTGCGGATACTAGATAAAAAATTATCGAAATAAATTGAAAAAAAAAATTAAGCAAGCAATTTCTAAAATCAATGCACTTTAATTTTTTTTTGTTAAATTCCCTTCTTTCGGTTTTAAATTATTTTCTCTTTAAGTAAACGGTGTTTTTTTTTCAAAATTGTCTTATTTAAAAGCTAGAAAGACTAACTAGCAACAAAAATTAAAATAAATCTACGATTTCGAGCAGTAAATTTGTTAAAAAAAAATATATGTATTTATGTGATTTTTTTTTTAATTCTTCATTTGTTATTTTAAAACTAGCACATTAACGTACCTTACCTCTTAGCATGTTTTATTAAACTACATGATTTACTCTACAAGTTCTCCAAAATAACATGGGTTCTGTCTATAGTCGTTGTTAAAGATAATCACTATTAGATAAGGTAGGTCATCTCAGCACGAAAATTAAACGCGATCTAATAACGATTGAATTGACATAAATTATGGAATAAAACAAAAATATAACAGTAGGAAAGTAAAATGATTCAATTTTCAAAATGATCACCATTCTCATCCATACAAACGTAATGTACTGTTTTTTTAACACAGTACGATTTTCTTTTATTTGACTAGCCGTAGCCATCATCTTTTGTAACAACTCTTATCTTGTTCAATCAGGGCTTCATGCCGGCCACATTACTGGTCTTGCGCGTCCAATTAATCTATTTCCGTATCGTTCTTTTAAATAATCACGCACACAACACAATCGTGCTGAAGTGAGCTGTCGCAGTCATGTTGAAACCACATCCTCCTCCTTGTTTGTTAATCCACATTATTCTTCAGATCAGGTAGCTCTTCTTGAATTAATGATAGGTAAGCTGGGCCTGTCGAAAATACACCGTTTACTTAAAGAGAAAATAATTTAAAACCGAAAGATGGGTATATTACAAAAAAAAGAAGTGCATTGATTTTAGAAATTGCTTTCTTAATTTTCTTTTTCTATTTTTTGTCCATAATTTTTTATCTAGTATCGGCATATTTCGTTTGATCAAGTGTAAAATTAATAAATTGTAGATCAGTTGTAACTAAATGTCGTGGACAGTACGTTTGGGCTTTGAAACTGGAAATAACGGGTGCACGTGATTGCGATCTCATAAATGGTTGAGTATCAAGTTTAAACATTATTAATATGTCCTTTTATTAATTACGGGCCTCCAGTAAAATTTGGTGTTATTTAAATGACTTGGGTAACCAGAGTTCAAAAGGGAATAAGGTTGTACGTTTCCATATTTTATGAAGACCGCTGGGCGGGCGGCCTCCGTAAACAATCTGGCCAGATTATGTTTATGTTGTAAACATATGTTTTGTCATGTTTGACAACTATGTTCATGTATGAAGTATATTTCATGCATCTGTAACGTTGCATGTTTCGAGTCAGTTCCACTGAGAACTGTGTGTTCATGAGATTAAAAACGTACTGACTTCATCTTGTTGAGTGGTTGCATGTGCGAATAGTTGGTTTGGGAACATTCGATAATTTAATGTTATTCGAGTAGCAATAAGTATAATATAATTAAATGATCTAGATATGGACAAATCATATTTATGACCCGGTGATAGAGTTTATAAAAGTCCAAAATATATTTCTTTACAAAGTAAGGTATATAAATTGAAGCGGAAATCAAATTATGGTACAATCTACTTGGGTGAACCATGAAAATTTAGACAATGATGGTTGGTATCAAATCGGGACTTCATCTGGATATAGGTAAAAGCAAACATTACTATGGACGGACTCAGGTTAATTTAAAAATATTGTTCGATCGTAATTTCGGATTTCACATTGTAGCACCTTCTCATCTTCATATGATTCTTCTAAATACATGTGTTAGCAACTACACTGGAATACCTAATTGTTAATATTTTATTGTTTAAAATTACAAATTAGCTGTTCGGCTTTATTAAATTGTTTAAGATTAAAAGTTAAAAGTTGTTAAACGATGACTCTCGTACGGCCGCCATCTTGTTGTTTACGTCTGCCTTGAGAATATAAAAATGGCGCAACAGCCGTCCGAGCGTCATTCGTTGTGTGAACGTCGCCTTGAGCACATCGTGGAGGGTATGTAACTCTTTGTATATAGATATTCTGGTGAGCATTGTAAGTCTTACTTGGTTGATGGTAAAGATTTAAAGTTATTTACATGATGAGATATTGTATTGGAATTATAAGTTAAATTTAGAGTGCAGGTTTTAATTATCCCGAATAAATCCATTAAATTACTTAATTCTTTATTTTTACTTCACATCCTAGCTAGTCTGTGTATAGGGTCGTTAACATATCAGAAGCGGGATCAACTTCAAGCCCACGTAAAAAGAAAAAACCGTCTATTTTTTTTTTAAAGAAAGTTTATAATAGAAACAATGAATTTGATCAACGTCACATACAAAGTAAAGGTATAGACAATCTTCGCTAAATCTCTGTGACGTAATTTGATAGCGTGATTGAATAGGAGTATCAATATTGCTAGTTTTTATCATGATTTATTCCCTAAATTTCATTAGCAGCATGGAGCTTATTGTTAATAACTGAAATTGCATTATTGACATATTGATGTTACTGGTGGTATTGATATTAAAGATACGTTTATGGAAACAATTGCACAGTGTAAATTGTAATAATATTTACAATAAGTACTAGTCAACTTTTATTAAACCTTACGCATTGAGACGCCATCTAGTTAAATATTGAGGAACCTTCATTATTTATCAAAAAATGAAAGAAGCTGTTACGTTCAGCGCGCCAAAAGCACATTTATTGTTTTATGAAATGTAAAACATTTTACAACCCTCTGGGTTAACAGATTGCGCAAATATGAATGATATT
Source organism: Calamotropha paludella (assembly GCA_927399485.1). Taxonomy (NCBI): domain Eukaryota; kingdom Metazoa; phylum Arthropoda; class Insecta; order Lepidoptera; family Crambidae; genus Calamotropha; species Calamotropha paludella. Next base: position 19,891,597 of record OV656812.1, read on the forward strand.
ATCTTCAACAAAAACGTTTTTGAGGTTAAAAAAGAAGAGAAGAAAAAAACCTTTGTGGAAAAATAAAATCCATAAAATTAATTACGTTGATTTGATAGAAGAACAGATGTGTAAGATATCTCTCATCTTCGTGAAATGACTTGATACAATTTATAGATTTTCATCAATATGTTATTGAATTTTTACATTTTTCTTCATATGCACGCTGCGGTAAACAGCAATAACTCTCATTTATTATTTTGATTTATCACTGTATTAACATTTTTCTTTTTCTAATATCCACGCCAACCCAATATCGACGAGCGTTGCTGGCAGACGCCTAGTCGTGGGGTGGCGCGACCGGTGAGAGAGACTGAGCTGTCGTCGCGCCTGTGCGCGAGTGCTGTCGTCGCTCCTGTGCGCGAGTGCTGCCATCGCGCGGATCCTCGAGTGCTGCCATCGCGCGGATCCTCGAGTGCTGCCATCGCGCGGATCCTCGAGTGCTGCCATCGCGCGGATCCTCGAGTGCTGCCGTCGCGCGGGTCCTCGAGTGCTGTCGTATATCGATATCCAGGATCCAGGGCACGAGTGCTGTCATCGTGTCATCGGCGTTCACGCCACGCGATGCAGGTGTGAAATAAATCCGCAACAATCATCCAGCAAACAACAAACTACAGGTGCGCCAAAGTTCACCTAAATATTCAACTCCGATAATTGTAGATCCGAGGGTGTTCTTACTAACATTTTTCATCCTAGCGATCACAATTCCTAACTACTCTGTCTTTGATGTTCATGATTCCGAAGCATTCAATTTCATAATGTCATTAGCAATAAACATTTATTATACTTTGTTGTTATCCTATATTTTCTCAACATAACTATCTTTTACACTATTATTCAAAGTCACATCTTTTTTGTTTAGATTTCTTTTTCTTCATAATAATCAGTATTATATACATTAATGTTGGTTAGGTTAGAACTCTGACCAAACGCACGAGCCGAGCGAGCGTAGCGAGCGTGCCGCAGCAGCGGCCGGCGAAGTGCCAGAACCGAATCGGTCCTATAGTTATTGGTTTAGGTACGGTTAAAACTGCGGTATAAACTCCCAGGCCATAAACATAACCGTGAATGAGTCGTGTTTTATGAATTTTATTCATTTAAGACAAAAATCAGTGAAACGACCTCTATTCATTCTAAGCAGCTGGTTTTTTTTGACATAATTATCTCAGGAATAGTTATAGTATTATGTATGTAACATCCATAACCAAATATAAAATGGCCAAATGTAAAAATGTGAAAAGTTGTTAAGTAATCACAAGAAATAGTTTAAAAACAAGCCTTTTCCTTCAAAGCATCTGGTTCATGATTATGTTCTTGGTGCGTTCCTTCCAGTAATTTTTACTTATTGACTTCCTTATCGAAAGTGGTGATTAATCTCGCCTTACACTTATACTTTTTGTTGCTTCTTAATTCACAAGCCCAATATTGTTTATCCACTCTTATTCGGGTTTTTTTTCATACATAAATCCATGTACATCTAATTTTAATCCTCCGCGACTGGTTTTGAATGATTTTTAAATAGTTTTCCTCCATATTAATAAAGCATTAACACAAACATGCACGTTACGATAATACACCGACATGAACTTAGCAATAGATACAACTCAGTACGTAATGTAAAGCATACCCTCAAATAATAATCATACTCTCAAATTAAAACTATAAATATCTTCTTCTACCCACATATATTTTTTTTATTACACTTGGTAAATGTTTCTTTCTGAGTATGAGTGAAAATATTTTGGTAATTATGTTTAGAAATAAGTGCTATGATAAAAAACAGTAAGAGTTTAAATATATTTACATTAATGATATTATTAATTACGATTTTCGGAGACATGAGTGTTATGAACATCGCCGGTAGCACTACAAATAGTATGAATGAAAACTTTGGGATGAAAGATTATGGGAAGAGTGATCGTTCGGATTGCGGATCATTGGGAGGAACAATTTCGGGCAAATAACTTTAGTTGAGCCAATATGGACCCGTGAAAAACTTAAAATCTGACCGACTGTCACATTAAAAGAAAGCCTTTTATTTATTTATACATTCCGTTTAGTATAATTCACTATTAGGTATTTTGCTATCTCTGGGAGTGCTATTACTTCGTGGTGTTTATTTCATTTAAAATCGGTTGTTCTTTCTGGATTTTCGTTTCACTTACTCTAATGACCTGGCTATATTAACTTGGATTCGTACACTTTGGTGATTTGACTACTGTTAATAATTCTCGACAACTTGTGCTTACCTACTAGATTCTGATTCAAAGGGCTTATTTTATAAGAATTGTGAAAGACCCATAAGATTTAGGAAACGAAGTAATTGAATAAAAAAGTATTAAATGTATGGTTTTATTAGAAAATCTTTATTGTTATTCAATAACTCTATGTAAGTGTAGCTAAGAATAACAATCTACTTTTAACAGATAAGTATACTATTTATTATGGTTCAGAATAATATCACTCTCTAAATAATTAATGGGTAAGTCTGATGTCAACAGTTACTAAAACGTAAATGGTAAATTGAGTGTTGCAATGAAATCTAGCCGAAAAAAAAGCAATTAAAGTAAATGTCAAGGTTATGGCCGAGTACTATTAACATTCAGCAATCTAAAATATAATTACTGATTATTAATAATATACAAATCTAACAACAAAACATCAATCGGCGTGACAACCAGGGCTTGTAACGGTATCCGAATAGAGTGTTATGAACACTGTTTTTCATTTATGTTTTAAAAGTTAAACTGAAAGAAACTTACACTTTGAATCTGTTTTAGAAAACACCGGTCCATGAGTTCATATCTGTTACAGTCAATAAGGTTTACATTGGCATAACTATGCGACAACTCACTAATGATTTGGGTACTTTGAAATGCCTATGTTGGTGTACTGTGTATACACATAGATGGTTAAAAGTAAAATAGTTTGTAGCAGAAGACATTATATCTGTTACTTTTATAAGTGTTCGACTCAAAACACTCAAATAAGTGATACAGGAATAATTCTGTAACAGATTTAATGTCTAACCCTTACGAAAGTGTATCCTTATAAAGGTGTTTTTGAATCCCTGGTGACAATTGTCACTGTTTTTTTTTTTATCTGTCCCGTCAACACCGCACTGGTAGTGACGTTTTACGCGGTTGTGATGTTTTATTGTCTTTCCATAAATCTAATTTAAAGATATATTATATACTTATTAAATAAGTGTTTGTACAGATTTATGAATATTTTCAAATTACTCATACCAAGGTACATTTTTGGACCGAAAAGAAAAGTCTCCTTTTATCCCTAGAAACCACACTGGTCAACAAAATACCTATGGAAAGTTTTATCAACCTAGGCAATGAAAATTCTTTGTTAATGGAAACTGATTAGTTTGCATGCTTTATTATAAAGAAATATATATATATATAGCGTAACTATTGATTAATAAGTTAATAACCTTTTCTTTTACAGCATAATATTTTAGACACAGAACAAAGAGGTCTGTAAGTCTATTAATATATGTAACGATCAGGACAATGAGGCCTGTGATTTACAAAAATATTCATTGAACCCAGAACAAAGAGGTCTGTGGTATCAATTACTAAACTATTTTGGGGACAATGAGGCCCACTTTTATTTTTCAGAGAAATGTTAACCTTTTTTTCTTTTACAGCAAAATATTTTAAAGCCAGAACAAAGAGGTCTGTGGTATCTATTACTATTATAAATTGTTTTGGGGACAATGAGGCCCACTTTTATTCTTCAGAGATTTTTGTAATTAACAATTATGGTAACCTTTATAAAGTGTTTGGGGACAATAAGGCCCACTTTTATTTTGCAAAGATTTTTTGTTATTAACAATTATAATGTTAAGTGTGAGGACACACTTTATCTTGGATGGCCGAATCTGTTAGCAACTACACTGGAATACCTAATTGTTAATATTTTATTGTTTAAAATTACAAATTAGCTGTTCGGCTTTATTAAATTGTTTAAGATTAAAAGTTAAAAGTTGTTAAACAATGACTCTCGTACGGCCGCCATCTTGTTGTTTACGTCTGCCTTGAGAATATAAAAATGGCGCAACAGCCGTCCGAGCGTCATTCGTTGTGTGAACGTCGCCTTGAGCACATCGTGGAGGGTATGTAACTCTTTGTATATAGATATTCTGGTGAGCATTGTAAGTCTTACTTGGTTGATGGTAAAGATTTAAAGTTATTTACATGATGAGATATTGTATTGGAATTATAAGTTAAATTTAGAGTGCAGGTTTTAATTATCCCGAATAAATCCATTAAATTACTTAATTCTTTATTTTTACTTCACATCCTAGCTAGTCTGTGTATAGGGTCGTTAACACATGTTTTTATTTAGGTTTAATCGGCGTGACTATAAAATATGTAGGTAATGCATGAAATTAAATGAAATTACAGCATTAAAATCATTATTGAAAACAGTATTGTCATTAACAGTAAGTTTAAATTTAGGCATTCCAATAAGTACTATAAAAAGGAATTCTAATTCACTTAAGGCTAATTTAAAATAAAAAATGTAAAGAAAAGCTTATTTAAAACTTTCGGTTCGCGAGAGCAATACTTTCTAATAAAAGAGTCTATTTCAATTTCATGAGAAAAACGTTTCAAAAAGAGTTTCTATTTTAAATTCACATCGACGCAGGTAGTAGGATGTAGGTAGGTTGTTGTAGGTATGTAATAATGTAACTAATTTTGTAAATATTTTATGACCGGTGGTGTATGTTTAAATATATTATTTCTAAAGGTTTGCAGATATCAAGAATTTTCGTTATTGACAACTCAAAGAAGAACTTGATTTGGAGTTATCGCAGAACTGTTCGTCTGTATGTTTTCAAAAAGTACATAAATAAAATAACAGGGCGCCACTAGCGTTACTGGTACAAGACCAAATAAACGAAATAAAATATCATTAACTGCATCCCTTCGATGCTAACTCCAGCCACTCAGTCACTGCGTGGGAAGTCGGCTAGTCATGTTTTGTGTTATAAGGGGCCAGAAAATAGTGGCCCAGAATAAAGTTTGTGTCACCGGAATAAAAATGTATAATATAGAGAGAAACACGGGAAGAGAAGTTCCCGAAGGTTACAATGCTTGGTGAAAAGGGTGAAGATGAGTATTCAGTTTCGTCATAAAGACGTGTGACTAATCTTCATATCAAAAAGGTGTACATTGATAAAAGTGTGTTACAAAGACAGCATATTATAATAGAACAATCACTTCACTTCTTGTCTAAGATTAATTAAAAGGAAGAGGATTTCTATATCATACAACCAAAAGACAACGATACAACTTGACAAAGCAGCAATGACCTCGGTCAAAGTTATGTTTGCCGAATTGTAATTAATTTATTATCGTCTTTATCGTCGTGATAATGTAGGGTACAGGGGTTGAAAATACATAACAGTATAAGCGTTTTATATTTTATGCATTTTTTAAATGCTATCCTTTTAGATAAATTATTATAATAGCCCGCTGAGAATTATAATAATTCCCACCTGAGAATTCACTTGTGAGCCGAGTTGATTTTTTCTAGTATTTTTCAATTATAATGATTTATAATATTAGCGTTATTATATAACTAATAACAAAAACAATATTATGATTAAAAATAAATTTTTAAACACAGCTTCTAAAGCTGGAATTCGGATTGTGTGAACAGGAAAATCGTGTAGCGTTTCACTGCATTCTTGCACAGCTTTTACTTTGCATGTAAATCAGAAAATCGCTAGCGTGCCAGTGACTCGTATACCCACTTGATAAGTTTTAATAATATTGCTCTATTTTCCGCTATTCCCTTTAAGGAAACTCCAAAACACTTATACATATATTATATTAAATCCTGGTATAATTTTGATACTGCAGGTTTCTCTACCCCCTCACACAAAAACTCTTTGATTTTAATGTAATTTTATTCTATAGATATACAATTGCGATCTCCAATGCTTAAGTATTTTATTATCACTTCATCTGCTAGTAGGGACAGTCTTCTTATAACATACTAGCTTTCCGCCCGCGGCTTCTCCCGCGTGGAATTCGGTTATATTGCGGTATAAACCACAACTATAAGAAAACTTCTCATTCCCACGGAAAAATCTAAGAAGCGCGATGTAACGCCGGATACAATTAGTTTGTACACCAAAACTAAATGATACACTATATTATATGTTTTCCCTTGTGGAGCAAAAACATGCAGATTTTGGGCACTGGAAACCCGAGAACACGCTACATAGAGCTGACCATGCGAAAAACAATGTTATTCCAAGCTATCATTCCACTTCTTATGTATTTTAAAAAACACATCGTTACCATGTTTTAAAAAACACCCAGCGCCATCTATCGCATACCTCAAGAACTAAATAACGTAACTAATATAAGTATTAGTTACGTTATTTAGTTCTTACCTACCAATTAGTAATTCGTTGACTTTAGTGATTTCAGGATAAGTAGTAAAAAAACAATTTAGACGATAAAACAAATTGTACGTCATCCCTCGAGAATTCCTCATTTTCGGGGATTCATTATCGGATCATTTAGCTTCTAAATTTACATGTTTATATTCGTTTGCAATATTTTACGTTGTTTTAAACGACACACAGCGCCATCTACAATCCATCCATCAAGCAAACAAAATTTTTGTTTTTTCTCGGGAATATCAATTTTTTCCAGGATAAAAAGTACCCTATTATTTAATCCGAACTTTTATCTTTACGTCTGCAAAATTTCAAAGCAATCGGTTCAGTAGTTACGGCGTGAAAGCGGAACAAACAAACAAACTCACTTTCCGATTTATAATATTAGTAAGGAAGTAAGGATTAGAGCACCAATACAAGTAAATTAGTTGAACTGAAGTGACATATGTACGAACATGATGAATATGAGCATTTGTATCTGAGTCATGAGTATATAGTTTAACTCACTTTACTTCAGCCTTATATTAAGTTTACCTTGACTACGAATTGGAAATAAAAAATATTAAATAGTGCATATCATATCGCTCCAAGCGGAAACACTTGTAATATTTTGATTTTTAGCCTTATTAATCAGAGATAAGCTATAAATAAACACAAAACATCTACTGGTAGAGTTTTCTTCTTATTGAGTTCATACCCACGTCTATTCAAAAACCCTCGACTCTTGTCAAACCAAGGTCCTGTACACCCCCGATAAAATTATCATCAGATTCGTTTTTGGAAGAATTTACCATGTTGACGGAATGAGAGTTAAATTTACCCTCATAGGTAAAATTATTATTGACATTATAAATATTTTTTATAGGTATTGATTGATTAGAAATACCGATTTCTATTCTTGAGCAGAATAATAAAATAAAAAGAATTTCATTTTTCTTGCTTCCTGAAAACATTACTTTTACTTCATTAACATCAGTAACTTTAAAGTCAGTTTTGTAAAATAATAATTAGTTATAAATATGATTTTATACATTTTAATATTTTATGTTCTCGTGTCGTCATCATCAACATAGCATACTATTTAAAATACCCCATCACATACATTGCTCCGAACTCAAGCAGTTGAAGCATTCGCATTATGGAATTCAGATACAACGATGTTGTCACAACACACAGACCTGAACCGATATATAAAAAAATCGTTTCTATAATAATAATACGAATAAACTCAAGATAATGTTTGGTTTATTGAAGACCGGCTCTTATAAAAACCACAACTACAGGCAAACTGGCTAACCATTGCAATGCTGCGATCCTATACTTGGGTTAACTAGGTACTTATAAAAGTGAATACAGTGGCTGTACTACTTTAAACTTTTCTTACCGCGAAGTTTAAAGTTCTACAAAATGTTTTAGTTTTCACTAGAAAGTAGGGGTACTATTCCGTACTTGCTTCCATCTCCAAAATTGGTTTTAACTGAGTTCAGCTTGAGAAGTGTTCAAATGATATTATATTAAAATAAATTTTCTTTATTAGAATATACAATTATAATATAATTAAAATGTTACCTATAGTAGTTAGTAGTAGTATGTGTGTGTGTATGTGTGTGTTTTGATTTTTATAACAATTTTACGCTGTTGTTACATTTAAAATTGTATTTTGTAATTTTAATGAGTTGCAATGCCCTTGCAGGGCTTATATTGCGAGCTATGTTCTTTTGGCGACCACTTATTCGTATTTAGGAAACATAAATTTCGGTTTTGATAATAACTATATATAAATACAACTTTCAAAAATTATTGAATACTTAACAACATAAAGAAGACGACTTGTTAAAAAATAAAATCTTAATGATAATAAACAAATGGTGACAATAAAATTACTAAAAGAGGCATAAGAATTTATTAATTAAAAGAGAAACCAAAATACTTTGTAAAGTCAAACAAAACTTAAAGTAGCAAGCTTCAAATTGTTAAAGTAAATAACTTTATTAAATTAGCTTGGGTGCCATTAAATGAGTGACAGTAAATTAATTAAAGAAAGTTATTAGAAATATGACTTATTTTTATTAAGGCTTTATAAGTAAAAAAAAATAATTCATTATTTTAAAAACGCCTGTGGTACAAACGGGCATGTTGATTATTTTTATTTTTATTGCATAGAACGATTACAATTCAAGATCATTTTTTGGTCACCCATCCAATAACCAACCTTCGTGAGGGTTGCTTGATTCATATAAAGATAGGCCAAAAAGGCTTAACTCTTCGATTTCCATTTAGTTCTTCTAAATGTATGATACTCTTTTTTTATTCACTTAAAATAGCTTACTAATAAAATATTTTTTTAACAGTCTGCGATTACTTTTCTTTTAACACGTAGATATCTCAAATACTCTGTGATCACACGTCTAGAAGATTATGTAAATGGAGCATTCGGGATAGTCATTTAAATTAATCACGCAAAGGAGGTAATGTCACAGAGGAGCGATCGACCGCATGGCGGAATTACTACCGTAGTAACGCGAAGACGACGACGGCGATTGTGAATTGAAGATTCGGTTAGGGGATTAAGACGTGAGTATTATAAATTGCTACTGTACCATCATTTGTAAAAGAAATAAGTGCTTAAATGTAATTTTGTTGTCTTTTGTCTTTCGTTTCGGTTCCGAATATAGAGAGATTAATAGGTAAATTATTATATCATTAAATGTGTTTGATTAGGTATTTTATTTAGAGATAGGTTTTAAAAATTGCAAAAAAATATTGTAGATAATCGATAGATGGAATTCGGGTTAAAGTAAATAAAGATGTGAACTCACTGGAAATTTAAATTAAACATTTTGAATAGACTTGTGGAAAGGAAATTTGGCTGTCAAAATTTTTAAAAATCATAAGCTTGTAAGGCAATATTTAATAGAGACGTGTAGTAATTTTGAGATATTCGTGTTTTATGTTAAGCCACAGTGTTTATCTTTTTGCTACAATTATACTCACTCAGAAAATATACTTTAAAGCGGTCAAAATTACTGCAAGTTTCATAGCCTGCACTAATTTAACTCAAATGAGATAAAAGCAAACTTAACATGCGCGCCATTTTCTATGCCCAACCTTAATAATTTCTTGAATGTTAAGGGAAGCGATCATGCTATACATAAGCTTGGCACTTTCCAGTTAAAACCGCGACGCGATTCCATTAACTTGCTTATCCATAAATCAGCTTTTGTTTACACCCATGGTAGGCGCTGCGCGGTTAGGCGGACGAATCTGTAGGGCAGAACATCTGAGCGATTTAGTTGCCCGCCCGCCGTTGCATGCAACGCGCGTCTGGTGTGCTTGCGTGCTCAAACTTTCAGTGAATACGTGTGCGAAAAGTGCTTGTGATCATACGGATTTATGCAAAGGTGCGACGATGTGCTTAATCGCCTAGTTAGACGTTGGAGTTTTGTATGTGTAAATTAAGGATAAATGGATTTTTGTGGAAGTAAGTAGGATTTTTGTGTTATTAAGTGTCAGTTTTGTGATTTTCCAAAAGAGTAAAAGTTTTTAATATCAATTAATTAATTGATTTAATTTAACGCCTTGCTTGTGTTAACATAATTATCTTTTAATATTTAATATGCATTTTTTTGGAAATCTAGGACTTATATCGTGCATACAATAAAAAACTTGGTAACTTCTGATACCTTTATTACCAGAGTGGTAGCTGTCTTTTCTCTTATATACGGCCAGGGGGATAAAATAAGTTAAAGTATTTCGTGTTAATATAGTTATAACATTAAATGTGCAGATTTTTAATATATTTTTAATTAATCTAGAAGTTGAGTAATGTTACCTTATTTGGTGCACTAATAATATAATAATAAATATATTTAACAATAAAAATATTTTATTAACAAATTGAATTCTCTATTTTAAGTTGTACTTATGTAGTTATTTTGTTGAACTGAGAATCCAGCACTTGTTAACTGTGATGCCTTTATTAAAAGAACGGTAATAGTCTTTTAACTTAAATACAGGGTCAGTGGGATTAAATAACTTAAATCTTTTTTTTATCAAATATTCAATTGGACTGGAATTTTTAAGCATTTTGAATTTATTTTTCCTGTTGAAAATAGCATATTTATTATTTGGTAGTATACTTAAGCTTAGGTCACTTAGGTCCAGTCCAATACCCAAAACGACAATTATTTTAATTATGATATAATATCTACTTAAAAGTTTTAGAAAGAGAAATTCCATAAAATTTAACATGATATGATTGTGATATTATATAACTTTTTAACTTTATTAACTAATTACCAAACATGATAAGATTGCGCTATCTTCCCCTTTAAGAATTAAAACAGGAAAATGAAACCTTAAGGCGTACAAAATATGATTTATCGTTATTTCTATTTACAAATCACGCCACATTCTCGTTAGATTTGTGGAAACACTCACAGTAATTTTATACCGTTGGCTGGTACACGCGATTCAAATTATAACTGCTTAGCAAAGCTTGATCCTTTGTAATGTCGCTTAATGTTCACGTGATTTATTGTATAATGTGTTATGTTATTTCTTAATCTGGGCATTCATATCAAAGGATGTAATTAAGAAAGTTTTATTATACAATTCCATTGAAATTAATTTCGAATATATTAGCGACTAAATTCTACAACTTTAACAATTTGACTTGTATTTGTAGGGCACAAATACAACTGAACGGAAAGGAAAATTGAGTTTTTCATATTATTTGAAATTTCTTTATGACTTTGTATTTAACAATATTAATAACGACTGTGTACAATATTGCAGATACAGCCATATTAGATAAATGCTGTTATTTTTTATAAAAATAATTATATTTCACATAAATTATTACATTTAGGTGTACCATAGATTCATTATTATTAGCGACTAGAAGAGGGAAACACCATAATCAGCAAATTATTAATGACCCACTGAGAACACCACAGAGAGAATAGGTTATATGAAGACTCGCGGGAACAGTACGGATTAGTGGGTGCTAATATGTACCGAAGACAACGTATCTTGAAAAGCACAGAAATCTCTAAAAATAAAAAAAAGAATCAGAAAATAGTTTTCATAGTCTATCAAATAACACTATATACAGTGATCGGAACTAGCCCAGTAGACATTCTAGAATGCTTGTGTGCCACAAAGTTAAAGCGTGGCCAAGCTCTTACGATTTTTTTTAATGATTATTATTATTACTATATTTTACCTTAGTATAACCATAACTGATCTTTCGTCTTATAATATGTGTGTGATCGCTTAAGTGTGCATGTGCAATTTAGTGTACGTGTGTGCGAGTGGGTTTCTGTGTAATAGTAGTATTTATAAGTTTTTATCTTGCCACAATATTTAAAAATATTGTATGGTCACCCATCCCATAATGGGCCTCGAGAATCGCAATAGTGACAAATGTGATAGTGTCATTGAGCTCCTTGAAATCATAGTAATTTATAATTTTACTCTTGATAACGAGGTTTGCGAACGATTAACAGGCAAAACAGAGTACTGTAATAACTCAGGTAAACAAATGACGAGAGATTCATCAATTTCAAACGGCTAATAACTTGAGTCGCGTCTTGAAGTCAATCTTAATTATTGCAATGACAAAAAATGCAGATAAGTTAATTATTTAAATAAACCACTTTGAGCGGATTCACAACGCGTTTATTCTTATTGTTTTAAATTCAATCCCGACTGTTTGGTTCAGTTTGAATTATAAAAAACTGAAATATTTACTACGTAAGTTGATTTCACAATAACATATAAGTATGTCTGTCCAGCGGTGGACGTCTTACAGCTAAGATGTTGATGATTTGTCTGTATTCTGTAACATTTCTTTTCTTTTCAAATTTCTCTTTACTGATTGTACATAGATTTTATATGAAAGTTAGCTGGAGTTCATGAGAAAAAAGATTCTTAGTAATATGAAACTGCCTCTTTTAATCCTTTATTTACCATCCCTATTTTTATCTTGATTAATTTCGATATTGTCCGAACACAGTGTCTGGCGGATTGCTATAACATACTATACTTATATGTATATATGTATGAGCTTATGAGGTTTTGTGATATTTGGTCTAACTTGAAAGTTCTAAAAAAATTATTCTTATTTTAAATTACTAAATCTACTGTCATCATTTAAAGGTGTATGGCAGAAATGTATTATAGGCGAATATTTGCCTGATTTCTCGAAATCGCCTGTTATAAAAATAGAAAAAATTTCTGTCACTTTGATTGACCGCAATAAACTCCGAAACTACTCAAGCGATTTGATCTTTTTTTTCATTTTGCTGGATTTGTTCCGAATAAGGACATATGATATGTTTAATTTTAATTCATAAAACGGCAACGCGTGGCCGGGTCAGCTGGGAAGGTGGGAAGCTCCGTTACCTAGTGATAAAATGACTTTCCACACTTATCATAAGATATGGGGCTGTGTCACATTAGATTTTCAGTTTTTGTTAAAAAATATTTATAAGAAGTGATTATTTTTTGATGTTAAACAATTATTGATTTTATGCACTCTAAGCTGTTAAATTATCATATTATTGTTTTGTTCTCTTTATTTATACTAGTCCAACCTGATAGAAATTATGATCTTTTCTTTTTTCTTTTATGTGTTGTTATTATATTTTTATGACAAATATGTGGTGTGTAAGTAACCTCCTAACAATAGTTGAACTATAAGTTATGGTAAAGATATTTTTTTATTCGCATGTCTATTTTAGTTTTTGCCTGAAAACTAACAAAAAAATTTAATTATCATTTTTTTAATATGTTTACATTTAAAGGAGTGTAATTTGGTTATATGTACACTCTGGATTCTAATTACACAAAACTAACTTAAATTTTCCATCACTAGCAATACTGTAATTCCTATACTCTATCTAACGTTCTCAAATTTAACTTAAACCAAATATTTAGTACTAAAGATAGTCTTGTAGGTTTTACGAGTATAAATCTATTTTAGGTTTTAGTGTAAGTTTTAAAAGCATTGAAAATTTAATGTTTATATTTCCATTTATAGTATAAATGTATTATGTGTATATTTTTATAAAAAATACTAATCAAATTGTGATATCCAATTAATTAAAAAAGATAAATCTCTCCAAAAAGATATCGTTACTAACCAACCATCAAAGTCAAAGCTAAGGAAAATTCAAAGAAGACAGCGTGAGATCCCTTTGCAATAACCATAGCATTAAGAGATAAGAGTCAATAAGAAACAAAGATAAGTATGCCGATTACATTGCCAAATACTGTACAGAAATGTTATTAATGGAATGTGCTCATAATGGCATGGTAACATTGAAAAGGATAATAAAACAAATGGAGAGATAAATAGTAAAAAAGTAGTAAGTAGTAACACACTAAGCAGCGAAAAATGGAACTAATTATGAATAAAACAATTAAGAACAGTCTGGGTGTTCAAATCAATGAGGCGCTCTTTACGATTCAAATAGAAGTTCAAATACTCGGAAAAAAATAAGAAAAGAGAGCGATACAGGACCGCTTTTTTGTCCAACAGATAAAAGACAAATCGAGGCAACCCCAAACGATGTTTAAGGGGAAAGAAATTTCTAAAAAAATACTTTCTTCAGTATCTACCGAAGCCACCTGTTATAATCTTTTGTGCGACAAGCTGCCGAGGAAATAAATCAAAATATAATGAGCCTGTCCAATTTCCATGTCGAGCAGTATATTTGTCACATAGTTAATTGGTTGACTACTTTATCGTCAAAGCCTTTTTGGTTGTTACATAAATAGTGAATTACTGTGTTCGGATTTATGTTTTTGTTCTGTGTTCGGATTTATGTTTTTGTTCTGTGTTCCATTGGGTAATTAATTTGAATGATTTGTCAACTTGACGAAATACTAGAGTTATATTACGCGTTGTGTAGGATGTATTTGCACTTTCCTATTACAGTCACGTTATATTGTGGGGATAAGGTTATGTAAAGTTGTACTATTATATTCGTGCATCCAATTTTTGCTATGTATGTTTTCCTAATCTAAATATATAAATTGACGTTATAATTATAAGAAATAAATGATTTGAATTGTCATCATGCTTTACGTTTGATCGGAGATATCATCACTCATGACTGTACTATTGACTTATTTGCCGATCATCCTAGTGTAATAATTACTAAGCAGTAATATATTACCACAATATTTGACATGTGCATCTTATTGGATTTATTTATTATGTATGACAATTGACATTGGTTATTTTATTTTATTATTTTATTGAAATTTTTAAATTTATAATGGGAATACCTAATTAGCATGGCATGGTTTTTTATATAAAATATTTTATAATTAATTTGTTAACTCTAACTGTTAATTTAAACGCGTTTTGGATGGTAACATCTATTAGCATGTAAGGAAATTGTAATAAATCATCAGCCCTTTCTGTTACGTAAAACCTTTACAAAATGTGAACAGGTTTATTTTGGAAAATGCCCGTTGAATATCCATAGCTACCTCGCAGAGGTAAATATCAAATGACTTATAAAGTAGTGACTAATAGAAAATACATTTTTGTAAAAAAAAAAGATTTAACGAGGCTCGAAAGTTAAATGGTACGTTATGGAATCGAGGGACAGGTGATTAATTTGTCCACTGATGGAGCCTTTCCAATAGGAATAAATAAAAACATATTAGGCCAAGTAAATAAAACCACATGGCCACCCTTTGTCCTGCTTTTGCTCATATTGTTTAACCTCCGCCATTTTAAATGCTTACCGCTGCAACACCAAAGATCTCAATATATAAGTTGAAATAAATTTATTTTTTCTTATCAAGGGAGAGTTCATAACTTGACATATTTTCTATTTGCAATGCCAGTTATAATTTTATTAGGAAATTACTACAACTATCCTATTTTTATCTAAAGGACATTAAAGCACGAAAAATTATTTCATGTGTTATACATATGACGTTTTTAAAAAAATCCACTTATATAATTCTTTAAAAGAATTATATAAGTGGATTTTTTTTTCCTTAGGAACAGTTAACAGCTTGTCAATTTTCTTTTGAAATACCGGTTATAATTTTACTAGAAAATTACTACAACTATTCTACCTTTATGTACCTCAAATAAATATTATATGTGTTATACATATATTGTTTATTATCAATTATTTTTTTACAATTATCCATTACGTAATGGGGAAAGTGTTATTTGGTTATTGGTTTGATATAAATATTCATATAAATCGTGTTGAGTACTTTTAAGTAAATATGTGTAATGTAGCCACATTGATAAATTTAAAAAAATTGAGAATTCATAAACTTCTTTAATAATGACATATAAATAATACAGATATTTATATTACTATTATTATAAATTTGTAATTAAATTGAAAAATGTCATACCATTCATCACTTGAGAACATAATGTACCAATATTGCTTAATTTTAAGATACCTTATATATACTACTTACATCAATTATTTAGTGCCAAATAACGGATGTTAACCACAAATAAGTACAAATATTTTGAAAAGGGGCGGTGAAAGAACTCTCTTAATTTTTTATTAAATTTATATTTATTTAAAATAACTATTTTATTTTAAACTTTTATTGAAATTTTTTCGATAGAAAAAAATCATATTTTGATTGAAATACGACTTCAAATAAAAGATAACTTTTCTTAGTTTAAACTCCTTTTTAGTAATACTATGTCACTTTACAGAACTTCCTCTCAGTTAATTAATATTAATAAAATTATAATTAGTTTATCTTAAATATGTAACTTAAAGCAAAGCTTTACATAAATGTATATTTATTCATGGTTTTTGAATTCACTAATAATTGCGTAAATAGAATTCAATTTCTAAGAAGATCTATGTGATATCATTTTAATTAACGCGTATCTTCGAGTATGTTTTAGTTACCAAGACATTTCAAAGAAACATAATCTCAGAGCTAGCATAAGTGAAAGTGATATTAGCGCTTCTATAAAATTCACATTTCCACTTGAGTATGTCTTTTTAATTAGTTCCGTAAATTATCACTGTAGTTAACTGTGAATCACATTCACGAAACTGATTCAAGTGCCGTTAGCAAGGATATATTTGGCACAACTGTCTTGCTTAAGTTTAAATACGCTGTTGGCTGCAAATATCCCCATGGTTTCTTTAGAACTGAAATGGAGCAAATAGACACGACACACTTTAATTTTACTCGACTTCAGTACTTTATTTTTCAGCGAATATGTACGTTGTACATTACTATTATTTTAACATTACTATATTTCAGTTTGATTGTTTTCTCTTTTATATTTTGACATTTAATTTTTATTTTATTTAATAATGTAAGCATATAGCCAATCACATAATTACAGTTAGTAACTGTATTATGATTGAATGAACTGATTATTGCCAATTTTAAAATCACATTATGTGCAGGATTATTATAAGCTTAAACCGACTTCAATTACACAAAATTTAAAGGATTATTTTTAACTAAAGTATGGCTATGTTTAAGTAATTAAAACTTTATTTTAAAAAAGGTCGAATAAATATGTATAATAGTACTAATATACATTTATACAAGAGGTTCAACTTGTATAAAACTGTTTACAGCAGCATAGTCATAAAAACTGTTTACAAGTCACCAAAAATATCTAAGTCGGGAGATTTCGCGCTGATGTCATTGTAAGTAGCTCATATGCGAGCAATGGGATGGTGAAGACCTAGGTCGACGGGACAATGCAAATGTTCCAGCAAGGAGTTTCGAGCAAATTTGCAAGAAACAGCTAACACGTTAACACACGATATCTAATGGTTAAGGCGTTTGTAAAGTTCCAATATTGTGCGACGATTTTTGAGGTAAGCCATACCAAAAGAGGGCAATCTTAAATCTATCAAGCTCTGAGATGTATTCCAGGTGTCTTGTAAACGCTCGCTGAATGTCTCCTTTTGTTTGTGATGTATTTACGTAAACCGGATTCTATGCCATCGAAGCAAACTTTATGACATAGAAACGTTGATATAAGTATTTTAGTTATGTTTCCGTGGATAAATCCACTGCCACCAACATCCACGTTACCTCCGTGATACAATATCTTATAATAATACAATAAAAGTCCCATAATAATATTTCTATTGACCTTCTCTTATTCTCTATATATATGGTGTTTACCAGCTTCGTAGATGGCAATTAACTAAAATATTACCTTGAGATACTTGAGTGTGCTAAGGTAGATTCCTTATTAAAAAATTGAATTTAGTGTTCAGTGCTATTGTAGATTATCCTTCGTTATTCTAATAACATCAAATTAGAAACCAGACACAAAATTCACATGTGTAACTGCTTAAATACTTTGTAATAAGCAATCGGCTGTTGTGATGTATATGTTTGAATCAAACAAAATAAGCAATCTCGATAAAAAAAAAATTGTCAATTTACTACCATACATTGAACCAGTTGTAAAATGTTTAAGAATTGCAAAAGATATTTGCTTTTATCTTATGCTGTTATTATGCAAAATAAAAATAAGCTTTATCATTAATTTAATTACGCTCCTTTTGCTGGAGCCCAGGATTTCTCTTCCCATACACCGCGAGAAGAGGGGACATAACCCACTAACCCACCAAGCTGGAACACAGAGGATTGGTGCTAATGATGTAACATTCTAAAGTATTTTTAACTTTAATCTCACAAGTGAATTCTCAGGCGGGAAAAAATCTAGTATTTAAAAAAATAAAGTATTTTTATATTAAAATCATTTATCCCATAAGATGGCATTGAAAAAATGCAAAAAAAAAATAAAAGTTAAAAATTTTATGGCTGTTGCATCTTAATCGATTGTCCTAACATTTGTAAAAATGTTTCTTTCGAATAAGAGAGGATGTTCCTCTTATTGATGAGGCAACGCTGGCCTACAGCGTAAAACCGGAAAGGTAGAAAATATCGATAGGTGTTCACAAGACTCAGTAGCTCAAGTGGGAGAGCATTGGACTGGACTTCCAAAGGTTGCGGGTTCGTCTCCCGCCTGAGAATTCACTAAAAATGAAATATAATATTTAAAAATAAATACCAATTTTGACAAAGATATATAAAGTTAAATATGAATTAGATTTTGACGACTGTTTGGTGCGACGTAACGACCGAACGATCCTGTGTTCGAGTCCCGGAAGGGGATATGTTTGTGTGATAAAAACGCGCATTTTGATTTAAAGCATGGGTATTTATACATATTTCTATGGATATTAAATATTTTTGTATCATATGTTTGTCTATTACATAAGCTTTACAGTGCCGACTTTGGGCTAGGCTAATTGGTCTGATGTGAGAAATATCTTTGGTATTATATTAA
The DNA here is from genome assembly GCA_927399485.1 of Calamotropha paludella. Classification (NCBI taxonomy): domain Eukaryota; kingdom Metazoa; phylum Arthropoda; class Insecta; order Lepidoptera; family Crambidae; genus Calamotropha; species Calamotropha paludella. Next base: position 19,910,415 of record OV656812.1, read on the forward strand.
TAGTTTACAATCGACCCAAACAGATCTACAAAATTCAAGATCATGACACATGAACCATCTTATTTATATTATCAATGATAGGATAGAGAAATCAAAAGATTTACTGTTCAAATATCCGTAGTTAACGGCTGTGCTTATCCCGAGGGCTAAGTAGTGTGGCATAAAAGGAGTTGTGTAGATTTTCCTTGTTTATGTTTTCGCCGCAAGCCCTCTTTCCTGAGTTCTGTAAAGGTTAGACATATTGGATTGAAATTGGGATTATGTTAAAACAGATAAGAATGAATGGATGAATAAATTTATTACATTTTAAGCCTTAACACGAAGAAAGCTGAAAGTATAATAAAAATTGAAATGTACAATTTACACTTTATTTCTGATTGCTAAAACGCTAATTTTTCTAATCAGCGGAAATAATAAAGTAGAGTCAATGCCGAAATAATAACTTTCGAATTAAATAAAAATAAAGTTTTAAAACTATTTATAAAAGATGACATAACAAAGTAACTAGGTTTCAATAATAGCAACGTCCAAGTTTAAATCATTTAATTAATAGTAAAAGAGTTTGTTCTTTACTAAGCTTTGTTTAACTGAAACTGGATTTATAGGAAATATTACGGAGCGACCGGGTGCGTAAAAATATTTACGCCTAGTGTCAAGCAAACGGAAACTTTGGCAATAAAGGAGAAAAGGGGCGAGATTGGTGGACAAAAATGTTTCTAATCATACTCATAATGGAAATAAAATTGCATTGGTTAGCATAATAAAACTTCTTCTTTTCTTGAACACGTTAGCTCTAGTGGCGCCATTTCTGAAATTTGATTTATATAATAGAATAGAACCATTCAGAAAACAAATTATTTTGAATATTCTCGTTTTGAGGAGCCGATGTTGTTTCTAAACTGCGTGCAATCACGTGCATGTCACGCTTATACAAATAATCTAATAAATTTGGATTGAATATAATAACGCAGCTTTGTTTAGTGACCATACCTAATGCCTGCTTGACCATATTATCTATCGAATGGCTAGCATACCAGCTTTGTGTCGTTATCTCTGGCGTCCCAGGTATGGTTTCCGAGTAGGTCGATTTGAAAATACACTACGATATTTTGATTTGATCATGTTAAGAATACAGAATGCGTGTTTAAGAAGTTGTTAACTATGTATTCGAAAAGTTTGTCGCATTGATTGAAGTAACTAAAACAATATTAGAATATATTAATAAACTTATTACTTCAAGCATACCTTCATAATTTTTTGACTTAAAGAAGCATTATAACAAATGTATTAATAACAGAGATATTTATTACACATCACTATAAATTTACTCTGAAATTACTTCATAACTTTGCAGTAGTTCCATGAAGTGAGTTCACTTACGGTTACTCGTCAAAATCTATTAAATTATTGACTGAAGATAAACTGTTCTTTCTGTAATATTGGTTTGTTACTAGTATATTATTCATATATAATATACAAACATTTGTAGTTTGTTCTTTTTTCTATCTATCACAATTTATTGAAAAGCTATTTTTATTGACTTCTATAGGTATTGTATTCGTAAGGTAGAAGTAAATATATTTAAAGGTCGCGTATTTAGGTTCACGTGTAGAGTACGCTTAAGTTTCTAATCCCGGTCGCTTGTTCGACTACTAAGGGTGGAGTTGCTGCTCCGATCCCTGTCTTGCGGCTATTGCGTACATTGAGAGAACATTAAAGACCGTCGCGGTTGACCGAACATTACCAACAACTGTAGTCGACATTTGAACTTTATAAGTCAAATCATCATTGTTAATAATGTGATGTCCTATCAATGTTTATATCAGGTATGAACCAAACGTAACCTCGCCTAAATACTAAGTACGTGACTCCCACTCATAACACAAACATAAGGGGTTTAGAATTGTGAATAATTTTGAATTATGTTCATGAAACAAAGTCCTATCATTAGGGTACCTGACAGATACATCTTCTCCGTCTCTCAGTCCTCATATTGTATTCCCGCCTTCAATATAATCTTATATTTTATATCTGTTGCAGTTGCGAAACCTTTATGTATGTGTAAATGTATATTCCTGGCTGTTGTATTAATTATTCTTGTATTATTGAATTTGATACTGAGTAAATGAAATCATTATTTAAATAAACACATACTATATATAAGCTCTAAATAATACATTTTGTCCAGCCATTCATGCATTCAATAAATCATGTATTTATTTGCTACAAGCACGGTTATTAAAATGGTAGGTAATATTAAATTGTAAATCATATTTCACCTATTACTAAGCATGCAAATTCTTGATTCAAGATCAGCATTTGGAAAATATACTATTTAATCATTGTGCTATAGCGTTCTTAACTCCTTGATACATTTCAATAGTTCAGACCTGCTCAAAGCTGATTTGTTCCGTTTCAGGTAGCGATATGTCTCACGTGTGTTAACTGGAGCCGAGTGCAAGAGTGATTTAGGCACGATGCTCATTGCTGTGCCTAGTGGACCGAGAAGGGGTGTCCTCGTGTGAGAACCGGCAGGATGGGGAGGAAAGCGACTTTGCTTTGTGTGCTGTGCGCTGTATTGATCCCTCTACATCGAGCGGATAATCTTGGTGAGATTATGCATGGATTTACAAATCTTTTTTCATATAACAAATTTGTTTAGCATAAAAAAGCATATAAATCCACATGAATAAAGCTAACAAATAAGCAAACTTCAGTATGCAAAAATCACTTAAACAACGTAATAAGGTAGTGATATTCGCAGCCGAAAATCATTTTGTTAACCACGATTGGAACACTTCGATAGAGTTGAAGTGTAGCCTCTTGTTAAACATCTGTTCTGTTCCGACGGTGTAGCAGCAAACTTATCTCATAACTGTTTTCATGTTTCATAATTGTGCTTCGGGTTTACTACATGTTCCTGCATTGGGCGGTCACCCATTTTAAGACCATAATATGTCTGGTAAATAATCCTGCGAGACTAATTTTGCTATTTATGTTTAAACCGATTAAGTTCATTTTCTTGTGTCAACTCTTTTTACTTATATAACCTCTCTATATAATTTGAACACCTTTTAAATACTTTATTAGTTAAATGTACCTAGTTTATGTTACAAATTAAAATGCATTTTTTTATGAAGTAATGTAATATTAGTAAAGCTTATATGTAGGTACATATTTATTAAAGTCTCAGCAAAAAATTAAAAAAACTCTATTCGAAATGGCCACCTTTGGCTTTTATGCAGGCCTTTAATCTGTCTGGCCACAAATCTATGGATTTACGCCTATGGAATTACTCCTCAGATTTTTTAAGAGACTCGATGTTGCCATGTCTTTTAGAGCAAGCCTTGTCCACTAAAACTGACCATAATTAGTAGTCCAAAGGGTTGAGGTCTAGGATAGATGAGGGCCAGTCTTCAGCTCTTACAAAGTCCGGAATGTTGGTTTCAAGCCAGGCTTGGGTAGTTCGTGCCTTGTGACCAGGTGCAGAGACCTGCTGGAATGTCCACGGTACATTTTTAAAAAGTGTATTGCTAAGAGGAGCACGATTAAAAACTGTCTCTTTGGCTGAAGTTTTCACTCCTTTAACACAAGAATGTAGTTTTGTGACGCCTTGATAAGACACGCCTCAACAAACCAGCACTGGCACAGGATGTTGACCACGTTGTACCTTTCCGACCACTTGAGCAGTTTTCTTTGGAACTGTGTGCGTACACTTTATCATTTTGCTTATTGTAGTGCTCTTAAAACGTGAATTTTTTTTATCGGTAAAGAGGATGTTTCTGTGCCTTTCACCTGCGTATCGTGACAGAAGGCATTTTGATAGATCCAATCTCTTTTATTAAAACGATTGATTGAAGGCATGTCTAGTATATCGACGATAACCATAGAGCTTCAGGTCTTATTTTATGATACGCGACAGAATCCTAGCGGGAATCTTCATTTCTCGTGATAAGATTTTTTTGCTTCCTAATGGGGTTTCGACGAATTCTGACTTTAAAAGCATTAACAGGTTTTGTATTTCTAACAGCACGCGGCCGCCCCGACCTTTTATGATCATCGACAGAGGATGTGTTTTTATATCTGTTGATAGTGATATATACAAACATACGGCTGATATCAAGCAAGTGTCTGGAATATGAGCGACGGCTCCATACCCACTTTGTGCAAGGCGATCACTGCAATCCTTTTTTCTTTAACACCCCATTCCATATTGTAACCTGATAATGAACATGAAAATATATGTGTATTGGCGCAACATCGAAAAAAGTTTTTAAAATAATAAACGCGTTCAAAATTCAAAATAATTAAAATGATGGAAAAGAAAAGGTTTTATATAACAGTATTTATAGCCAGACTGGTTAAATAGATGGAGAGTTCTGATTACAAGTTTAATGTTCAAGAAGTATCTATTATATTCTTTGTTATTGATATCTTTAATATCTTCTGACTGTCTGAATATCAAATATCCAAAACTGTAAATTGAATAATATATTAAAAACTGCCTCTGTACTTGAGAAAGCGTCAAGACTTCATAAAGTTTTAATTGACAAAAGTTTATTCCAACAAGATTGTATTTAATCCGTCCGAAATACCGAATGATACTTTTGAACTTAGTAATGTTAATATTTGATAACAATATAATATTCAACTGTTTTTGTTTTATTTTAGTATATTAGGTATTCACAAGCACCATTGCCATAATATGAAATCAGTGTTATAGAGCAGAATTTTCATTGAATTCCAAGTGACTGGAACAGTTATAAAATACAAAATAAATTATATACCGGTCCGGTCACCATACCAGTTGCGTGATAAGCTGATATCGCATTGAATTCTAGAAAATATGCCTGCTCATTTACCTTTTCTAATTATTTAATTCCGGAGCGTCTGAAGGGAAAGTTTCTGTTCTATTGGAAATAGTAGATTTAAAAAGAAAACCATGCAGTTTTAATTTTAAATTCGTTTTCCATTCTTGCATATTTTTATTTAAGAGTTAATCGGAAAACATACGTATGTGGATAATTAACAATTATTTTTGACGTAATTAATTATTATAATGAAAAAATTTAATCCTTATGGTTGATCCATTCTATAAAAGTACCAAGTGTAATTTTTATACGGATTTTAGCTCTTTCGATAGGCAGGTGTGGCAATCATATCTACAGAAATAATTTAAAAGCAGTTATGGTTATTTTTAGAAATAAAGGATGTTTTTGTAAAATTTGCTATCTCTATTTTTAAAAGTATTTTTCCTCCAGGTGGTGTCGAAAAATTCTATATAGCTTTTATCACGTACAGTCTAATCGTATTAAAAAAAATAATGATTCTAAGACAATAACTTCCTCTTCCATAAATGTGTAAGAGTTATAATATGCATACATACTCAGCAGAATTTTCATGATACCAATTTACTCAACCAGTAACTATTGAGCATGTATACAAGCGAGTGATTTGATTAAAGCTTCCGCACTATTCAGAACGCTTGGTTGTGCTGATAATTTTGTATGGATATTGGTAACTTTTTAATAAAAGTTTCTCTGTAAACGTTAATCAACTGAGCATTGTACGATCGCGACGATGCCTAGTAGATAGCTAAAGATCATTCGTAACGAGATACAGATAACAACTTCGGAACGTTCGGCCGGACTTGCCGTTGGCACGGCTATCAGTGAACAAAGTTTTCATGTTGGTATTAACAACGCTATTATTACATGATTTTGATAAGTTCTAAGACAGAGAAAGAAGTTAAATTAATGTAAAACTACAAACATAAGTTAATTTACAATATCTTCAAATAAGTTTTTTTGAAAATATTGTTATGTATTACAATTTTTAATCTAATGAAACCATTTTATATGTGGAGATTGCCACAGATTAAATGGCTAATTTAGCTCTCATTCAATGCAAACATATCAACATAAGCACGAATGGGCGGAGCGTTATCGGGCCGAATATCTGATGCAAGTGTGTATCCGAATGCTGATGCTAAATTTGTTTAAAAGTCTAAAATATCTGTTTGGATAGCCAAAACATTTTTCTTTTCTACAAAAGCTAATGATACTTAAATATGTCTTTATTTCTGTGTTTAATGAAATGGACGCTTAAGGAATAATGACACTTATTCAGCTTTTGTCGATACAAAACATGGAAAATTCTGTGTACATACGTTTGTCGAAGGCATAGATATGATACTGGAATTAATGATCATGCATCTCCTGTAGACGCAAAATGCGCACCAGCGCTTTCCGAATATGATCTTTTATTGCCATCTCCAAACCGTCTGCCAAGTGTTACAAATAAGCCTATTTTTGGAGAAGACGTCAGTCTACCATTGGACGTCTTGCGTCTGAAATAATGCTGTGAAAATTATATAAATAAAATATATTCCATGTTTATTTTTAAAGTGCAGAAATCACCGACCATAAAATACATATAAACTCAACATTTACAAAACATGCTAACAATGGCCAATGACATGACATGACAAAACAACTCAGTGTCAAAAATACTGGACATTATGTAAAAAAGTTTAAAGAACACTTTTGATATCTGTTAACACTTTTCAGCTTAAATCGTTCAATATTTAGAAATTCAAGCTTCCAACCAGTTAATTTCCGTTGTTTTCCTAGAAACTTTATAAAGATTTAGAAGTTTTCTTTATGTAAAACTTTATAAGAAAACTTTGCTTTTGAGTTACACCCAAATATCAACTAGTAAAAATTTTCTCTCAAAAAAAAAACATTTGTTTTTCAAAGATTATAAAAAAGTTTCTATGACACATCTTCGAAGAAACAAACTATAATTGCTTTCAAATTATTTTCCAGATCATACCGTTTCATTAATAACTGTTGTGTCGTTAACTTATACATCGACAGTTAAGTTTCCTTTTAATTTATGTAAATAAGCAGATTATAAATGAACGTGCGTTTATATAATTAAGCTGCTAAGTTTACATGTCATATAATTAATATTTTCTTGAAATATATTTTTGTTTTTGCGTTAGTTTATTACAGGATTTGATTTCGTCATCGGTTTGACTTTGTTTCAAGATTATAAGGAGGTCTTTTCGTTGAGCACCCACGTTTATATTCGAGTAACTTCTTCATACCTAAAACTGATAAGGTTAAGATTGTTTTAAGCCGCCTTTTATCAATAACAAAGTCTGTGCCGTGCTGGAAACATTGGTAGGCTAATAATGATGACGTTTATAATGTGGTATAACATTGACAATATAACATTTTTTCATTCTATTAATAAGATTGATTTTGAACTCCGCTATAATATCTACCCAGTGCCTTTGCAACGGGGGAGTATTGTGCAATCACCTTTAGGATGCTGTTCCTACTGATACTAAGTAGACACTGTGGAAATTAATATCCAGCATTTTTTACCGCCTGTAGCTGCAAATATCATCTTAATTTTTTTTTATACTGTTTTAAATATTCTTATTCACTTAGATATGTGTTATTACATATGGATTTTACCATGTTTTTTATTGAGTGACAAAGGCATATGCAACTCTGATACATTGGAGCCGCGATCATAATGAAAAACAACTATAGCCGTAGTTGACGGTTATCCTTTTCAATTACTAATGGGTATTAAAATATAGCTTAAAAAAATGAAACACATTTTATTTAAGTTAAACTATCTTTCTTAATTTATGGAGAAGGAATGATAAGTACTAAAATTTTAGATAGTGTATATGTATTCAATTTAAAGTAATGGATATATCGATAAAGTGCTACGTCCGACTTGCATTATTACGCTGTTGGCTATAATATAACCCTTCTTTGGCAACAATAATTTACAAAAGTTTCATAGTAATCCATCGACTACTTATCAAGTTTTTAAACTAATGAACATTGGACCTGGCTGTCTTGTCCTGCCCAGTTCCAGCGCCTATTACTAGATCCACTTTTGAATCTAAACCACCTAGCAACCCATGCAGACACAGATGAAATTTTTTTAAATGTGTCCTAGCGTTTAGGAGTTCAGAGACAAACACACTTACAGAAGATACCTAAAAATAAGATAGATAAATATGTAAACACAAAACAGTTTAGCCTCTTTGTCAAACGATTTTCTAGTAGCTGTTGACATGCTTTAGTGATGTCAATAAAAAAGTCTTTGAAACTGCTTTTTATCCTACCTTTGAATTAAATAAATTGCGGTCGAATATCTACCTTTGGGCACGACCACTGGTAAATATAAAGCCACTTTATAGCATTCTTAGCATATCTGTAGCTTCCACTTACAAAAGGGTTTCGGTTCGTGTCTTATTATTATGCATCCGCATTCACCCTGTCTCAATTTACGATAAGGAAGAAGAGACACACACCTTTCGATCACCTTGTTAGCTATTCCATTTTCAAACGCATCTAGTTAAAGATTGACTTAAAACAAATTGTTTTCTCATAATTTAAAACAGACACAAAACCAATATAGTCAATTAATCGTTTTTGTCACGGTTTTAACTTCTTATAAAAGATACTGCTCGTGTTTATTTAAGCATATATAATTTACAATCTGCAAATATTTAGATTGTACGTTGTTGATTTAGGATTGATTATAATGGACTTGTAAAATTGATTCTCGCTATATATCTACGGGAAAAGGGCTTATAATTTGTTATGAACTATTTTGATAACAAATAAAATCGGAAATGAAAAATATTTTTGTTTAATTTCGCTTTAAATGTATAAACTTTTTTAAATAATCTGTTATCGGTGTCACTTGTGCTTCCATCACATTATTGAAATTTGGATTTTCTTATTTCATTTATTTTTAATTATACAGTTAAAAGTATCACATACTACATTTGAACATTGTGAATCGCATTTGGAATGTAATTAAATGTAAGAAGAGAGAGAGAGAGAGAGCGCTTCTATTCTGGGAATTTCCCACCAAGAAGTAACCATAAATAATTAATATTAAGCCTTTTAAGTAAGCATTTATTGACTCAATTTTCGAATATACAAGTATATTTATTACACAGTACTCGTAATATTATGATTAAATTTTCAATAAAATTTGTTTAGGTTTTGACCAGGAAGTTGGCGATAGGAAATTATTTTTGCGTTTTAATAAATGCTTATTTAAATTAAAATCTTTTCGTTTCCTATAAAAACCAATTTGCTTGTGTGCTTATTTGCACATATCTAAATATAGCAAACATGGCTACCTCACGAAAATATGTTGTTATATTACCGCGTATATATTTTTGATACATGTGTTCTTGAACACAGTGTGTTTTGTTATATGTAGACGGCTAATATAAGTATAAGTATCTGAACCAATCACTCCTACTATTTTACCAATTGCCTCGAAAACTTTTACTAATTCTTGAGATAGTTTCGTTGAACGGTACTAGTGTTTGCATTTTTTTGATTTGATTTTGTCCAATATCTTACCTTCCTAGAGCTATTTCATTTTTTATAATGACAATGTTTATTTTTATTTTTTGTAGTGCATCATGCGTGGTGAAATATAGAGTTTCGATATTAAGATAAGTAATAATTAATTGTGACAGACTTCTTAAGAACTCGGTAAAATTGTACTCAAACTCTACACTTTATAGACTTACTTTTATCATCGGAAGCCGATCTTTCGTTAGTAGACTACCGATTAAAATTCATATTTCTATCCCTCGAGAACAGTACTTATATTTCTGGATAAAAGGTCTATATTCCTGGCAAAGTGTGTGCCCCATTTTATTATGATCGATTGAGTAGTTAAGAAGTGAAAGTGTAACAAACAAACTCACTTTCGTATTTAAAATATTAGTAAAGATATAGATTATAAGGCTTTTATCGATATGATTTATAGCCTAACATTTGCACCATTACATGTTCATATCATACACCAAATTTAGTATATGATAAGAATCTTGACTTATAAGACCGTAAGTTGCAAAACGAATATTTACCATACATTTTGTCAAAAAGAAAGTACAGACACAACCTACAGATTTATATAGTAGTATAAATATAGACTAAGTGTAGACAGATTTTGTTTATAAGAGAGAACTTAAATACTTAGTTGCCCTTTACGGACTCAACTATATAGTCTTTTACTAAACGGTTATTTAAAAAATCTTATCATACATACATTTATTATCATAAAAGCCGCTAGCCAGTGGCATACATACCAACGCTTTAGGAAGAATTTGTTTCCGATTGCGTTAAGGTTGTGGAATGAATCCCTTGTCGACATTTTCTTAAAAAGGGTTCCACGCATTCTTATAAAGCGGGCGTGAAAAGTGTCCACATTATAAGCAACTCGCATTTGGTACCCACAAGTATCCTTAATCTACGATAGCCTCTTTCCGTCTGTGATGTAAAAATCGGAGACTGTGAAAATGTTTATTTTCTTGCTATGCCAGTTATTAAACATGGGGCGAAAGAAGGAACTGGTAATGGTCAATATACATGCATAAAAATAAAATAACAAAATTTAGGACAAACAGAGAAGAAAAAGTGGGGCGTAATAATATATTTAGTAAGTGCAACGAAACTTGTGAAACTTTCATTTATTACTTTCTTTGCGTAATCCATATCTTTTGTCAGATAATATTTCTTAATTTATTATCATAATGTCCAATCTATGGAGAAGCATTCAAAACCAAATTGGGAGTCTTTTATTGACAGATCAAGATATCGACAAGTAGTGGAAGTTTTTTACAGTTGTTGCTACTTGTTAAGAAACTTTATTGCTCCTAAGCTCCCATGAATCAACAACAATGACGATATGTATGTGATGCCATAGCACTACGAGTTCTTAGCCGATTTTCGTATTTTTTGTAATGAATTGAACCTATTCCTATTAAAACAAAAAGCGCGCGCTTTCTTAACACGTTGAACGCCGGACAAAAAACCATGTTTAGCTTAGTGGACCGCGGCGGCCTCATGGCCGCCGTCATGTTGGGTCCTGGGGATCACGTCGGACACCGCATTCCCTCGATGACTTTAAAAGCCTCTAGGCGGCCGACAGACAGCGTTTCGATTCTTTTTACTGCGGAAAGTGACCCGCACCGTCCCTCAGTACAACCTGGCCACTCGGCGCAAAAAAATTCCAAAGGACTTAGAATTTATGGGCACCTCAAAAGTAATGACAATAAATGTTGTAAGTACATAAAATAAATATTTCTTATCGTTTTATTAGTGATCTTTCAGTAAGGTAAACATTATTTTTTAGCTTTTATATGGCACTAGAAAATCGTTAGAATATAATCGTTATCAGCCAAGTACGTATCAAATAAGTAAGTAAGTGTTCCGTAGGTAATAATTTACATAAGAAGCTAACTTTACACGAAAGATTCCATGGTTTACCACTTCTTTTGACTTTCCTGTCCAATATAATATAAAACGCTACCTTTTTTATGAATGAAAGAATATTTTTACACAATTTATATTATAGAAAGAGATCAATCTTTTATTTTTTAAGGAAAATACCATTACTGTTTATCAAAAATGTTACAAATACCGTCTACTACTTCGACCAATAGTACGATATATTTGAAACCTTGACCACACACATGAAAAGAATAATGCCAACGTTTTTTATCATCTTCGCTAGGCTCGTTGGAACCACTGTCTGATTCGCACACCAGCAGAAACATCAAGTTTCTTGGATATTTGTTCAATAGCGAGGGTATTTGTTAGTTGCAGAAGCAATAAAAATCAGAGGATGAAGCAAATAGGAACCAGCTGGAGATTTTACATACCATTGTAAAACGAACAGCATAAGATGGCCCCAAAATGTCAGTTAATGCAATAAACCGACGTTGTTAACCTTTTGGCAGCTCCCCTCCATCGCCGTCTATTTGAGAGTGTTCTGGTAATTCAGGTGCAGTATTTTCTTATCCATTGACTTCACTTTACGATTGTATGATAAGTTGGCGAAGATTACGTTTATTCGGCTGCGATACAAATAAAATCTCGTTCTCATCTTCAGAACATATGAAAAAACTTGGATTCAAGATTGTTCTAAATCTTCTTGGATCCCTTCAAAATTTTCGAATAGATCCATGATACTTTGAGTATAACTCCAAAGGAACCCTTATTTTTAATAAAAAACAAAAACACTAATTTGACGAAAAAATACGAAATGAACGTGTAAAGCGTGTATCAATGAGGCTCGCGGGTGCGGACAGTAAAGGCTCCGGTAGAGTGAACCGCGCGGCGTCCGCGCAAGGAAATATGGTCGGATTTCTCTCAGGCCGTGACGGACACTGGTGCCTGCCATTTGATGTTGGGAAATAAGTCGTACGTCACTGTTTGCATAAATCACCCATTATTTTTATGTTATTTCCTTACAATATTTGCAAAAAAAGCACCCCAACAGTTTTTGGACCATTCTGTATTTATTAGTATGGCCCCTACGGAAAGTATGCAGTCGGACACATGGTGTCCGTTATGGCGTTCAACTTGTTAAACTATCTATTCTTATGGAATTTTAAAATTTACTAAACATTATTTTAGTATTACGCTCCGCTCCAATATGGTGCTAGCGAAGCTTTATGCTTAACGACTGCTTCGATCTAGTAATATAAGTTTTAAGAAACTGAAAATCAAGTTATACTGATACAACATTTTTGTTTAACCTTTTCTAAGAAATCACCACCAGCTATATAAATATTATTTTATATACTATACCATGTTCCGGCGATAAAAACTGTATCCCTATTTGTTTCATTTTTTATTATAGGGATAAAAGAAGTCACATGGTTGGTACCATGTGGAATATTAAGAGGTTGACCCAAGACTTTGACCGGTGTGGTGTCCAGGAAGTCCCACTGAGTACACGGGCGCGCTTTCGTGGTAAAGCAGTAGCTTGCCAAACTGTAGCTGACGCTTTAATTCTGAATGGTATACTCCAGGAATTCTCACCTGTCACAACATCGCAAACGAGACGAATTTGCTTCAAACTTATTAATCATGTCACGTCACCATTCCATACGGGCCTGTTTCTGAGCTTCGGTAACTTTGTGCGGCATCCAGTGTGAAACTATCTTATCCACGTGAAGGTACACGTGTAGTCTTGTTGAACGCTTCCCGATCTACAATGCATGCTAAATGTTTTCGTATGTTATTCGCCTGTTTGCATGAATTAAGCCTTTTACTGTTAGCACTTTTTTGCTGACCATACAATAAATATAGATAGAAGATGTTTTTTGTGTCTGTTGTGTTTTGATAAGACTTTTAATGATAGCTTAAGTTTTTAGGAGTGATTAAGGTACTTTTATTGTATAGTACTTTATATTACCATTTTGTAAAAAACAGTAATTTGGAAATTGCGAGCAGACACTTTTTTCTAACATTTTTTAATATTTGTCTATACAAAACTAAATAATGTATATAATACACATTTATCTAACTAAAAGAATCAATTGTGAGAAATTTGAGTTTGGAATAAATTAGTGATTTTAGTTTAAATGTTCAGTTTTGATTCCATGCGATCTTAATTATTATATAGGGCAAAGTCAGTATTTTCTTTAAAAACACTAATTAGGCTATCACGGCCATGTTAATTAAAAAGATACGGGGAGTAGTGAATTAGGATTGTCTTTAGCTTTAACACGAACATTGAGAACAATAATTAACGTTAATAATCCGAATCGAATAAATGTAAATTTTATATCCATTTTAAATCAGTATCGTTAATTAATACGTATTATATGAGACTTTACACTCACTCAATATAGGACAGTTTATATAAATTTATGAGGATAGTCAACAGCACATAAACCAATTTGCCGATTAGCAGCTTAAAGTACAAATTATAAAATTCAGCTCCATTCAGCTTAAAGTACAAATTATAAAATTCAGAAGCAACTTTGACAGTTTGTGGTAAGTTAACATGCGGAATTCCGTGAACTGAAACTGCAACTGAGCTTTGCTTAACGAACAGAATATTATATTTCATTAATATACCTTTAAGGTACAAATGTTTCTGCTATTGACATAAACATCTGCCTCAAATAAGATTCGGATTCATAAATAATTTTTCAAATATTTAATTATGTATCGCAACTCGGACGAATAAAAAAAATGATACAAGAAAATACAACTATTCATACTAATGATACTAATCGGCAATGTCTGCACGGAACCGGGTGGGACGCGCCAGGTATGAGAAATATTCTTATGAAATATACTAGTATATCATGAAGGAAAAATGACTGATACTTTTTTTTTTATTAACATTCAACGAGCCATTTAAACATAAGTTGTTTTTTTTGAAAGGACAATAACAATGTCGATGTAGAATGATCCTGAACTTACCTTAGTTGTCAATGTATAGGTGTAGCGCTTTATAAATATTATGTTTTAACAATCCGTATCGATTATTTTCTTTTTTTCTATTACCTAACAATATGTCAGCAATTTTCCTACCATTCCCGAGTTCAGTCCAAGGTTTTATCCCAGTTCCCATATGTTTATCCATAGTAAAGGGCTGGCCCTGGGGACTGATTACGTGTTAACATCATAACCATGATATATTGTATGCATATGTATATTAAATGGAAGTAAACGCCATCTACAATGCATAAAATCATTGCAATTAATACAATAATGGCCTTCATATACGGTGGCTTAACATCCTTTCCCAACTATTCTATTAACCCATATTTAGCCCTTTTTACGAAATCTGTCATCAACTTTTTTCTCTACCCCTAAGACTCCCTAACATAAAATAAAAAACCCTCTCGCAATCATCACCAAACCCATATATGAATTAAATCCAAGAAGTGAAAACTAAATAGCTAATTATAAAACCAACATTGCTCGTTGGACAGATCAAGTGAATCGGCAGTGAAAAAATAGCCAGAAAAACCGAAGGGCATTAGGAGGCAAAGGTTCTTAAATATTATTCGCAAAGCTTTCCGTGGGTAAGCCAACCAAGAGGCGAATCGATGATCTAGCTACAATCGTGGGATGGCGTTGAATGGGGGCAGCGCAGGAACAATTGTGATGCAGATCCTTAGGGTAAGACTTTTCCAGAATTTACAGCAACTACTGCTCTGTGTTGAGAAATTCTGGTCAATACTGGTCGATGTGATCAATCCTGTACATACTTTCTTTATCTTTTTGAAATAAGGAGTAAGCATAGTGTCTAAAGAGTTAATACCCACGCCAGGGACTCGCAGGGGCTCCCATGATCGCCTAATGCTAAGATTAAAGTACGCTATAAAATTTATCAAGTCGACTGCTTATGACAACGCTCACTAGGCATATCTAAAGCTCTTAAAGTGGTCGAGTCACATTGCTGAATAATAACGATTATAAATAACTAAAGAAATATAAAAGCAGCGAAAATGTGTACATGGTTTGAAGATGAGTGACGTGAAGGCAAAACAAAGGGTTAGAAAGTTCCAGCGGAGTATAGTTGGGAAAACGGTCCGTGAACACAGAAACTTTGTGTCACGGAAGTACTTCCTTTTTTACCGAGATATTCATCATCAGCCGTTATAAGTCCACTGGTGGTAAAAACATATTGTTCCCATACTCACTATGACTAGGTTAATAAAGTTGCTTAAACCGACAAAAACTGGTAAGAGCCTCTACAATTGAATTAGTTACGGAGTTGGCCAGAAGGCACTGGTTTAAATTCTGGTAGTTGGTAATTTTTTTAAAACAAGTTTATTTTATTAAATCTCTCTATTTAAAAAAAAATACAAATATAAATAATATAACTTATATGATGCTTGCAATGTCAGCAATGCCCCTGATAGTCAATCTCCTATCTACAATATATTACTCAATTTGCCGCTTTTATTCTTAAGACATGCGTCTTAAGTGGTTGTGGACCGGTTGGAGGGAAGATCTTCCTCAATGTTCTCGGATCATCGTTCGAATTATACAATTTTCTTTTTTACCATTATAAACTATGGGGCAGTTTCCTCTAATATTATTTTCATATCTTGGTGCCGCCGAATTATAAGCTATTAGAAAGAAATATTATTTGCGAACGTGGGATACGTACCGGTGATGGGGAAGCAGAAAATATTTCGTCAGCATAATTTAGTTTTAAAAATGAGAAAGTGTTTAAAATGTGTAATAAAGTAAAGTAAGTAATACATTCCGTCCTAAAAACCGGCAATGTGAAAGACGGTATTGGATAATCCACGATTTAATCATTATGTCAGCCGGAAGATTACCGGACGGAAGACTACCCTTGGTATGGTCATTTCGCCATAACCTCTACGTTTAACAGGCGTGATGGAGATTGCGATAAAATACCATAATAATATACAATGCTGCTGCCCATTTTGAGGTCTAGGGGAGGGGCTTGATGGTTTTTATAAACCTTCACTATTATGAGTCGCTTTTTATAAAACGCCCTTAAGTGTGAGACATTGGTGCTATACTACTGTGATGGACGCCACAGGACGAATGATTTAATTATTAGTAACAGTTGGGTTATCAATGAAATGAATCAGCAACTGAAATAGATATTTCAAATATAGATGCCAAAGACAAGGCACCACAATTAAAAACACTGCTAAAATGAAGCTCACGGCACCCTTTTATAAACACATCTTCAAAATTTCAAGTATCTTCTATATTTCAAGGTTCATCGGCTTAGGCTGATAGTTGTGTCTCGGTCTGTCAGTCAGTTATTTGGGATGAAGCCTTCTATATAAACGAGATATGTCGTGATACTTTTTTGTAAACCGTATTTTTTTCCCTGTTCACAAATAGGTGGATAGGTAATTGTCATAATTTTAAGATAATTTGTCGTGCTTTTACGGGCAACAAAAGAAACGCGAATGAATTAATATTTTGTACCTTAAAAGAAATTGTGTCAACCCCCATCAAAGTGCCAAATGCACGTTTCCTTGAATGTCCGTTGCAGATGGAAGTAATATTGAAAAGTATTTGTCATTTCGAATAAAAGGTGACAACTTTGAATTAATTTACGATTTTATATTAAAGTTGTAAACCATGTTTAACTTAAGTTCAAGTTAATGACTGACTTTCGTTTTTATGAATAATCCTCAAACTCGCGTGCACACCCACACACACACACACACACACACACACACACACATACATGCGCGCGCGCTGGCGTGCGTTTATTTATTACTAAACCTTTTTATAAAAGTAAAAATCGTAGTACATTTAGGTAAAACATTGCATTTATGAATAGACAATATTGAGCTTACACTTTATAGATATTTTCCAGCGAACTAAAGGACATGTATCATGATTATTTTTCATTTCATACATAGGTAAATAATTTTTTAAAGTATTATTAAATAATTATCTGGAATTAGCTATCACTTGTAATTTTAGTACAACGACGAAATTAATTAGTTTCTTGTTTCTTGTTACACTGTCGATCAGCTTAAGCCCTGATTTTTCTTTATGTTTTAAAGTAAGACTTCTATTCGACACTTCGGTTGTTCGCAAATAATACAATACCGCGGTTTATACACGTTATTGTAGATATGTTGTTTACATCCTTCACTGAACAATCTGCGGTGAATTTGGTTGCCTTGTCAATTATCAGCTTTGTTCTACACGTCTGAGCAAACAGGAAATTAGATAATGTAGAGCAATAAAATAACGTTAAAGAACAATAGCTTATAGTAACAATTAAAATTACAAGACGAAAGAGTTATGCTATATTTGGTCTTGTGCTTTCAATTATAAAGTTAAGTGTGGTCTGAAGAATAGTTTCTGTCTGACATTGATGTGAAAGTATTTTGGTTCAGTTTTTTTTTTTATTTTTCTTAACATAATACCAGTTTTCATGGTAACGCGACTTCCAAGTCCCGGGTTCAAATGTGGAAAGCCTACTTTTTTATATTGACTCGTGTCTGGAGTTAGCCTCTTAACTTTGGTTCAGAAGAATGTACGTGATGTCGTTTTATATATTTTTATTTTTATAATCTTTTTGTTACTTATCTATTTATTCAATTATCACTAATGGAACTGATTTATAAAATCAAAAAGTTTAATTACTTACTAATAATATTAATAACAACTTATTACTGTGAAAACATATTTAATTACCGAAAATGCAAAAATAAGAAAGACAGACACTTATATTGGATCAACAGGCTGATAATATAGCATATTATATAACTAAATCAATATTTATTACTTTGTTATTATAATTTTCTTAAATAAAAGAACTTTACAAAAGAATTTGCAAAGGATTCAGTGATTTCAGATTGAATATACTCCACATACGAACAAGCTTTCAAAATCCGTTAACTCTACTGTAGAACTTAATATTAAATTTTCGCGCCTGTTATGAGCGGCTCACGTTTGACCGTTTTTTTCTATGATCGCCTTCTACGATCCGTTCATGCAAATTGTGCAACGTGTAAAATTAATAAATAAAACACAATTAATACATTTAAAAATACTTTAATTCATTATCTTTAGTATTCCATTATATTATACTGATTACTTTAAAATTATCAAAAAAATTATAAATCTGTTAGTTAAAGCTAACATAATGTAAAATAAAAAATCGCTTTTGATCAGTCTAGGAATCATATTTATATTATTTTTAGTTTTTGAAAATTGTGCCAAAACATCAACTTTGAATATTTTCTAAGTATGTCGTTCATATCTCAAAAAAAATGATTTTGTAGCTTAGCGACGTTTTAGCTAACGGATGACAGTATTTGAAACACCTAATTGAAGGTAAACGTCTTAAGATACTCCCACTGCTTTTGTGCTTAAGGCTTATGATTACAAAGCTTTCACTAATTGCCATCTTAAGACCGAATATCACCATAATCTGCTATCATAACAAACATCGTACTGAGTTAAATCACGTACTAGGGTAATATATTAATACTATAAACCCTTTTTTCATTATTAAGCTATTAATATATCAAGTGACTTTAACTAATAAAGCTATTATATGTATATATACACTATGTTACGTATATTCATCAGATTTATTCGGGCACTTTTGAAGTTCCTTCCAATAAAATGCGTTCAGTGACTTTTAGTAGAAAATTGCGCTTTATCTTACTCGACTGGAATAGGTACTTATTCTCTTCAATACATTTGTAGCGATGAAATTCACGTCTGTTGCACAAATCGTAAAAACCACTTGAAATGTGGAGTTTATGTGAGTTGTTGAATTGATTGAAGTCTATAATCCTAGTGCTTGTTAAAAATAGATTGACAAATGTACTGAAAGGTAATAAAAATGTAATCTTCCAAGTCTAATAAGTCAACCATATCATGTCCATGCTGTACGTACATAGTTTACTATTTTTAATATAAATTGAAATATTTACAATGGCCGACATAACATATTGTGATTTACATTTATATTTCTACCCCATAAAAGATATGTTAGATTGTTTTGTAGAACTGATTGCACGTCCGTGGTTCTAAAATGAAGGCTTCCGGTAAACAGTGATCATAGGCATTACATTTTTGTGAAATTACGAGAGTGATCGTAAATAAATATCAAAAAATAACCCACATCTTCCCGCTTTTCGGGCGAGTACTCTGCTAAACCTTTCAAAGGGAAGAGAACTCAAGTCTTGCCGAACACCAGAGACAACTTTATTTAGTATAAATTCTTTACATATAGAAATTACATCAGTAATAACATGTAGGTATCATGCACTGTAAAATATCGAGAGTTTGTAGGCAACACACAAGTTATTGAGAAGCATCCATACTCTTCATTGAAGTTTAACTGCAATTGATACGGTACTAACTTATTTATATTTATCTACTGAAATTAAAAAAAAAAATATATGACAGAATTGCGTGAGGTATATCTATCAAGTATTTTTTTATTTATTTATTTTTCGGACGATCAACAGCTATAATAAAGAAATAATTTTCATACATAGCAACACAAAGCTAATTACAGGTCAAGTATATTCGTATAGAGTAAATAATAATAATAATATTTCTTACATACACATAAATAAGAATAGCCCAAAGTTAGCACTGTAAATTTATATATACTAGGGTAACGGATAGTCATACATATGGGATATATAGATATTTAATATTTATATCTATACTTAATATTATAAAGCTGAAGAGTTTGTTTGTTTGAAGTCGCTAATCTCAGGAACTATTGATCTAATTTGAAATAAGAGCGGAGCACCAATGAATAATGTTTCAAAACCAGTTTCCGCTACATTCACTGCGTAAACGGTTAAAGTTTCTAAAAAATCATGTATGACAGAATTGTTCCCCTTTAATAGTTCTAAAAAAAAGTCCGCGACAGCATATGTCTATCTATTAAGGTTGGCTCACTATCACCTCTTTTAGGCTAACCAAATTAGTTCTAAAATAATTCATTATTTGCGAAGGTGTTTTCATAAACATGATATTAATCTTTATCCAAATAAATATATTACTCATCACAAGCGTTCAATTTATAACAAAATTGGCCTTTACATCATTCCATTTCAATGAATATCTTCGGAGATATCGCAGCTTCCAAATAACATTTCACCTTCCACGTAAACGAAGTCGCGTGTTAAAGTTAGTGTTTACCCAAAGTAACTATTCCACACGAACGAAGTCGCGGGCAGAACCTAGTAAATATATATAATGGCCATGACTCAGGTACAAATGCTCGTAGTCATCACACAAACATCTGCCCCTTTGGGGACTCGAACCCAGGACCGCTTGTGCTAAAAAAGGCTTATGCGCCAACGTTGCACCAAGCATTTTACCTTATCTTTTTCAAATTGCCTCGTCGCTTTATCTGCGTATATATAGTATAAATAGCATAGAGAATTGCTTATAGCAATTAAGGAGATGGTTCTTAACGTAAGTAAGCTCAAAAATGTGAACAAGAAAATGAGTCCACCTGGAGAATCTCGCTGGGCGCGTCCCTCGCGACACCTGTTTGATCTGCGAATGGCGACTGCGGCCGCGTGCAGTTTATTGTTGTATATCCATGAATCTATCGAAAAATTACGGTTCCAATAGTGAACAGGTTTATATTTAATCACAGTCTTGGCTATAAAATTCATGATAAAAAGTAATCTACAATTCAAATAGTAATGTACATAATTGAATCGCACATTTTATTAAAAATATTGATTTCAATATTTCGATTACACATCACACTGTTAATTGGCACGTCAATTTAAAGTCAATATTGGTTTCTGTTATTTCATTTTGTAATAACCGTTGTACGATTTCCAATTTTCCGTCAAATCAACATTTTTGACTTATCAAATATATAAAAATATGTTATTACAGCTACTGTTATCGAAAAACTGTTAAAACTCTAGTACCACTTAAAACCTTGCCAAATGCTGTGTGCTAGGAATGGTTCTCAAAAGATTTTAGTTGGCAAAGCAATTGGCACAGAGTAGCATCTCTAGAACTCAAGAGATCTATTAAGTTTAGCTGTTTACTTATTATTTTTTCTATTATGTCCTTATAAATTTTTATATCTTGTCACTAATTGAGATTAGTTTTTGGCATCTGCTCGCACTCTTTTTGATAAAATTTATGAAGCACGGGGTCACGATAATGTGTGCTTTGTGTTGTTTTGAGTTGTCGCATTTCAAAAGAGGAGTTAATATTTTGCACGTACGATTCAGAATACTGTGGCATTTCGTCGGTCTTATTTGTTAACTTACTAAGGTTATCCTTGTTGAGATTATGTCACAAAAAAAAATGCAGATTAATATTTGTATTCATTCAAAAATGTTAAATCTCTTTCATGCCTATAATTCATCATTTTAGAAAACTAAACAATACAATCTTTATAAAGCATATTTTAACTTCGTTAAAGACCAAGCAATTGTTGAAGTTTATATTTAAATTAAAATTAATGAATTAATGTCCAAAATTTAATTTTTATATTTCTTAACAAATATCAAACAATAAATCTTCTCTAATATTGCTCTTGCGGTAATAGGTTGGTCAAATTTTTGGTTTTAACCTTATATCCTTTCTTTACAAAAAGGGAGGAATCAATTAGAACAATTTTAGTGATTACTCATAAAAGCAAACTTTTATTTAAAATAGTGACTAATTGGAACGACGATTATTAGGTTAAAATAAAAATTCAGAAGTTGTTTGAATATACTTATTAAACTCTACAGTGGAAATTTCACTGCATCTATTTAGTTATGTTAGTCAATGAAGTTTCATGTAGTATCTAATATGTGAAATATATAGTCTGGATTTTATTCCAAGAAATTTTGAAAAATAAATTATATGCCTCTCTGTGGAATATTTTATTATAATTTTCTAGAATACAATGCTAAAAGTATATAATAATAATAACACAACCAAAAGTTTTTTTAAAGGTGATAAATGACGCAGTTTTCTATATTAGATAGTTAAAAATAATTTATAATTTAATTTATATCATACAAATTTATTTTGAAATTAATCCGTGCTAACTTTACTGCATTTGGCTTTTGAAACCTTTTAAACTTATGCTTCTAGAGAGCAATATGTTTGGATGACTCAAAATTTTCTCAAGGTCTTCTAACTTTTATCTTGCTAAGTAGTACGGAAAGCATCTTTTCCCTATGTAAGTACATCTGTAATAGAGCAAAACTAGTTTATCTATTTCTAAAAACTATTTCTTATCTAGAGTGTATAACTTGTTGTAGTGTCTACTGTACTTTAAATTTAGATGTAGATGATAGAAATATTAATTACGTAAGTCAGTTAAAAGTTTCAGTATTTAGCCTAAATTCTAAGTTAGCATTACATAAACAAAACCAAGTTCTTGGTTAAGTAAACATTTTGAACTATGCGAAGTTAAAGTTGAGTAATTCATTTACTTGTGGTAAGTAGTTATCTTAAATTGTTCATCTTCTGAGCATAAAATTACTTTCTGTATTAAAAAGTAATAGAAATATTAATGAAAATTCTATGAAGTATCTCATATTTTACGAGTAAAAACGTAGTTTTAATTATATTAAAGAAGCAGTAAAAATGTTGTGAAATTATTAAACAGACTCATAAGAACACGTTGATGTATCGAATTTTATTCAGAAACCGTTTGCGTAAGAAACAATTATAAATTAATATTTATAAATACTATATTAATATTTATAAATACACGTGTAGAAAATATTTAATTTTTATGCAAATTATATATAAATTATTGTATATCAGTAGAGAATAAAACGATTTGGTAATTTTGTTGAAATATTGTTTTTCCGAATGAGGTGTAAAACTTTAAAAATTCCTTTCTGCAAATAAGATTTTCATTATATTCAAATATTAAAATTTTAGATAATAATCTTAAGGCGTTATCGAATTGTCAATTAAGTAGAGAAATCAACGATGTAATATTTTAGAGGCAGCTTTATGTTCGAACTTATTTTTTTTTATACAACGAATTTAAGTCGTTGAACTTTCTACTTGGTTTGTTGTTTAACTGATAATAAATTTAGATAAAGTAAATTATTTATTAAAAAAAAATAAGAATCTGGTTGGAACTTTAAGAATCTTAAAATGATTTTTAAGAGAAATGCGAATTCAGTGATGTCTAGAACTCAGTTTATACAGGACGGCCTCTGTCGGGTCAGATAATATTTATTTATTTGCACCGTTAGGTGCAACGGGAGCTATTCTGCCTATCTCTCTGACGGTCCCGGGTTCGAGTCCCGGAAGGGGAGAAGTTTGTATGATGAATACGGGCATTTGTACCTCATTATTTATATATTTTTCTATAAATATTACATACCGATGTATCATTTATGAATATCTGTCTGTTATTTTAATCCATAACACAAGCCTTATAGTGCTTACTTTGGACTAGGTTAATTGGTGTGAATGTATTACTAGGCGATGCAGTCGCTAAGCATACAGCTACGCTAGCACCATATATTGGAGCGGAGCGTAATACCTAAAAAAAGAAAAATATTTTTTTGTATCGATGGGAATTTTTGCGAATTTCAAAATTCGCAAAAATTCCCATCCCTTCACATTCCCATCTCCGTCACAATCTGGTCCTAAACCTGTTGATTCGATTTAACACAAAAAATATTAAAATCGGTTAACAACTCGGGAAGTTATGGCATAACAGACATTGTGCCATTGAAGCTGATCCATGGGAGCTTCGCTTGCTCCGCTCCAATAATATAATTTTTATTATTATTTATTTAGATGTACAAAAGAGGTGGCAGCCATAAAGTGTAATAAATCAACAAGCAACATAAAAAATACTAAAATAGGTATTAGGTTAATACCTTAGATTATAACATTAGCTTGAAAACAAGCATTTTTATATTCACTCTACCAAAACAGACGCAGTTACCCGACTCGTTTATTCCTTAGATCAAACGTGAAAGCGAATCCATGCTGAAAAAGGAATCTATTTATATTAATTGATGGGATGAGATATGTGCCGCGAACATGTGATTCTGTATGATGGACTTCTATTTTTTTCGATGTTTTTACTACATTGTTATGCCCCATAGGGCCCATGAAGGTTATTATTTTTGTAATATCTTATTCTACTTATGGAATGCAGTAAACAATTTGAATTGAATAGATGCATCTTCTAAAGTTGTTAGGGCAAAATAATTACAACTTTATCTCTTAAAGGGCTCTAACGTAGCAATTCTGCATTTTGCACGTGTTAAACTTAGAATCGCGTGTGTTCGAATATAGCGTTACTGGATTTTTCTCATTTAAAGCAATTTCTACTAGGTGAAATTTAACTTCGACTTCGACACGAACTAACAGCGTTTTGCAATGCGGACGATTGCTCTTCATCGCAATTGAACTTCCGAGAGTTCAAAACTCATTGCTACGAACTTTCAGTAATTTCTGTAATGTAACAGCCATTTTGAATACTAAGAATCAGTTAATTATATATCATTAGCAACAGTTTTGTGATCTTTTTAATAAATGTTTAATGCTGCAAACTTATGATAGCACCGAGTTAAACCTTTATATTTTTTTGTAGCTAATGTTGTAAGCAATGTGTATTTACTTTGTCAAAACGATGAATAAAGCAATAGCTGTCAAAAAATTAGTATAAGTGCAACCATGCATAAAGTATTCAAACTTATTTATACATACAGTTTCGAGAATTTAATGTATTTATTGGAAAATTAATTCCTAATACACTGCTCAATAGAACAACCAAAATAAATACAAATAACTACCAGTTCTTTTCGTGTCGTTTTTTGTTAAAATTTTAAGTTACAACGTGAAATGTAGTCGAAGCAAAAATGGTTTTTACATAACAGAGCTAGAGTGATTAAATCTTACCTTCCCAGATGCTAAATGGTAAAATTTATCTCTCAGGTAAATCCAAATGTACGACAAAATCTCATTTCAGTGATAACATTAAGTGTTATTCAATAGTAAACCCAATTATGAGGGCAGCAATGGATAAAATCGATTGAATCACACTCTGATGACGACACATTTTTTCTTATTACTAAAGAAACGCTCAACTGAGGGTATCACACAGCTAATGGCTGTAATCTTAAAGATAGCAAATCCGACTTATGTACCGCGTCCATTGGCTGTCTGATAGACGTGACGTCAAAAGACTTGTTTTAAACTGCTATAAATAGTAATCTGAGTGTTACCAAAGTAAGACTGTCACTTTTTTGTTGCTACACTTTATACATAATTTTATATAGAAACAATCATATGTGATGTACCTATAGGATATATATATATATATATATATATATATATATACATACACACATATATATATAAGGTGGAATCAAATTAACTGCCAGGACTTCGTGGAGTGGTTGGGTCAAGTGTAAAGAATATGCTTAATTAGGATTTTATATTGTAAAAAAATAAAAGCTTTTTTCGTTTTTTTCGAACTATGACTTCATTTTATCACTTTCACTGTCATTTCCTATACTTAATCGTTTTTTTCAGTTCACCTATTAACTATAAAATTAACTAAACTATCTCCAATTAAAAGTAGGCATAATCACGCACAGCTGATCGCGCGGTACAATGAACCGCAGAGCGGGGAGCGCAGCGCGCGCTCCTTTCATTACAATACTTAAAAATACGTTAAATACTGAATCGCTGCTTCCTTCAATAATTATCTATACTATGATAGTTATAACGGATTACCTAGGTACCTAATAGTTCGATTGTAGGCAAGTTCAATAATACTTGTATAATAAATGTAAGCAGTTTAAGCAAAGAAACAAACCATCAAAACTCTAAGTACTACATTCAATGACACTGGCGTGGAAATTAAAGAATTTGGAAATTTCTAATTTATTATACTGTATAGTAAACACTTACGAGTTCCGAGTAGGTCTTGGTAGCCGATAGTAATATTAGTAATCTATCATATTCCTTTCCAATGCGGCAGGACCGCGAGGTCTACCAGCGTCGGTCGCCGGTCGGTGGGTCGAAGCGGCCATGTTTTCGGAATCGATACAAAGCGCTGTGGCTACCTCTTATCCTCTCAAACCTTTCTTCATGCCGTCTTACGGCAGTACTGAACACCTCATTACATTCACGGTAGCAAAACACCTTTTCCAGGAGTACATGGACTCCTGGTTATTATGACGAAGCATGATTAACATCAGTTCACTTACGATAACACACAACAAAATACGTGGACGCTGACTAGAAAGCGACTGCGATTCGAAAAATTATTGCTTGAAGCACAGATGTATACCTACTTGTAAAGCATGGCTGAGTGATTGTTTAGGGCGTCGTTACACCTTAAAAACATGTTGATTAAACATCCTACTACTAATCTAAAGGCGAAAGTTTGTAAGTATGGATGTATGGATGTTTGTTACTCTTTCACGTAAAAACTACTGAATGGATTTGAATGAAACTTTACCACAATATAGCTTATACATCAAAATAACACATAGGCTACAATTTATAAACATATATAACACATAGGCTACAATTTATAAACATATTGTTCGAAATACTAATCCTGCGCAGACGAAGTCGCGGGCACCAGCTAGTATGACTATAAGTCTTTTTAGGCTTCGATTTTCAATTAGATTTTATTTAAAAAGTTAATACAGATTTTTCTTTACTATAAAAACAAGTAAAATTGAGTTCGGAAACACAAATCATATTCGAGTTTATTATTTTAGATCAACTGCGGAATATTATTTTCACTAATTTTAATTTTTTAGTAGTCTTCTTTCGTAATTGTAATTTCGCACTAAGCAAAAAAAAAGAATGCAAATTGGTTGAGAATTCGTTTTTAGAACTATCCAATATTTATAGAAAATTATCGTGAAAACACCACCACCTCAGTTGCCTACACTCTACTAGTTATGTACAACTGCTAGTTATCTACAAAGCACCTATCAACTCACTATACAAGAAGTGAATATGTAAGTTTGATTGAATGACAGCACCTAATTTAACTAAATAATTTGCTCTATTTCTAAGTCATTTATTGAGTTCGACTCATAGAATGCGTGTAAAATTTACATTCATATTTAAAGATTAAGTTTCTATGAAGTGAAAAAGCAACATCCAAAAATCGACTATGTTTATAAAGTGTAGTCAGCCTTATGTATGTGCTTCCGAGAACCTCGTGTGTGTTTCCAAGAATCTCATGTTGCGGCATCTTTGATCTAGCGCTCTCTCTGTCCCGCACCCAGCATGTAGTTCAGTCATTCTCCGCTCACTGTGTGTTTGTGTGAATACGCCAGTATTGCCAGAATGTAATTTTTGAACAGTTTTAGTTATTTTTGACCGTTACATGTTACTCCTATGTTTCACGATTCTAAATGGTACTTTTACTAACAAGTAAGAATTAACTACTAAAATTGAAAACAAGCTACACAATTTAAATAAAAACACTTTTACCAAATTAATTGCGCATTTAAATTTTTTTTCTTCAATACTTAATATTCATGTTTCGACTCCTTTACAGGAGCCGTGATTACAGGATGACTAAGGTAATGGTCGTCCTGCATGTGCTTCATAACTGATCAGTTTATACAAAAAAAAAATTATTTGTTTTGCATTTTTTATTTTTCTTATTATATCGATTACTATAAAACTAATGAGTTAACCACCAATTCCGCAATTGGGAGGCCGTTCTTAGAATAACTTGCGAAAGAAACTTGAACATGAGGGACCGAACTCCATCTTACTTATATCATTTACAAAATGAGCTAACTATATCACTAGGTCTCGCAGTGTATGTCTTTGCAGATATTAATTTATAAATTGGCTCATTGTAAAATGCACTTGTAAATTTCGACGCGTCTACCAGCGTCACGGTAGCTCAGCGGTCGCCTGGATAGTGAGAGGTCGTGAGTTCGAAATCCACTTGAGGACTCGGCGATGTTGTTTTTTATAGTCGTATTTTATTTCATATAACTATGGCATTGTAAATACTTATAAATAAATACAAGTCCAAGCTATGTACCATCCAGCACAGTGGTAGAATTTGGTTTTGTTTTGCATTCTCTTTACTACTAGTAAAATTTAGCGAATTTAAGTATTAGTTTTTTTTTTCTAAATAAGATGTTACATTTTTAAGACGTCTCATGTTAGTTTTGACTATCGGCTACTGGCAACAGTAGCGCACGCAGTGTGTAAATAATATAATAATCATAACATACCATAATGTTGTGTCTGTGAATGACTTAAAAATAGTAGTTTGATATTATAAAACTTTGTAATTGTGTCAAATGAAAAAGGAATACTATCTCGATTTCTGCGTGTAGTGTATTTTGTGTACGGTATTAACAACCTAGATAGAAAATGCAAATTTTGTGATGTTTTGTGATAACTTGTTAAGACATACTTCCAACTTTAAGTATTTAAAATACTTACGGTATCCAATAACATTTGTAAAAAAGCAATGAACTTTTGAACGCCTGAAGGTAATAATTTATAATATCAGTAAGGGTTATTATCTTGGTAGGTACGGTATCGGTTTTTGTGTACATAATACCATATTAACAAGCGGGAGCCGTCAGAGGTGATAGAAAGTTATATTACCATAAACTAAGTTCTTTGTGCTGTGATGTGATGTAAGTGTATCGGCTACCAAGACCTTACACCAAATTCACCGACCTCGTAAGTGTTTCCTATAGAGCATAATAAATTAGATATTTATTTAATTTTCCACGCCATGGTCATTGAATGTAGTATTTAGAGTTGTGATGGTTTGTTTCTTTGCTTATGTAAGAGTTACGAAAATATTATCCAAGAATCATTGAACTTGCCTACAATCGAACTATTAGGTACAGGTTTTACTACAGTATAGGCTTTACCTAATAGTTCGATCAGAGTATAGATAGTTATTGAATGAAGCAGCAATTCGGAAATTCTTAAGGTTGACGTTTTTTAAGTGTTGTAATAAAAGGAGCGCGCGCTGCGATCGCCGCGCTGCGGTTCATTGTACCGCGCGGATCAGCTGTGCGCAATTATGCCTACTTTTAATTGAAGATAGTTTGGTTAATTTTATAGTTAATAGGTGAACTGAAAAAAACGATCAAGTATAGGAAATGACAGTGAAAGTGATAAAAAGGAAGTCATAGTTCGAAAACAACGAAAAAAAGTTTTTATTTTTTTTCAATATAAAATCCTAATTAAGCATATTCTTTACACTTGACCCAACCATTTCACGAAGTCCTGGCAGTTAATTTGATTCCATCTTATACCGCTAGTCAATGAAAATAGAACACCTGTTAAAATGGTGAAAACCATGGGCTTTCAGTGTTCAAACACAAAAAGAATTTTCGCGATATCACTCTCCGTTTTCTTCAGTTCAAAGTTTCATAATTAAGTTGCAGTAATTAAAATAAAATTATTAAAATCCTATAGAATCAATGATATTTAACAATCAGTAATTGGTATTTTTTTAATTGCTCGTATAATTATGAAAATAAACGTCCAAAACGATTCCTTGTTATTGACAAACCGAATTAAACTGCGCCTTAAATCAGCTGGTGCTTGACCCCTCAGCTTGACCCTATACTTACCTACCTCAAGAAGTTCAGTGTGTGTGTCACTCACACAATCGCTGACCTAAAAGAACTAGTGACGGGTAAATGCAAAGTGAACAATTGAAATGTTTCGATTTCTTGACTCTCTAATCGACTCCTTCAAATTTTATCAAGTCCGCAGAGTTAATAATTTTAGTCAGTCCGAAAGATACTAAAGTCAGAATCACATTTTGATCTTAAATCGAAATCGATCTGACAACAATGATATTCATTAGAGCTGTAAAAGTAACGAAAAAAAGTGTACCCGTATGTATTCGTTACTATAACAATTATTACTATCGTATCGTTACTTCAGTTACCTTATAACATGCTATGTTATGTGTAAGTTAGAGCAACGAATCGAATCGTATTGCGTACGAGTGCAGTATGACGTCGCGGCGTCGCAACATTCGTGATTTATAGAAAACATACTTATACGTTACATACCAAGCTGAGTCAGGTATTTTTTTTTCAGTTTTCTGTATTTTGAACCAGACTTTTGATAAACAGCTTCTGTTATCGAAGAAACAATTTAATATCATTAGACTCATTTAGACACATCTCTTTTAAGATAACAACAAAAAACCGTGATATTCGCGATAATAAAAAACAAAAACATACATATTTCTTATTTGTAAAAAATACTTCCTTACCTTGTTTCTGTTACAATCTCAAACTTTGTCTACTTACACAATACAATTTTATAAACAGTAAAAAACTTGGACGACGAATTTCCAAATTATACTTTACTTAATAAACAAATATCGTTCTTTGTAACGTACGTTTATAAATTCACTGAATAAGCGCGCGCATGCGTAAAATTATACGATCAGCAAACGTACAAATACACGCATCAACGGACGTTGCGTAAACTGAAATAGTGTAGGTACCCATACTACGAAAAATGCGAGTAACGAAATGCATTTGTGTGTAACGTTTCGTTACTCGGTACTAAATGGCCCACCCGTTACTCAGTACCGAATACATACGATTTGCTACAGCTCTAATATTCATACGAATCAAAAAGTCGATTCTGATACCAATGTCTGAATTAGTGATTTGATTCACATTTTACGAGTAATTTTTCCCAACTCTACACAGGACCGAGCTCCATCCAGGGCCGAACTTAACTGGAATATTATTAAATACATACTTTTGAAATGTCATTAAAATCCTTATGACCATTTTATTGACTGTTTTGTCCATACACGTGATGGTATTCAATTTACCATAACGACCAGCATGTACACATCTTCATCTTTATCGTTTTTAAAAAGTACATTTCCTAGATAAGTTTCTAATAACAACAGAAAATACTCTTAATCACAAATCTTTACAATACATTAAACGTAACATAATAAATTCAAAAACAGTAGCAACGCAATAAACAAAAACATTTAAACAATCTACCCCAATTAAAACATCATACTTTTGAAATTAATTCCTAAGTTCAGCCCGCGAAATGAGTGGCACGTGTAAGGCGGTCGTAGGTACCTTTTATCTTGCCGAAAGGCGAGCTTGCAGTGGTCGTTAAAATTAGGCTGTGGATACATTATTTTTTTATCGGAAAAATATTTTGTTGATAGTAGATACCTAGATACCTAGGCGCGTTTTTAACGTAATTTTGTGTTTTTTTGGATTCGGATATTAGAAATAATATCATTTGACGTTGTTTGTAACTACTATTCATAGTTTTGATTTTGCTACTTGGGTGCCTAGGTATGTCCTTATTATTAATAAATCGACTCAATCAATTTATTTAACATTTCTGGTATTAGTTCGCGTTGAAGTGAGCCTGAAATTAAAGAGTTTTTACTTTTTATTAGAATTCAGTACATCAAAAGTAAAAACAAACGGACCCTTATGATAACAAGATCCTTTTTCTGAAAATATCTGGATTTTTTGTTGAAATTAACCACTTCTAAAATATGTTCTGCTATACGAGAGTATAGCAGAACAGATGTAAGTTGATGGTACCTAAGTACCTATACACACACACATATATATACAGGGTGTAAATGAAAATAGAACACCTGCTTTAATGGGTTATCATGTATCGCAAATGTAACAGATTTGTTGTATCAGTTATTCAATTAACTAATAAATAACAGAGTTTTGAAAATAAGAAATAAAAAAGAACGGAGCGCATCGCCTTAAATTTAAACGCGTGGGTCACCGCTCACTGACCGCGTTCATTGACCGCGTCACACGCGTAGGTATTTAATATTTTTATTTATCAAAGATGCCTATTTTTTTGAAAACAATTTAATAAATTCTCGCTCAGGTGAGTGAGAATGGACAGTGTGTACGAGTACCATCTTTAATCAGAGTTCCACAATGTACGGTCAATAGCACGTCACGGTGAATGAAAGCAACTCGATATTAGCGCTTACGCCTACGAAATAAAGCCGGTGCAAAGTCCAAAGTGCTTACTGCTCTTTGCATGATATGCTGTTGACTGTACTAAAAAAATAATTAAAACCTACCTTTTTAATGTGCCGTTGTTATCACCTCCATTAGAGATCAATATGATTTCCACTTCAATCACCAGACAGCACTAAATACACTTAAACTTTAAATTAAATGTTCAAAGTTCCTTTCCTGTACGGACACACACAGTCTTGCACGTGCCTAGTCCATGCAGCGCTCGTAATCTTCCACCAATAATGCTTGCACCTTTGTAAACTTAAATGGATGTCGCGGCTGTTCATCCATCTTTAGGATTTTGTGTACGGTGGCATTGTAGACTTCAAAAAGTCGACCGGCACTTCTTGCACTGTCCTCAGGATGTACATCAAAATGAGCGAGAATTGAATCCCTAACGTCCACGTCACCTATAGCACCGGAATCCACGTTGCGATTGGAAAAACTGCCACGATCTTAAACGCTGAACTATGTACGTTCACAATATTCTACCATGGGAGGGCACATAGTTATTATTGCGGTGTCCGAAATAGTCCACATACAAACGCAATGCTTCACCAGAGTTCCCAACGCCCATTCCATAAGCCAAAACCATATCCGTGTATTGGATATTACTGTACTGATAAAATTAGGCATAATTATCCGTAAATAAACACCACACTAATCACAAAATAGGTAGGTAGTACTTATCCAGAAAAGTACACACGAAATAACTAGCACATACGACACAATAAGCAAAACACGTCCGCGAATTGTGGTTAGTTTCCGTCAGTGTTACCAACTCTTGAAATATTTAGCCTAAATTAAATTCAAATAACCCCTAAATTTGCCCTAATTACTTGGAAATCCCCCTAAAAATAAATTGTATGACATTTATTACGTCAAATATTATTTCATTTTCTTCTGGCGAATCAGATTTTATAAAGTCATACATGTTGACTTTGAATAAGCCTAATATTTTAGGAGATGGGTTGAATATTGTACAAGATCATTCATCCACCATTTCGATTGAAAATTCCAAGTACTGTACTTGGATTTTAAGTACACTAGATTTCACTAAGTCCGAGGTCGCTAGGTAAAAAATTAATTTGATTAGCTAGTTAAGGCTGTCCCAGGGCCTATACTTTAAATCTTTAATTTTCTCGATAAATTAAATATTAAAAAATATGAAGGTTCACAAAAACCATAAAAATAACCCTAAACATATAACACCCCCAAAAATCCCATCTCACTTATTTACACCCTAAATTTAGGGGGAAAACTTCTAAGTTGGGAACCCTGGTTTCTGTACACACACTAGCGTGAAATTTTAAACAAAGGTAGGGACTTTACCTACCTAAAGGTGTGCACACATTGGAAAAATATTTAATAAAAGAAAATTAATAACGTTTACACAAACATTAACAATAAATTACTTGTTCCATCAATGTTATAATAATGCAATATTGTTATTTGTAGAATGTAATAAATGTTTTTATATTATTTTCTGAGAAAATAAATTTCAAAACAAAAATTAAAAGTATGACCCTTAGGTACCATCAACTTACATCTGTTCTGCTATACGAGAGTATAGCAGAACATATTTTAGTAGTGGTTAATTTTAACAAAAAATCCAGATATTTTCAGAAAAAGGATCTTGTTATCATAAGGGTCCGTTTGTTTTTACTTTTGATGTACGGAATTCTAATAAAAAGTAAAAACTCTTTAATTTCAGGCTCACTTCAACGCGAACTAATACCAGAAATGTTAAATAAATTGATTGAGTCGATTTATTAATAATAAGGACATACCTAGGCACCCAAGTAGCAAAATCAAAACTATGAATAGTAGTTACAAACAACGTCAAATGATATTATTTCTAATATCCGAATCCAAAAAAACACAAAATTACGTTAAAAACGCGCCTAGGTATCTAGGTATCTACTATCAACAAAATATTTTTCCGATAAAAAAATAATGTATCCACAGCCTAATTTTAACGACCACTGCAAGCTCGCCTTTCGGCAAGATAAAAGGTACCTACGACCGCCTTACACGTGCCACTCATTTCGCGGGCTGAACTTAGGAATTAATTTCAAAAGTATGATGTTTTAATTGGGGTAGATTGTTTAAATGTTTTTGTTTATTGCGTTGCTACTGTTTTTGAATTTATTATGTTACGTTTAATGTATTGTAAAGATTTGTGATTAAGAGTATTTTCTGTTGTTATTAGAAACTTATCTAGGAAATGTACTTTTTAAAAACGATAAAGATGAAGATGTGTACATGCTGGTCGTTATGGTAAATTGAATACCATCACGTGTATGGACAAAACAGTCAATAAAATGGTCATAAGGATTTTAATGACATTTCAAAAGTATGTATTTAATAATATTCCAGTTAAGTTCGGCCCTGGATGGAGCTCGGTCCTGTGTAGAGTTGGGAAAAATTACTCGTAAAATGTGAATCAAATCACTAATTCAGACATTGGTATCAGAATCGACTTTTTGATTCGTATGAATATTAGAGCTGTAGCAAATCGTATGTATTCGGTACTGAGTAACGGGTGGGCCATTTAGTACCGAGTAACGAAACGTTACACACAAATGCATTTCGTTACTCGCATTTTTCGTAGTATGGGTACCTACACTATTTCAGTTTACGCAACGTCCGTTGATGCGTGTATTTGTACGTTTGCTGATCGTATAATTTTACGCATGCGCGCGCTTATTCAGTGAATTTATAAACGTACGTTACAAAGAACGATATTTGTTTATTAAGTAAAGTATAATTTGGAAATTCGTCGTCCAAGTTTTTTACTGTTTATAAAATTGTATTGTGTAAGTAGACAAAGTTTGAGATTGTAACAGAAACAAGGTAAGGAAGTATTTTTTACAAATAAGAAATATGTATGTTTTTGTTTTTTATTATCGCGAATATCACGGTTTTTTGTTGTTATCTTAAAAGAGATGTGTCTAAATGAGTCTAATGATATTAAATTGTTTCTTCGATAACAGAAGCTGTTTATCAAAAGTCTGGTTCAAAATACAGAAAACTGAAAAAAAAATACCTGACTCAGCTTGGTATGTAACGTATAAGTATGTTTTCTATAAATCACGAATGTTGCGACGCCGCGACGTCATACTGCACTCGTACGCAATACGATTCGATTCGTTGCTCTAACTTACACATAACATAGCATGTTATAAGGTAACTGAAGTAACGATACGATAGTAATAATTGTTATAGTAACGAATACATACGGGTACACTTTTTTTCGTTACTTTTACAGCTCTAATGAATATCATTGTTGTCAGATCGATTTCGATTTAAGATCAAAATGTGATTCTGACTTTAGTATCTTTCGGACTGACTAAAATTATTAACTCTGCGGACTTGATAAAATTTGAAGGAGTCGATTAGAGAGTCAAGAAATCGAAACATTTCAATTGTTCACTATGCATTTACCCGTCACTAGTTCTTTTAGGTCAGCGATTGTGTGAGTGACACACACACTGAACATCTTGAGGTAGGTAAGTATAGGGTCAAGCTGAGGGGTCAAGCACCAGCTGATTTAAGGCGCAGTTTAATTCGGTTTGTCAATAACAAGGAATCGTTTTGGACGTTTATTTTCATAATTATACGAGCAATTAAAAAAATACCAATTACTGATTGTTAAATATCATTGATTCTATAGGATTTTAATAATTTTATTTTAATTACTGCAACTTAATTATGAAACTTTGAACTGCAATAACTCCGAAACGGAGAGTGATATCGCGAAAATTCTTTTTGTGTTTGAACACTGAAAGCCCATGGTTTTCACCATTTTAACAGGTGTTCTATTTTCATTGACTAGCGGTATATATATTTATATATATATACATATATATATATATATATATATATATGTGTGTGTGTATATATATTTATATATATTTATATATATATATATATATATATATATATATATATATATATATATATATCCTATAGGTACATCACATATGATTGTTTCTATATAAAATTATGTATAAAGTGTAGCAACAAAAAAGTGACAGTCTTAGGCAATTAGATATAGCGCTATCTAATTGCCTAAATTTATCTATGTATTATAACTATAGGTAATGTGGGTGGTAACGCTAAAGGTATTAAAATCTTCAATGAAAATGTAAGGTGTTGCAATTTTCGAAAGATATGCCTGAGGTACATAGATAAACGAATTTCTAACGACACTTACCAATTTATAGTGCCTTATAAGGCAGAATTTGTACTCTGCGTACCTAATTATAGATAAATAAGTATATTGAAAGCCACCACTTAGCAACATAATACTCGTACTTTATTCAACACACCGACAATATGTCTTCAATAGGATTCGATATTGGAATCTTAAACGCAAGGCCGGCCTACAATTATGTTATAATATATCCTCACGAAAAGTAGTTTTTTGAGGTATCATAAACCTGGTACGGTCAGCAGCACGTCAGCCACGAACTGTAAATATAAATGTTATAAATTTATACTGAACTCTTAGTAAACACTTTAAGTTATAAATCGAATGAATTTGAGAGTTTTGTATAAAATGTGTGTATTTGATGTTATATAAAAAAAACTCTCTCGATGAATAAAAACATGTCAGAAGATGGGACTATAATCTCCCACGTAGGCCCAGTGCGGATTAGTGAATGCTAAAAACTACGGATGCAGCCACAACCAATTGCACGTACCTTCCGAATTACGAAAAACTCAAGATAATACATATTTTTTCACCTAAAATGTTAAAAGTTGTAACAAATATCAGATTTAATATTATATTTGCTATTAACTCCACTCAAAATATACCTAAAAGAGCTTACTCGTGCGGCTTTGGGCGCGTAGATTTCAGGTTTTTGCTTCAATTCATTACCCATTTTATTCGATTCTACTTTCAGAATAATTTAACTCTTGTCACTTATGTTGAAGGCGATGTATAAGCGAGATCTATAAAGATAATATAAAAAAAATAGTTCAATCAATCTTGTTAGCGAGTTTTAGAAAACAGAATTAACCTAACATTTTAATATTATTAATAGAATATAGTTTTCAACATCCCGCTTTCTCCATATATCCTAATTGTTATTTGACCGTCCGAAGTTATCTAAAAACCATCTTCTTAAATCTGTTCAGTCTTCCATAAAACTTTATAAATAAATGTTACTGCAAATAATTATCTTTATTGGTTTCGATTTTTTTGATTGTGAAAGAATTACACAAACGGTTATAGCTTGAGTTGATTTTCCTCATGAGTAAAATTAGTCTACAAAATTAAATTTCTGTTAGTATGCTCATAATTTTATGTGCAAAATAAACATTAACATTTACATGATAATTTATTTTTTATGTTTCTTGTGATCATAATATACCAATAGTAAATGTATAAATTCAGTCAGTATATTAATTTAAGCAAACGATA
The DNA here is from genome assembly GCA_927399485.1 of Calamotropha paludella. NCBI lineage: Eukaryota > Metazoa > Arthropoda > Insecta > Lepidoptera > Crambidae > Calamotropha > Calamotropha paludella. The sequence goes on from OV656812.1 coordinate 19,948,187, forward strand.
TCATTGCTAAATCACGCTTGCTGACCACGCGACCGCACCGCGCGGCTGCTTACCTAGTACACGAATGCGTCTTACCCCTTATTTGCAATCAAAACACAATCGTAAAATCTAAGCTTCTTGTAGAAATAATATTCTGTTAAAATAAAATTTTATATTCATAAAATTTCCATTATTTTAAGCAAATAAATTTAATATTTTAGTCAATTTCGTTAGCATGTCGTTGCGAACTTTTTTATAGAGCATTTTGAGTTTAAACCTGCTCTGGAAAAGTAGTTATACCATTATCTGTTACAAGTAGCGATTCTAAAAAACACATTGCTCTACCATTTTTCTTTGATTTTAGTAGTATCTTTTGCAACCACTTAAATTCCTTTTTTAATGGAATAGGTAGCCCATGTGCACCCAAAAATCAATGCTAAAGATAGGTGAAAATGATTGAAATTGGATGACTAGTAAAGATGACATACTAAACACAAACCCCTTCATAATAATCTTAGCATAAATAACGACCCGAATAAAAATCAAGCAATATTAAACAGAGGATATATTTGAACGATTATCAATATGATTTCTTTATAAATGTGGTCAAAGCAGAGTTTTTCAACGTACCTATTTCTTACGATTTGTAAGCAAAGTACTATCCCTGAACGTGCTGTATATTTTCATACATTTTGTCATAAGTATTTATGACAATACTGCTTTTTTAAGAGCTTTTTATCTTATTGCAAATAATAAGACAAAAAGCTTTAAAAAAAGAAATGATTGTATTGTGTGTATTGTCCCCGGCAAATAAGTTGAACACGATTTTGAAATCACGTGACATGCGCAGTAGTGAATAATGTACCTAAACTTGCTACTGCGCATGTCACGTGATTTCAAAATCATGTTCAACTTATTTGCCGGAGACTATAACTTGTTGTTTTACTATGAACTCTACTTTGTGTTTATAAGGTACAATGCAATATTTTAAAATAACGGTTATAATTTATTATTATGTATCAAAAAATATTTAAAATGGGCCAGTGAACACAAAGAGTGTTTTAAGGCAAGGCATACATACACCTTAAAAAATATGAAACCAGAGAGATACTAATTTAAATTATAATGATTGGACTATCATTAACCGGATGTTCTTAACCAATGGGCACTGAAACAGTTATTCACGTTCAATACCGATGTGTGACATTACATTCATAGAAGAGAAAGGAAAGAGTGGAAGTTCAGAACTCTATAAAGTTGTGGTGAATTTTAAACTAATATTTGATGATTTATAACATTTGGTATAAAGCATAAAAGTAACCTAAAGTATTTTGTCACTAACTATGTCTTAGTTAAGTTATTGTTTGTATCTCTTAGGTGTTAGTTTAAAGGGTTAACATTTTAGTTAACTAACAAGGTAACTTGTAGCTTAACTGGATAGCTTGCTTTGCAAACTTACCAAATCCACTTTGCGGAGTCAGTCTTCAATCTAATCCTCATGTTTGACGATGGCATTTTAGTAATTAGCGCTTAGAAAGGTAATATAAGTCAATTCCACTAACACCGTTAACATTTTTTATTTGTCATTTTGCTTACTCCTATTTTGTAAATAATAATATAATATAATATTTTTTACATTTACACCAATTAGCCTAGCTCAAAGTAAGGCTCAAGAAAAGGCGGAAGAGGGGCGCGCGCTCACGCCGCCTCACCGCCTGCGCCGCAGTTGCAATAATAAAACGCGGAAGGTACGAGCTCTAACAGCGCATCTGTATCGCTGTATCTGCGCGTATACGCACAGAAGACGCTTAGATTACAGGGTTGCGTTCCAATCTCGCTTAAAGCGCGTATACGCGCGTCATCTGCGCGTCGTCTGCGCGTTTAAAATACACCGTGTGCAAGGGCCCTTACTCAACCAAATCTATTTTAGTCTATTCTAACTTAACCTTTAACCATCTCTATAGTGAAGTGACTCACCAAAAGGTTTAATGTTCAAAAATCCTGTCTTGACCCCCGGGCCTCATTCAGGGGTGCATAATGAGCATGGTTTGGTTGGTGTTGCCGCTTCTTTTAAGTTCTAAGATAGCTACCATCATCTTATACAAGTCTGCTGCTATAACTATGATTTCATAACATCGTGTTTCAGCAATCAGAGGTGAGATAGTAATTTTTTTTTATTTAGAATGGGTTCGCTCTTGATCGCGGGGGTCAAGACGGAATCCACGAAGGAACGAGCTAACCCAGAAGGTATTACGAAGCCTATTCACCCTGCCTTTAAAAACAGACGGGTTATAAGTACTTGTAAGAATTCCGAATGAAAATAGTTGAAATCTTTGAACCTTGTGTTGCTTTGCTTTATCATGTTCCTACAAATACAAATACACAGGTTTGCTTTATAATGATTTTGCGTATCCAGTACATTAATGCCTTAAGGGGGTTGATGGGGTTGCCATCAGGTTTTGTGGAGACTTGTGATTCTGCGCCCCTGGTGCAAGCGCTAACAGCTTCCTAAACATGATTGCAAGCAAGCTTAAATACCGTTACATCGACCATGGTTTACGTGGATATTTATATGTTTAGCATTATTGCGTGTTTAGTTGAATTCTAAGGTTTTAACTTATATTATAAGTATCGTTGTAAATAAACATTTGAGTCCAAGTTGCACGAAATAAATAATTTATAACTAAAAACAAGATGACACTAACAAGCAAATCGAAGTGTAGCTGCTTATTGGAATTTGTAGGCTTATTTAGTTGTGTTCATTCCACTAATTACTAACCACGTGAACTTAAAGTTGAAATAAATAATTATTATAAAATACACTTAACAATAACAAACAAATGTTTTAAGTAAACATATCTGAGCTCGATGGAGTAGTAGTTAAAGCACTCTGCTTTGAACTAAGAGATGTTTATTTTAGCTTTACATTCGTATAATGATGTCCACGTGGTTAGTTATTAGTGGAATTAACAAACTAAACAACATTTACAAAGTTTGGTCATCGGATGAGTGATCTTGCTTCATGCTTCGGAAACTATGTCGAAACCGGTTGAATTTGCTTTAACGCCTACTAAAACGATTAGAACTATGGGGTTGCTTATGGTTTGTTTTTCCTATTGCGTTATATCCAGTAAAGTTAATCAAGAAATTGTCATAACCAATAATTTTTCTCTGTATCACAACATAGTATAAAACAAATTCGCTTTCTCTGTCCCTTTATCCCTATGTATGCTTAAATTTTTAAAACTACGCAACGGATTTTGATGCGGTTTTTTTAATAGATAGAGTAATTCAAGAGGAAGGTTTATATGTATAATGCATGCATAATATAGTAGAGCATTGCATCCGTGCGAAGCCAGTGCGGGTCGCTAGTCTTCCATATAATCGTATTCCTCAATCATAATTGGTTTTGTTACGAATGAACCAATTTATTTTTAACCGAGTATTTAACGCGTGGGAAATGTTATTAATTACTCCGATGTTTCGAACAGGTTATACAAAGATCTGTTTACAGAAAAAGATTTCTATTAAAATAATATAAAATGAAAATTTTGTTTTTAAAATGGAATGAGAATGTTCATCAGTGATCATTCTATATTGTTAACACATAAACATAGGTACATTATACTTTGTCCAATGTAGGATGATACTTTTGACAGTTGACACCTATATAGAGTGTCGTGAAGGGACAAAATATAAAGACGGAAGATCAGGGTAAAGTTACAGTTTATATATTTACAAAACAATTTAAAGAACAAAAAAAAAGGAGGTAAGAAGAGTGAGGGCGAGTATGTGTAGTGTACAGTGAGTAGGTGGTTGTGGGTCGTCGGCGATCTTCTATAAAGGCGGCTTGAGGCCCGGGGCTTTAGGGCCCAGAGGCGGTGACACCGTCGGATGAAGGGTGGCGCTGCCGGTTGACAGGTGGCGGGGCAGACGTCGGCCGGAGCTGCTGGTAGACGGGCAGCGCTGCTGGTAGGCCGGGAGGCGTGACAGGTAGGTTGGGCGGCGCTGCTGGTGGACGGCCTGCACCGATTTTCTGCCGGCGCTGCTGGTAGACGGGCGGCGCTGCTGGTAGGTCGGGCGGCGTAGCAGGTAAGTTGGGCGGCGCTGCAGATGGATGGCCTGCACCGCTGATGGTCAGGTAACGTTAGTGGTAGAGAGTGGCTAAGTTGAGTGTAAGTTCTTGAGCCAAAAGTTTGCCTTACGGCGTTGAGGACTTTTCTTGAGTCCCGGGGCAGCCGGCCCCGGGATAAGGCCTTTAAGAATTTTGGAGAGCTCGGTAGCGAGCTATAGATGTCAACGTGGCAACTTTTGCCGAAGAACTGAATCCCTTGGCAGGTCAGCTCGGTCTTTTATAGGCCCAGAGCCATTTAAATTAAGATTGTCTTCGAAAAGACATAAAAAGAATAAAATCTGGTTTTCTTTGGAGGTTGAAGACCATAAATGAAAGATCGTGTCATGGGTAGCCATGGCAACGGAGAAAAACTTATATGTCAATAAATTAAATAAATACATTTTTAGTAATAAAATGAAGAAATAATAACGAAATAGATTAAACAAATAGACAGGTTAAAATAACAAGCAATGCCGGTAAGTGTGTAGCATTCTGTATAGAAGTTTTGAGTGGTTGCGAAGCTCTATATGAAAATCTAGTGTATCTTTTCAGCAATTGAGTAAAATATTATTGTGTATATATATATTTACAGAGATTAATACGTTTACAAATGATGATGCAAAATGGAATGATAAAATATACAATTTAACGAATGTTATGAATGAAAATCGGAGACTATAAAGGTACATATTAGTATACATTACAAGAGGTTATAAAGATGCTATTGCAATGTCAAGCCAAACATAAGGAAACAAACGCAACCTTAGTACGTAGCAATAAGGAAGTGACACCTGTCAAAAGTATCATCCTACATTGGACAAAGTATAGACAAGACCAAACCTACCTACCTACGTTTTATTAAAATTATTTTAAAAAGCCAGTTTTCAATAGTGTTAAGATGTTTTGTATTTCTCTAATTTTCATAAATATTTTTATGAAAATATAGATTTTAAATTACAGATACAATAAATAAATATATAAAAAACCACATCTCGGACTGTATAATAACTATAAGCATATATGTTATGCTTATACTATGCCTATGTTCATATCATCACAAATAAGATTCAGGATTTAAATCTAGGATCGTTTGCACATAGGCAGATTTACTATTGTTTCACCAACAGCCGTTACCGCCGTCCATGAGAGTCTTAAAACAAGAAAACATGTTTACAAGCTCACCTGTATAAATAATAAACAAAACAAAACAAAAAGTTAGGCGAACTTCCGTTTCAAACACAGCACCAGCAAATAATAAAAGGAATTTTTACATCCTTTATCTATCTCTTACAAATTTATAGAAAGTTTGTCTGCCTTCAGTGCTTTATTCTTAAGGGAGCTCACACACAACACTGACTTTATTCAAAGTATTGAAATACAAGCGATATATTGCACGACTAAAAGAAAATGTATACAACATGATATAAGTATATGCAACACTTTTACTTTATGCCCCTTGTTATAAAGCTTACATTTGAATAGCTCACTTGGAGTCCAGCTACGGCACCGCATGCAATGCCAACTTCCTTATATTGTTTTCCTTCCATTTAGCACTCATAATGTTAGTTTATGTGAATATATGAAATAGATAGACAGAGGGCTCGGTGGCGAAAAACAAATTTTGTGCCAGTGTTACATAATGGTTTATACATTTACTTTGTATCATATCTATAATATATTTAGTATGTTCTTAATAACACCACCTAGTTATAAAAAAAGATGTATACGAGAATGGAATAGTGTAAGTACTTAAATTTTAAACCTATTATTATTAGTATGTATATCTATCTATCGAGTAAAAATTAAGAATAAAATATTTGAAACACAATAACTAAATTTTTAAGTTATCTTTGATACATTGTAGCGTGATACCGCAAAATTAGAAAAAGCACATTAGTATGGGAATACATCGCATATTAATATTTTATTATACGAATAACTACCTAATAATTTCACCTATATCGATCTAATCTTATAGAAGGACCTTTATTTGGTCAGACACGAAGATTTCCCTACAGAATGAAATAAAATTCTTTAGTTTATCAGTGCACTAGTGAGACCATTATTGGATTGAGTTTCATTATTTTTGGCATTGTCCAAAAGTCAGAAAACAGCGAGCTTTTGTGTTAAGTTCTTTATTTTTCTAAGATCGACATTGGCGTTATTAATGAACGTTACGTTTTGTGCCAAAACGTTGTTTATTATTTGTTACGTTATAAATTAGTATTTATCCTTTATATCAATTATCTGATTCCTAGGCTTAAAAAATTATCTTTACTTTATGCGGATGATTTAAAAATATTTTGTCAAATTGATTCAGTAAGGGACTGCGTTACATTACAGATGGATATCAATACTGTTATCAATTTCTTATAATTACTTTTATAGAACTTTATTTAACGGGTAAAAATAATCGCACGGAAGTCATGTTTAATACTTTGTTTCAAAATCAGTAATGAAATCATACTTTTCAATAATATTAATAAGAAAGTAATTCAAATAGTCGTCACTTAATGTTTATTTACTCTATATGTAAAGATTTATTTTTATTATTAAATAATGACTGTAAATTCACTTAAAATGTTATGTTTGCGGTGCGCGTTCAACTGACCAATCAGCATTCAGCACGTTTAGCAAGAAGGGAAAATGGAGGGGGCTGAAGTCAGTTGAGCGCCACTCGGATTCAGGAAGCCCTCTTTTCTTCTCCGACCGTCGATGTGTACACATGTGTCTTAGTACTGAGAGATTTCAGTGGTGTAATTTGGCAACTAATAAAACTGGTCGTTCACAATACGTTATATGATTGGTGCGGTGAGAATAATATGTACCTCAGCATAGAGAAATGCTCTATCATATCTTTCACTTGCAGGAAACAACAATTGTCTTTGATTATCCTATTAACAATAACTTGCTCCAGCGAAAGTCGGTAGTGCGGGACTTGGGGGTGGTATTTGATGACAAAATGAGTTTTAATCATCAAGCGCTCTCCAAACGTTCTGCTAAACTAGTAGGGTTCATTTGTCGTGTGTCTCGTGAGTTTAAATCACCTAAAAGTATGCTGTTACTTAATAAGTCGTTGGTGTTAAGCCAGTTGGAATACGCCTCTGTAGTTTGGTCACCTCAATGTAAAAACTACATCAACTTGCTGCAATCTATCAAGAGGCGTTTTATAAGGATTTTAACAATCCGATCTAGGCGCAAACGCGATCTCAGGACTTATGCAGATCGTCTACGCTTCTATAATTTAAAGACCCTCGAAAGCCGACGTAAAATTCATGACTTAACCTACTTGCATAAGATCTTCGGAGGCTCAATCAATACTATGCTATCAGCCGAAATTTACATCAGGGTTCCGAATAGGTCCACAAGGCGTGAATGTCTATTCTCGGTTGCCCTCTGCTCTAACAACGTGTCCTTCCATAACCCCATTCCCAGAATGTGTCGCGAATATAACGATTTACTTAATCAAATGGACGGTGTGCCTGACATCTGAAAATCTTCCATCATTAGATGGAAGAATGACATAGGAAAAGTAATTAATTAAAAAGAAAGCTGTTACTATGTGTTATATATTTTTATTGCCTTATGATTTTAATTGTTGTTATCATTATTATATTTTAATTTAACCATATGCATTTAATATAACCAAATCCTAAAATTATTTGCCCAATTCAATTCTAATTTTAATTCATCACATGTATTTTTTTTGTATCACAAGCCTAATCTATAATCTAAGATCACAAATTTGTTGTTTGTCTGTCCGCTCTTTTTCCCGCTCTTTTTCCCGCTCTTTTTCCCGCTCTTTTTCCATTGTATCAATAACGTTACCATAGCAACGCGTTAACCGCAAGTAGTTTGTCTACCGGACGCTAGATGGCGCTAACGGAAAATATTTAATAATAGAAAAAAATTAAAAAATTCTGTCCACCCGTGCGAAGCCGGGACGGGCCGCTAGTTAATTATCTATATTCTTATTACTTCTTGTAAAGATTTACGCTATCATTAGTTTATTTTATGGCGTTGTGTTTGTAATTACGCATGCTATTTATTTACACATGTTTGTGGAGACGAAGCCTTACATGTTACAGTCTAATGTTCTGTTTCCGATAACTGTGTTCATTGTTGTACCTGTTGTGTGTAAAAAAAAAAAAGCCTAGTTTATGCCTAATTAGAAAAGGCAGAGAGGTGTAAACAGTTAATTTTTTTCCAAGGTAGACTTAACAGGTTAAGAATTTTTTTCGCCTTCTTAACGATTTCATTCTGCATTCACTATGCATATTAATTGATAAGTATTAACTGAACCATTTAACATAGAAGATTCACTGAACTGCAAATGATCTTCACAATATATTTAATTTCTAAGTCATTCTGAATTTTGTTTGAAAGAACAAATTTAAATTAAAAAAGACTGAGACTAAACTTTTGATATGACGAGTAATTAAGTCGGAAATCCGGACAACTTTGAAGGTCCTTCAAATTTGAGTTAAGAAAAAATGGGGAGAAAACGAAAACCAGTAACTGTCATAGTAGGTATCTATCTGTGACAAAATTCGTTTCAAATTCTCGCCGTTTAATGGAATGGAATTGGATACGCCTTATGAAAACAAGTACCCTCTTTTCGTGTATACTTTTAAAATTGACGTAATTGCTTTTTATTATGCTTCCTTACTTATCCTTCATAATGTTAAATTGCATAGAAATATTTTTAACGATGATTTTTCCGTTAATGCTCTTATATTTACATTAAACCAATTTATTTTTGATCACTTTGTGGTTTTAAGAGCCTGGGTTATTGCAGTTACTTTCAAAATTGCTGTATGTAAATGATACGGATTAATAGTATGATAAAATCGATAACATTTAACTTATTGTTTGATATTAAAACTATTTTAATTAAGCTACACAATTTTTACTGACAAGTGATATTGTACTTGCCCACAAAAAGTCGAAATCAAAGTAATTTAGATAGATTATCAAAATCTTCAAACGAGTTTAAACCAAAATGTACAGTGTGTGAGCACTCTTATTATACAGATATTAAAATGCACGATGGCAAATTTCTAGTACACCTTCAGCTTGAATACCCCTAATGAAAACCAATCGGACGCTATGAGATGAAAATGCAAGAAAAAGTATTTGAATATTTGCTTTCTGCTTTTGACAAATATACAACAGACAGACAAACAATATTTCGTTGTGTTATATGTATCACAAATATAGTGATAACTAACGGTTATAATTTATCTAGTTTAGGATCATTAAAGACAATGCTATGCGAAAAATTTCAAGTGAAGACATGGTGTTTTATAAATTATTGGATCGTCACACACCAATTATTAAGTCAAGTATTGGGAAGAAATGCGAAGTACTTATCACGACAATGGCACGCAAGAAAATTAAATACCAGCTTTCTAAAATTATTTTTAATATCATTATAAATCGGCCTCACAAACTTAACAAAGTGTTCATTATTTTTTACGGATATAAATCATTTCATATTTATTTATTCAAAGAACAAAGGTCAACATAAAAAAGTAGATATCATACCCTTTATATCTTACAAAATAACAATGTCCTTTTGAAGTCGTTTTTGGAGAGCGCAATTTATTTATGTTCGGGGAATCACTCAAAGAGGTCGTTTTACGGTGGACGAAAAAAAGTTTGACAGTTGCGCGAGGGATGACTTGACGTTAATGCCTACGGAATGTATGGTCCATGTGTGGCATTGAGCATTTTTACGGTTACAGTGTAAGGTTGGCAGCGGTGAGTGATAGATGTTGTAGTGAAATTAAATGGAAGGGGAGTATATTTGTCATTCTTAGTATAAAACATGATGAATCCTGGTCTTAAGTCGCTTATACAGCGATGTAAGTAACATGAACAAAATAACTACAGCGCGGGAATGACCTTCAAAGTCAAACTTTCGAGGGGTTCGAGTCCCTGATGAGGTACATATATATGTGAGATAAAAACAAGCATTTGTATTGTCCCCGGCAAATAAGTAGAACATTGAAATCACGTGACATGCGCAGTAGTGAATAATGTACCTAAACTTGCTACTGCGCATGTCATGTGATTTCAAAATCATGTTCAACTTATTTGCCGGGGACTATACCTGAGTGTGGGTATTTCTGTATATATCTATAAAATACTCATTTATGTATTATAAGTATCATTATGTATGATTATTAAAAAAAAATCTTCACTAGGCACTTATCAAAATTATAAAATTATATCCTTATTAAACTTTCATTTGTCAGACACCATATTTTATTAAGTGCATTGCAAAAGGAGATCAGGCATAATATTCATTAGCTTAAAAATCTGTTGACCGTACGAGTGAATGATAAGAAAGGACTGATTTAGAGTGGTACAGTTGGAAAACATGAAGAATACAGCTGCAGACATGTTTAGTGGCGAATGGGCCGTAACAGTTTTATGTGTCAGTTCCATGCCTGCTTCAGAATCTTAATGGCATCTTTCTAACGATTGTTTACAAATTCTGGTGGTCCACTTTATTTATTTTACATTTAAACTCTTCAAACTTTTTCGTAGTGATTGCTAACAACTTTTATGGCTTTATAAATTTACTGCCTCAATGTCTTTACTTACTGGTATTTATATTTATTTCTCGATTGGAATTTTATTGTAAGGTAGTTTTATCGCATAAGTACTATCATTGAGAAGTAAATTAGTATTATAGTAATATAAATTATGTACGGGGATTTTACCATGTACCTTGTTTTTGTTTTTATTGAGTTTCCGATATTTCGATATTGCTCCGTGATTATGGCGCTTGCAACAGTGCCGAAATATCGGAAACTCAATAAAAACAAAAACAAGGTACATGGTAAAAATCCCGTACATAACCTATATTACTATAATGTTAGTGACCATGAAAGTTTAAAACAGTAAGTTAATAGTTGAAATAAGATAGCTAAAGCTAGGTATGTAACATCTTTAGGCGGTTAACACACTGCACCGCGCCCCGTGGCGTAGCGTGTGGCCGCAGATTTTATTATTGTATGCAAGAATCTCAATTCATATAGAAAACACGCCTATGACAACACACTGCCGACGCGAGAACGCGCAGGAAGGCGCCCCGCGCGCAGATTCTGCGCGGGAGCGCGGGGCGTGAAGAAGTAGGGTCAACTTGTATTGAAAATCTGCGCGGAGAAGCAGATTACACCGCTAAGATAGGCAGATCTGCGCCTCCGCGCGGGGGCGCGTTTTCTGTCGCTACGCGCACCGCGGCGGGACGCATCTCTAGTGTGTGAACCGCCTTAAACTAAGGTAGGTACTAAAAATATATGCAGTATATATTACTGCATTTTTAATAATAATTGATATCAACATCAGTGATCAAAACATATTTATTTAGCTATAACTGCATCAGGTAGGTCAATTATATATAAAATTTAGAGAATTCGATCCAGTACAAGGCCTTAAATTAATGCACGTTCTCGGTACTTTCCATCGTTTTGAACTAGCTGAGAACTCCAACAAACTTCCAACTCCATGAAAAAAAAGGGATAACAATGTCAAGGAAGCATCAAAACATGATCCGGAGGTAATCCAATGAACACATGTTAAAATTGAATGTTCATAATGCGAAAAAAGGGCGGAGGAATTTTTCATGTATGAATGCTCATTGTAATTTAGCATCTATTACTGAGGAGTAAGTGTTACGTTTTATTTGACTAGAATAATATAATAATATAATACTATTTTGAAAGTATTGTAATCTCAACCGTGAAATTTATTACATTATTTGAGAAATTTTTTCACCAGAATGAATATTTTTAGTTGGCAGAAAAAGTAATGAAAGATATTAGTGCTGCAAGTTTACTTCTAATTAATGGAGTACTAGTTCTTCAAATTCAAATTAAAAGTGAAGTTTAGAAATAACTGAGCAATAGACAATGTATGAAAAAGGCGCGAAGTTTACCACAGATTATATCAACATTTCAACAACAGTTTATTTATTTACTAATTTTTTATTACAAAAATTAAGCATTTCATCGGGCGGGTTTCGGCTTTGGTCTTAATGCCCTTTTAAATTATTTGCACTGTTTGTTTATCCCAAGTAACGAAATCGGAGCTGAAAATAAGGATAGATTTTATAAGTTTTAAATGGCATTTAGCAAGAATAAGCATAAAATTTAACGTATAAAGTTATCAACGGGTAAATCTAACACAGTTTTTGACCCAATCTGTTATCTAAATATTTTGCTTCATATCCGTTATCTTCATGTTATTAATCTATGCCATTAAATGAACGGATAAATATTATTTTATTGGGATATAAAATTACAGGCATAAAGAATAACACAGAAAAACAAACAAAAAATGGAACTAAACATACAATAACACTATTACTTATACATGACGTTTATTTTATTAAAACAATCGAAAGACAGAGATCTGCTCTAGCAGCGCTGATGTCCCTACAATATAATATTTATGAACTAAGAGGACTCTAATGTACTGTTCTACTATGATACATTTTTTACTCTCTAATAAACATGATGGCCGATTTTTGGACAAGAAATTTAAAAATATATTGGCACCATTAAAAATTATGTGGAATTTTAAACATCCTTACTATAAGATGACATTATTGTCATCTTCTTGGACTTTACGTCTCTCGGCGAATCGTGTCGCATCTAAGTCGCATAACAATCAGGGAGAATGTCTCTGTATTGCTTTGACTGAGACTAAGCATTAGACTAAAATATTGGGATTACATTTAATTCAACTATCATGGAAATGATATTGAATTCACATTTACTTTACAAATCGCAGCAGTTAGGTATTGATATCCCTACATCTTAAAATATATAAATATAATAAAAATATTTGGAAGTTAATTGATATTTGAATAACAGTGTAATATTGACAACGATGTTTAACATAAATTGTTTCATTTAATTTATTGTCAATTTCAATATGTTCCGAACAATATTACCAGCAGTTCGATATTATTGCAAAATAGGTACAAGTATATTATCACATTCATTACCAATCGGATACAGAGGCCCTAGTGTGAGTTCACGCGTCGATACTCGATGCAGTCCGCGTTTAATATTACTATGGTTTTTTGCATAAGCGCCCCTAGCGGTAACCGTCAGGAACTACGAATCTTCAAAGAAATCTGTAACGCGCTCGTTAACGAGTATCGAATGCGAAAACTCGCACTAAGGTTTCTGAATACTATGCCGACTGGCGTGAACTTAACTGAAAAGTTTCGCACTCGCCGGCTGTTTACGTTATCTGTTTAGGTGTAGTGGTAGTAAATACGGGCACTTCGTATTGTTGTCAAGAAAATGCACGGCGGGGATCGTTTAGCGACATATAAAATTGTCACTACGACAACATTTACGGAGGTGAACATATTAAACCGCGACTGTATGTGAGCGTTGTGGTTTTCAATGCGTGAGCAAAGATATGCGATGGAATGAACTGTCTAAGCCAGGTCTGAAGCTAAGTTTAAACTTAGGGTATAGTATAAATTGCTATTCCTATATCGTACGAACCTTGAAAATAATGAAAAATAATAATAAAAATATTAATATAAAAAAACCCGAAACGTAATGATGGATCGTAATCCATCATTACGTTTCGGGTCTTACCAAAGTTTCGCTACGGCGAAAATTGCATTTTGTTCGTAGTTTATACAATAGTTTTTACCTGAAAATTGCGGATTTAGTCTGCCATTTCTAGCTTTTTAGCGACAAATGTAACACAACGTTCCATACTTTACAACTTTTAAGCCGCATCATATTCACAAGATGATAAAATTTTGTTCTATCCTTGATTACTTGCAAATATTCGCAACATAACAATCTTGATGGAAAATAGATTAAACGTCACAAAATGTTCACATTTTGGCAGATAATAATTACCTTCTTCAAGAAATATAAATAAGTAAGTGTATATATTATACTTCAACTGTATTTAATTACACAATATTAATTTAAGACATAGGATAAGTTTCGTTAAATCTAATTAAATCTAAAGAAAATATTACTTAATTTTATCTGAACCTTAAACTAAAAACCTTGAAATAATATATAAAAATATCCTTGATAAATAAATAAAACACTATAACATATAATATTTGAAAATGAAGTTCATTTGCAGTTGAATATCTTATGTTAGAGTAATATGCGTTCCCCCAACGAAAAAAAGTACTTCCGCCAAACCAGGTGTTTGCTCAAAGACCGCGGTCCAACTATTCAGCGTCAATACTTGTTTACTAGGGATAATAATTTTGCTAGCGTATTTCAGTTTTCCTTTGTATTGCCATCACGTCATCGGTCGCTTCACAACTACGTGCTATGTTCACCTTTGTACTTTTCGCTGATCCTACATTTCTTCGTTACTCTTCGTTTCGTCACTATTTTTTGCAGCTTTATGAATCGGCCGCTACGATAACGAACTACATTTGTGAAAACACAATAGAGATGATTTCCATAAACCTTTTTTTCCCTATTAAATGATGATATGAATCGGACACAAAGTTGATCTTTACGTTAAAAAAAAATTAGGAATGTATCATTAGGTTCGAAACAAATTTTCTGTGATAAAATTGCGATGTTAAATGTACATTAAAGGAAGACATCATGATATTGTTTTGTCCTTTGATACTCTGTTTCATATAAGAAACAAGAATATAATGAAATATTTCCTTAAAAGTGGAAACATTTCTAACGTTTAAGATGAGAATCATGTTCACTATTAAATGTAAACTCGTTTATAATATACGTGAGTTTATTCTCTCTGTCTCTCTCTGTTATTGAAATACCTCAGTGAAGACAATTTATTTTATTTCATATACCTAAATGCAATTAGCTTTAAATGACATATGGAGTTTGTTATTTGTCTTCAATCTATAATCTAAGATCACAAATTTGTTGTTTGTCTGTCCGCTCTTTTTCCGGATTTTTATATGCGTTACTATAGCAACGCGTTAACCGCAAGTAGTTCATCTACCGGACGCTAGATGGCGCTAACGGAAAAATATTTAATAATAAAAAAAAAATTAAGAATTTTGTCCACCCGTGCCGGGACGGGCCGCTAGTCGATTGTCGAATAATGCAATATTTATAAAATAAATGTATGAAACTTTTTAGTATGTACATTACCACTACTCATCTGATGTTAAGTGGACAAATGTGAGCCATGAATGAAGGCATTAAAAATGTATATACTAATACTATAGATATCAACTTTTATATATTATATATATTTTTTAATTCAAATAACAGCGCCTATTAAGATTTTACTTGTCACTCAACCGTACACACAGCGTACTATATTTTTATGTTCAATGTGTGTGCAAAAACTCAATATGTCGACATTATTACATTTCCTAATCAAAGCTCACGCAAGTGTATTGGTGGTGGGAAGAACAGTCTATCTTTATGTAGTAGGTAATGAAGAAATTGTCTTACTCAACGAACTCTTGTACTATTGGTCCTCAAATATGACAAGAAACGTGTCACAAATTCTCGCTTCTCAATTGAACGAGAATACGGTTTCTATTTGATCCAGTCAAATATTGCAAAGTCACGAAAAGCTTCAACAACAAGATGGGAGTGCGGAAGTAGCAATCAATCAATGCAGTTTCCCAGTTTTCCCCAATCCACTTTTGTTTGAGTACTTTGATTCGTATTTTCTTAGATGGACCTTGTTAAATTTTTTAGGACGCCCACTTTTCTTTCTGTCAAGTCACGATTTATTTTTTTGTTATTATTTTACTGAAGAGTCACCAACGACATATTCAAAAACGTCTGCAGTTAGTTTAATTCATGCATGGCTTTAAACTTCCTTTTTATAAAAAATAAGGCTGTTTACGTCATGCAATACCATTTTAAGTAGAGTTGACTTAAACGCGGAGTAGATAAAGCATCCCTGAGATTAAATATCTATGAGAGAGCAAAAACTTGGTGCCATAATTTCTGTGTATACTGAAATTCAAAGCAAAGCACTTTTCGAGTTTATTTATGAATTTCGAAGTTCCATAATATATGCGCACGTGTGAAAGTGGGTATTCTATAAGACTTAAAATGAATATTTACTATTATTATAGTAACCATCGAAAATATTTGGTAAGTCAATTCGTAGTTGCATACTACGAATTTTAATATTTTCAATTATCTCAGTTTTGCACCGATACACTCGTCGCATTCCGCTGTCGGTCGTATAAAAGCCTTATAACTGATACAAATACAGTTATTTAGTAAGTTATAAAAAATAAACAGAAACAAATTTTTGAATTGGTAAAGTGATTAACGTTGAAAATTATATAAAAAAGTCGAATAAAACCTTTCGAATTACAAGTTAAAAATTGTAAAAAAATTGTATTTGTATTTACTGATGCAATAGGTCGCTACATCAGTGTAACGAATCACAAAATTGTTGTCACATTTTCATTGTCTGGGTTCTATATCATTATTCCTTAACGAGATTGTATTATTTTACATTTTTACATTTTTAAGTTCTGCTTTATAGACATTACGAGGGAAGTAACAATTACTTTAGATAAAACACGATTCATGTATATTTTACTATAGTGATATTTAAAAAGCTGGAAAAACACCCCTATATAGTTTCAGTGATCGAAAAGGGTTGATATTTTAAAACTCTTAAAAAATAATCAGTCACCCTTAGTCAAATACATCGCTACTTGTCCTTATAATTCTCCTTATCGATTTATTTTGAGTGTAGAATATTAGTCATTATGTGCATCAGTCCTTATATGTATTGGTCAAAATGTGTTATTAGAATAAAAAACCGTTGTGTGTACTTATGTACGCACGTAAGAAGTTATACTTCTTTATAGTTACTAAACAAAGATAACTAATATTATAATTTCATATAAATTATTGTTAAATAATTTATATAATATATAATTCAAAATCACACACACATAATTATACACACATTCATAATTAGCGGCCAACTTCATTCTGCTGGTTTATTCTATGTCGCTTTTGCGGCTAACTTCCACATGATAATTTTGTGTCACAGTGATGCGCGAGCATCTTAAAATTTCATTCTCACGTTTTTTCATAACACGCCTAAAGAAGTATAACTTGAAAAATTATTGGATATTATGCGTTGGTAGTCATACAATGATGCAACATATATCATTTGTGAGTACTACGACTATTTTCGAGCATTTGATTTGACCGAAAACTGATCGCATCCAATATGCCACTCAAACACAACAAAATAAGTTTTATTGTTGAAATTTATTGCTTCGTTATTTTGACTCAAGTCTCCGTAAAGAACAACAATATAGCAAACAACAATCACGACAATGGGAATGCTATTTTTATTACCGTGTTGGTACATCAGTTCACAGTATTCGTTGTTTTTGCATTGATTAATGTGAAAATGTTACCGCCGCACAGTGGTCCGGATTTTCAAAAAGGTGGACGTAGGATCGAAAATGCATATTTAACTTAACAAAAAATTGTTTCGTATAGGAAATTTAACGCTGATTAATACTTATTACAACAACTTTTCAAAAAAACTGCTCCTTCACGTCAAAAAAAAAAATATTGAAAATAAAAATGTATGGGAGAAAATCTATTTTTTTTTTCTCCGTTCAGTATCAAAGTATAGCAAGCAAACCTTATATTCTGGTAAGTACCTATTGTTCTTAATACGACGACATATAAATTGCGTGCGTATCCCTGCGGCCTTGACGCCTACGACGATTCAAAGTTTAAAATGTCAATTGGTTTTTTTTTTATTATTATCGAGTTTTTCAATTATGCTGAATTTAAAATATAATTTCTTAATTATATAAGAATTAAAACATACGCATTCCAGCATTTGTTTCATTTTATTTTAATAAAAAATAGTAATAAAAGTCTTCAACAACAGTCACGTGCTGATTCGTTGCCTATTTGTAACTGACTGAAACGACTCCTGTGATATAAGAATCATTTACCCCCACCACCGGAGACATCGACGACGCTGATTGGCTGTTGAAGATGTGGTACTAATTTTGTCAGTCACTACTTGCGCGCGTGTGTTTGTTATAAATATCTGTGCATGAAACAATTAAAGGCACTTGTTTCTCAACCCTTGAGGAAGCAACATATCTAATTATCCGTGCTGTGTGAAAGTTTAGTGAGTTTCGTTATGGCTGCATTTGTAACAAACTTGGACATCTTTATGTTCCTCCGTGTTGAAGGAGATATGAAAAATTGGGCACGACTCTATGAAGCTATTATTCTACATATCCCAGTTGAAACATGTTCACAAGATTTAGAAATAATCAAGACCTTTTTGAAGAACTACGTCAGTAATATCAATCGCAGATGGACAAGTGCTTCTAGAAATCAGAAAACTTTCATGAATAGACATGCTGCGTCGTTACAATCAAATATTAGTTGGCCAAATTGCACTACTGTTAATTTATCCGAGATTTTTCAAGCCCAAGATGAAGTTATCGATAACATATCGTCAGACAATACTTCATTTGACATCGATACTACAACAGCTGTGATTCCGTCGATATCTAGTACAACAACTGTGGGCACATCTACCGAAGTTCAGATTAGGAAGCCTTTTGTTGACCTCGGCAACAAACAGAAGAAAAGACGTTCAGAGTCTCTTTTGGACTATTCGCCGGAAGAACTTACTTTTGCATTAGTCAAAAGACTTAGGATAGACAAGAAGAATGACTTAGCTCGTGTTATTGACCATATAACGAAGAACCCTGATAGTGTTGCTATCGTTCAAGCCACATTGTTTAAGAAAAATACGAAAAAAACTTTTGATGGAGATTATGCTCTTGGTCTTTATACATCATTGAACCTGTCAAAATGGAAATACTTGTGTTTAAGGAAAGCGCTGTTAGATTGTGAAGTTCCAGTGTTACCATCGTATCACAAACTCCTTGAAGCTAAAAATAGATGCTATCCTCATGATTTAGAAATTACTGAGAGAGGAGCCAGAGTGAAGCTTCAAGCCCTATTGGATCTGACAGTCCAGAAGATTCTTCAAATTACTTGTACCCAGATTGATTCGTCAACTGAAGGATTGAAGTTAATTAGTAAATGGGGTTTTGATGGTGCTTCTTCACAAAGTACCTACAAGCAAAGGAGTGAAGATGTAGACTTCAGTGATTCATCGGTTTTCATGTCAAGTCTTGTCCCTCTTAAATTAGTTTCTAATAATAGCACCATGTGGGAAAACCCAACAGCTTCTTCAACACATTATTGCAGGCCCATTAAGTTCGAGTTTTGTAAAGAGACAGCAGAATACATCAAGCAAGAAGAAGCTGCATTGAAGGAAGAAATAAAAAACATCGATTCTACAAAATGGGCAGGGCTAGAGATTAGTCACAAGCTTCATATGACAATGATCGACGGAAAAGTGGCCACTATTATAACGCATACTTCGTCTGCATCTGCCTGCAATATTTGCCTTGCTAAGCCAACTGAGATGAACAAGCTGTCAGAAGTATTTACAAGACCTGTTCGAGAAGATGTTTATAAATATGGACTTTCTACTCTTCATATGTGGATTCGTTGTATGGAGTGTATTCTACACATATCTTACAACATGGACTTTGAGATGGGGACTGCACGAGGTGCTAACAAGCAACTAAAAGCTGCGAAGAAACATTTGACACAAGAAGAATTCAAACAGCAAATGGGAATACTTGTGGATTTTGTGAAGCAAGGCTTTGGAACCACAAACGACGGAAACACAGCCAGAAGGTTTTTTAGAGATTATGAGAAATCTGCCGAAATAACCAATGTTGTCAAAGACCTGCTAAAGCATTTTGCGGTTATTCTTCAAACGATTTCATCACGATGTGCCATAGATATTGAAAAATTCAGGACTTATTGCAGAGAAACAGCTGAGATCTTTGTTCATCTATACCCATGGTTTTATATGCCCGCAAGTGTGCACAAGCTACTCATACACGGTGCAGACATTTGTCATCACTTTGGCCTCCTACCAATTGGCATTCTTTCCGAAAAAGCTGGAGAAGCAAGAAATAACGAATTTCGAAGAGTTCGTGAGTCTCACACAAGAAAATTTAACAGGATAAAGACCAACGAGGACTTGCTTCATAATTTTTTAATTAGTTCAGACCCATATTTATCCCATATTCGACCAAAATACAGCAACTCAAAGCAATTCGATTTTTTTCCAGATGTTAAAGAGCTTTTGTTGTTGCCTGAGGTAGTAACAGAAGAAACCGAAAATATGGATCTACAGGAGTTGCAGTCTGAACATGATCCATTAATGTAAACGTGACAGATTTAGTGATGTTGTAATTGTTAGAATTGAGTTTGTTAGTAGTAATAGTTAAGTTGTGGTCCTTTTCAGGACTACTTAAAATAGTCAAAGGGTCGTAATATTCAGCCGTATCCGGTTAGACTGGACTGGACTGGAAGACAAGAAGACGCTCGGATGATGATGATGACTTAAAATAGTCATTTTCAAGACTTCAGAAAAAGCCCTTTTCAGGGCTAAATCTATTTCTAATTGTTTCTTTCAAGATAAGTCACACTAGTAGTATAACCACCAATATCAACCATGATTTAACAATAGGAAATATCAACAGATGAAAGAATAATCAACAGAAGATTATTTAAAACAAAAATAAGCAAAAATGCTTATTTTATCATAACGTCACGCTTTATATTCCCCGAAGGCAAAGGTGTATACTACACTATAGTACACTGTAATTTCGCCAGTTATATTTAAGTCCCAAGTAATAGGGGGCGAGCCTAATAAAAGGATGGGGCACGCGGGGGGCTTGTTTTATTAAAAAATATATTTTGGATTAATTTTAATAGAAAAACTCGTTAATAATAATAAGATAATTCAACATAAAAATTTTAAACTTTATAGCATCGTAGGCGCCAAGGCCGCAGGGATACGCAAGCAATTTATATGTCATCGTATTAAGGACAATAAGTACTTACCAGAAGATAAGGTTTGCTTGCTATACTTTGATACTGAACGGAGAAAAAAAATAACATAGATTTTCTCCCATACATTTTTATTTTCAATATTTTTTTTTGACGTGAAGGAGCAGTTTTTTTGAAAAGTTGTAGAAATAAGTATTAATCAGCGTTAAATTTCCTATACGAAACAATTTTTTGTTAAGTTAAATAAGCAGTTTCGATCCTATGTCCACCTTTTTGAAAATCCGGACCACTGTGCGCCGGTTTACACAGGCTATGTTAATGTTGGGGATTAGCAAATAAACCGAAAATACTCTTTTCTAAATTCCCATTTCAGTTTGAAATAGCAGAAAAATATTTTGTACAAAATTTATTTAATATTTCGTTTGTGATATGGAAACCTCGTGTTGCCTTGAAGCTCAAATTTTATATTAATTTTGCTTGATTAAATTTAAGTTTTAAGTTACATTTATAAGGTACCTACAATATGAGAAGTTCGGTATATGATCACGAATTAAAACAAAATAATAGGTGGTTTCCTATTACCATATAAATTGGCTACGTTTATATGCGCATCGTACATTTTGTATAAAATGAGCTCCAATTATTAGTTTCACTTTAAGTGTTGATTTTATTGAATTGACATTTATCTTAACTATAATGTTAAATTAAAATATTTGCAAATTTCTTCGTGTTCCAGGTACTGTCTATAACATCCAATTTAATACCTTAACAAGTATTCAATATGGATAAAAAATAAACTGCTATGTAATTAGTTGGAGCGGAGCGAGCGAAGCTCCCATGGAACAGCTTCAATGGCGCAATGTCTGCTACGCCATAACATTCTGAGTTCTTAACCGATTTTAATTTTTGTGTGGAATCGAATCAACAGGTTTAGGACCAGATTGTGACGATTTTGAAATTCACAAAAATTCCCATCGTAACAAAAAACAATTTTTATTTTTTTAGGTAGTACGCTTCGCTCCAATATATGGTGCTAGCGTAGCTTTATGCTTTGCGACTGCATCGCCTAGTTATTTAAGAAATACTTATGCCGTGTGGTGTCTGGTTATTCTCGTACCGACAGATAAGGGTGTCGTAAAAGGTAACTAATAGTACAAGTGGTAATAATCAAGTATCTCAAGGAGAAAATGTTTGACCAGTGTGTGTTCATGATGAATTTTTTCACATACGGGTACGGGAGTGAAACGTTATTGTTAACTATGGGTATCATAGGAAAGCTTAAAGTCATCTAAAGGACAATAGGGAGCGATACTTGGAGTTTCCCTGCATGATACAATTAAAAATAAGGAGATCAATAACTAAACAAATCGACATTGCTCGAAGAATTATTTGATTGAAGCGGCAATAGGCGTGACACGTAGCGAGAAGATCCGACAGCCGCTGGGGTGGGAAAGTTCTAGAGTGATGACTGAGAACTGGATTTGATCAAGGTCAGGTTGGATGGTCAACTGTTGGATGCGGGTAGTTCAGAACCGATATTTATGGGGTTCCTTGGGGAGGCCAATGCCCAGCAGTGGGCATCAAAGGCTGCTATGATGAATCATAGCATCATCCTTAGATAATAACGATGAAGAAATACTTGAAAAGATTGAACGGGTCTGTCAAAGCACCGTTTGGTGTAACGGTACCTTTCGCACCGACGGTCTTAGGTTCGAATCCTGGAAGGGGCAGATGTTTGTATGATGAATACGAGCACTTATACGTAAGTCATGGATGTTTATATATATTTCTATGAATATTACATATCTATGTAAAATATATGTATGTCTATCCGGTACCCTAGTATCCATAACACAAGCCTTACAGTGCTTACTTTCGGCTAGGCTAATTGGTGTGAATGTAAGAATTATTTATTTATTTAAAGCCTTGGTAGTTCAATTAGAAAAGCAAGAAGATGTTGGGTTCAAGTCTCATCTGACATCTAAAACAAATTGAATTTTTCTCGTATTAATTTTTCAAACTAAAAGCAGTATCAGTTGAATGATTCAATAACAAAAATATAAAAGATTTTGCTAAAGTAAACATATTTCACACCGTGCACGAACTAACACGTGCTAAAAATATGCTCAGCATGTGAAAGCCTGAAGTATAAAGAGGTCTTTCTTAAGTAACATTCATTTTATTAGTTCGTTCCATTTGAAAGTTCAGCCAAACTATCGAAGTTTCAGGCACAGAGATTTTTCTTCGTGGCAGAATACCGTTTTACTTCTGCAATAATTCCAGGGAATTAGAAATAAAATTCAGTAGCTTGAGAAATAACAGTTTTTATACTTAGTAAAAGAATTTGCCTAAATATACCATTTGTTATTATAAATCGTATTTTTTGTTTTATTAGGCAAACAATAGGGTGGATATATATCTTTTATAACATTATTTTAAAACTACCATAATTAAAAACAAATTCTTTTCTAATGAATATTCGATTGTATGTAAGAAGATCATTCAAGAAAAAATCGACACAGTTCACAAGTGTATTCTCAGGCGGAAATCGAACCCGCAACCTTTGGAAATCCTGTCCAATGATCTCTCAATTGAGCTACCGAGCCTTGTGAATTTAACGCTGTAGGCCAGCGTTGTTTCATCAATGAGAGGAACATCCTCTTGTACTCGAAAGAAACATTTTTACAAATGTTTGGCCAATCGATTAAGATGAAACAACCATTTAGTTTTATAATTTTTATATATCTTATGCATTCTTCAATGCGATCTTATAAGATAAGTTATAAATAATTATTGAAAAATGCATAAAATATATAAAAATTATAAGATAATTCAATCACACGCAATTCACTTAAATGAAAAATCAAAAGAAAATTTCAATGAGAAACGATTTTTTGATTATTTGCTAATATTGCGAATATTCCTAGAGTTTTTTTAGTCTATCTATTATTTCTTATTATCAAAGTAAAAAGCACTGAATCGTAACCAACTTTGTACGATTATCAACTTAGTTTGCAAGCTCTTAGAGAGATCCTATCAATCAATTATTAAGATAAATTACTAATTTCATGCTTTGATTAGGTTTGTGGTAGTGAAAGTTATCCGTAAAAATAAATTGTATGCGAGCTTTTGACGCATTAGTGGTAGAATATGATTTGTACAATACAGTAGGGTAAATTAGTAAAAAGAGGGAAATCTTTAATTTGGTTGAGATAAGGACTTTAAGAAACCACGAGGGAAGAGATTAGATCTCGCCGAAAAAAAATTAAAAAAAATGAAGCAGTCATACAAGTATTCAATGACCGTTTTGTGCATCGGAAGTAATCCTTTTCGGTCCTGGTTTCGAGTCTTGGAAGGGGCAGATGTCTCTGTGATGAATACTGGCACTTGTACCTGAGTAATTGGTATTTCTATGAATATTACACATCTATGTATCATATATGTATGTCTATCCGTTATCCTAGTATACATTATACAAGCCTTACAATTTGAGCTGCCTAGCCCAAATGGGTGTGCATGTAAGTATACTGTTATTATTATTATATGCTTATTTATTATATGTTGGGATAAATATCAATTGGTTATGAATTTATGTAGAGTCCTGTAAATCAGAAAAGTAAACATGGCCTGATTTTTTTTTATAAGGGGAAAGTTTGCGATTCAGTATAATAAACTAAAATTCGCGCTGATTTAAAAAAGTATTATACCGTTTTAAAATAAAATTCTAAAATTATTTTTATTCTCACTAGATGTCGCTGTACCGAAATGAATCGCGCTAACGTTTCGGTTCTACAACTATACATTATTCTTAGACTTTTACTGACAATATGGTAACAAACACACACACAAAGAATTGTCATAATATAATTAGGATTGTTTTAATTTGTATGAATGGATAGATTTAAGTAAGTCTAAGGAGGAAATATTACGTAGGTAGTCTACAAATATCATGTTTAATTCAAAAAACTTACCCGGCTATTTATATCGGCTATACTTACTAGCATTCTCAGACAGAATTCTAAAATTACATACGTAAGTAGGTACAGATTTCCATTCCAACTTTGTAGATAGAACATCTGCCGCGTACCGTCTTCGGGCTGTTAAGAGACCGACTAAACAAGGACTCATTAAGGGTGCGGGCTATAAATAAACAGAATACAGTTGTTTTTCATGCCGAGGGGGCGTAATAGAGCGCACGTGGCGATGAGATGGATGCTTTGACATGGTTGCAAGTGATGAGCAACGTCGAATGTTATTACAACCGTGTCATATTTATTTGCTACCAATAATATAAGACTTGTGCTCTCAATCACTACACAATATGTAGAGCCAATTGTTAAATCATTTTGCAATAAGGGTTAAAAATATCAAAATGTTTTGAGATTGAACTAAAGTCATCTTATCGTCATATTGGATTTCTCAGACAGGTGATAATATTATTTCCTAAGCATAATTCTAGGATATTTTGAAATATTATCCGTTTTTATTAAAAAAAAAAATAAAGCACATTGTCACATAAATAAAAACTACATATTTTATTGTTTGTCACACACAGTCAGATTGACACATGACACAGTTGTTCACCTAACCAAAGACAGACCCTACTAATTATTAACTCTTTAAATTAAATTATTTTTAGCAAGCCAAATTAAGCATGTTAGTATTTTGATTTTCAGCGAGGTGAAAACTTAGATTGGCTATAAGATGGTATGCTATTATAAATAACTTCTTAATTATTATATATTATTGATAAAGCAACAAAGCATTTCAGGACATGTATGAACTTCCACTTTTTTTCAAGAAGGGCCATATCATGCATTTACTTTGAAGTCTTAGTCTGTTATGCTTACCTGCTTTTTAATCTTAACGGGATACAAAAATATGACAGCAAAACATACTGTTGACGAGAAATTTCTGAGTTTTGAGGGGGGCAAACGCCCGACAAGCATTTTTGGAGTTATGGTTTTTATAAAAGTTTTATTATTCATATGAAATGGACTATAACTATGATTTTTTTTTGTTTTTACGACTTCGATATATAGAAAAACCATTACAAAATCCCGTTTTAATTAATCGTATTATAAGTGACCGCGGTAATTTAAATCAATATATAATTTATGTTTTATATTCGTCATATAGTATTCAGTACCCATGGTACAAACTCAGTTTCAATAATTAATAGGTGTGAATTGATAAACATTATTTTATTTATAATATGAGCATTATGCCATTATAAAATTAAAATGACTATGCTTTTTGCATAATAATTGATGAACGCTCACATTTTGGAAGCGATTATTTTAATAAAATAACTATTGAAAACATTGATAACGTTTTACTCACTGTTTCCGTAGCGAAAAACAAGTGGCGGGTGAAAGGTACTCCGTGTACTTTTTCTGTACCCCTTAAGGCGTATCATTTTTATTATGATGACCGTTTGGTGCAATGTTAGCGTTCATGCTTTTCGCACCCACCGCCCTGGGCTCGAATCCCAAAAGAGGCAGATGAGCATTTGTAAATACCAGAGTATACATATATATTTTATATATAAAAATCTCGTGTCACGATGTGTGTTCGGGGCTAAGCTCTGAAACTACTGAAATGATTTTGATCAAACTTCAAAACTGTCTGTTATTGGATCTAACTTAAAAGATAGGATACATTTGATTTTAATTTTTAATACAGCAACGCGTGGCCGAGTTAGCTAGTATTTTTATAAATATTACTTATTTATGTATCGTATATCTATGATAACCTTGTACCTATCCATAACACACATCTGGCTTACTTTGAGCTAGGCTAATTGGTGTAAAAAATATTTTTATTATCTTTATTATTGTGATCATTTCAGTAGATAAGGCGTGATGCGTAACAAACAAATGAAAAAACTCATTCGCGCGTTTCTAATGATAGGATAGCATTATTATGTTAAAATTCAAAAGATCAATAAACTTTTACTTAACACCTCACTGAACATAATGTTACCTTTTTCATGACAAATGTGAAAGACATGCTTCGCGTACGTGTTTCAAGAAGCATGAAATATGGATTCCCTTTCTATATTTAACCCATACTTTAGGACATTACTCCACTATCGGACGCGCTATTCACAAGCCACTCCATCTAAAATGTTTGAAAAACATGGGTCATATTATTGAGGTCAACAAAAAACAATATATTGATACTTTACAGAGCAAAAATATGGGTCACCTAATATATTTCTACTTAAATCTGTTGACCGTGAGTTCATTTTTTATACAAAATACGCAATAAAATTTGCATTTTTACGGAGTGAACTTGCACTCACTTTTTGCTTAGGTGAGATATTGTAACTTTTTCTACATTATTTTGTCATATGAAAATATTAAAAGAAACGAAGAATTTTTAAATGATGAAAAGTTTAATTAGCCTTTCGTGTTAAGATAACAGACGTTTATAAGACAGTAAAAATTAATATTAACAACAATTAAGAAAAGTATGTTTATGTTTAGTCAGTGATCACTTAATAATTTGCTCATTTCTATGTACGTATTAATGTATAAAATACCATCATTCTGTTAATTGTTGTTTTTCGCATTAATAAAGTTAATAACGATTATCTGACAAACACTTTACAATACGACAATTTAAAAGTTTGTACCTGGAACTAAAGAAGGATATTTCTTTTTTTTTTAAATCTAGTTGCTCGATTACCTAATATTTTATAAAAAAGGATTATTCTTTTATCTTTTTTCATGCAAAGAGCCGATTTATATTTTCTAGACGACGATGGAGTGAAAGTTTTAAGCTTATAAAGTTCGTATCTAATAATAGCACTTGACAGCTCAATGAATATACTGGTGCGTTAAATGCACACGATGTGACAAAGACGTAGTCATTTTTAGCTCGTTTTTTTTTTGTGAAGTTTGTTTCGTATTTTTAATCGTTTAGCCGCGGTAGTGGTGTATTCCCGTCCTCTAAAGGTAGCGACTGACATATGAGCATTTATTTGGTTTGAGTACGAATATTCGGCATATCAGTGCAGTGAGACGAACAGATCAACATTTGCTCAAAACAGACGAATACGCGAATATTGATATCGAAGGGTAATTCATGTTGCACGTCACAGCTTTTAAGCTATTGGAAATAATTTTTTGTTTGTATTCTAGAATACATGCGCTGAAAAAAAAAAACAAATGAGTCGAGCATTTTGCTCAGCTAAAAAGGTTTGGTTATAAGAATAAACTGTAAGGTACAAGATAAGTTAATTGTCAATTTATCCCCACCCTGAGGGGAAGAGGGTTTTTGGTTGGATGGAAGCGCCGGAAGGAATAAATTACCTAATATCATCATATAATACATTATATGATGATATATCATCATTACTTATCATTGTATACGATGAGATGCAAAAATTGCCATAATAATCGCAAATCGGTTACCAATCAAGTCGTCCTGATTATTTGGAAACTCTTGTATTGCAAGAAATATATGAAATAAGGCACAGGTTTGCAAAAGTCAAATAGTCGAGTAGTTTCATGGGCTAATTGCCCAAAAGCGTGACACACACACTATGAACATTCTTACAAGACCTGCTCAGTAACACGTGCACAATAATTGACATGCTTTAATAACATTTTTTAATGTTTAGCCTTAATCCTTATAATATTTGAATAGGATGCATTTTAATAATTATATATTTTGAATTTATCCGTTTTCTTTGGCTAAGTAATAATTTATTATATGCTATGAACCACACCTGCTCATAGTGACAGAAAGTCATGTATCAATAAATATAAAATACTAGCGGCCTGCCCCGGCTTCGCATTGGTGGACAAAATTCTTTAAATTTTTTCTAGCATTAAATATAGCCTATGTTACTCAGCGTGAATGTAGTTTTCCAAAGGTGAAAGAATTTTTGTAATCGGGTTAGTACTTTTTGAGTTTATTCAGTGCAAACATCCAAACATACAAGAATAAAAATCTTTCTTCTTTATAATATTGGTGTAGATTATTGCACACTTTTATATCAATATTACAAGGCAATATATATTTTTCAGAGTGTGTCTCTATTAATAAAACATGTTAAACTATTATGATTCTTACCTTGCAGGCAACTAAAAACGTATTTTTTTTCACGTAATTTCGTAAACTTATCCAGTAACATGAATATAGCACTAAAGTACTTAACTTTTTCTATATGCTTTTTTAAGTCGGCAAAAATTGGTGGTTAAATGTTAACCAGTTTCTATGGTTGTTCAAGAAATAATCATACACCTGAGTGGAGGAATCGTTTTTTCACCTAGCGTCATTAAAATCACTTTTTACCATAGATTCAAGACTTAGGTGTTAAGTCGGCTAAACTAAACTCGGATATTATGTCTGGTCACAATTTTAACCTAACCTTATCAATTAAAGGTTTAGGTATTAGGTTTTATAGTATTTCGATAATATTGTCACTAAAAGGAATTGATAAATAAATAAATTATTACAAGAAAAAATCAACTTGTCTCTCTTTTTATATAAAAATCTAATACATTATTGCTTAAATAACAAAAAATATTAAAATGAATTGGTAAGTTTAGGTTGGTACTATGATAAGCAAATAAAAACATTTAATTATAGCCAAGTTTAATTTGGACGACTTACCACTTAGTAGACGATAAGCCGTATTAATTTAACGAGAATGAAACCATATCGTTGAGATGCTGTATCTGAAGAATAATTTTCCTTTTACGACTGTTTTATTTTTAATCGGCATTATTATACGCCTTAGCAGAATGGTATAGGGTGTATTTTGCATAGTTGAGATTTATTTTTAAGAAGCGTCATTTTGCTACGGAGTATATACCATTATAGATGCATGAATTCATAAGGCTGAAGTTTTGAGTGCCTACAGTTTCCGAAGTGTTAGTATAGGTATCTACTTGTAAAAACATAACTTCTTGAAATGTAAATTATCCGTTTTTCTAGTAAAGTTCTTTGTAAATGCATAAGTATTATACAAACTTTGTTGTGCTAGAAAAAGTAAAGCGATTAAAATTTTCACTGGTTTCTAATTAAAATATTGGTTAAATTGTAGAATAAACTATGATTTTTAAACTTTTCTTCTTCAATAATTTAGTTCATCATTTAATAGTTGTATCCTGCAAACTCAACGACTGTTCAGTGCAACGGTAGCGATCTTACCTTTAGCACTGACGGTCCTGGATTCCAGTCCAGAAGGGGCAGATGTTTGTGTGATGAATACGAGTATTTGTACCTGAGTCATGGGTATTACTATGCCACCCTAGTGTCCATAACACATACCTTACAGATCTAACTATGGGCAAGGCTAATTTGTGTTAAAGTAAGAATTATTATAATAAAAGATATAATAATACTTTGTGTGTTAGTTCCCATATATAGTTACCATAGTTACCAAAAGCCTAAGAATAACAGTTTTTATAATCAATTAACGTTACCATAGCAACGCGTAGCCAAGTCATCAATTAACGTTACCATAGCAACGCGTGGCCGGGTCAGCTAGTTATAATAAAAGATATTAATATTGTAACGAATTGCTGTAAGATTTTTATAGTAAAAGTTTTTTTCTTGCTAAGCTTTGTGAATTTTATATTCTAATCAAGAGCTATCGATAACGTAACGCACCTGCGTATGAGTTGTAAAGAAGTTAATAAGTTTGGCTTAAGAACTGAAATGCTTACAATCAACTTGAATTATTTTCTCTTCCATCATAAATGATGGATGTGTATAATACAAAGCTCCTCAGTCAGAAGGAGGAGAAGCTATGCATGTAAAATCGCGAGTGAATAAGTTAGGGATAAAAATATATAAAATCTTACATTACTTATTCTCTTTAACAGATTGAAGAACGTCAAAGGTTTAGTGAGTAAGCACATTTGGTAGCCTAATATGTATATATATATATATAATATGCAACTTTATCATCACTCTCTTCTTCATCGTCAATTAATCATCACTAACCTTTCCTTTGTACGAAAAATGTGGGGGAAAAGATTATCTATCACCAACCACGTAAGTCTAATGCCATACATGTCATAATTACGAACGGAATTAAGGAAGTTCGAAGAAGCAATAAAAATTGTGTTTATTTAGACTTTCTGCCGTCAGTTATTTTATAGGTTATTAAACCTCAGAAGAACCGGTTTTTAGTTTTAAATGCGAGTAAATGTAGAAAAAACTAGAAATTGTATTCTTATTAGTTATA
Source organism: Calamotropha paludella (assembly GCA_927399485.1). Lineage (NCBI taxonomy): Eukaryota > Metazoa > Arthropoda > Insecta > Lepidoptera > Crambidae > Calamotropha > Calamotropha paludella. Next base: position 19,979,403 of record OV656812.1, read on the forward strand.
GTTTTGAAAAAGTTCTATTAAAAATGATTTTTATTATATCCCAAAAAAAATTGTGGCTTAGCGACGTTAAGCTAACAGAACAGCTTTCGATCGATCACGAAGTAGCCATAATATAAAGTAACAATCGTTATTTAATTTTATTTCACCCTAGCTTTCTGAAACTTTTTGAAGCTAATTATGCGTGACTTCAAATTAAGCACGGTACCGTTAAAGTAGTTCTATGAACTTCACAGAGTTAATATAAAATTGGTAATAAAGTTTTGAAAATAGTTCTGAAGGAAATTTCTTTTATGCTTTTTATATTGCTCTAATAAACACCAATAATCTTTTTTAATTAAAGTTTGTAAAAGAACTATGAGAAATTAACATTAAAAAACTATAAAAATCGCAGAACATGCATAAGCGTTCGAGTAGGATTTAATGATGCTTTGCCTCTGAAATTCCGCTTACCCCTATTATGAGGACACCCTTATAAGAATTATCTTATATTCAGATGTTTGAAAAGTGATAAGAATTAAAAGGGATTTGTAAAAAGTGCTTCAGGTTGACTTAAATTATCTGAAATATCATCTTAATCTAAAATATAGCTTTAAATAATAAAGTTAATATAGGTTCCAACCAACCAATGCAAGTCGTACCTGTTAAAAATTGTTCAATTTTGATATGAACAGACAAACTTTTTTAAATATATAAATTTCTTTAATTTTATATATTTGAATATGTTATGGAGTTTATATAGGTATAAGTTCTATAATTATGTCGCAATTATCGACATTAAGAAAAAAACAGAAAATTTTAAAAATAAATACCACTATAAGAAATTAATAAACTGTATCTACATACTATCATGATTGTTATATTGTGTTATGAATAGAATTTATGCTAAATCGGTACGTAATGATATGATCAAATAAAATGACATTAATAAACATTTTTGTAATTTTATAAATATTTTCTGATTTCTTTTATTTTCTATCAAAAAAAGAAAAAGGAATTCATAAAGATTTAAATGAGAAACCTTCCATCTGTACCCTGTCGACTTAATGTTTATTCTTCGATGTATTCTTGAGATTATCCCATGCGATGAAGCGGTATTTCATATATTTTTATCTCTCAGCTTTTATTTTCGACACATGTGGGTGCGGTAGAGTTTGGCTATAAAGTTTTAATATAAACATACTTTTTTTAACGATTGTTAAGCAATTCGTTCAATAATAATTACAACGTACAAATAGGCCAGGTTGTTATGAAACGCTTAAGACGGCTATATAAGATGCTTAATAACCCATTACAGGGTCTTATGGATTAGGTATGTGGTTTTAAGAGATCTGTTAAGAGCAATTAAATGTAATCTATATGAATTAGGTATATAAAACGATAAAAAATAGTAAGTTTGTTGTGAGATTTGGAGGGAATGTTAACAATGCGTTTGATATTATAGGTAATAGATTTCCCGTTAATTTCTGGTAGTAATTCTAAACGCTTGGGTTACATGCCGGTTAAGGAGAGTAGTAAATCGATAGGATTTGATGGAGGTTAGTATACTTGGTTGAAAGGTGAACACCTCCAAGCGACGGGCTACGGCGGCCATGATAGTTTTATATAATTAATCGAATTTATTTCTCACAATATAACATTGGTATAGTAGGCGGATTTTACGCTAAATCCATTCTCTACCAGTCAACATTTGGGGGAAAACGAAATTCGTGAGTGCGGCAAAAAAGACACCAAATAATAAACTTTTACTGCATGTTTAAGATAAACTTAAAAAGACATCCATAAATTATAATAATATATATATATATACACACAATAGTAAGAATGTGACGAATGAAGATTAACGCCTAAAGCTTGATTGATACGATCGAACCTGCCCTTTAAAGGCGAGTTCGATAAGAGTTTATCTAATTGATTCGGGGAGGCTATTTAAGAGTCAAAAAGCATGAATAGTAAATGAATTAGCCGGAATGAAATAATATGAGTGCGCTAATACGCTCATAGAACGAATTTGATGGGAATGATAGTTACAACAAAGATATTGAGCATTTCAAGTATCCAGGAGAGTGAGCGTTGAAGAGGATAGACAAGAGACTGCATAGAAGTTAGCTGACTGTGCTGACGGATTGGAAGCCATTTAATCTAGAACAATATGAAGAGATATGATCAAATTCACATAGACAAAATGCAAAACGAAAACATATAACAATCAAAATATATTGGACATATTCGTAAAGTTAAGATAATAAAGAAGATTTGGAAGTATTCCAATCGAATCCAAAGCAATTTATTTTATAAATATATCATTAGAAAACTAATGCCCAACTAATACGGCCACAGCTACTATAAAATAATTTTAAGAATAGCTTACCGTTTATAAATGTTACTGATAAAATGTATCCAAGCAATTTATTCGCGGATAAAAAAATCCAGTCCAGTGGGTACATTCTATTAATAGATAAGAGAAATCTACACACTACGACGTCTAGCAAAGTGGAATAGCACCATATCTTCATACTTAAGTGTCGTCAAAGGCTCTCACTGGTTAATTACTGAAGGTAATCACTGTAAACCTCTCGTAAACCACAAAATCAGCAACAGCAAGAATCTCGTGAAGGGGTCGTTTCCTTCTTTTTCGTACAAGAAATTTTATTGTACTTAAACCTAAAAAGAGTACTTTTACATAAATTTAAGTAACCCAATCACTGTCAAGGTCAAAATATTGGAAAAAAAATAAAAACACATAAAATTAAAAACTAAAAAAATTGTGAGATTTAGTGAAAAAACAAAAATAGGTGCAAAATGTCTTAAGAAAGAACAGAAGCTATATAAAGCAATTATATCATGTAAAATTAATAAACACTTAACAGAAGTGTCTTGGAATCACGCATTGTTTTGGTAGTTTGTTTTATATTTTTGTTACTTCTCAAGATACTTTTGAGTGAATTTCGTCACAGGGGAAAGAAATCGTTTTTAATTTTCAGCTATACGATGTATGTTGAAATGAAGGGTGTTGTATTCTTTTCTTCTCCAACTGGTTTAAGGCCAATTTTGTCCAGTTTTTACCATACAACTGAGTGTAATCAACACAAAAAAACGTTATTATGGAGAGAAAACGTCTTTAAAGCCTAGAAGAAGTTATGGAAATCATGGGAAAGTTGAAAATTGGCTCTCATGACCGTGCTACGACAATCGCCCCGGGCTGTACACAGCGTGTTATAAGTCGATTTTGGACACGTTATCGTAGTATTGGCAGCGTGGCAGAGCCACATGGGGAACAAGCTAATCACTTACAGACAAGATCATCTATATATCACTGTTCGACAAAATCGTACAATGACTACAGTGAAGTTGGTAAAGAAGCTTTATAGTTCTTTGGGGATGTTAATAACATCAAACTACAAATAATTATTGGTAGAAGTAAATACTGCTACGTAAATCACCTATTGAGTCCAAAAATAGCAGAGACCGTTTACACGGTGAACACATAAATTGGATAGAAGAACAATGACGTTTTTATGTTTATCAGACAAATTTCGCTTCGATTTGAGGCTAGTTACTAGACGTGCACTGTATTGGAGGACTATTGAACACCAAGAACTTATTATATGAGCGGGTATTTGGATCGCTGGAAGCTCCAAACTAATTTGGATCAGAGGAAATCTGAAACCGCGGATTCGATTCTGCGCTTCATTTCTGCAAATGCATGATTATGCATGTCCACACACTGCCAGAGTTGTTGCAAACACTCTAACCGCAACTAATATCAACATCCTGTCATGGTCTACTCAATCGCCAGAGTTTCAAAGAAAAGCTCTGATGCCGTACACCAGAAAATCTTTTCCGCCTATTACAAAGACGTAGGTGGCCATTCTGTAATGTGATTTGGACAAACTCATATTGAATAAGCCAACTCGCTGCGACTGTGTTGTGTTAACGGCGGAAATGCAGATTATTAAATGATTTTTTTTTACCATAAAACTGATAATTTTTTATCAAGTTTTATATAAGAATTACCTAAGGTGAAAAATCTAGCACCAGAAGAAATTGCGAAAAGTGTTAATTAATGCATAAGCGATCTACTCATACGATTTAAAAAATACTTTGAGCCTTATATACTTTTGATATGTGTAGATATAAAGGTCTAATGACACCAGGACAAAATATTTATTTTTAATGTTTATTTTCAATAAACACTGTTATTTATTACTAATATTTGAGATATGCTTAACACACTTTATTTTATCCTTATTTGCTCGTTAAAATACCTTATTTTCAAGCGGTTCTTCGTAACGTACTGCTTCTGTATTCAAAATAATAACGGCAAAAAAGTCAAATTGATAGATCGTTCTCCGCTGGGGAAGTCCTGTAATTATCTTACTTTTTTATTCGTCGATTATTATTCATAGTGAAAATGAATTTTGCAGGAAAATTCAAGTATTTTTCTCGCAGTGGTGCATTTTACTTAGCTTGAGTGGCTATAAAATATTTAAGAGTAATACGGTCGTTTAAGAATTATGAATACCAAGATGAATGAACTTATTATTGTAAAAGCTTTAATAACGAGGTATATTGCCAACTTAAACATAAAGTATCAAGAAACCATTAGAAAAGATAACTAGAAAGAATTAACGTTTACGACAGTCATAATTCAATCATTAATTTCAACAGAATTTGATGTGGAGATGAGCTTTCATTGTTTTGTTGGATTCAGCTTTTACCCGCAATTTTTTTTTTCAATTAAAAGTATCCTATGTTACTTCTAATACCTCTAAGAATATATGTACGAAGTTTCATGATGATCAGTTTAGTAATTTTTGCGTGAAAACATAACAAACAAACTTACGTTCACATAAGATATAAAATACGTGTGTAAAAAACAACCACGCCTCCGAGCCCTCAGATGGGATTCGAACCCACGACCTTTCGCAATCCGGGCGACTGCTCTGACCGCTGAGCTACCGAGACGCTGGCAAACGTGTCGAATTTTACAAACGTATTCCAACTTCTACTATGAGCTAGTATCGTTCCACCAATGTTGAACGCTAACTACCTTCAACATTGAAAGTAATATTTTTACAAATATTAAACAATCAATTAAGATGGAACCAGCTATAATTATGTTTTTATTTAATTTTTTTGCATTCACAATGCAATATTTCTATAAGATATAAAATACGTGTGTAAAAAACAACCACGCCTCCGAGCCCTCAGATGGGATTCGAACCCACGACCTTTCGCAATCCGGGCGACTGCTCTGACCGCTGAGCTACCGAGACGCTGGCAAACGTGTCGAATTTTACAAACGTATTCCAACTTCTACTATGAGCTAGTATCGTTCCACCAATGTTGAACGCTAACTACCTTCAACATTGAAAGTAATATTTTTACAAATATTAAACAATCAATTAAGATGGAACCAGCTATAATTATGTTTTTATTTAATTTTTTTGCATTCACAATGCAATATTTCTATAAGATATAAAATACGTGTGTAAAAAACAACCACGCCTCCGAGCCCTCAGATGGGATTCGAACCCACGACCTTTCGCAATCCGGGCAAGTTTATAAAATAAAAACATAATTATAGCTGGTTCCATCTTAATTGATTGTTTAATATTTGTAAAAATATTACTTTCAATGTTGAAGGTAGTTAGCGTTCAACATTGGTGGAACGATACTAGCTCATAGTAGAAGTTGGAATACGTTTGTAAAATTCGACACGTTTGCCAGCGTCTCGGTAGCTCAGCGGTCAGAGCAGTCGCCCGGATTGCGAAAGGTCGTGGGTTCGAATCCCATCTGAGGGCTCGGAGGCGTGGTTGTTTTTTACACACGTATTTTATATCTTATAGAAATATTGCATTGTGAATGCAAAAAAATTAAATAAAAACATAATTATAGCTGGTTCCATCTTAATTGATTGTTTAATATTTGTAAAAATATTACTTTCAATGTTGAAGGTAGTTAGCGTTCAACATTGGTGGAACGATACTAGCTCATAGTAGAAGTTGGAATACGTTTGTAAAATTCGACACGTTTGCCAGCGTCTCGGTAGCTCAGCGGTCAGAGCAGTCGCCCGGATTGCGAAAGGTCGTGGGTTCGAATCCCATCTGAGGGCTCGGAGGCGTGGTTGTTTTTTACACACGTATTTTATATCTTATAGAAATATTGCATTGTGAATGCAAAAAAATTAAATAAAAACATAATTATAGCTGGTTCCATCTTAATTGATTGTTTAATATTTGTAAAAATATTACTTTCAATGTTGAAGGTAGTTAGCGTTCAACATTGGTGGAACGATACTAGCTCATAGTAGAAGTTGGAATACGTTTGTAAAATTCGACACGTTTGCCAGCGTCTCGGTAGCTCAGCGGTCAGAGCAGTCGCCCGGATTGCGAAAGGTCGTGGGTTCGAATCCCATCTGAGGGCTCGGAGGCGTGGTTGTTTTTTACACACGTATTTTATATCTTATAGAAATATTGCATTGTGAATGCAAAAAAATTAAATAAAAACATAATTATAGCTGGTTCCATCTTAATTGATTGTTTAATATTTGTAAAAATATTACTTTCAATGTTGAAGGTAGTTAGCGTTCAACATTGGTGGAACGATACTAGCTCATAGTAGAAGTTGGAATACGTTTGTAAAATTCGACACGTTTGCCAGCGTCTCGGTAGCTCAGCGGTCAGAGCAGTCGCCCGGATTGCGAAAGGTCGTGGGTTCGAATCCCATCTGAGGGCTCGGAGGCGTGGTTGTTTTTTACACACGTATTTTATATCTTATAGAAATATTGCATTGTGAATGCAAAAAAAATTAAATAAAAACATAATTATAGCTGGTTCCATCTTAATTGATTGTTTAATATTTGTAAAAATATTACTTTCAATGTTGAAGGTAGTTAGCGTTCAACATTGGTGGAACGATACTAGCTCATAGTAGAAGTTGGAATACGTTTGTAAAATTCGACACGTTTGCCAGCGTCTCGGTAGCTCAGCGGTCAGAGCAGTCGCCCGGATTGCGAAAGGTCGTGGGTTCGAATCCCATCTGAGGGCTCGGAGGCGTGGTTGTTTTTTACACACGTATTTTATATCTTATAGAAATATTGCATTGTGAATGCAAAAAAATTAAATAAAAACATAATTATAGCTGGTTCCATCTTAATTGATTGTTTAATATTTGTAAAAATATTACTTTCAATGTTGAAGGTAGTTAGCGTTCAACATTGGTGGAACGATACTAGCTCATAGTAGAAGTTGGAATACGTTTGTAAAATTCGACACGTTTGCCAGCGTCTCGGTAGCTCAGCGGTCAGAGCAGTCGCCCGGATTGCGAAAGGTCGTGGGTTCGAATCCCATCTGAGGGCTCGGAGGCGTGGTTGTTTTTTACACACGTATTTTATATCTTATAGAAATATTGCATTGTGAATGCAAAAAAATTAAATAAAAACATAATTATAGCTGGTTCCATCTTAATTGATTGTTTAATATTTGTAAAAATATTACTTTCAATGTTGAAGGTAGTTAGCGTTCAACATTGGTGGAACGATACTAGCTCATAGTAGAAGTTGGAATACGTTTGTAAAATTCGACACGTTTGCCAGCGTCTCGGTAGCTCAGCGGTCAGAGCAGTCGCCCGGATTGCGAAAGGTCGTGGGTTCGAATCCCATCTGAGGGCTCGGAGGCGTGGTTGTTTTTTACACACGTATTTTATATCTTATAGAAATATTGCATTGTGAATGCAAAAAAATTAAATAAAAACATAATTATAGCTGGTTCCATCTTAATTGATTGTTTAATATTTGTAAAAATATTACTTTCAATGTTGAAGGTAGTTAGCGTTCAACATTGGTGGAACGATACTAGCTCATAGTAGAAGTTGGAATACGTTTGTAAAATTCGACACGTTTGCCAGCGTCTCGGTAGCTCAGCGGTCAGAGCAGTCGCCCGGATTGCGAAAGGTCGTGGGTTCGAATCCCATCTGAGGGCTCGGAGGCGTGGTTGTTTTTTACACACGTATTTTATATCTTATAGAAATATTGCATTGTGAATGCAAAAAAATTAAATAAAAACATAATTATAGCTGGTTCCATCTTAATTGATTGTTTAATATTTGTAAAAATATTACTTTCAATGTTGAAGGTAGTTAGCGTTCAACATTGGTGGAACGATACTAGCTCATAGTAGAAGTTGGAATACGTTTGTAAAATTCGACACGTTTGCCAGCGTCTCGGTAGCTCAGCGGTCAGAGCAGTCGCCCGGATTGCGAAAGGTCGTGGGTTCGAATCCCATCTGAGGGCTCGGAGGCGTGGTTGTTTTTTACACACGTATTTTATATCTTATAGAAATATTGCATTGTGAATGCAAAAAAATTAAATAAAAACATAATTATAGCTGGTTCCATCTTAATTGATTGTTTAATATTTGTAAAAATATTACTTTCAATGTTGAAGGTAGTTAGCGTTCAACATTGGTGGAACGATACTAGCTCATAGTAGAAGTTGGAATACGTTTGTAAAATTCGACACGTTTGCCAGCGTCTCGGTAGCTCAGCGGTCAGAGCAGTCGCCCGGATTGCGAAAGGTCGTGGGTTCGAATCCCATCTGAGGGCTCGGAGGCGTGGTTGTTTTTTACACACGTATTTTATATCTTATAGAAATATTGCATTGTGAATGCAAAAAAATTAAATAAAAACATAATTATAGCTGGTTCCATCTTAATTGATTGTTTAATATTTGTAAAAATATTACTTTCAATGTTGAAGGTAGTTAGCGTTCAACATTGGTGGAACGATACTAGCTCATAGTAGAAGTTGGAATACGTTTGCAAAATTCGACACGTTTGCCAGCGTCTCGGTAGCTCAGCGGTCAGAGCAGTCGCCCGGATTGCGAAAGGTCGTGGGTTCGAATCCCATCTGAGGGCTCGGAGGCGTGGTTGTTTTTTACACACGTATTTTATATCTTATAGAAATATTGCATTGTGAATGCAAAAAAATTAAATAAAAACATAATTATAGCTGGTTCCATCTTAATTGATTGTTTAATATTTGTAAAAATATTACTTTCAATGTTGAAGGTAGTTAGCGTTCAACATTGGTGGAACGATACTAGCTCATAGTAGAAGTTGGAATACGTTTGTAAAATTCGACACGTTTGCCAGCGTCTCGGTAGCTCAGCGGTCAGAGCAGTCGCCCGGATTGCGAAAGGTCGTGGGTTCGAATCCCATCTGAGGGCTCGGAGGCGTGGTTGTTTTTTACACACGTATTTTATATCTTATAGAAATATTGCATTGTGAATGCAAAAAAAATTAAATAAAAACATAATTATAGCTGGTTCCATCTTAATTGATTGTTTAATATTTGTAAAAATATTACTTTCAATGTTGAAGGTAGTTAGCGTTCAACATTGGTGGAACGATACTAGCTCATAGTAGAAGTTGGAATACGTTTGTAAAATTCGACACGTTTGCCAGCGTCTCGGTAGCTCAGCGGTCAGAGCAGTCGCCCGGATTGCGAAAGGTCGTGGGTTCGAATCCCATCTGAGGGCTCGGAGGCGTGGTTGTTTTTTACACACGTATTTTATATCTTATAGAAATATTGCATTGTGAATGCAAAAAAATTAAATAAAAACATAATTATAGCTGGTTCCATCTTAATTGATTGTTTAATATTTGTAAAAATATTACTTTCAATGTTGAAGGTAGTTAGCGTTCAACATTGGTGGAACGATACTAGCTCATAGTAGAAGTTGGAATACGTTTGTAAAATTCGACACGTTTGCCAGCGTCTCGGTAGCTCAGCGGTCAGAGCAGTCGCCCGGATTGCGAAAGGTCGTGGGTTCGAATCCCATCTGAGGGCTCGGAGGCGTGGTTGTTTTTTACACACGTATTTTATATCTTATAGAAATATTGCATTGTGAATGCAAAAAAATTAAATAAAAACATAATTATAGCTGGTTCCATCTTAATTGATTGTTTAATATTTGTAAAAATATTACTTTCAATGTTGAAGGTAGTTAGCGTTCAACATTGGTGGAACGATACTAGCTCATAGTAGAAGTTGGAATACGTTTGTAAAATTCGACACGTTTGCCAGCGTCTCGGTAGCTCAGCGGTCAGAGCAGTCGCCCGGATTGCGAAAGGTCGTGGGTTCGAATCCCATCTGAGGGCTCGGAGGCGTGGTTGTTTTTTACACACGTATTTTATATCTTATAGAAATATTGCATTGTGAATGCAAAAAAATTAAATAAAAACATAATTATAGCTGGTTCCATCTTAATTGATTGTTTAATATTTGTAAAAATATTACTTTCAATGTTGAAGGTAGTTAGCGTTCAACATTGGTGGAACGATACTAGCTCATAGTAGAAGTTGGAATACGTTTGTAAAATTCGACACGTTTGCCAGCGTCTCGGTAGCTCAGCGGTCAGAGCAGTCGCCCGGATTGCGAAAGGTCGTGGGTTCGAATCCCATCTGAGGGCTCGGAGGCGTGGTTGTTTTTTACACACGTATTTTATATCTTATAGAAATATTGCATTGTGAATGCAAAAAAATTAAATAAAAACATAATTATAGCTGGTTCCATCTTAATTGATTGTTTAATATTTGTAAAAATATTACTTTCAATGTTGAAGGTAGTTAGCGTTCAACATTGGTGGAACGATACTAGCTCATAGTAGAAGTTGGAATACGTTTGTAAAATTCGACACGTTTGCCAGCGTCTCGGTAGCTCAGCGGTCAGAGCAGTCGCCCGGATTGCGAAAGGTCGTGGGTTCGAATCCCATCTGAGGGCTCGGAGGCGTGGTTGTTTTTTACACACGTATTTTATATCTTATAGAAATATTGCATTGTGAATGCAAAAAAATTAAATAAAAACATAATTATAGCTGGTTCCATCTTAATTGATTGTTTAATATTTGTAAAAATATTACTTTCAATGTTGAAGGTAGTTAGCGTTCAACATTGGTGGAACGATACTAGCTCATAGTAGAAGTTGGAATACGTTTGTAAAATTCGACACGTTTGCCAGCGTCTCGGTAGCTCAGCGGTCAGAGCAGTCGCCCGGATTGCGAAAGGTCGTGGGTTCGAATCCCATCTGAGGGCTCGGAGGCGTGGTTGTTTTTTACACACGTATTTTATATCTTATAGAAATATTGCATTGTGAATGCAAAAAAATTAAATAAAAACATAATTATAGCTGGTTCCATCTTAATTGATTGTTTAATATTTGTAAAAATATTACTTTCAATGTTGAAGGTAGTTAGCGTTCAACATTGGTGGAACGATACTAGCTCATAGTAGAAGTTGGAATACGTTTGTAAAATTCGACACGTTTGCCAGCGTCTCGGTAGCTCAGCGGTCAGAGCAGTCGCCCGGATTGCGAAAGGTCGTGGGTTCGAATCCCATCTGAGGGCTCGGAGGCGTGGTTGTTTTTTACACACGTATTTTATATCTTATAGAAATATTGCATTGTGAATGCAAAAAAATTAAATAAAAACATAATTATAGCTGGTTCCATCTTAATTGATTGTTTAATATTTGTAAAAATATTACTTTCAATGTTGAAGGTAGTTAGCGTTCAACATTGGTGGAACGATACTAGCTCATAGTAGAAGTTGGAATACGTTTGTAAAATTCGACACGTTTGCCAGCGTCTCGGTAGCTCAGCGGTCAGAGCAGTCGCCCGGATTGCGAAAGGTCGTGGGTTCGAATCCCATCTGAGGGCTCGGAGGCGTGGTTGTTTTTTACACACGTATTTTATATCTTATAGAAATATTGCATTGTGAATGCAAAAAAAAATTAAATAAAAACATTACGTTCACATTTATAATATTAGTAGGGATACCATGGCTATTTTACGAACGATCGCTTGATAGATATCAATTAGTGTCAACTTCGATTAATAATAGCGATATTATATTTTGTATTGTCAAAGTATATGTCTAAGATTTAATATAACCCTGTAAGAGACCACTACGCCTCCGAGCCCATAGGTGGGATGCAAACTCACGACCTTTCGCTATCCGGGCAAGTGCTCTGGCCGCTAAACTACCAAGACGCTGGCAGACGCGTCGAAATTTACAAACGTATTTTAACTTCTGCTATGTGCTAGTATTTATAGAAATATAGCAAAATAAAATACAAAACTATATGTTTTTAAATAATAATTTACCCCTTAGTACAAGTCTTTGTTATAAAGCGTCTCTTGAAATAGTTTGGGCATCGATTAAACACCACTTCATCATTGGGGATCGATGAACACTTAGGATAGAAGGATAACTTACAATAGCCGAGTGAAACAATCTCAAAAATGTTACTCTAAATTGTAAAACTATTTTGCCCAAATCTGAAACTCTTGCCATTGATGCCCATGTGTTTCAAACGTTTGCTGTTCTGTTTATAGTATCAATAAACAGTTTCGGATAAGATAGTTCTTCTTGCTTTCAATTCTTGTAATTTAAAGATAAATTATGTTAAACTATTTACATCTTCGCATTCATCATATGATAGATTTTGGCTTCAATGTTCAAGTCATCCTCATTGTATGTCTAGTAAAATTCTATCATGTCTGGTTTTCTAGTAAATAAAGAACTATAAAAAATTAATTACTCTTCCTCACTAATTAATTTTTGGACCACCAAGATTGATGACTCACGAATCACCAAGTGTTTACGCTTCCAACTTGTAAGGCATAAAAAATCCTTAACGTAAACTTCAACACTTCTTCTTCATTATTTTTTGTCTTTTTATTGTCATAAGTGAAATTCGGTACTTACACGCAGTTTTTTTCTTTGTATTACATTACACAATAATTCTATATATTGTAACTATCTATATATATGTAAAAATTCTATGTCACGGTGTTTGGCCACAATCAACTCCGTAACTACACAAATGATTTTGATGTTTTTTTTTCATTTAGCTGGATTTGTTTAACTTACGACATACGATAGGTTCCATTTGAATTCATAACCAAACATTTTTTATGCAAATTATAATCGCTGAGTCACAGTGATGCCGATCTGGGTCAGCTAATTACCCATAAAAATAATAGTAATTTTCCGTCACTTATTTTTGGTAATCTGACTATGATTTGATGGTATGATATATATTAGGTGTGTTCAGAAAATATCGAGAACTTTTAAATTTCGCGGGTTTAGAGAACCCAATTGTCCATTTTTTTTATTATGTATGAAGTATGATAAAATTTTCAGCTGTATTCATTGCTTACTTTGTCTGTGGCAGCCGTAAGGTTAGACGTGTTTTTATAAGCTCGGCTATTTTCGTTTGTTAAAAGAAATGGATCAAAGAATTCGTATCAAATTTTGCGTAAATAATGAAATAAGTGTAACAAAGTGTGTTAAATGTTAACAAAGGCCTATGGTGAGTCTGTTATGAGCAAAACAAGAGTTTACGAGTGGTATAAGCGTTTCCAAGATGACCGTGAAGACGTTGAAGATGACGAACGCCCCGGACGCCCCAGCACATTAACAACCGATGGAAATGTGGAAAAAGTGAAATGGTTATGAATAATCGCAGAATCACAATCAGAGAAGTCGCTGATGATGTTGGCATATCGTTTGGCTCATGTGATGAATTATTTTCGAATGTTTTGGGTATGAAACGCGTGGCAGCAACATTTGTTCCAAAATTGTTGAATTTTGAATAAAAACAGCGGCGAATGGAAGTTGCTCAAGAGTCACTTAATGAAGTCAACGACGATGAAGAATTAATGATACATGCTCTAACAGATGACGAAACATGGCACGTCGAAATTAAGGCTCAATCGTCTCAGTGGAGGCATCCTGGCTCTATACGAAGACGGAAGACCGAAAAAGGCTCGATAAGTGCGGTCGAACGTGAAGGTTATGCTTACTGTGTTCTTCGATTTTAACGACATAGTGCATCATGAATTCTTACCACAAGGTCAAACGGTCAATAAGGAGTACTTTCTACAAGTTCAACGCCGTTTGCGTCAAGCAATCCGAAAAAAACACCCGGATTTGTGAAAAAACAGTTCATTACATTTGCACCACGATAATGCTCACACTTCGTTGCTTGTTCGTGAATGCTTGGCCAAACACAATACTGTAACGATGCCCCAGCCTCCATATTCGCCAGACAAGGCTCCATGTGACCTTTTCCTATTTCCAAAAATAAAGAGAACCTTAAAGGCCGTCGTTTTACATGCAAAGATGATATTAAAACCGCGCTGAGAAAGCCAAAGGCAATCCCAAAAATCGAGTTTGAGAAGTGTTTCGACTATTGGAAGTAGCTTCAAAATAGTCCTTATTAGATATTATGCACAAGTGCATAATATCTAATAAGGACTATTTTGAAGGCGACAACATTAATGTATACAAATAAATAAATATTTTTTTCAAAAACGACAATTCCCATTATATTTTTTTAACATACCTCGTACACAGATTATGTCGTGTCTTCTTTAAGTTTCTGAAACAACTTCAAGTCTATTTATTTTAATTATTTTATTTTTTATTGTTTTATAATAGTTTATTCGTTATATTTCATTAGTAGAAATCTAAGATTTACTAGAACTACTGTATATTTATAAAACGTTTTATCCTGAGTGATTGATTGACTGACAGAATAAGTATAACAAACATACTGTAAAGTCTTTTGATAAAAAATAAACATAGACGCATTTAGTCGTTTTCCTATATACCGCCACTATTAAGTGAATAAAATATGAAAATATTTATTTGTATATTCTGTGTTTTTGAAGTAAGAGGCATGAAAGTGAAGTAAGCGCTGAAGGCTGTAAAAAGCAGTATGAACTGGGCTAAACTTCAGGTCTCCTGGAAACATTCTGTGACAAACCAAACCACCCGGGTCAAGCCACGGACAGAAGCCAGTATATATTTTTATTTTTTTAATATAATAAGTAAAAATGCAAACATAAAAGTTAGAACAAAATTCATAAAAATAAATTTCATTTTAGCATATTCCGGGGAAGGTTTTTCATCCAAATTCGTATTAAATAATAAGTGTTTTCAAAAAGCCGTGATGGATGGTATACGTTACGTAATTAGATTTGACCTTCTCGGCTAGCGATCCTGAAAAGCTTATTATTTTGTTATATAAAATATAACAACGTATTAAAAACGAAGTATCTTGTAATGGTAAATATAGTTCATATATTCTTATAATATTTATTAAATCAGTCCTTAATCAATATTGAACGTATGTTTTTCGTGTAAATAAAATTTGTAAAATTATATGCCAAATTACGTGAACTAAACATTTATTAGCACTTTGAACCTGTGTCGTAGTATCCGTTTCGTATGTAACCACCAAAGAATTAATAGCATATTTTATTATCACTATGCCCACAATATAAATATTGGAAATTAGGTATCTTATGTTAGAACTGATCTGTAGCATAGCTTAAGCTCTAAGTTTTGAAGCTTGCCTCACCTTGTTAAAACGGCACAGAAATAAAGTGACAATTGCAACCTATGACAATGCTTTACATAGAATTTGAGGATGTAGTGTTAAATTATTAACTTGTACACATTATTTAGATTTCATTTCGTTTGCTCTATGCCTGGATATATTCCGTATATTACTCGTATCGGCATATTCCTTTATTTAGTTGAATTTTCTTAGGTATGTTTGAATTATAAGTAGATTGATGGATATTATTTTAAATGTGTTTATGGGAAATAATAATTTTGATAACGATATTGAATATTATTAGTTGGCATTGGTTATTTTGTCTACATGGTATAACTAGTTAAATCAAGTAATGTAGGGACAGTAATGTTTCGGACAGTTGAACTAAAAAGGTCTATTGTGGTGGAACAAATCGGTCACAATATCCTTGAGCATTTACCTTTTTTCTATTCCACCATATTGTGTTGCTATATTTAAGGCTCTACTCAACTGTCTTGAAGAAGATAATGAATATATTTTACCACGTTTTTATTAATTTACTTTCGTTTGTGTCTGTCCTTCTGTCTGTCTGTTTTCTATTCTTATAACTCAAAATTAGATGCTCCTAAAGAGCTCAAAATTTTACCACACGTAGATCATGGATGACAGTTCATTATTCAGTCATCACTAACAGAAATATCATGCTAAGGTTAGCCACAATAAATAATTAAATACACCTTTATAATCCCTGAAGAAATTCAATGAACCCTCGGATTAATCCTTGGATTTATGCTTAAACTGATATCCCTTGGATTTAAATTTTGAACAGTTGTTACAGCAAAGAATAATTTCGATAGATTTTTTTTTCAAAAAAATCAAAACGAAACAAAAATGTTTGATCATTGAGTTAAAAAGTTTAATTAGAGCGACATAAAGTAGTGAGTTTTGAGTTTAAAGCAGTAAGTGAAAGAAAGAGTAATAGGTGATTAAAAAGTGAACATATGTGATTAAAAAAAATAATAGAGGAATGAAATTTTATCAATCTGTTCTAATCTTTAAGTTAAGTCTGAAAACCCGCCACCCCGCGTTTTTAGTAATATTAATTACACCATAGTACTTGAACATCTTTGAAATTTTTATCATTCCGGGAAAAGAATTTTCTATCACAATTCTCGGAATAAAATATTTTCTTCTTTTTAGTCCACTTAAGTCCACTATAAAAACGTGGTTTTTAAAAGTCTTTTTGTTTCCTTAATGCGTATGCTATATTATCTAAAGAATTGTTTTTTTTTGACAGAACTCCTTCTCGGTACTCTCCGAACACACCAAAAGGCTGCCTGTGACGAGGAAATGGTGACGCTCATTTGCCCTCGTGGGACTACCATTAGCATCCAAGTGGCTCAGTACGGGGCGTCAGTGTCGCAAGGATCCTGTGCGTCCGAGTTGGCTGAGTACCAACCAGTGGCGGTTGAGGTGGTTGGAGACACCTCTTGTGCGTGGCCTAGTGCTTTGCAGGTTAGAGGTTTCCTATTGTATCTTTCTTGGTTGTCATTTAATTTGAACAGTTTAAATTCAACCTTGCAATGTAATACCTGAATTACTATTATGCTATAGTTCCCCGAAATAAAAACTTACAGTTCCATGAGATGCTTGGAGAGTGGTAAGTATACTTTAACTTTCCTTCTTTTACAACATTATGAAAAATCATCTTAGGTGTCCAACACCTCATGAAAATTTTAATATTCCAGTCCGATCACGAACATCTCGTAAGCATGTTGACCCTTTTTCTTGCCCATTACACAGAACTAGGTGCTAATTCGCCTATGACTAGAATTCCCAAGTTTTACAATAGGTTTAGTGGGTCCAAAGAACAACATTATGTGCCCTTGGAAAGTGAAACAAAAAACCATTTAAGAAAACGTTAACGTCGTAAACGACGTGATAAATCACGGAATCTGGAGTGTTAGATTTAGTACTAAGTTATTCTGTACCATGTACTTTATGTAGCATGAAGTGCTATACTTTAAACTTATTGTGCATTTAGATTTTATACGAAAATGTTTTATTCTACTCGTATTGATCATCGGTGTATCAAATAAATGGATAAAAACTTTATTGTAAGATGAACAATAAAATGAATGTCAAAAATGTGGGTGTAACATAAATCCTCAAATGACCACTTCTGTGACATTAATGAATAAAGCCACCAATAATAAAGTTAACACAATCCTATCTGTTTCGGTTCCCAATATTAGTCGCTAGCAATAACATTAATGAAATCCAGCCCTCGGGTGTGCAAGTATGTTGCCTTATTTATAGCTGTGTTACCCGTGTTGCTGTTTTATGACTCATTTTCTGATATGTTTAGGCAATAAGAGCATTTTACGATCAACAGTCGATCTTTACTGTCATCCCTATAATCTTGGTAAACACGAAAAATGAGTTTAGAGATTGCATGTGTGCGTATGCTGACAATTTTATGCGTTACTTTATCTCAGTCATCCATCGAATATAAGATATTGGTATTCTATAATAATATGGTAGACCTTTAATAATTCTCCATGTTGATTTTTTTAAACACCATTCCTTTTTTATCGTAATATACGGTAAATGTATCATTTAAAAATGTTATTTGTGGTAAAAAATAGAAAGGGGAATTTTCCATTAGAATATACTTAAATCGATTTGTTTATAGTTCTCCATAAAATAAATTGATTTTCGTATTTTTAGTAAGCGTAGCAAATGGGTTAATATGCTCGGGGCAACAGACTGGGCAGCTTTTGATGCATAGTACCTTAACCGCCCACACAAAATTAGTTTACTGGCTTCCCATAAGTAAGCGAGTAGACAGTTTCAAACATTCATTTTTCAAGTTTTCGTCCTATGGAAATCAAAAAGCCAATCAGTTTGAGCTAGGCATTTCATTCTATAGAAAAACTAACGATACACAATTGACGTGCCTATCTAAACGATAGGTGATGCGGACGCTTCATATCATTAGCAAAAATACAGTTTTTTTGGGGGCTCCGAAATTCGGATTTCTTTGTTTCACCAGCAGTTAATGGACAGTGGGATCGTAACCTTGTGTAATAAAAGACTGTGACTGAGGGTAGTCCGATACCTTTGTAATCCACCCACAAAAATTTAAGTTCCGCCATGTCGCGGGTGCAGATGGATTATGCGCTGAAACATCTTAGTTCTACAATAAAAAATAATAACATGATAATATTTAATTTAATTGATACTAAAATAACTGACGAAAGTATAAGATGTCACAAGAAATCTCAACACGATCCTAAAAAATTATTGAACCTTAAAAGGGCATTGTAGGATGTGTAGATTACAAATAATGGTATTTAATCTCTACTATATAAAAGAAGGAGTTTGTGGGTTTGTTACCATATATAGTTATCATAAGCCTAAGAATTTTTATAATTAATTAACGTTACCATAGTAACGCTTGGCCGGGTTATACCAGCAACGCGTGGCCGGGTTATACCAGCAACGCGTGGCCGGGTTAGCTAGTTTGAATAAAACAACTTTCTCACGGTTTTTTCGCACAATTTATATTAAATCCTGACGTTTCTACACATTTACAGGAGCCGTGATCACAGGATGACTTATGCAAAAACCTTAAAAAAGATGTTTTATTTAAATGTGTAATGTGCGTGGCAGAGTAAGAACTAAATGATAATACTTAATTTGTTTCTATTAACGAACTGACATGCTGACTCATGTGTACAGTATTCTTTGCTGCAGACTGTGGTTGAGGCGTGTCAGAAGAAGCGCCAGTGCAAGTTCCACACGAGCCCCAAAGCCTTCGGAGTGGATCCTTGCCCCGGGTCCAGAAGATTTGTCGAAGTTGCCTATAAATGCCGTCCATGTAAGTTATTCTCACGAATCATAGATTTCTGATAATTCCCATCAACTATTTCGACCAAACTTAGCAGGGCTTATACTTTTGGATTCTTATGACGTAGAGAGTAGAACATATGAATCAGTATATAAAAAAATGACTTGGAAAAATATTATCATCACCCAAACACAATATGCTTGGGTGCACTGTCACTATCGGGATTGCTGTCTTGTACTTGCTGTTATTTAAAAAAAATGTTTCCTTTGAGTAAGTCTCAGTGTATATTCATTCGTAATGTCTTAACAGTTACGGTGCTTTTCCTGAACCTAAACCTTAATCGTATATTCAAAAGCCACCATCTATTACATTCCATCATATGATTTGGCATAAAACATTGTCAATTTCTCAACACTGATACTTTAATATACTTCATACATAATAAAACACTTTTTTATTATGAAAAATAGAAGGGGTTTTGCGGCGCGCGAAGCAACTTGGCCGTTAATTGTTCTCGACTCCTTATATGTATAAATAATCTTGTGACATTCAAGGTCTGTTTCATAAGTTGTACTTACCCATGTTATTGTATGCACGCAAGTATATAAAAAAGACTAACAAAAATAATTACAACTGAAATAATGGATAGAAAACGACTTAAGCTGGATCCATAGTATATTTGTTAAAATATTCCCCTCGATGTTGAAGCTAGGTCGTTCCGTGAACGATACTAGCTCATAGTAGAAGTTGTAATAGGTTTGTAAATTTCGACGTGTCTCTCAGGGTTGCGGTCAGAGCACTCGCCGGGGTAAAGGTCGTTGGTTTGAATGTTTAAAGGAGAAAACAAAATAATAATATTAATAAAAATAATGTTTCTTAGTTTAAGACCAACTTGCCTATTCCAAAGTAAACACTGTAAGGCTTGTATTATGGATATTAGGATAACGGACAGACATAAATATACGATAGATAAATATGTAATAGATATAAATACTCATGAATCAGATATAAATGCTCGTATTCAAAGATCACATTGCCACTCCGAAAGGCAGGATCGCCCCTGTTACTACGCCAAACGGTCAAAGAACAGATATAGACAATAAAATAATCACGTCTGATTCTATCGTTAGTAATTTAATTAGACTGACCTAATTTTCATTTCAAAAAATATAACAAATTAATGAATCTATAATAAAATCACAGTGGTTTGTGTGTTTGTCTGTCCGCTCTTTTTCCATTGTATCAATAACGTTACCATAGCAACGCATTACTGGGTCAGCTAGTAACTAACTAAAATCATAAAACACACATAATTTAACTAGAAATATGTAAGCAAAGTAATAATAGACCAGAATAACAAAAACATCAAGTTGCTTTCCTTACAAATATGTTTTTTATTTCTCTTTGTTGAATAACATTCGTTGCGCTCACCGTTTATAATAATGTTTTGATTCAACGTCTTTCTTTTTACTTCTAAAAATACAAATTAATATTTTATAAATCTCTCACAGACCTAAAAGTTCTGCAGGCTCCATCCTATCTTTTGATTCATCAGATTAGTTGTTGAGCCCTATTAAGTGACCCCAAATTGCTGGGGTTGGTTAGTTAACCGACTAACTAATTCTATTTTCAGTCATGCTAATTACATTGTTTTACGGCTTACATACTTAGATTCTACTAAATTGAACAATTCCACGTACTTTGTCAATTTCCATGTAACATTTAATAAAAGCTACATAACAAGGTAGGTAAAGGTAAATGAGAGTTGGGAGAAAGCCCGTGATATGTATGCTTTGTGAAAGAAAATAACCACAAAGTACTAAGTTATTTTACCCTCTTCTTGCGAACAAATTATGTAAAATAAGCAAATGTTGTTTTCTGGGGAAACACTAGACATAATGTCCTGTAAAATTACGGTTGCAGAGAATCAACATAATACATTTGCGTGTCTGAAGGCCCTGTTGATGATATTATTACCATTGTTTTATTATTTAAAGTTTTCTGTGTTATGTTGTCGAATAGTTAATATGAATAGGTTAACCCTTTCTCTATCAAAGGGGTGGTTATAGTTTTTAGTACTTTAAAATGGTTTTTTCTGTCAATGAAGACAAGTGAATGTGGTGTGTCATATCAAAGAGTTGTATTGTAGATCCTGACATCACTATTGTACTGTAGACTTCAGGAGCACACTATCGACTTCTGAACATCCAGATTAAAATAAATTTGTTATATCGCTTTAAAAATGGTTTCATTTCAATGAGTGAACAACGCGAAAGTACAACTAAAGGAGACAACTTTTTAGTAGTAATCGGTTTGGCAGAAAACTGGAAGATCCTTGCTAAAATGCTAAATTTCACAGAGTTCTCTGACGTTTCCAAGTCAATTCTGGTAAAGGTCAAGGTATAATAAACCCTTTTGCGCTTTTCTTTACTAGTGGTATCTGTGTCGTTAATCTTTTACGTTTTACAAAACCTTTTATGTCTGAAACACAAGCTTTATAATAATATTTTAAAAACCAACTTTCTACGACGACAAGCATTTAGGCAATAAAGGGTTTTCTATTCAGAATCTTGACAATTTTGACACGTGTTGATGTTTGCCAAAATAAAAAATAAATAGCAATTAAAAATATACAAACGTCGTTTGGATTAGGTAAAGAGAAGATCCTGTCAACGACTGCCTCTCGATGCTTGCACTTGGTTTTAATTTTTTGGATAGAGGCGTGTATGTGATATAGCTTAATGTAGCTAAGTTGAAACAAATACGCAAATAAGTATATTCGAATGTAAAGTCAATGTTTATGGATAAAATATGTTCCGAAAAGGTTTTGAACAAGGAAATATGTAGTTTTATTAGAATGGTCGTATTTGAAATAAAGTCGCCGATTAAATGTTAAGAAATTTCTGGCGATCCATATAAATTTTCAATTGGGATGATGACTGAATTTTAATTTTCACGTCTCGTCATAATATATTAAAATACCGTGGAAAAAGATACAATCGTGTGAAATCAGAATTAAAATCGGCTTAGAAATACATTAGATACAAGCATTTTAAGTCGTTCATTTGGAAGCGATTAGATTATTTTAGTACGGCCATATAAACTCCATGTAAATTTCCGTTTTGCTAGAGAGATGGAGCAAAATATTCAATACCTTATATCTTGTTTGTTTTTCAAGTTATTCGAAAACCGATTTTTCTGTCTGTTTATTATAGAAATGAGCTTCTATTAAAGCAAAAAAAATTTTTTTGTCATCTAACCTATTATCTAGATTTTGCGGGATATAGTGCTCAATGGTATTTTCTAGTACCACAATAAAAGTTTTGCAATCTTGGAACCTGAGAATTATATTTAAAGTTTATTTCTATTACATTGTCAAATACTTATTTAGTTTGTAGATGTGAATGTAATATATAAAGGATTTTCAACTGTATACTCAAGTTCTTAGGTTCATTTCATCTTTCCCCTTGGGATGACTTATCCTAGACTCTAACTTCAAGAATGCTGTTATTGGTTCTACAACTTTTATTACTACTTTATAACAGTATCTTAACTTACCCCGGTTTTATTGCATCACGTGGATATATTACGCTCTCAGCTTCTACAGATCGGACTGACATAAGTGACTTAATTTTGTATTTATTCAGATACATTTTTTAATATATTTCTGTAAAATTAGGCGCTATTGTACGAGATTTCGCATTTGTAGAGATATATTTAGGAAACTTTTTTTTTTCCTAACATTCTTTCTTAGTTACTACATGATCGTCAGCTACGAAATATAATAAAACGAAAAAGAAGTAAAATGTATTATATTTTTCTGTTGACGATACATTGTCTCTTTTTACCTCTGTTCTCATTGTTAGTATAGCAGAACTTAAAAATAAATCATATTGAATTTATGCTCAATAACAAGTGATTTTTTTTTTAAATTCTTAATTGAACATATTAAACAATATTTAATTGCAATGAACCTTCGTAGTGGTGTTCGTAGTGAGTTTCAAATAATACTAACAAACTCTGTTTAATTAATAACTAATGTACAATTCGTGTGAGTTGTTAAAAGTTAGAACATTTGGAATTTTGTAGTGAAGCTTACACTAACAAATTATTGACTTACCTAATTAGGAATAGCGATGGGACATAAATTATTAACATTTAAAAACAATACAGCTACGATGTCGGGGGCGTTTTATCGGAAAGTATCAGGTTTTAAGTACAGTCATCCTTTCAAATAGACTTTGTTACTATGTCACACAAACTATTTCGTGCATTTAGTGTAACAGTTGGTTTAGCATATTATGATTTAATCAACTTCTGATGCTAATCGTAACGTAACAGGAACAAATTCTCAATAATAGGTACAAGATATTATATTATTATTATGCAAAATTTTTTTACTATTGTTGGCTCCCACGAGTATTCTGAAAACTGTGATGACTAACTTAATATATTAATTTTATATTATTCTAAGACTTTTTGATTAATATTGATAAATTCGTCAAGGTAGGTCTCAGTGAGTGGATAGAGCATTAATAGCCTGGACGTTACAAATAAGTGTAAAACTTATTTGAGGAGAGTTATTTCAATACATTTTGCAACATAAACCAAATTGTTGATGCTAAAATAAAAGTATTAAAAGAGATTTGGATATAACCTTTATGAAATTCTAGGGACATTGTTATTACTCGTTAAGACGTCATAGAAAGATTTTTTACCCTCCTTCACATAAATTACGTATATTAGCCAACGAAATTTTTTTCGACAAATTCTGATATTTTATGAATTTAAATTACAGTTATAAATTCAACTTTTTAACAAATTAACTTTATAAATGATTTACTGTACCGTAAAAGTTCATAAATCTTTGTTTTACTTGATGTGGTGGGTAAAATAGAGGGCCAATTAGTGTAATAGTATAGTGATCCCTAACACCAAAGGTCCTAGGTTCCGCCCCATATATAATCCATTAGAATCGAAAAGGCATAACTTCGTGTGATTAGCTTAGGCATATGTTTCCGAGTCTTGGTTGATATAAAGTCTGTTCATTCTAATTTGTCCTATTTAGTAAACAATCTTGGCACAACTTTTTAAAAATAAAATAAAATAATAACAAAGTCAATAATCTATTATAATAAATCGTTATTAAAGACTGAAGCCTATTGAATCTAGTTATCAGTTGATTTTTAATGCTGCATCACTACATAGTATAAAACAAAGTCGCTTTCTCTGTCCCTATATCCCTATGTATGCTTAAATCTTTAAAACTACGCAACGGATTTTGATGCGGTTTTTTTTAATAGATAGAGTAATTCAAGAGGAAGGTTTATATGTATAATACATGCATAATATAGTAGAGCATTGCATCCGTGCGAAGCCGGGGCGGGTCGCTAGTTTTTTATAAAAAGGTTTACCAAATAGGACAAGTAAGGATGAACAGACTGTATATTTATTGGTGTATTCGATTCGTTATTGAGTACTATAGTAAAACATCAGCTTTTTAACCCTTGATATACCCCAAACATTCGGATTTTTTTGACGTACAGACGCTGCTCCTTTTTTTATTTTACCTTAAGACCTTGAGCGTTTTATTTTTGAGAAACTAATGAAACAAGTGAGCATTCTGCAATGTTATCGGGATTTAACGTATCGGTTATGAGCATCTGTCTAAATTTGATCATGACCAATAATGACCGAATTTAGACAGAATCTGCAATGTAAGTTAATAAACGAGAAAAACTTTATTTGTATTGGACTTAATTTTAAATATCATACTATGTAACTAATGTTGCGGGTTTTAAAGCTTACACAGGTAAAGTTTACGATATCTGTTTTTGTAACATTGTAACATTTTCTCTTACAGACGAATTCCGTAGCAAAGTTGGTTGTGAGAATGACGTGCTTCATCTCAGTTGTAACCCGCACTCACGGGTAGCGATATACTCCGCACAGTACGGAAGAACTGAGTACGACTCGATACAATGTCCGCAGCCCCGAGGGATGAAGGAGGAAAGTAAGTATTACATTAAAATGATCTTTTGTTAGCTAGGATAAAACGAACAGTAGAGGTTTTATTCCTAAGCCTGTGAGCTTCGTCGTAAATTTAAGAGGTATTGTTGGTCAGGTACACGTTATTTCGGAACATAAATGAATCGTACCTCCTTCAATCTTATGTCCTTCATTTATTTTTTTATTAAATTGTTTTTTCTACTTAAATTTACTTAGCTGGATATTTAAACTTGCGGTTCATTTTAAACCCTAATATAAAATGTTTTTCTAGCAATTAAAATATAGAAGTTTTTGTACCTACATGAACCATAAAATTAAAACACTGTATATTAATAAGGAAGGAAATAAACTTCCACCTATCTTTCGGAACGTGGACAAGCGGACGTGCCTTCAAGTCTAAACTACACGAATACGTCTTGAATGACACCAGCTTATTCCGGAAATGAACGTGCCGAGTCTGCCCATATTTCCGTGCATTTCAGCTGAATATTTAATATCCACGGCGAAATAAAATATGTCTTTTATTAAATGTTTTCATTTAAGTGACATGTAATGTCTTTTTGAGGATAAAAATCATACGAATGAAAAAAAATTGAACAGACGTCGACGTTTTTGGTTTTAGCTTAGTTATATTTAAGCCTATTGCTTACTCTGCCTTGATAACCACACATTCAATTTATCAATTACCTATTTTCTTACTAACGATATTTTTAAACCTTTTTCTTTACTAATATACTATTATATTAACAGTGCTTTATGCACCTGTTATAGTCTATATTTATGAACATGGAAACCTTATAATTAGAAGATAATGTATTATAAGTTTGGCGCTGGTGAGTCTAATTAAATAAAATATACTTAAATAATTTGTTTATGTATTTGAAAGAATCAGGCGTTACTTGACGGAAGTCCATATCCAGTCGTAAAACAAAAATATGTAGCTTACTTCCGCAAAATTCAAGCAGTATGCACCGCCTTCCCGCCCGCAAATAAATGTAGAAACCGCAGACATCTTCACCAACTACTCTACACGGATCATCATCAGGAGCGGTTAGACCGTGTAATACTGAGCACGTATTGCACGGTCTAACAGCTCCGAGTGGGGGCGAAACACGTGTAGAGAGAAGTAAGCTACATGTTTTTATATTACTAATTAATTTTGTTTAAATCAGCAATACCGTTTAAATTTTAAATGATGTTGTAAAAAATGGCCTATTTGATTTCCAATAACTCCATATTTCATGAGCTAAGATTGAGTGCTTAAAAAACAAATTGAAAAGATTTTTATGACATTTGACAAATATTGTCACGCCTTCTGGAAACAAAACTTTTTTGGGATTTATTGGGCAATTTTTTCTCTTTCATGTTCTTACCTACCTACCTAGCCTTACCATTAAATTTGTTATAATGAAATTAGTGAGACTCCTCATAAAACTCTAATTTTATAAGTAATATTTGGATTACGGTGTTGGTCACACATCCGCAGTGTTTTGTATGTACATCTGTAAAGTAACTTGAATATATAAATGTTTCTTATCTTGAAAGTAAATAAATAATACGTATATGACGGTAAGCAAGCTAGCCTAGTTTGTGTACTAGTTAGTTGTGTATTTTTCAGTTCATAATGTAGCTGTATTTCTTCTATGTGCTCAATTTGTATATATTGTCTTCGATTGTTCTAATTCGATCGTATCCACTGCAGAGCATTTATGTGAATACTCATTCCATTAGTTTAGATAGATACTGAATGAGATACTTTGGCGTAGGCCCTGGTTGTATAGACATGTGTTCTGGAACAGTCCAACAATAATTGCCTCATATGTTGTTTATTACTTGGATATGGGCATACACTACAATAGTTAAAGAACAACTTTTGCAGACTCCAATTCAACTGGATAAGTTATTGTCTACATCAGAACTGTAATTGAAAGCTTTTTTATTATTTTATTTATTGCCTTATTCATTATCTGGTTACAGTGAAGGGTTTTCATTGTTAAGTGTACTAGATGGCGCAGTAGTTAAAGAGATCGTTCTGAAGCAACGTTCGTAAGTCATCGGATATCCTCTTCGTTATTCCCGGTAGATATACGATCGTTAATTACATCCATCAATTCGTTATGACCGATTCTCCCTGTAGTGTTTTCATTTATAGAGAACACCATAGGGATCACTTTACACTCAACGGAGAAGACAAAAATAGGTTAATGGTGGTTACGATCGGGTTTCAAGTACATATAATTTATAGACGGCTCAAAATAAATTCATATAATAAAATAGTTATAATAATATTTCAATTTAAATAACATAAAATTAAAAATATAGTAGAAAATATATCAAAAATTAAAAAAAAAAACTTTAAGCTTAATATTATTTGACGAATAATCTAGTCAAAATTAAAATAATATAATAAAATACAATGCTTATGTTGATATAGAAGATATCAATGAAAAAATTGGTCTATCTGCTGATTTGTAGACTTATTTAGCGCTGTGGCCCATCGTCATAGATTTGTAGACGAAAGACACATCAATGACAATACCTGCCCATTTGATTATGTCGAAAAATTATCGATTTTTGTAAATACTATCGCAAACTTCAACTTTAAAAATACATCAATTAAGAATTTAATTATTATATCAATGACAAATGTAAAATTTATGTCATATTAATTTAGGAGTATTAATAATTAACACACTTGATTGTTATCGTTAAAACAAATAGAAAATATGTTTCGCTAGAGGGTCTTTATGTCTAAACGGCGAAGCCCTCGAGACAACACGTTCCTGTATTACCTTTGGTACATACAATACCAAAAGTAATACTACTACACCGCTAAGACAATGGACTTGAACAGAACAGAACAAACAAAATTAATGTGATATCATAACAAATATTATTTGATAAATTATTATAATAGAAAAATACTAGAAAAAATCGACTCGGGTCACAAGTGAATCTCAGGCGGGAAACGAACCCGCAACCTTTGGAAATCCGGTCCAATGCTCTCCCAATTGAGCTACCGAGCCTTGCGAACACTCGTCGAAATTTTCTAGTACATTCCTGATTTTACGCTGTAGGCCAGCGTTGTTTCATCAATGAGAGGAAACATCCTCTCGTATTCGAAAGAAACATTTTTACAAATGTTTGGTCAATCGATTAAGATGAAACAGCCATGTAAGATCTATAATTTTTTTTTTTATATATTTTATGCATTTTCAATGCGATCTTATAAGATAAATTATTATAATAGAAAAATACTAGAAAAAATCGACTCGGGTCACAAGTTTCCCGCCTGAGATTCACTTGTGACCCGAGTCGATTTTTTCTAGTATTTTTCTATTATAATAATTTATCTTATAAGATCGCATTGAAAATGCATAAAATATATAAAAATTATAGATCAAATATTATTTGAGCAAGAGCGAGCTGCGG
This sequence comes from Calamotropha paludella, assembly GCA_927399485.1. Taxonomy (NCBI): domain Eukaryota; kingdom Metazoa; phylum Arthropoda; class Insecta; order Lepidoptera; family Crambidae; genus Calamotropha; species Calamotropha paludella. The sequence continues at coordinate 20,008,083 of OV656812.1, forward strand.
GACATACATAAATACCGGTTAAAGGATTTAGCGAGTTAGCGAGTTACCTTGCTCACTTTATTAATGTCACTGTGTCGTAAAAAAAAAATAAATAATATAGTTTTAATTTGCGAAAAGTATTTTATTTTAAAATGAACAAACGAACCACACCCATAACAGTTATATGCAAGAGAGCTGACCTTTTTGGTACACAGTGTTGCCAATAAACAAAAAATGAATAATGGTGGAATTACATTGTTATATTTTATACTCAGTATTTTTAACACCCCCCCTCAATGTAATTTCACCAATTAAACTCATGAATAAAAAAAAAAAAAATTAAAACATATCTTATTGCATTTTTTAAGTATAAACCTAAATAAAATAACCAGTAAACAAAAAACATGTATTTAACAATTATACTATCTGTATATTATCTACGCCACATTTTCCTAAGAAACGAGTTATCAATTCTTTACTTAAAGATTTTGTAAGCATATCTGCAGGTTGATCACTTGTTTTAATGTATTTTAGACACAACCTTCTATTTTTAATTAATTCTTTTATGAAGTGATACCGAATATCGACATGTTTCAATCTTTTGATAGTGTCAGTACAGGCAACTGATATAGCAGATTGATTGTCACAGTAGATAGGTACTGGACAGACAGTATTTATATTAAAATCATTTAACAAATTTACCAGCCAGCAGGCTTCACTGGCTGCTGTACTAATGGCAACATATTCCGACTCTGTAGAAGACAGACTAACAGAGACCTGTTTCTTTGAACACCAGGAAATTAAACAATCAGAAAATTTGAACAAATAGCCTGTAGTTGATCTTCTATCGTCGAGGTCACCTCCCCAGTCTGCATCACAGTACCCTTCCAAAACATTATCTGTTGTACATTTATATACTAACTTATAGTCTAGAGTATGTTTGACATAACGCAATACTCTTTTCAAAGCACTCAGCAATACATCATTTGCACACTTTTGATATCTACTCAGTAAAGACACAGTAAAACATAAGTCAGGCCTAGTGCCGGATACAGCATACCTAAGGCTTCCTATTATTTGCTGACATAATTTTACAATGTTTCTGTCCACTGCACTGTTGTAGTTTTGAAAAAGTTTTAAATTAGTATTTTGATCTAAAGGTGTGGACATAGGTTTACAATTTTCCATACCAAATTTTGTAAGAACCTTTTCTAAATACTCTCTTTGGCTTAGTTCAGTTATTCCTGTGTCTAAATTTTGCTTTATAGTTATACCTAAGTAATCAGTTACAAATCCTAAATCTTTCATTTCAAATTCCTGATTTAGTACAGTTTTTAACCGTTTGACTAGAGCATTATTTGTTCCAAAGATCAGAACGTCATCAACATATAATAGTAAATAGACCTGGTCACTATCAATACACTTTGTATATAGACAAGAGTCACAATTGGATCTAACAAAACCTTCTTTAAGCATAACACTAGTAAATTTTATATTCCAACATTTAGGGGAATTTTTGAGGCCATAAAGTGATTTATTTAACTTCACAATGTTATTGCTACCTGAATAAGCTCCCTCTGGTAAACTTATATAAACACATTCATTGATATTCCCATACAGGAATGCCCCGGTTACATCCATTTGCATTATAGGCAGATTAAGTTTTGTTGCAATTATTATAAAGAGCCTAACAGTTGACAATCTCGCAACAGGAGCATAACACTCATTTAAGTCTAAAATATCATTTTGTTCAAACCCTCTCGCAACCAATCTAGCCTTATATTGAGTAAGATTTTGACCCCCTCTTTTTATTTTAAATACCCACTTAGCACTTATAACCTTTTCATTTTCTGGTACATCACATATTTCCCAAGTATTATTTTCTTTTAGTGTTTGCATCTCTCTATCAATTGCTTCCTTCCATTTAATGCTGTCACTTCTCTTCATTGCTTCTTTGTAAGTAACCGGATCACATTGTTCGGTATGCACATTTTGACACTGATAATAAACAGGTGCTTTCTTTATCCGCTTGTTGGGTTCTCTTTGACATACCTCAACAATTGACTCTATTGAGCTGTTACTTTCTTCGTCAGGATTATATTCAGATCCAGACTCTTCTGTCATACTAGCCGTTATCATTGTTTCATTGAGATTCGATGATGTGGTTTCAGGTATATTATGCTCTTCATTAGTCCTATCATCTTTTTCTTCTATGTTCAATTTAATTTCAACTTCATTATAGTTTTGCTCCTTTTCTAAGAACGCTACATCACGCTTTATTTGTACGTCATTCTTATGCGAGAAGTATATTCTATATCCTTTGACTGTTTCTCCATATCCTACCATTACTCCTTTTTCTCCTTTGCTGTCCAATTTCTTTCTCTTTTCTTTTGGAATGTGTGTATACACTGGTGTCCCAAAGGGTTTTAATTGATGAATGTCGAAATCCTTTCCAGACCACACCTCATATGGCGATTTTTCACCATCTTTACTTCTTCCAGTTCTATTTAAAACAAATGCTGTCGTGTTTATGGCCTCGGCCCACAGTGATTTTGGAAGATCCTTGCGTGCATTCAGCATTGTTCTAGCTGCCTCAACTAAGGTCCGATTCTCCCGTTCTGCCTTCCCATTTTGTTCGGGAGTATAAGGGACACTTTTTTGATGCAGTATGCCATGCTTACTGAACATTTCCTGGACTTCTTTGTTTACAAACTCGAGGCCATTATCCGTTCTGAACATTTTTATTTTATTTCCAGTCATATTTTCTGCCTTGTTAATAAAATCTTTGATACGATTCTTTATCTCTGACTTTTCCTTTACAAAATACACAGATCTATAGTTGGAGAAGTCGTCCTTCAATAAAACGTAATACCTAGAACCACCGACCGATGCAACCTCCATTGGACCGCAGGTATCCGCATGAATTAGTTCACACGTTTTAGTAGTAACTGTTTCACTATTCCCAAACGGCAGCCGGTGTATTTTTCCTTGTAAACAACTCTCACATTTTGTAACTGAGGTTTGCTTCACGTCAATGTTATTTTTCGACAGTACTTTTCTTACATGTTCATAGTTCTGATGGGCCAATCTCTCGTGCCACTCTTGCAAAGTAGTTTTAACCTTCTTAGCCACATTAGCCACTTTGTTTTTATTGCGCAATTCCAAGTAATATGAGCATCCAACACGTTTTGCAATAGCGCAGACTTTATTGTTTTTGTAAAATTGACATGAGTTGTCATCTGTGACCATGACATAACCTTTATCTGACGCACAGTTCACAGAGAATAGGTTGGTCTTCAATTCCGGAACGAAAAGAACTTTGTTTATGGTTGTGTTAACCCAATCAGTCCCGTCAAACACCTCTACCGCCATCTGTCCATAGCCTAGAACACTAATCGCTGCACCATTACCGACAATAACGGACTCGTGTTCTGTGTCCGTAAATGATGTAAAAAGTTCACGATCACGGCACATATGCTCACTTGCCCCCGTATCTACTAACCATTGTGATTGATAATATTCTGTTAACGAGTTTGACACAACAAATGCGTTACCTTTCTTATGTTCTTTGTTTTTCCTATGCCAGCACTGTGATTTGTTATGTCCACTCTTTCCGCAATAAAAACACTTGTTATTCTGTCCTTCACTTTTATAGTTATTTTTACTTTTACATTCACTAATAAAATGTCCCATTTTATTACATTTGAAGCACTTTATGTTCTTTCGGTCCTTAACAACGAGCGCAGATGAACCTGAAGGTGTAGGTTGTTCACCTTTTTCTTTCACTCTTTCTTCTTCTATCAGTAACCTTGCAACTAAATTGTCCATTGTTTGTTTATCGTCTGGGGCTGACTCCCAAGCAGAAACAAAATGTTTATACCCATCCGGTAGTGACATTAACACTTTAGTTATCACAAACTTGTCGGAAACACTTTCTCCTAACTGTTTGAGTTGACTTTGAAATTCCTGGATCTTAGATAAAAATACAGACATTTCAGTGCCTATTTCAAATTTGTATTGGAAGAAGCGCTGCTGGATTATATGAATATTTGTTTCTGTTTTCTGCTCGTAAACGCTTTGCAGCTTCCTCCAAATTTCAGCTGAAGTAGTACATGTAATAATGTGTAACATTACATTTTCAGTCATCCTAGTGACCAGTAGAGCCTGCGCCTTCGCATCTTTATTTTCCCAAGCGGTTCTCTCAGTGGGATCTTTGGGTTTTAAAGCTCTCCCTTCGACAACATCTAGCCAGCCTTGCCCTCGTAGCAAAACTGTCGTTTGATACTTCCAGATGTTCCAATTGTTAGCTCCTTCTAGCCTCATCAAGCCATTATTAGCATTTAGATTTACTTCCATTTCGCTATCCTTCCTTGCGACGCTCGTCGAGCAAGTATTTTTAATCTAACTTCACGTAGCCGTGCAAACTTAACCTCACTTTCTTCAAGCCGCCGGATCGCGAATATTATGCTCACGAGAGTTTTACTTCCTGTATTATTTATTTATTTTATACAGCTATGTGCCTGGGCCCATAACCTGTCGTAAAAAAAAATAAATAATATAGTTTTAATTTGCGAAAAGTATTTTATTTTAAAATGAACAAACGAACCACACCCATAACAGTTATATGCAAGAGAGCTGACCTTTTTGGTACACAGTGTTGCCAATAAACAAAAAATGAATAATGGTGGAATTACATTGTTATATTTTATACTCAGTATTTTTAACACACTGTCACTTACACATCCATTAGTAAATTCATAAGCACACACAACGACATAGATTTGGTATGGAAGTTGCTTTAGGAATATTAATTTATAAAAATTAAATATCTAGCTCACTTCCGTAGAAAACAATCAAAATACACTGAGTGCTCGATATTGCACAGTCTAACAACTCCTGATAATGCCCCGTGTGAGGGAGAAACAGGAATAGAGCAGTTGGTTACGATGCAAGGTGTATCGCTGCGTTAGTGTCTACGGTATTTGCATGCGGCCGGGCTTTGCATCTTGGTTATTTTTTTGCGGAAGTAAACAAGATTTTTTTGGTTTTATAAATGTATATTCCTAACAATTCAACTCATCATAACATCAACTTGCGTAAAGTTCCGCCAAGTGATGGAATAATATGTTTATTTGTTGTAATTAATTTTATTTTTTAAATTTAATTATAACTATGCAAAAAAATATAATTATGATTGTGGTTTATTTTTATTTGACACAGTAATGCTTTAACTTACACTGTATTAGAAAAGTTTTAAGTTAGAAGAACCCGTTGCTTATAAATGAAACATAAATAATTAGCTGAAAAAGAATAATACATATTACCAACATATTTAACACATTTTTTCGCTTAAAAGAATTGCATTAATCTTCCTGATTGCTACTTATTAAGCAATCGAATTTTTATTTATATTTTTAAACTGTTGTTATACAATAAAATATGCCGAAGTATTCAATATCCTATCTCCCAAATACTAATATACGTTTGTTGCCTAAATATTTGTGTAAGGGGATGGAAAATAACAAAATTGTTTAGTTACGAAATTAAATGAGGCCTCTTTGTAAACATAACTGTTATTAATTTTACTGACGACCACTTTGTATTTAGACACTATGATAAAGATGGAATCGTACAATTCGCAGATTTTTCTGCAAAACTTTTTTTCGTAGTAGCTGTCACATCTATTTTCGTGGGACTAAGATCACTTTTGACGTCGACGACCGAAGTCTATCCAATTTCCGAAATAAACACGGTAACTTAATAACACGACACGATTCTGGTTTCAGAAGCATTCGTGTCGTATTTTTTATGTTGCGTTTTTAACGTGTTATCAATAAAATAAATAAGAGAAAAATATTTGTGTATAGCATTAAAATAAATATAAAAAATAATTTCAAAATCATATCGTATATTTAACACTATCAATATGAATTAAAAAGAAAAGCATCATATTGATATCATTATAAACTTTTGGTCTAGATATGAATTAGGATTTTGATTTTAATGTTTTATTAATTTATCGAAGTTTTTTTTTTCATGCCATTCTAAGTGTCATCCTTTCTGTAGTATTTCATGATTCTAAAGGTATTTTTTGAGGATAATGTAATACTATTTGGCTTTAGAGTGTGATGGCACACCGCCGGTCTACAAAGCTGGTTATCACATGGCCAAAAAATAAACTAATCTTAACCTATTTAGTTCTTACACTTCCGTGCACATTACACATTTGAATAAAACACTTTAGTCATCCTATGATCACGACTCCTGTAAAGGAGTCGAAACGTCAGGATTAAATATAAAATAAAATATGCGCAATATCCGTAAAAAACTGTTTTATTAAGATATCTTCGTTAGTATTGGCTTCTACCGAAATCGTTGGCACCCACCAATCCCTTTAGTCTTTTTTTATCCATAGTGAGGGCCTGTGCCTTTGCAGGGGGCAGGCTACTGATGATGATTTAGGTAAATTCTTGCGTCTACAAATTAATAAAAACATTTTCTAAAGTAATAAAGAAGTTGACGAGTTGCACGTTAAGTCGAATAAAGTTCAACACCGCATCATGTTTTATACGATCTGTCATGTTTAAATCTATATATATAAAGAGTCCGTGTGACAGAGTTTGACCGCGATGAACTCCGAATCTATTCAACCGATTTTGATGTGTTTTTTTTGAATTTGCTGGATTTGTTACGACTTAGGACATAGGATAGATTTCATTTATAACACAGCAACGCATGTCTGGGTCAGCTAGTACTTCATGAAACTGATTCTAATAACTTTATACACTGAAAGAGGATACATAAGTCTAATAAGTTAGTATATAACGTATAAATTTCTGATTTCCTACAAAATACACATGAGTATGGCCTTACTTCGAAATAAACAAATTGAAGCAATCATGATTTAAAAAAAAATGTACTGAATGATATTAATGAAAAATCTTTAATTTTATAGTTGCGATCCCATTAATTACTTGAGTCTACTATTTATTTTAAATTACTTATTTGTAAACTCAATTTTCTAAATTTGCTAACTAAAGTTTATAATGAATTTAACTTTTATATTTAAAGCTTACATAATACGATTAAAACTTAATATAAATACAATGCACAGAACTCCAATTTAAAAACAATATAGCCAATTTCATTTGAAATGAAATTCCTGAACGTAATACCAAAAGTAATTTACAGAATGCATGGCAATTGGTATCCAAAATGCTTGCTATTATCATGTAAAGCAAATAGAACGAATCCTGTACCTATGTAAGCTTTAAATTACATAAATTGAATGTTCTTTTAATATCGAAACCTAATTTTGGTTTTAACTATTCAATAACAGTTACGCAAAACTATGTTATGTATGCAAGTTGTGTCACAATCTTCCGCTGTTTTTAACGTTAACATTTAAGACATACATACCAATGAATAAATTTGAATTTTCCCAGAATATTTAAGTGCTATGACTGCCATTATTTTTAGTGCTTTGAATAAAGATTTCACCTTCTAAAACTCTGGTTGAGTTGTAGTTTACATCCAAAATACAGCGTTATATTTTATTTACAAATAAAAAAATAATTTTGTAAATAAAATAACCGTTTATTGTATTGTATTTAAATGTTTTGCCATTTGATTTTGATGAATACCTGCTTAACAAATATTATTACAGGGCCGTGTTCAATTATAAAATAGTTTTCGATTAGTAGTTTTGATTGTGCTTTTGTTAATTAATTAAATATTAGGAATGCTATCATCAAAACCAGTAAAATTATCAAAGTTCAGTGAAATTCAAGTAAAATTAGTATGGTTTTTAAAATTGGTCTTAAAGTACTTAGTAATTATTAATAACGTTTTAAAATTTCAAAAAGAATGAAAATTTTCAAAAGAGTGCGCGCTATTTGTTTTGATTAGAAATCCTATAGAGTCAATGTTTTTTGGTTATAACTTTATTATTCTTACGAATTTCAAAATTCGGGCGATCACATCCGATCCGTCACGATAAGCTTGTCGCTTCGATTCTACACAAAAATGTTTAAAATCGATTAAGAACTCTGGAAGTTATGGCCTAACAGACATTGCGTCATTGAAGGAAATCCATGGGAAAAACAATAGCCGTTCACACTTAAGGGAGTCGTAAAATGTGACTAATGATACTGTAGGTAATCCCTATACACTTCCACTTAGACCACAAAATATGCAGCAGAAAAAATACTGCTTTGGAAAACCAAATTATCGTATTTCACTGCGATCTCCAATCCATTTGCTCAGCGCGGAGATTATTGTGAAATTCGCTATTTTTGGGGAGGCTTCCGTCTAACAGTGAATATCTTTCGGCTAGGATGATGATAAAGTGCGAGTACAAATAGTAATAAATGTTCGGAAAATTGGTTTGCCTAGCTGCCTGTAGGAGAGCCACTGTTAAGGTCTTTTTTAATTTTCACTCTGATTAACATCAGTATTTAACTAAGTGTTACGAAAAAACAATTTTTAACATATCACAGTTCTATATAGAAAGAAAGAAAGAAAAATATTTATTTGGAACTCAAACACACAACAACAAAAGATGTACAAAAAAAAGAAAGATACATATAAAATATGAAAAAAATACAATCACTTTAATAAACACAAACTACTACACAACAAAAAAAAACAATATAAAAACTTAAAAATTTACTAAAAGAAAAAAAGAAACAACATTTACAAAGTGGAACAAAAGACAAAACGTGTAAATAGTTGACCTGCTTTGTGAAATGACGGAAGAATAGACGCACCATACAAAGACGCATCATACAACCATACAATATGTAATATATCTTTTAAAAACTCCTTGAATATAAACTTGCTTTAAGTATTTTTTCACTTTTATATGTTAAATTTTATTATCAATAATGAAGAAAGAAAAATACTGTAGAATAGCCATAATAAAATACCCCCAAAATCTGATTAATTTCGCCAGTAATTTAATGCATATACACCGCATCATTAATGTCGCTTGACAAATAACTTCTCGGCGTTGCTATATTTACTTGCATTTGCGTAAAACCATCAACAAACTAAAGTTGAGCGACGGAGCTGAAATCAAATTTATCCAATAAATAGATCTCGATGGGCTGTTTTGCATATCAAAATGAAATTAGCGCCTCTAAACGTGAAATGCGTGTTATTTCACAGAATGTGTATACAGCGCTATTTTCCAATGCTTTTATTATATTGTGTACTTCAATAATTTTGCTACATTAAACATTTTGTAGTCAAAATTTTAAATCTAGTTAATAATAATTATGTTTTAACTGCACATTTAAACTCTTTGCGCGTGTTTACACAAACAGTTTGAACTATAGCTAGTTACAAAAACATCTTTAGTCAAAATATTAAATTTTCAGCCACAAATATAGAAGGTTAACACCATTATGAATTTATCGTGCAATTGATATAATAAAATATGGGAGTAATTTTATTAATGATAAACGATTTATAATAAGTATTGACTAATTGAATAAATAAATGTTTAAAAAGGTTATCTATATTGGTTAATATTAATTGTACGACTCTGTAAAAATAATGAAATCGTTATCAATGAAAAGTGATTCCAAGCAATAAAACATCACTAAAAGTCACAAATCGTCGACGGCATGAAATATGCTTTCAAATTACTGGTTAACATTCAAAGTTTTTGCTTGTATTTATAAATAATACAAATAATATTTTAATTTTGAAACTTGGCTATTAAAATAAAGATTTCTAGATCTTGCATTGTTAAAATATATTGAAAATATTTATATAAGCAAGCTGTCGTCCTGCATGCTTGTCGTCATGCTCAACCAAACTTGGTGTCCCTATAATGCTTCGTAGAAATCATAATCCAATTAATTTTGCATTTGAATTCAACTTAAAATAATTGTTATGCAAGGAGTATAATTGAACTAAACTTGGGCGACGGACCTGAAATCAAATTTATCCAATAAACAGATCTCAATGGGCTGTTTTGCATATCAAAATGAAAGACATCCTCCATTTAGGCAAAACTTTCTGTAAACTGCAAATACCACTAAGCCCCAACAATTTCTGATTCCAGTTTAGGCGCACACAATTTCCCGTAGCCCATATTCGTGATGAACGCGATGATGATAAATAAGTCTCAGGGGCAAACCTTAGACTGCTGGTGCTGACCTAAGCACTGTTTTTCTCACGGCCTACCGAATATGGTTTGCTCGCGGGTCAGTAATACTGAATTATGTATAAGTAGAATAATATAAATTCAATAAAAATAAGTAGATATTCCGCATTACATTCAGTCGCAATGAAATGGGTTCTATGTTTTAAGTACTGAAATTTTGGCTGTAAATAAATACAAAGCTGACAGTTTTTTTAAATTTTTCTAATAGGGATTAGAGATTAGTGAGAGGGATTAAAGGGACAGTATATGTTTATCTTTTTAGGGGTGTGATATAAAATAGAATTTCCAGCGAAGACGCGAAATATTTATTTTTAATGTCTTTTCTTCCCACATTTTTCTCAGGTCGCTTTCTTGTTTGTCTGTCTGTCTGTCTGTCAGTGCAGTTGGATTCTTGCAACTCAAATTTGAGGCACTTCCCAGCCACCTAGCGAGCTGAAATTTTTGGAGCAAGTCAGAACCCGATGACAATGCATCTTAAAACAACTTTTAACTTTCACTGCACACGGCCACTTTCAGGCCAAATTTTGCCAAATTTCACTTTCATATGAAAAAAGTCATAGCGACTCATGGTTTGCTGCGATTAATTAATAAATTAAAAAGAATAAAATAATAATAACGCACGAAAATTAAAAATAATAATACATACTAGATTTAAAAATCTAAAAATCCCACGTTTTTCAGTAACCAAAAAAGAATAAAATAACCCGGCGGGGCCAAGCGAGGGGCCACTCAAAATGTGGCGGCGCATCTTTACAAATACTCTTAACATCTATGCATAACGTACATCTCATTACATCTCCATAAGTAATATGCGCCCCCACTTTTGATGCGCCCCTCGCTTGGCCCCGCCGGGTTATTTTATTCTTTTTTGGTTACTGAAAATCGTGGGATTTTTAGATTTTTAAATCTAGTATTATTATTTTATCGCTGCATACGTTTGGATTAATACGTTATTGTGATAGATGGAATACAGACACATATCATTTAATTTATAGATCCATAATATGAAAGTGTCATGTAATATCAGAAAAAAAAATTTATTAATTAAGAAGAATACTCTTAATAGTATTCTGGCAGGATTATAAGGTAAATTCTAAGCTTCTATAAGTGCAATTATCTTTAGAAGTCTAAAAAATAATCCCCTATTTGAATCAAAGAGTTCTCTATAATATATTTCATTTCTCGTATTCTATCACGTTTTGTACGCTCTGATTCAGGTCTTATTCATAGGTGTTAAAAAGGGTAATTTTTATTCGGCTCAGATGTAACGGCCGTTGCCCTATTGACGCAATGCGGGTTCGCATATGAAATAGGATTCCAACATATTTTTGGATATTTTTCTATAAGAAATGCCATGTAACTTATGCACCCATAATGGATTCTGACTACTAAAATGCGCAAAGATGATCACTGTAGTAAAATGCCCATAATAACGCAACGGAAATAACTAACTGGTTAGAACACAAAACCTTATTTCACCTTTTATTGCAACTGTAACAGAAAAAACTATTTCAAACAAAAATGAAACAAAATCTGTTTGGTGGAAAGCTTAATTTAAAAGTGCCGTGGTATTTAATTATATTGATTTCATTCAATATCCATTCAGGACGCCATAAATGGTTATTTAATTCTTAACGGCGCTTTTAAATTGAGCAAAAGTGGCCAATTAGTGGTTATTGGGTGTGATAAAAGGATAATATAATTTTTTAAGGTATTCCTGGGCAATAATTTGGTTTGATTTAGATCGCTGTTAATGTCGGTTTCTTTCCTTATTTTAATAACATTTTCTAACATCCATATACTCGAAGATTTATAATTGTATTTGCACGTCACGGAAAATCAAAGTCTCCAAAGCGCTTCCTTTAAAAAGAAAAAGGGTCTTGAGGAAAACATCCATTTAGAAAACTACTCAGTTAGTTCGCTTTTCAGTTCCATATGTGAACTAAGCCATCCTAAACCTTTAATCATTATACGGGTATTTTTTTAGTTTACACAGTATAATTTAATATATTGATCCTCTATATATATCCTATACTCGTTCTCACTATTTTCATTTATACTAGCAACACATTAGCCGCATAATCCTTACTAATAATAGGGGTTAAAGTATGAAATTGCCGTTTTATTGCAATAGGTTCTTTGAATTGACATAGAATCTTCATGGTTTGAGGTTTTCGAATGAAACTTTTTTTAAATGGTTTCTATGATGTTCTTTTTTTAAAAAATGTAAAACATTTGAATATCGACTTTCAATTGTTTTTGTTATTCAATTTAGACAAGAAAGATGGATACTGCGAAAATTCGAGTTATTTTTGAATACGAGTTCCGACGCGGAACTAACGCGGCAGAAACAGCCCGCAATATCAATGCTGCGTTTGGAGAGGGGTCTACTAATGAACGCACCGTGCGATTTTGGTTTAAACGCTTTCGTGATGGAAATTTCGACTTAAAGAACGAGCCACGAGGAAGACCGCCCACACAGGTAAATAACGATGAATTAAGAGAGATAGTGGAAGCCGATCCTAGTCAAAGTACCCAGGAATTAGCGGCATGGTTTAACGTTACCTTACCCACAATATTGACTCACTTGCGTCAAATCAATAAAATAAAAAAATACGAAAAATGGGTGCCTCATGATTTGACTGATCTGCAGAAAGAAACGCGTGTTGAAACTTGTGTTGCCTTGTTGAACCGGTACAGAAATGAAGGAATATTGGATCGAATTGTAACATGTGATGAAAAGTGGATTCTTTATGATAACCGGAAAAGAAAAATGCAATGGCTGACCCCAGGTCAAATGCCACAACAGTGTCCTAAAGCAAAACTTACCAATAAAAAGGTAATGGTAACTGTTTGGTGGTCTCAGCATGGTGTTATTCACTATAGTTTTCTCCGATCTGGTCAAGCAATAACGGCAGATGTCTATTGTGCCGAACTCCGAACCATGTTGACAAAACTAGCAGTAAAACAGCCCCGACTCATGAATCGATCTTCACCATTATTGCTCCACGACAACGCGAGACCTCACACAGCACGAGAAACCATTTTGACCCTTCAGGAACTGCAGTTAGAAACCATTCGTCATCCTCCGTATTCACCAGACCTTGCTCCAACGGACTACCATTTTTTTCGTGATTTGGACAATTATCTACGTGACAAGAAGTTTTCTTCCCAGGAGGCAGTACAAAATGCTTTCACACAGTTTGTGCAGTCTAGATCGTCGGAATTCTATCGCAAAGGCATTAATGACCTTCCCATTAGATGGCAGCAATGTATAGATAATAATGGCAACTATTTTGATTAAATAAATTTGTTAAAAATTTAAAAAATAAACAATATAGATTTTCAGTACAAATCGGCAATTTCATACTTTAACCCCTAATATTATAAATCGGAAAGTGAGTTTGTTGGTTTGTTTGTTTGTTCCGCATTCATGCCATAGCTACTGAACCGATTGCTTTGAAATTTTGCAGACGTAAAGATAAAAGTCCGGATTAAATAATAGGGTACTTTTTATCATGTAAAAAACTGATATTCCCGAGGAAAAACAAAAATATTGTTTGCTTGATGGATGGATTGTAGATTGCACCGTGTTTCGTTTAAAACAAGGTAAAATATTGCAAACGAATATAAACATGTAAATTTAGAAGCTAAATGATACGATAATGAATCCCCGAAAATGAGGAATTCCCGAGGGATGACGTACAATTTGTTTTATCGTCTAAACTGTTTTTTTTACATCTACTTATATGTTGCAAACGAATATGAACATGTAAATTTTAAAGCTAAATGATTCACTAAATGACTCATTCCTCGGATTCCGATTATTCCAACAGACGACAATTTCCTATAAGGGTTTCATTTGCAATGACCATTAATAAAGCACAAGGCCAAACTCTAAGGGTTGCTGGAGTACACTTGGAAAAACATTGTTTTTCGCATGGTCAGCTCTATGTAGCGTGTTCCCGGGTTTCTAGTGCCCAAAATCTGCATGTTTTTGCTCCACAAGGGAAAACATATAATATAGTGTACCATTCAGTTTTGGTTTAACAACTAATTGTATCCAGCGTTACATCGCGCTTCTTAGATTTTTCCGTGGGAATGAGAAGTTTTTTTATAGTTGTGCTTTATACCGCAATATAACCGAATTCCACGCGGGCGAAGCCGCGGGCGGAAAGCTAGTTAGATACCATAAAAGCAAGGATTTTAATTATTTATTTTCATAAATATTATTTATACATCACGTAATACCTATGTTATAATGTCTAGTTTATCTAAACGTACTATTACGAAGATTACTAATTGATTAATACATAGTACATGGTACCAAAAGCCCTAAGAAGTGAATAGGTCATATTCGGTTAGGTAATTAAAATTGTGACCAAAATTCGAGAGTGATACGAGTAGTCAGCAAAGCTCCAGCGACTATTTTCATTAAGAATATTAATAATACGTTAAACGTATGATTACTATCCCTGTTAACATACATGGTAAGCTAAAAGCTTGTGTATCCGTAACACAAGGTCGGATGTCCGTACTACATCAGCGAGGACTTTATCGGCTTAGTTTAAAGTTGATATCTCAACTGATGAGCTATAACCGTCTTAAATGTTATGTAATTAAAATTTCCTCCTTCTTTTAGGCGATGATATAATCATATAAATATTATAGTGAACCAATATTATGGGTTATTATTATTAAAAATAAAATGTGTGACAAATAAATATATGCATTCTGGATAATGTTGATTGCTTATGGCCAACGAACTTAATTAAAATAATTGTAAGTTTTATTACTAAAGTTAATAGCAAAAAATATTTTAAAATTTTGACAACTAAAATTATTATTATGACAAACGGTATTAGTGAACCCATTAATGTCTCCACTGATGAAGTACAGACTTTTCTATGAATACTGGAGGGAGACTCTGTACCAGGGTCGTCTGATTAGGTACCTCCGTCTTACCTATTTCTGCCGCAAAGCAGCAGTGCTTGCATTGCTGTGTTCCGGCTTGAAGGGTAAGGTATGGCAGTGAAATTACTGGGTACAGTGACTTTACATCTTATGTCACAAGTTGGCAACGTACACTGAGGTTCTTGTGGGGGTTGCAGTTTTGCTGCGAATCTCACAAGAGCCACATGTATTATAGGTGACTGTTACCACTTACCATCAGGTGGGCAGTTTGCTTGTTTGCCAACTTTCTGCAATAAAAAAATAAAAAAATAAAAGAACAGTAGAAAACTATTCGAAACATGGAGGGTATAAAATATTTTAACATCCATTTGAAGACCAACCTACGGTAGTTGCTTAACCTTTACAATCGCATAATAAAAGCGCCAACCTCGGCGACAACATGCTGTTACACTATTCCAGACATTACAACTATTATTTACGACTTACAACAATATGATATTAAAAACTACGTAAGAGAAACTAGCAGATTAGTTTTGTAGTAACCGAAACAAGCGCCATGACAATTATTATTTATAAATCATGTTTTAAACAAAGGAACTAAGTTAATATTTTCTTTCACAGCTTGCCTAGAACCTTACGCTACGGAAACAGCAATGAGAGAATGCCATGGGAAAAGGCGTTGCGTCCTTTCGGCGGATAGCAACATGTTCGGCAAACCTTGCCGCACCGGCAGCAGAACTTATCTTAAAGTTGTCTACACGTGTGGTAAGTAGTGCTTTTATTCCGGTTCATATATATGTATATGTGTCACCGTAAAATTGTATACACCGTTAGATTATAATCTATCTCGCGAGATTGTAAACTATCAAAATATTGTGAACCGCAACATACTGCGTAACATACATATTGAATTCCTTATTGCTACGTACTAAGGTTGCGTTTGTTTCCTTATGTTTGGCTTGACATTGCAATAGCAACTTTATACCCTCTATATAGGTGTCAACTGTCAAAAGTATCATCCTACATTGGACAAAGTATAGTTTAACAATTTTGTCCGCTATTTGTAAATAAATTGTTGTGTACAAATATGTTTGCTCAGTATTAATGTGGATTTAGTAATTAATCCATTGACCAAACATAATTCCGATTCTACGCCCACGCATCCACTCGACTTTAGAAAGGTTTCAGTAATAAACAGAATTCACGGAAGGAGGTGTTTAATTCCCTAGTTGTTCATATTTAGTTACATTTACTGACATAAGCTCATCTAAACTAACCTACTATAATTATGGTAATGTTTTGAAGGCACGCTTATGGATTGCGCTCTTGTTCTGTAACTTAGTTACAATATTTTCTTTTGTTACAAACTTTTTTCAGTTTCACCTTTCCAGGTGTATGTCTTACAAGTTAAATGTGATTCCTTTTTCAGTTTCCCATTGTGATTTTTTTTCATAGGCATGAAAAAACGGAACTGCAATATTGTTAGGACATGAAATTTATCCTTTTGTGTAGCTGGAAGGTGCCCATTGGAGTTTTGTAATAAAATGACACATTCCCAATGAATTTAAGTTCGTGTTATTTGTCTTGACAAATTATCTGACCGTGAATCATATTATAAAACTGAACATTTAGTAATTTTTATTCAGTTATCAGTTCTCTCTTATGGATTTACGACGAGATTTTTGTTTTTTTATATTTATTTCTAATTTATAATAATTGTAAATATGATAAAATTCAACATTAAAAACAATTTTATTTGATCCGTTGTGTTTTCCTGTTTCAAAAGTATATAATACCTTTGTATTAATTATCCTATGTATAAACCGTTCACATAAAAAAATAATTTGATATGATATCATAGGCTTATCATCATTATAAATGGTAAAATAAAAATTAAAAGTGCCTACCTGTTGCCATAATTAATATCGAACAAATAAGGGCAAAAAATCCCGTTTGTTGTATAGGAGCCCCCTTCAATATTTATATTATTTTGTTTTTAGTATTTTTTATTATATCAGCAACATAAATACATAATTTGTTAAAATTTCAACTGTCTAGCTATCGCGGTTCTTGAGATACAGCCTGGTTACAGAAAGACCCCTAAACCGAACCCTAAAAATATATCTATTCAGTCAAATAATTCGGTTCTACAGAATACTTGTAAAAATGTTCAAATTGGCTGCTAAGGCATATATACAAAACAAAAACAATGAAAATAGATATAAATATACAAAGTAGGATATAGGTATAGATAGATACAAATAGACAAAGTAGGTCCTTTAGTCACTCATTTATTACCGATTACGACGTCTTGTCTGGTTTAATAGAAACACGTGGTTTCGAATTCCCATTTTATGATTTTATTGTGAGCTTTTCGCATGCAACGTGTTAAATATGAACTAAAATAGTAGCTTTTGAGCAGTGCTAGTTTGAGCGCTTTAGTGGTGGGAATGGATCTGCAGTTATAAAAGAACAATTAATAAGATTTATTTGTTTTGTCTATCTAACTTTTCTATTCACTTTTTTCATTATAATAATTCAACTCTCCTTAATGCTCTGGGTTCGAATTATGTATGGGTAATGGATATATGTGTGCATTATGAAAATAAAAATTTGTTCAGTTCATAGTTGATATATATGTACTTATTTATGTATTGTATCCCTTGTTTAGTATTTTAGTACAAACTAGCGGCCCGCCCCGGCTTCGCACGGGTGGACAAAATTCTTTAATTTTTTCTATTATTAAATATTTTCCGTTAGCGCCATCTAGCGTCCGGTAGACGAACTACTTGCGGTTAACGCGTTGTTATGGTAACGCATATACAATATACAATGGAAAAAGAGCGGGCAAAAGGAGCGGACAGACAAACAACTAATTTGTGATTTAAGATTATATACAAGTCATGATATTGATAATTTTTTTTTTCTATTATTAAATATTTTCCGTTAGCGCCATCTAGCGTTTGGTAGACGAACTAGCTGCGGTTAACGCGTTGCTATGGTAACGCATATACAATGGGAAAAAAAGCGAACAGACAAACACACAAACCACTGTGATCTTAGATTATAGATTCTGCTTAGAACGAGATTCAATAAATTGGTGTGATTTGTATTAAATTTATTTATTTATTTTATATCTAAATAGTTGAGTAAAACATATGTTATTTATTATAACTTGCTCTAATACGAGATCCGCCTTAAAAATTGTTTACTCCTGTGAAAACTTTTTTATCTCAGCTAGAGCGTCGTAAAAGGGAGTCGTAATTTTGTTTATTGAGAACTGTTTGTGATTGACAGTATGCTTGAGTGTCTCGTCCAATAAAGTGACACACAACTTTTATACTTTTGTCAAGGTCAAATATTTTTACGTCTTTCGAGCTTGATTTTATGAGTAGAGTTATATATTAAGTTTTATTGACTTCCTCGATGAAGGAGCCGTTTTGATCTCATAGTCGTTTTTCGTAATGAATAACGACTATGAGATATGATATAAGATGAAATACGTTTAATAGGCAATTTAAAGTTAAATGGTTACTGTTCGTGCTCAGTAGAAAAAACTCGCAAGAGTTCTATTTTATTCTTTAATGATATGATAATTTAAATAATCTTAATTATGTGCAGTTCGTTTAAAATAATCAGTCTTAAGTGGAAAAAGCTTGGTGGTTACAAAAAAATAAAACTTCACATATGTAGAAGGTAGTTTTGGAAATCATGCAGCAAGAAATCTTTTAAAAACAAGTATATCTTTCAGCCTAGCTTAGGTTGATATAAAATAAATTCACGAAACTGATAAGCGTAAAACAAAAAGACAAAGGTGAACATTTACAAAAGGCATTTTTTTTACATAAGAATAAAGTATCCGACATAATAACAAGAAGCAATTTGTAAACATTTCTTCGAAAAAATCTAAACAGATCTGAAAGAAAAACCTGAGCTATTAATATTTATAACAAACTGTGACATTACATTGAAACTCAATTTCGTATACCGATATTGCTACAGCTATATTGACTCGTGTATATATATTAAATGATTCAGTAAGCAAGCCTCGGGGCCCGAATTTCATTAAGAATTCTTCTATTTGGAGATCCGTTAAGAGAGAATGAGAATACAGACTTTATTACTTAGATATTTCTATTGTGTTCCATAATTTGTAAGGATGAAAATTTTGTACTTAACATTTTCCTTATATTTATGATTTGCTATGTAGAGACATAGTATACAAAAGTATATAAAAGATAAATAAAATTTAAATTTAAAGGGAAGAAAAACGACATTTCTAAAAATCTAAGCACAAAAAAAATCAACTCATGTCACAACACGTAACAAGGCAAAAGATGTCACGGTAATAATAATATTCTGACAGGGTCTGTTGGTATATGATATGCGTCAAATGACACATGCGTATAGCCATTCCACAGAATTTATATAAAATATATGATATCATTTGTTTGCGGAACCATAAACAATTTGAATCACCCTTGGCCATTTCTTCTCAAACCTAACGAAATGGAAAGAGTTTTCAGTGGCGCTTCCTATTGGTAGATCTTCCGCCTATCAGTCAAAAAGTTCGCCCTTGTTTTTTATTATTTTGTTTTCTTTGGACCGTGTCGCCACACCGAACATAATTTATTGAGGATCAGCAAAAATAATTTCGCTCTCTTTTGACGATTTGTCCATTTTACAACTCAATAAATAGTTAAGAATGTTACATTCAGATAATAATTTATCACAATGGTAAAATACACGTGCTACTCATACTCAAATAGCAATTCAAAAGCATTACGTTATGTGTCACATTTGGGGCATAACCTTTATTATTATAAACTGTATGTAACAAAATATAATTCATTATCATCATGACTGTATAGTCATAACGACTGATGATAAGAAAAGGCCCACCTATGTCCATCAGTACTCCTGGACATAGGTGGGCCTTTTCTTTAGAGCACCACAAAGAGCAGACGTTAGCAATTCACAACCATCGGCTTCCCGTACCCAGGTCTTCGGTTTGGAATGGAGGGCCTCCTCAAGCTATATCGTCCAATTTGTGTTCGTTACTCGAGAAGTTTTCCTCCCAAACTGTCTTTACCTTTGCGAGAAATGTAAGCGGACTGCTCAGCGCCATTTCGGGTTAGTGACTCGAAGAGCTATATTTTTAACCTTGGTTATGATGGAGAGAGTATTGATGTTGTATAAGATAAAATATACGGGTAAAAAATAACTACTCCTCCGAGCCCTCAGGTGGGATACGAACTCTTTTATCTTATAGAAATATTTCATTGTGAATGCAATAATATTTCATTGTGAATGCAATATTTCTCAAAATTAAATAAAAACGTACTGATGTTATGTTTTCATTACAAGCCATTTTTATCACGCAAAAAAACACAGAAAATAGCTTTTTCCATAGCTTGCTTGGTGACTTTGAGCTTGTTTAAGAGGCTTACAGTTAAGGACCACGACTCAATGGCGTATGTTATCACTGGCAATATCCCTTCTCAAAGACCTTAAATTTCAGACTGTGGGCGAATTGGAACTATAAAATATATTGCAACTTTCCAAAAGCTTGGGTCGTCGTCGAGTTGGATTCCTCATGCCACCTCTTTGTCGAAGTTAGATTTTCTTTTTCTCTATTTCTCTTAGGTTAACATAAGTTCGAGGATATCGTTCGCAACAAATACCAGTATGTGTGGGACATTGACATTTGACACGATATTCGTCTAGTCTATGTTCATTTTGGAACTACTTATCGGGAAACTCTACGCATGTTGCTGATCATGGTACTCACATCCTGCATGGAGAAATATATTCGCCATCGATATTCAAGCTAAATGACAGTCGATCCAAGAGTTTAAGGATATCTTTCAGAGCATTACTGAGCTATTCCAAAAAATGTCGTCCCAGCATACTCCTGTGTATGTACTGACATAGTAACCTCTTTATACGATTTCAACATTTCTTAATACTTATAGTCAATCTGGCAGCGGTGTACAGACTGTAGTAGCGCCCAGAGGCCCTACCAGCACGTCTTATAGCGATTCAAGTTTAGCTGTTAAAAGAGACGCCACTATAGACCGCGTATAGCGGTGTCTCACTTTGACAATTGAACTTGAATCGCGCTAAAAGATGATGGCAGGCCCTCAGGTCTCGATGGACTCAAAGGCTGTCTCAAAGTCCACAAACTAGACAATGAGGCCAAGAATACTTCTCTGTCTTCTGTTAGAATAATGATTTTTTTAAATAGAACTAGCTGTGCTCATCGTGCATTGCAGTGATTTTTTTGCTGACCTTATTTTCTGCTCTCAACCTTCTCTGGCATGCGGACAATAACTTACAAAAGTTTCGTCGCAATCCATCGGCTACTTTTATTTTTGTGAGAATAACGAACAACAATTAATGTTTATATACGAGATGAGCTAAGTAAGTGCTTTAGTTTCGAACACCAGTCCAAGGGTGTTGCGTAAGTATTATTAAATTATAATACTCTCCTATAAAATATATACATATTTATGATACAAAATATATTACATGTTAGAAGAGTAAACAAGACGTAAAAGTAATGCGTCATCTATTTTTACACGATCAGTGATTTATATATACACCGAACTAAATAAAATTTTCGTGGGTTCGGTTAGTTAGGTTTCACAATACGATTCGGTAGGTAGTGTTTTAATCGGTCAGGACGACGTCTGCCAGGACTGCTAGTTTAGTATAAAAGTGATTATTCTAACTTCCTATGCTGTATTACTACTCGGATTAGTATATGCCTGATAATTTTCATAGAGAAAACATATGTGATTATTAAATAAAGCTAACATGAACTTATGGATGCTAAGAACTGCAAGGAACTGCAAAGGACTGAAACGAAGTACAGTACTCGAGATATTTTGAATTTGCTTAATAATCCAATCCAAGAAAGTTAACGATTGCATCGTGGAAATTATTAAGATTCTGATCAAGTAACGTTATGCACGAATTATTTATTAAAAAACCTTTTTCAGATTTGTATACAAATTTAGAAAATATGCAAAATACATTGCTTTAAAATTAATAAAATAAGTTACTTCTCATTTACACGTTTTAATGTGCTATGCACAATCTCACAATAGTGTTTATTTGAATATAAAATTTACAAACGAATACATAATCCCGTCGATTTCTTTAATTTACCCATTACCAGTTTAAAAATTATGTATTCATTTTATGAAGAGTCAAGTTCATGTTAATACCGGCTTAATATTTGTCACAATTCTACTCGAACATAATTAAAAATGTGATATATTTATCCATTCCCACATAGAATTATCTAGGTAATGATTTCAAAATTTTGTAACAATTTCATAAAATGGATATATATAGCTTTTGAGCTTGGAATGGATGCGTATTTTAATACATTTCATATTATGTATTCTCAATTCATGCACATTTAAACGGATTTTAGACAAAAAACGGGTTATAGCAAAATATACGGTTTGGATTTGAATTAGATTGAATGACGCGCGGTTTTATAACGGACTATAGAGTAGTCGATGAAAGTTTTCAAAGTTAAATTGGTTTGCAGATCCTTTGTGAGACACACGTATTGTATTCCAAACAAAACACATTAGAAACCAGGTTATATAAGGATATAATATTTTAGTTTTGGTATAACAGGAATAAATCTGTAAGAACAATATCTGAAATAAAATTAAAGACCAAAATGTATTAGAAATGAGCTATCAAAGTAAAACAAAACTGTTTCAATTTCGTGCAAAATTGAGTAATAATATAGTAGGAAATATATCTTTCACGTTCAATGCAATTTGACTATCAGAGTCAACTCTTTACTTTTGTATATACAAAACACTCCTATAACAATAATGTTTTTATCTACTCTAATACTATAATACAAAGATTCTAAAACTGAAAACAAAATGCTTATGACAAACATTACGTACAGGCCAAAAATAATAAAAAAAAAGTTTCATTACGATACAGGTCTTGTATGGACACCTGTATCATAATATAACTTTTTTATCATAACGATACACCTATACAACCTCCAGCTGGACCAAGGAGGTTGAACCTCTACTTTAAAAAGGTTTCAATGAACGAGTCCTCGACGACCGACGCAACACGCATGCGCAATTGATGTTTGCACCTTGGCGCCAACATTTGACATTTAAATAAATTTGTTGTTATATTCAGCGTTTTATTTGCAATATTGTTTTACATATTATAGTATGAGAGTAGATAAAGTAGTGTATGACACTGTACATAACTTGGTCTTATAACACTCGTGTGATGCTATAAAAAAACTCGCCTACGGCTCGTTTTTTTAAAACACACTCATGTTATAAGAACCCTTATTATGCAACAGTATCATAAACTACTATAAGAGACTTGTACATAATTATTAATGTGTTAATCGAATGACATTTTCATTCGAGATTTTAAAAAATGTATTATGGTACTTTTGTACGTTTTTGCGTAGCGACCGTGCTTTTCACACCTTTCATACATGTTTGTGTGATGAATACGCGAATTTGTAACTGAGTCATGGGTGTTTATATATATTTCATTGAATTTTAGATATATTTTATATCTCTCTCTCTCGGCTCTCCTAATATATATGACACAAGCCTTTCATTGCTTACTTTGGGATAGGCTTAGTGGTGTGAAACTAAGAATAATTATCTACATATTAAAAATTGATACAAATAAGAAACTAAAAGAATCTATTTACTTTCTAAAGTAAAGTTAACGATATACTAACCTGTTAAGAAATGTTTATAAAATGTCATAAATTTATTTGAATCTTACTCATCGAATTCAATATTAACTGAGAAAATTTAACAAATAAGATAGTTTGAAATACTGTTGTCCATAGAAAAAATATAAAAACCTAAATTAGAAGAAATACTCCTAAGTCCATTTAATGAATTATAAAATGAAACGCAGGTGCCATACACTTTCACTTTCTAATATTTTGAACATGTCACGTATTAAGCAGTAAACGAAACTGACAGCAGTTTAACAAATTACCACTTTGTTTGATTATTTAATATACGGAGCTTGTAAATATTTCATACGTCAGATGATTTTTAATTAACTTTTTGAAAAACTAATTAAAATACTCAAATATGAAATAAGTTTCTAAAACACCTTCTTCGCCTTAGCTCATCGCCGCAAAGTTGCCTGTCTGTCGGTCTTCTACAGACTGTACTTTGGAGAGTGTGCTCAAGAGCTGCATTTGCTCATACCGCCATCTTCTTTTTTCAATCGGACATCCAGACTCACTGCGGGCTACCACCCTTTCTTGGTTGCTATTACTAACTGTCGCACCAAGCGCTTCTCAACATCCTTCATAATACGCACAGCAAAGGAGTGGAACTCCCTACCTGCGTCTTTATTTCCAAGAACTTATAAGCCGTCCAATTCCAAAGCCAGGGGAATAGGCACCTTCTGGGTTAGCTCGTTCCATCGTGGATCATGTCTTGGCCCCCGGGCTTGATTGGGATCAAGAGCAAACCCATCCTAAAAAAAAATTAGTACAATACATCTACCTAATAATATTGTTTTCACGATACTATCGAATGATATTGTTTCAACGCAATTTTGAGTTTTTAAATATATTCAACACTAGCTGGTGCCCGCGACTTCGTCTGCGCAGGATTAGTATTTCGAACAATATGTTTATAAATTGTAGCCTATGTGTTATTCTGATGTATAAGCTATATTGTGGTAAAGTTTCATTCAAATCCATTCAGTAGTTTTTACGTGAAAGAGTAACAAACATCCATACATCCATACTTACAAACTTTCGCCTTTATAATAGTAGTAGGATTTTATAGACTTTCCTTGTTTAAGCGTTGATTTTAAGAAATTAAAGGTTTTTATAAAAATGGTACCCTTCGTATTTATTTTTCCTTTTAATTAAGACTGTTATGTGTGGATTTTTTTTTAATTGTTGCCTTGTATACTACAAGAAATAAAATATTTCATTTTAGTAAAATTAAAATATTTATTATGATTCATCACATAGCCTAGCCCAAAGTAAGTGTTGTGAGGCTTATGTTATGGACACCAGGGTATACTGATACTGATATACATACAAAAATTATACATAAATTAATAATATTCGACTAATGATACTCGAAATAATCACAGTGAATCTATTTTACTTAGACCTCACAATGGTCACCAGCGCCTCACAAATTATAGTATATTACTACGATCACCAACCAGCCTAACAAGCACGGAGATCATAATAAAATGGGCAGGCTTCTGTCTAGCACTGGACGTCCTACAACTGATGTAATATATTTCTAATTGTATAAATATCCATGACTCACGTGCAAATGCTCTCCGGGAATGGAATCCAAATAAACTCTCCAAACGGTCCCGGTTAGATTTCATTTTTTACTGTTAATAAATTGTAAGCACTTCTATTTTTATAAGATATAAAATACGTGTGTAAAAAACAACTACGCCTCCGAGCCCTCAGGTGGGATTCGAACAGAGCACTCGCCCGGATTGCGAAAGGTCGTTGGTTCGAATCCCACCTGAGGGCTCGGAGGCGTAGTTGTTTTTTACACACGTATTTTATATCTTATAGAAATATTGCATTGTGAATGCAAAAAATTAAAATAAAAACACTTCTATTTTCTTTTGAATAATAAGATAAATAAGGTAATCAAATTAAAGGTTAAACCTTATTGTATATTGCTAATTCGGAATCACCAGACATGTGTCTGACTAGTTAGCTACAAAATTATGGAATAAGACGGAATTCATTTCGCATTTAAAGTTGTCACGTACAGCTTATTACTTAAGTGGCGTCTCAGCTGTTTTATACGTTAAACATAATATTAAAGTGTCAACAAATCCTCTAAAGACAAGATTATTATTCGGAAGTATTATTAAAAACTTAATTAAATTTAAATGTTGTGTAAATCAAATCCATTAAGTTTTCTGAGTACATATTGTTCTCTTACTTGTCATATCTCTTTCAATTCTTATATTGATGTTATTATAAATGTTATAACTGTAAGCACGTACACAATCAAACTATCAGAATAACATCAAGAGGTTATGTCTCGTTCACAAACTGAAGTATAATGCTATAATTGACAGCAACCAAAACCTTTTATAACATCAAATAAATAAAATAAATTGCATGTTTTCTTTTTAAGTGCACCAAAGCCGATGCATCTGAATAAGTCCTTTAGCGATAGAAAGCAAACAAATTCAAGAGTGCTTGTTATTCATAATGTATTTTGAATAACAAGCCACGTCGCACCAAAATGGTTTCTTTGTCATAAAACGTTTGCTCACTTGAGCTTTAAAAATACACTTAAACTGAAGCACCCTAAAATCTAAAATTAACCTCCCTAAAGAATCTTCGTCTTAATGAGCCACTGTATTAAGTAGAACACTCGAGACGTTAGTAATGAAAAAAATATTTTAGATGAACGTCTTAAAGTTGATTTTCCTTTCGCAGTGCCGCGTACGGTCTTGAAGGAGAGATACGAAAGTGCCCCTGAAGAGGACGAGGTAGCCCATGACGTGTCTGACGTTGAGCACGACGATGTGGGTAAGTATTTTTTTTAGTTAGGTTTAAGGAGAAGTGTCAGCACTTGAGTCGGTAATTAAGATGATGTTTTTTTGCTCTTTCTTGCTGAATCACCGGTTTTGTTTAAAAGGTTTTTTTGGTTACATATTACGGGAATTTGAAAGTTGAACAAACATTTTTCTTCCATTTATGTCGATGTTACTGAATTATGATCGTAATCAATCAATGAGGTTATTTACATGGCCTTTTGATATCATAGGCATATAACGTATTGTTCGTGTTTATTATTTCTCCCAATATTTACATTTCCTCTAACGTAAATATAACTTTTTATAACAAACATTTCGTATTAGTTTATATTACTTGTTATTAAACTAGAATTCTTCAGCGTGGCACTTGCTTGCATGCTTGATATTATAATTATTGGATCATAATAAACTTATAGGCTTAGGATTACTCTCTTTTAGGTTTTTTTTTAAAGATTAAATTACTCTAATCAAAAAATTATTAATTTAATTACGTAATACCAATAAAATAATTAATACCAATACAATATAACTTTGTGATAGGTTTAAATAATATGATGTATAAGAGTATATGAATGTTATTTAAAATGTATTAATGTCTATTGAAATTATATAAACTGTATTTATTATTACGAGGGTGGATTGAAAAGTACTCGGCCTAACCAAGACAACAAACACATACAAAATCTATTATATTTTTATTTTTCTACATAATAACCATCAAGTTCAATGCACTTGTGCCACCTGCCCTTCCAAGCATTTAGACCATTGAAAAAAAAATTATTCTTCCTTAGAGTCAAAATATGCGTCTAC
The DNA here is from genome assembly GCA_927399485.1 of Calamotropha paludella. Classification (NCBI taxonomy): domain Eukaryota; kingdom Metazoa; phylum Arthropoda; class Insecta; order Lepidoptera; family Crambidae; genus Calamotropha; species Calamotropha paludella. The sequence goes on from OV656812.1 coordinate 20,035,546, forward strand.
TGCTGCTTTGACCTCATCGTTTGTCGAAAATCGTTGACCTCCCAAGTGCTTTTTTAGGTTGGGGAACAGAAAGAAGTCTGATGGTGCCAGATCAGGTGAATAAGGTGGATGCGGTAAGAGTTCAGAGCCACAGTTGTGGATTTCAGCAATCGATTTCACAGACCTGTGCACACGGGCGTTATCTTCATGAAACGGGACTCTTCTTCTAATCATTCCTGGTCGTTTTTCTTTAATTTCCTGTCGTAAACAACGCAGTAAGATGCAGTAGTATTCGGAGTTTATAGTCTGACCCCATTCAAGATTATCGATCATAATCACACCCTTCGAGTCCCAGAATACTGAAGCCATTACTCATTAGCCGACAAAATCGACTTAGCCTTTTTAGGGGGTGGTGAACCAGATCTTCTCCACTGTTTTGATTGTTGTTTTTTTCCCGGTGTACAGTAATGAACCCATTTTTCATCCATAGTAACAAAACGATTAAAAAATTCATCGGCGTCGGCTTCAAATAACTCCAAACAGTCGCGTGAAATAGTCAATCGCGTCCTTTTTTTTTCGACTGAAAGCAGACGCGGAACCCACCTCGCAGACACCTTGTGGAAACCCAACTTGTTGACAATGATGTTTTGAGTGCGTTTATAAGAGATGCCTATAATCTTGGCTATCTTTCTAATTTTTAATCTGCACTCTCCCATAATTAAATCAAGCACTTTTTGAATATTTTCGTCAGTAGTAGACGTCGAAGGCCTTCCAGAGCGGGGTTCATCTTTCACACTCTCTCTACCAAGCTTGAATTCTGCTATCCATTTTTTGACGAATGAATATGACAGAGCAGATTTCCCTAATGTACTGACCATATCATCATGGATGGCTTTTGATGATAGCCCCTTCTTTTGGAGGTTTTTAATGACGGCACGCTGCTCGATTTGCTCCATTCGCGGAAATTACGTCCGATTGCTATGTTAATAAGTTTATAAAATCAAAACTAGTTATCGCACACGTTTCAAACTTCACACAATTAAGTAGTCTGAATTGAACTAAATAATGTACGTAGATTTGATTTTCAGAATTGAATGTATCTATGTTAGGCCGAGAACTTTTCAATCTACCCTCGTATCTAATCTAAACCTTAATTGGTAGGGAAGGTTGAATAAAAGTTTATGAAATGTATATAATATATGTTTTAAGTCATATATTAGACATTTGAAAACACCGTAAGGAAAGCAGACCATATTCCATCACACGGGACCAATGCGTATTTGTCGATACAGTCAGGATCAACGGCTTAATAGTACTTTTCCATCAGATCTGTGGGAAGTAGCCAAGAGTTACGCGAGAAAAAATCGACCAATAGTATAACTTCTTTTTCCAAGTCCCGCGCTGCTTTTGGTGGAATTTTTCCTCACTTACTGCTTAGCCACCTCGCCCAGCACCGGTAGCAAAGCACTGTAACGTGCCATCCGAAGCAAGATGGAATTCATAATAATAAATGTTTTGTTCACCCATCCGATAGCCGGCCTTTCAAAAAGTTGCAGATTGGAATTGATCCGCAATTGCAGCTGCAGCATACAATTTCATATGACATCGTTTTTATTTACTATATTTATTTTTTATTTTATTCAAAAAACAATAACAACAGCCAACTTATTTTTATATAATTACAATTGTTGGACTTAATTTTTTTAGGCCAAATGTTATTCATAGTATAAACAAATAAATAGATATTGATAGAAGTCTGTTATGTACAATAAATAAATATGATTTAAGTTATATAATATACAAATATAGAATTGTAGACATATTTTAATTGAATAATATGTATAAAATAAAAGATGTGTACTTGAACAAGTTAAATATATAACATACTAGCGGCCCGTCCTGGCTTCGCATGGGTGGACAAAACTCTAACATTTTTTCTAGCATTAAATATAGCCTATGTTACTCAGCGTGAATGTAGCTTTCCAATGGTGAAAGAATTTTTGAAATCGGCTTAGTAGGTAGTTTTTGAGTTTATTCATTGCAAACATACAAAAATACAAACATACAAAAATACAAATATATAAATCTTTCCTCTTTATAATATTAGTGTAGAAAACTAAGATACATATATGAAGATCATTTCAGTTTTTCAAAATTATTTTTTACTACAATTAAATAAATCGAAATGTTCAATAATATAAGACTAGATTGATATTGTTTTTTTCTTGTACAGAGCAATATATTTTCCATTTAAAGTTTTAATATCACCGTACTGTATTAAAGCTTGGGGCCTGGTTGCTTAAGTGCTAGTCACACAACATTTTCCGTCGTTGAGTGAAGAGTAGCACACAGCTCCTAATATCTGCACAGTAGCCTATGTGTGCTTAAATATGCATACTGCCATATTATACAGAGGTGATTTTGAAAATGATGTAGACAAAGCAGTGAACGTATCCATTGCACAAATAGGAAAACAAGGCAAGAGAGTTTTCGGTAAAAATAATGTTAGAAAATATTAAACATGTATAAAAATAATTCCAATAGATTATTATTACGTATTGGATTTTTTTAGCGACCGTTTGGCGCAACGTTTGTCCTGGATTCGAATCCCGGAAGGGGCAGGTGTTTTATGATGAATTCGAGCATTTGTGCCTGAGTCATATGTGTTTATATATATTTCTATGAATATTACATATCTATGCATCATATATGTATGTCTATCCGTTATCCGTTACCCTAGTACCCATAGTACACAAGCCTTACAGTGTGCTTACTTTGGGCTAGGCTAATTGGTGTGAATTATGTTCATGGATTATCATACTTACACGGGATGTAAACTATCTACACTACATAGTTTAGTCCGATATATATTTATCCATTCTCGGTACAGAGTATCTATTGTATCATTTTTGGCAATTCATGTTCCAAGTGGTCACAGAGTGGAATAAACCACAAATTGAATAAAAACTGTTGATGCGATATGAAGATTGCCGTGACTAAAGAACTACTATCTGCATTCAAGTTTGTACGGTGGCCACAGCGTGCGAGTCAGATTCTGATACCTGGATTATTCTTGCTATTCAAAATGAAATTGAACTGTCAGGTTACAAAACTAATGAAAGCTGCATAAATAACATCTCTGAGCTTGGTAGTAAGAAAAAACCCTGAGTTACTAAAATACTGAAGAATAAAAAGCTATTTTTTAATACTTTGCCGTCAGCTTCGACACTCAAACTTGTTTAGAAAGATTTTCATTATAAAAATATTTATTGCATTCTCACCAATAAGCCTGGCCCAAATAGTAAGATACTATTTTGCTTTAAATCATACGTGTAATTCAATATTTTATTTTTATGAAAGAAAGTGTTTCTTAATGAGATCAATTAGTCAACCGCTGCACGACTTGTGTTATGGATACAGGGCTAACGGATAGACATTCATATAGTGATACATAAGTAAGTCTACTCTATGAAATATGTATATAAAGGTATAAAAGGTATAAAAAGCCAAATACTGCTCATATTTATTACATTACCCTTTCCGGGAGGGAGGTAGGGTCACTCCCGGGCGTCAAATCCTCATGGTCTGTACGTGAAGGTATGTAAAGGTACAGCAAAACATTCTACTTCTCTTTTAGTTTAAAGAGGCAGAATACTTTTTTGTTTGTGCCTGTATCGTAAAAGTATAAAAGTCTGCTAAAATCATTTAGAGTAAAGCAGTGGATAAAGTGTTTTTTATGTAGGTAATCTGTGTCATCTTTTTATCGTATTATTCAATATTAATTGTTGAAAAATTGCATGCAATTTTTATGCAATATATTTTTTTGTTTCTCGTCTGTGGTAAAAAAGGCTGCCAATCAGTTAACATGAGAAGCGAATAAAGTGAGTTTGTACATGGTATGATTTGCAAATAGTAGAAACAATCACGTAAAAAATTATCATTTTGTTTAAAATAATCGCTAAAAACATGCAGTTGGAAATATAAAATGTTGTCAATTCCTATTTAAGGAAATCAAATTCGTTTTGCAACGGTTAACCCATCGTAAATTCTGAAACCGCATAAAGCCATTGAAAGACATTGCGTCTACATGATTTATAAAAACCGAAACAGATTTATCAATACGATAATGACAGTTTTATGATTAAAGGACAAATCATCAATGAACTGATTGTAATTAAAATGTGGTCAGCGAATAATATTCAATGGATTGAACATAAAGCAATTAATAACGTATTTCGCAATCAATCGCTGACACATCGATCTCAAAAATTATGATGTCATTTTATATACTTTCAATAGATTCTGTTTTCTTTTTTATCTTTGATTTTTTCTATGAAAATAGGAAAAGATCATTTTTTAACATGATCCGGCGTTTTTTTACATATGTCAGGGTTAGCTCGTTCCATCGTGGATTCTGTCTTGGCGGGGGCCAATAGAGCTCTATCCGAATTTATGTATTTTCTTCTTCTGACACGTCCGGGGGGACTTGATTGGAATCAAGAGCTAACCCACCCTAAAAAAACATAGCCGTTATAGTTAGACTGGGGTGTGGAATAAATGAAATCTAGTACTGAATTTCTGAGCTAGAGTATCTCCCCACCTCCAAAGCAATATTTACAACAGCACACATAGTGCATAATGCCTATTTAAAGGTCGGACATGGTTTTGTCGATTGAAATTTGCATTACTCAAGAACTAATAATTGATCAACTGTGGTCTTCATAGAAAACATTTCCTCAAAAGCAATCTTTTAGCCTCCATAGATTCACTACGACACTCACAGTAGATCGTCCTTTTCATTTACATTTTCATGCGCGACGACTCTTGAATCGGACTTATCATTAAGTATCATAAGACGGTTCTAAAGTTCGGAACCTTGGCTATGGTACGAGTAATTCGTAACACAGTGGAGAATGATTCGGCAAATAACCCCGTTTATTTTATTTTCGCTGGAACAGTATTCTGGATGTTAAATAGTCATTGGCTTATAATCGATATATTATAATGACTTGTTATGGCTTTTTGATTTCTAAAAATCCAAAAGACTGGCAGTTCATATTTTAAAATATTTTTAAAAATCAAGCTCAAACTGTTATCAAGTACAATCTATCAAAATGATCGTCTTTTCAAAACAAAGATGAAACTCTCTTCAAACTGGAACTAGCGCGATGAAATGTTCCGTAAAGTTTGACAGACACAAATAATGTAACTGAGGGACAAAATTTAAATTCTGATGTTATAATTAAATTGAAAACTCTCTGGCTTGTGGTAGATTCAATTGTTTAAATGTTACTGTCTTGGAGATTGGTAAAAAATTAAATAAGTTAAACATAATTTTACATGACGATTAAACTTTTGTAATTGGATAACAAAGTAAGCATAACACTTACAGTTAAATATCGAAGCGTCTCCTTTAAGATAGCTAATTCACTTAGGGGTCAACTAGTCACAAGACCAGTGTATGTATTCAATGTATTCAATTGTACTTCTTCAGTTTGAAATATGTCTTACCGTATATATGAGTACACCTCATTTAAAATCTAGCTAATAATTCTTTCTTCGTATCCACAAGGAATAGAGCTCTCTCCTAACTAATGTTTTTTTTCTTCTGACACGTTTTTTAGAGGGACATCATAAAGTCCGCCTAATCGAAGCTGGTTCAAGTCAGAAAATGGTATTTTCTATCAGTTAACTATGCATAAAGGCATCTCAAATAGGTTATTGAAAGATCCTATTCTTATTAGTGGGTCTTTTTAGGCCCCTTGAACACATAGGACTGCCTTTTTTCATGTACTTCGTAATGGAATTAACAATTAAAATGTTTGTTCCTTAAACTCGGCTCATAATAGTGTAAGTCGTGGTTTTGCTATTATTTATAATACAGCATAATAATAACCGTTTATCAAACAAAGTAAAATCTGTTTTACTAACCAGATCGGATATTTTTTGTTTAAAGGATATGGTATGTTGCATATATTATGGTGTAAAAGAGTAAATTTCGTATACAGGTGGCTTAAATACTAAATAAACTACAATGGCCACTGAATTCTTAAGTTGAGATAAGTATAGAACCAAGTATAAGTTGAAAACGTTGCTTTGAAACATTTAATGGCCTAGTTATATCGAGGAACATTGACATTTAGAATAAGGTAAATACCTCAAGAATTTTGTTTGCGATCTTTAATATGAACATGAAAGATTTCATAAATTATGTATATTTATTAATATTCTTTCAGCAATTAAGGGAAATGATTTTCAATCTTTGAATCAAATTAAAATACTGTTTGAAGTTTTATTAGCTCTCTAATGTTGTCTTGTCACAAAAACGTACATTATGAGCACTGACAAAAAAATTGAGACCTCTCGAATGAGTGCCGATTACGATATATCTACGAATAGAATTTTAGTTATTTCCCATTATTATAACGAAGAAGAAACTGTTCCATTAATGATCAGCCCTGTTTAACTATGTTTAAGATACTATAAAAGTAAAGTTTATTACAAATAACTTATGTTATAATCTTCTCTGGTTTTGCAAAACATCTTTCACTGATGTTTTATTTCCAGTTGATATAAAAATATTATATCAACTGGTAAACAACTATTAGCAACATCGACGATTGCTGTTTCCTTTGCTAAGGAAAACGCATTCGTAACCTACGAACTACATACTACAGAGGCCCTACCATCACGTCTTATGGCAATTCAAGTTTGGCTGTTAACAAGAGACGCCACTATAGACCGCGTATAGCGTTGTCTCACTTTGACAATCGAACTTGCATCGCGCTAAAGGATGATGGTATGCCCTCAGTACATAAATCACGATTACTTTTTCATTCAAAATCATCAATCTACTAATGTCCCAATTTAAGAGAAAAGTCCTTCCCTATGGAAGAAAACACCGTTGGGAGTGGGCAACACGCACTTCCCGGTGCGGATTGGTGGGTGATAACGACTGCTAATATAGTTGGTACTGTTAACCTTCTGCAAAATTATAGTGACGACTTTGATTCGTATTGAAACGCATGGTAACGTATGTCACGTGGATAGAAACCCTTTGAATAATATAAATGACAGAATTAATTTAACTGGTGAGAAAGCTTAAAAAAACAATTACCTAGAAATAGGTAAATAAATGAAAAAATATCCTCTCCTAATCTATCCCCAACTGATAAATAATTCTATTTAAAAAACAACACACCTAACACGTCTCGCAAAAAAAACATGTTAAATTAAATTTAAAAACTCATTTGTTTCAAGACTTCATTATTTCTAAATCTGTAAGTGTGAATTTTCTAGATACCTGCTGCTTAATATTACTGATAAATACGTTTATTCTATAACATGAAAACCACTTAATCCTGTGATTTCAAATTACAATAATTTCACTAGGTCAAATTAATTTCAATTGATTTTATGCTTGTAGCTATTCGTTTCAGTAATCTGTCTGAATTTAATTACGGTTGTTTTTAAACTAATTTATATTCCCCCACGCGTTATTATTTTATGGCTTAAGCAGTTTGATTACTATTATATTAAAAGCAATCTTAAGACTACTTACACTTACACAGCCAAAAGTAATAGTAACCCTGCAATTAAAGTATATTTACCAATTGTTATGTCTCAGAAAAATACGCTTTATTGAAATCGATATAGACAAGTCACGTCACGGGCTTATCGAATATCTACCAATTACGTCATTATCGCGTTGATATTTTTGTTTGTTACTAGCGGCTCGTCCCGGCTTCGCACGGGTGGACAAAATTCTTTAATTTGTTTCTATTATTAAATATTTTTCCGTTAGCGCCATCTAGCGTCCGGTAGACGAACTAATTGCGGTTAACGCGTTGCTATGGTAACGAGTATACAATGGAAATAGAGCGGGAAAAAGAGCGGACAGACAAACGACAAAATTGTGATCTTAGATTATAGGTTAAATAAGTAAGTTATTATTATTGCTCTTAGTAAGTATATATAAATCTAGCCAATATACAATACATTTCGTGATCAAATCTTAGGATTGGTTTCTTCATGGCGTGTTCAACTATTTTATGAAATTGTCATATTTTATGATACAGCCAGATCAACTCTGAAATGTTAAATAGCCTACATTTATTTAAATTATTGTTCTTTACATGTTTATTATAATATGTGAAAAAAAAATCAGAAAATAATGTTATTATTAAATCCCAATTCAGGTAGAGCAAAGGGTGTTAGAAAAAAATATAAATTAGTATGAAATAAGTGTTAAAACAACATATTATATAAACCAAGATATCAAAATATTTGAAAATCAGAAAATAACGAATTAAAGTTTGACTTTTAATTTAGCTTCCTACACCAATAACACCGTTTGATTCCGCTTCAGAAATACAACATTCGTCCTTTGATTTCGGAAGCCAGGCAAAATCAATACCTTCGGAAGTCCCAATAGGAACTGTCAGCGTCAATAAAATGTTCACGGTTTCTGTTTAGAGAGATTTAATAACACGACTGACCTGTTTTTATATTTACAAACCGTTTCTTATTGAAGAAGCCTTTAAACAATTACTCTTTGTTGTTTACAAAAATAAGCTCGAGCCAGGAAAAAAAAAGTGTTATTTGTGTTATGCTTTTGTACGCAAATAAATATATTCCGGTCTACATAAATTTTACCATGTAAAATGAGGAGAACTCTTAATTTTAAATGTCATGATCCAAATTCTGGGTTCAAATGCAAGAGAATTATTAAATAAACTTTTTAAGCATTGACGTTTCAAATCCTATAATATAGTAGATGGAATTTCATTTCTGTGACAGGTTGTGTTAATATTTGTAAGTAAATGGACTTTTATAAAATAAAAAATATGTGATATGTCACCACTTCGTTATCGTTACACTTATAATTTCTATAAGTATGTTTAGAGTTGTGATATAAGGAAACATACAGCTATCGAAATCTGCACAGATGATGTCATAGTCAAAGAACTTAATAAAAACAATAATAACGCTTTCATTTCACAATAAATACGTTGTAATGAGAATTATCTTACCTTAATACCGTTGAGATAATTTCACGCTAACAGAAAAAAAATACGTCTACAGTAAAGGAAAATATTTTCTCCAACTATTCTCAGAGGGATTTCCTAAAGAAGCTGACGAGACGAAAGCATGACGTCACTAATAGAGTTAGAATATGAGTCGTCACGAGCAAACTCGCGCTCAAGGATATTCATCCCATAATCCGTTTTTACACTGACAAAGCAAAGAAGAGTACCGACACCGAGCCAAACAAATCCTTGTAGATTGCATGAGTTCAAATTAAGAAAGGATAAGAGAGGCTTAAGCAAATTTCTTCGCTTCTGTCTCTCTTTGTATAGTACTGGGGATAATAAATTTTCTTGCGAAGATAATTTTAATACTACTGTATACGCAAGTGAAGGTATTAAGTTAAACCCGAATTCATTACCTTAACTTAAGCAAGTTATATTCGAAGACATGGGATGAGATCGCGTATATATTGATTTTGATTGGAAGCTTACTTTTACTGCTGAAGCTTAATGCTTCTGGGGTATTGGAAGCAAAGAACTATAATTTGGTAACGTTACAAAGTTCATAACAAAACTGTTACACATACATACATTTTCAGTTTGTGTGGCTACAAATTATCTATTGTCAGAATGTTAGTTTTAATTGTATTGTTTTATGTTGTTTTTTACCAATTGTCATTATTGTATATGAAAGTAAATAATCTATAGGCTTTGATTTATTTTCCAGTGTCAATATTCTGTATACATCGCCTGAGGTGCTTGAGTTTTTTAAATCATCCTTTAAACTTGGTTGTGAAGGCTAAAATTATTTTCAAATACTTATTTAATATTAATATTAATATCCACACTTTCCTGAAGAAACGAGCTTTGACGTTTTAAAAACTTTTCGTTTTCCCTTTGGTGATACGGAAAGTTACAAAACTTAATAAATACATATTTCAAGCCAAACCCGATAACGCAGTAGATAAAGTGATCGGCCTACAAGACGGAGAAGCAAATTTTGCTTAAGTTAGTCATAGGATAGATGTCCAAAAATGAATGCATTATCTATTTTTTGTACTTTAAATAGCACGTTAGGCCATTAACGCCTAACCTAACCCAACAATCGACACTATTCCCTCTTGGTGAATTATCATCTATTTTTTATACGATGATTTCATCTATTGGAAAGGGCTGTGCAATGAGGACTTCAATAGGCTTTATACAATGATAATAATATTTTTTTGTTGAAAATGGATTGTTTCTAAAACACCCCATTTTTGCAGATGACTCGGGAGACAGGTGGTGGGTAGAATCAGCAGTGCCACCAGCGCCAGCCGTGGCTGCCGTTCCTCCTCAGAGACCTTCAGTTTCTACTAGTATCAACGCAACGAGTATCGTTAGAGAATCGCCGTCTGCATCACCACCTAGGCATCACTTAGCCAAAGATGGTAAAATTCCTAAACAGAAATTTATTTTTATTGTACTTAATTCTACTGTGGCATATGTACGGTTACATAATGTGCCAATCACACGAAACAGCACGTTTTCGGCTATGTAGTCAAATAATTGCCTGAATTGAAATGTATGCCAGCTACACTTGGCAACAATCTAGCGTAGTCATACTTCCTTTAGAATTGTCTGGCTGCGTAGATGGTGAGTCGACGCAATAGCGTAATATTCCCATATTAAGGAGTATACTTTTATAGGATTATATTCGTGAATCACTGTTGTAAAGAAATCTTTAAAATAAAACATTTTCCGTTCTTTATTTGACTTGTGCTTCACACATGACACTATTTGCTAGTTCAATTTTACTGTAATAGATTATCTAGATTTAAACTCACTGTCACTAAATGGGATGACATAGTTACCACGTTTATGAATGACTAATGGTCATCTAGGTGTGGAGAGCTTACGGTTACCACATGGTAAACCTAAATAACTTTGCACATGTTATCATATTTTATATTACTTACACAATTATATACCTATTGCAACTTCTACTAGAAAAAATCAACTATCGGACACTTAAATCAAGTTGTTTTTTTTCTAAACTCTACTGTTTCTGTAGTAGTAGTAATAGTAGTTCTGTAGATTACTACAAGTTAAACTATTAAGTTCAACCTATCTCAAGACGCAGGGAAAAATAATAAAACTTATTTTTCCTCAAATCAGCGTAATACAGCAAATGCTCTTATAATCATTTTAAAATTTAAATAAGAAACAAATTATTGCTAATGTGTACCACACACAAGTAATGAAGTTTAGGTATAGTTTGTCACAACAGGTTCAAGCTCAATTATTTGCTATTATATTTAGCGCCACTACATATGAGCAAAATGGGTAACTTAAATCAATTAAAGTCGGGTTGTCATCTCCTGATATCACCGTCAAGCCTTCTATTAAAATGCAAAAGTATTCATTACTGAATCGTTAACTTAATTGAATTTTAGTTTGCAGATAGATCTATGTTCCCGACAAAGAATATTTATTATTAAATAAATTTCTTTGTGTATCGAAACTTTCGTTACAAAGTTAAGAATGAGTATCAAGGTCCAATACCCCGTACTCCAAACGAATTGATGTAAAATCCAACTTTTGTTTAAAGCTTTCCCGCGTTATCTATTAGCGCAGTGATTCTTGCCTTAATACGCCTACTTATTGGTTGCCTTGAGGATAATTTAAATGGTCGAAAATAATGTTTCATGTTTAATAACAAAGTCAATAATTGACGAATTTTGAGATAATTCACTGGCGAGCAATTAAACTCAAAATCTACAGTAAGTACAAACTTAAAGACAAGAACAGGTAATGAATTAAAAATCCAGATTCTTTAAATATTTTGAAAGCAAGATAGATTGATCGTACCTACAATGTTTTGCATATAAAATACAATAAATACAAATTGAAGTAGATCTTTTTGTTGCCGAGCACGAGTTTATTAAATTTCTTAAACAAGTCTGCAGGCCAAAAGTAGTAATTACAATTTCTGAAGATGTAAGTTTTATTTCGAATTCCGGGTAAAAAGACGCAAAGAGCAGTTTAGCAATTCTAAATATTATATTTATAATTATTAAAGCCCAATGTAATATTAAATATTTGTTACTACGTGATAAGTAGAACTTTTCGAAATAATAAGTTCCTTATTATTATAGCTTTTATATGGTTTCACCAAAACTTTATTTTATGACTCTTGTTCTCGAACCCATTAGATTTTAATACCTGCTAGTAAAAAATAATTACTACTTTATGTTGGATTTTTTCAATGACCCAAATAAACACAATTCTCTTGGCTCAATCTGGATGTTAGAAACTCTACCAATGAAGTTAATCTATAAATATTGTTTATGTGATTCATTTTACTTAAACACGTTTATTTATAATTAAAGAAGTATAACTTATCTACACAAATACTTGGCTTATATTATTATTACAAGAGGCACTTTCTGTATGTTCTTTATTGTCCACAGATCATTTCGACATGATGTATGTTTACATCATAGCAGCGGTTGCCGTGTCTCTTCTTCTTTGTATCGTGGTCGGGGTAGTAAGGTGTGTCGTAAACAAACGCAGCATCGACCGACCCAAGGGTCCAGACGTGTCTGCTACCACTGAAATCCCCAATGGTTTCAACGACAGCATATCAGAAGTAGACAATGATATTAATATTACGAGTCTCTCGGGTCCTGTCGATACCGTAGATTCAGGTCTGAAACCAGAAATGCATTTCACAAATGTCGCCCTCAGTCCGAAGATAAATCGATACGTTGGACGACCTGTGCCTAATACGTATCCACATGTCAGCACAAATATGTACGGACAAGTCGCTGAGTTTCCTATAGAAATGCCACTTAGAACAATGCCGCATGGCACACTAGGAAGAGGAGTAGCAGTAAAGACTCTACCAAGAGTTCATGTGCAAAACGAAACGGACCCTAACACAAGGAGTTTATATAGATATTCGAACGCTCAATATTACTTTGGGTGACAACAAGATAAAGCCCAGTGTTCAGATGTGTCGAGGACTTACTGTTTCTAGTTTACGTAGCGAAGTGTAAATAGTTCAAATTAGACGAGTTTGTATTGTCCTACTTTTAAATATGAAAACTGTGATATTAATTGTGGAAACTTTCCTATAGTAATTGCTCCGATTACAAACTGGGAGTTCATAGTGGTGATAGTTTTACTAACGGAACTATATACGGAGCTAGTCGGAATAGACGGTCATTGTAAGGAATATGCATTTTGTCCGGCGGCACGAAATGGACAATAGATGGTGTGTGAATAAACGTGTCGTTTGGTCCAAATGTTTCCGCTGTAGGCCAAATCGTGTCAACAAAATGATGAGTATTTTGAACAGGTCGGGTGCGCCGCGGAAATGAGTGTGACACTTTTTCGTGAGTTGACCCGCGACGAAATAATATTATGTTTAAGGAGAATAACATTGCTGACAAAAAATCGTTTCATTTCTCCTATGGTTTGAACCTCTTCACCATAAAATTACATCATTTATTTTGTTTTCCAACATATACCTATTTCATCATATTTTAGTGGACATAATTAATAAATTTGCATATCGTTCTGGCAGATTCCAATCAATGAATTTGACTTAAAACAACATAAATAAATTTCGTAACATTTCTTTTACTATAAATAGGTAGCCTGATTTCTGATTAATCTATTTGCATGATTTATGTGCAAAAAACCTCTACAAACAAGTTCAACACTAGTCTTTTGTCTGAGAGTGAATACAATGACACAACAATTGAAGAATATTCATTGTTTGGTATTTAAAAAACAACCAGAATGTCAAAAGATGATTTACGTAGCGATTCATCACTGAAATACACCGTTAAATTTCATCAAATAAAAAATTCCAAACAATATGGTATAATCATCGACACATCATTCTTCATTTTTGTCAGATAGCGATATGTTTTCAAAGGTTACAAAAAAATCTCACTCAGTTTTTATATAGATGGATTTTTTATTTAATTCACAGATTATCTTAAAAATATTAAACCGATATGTTCAATAAGACTTTAATCTGCATAATTAATGTGACACCACTTCAATCATGATTTCCAATCAAATATTCAATAAACTTGCTCATTGCCTCATTGTGTTGCATGAGCCCTGAGCAATTAAACATACATTAAGATGTATAATAAATCAATTCTTAATCAACGTAATCAGTTATATGTATGGGAAACAACGCCTTATGTTATTGGTATTAATTTAAGCTATTAACCATAGGCTTTGAGTTGGAACGTTGTCAGAGGCAAGCTGAGTAAATGCGATTAATTACGATTGGATCGTATCTCAGGAGTAGGTATATTTAGGAGCAAAAGTTACTGAACAATTTAATATTTCGAGAACAGTTCGATGTTTCATAGCCCTTTGCAAATCTCGTAACTTAATATCTGTGTGCCTACTAATAACAATATAACTTAAGATGTTTTGCAATACTGGTACAATATTTATAAAGACGATTATAGTCTCTTGTTCCGCAAGATTACATGCATATGAAACCAATAAATTATTCTTCTGATACTGTAAAACGTTAACAATAGTATTTGTCACATGGTGAAGACAATGGTAGTAACGTTTTATGAAACATACAAATACACACAAACTGCAAATCATCAGCTGTAAGGCATGTTGTACATACATTTATGAAGGGTAATTTGATCGTGGTATAAGCTAGGCTTTACAATTACCATGTCTATATAGAATTACTGTATCTATTAAACTTACAGTGCATAACGTTATTCTGACTGCCTTGCATTTATAAATGTATGGGTCACATACCTTAAAGTTAATATTTCAATATCCAGATAAAAATTGACAGTCGGGTTTATTATTGTTTCGCCCAATGTTTTGACATTTTCTTTTTCTTATTTTACGGATTTGATTGGATAGTAATCTGTAGGTAAGTTCTGTCAAAGGTATGAAAACAGACTCTTGATGTCTAATAATATGATAATGAGAAAGGAATTTCTATTAATTGATTATGATATAGTAGTTTATGTTGTAAAGTTTTATGCCAATGTTATATTAATTATAGATGGCAAGTGACATGAATTATTATACTTTTTGTTATTAAGGCATTTAACTAGTAGATTTTTATATCTATAAAAATATGCATTGTTTGAACAAATGATTGTTAAGTACTTTTGTCCGCAGTTACAAAATTAAGATTTGAACTTTAATTGTGAAATAATTTATAACTGGTTGGAAATTAATAGTTTAATAAAAAAATATTCTAGGTACTAATTTTATTACTTTGTATCATAAAGAACTAGAGCTTTGATATAAAATGGAAATTATTAAAAGATGCAACACGAAGCAAGATTAAAACTCCGTAACATAGATGGCGCTAACTTCCTATCTTATTGTACAAAATCACAAATAGTGATAATGCCAGTTATAAAGTTTTTAAAGCATATCCACTATAATGTATAGTTGGACCGCTATCCGTCAGCCTTCTGGCAGATTTGCCCATTCGTATTCCTGAAGAGTCATTCGAGAGTGGAGTGCCGACGTGATAGACCCCTCCATATTGTCATATAATAGTTAATAAAGAATTTAAGGGTGCGTCCAGATTTGGCGAATGTGCATCTAATACGCCGTGATTGCAAAGATCACGACTTGCACGCGCGTTTCAAACGTACAGTTGCTGCCATTGTTTGGTTACTGGGCGTCGTGCATCTTGGGAGCATGTTGTTTCGTTTGTTTTCATGCTCCCCGTTGGCTTAAGGCACGAACTGTAGAAAGCAAATGCAGTGAGCAGGAAGCATGCGCCCGGAACTTTTACATGAGAAGTGGCATGCAAACCTAAAATGCAACGCATTCAGCATTCAGGTGTTACGCTATCCGGTAAAGTCCCGATAGCGTACCACCAGAAGCAATCTAAGTAGATGTAAAAACCGTTATTCAAAATAAAACTTGCAAGATTATATAAATTGGGCCATTGATTTTTTACCCGCAAGGAAAATCGTCGTTGTTACAAGAATAAGTATCAAAAATGAATCACTTAACACAGTAGATTCATATACTTTAGAAATTGGCAGTTGCTATGCAATGCAGTACTTGGGTAAATTTGACTTTGACATAAAAAATATTTTATTTACATAAGAAATTCCAGCCATCTTACATAAAACAGTTGTAAAACTGTTAAAAATATCAGGGTTTTTCTGACTTTGCCCTTTTGGTAAAAAAATGTCGCGTAATCTTGCTGATTAGCATTGCTCGTATAATATAAAGTGAGGGGTTCCAATTTTTTCCATTATCTCTTCTGTTAACCTAAATGATCCTTGAAATTTTATTTGCAGTTTTATATTTTATGCAAAAGAAAAACTATGATACATACTTTTAACATACATTTTTGTGTTTACTATAACTATGATAATAACTATGAAACTATGATACATACTTTTAACCTTATTTGTTTAATCTTATTTATTACATAATAGTTAAATTTCATTTACTTTGGACTCTGTAATAGACTTAAAGTAGACTATCTTTATCTTTTTATCTATCATGGACCCTTTATATTGATGATGGAATGGTAGAATTAAAAAAATACACTTTCGGCACCTGACCATTCCCGATTTGAGATCTATTAAAAAGTTTGGAAGTCCCAAACTTAGCATATCCTTATACAACCACAAATAGATAAGGCCGAGATAATGGTGTTACTTTTTATTTACTAAAAAAGGTTAAATTTAATATGTGGTATGTAAACTGGTCCTAAAGTCATACATCCAATACGAATGGTCAAAAGGTAGACTTGTGCCAGAAATTGTAAGACTTTCAATTTTGAGAGTTGAATGCGTTTGAATTTTCAATTTCTCTTGAAATTTTGAATGTGGCCGATATTTATTTTTATTTTACAGTTCTGCAAATTGAAATTAAGCTTTTCATGCGCCATTAGACCTTATCCTTTATTTAAGTGTTAGTTAACAATTAAAAAGCTATTATTACCAATCCTCTTATCGAATTCCCTCTTTAATACGTTTAAAGGGCTGAAAGGAAAAAACTCCAGTAAAAATCCAATTGCTCTGGTTCAACAAAACAAATAAAATACAACAAAGTAAAAAAAGATGTTTTTAAAATGACTGACTATATTGCCTATCCAAATCACGTTAGTATTTGTAAGTATAAAAAATAATCTATGTACAGGTAAATTTTTATGTGGTACATCGATTTAATAAAGTAAATGCACAAAAGATGTTTTTCATTTTTTCCTACCCTCACGTAACAAAAGTTTCAGACTGTATACGATTAAAATTATTTTCGTACGATTCAATGTTCTAGATTCGTGTGTCATCATCAAATTCGTCTACGTACGTTTTGCTGATTCCGGAGTCATTTTTTCGTCGCCAATTTAGTATTTCTTAATTAAAATGTTTTCATGACGTGTAAGTAATATTTATTTACTTTACAATAAAATGACATGAGACATATATAATATATATTTTTATACTATAACTAGCGGCCCGTCCCGGCTTCGCACGGGTGGACAAAATTCTTTAAATTTTTTCTATTATTAAATATTTTTCCATTAGCGTCATCTAGTGTGCTGTAGACGAACTACTTGCGGTTTACGCGTTGCTATAGTAACGCAGATACAATGAAAAAAGAGCGGGAAAATGAGCGGACAGACAAACAACAAATTTGTGATCTTAGATTATAGATTAAGATGATCAATACATTTTCTAACGCGCAATGTCATTGCTACGGTCAACGTTCGCATTTGACACGCGTAGCACAAAAGTAATACAATCGCAATGCTTTTGTTAAGCAACAAAAATACAAAACTCTTTTCTTAACGTGGCGGTGAACTTGATAAATCGCATTTTCTATGAGAATCAATTGAATGGTCTCTATTCCGCTTTACATTACAGATTTATACATTTTCATCAGTAATATTTCGTACTAATGTTTCAAAGCCTACAGGATTTAAGAAATAGCATTTATAATATTTTAAATTTTTTAAACTTAACAAACGTTTTTTACTGTTGTAAACTTCATCAGGTAAAATGGTATTTTTAATACGAATTTAATAGGGTTTCTAGCATTCCAGGATTCCATCTTTTACCTTCGAGCTCCATCATCAAACTGGCTCGGTTGTGTCATATTGTTGTATCGTCATTTAAACTGCATCTACACTTTTCTAGTTTCGTGTTGAGCGTTGCGGCCAACAGTACTTTTTTATATACATTCACTGTAGACGAGGCGGCAAGCATGATGACTCACAGCAGCGAGCAATCGGCGGGTTATCGTAGGTCAGGGATCAAAAATTTTTTTAGTGTTTTTGTTTATATTCCAAAAACTACTTGTCGGAACCAAATTTCAAAAACACCACCGGATACTTCAGTTAAGTAGCCTGAAAACTCTTATAAAAACCACTTTATCAACTGATTTTGAAAAATTATTGACAGAGCAAATTAGCACAGTGTTATCGCGTTAACGTTCCGTACGATCAAGATATACAGGACATGCCCTAAATCAATCTTTACAATTAAAGAGGGTGGATCGATCGAAATGCCTTCTGTCCCGTTACGCAGGTGAAGGCACAGAAAATCCTTTTTACCGATGAAAAAATTTTCACGATTGAAGAGCACCACAATAAGCAAACCAACGTTCCGGACTTTATAAGAGCTGAAGACTGGCCCTCATCTAGCCCATACCTCAACCCTTTAGACTACAAATAATGGTCAGTTTTAGAGAACATGGCCTGCTCTAAACGACACGGCGACATCGAGTCTCTTGAAAATCTCTGGAGCTAAATAGCGTGGCGAAATTTCCCATGAAAACAGTGCGTATATCCATAGATTCGTGGCCAGACAGATTAAAGACCTATAACATTATCGAGTATAATTCTGTATTACCACATTAAAAGTACCGGACAAGTGTTAAATATACCTGTAGAATTTTTGAGCACAATTTTATTCGTTTAAATATTCTTTTCGTAGATAGTATTCCCGTCACTACTGACAGAGCATTATTATTCCGTCATTAACACCAAGGATACTCCTATGTTAAATCATAAAACTACTCATGTGAAAATTTATGGGATGTTATAGAAACAGAGGTTTTAAAATGCCATAGCAACATGCAGTCATTTAAAAATATATTAGGATATTAAAATCAAATTATTGGAATTTTATACATTTATATCTTTTTTACGATATCATTAACTTTATAACATAAATACCTTCAATTGCTTATACTCGACAAACACGGAAAGAGGAAATAAAAGCATAACTCGCGACAAGCATAAAAATAATTGAGATATCAAATGGTTGCGCTGTGGATGTAAAAAGCGACGCAATGCGACGCTCTGTAAACCGTGCCTACATTTAAACAGTTGACTTTTTTAACCTATAGCGATTTCTGTTTCAATGTTAATGTAGAAAAGTTCTAAAAATAAGTTATCTATTCTTGGAAACTGATATTTCAAACAAACTTTCAAGTCCAAATACTTTAAAAAAGGGTAAAATTATTTTTATGACATTTAATACAAATATGTCTAATACATAAGTCTAAAAGGCAGTAGAAAACATCAGCGACATTTTAAGATAAAAAAATGAGTCTTAAAATTGCTTTTGAATATATTTAAAGTATAAATTTCTTATCTAAAATGTTTTCTAATTACTTTTTAGACTTAGACATATAATAAATATTCCGGACAACTAACACCGATTATTTAGTTTGTAGAGTTTGTATTGTGGTTACAAATAACGGGAAAAACAAATGCTTAATAATGTTCATTACATAAACATAATGCACCAACCAAGATTCGAACCAAGGACAGTATCATTGCACCAACCAGTCTTCAATTATATTTTCCTCAAGTGTAAAATTTTATAACAACGAGTTTTCTTATTTAAAAGTATTTGAACATAAAAGTTTGTAGGAAACATGATACGGCATTAGCGCTCCTAAGAGTATAAACTTGCATTCTTGGAAAAAGCTTCATTTCTGGTTTATTTTCTGAATGCGCCTTACTATGAAGATGTTAATGGTGAGTCGGCTTAATGAGATATCATATTCACGCGTATCGTCATCACCTTATTAATGTCCCCACTTCAGGGGCGCAGGCCATCCATTTCCCAATCCAATTCGAAGCCAGAGATCTAGGGTTCGATCCCTGATCGTGTGAATGTATATAACGAACTTTTATATTGGCTCGGGTCTGGGTGATACTGTACGTACTGTCATTGTTTCTGAATTGTATAACACCTGTGCTTTTGGTACTTGGGTTCAGAACAATGTAGGCTAATATAAAAACATGTCTTTCGAAGTACGGAAGAGCTCTAGATAGTTTTCTGGTGCGCGCTATCAATCTCATCAATATCAACACTTATCTCGACAATATTGCAATATTGTGTTTTTAGAAAGTGCGTATAAGTAGTGGTCGACAATTGTGATTGAGGTGTGATTGAATGGCGTTGATCAGTCAAAGGGCTAGCTGTTTGATTGAACGGCTATTTTAACCAGTTGGCTGCGACATATATATAAGGTTAAATACATATTAGTCAAACATTAGCTCTACCGCACAAAAACAATAAGAATATCGTCTCAAATGTATACACTATTACCTTATAACCTGTTTAAAATTACCTGTCACAGTGTTTGACTGCGATGTAATCCGAAACTACCCAACCTATTTTGATATTATTTTTTGTTTTGATGGATTTGTTTTGACTTAGAACACAAGATAGGTTTCATTTTAATTTATTATTTCTTTATTGCAAAACATATGAACTGAGCCACAGCAACGCGTGGCCGGGTCAACTCGTATATCTATACTAATATTATAAAGAAGTAAAGTTTGTGTGTTTGTATATTTGTTAAATTGTAATGGGTAATCTTGGGATCTTCTGAACCGATTTTAAAAATTCTTTCACCAATAGAAAGGCACATTATTGCTGTGTGTCATAGGCTATATTGAATGCTAGAAAAAATTTAAAGAATTTTGTCCACCCGTGCGAAGCCGGGACGGGCCGCTAGTATATATATATATATATATATATATAAATATCGTGATACAGTGTTTGACCGTGATGAACTCCGAAACTACTCAACCGATTTTTATGTTTTTTTATTTCATTTTGTTGGATTTGTTGCAACCTTGGACATAAGATAGCTTTCATTTGAATTTATAACACAGCAATACAAGGCCGGGTCAGCTAGTAATATTATAAAATACACAGTAAAAGGTTTACTTTAATGTGACAAATAATTTTATTTGTCACATTGAAGTAAACATAAGTTATAAAAATGAAGTCCAAATTAAATATTTGTGTCAACAGACCGTAAAAAAGAACCGGGAATAGGACTGACTTTTTTATATCTAAAAGTTAAAAAGAAAAAACGAGTAGGGTCAAGGCGGCAACAGTGGGTCACTTTTTTTTCCAGTGATGTAACTTGATGTGGGTGAATGTTGGAAAGATGTAAAAGGATTAGTATTATAGTGTAACTAATGTATATTGATTATTCCAATCGATTTAGTTAAACAAGGTAATATTTTGGAAAATAAATAGTATTTAAAAAAAATCTCATTTGAGCCACTGTGTACAGGGGGTGGGATACAGTGAATCGGCCCTCAGTTAACAGTGAATCAGGCAAGTTCACAGTGGATCATCTATAATATAACTCAAATAAAATTTTCTTTTTTGCTTTTTATCGATCTTTATTTTGTTTTAATCAAACAATAAGTTGTACATTGAAACAGAGTTTTTTTTACTACTTCACTTCAAAGTGACTGTTCAGTCTCACACATTTAAAATTTACTAAATTATCTTTTTTTTTTTAACTTAGTTAATCATCAACAGAAAACTTTTTCTGTATCTTGCATAAACTATCAAACAAAATGACTTTTTATCCTTCAAATGAAAAATCAGGTAATTTTTTGACTACTTCAGTCTCAAAGTGACCTTTCAGTCAAACAAAAGAAATATAATTTTGCTTTTTTTCATGTCAGCTATGTGTTTCACTATTTTACAGGGCCTTGCTGGTCAAGTCATCCTAAAAGGGAAAATTAACAAAAAATATTACGTCTCGATATTGCTAAACTAATGTCTGGGTAGTTATTATCCAGTACCAGTAGTACACAGTGGAACATGATCCACTGTGAACTCAAATGACTTGAGCCACTGTGTACAATACTGCCATTTTGGATTTAACTCATTCCACGTGTGATGGTATTACGTAAATCGAAGTGCAGTATACTCCAAAATGATCTCAACGAAGTTTGTTACTTAGCAAAAATATAAATCCATTGGTCAAACAAAAGGATTGTGAAAAATACCAAGTATATCTCACCTGAAAACTCACTTTTTCCTTCGTCAAAACAATGAAAACACTTAGAACACGGATTTGTTACATGGTCGACCCAGGGAAGTTGGTTGTGACCAGTATCTATCGGGAGACCTTCCGAAGAGTGAGAGATATAAAAAGATACCTATAATACTTTTGATACAACGACCAGTGCGCCACTGTTGCCGCTATAACCACTGTTGCCGCCTTGACCCTACATTAAGTCAGCGCATTATATTAAACCACTAAGATTTGTAAAGAATGCTAATGAGTCAGCTACAAGTAAACATTGATTGATAAATGTTACTACACAATGTAAAATATATATTTTTAAATCATAATGAGGTGTTTTTACTATTACTAATCCGATTGTTATATAAAATATTGTTAGAGTTTTGATATTATCAGGTTTAATTCAGTAGGTCGATCGTTAATAAGTCAAGCCCTAGATTATGTTGGCGATAACCCGACTTATATACCTATACATGTATAATTATATATTTATACTTATAGAAAAATATTTATATAAGTATAAATAAAACATATTTACGTGTAGTTCGCCCTTAATATGCTTTGAGTACATAATTGTAATAAGACACCGCCATTGTTTCACTCGAATTAGCACACAAACCACTTGTCGTCTCCTTCTCTACCTTCTAACGCATGGACGAGAAATATGTCGAAAATATCGGTTAAAATGTCGATAAACGCTATTGCTATGTAAGAGTTTGTAGACAAAAATCCGCGGCTAAATAAAACAATTTTTTGACATAAGAAGTCTACATCGAAGCGCAACCATGTTAGAAACGATTGACGACAAATAACTAAAACACGAGGAAACGGGTCTACGAAGTTTTGTTGTTGTTTTGCTTATGCTGGGCGGATAGAACACTTTATCAAAGTTTCATCACAATCTGAATCACGTATCGGAACGCATAGGAAATAAACACATACATTGATAAATTATTATAATAGAAAATTACTAGAAAAAAATCGACACGGGTCACAAGTGAATTCTCAGGCGGGAATCTTCTAGTAATTTTCTATTATAATAATTTATCTTATAAGATAGCATTAAAAACTTAATAAAAAAAAACTTTAAAAAAACCACGTTTTACTACGGGTTATAGATGTACTAAAAAGGAGAAAATAAATTTTTACAAATGGACTAAAAAGATAAAAATAAATTTTTGGTAATAATGAAACTATACGATACAAATATTCTAAAATTTATTGAATATTATGTATTGTTCTGAACATTCATACGCAGAATTTGAAAAATTTCCAAAAAATTAAAACGTGGTGCGTAATTTAGATCAACAGCGTTATTGATATTATATTAATATTTTCATTATCTTTCCTAAATCCCTTCCTAACTAAACCAATGCAATAGTAATGCTGTGGATGGCATTGAATAGTTTTTCAAGTATAATGCGCACCACGTTTTAATTTTTTGGAAATTTTTCAAATTCTGCGTATGAATGTTCAGAACAATAAATTTTAGAATATTTGTATCGTAAATTTTCATTATTACCAAAAATTTATTTTTATCTTTTTAGTCCATTTGTAAAAATTTATTTTCTCCTTTTTAGAACATCTATAACCCGTAGTAAAACGTGTTTTTTTAATAGTTTTTTTTTATTAAGTATTTATTTAACTCTTTTTAGTTTTAAATTATCTGAATTGTGCCTACTTAGTTCTTCAATATATACATGTAATATATATCAAATATCCAGACACACCACGTGGAGGTTAATTTAATTAAAGCCTAATTAAGTGGTTTTAGGATGTAAAACTGTAAAATATGAAATTGTTAGGTGAAGCAAGCCTGTATACAAAATTTCAGCCAAATCGGATAAGAGGAAGAGGTCGAAATAAGGATCTCAAATTTTGACGACAAACCAACAGACCAACAGACAGACAAGTGAAGTTAAGTAAAACGTGGTAAAAAATGCATAAAATATATAAAACTATAAAATTTACATTGATTTTTATTTATACAGATTTCAGTATTGTATAGAAAAGGGCTATGCAATAAAAAAATGGTTGGAAAGTAAATACTTTAAGTACCGCTCTTTTTGCTCTTTCGGTGGTCAATAGTAAAGTTTTACTAGCTTCACCCCACGATAAGTCAGTAAGAATCACAAAGTAATCTTACTTGGTAACATTGCGTGTTTTTTAAACACAAATATCATATCACTATTTTATATTATTAAATGCTTCTATATGGAGCTTAAAGGAAAAAAAAAATCTAATATGACTCCTTAATATTGTATTTTAAGTTATCTTAATCTATGAACATACATATTTACTATCATATGGTGTAGTACAGAAAGGAGCACGTAGTTTTATGTTTGTTTGTCATATGGCTTGTCTTTTTAGTAATAAGTGTTAGTAAATTATTTAAAAGCTGTTAAACTAAATTGAAATCATGTTGCGCAACCCTGAAGGCGTATTCATCTGACCCGGCTGTAAAGATAAGTGCTGTGTGGTCAGCGTAATGTTATGACAAAGTTTTAGATTACATAGATCATTTATGTGGACTGGCTTCCTTGGGGAATACCAAAGTTTGTTTTTTCTGCTTCGGTTCACTTCGGTCTTGTAGGATCTTAAAAAAGTGTGTGCTTTTTATAGTTACGTTTTCAAGTTTTCACAACAAGTTCGTGGTGGAGATGAAGTCAACAGCCTTGGCAAGATCAAGAAAGATACATTATGTGTGGCTTTGTCCAGACTTTCTTCTATTTAGCCTAGCAAAAGTAAGTATATATGATACATAGATAATTAATATTTATATAAATATGATTCAGATACAATTTTATCACACAAACATCTGCCCCTTCTGGGACTCGAACCCAGGACCGATGGTGCGAAAGGCAGGATCGCTACCGTTGCACCAAGCGGCCGTCTTTAATTTATTGTTCATAAAAATTCCAAAAATGAATGAGTTTTCGATTTAACTTTGTATTTTATACAAAACACGTAGTAGTAACAAAGATCTTCATTTTGAGCTTGATTTTAAATTAGGAACAATAGCGTCTTTTTTCATATACTTCCTTGTTTGAAAGTGTATGAAAAAGTCACAATTAAAAGCACAACCGCATCTGTAGTCATTTTTGAAAAATATAAGTCAAAGGAGATATTATATTATGCCTGGATATTTTATGATTTTTGTTGGTATAGTATTATTCTATCCGATTGAACAATCGTCCTTTAAGCGTTATCACTTTTATCTGTATCTACAATATTATGCCTACTAATATTATAAATTTATGTGAATGTAAGTTTGTGAGGCTTTCACGCAAAAACTACTAAATCGATCATCATAAAACTTCTTACATATATTCTTGGAGGTATTAGAAGTAATATAGGACACTTTTTATTGAAAAAAAATAAAAAAATGCGGGTGAAGCCCAGAGTAAAAGCTAGTATTTTTATAATTTAAACTGTAACTGCTACATTTAAATACAAAGAAATTATTACTACAAAAAATAACTTGTTTCTGATGTCAGGCGGAGCATAAAACTTCATTTCTTCGCTATACGGGCTACTCGCTTTTCCAAATGAGTTACCGATAGCGGTAAGGGATGTGGGTTCGTGTTACGCCTGAGACAAGATGAATTAGGTATATGATTATATGAAAATGAATGTCTCTGAACTCATACATTCTTATGTTTTTAATTTGTTTTTTTGCATTCACAATGCAATATTTCTATAAGATATAAAATACGTATGTAAAAAAAAACTACAGGCATAGGCGTAGTAGATTCTTAACAATATTTGCAAAGAAATAATCAGTCTGATTGACAGTCTATTTTGGAATCGTGTGCTTGTACAAACTCAAAAACGACTTTATGATGATCACTTGGTTTTCTTTTCCTGTTCCAAGATCCTTTTAGGTATTGTTTCAGCTTTTCCATGTAATAAAAATGCCTTATATCAATGTTTATTTTTACAGAGAGATCATATTTATTTACTTAATTTTATATAGTTGCTTGACTTCTCAACATTATATCTACCAAATAAAAGAGTTGACAGTCGATTTTGATAATTTGTCAACACTTTCATGGACACTTGGGCACTAGAACAATTTGACACAAAAGACAAAACATGTATGTCCATCATGTTTGTAGATTTATCTAATAATGATGGGAATTTACGCCTATAAACGTCTGAAACTAAACGGTTCACAACGGCTATTTAAGTAATGTCGCTGTGTCCTTGTTCCCATAGCAAAGCTTTCATGTGTGTAATGTTACCTATTTGCGTACGCTCAACATGATTCATGTCCTTTTTTCATTTACGATGCTATGTTATTTAGAAAAAAATTCTTGGCAATGTTGACCCTTACTTTTTTATATATCAAGTTTAAACATAGATCAAATTATTAAAAACAAACACATGAATTCATGTTCAATAGGAAGGTCTATTTTTATTAACTTAGCAGTTAGTAATATTTAATTTAAATCCACCTGTTAGATCTTATTAATTTAAAAGTAACCCATATATAAATAGTCTTTAGTCAGTATTTGTTTGACAATATTTAAGGTACCTACTTTCATTTTCTCCATGTTGCACAACTGTAGGATGTCTTATTTGTTTCAAAAATTCAACTATAATAATTAAAATGACATAGGTAAGCCCAAACGTCAGAATGTAAAGCTTAAGGCTTGGAGCTGTTGGTAGTATTAGTTCTTAAGTATACTTGTATCAAAATCCAGTAGGCCCAATGACGTAGAGGTAAAAATTATAATATACACTAATAGGCGTAGCGTTCATTAACGCTTTAATAACTCAGAAGTTGATATGAAGTACTTAAAGTAAAAACATAAGTTATTTTAAGAAGAAAGTACTTATCATTTTAAGTTACTCGTTTGACTTTGAACAAGACATCTTCGTTGGAACGACGTTTGCTTTTTAATATTAAATTTTACCTTCTTATTTGAACCGCTTAAATGTCAGATATTGGTATGCAAATAGAGCTTCTCATTGTTTGGAATACCAATTTTCAATTTTCTTAATGCAAACTAGGGTATTTTAAAAAAATAAACTGTTAGAACGGGGTACTTAGGTAGTTTTGTTGCAGTCTTTTTCTAGATAAAAATTAAAAACAATATCTTTTGATAGGTGAGATTATTTAACAAAATTATAAAAAAAAACTTATCTTTGTAAGTCAAAAGAGTTAAAACTTGATGTACAAGACATAACTTATTCACATCTTTCACCGCGCGACAATGAATAAATTAAAATATAAAAAGTTTATGAAACTTTTCAACATCGTTAGGTATATTTTCTTCCCACATCTACATATTCAAATTAAAATTCTCTGTTGTCATGTTATTTAAATGCGGCTCCAGGGTAATGAAAAAGAAAAACAAAAATGTGACTTTTTTTGCCAACAAACTCTCAGGGATGACGATGAGTGACGTGTTTGCTGACACCGCTTAACTACTAAACCTTATGTTTTAAATTCCCTTGGCGAGTAAGCCTTGACTGGTAGCTTATTTCGGCCAGTTTTCTTGTTTAATCCGTATGATGGATGACATCATATTCAAGAAAGTAAGTAATAAAAGCGGGTCAAAAACTTTCTTTTTTTGTAACAACATAGTGGATTATGTGTGTTTCTTTCTCTAATCATCCTTTAAGCTTAGGCAATGAAAGCAATTTTGACTTTATTTGACTAAACAAATGAACATGTTTGAGGGTAATAATTTATAAAATGTCAATGTCCTTTATACAAGCTTTAATTTAGTTTCACTTGTCCTAATATTTGTACTGACGAGCAGATCAAATCTCATAAGTTAAATTCGACCCACTTCCCGATTTCCGATTGACCTGGAATTTGGAATACGTATGTAAATCGAGTGACAATGCAATATTATTATGATATGGAGCATATCTAACGATGGAGCAAGAAGGTAGTTATGGGAACTCTGGAAACGACTCAACCACATTAAGTTTAGGCTCCTGTGATACACCTTTACAAGTACTCTGGTCTTGGTTTATATCCACGATTTGTTGTTTCAGCTGGATATTGTAGATATGCTTTGGATACTGTTATGAAGCGATGTAAGTTTCCCATACTAAGACATTTTACAGGAATTAGCTATAATGTGAAGCTATAATTATATCCAGCGCAGAACGCTTTATTTGGTTTTTATTAACAACTAACAAAAGTTTATTTTTTATCTCATCAGATAAAAAGTTTCTAGATCACTGATAATCTAAAGTAATAAGATCTAAGAACAAAACAATACAATTCAAAATCTATTTATCTCAAGCGATTCTAGAAATAATTCGACTTATCTCAGGCGTAAGCAAGTGTCCGAACTACAATCTATCGCTATTTGGGCGAATGCTTTCCAATTGAGCAATTGGAATTATGATAGATACGTCGAATCTTTCCTAGGATCACTGAAGTTATAATATCAGCATTATCTTTTCGTGTTTATTGTAACTACCTTCAATAACAATTGTATTACATATATATCAAAGCTCGATTTTTATCAACACAAAACAAAAACGTACAACCAAAATGTTTTCTTGACAGAGGCACGGAAAAATGTATAGAATTTGAGTTTACCCAAGTACTCATATCACCCTTGCCACCCTCGTTGTATTCTTGAATCAATTGAAATATACCTCTATAAACAATCAAACAATTTCAATCTACATGAAATCCAGGATTGGCTGAAGCACAACCTTATTGGAACGAAGTTCCTTATGGGGCGTTGCGGAGGGGTTACACTAGCCGGGAACAACAAAAAGTGTAATATTCTTATGTACGAGTATAGTCTATGTGGGATGGCTATACAGTGTCTAATGTATACTCTACGTGATGACTGTTATTATATATTTTTATAAATCATTGTAAATAAAATAAAGGTGTTAAGATAATTTTGTAAAGTAATTTATTTGCTTTTTATCGATAAAAAATCAATACCCGAATAATTATTTCGAATCACAATCGATTTAACTCGAAATAGACAATGCATAATATATGATAGTAATAATAACACATTGGGAGTTGTGTTTGATACTGTTGGAAAAATAACGTTACTGTTTTAGAGACAATCGATTTTGATTATAAGGATTTGATATTTTTACCAGGTAAGCAAATCACACATGTATCAAAATTTTATTTATTGCTTTAATATTTTATAACGGTATAGGCATTGTGCTATCCTGTAATAAGTTATAGCTTACAAATTAAAATATCGAATGTAATATCGTTGATTTGAATATATAGTAAAATAATGCACTTTAACTGATTTATAAACAGTATGATACGATTTATGGAATTCATAAAGATGATGATCTTACTGAAGTTCTTGCATTTTCAATTAATTAGTCTCTACAAATAAGGAATGTAACTGAGAAATTGATTATTTCTAAAGTAAAGCTACTTCACAAAAAGGGGAACAAAGTAACATAAAAAATAATCGACAAATAGCATTGCTGACTATACAATTGAAGGTTTTTTAAAAACTAATACATTATCTAATAGCTATTTGATTGTTTTTTGTTTAATAAAATTCAAGATTTACTTCAGTTAATATAGCTTTTCAAAGCATAAACAATAAGAACTATAGGTACAACTGCGATATTACTTGACACGTCGTAAGCTTTTCATCACCTTTTTGTATGATTTACTACTCGAAAATCTCGATTATTACGTTGTAACGACAAGAATACCTGTTCCATGCTGACACATATTACATATGGTTGAAATATCACAACTGGACTCAAATAAAGTGTTGTTATGTATAGTGATACAGGCATATAAATCTAATTTAAATGTATGAGATCTTCCCAATAGGAGAGTTTTCTTCGTCCCTTGTCATTCGTTTTATACATAAACTAGCTTTTACCCTCGCCCTTACTCGAGTTAATATACTTAGTCTGGCCATAAATACTGTTACACTTAAAAATAAAAAAATATTACATTTGAATTTCGAATCTGTCATTTTTATATGGTTGTTCATTGTGTTTTCTCATTTTGGCGCCAATATATTTTATAATATTTTGCGATATTAAAATGGAGTGGGGTGATAAAGAGAACCGAATCGCTGTGATTGCATTACACAAAGTAGGTATGGAGCCAAATGCAATTTTTAAAACTCTCCATACCCTTGGTATTAGTAAAATGTTTGTGTACCAGGCTATTAGTGGGTACAATGAGACTTCCTCTGTTTGTGATAGAAAAAGATCTGGCCGTCCACGTAGTGTTCGTACGAAAAAGGTGGTCAAAGCAGAAAGGCAAAGAATTCGAAGAAATCCTGTCCGAAAGCAAAAGATTTTATCTCGGGAAATGAAGATAGCACCTAGAACCATGTCACGTATTTTAAAAGATGACTTAGGACTTGCAGCCTATAAGAGAAGCACTGGTCACTTCTTAACTGATAATTTAAAGAAGAATAGGGTGGTAAAATCGAAACAACTACTGAAGCGGTACGCAAAGGGAGGTCACAGAAAAATTTTGTTTACGGATGAGAAAATGTTTACAATAGAGCAACATTTTAACAAACAAAATGACCGTATTTATGCTCAAAGCTCTAAGGAAGCTTCCCAATTAGTCGACAGAGTGCAACGTGGACATTATCCGAGTTCAGTGATGGTTTGGTGGGGTGTTAGCTATGAAGGAGTGACTGAGCCATATTTTTGTGAAAAAGGTATCAAAACATCGGCACAAGTATATCAAGATACCATTCTTGAGAAGGTAGTTAAGCCCCTTAACATCACCATGTTCAATAACCAAGTATGGTCCTTCCAGCAAGACTCGGCGCCGGCTCATAAAGCTCGTTCCACGCAGTCTTGGTTAGAAGCGAACGTTTCGGACTTCATCAGAGCTGAAGACTGGTCGTCGTCTAGTCCCGATCTTAATCCATTAGACTATGATTTATGGTCAATTTTAGAGAGTACAGCTTGCTCTAAACGCCATGATAATTTGGAGTCCCTAAAATAGTCTATACGATTGATTGCAGTGAAGAATTTTCCCATGGAAAGAGTGCGTGCTTCTATTGATAACTGGCCTCAACGTTTAAAGGACTGTATTGCAGCCAATGGAGACCACTTCGAATAAGCTTTATATATTTTTAATTGTTTTATATTTATGTACTAAACTAACATAGTGTAAAAGTAATAAATGTTTTAAGCAGTTAAAAAAAATGTTTTTTCTATCTTACAATATTTATGGCAAGACTAGGTAGACTATCAATTAAAAGTTATATTTCTCACCGTCTGGAACAGTACATTTTTGTGGGAAAAAAGAACCCTATGTACTTTTCTGTACCCCTGGCAAATTGT
Organism: Calamotropha paludella; assembly: GCA_927399485.1. Classification (NCBI taxonomy): domain Eukaryota; kingdom Metazoa; phylum Arthropoda; class Insecta; order Lepidoptera; family Crambidae; genus Calamotropha; species Calamotropha paludella. The sequence goes on from OV656812.1 coordinate 20,067,168, forward strand.
ATGCAAAATTTCATGATGATCGCTTGAGTAGTTAAAGGCATGAAAGTGTAACAAACAATCTCACTTTCGCATTTATAATATGAGTTCGGACTTTAAGGTTTTTGGTAATATAGCCTATCATTTGCGCAGTCACGTTTTCTTACCATATACCAAATTTCATAGCAATCGGTCAACCTGTTCATGTCTTATAGAAGGACATACAGATAGATAGTCAAACATAGATAGATAAGATAATACGTTTATTCCGGTTGTACACACATAATACATTACCATTATAAAGTCAAAGAAAATAACAAAATAAAATAAATAACAACCAACATTGGCAGGTACATAAAGACAACAATTTAAAAAGAGTAGAATTGGTGCAATAGTCATAAAATTTGTCCAAATTAATGTAAAGACAGAATCTACAGATTAACATAGCAGTATAGATATGATATATAGCTTATCATTGGCGCAATCACATGTTACCATATACAGTCGAACCTCTATAAGTCGAACATCAAGGGAGACGCCAAAAATTTCGAGTTATAGAGTTTTCAACTTATGGAGGATTTCGACTTAAGCGGATTTTGATTCGACATAAAGAGTTTGAGGTTTATTCTTATAAATTTTGAGTTAGAGAGGTAAAATAAATAAAAATTCAACTTGCAGAGGTGACAAACATACATATTTTTATTTATTATAAATCAACATTATTTCAAATCATTTTAAAATAAAAAATATGGCATTAAAAAAAGTCAGTAATTTTTTTTTGCTTTAGATAATTTGGTTGTTCTCTATCTATAGCATTGTCTAATCTATAAAGAGCAGAAAATTCTTCTTCTTCGGAGTTACTGGTCTGCTCTATAAAATTACGTAAGGTATTCAATGCAGTTCGCGCCTCTTTGATGTATATCTACATATCTATTTTACTCGGACTTTCTCGTACTTAGATTGAAAGCATTAAGGAATTGAGCTTTAAGACAAGGCATTAATAGACATTTTGGTATACATATTTGTTAACGCCATTTTGACACTGCTTTCTTTCATTGGCAAAAGTACATACCTACTAAATGAATAATGTAAACAAACGGTTCGCGACAAAATTGTAATATTTGTTTGCTGAGCGTTTTGATTTTGTTTTGTTTTAAGAATAGTTTATTGAGATAATCAAAATTGAACACCTGACACCAAGCAAGCAAACACGTGTGCGTGAGTCATAAATTTATTATCGTATACTCCTAAAATGTTTTCAAGTGTACACAATAGTGTACACTCACATTGTCGGCAAGTTCTTAAAGTCGGTAACTTATTTTTGTTCGAACAATAGAGGTAATAAATTCCAAATGATCAAGTTGTAAAGGTTGTAAAATAAAACGTTGCTATGTTCGAGATACAGAGGTCAAATTAAATTTTTCGAGTTATAGAGTGAAAATATGTACCAAAATGGCTTGGAGGGACTCGGTGATTATTTCGACTAACAAAGGGTCAAGATTTCAAGTAATGGAGGTTTTGGTGTTTGAAGGGAAGGGAACAAAACATTTTTTCGAGATTTGGAGGTTTTTGACTTATCGAGGTTCGACTTATAGAGGTTCGACTGTACCAAATTTTATTGAAATCGGTCAACCCGTTCTTGACTAATAGAAAGACATATAAATGGACACACAGACAAAAAGGCAAAATTGTAAGTATTGTAATGTAAAGAATTGATATCGGTGAGTCATAAAACGAATATTTATCAGTAAAAAATCAAATAAATGTACAGAAATTGGCTACAGATTTATTCGGTAGTATAGATATTTATACAGATTTAATTGAACATAATATTAACATAGCAAATGCAATGATTTGACGTCATAAGTGGCTTCGTGTAAGTCACCATAAAATCAATTCAACACAGATAAATGGGCTATTATTTTATTTAGGGTACAAAAGTCGGTCCACTTCGAACAAAAGCGATTTTGTCAATAAAAATAAGTTAATACAAAAGTAAAACAGCTATTGGTAGCTACTGATTAAAATGCCTGTACCAAAAAAACATATGAATTAATGTAAAATATTATATTTCTTTGCAAACTACGGTAACACAGTTGTTTTTTTAAGTAACGCAGTTGTTTTTCATATTAAAATTGGCTGTCCTTCTGTGCGAGTCACTTGACATAAACTTAAATTACTTGAAAAATGTTCACGACGTTAATATTTTTGAAAGTTTTTAGTAATAGGTAGTTGTATGAACTTTACTAGAACGCCAATAGGTATGATTTTACCACAACAGTTGAATAATAATAAAATATTTCTCACCATGTCTCCGTTGCAAAGCAAAATGATGCATACTCAGTGTTACCATAGGAATGTTAGCCTTAAATAAAGCTTTTTAGACATCTTTATTCCTAATATCCATTGATCGGTCGTAAATTAATATTGGTCCAAGGGAGGGTGGCGGGGCGGTACAACTGACCAAGCCAGTCGCTCGAGAGTCACCGTTTGGGGTGCGTGTGTTTATTGTGAGTCCACTGAGTTACCGGCGACGGACAGTAAGTTTTCTAGATATTATTAATTTTATATAATGAAAAATATGTAATAATTCGTCAATATTGTGGTTGCATCATAATTGATTTAGAATATGTATCCATTTAAGTACCAAGTTTAAATAGATTTAACTTTTACAACTGCGTTACTATTACACTGCGTTACTACCAAAAGCAACGCAGTTGTAATTTTAGTAACAAAGTGGTATTCCGTACACTTTTTACACATTAATCACATATTTTATGGCAGAAATATTACATTTAAGTATTGTTTTGTTATAGAATAATAACTTCGAACGTAATGGCTTTAACTCCGGCGGAAAAACAACGGCGTTATAGGCAAATGTTAAAAGAGAATGTAATAAAGAAACCGAATCCAAAAGAAAATATCTGGAGCGGGGACATAGATCTGCTAAACGCAAATGGAGGTATGCAAACAAGAAACGTAGAGAGCGTCAAAAAGTAGCGCAGGCTATTTTGGTTGAAACCCTAGTTCCATCAGTACCATCAGCCAATCTTTGGAAAGGACACATTTAGCCAAGTTTCAAAAGGGCATGATTTAGAGGACACCATCAATCACTCTATGAACGAGGAGCAAGTATTGACCAATATATCCAACATCGTGGGTAACCCCAAGAAGACTTACTTCGAAATGGTTTATTCCCCTTCAAGCACGGACGATGATGAGCCTCTTTTAAAACTTAGACCTGAAAAAGAGCAAGAAGCCTCGGTTTCTAATCAACATGAAAAGGATCTGAATCAGAAGGAAAATGTACCTACATCCATTGAAAATATCCTTTGGCGTTTACGTCATAGTGAAAGTTAACTCTGAAAAGATAAATCTTACGCTTGCCTGGGCGTCGCTCAAAGTGATGTCGATGAGGAAGGAGAGTTAAAAATTATGTTTTTTAAATCAGTCGATGATTCTGGGAAAAGGTTCAAAGTTATAGAGAAAGATGTTTCTTAAGAACCGTATGAAAGTATTTTGCAGATAGTTCCAAAGCCCCAAATAATTAAGAAGGGAAAACGTGTGTACTACGAATTTGATGAGCCATTAAACATTTTTGAAAAATGAGACCAAATATTTTGAAATATTGGACCAAATATTTTTGAAATATAATATGTCTATTAAAAAGTTGATGTTTCAAAGTATTTTTACATGTGTTTAAGAAGAGTTTTGTTAATTTTTGTTTGATTTTGAAGACTAAGATGATTTCATTATTTTTTATTAGTTTAAACTTGAAGAAAGTACAAAATACTGTGATTAAGACACTACTGTGTTACTTGTTTTACCACTGTGTTACTTTTTGTCCCTCTTTTTCTGAAAGCATTTAGTGACATAAAGCTAATTGATATTGAATTAGAACTGTAAATTGTAAAATAACTCCATTATTTAACTTGTTTGTGTCTATTCCTCATGCCATCAGCATAAAATAATGACTATTTATTTCTATATTCGCAATGTCCTTCATTTAAGTTTAATGTTTGGTAACACAGTGGCAAACTTAATTATAAAAGAAATCATTAGACTGAGACTATTTGTGATTTAACTTTATAAGATTATCCTATAGTGTCGTTAGTTTATATGTGATATGTTTCCGATCTAAAGTAAATTTTCCAAACAATAAAACTTAATTTTGTAAGAAAGTAACGCAGTTGTTATTTTTCCTCATCATTTCTTGAACAAACGTCAATAAATATAAGACTTTGCGAGAAAACATCGCTGCAAATGTCTTAAATGTTTACTATAGATGATAGCGAACATGAATAGACATTAAACGGTACCAAATACTTACATAATTTTTCAAAAAAATAAACAGCGAACGTAGTCCAAATTGGTCCCTTAATAAAATAATGGCCCAAATATCTATATTTTTTTATTTTTATAAGTCTCAAAAATTTTTTAAATTAACCAGTTGGCATTAACTTTAATGGGCATATTATAAATATATATATAAGTAGTATTTTTAGGCTTACTAATTGACTTAAATTCTAGTTACGCGCAAATAGATTGTTTTAAAGTTGTACAAGCCATAATATATAATATTATATTAAATTAATAAAATAACTAAAATGAGTATTTCTAAATGTATTGAAATATGTCTATAAGTTTTATTAAGAGATAGCGCTGTACTCCGCTGAATCACGGTGGCTAAAATGTATTTTATGAGTTTGTACATGGTCCTTCGTTGTGTCGAATAGTGGAATATAGTCCGTATAATATATATAAATTATAGCATGTACTAAGTGAATAGTTTTTTATCCTTGCCCTTTCTGTATTAAAAGGTTGCCAGTGTAAGTTCGGCGATTATTACATATTCTGCCTGTGTATAATACGTCCTAAGATACGTATTAGTAATTAGGGGAATAGTACTAATGTACAAAATTGTTTGTAGCACAAAAAAGAGCAACACCAGGGCTTTCTAATAGATAACCATAAGCACCAGATGTATCGTATAAATAATATTTCAAGTCACTCCGTATACTGACAATGCTTTGTCTTTATATCTTGGAGGTTGGGTTGTTTGTCAAAAAAACAATGATAAGTTGGTAAAAACGGGTGACATATACCAAAGATACAGGCGGAATCCCCATAGATTTGAACTACAATTAGTCATAACAGTGTAGGCCAATATATAATAAAATTCCAAGGCGTTTCAAAAATAAAACATTTTTTTTCAGTAGGAGATTTCCTAAAACAAAAAGATATGTAGTGTTTGGAGCATTACTTTGTCTTATCGTTACCAGATTCAGGGAGATGTTTTTTTATTGACATTTATATTTTGTATGTCATAAATTATATTGTAGACGTTGATTCAATTAAATTTTAATTTAAATAGAATTATAATAATTAAATATTGTAAAATGTTGACATATTTGCTTTCTATAACGATATTACGAAATAGGTCATAAACTCAAGGAAGCGGCCCGCATCCGTACGCACGGATGCTCCACTGAAATTAACATCCACCTATGTATATAAGTTAGATTATAATCTATCTCGTGAGATTGAAAATTGTCAAAAGATTGTGAACCGTTACATAGTTGTTACAATTTAACGCATCATTATCAGGTAGATTATAATCTATCGAAGTGAAACCGCCAAATTTCACTAACCTAACCTAATCTACACTTCGATAGATTATATAATCTATCGAAAAATAATGCGTTAAATTGTAACCTCTATGTTACAATTTTACGGTAACATATATACAAGTGAGTCACATTTACTTGATGGAAACTGTAGAATGTATTTCGAAATAAGTCGGGGTAGCCGTTAAACAGTGATAAGAATAACATTAATAATAACTAATTTAATTAATATATTAGGGAAACATACAGCGTTAAATGGGACGAAGTAAATAAAACAGAATTTCTGTGCATTAGTCAACAATTTCAATCGCTTATTAACACACAATGTTTAACAGACAAATAAACTTCAACTAACTTGGCATGTGATTGTGACAATTTATATTTATGAATTAATGACAAAAACAAAACAATTTTTCTATAGCAAAAAAAAAGGCGGGTTTTCGGCCTTTTTCATTTATGACCTAAAAATAAAAAAAAAAAATTTAAGTGGCTCCGCAAAAAAAATGCTTATGTGTTAAGTCATGTATGATTGCTCTGCTTCTTGGGGGAGTGGGAGATGGGAGGGGGGTTGGGGGTGGTTCCGTTTGGGGTGGAATCGATTTGTTAGTCCATATAGTAGATAAAACATTTTTTTTTAATTTTTAGGTCAAAAATGAAAGGGGCCGTAAACCCGCCTTATTGACCCTCCTCCTTTGCTATAGAAAAATTGTTTTGTTTTTGTTATTGTCATTAATTCATGAATATAAATTGTCACAACCACATATAAAGTTAGTAGAAGTTTATTTGTCTGTTAAACATTGTGTATTAATAAGCATAAAATACATCTATACGACCAAAATTTTCACAGATCTTAATAAAATAGCGGTTTTTACCATAATAGGTTTAAGAATTGTAGATAACCTATCCACATTACTCCTACTTCTATTCTCAAACCTAAAGATACACTTGTCTCGACAAAGGTAACTTTAAATATTTTATTTTAATTGCGAGAATAACCTACGAAATAAAGAAATAATAATAACTTGAACTTTATAAATAATTTGATCTGCAACATTCAAATATCGCAAATACAATACATCGTGTGATTGGATGGAGTTGACCAACGGACAATATGATTAAAAGTAACGTCAACAACTGAAATTAAATGGGAAAAACCGGGCCGCTCGTAACTTCCAATGTGTTACCTAATAAACGTCCAATAACGTGATTGTACGTGGTCGGGGTTTCTATGGCCAGGTAAATATTGCTGTCCCATAGTCAGAGACGGACTAAAGGGCCAGTTAATAGTAATTATTATTCTAAATCCTTTGTTTTTAGTGTTAAAAAAATAGCTGAAAACGTAGATTTAGATTAAACGAACAAATGCTCCTTCTATCCCTACAGTTTATTGATTTATTTGTAGAACTATTGAACAAAACATAATTTTCTGTAATAAAGCGAACAAGTAGATAATGCTAAAGATATTTTCACTCCACCTCAGGTGAACTCGCTTCCTTACGCCCTTGAATGTTCAAAATATTAAGTGAAAGTGTTTTATAGTTGGAATTATATTGAAGTGAATAGAGATCCAACTATGAAATTATAAACATGTTTCTTTCTATCTTTGACCAACTCTGAGCACATCATTTGCATTTGAACAGAAACTAGCCGTTTCCATAGTAGGTTTACACCACTATTTCTAAAGAAATATAAATATTATTAATATCAGCGCATCCGTTTAAGAAAGTCTGAAAAGATACCTTCTGAAATGCTATTTCTGAACAAAGACCTTTCAAATTAAAATCTACATATCGTTTTGTAAGAAAACACTTTCTTACCTACAATATTCCCCTGAAACATATAAGCTGATTCTTAAACATTTATTTTATATGCTACCCTTAGTCCGATCAACCTGGCTCACGGGAGAAGCAATAAAGGTCATTAAATTTCGACCCGAGAGTGCCCGCGAAGGGCTTACCACAATATGCCGGATAGAGCCTGCATATACAATATCAGCACTAAACGTGATGGAGACGAAAAGAATACAAGATAACACAGTTACCAACTTCACAGAGAAGGAATTGGATATGTTAGAATCTCATTGATATTAGAGGTTTCTAGCACAAGGTAATATGATATATGTATAAATAATATAATACATATACCATTTAAAGAGAAACAAAAAATAGATTGACCCACTTGTATACCAGCCGTATATAACTTTGAATAGAGACTGCTATAAAATTCTTTGAAAAGATTTTGTACAAACTCAAAGCTTGATAAACTACTGTTTGGGTGAGGTAATATGTGCTAAAAGAAACTGCCAAATAGTTTTAAATATGGAACCAATTTGTTTTAATAAATTCTTTTTTTATCATAAACAATTTTTATTAGCGGTGGCTAAATACGTTGGTTTTTCAGTTTCTCAAAACTTTCTGTGTCTTCCAATTTAAAATATATATGTTTTGTATTGTTTCTTATAATATAAACAGAAAGTAGGTCTGCTTTGCGCTTTCATATGATTCTTCAAACTGAGCATTTACAATGCGTGTAGTAAACGTCAAAACTACGCCATGGCTTCGAGAGTTAGACCTCAGGAGACATTGTACAGAGAAAAACCCGCAAGAAACACGGCAAAAGACGTTTTTCTCTCCCTTGTTTCATTACATGGTTATAAATACACTTTAGAAAACTTTTATTGTATTATCAAGAATATAATATCTATTGATACATTAGATATAATATCAAATGTTTTATAAGAAATTGCTATTACCATAAACGAATTGTATATTGTACAGTAGTTAGAAAAAAAAATACAATTATAAACCTATTAATTCCACGCATTCTATTCATTTAAATAATCACAACAGCCTCTGTTCGTGAGTATATTTTTAACAACAGTTTAAAACTTTTCAAAGAGTAGTTCATTGAGCATGTGTGGAATTTTGTTATAAAAAGTTAAAACTCTACCCAAAAATAAGCTTCGGGTTTTTTGGAGCCCAAAACATTGAATAGAAAGTTTATTTTTGTTATCAGTATTAATTTACTGAACATTCCTGTTTTTTATAAAAGTATTATATTTACGCACATTCAACATATTTTTACGTATACATATATTGACTTTCAGACCTTTGCAATGTTTTTTAGAACACGCCTATTGTATAGGTATGGAATATAGAGGTCAAAATATAAGTGTAGGTTCTCTATTTTATTTCAACGTTTTACTACTATAATCACTTCATTAAAGCACTTCATCAGCACTATTGGAACTCTCTGGAGACATGTAGGCAAGCAAAACTATCAACAGTAGGTAGGTAGACGCTCGCCTCTCCAGATCTATACTACAGTCAGGTAGATCGGAGCTGCGCCTGGTCAAAGGTGCCATTACTGGTCACGGTAACTTTAACAACATCTCTTTAATGAGGAGGCATGGAAGCTGAAGAAACAGCCACCTATGTATACTGCTGGAGTGCAGGGGAGTGGCACTTTACCGGGCAAAACATCTCGGCTTACCGGGCAGCCTCCGTCACTAAAGTGAAGGCCCTTGGAGCGTTCCTAGCAGAGCTGGGCTGACTGGAGTGAAACAACCAAGCACCCTCCAGTTCCAAAACAGGCGCTAAAGACGTCGAGTTGCGGAAATCACCCGTATAGCAGAAGAAAAAGAAGAAGAAGAAGACTACTATAATCATCGTTTGTCCGAATGATACCTTACCCTAACCTAATATCACATAATGTCACATGGCCTAAATTTATTTGTTATAAATATTACAATATTCTTTAATAGTTCTGCCGTCATAATAAGAATACCCACCAAACATTTTGTAATTTATGATAAAATCGACTTGAAAGTTTCTCCCGGTTTTTAACAAAATAACTCACAGTATTTTTTCACCAGTGTATGAATGATTTTTTAACGTAACATTAAAATTACAGTAAACATTATTATTTTTAGTGTAAAGGCATAAATAGCCAGAACTAACACTTGATTCTAGCATTCTGTGTCAAATTATGAAAATATATTAATAATAAGGCACATTTATTTAATTATCCTTTTTAATAACAAAGTAACTATTATATAAATTAACAAGACATCTTCTAAAAACTAAAAAAAATATGAAGACATTTTCATCAACTTTTATCGGAGAGGGTGCTGCATTTCAGCTTGTTCTGCCGAGCTGAGCTGAGCTGAACTGATTGGTGGTCTAATTTTACGCTTATTCCGGAAATACAAATAACACGGTGTAAGTGATACGATATAGTTTACGTATTTGATTTCATTTTCGAGTACTCACTTTGGACTTGATGATTGATTGTGAGTATTGAAAATTTTATTATTTATTTTATATACGAGGGGAGGTCATAGAGTTCGAGCAATGAATGGGAAGAAGGATGAAATTAAACATCAAATTATTTTTCTTTTTCAATGTATTCCTCCTTAATCCTAATACATTTCTCATATCGTGCAAATAATTTGTTAATACCATCATTAAAAAATAATTTGTCCTTAGCGTCAAAAAAGGTCGAAATTGCCGACTTCACCTCTTCATCGTCGTAAAATTTCTTACCACGCAGCTCTTTTTTAATTTTTGGAAATAAATAATAATCACTAGGGGCCAGGTACCCCTACCTTCCAATCCATTCCGTGAACTTTTTGACCTCCCCTCGTACATAGTATGCACTTCTTTGTAAATATAGAAAATATCAAAGTTAACAACAAATTATGATTAACCGTTATTAGTGAAGTCGTAATAAATGTATTCTATTATAATTTAAATGTAAAAAACGGTCCATCACATTTTCATGAGTAAATCTAAACTGAGTTTATTGGTTACCCTAATTCAATATATACCTATGTAGGGACCTTCTGTCCAAATATACAATTATTTTATTAATTAAATTTTTATTAAAAATTTCCTTAATATTATATAAATCTTTACCTAATAAAATAGCACAAGTAAAACCAGGTGGACGCGCATAGTGTATGAGTTTCGCTCGCGCTTGACTGCGTGACGTAACGGGTCCTATTTTCTTGGAAGAAAACCGTCGCTCTGGCGCAGAGCTCAGTCACATTTTTGCACTAGACAAGTAGTCCGAAACCATACTCCGCGGCGAATGCACGTTCGGTTTTTACCTAAAAATTAGCAGGCTAGATTTGCATATGCAACCTACCTACAAAAGTCATTTTTGTATTAGTCTCGAGACCGTTAACGATTCCGTGAAATTATTTCGTTTTTTTTGTATATGGGAACCTTTATCGAAAAATCATGCGTTTTAGATAAAAAAGCTTTTTTAATATTTTCTTATTCCCGTAGGGCTTCCCATACCTACAATGTACTCGTGTTTCTAACAAAATCACTACTTATCTTTTTTATATGTTAAATATTAACACTCGTCTATTATTCTAAACTGTGTACAGTATTAATAAGACAATAGGCAAAAATACAATTTCATCAGCGTGCAGCGTAAACAAGGGTGGATTCGTCAAGACACGTTAAGCACAGCGGACGTGAGTCGCTTCGTAACTTGACTCCTTTACTTCGCCTCTTTTTAAAATGTTTGTTCGTAATGGCATAACTACTAAATGTGACTATTCTTTTTAAAAATATAACTTATGGTACATCATTATTAAATACCAAATGAAAGGGCACATTTGCTACATATGCCTGTGATATTTAATAAACAATATAAAACGAGATAAAATAAAAGACATATCTACACGCCTTGACCCTTTAACATTATATTAATCAGATACTACCTGTTTCAGTACTGAAGCATAAATAGTAATTCAGTTGTGCCCTTTTAGCTTATGGTACTTATCTCTGTTGCTCTTGTGTTGTTTGTTTATCTTATGTCTTACTCCTGATTCCGAATATGTATATAACTAAATTTTGGGTAAAATGTTATTAATGCCTTTTTTTCTACGATGGCAGTTATATATTATAAAATTATGTGATGTATATTTATCCTAATACTGTTTTTATTTATTACTTTAATGTGATTTAGTTCTGGGTTTTCAGTCGTGTTCACAGTTCTTACCTAAGTTAGCTGTTTTACTTTAAAGAAAAAGCCTTTTTCTAACCGACGTACATTAGACGAACAGAAGATTATTATTCACACATAGTTACATAAATACATATTAATATGTTTCGAAAAGGTCGTAGAACTAATAATTTTATTTAAAAACATATTCCTAATAATACACATAAAACTAGGATACCCAATTATTACAGTATCCGATATTAATATAGTTACTAGAGCACGTGTCATGTAGATTATTTTCAGAGAAAAAAATTTAGAAAAAATGGAGTACTTTTACTGCGTGTTCCTATTCTTTTCAATTTGGATGAAATTTTGCGTTTATCGGATATTCGTCAAACGGTAAATCACTTTTATGGCCCATACACAAGTCCCGAATTTTTGCTAAAAGTGTTTTGAATCAAAGGTCAATATAGTCAAACAATAAAACTCGAGTTAAACTATTAAACTAAATTTATCTAATAAAACTCGAGTTGTAATAAACTAGGCTCATCTTTTCTGTCTTAAATTTCTATTTAATACATAATAGTATTCCAAAGAAATCGAATATCCTGATTCGACCGATCCCTTTTTACCTCACGGAAAGGAATTTCAAATATATGTCACTTAATTTCGCCCGGAGAATGACCGGTAGGGTTTACCGCAATATCATGGGACTCATCCTGCATCTATAATGTCAGACGTGAAAAAGTGTTTTAAGTACCAGCTTCAATGACATTTGAGATTGTACGACAATGGTAAAAGACAGATATTTCACATGTAATAATAACTTTGGATGTGTTCCATAGACATAATGGATTAGGTCTACTAATGGTTATCGTCAGGATCGGTACAATGGAAGACATAAATTGCAATTGGTTATTTCGCATAGTACTATGGTCAGTGCATACCATAAAAATGTATAACGTTACTTACGTAAGTCGTTTGGAGGTTATTTGTAGTTATAGAAGAGTGAAGTTTTAGAGAGTTTGCGTAAGCCATTGTTGCAATTTTGAATATCGGTAATTTTGACGAGAAGTGACAAAACATGAGCACATCTTAATGAGGGAATGGGGTTAATGGTTTGTGCGGATGATTAGTTTTGTTAGTTACTCGACTTGACATTGTATTGTTTTGCTGTCAGGGGTGACATATCACCCTTACATAGGTAATGTTAATAGCATAATAGAGTAAATAAACAATGAATCGATACACTAGTAGTATAATTACTATAAAATGAAAGTAAAATGTAAAATAGCAATAAGAAGCAGCTGCTGCAATATTACGAACAGAATAAAAAAACCGGCCAAGTGTGAGTCGGACTCACGCACAGAGGGTTCCGTACGAACTTTTAGTTAAGTAAATAGTTCGTTCATCACAGGAAGCAAGATAAACGGATTGAGGGGCAAACTTAGCTTTGCTGTTGAAAAACTGTTGTACCCATACATCGACATAGTTTACCATCTTTTCATATCAAATTTTATGATTTTAGGTCAACGGAAAATACCCTATACCTAAATTCCCACGATAGTGTCAAATTATAATTTTTTTTGCGGCATAAACGGCCGTATCTTTTTTTCAGGTTAACTTAGAAGTTTAATTTTTTACAGCTTCAAAGGACTGTAGACCTGAGTATATAGTTTTTCAACTATAAAGGGTCTTGACTGACAGACAGACGGACGGACAACAAACTGATCCTATAAGGGTTATTTTTTCGTTTGAGGTACGGAACCCTAAAACAAAATAGAGATAAAATATGTACAATGCAAACAAACACTGCAATAAATGGAAATAGATATAAGAGAAAAGGAAATGTAAAAATAAAAAATACCTACATATGCGATAGTATTATCCGAAGAAAATATATAAATATGACTTAAATAGGTAGAGGCAATCCCAGCCAATAAAGTGTGAAAAAGAATGGATATGAGAAAGAGTAGTATGAAGCATGGAAGTGCAAAAAGCATAACAGCGAGAACTGGTATGGTTGAGAACATAATAAAACAGTGTAATAAGGTCCTTGACCACCCATGTCCGGGGGCAGTGAATAAATAATAATGGTAGCTACTACTACCGAAATAAGCAGGTAAGGAAAATCAGGTAAGCAATTTTTTTATTATTGTAAATAGATAAGCGCTGGACCGCTATCTCGCCCGATGGTAAACGATTATGCGATCTAGGATGTGACTAGAAGACACCTATTCACTCGTGACTTGAAGACCCTAAATTGTATTGGTCAGGAAACCCACTCTTTAGCGGTACGGATCAAAAAATTGGAACCAAAACGCTTAGTGCGACTCTTTGGTATATCAATCATCGATCAAACTGGTGGCGCCAATTCGTTTGTCTGGTTGTCCGATGAAAAACTGGGGACGGCGAAACAATGCTGCGCAGTTCTGCTGCTGACTCTTCGAAATGTATCCTATAAAAAACGGATAGGCTAGCTATGTTCAAGGCTTTTCAACTTATAATTAATAAGATCATCATTACCGATGAGCTTCTTGGCTCTCTTACTTACTTAATTTTAATGTGCTCATAGATCGTAAAAAAGCATTATACTTTCTATTAATCTAGCGTGACATCCTTAAGCAATTCATAGATATATTAAATACAGCTCCCATTTTTCATCAAAATAATGACATTGTATAGTATGTATAGTACCTCCACATTAATTACTTTGCTGAAGTTTATTTTCCTATTACATTTGGTGTTTACTTACCCAACCTCTCGCCGCTCTCACTCAAACATACCTCCGGATATAAAATAAAATGTTTTTTTTTTTTATTTACTTTTTCAATACTGCGTGGTTCAGTCAACAGCACGTTAATTTACTGGAAATATACTATTCCATTTTCAATTTAACTAAATAAACAGATAGAGTTTGATATTTAATGAAGAATTTTGTTTTAATATTGGAGTAGGTGAAAGTGCTGTTATGCATATTATGTACGTCGACGGCGCATCAAACGTTTGGAGCTATTTATCATTATATTAGAGATCATTTTAGAGCGTATAAATTGACTTACAGTCGACTGTACTCTGAATATTGATAACGGATCCTCAGTAATACCGTTTGATATAGTAGTAGTCGCGGAAATATTTAATCAATCCGAATTGGTATAATTTAATTCTGCCTTGCAAATTAAAACATAAATTCATATTACGGTGGAGATATCCTTGCTTTATATTAGTGACTAACATATATGCCTATCAATTAAAAACTTAACCCACTTCTAGATGACCTATAAAGTTCAAATCTGGCATCAGTCTAACTAATTTTATAAACTAGAAAATAGTGAAATTCTGAAATTTGATTTTTATTCCAGAAAATTGATAGTATTAAATAACATTTAACGTTCTTTAAAATCGTATGATTATAATTTCTTCTTTTTCTCAGAAGAATAAGTTAATGATTAAATTTTTATTTTTATTGTTTTTATAGGTAATTACCACTTATTTACAAAACTTAGACAAACGATAATAGTACAATGGTCTTATGGCAACAATACTAATAATACAACTTATTATTATATAACTTATAAATGGATCGTGTCTAGACTAAGTTTTAGATACTAATAAAAGCATATGTTCATGGGAAACAACTTTCTATTGGCTTAGCATATGCTATTGCGCTCTTCTCGAACGACAAATAGTCCGTTTAGGTCCGCATAAAAAGATGAAACGACGAATCCAACTCGGCTGGGCTGGTTTTGGGGTGTTAGGAGATATTTTCACGTCCCAAATCCCCCAGAGTCTGAAAACCCGGGCTCTCGTGCCGTGTATGTTGTCAACTAAGACATGATCTTTAACTTTTGGTCTCTTAAACAAGCTTATAGTCACCCGGGGTCCTATGGAAAGAGTTGTGCTTGGTATTTCTTTACGTGATAATATCAGTAATAAGGACATCTACAGGAGAACCAATGTCACCGCCATAGCTCTTCGAATCACTAAGCTGAAATAGCAAAAGGCAGGCCACTTAACTTTAAAAACTAATGACCGTTTGGAGAAGTAGGTTTGTGGCGCTCTAAAGAGGAGGTCTTGAAACTTGAAACAGCTGATATTACACAAGAAAATCAAACTTTTAAGCCTTATTTTAAGAAATATAAAAAACTTGCCTCCTAAATTTAAAATTATGAATTGTATACCGACAATATAAGAACTTCTACATGAAACAAGACGACGTTAAAATCGAGCACCTCAGAAATATAAATAAATTAAATCTACCAGTTTCTGAATTAAAAAAACATGCTGAAATTTAATAAATAACATTTAGTGAAAAACAAGTCCTAAACAACTGATGTATTAATATAATTAAATATTAAGAAGATCAAAATCTATAAATAGAACTAATCATATCCTTAAGTTTAAATAAATTTTACCTAATATTGAATATACAATTATAAATAGTTAATAAATGTTCCCTTTTCAATCGTTTTGTGCCCCTCAGGGTTCAAAGTGTCTCTAGCAGACTATGTAACGCTACAAATTATGCTATAAATTATTAACTGATAAGTAGGGTTGGTGTAAATGTAGTGATCTTGCCTCATGGCTTTTCTGTGTGATGCATGTTAACATTTGTTTTAGTGAAAACTTGTTTAGCGGCGTTGTGCATTTTTTGGGATGGGTAAAAAATGTTACTCACTCGCGTCAGGACACGTGACCTGATCGAAAATTCGTAAGACGGCGCAGGGCGCTTGCACCAGTGTGCATGTGTGATTGTTGTCATGATTGAGTATGATAGCGCAATAAATGAATATTGTATTTTACCACATAAATGATAGAACTTTTATACTATCAAAGCAATTCGTGCGAAATTATTCCCTAACCAATTTAAAATATCAAAATGCACAACGTTAATGTTCACTTTAACGTTAATGTATACTCCCGCAGTGCAACCCATTGTTTTATTTTTTTAATATAACTATTTAATAGTTGTATTACTGTGTTAAAGAATATAATAACGATAACACATTTTTAGCAGATAGCTGTATATTATTTTTTTTTAGTTTTAAGAACGACGGTGATGATTATGAAGATCAAAATTATGAATATGAATACGGCGTTAAAAAAGTAGTCCAAACCGCAAATTAATATTTACCGAGAAAGTGTTAAAAGTATAGTAGATATTCAAGTCAGTCGACAAGTAGAATTGCTTAGCAAAAATATCTTTATTATAGGTAATAAAGTAAAACGTAAGTCGTCTACAATATACCTTAAAAATCCGGATAAATGCAAATCTGACTCGAGCAGCCTCACGGGTTCCCTATAATCTTGCATGTAGATGATTCTTCTATCACGGGAATTGAATCTAGAAGATATTTGCCAGTTTTAACCGACCGCAAAAAATTGGGTATGCATTAAAAACATATATATTATATATATTTAAGTCTATCAGTTTGACATTGTCGGTAGCCAAAACTTTGATGAATTTTAACATATGAGATGTCATTAGTTTCATCTTTATGAGAGTAACTTAGGGACTAATAAAATACGAATAATTATCCTTTGTTATTTTGTGAGATAAAACGAACAACTAAGAAATAGTGCTATATGATCCTGCTTCTTGCTAAATTTCTATATTCTAGGTCAATTAGATGTATCTTCATGAGGTAAGTAGTAATTTATTTCATGTACCTGAATACAATGGCACAAATATCAATTAAAAATACCTACTTATTTATCACACTATAACATTTAGTGAATAGTTTAATATGTTATCTATCAATCTTTATTCTTTTAATTCAATATTATAATGTTCAACATATAAAGGGTGTCACAGTGACACAGTCACTAAATAAAACTATCCTAACAATCTCTTTTTGATGTTTGTTGAGTTCAGTACGGCCGAATTCAACTATTGTTGGTCTCACTTAAATCGAATTAACTGCAGTTGAAATAATAACTGTTATGTATGTAGTGACTTTCGGTAACTTGCTTTCGAACCTCCGTCTAAGAATCAGAAATAAAATATTTTCAAGACACTTTATCCTCAAGTTGACTTCTTTCGTTGAAATTTCAAAATTACGAATATTCTGATTAGTATCAAGCGCTCTTTTTTATCCGTTTCTAAAGAAATGTTATAATTCAAAATAAGGCACAGGTAAGCATAAAATATAAATACGAAATATCATTTTATTTTGTAAGGATGATACCATCGTCACGAGTAGCAGCTGTCGAGATTGAGAGCTCTTGAAATGTGTTGTATCATTATGATACTTGATCTTCGTCTTTCTTTTGGTGTCAATATTATAGGATTTCCGTAAAATGTACAAAATAAATTCACACCTTTCAAATATAATAACGTTTGATATGCAATTTTAGCTGTCAATATTCATTTCATATGAAGAATATATGAGTAAAATCACATTTAGGAGATTACGTATTCATAAGGAAGTGCCGGAAAATGCTTCTATTATGGAACATAATCTTACACACCAATTTTTGCATTTTTTTACTTTATAATTAGATACAGTTAACTTTTGTTTGTATTAAAATTGTTTACGGGGTAAACGCCAATAGATGCAACTCCTAACAAAATAACATATTTAAGAAAGCAAACAAATGGCGTTGGCGTTGCAATAAAGCCATAGAGTTAATTCTCAAACAATAATAATAATAACTTTTAAAAAATATGTCTTAGAATTATACCAATGACCCTAGCTCAATGTAAGCCCCGCAAGGCTTGTGTTATGAAAACTAGGATAACGGATAGATACATGAAATATTCATAGAAATATATATATATATATATATATATATATATATATATATATAAATACCCATGACTCAGGTACAAATGCTCGTATTCATCACACAAACATCTGCCCCTTCCGGGACTCGAATACTGAATACTGAATAGAACTGTCGGTGCAAACGGCAGGATCGCTACCGTTGCAACAAAAGCGCTCTAAGAAAAGTGAACTTTTCGTTTACTGAAAAAGGTACTGGTATTATGGGCAAAGTCAATATCAATGTTCTAAAGTATTTTTTTTTATTGCTGAAAGTTGGCAAACAAGCAAACTTGTTACCACTTACCATCAGGTGGGCGATGGTAAGTGGTAACAGTCACCTATAATACATGTGGCTGTTGTTAGATTCGCAGCAAAACTGCAACCCCCACAAGAACCACAGTGTACGTTGCCAACTTGTGACACAAGATGTAAAGTCACTGTACCCAGTAATTTCACTGCCATATCTTACCCTTCAAACCGGAACACAAGCACTGCTGCTTTGCGGCAGAAATAGGTAAGACGGAGGTACCGAAGCAGACGACCCTGGTACAGAGTCTCCCTCTAGTAAAAAATATTATAAAAAGTATTAACAGCTTTTGAAGTGATAGAGGAATTTTATTTATCCTAAACTTTGGCAGGTAACACAATTGAAACATGTCGGTTAGTATACTCGGTAAGATATAACAAACTGCAATAATACTTTTACATCTCTGAAGTGGCAAATTAATGATTTCAATTTTGTTCCCCAAACATCCTTTAAGTATAAAAAGGACTTTAAATTGGAAGCAACACTGTACTAATATTTAGTTTGCGAAAGCGTAAATATTTTGCCAACCTTTTTAATTTAGCAAGGCTTGTAGTGTAGTGAGCTTGTCACCATTTCCCATCAGATATACAATTTAACGCGATAACGGGTCCCAGTATTGGTTAGCCTATGGAGGGTTGGATCATAAAGGATATATTGAGAAAAGGATAAATGTATCTATTGGTTTTGTACCAAAAATATTATTGTAATATCAAAATAGATGTGTTATTTCGAATGTGTATTCGGTGTCTCATCTGTGGTTTTATTTACCGAGTTGTTACGTGACGTCACGTCTGTTTGTTTGACAGAAGAGGTTTTACCCTCTTCTATGAACTCGGCAAAAATAATACAATGTAGAAATCCTATCGGTCGCTTCGAAGTGAGATGAAAGCTAAACAATGTTTAGCTTTTATTGTTATTTATTTTTGATTAAGGAAAACATTCGTTTAATATTTTAGAATTTATATACTAATGGAATAATTTTTCGATTTATTCTTTATTAACATCGCATATTTTTACCCATACTTTGTGTTAGTAGGAAACTAGTATTACTATATAACTCGAAAGGTGTATTTTGATAAGGTAATACTCATATGTAACCTATTATCCAGGCCGACATCAGTTATCTGTCTACCTGTCATATAGCATCCTGATGAGCGCGTTGGAAAACCGATGGGATTCACTGCTGCGCCGCTGGCTGCAGCTCCAAGCTCCTGCCTGTAGCTATGATTATATAATACAGGAGCCGCATTGGTGGCCTAACCAATTTTTTATTTATTCATTTATAATATGGAAAACAAAACAGATTACAATCAGAAATACATTTAGGTATAAAATAAATGGTCACGTGCTATTTTGTAACCCTATGTTGACACATCATTTACAAAGTAATAAAAAGTAAAAACTACTATTTAAAAACAAACTCATGAATTGTAAATTAATTAAATTTTAACAATATATTGAATATTTTGAACTACTTATGCCAGCAAGTGATATGGACATGTATTATGCCAGATAAAGATGTTTAATTAACTACGCGTATGCCGAATAGATATCTTGTTGTAAAGCCGACACATTCTTACACGGGGGTTATAAAAGGAAGTATTATTTTTGTAGATTTGCAAATAAATATTATAATATTCGGGAGTTGCACTTTGTAGTTATATTTAACTTAGTTAAGAGGTAGAGAGAGCCGATATTGCCATGCATTATCCTCCCATTACGGTCCTGTTGCTTGCAGCGAACAAATATGTGTGTGTCTAGTACTTACTAACATTTTTGTATGATTTTTATATCCGAAATTATTAAAAAAAATAATAACAAATTTTGGGTCTCCTCCTACTCCGATAAAAATGAGTCTCCTAGGACCCCCACAACTTAAACATGCCTCAAGTTACTTGGCATCACCACCCTAGACATTTATAATCTGTGGTGTCATAATTAACAAACAATGCGTTGTGCATGATCATTGTGAACACGATCTACACAGAGTCATAAAAGGACAATGCCGATTTGTGACCGGAAATAACCAAGAATGAAATTATTACTAATTCAATTTAAAAATAAAAATACAATATTTAACGTAAAGAACTTATCTAAAAGCATATTACGAATCTAAAAACCAATAGAAAGTTGTGTGTTTACTAAGCACTTCCCTGTGATATTGCTTTACTGCGCCATGGCTTTGGATATCAGCATTTTGGCCATCCTTTATTTTTGATTAATATATTTACATACTTTAACAAACATTTAAATAAATATGTTACTTTTTCCTTTTATAAGGAAATAATATATAATCATTTCACCGTTTGAGACCAAAAGCGCTATAAGCCAAACGACATTATTTATTTAAAAAAAAAGTGACGTATGGTTGGTTAGCGTCATTGAAAGTATTTTATACTATTGTTATTGTATAATATTGTTCTATTACTTAGAAAAAGTCTATTTGTAGCTAGTATAGTTCGCTAACAGAGTGTTTAGATTTACAATAAGTGAAAAATGATCAACTTGTATCAATATTAACATTCCAAAATACCTTAAGAACATGAATTCTCTTCTGGCTGAATGGTTAACATTTCAGGTAAATTATCAAAGGTTTAGTTACAGATGCTTGCATACGCACACACACTATTAAGATATAAATATTAAATGTATTTCTGTATGTATTCAAAAATAAAATGTTTTGTATACTTTGTAAACAGATATCGGATTTGGTTTGTGGTGCCTATCATGATTTCATTGAAAGATTCATTGCAACCAACTCGAGAGAAAGACAATTTGGGCATGCCAGTATTTATTTTGGTTGTGAAGGATCTGTTGGTTGTTTTAGAAGACATATTAGAAAGCAGTCCACAAACATCCGTTGCTTCATACTGGCATCATCGCAGAACTGTAAGTACTGCCTATATCTGCCACTATTATTATTACTTAATCTGCTAATATTATTGTCATAGTTTCTTAAACAGTTGCCATGTGTGAAGTGTTGCATCTGACCAGAAATCCCCTTATGAATCTTTTCAATACATTTTTCTATGTTATTGACCTGTTTCCTATTTAGTTGTTCATTGACACCTTTCTATGAATGTTCACATATGTATAATTTACATTTAATTATTCATATATATAATGTGATTATTAGAAAAACACAAAATATTGCCACAACTTTAATAAAGCACTTTCATTATTTTACAGGTGAGACCGGCCAACTTTCTTTGTCATGTTTGCTTTGTGAGAGCTAATAGAGAAATAGCATGAATATAACTGATTTAAATATTGTGATGGTAGTGGAACATATATCACAACCATTGCCTTAATCATCTTGTCATCATGGCTCCTCTAAAGAAGTTTAAGTATTGTGGCTCCTGTAAAAGAAGTTGAAACGTCTTGATTAAATATAAATTATGCGCTTAAAACTGTGAAAAAGTTGTTTTATTTACCACAGGTGTTTTATTTTAAGAACTGCCTTATTTGATTATATCCAATGTGTTGAACCATTTATTTCTAATTGAATATTGGAAACTCAACAACATAAGAGTAAATTATAAAAACTAAAATATGAGAACTAATAACATGCAATGTTTTATTAAAAACAATGAATAATAGCAATGTCCTCTTTCCTTTTGCTATTTAAAGCTAAGTTTATAAAAATCAGATATGTGTACTACATAGGTATGTATTACACACATCTGATTTTTATGAACTTAGTTTAATGTAAAAACAAGTATGTTTTTGTATTGATAAAAATACTCCAGTCTCTGCCTACCCCTCCTACAGGACGGGCGTTAGCTGTATGTATGCATGTAAGAAGACTTTCAAGTATGTACCTATGGGAGATTTCCCATAGGTACATACTTGAAAGTCTTCTAACATGCATACTATATCTATATCTTTACATTTTACCGATGCAATGTAATGGTTATTACATTGCATGATGAATAATTATTAGTTTTATAATGGATAAAAAACTAGGATAGGTATCTTCATAAATATAAATCTTTAAACCAGTCATGAGTCATGAAAAGAAGACGTTTATAGTCACATAGTGTTTTATTCGATTCTTTTACATGATTAGTATGAGATAAGAGCGAAACAATAGGCAAAATACTAATTCAAGTATTATAAAATAGACATTGAAATGTTAGGTTATGTTTTCAGAAAAGTTCGTTTTTCTCCATTACAAATCTGAAAATTAAACAGAAACCAACGAATTCTTAATTTAGAAGGCTTTAGCTACTTATATTTGTTTGTATCGTCTCTGGTCATTTCCGGTCACAAGTCCATACAAAAATCGGCATTGTCCTTTACTGCATGTTCTGCGGTATCACAATGTCTACGGGCAGCGAAATATAATTTGGATAAACCAGGCATTTTAAAGATCAATTGCAATTATGGTAGTTCGTACATTGGCCAAACAAAGCCAACATGCTAAATGAGAAGCGCTAAAAAATCACCTATCGCTTAATATTTAATCCAATCTGACCCAAATCACTGGATCGAGTTCTACAACCCTCGGATTATCTCTACAGAATGCCAATACATAAGGCCAGGTAAGCAATTGCAATTAGCAAACACGAAAATTATAATCGTTAAGACGGGTTTAAATCGTCGAGTGTCTGGAATTTAGTAGTCTCTTTGTGTAAAAACAACACAACTCAAAAATGTTTTGAGATCTCATAATAGAATGAGATCTCAAATTATTCTACTTATTAAATAGAATTTACAGACTATGATTACACCTCTATCGTATCGTTATGTAAGCTGGATTTGTAGGAAATTATTGTTTCAATATGTCTTAGACACCCTCGTGGACACAGGTCTGTATCCCTCCAATATAGCCAAGAGCAGAAAGATTAAATCGACACCGTCTCTAGGATGTGCTCATGAGAGCTATTAATGGCCATAGCAAAGCAAGCGGCAACGGTAAATTGTGTCCGCTCAAACTTGCGGATCTGTGGTATTTTGCATTTTGAACAGTATCGCTCGGATCTCAACTTTCATGATGTTTATTTGAAAAGCAGTTACTTTGAGTTGAGCTCCATATCACAATTTAGATGAAATAAGATTTCTTAGAGACTTTATCAGAACGTCGAGTTCGAGCGTGATTTTGTATGCAGGAAAACCAGTTGCACACAAAAATAATGTTTAATATATCTTAAGTTTATGATAGCGATAACTTAAGCAATCCCCAAAGAAAATCAGGATATATCTTCATAGTCAACTCTCATAATCTACACTAATATTATAAAAAGGAAAGATTTGTACTTTTGTATGTTTGCAATGAATAAAGTCAAAAACTACTAATCCGATTTCAAAATTCTTTCACCATTGGAAAGCTACATTCACGCTGAATAACATAGGCTATATTTAATGCTAGAAAAAGTTTAAAGAATTTTGTCCACCCGTACGAAGCCGGGACGGGCCGCCATTTCAAATATGATTTCGTTTACATAAATAAAGTAATTAAGCAAAAATGAAAGCAAATCAAATATGATAAATTATTTTAATAAATCGAGGCGGCAAACGAGAATTCACTTGTGAGCCGAGTCGAGAGAGATTTTCTATCTAAATAAATTACCTTATAAAGATAACATTGAAAAATGCAAAAAGGAATCAAAAAATTCTAAAAGCAAATTTAATATGCTTATCCTTGATTATAGTCAAATAGCCTTATTAGTCAGAAATTTATGATTTGACATTTAAGTCGCACGTTGCATTATTAAATCACCGAAGTAAACGTTCATGTTGACCCGTTCGAGGATTTGGACATAATTGAAGAGAGTTTCAGTGGCTGCCTATATTTAGGAGATTTAAATAAAATTAATTGCGGTAATTTTACAGCTCCCTTAATAAAATAAAAGGCTTGGCCTGAGTGACTGAACTGAGGGGCTAAAATTAGGAAGTTGTTACTTTGTCTATTCCGCAATGTTGCAAACAATATTTTTGAAGAAGGAGTATGGCATAAGCTCATATCACAGACTAACTCTCGCTCGACAATTCTAATTAGTTATGATATTAACAATAGGTATTTGTTCTTAATTAAAAGCAAAATACACCATGTGTTTGAATTTGGAAAACGTAAAAAGGAAGTAAATGTATAATATTATTATTTTCTACGAAATCAATACATATTTTAAGTAATAAGCGTATGTATATATATATATATATATATATATATATATATATATATATATATATATATATGATATTGGTACTGGGCGCACGCGTGATTTCAATTGCAAATTATAGGCAATATTTTCATTCGATGGATGATCGAGCTTGAAATCACGCACGGCACATTGGTAGGTGGTAACGCATTTACAACCGGATTTATTCTTTTCTTGTTATCATTCACCAATCTGCATTCGTGAATTACTATAAACAAGTTTAAGATAAAAGGTTTTTTTGTAATCCTGTAAGTTTTTCGTATTATTTGAAAAACACATCACTGCAATTGTACGCACTGCACATTAATACAATGTGCAATTTGTATGAACTTATTAACATCCACTGATCTACGCTGACTCTCCGCAAAATTTCCTAATCTTATAACTCAAAATTAGACCACTTCTGATGCTCCTAAAGAGCTCAAAATTTTACCACACTTAGATCATGGATGACAGTTCATTATTCAGTACTATATTATCACCAATATGAACTTATATGTTTAAACTTTATGATGTCATATTCTAATTTTTCCTAATATCAGATACTGTGATCCCAGAAACATGTAACGTGATTTTATGAAAAATCATAAAAATTGTCGACTTGATCTTAAATGAATCAATAAATATACACTAGAAATAAATAAATATGGTGAAAATCCATTTTTTAGGCATAGTGTGATATAAAAATATCATCGTAAGTGTGGGAAGAATTTAGTTTTATCTTCTTTTTTGTATTGTGTTCAGCGATTCAATCTTTGTTCGGTTAAAAAACCGACTTCGTTTTACTGTAAAATCACAATTGGCTCACTCTCCGATCGGGACAATTTAGCACAAGTTGCTAAATCTATTCTTGGTCCACATTCCCAGCTGTGTAGTCTATAATGGGATGGTGTGCATTTAATGTTAGGCCGACGGTAACGAGTTAGAATGACGATTACTCAGCTCTAAACTGCACCAGTTCCCAATACGAGTATTATATTTTCTATTTAGCCTTAAAGACTTAAATTTCTTTAATCAAATATTGAATCTATAGGACCAGTCATTCATAACAAACGTATTGAAAAAAAATTTTTGTCAATATTCCCAATAGGTACCAATGTAGCAGGTTTGATTAGGTTAGGTTGCTGAACAAATATAATTATTATGAGATGTAAAATACGTGTGTAAAAAACAACTTCGCCTCCGAGCCCTCATTATATCTTTTAGAAGATTATATCTTATAGAAATATTGCATTGTGAATGCAAAAAATTAAATTAAAAATATAAATATAATTATTGGAAAATTAAAATACAAGATTACAATGTAAACTATCTTTGAACCCTGTAAACATCCCATTGTTCAAACTTGATTTATTAATCCTTTTGATGTTCGCGTAATTCTAAACTTTAGCGGAAACTGAACTCACTTTCACGCATAGTGAACATTCTCGATAAACTTCAAGAGAGTTTCACTTTATTTTGCTAATGGACAGATCAGGCAACTGCTATACCATATTAAAATTTGGTTGTTTCATAATCAACTTTTTTATGTATTTATTTCTTTTTGCAATCACAGTTACCAAATATTATTTCCAAAAGATTTAAAATACACCTATAAAAACTCTTTTTGATTTTATATTTAAAAGTATTTCCTTTAGAAATGACTCCAGTGCCTGGCATACTTGGCAATTTTCATTTTTAGTGGATATTTTTTCTAACCATCCTCTAACCGCTCTCTGGCATGCATATAATATGTACTTGTGACTTACCAAAGTTTCGTAGCATCGAACTCTTTGGGTCTTTATATATATATATATACATTTACATTGCGCTAGCATCGTAAAAATCTGATATTGACGGTAAAGTGCCAACAACACCTGCTAAATTCAAAATAATACATAAGCTGAAAAAAACGTTAAATTTCTTAAAAATATGTTTATTTATTTTTTGCAAATAACAAATTTTAATTCGAAATGACAAAAAAAGTGAATTTCTCGACGAATTTCAGTAAGAAGGTCTTGGCACTTCGCCGTCGATATGTGTTTTATATATAGTCGAAAGTAAAGGCAAGTTCACCAAATTGTATTTTACAATCGTTATACTTATACATACTAAACGAAACATAATAAACGTTTTAACTAAAATCAAAAGAACTCTTAAAACGCTTTTAAAATTCTGCCTGTATTTAAAACTTTTTTTACTGTTTCAAATCATCTTCGTTGCATTCTGCCAGCTGTTTTTATTCGTTTTGAGTTCTCGTTTTAATTACTTCCGACGTCCCAGTTGACTTGGATCTGTTTCGGCTGGGTTAAAATAGGGCTACATTTGCGGTAGACGGGTGTGATCATGTCATGTGATATTCGAATATCAGTGACTAGCGTAGCCTTTAATCTATCACGAGAAGATTGCGCAATATATTCTGTGTAAATTTATTTTTCTTGTTTACGACAAAATAATCCAATTCACTTTTAACGCTTCATGTTACGTTTACTTATATTAAAAGGTGGAAAAAACACACATATCTTTGTTTTGTTTACATTGCATTACTACAGTCCACAGGTTTTCTGTATATTTCCGAGAAACTTTTAGTAACTTAAACCACCATTCAAAACTATTAATTGTGATGTCTAATATGCCCAAATAAATACTGACAAACTAACTGACTAATATACTTCGTAATTTCATTCACTAGAAAAAATTATGATAATATGATAAAAAATATACCCACAAGAAGACAATCAACTTCTGCAGCATAACTAAAGATCACATGTTTAGATGATTGGTCTTAAAACAAAAATTTCATTCGGTTTGAGTATTTAACCATTTAAATACAGTTAAGCAATAAATAGTGATTCACATTATAGGCCTTAATATATATAAAAAAGTACGACGCCATATTGTTTTCGGCAAACAGTGCTAAGATAAACTGTGGGATGACAAAGTATTTGGGCCATAAGGTGGATGCACTGTATCATTATTATAAAAAAGGAAAACTATTAAGGACAAAAAATTACTTTTTCATTAAAACCTAAATTCTTTTTCTACTAACAAGTATAACCCATTATAATCGTATTTTTGTTTTAATCAATTTCAACAAATAAAGCAAACCTCTCCCTCGATTTGCAGCACATAGGTACTTATTCAAAATCTCAACCTGAATCTATTCACGATTTTTCGAAAGATATTATAAACTTAATTATTGTTCTAATTTTTTAGTTAGTTAATCACTCTAGTCACAGCAGTATTTTGGTCACAGCTCCTCTTGTACTTTTATTACATACTCAAGCCCAGTCGTGTTACTTGAAAACGCGTATTCGAATCTCAACTCTAAACCTTCCAGTTAATGAACATTACTGCTCAGGAAAATCGTAGAGTGTAAAACATATTGTTACTTCTACTTGCGCCAAGGGAAATATGGTTGCTCTGAGTAACAAAGAGTTTGACTCACTGATGAGGAACTCTGTGAACCATACAGCTATAGAGGCTGGCAAATTTACTTTACAAATACGAGCATTCAAAAGCTCGGCCAGTTATAAACAAGTTTCTATACAAATTAAGCGTATAAATTAAATGAACCAAATAAAATTTAAGCTTGGAAAAAGTATGAAATAGTGTTGATGTTTTGATGTCAAATACCTAAAGAATTAATAAATGAAAATTTTCAATAAACAAACGAGACGTAAGTAATAAGTAAGTAAGACGTAAGTAATACCTAATGTAGTTTACATTATAGAAAAAAAACCCGTTTACAAACAGCACTTTATTTATTTTATTGTAAGTTGCGTTCCGGTAGCAGTGCGGTTTATAATTTATAACAAGTTTTGTGAGATGTAATGCAGCAGTTTTAGAAAATAAAGAAAATTTATCAGTGCGATCATTAAGCACTTGTTTAAAAAAATAGCAACGAAGGAGATTAACGATGACATAGAGACCTCATTAATGGAATCTGCTCCAACGTATACATAGGTGAAAAAGTGGGTTGAAGATTTCAAACGAAGACGAGAGAACATCGAAGAGGGGCTTCGCTCCGTCTTAGGTTTCCGTTCAATGGGTCCCAAGATAGCTTTCAGTTCAGCAAAAACAAATATGGGCCACAATTTCCACTTCAACGTATAAAAATGACAATGGTTTGTGGGTTTTGAAAAAGATGACAGTGGAACGTTTTTTACCAAATTTGTGAAGAAAAACAAAATGTTCACACGTTATGTTTTGCTTCTTAGCGCATGTAGCTAAAAACTACACAAAATAATTTTATATGTTATTTTGTATTGCATTACTTCCGATGTTTAAACTCGTTTTTTTAATGGCATGCTGCATGCCCATAGCTTGTTATATAAAGAAGGAAGTGCTGTGGCTGTTTGATAGTTATAAATCCGAATTTACTTTACCTCAATTTATATATCATGGAATATGAAACTTTCGAAACTCAGCTCCTTAATAATTCCGTTAATTAACTCAGACGTCTAATAAATTTGCTGTTATTGTCAAAAATTCTTCAAACGTCAAACTTTTTAAACGTAGCAGAATATGCCAACAGTATCCGTAAACCAGGGTCACAGCAATACAAATATTCGCTGAGGTCTTAAACCGCTCTTAACTTCACTCCGAAGAATACTTCCAAATCGCTTCGATCGTTGTTCAGTTAGAAGTATCCGTATACGCGGTCGCGCTTTGCTTAATCTATGCGCGAAAGCTAAGAACACGTAGTCACCAACATTCCAGATTCACCGCATTTTCATTTTCATTAGATTTTGTAAACAAACGATAGTGCATATCATATCCCCCCTTTCTAACAATATGTATATTGTGATACAAACACCACAATTTTTACGGAGATATGCTTTCAAATTGACATTTTATATTATTTTTGTCTTACAACAGAGCCATTTTCTAAAGAGGGAAAGAACCCGAAAATAACCAAGAGAAAATTTTCTGTTGAAACTGCCGTTCAGCGGCTATAACTAGGTACCATTGTTGCTCAAGAACAAAACTCGAAGTTAGTTTTTGGTTTGTTTTATTCATTCTGACGTTAAGGCGTCGGTTTCGTTGTAATTACTTAAAATACTGTTGTCTTAATCCCCTACTATGAGAATGTTTTAATCTACTTTGATAGCTTTTTTAAAGTAAAAAATAATCAACTTATTGTCATTCAGAAGATCTCATTAAAGTATTGATTTCATTTATTATTCCTCTAATTTTAAATATCCATGATTTGATATAAGGCCATAACATAAATTATAATAAAATAAAACTTGCATAAAAACAATAAACATTGTGTCTATTTTTATAAATTAAAAATATAGAAACATAGAAGTGTCTTCTAAATAGTAAAACACATAATAATTTATTGGAAAACAAAGAAACTAACTGCTTTTTATACTAAGTAGATAGCTTGACCGCTATTTCGCCTGATGGTAAGCGACGATGCCGTCTAGGATGTGACGCGCTTGCCTAGAAAGTACCTATGGTGAATAGGTCTTCAACTCCTATATTGTCAGGAATCACAGACTCAGGCAAGGAGTTCCACTCTTTAGCTTTTCAATAATGAATTTAGCTCATCATAGATAGAGCATAAGGGTAAGGTTAGGATGACAGCACGACATGATAAAAATGTACAGCCTACACATCTGTATGTATATATAAAATTCTAATCATATAATATATTTTTTCCAATTTAAGTGCTACTTTATTCGACCAAAGATAATAAAAATCTCATCTCGTGATTAATCCGAATTGGGACGGGGCCACTTTCAGCCTTTTTTAAAATTCATTCTACTAAATTTAATAGGACACCTTTGCGTTATAGGGTCATAAAAAATATAAAATAGGTAATAAGCAAGTGTGCCAAAATAATTCATTAATTTGCCAATGGTAAGGTAAATTTTCGTCAAAACTTTCTGTGGCACGTAGTAGAGGTTTGGTTACTGTTCTCTCCTAATTACAAGGCACGGAAAGGGTCAGTGTCAACGTTAATTAACTCGTGACAAAATGCGAGTAGAGCTGTCTTGAGAACGTTACTTAAAAATATAACTGAAGTCTTTTTGAAATATGAAAGAAAAAGAGAAATAAAGAACTTTATATATCTACGACAGAACTTTTTTTCGTGCAAATGTGAATGGGTTACTCCATTATTGGCAATAAGCACGTACGTCGGATGAAAATCGAATAAATGTTGCAACGTGAGGTCGTAATGATTTTATGGATATTCCTATTGTAACTTTGGTGAGATTATTCAAATATATTTTATATATAATATTTACCAATGAAAAATAGGGAGTGAGTGTTTTGGTCTTATTTATTATTAGCTATTGTTTAGGTTTTCAGGCCTCAATCTCTGAAACGATGCATACACGTTGCCAGGCCGGTGCATACAGGAATGGATATGTCACTACAAAATTGTAAGTACCGTTAGATTATAATCTATCTCGTGATATTGTAAACTGTCGAAAGATTGTGAACCGTAACAGAGCTTACAATTTAACGCATTATTTTTCTGTGTCCATTGAGTTAGGTTCGGTTAGGTTACGTTAGATTAGTGAAATTTGGCGGTTTCACTTCGATAGATTATAGTCTACCTGATAATGATGCGTTAAATTGTAACAACTATGTTACGGTTCACAATCTTTCGACAATATATAATCTCGCAAGATAGATTATAATCTAACATAAATTAAAATTTTACGGGAATTAATATTAGATAATTGATGGTAAAAGATATAAGATACCTTTCCACAAGAAGAAAATTGCTGTTCTCTAGGTAAACACTATTAACAACTATAGCCGACTGCCGCACGGGCGGAGGTGGGGGCGATGTCTAGTTATTACATTATTTTCTATTTTCGAAAAAAAAAATTACTGAAAAAAACAAGTGTGTTTTTATTAATAACTAAGATGATCTGGCCTGGCGCTGCGGCTATGTCCCACTGTGCTTGGCTTAGAGAAAAGAAACAATATTTTAATACTATACTAGCTCCAAATTAATTGTATTTACTACAAACATCCTCTTTATAAACTTTAAATAATGCGTGATTTTTAATTCTATTTGGATTCTATAATGAATACATCAACAGAAATTATTGGAAGTACATAAAAGCAAATCAAATAAAGTAGTGTTTGGAATAGTAAAATAGCACCGAGCCTTCATATTTAAAGGTGTTGTCTTTTACGACACATGGGCGGCAGTAATTCATAAGTTATGTTTCTTGCTGCAATCTCCATCCCGCTTGAAAAGCGTGGAAATTGTGGCACAGAGATGATGAAATAAGAAAGAAAGAAAAATATTTATTTGGAACTCAAACACACAACAACAAAAGATGTATATAATTTAAAAGAGTAATAACTTAAAAAAAAAGAAAGACATATAAAATAGGAAAAAAAATACAAATATGGTGTGTCTGAGGCCAAAAAGGACCCTGTCTCAGCATAAAAGCCTCGGCGTCGTTCGGAGATGGAAAGAACGAACACAAAGGTACTGTTGTTCCGCCTTGACTAGACGTCATCGTTAAAAAAATACAAAAAAGAAAAAAAAAACATAAAAAAATAACTTTAACGAACGAAAACAAATTACATACACATCAACAATCACCATAATAATCACAAACTACCATACCACACAAAAAAAAATAAAAGTATAAATACTTAAAAATTTACTAAGAGAAAAAAAAGAAACAACATTTACAAACTGGAACAAAAAACAAAACGTGTAAATAGTTGACCTACTCTAAGAAATGACGGGAGAATAGACGCACCATACAATGATCAGCGTTGCCAACGTAACGGATTTGCCGTCATATCTAGCGGATTAGGGCTATGAAGGTACGGAACAAATAGTATTATGACGGCTAACGGATTTTTTGGCGGAATTTGAAAAAGATTATTATACAAATAAAGATAGATTTATTTTTATATTTCATATTACAACATTTTTTTTTCTATTATGTCAATTCTATCTGCGTAAATACTACACATGTTCCATAGACACTCTATCTATACATACATGTACGAGAATTTCTCTTGTCATAGACAATGTAGCATGAGGCAAAATAATGATGCGAACTCTGTCACACTTTAAACATATTTGTATTGATTTTCTTTTGTTTCATATTTAAATTTAATAACAAAACATATTTTAAATAATATTTTGATTTTTCGCCATTGTTACGAAAAAACTATAAATTGTAATCCATACACATGCACGCATAAGACCATATCATTCTGAGCATTGTTGAATTGCGTTAAGGGAATACAAATCTGTGACTTCTGAAGACTTCATCGAGATAACTTTCTAATACGATCGAACAGCCGCTACTTTGAAAACAAATCATCAATCAAATCATAAGTCTCCTGCAACTTAGTCTTAACTATATTATATTAAATCCGAAAGTAAATTTCTGGTTTTGTTGAGCTTACATGCTTTAACTACTCAACCGATAATCATAAAATTTTCCATACATTTTCACTTGTATATAAAAGGATTTAAAGTACCTACATTCTGCTGCATTTTTGCGAGCGAAGCAGCGCGTAAAAGCAAGTGTTGTGGTTAAATTTTATCTTATGTCTGGTGCGGAGTATTTGCATACAATGATTTCGTTTTTGTATGTATATCAAGTTGCAAGCTAAAATTATAAAGCGAACAAGGATGCAATAAATCTTAAATAATGAAGTGCAGCATTATAGTCCCTAATGTATGAACCTGCAATTCATGACATTAAAACAGCATCTGCCGACAAAATATGATAGCACCATGCATTGTCGAGTATCATCGGTATCATCGAAACATCGGGATTCATAATACCGATAGCAAATATTAAACAATATTTCACGAATTTATAAGTTTCCTATACACAAGAAATATTTTTAAACTAAACATGTCGTCACATTTATATCTTTACTAAATTACCTCATAATCTTATGCCCATATTATAATTTATCTTCGTATTCAGACAGACAGCAGATATAACAGATATATGCACACGTAATACAAACAACAATCCTTTGTTCCAATTTTTTGGTAGTAAATTTTTGATTTCTCTTTGGGAAGACAAAGAGATGACCAATGAATAAAATATCGTACACGAATGCATAATTACCTCATGTTACAACTTGTTACTGCTAAATAAAATATACTTGTGGTACACACAATCTATATACATATATGATATACTATTTTGTATTTTTTTTGTTTTGTAATTTCAAAATATGTTATAGAAAAAATGTAGTAAAAATATTTTTTGTACCTATACAAATTATAAGCAAATATCAATTTACCAAACTTTGAAGGATTTGTTAATTAGAAATTGCTATTAACGATAAGAATGCCCATTGTACTACTTGGCGTTGGTATTTCAATTATTAGTTGTAGAGTCATTATTTGTAATTCTGTTGTACAATAAATTAATTGTTTTGAAATATTTGTAACTAATTACTAACCCTCAACCACTGACGTACGAGTAACATCTATACTAATATTATAAAGCTGCAGAGTTTGTTTGTTTGTTTATTTGAACGCGCTAATCTCTGGAACTACTAGTCCGATTTGAATGATTCTTTCAGTGTTGGGTAGTCCATTTATCTAGGAAGGCTATAGGCATATTTTTTTTTCAAAATTAGGGATCCGTTATAATATTGCTATTTTGTAACACAAGGTGTAAAATCGAAAACCTATTTTTGCATGCGCTGCAAAAACTATTGACAATAGAACAAAATGATGTACTACGGGTTTGTAGATCCCAAGACGTACAAAAAAGTCGGCGAGAACAAATATCTAGCTATCATGGTTTAATCACAATAACCGATTTTGTGAACAAAATAATTATTAAATCGTCTGAAGAAAAAAAACTACATTAAATATGTATCGTAATATTAATCTTTATCGAATTTAAGCATTATGTTATCAAGAGTATTTATGTAGAAGTAAAATACTTTTTATTTCATCTCAATCGGATATTTCGTTTAAAAGTTATCACGTGTGTAAGATGTTAAGAGTTGGTACCTATTAATGAGTTATGGGCCATAGAGTTTTTTATCAACATAAAATCCTGTAATAATCTTTTTCGAAATATATTTGTTGATGATTGTAAGTATTAGATCTTTGAAGAGTATAATAAATACATTTCTAAAATAACTCTGCTAAGGAAATCCACGCGCGCTTGATGCAAGCAAGAGAAGACGCATGCAAAAGTGTCGGGATCTCATTGTTATCTACACTAATATTATTAGGAGAAAAGATTTGTATTTTAGTATGTTTGAAATAAACTCAAAAACTACTAAGCCGATTTTAAAAATTCTTTCACCATTGGAAAGCTACATTCACGCTGAGTAACATAGGCTATATTTCATGGTAGAAAAATTTAAAGAATTTTGTCCACCCGTGCGAAGCCGGGACGGGCCGCTAGTATGAGATACGTCGCCAAAACAGTTTTTAGTTCAAAACTTGATATCGCACGGCAATATGTAAGAGACCTCTTTTGTAGTTTGCTAGTCTCCAGTAACGCTTGCGCAGCGGCGAGAGTGAATACGTGCCACTAGCCTAAACAGAGAATCTAGACGATCTGAGGTAAGTGGCATGTAGTGTTAGTGTAAGTGTGAATTTTTCAATTTTATTGGCCATATTTTAGGCAAGGATCAGGCACTTAAAATCGATCTACCTCACAATAAAATTCAAAGATTTAATACCTTTAGGAGTTGTTTACTTGTATTTCAAGCTGAAACCTCGCTAAATCAGAGAAAACTGTCAAGAAAGCGGTAGTCTGCGCTATGAAAACAGACTTGCAACAGCTGTTTTATAAAGTGCCTAATTTTAAGATTTGTTGCCATTGTGATTTTTTTTTAATTAAGTCTTTTTGGGAAAATATATTATTTTTGTTGAATTAACAACATTCTTAAAAAAATTAAAGATAAATCTCTTAGGTTTTGGATGTAATATATGTTTTTATATTTATTTATTTATTCAATTAAACACAAAAAATATATCATTGGACATATTTTCCAAATAGTGTCCAAAAACCAGTTCAGGTTTTACCGTAAACTGTGTGACATTCATCACTATACTACATTATTCTATAAGTAGATCAATCTACTGCAACACATCTTTCCAATAAAAAACGTAGAGTATGCATGATATACTTGTCATCTTCTACCTGCTCAGTCCGGCCACCGCACCAACACTGGCGCGCACAAACTCGCGGGTGGATTTCTTAGCACTATTTTTCACATTTTTTAATTTATATTCAAGATTGTGAGAATATTGTGTGAGTGTGTGTATGTACATGCACGCGCGTGACGTGCGTGACACGTGCACACTAAGTCCTTTTTTTATCTATAATAATAAAATCGCAATGATATAGATTATTACCACTCTTTTAATATTCCTATTCAATAATGAATATACTCCTGTTAATGGAAAATGATAATTATAAGAAGCTTTATGTCTATTGGATTTATGGATGGACCAATGGATAAAAAATGTAATGATATATTATACATACGTCTGTGCTAGTGGCACAAAAAACATGCCCGTGGCTAAGGGTTTTAACTCTTTTATTACATTTTGATGAAAATTTGTTTAAATACAAAGCTGATTATTAATCACACGTGACAATTTCAATCTACTTTGAATAAGATAATAGACTGTCACAAAAAAAAACTAAGGGTTAGGAAATATAGAGAGAACGTAAGAAAACATTGTCAATTATTCAGTTCAATATTGTATGCGTTTTATGAGTAAGAAAATCTTTTGATAACTAGCGACCCGCCCCGGCTTCGCACGGATGCAATACTCTACTATATTATGCATGTATTATACATATAAACCTTCCTCTTGAATTACTCTATCTATTAAAAAAAACCGCATCAAAATCCGTTGCGTAGTTTTAAAGATTTAAGCATACAAAGGGATATAGGGACGGAGAAAGTGACTTTGTTTTATACTATGTAGTGATAAAGCCACCTCTTACACTCAATTTATAGACAAAAGCTTTGATATATTTGGTAAGTTGGCGAAAATCCTTTTCCCGTGTGATATTTTGGTATTTTCAAAGCCAAGAGTTCGAAGTGAAAACTATTTAAAATCTAATCATTTCTCAGTTTAATGATATCAACGAAAAAAGCAACTCGTTAAATGCTCACTAGCTTTGCAGATCAAACTACGCATTAAAATGCTCTTATAACCATTTAGTTTATCTAGTAAGTCTTGCGTGCAGTCCATGGATTTCCATCAGAATATCCGGACTATGCGATCTGCGAAACATTTGGTGCTGAGGCATAGCACACAAAGGGGTCTGAGAAGCGTGAACAAAGGGCCATTTGGAAAGTCACGCCAGGCATCTTCCTTTGAGATTTAGTACTCAATACTCGCATTTTATGATGGTATTTATAAAGATGGGGCAGCATAAAACGGAACAATTAAGTTTCATGCTAGGTACATTAAAATAAGTACATAATTGAAAATAATACCGGTAGTTGGCCTGGCTCTTTCTAACAGTTTTATTTTTCTTTACTTTTATGTATACGGCTGCTTACCAGAGCAGCACAATCCCTAAAATTATAAGTTCTGATAAATTTGAAACCGAGAATGTTGCTTTTCGCTACATACATACATCTTTTGAAGTACAATAAGTTTTCGTATAAGATTAACACACTTCTGCAACTAATCTTATATTTTTTTATAATTGAGTGAACTAATGTCTGAAAGGGAATGCATATTCGTCAAATTTGACATATCATTGACTGTAGACTAGACATGGAAATGTTATCAGACGTAGCTGACAATTTTTCATTACAGACATTTTTCCGCCATTTAAATTACGTTGTGAATTTATTCAAGTTGTATCTGGCTAATGCTATAATGGAACTTTTTAAAACATTATTCAGCCGTGCGGAATAATCTTGTGAAAGCCGAGAAAGTTTATTTCTTATATACGCCCACATGCTTATCAGGTAAGCACGGCCTTCTACGTCGATAAACTGCCGTTTCTTCCCCTTCCGTTGTTATATTTTATATCTTCTTTAATTACTTATTTTCCTTAAGAAATTTGGGATTTACTTATTCTAAAGTTTATAAATATGAATTGACATACAGTTAGTATTCTTAAATCACTGTAAAGTCTGAGATAAAACGGGCGACTACTGTTTAAGTTTTGATTAACCTCTCTGACATTCAATCAACAAGGCTTCAATTTAGTTGCTTTATAAATATTTAAAGCTGATTCGTTCAAAGTATTTTGCATAAACAACTTTTTTATCCTTATACCCGTCTGATGAACCTCAAACGTAGATTGGACATAAAATTTGATTTTTTCATAAGAATCACAATGCGAAACCGTTACCACCCAAACACAGTATAGCACCGTTCAGAGGGAAATGCCGAACTCGAGGCTCCCCAAGACCACGACTCAAGCCTTACCGTTACCTTTTTATTAGGATCAATCAATAAGATTTTGTTTAATAAAACAGCAAAAGGATCTCCATTATTGTAGTTGTAATTTGTAATTTGAAAAAAAAAAAAACTTTAATATACATGCAATATATGTATGTTACTTTCTCTGTGCGCAATCACAAAAAAGATTACCATCAGATTAATATTCGTTATACTATTTGTCGTAGATAGACATATCGAAAAAGTTTGTTTTGCCTTTGATATACAACATTGAACTTCATTACAGACTTTTTCTATGGATAAAACACCTCATTGGATAAAACAACAATCACACCGAGCGGGCGCAATGAGGATTGATGGCTGCTAACAACAGCAAATATATTATTCCCAAAAATTGCTATAATTTACTTAGGTCTTTACCTTTTGACAAGTTATTACTAATGTACAATTTCCGTTACATCCTGTTTTTACAAAACTTTTTTGTACCGAATGGCCATTGCGTTCTTCAGAGCGATTTGCTTGGCGAAGTCTTATAATAAAAAAAGACTTATGAGGCGTGAACTATTCACACGGGATAGGAATGGAGAGCTTTAAGGTTGTGTTTGGCAAAATGCCAAATTTTAATGTTACATCTTCGGCTCTCGGAAATTATTTGCTTATAAATGCCGCCCTTGACTCGCGAGCCAAAGAACGCGTAACTTGTGACTGAGCATTTTCTTTATTCGTGCCAAGATAATTTCGTATTCTGTTATTCTAGTTTGGCGTTTCAAGAATGTACCTTACAGTGTTACTATATAAACTCCAGCTTTAATACACTTAGTTACGGCTTTATTATTTTCTTGTGCGAGAAAATTAGACTAAATAATATACCTTTATTAGTAAAGTACACTAGTTAAAACTTAAAAGATATTTTTTTAATAGACTACTTGATTGCAAACGTGTTTTTATTATTCGTAAAAAGTAATTCTTATTTAAAAATAGATAATAAATGAAGCTAACCTCATTTAACCCTTAACTGGATTCGCAAAAAAGGGCAACTTAGTTGGTATCAGGGGTGAAATGTGACCCCATATGAATTAAGTTATCAAAATATGAATAGTTCACTATTTTTTGTTATTTATTATTTTATTTAATTAAACAACTTGTAATCTAAGTATCAAACAACTTTTATTACACTTTTAAACAAATAATAACTTATATTTAAACCTTTCATAGCCTCTCATTTTTTTACAATATTTTAAGAGCCTAGTTTAGTAGATCTAAATTCTATAAAAATCTTACAATTATGGATAAATAACTTTTGGTACTATTTTCTTATATAATCATTATAACAAATATGGGAACATTATATGAGTTAAATGAAATAATAAAAAAATGACAACACGAATGAAATTACTACGAAGCGAAAAAATTATGCACTACAAAACGCTTAGCATTTGGTGCATGCGATGGCTTCTGCAGTATGTTCTTTATATATGAAAAGAGAACATTTGCTTTAACTTTTTGCGATCACATAAGTAACACCTTCGTCTTTTACGGTTGATTATATCAGAGTCATTAGTAGGTATATTTTGTTGCTGGTCCGTAATAATTCGTCATTGAACATCTTACAAAAAATTTTCAATTCTTTTTTTAGATCTGCAGAAAAATTTGAACTCTCATTCTGTCTAACTTCAACTAATGATTTTATCAACTAGATGCCAATATTTTTTATGTATAATATGTTCCTCTTGAGACGCTTTTCAAGATTAGATGCTTTCCACAAAATGTAACCATTTACCATCGAAATGTTTAGTATTGCTGATAATATTACGCAAGGTTATCTACTTCTTCAATCCTGGAACTTGATGAGCTGAAATCCAAGTCAGTTTCTAATAGACTCTCATCGGAACAGCTAGCTACTTCTGGTTCCTCGCAATCACTGTCACAAACAGCGGCTGTTGTGGTTTCACGAATGTTCTCTGGATTAGATTCATGATCCTCGTCTTCCAATAATTGTGAAATTTGATCCTCTTTCAAAAAACTGGCCATGACTATGGTTATTTGCTAAAAAAAATAAAATACGTCATAAATATAGTGTTCATGTAAATAGCTATTCTTGGTGTCGGGGGTAATTTTTGACCCCAGCAGTGTACGTACCTCTGTTCCAAGTAATATAAGAAGGGCCAACGTCCGTCGCCCGCCGCACCCCGCGACCTAATGAGATTATCTCGATGCGCAGAAGTGTGGATTATAAAACTGTAAATTTATGTTAAAAAATATGTTGCACTGGGGTGAAATTTGACCCCCGATACCAGTTAAGGGTTAAACATAGTAGAGAACCTGGCACAAAAGCAGTCGATTTCTTTGAATGTTTTATTCATTTTTCAATTAAGTTAGAGCAATCTTAACAAAAATCAAAATCATTAGGTTGGAATTGATGTTAAAAAAAGGCTCTCTAGTAAGTTAACGTGTTCTTTATTTAATTCACTCAATGAGACCTCAAAAACTTTCTTTCATTGATTGAGTTTGGAGGCCCGTAAGATGAGTTGAGAATTTAAAACAAAATTAGAAAACTCATGTCTTTTCAACCGACTTCAAAAAAGGAGGTTATCAATTCGACCCGTATGTATGTAATATTTTCAGAACTGCCCAGTTTTCATATATGTTAGTCTATATCAGCGTCTGAACAAATCTGCCAATTTTCATAAGTGTATGTATGTATGTATGTTTTTATGTTTGTGTTTGCATATCTCCGGAACTACAAGTCCGATCTAAGTAATTCTTTTTTGTATTACTAGGTATTTTTCAACTTATGAATACTGCAAGTTTCATCGAAATCGGTTGCGTGCTTTTTGAGATAGGGAATATTTTAACCGACTTCAAAAAAAAGGAGGTTATCAATTCGACCCGTATGTATGTAATATTTTCAGAACTGCCCAGTTTTCGTATATGTTAGTCTATATCAGCATCTGAACAAATCTGCCAAATTCCAAAAGTGTATGTATCTATGTTTGACTGTTGAAAATATACTATTGAAAAAGTTTTATTAACCGACTTCATATTATATATATATTGCCGAAAAAAAATCAAGGATTTTGTAATGCCATTATAAATTATTATCAGTTACTGTTGGATTATTACGTAATCGCAACATTTCTTGGTATGCACGAGGATCATGCGGTTGTTTTAACAATTTATTGGGATCTAGCTCATCGATTGCGAGGCCATCTAACGTTTAACCCTGCTTAGGGCAACGTACGCTTGACCCTTTGCAAACAAGGATTTCCCTGAATTAACTACCGCAGTTTCTAATGTCGTACCCTGTAGTTTGTTTACAGTCACTGCCCAGCTCAGTATGAGCGGTAACATGCAGCGTTCTACGTCACCGTAACTACGCTTAGCTTGAAAAGTGACTGTAATAGGAGACACTGCGACATATCCTTCTTCATCTTTGGATTTACAGCCAATTGATGGATCATCCAATAAAATTAAAACAGCTTCTGGTAACTCTCCTACTTCAAGTTGATCACGTCTTAATGCAGGCCAGCGGAATCCCTTCACAACACCCGTACTGCCATTGACTAAGCCTTCAGATACTGAAATATTTCTTTGAGATAGTATTTGCTATTATCTTCCCATTGTAGCTAATTGAGTGATACCTGTTTCACCACCTGTTTGGAGGTTACTGATTGGTCTGGTCCGCATAAAAATTGACTTCCAGAGAGTCCATGTGGACAACTTCTCCCCTTTTAAACAGTGCCGCGGCTGCCAGGGTTTTGGGCATACACTGACCCACTGCAAGAGTGAACGGCGCTGCGGACACTGTGGTAACAATTCACACACCGACGAAACCTGCCCTTTAAAAAATGAAGCTCCTATATGTATCAATTGCGAAACCCACAACAACAGATTTAAAACCCTGCAAGACACCAAACACTCAGTATTTTCAAGCATGTGCCCCAGAGTTAGGGCTATGCAGCGCCGTATCGATGCAAAAGTTGATTATGGCTACGACAACAACCAACCCCAATAACTGCTGTGGTAAAACACACATCTCATAATAACAATAAAATAAAATTTTAACACCAACGCTCATGAAAAACAGTAAACTCCAAATAATTAAAAATTGTAAACTCAGAAGCAAATATACTAAAATAAATGAATAACAATAAAATTAAAACTAAAATCAAATATACTAAATAAATGGATAACATTAAAACTAAAAACTTTATAACATTACATTATAATCGTACAAAACTTTAGAAATCTTAGTATACAACGAATTCAGGCTTCAAATGAAGCAACATTTCTTTTTATTCTTTCCTTAATTCGTTCTCTCTTTCTTTTCTGTCATTCTGTCACTCTTTCTTTCTGATTACTTTTTCTCTCAGTTCTTGCTCCTAGGTAATAGGTATCTCTAGCCCTGACCCTAGGATGCAATAACGTTTACAATAACAATAGCCCCAATCTGAAAAACATTGGTATAAAACTATGAAACAGTTTACCCGATCTTTAATAAATAAGAAATTAAAAAAAAAAAAAATTGAGAGATACCTTCTTTGTTTGGCATAACATCAATAATTTCAGAAATAAAAAAAATATATCTACCTACACTACCAATGTGAGGAACCTTTAAGTCCCAAGCCTTAACCTACAATAAGAAAAAAAATAAACCGAATCAATCGTACCTTACGTAAGTTTAGAAAGAATAAACACAACACAACTAAAAAATCACTTACAACTACAGGAAAAAAGAAAAATATATATCTACCTACAATACCAATATCAGGAACCTTTATGGACTTACCTACGACATTAGTTAAAAAAAATAAGAAATAAAATTATAAAAAAAACTGACTTCAAAATTGTACGCAACTAACTTACCTACGTATGTTTAGAAACAATATAAAAGAACTAAAAAGTAAAAAATAAATACGATAACTTCTGTCTTAAATAAACTAATTTTGATATACCAACTAGGTATTTTTTGAAGTCGGCGCCTGCACAAAAACAAAAGAAAAAAGCTAATTAATTAACAAAAAGTGTAAAACACCATTAAAGAGATCTATCCAAAGTTAAATAACCTATAACTCCAGGCTTAAATTTATATAAAAGTTTGAAAGTAGGAATCCAA
Organism: Calamotropha paludella; assembly: GCA_927399485.1. Classification (NCBI taxonomy): domain Eukaryota; kingdom Metazoa; phylum Arthropoda; class Insecta; order Lepidoptera; family Crambidae; genus Calamotropha; species Calamotropha paludella. The sequence continues at coordinate 20,110,434 of OV656812.1, forward strand.
AGTTAAATTAAAAAAAAGGAAAAAGTCCTGTCTGACAACAATTCACGCGCTTAAATTTTTATCAAGAAATAGTTGTAGCTCTAAAGCCTCTGCTCGCAACGACGTGTGCCCTCACGTGTGTGCCCGTTCGGGTTGCGCTCTTATCTCAGCTACATCGATTTCGGACAAGTTCGCCGGCAATCGGATCGACTCGGGTGACGCGCGGGATTTCTGCGGGGAGGGGTAACGTGTTTGGTTAGATAAATGTGTATGCTTTAATTTCATCACTCTTACTTTCCTATCATTCGATTTGACGACGTTTGACGACCGTTTGGTGCAACGGTAGCGATCCTGCCTTTCGCACCGACAGTCCTGGGTTCAAATCCCGGTAGGGGCAAATGTTTGTATGATGAATACCAGCATTTGTACCTGAGTCATGGATGTTTGTATATATTTCTATAAATATTACTTATTTATGTATGATATATGTATGTCTACCCGTTTTCCTAGTCTCCATAATACAAGCCTTATAGTGCTTACTTTGGGCTAGGTTAATTGGTGTGAATGTAGGAAATATTTATTATTATTATTATTATTATTATTCGGGCAGGCACCGACTTCAAAAAATACATAGTTGGTATATCAAAGTTAGTTTATTTAAGACAGAAGTTATCGTATTTATTTTTTAATTTTTATTTCTTTTATATTATTTCTAAACATACGTAGGTAAGTTAGTTGCGTACAATTTTGAAGTCGGTTTTATTTATTTTTTATATTTTTTCTTGTGAAATAATAATAAAACTAAGTTTGAATTAACTCAGTAGCTAGGCAATCTAAAGCTTAGCCACGACTCGTAATCAATATATGCTTTTTATTTTGTAAAATGTATCAGTATTCATGAATGAGAATATGGGTGAATTTTAACTCTACGAGTATGTCACGTTTTGCTCATAGAATAGAGCTCAAGGAATATTCTGTGTACAATGTCAGCCATCTCATGAAATTGGGTGTATCGACGATAGTATCCTAGCTTTTGATGCCTTTTAATTTTAATATTCCAATTCGTCTCAAAATATATTTTATGTGAAGTTTTGCTTTCACACCGGAGACACAATGGGACATATTCCACTACGTGGGGCCAGTGTGGATTTGTGAGTGCTAACCACTGCAGATGCTGCCTTCACGCAACTTCTGAAGTAAGAAGAAAAAGCAAATTTTTAGTCACCCCTTGGATAATTAGTCCAGAAGTTGCTTAACCTTTTTTTACCTAGGGGAACTAATCTTTATGGATTCCCCGCCGCGAGTTGACGGGTTAAAAATATATAAACTATAAAACCTTGATCAGAAATTATTATTTAAAAAAATACTCTGCTTAAAACGATAAATCAATAAATAAGACATTTATATAGTTTTATAACCATAATACAACATGAGTAAATGTTTAGATAAACTTACTTCAGATGAGATTCCAAACTAAGTAGTCTAGCAAACTGAGAAATTCAGGCTACAGAGAATCTCATTCGAGGCTCACTTAGAAGAATTTAATCGATACTATCAACATTTTTTATTGTCTGAATGCCTTGTCTAAAGCTAATGAGCTATCTACTAACTTTTTACAGTTTCCAGAAAACTTCCGACCTCTTGTACATTTTCAAAGGTACCGTAATTGTGAAATTTCATTATTTTAATACTTTTTTAATCACGAGCGTTTATAAGGCAGCGGTGGGGTGTACAGTTAACAACAAATCAACCTTTAGAAAAGTGATTTTCTCTATTTGGGTATATCACATAGAGTTCAATTTTAATTGAGATAACTTGACAGTTTATGATACGTCGGCGTATTGTTGTCTTTGCAATATCATAAAGAGGGCATATCTGAAAAAAGAATTTTCAAACGACCGCTTATGCCCTTTTACTTCCATTTTTACTTTATTACATTGCTCCTTTTTTGCTTGTTCTTATTGTTAATTGACAGGAAGATTGACTTCTTACGTTGAATGATTCAGAAAAGTAATCTTGTGTTGCTCAAAGCTCTTTATCAGCCTTTTGATGACCTCAATATTTGATTCAGACCCTGCTTTTAAATAGAACCTTATCCTTTACAGAGAACAGAATATATAGCCGAGTACGTTTAAAAATTTCCGTTATAATTTGGTATATACTAAATTCCATGCCCATTGTTCAAATTAACCGCAGTCTTCTGCAGAAATAGTCCCACAAACTGTTCCAAACATTCTTGCCTAACAAAAGTATTTCCGAAGTTTTCCCGTATACAGAAGGAAAATTGTATTTGGGGCGTAATTTAATTTACACTACCCTTAATAGCGAAAGTGATATTCAAATGTAGTAGATCGAATTGAGATGTTCTTTGTAGTGGGAATGTCGTTTACTTTTACAACAACTTGGTTTTTATGTTACCTATTTCTGCCGCAAAGCAGCAGTGCTTGCATTGCTGTGTTCCGGTTTGAAGGGTAAGATATGGCAGTGAAATTACTGAGTACAGTGACTTTACATCTTGTGTCACAAGTTGGCAACGTACACTGTGGTTCTTGTGGGGGTTGCAGTTTTGCTGCGAATCTAACAAGAGCCACGTGTATTATAGGTGACTGTTACCACTTACCATCAGGTGGGCAGTTTGCTTGTTTGCCAACTTTCGGCAATAAAAAAAATAAAAAAAAAAAAAAAAAATGTAAAGAAATGAGATAAATTTAATAAAAGTAAAATTATATATTTTTTAAAATGGGCTATTAAATATTTAGTTCTTACACTTCCACCCACATTACACATTTGAAAAAAACACTTTTTTACGGATTTTGCGCATATTATATTTTATCCTGACGTTTCGACTCCTTTACAGGAGCCGTGTTCACGGGATGGCTAAGATAATATTGGACTATTAAACTTAAATCTGAAACTTTCCAAACTAACAGCTGAATAAAAATGATACTTATTGAAATGATACTCGCATACTGATGACGAATAAATGAATATTGTGTATCAATTATATAATTACATTATGACATATAGTGTTCTGAATCCAAAGCATTTATGTTATGGAATTTAGAGCCAATGACGATACCACAACACCCAGACCCAACCCAATATAGAAAAGTTAGTTTTATTAGTTAGTTGATTATAATTAATAAGAAATCTTAAAGCACTCACACTAATTATTTTAGTCCTTAACTAAACAGAATATTTGCTGTAGATAAGGTAATAAGAAAATATAATTAAATAATTCAGTGTTTATCAACCATGACCTGTAAAATGCTTATACTTAACTGTTAGTTAATAAACAACATTATTTAAGGGAAATTATTTAAAATGTTCTAATTCGAAAAAATTTTGATTCAAATTCGATCCAATGACAGGTAGTGCAGTAGGCAAGTCGCTTACGTTGCACCAAATTGTAGGCAATTGTATTTATAGACATTTGTTTGAAAAAGATTTCATTTTATTACAGATATTTTCGCTAAAGTTCCTTACATATAACTCACTCATACGTAAAAAAAAAAATCAAAACCGCTTTTATGAAAAACTGAGATTTTTTTAAATTAAGCGATACGTGTCTGTACTAATCGTTATCCTCTCGCTATATTGGTGAGTGCTCTACCAATTCAGCTACCGAAAACTTGCCAGACTCGTTAAATACTTCCAAATGCTTTTTTAGCTGAATTTCAGCTCCATTTCTTCACATCGCATAAAATACTTATACAAATACCAAGAAGAAACTGCTTTGTGATATAAATTTATTTTATTTAGGTTTTATTTTACAATAACATGAAGTGATTCATATAAAAGTTTTCAAATTTAAGTTATAACGCCTTATTTAGTCCTTAAACTTTTGCGCCTATAACAAATTGGCTATCAAAAATTAACTATGAACTCAGACTTGTGGCGTCACATACATTTCGTCATTGAAGCAGAACCATGGGAGCTCCGCTCCAATAAAAGGCAAAATAATGAGAATTGTTAATCCAGTGAAAGTAGTTATTCCTTAAATAATACAGCGATTTTTATGTTAAAAATAAAAGTTTCAATTACCTAATTATCTTCGGATAATCAAATACGGATAAATACTTCATTGATAAAATGAGCTATATTTTAAACCACTGCTTGCACCTAGTGGAGGTTGATGAAATCTAACGACCTCAAATTCAGCTACTTAGCCTCCACAATCACTAACCGAACACCCTAACCAAAGTGCCGTCACGTTTTTCATGGATGTAAGCACGAGTTTCACATACGCATAATGAAAGAGCTCAGCACAATTCTGTGCCAAGTTAAAAGGATGAATTGTAATGCGCCTGTTCTACTGAACTCCCGACACCTTCCGATGTAATCTGTAACAGTGTACACATTACGACTTTTGCAAACGCGGTTTTTGTAAAATACGCATTTGTGTCGCAACATAGTGAGCTGTAGGATAGACAATTGGCGACTCTTAGTCAGTTATTATTAATATAAAGAGTAAAATTATAAAAAAGAAGCTGGGTGTCGATCTTAAATTAGAATAAAACTAATTCTTCATACTGGAGATTACAGAGGCTTATCATCACACACACCTGTAGACAACAAAATGACCAGCAGCATTTTCCTAAATATACATACCTAACACAAGAGGATACGCCGTCGAGAGATCCCCCTTTAGACGACCGGAACGATGACCTGATCAAGGTTGCGAGAAGCCGATGATTGGAAATTGAAAATGATTGTAAATGTCTATGTCCCATAGCAGTGGACTAATGAGGGTTAATAATGACTGCAAAAAGTTGCAATGTGTAAAGGGTCTATTGATTTGGTTGATTTGATTTTGATCAACTTATTAGCCCAATAGGTTTTCTGGCTTTACGTTCCAAGGCGACTTGAAAACCCACCATCATCATCAGCCTATTATGCCAAGGTAAAAATTGGCCTACCACCAAAATGATAGCTTTGAATAAAGAAAGCTTAACTGATGTTTAATTAATCTGCCAATTTAAGGCTAATTCAACTCTGATTCATATGTGGTACGATACGCCATTATACGGTTAAAAAACCATATCAATGATGATACGATACGATAGGATGATGATTTAAATTTTTAATCAGACATTATTTACCACGCAATTGATAAATACCGCTTATAAGAAAAAAGTATCACCCTTAGATCAGATAAACTGTAAATCATTTTAATAAGTACTGAAGATCATATATTACAAATTGATATTCTTACTGTTAGAAATGGTATTCAGTTAAGTTGATGAAAACGTAATAAAATAAACTATTTTAAAAAGATAATAATATGAATGATTTTTTAAATCCGGTTCATGGATTTCAATCAACTATAGCACAGAACAACCTTCTACCTGATATATTGGCCGCAATATTCACAAGACGAGAACGCAAACTGAACCTTGAGACACGGTGACTTGTAAAATGGAAACATTCAATTTATTTATGGGTAATATTAAGCGCTTTTAAATGTAATCCTTGATGTGGAAGCTTTAGAGTTTGTTTTCCATTGCGCTATTTTTGCTTTTATTAAGTAATGACCTAGATTGCTGAGTTAACGTTTTATCCTATTTCCCTAAAATACACCAAGTAAACAAGAGATTTCAGATTTATATGAGTCTATGTGTTCTTTGCTTCCAGAATATATAAGAGTACTACTCATATTATACTTGGACATTGCATGCCCGGTGTGGGTACACTCTTGTTACTTATGTGAACCATATGTCAGCAAACTGTACACAGTATGGCAAAACATTACTTTCTTCTATTCTTATATTATGGATATACGATTATCCATTAAAAAGTGGCTCAGTACTTAAATGATATCCAATAACTCGAATATTATTTAATAGGTGATAAAAGAGAGATGAGAGCGATTTAAATTCTCCAAACAGGCATGCAACACATTTGATGCTTCACAAATTTGGGTTTATAGCTGAATAAAACATTGATGGTTTAGTAAAATAAGAAAGAGCAAGCTTTCTTTTTCAGTGTTAGCTCAAGAAAGAAACAAATGTAATATAATATACGAGAAGCTCGCAGGTGTAGTGGTTAGCGATCACCCTTTGGTTGCGGAAATTAAACAACTTGATCAAATAACAGGGAATTAAAAACTTAACGGTAACGACACGTTGAGCTGCTGGTCCCGTCATTGCCCTGTCCCTGCGGTGTTTTCATCTATTAGGAAGGCCTATAACTCAGCAGAGGATAATAAGAAAGAAGGACGCACTGTCTTACGACGTCGTAAGTCACCGTAAGAAATTTATTTGTTATGAAAGGCTGCAAATTTGAATTTTGGCCGCGAGTTACCTCTATTGAAACCAGAATGTAACATGTGTGTTTTTCTTTGAAAAGAAAAATTCTAATTTTAAAACATTTTTCCACGCAAGTGGATACAACGCTATTTTCTACGCAGAAATTGAATGACAAACCAAACTTTTCCGAGCGTTAAAAAAATATATATATGTGATCTGATCTGATAATATAAACTTGACATTCGTCTTTCGAGTTAACTATGCATCTTTCCCCATCAAAATGAAATCATTTTAACCTCAAATAAAACGCTGTTTTGAAGACATAAGGTTCAAAATGGCGTACCCATATCAAGCTTCCGCTCCTCTTTTATAGATCACGGTGCTTATTTTTAGAGGATTGTTTTATTTTTTCATTTATAGGGCCATTCTTTTTCTATAGCGTTTTAATCGCCGATTTCAATACGAAAGCGATTTCTTTCACTCTTGAACACCATCTTTTTTTGTTTCAGTTTATTTCCTTTTACAATTTCATGGGAAAACGGAAGTTTAGAAACAAGAATAAAAATAAAAATTAACCCTGTTAATGTACACCAATTAAACTCTTTTTCGTATCTACCTGGATAATGAAAGGAAGAATTCTAAATCACACTTAACACGTTTCCAAGTATTCTAAAAATCGAAAGCGAAGACATTTTTTATTGGATACAAAATAAATTTTCTATAATGAAATATTCGTTAAATATCATTATTATCACAAATCCTTATTGTATAAAAAAATGTTGCTTTATTTCCTATCTATTTATTAGCTATTTCATAAAAAACAGTATCACAAGAGAATATTATAGAATGAACACCAAAATATTGGAAAAAAATATGGATACAAAAACAAAGCGGCAATACCAATTGTACGGTAACTCTATAATAAAACCTCAATGGAGCGATTTGCTGAAGCGGAAAAACTTGGGCGTCCCATGAGTCCATGAAAATAGACAAAAAGCTTCGGCTCGGAGGTTCCTTAAAGACATAACAAAATGTCTATCTATTTCAGGACCCGACCGTTATATTCTGGCAACGCTTAAACAGTATGGTAATTTTGATAGAAATTTTCACAAGCAAATATTCATTTCATATTTATAGAAATTAAACTTATACGACTTGAATAAGACCGATAAGCAACAAATAATCTTTCTAAGGAGTTAAAGCATTCATAGATATTTTTTACACCACAAATTTGCAATTAAGCATATAATTAGCATTTTAATAACTAACGAAACGATAAAAGCCATTTTAACAAACTCCCATTATGATGTTATACGTTCACAAAAACTCTAGTAATTATAGAAACTATATTTTGTTTTAGTAATTGGTTGTTATTGATTTTGGTTGGGTGCAAAGGAAATTTCCATTTTAAATCAAATTAAAGAATAACTTTTATCTGCATTCGACGCAAATTGACCTGGGATTGACTACGTTGACTTAAATTATCAGAGCCGATAAGGCCTACTGTTTTATTCATTATTTTCAACCCATCAGAATGTAGATTATCAAAAGCCTGGTTATATCCAACTCGGAAAATTTACAAGGGGCGAATACATATTTTTTATTTTTCGCGAGGCATTGCTTCATTAAATCGGGCGGTATGCTATCTTTCAGAATTTTACAGCATCATTTTGTTGTAAAAACGCGACGAAAGCTGTTTTTCGAAGGGCTTCGTGTAAAAATGGTTTTAATTTTCGACTTGTTGAACATAACGTTTTGAGAACATCGGACAGGTTAAAAATATCTTTTTCACATGAATTTATCGTCAGGTCGATTTGTAAAAAGCACATTGTTGTTGCGCACTGACAATGATTTTCAATTTCATTTAACTTTATGTACGAATGTACTTTTTTAGTTACCATATTGAATTGGTACTATGGACATGGGCCAACTCATACACAAGAATTCTAGTACCTTACCACAAGAGGTTATCGGGAATATCGACAATATGTATGACGCATTAATAATATTATGACAACGTTTTAACACCGCTTTTTGTTAAACATACCAAACTTTAATTTTTTATAAATATTCTAGCGGCCCGTCCCGGCTTGGCACGGGTGGGCGAAATTCTTAATTTTTTTTATTATTAAATATTTTTCCGTTAGCGCCATCTAGCGTCCGGTAGACGAATTACTTGCGGTTAACGCGTTGCTATGGTAACGTTATTGATACAATAGAAAAAGAGTGGATAGACAAACACACAAACAACTGTGATCTTAGATTATAGATTCGTGGCTTTAGTTTTCGGCCAGGGACTTTTTCTATTCAGTATTTTTTTTTTTTATTAAAAGGTGTTATTAACTCTACAATCGCTTAAGTTTAGTAACCAACACAACGACTCTGGTTTTCCATCTCTGTTCACACAAATAAAGAAATTAAGTGTCTTTAATTAGATTTAAACTTAAAACTAAAAAAAATATGAACATTCGCCATAATTGAATGATTTGCCAACTAAACATGTGTCTCATTTAATGAAATTCACTGTTTTGATTTTTAGTTTTTCTTTATCATTCCCTGATTTAAACATGAATATAATCCATTTTTCTTCATTGGTTTCAATAACAATGATACGACAATATCTCATTGGTATTATTTCAATTAGCATAGCTGCAAATTGTAATGTATTCGGTGAATTGTGTGTTTACGTAATGTCTATAGGATATTGATATTACCATGACAAATACGGAAATGAAAAGTTAATAGTGGGTGTGTGAATTTAATATCAAATGCCAACACTGCTAATTTCCTAATGGACATGAACGTTCCTTTTTTTTATATATTTTTATTAATTTTTAAAGTAAGGTACTCGCGCCTAATAAGCCCATTTTTTGCAATATTGAAATAATTAAATAAAAATAAATAATTTAAGAAAACAAACTTTATCGCAATATTACTCATTTATTTGTTAATAAAAATAAGGTAAAACTCAACGTATTTGACCAAATTACTCGAACAAAACAATTGTTTTTAAAAAGTACCTTAAAGTATTCCTACATTTTCAAATAACGAGGTAATTTTAGGTGATTTATTACTTCGATATATTTACTTTAGTTGACAGACGTCTTACGCAGAATAATTTTAAGTACGAATTAAACAGCTCTAAGGTTTTGTATTTTCTGAATAAGAGTTCTCATTATGACTGTACATTTAACATGTTCGTTATTCGCTCTGAATAATTCTACATTTGTTTTACAATTACAGAAACTATTTTTTACGTTTTTTAAGACATATTAAAATATTTTATTCTTTAATGGAATATATTAAATATGCTGAACGTGATTTGAGATTATTTTTTCTTAAAATTTCATTTTAAATATGATTTTCCATAGATTTTACTCATCGTTTTGTATTCGATTATAACCTTACAGATGCAACAATAAAACATAGTTTTTATATCTTACTTCTTTTTATCGTGATTAATAATAACTTTAGAATAAATAACTTAATAAAAGTATTTACTAGAATTTAAAAATATATATATATTGTTAAACGATACATAATTCTCAATTTACATCGTTATCCCTCTTTAATATATCTGTGAGTGAGAAAGTTTCCCTCTTATGAGTAACTTTTTTCTGTAATCCTTTTTTTATAACCAAGCATTATTTAATTTATTAATTATATTTGCAATACATGTTATAAATACGATGCTGGGTGTATAAAGAACATTTACGTTGACATGACTAAGATTATCCACAAATAATTGAAAGAAAACTTAGTTTTTATATATATAAAAGAATGAGTATGTCTCAAACCACTGAAGGAGACGCTTGTAATGACAAATGAGGTGTTTTTCATATAGTATATATGTATTTTATTTATTGTAAAATAGTAATAGTTTGAACGAAATTTCGCAAAAAAATATTTCGAACGTGGACTTCTTCAATAACTCCATAACTATATTTTTCCGGGGTATGCTGAATACAAAAAATAAGTATAAAAAAAACGTAAGGGTTAATTCTTTAAGGGTATTTTTATAACTTGTATGCTAAAAGCACCAACAATTACAAGCAACACCAATAGATATAGTTAATATAAAAAACTGAGCGGCAGTTATTTCAATTAATTATTTAAATTTTTCACACCTGTCTTTGTCTGTCTGTTTTCTTTCTCCTTCTTTTCTGTTCTCTCTTTTTGTATGTGCGTCGTGTATGTGTGTGTGTGTATGTGTGTGTGTATGTGTGTTTGTGTATGTGTGTTTGTATGTGTGTAAATGTTTTCTTTATTTGTACTGCTTGTGCGTGTTTTATAGCACTCATTTTTACATAAACGGTACAAACAAGAAAAAAAGCGTTTTCTCTTGTTATACGCACCGTATGCATGTATTTAGTAGAAAACTGTCATTTGGACATAACAAAAGAGATACTTATTTTTTGACGTGATAACATCTTATAAATCGATGAACTCCGGCTGCATGCACGAAAAAGTGTAACGTTTCGCCTGAGCTGAGCGTGCAAGCGAGAGCGCGGAATAAGCGATAGAGAGGCACGATCGGCCTAAACGTTCGACTTGTGGCGCATCTATCTGTCTTCCACTTCATGAAATGAAAAGTTAATGTGGTTTCCATTACAACAACGTAATGTTTATTTATTTGATAAAATAATAAAAACATTAAAAATAATAATAATAATAATTTTCAATTAACTCCTTTTTGCATTATACAAAATAATGATAATTCAACGATAATAATTCAATTCTATTCATAAAAGTATGCAATTTTTTATCAATGTTTACTTATGACACTATCACGTAAAATATCATCCGTAAACTGACTTTACAGACAATCAATTTTTTTTTATTTGTTTAGATAGACATTTCGAAATCAAATTATTGCCTATATGCAAAAAAATTTCGGCAAATCATGCATTGATGGGTGAACGTGACAATGTGGGCTGAAGCGAAGCTGAGGCATAAATACATGTGTCCATCAATGTCTGTTTACGCTCAAAACTTGTATAGTAATTTTCTCAAATAATGTGCAGCAATTCAAAATGTAAGTTATCATCACCATCCTCGCTTCAACTCGTTTTGTCAAATGAATAAGCACCAAATTCGATATTTAATGATAAATAATAATAACTTTTCGTGTAGCAAGGTGCTCCATCTTTACTTTACATAGCTTTCCATTTGTTTCAATATAATCTTTGATAAGGTGCCGTGTCTGGGCGAGAAAGTCTTCCATTATTAATTATACGACAGATAATTGAGTTTTCATAATAACTTTGCCGGTCCCTAAACGCTACAGATGTATATTTTCATACTTTGCCGGTCGCTGCGCGAAATTATTATATTTAACTTTTCAGTTTTCTTGAAGGAGGGTATGTTATCAAAATATTGATCGAATACACACGCATGTTTAAGAAAAATATTTCGATACTGCGCAAATAATACTTTAACTTATTTTTTGCTGTTATCCTTTTCTTTTATTTAGAAATTAAGCTTATAATCATACAGTGCGGACATAGATATCAACATATCAAAATCGTTATTTTGCTTCCTTTTTCAGATACGGATATAACTATATTATACTTAAATTCAAATCAATTCAACTTAATTTATGCATCTGAAATGATTTTTTTCTTTTATAAAAAAATACAGCTCATTTTATACTTTACTAGCTGACCCAGCCACGCGTTGCTGTGTTATAAATTAAAATAAAAGTTTTACTTTTAAGTTAGATCAAATAACAGATATTTACGAAGTTTGATCAAAACAAGTTAAGTAGTTTAGGAGTCCATCGCGGACAAACAACGTGACACGTAATTTATATATATTAAGATGAGTGGACTTTATTAAATGGTTAATTCATAATATCGAATGTCATTTATTTATAAAATTTCTGATTGAACTAGCAGATTTTATACCATTTTAAAAAGAAAGCAAAGAACTAAGATTAGGTGAGATTTTGCATTTATTTTGTTAGATTTATTCTACGTTCAATATGCCAACATATATTATAATAATGAGAAAATTAAGAGCTCACAGATAAAAATATTTTTCAGTAGTTTTGGAGTAAAGTTGACAATGTTTAGGGTAGATTGCATAACGGCTCTGGAGTACAAGAGCATATCAGCCACGTTGATTACTTACCATCCGGCGAAACAGGGTGTTCCAAAAAAAATGCTGGTTGCATTTCTACACAATTCTTAATTTATAAAATATTTGAAATTGATTATTTAGTAGAATCGTAATAATTGTAATAATTCTTTGAGAGAACTGCTCCTAGATTCTATATAGATACATCGAATTCTTGACATTTGGCAAATATCCATTGCTACGTAACAGAGCAAAATTTCACAATTACTTTTTAAGTAGCCAGTAATGAAACGACGGGCTCATGTGAATATAATATGAATATACATCTAGATTTCATTCTAAATTCTGTCATTTTTTATTATTTTTAAAATAAACCAAACCTTAAATTCGCAGAGCATTCGCTTGATAATAAGAAGAAATGGCATGTCTGACGTGATAAATGCGAGTATTCGAGGGAATGAACAAGGCTATAAAAAGCACAAATTCACGGAATGTAGGGTTCTCCGATGTGCAGTCAGTATGCATATCTGCAGTCGGTCGAACATCTCATACATTACGCATTGTTGTGACTAAACCGTTGTGATACATTGACAGATAGATTAGATATCATTAGAAAATTATACTTAACTAGCTGACCCAGCGAACTTCGTACCGCCTTAGCGTAGCTTTCAATTGAATGACGTTGACATTTGTCAGCGCGGTTATCGATGTGGTGTCACAGATTACCACAGATTTTTGTTTTAAATTGAATGACGTTGACATTCGTTACGTTATATTTTTCAATCTTTCTGAGAGATTTTCTTTATATTTTTTTCCGTAAGAACCTTGTACAGAGTATTAGAAAACTACAAAAAAAAAATCAGCCAAATCGGTCAAGCCGTTTTCATGTTATGTCGTGACAACGGAAAACGGGTTTCATTTTTATATATATAGATGTATCAAATATTTATAGACGATGTTGTTTTATATAAGGTACAATATATTTTCCCGTTTGACATGGAATCACGTCTAATAAGTAATATGTGATAGAATCAGGCGATAATTATCCAAATAAAACCAAAAATATGTAGCTTTCTTCCCCAAAAACAAGTAAAATGCCGCCCGCCGACCCACAAATACATGCAATCATCGACACACCTTCCCCAGGTACTCTACATATGTTTCGCCCCTAACGGAGCATCATCAGGAGCTCTTAAACTTTTTTTACGATCCTAGCTACTGGGGCACCATCCGGACGCGAAGGAGGAAGGTGGTAAATCCTCATGGATACTCCGACCCTGCTTCGAAGTTATATCAGACTTGTACTCACTAAACGCCACCTAGAAAGTGCCATAGCCTGGGAAGGCTATATAGTCTTTATATAAGTGACCGCCTCGGGAGAACTGCGGCAGTGCAACACAGAGCAATCAAACGCCGCTGTATTTATTTTTCCTACTCCACACTCTGCTCGCTATGTCGCCACTTCAAATGCCTCAACAACATTTGAGCATCTTCCAAGTACTAATTATGATAAAAACAACTGATATTATTGTATATTATTAGTATTGTAACCATACTTTATTCGACAAGCTATATGACCGTGTGTCATTTATTGATTTTAATTCTGTGTTTCATGATACTGTAATATATTTTGTCTTTGACTTTCAACCATTTGCTTAGATGTTCTAAAAATAACGAGTTTCCTCAGCACATAAGAAAATTTTACAAATATAAAAATAAAGCAAATATTGCTATTCCTTTGTGTAAGTACTATTTACGTATAACTTGTCAGAGTAAATTATTTAATATGAACTTCATCTAAGATTTTATAAATAGGCAAGAAACTAAAAAATCCAATCGATTCGAAACTGTAGTTAAAATAGGCAGTTGTCAAGTGTGAGGTAATTAATATGATGAATTTATATTTTTATTTCTTATACTTCCGCGCCACTATAACCGGATTTTTAAAGCGAGTATTGTATATTTTTTAATATTTAATTGTGACGTTTGGACTCTTTTACAGGAGCCGTATCCACAGAATGTCATCTTATCACCCGTTATCTTTTTATTCAGTTATTGTGATTTTATTTCGAAAGAGTTAACATTTCTTAAGGTATTTTAAGGCTTATCCAGAACTCAATACCTTGTTTCAAATAAATTATTGATATTGTAAATATAATTATCATATTGATCCTATATTGGTCCACTGCGGTGATTTAAATACATCTTACGTATATTTTTGTTGTTTTGTTGCATGTATTTTTACAACTTCAATTAAGAATTCAAATAAACAGAATTCATACAATGCGAAGACACGTTATCATTCTTGTGGTGTTCGTTAGTTTAAATCACACATTCGATATAACATTTCATTTAAGTAATTATATTTCGCTTGAATGTAAAAAAAAATCTCTTATTTACTTTATGCATGGCAAATTTATTGTCCATTGCGCTTTCCACTTAACATTTTCAACACTGTGTCTACACTGATAGAATATCTTTATAGGATATATAGACAGGACATGATTTGTACAGCTGCTATCTACAATAAAATATGATAAGTAATGATTTATCTACAGTATTTCTATAGTTCTTACACTTCCGCGCACTTAACACATTAGATTAATTTTTTTTTACGGATTTTCCACATCCTGTGATCACGGCTCCTGTAAAGGAGTCGAAACGTCAGGATTAAATATAAAATAAAACATGCGCAAAAATCCGTAAAAAAGTGTTTTATTCTAATGTATATTATTTCTTTAAAATTTTATGAAAATGGTTTTATTGCGAGCTTATTTATTTTATAAAATATACATAGAGACTAAGCGTCAACTCATCGTTGTGACAAAACGTGAGCAGGGAACATTATCGCTTCAATTGGCTTCGTATTCGGATATTGATAATACATATTTTTGCAACTGCCGCTTCATGTAGGTAGAAAAAACGCAGGACCAATTAAGGTGGAAATATAGAGATCGCGCGTAGATGTGAAATGATATGTGATTCAAGAGGAAATAAGAGGGCAATCTCAACAAAGCTCGGCGGAAAAAGTGATTAAAAAGGTACGTACGTACTCTTTAATATGATGGCGGAAACATATATATGCAAATAAATTCCATATAAACCGATATTGATTGATTTTTTTTAATTTTGCTGGATTTGTTGCGACTCAGGACATAGAATAGGTTTTATTTAATTTATAACATAACAACGCGTGCCCGGGTCATATATACAGAACACTGTTAATTATCGACATTTTACCAGATTGCATAATTAAAAGAGAATTAAAATTATATTTTATCACTATTTATTAACTAACATTGACAATAATTAAAGTCATGGTACTTAGCTCTAATAGGGTGGTATCCTGAACGGAACCAGTGTCGTCTCCGTGATGTCAAGTTTATTATGTTTCCGGCCGCTCGGGATCGTGCGTGATTGCTCTGGTGGTTGCGATATGCCTACGCTGTAGTCCGAAGATATGCAATATTCAATACGTTTATTAGATACGCAATACAGTTACAAAAGAACAGAACTATGATATTGGAACATGTCGTGCAAAGCAATAAAAAGAGAGGATGGTACGCTTTTGTGTTTTTTTTTAAATTACACAATTATTACAATTAAAATAACTGCAATATACAATAGTCTAGATAATGTGTTTTATTGCAAAAACCATTTGTGATGTGATGTTAATAGGAAGTGTTATGATGTATATATATTATATACACGCACACACACACACACACCATTTATCATTAAGGAGCTTCTGAAAACTATAGTAACATTTATTTGGAGAAATCGTTTACAACTTTATGTTTGTTTTAAATTTATTAAAATGTAACCTAACTTATTTTGAAGACGAACAATCACAAAGAGTCTCCGTACTGTTCACCATAAAATTACTCCTTAATCGAGCTATCCGTATGCGTATCATATACACCTCTCGAAGTGCGTTTACGAAACAGGATAATTTTGATTTAAATTTCAGAATGTAGGATTTATAATTTGAATGAGAATCTATGTTTAAAACGCGCAAACTATATTTATTTATAAGAGTTATAATTTTATAGTAAATAAATTATTTTTATTGGTGGATCCACGAATATATACATTTTTATAAGACTATCGCTTGTACAATGGTACAAATGTATGTAAGCGTGGAAGAACAATAAAAAACAAATTGGCACAAACTGTCGCCCGCCACTCCTGAAACTTGACTAGCGATTTATCTTAACGTGTCGCTTAGAAAACGAGTGAATTATTACTTTCAATTTGCACATTGACAGTTTCTTGTCGGCGAAAGAGCTCTATATGTAAATCCTTCCCACAGCGTGGGTACTGCAATTTTTCTTCATTCTCCAATTCAAAAAATATATAATGTAGGATTAAGCGAATTCCTACAAGTATCATCAAATATTTAACTTAGTACCGTTTGGTCAAACCATTTACCTAGTACCTAGATCTAGATTATTTAATCCACCACAATGTTTCTGTAGGTAGGTAGGTAGGTAGCAGTTTGTAGTATGAAACCCACCACGCCTTTAAATAATTCTCAGTGCATAATTAATTGCTGTGGTCGGCTATACATCCGATGAAATTGATACAATGATCTAAAAAAATATAATTTTCCAATTTTTTTGATAAAACAACAAATTAAAATACTAAACATTTCATCAGTAGAGAGATTCAAAAGACAAGTATGACATTTTTGGACAAATTGAACATTCATATTTTTAATTTATCAAATATAAATTATATTTTAGACTTAAAATGTAATAAATATAAATAAAATTAATTTAAATGAAATGCTACAAAACTGTTGCACACTGTTTCATATAGGTAGCTTTGGTGAGCCTTCGAGACACATTATCATATTTGGTACTATACAGATTAAAACAGAAAACATAATTTTATAAAAAAAATAACGGGTTGCACTCCGGGAGTGCCGGGAGAAGTGAAAACATGAACATTAACTTTGTGAATTTTTGTTATTTTTGAATGGTTAGGGAATAATTTCGTACGAATTGCTTTAATTATTAGTATTAAAGAACTATAATTTATGTGGTAAAATACAATAGTCAGTTATTGCGATATCGTACAAAAACATGACAACAAACACAAATGCACACTCGCCCTGCACCACTTAAACGAAACAGCAGCAGCAGGCATACATTTTCGCCGCGCGGTAGAAAAAGAGGGGGATATTACTTCCTTTTCTCCGCCGCGCCGGCGGTCTACTCTCCCTCCGTCTTACGAATATTCGATTACCTCACGTGTCCTGACGCGAGTTTAACATTTTTACGCATCCCAAAAAAAAACCCGCTAAAGAAGTTTTCACTCCAAAAATATATTTCTATTGGTAATCCCCGTTAGTACTCCATGGTTACTCCATGTACTCGTGAAGAGAGTACACGATAAGTGCGATTAGGATTACATCGTAACTGAATGAAATATACAACATTCAGCGAAACACTTTTGGAAATATGTAAAATGAAAACGAGATGACTCTAATTATCCTAAAGCATTTTCTCATGAAAATACAATATTTAGATATAGGTAGCAGATATGCTACACATTCGACGGATTCCTTGGGAGTACTTTGGAAACTCACCACCATCGACGAGACCTCCGTTCATCTTACAGTAATCCACCATACGATGAGTTACTAATAACCATAAAACAAGCCTTATGGTGCTTATTTTGGGCCAAGCTTAGTAATGTGAGTGTAAGAAATATTATTTTTATATCTAATATTTAAACGGCTCGATCAATTTTCGTGAATTTTAGCGTGCATATCGGCTAGGGTGGAGAATCGGACAACATCTATTTTACATCCCCCTAAATGTTAAAGGTTGTCCACCCTTAAATTTTTTTGGACCATTTTTTTGTTTTTATTTTTTTATGATACATCATACAAAAATACGTACAACCCTAAATTTTCACCCCTCTACAATCAACCCCTATTTTTCATTTATAAATTAAAAACTTTATTTTTTTGTCAAAATTTTTTTTTTTTATTTTGTCATGACTTAGAATTAAAAAAAACATATTACTCTCAATTTATGTTTCCTAGAAATAATATACATGGCAAAACAACGTTTGCCGGGTCAGCTAGTTAATATATATGGTTACCATACTGGAATGGGTAATTTTACACTATTGACAACTTTTTGGCCAAAAATGTTATAGTTGTTGTGTCAATAAATAAATTTACATGAATATTTTAATTGGACCAGTGTGTTAGCTAACTACAGTTGAATATCTTTTTCACTAAAATTTCACACAATATACCTATTGGTATCTACTACGGTTAACATTTTACAAACTGCAGAGAATTGTTTATTCTAATTTTTTGCCAAAGTTTATTAATACTGGATTTAAAATGGACAATTACTCGCTTCAATTACTTAATCGGCATTAGTGGCAAATCCTAAAACAATATCAAATTTACAGAAAAGTTTCTTTTAGTTTCAATGAAGGTTAAAGACAAAAGGCAAGAGGCGGTCTCACTGTCTGACCCAATCCTCATTAAGGATTCACTTGTTCTAGCGAAACTTTGGGTGTTTCGTATTTTGTGAATGGAACTTTGAGCCTGCACGCTACCTTTGTTTACCTGGCTGTTCCTCAGATTTATTAATGTATTGTTAAGATAAAGCAGTTCTCTCACAGCTGAGTAAAAGTCAGATATAGGTATACTTTGTGTAAGATGATATAAAATTATTCATGGAGTCTTTTTATAAAAGAACCACGAATAAATATTTTATTAGATTATATTCTAAAGGATGATCTATAATCCAGTTGTCATAATATTCTGAAATCTTTTAAATCATGATAGGAGGAAATGCAATAATGAAGACAATAATAGAAGTTAATATTTATATAATGTTTGACTATATATTAAGGGTGACTTTTATGGAAACCTTAATTATAGTTAAATGTTCTAAAATTATCTAGTATATTATCAAATGTTAGTCATAATCATGCCAACTGACGTATTCAATTGTATATATTAATAAGCGACGCAAGTTATGATTGAAAACTATTCCTTAAACGGCCAATCGATCTGATTTCATATTACCTCAGCCCAAAGACGTCCATTGTTGGACGGTAACCTCCGGCAGAAATAAAAAATGATCTCAATAAAGATCTTGTAATTTAGGTCCACATGTCAAGGTGCGAAGTTTGATGTACTGTCGACTGTACAAATGTCGTTATTTCCCAGGGCACAAATATTTCATCCATATTTTCGGAGGAAAGTAATGGATATTGAACTGTTTTATTTTTACTCGCCTTTCTCGTAATAGTATTGTAAACACTCCGCCAAATTTCTTGGAAACAAGATAACTAAATTTGTTACTGCGCTACCTTCATACTATAATATTGACTAGGATCGAGTTTATTGAGTTACGAAGTTTAATTGTTACTAGCACATGTCAGTACCAATAAATTGAGATAGGTTCTCGAAACCTTCCGTCTAAAAGTTTGATAGGCAACGCTCTTTTTAATCCCTTAGTTAAAGCATACTTATGGTTTAGTATGGTGGTATGCAATAAAAAAACAAAAAAAACGTTGAAAAACCAGTTACTTATATGTCTTGAAATGTAAAGTTATTAGATTGAATCCGTCCAAACAAAATTTTACTACAATTTACTTACTACACTTTATTACTCCTCATAGCTATAACTTAACCTTACCAATTGTTTTTAATTTATAATATTTTGTTAGTAATGTTATACTTAAATATATTTTTATGTTCAGTTTAAAAATGTGACCTTATAATCGAGATATAACCTAACTAAAATAAATTAACTGAAGAAAAATCACACATTAAAACATAAGTTACGTAAAATGTTTCTGTTATATGAAATGAATTTTCAAATTAGCTGGATGAATCGTAAAATTAAGCGTTATTTCAAGATTTTGCTGTTTTCCACTAAAGTTTATTTTTAAAAGCCACAGTTTCATTTTTTTATGTCCAAAATTACGTTTAAGTTACAGGAATAATCCTTAACTAATCAATGCCGAATAACATTGTATGAGGCCATACCATTTTGAAAATCGTAACTATCGATTAGATAAATGTATGCTCACTTTAGACTTAACAAAATTTACCGCCAGTATTTTACGGTGAATAAGTTAAAACTTTAGGATTTAATATAAACAATAAATATGTGTATATTACTATAAAAATCCCACTTTATAAAGTCGACGTAAGGGTTTATGTGATTAAGAAGTAAAATATTAATGACAATTTTCTCCATCGTACTACAAAATGTATTTAAATTTCAAATAAACAAATAGCGCATAACTCCAAACTACATTATCCTTTTTTAACTTAAAATAAAGAACCTGCGAATGCCTGAAAGTTATGCAAGATCTTTGGGTTATAGAAAGCAAAACTTTTCTTCTAATAACATAGATATTAAGTTTCCGCTAATAAACTTTTCGCCGTTGCTCGTAGCTTAGGATACAACGAGTAAGACCGATACTTTAAAATCTCTTTCATCTCTTTTATTCTCAGATTTCTAGTCATTCTTTTCCTCCCGTTTCATATTACCTCAATTACTCTATAATCATAGTTGTTTCCATTTACCAGGAATATGCTTCTCTAATTGGTATGTCCTCTTCAAAGTCCTCGAATAGAAACCTCAGTTACTCTACTTTCTTTTGAAAAATATGTTCCTAAATTCCTACTAGACTGAGGTACGTAAGGTTAAGTGAATATATTTATGATATTTGGTTAGGTCCAGAAAGTGGTGTAGTAATAGCCGGCTACAATATACCAGGGAAAGAATACTTTACACTCCATTGAATTCTATAAAACAAACAAAATCGAAGTCGTATCAGACCGATGTCAACTTTATAAACTCAAAAAAATGCCTAAATACGACATTTAATATTTGTATGTTTTTTTGTTTTTTCGTTTTTAATTAAAAAATATACTTTTCTGCATTGCAACCAAAAAATTTAATATCACTTTTTTCAAGACTCGTTTTTAAAAGATTGTTGTCAAGCTCATCGTTTTTCTGTTTATGCACCAGTGTCAACTTTGAATTTTTAATATTCCGAATTTCACGAGAATTCTATAGTTTTCTGCGAGACTTTGAAGGCACCGTCCATTATAAAAAGACATCTAGGCTTTGTGAATGCTAAGCACTGTGTCTGAAAACTAAGCGGCACACTATCATACTTTTTATTGTCTTAATTTTAGAGACATTCAGACAAAACAGTTCACGTTTGAAAACTCACTGTTGATTATTTTGAATAGTCATTATCATACAAACCTTTGTTTCATACAACTTTATATTTGAAGAGCCAAAGGGAAGACCTTCCACCGGACTAAGCGATTTGTGCCCGGGGAGCTTGTTCCGACCGACGTAAGTGGAACTTTGTAGTACATATTGTAGATATGTCTAAGAAACTCTTCTAGTGTGATGCAGGTTTCTATACTATTGCGCTTTCTTGGGATAAGCGACATCTGTTATGCAATGTCAATCCTGTTGCTTCCTGTTCGAGTGATATTATGTTCGGCAGTATGTGGGTGTCGTCGCACACCATAATCGCTTTGAAAGTTTTATATTTTGCCAAGAACACCCCAGAATGCAGGCACATTAAAGTCACAATATGAATATTGGTATTTTCTTGTGTTGATTAAAACTTAATGTGTTCACCCTTTTAAAATTTGGTTTTATTACTCACACCTGTTTGACAATTCGAAAGTCCGAGGTAAACAAAGGTGGGAATAACGATTATATCTTAAATTATTTTAATAGAAAATAAATTATTTTAATCTTCGATCATAAATTTTTATCGAAGATTTTAATAGAAAAATATTGGAAAATATCGACTCGGCTCTTCTTCTGCTATCTTATAAGATAGCAAAAAATGCAATAAGACAAATATATAAAATTATAATAAATAGATTATAATGTTAGTTAGATATCAGCAGCCAGTAGAATCTGTCCTTGAGACCTATTTATGGTTATTGGGAAGCAAGCGGCTACGGGAAATTATGTGCACTTGTATTGGAGTGAAACATTGTGATCAGTACAAACTACTCACGTTGTGAATACAGTTTCGCCAGAACGATACTCAGTTTTCTAACTAACGATTTTTCATTTCTTGCTATGGTGATTTGTGGATCAGAAAATCCGTTCTTCCATAGCCAGGTCTCCAAATTCAAATATTATTTCTCTTATTTTTAAATAACCACTAAAACCAAATAAATAATAAAAATGAAAATTATTATTATTATAATTTTTATAATATTATTATAATAATAGTTTAGTGGTTATTTCAAAATAAGAGATGTTCAGACAAAACAGTTTGAATAATAATAATTATTATTATTTATTTATTTCAAATTAAGAGAAATTAATAATTCCATTATAAGACCGTTTGGTGCAACGGTAGCGATCCTGCCTCTCGAACCAACGTTTTTTAGATTTGAATGCCGGAAGGAGCAATTGTTTACCTGCTGCTGATGAAGAAAGCTGTACTAATTTTAAAAGTCATCCAAATTCATGAAATTCAAGAAGTTATTCCAAGTTCAGAGGCTAGACTAAGTCTATGTTATCTGTGAAAATGAAGACTGAAACTAAGTTATGTGTGAAAACTGTTATATACATCAGTTAAGAAGTGTGTAACTAGGTGAGGAAATATACTTGTACATTAGACCGACAAAATTTTTTAAAGATGCTGTGTTCTGTTGTTCTTTTTTTATCGCTTACACTATTTTTTTTAATTGTATTCAATGTTTGATACGGATACGCCATTTTTACGGAGTTTTATTCGTAAACTATTTAATTATATTTATACTTTTCCTCATGTTTAACTATGAAACAGTAACTTATATTACTTATCGAGTCAAAATTCTGGGTGAAAATCAATTATTTACGTTGGTGCATGAAAAAAGAGCAAATTCATGTTTGCTAAAGTGTTGAATATTCATTACAAATCCCACAAATTTTTCGTTTAACAACTGTACGTAATATTACTTTTGAGGATCGATTTGGTCGAGCGGGGGTAACCCTAATATATATTTGTGTGATAAATATCAGCATTAATACCTGAGTCATGGATATCTATATATACATATATTTCTTCTAATATTACTTGTTAAAGTATCATGTTTATCTGTTATCTTAGAATCATTCAAGCCTTACAGTGCTTAGTTTGGCCTAGGCTATTTGATGTGAATGTAAGAAATACTATAATTTTACATCATTTAAAATTTGCACAACTTCCACGTCATTAAATTTGCGTCTTCTCCAATCCAGCCTTGACCTGCAAAAGCTTAATGGATTTTAAAATACAACGACCATCCCTCGGGAATTATAATAAAAATGAATGTGACACCGCTACGGCCGTTAACGTTCTACGCATCACCTCAAAAATGTTCCGTTCCTTTCAGGTTGAATTGTATTGATCTTTGTGGGTGCCAATACTTCTTGTAGGATAGCTGCTAAGGGAATGTGGACACGAAAGCTTTTAGAACGTAGCGATAATCCCGTTATAACTTTATACATTGTTTTAAGAATTGATATTAATGTATGAAGAAAAACAGGCGACGCAGTGTAATAAATTTGAATTGATATCAGTATTCTTAGATTAAAACTGAACGTTATTAGGCTTAAGCTAGCAACAATGTTAATCGTTTCTTCATTAGAAAAATGTAGGATAAGGCATCGAAAAAATCATCTCGGTTGGGATTCAATATCGTGTTTTCCAACTAATACTGTCACTCTCTGAGGCTATCTTACAATATTAGTTTTATAAAAACTATATTTTTATTATAGAAATACCTTAAAGATATACTACTATGGTCTAGATACAAAATTTATTAAACAAACTATAATTACTTTGGCTTCAAAGCAGTTAAACGTATAATCGTGTGTAAAAAAAATCAATTTCATCAGTAAGGACGTACTCGTACGTACATCCTACATAAAAATTAAAGTCAGTTCTCTTTGATGTTTTTTTGGAAACTTTACTTAATTAATTCCTGTATGGTATGCATATATTGTAGATTCGATAAAGATCTTTTACATAAATTACGAGACGTTATCTAGTGTTTATTTATTACACAAGGTCTAATTTAGCATGAGAGTATTCCATTCCTGGATCCAAACTTGGTTGACTTGAATAAGGAATTTATACAACTTTCCCTAAAATGGTTCGGTGCTCGTCGACAGTTTTCCATTGTGCATTTACATGACATCCGACTTTGCCGTGCTGTAATGGACTGTGTGATGATGTCTTAGAGCACGTGCTAAGACGCTTTAAGTCGTAGTCAATTTTTTAATTGCTACAGTTTTATACCAATTATAATTTTGTAATTTGGTTTAAAGTTTATTTTCTTTTAGTTTAGTCGCGAGCACATGGTAGGTTCATACCAGACATTTCTTCTGAGATTTTAAAGATTTGAGCATTTATGTAGCCAAGATCATTTTAAAGATTCTTCTAGTATTTGTAATCTCACAATCCTCCATGAAAATTTCAGAGGCTGTGGGAGTTACAGGACAGCCCATTGCTTAATAAATAAATAATCTGTAATTACGTCTACACTATGTAGTGTGTGTACGAGTACTATCATACTTGCATCTGTTCCCAATTATTAAGTTTATAATTTTGTTATCAAACGCCTTCTGAATTCTGACAGGTATAAGCTTTTTAGCACCAATAATAAAAATAGGTTGGCAAATAAATATATAAATGAATATTATTGTAATACTATGGTTTGAAAATTTGCAAATAATTTTGCCAAAGTATCGATAGTTTTATCATCCATAGTTTTCATAAATGTTATAAGGAAATCAAGACAATCAACAATGTCAATTGTTACACAAAAATTTTAAAATGTGATCATTTTATTCATGTAAAATAATTTCGAACTTCAAGTTATACACTCGGGACACTATCCATCAGAAAAGTTTGCCTATTCAATAGAAAAAAAACCGATTCCCATAGCTGCAGCAAAGGTATCAAAGTTGGAGACGTTATACAACACTTGTATTAAGAACTGATTGATTGTATTTAGTTGGAAAGGGAAGTTGAATATAATGGTGCTAAATATAGAAGAAGAGTATACTTCCTTCTTGAATTCTCCTTGTTAGATAATTTTACTTATAAAACGCAAATCTTATTTAGAACATAAAATATTTTGAAAGTATACTTGCGATAAAATCTCATCAAGTCTATTCAGAGCCTTTCTGTTAGAGCATGAAACGTTACTCTGAGGGGCTCGTCCTCTCTTCGTATCATACTTCGGGGAAAATCGTCTAATAGCATTCATGTCACTCGCAAATAAGCCTTTCAAGTTGCTAGGCGAACATTTGATTCTATTCATTGACACGTTCACTGAGTGCAGAAACTAGTATTCAATAGGAATATTCTTTGACAGTTTACAAAGGCAATACTAAGGAAGATTCCAGAGCTTGACAAACCATCTCTTCAGTTTGCTTATTATTAGCTACGAGGGATTACTATCATTAAGAAAAAAAGGAGAAATGATCTGTCTTTATAAAATATTTAACTATTCAAGCCCTCTAGAGCTCAGAGAAGAATTAGTAACGGACAATAAAACTTGCTCTAGAGTGAAGTGCCCAGGTTGACAGTAGTGTTCATACAATGGAACAAGGTTCCTACAAAGGAGTCGAAATTTCAGGATTGTTACCATGTTTGAAGTTCCGATATTTTACGGAAGAAGTGGAAAGAAGTCGATCAAATATTGAAACATCAATAATAGTGGAAAACTTGGTTAATAATACCGATATTGGTGACCATGAGAGAACTAGGTTGAAGTTGTTATTATTTCCTTCTAGTTGATAATGTAATTTATACTTCCGCCATGCTCTAAGTTTCAAAAATAACAAAAACATCGCAAGTTTTGATGGACACTGTTTTTCAGATTCCCTGTCTCTATTCACGGGAAAATGCAAAAACTTTCGGGTTCCTGCTCGATTAATATTTATAAGGAATTCATTGGTGATATGTTTTTTTTATATTGCAAAAGAAATTTCTACAATTATTCACTTCGGTTTTATGTATTCATCATAGTTCTTAAGGACTTAAGGACTTATTTATAAGTACTATAAGTTTTAAGGATGAAAGAAAATTAAAAAAAAATTATTTTGTGGAATTCAGACATCAGAGAACGACGGTATCACAACACGCAGTTAGTTAATGTATAAAAGTTCAATTCCCAAACTGACCCGGCCGAGATTGAACCTGGAACTCCAGAAAGGCGTTACCATGAAAACAAGTATGCGAGTCAGTCGACCACGAAGGTCGCCACGGTTATTATTTTTAAGCGGACTAGCTGATCCGGTAACGCGTTGCTATAGTAACGCATTGCTATGTAACGAGGCGCCATAGCTATATTGGTGACTCGTTGCTTTCATTGCGCTCTTCTCTGGCCATTTTTCATATTTTCTTTTCTCTTCGTTTCCTGTTTTAAATTTACTGTCTGTCTCTGTTTCCTATTTTAAATTTACTGTCTGTCTCTTTTTATTTGTTTTGTTCGAAGTTTATTCTTACCAGAGTCAGCGCGTAGAGTGGTTGACTCACCGATAACAAATTATTTAAATATATTTATAGTGCTGATCAGTTATAATAAGCTCATAAGCATAACTCACAAGTTTTCCTGTATATATATTCTGTACCACCAGTTCCTGTTTATAAGTCTATAAGTTTCTTTAAGGCACTATTGTAAGTAGCCCTACCTTTTATACTATATTTTAGTGATAAATGTGAAATTGTTTTTGTATTCAGTGTAATTTACCTTTTTTTATATAATTGTTTCAGTTGTGCCTTAATTCCTTACATATAAAAACAAGTGACCTTGAGTGCTTTTATTTCTCCGGCTGCACCCCGTCACAGCTATGGTAACGCGTTGCTATGGTAACAATATTGATACAATGGAAAAAGAGTGGGAAAAAGAGCGGACAGACCAACACACAAACAAGAAATTTGTGTTCTTACATTAAAGATTAAATTAAGCTATAAAGTTAATTAAATTATGTCCATTTTTATTAAATTGTATTGTATGTTATGAGGGTGTATCGCTTGATGTTATTATGATCTGTCGTCCGAATACAGTCGATAGTACGTTCCACGTTTAGTTTCTACATTTTTAATAGTTTTGTTTTTCTTTATTAATAACTTCTGAATAATTAAAAAAATATTTTTAAAAGACGGCACTTCTTATTGGAAATTAGTTATAAACATATTTAAAAAAAAGAAAAATATATTTTATTCTAATATTTTCTGTTTTCTGGTTTGGCGAAGATATACAAACGTGACCTACTATTGTGTCCCATCTTCAGCTAAAGCGACGAAAGAAAGTGGACAAAAAAAATTATAAAGTCTATATTGGAAATTACCGAAATGTGAAAGAAAATCAGTAACAACAGGCTAACTCTTATAAAGTAAAGTATTCTACCTTGCAACAGATGGTAAAGCAATGGGCTATCTTGTAACTCTCATAGTCTCTGACATTTTCATGGAGGACTGTAAGAAAAGGGCCCTAACCAGAGCACCGGTGTGTCCATGTTTCTACAAAAGGTACACAGATGTCATATTTGTAGTATTACCAAGAGATATAGCTTCTACCTTAGCTACCTTATCTTAGATTCAAATCAGCCGGAAACTGAATTGATCCATTGATCAAACGCTTTATATATGAAATGCAACATATACCAAAATCACTTATGTAAAGGGAAATATGCACCAGACAAACTTTGCCAAAAATCGTTGACCTTTTTCTTACTTATTCTCCATCTAGATAATCTAATAGTATTAAATTGTTTTAAATTTTTGGTATCAACCGATCTATCATCGTGAAATTACCTTAGCATTTTAAGGATCAATAAACAATAAGAAAATATCTTAAGCAATTTAGTAACCGTTGTATGCTTCATCTAAGAGAACCAACCTCCATAATATTTTCAACTGTGGCTAAAGATTTAATGGGTCACTTATTAATTGGTATCAAAACTTTTCTTTGTTAATTCTTTCTCTAATAGCCATGACGGGCCGTGCCTTTAAAAATTATAATTATAAAGCTCCTTACTTTTTATCTTGGTTAAAATCAGATAACTTACAAATATGATCCATCGACTTGGATGTCCTTTTATCCAAACTAATATAACTTCCGGGACTGATTATATAAACAGTCGGGTAATAGTATAGCACTCTTCGCAACAAGGATATTTTCTATATTACTATATAAATCTGTAGGCTTTGTCTGTACATTTATTTGTTTACAAATATTGTGATAAATATTCGTTTTATTACTCACTAATACCAACCAATTCGACTATTTTCGCCATGTCTGTCCCTCTGTTTGATTGTCTATTTGTATGTCCTTGAGTCATGGACAGGTTGACCGATTTTGATGAAATTTGGTATATGGTATGAACATATAATGCGCAATTTATAGGCTATATAAATCATATCAGTAGAAACCTTATCGTCCTAACTAATATAATATATTCGAAAGGGAGTTTATTACAGTTTCACGCCCTAACTGCTCAATCGATCATCATAAATTTTTGCATTCGCTTTACCAGGGGCTCAGAAAAGTACATAGGGTATTTATCCAGAAAAAAGTACTGTTTCCAAGGGATACAGGATATTTCACATATATTTTAATGAGAATTTAATCGTAACTGTATTACAGCATGGTAAAAATATCACCTTACTAATTTCAATTACTTTCAATTTTATTTTGCAATAATGTTCTCATTATTGCAAGAAAGAAAGTATTTTAGCATACAATAGGTGCCCATGGCGAGTGAGAAGTACCCTGCGCTTCTCGGTCACATTGCTGTGGTAGGCATTGGTTTGTTTGAAACAGCCTAACTATCGATTAAAACACTATGTTTCTGGATCGTATTGATAAATACAGTATTCGTCACTTGTCACAATGTCGTAAACGCGCCCAGACGAGCTTGTTTCAAATTTATGAGACATTCATGTTACGGTACCATTTTAGAAAGAAAGAAAGAGTTTATTGACCCATTGCATACATTTTAAACAAAACATAGAATTTATTTAAAAAAGTTAAAAAGAAAAATAATAATAAAAAACCTGGAGGGCTAATCAGGACCCTGCCTCAGCATAATGCCATTACACTGTGACACGTCACAGTGCAGTGGCGCTGGTATTCTGGCAAGGCCTGAAAGAGGTACTGCATTATACATAATAAAAGTTTACAATTATACATAAATAAAAAGAAAAACAGGAATAAAAAAAGTATAACCACTGAGTAACCACTATTTGACGAATTTAATATCCATAGATTAATTCGTCTGCGCCTTGTCTGTGACACGAATAGATATTACTCTATGGATCCATAGATTTTATTATTTTGACACTGACATTACACGTGTACAATACAAAGCCAACTCGACAATTTCCAGTCATAATTTCGAATTGAATTACTACGTAAATAAAAATTTAATTTGATCTAAGTTGACACGAGAGCAAATGGCTTTTTACATATTTCTTAAAAGTTTTTACTGTTTTTAGGTCACGCACCGGAGGCGGGATGTCATTCCAGCAAGGCGAGGCAGCAAACCGGAAAGACCCTCGGAATGCTCTGGCGCGATGTTTTGTCATATCAAAGATATTTACATGCTCTCATTTGCGATATATTTCCACCGTGCGTCCCCATGTGAGTTTACTAAGCATATAAATTGGCTTCCGCATCCTAATAGTACCAAAGATTTTATACGGGGCTGCTTCTGAACTTATGTGAAAGTGTACGGCACCCAGTGCGGAACTATCCTTCTCACTAGAATTTTGTGAAACCTTCCCAATTTAATCTGCAATGCTGAATGTCTTCGTATGTAACTCGTTTGTTTTATTGAATTTAATTGTTCTCTTTTAGCATCTTTTTTCAGTACCAATCTTCGCAAAACGACCACTATTTTCTTCATCCCCAAAGTTGGCCACACTTAAATTTGTAATGTCAACGGTTGAAGGTTACTTTAGAAATGCCTTGTCGATAAATGCTATTTAAAGTAGATTAAACAACTCGTCTGATTTTAGGCCTCATTTGATATCATAAAAAATCATCGCATGAAACAATTTCCAATGTACATTCCTTTTTCAATGTAACACGGTAATTTAATGTAGCTCTCAAAAAATGTGGAGGTACTAATCGACAAAACAGCATTGTAAAACACCAGAAAAGGGAATTTAATTTACTTTACACTCGGCATTTTTTCCTTTCTTTCCTATAAATTACATTTTTTACTCGTGTTATTTTTGTTTTAAGATAAGGGTACCATAAATTATTTCCGACGTCTAAATTTAATTATTGTATTCATAAAGCTGTTGGGTAACTCTAGGGTACGTAATTATAAGGTCCACAAGATAAACTCATGACTAAATGCTAGTTAAAATAATACATCTAAGAGGTCTATCTTTCCCAATAACTGCGAAGGTATAGGAATAATGGCATGTCTAGAATACTGGTATTAACGTGAATGGACAGAACCAATCAGTGAGTGTTATTATGTCCTTATTGTTTACCCAGACTGAGCCCTTATTCGGCAGGCTTTTGATGGAGTACAGATAGGCTATTCTTGTCAGCTAATATGTCGTCTTATTCAAGTTATTTGAAGTGAAACATTGTCATTGGCTTAGAAACATCAGATACTGTTTGATTTTGTATACAATAGGAAGAGATTATTAATATTTCATGTTGTAATAAAAGTAAGGTGCAGTATGTAAAATTTACTTTACGCGAGGCAAGTGTGAGCGTGAATAGCGAAGATGTCTGACTTGTTAATTGCAATAAGTTTTAGACATTATTTTAGACTCACGGTTGTAATGAAATTCCCTTTACCTCGAAGACTTAATAATTCAGCGTATATTAGAAATAAATACCTTTGGACAATGAAATTGACTAGAGGCGTAGTTTATTTTAGTAGTTTTCATTGTACATTATGACTTATCAACTATTATACAATGAAGATCGAAAATTCATATATATTTCTATGATTAGGCATCATATATGTTTGTCTATCCGTTACCCTAGCATACATAACACGCGCCTTACAGTGCTTACTTTGGGCTAGATTTATTTGTGTATGTAATAAATACTTACGGACTATTGTTGTGTGGCTCAGCTGTCAATAAAGAATATATCCAGAGATGCCATCCAACTATTTAAGGAAATTAAAGTACCTACTATCATTTGTTTCTATATGGAAATATTTTGTATGTTATGAAATATTATGATGTTCATAAAATAAATACAAGAAACAAGACTAAACTTGCTGTTATAAGCTTCAAAAACCATGAGGTTAAGTGATTACGTTTTATAGTTTCACACAATGACACTGAACTACCTTTTCTTCTTCTACCAAATCTTCAAACTGTTAAAAATAAAATAAACTCAAAGGCTATTACAGTGATTATTGTTGTTTGTATTGATTTAATTATTTGTAATAAAGATACTGTGTAAAATCATTTCATTAAAAAATAAATAGAAAACAAGTTATATTAATTTTTTTATATCTTTGTTATGTAACAGAAATTATTAAACCTCTTATTTAATATACATTATTTATCTTTATTTGTATCCTGAACGTCTCGCCAACTGCCTAAACCAGAGATTATCAAACTTATTTCATTTACCGCCCTCTTTGAAAATCAATTATTTTTCAGCGCCCCGAATTTTTTATACACTCCTAAAACTTAAAAACCACAATTTCTTTACTTTAATTAATGTAGGTATAGTGTGCTATATTAACAATCATTTAATAACTTACATTCTATACTAGAAAAGGGGAATGCCCACGCTCCATAGTGTCTTGGGGCCAGAATGGACAGAAAAAATTAGAATTATAATTGAGTGTTTTAAAATCTTAAGTGTATTAGATATATACATGAAATATTAAAAAGGACGCCATTGTTTTAGAAAGAGTAGAAACTTAAACATTTTTACTTAGGAAAGATGTCCTACTGTAAGGCAAGTTAACAATTTCTCTAGGTTCTATGCTCGAGGTGGTGTGTATAATATAACGAGAAATATTTTCCCATTATATTTTATATAATTGTAGTTATTGGGGTATATAAAAATAACTTTTTATACATTAGTATCTATATTTTCTTCTTTATTATATATGACCAACATATCATCTAAAAACGATGCAAGAGATGCAAAATATATTCGACTCATATGTAGCCCAACCAATATACCAAAGTACTGTCATGCAGCAGTGATCCTTGATTCCATAACCAAAGTTGTCGTTAATAGTGAGCACACAGTCCATAAAACAAAGCTAAAGTCGTCATTGATAGTAACCACTGAGTCCGTAAAACAAAGCCCAAGTCGAAGGTAAAGATCAGAAGTAAGTCTGTATATGGAAGCCAGGTCGTAGTTAATGAAATCGAAATTGCAATCATAACACATAAGCTTGAAAGTAAGCAACAAGTGACATGACAGCTGACAATTATTTTTAATTATTGATTTTTGATTGACAAACAAGTGTTGCCATTAAAGGAAAACAAATATATGAAAACTCTAAATCGATTAATCGACTTATTTTATTACTTTATTTGTTTAAAAGAATTAAAACCCTAGTTTTTTTTATTTATACATATTTTCTATTCATTGGTATATGAACTACGTTGTTAATGCAAAACCTTAAGATATTTATTCAGTATTTTCGTCACAATGATTCGTATCGATATTTAATGTGAAATTATATCTAAAATCTAATTTACGTGCTGGCAATATTTTGCTACATAAGTTATGACAAATTATAAACAAATATACTTTTATTTATCGAAATATAATTTATTGCAGAGGCGCCTGTTTAAATATATGTAAAATTCATAACATTAAACAACAAAATGGGCATTAACCTTTACCAGTGAGAGCAATTATACCAAAACTTTATATTATTAAGAATATATTTTAATCAAATTAAAAGAAATATTATAGATAGGTAATCAATTTTATTATTATTATGAATTTGATGTTTTTAACAAGTTTGTTGATGTCAGGTTCAATTTTACTCAAAAACAATCATAAGTCGCCG
Source organism: Calamotropha paludella (assembly GCA_927399485.1). NCBI lineage: Eukaryota > Metazoa > Arthropoda > Insecta > Lepidoptera > Crambidae > Calamotropha > Calamotropha paludella. Next base: position 20,143,780 of record OV656812.1, read on the forward strand.
CGTTCGGTAACTTGCAAATGATTTCTCTTTTTAGTAAGCAGCGTTGACACAGCTCTAAATCCACGTTCACACAAATATGACGATGGGAATGCTATCAAAAATCGTTGAATGATCGACCAAAATCCAGGGTACAACTGCGGAATTGGTTTTTGTAGCCAAAATTGTTGGTAGCCATTTTTGTATTTGATTTTTATTTCCTCGTTCACTGTCAGTTTTATAAGTTCTTCTGTCAGTTGGGGTGATATTGCTATGTTGACATTTGAAAAAGGATCTAACACTCAGTCTGGTATTTCCAATTTCAAAATGTCCTGAAATCTTTCAATGAAATCACTGTGAAGATTTTACAAATGTTAACGGTAGACAAACAAGTCGTCGTTGTTGCTGGATACTGATAAATTGGGAAAATTATGGAACTCACGTAAAGCGATATTCTTCTTGTGAGAGTTGACTTGAGAACTTGTAAGAGCAGCTTAGCTACGAATGCAGCGACGACATTTTTTATTTTTATTAAGTTCAAGTCATCGCCTTGAAGTTGGAGATTCATATAATTAAGCAATTTATAAAGGTCTGTCATTCATGAGGTTGTCGCGCAATTCTGTGTTTTTGTTCTTCAAGAACTCTATGACAGAGTCAAACAGATTATAAAATCGAGTCAGACAATTTTCTTTAGCCAACGCACTTATGTATGAAAGATCAATGTCTTAAAATCTTCATCATTAGCAACACAAAGGAAATTAAAATATCTCTCATTTAAAGAGTTGTTTCGGATTTTATTGTCTGCTCTGCTGTTTAATGTTTAATGTTGCAATGATTTAAACAGTCGTACACTTAAATTTCTAGCAACTAAATTTTCTAGATCTATAACGCAATGTACAGCAAGCACATCTGGAATTTTATTTTTTAAGTACGCTATGAAGCCTTTTTGACACTCTGTCATAGCTGGAGCAGTATGTGTAGCAGCTGATATAATATTCTTCAAGGGAATTCTTTTTCATCACAAAACGTTTTCAGTGTTTTAAATACGGTTTCCCCTTTTGTATCTGTCTCTAAATATCTAGCAAATAGTAGTTCTTGACAGTTTTTTTCATCTTTAATAAACCTCACGTAAGACAAAAACAGTGCTTCATTAGTTGGTGAAGTAGACTCACCCAAATTAATTGAAAATTGACTAGTCTTCAGGTTGAACAATGTTTTTAGCCATTTCATCAATTCGTCTTTGCACAGAACTATTGCTCTAAGCAATTTCTCGAATTATATCTAACGCCGGTTAATGGAGCACAGTAGTTATAGCTTATTTTACTGCCGGCAAAATTAGCGTTTCTCCGAAAGTGTGTGGTTTACCTGTTTGAGCAATTAACATAGATATATTGTATGAAGCTCGACGTCCGTCACTTAGCAGCCACCGAAAAAAGTTTCGATACACTTGTCTGAGCATTATCCTTTTTTTTTCAGATCTTGAAAATAAGCTACATTTTTGTCCCTCTTATCTGGATGCATTTTATTCAAACGATCTTGAAGTCTTGAAGGCTTCATCGCTTCGTTTGAAAATATTTTTGAACAAAGAAGGCACAAAGGCAAAGATGAATTTGTCGAATTTTCTATGAATCCATATTTAATATATTCTGCTGCAATGTATTGCCGTTTCTTCTTTTTTGCTTCCGACATGGCTTTATTTTCATTAATATGTCAATAAAGTGTTGAACAATACTTACTTGCTTAAAGATCGCGCGAAACCACTAATAAAAATATAAGAAATGTTACGAGCTTTTATATAATTCAAATTATAATCCTTTATTGCATTCCATAAGTAGAATAAGATTTATAAGTAGAATAAGTTACAAAAATAATGACCTGTGGGGCATAACAATGTAGTAATGGAGGCGACTTTTACAATATTTGTTGTTATAATTGAGAAAAAAAACACCCAAATAAATTAAATCCAATTATAAATTAAATAAAATCAAAGTTTAAATTAAACTAATCAAGTTCCAAAATTTATCAAATATTTTTTTTAATTTAAATTAAATCAAATTCTGAATAAAATTAAGTAAAATTAACATTAATTAACATACAGCGCATAATGAATTAACATATGATAATTCAGGGGACACAAAGTAATTGATACTGAATACCATTTTTATAAAAAATTGACTTAAATCAACAAAAACTTAATAGGATTTAAATACAGCAAGCACCGACAGGAATACGATAAACACGCACAAACTCGTTTGTCTCTTTCGACCCTCAATCGTACTGAGCAAGTAAGGACAAGTATCGATGAACCAGCTGATCGCTACTGGATTGCACCGATAGCGTTATTTAACAGAAAATTGTTAAAACTTGATTGCGTACGGCGTGCGGGCTATCCTACGAAATCTATGTTAAGTATTTTAAGTTTTTATACCATCATATAGGGTAGAAATATAAACTAATTATTACATATTGAGTAGTAGGCAGGTTTTAATTTAAGTGAAATTTAAAATATAAAGTGAATGAAATTACAAATCAACCATCTCTCCCCTACACCACGTCAACGCCTCCCATTTTTTTCTGGGCCCCTTAACGCCCCCCTCTAGGTCTCCAACGCCCACAAGGGAGCGTTATCGCCCACTTTGAGAGAGACTGGCCTATACCTTATTTGCGGTAATCAATTTATAGTAATATCATTTATATCTGCAGCGCTTATTTCTTAATCACTTATTTGATTGATTCTCCACAATTTACGAGGATATAACGCTCTATTATCGCTTATCGATAACGATGAAGCTGGCTATTGTGTATAGTAATTAGTATTGGCGTCGAGTAATAAAGGGGCAATCTGTGGATAGCCTCTCTAGGATCCGCATAGTACGTGACCGGACATGTTGGCAGTTAGTTTGGCCAAAGATTGGGCGTTGGTTGTTGGTTGGTGGTTTATATTCGGTAAGAACGATACTGGGCCGGTGATGAATGGTTGTTAATGGTTTCTGTAGCTTTAGGTCCTAAACATTTATTCCATCCGTAACATTTTTCTATGTTTTTAAAAATGCCACTTTCTGTGATTGCAGAATATCGTCTATCTTATTCTATAGTTTAAGATATATAGCAATTGACTACTTGCTTGCTATGGATTTAGAAACAAACAGGTTCCTGTTTCAGCCAGAATTGTTACGATACGAAGCATGTCGTAACAGGTTATTGAAATTTCCAGTTCAAGCTTTAGAAAGCTATACTACAGCGGGAGAAGGCTAATGGAAATAGTTAAATACAATACCTCAATAAATTTTATCATTATCTAGAATACGCTTTTGAATATTTTAGACGAAAACTTTATTGACTAAATTAGGTGTTTTTAGTTGTCAGCTCTAAAACTATTTTTAACAAATTATCATTAAAAAAGAATTAAAATACTTGGGACACTCAGAAAGTTTTAAGAAACTGAAAAACTTATTAAGAGAAATATTTTTTATGAAATCTTTTTCTCTTTCCACCAGAAACACTCCACCAGCTTCTGTACAAAGTTTTGTGCATCAGAACTCATTTTTGTCATTTTTTTTCAGTCCACCATAGACACTTCTTATATGGCCGTCTCTGAAATACCGTATCGCTTAGTTTGCAAAATTGAGCGAACAATGGACCGGAAATCCAAAAATTGTGGGTTAGAGTCCCACCACAGAATAACTTTATTGAAATTTATCATATAAAATAGCAAAAAAAAAACATAAATTAGATGGCTGTTTTATCTTGATTGATTTTCAAACATCTGTAAAAAGGTTTCTATCGATTGCGAAGATATTTCTTTCATTGAAGAAGCAATGCTGGCCTTCAGCTTATAAAAGTAAAAAGTACTAGAAAATTACGATATTTGCTCACAAGGCTCGGTAGCTCAATTGGGAGAACTGTGGATCGGCCATTCAAAAGTTGCGGCTTGCAGTCGCGCCTGAGCGCATTGTTGTAATAAAGTTTATAATACCAGTTGCATATTTTAATTTTCTACACTCCGATTTATAAATAATAATAGTAGATACTTACTTCCAAACCCCATGCGTACGAAGTTGCGGGCAAAAGCTAGTAACAAATATACATAGATTGAAATATGAAAACTCATTTCCTTTTAGTTGGTTTAAAGTAATTGTTAACTAGTCAAAAAAATCCCAAATATTTTCTTAGATAACACAGTTGAGTAAAATAGGCTATCATTAAACTTGATAACTAATAATTAAGATCAGAAGAGAGAATCAGTCTAGGTAGTAACTAGTAAGTTTTGAAACTCGCTCGCAGGAATCACGCCCCGGACGAGTTATGTAAATCATCCCAAATTGCTCAAACTCCCATCTATGAATATTATAACAAGTTATTTATCGTATTGTATGATGACGTCTGAGATCATAGTGCGCGTTGAACTTTGCCAAAACCGCAGTCATGACTGTGGGTTCAACTTAAAATATTATTACAGTTACTAAACTACGATCAAAGTTCCAAGAGCAGCAAACTTGGTTAGACCCAATGTTAATTTTGAATCACTTACTATTTCAGAGGAGAATATCGATGCTCAATCGCACGCATGGCCATGTAATGGGAAAATAGTTGAATTCTACGCGTGACAGTTTATAGGAAGAATTACCGAATCTTACGCGCGGCTATATTGTGGAAGAATGATCCATTTCAACGAGCGTTATGTAGTTCCCATCCCAAACACGATCATAAAGTAAGCGAATTACCCAATGCACCTTCATATGGTGGGAGCATTACTGATCCGCACGTGCGACTAGATATAGTACATTGGCACGACCTTTTCTAAGATCTTCAGTTTATTATGATTGTCATTTTTTTTTGTTATTTATGAATTAAACTTTCTAACACCTGAGGCTAGTTGAATATTTTCTAGTTATAATTCGTTTGCATATAAAAATGTAGCAGTTAATACTTAATTGACAAAAATACTATGTCGATGCAGTCGCTAAGTATAAAGCTTCGCTAGCACTAAAGAGCCTAATACAAAAAAAAATGTTTAGTAAATTTTATTATTCCATAAGAATTAAACTTTTTCAAGCGCGTGCTTTTTGTTTCAATGGGAAATCCCACAGAGCTATTGTTTTTTGGTCATAACTTTTTACGAATTTCAAAATTCGTGCTCCGTCACAATCTGGTCCTAAACCTGTTGATTCGATTTCACACAAAAAATATTAAAATCGGTTAAGAACTCGTGAAGTTATGGCGTTGAAAGACATTGCGCCATTGAAGCTGATCCAATAAAATTTATATAGCTGTCTCCTTTTTTATTAAGTGTGCGATATTTGTAAAAGTATTGCATGCTTAGTTTTAGGTGATGTGAAGAGATGGCGCTGGCGTCAGCTTAACAAAGACTGTAATGTATACTAACATGTACCTTTATAATCTCCGATTTTCGTTCATAACATTCGTTAAATTGTATATTTTATCATTCCACTTTGCATCGTCATTTGTAAACGTTTTAATCTCTGTAAATATATATATACAATAATATTTTACTTAATAATTTCTTCATTTCTGAAAAGAAACACTGAATTTTCATATAGAGCTTCGCAACCACTCAAAACTTCTATTCAGAATGCTACACACTTACCGGCATTGCTTGTTATTTTAACATGTCTTTTTGTTTAATCTATTTCGTTATTATTTCTTCATTTTATTACTAAAAATGTATTTATTTAATTTATTGACATATAAGTTTTTCTCCGTTGCCATGGCTACCCATGACACGATCTTTCATTTATGGTATTCAACCTCCAAAGAAAACCAGATTTTATTCTTTTTATGTCTTCTCGAAGACAATCTAAATTTAAATAGCTCTGGGCCTATAAAATACCGAGCTGACCTGCCAAGTCATTCAGTTCTTCGGCAAAAGTTGCCACGTTAACATCTATAGCTCGCTACCGAGCTCTTCGAAATTCTTAAAGGCCTTGTCCCGGGGCCGGCTGCCCCGGGACTCAAGAAAGTCCTCAACGCCGTAAGGCAAACTTTTGGCTCAAGAACCTACACTTAACTTAGCCACTCTCTACCACTAACGTTGCCTGACCACCAGCGGTGCAGGCCATCCATCTGCAGCGCCGCCCTACCTACCTGCTACGCCGCCCGACCTACCAGCAGCGCCGCACGTCTACCAGCAGCGCCGGCAGTAAATCGGTGCAGGCCGTCCACCAGCAGCGCCGCCCTACCTACCTGCTACGCCGCCCGACCTACCAGCAGCGCCGCACGTCTACCAGCAGCGCTGGCAGTAAATCGGTGCAGGCCGTCCACCAGCAGCGCCGCCCTACCTACCTGTCACGCCTCCCGACCTACCAGCAGCGCTGCCCGTCTACCAGCAGCTCCGGCCGACGTCTGCCCCGCCTCCTGTCTACCGGCAGCGCCACCCTTCATCCGACGGTGTCACCGCATCTGGGCCCTAAAGCCCCGGGCCTCAAGCCACCTATATAGAAGATCGCCGACGACCCACAACCACCTACTCACATTTTCACTGTACACTACACATACTCGCCCTCACTCTTCTTACCTCCAATTTTTTGTTCTTTAAATTGTTTTGTAAATATATAAACTGTAACTTTACCCTGATCTTCCGTCTTTATATTTTGTCCCTTCACGACAAGACTTAAATGATTTTCATCATCTGCATAAACAAAGCTCTTTCAAACTATTTACAGATTTTTTTCCATTTTCCAAAACCGGAAACAGTTTTAATAAAAAGGTACTATACCCACGTGAATCACTAACGATAATGTTGAAGATTTATATATTTAACTCATCGTTATTTGTAATGCTTACGCACTCTAACCTTAAAAATACTAATTTTATTGTTTAAACACTGTAAGTCCTGATATTGAGAGAAAAACTCCATACATACTCATAAAAAACAGGTAAATACTCTTTAATACGAGTCAGAGTCACACTTGTTTGAGCATTTTCTTGCTTGCGTAGACTTATTCAGTTTATTGCTAATGTCTTAAGCTAATAAGTACTAGATATTTAAGTAAATATGCATCAGCCATAACAGTATAAATTAAATTGATTTCATAAAAAATAACCTTTAATACATTGGGAGCATTTACTTTATCCATTTTTAAAGTTGATATTGAAATCAAAAGGCAAAATAGTTATGGCCGATTCAATGGCTATTGAGCTTTTGAACGGCCCGACCTGATTGATATTGGTGCCCGATCGCAATCCATAGTTTCGTTTTGCCTTCAACAAAAGCCGACAACGCGTGTGCGATCGCCACGGAATATGGAGCTTTGCACGGACCAAAGCGTGAATATACTTACTAGATAAACGGCTTGGCCGATCGGGAATACTCCACTAATGAAAGTAAACGGTTACGATTCGAGTCCCGATATATTTATATGATGAATACGATAGTAGTATGTACTTGTGGCCTAGGTTATTACAATGATTATTTCTACTAGCGGCCCGTCTCGGCTTCGCACGGGTGGACAAAATTCTTTAATTTTTTCTATAATTAAATATTTTCCGTTAGCGCCATCTAGCGTCCGGTAGACGAACTACTTGCGGTTAACGCGTTGCTATGGTAACGTTTTTGATACATTGGAAAAGAGCGGGAAAAAGAGCGAACAGACAAACACACAAACCACTGTGATCTTAGATAATAGACTAGCGGCCCGTCCCGGCTTCGCAAGGGTGGACAAAATTCTTTAATTTTTTTCTATATTTAAATATTTTTCCGTTAGAGCCATCTAGCGTCCGGTAGACGAACTATTTGCTGTTAACGCGTTGCTATGGTAACGTTATCGATACAATGGAAAAAGAGCGGACAGACAAACACACAAACCACTGTGATCTTAGATTATAGATTAATATTACTTATTTATTTATGATGCTGTATAGGTATGTAACCTACAAATGTAGGCAGAGTTCACAGATCACACTTTCCATAATCCTGACATACATCTCTCGCTTAACTCTCATCAGACCTTTCATACAAGCTCATCGATTAAGGGTACTTTAAGGTAGGTATGCTGTATATTTTACTGCAACCCCACCAAGCTAATTAGTAAATATATTAGTATACGTACTACTGGGGAAGACTAAGATACACCGAGTGGAGTTAGCAAATATAGTGGATATCCTAGAAAGAAGTTACGTTTAAAGAATTTGCTCCACTTTTCGCCGCAAGATATTTGAAGCTTCCTAACAACAAACAATAAAGTTTTTCGAGTCTTGTCGACGTTTTCTTTGTACTTTTGAAAGCTGAATCCCAAACTCGTATGCTCTTTGCAAAAGTTTAAACTAAATTCCATGCTATCTAAGCTACGTCATCTTAGATCAGCTTAAGTATTTTAAGCTATGCTAACGGATCGTACGGCAAGTTTTTATTTTTATAAAGTTCAGAATCATTTAGCTAAGGTATTTTTGTACAGTCGATAGCAAATCAAGCTATATATTTTGGCGTTTGGGCCTACTATATACCATCTCTACTATATAAAAGAAAACTTTGTGGGTTTGTTACCATAAATAGTTACCTTAAGCCTAAGTATAACAGTTTTTATAATGAATTAACGTTACCATAGCAACGCGTGGCCGGGTTAGCTAGTTATAATAAAGATCATTTCAAATTGAAGTCTGGCAACTGTGTGTTTACTCGTAAAAATGATAATACAAAAAATATATAAACAAATGGTTATATATTTTTTGTATTATTAGTGCGCATTTTCACGATAAAGTCGCCTATCATCAGTTAAAACAAATATATAATATTTGTTTTCACAAATAAAACTACATGCAATTTACTAATGTTTTCAAAATACTTCCAATAAAAATGTTATATCGACGCAGCCGCTATTTACAGAGACATATTGAACGAGTGTTATATATATTTGTGGCATTTGGTTCCGCTCCTTTTCATACTCATTTCCTCGTCATAAATCTATAAAATGCCCTATGTGTCTTGCAAAATCTATTTATTAATGTGTTTGTGGGACACAGATTTTACCCATGGATGAAATACTGTAAGTTTTTGTTATTAGTTTGTCGTTTGTCTAATATTTTCATTTAAAAAGCAATATTAGTAATAAGCCTTAAACACGGCCCCTAAAAAGAAGTATTAGATATTTGTAAGTACTGACTTACAATACCTACTACACCGATCACATGAAAATCAATTTTCAGTGTCCGTAAAGAGTGTATAATTTCAATAAATTAGTTTATTTTTTCGATGTAGAAGGTTACGTTCAACATTGTCAGAACAACACTAGCTCATAGTAGAAGTTGAAATACATTTGTTAATTCCGACGGTCAGAGCACTCGTCTGAATAGCGAAAGATCGTGGGTTCAAATCCTACCTGGGGGCTCGGAAATGTGGTTATTTTTTACGTATTTTAAATCTTATAGAACTATCTTATCTTTTAAAAAGTTAACACAATAGCGTTATCTTTTTTAGGAAAGGCTTAGGTAGGTACACTTGATTATATCTTAACTAGCGACCCGCCCCGGCTTCGCACGGATGCAATGCTCTACTTTATTATGCATGTATTATACATATAAACCTTCCTCTTGAATTACTCTATCTATTAAAAAAACCGCATCAAAATCCGTTTAGTAGTTTTAAAGATTTAAGCATACATAGGGATATAGGGACAGAGAAAGCGACTTTGTTTTATACTATGTAGTGATGTCGGCTACATCTATCGCAATACAAAACAATGTATTTTAGTTGTTAACTACATAGTAGAAGTGCTTTTCATAAACTAGAATAAAGAAAACTGCGTCAAACTAGTTCACAAGAAAATGTCCAAGAACTATGAACTTCACTTTTTTTTTCAAAACTAAAGCTGGGGTCTTGTTAATTAATTCTATCTGCTTCCAGTTTTTCATAAAGAATAAATTACCTAGTTCCGTCCACTAACAATCTTCCGTTTTTTGTGCGAGTTTATTGTTTTAAACTTTGTTCGTGTAAATGTTAATTTTAAAATGCGAACATGCATTTTTGCTTTGGGCTTAAAGGCTCGTAGATTGCGAGACTCGCGAAATATTTTTTGTGCACTAATGCCTTCATGTGTTTGTTTTGATGAATTGTCTGAAATGATAACTGATGAATAAGTAAATTAATGGGTTACTGGAAATGTGACGTATTCGCACTTAAATATAAGAGAAGGTAAAAGCAATATTATTTTATCAGTAATTTTTTGTCATAAACGTAATGTTTAATAATATTAAATTAATACATTTAAAGGACTTTTATTTGCTACCCATCCTTGTTACTTATACTTGTTTGGTATTTCTTACTAATGTTCAGAATGATTGATGTATTTAATTTTATTTCTTGCATTCGTTATACCATATTTGTATAAGATATAAAATACGCATATAAAAAAACAACCAACAAAAAGCATGAAAATTAACATTATGCAATTTTGATATTTAGGAATGGTTAGGAAATAATTTCGCACGAATTGCTTTAAATATTAGTACTAGGTCTGCAATGCATGCTTCTGTTTGCAAATACTGAGCGAAATACTATCTTACCTTCGTTTGTGAGTTTTGGCGCCAAATTTCATCAATGTAGTCTTAGCGGTTTAGCTGTGATCAGCTTTTGAATTTTTCTTTCGGTGATTATTCCTCCATGGTATGTCCGATTTCATATTTTTTTTTTGCACATTAGTCACGTCCACGATGTGAGTTTTGGCGCCAAATTTCATCAATGTAGTCTTAGCGGTTTGGCTGTGATCAGCTTTTGAATATTTCTTTCGGTGATTATTCCTCCATGGTAAAGTCTATATTTTTTTTACATAGCCTATGGCTGTCAGGTTATAATCATGTATGTTCATGCCAAAATTCGTTCGAATCGGTTGAACCGTTAAGTAGCAGGAGGGAGACAAAGACGAGTAACTATAATTTTTATGTATTAAAAGTATGACAGGCAATGTAATGTGTAATAACGACATTTTCAATATAATTTCACAAAAAAGAGTATAAAGTTAGTCTACTTGATCTACAATACTTTCACAATCATTTTTTTCTCAAGAATGGTTTTATTCACATATAAAAAATACCGCTTCTTTCGACGGGGGTATTTTTAGACCGACTGTAACCATTTCGTAGGATAAATACTTACGATTGATGAAATAAGTATGAAGCGCTTTTGTAAAAGTCGATAAAACCATTGGCACTGTTATCGTATAATACAAGATTTTGATGAATAATTGAATGAAAATGTTTACCACAACCCATTTATACAATGAAAACAATTTTTGAACTATTCTTTAGTGGTTAAACTAATATCTGATCTAAATAATCTATGGAATTTAACCTTTATTTCAAAGTCTATGAAATAATTTATTTTAATTTTAATAAGTCTATTTATATAATATTTAATTTATAAGTCTTATGAGAGTTTAACTAAAACAGCTAAATGATTTAATGAAATAAATAAAGAATTAAATAAAACTATGGTCTTTGTTTGTGATTTAAATACAAAAATAATATGTTGAATACTCATAGTATTCAAACATCAATATGAAGTGGATTCTTATAATAAAAAAACATTTTCTTTGTTTTTTCTTCTATCGTCTATCAATTTCAAAGTTTGACTCGAATGAGCTTCAAAACTTCCCGACAGATTATAACGAAAACTCTAAGACAGATAAAATCAGTACCTAATTTTAACTTAAATACTTATTCGTCTTAGTTTTATTGTGACATTTCACAGACTTCAGATTACATAGGAATATGAATATTTGTAGATAGATTTGTTATTTACATACTTAATAAATATAAAGTTTATAATTAAATTGAGAGTCAACGGTTCAGAGAGTAAAATGGAGATTGATTTAAGATCCGTAGCCAAATAAGCAAGGGGAAATCAGCTTCCAGTGAAGTCAAAAGAAAAATACATGAAAGTGTATGAGTTAAAAAAAACGAGAAAAAAGTGAACATTTTCTCCGTAACATTATTTTTGGCGTATTTCAATGAGATTGCTAAAACTAAAAAGCCATCCACATTATGGGCAATTTATTCCATGCTGAAATGTACAGTCATGTTAAAAACGGCACTAACTTGAAAAATTATGGAAATTTATCTACTTTTCTTAAAAGACAATAGACAGGATTCAAAAGCAAAAAATATTAAAAATATTTTGTTGACCCCGCACATTAGTTTTAATCTTTTTTTATTTTTTTATTTCATTTTTACTTTTGTATTTTTTTTTCCATTGTTTTTTCCCTTATTTTGTTTTTCTCTGTTTCTTTAAGTGCGCGTGTGTCAATAAATGTTTTTTCTTTCTTTCTTTCTTTCAAAAAATCGAAAATTTTTACTGACGAAAACATAAAGCAAATTTTAGTTAAATCCCCAGATGATACCACAACTTATGATGATATTATATTAAGCGACAAAGGTAAATTAAATGTATTATATATAAAATATGTATTATTTCCTGCATTCTTTTGAGAAAAGCATTATAAATGCCTCAGCGGAAATGGCAATTGCCTTTCTCGTATTAAACTCATACTCGACCTGCAATTGCCTATTTCACGGCTTTTGCAATAATGTACTATTAAAGCCTATTACCGCCCTTTAAGACCCGCCGTCAAACTTAAAAAACTTTAAAGGACTAGGTAATAACATCATCAAGCTCTGAAACCTCGCCTCTACAGATTTCAATGAGAATTAAAGGAATAAAAATAGAATCGTTACCAAATACATTACGTTCAAGATGGCTGAAATAGAAAATTCTTATGAGGTAATAATTTAGTTTCGTATCGCCTATCTGACGCTGCTATTATATGAAACTTTATTACCTGTAGTTTGATTTTTGCTCAAGTCATTATAAACATTATTGTTAAAACTAAGACTATTTCTAGTTATTTTACGGAAAGAAAAAAGAAGTTGGGTGACATTTGCAGTATTTATTATGTGATATTTTTGTGAACTCTAGACGATAGTTCTATTCGACTGGACTTGCTTATATAATCGTGGCGATGGTCATGAAAAAAATAAGTTAAATTTGAATATTTTCAAAGTGTATACGAGGTGAATTCGAAAATTATGGCGCAGTTTTATTTTCCTGAGAAACAAAGTTAAAATTTCGGTAAAATACGTCTAAATCTCTCCTTTAATGTACATTAGTCTCCTGTTTTAATGAAGTTTGAAAATTCAAAGTGAGCACGTTTATCTTTGTTCCGATTCCGTCGAAAGTTGAAAGTTTATCAATTAATTGTGTTTTATTATCCTCTCAGCACTTTAAGAATTAATTTAGAGATTTATGCATTTTAAGATTAACATCCCGTATAACTATATTGTGAAATACTTTGTTCTTATTATTGAAATATCAGTGTAGCGGGAAAATTCAATTTCAATATGCTTGTTCTGACATTATTAAAATTAAGCTGCGTCTGCAATGGACAGCCATCGAATGGGTATACAAGCGTTTATATCAAGCTCCTTTGTGCGTCGTAGGCAAGTGCCTACTGTATTAGGACTAGTTTTTATGCATACCACAAACGACCCCAAGGAAAAATGTATTTATCCATAATAAGTTAAATTTAATACCGCTATATAAAACTATTTATTTCAAGAAAAAAATGGCCCCATAGCCCGATAAGCTTGCGACAACCCATATAGGAATATTACCGGAATACAAGAAAAAAACCAGCTGAGAGCGTATCGGGCCAAGCCCAGAAGTGTAGAATTTCGTAGTTCCCTATCACAATGTGGTCCTAAATAGGGAGCTTTTAATATTATTTGATTTAACGATTTCACAACTAAATCGAGCTTAAATAGTTGTGATTTGTTGTGAATTGTGATTTGAATTAATTAGTGTTTAATAAAACGACGTGCTCACTTATCTTTGACTAGGAACGAACTAATTTATTGAAAGAATGATAATACACGTGACACAGACACCTTACATTGGATGGCGCTAGTTGTACCAACTAATATTATTTTTATATAAACTAACAATTAGTACGAAGAAATGATAACAAAAGGTAATTAAATCACCTAGTTTTGTTGCATCAACACTTTTTTGTGTTATTTTTTTATTTAATGTTCTCCTCATTTTTTAGTTGGTGTTCTCATGCTATGTTCTCGAAGCTATCCTGTGAAAGCAAATAAGATCGGACGGATGGTTAGACAGACATGGCGAAAATGTATAAGAGTTCCTACCGAACCCTAAAAAGAAATTCAGTAGACGCAGCCTAACAAGATGATTCAATCAAGTATCTCAAAAATCTAAATACTATGATAATGCTCGCAGGAGCGTTGGTCGATCACAAAACCACGCCTGAGATAGAAGTGAAAATAGCAGTAGACGTCTTTCGACTGGGATGTATATAAGAGCTATCAAAAGTTATTACCAAATATGGTAAATCTAACGTTTTCACTTCGGTTGAACAAATAAATTATATAAAAAGTTTTAGAATTCACTTTGCAAGTGCAGTACCTAATTATCTGCAATCAATGTGAATACCTTTAATAGAGAAAGTAAATGTCAGCCAGAAAATAGGTTATTTTCATAAAAACTCTTTTTATGACAAGTGATTCCATTTGTTATAAAGATCAAATGATTTTTTAACACCCATTTAAGTTAAAGTACAACAATCGTTTAGAATCGCAAGCACTTCTTAAACATAATAAATAAAGAAAAGTTTTCATAAAAGTTAATATCTATCACAACAATTTTTATAAAACCAATTGAGGATATAAATCGTAAGAAAATATATATTTTGAAATTTTTAATGGTGTTAGCTAACCACATATTTTGAAATGTAAGGTCTAATGTAATGGCTTTAAATTATCATTAATTGCACAGAATCATTCATAACTCAGCTTTCATCATCAATCATCATTATCTTAGCAATGAGGAATTAATTTCTATTTGAAAAATTAGAAAACTGTTTCTAGTAGATACTGTGTACTCACAAAATAAACATAATTAAAAGACAAGTGTATAAGCTAATAACATCTAATTGGCTTACAAATATGGATTCCTTATAGACGGCTAAATATGTTGTAAGCTATTGACTAATTTACATGATGAATAGGATGACATCAAACATCAATTAATTAACACAAGTGTGTAAGCTAATATCTAATTGCCTAACAATGATTGAGACCTTGCAGTCGGCTATGCTGGTTATTAATAGTAGTCACCCTTTACTCATGTCATTTGATCGCGATTCTTACAGTCCGAGTATTTGATACACTTTCCATGGAAGACATTTTTCAACCATAATATAGAGGTTTTTTTACAGAGCGATAGTTACGGTCATAAGATAACGCGATTGAATTTCATTATGTAAAATTTCACGTAATCATAAAGTATTATTTAGCGAAGCTCTCTTTTAGGCAACTCACGAATTTCGCTTGTCTCCCTCCTGCTACTTAACGGTTCAACCGATTCGAACGTCTTTTGGCATGAACATACATGATTATAAATTAACTGACATAGGCTATGTAAAAAAAATATAGACTTTACCATGGAGGCAAATCACCCAAAGAAAAATTCAAAAGCTGATCACAAACAAACCGCTGATACTACACTGATGAAATTTGGCGCCAAAATTCACATCGTGTTCGTGACTAATGTGAAAAAAATGTTTTGAAATCGAACATACAATAGAGGAATAATCACCCTTCAAAATCTAATTGCTTCGCTCAGTATTTGCAAATAGCAGCATGTATTGCAGACCTAGTTTATATAGCTAACGGGAAACTATTCACCTCAATCAATAAAACCTAAAAGGACCTTACAAATTTTAACGGTGGATATCGGTCCGGTAAGTAATCATAGACCAGAAAGTTACGTTTAAGTCTATTTAAAATGTATTTAAAACACATTTCTTTATTTGTTATCACTATAAAGATATGATATCAAGGGAACGGGATTATTTGGTTTTCCTGACTGGCCGACACTGTTAATTTGTGGATGCAACGCGTACAATTTAATATGAATTTTGTGGTTGGGTTTTTAATTAGCTATTTACCGCACTTTAAATCAATATCACATTTAATAAGCACAGTGCGGACTATGACATATATTTTAGCCATTTGTTTAAAATAATTTTAACGAATAGGTATATACAACTTTATATGTTTTTTTTTAAAATAATTGACCTTAGTTCTTTCAAATGCTGAACCCCATGATTAAGAAGTCGGCAATGTGTGGATATTGTCTAAGAAGTGCCAATTTACTCGAGCTTTGACCAATTAGCGCCCTTAATAATTAAGCTTCGCTATCATAATTGCAAAAAAATAATCAGATTAAAATACTATCAAAAAATTACTCGTAGGGAGTTCAGAACTATTTTTAAATGTAAACGGAAGTCAAATTATAACGTCAAGAAGGCTTTGTTAGTTGTCCAATGTTAAAATTGGTACTTGAAATTGAACGGCTTTAAATCTCAAATACAACTAATCAGGGGTTTATTTATTTACACTAAACTCTAAACTGAAATGATACACCAACTATCAGAAATTTCCTGCAGTCTTTTTTGGTCTTGAGAACAGCGTATTATTATTAATTTATGAACTTCTGAATCACAAATAAACATTAAATTATACAATAGAACTGTAGGTATTTATTGGTCACTATCTGTTATTAAGTATGCAACAACTACTCATTTGATTGTAGTGGCTTCAAAAAACTATTAATGATGTATTTTCTCAATTTGATATGCTCACTGTTTAGCTGGTAGCTGAAGCTACCTGTACACTCATAGTTAAGCATTGTATAGCTTATACTGTACATTGTTAGATCTAAAAGACCTGGTGACTTGTCTTTCTTTTCTAAAGAACGGGGACTAGTCTCCACAATAACATAAGTAATCACTATAGTTGTATACAAGCCAACTAGAACTGTAACATATAGTTGTTACATTTCTGGCTGGCTTTTGTTGTTGTTGAGAAATAAATGATATTTCGATTTTATTTTACCACCAGGGTCCTAGCCGAGCACAAAACTGTTTTAAGAGTTGTAAGTAATTGAAATTACAGATACAGGCAAGGCATTATATTCTTTGGCTGCTGAAATTATAAAAGACTGTAAAGAGCGCTTGATACGAAAAAGCGGTACAAAGTAGGGAACATACTCTGTAGTTCACTTAGACCCACAGTAACTAAAAGTACCAAAAAGTAAGGTGTGTTTACACAGCTCGAAAGTAAAGTTCGTAAAAACTGACAAGCAGGCAACTCGACAAAGGCTAGAGTGTAGTTTCGATTTTCTTTTTCCTAGTTCAACGTGACACCGAGAACAATGTTAACACTTTTAGGTTCACCAACGCTTATGTTACCAGAGTCCCCGCTTCCTAAATACAGTCATCAAGCACATTTTATCTAAAATTATAAATTCCCCTGAGTGACTTATCTTACTATAGACTCAATTCAACAAAGAGTTTAATATCGCTTGGGAAAAAATTACATGTCATGGAATTTTGTTTAGGTAATGTGCAGTCGCCGGCATGACTAAACATTTTGACGTTTGGACCTATTTTACAGCTTCATGTATTGTCGACAGTACATATGTATATTGGAAAGGCTTCGGAATTCTTAGCTAGATTTACAATTTGATACAAATAAACTGAACTGAACTGCATTTTAATGGCACAAAAATAAAAAAATAATCATCCTATTTTATAAAATATTGACACCATGAAATGGCCCTCGTCCACTCATTTTTTAAAAGTTGCATCTGAATATCTCTAAGTTTCTTATTTAATTTGTGTTAAGTCCATCATTTACGTAATAACATCCATTTAGGCGTTTGTTAAAATTGCATATAGGTATAGTGTTTCTATAATTTACTAGAACTCTCACAATGTTTTTTAACAAATTATATTTCTCAAAATTTCGTTTCCTCCTCTAGTGTAGTGTGGGTAAAGCCGTGAGGGAAATAAAAAGATCTTGCTGAAGGCGTAAGAGAAAATAAATGATCATACTAATAGATGGACAGATAATTGATTATGAAAGGTTTTTTACAGAATCTTTTCATTTTTGAACAACGCTTATAAAAACAAAAAAGTCTTGCAATTATATTTTTACAATACCTGGAATGGTATTATTGATTATATGACGTACTGCGGGATAACGAATAAAGTGGATACAAAGTATAGAAGAAATTCGCCAAGGTGGATAAGATGCTCAGAAGCGTAGCGGTTACGGTGTTTGGCCGAGTTATAGAGAAATACGTTAGATGAAATATTCCATAATAGAATTTATTCTTATTGGTAATATTTATAATGAATAAATAAAAAATACTGCTCTCAGAGTGTTATACTTTTCATAACAAGTAAGCTGTAATTTAGGATGAAATATAAAAATGTTGTTTGGATTTGCTTAATGCTGCCTAGTTTATGTAACAAAGTGTTCTTTATTTAAGCCATAAGGCTTCCACTGCTGTACGGAAAGCTCCTACGAGATTTTGCCATAAACTCAACAACTGGCAGACGGGTATAGAATCAAAGTAAAGACTATTATTTTAAAAACGCTGCTTCGCATTTTCTGGTCTAAGGTTGGTGTAAGGCGATTGTTTCCAGAATCATTAGTCGACGTTTATGGCACCCTTAAGTTTGAAAGGTGCTATTCTACTCTGTCGGACACCACATAGCTAACCGTATACCCCACGGCTAGCCAGTCATCTAATGGCTATAATGTTTTTAAAGTCCGCCATAATATAATACTTTATGGAACTACATCAACAAACTATGTATTAATTAAACAAACATATGTAGCTTACTTCCGCAAAAAACAAGCATCGCCCACCTGCCCGCAAATTAATGCAGACGCCGACATACCTTGCACTTTCACCAACTGGTGCTGTTACACCAACGGGTGTTCACAAGGCTTGGTAGCTCAATTGGGAGAGCATTGGACCGGATTTCCAAAGGTTGCGGGTTCGCTTCCCGCCTGAGAATTCACTTGTGAGCCGAGTCGATTTTTTCATTCGAGTCTATTAAAATAATTTATCTTAGAAGATAGCATTGAAAAAATGCGAAAAATTTTTAAAATTATAACACTTATTGTAGAAGGTAAGTTACGTTCCTGATAATGTTTGATTGGAGAAATTTAACGCTGTTTGTTGTAAAACGAAAAACCTAATGAACTTATTGCTTAACTCAATCATATTAATCAAGTAAAGTCAAATTATATTGCCCTTATTGGCAAGTGAAATTTTAAAGCCATTTTCAAATATAATAAGCATTGTTTATGAATAGAGTACTTAAAATCACAACCATCATTAAGGATGAGAGTGAGAGCTGATTTCAAAATTGAGTATATATAAGACTTTATTGCGAAAGTGTGCGAAATCTTTGATTTACACAATCACGGTGGCATTGCAAGATTTTAAAAATAATATTTCGAAATGCTTTTTATTCCAATGAAATATTCCAAATGAACGAAATTGTAAAGACCACGTCGGCAAAGTCAGGAACTGAACCTAATAGGAAATATTACGCAATGAATTAATTTTCCACTTCTCGTATTACTGGTTTTTGCCATGCCATTGGCGCCTGATAAATATTCTGCAGTCGAGAAAAAAGAACATTGAACATATATGGATGCTTTTCACACCAGCAATGCATTTATGAAGCACTTGATTTTAGCTTATTTTTCTTTCTTCTTTTAGCCAGTTATGTGTCTAGCTTGCAATCAAGAGTTCGATTCTCAACGAAAGGAATAGTAGCAGATATTCATAATAATAATTAGCAGAATTTAAGTTTGCTTTCGGTTTGGTTGAAGGAAGAGCTTGTTCTAAATCTACCTGATTAGGACTCAGTATCTTATCTAATGCTGTCACCTGACGGAACTTTATACTAATTGGCCCACCATCATCATCAGCTTATTAACTTCCCCATTAATGGCCACTACTTGGCACCAGCCTTCCCTTTTTATGAAAACATTGTAAGAATGGACGAAAGCTTCGGAACTTATGCGGACTGGTGAAAACTACAGATGCAGCGGGGAATACAGCTTCACGTAATTTTCGAAGCACTATTCGAAATATTTTCTGATCACCATTTCTGATCCGGTGAATGGTCCTAACGAAAGTTACTCAACCTCCGTAATTGTGGACCGAATACACAAACTGCTGCGCTATCAAGCTTTTCATCGTATAACATCAGGTAAGATCAACAGTATAAACGCATCTCCGATACAAATAACTCTTTAATAATTTTCTTATTTTTCATTTTCTAAAATTAATGTTAACCCGTCTGAGAATAACTTGTGAGACTTAAATCTTACTTTCAGATAGACAAAACAACGTTTTTGTAGAAAGTACAGTAAAAATAGACTCTTTATAGTGAAGGAGTGGGATTTTCGCCTTAGCTTGGATTAAAGATAGTGCTTCTTGTTTCAGAGCAATGAAATTCAGTGGAAATGGAACAAAATAATAACCACGAGTTTTTAAAATTTCATGAGATGGAATATCTATCCGAAAAAATATGTCTGTATTGACACGGAGTGATGCTTGAAAAACGGCTGCTTCATATGGAATAATTTATATTGCAATTCAATATTTACAGTACAAATATTTTGATTTTTGTCTGAAACTCCGTTACACATAAAAATAGAAAAAATATATAATTTTGAGGCGGCACGATCCAATTGTTTATTTACTATAAATCGATTTAACCGAGTTTAAACCTCACCAATTTACTTCGGACGTCGATCCATTTGTAACTCGAAACCTTAAAATGTCAACAATGTATTTGAAAGTTATTCTTGATTGCCATACTAATATGCGGAGTTGTGTGGTGTGATGCACCGTAGAATAACACCAATCATCCAGATTTAAGGGTGTCTAAAAAGTAAAGTTTTCAAAGTAGAGCAGAGTAAGAAGAATTACCTTACCAGTAAAAAAAGACCAGACTACTAAACATACCTGATAAAGCGATGACACTTTGTAAAAGAAGTTTTTTTATACAATTTGGATATAAATGTTAACAAACTCGATAATTTATTTATTTCCTAGTTTATAGTTTCAGTTCAAACTTACCAATATATGTAAACTAAGGAAGTGTCAATTTAAAAAATATATCAAGTTTTTCTACCAATTTTGTTTAAGTCCAAAGAATGATAGTTTGATTCACAAAAATAATTTGGTCGATGACCCGGTTATCTGTTTTTTTTTTCTTTGGAAAAACTACTCGAAAATAACTTAGTTACAGAAGCTTTGTTGAAGAAATGACATTTAAACAGTATCGGCTATTTATAACTAACAATGTTGAGCGAATACATAATACGCAAAGTCAACTTTAACAATTGAGGTTATTCATAATGCAAACCATAGTAAATCTGTCAAACAGTTTCACAAATAGTAGTTGTTGAATAAAGTTTTGTTTGGATAGCTTTGATTGGTGGATTTGAAACTTAATGTAAATTTTAGAGATATACCCCCATTGATCATTCAAAAATGAAAGAGCAACATTTTTATTCTTACAAAATTATTTACAAAAAGGTCAAATGTTTGTGTGATGAATACGAGCATTTCTGTGATCTTCATGATATAAAATACCTATATATCATATATGTATGTCTGTCATTTCCCCTGATAACATAACACAAGCCTTACAGAGCTTACTCAAGGCTAGGCTTATTGATGTGGATGTAGAAAATATAATATAAAAAATACTCAATAGACTCTCATGGTAGATTATGTTCCAACTGTGTTTTTGTGAAAAAATATGTCTCTTTTATGGCTTTTAACGCTCATTGAATAAATAATTATTTACCTCAGTAGTGCATGAAGTTGCACGATATTACGAGTTAGAGTAAACAAATTAACAATAATATGACATTAAATTTATCCTATCATTTGTGGTAGACTGGAGCATAAAATAGAATTCAGCGGACAATACATGTCATAAGGATCTCCCCACAGAAGCACAGTGCAGCAATTTCCAAGTACTTATATTTTTACAATGTAACAATGAATTAATTAATTATTTCAAAGACTTTCAGGTTACTCTCACTAATTGTAAAAAAAACAATTTTAACGCGTTTATTTTTGTTTGTTTTTATATTTCCACCACTTTCTTTTAATTTGAACAGGAACAAACTCGTAAAAATGATTTATTTAAATGTAAGTTAAATTAGAAAGTATAAGAAATAATCTTTTTTTATATTTAATACTGACGTTTGTGTCATTTCGATTCCTCTTCAGAAACCGCATTCACAAAGTGATTAAATAAATTAACTATCTTAAATAATACAATATTACTCACCCTTTTTCAGTTAAAAGCCTACAGACGACTAGAATAGCACTTTAACAGAGTGGCTCCTTTCGACCTGTTTATTGTTATTGTAGTTTAGTATAAACTGTATTTCATATAAGCAATAACCAAATGCTTTACTGAACCATAAAGGGAACTACACTGTAAAAGACTATGTTTGATACTAAACTTGTTAGACACCACTTTTCCTTCTTCTTTCTTTAAGACCAGACGCTAACATAAAAGTCAATATCTCTGATATTTTCAAATCGGATTAAAATAAACTTTGCTACGAAGACTTTTTAAAAGTACAATCGAAAATGACATCAACTAGATCCACAACAACTTTGTATCCTCAATGCTTTGATTTAAGTGCAGAGGCATAAGTCTAAATGTAGTGTACATTATCACGACTTGGTTAATATTTTTAGTATAAACTTAGTTGAAAATAAGTTTTAATCTAAAATTTGTACTTAGATAGTTTTATGGGGCATTTTCCGCACCTGGCTTCTTGATTCTGCCATTGAGCGTTATTAGGTTTTCTTCTTTTACTTCAGCAATCCCAGTCCATCCCAGAAGGCGAGTAGCTTTTTCAGGTTATTTCAAGCTTCCGGTAGTGATTTTGGAGACTGGAGAAATCGTGCCCTTTGATCTGCCTTTCTCCTGCACTCCAAGAGCACGTGATGTGGAGCCTGTGCATAGAGGTCTGTCTGTCGCTCCTATAATAAATAGATGTTTGTTCAGAGGTCAGTGTCCGGTTATGGTACCTAGTACTTTATGGCCACCGACTGGCATTCTTTGTTTGCCTGCAGCCTATTGTTCCATTCTTTTTGGTGGTTTTCTTCGGTTTTCTAACGCAGTCATGTTCTGATTTATGCTAGGGGTTTAGGCACTTCATCGATGCCACAGTTATTTTCTTTTTCTGCATAAGTGGTTCCAATTTACAAGTTGGATATTGTATCTTCGATCGAAAACATAATGACACTGTATACTGTCGGTAGGTGTCTCAAGTGGGTTTTCTTTTAATATTTTCTTTAGAACAGTTGAGTGTGCTGTTTCTATGTTTTGTTTCCATAGTCCGTTTGCTCTGAATCTAAGTGCGACCGACTGTGCCTGTTTTTGATTAGCAAGGTGTAGAGGTCTTAGGCTAAGCAGGTATTCAAGGGTGACTGATGGAGTGGTTCTCATGCATCCAGTTGCTGCAATGCTTGCTAAGCGTTGTAGGCTTTGGAGTTTTGTATTCTGGGCCACCATACAACTGAACCGTGGGTTAAGGATGGTCTGATAACAGAAGTGTACATCCAAAGTGTTATTTTTGACTTAAAACCCCATTTTTACCAATAAGTCTCTTACACTGATAAAAGCTATAGGTACAGGCCTTCTTTGTTTTATTTTCGATATAACTCGCCAAATTCAATTTGTTGTCAAGGATAACGCCCAGATATATGACTTGTGTTGATAGGGAGAGCTTGGTGTTGAATAAATTGGGAAGCTGAAGTTGCGGTAACTTCCTTTTGCGGGTGAAGAGGATGACTTCTATTTTCCTCGGGTTTTCTGACAACTTAACGCAATGGGTACTTAAGCCAATTTAATAACTTACATTCAGATCTCACGATAGAAACTTTTTCTAAACGAATATCTATAAGAGCCACAGTTACGTTTATTCCTACAATTCGGACTCGAAATAGTATATCGCTAAAGTAAAAAGATCCATGATATTTAAAAAGTGTACTGGATTGCTATGAATGTAGGTATTGCAAATTTCACCTACACAAATATACTAATTAGTAAGTTCTAAAGATCCTGAAATAATTACATACTTTCCATTATTATATTATCACTATGAATATAAATAAAATGAATCTTCGTGCAAAGGAAGACAAATCACAAATGCGTAAGGAGCTATAGATTCAGATTCGCGTTGGTTGCTAGACGGTCTGATGGTAATCAGACCAAATCTCTATTAAGATAGGTGGTCTGATGGTAGACTACCGCGACACTAATGTATTATGACACACACAAGAAGGGTCAAAGTAAATATATAACTAAAGCCGTAAAACAAATAAGTACAATCGATCGAACGAACGTACTCACACAGACGCACGCCTCAACAAGACGTCAGACAAACGTACGTCGCGGTGCTGACAGTCACAAGTGCCGCTTTAAAAGGAGGGGGTCACATTCGATTAACTGTATTGCTTGACATTAAAATGAGGATATTCTACACCAAATTAATAATATACCATTTCAGACGTGTCGCGACATACGAAGCACTACTGAATTTTATTTGTAAACTGAGTTGATCATTAGAGAACCCAAATAGTTTCAATAAATAATAATATTAAATTAATGAATATATGTAGGTCTTTACTTCAACAAATAGGCCTAGGTACGGCACTGCTGTATCTATACCTATATTTACTGTGACTGGGACCTTGATTAAAATTCTTGCAATTATTTTATTGACTATCAAGAGTTCTATAGTGCAAAATTATATTTATACGGCGGAATAAATTTTGTAATTTTTAATGAAGAGTATAAACTATAGGTACAGTCGATATAATCACCACTTTTTTATGAAAACAAAAATTTAACCTAATTATTATATCATTATGTATCAGTCCAATAAAATTTAGAACTCTTCAAACCGTTTATCCCAAGCGGTTCGTTTATGATAACGGATAAGTACAACTCGATCCATATCCGGTTAAGGTTTTTCTTATCTCTTGTAAACTTATTTGGATTTAAAGAATGAGACTTGCTATAACAACGATTGATATTAATAGTGTTAAAACTTTATAAGAATTCAAATAAAAAACATATTGACAGTATTTTGTTATCGAACTATTTTTTAGGTTATCAAACATAAAGGTATGTTTTATCGTTTCATATTTTAAGAGTTATTGGAATATTTCCAAGTACAGGTACAAATAATTCAACGGTATCTTAGCACTATATGCTGATGACTTTATATGACATGACTTGGAAATGTTTTTAACATTAAAAGCAAGTATAATATGATAACTCTGAAGTAAATTATTAACTTTCTATATTTAACACTTTTTTTTAATACTTTATTGTCAATTTATTATAACCAAAATTTTATTATTTAGTAACCTCTAAAGACTGTTTTTTTACTTATGAAATGCTACTGAGCCGCATAATTATAATATTATTATATTTATTATTGGTCTTGAAATAATACAAGTACCTTATAGAGAAACACTTTCAGTTTTTCTCTTATTTTTATTTTCCTAAAACTAAATCTAATAAAAATAACTAACTTTTACATTAACACCGGGAAGGAATCAAACCTCTATGTGCTTTTGTAAAGCTTCATATCACAAACAGCACTAAAACAGTTAAATCGAAACTAAACAGTTAGTTCCTAATAATTTGATACAATTTGGCAATGTTTTAACCCCTAAAATTATTATTTTTTCAAATCCGTTTCCCCATTTTGGAATCTATACGAGAAATTCTTTAAATTTTTCTAGCATTAAATATAGCTTATGTTACTCAGCGTGAATGTAGCTTTCCAATGGTGAAAGAATTTTTGAAATCGGCTTAGTAGTTTTTGAGTTTATTCATTGCAAACATACAAAAATACAAATCTTTCCTCTTTATAATATTAGTGTAGATAAGTTTTCAGATAGACGAGGAGAAAATTCTAAAATGCTTGTATTTTTGACTATGTTGAAGGATGTTGAATAGTTTTTACTTAAAGCTGCATTTGGTTAAAAATAAAAGAACGAAATTACAGATACTAACCTACCCATAGGATATAAAATATATTTACTATCGGAATAGATAAAACTGAGTTTTAATTTAAAATACTATATGGCGTTTGTTTTGTTAATTTTTCGAGTTTTTGACACCTAAATGTTAGGAACTAGATACCTAGCTACCTACCTACCTAGATACCTAGACTTTTTTAGTTTACGTATTTCCATAATTATACCATGTGTCTGGCTTGTAACAGACTATTTCGAGAGATTCTAATATCAAAGTTATTCACAGGTATATCTAAAAGTGTAAATAAAAATATCTTTTTAAATTTTTATGCGGTTAATCGAGTATAAAGTTAAAGCTATGAAAAGTTGGACTAATGTCGCAAATGCACATAGTTGGCAACAATATTATACCATCACAAGATATTATTTTTAGTGACCCATGGAAAGGAAATGCGATAATATAAAAAGGCAAAGTGCAGGACTCTAAGTACTAATAATCTGTATTAATAATGACTCCGTTGTGAGATTTTATGAAGTTTCCATCGGCTCCTTTGTTGCGCGAAGCGATCTGTT
Organism: Calamotropha paludella; assembly: GCA_927399485.1. Lineage (NCBI taxonomy): Eukaryota > Metazoa > Arthropoda > Insecta > Lepidoptera > Crambidae > Calamotropha > Calamotropha paludella. Next base: position 20,170,262 of record OV656812.1, read on the forward strand.
TGATTTATCTATCGATTTGTCGAAATAACATTTCATTGTCCCCACCCTCCTTCCTGGGCATTATTAATATTCTCATACAAAAAGGCATATAATCTTACATCATCTTTTGTTCCTGTGATTGTGATCAAAGAAGTACACATTTCTCTTGACATTGTCGATGGAGAATATCAAAGACAATAGCAAAATGTGGAGCCATTAAAAATAGCCTTGTCAAAGGCAGAGCGGTAGGTATAGAATTTGATAAATGGGATCTCATTGTTTATGTAAGCGGTAGGATGCGAGGTCAATAGACCTACCCAATTTCGGGTGGGGTATTACGGATACTCTAGTTGATGATAACGTGTTACACGCTGAATCCCAGCATATTGCTTATAGATTGCTCATGGATAGCATTGAGGGATGTTGTGGTATTAAATTGATCGGTTTAATACAAAGCCTCTAGATTGAAAACGTGTGTAAACTATTCTTGCTTTCTGATAGATTTTGTGGACAAATTTTGTACCTGAAGGTGAAATATTTGTGTAAGTTATTTAATCTACTTACAAATATACTTCAAATCAATTGCTCTGGGTAACACATTTACAATAAATAAATTAATTTTAATGTTGAATATGTTAACCAGAGCTATTGGTTTATTCTGTTCTATGTTTTGGCAACAAATATGAACGAGTCTGAAGACGTATTAAATACTCAAAACACGTGCAATATAAATATTTAAGAAAACGTTATTAATTCAAATGATTGTAATGTCGAAATCATCGTCATTATCCGGAAACACAATCAAGCAAGTTCTGCAAAATGTCTCATGGGCACAACAGCCTCCGAAAATGAGTAGGATCAAACAATAGTTTGCATACGTCCGATGCAAATCGCGTATTATGAACGGAGACAGCAACTTGGGTAGGCTTAAGCATTTAAATTTATGTAAGTGTACCTTAGGCCCACCGTGATTAAATTAAGAGACTACCTTTCGTTAAATTGTATACGTTAACTAAAAGTTGTTAAGTTAAATTCAAAACGTTAACAATAAATTTATTCTTATTTTAACCGATTCGTTGCTACATACAATTACAGAAACGAAGGCTACGAGCTTTATGTACGTGAAAAATGAAGATAGTTTTATTCTGGGTTGATTTCCCTAAAATTCGTGAAGTTATCATCGATTTAAAAATGACACGGTTTCAGTGGCTAACGCCACACGCAAAAAAAAGTGATGACACGACAGGCGTGCAATCAGCAACGAATCGGTTAACTGTAAGTTTCCGTTTGAAGTAACTTAAGTCTTTAACATATCATCTCTGTAACAATATCCTAAGACCTATATACAATAGTTTTAAAAATTAATATAGCAAAATAATCTTCGAAATTTCTCAAGTCATCGTTGACGTCGCTTGGTGATCATTTACCCCAGTCAGGATTTGACGTGAGGGTTTTTCCGAACAGCATGGATACTACCTCCATTCAAAAAAGAATTCTCCAGAAGATCAAGAATAACGCTATGCATAAGTAACTCCCTGATTTTATATCTAATGCCCAGTCTATAATAGGTAATTAAAATGAAAAAGTTAAACTAATATGGTACTCTCTGTGTATTCGTTAGACCTAACGCGGCGCAATAGAAAGTAAATGATAAGTTATACGTAGCCATCTGGAGTTTTTGCACTGGCTAAAATGTGAGGTTAAAAGCTACAGACGATGTATAGGTGCATTAAAAAAGTTATTGTTACGTTTGGTAGATGCGTTTTGGTCACAGGTGATATAATTTTACCTACCTGGCTAAGTGTGTGTATGTTACTTATTTTTATTTATTTCTAAAACTAGAAAGACAATCATTTTAGGGGAGAAAAATGTTCGCCCAAATGACTTTTTATTTTAATTAATACAACCTACAACTGCGAGTTTTTTTTGCTTTAGAATGTTTCATTTTGATATAATGTTGACTTACTGTCTATTATTTTCTCTCTTTAACGAACTCATTTATTCTGTACGAATGCAAACTTTTTTTGCCAAAATTAGTGTCGAAATTGATTAACATATTATTTATAAAACTTATTTGAATCTTAATAAAATTATCACAACGCAGATTTTTTTTTATTATTTCCAAAATGATAAAAATTTTTTCAACAAAATTGCTCAGCAGTTTCTAGGTCGTAGAGCTTGTCTAGTATCAACTTACATTCTAAAAATTACAAGCTAGTAAATTCACAAGATTATAGCAACTACAATAGATCTGAGTAGGTATGTATTTTTAAAATAACTTGTGGTTTTTTTGTTTAAGTACATCTTTATATAATGGCATGCATTTTTAATTAAATTCCACGGTATTATTTTTGTTCTTTTAAAATATATTTATCCAATATAACATCCATCTTTATTATACAAAAGAAAATTGATATGAATTTATATGTTTACTAACCATAAAATAACATGGTTAGTAACCATATACATTTATATTAATTAGTTTATTAATACGGGCATAGTGACAGGTCATGTTTTAGTATGATTATAAATAGTATTTTGAGTTATGAACTTTAAACAAATCCGAAGAAAGCTCTTTTTGTACTGTTGGTAAAATCCACCACCAACGTGAACCAAAATTTACTTTATTTTCACCTTTTATCAACAGGTACAATTTAACATATTTTACACATTTTTTTTAATAAAGTTGCGATTCAAAATTTATCATCAAAGTGTGCAAGATCCTTATGTTTAAACAATAAGCCCGAACGTAATAACTATATATGTCTAATTAAAAGACCACTACAGTAAGCAACTTGATAGAAGTCGTGCCTTATCACAATCCAGGCAGCAAAATAATTCCCGGAAGTTTGTACAGGCTTTGGTTAAACTTAAAGAATTCTCTTTTAACTTACGTAGATTCCATTATTACCAAATATTTTTTCAGTTTTATTTAATAGCGTAATCCAGTTATTACATATGCAACGTTGGTCTGTCTAGCCGGATTCATTTTAATAATCTCCAAGCATTCCAGACAAACCATAACATCTTTAAATACATAGTAAGCCGATATTACAGATTAAAGAAATAGGCAGAGATAGACATTATGGATAAAAAGCATAAATATGTGAACATCCATCACTATAAGTATTTATGTGATGACTTAAGCAGTGTGACCTAGTGATGGATGTTTATGTTTTTTATCCATGAAACATGAACATGAACAAATACTTGTTCATTGAAGAATTTAAACTTTGCAGTTAAGATGAAAATGAAAGAGTAACCAGCACCGATCGTTTAAGTTTACAAGTAATAAAAAACTTAGCTTGTTCCTATTTGCAATTGAATCATGATTTTTAGTTACAGTTGTAATATGATTAAGCGGACATTTTGTTTTATAATGTTGTAATAAAAAAGAGTATATTAAATATCATTCTTGCATACTGTTTATAAGATATGATCTTTATTTGCTATACGAGTAATACAAATCAACAGGTTACAAACAAATTTGATTTGTTCAGTATTCAGCTTACTAGTAAGCATTTAAATATTGGCAGTTAAATGAACACAGTATAGTGTTTTGTTTTTTAAATTTAAAACAACTTTTAAAGCCTTTAAATACGTTGTAATTATTGAATTCACTGTTTTATTTTCGTTCGTTACTATCTAAAGAAACAGTTTAAATAACAAAAAACACATTATAAATTGTAGATATTTTTGAGTCAAGAAAGAACAAAAAATTATATAAATTCTTCATTATTTTCTTCATATTTTTTAATTTTTTATATACTGGAGATGACAGTGAGCAAATTTCAAATTCTAAAAGTTTTTGATTTGTAACTCTTTGTCATGGATATTAAGTTGATAATCAAATAAAGAAATAAGACAGTTTTGTACAGGTTGATGTGCTGTTGACTGCATTCGTATATAGTCAACAGCAGGGTATACATAGATATACATGTAGTCCAGTCATTACGTCGGAAAAATCGGGAAATAAATTAAAATGAACCGAGAAAGCCAAATTTTGGATATTACGTGGGGGATGGCAAGAAAAGCTTAAGTTCAAATTGTCGACCAAAATAACCTTGTGCAATTTCCGCCATCTTGAAAAAACCCTTAAATTCAGTTTTTTCATCATAACTCGGTTCCCCGTTGAGATACGAAAATTTTATAGAATACTTTTTTATTGCTCTTTTCGCGATCTACAATTAAGGTCCTATGCATTTTTCACGTATCGATCGTCGTTTTCGAGATATCGATCAAAAATATCAAAAATTTGGGGAGAATTTTTTTTTTCGCTGTTTACTTTTTTCTGGTGAAAGATATCGAAAAATTTTTGAAATAAAACTTGTAGAGCGTGTCCAGACCTACAAATTTGTTTTTTTATTTTTCATTTGTGACAAAAATTACGACCTTCAGCGCGCTACAAAGTCGGCCTCAGCGCGCCCGACGCGTCTCCATGGCGCGTCATGGCGTCTCGCCATGGAGCACGTGACTATGCGACCGTTAGAGTTTGGGCGTGGGTCAGGTATAAAACACCCTTTTTCAACCGACTTCAAAAAAAAAAGAGGAGGTTCTCAATTCGACCCGTATGTTTTTCTATGTTTGTTACGCGATAACTCCGCCAATTATGAACCGATTTGAACAAATGTTTTTTCGGCGTATAGGTAATACCTTAAGGGTGGTCCCATTTAAATTTAATAATAAAGAAAAAACAACCCCCAAGGGTGGAAAATTGGGGATGAACTTTTTTATACGCAATATCTCCGCCGATTATAAACCTATTTGAACGATTATTTTTTAATTGTATAGGTATTATCAAAAGGGTGGTTTCATGCGAATTTGAAGAAAATATTTCACCCCCAAGGGTGGAAAATTGGGGATGAACTTTTTTATACGCAATATCTCCGCCGATTATGAACCAATTTGAACGATTAGTATCTACAAAAAAGTAACACTAAAAATTTTAAAATAAAATAATTAACTTTTTCAAAAAAAATAAAACCGACTTCAAATGCGTGAACACAAAAAAAACTAAAAATTAAAAAATAATTCCTAATATCTATTACCTAATACTATAATTTTCCTAAACTATGTCAAAGTAATTAAAGTTAAACCAGCTAAATATCTTACAATAGTTATACTTATATACCTATTGTTTTTTTGATCGATATCTCGAAAACGACGATCGATACGTGAAAAATGCATGGGACCTTAATTGTAGATCGCAAAAAGAGCAACAAAAAAGTATTCTATAAAAATTTGGTATCTCTACGGGGAATCGAGTTATGATGAAAAAACTGAATTTTAGGGTTTTTTCAAGATGGCGGAAATTGCACAAGGTTATTTTGGTCGACAATTTGAACTTAAGCTTTTCTAGCCACCCCCCACGTGATATCCAAAATTTGGCTTTCTCGGTTCATTTTCACTTTTAAATGTATATAATGACTGGACTAATGCGAGCGCATGTATGGTAGATGCAAAAAAAGGAATCTTTTTAAAACGACTGACAACTTTAAGCGTTAAAGGTTTCAATATCTTTATTAAAACCTCCCAAACATTCAAATGGAATGAAAGGCAAAGGAATTTTATTTCTACAGTTGTAATTTTCCTTTTCACCCTGTTTCTAACAAAATCAGTGTTAAACTGTTCGCCGCTCGTCCGTGCGAAGAAAATGAGTGTGCAAAGTGACTCGTGTGTGATATGACATGAGCATGCGAAATAAGTCGTGAAAATAAAAAGATAGCAAAAATGGATTCCTACGTAAACTGTACTTAAAGAATCATATTAACACACATCCCGATTCCGAACCAATAAATATTTATGCGGTGTGTAAGTTTTCATAAGTCGTGTGGAGAATTTGCGATAGGGAATAGAACTCACGACTATTATCCTTCTTCCTAATACTTTTACAGAATACCATAAAATACAGATTTTTTTATTAATAAAGCAAGCGTTGAATTGAGACTATAAGAATGAATTATACAGACTCTTTGTAATGATTGAGCCGCTCAAAGTCATATGAAGACTGCAGGCATCTGATTCAAACCACATTGTACCGCTATAGGCTATTGACATCCGCTTCTGTCTCGTCAGTGTCAATCAGCTCAGACAAGAGCACGAAAGGAGACTTCATTGCTTATTTCGAATAATTTGTCTATATTTTTTCATATTTAAGGGATTAAAAAATAAACATTCTACCTAATCTATCAGTTCTATAAATTAGGTAGAATGCCAAAATAGCGGAAAGTAATCGTAAGATAGGTCTATAAGCGAAAATAGTATTTATTGCTACAACTAATGTAATGTATACTAACAATAGTATGTATATATGGCGACCGTTTGGTGCAACGGTAGCGATCCTACCTGGGTTCTCGGTTCGAATTCCGGAAGAGGCAGATGTTTGTATGATGAATACGAGTACCTGAGTCATGGATATTTTCATATATTTCTATGAATATTGCATATCTGTGTAACGTATAAGTATGCCTATCCGTTACCCTAGTATCCATAACACAAGCCTTTAAGGTGCTAACATCAGGCTAGGCTAATTGGCGTGATTGTGGGAAATATTATTATATTTTCTACAACTTGCAAATGGCATGCAACCTCAGTATGGTATACAACTTTTTTGGGTAAATGTCTGACGACCTCTATGGTCGAGTAGTTTGGCATACCTGTTTTTCATGGTGACGCAACTCCAACGTCCTGAGTTCGTCCCCAGTCTGGTTAATGTAGAAAACTAAATTTTTAAAGCCCGGATGTTCTGGTACCGATCTTTTCTGATTTCCATAACTTAAGTGCTTTAGATACTTATGTTTATTTACTTACCTATGAAGCTTACATATTTGGACTTATAAAATCCAAATAAGCTTTATTCATTTATTACTCGTATTGCGTATTTTGTCAATAGGGCTTTAATGAAGCCAAGGAAGAAAATAAATAAAATTGACTCTGATAACACAAATTTTAAAACTAATGGGTAAACTTCAACTTCTTTGTGTCCAATAATGGAACTATCAAACGAAGTACCGCTAAACTTGATTGATTGTGTTGTAAAGTAAGCTTGTTGAAGCATCGAATTCCTCAGCCAAAGTTTTAAGGTAAACTCTGAAGTTCGTCTTTAATCAGCAATCAATAAGACCGTAGTTTTTTGTTTACAAACAAAAGTCTTGCAAATGCAAGAGGTGCCTGCATGTCAGTTGCGGAATCCTATATTGTATGAAACGGAATATATAAATTGAAGAGGTTTATACGGATTTTAAAAGATGTTATAAGATCCTTTATAAGTGCTTTAATGCATGTTTGAAACAGACTTTGATAGTGAAGACAATTACATCCAAGTGCAATGCATACATGAAGCCTTAATTACAGTATAAACTTTGTAATAATAAATCAAAGCCATTTCCATTGAGAATATCAAAACAAGGATATTAAGGATTTAATATATCTGACATCGAAGTAATATTAACCTCAATAAATTCAAAACTGTTATATTCAGTTTTTATGTACAATATATTGTTCACTTAGGGAAGAAAGTGACCGATTATAGACGAGGAGCTAAAAAGCACTTGAAATCGAAAATCACTCTCTCTCTCGATTGATAAATTGTACCGTATACTACACACTGACACACGTACACTTAAAAATCATGCGTCATTTAAAAATCCTCACTTTCTCTATTATATAGCATCCTGTTTATTTATTTATGTACATGTTTGTTATACAGACGATATAAAATGTAAATTTCAACTAACATTATTATCTTTATTATTTTTTAAATTTAGAATAGATTCTATAAAGAAAAAAAACCAACGCGGCCATTACCATTTCTTTGATTTGCGAAATCAAACCTGTTTTGTTGTTGGTTTTGAAGTATTCTATTTTAAATATATTTACCGTACGCGCTGGTAGGGTAGGAATAGATTTTTATACAATAATACGTCCCGCATATTAGTATGACTGTAAAAACTGTCAAACTTCTTGCACCAATTTTGCAAAAATATCGACTCTACATTCAAAGCAGTAGGTGTAGTATAAATTTTGTTTTTTAATACTACTCCACCATTTTTCGACGTCGTATAGTAGACAGTTTATAGTATACACAGTTTTGACTAGCGCAGGGCTTCTTTCATATGTTTTGTATGATAAGTATTAAGTTTAGTTGCAATTATTCATTTTTGCTTGAATTATGACTACATGCAATTTGCAGCAGTTGTATGTGGTGTATGTTCACCGTTCGGCCCATGATCATAGAGTCTAAACAACTTTAGGATGTGCCGCTCATCCAATGAGTTACTGACTCCAGCTCATTCATGCTCACCGGCAGGCAGTTGTTAGCACTCGCCAACGCCACGCTGTATTCTGGTGGTGGATTATGGACAATTCGCGCTACTATGTTTTCATCCATAAAGAAGACCGGTAGGGAATATCCATACTGTTGGCTGATGATGATGATACTAAAACGAAAAGAAATGTTGGACATACTATTTCTGTTTAAGCTCTATCGACTATTCAGAATTGTTGCAGCGATATAATTTTAGAGAATTTTCACGTTTACCATAAAAGCCTATTACATTCCTATGTTTTCCGTTACGGGATCGCAATCGCCTTTTCAAAATAACAATATAGTCAGGTTAGTAATGTCACCGATGTCAACCATGTCACCCTGCGAACATTTCGCAGCAATATTGTGGGAACGTTGTAAATGGTTTTCTTTTTTTACCCATTTTCTCTTTATGTTTGATTTTTAATTACTTACTAGTTTATTTTTATATTATTTTAGAGGTAGACTGTGTTTACTTAAAACTAACTTTTAACTGTTTTGAAACTGTTGTTGTATTAGTACAAAAATTGTCGGTAAACCAATAAATAAAAGTGAAATTAAAATTAACTTTAAACAAGAGTTCTTATACATTTCAATAATTAGTTCTGAGAGTACCATTTATTTAATAGAGTAACAAGTAAATCTGCCGCCCTTTTATTCCTGCGGGAGTATTCCAAAATCCTTCTGTAACGACCTCAATTCACGAAAATATTCCACGGCCACGATTATTACTTTGATTCGTTATAACCCTGAGTAGTGACATAAATGATATCAAGATTTGAACTTCATTTGATCATTTGAACTGACTGGCTTGTCGCATTCTGTATTATTCTATCTGTGAATAAAATTATACTACGCTTACTAAGTTTTTATTTGAATTTGATATGCCATACTCTACCTAGCAGCTTCATCTTCCGAGATAAATTGAGATGGTTTTATAAATTAAATAACATACCTACTTACAAAAAGAAATAAGATCTCATCAAACTAAACGTGTACAATAGCGTAAGTATAGCAACGCAGTCCTTCCACAGCTACAAGTTATAAAATCTCCTAGAAAACTAAGTAAGGTAATTCAAATGAGTACCTCTAAAAGTTAATCAACAGCTGGGCCAATTTGAATAAAACTTTATTTTTACAATGTATAGTAACATGTATAAAAATAAATTTAAATTGATTGTTTATTTTAGACATACGAATATCCACTTTATTATTTGAACACAAAACCTTACCTTAACCTTATTAACATTATCTTAACCAAGATCCAATTTCTTGAATAATTGTAATTTTTCACTTTCCACAAATTCTAATTTCTCTGGTTTAATGGCTGGTAATTAGTTTAAACGATATACCGTGGTTTCGCTGCCCAAGGATCGATTAAGATCAACCCTTTGATAACGGGTACCGAGTGCTAAGAAAATTATAAGGTCACTGTCAAAATATCGGTGTCAAACAATTTCCCATAATTCGTTTAGGAAAAATTATTACTGAACTTGATTAATGCGATAGTGATTAAAATGGTACGATAAAGTTTTTCAGTTTGATAACAATTCATACTTTAGTCGGACCTATGAGAACCTATTGGCTACTGTTTCCAGGAATACTGAGCCACAAGACCTCTTTCCGAGCAACAACGCTACCTAGCATGAATACCAAGATATTTTGAAGGTAAAGGAGAAACATTCCTTACAAAACTTTAGTTGATTTTAACAACAAATATCCAATATTGTCAACGATCTAATTAGATTCTTATGTATATTAACACAGGGCCGCAAATCGTGAGTCTCATAATTCTACAAATCTTTAACAATACTACTGTAGTCGAAGTAGTTACGTTCAAGACTGGGATCTGATCTGTACTTGCTCGCTTTATAAGTTTTAATGACAAACAAGTTTGACGGGGAAGTTAGGAGAGGAACTTAATGGTCACGTAATGAAGCTATAGAACCGGTGCGGTGGCTTAACTTACCTTCAGGGACACGGAGGAGTTTGACGTTTTGTTTTGGGTACCCAAACCGTCGACATGCCTTTCCGAAAGCAGGTTATAATCAGTAATCGTGATATTAGAGGGATCGACTGCAGGGTTGAAGTGGGGAATTGCACCGGACTCCCACAACGAAACGGCACACACAAATATTTAGTAGGTAGGCCGTCCACAAACTTGGCGAACTATAAGACGTTTTGTTGGCTTCGGAGAATTCCACATAACGACATTGTCTATTTGAGGCATGATTTCTGTATTTCCGACTACTTAAAACCCGTCTATTTTTAAAGCCAGGGTGAATAGGCACCTTCTGGGTTAGCTCGTTCTATCGTGGATTCTGTCTTTGCCCCCGGGCTTGATTGGGATCAAGAGCGAGCCCATTCTAAATAAAAAAATATCTTTGATAAAAATAATTGAAATGATTTCTATACCCCGCCAACACGCCGCAATCTCACTGATACTCCTCACTGCTATCAAAGGAGAATTATCAATTTAATATTGGAGTTGCACTATTAATGCCTCATAAAGTAGTAACCAGCTATATCAAAACATTTATTCGTAATTAAGAGTGTTGTGTAATCTCTTAACATTTACAACAAATAATTAAATTTAACATAGTTTTGTTTTATATTACATTCATTCAGTATAACCAATGATACATATAATTTACTGTGACCTATGTTTTAATTATCATATAGTTATTCGTTCGATGTTAGCACGACAGAAAATCAGCGTCGGGCTATCTGGTTCGACATATATGCTGAGTCCTGACCATTTTCTTCTGCACACTGTATTTTTTTTCTTTCTTTCTTAATGTTTGTACCTATATGTATGTTATGTGTGCAGTTTGTGAATAAAGTTTAAAAGTAAGCAAGCAAACATGCAATATTCAATAAGCTTGCATTTCATACGTCGTCGAACATAATTGTAGACATATTAAGGACCATACCGATGGGGGCGTTACATAAGCATTATTTCTAAAGTAATGGAAATAATCGTTATATCAAATGGTATACATTTACCATTTGACACTTACATAAAGCGAAATGGTGCTTTCCCGAACCACTTTTTTATTATGCTTTCCGAGTCAGCCTTTAAGTAAGATGGTACCTTTGTGATAATATTGAAATAGAAGAACATTACCAAAACTTGTTGGTTGTCCTAGTAAAATAAAATAATATCTATAAACGTAAAAATACGCCCCAAAAACCACAAACCCAACCAATATCCGAGCCCTCTGGTGAGATAATGATGATGGTTGCCATTTTATACGCATATTTTAAACCTTATAGAAATATGGCATTATAAATGCAATATATTTCATATACATTATAATTATTTTAAATATATAAGCTGATTATTATGTTTTAATTCCATAAAACTTAAAACAAATTAGGCAGAGCTTTTATTGTGGATACTGAATAAGATAAATAAAAAATAAATTAACAACCATGATTTAGGAACAAGTTATTATGATCATCACAAACAACATATACCCCAGCCAAGATCTCAACCCAGGACTTTTGGCGCAAAAGGTAAGTGTAAGAAATATAGTTATTTATTTATTGTTATGCCAGGATTCGAAAACTGCGTCTAAGGCGCAGAAAAAAAATGTTTGTTTACATTAACAATTTTCACTGTAAGATATTAAGCTACCGTTGCACCAAACGGCTCTGGGTAAACAAAAATGTAAACGAAAATTAAGTGAGATGGTCATTGTAGCTTATGTATTTTATATAAATTATTTTAGGTATAAGAAATATTATACTAGATTGTACAAAATGAATGTAGCAAGAAATAATCGTTGTAATAAAACTGGTTAACTCTCATATTCAATGTGTAATATATATCTATGTTATGTAATGGAATTATATAAAATTTAGTTATATTAAATGACGCACACCCAATAAATTTAATTTTAAGTAGGAATTTTGAAATTATCTCATCTTTGGATTTGTTTGATATTTTGAACATCCGTGTAATGCCATGAACAATAAATTTATTGTTAGAATATGTTTGTTCTGCGGTTTAATTTTTCCATATTATAATACAAAATACTGCACTATAGAGCAAAAGTAATAACATTACATCAAAGCGTACATATGTAATGCGTGATATTTACCTAGTAGAATAGAAAACCAATTGAATAAACATATATAATACTAAAATGTATAATGAACATTATGAATAAAAAATACAACTCTGGTATTATATAATATTACGAAAAACAATTTCCTTAGGTACGTTTGATCAGACGATGTTTGAATGAGCAGCAAAACCGGATATATCAAGCTCTGAAAAGTCTAAGTTCGCAAAACTGACAGATATTTTTCTTTGTTGTTGTACTTTATTTATTTATCATAACTCACTAAGTTACAAATAAAAAAACTGGTTGGTTGCCTGTAAAGTCGGTATACGGGCGAAAGTTTTACGTGACAACGACTTTGAGTGGTAAAATAATTTTAATGTGAATATTCATTCGTATAGTAGGAAGAAGGATGAAATAATAGTAACAATTTAAAACATTTATTTATACAAAGAATTATATTTAAAACATTAATTTATAGGCACGCGTCCCTTCCACTTTTTATGTCTGTCTCTCTCGCTCTTAGGCGGGCTAACCATGCCCGAGTGGAATGGAAGGGACGCGTGCCTCTCACTCGCTCTCATTGTAAGCGCATAACGTGAGCGGAGCGTAACGCAGTTTCTTGAAGTGTCACCCGGCAAACCAATTCATAAGACGTTGTCACGTCAAAAAATAAGTACCCGCGTTGAAATATCATTTTATCTTATTTATTCCGACCGTTAAGTAAATACACGTATTTTCTGTCCATCACGTAGTATTTTTCTTCCGTGAATACGTGCTAGATTACACAAAAAATTAAAAGTATCAAACAATTAAAAGACTGACCCAAGTTTTTACATTTATCAGGTTTATTTTTATCATTTAGTTAAAGAAAATACAACAAAAATCAATTCATAAATTGAAACCCAGAATATCCTTAAATTTTCATTTTTTTTCTTTACTTCTTTGAAGGATCTTCTTTCTTCAATCTTCTTCACATCCTGGTGGAACCCCTCACCCTGCTCGTCACTGACAAATATGGCTCTACTGTAATCTTAATGTTATTTATGATACGAGGTAAAGCAGGAGGCATTCCTTCATTGTGAGGTACTGGTTTCGACATCGAAGGAACGTCGAAATACTGAATGTTGTGCTTGATTTTCTTTGTAAAATCACAAATGTCCGTGATGCAAAAGTAGTAATCATTAAAATGATTACAAGGGTCACGCCATAAAGCTGGCGCAGCAAATAGTGTCTTATTTCTATTAAACCAAGATATTAAAGTAGCATAGCATGAACCCAAAAATACAGTGGTATCCACAGTTTATTTTGATTAATAGCAGTTCCAAAATAAAGTAAATATGCACTTCTCGCTTGATCGGAAACATTTATTGTTTGTAATTTTACAAATTACTGTTCGAACGTAGCTTTGGTTTCAATTTATTTGGTACATTTGACGCTATTAGTTAGTTCAATAATCATGTTGGATTTGCAAATAAATATATGTGTATGTGTAAACAAAACGAAACAATAAATAAATATTATAACTTGAAAAAATTTGACGTAATAAATATGACTTATAAATTATTCATTCCAGTTAATTGTTAAGCGAGTACCAAAATAGTGTAACGCAGTGATACTTTATCGTTAAACACACTGTAATACTCGTATTCATCACACAAACATCTGCACCTTCCGGGACTCGAAACTGGAACCGTTTTGCTTCGAACGTTGGGTTTCCCCGCTGCTCGACTAAACCGATCTAGAATATAGGTATATTTCTAATAAATTTAATTACTATTATTATTGGAAATGGAAATTTCATAATTAAATATAAAAATGAAAATTAGAAGAACTCGATTCTAAATTATTTTTTAAATAAAACTAATTTAAATGGCTTTTGTTATTTATAATGTATTATATTTAATTAATTTTCGATTAATTCTTGATGTTATTTGTAAAATAAGAATTGTAAGTATGGCGAAAATTCTTGATTCAGGGATTGCAATCTCTTATCGTTTTGCGAGTTAAAATGTTATAATAAGGTAGCTGAAAGTATTATAAATGAGCTACTGAACGACTTTCCTTAATAATATTTATTTGATAAAACAAAATAACAAGCTCACTATTTCTAAAATATTAACAACATTCCATCATTGAAGGCATTGATCAAGGAGAGTTATAATTTGTTTCGAAATTTTGTTTTAAAGTGGTAAATTATTACGACAAGCATTACATTTTTATCCCAGTCAGTCTCTTTATAGTATAAAAAAATACAATTTTTGCGTGTTATGACAAAAATTGAGAACGTAATATCTTTCAAACCAAATTTGCGATTTTCAATACAAAATGAAAGTGTACGTATCGATATGTAATAAAAATCACACAAGCCAATTTTATACAATTAATTTTTGTTGTAATTTTTTTATCAATAAAGGTTAGTTATTTAAAAAAATCTTGTCTTATATAAGATAAAGTATACTCATCATACAAGTGTGGATGACTAGGATGGATTGAAAAGCTTGCAGCCTAGTAAAAAATTCATAATAGATTATGAGCAAAAATATTTTTAAATTTAACGTAATCTCCATTTAGCTCTATGTACCTTTAACCAATATTCCTAAGCTTCTATACTGGTCTTGAAAAACTAATTTACTGCAGATTCGACTTCTTCATTTACATTTTTATCTTGATTTTTTCTTGTTCAAAATAGTTGAAGCCCAAAAATGAGAAATCAAGAGAAAAAGCAGGACGTGGCAGTAATTCAAAACCAAAATCATAAATTTGAACAAACAGACGTGTGAACGCGTGAATTATCATGATGAAACAACACTTTTTTTCTGAGTAACCCGAGGCATTTCTCTTTGATTCTTTACGTAAACGACGTCAAATCGTGCAATAATACTCCGAGTTTATTGTTTTGCCTTTTGCAAGGTAGTCACAAAAAGTCGACAGAATTGTCTTCAATTTCTTTGAAGTCGGTTCACCCTTTTAACCTATTGATTAGATTGCTGTTTTGATTCTGGAATATAGGAATGTACCCAAATTTCGTCCATTGGCACTTTGTTGCAATTGTCGCAAATCAATTGACGCAAATGCTACCGAAATACAATTTTATGCTTTAAAAAAGGTAAACAAAATAAAAGTAGAAAAAAAAAATTATGCGTGAGGCCACGAACTTCTCAATCCACCCTCGTATTTTAAAATTATTACCATATGTGCCCCAATGTTTGGTCACCCTATTAGACTGAGATACAATCACTCTGTGGTCGCTATTTCACATGGACCGTTATTTTTTCATATCTGTGCACATTCCAGTTCAATGTATTATAGTACTTATCAGTTCCAAGATTTTTTAAACAGCTTATGTTAAGGTTTCATCTATTATTTATGTGATAAATAAATATATGTTGGCAAAATTAACTAAACAAAAACAAAATTGAGCTTTCAAAACATGTCTATAAAATTGACGACTTTGTATGTTTGTATAGATGACAGTTTAATTTCCTCTTCTTATATTGATAAAATATACATTTGCTCGTATCCGCCGCAATGATCCGGGGCTAAGCCATAATTGCATAATGCGTGATTTCAAAACAGGTTTACATTTTTAAATAATTTAATTTAAAAATATTATCGATAATTGTAATAATGTCACTGCAGATGCGTTAATTTACGTACAAAAATTTGGAAGTAATTATTATGTATATTATTTTATTAGCTTTACTACTACTAAAATGTTTTTGCTTCATTAGAAAAATGTATTATTTTTATGACTAATATAAAGCATAGCTAAAATAAATTATTTTTCGTACCACTTGCTCAAAAAACTGACATTCTATGCCACAAAAAGCGAACATAACAATAGTCATTTTTAATCTGTTAAAACAGGGAAAGAAAATTGTACTGAATTTCATTCATCCTTTAGGGGGAGAATGTGATTTAAATTTGGAATACTTACCGAAATTTATACTGAACATCTGTGTTTACACCATTGAGTTTGTATATAAAGCATTACACATCTTTTTGAAAAAGGAATACGCATTTATTATGCAGTTATGATTATTAAATAAAATTACGAAAACCGACGAGGCCGTATGAGCTTGATGCCTTTGCTTTTCCGACAAAAAAATATAAGTCTAGGAATTTGCCGCGTTTTTGTTTTCTTCAAATACATAAGCGTTAAGTTTATTTTAATTTATTTTTATAAATAAGTTAATGTTCTAAATGCTTATCTCATATTATTATTTTGTTAATTTTTTCGCAAATGGTACGAAAAGTAGAGTATTTTCCTAGGTGATAAAGCTGTCTTAGTCTTGGGTGAACTTAAATCCCTCGCTATACTCAGGACTCGTCTTAAATCCCTCGCTTCGCTCGTGATTTAAGTTTTTAACACCCTCGCTACGCTCGGGAGTAAACCTAGAGTCCTTCGTTACGCTCGCGATTAAAATCGTCACCCGCGACAGAAGACACTGCTTTATCCCCTTGGTTAATAATCTACTATTTCAAACAATAATAATCTATTAACTGTTGTTGGAAATATCAAATCTTACGTCCTATGTTAGTACTTAATAACTAAACAGGAGTTGATGATGAGGAATATATGTGGCAATAGAGGACAGTCCCCACTGCCAGCAGTGCTTTCCAAAACACCGTTACGGCTGCCACGGACCCTACGCCGACACAACAAGAATCTAGCTTTTTTGCACAAACTAGCCGTTAAACTGTCGACCCGCACATCTGCAAACATCCCTGAACCCATTTTGTACACGAATGGCGTTGTACGACTTCTTGGTATATTTGATTACATCTACTATCAATGGTACCCCTGAGCATCAAACGAGTGATGAAAAAATATCAGAGCCATATCATTACTAGAGACCAAAAAGGCGATGCTGATATTGAGAGGGCACAGGGCTCTAGGGATTAGAGGCAATATGCTGGCGCGCACATTTTCTCGTTGTACAGAAGAAGTCTAAGTCACGCTTTTTTAAGATATTTCCATAGCATGTACAATCTTATTTACATGTATACAAGAGCAATTTATGGGTCTATCACATCAATAACTTTCTTTAAAACCTACGTGTCGTGTATAATAATGTCCTTAGGATAATATTAGGGTTGCTTCGTTTTGCAGTGCATTCTTAATGAAATGCAATTGTGCATATTTCTTATTCATGTTCGTCTCCAATTAATGAAGGTTGGACATCAACTTTGAAAACTGTTCTGTTGTCTCGTTCGAGTTTAATCAGCTCTGCTGCGCTTATGACCAGTCAATTCCCACACGTTACTCAACCATGAATTTTTATTGCGGCAAACTCCATGTTTTCCCGTGATTTTCGCATTATTATTAATTGCAGCAGATCCTATCTCTCGTGTCTCAAGATGTGACTAAAGTATGCAAGTTATCGTATATTGACGGTTCGAATTATTGTATGGTTTTGGCCGGCCCATCTCAGATCATTATTATTGGCGACTGTTTGGTTCAGCTTATTTTTGCGTATTATGCGTTGATGAGTCCATTTATATCTCTATTTGATTTCGGAGATCTTCCTTAACGGCCCATGATTCACAACCATATAAGGCTATGGACCAAATGTAGCATTGAAGTAGACATGTAGGCAAAGATATAAGACTAAAAATTTAAGCAGATCAAAACACATTTCATTTTCATTTTCACGTCACCATGTCTTATTGCAAAGGCTTGCATTATTCGAAAAGTGACAACCTCAGGAAGTTACTCTTTCCCCTTAAAGACATTTTTGGCAATTTAAAAGAAAATTTTAATTCAGGTAGTTATGAACTGTAGCTATGTTATATAGATAATCCTCACAATTGCTTTAAGACAATGTTCTAACTAATGGATGTAAGTTAGCCGAAAAAAAGATTATTAGATATGATATAATATTATATTTAGGTATTTTAACTACATACATATAATATTCTCATTATCATAAGTGACAAAGTTATAAATATGAAAATTTACAGACAATTACAACTTTCACGCAAAGGTTAGTTACGCAAAGGTTACGTTCGGAAAATGGTTAACCAATTTTGCAAAGGCTCCATATCCGATGGGTTATATTGAATTTATTTTCGTAGAAGACACATAAGTTTGTTGGTCCCAGGTGTATCTTCAGAATACCCACCAAAATACAAATGGGTCGCATACTGGCTTTTGACTCATTCACCGTACGATGTATTCATCCATAGGGATTGCCTAAACCCCTACACTGAGGACATGAATAAGCTCCTGATGACGATGCTGACAACTTTCACAAAATAATAAACGTTTAAATTGCAACAGAACAATTATGACATGTTCTGAGTCTTTCCTGATGATACTACCCTAATATCATCACAATGAATTCTGGATCTTTTTGAAATAGGAATTTCCTGATACCTTTGAGTCACCATTAAAATACTGTTGCTAATTTATATTAGCAGCAATGAGCATCTGTTGCTTATCACACGCTTAATAGAAATTATTAAAATCTGCCAGCGGTCAGGTATGTATAATATTTTTCTTTGTTTCCGAATGGAAATATAAACAAATTATATATTCAGATGATTTTAGTCTCAAGTTGAGCGTTATGATGAACTTGAGGCTCGATCTACAGTGCAAGAGTTAAAAGCCAGTTTCTACTGAACAGTATTAACTGTTCAGTAGAAACTGGTCTTTAACCCTAACATATTAATGCTAGCGATATGACACGTATAATTAGGAGCATAATCATACTACGCCTGTTAACAATCCTAACAGTAATTAGGATAATTTCACAATGCCTTTCTAATAAACAGACGATGATGGATGCTCGATGAATGATGCGATGAGTCTTCAAATTAGGAGACAGAAATCGCTACGTGTTTGAAATTAAATAAAAAAGCTGTTTTAGCTTCGAAAATTTTCCTTTGGAGTTTCTGCTTGAATTGTGTGGTCCCTCGTATTTTGGTTTTCTTTGTATTATTTGGCCGTATTTACTGCTTAGTTGGCATCTAATTTATGTTTTGGAACTTAAATGGCGCAGATTGGAAGCCCTTCATTCTTTTTTTTTTATTAATCAATGCAGTAGCTTTTTGATTATTAATATTAAAAAATGTATTCAGATTATTTACCGTACATTCTGTATCAACACTTATTGAGTACGCAAGACAGTTACAGTATGTATAGATACAGGTAAGTGAAATGACGCGACATAAATTCTCTCAATGGACTCAAGCGTCTGGAACTGGTATTGGGCGGAATCTTCCCGAAGATGAGAACAGTTCTTCATACACTATTGAAATTGTTCTTGGTCAATATTGAGCAACTGTTCCAGCGTGTAGTACCTTTTCTCCTTCGCCAGAATGCCAAGCATTTTTGAAGCTAATTGAGTCTTACTCTAAATGAAAGAGCCAAAATTGAGAGTTGGTGGCAATATCATGCCGTGAAGCTCAAATTGGTCACTGATCGACACAGATACGCCTCGGAAAATAGGAGTCAAGTTGAAAGGACTCCTTTTAGCGGATAAAAGATACGCCTGAGTCTTTGACGGATTGAACCTTACCAGATTGACGTTGCCCCATTCGAAGACTGCCGGCAGAAAAAGGTTCATCATTATAAAACAATAATACTAAACAAATGTTTTCGTTCCAGGCCATGGATTTATCAAACCCTGCTCTTAATAGTGTAAAGGTATATCATTTGTTGAAAAGTTTATACGTTTTATATTTTATTTGATTGCTCGCTTTAATGAACTAACTTATTGTTAACGAGTTATTACACATTACGAATTGGTCATTCTTATACGGTTGGGCGTGTACAAAAGCGCTTTGTTTGCCACCTAGCGTTTTATAATAAAAAGGCCAAATAACTTTCGTCTTATAATCATTGCCTAAAATGGCCACAATTTATGATCAAATCACTATTTTAATAACCTTTTAAACTAACGCGTCAACTTTTCCTTCCTTCACATATGCACAGTAAGCTGAATGTTAACTTTCTAATAACCAGACTACAAAAACCATTTAACACCCTTTCCCTTAAGAAGGATTGCGATTTGGTAAGCACGTTCTTTTAAAGATAAATCAGAATTAAAAATAATCCTCTTAACTTATCCACGTATTCTCAATCTGAAGTTTATGTTTATCGTTTAAATAATAAAAATTATGTTATTTTTCACATTCAACTGAATGAAACAAACCTTACGCGATACATCATATTTTTTTGGTTGTCCTAAATGTCCAGCGTAAAAAAATTATGTATTTGATAAAAATGGATCATTAACGTTGTTTGCTGATATACCTTGTATTCTGTGGCAACTTGTACTTGAAACAGCATTTTTGGTTGACCCAAATAACGGAAATTGTATTATTCTACCTTTGTGTGTATGAAGACAGCATATTTATAAGTAAATAAATGAATATGAGTCATCATAATAAGCCTATTTTTGTCCCCTTGGCTGGCGTACAGGCCCTCACTACGGAAAATGATCGAAAGGGAGCCCAGTGTAAATCGTTCCACTGGAGCTTTGGCAAAGTTGAGGGTAAATTGCAAGGGTTATAGTGTGGTATCCCTCGCCATGGCAGTGAGAAGTCGTCACATATCCCCGCATAGTTCCGAGCCTTTAGAGGAGCCCTATGCCACCCTGTGCTCCCTTTCCGACTTGAGCGCCGTATTGACTCTATGCTGGTTCGGAGACTCCCTCATGGGAGATGCCGTCCAGCTAGAAAACCACTACTACTGGCTCGCTATTCTCAGCTTGAGGTCCATTTAAGGATTTCGCCGTCCCAAAACCCGGTATCGTTGTTAAGGTCATCTGCGACTAACATCAATTACACATCAAAAAAAAGAAAATCTACCCCGCCGACTAGCTGCGGCGTGTCGAAGCCATAAAACTTTTCCATGGGTAAAAAAAAGGAAGCCTAATGTGATTTCTTGAGTGGTAACCACTACAGATACATCCGTAACCAACTGCTAAATGTACCTTTTGAAGCACGGAGGCCCTCGAGATAGTAAATTTTCGATCACCCATCCGATTATGCCCCAGTGACAGTAGCTCAACTTTCATAGGCTGATCACGCTCACGATTGCACCAGCGAGTACCTAGCTCAAATGTACAATAAATTTGTTGTTGTGATTACGGTTCTACACAGTGCGATAAGAGCCCACAGACTATAACACTTAGTTTACCTATAAAACTTAAGTGAACGATAACCATTGCTTCTTAAATAAAGAAAAGTTTCTTTTAAGTTGATTTTAGTTGAGTTTCCTACGCGGAACAATGTAACTTCACCTGAAGTTGTTGGTTAAGACTTCAGAACACGATCGGTGTTTGTTTATCCGCTGGAAGTTTTAATGATAAACAAGTTTTAAGACGAGATAGAAAAGTAATTAAATCTGAGAAACGCCTGAGTTTACACAAATACAAATCGTAAATATTTGTATGAGAATTAAGTAATTTAATCTCCATGTTTAATATTGTAAACAGGCTACACAGTAATTTAAAGCTTTTGTTTTTTAGAAAAGGTTAAATATCGAGTTATGTAAATGAAAATTAATAATATTATTGTTCTGTAACTCTTCCCATTGACCTTTTCTACAAAATTTATATAAATAAACGGCATGGTCAGCGAGCAACGGAACGTTTCGCATTTATAAACTTTTTATGAGTTTTGTTGTTTATGATATTACTGTAAACGCTTATTACTCTAAAGGTTTGAACCAAGGTATAAGGTACCTACTTAAATTTATGAAAACACTGTTTAGTATTTGAAAACGATTAAATAATACAACATTTTCTATTATGGTAGATACATTAAAGTATAAGTTATTCATTAGATTACATGCAGTATTTACCTTTAGGTGTATCTTCATTTATAAATTGTTAATTTTGCAAACTCGAAGGGCTCCATGATCATGATTAAAACGTGATCATGATCATAATTACGCACTTAAATAAAAAAAATAAAATAAACAAGTAATTAAGGGTACTTACGAATTATTCTCCGCGACGTTATTGTGTTTGGAGAATTGCTGAGCTGTTTTTATTTCATGACCTTGGAATTTAGCTACGCGTGGATAGAGCAGTTTTTAAATATCTTCGAACGAAGATGTTCGAGTAATTATGATCGAACAATACTAACAGGTAACTTTGTTTGATTATCAATTTTTTTCGAGCTTCGTTTTCGATTTTAGCATTAGAACACAATAGTATATTTTAAGAAAACAAAGGTGGTCATTAAATATTTAATAAAAGAAGAAAATCTAAAACGAGGGAAACACAATTGAAAATGTGCTACAACCATGTTTATATAGTGTCTTAAGTAAATTAATTAGATAAAAATATTAAAAAACCCCAACAATCAGATCTATGTTTTTTACAGATATACATCATTACGATTGGATATAATTATAATAAAAATGCATAATTGCTAATAACATATCTAATACATTTTTGGTATAATCATTGTGACGAATGTATAATTTAATGATTTCTAAGATATTGCATGATCTCAACGCTTTGGAAAAGGCTACATTTCTAATGATATGGGCAGTGAAATCGCATCAAATCAAAATCGGGCTCAAGAATTATTACTAAGATGATCGTGGAACTTATCTTCGGAGAAGCACAGTCCGAACCATTTTCCCACAACCAATAGAATTGAGTGTTGGACTGCATGTTCGCCACAATGCAAAGTTATCGTTTGATTTTAGAATTATTGGTTTACTTTGATTTAAATTGGTGTTTAACTATAGTAAAAAACATATTTTACAAAGTGACAATAGATAAAGAGACACTTAAAAGTGAATGACGTTACATTTTTTAGGAACCCTACAAAAATTTTTTTCCCTTTTTAATTCTAAATAAAGTGCATATATGTGTTATAATTCTAATATTGAGAACGAAGAACAAGAGTATTTTTTATTGCACTGTATAGGATGTTAATTAATTAATTATGGAATAAACATAAAAAATTACAGCCATTCCCTTATTTGGATCACTTTTATTGTACCGATGACAGCAAGTCAACCTTGACTTTCAAAGTAGTATTTTCTTAATTGATATTGAAAATTAATTGAAATAGGAAATGGCAAAATTAGAATTTAGTTTTTTACTACTCTTTAAAAATAGCTATAAATATAGCAATTCTTAAAAATATAAATTTTACGATTTCTTAATTATTAAATTATTAAAATTTAAATCTAGTTTTTCTTAATTCTCTTTAAAAATAGCTATTAATACAACAATTCTTATAAATTTAAAATTTATATTTTTTACAATTTTTAATTAATATTGAAATATGATTTTAGATTGTACCTAGTCATTTCGACGTCTGGTTCGTGATCCAGTAATTGATGCTATCTGCTCCTCTGGCAATACTTTGTTCATAATAATAAGATAATAATTATGTATTAAAACAAAGACCAGACAAAAAAGGCTCCCAGAGTGGAGCTACAGAGAGAAATTGTGTAAATAAAAAATCGTTAGTTACAATACTAGTCAAAACTGAACCGAAAATTCCATACGAAAAACGAGAATAGAAGTTCAATAAACAATACTTTACGTGAGTGAGAAAGTATGTCGTAAATTATCGAATAAACCCCAAACCCGACATCCCAACTCGTTCCCTATTCATTGCAGTAAATAAAATTATACACCACGTCATTTCATTAGCTATCGTCGAAAACCTTTAACTTATTCGGTAAGTAAAAGTAGACGTTGCATAATGCTACTCAACTTCAAACATGGTTTGACAGAAAATAAAATCATTTGTTTGCAAAAAGGATTTTATATTTTTTTTCTCGACAACCGACAACCTTCTTCAAGATAAATCGAAATGCTATACACATTAAAAAGATGGAAACATAGGCCGTCAACGTTAGTATGGAAATCTTTATCTGTGCCAGTCTATACTTATATTGTGAAGATGTAAAGTTTATAA
The DNA here is from genome assembly GCA_927399485.1 of Calamotropha paludella. Lineage (NCBI taxonomy): Eukaryota > Metazoa > Arthropoda > Insecta > Lepidoptera > Crambidae > Calamotropha > Calamotropha paludella. The sequence continues at coordinate 20,194,520 of OV656812.1, forward strand.
GCTTGGATGTAGGAAGTAATCTGTGAAGCTACTCTTTCTGTTATAAAAATTCACCTATATTTGAAATGGATTTCTAGGGTAGAAATAGGCTTTATCTTATGCCTTTAACATAAAAGAGCTACGAAAATGTTCGAACGAAGACACAAACACTGCTTTAACAGTAAGAGTTATATAAATACTTCCTATGGAGAATTTGTTGGACTAAAAATGTTCCCTTTATTTCCGCGATAAACACAAATAAATAAAATACAAATAAAACTTATATTGAAATAATTTGTGATAAAGTGATAAAATCACTGAAAAATTAAGTAAGTAGGTAATCTTAAACTCTTATCAACATCAATTTAAAAAAAAAAAATTGCCTTTTGCTGAATGTTATTTAGTTTTTACGGTCGTGTTTTGATGGCTGGAACGGCGAGGGACTAGGCGCGTTTACAAGATCGCAGTGGCGCAGTCGCGTTGTCACATTCGAGCGATTTAACAAGTGGTATAAGGCAGGCATCAAAATAACTTTTCAGCTATACGAGGTAAATGGGTTATTATAAAACTATGAACAGTCGATAGCACGCTTAACTAAATACTATAAAGTTAAAACTTTCTTTATGACAATAGGATAACAATAATATATTAAATTATGTTATAGCAATTGAAAAAAGCATTATATAGCATTTATGGCGTTGTCTGGAAATGTCTGAAAAAGGTCCGGATGGTACACCAACCATAGTACATAGGACTTGCGCTCCTGAATCAGCTCCAGTATTGACACACCTATATCGTTTATCTATGGCTAAAGGACAAGTGCCAAAGTCCTGGAAGCTGGCCATCGTGCAGCCTGGCCTAAAAGAGTCAGTCCTGCCGACCCTGCCAACTAAAGGCCCATCTCGGTTACGCCCATTCTCTGTTAGATAATGGAACGCTTAGTAACTATAGGCTCCTGTCGTATCTAGAAGAAAATTACCTCTTTAGTGACCGACAATATGAGTTTCGCAGAAACCGGTCTACTGGAGATCTTCTAGCATACGCCACTTACATATGGAGCGAAGCCATCGAGAATCACGGTGAGGCGTTCGCCGTCTCTCTTGATATTTCGAAGGCTTTTGACAGGGTGTGGCATAAAGGCCTTATTAGCAAGCTTCCGTCATATGGTCTTCCCACTGGTTTGTGTGTCTGGATATCGGACTTCCTGAGAGATTGGTCAATACGAGTTGTCATTGACGGTAGCTCCTTGGACCATTTGGCTATCAATGCCGGGGCCCCTCAGGGTTCCGTACTCTCTGCAACACTTTTTCTGCTACATATAAATGACCTGCTTTTGCCCGATATTTTGGGGTACGCAGATAACACACAACATAGAGACCTATACGCTGATGCACGAGGCAGTGCTGAACCGATACAGCGTCATAGAGAGGCGAAGGTCAGCCGGTCATAAACCTATCTCTGCAGGCAGTCTTCGAATGGGGCGCTGCAACTCTGGTAAGGTTTAATCCGTCAAAGACCCAGGCGTGTCTTTTCTCCGCTAAAAGGAGTCCTTTCAACTGGACTCCTACTTTCCGACTCCTACGTGCCGATTACTGACCATCTGGATCTTCTCGGTATGTCTTTCTCACCAACTCTCAATTTTGGCTCTTCCATTGAGAGCAACACTCAAGTAGCTTCAAAAAAACTTGGCATTCTATCGAAAGAGAGAAGATACTTCACGCCGGAACAGTTGCTCATCCTTTACCACGCACAAGTTCGATCGTGTATGGAGTATTGTTCATCTTTGGGACGGTTCCGCCCGATGTCAGTTCCAGACGCTTGAATCCATTGAGAGGAGGGTCAAGAGCCTCATTGGCAATGATGATCTTTTTTATAAAAAGCTCAAAAGCCTTGAGCATAGATGGAAGGTAGCTAGCCTATCCGTTTATTATATAATACAATTCGGAGAGTGTGCAACAGAATTGCACTACCTTGTTCCGCCGCCACCATTTTTTCATCGGACAACTAGACTCACCAATAGGCGACATCATTTTGTAGTAGATATACCAAAGAGTCACACTAAACGCTTTAGTTCTTATTTTGTGATACGCAACACTAAGGAGTGGAACTCTTTACCTGAATCAGTGTTTCCTGACAAATACAATTTAGGGGTCTTCAAGTCACGAGTGAATGGGTACCTTCTAGGCAAACGCGTCACACCTTATATCGCATTATCGCTTACCATCAGGCGAGAGAATAGTCAAACGCCTGCCTTTTATCTATAAAAAAAGATACACAATTAAGCCGCAACCAGGCATTGCTGGACTTAGGTACTTATGTATTCCTCGGCTTCACCGAAATATACATAGGTTAAGACTATAACCAAAGTTGAGCCAGAAACTGTCATTTTATTTACATAATATATTTAATAAAAGAAAAAAATATTTCACAACTGTATAAACAACGATGGTATCACAACACCCAGAACCGCGTCAATATAGAAAAAGCTCGTTTTCTCTATTGCCAAAGAACCAGAGACTTCGAAGTAGCATTACCATGAAAACCGGTGTACGAGCCGCTCGACCGTCAGCATGCAGTCGCTAAGCATAAAGATTCGCTAACACCATATATCGGAGCGGAGCGTAATACTAAAAAAATAAATTAAACAAAAAAAAATAATGTTAAGTAAATTATACCATAAAAAAGAAAACTTTTTTTTCAATGGGAAATCCCATAGAGTCAATATTTCTTGTTCATTACTTTTTTATTTTAATCGGTTTGGTTTGGTTTAAAATCGGTTAAGAACTCGGGAAGTTATGGCGTAACAGACATTGCGTCATTGAAGCTGATCTATGGGAGCTACGCTCCAAAAATAAACGTTTTTTTTATATGAAGTAAGTTTAAAAGTTGGAATAACCAATTAAACTTTACTTGTAATATTTTTTTACAGGCATTCGTATACGAAAAGAGTACAAGTAATTCGAATTGCGTGTGCACGATCATGCGTAAAAGGAAATAATAATACATTTAAGTTACACAATTACATCAATCAATAAAAATAAACCTCATTTTATTTATTTAAATATATTGAATTTGTTAACAACACTCTGTAAAGAAAATAGCAAGTCTTTCAATACTAAACGGTTTTCGATAAGCGCACGTATTTCGATTGCGCTGTTTACACGTTTCCGTAGGACAATTTTGCTAATTGTCAGACAGATAGCTTAATTAAGATCGTTAAGCACGACCGTTTCAGTGTTAATAAAGCGAATTGATACTCGATGGCGTAAAAGCAATCGAGCTATTAATATTCAACTAATTAATATTTTCTGTTAAATCAGCGAAACGTACTAATGATTTTTATATTGAAAGGGTTAAGTAATCATAACGTTGCAGAAACTAAGGACAAAAAAATAGTTTAAAAAACTAAAAAACACGTTTGCCCGCCATTTTAGACGTCCGCCATGTTGGATTTAAGTCATGTGACTATTTTTTTCGTATTCCTGACAGAAAACCCTTTCATTTGATACCCATATCATGGAAGTGCATTTCAAACAGCCAGTTCGCCATCTTGACTAATCTTGACTTGACGTAATGACGTTTCTTAGCTAGTCATGTATTGTCATCAGAACTCAGAGCGTGTGCAAAATTTCATCCTAATCAAAGACCGGAAAGTGGGTCAAATTAAGATTCCAAGATTTTCTTACATAGTTACAAGTGAAGCTAATAAAAGCGTGTTAAAAGAAACTCTTAACCAATAAACCAGATATTGAAATAATTTTTGTAAGATGTACTTAACAACACAAATAAATAATAGTTTGTATTAAAGTTTCTTTAAAACACAATATTAAAACAAAGAAACTTCATTTAGTAGTGCAATTGATGTTATTTTAATACACACGAATCAACCAATAACCATCAAAAAACAAGCCACATAACTTCGGTATTTTACTTAATAATTCAGACATGTTTTGTTATCCCAAAACATGGGGCACTTACTATATATAAAGTACTTTGTAACAAGATGTTATACATTTTTATTTAAAAGCGGATTCATTACTAATACAATATTTTTAAAAAAAACCACTCAATGCGCAAGCTGGAGAAAGAGATATTAATATTAAATGCATAATAGATACAATCGAATATTACAAAATATAATCCGATAACACTGGTATCATGATAGTTTTAATGTATGTAAAAATACGTAATTTTATTTTGATGTAGTTGAAACGATGAAAAATATTACCAATCACGTAAATGTATCAGAATATCTACAGAGAATTCGATTTTTTATATATTACGAATCATTAGTTAATCGACTAATGATTCGTAATATATAAAAAATCGAATGATTGACAATTGTCAAGGCCATAAAAACATATTCAGACATCTTGAAAAAAAATGACACTTTACTTGCTTCATTTCGTGTGATTTTGCAGATTGATTATATACTATATATATTTATTACTTCTTAGGATCTGTAGTTTATACGCACATTAAAATGGATAGTTATGTGATTAATTAAAATAATAGCTGATTCAACGAAATTGAGGTTTTACTTCACTTTTTATAATCTCAATTTCTCAGTTCTTGCCAATATTTGTCAAGTAAATTATGTAAAATATTTTTCAGATATTCTCTCAACGCAAATCCTGAATTTAATAGAGAAAGATACTTTATTATTTTTAACCACAATAAATATTTTTACATCGCTCCGCGTACAAAAATTTCGTATATTCGTTGAATGAATATTTCACTGAAGGGTTATTGTGTTCACTAAATCCTCTATATCCTCTTTAACCTTTGTTGCTTTCACTGTGCGTGCATCGATGTGAACAATAACAAAAAGATCACAAAAATCTTTTGAAATATTAAAAAATCTGGCATACCAAACAAATTTTGCTCAGATATATGTAATTAACGTTTGTATGTTTAAAAGCCGTGTGGTTCGATTCCTGTCTAAGAATTCACTTGTGACTCGAGTCGACTTTTCTAGTATTTTTCTATTATAATAATTTATCTTATAAGATAGATAGATATAGAATATATAAAAATTATAAAACTAAATGGCTGTTTCATCTTAACCGATTGACCAAACATTTGTAAAAATGTTTCTTTCGAATACGAGAGGATTTTCCTCTCATTGATGAGACAACACTGGCCTACAGTGTAAAATTAGAAAGGTAATAGAAAATTTCGAGTACACAAGGCTCGGTAGCTCAATTGGGAGAGCATTGGACCAGACTTCCAAAGTTTGCGGGTTCGATTCCGGCCTGTGGTTTTCGGCAGAGTAGAGTAGTATTCACACTTATGGGTGTCGTAAACGGCGATACTGGAGGTAATTATTTATCGTACACCTCCGGGAGACAATAAAATGAGCAGCATCTTTTTCGAAATTATAGTCATTTACTGTGATCTCCAAGATTGGTAACTGCCAAGCGCGGATATTATTAAAGTACTCCCATCTTTGGTGGAAGCTCCATTCAAAAGCCTGAAAGAAACCCCTCTTTCAGCTGAGATGATGATAAGGAAAGAAGAACGGAGCAAGTAATTCGTTAAACCAGTCGTTAATATGAGACTGGTATGAAATGAATTATAGCGATATTCATTTACAATACTACGATTTTATCATGAAACTAAATTTTACAAAAACTGTAAGTAAAATAAATGAACTTGCTACAAATTATACATAAAAAAAATATACATAATCTAATTATCGTAATAACAAAGGCATGAGCTTCGTAAAACGTCAAGGGTATAGTTAAAAAGGTACTGTGAGTAATAATGTATGTTTACATAATCGCTTAAAACAAAGATTAAACTCAACGGTCTGCAAAGCTACACATCAACAAAGTTAGACTATCCACTATAAACCTATTTTGTCGCCATTGAAATATGTACAGAACACTACAAATGGGACTAGCATTTGCTTACATGAATACGTTTCACAGCCTACTCTGTATTTTCTCGATTGGTCAATTATTCGGACTATCCAATTTAGCTGGGTAATTTGACCAGATTTGATTCTAGGATCAGCAGAACAGAGTGATCGTGAAAATTCTCTATGATAAATGGGAGTATTAAATTCAAAACACGTTTTATCCTGCAATTGAATTCATATTAAAGTGATGCGATCTCTAAGGATAAGTAACTGCTTAATTTGGAAATGAATCAATAGACCTTGTACGAGTACAACAATGAAACTCAAATAATCGTTCAAACTTATACTATAACTTACAAATACTTCAATAAATTTCGAACAACTCACACAAATTATTTGGTTTCAAACTAAATAGGGCTTGTACTGTGTAAACTAAATAACGGACAGAATAGGTACATAAAGAAGTTGGTTATTATAAACTACTAGCTGACCCAGCCACGCGTTGCTATTATATAAAAAAATCCTATCTTTCAAGTTGGATCAAACTGCACACGGTGTACAAATTTGATTAAAATAGGTTAAGTAGTTTAGGAGTCCATTGCGGACAAACAACGTGACACGTAATTTATATATATTAAGATTTTAAGGTTTCTTTGTCCATTATTTCAGTTCATCAAGACCCATTTGAATAAGAGTTAAATCGCAATCAAATTACTCAGTCATTGTAACAGTTTAATATAAATATTATTTCAAATTTTAATTATAACCCTTCTTAATTATTTAAATTTTTTTATTGCGCGATTTAATTTTCCCCGAAATTTGTGCGTCGTCAAAACTGGGACTCCATAAAGATCGGGAGACCAGCCAAAGTCTATATACCAATGTTTATCGTCGCCATTTATTAGCAATAAAACGGGTTAATTTGTTTGCGGTGGCCAGTAAACGGTTTACGATCGGTAACGTGATTACAGCATAGGTTTAACGATACCTTAGGGATAAGGAAGTGTTTCCAATCCGCCCTCTGTTTGGTTTAGAATTAACCTGTTATGGGCTTAACCCAAAGAGTGGGTTTGCGGATGAACGCATAACTTAGAAAAAAAATTGTAGAAGCCAAACCCCAAACGAAGGTCTCTCTGGCGCAGTAATCAGCGCAATCGGTCTATTAATTGCGTAAACTTTCGCTAGGCCGGACATGCGATGGTCGACTTAAAAGTTATTACCTCGGGCTTCTTTGCGCTTCCGAAGACACGTAAAGCAGTCGATCTAGGATACAACTCGTTCGCTCGATTTCCCTACGGCTTTTAATTCGTAGGGAAAGCTTATCTCACATGGGGTTACCGATTCAATAATTTGAAATATACATATGGGCAAGTATACTATGATTAGCGATTTTGCCGCGCGGAAGTGACCCTAACTTCGAAGGCATGCGGTCTGGGGTAATAAGCATAAATAGGTAATGTTCATAAAAATATATATTAGTTTCGCAGGTAATATATATTTTTATGAACATTACCTATTTATGTATCATGTGCTGTGTAAATTTTGTGTATTGTGTTGATATATTTTGAATTCTCCATATAGATTAATATGCCTCGCACACCTATTCGAGCTGCGCTTGCAGCAGTACTCGAAGTGACCGAATTCCTAAGCCACAGCTAATGATGTCATTCACATTTACTAGCTAGCAGCCGTCCATTTCAGATGTGTGCACATAAAATAACTTTATTTTGTACTTCCGTAATTAATACAAGAATAGACGATTCTATTTTAATTTATTGGCTCAAAGGTACAACGAGCTGTATAATCTGCAGAATCTGAATTTTATGAACCAGCAAAGAAGAGAAAATATTTAGGATGAATGGGAATCGTCTTTCTGAATCTTGTGTTTTGTCTAGTTATATATAGGTCCAATATATCCAAACGCTGCCTAAACTTAGTACGAATCAAATAAAAATATTTAGAAACCGCTTATCATGATTTCATAAAACAGGAAATAGTTTATAAAATTCTCCAAATAGCGGCTGTTTCAAATTAATTTTATATTTTTTAACTTTTTTTGTGTTTTGTTTTCTTCCTCTACCTCTACTTATAAAAAACGAAAAAGAATTTACCGAAAACTATGACATATCATACACGTCTGCGCGTGATAAATTAAAGAATTAGAGCTAAAGCAAAGTGATGCGGTGCGTGCGACGAATATGAGGACTACATCACGGACGAATGTGCGACACCCCGTCACACATAAGGGTGTCGTTTAGAAGAACCATAAGCCACCCGTAAGCCACAAAATGAGCAATAAATCTTTGTAAAGTTTGAACTAAATACTGTGTAATTTGGTGATGGTGTGATGATTTTTTGATCAAAACATTGTTTTTTGACAATACCTCGATTATGTTTTTTTATTTCATTTTTTGCATTCACAGTGCAATATTTCTATAAGATATAAAATACGTGTGTTAAAAACAACTACGCCCCCAACCCCTCAGATGGGATGAGGATCAGGTAGGATCCCACCTGAGGGCTCGGAGGCGTAGTTGTTTTTTACGCACGTATTTTATATCTTATAGATACCTCTATTGCAACGAATGATAGCCGTTCAGTTATTAAAAATATTCATTATGTAAATGTGAATATTTTCTCTTAATACCTAAATGCTTCATTGATGGTTTTTGTAATTTTCACAGAGAAATTTACATTTCTAATTTTACCAGCCATATTGGACTTGAAAATTAATACCATTTTTGTCAAACTCTTCATCGAGTTCAACTGAACTATTCTGGTAAAATCTAGACAAGAAATCATACAACAGATTTCTACTCTTCGATACAGCAAAATAAATTTGATATTTCTGAACATTAAAAAGATTTATCATAATCAATCAAATTTGGCTACAAATTACTGTTAAAATAGTTCCCTTAGTTATTTTATCTACCGGGCATCCCCTTATATTGGAAATCATTCGTTAAAGATTTGAACTCCAAAAACCACTACTATTATCCTGAAAAAAACAGTGATACTAGATTGTCCAATAGTTAACAGATTCATATACAATAAGTCACAATGACTTGGTGAAAATTCGTTAATGTAATTATGAAACTAATTCATGAATAACTAAGAAGGGTAAAATAAAAGTTTCACGTTTTCAAAAATCTCAGTAAATATACCTACTATTTTTAAGTCGGAGACGGCCTACCAAGTACCGTCCTTTATACCAAATACTAAAGCTTACAAAAATTGTTTTGCATATTAACTTCTAGATTTTTAAAACATCTACCTTTTCTTTCTTCCTTTTTAGTTTTTTTATTAAATTAATTACATTTATTGTTTTTCTTTAAACGAGTTATTTAGCTAAAGTTTAACTATATGTAACATTGAAGCAATATGCATAATGATATGTTTAAAAATTCCGCTGTTAAGGCAACGACACGTTTTTTTAGTGATGCACCCTTAACTCTTTCTCTCAAAAACTTAACCGACTTTGATAAAACTGTGGTAAACTACACTAATACTCCTATGCTAAAATGTTTTTGCATACTTTTAAATTAAGACCGCTAGCGGAGGTTTTAATTAAAAAGTATGCAAAAAAAATTTTTTTCTCGTTTTCGTGAACTTGATACTAGCTGTAGCCGCTTGAATTAATACAAGTCGAGTTTTGTGAATCATCGAATGTCATTTCGGTGCCAACATAAAGTTTGTTGCATGATTTTGACTTTTTTTGTTGTATGGCCTTACTTAGGTGGATACACCTTTGTTCAATATACTTTTTAAAAAACCCGAACATAAGGTTACTGCCTGTCATCATAAATACGGCGTTAACAAATTAATAAGTTGCCTGGTCGTTTACTTGTACAAAAACGTCAACGTATTGGAATAATTTGCCTTCTTCGATAAAGCAACTTACGTCACAATAAAATAAAAAAAGAACGCAAGGAGCAAGTTTAATTAAATAAGAAATACATTCGAGTTATGGTATTTTCGTTATTCAAACGTTTATCTACTATTTTTTTTGTATCTTAGGCAATTTAGAGAAGTAAAGGTTTCTCTTCTAGTAGTTTCTTTAAATACTTTCTAAATTATGTTTTATTTTTTAAATCAATTTAAACTGAAGTCAAGAAATTTAATATTAATTAAGTGTTGATTTTAGGTATCAGTTCTGTTCATAGTAATAATAAGACGAGTAATGTTAGCGATAACCATTAGGGATGTAATTAACAGTATTAATTGCTGAACAAATGAGATGAGAACACACAAGAATTATGTTTACCTATGAAATTGCAAGAGGTTTATATAGGTATCCATTTTATGAATGTTTTTCTTAATAACTTTATGAAATGAAATATTCATTTTCTTTACAGGAACCTTGTTCAAAAGTTGTTTTAGGGTAATGGTATTGGTTCACAAGTGTTTGTAATTTAAATTGCGTCATTTTAATGAGTGAACAACGCGGAAGTGTAAAAAGTAAATATTATTTAATTTTCTTAGTAACTATATGACCCTCGTTATCATATTTCGTATGTTTTATTAAAAGATACTATATAAATTAATTTTAGGTAATTATCCTTACTAATATTATAAATCGGAAAGTGAGTTTGTTTGTTTGTTTGTTTGTTCCGCTTTCACGCCGTAACTACTGAACCGATTGCTTTGAAATTTTGCAGACGTAAAGATAAAAGTCCGGATTAAATGATAGGGTACTTTTTATCCTGGAAAAAAATTGATATTCCCGAGGAAAAACAAAAATATTGTTTGCTTGATGGATGGATTGTAGATGGCGCTGTGTGTCGTTTAAAACAAGGTAAAATATTGCAAACGAATATAAACATGTAAATTTAGAAGCTAAATGATACGATAATGAATCCCCGAAAATGAGGAATTCCCGAGGGATGACGTACAATTTGTTTTATCGTCTAAACTGTTTTTTTTACATCTACTTATAGGTATGTTGCAAACGAATATGAACATGTAAATTTTGAAGCTAAATGATACGAAAATGAATCCTCAAAAATGAGGAATTCTCGAGGGATGACGTACAATTTGTTTTATCGTCTAAATTGTTTTTTTTTACATCTACTTATCCTGAAATCTCTAAAGTCAACGAATTACTAATTGGTATAAGTATTAGTTACGTTATTTAGTTCTTGAGGTATGCGATAGATGGCGCTGGGTGTTTTTTAAAACATGGTAACGATGTGTTTTTTAAAATACATAAGAAGTGGAATGACAGCTTACGCTATTTAGTTCTTGAGGTATGCGATAGATGGCACTGGGTGTTTTTTAAAACATGGTAACGATGTGTTTTTTAAAATACGTAAGAAGTGGAATGATAGCTTACGCTCCTAATCAATAATCTACCCATATCTCTAAAAAATGAATTAAATGCAAAAAATATTAAAAATAAACTAAAAGAATATTTTTATGGAGCATATGATACATTTATGTAATGTTGTATGTGTGTATGTATATGGATATGTGTGTGTATGTGTATGCGTAGCGATATGTTTAGTATAATTCTATATAAATTATATTTGTAGTAACAAAAGGTAGAATCGTTACCAATTTATTATTATTTTATTTTTTTATAATTTAATAGTAACCAATAAATTTAAATAATTTCTTAATTGATTAAAACTAAATTATCAACATTAGTGAATTGTTAAGTGAGAACACCCTGAATGTAGCAGATGTACGTTAACTATTTACAAGTTGTAACTTGTCGCGCTAGTCACATGTCAGAGTGAGACAAATGATTATGATGCATTGCAGTCCACGGTAAACCCGACTCCTATTTGAGTTTTTAATGCCTACCTACATATTCTGTCGTGAAGGGACAAAATATAAAGACGGAAGATCAGGGTAAAGTTACAGTTTATATATTTACAAAACAATTTAAAGAACAAAAAAAAGGAGGTAAGAAGAGTGAGGGCGAGTATGAGTAGTGTACAGTGAAAATGTGAGTAGGTGGTCGTGGGTCGTCGGCGATCTTCTATGTAGGCGGCTTGAGGCCCGGGGCTTTAGGGCCCAGAGGCGGTGAAACCGTCGGATGAAGGGTGGCGCTGCCGGTAGACAGGTGGCGGGGCAGACGTCGGCCGGAGCTGCTAGTAGACGGGCAGCGCTGCTGGTAGGTCGGGAGGCGTGACAGATAGGTTGGGCGGCGCTGCTGGTGGACGGCCTGCACCGATTTTCTGTCGGCGCCGCTGGTAGACGGGCGGCGCTGCTGGTAGGTCGGGCGGCGTAGCAGGTAGGTTAGGCGGCGCTGCAGATGGATGGCCTGCACCGCTGGTGGTCAGGCAACGTTAGTGGTAGAGAGTGGCTAAGTTTAGTGTAGGTTCTAGAGCCAAAAGTTTGCCTTACGGCGTTGAGGACTTTTCTTGAGTCCCGGGGCAGCCGGCCCCGGGATGAGGCCTTTAAGAATTTTGGAGAGCTCGGTAGCGAGCTATAGATGTTAGCGTGGCAACTTTTGCCGAAGAACTGCATGACTTGGCAGGTCAGCTCGGTCTTTTATAGGCCCAGAGCTCAGAGTAAACAGGACTGGAGTAGCCATTAGTCAATTTCTCGTACATATTTTTCTGCCATTTTTTGCGGGGGGTGAGGTTACTACTACATTCAATGCCAGCACACAGGAACAAAAACTCTTTGCGTGTTTACAAACGCACACATGCATAATACGACAAACATGTTTAAAATACACGCACACGTGCTTAAAATAGTGTGTTAACGTTCTATTCAAACACACGAATGTCACTGTGTGAGAAGTGACATGACATAGCACGAGAATATCGATATCGATAAATCAGTTTGTGTGTCAGTGAATTTATTAACTTTGCGTTAGTATTCCTACATTATGTATTAAAAATTAAATTAAATTAATGATGATATTACACGCTACAACAGTCAGTTTCGAAGGCTACATCCATAAAATACAAATTGAAACTTAATAGTTAATTGCATTTAAGAGATATTTACAATAGGTGTTATTATATATATAGAATTTACTGTGGACCCTTTCGCGTATAACCATAATGGAAAAGAGGAACTCTGAAACATTATTTTTAACAAAGCGATAGTGAATATAGTTATAATTCTCAGATTTTTACTTTGACCGATTGATTATTTGTATTTTTTTGCGATTTGCTTACATCACTTTTTGCAGGTATTTCCTTTTCAACTTATTCTTTAACCTAAAATTAATACATTTAAATGTAATAAACTAAAACTGTTAATATCTATTTGAAACATAACTAGTTATATAATAAACTAAGAGGATCATTCAAGAATAACGTTGGCACAGCATGGGCAACTAATCTTCTTCTATTGTCAGATAATTTTTGAAACTGAGACGGCTCAAAATGTATGGAAAATATAGTACTTGTTCTTGAATATGCCCAAGATGGGCATATTACCTATTACAAGCATGAATCCATTTTTTTCGTATGCTGTATTCTTTAGGAAAACTGGATATGAAAAATTAGATGTTTCCGGGCATGTCAAAGCTTAAAGTATAAATACCAACAATTAGTATACCGCCTAGGGGCAGAGTATATTTGCCTGAACTACACATACCGATCATTTCCAATTTTAATACTGCAATACTATCTTCCAATAGTTTAATGTACAAATGACTTTTGGCACCACATACCTTACTCCTAGTATCTTGAAGTATTGCAGTTGGACAAGCCGGTTTTTAAAAAGAGCTATAAATGCTACAATATTAATAAAAAACTTAACTTAAATGTTGACGATGACATTTAGCTATTACCATACTAAAATGTCATCAAAATCCGTCGAGTAGTTTTTGCGTGATGCGTGCTCAAACATACATACAGACAGACAAAATGTTCAAAAATTAGTGATTTCGCTTCCTCTACTCTCATTACTAGCCATTTGGTTTAAGGTGGACTTGACCTGTTTTATTCTATATCTTTACAGTTTTATTCTCGTATGTATAATATCGCAGGTAAATAGTATAATTCCGCACTTTACATACGGCGTCATCAGTTCAAAATCACATATCTTATTCTTATTTGAAATCATCATTAATACCTGGTAATAATTACTGAAACAAACTGTAATTTATCTAAGCTGTTTTTTATTATCGTTAAGGAAAAGCATTCATTCACTCATTCATTACTCACTCGTAAAATCACAATATCGATGAAGTTGACATCACTATTGTGCAAATTAATATTGTACAAATTAATAAGGGTTGCTGATTACAAAATAAAAACAATTTGTCCTGTGGCTCGAAAAAAAATTTTGGTTTCTCGGAAATGATCGGGTGTGCTGGTTAGGCGATGGTACCCTTTTAACCGTGCTTTTTTATGAAGTCAGGGACACTGTAGGTATATACAGCATTAGTACTCTTAATGTTTATGAGCGCCGCCCAGCATGAATAAAAGGGCAAATAGTTTGATTATTATTTTAATTAATTATTTTATTTATTATTTTATATTTCCATGTTGTGTAGCAAAGAATAGGCTTCAAGCAGCCGCAAAATTGTAGGTATGTACTTAATACTGAACTAAAAATAAACACGCAATGTACATTGTTAAAACGAAATTATAATTGGTAATTAATTAATACAAAATTACAGTTATTTATTACCAACAAACTATTTCTAATTTTTGTCTTAATTTTGTCTTAATTAATTGAAATGCGATAATGGTCAACCCTAGGTAGTCTCGTGGGGAGTGCAGCCATGACGTCATCAAACGAACTTTGAGCGCGAAATTTGAAATTGTAGTCTGCTAAAACATGAAATTATGAATTAAATAATAATCAAAACCTAAAAATTATGCTTACAAATGAAAGGTGACGCCATCTTTTTGCATACCAGATATTTTCGAATTTTTTTTACAGTAGAAAACAGCACAGGCAGGCATTTTCGTGGGAGCTCTGCACGGTAAGACGTTCTGATTATTGTGGTTTTAAAATGGCGGCTCAACTAGTTTTATATAACGCACAGGATTCCGAATCTTGTGCATTTGGCAGAGGGGTAATGTTAGGCAAAGGCTACTCCAGTCCTGTTTACTCTGAGGCCCAGAGCCATTTAAATTTAGATTGTCTTCGAGAAGACATAAAAAGAATAAAATCTGGTTTTCTTTGGAGGTTGAATACCATAAATGAAAGATCGTGTCATGGGTAGCCATGGCAACGGAGAAAAACTTATATGTCAATAAATTAAATAAATACATTTTTAGTAATAAAATGAAGAAATAATAACGAAATAGATTAAACAAAAAGACAGGTTAAAATAACAAGCAATGCCGGTAAGTGTGTAGCATTCTGTATGGAAGTTTTGAGTGGTTGTGAAGCTCTATATGAAAATCTAGTGTATCTTTTCAGCAATTGAGTAAAATATTATTGTGTATATATATATATATTTACAGAGATTAATACGTTTACAAATGATGATGCAAAATGGAATGATAAAATATACAATTTAACGAATGTTATGAATGAAAATCGGAGACTATAAAGGTACATATTAGTATACATTACAATTCTTATAATATTAATAATGTCTATCTGTGTAGTAATGTATAAAAATTGTCAATCTCGACGACTTAGGTGTACGGTAAAACTCGAATGAGTTTATGATTGCACCTAAACTATTCACTTATTATTGTGATTTTTTCTTAGATAATAAATAATAATAAAAAAAAAATATTAGTTCTAGAGGTATGCGAAAGATGCCGCTGGGTGTTTTTTAAAACGTGGTAACGAAGTGTTTTTTTAAGATACGTAAGAAGTGGAATGATATCTCGGTCTTTAACCTGTAGCTCATACACTTATTCGGTGCACTTTTCGACTCATTTACTTACTTGCTGTTTTATCTTTATTTTCTGTTTTGCGCTTTTTTGGTTCCTACCATTTTACATTGAATTGTGTATTTTATAGATTTTAGGTTTTAGGCAGTAGCTGTATAAAAGTTAGGTTAGGTTAGTTTAGTGCTTTTTTTCTAGGTAGACATCTAAAGTAGTTATTGTTTTTTCGATAGGTAATTACGTCACTTTGTTCGTCGTTTAGATTGTTATAGTTTAGTTTGGAATTTTAGTTTAGTTTAGGTTTATAGTTTACTCATATTTTCACAATGCCTCGCAAACGTAAATCTAATTTGCCGAACACCTCATCTACGCGGGCGAAGCCGCGGGCGGAAAGCTAGTAATTTTATAAAAAAATTCCGGCCTGGGAACCACTTGTGGACCGAGGCGATAAATTCTATTAAAAGTTATTAAGATATAAAAATATATAATAAGATTTATTTTTAGAATTACCTTAATCTTGAATTGTGATTAGAAAATATTTTCGTAGAATGCCATTATTAGAATTAATTACTATGAAGAAAGAAATGTAATTAATTATAAGAATTATCTATACATTGCTGATTACGCAATACGCTGGCAATGACGTAAGTATATTTTTATTAGTTCAGCATTTAACTGCTTTTATATCTAAAAATACTAAAAGAAAATTAAATCCAATCACCAAATTCAGCTGCTATTTTTAATATTTTCTTTTAACGAATGTCATTGGCGCCATCTCTTGATATTTAACACAACTAATCTACAACATTGATTGTTATACTTTCATAAGTAAAACAATTAATTAAGTTAAGATGGCTACGTTATTATTTAGTTTTTATTATTTAAACGGATTCGGATAGGATCCGGGGCGATAGAGAACCGAAGTATTCAACATAGCCCACCGGATTAGTCGGTTGAAGTGAGAGTGGGCCGCCCATATTACCTGCATAACCGATATATCGAGTACCTTTAACCGATTCGTTGCTACATACAATCACCAGAAACGAAGGCTACGAGCTTTATTTACGTGAACAATGAAGATAGTTTTATTCTGACTAGATTTCCCTACCACTTAATTTGAAGGAGTTATCATCGATTTAAAAATGACACGGCTCCAGTAGCTAGAGCCAACGCAAAAGAAAGTGATGGCACCCTTCATATTCTAAGTACCTATGTAAAATTTATACAAGTAATCACATGCTATGTAAACGCAGCATTTTTATTATTTGATCAAGCACGAGGTGATCCGCAAATTATTAAATAATAAAAGTAATCAACATAGTCAACCGGCTAAGCAAGCAAAAGTGGCAGTAATCCGGCCATATTAGCCGCAGAACCGTTTGGAGTAAATGAGGTCTTGAGAACTAGAAAAAGTTTTCTAGTTCTCAAGACATCTAGGATAAACAGCCTAATTTATTCTACTTCTTTTTGTTGGCGGGTCGACAATTTACTTCAATAACAGGATACTATTATTATTAACAAACCAAATCTAAATATGAATACTTATAAATGTTGAGCCAAGAACTTTTTATTGAATAAGTCATAAGATAAATATTCTATAAAGAAACTAATAGCTATAGCCTAAATATAATATAAAATGCAATTATCTATGTGATGTGGCATTGTAGCACTTTATTCAGCGTTTAAAACGAGTATGAATAATGTGATTCAAGTGTCAATATATTTTGGAAGATAAGTATCTGTCTTTTTTGTAAAAAGAATTCAAATATTATAGCAGCCATATGACAAAAATTCCTTTCCGATAAATTAAATTAAATGTATATTTGGAATATTATCCCTACTAATATTATAAATGTGAATGTAAATTTGTTTGTTATGCTTTCACGCAAAAACTATTAAACCGATCATCATGAAACTTCGTAGATATATTCTTGGAGGTATTAGAAGTAACATAGGATACTCTTTATTGAAAAAATAATTTTAAAAAGCCGCGGATAAAAGCTAGTATAATATAATTTTGATACAAAATAAAACTGTAATTAAATACTGAAAATATTGTAATCGATTTTACTAACAACTCAGAACAAAATTTACAGATACACTCATTACAATTGTTTTTTTAATAAGTTCTGTAAGCAAGCATTATTCTGTGTCGTATGTTGTGATTCAGAACTTAGAAAATCTAGTTTTCTTATTACAAAACTCATCATTTACTTATAGACACAACCATAAGACCTTAATCTTGATTCACACCAAAACTTACCTAATGTCGTAGACATAAAGCTATCAAACTGCGGTTATGCCGCTGATAAACGAGATATCATTATTGGTAGTAATAAAACAACTAGAACTACTCCCGCATTAAGTTTGCTGAGATACGTTTGAATTGGTTTATTATCCCTTCTGCCTAGTTTTAGTTTCAGCACTTTATTGTTTATTTAATGATAACCGTTTGGTGATACATAGCGATGCTGCCTTTACTCTGACGAACCATGTTTCGAATCCCCGTCATTTGTTCCCGAGTCATTGTTGTTTGTATATTTATTGGAGCGGAGCGAATGAAGTGAGCGAAGCTCCCATGGATCAGCTTCAATGACGAAATGTCTGTAACGCCATAACTTCTAGAGTTCTCAACCGATTTTAATAATTTTCGTGTGAAATCGAATCAACAGGTTTAGGACCAGATTGTAACTGAGCCCGAATTTTGAAATTCACAAAAGCTACATCGAAACAAAAAAAAAATTTTTTTTTTAGTTACTACGCTCTGCTCCAATATATGGTGCTAGCGTAGCTTTATGCGTAGCGACTGCATCGCCTAGTTTGCGAGCGCAGCGAGCGAAGCTCCCATGGATCAGCTTCAATGGCGCAATGTCTGTTACGCCATAACTTCCCGAGTTCTTAACCGATTTTAATATTTTTTGTGTGGAATCATATCAATAGGTTTAGGACCAGATTGTGACGGAGCCCGAATTTTGAAATTCGCAAAACAACCCCATCGAAACAAAAAAAAAAATTTTTAGGTATTACTCTCCGCTCCAATATATGGTGCCAGCGTAGCTTTATGCTTAGCGACTGTATCGCCTAGTTTATCTATTCTATACGTAATTAGTACCCATAGTTCAGGCCTTTTTAGTTTGGCACCAAATAATTGTAGTGAATTGTCAATATCCTAAAATTAATTGAAATTGGGTAACAAATAAATAAGCTAACAAATAAATAAGCTAACACAATTAAAAATAACAAAATTAAATGTATTACGTTTTAATTTGAGTAGTAACTTATTTAATAATTATTTTGGTAAACTTAAATACCACATGGTTATTGCATTGTCCATGCACTTTACGGTGTTTTCATTTATAGGAAAGGCATTCTTTTACTCAGACAATATTCTGTATGGATTCCACCCCCCACGAGTTGGCAGCGAGGATATGTAGGATTCCATAACGCACGAAACGTAGGCAGAGGTATACACAAAAAACCCCTGAGATATACCCTCTACTTCTGCCAAATCCTGTCGAGAGGACATTGCGACATTCACCACATGAAGGCCAGTGACACAACAAAAGCCTGATGGTGATGTCAAACACACGTTTAATGCTTAGAATGTTTAATAAAAAATTAATAACTTTATTTTGTTTGTAGAAACACCCTAAAACATGGTCTAGATATCTAATTAATAACGCAAGTTGAAGCCACTATTATTTTTCATAAAAATGTGTAGGGAAAAAATAGCAATTTCATTAACTTTGAAAAAAGAACGTTATAAAAACCTTTGATTTAAAATTAAACGTAGTTGCAGCATTAATAAAAAGATATATAAATATAGTATTTCTCTCGATCACACCAATTAGCCTAGCCAAAATTAGCATTGTAAGACTTGAGTTATTTATACTAGGATAACTGATAAACATACATATGATATAAAATACGTGTGTAAAAAATAACTACGCCTTCGAGCCCTCAGGTGGAATACGAACCCACGACCTTCCATTATTCGGGCGAGTGCTCTGACCGCTAAGCTGCCGAGACGCTGGCAAACGTGTAGAAATTTACAAACGTATTTCAACTTCTACTATGAGCTTGTATCGTCCCACCTGAGGGCTCGGAGGCGTAGTTGTTTTTTAAACACGTATTTTATACCATATTCAAATATTGCATTGTGAATGCAAAAAAAAATAAAAACATACATATGATACATACGAGTATATGTGTAGTATAGAAATATATAAATATACCCATGACTCAAGTAACAATGATCGTATATATGACACAAACATCTTCCCCTTCCGGGGTTCAAAACCAAGACAATTGGTGCGAAACGCAGTACCGCTATCGTTGCGCCAAAGGGTGGTCAATATAAATCCTTAACTGCGATTTCTAGAAAATCAATGAGGCGTTAATACCTTTGCCTGCATCTCTCGCCTCGTATAGAAGTAACTTTGTGACCATTAAAGCTATAAAAAAGTTACTGAAGAGTAACCAACGGAACAGTTCAGCTGAAGTTTTTTATTTATACGGAAGTTCGTTTCTCGAGTATTTCATATTAAGAGTTTGAGTTATCTTCAAGTAAAATTAATGATTTCAAACTTAGATCGTATCAAAACAGAGAGATGTTTAAGTTGAGTTAATTTTTTGTTTTATAATTTAACTGTGATAGCTAACACTGTCAAATGTAGTACAAAATCTGTAGATCAAATTCAATTAGTAAATAATGATCAAATATAATGTAATAATTATTTAAGATATTTCTTATTTGTTTTCCATAGAATACCTTATCTTTGCTTAGTTTGGAACTGAAATAACAAGTGTTTCTCTGAAGTTTATCGATTTTTTTTGTATTAAGATATATATTTTTTAAATGTCCTAAGTACACCCTCCTTTTATGTTATAATTATTATCATATTTAAGTATTTACCCTGGATATAATCTAGAATCAGAGTCCTTTTCAAGACGAATCGACGAAGCCCTAACTCGTTGGGTTTGCGAGGTTTTATAGATTGCCACCTTCCGGTTACATTCACAGATCGCTTCATATTTTAATAAAATTGCATTATCATTTATATTTAAAAAAATTGTAACGTACTTGTGCACGACTTTTATTTGTTTCCTTATTCAATATGTTTTGTCAGGTACGTCTATTTACCTTTATAACGGCAGCATACAAAATATTATTGTGCATTGTATACTCACAGTCAGTGGGTAACATTATGATAGGTAGATACGTCCGACCTGTATGCGGAAGCCGATAATTCCGGCAAAAAGCCAAACCGATGTTACGAGCTACCTAATAGAATACTACTGGCTCCCTTACTATGCCGTTCAGATCAATACTGCTCTAATGGTTGTAAAATCTCGGACTAGAATTAAGTTTAGCTTGCTGTTAAGAAAAAAGTTATGTATTCGTCACGGAAAAAATATTTATAGTATGCTCGTACTGGCTTTTTTCCGTATTGACTTTCAGCGAACGTATACATCAAGTGTACTTTACAAATATTCGAATAACAAACATTTAAACCTTTTGAAGCGATGTCTTGTTGAGTTGTCAGAGTATCTATGCATATATGTATGTTCAGAGAACGAATATCCTAAAAATATGTTTTTTTTTACTGGTAATTTATCGTAGCGTACTCGTACTATACATATTTTAAGAATATTGTTTACGCCATATTTCTTTTAAGTAGACGCATGTATCTTATAAGTAAATTAGCAAACAACCCTTAAGGGGCGTACGAAGAAGAAAACAAAAATATGCAAGTGTTACTATACATTTTGTTAAATTGTTTTATGACTTTTTTGTATTTATTTAACTGCATAAAACCTCATTAACTGTTAAATAAAATTTTGTCTGTAAATAAAGTTAATGTCAGTTAATATTGTATGTATTTTGAAACTATGTATAATTACATATAAGACTGTGGATTATGAGAAATAAATGACGGCCACGCGTTGCTATGGTAACGTTAATTGGTTATAAAAACTGTAATTCTTAGGCTTATGGTAACTATATATGGTAACAAAACCACACACATACAAAGCATTATCATAATATAATGTACTGATTATGTTTTACAATCGAGCTAACAATGTGTAGCTAAAACCCTCAAAAGTTGTCAGCGCGGTCGGCAACCCACAATCCTAAGCAGTGCTATTAAGATAACAACGGTCTATCCTCCAGCGATACCCGTAATAATGTTCGTCTAAGTGATTGTGGTGCGTGCGTGTAACGGGTTACTGGGACGGAGTTCTGAGACTTCGCTCATGTATTTCAGGCTTTGATTATTATTGTAGAGAAGCTTGGGAAACGAACGGTTAGCTTGAATTGTTAATCAAAACAGTTTTTTTTTTCAATATAAGTACGCTTCGAATTTTGAAAGTTAGGAACTGGTGTTCGTGCAAATAAGAAAGCAAATAGTAACAAGAAAATTCTATTGTGTAAATATAATAATATTTTTCAAAAATTAAAAGGTAACTGTAATAATATGAAGAGGCGTGTCCTCTAATGACAGTATAGATATATATGTGTCACTAATAATATATGTCACTTTAAAGTAAGAACTAATCTCAAAAACTAATAAATACTATAAATAAATACTTTTTACATTCACACCAATTAGCCAAGCCCAAAGTAAGCACTGTAAGGCTTGTGTTATGGATGCTCTGGTAACAGATAAACATACATATATAATACATAGATATGTAATATTCATATAAATATATATAAATATCCATGACTCAGGTACAAATGCTCGTATTCATCATACAAACATCTGCCCCTACCGTGATTCGAACCCGGACCGTCGGTGCGAAAGGCAGGATCGCTACCGTTGCACCAAACGGGCGTCAAAACTACATTTCATCTTGCGAAAGTTCAAATAATAGATTACTATGAATATGACGGATGATAGCATAGCCTAATTATAATACCAAAATATTATTTTTCCAAGTGTACTTTTCTTTTTAAATGCCTACCGATATATCAGCTTTAACTTAGCGGACACAGTTCGATCGTCTAGACAATATCTATATATGTAATAGCCGGTCTTAACATAAGCTTTTAGCTTACCACGGTAACTCTTCACGGTATTACGAGTATCAATATTCACGATAATAAGTTGAATGCATTGTTAATATTCTCTATAAAAAATATAACTGCGCGAGGTCTGGCTGGCCCACCAATATGTTAATAAAAAAGCATTCTATAATTTTAATAATAATCGCGTACTCTAATATCAAGTGAGATTGGTCCCTTTGATAGATCTCACCAAAATCAAATTGCTAACAATTACAAAACGTTTATTGAAAACCATAAAGACAAGAAATCAATTATTAATTATTAGTTATGTCTGTGACTTACAAAGTCTATATTCAGACTATAGGAGAGAGTGATTAAACTATTATTTAAAATACAAATTCACATTATATTCATGATTCAATTAGGTTTAGCGGTTGTTCAAAGAATATTAACTGCGTTGATGGAAAATATTCTAGTGTATAGTATTGATGTGAATCTATATCACACATTCACTTCATATAATCTTACATTCACACTAATTAACCTAGCCCATAGTAAGCACGGAGTAGTTTGTGTTATATTATTGTTACGACGGACGGCTGTGAAGAGGGCACACGATTATTTGTTTATATGAACTTACGAGAAAGAAAAAGAAATGATATGTAATAAAAGTAGTTATAATTACCAAATCACAGAGATAGCAAGAACGAGAGCCGCAAGAGAGCGCGACGGTTCGCAAACATACGAGGGTGGGTCAAAAGTTCGCGGAATGGAGGCTATAAAAGTAAGAAATAAAACACAAAATTATTTTTCCTTCTAAATGTATTCCCCCTTAACTCTAATACATTTATAAGACCTATCAATTAATTTATTAATATAATCGAAAAAAAATGATTTCTCTTTGTCGTCAAAATAGGCCGCAATTGCGCTCTTCACTTCTCCATCGCTGGAAAATTTCTTCCCTCGAAGTTCTTTTTTCATTTTTGGGAACAAATAATAATCAGTTGGGGCTAAATCTGGGCTATAGGGAGGATGTTCCAAGATTTCGAAGCCCACTCTTTAAACAGCAGAACAGGAACTTGATGAATGCGCGAAACTCAATTTTCTCCATGTTGCAAATTTTCTTCCGGATTGTCTTGTTGATTGATGTGTAGCTCAGGTAATTATGACCTATTTTTTTTGAAACTTAGTATTTATACATTAAGAATGAGTGTCACAACTAGTGCAGGTAGTAAAAAGTCACCTTTCCCCCCTCCATGCCCCTCATTCCGCGAACTTTTTGACCCGCCCTCGTAGCTCAAGAATTATGTCGACTCGACGCAATGATTCTGGATCGTTGGCGACTGCGTCATCTTAGCTCCCGCATATATTTAAAGTCGAGCGCCGCTGCGTTATGAGTAGTTCTGATTTGGAAACGATCGAAGCTACTTAAAAGTAATGTTGAGAGAAAATTAAAGAGTGATTTAAAATAGCAACCTTAACGAGTTACTAGAACTATTGGGACTGGGATATTTTGAGACGGTATCTATATATCTGACCACTACTCCATTGAACAATTGGAGTTAATTAGCGGAATTAAATAATTCGTTTACGGAAAGACATACACATTGAATGTATGGTGCATAACTATACATTGATATATATATATATATATATATATATATATACATCGAGTCCCCTGGTTCATCAACACATGGTTAAGTAGGTCATATATATGACTCTTAGGTCACATTCCATTAAATAAATTTAATTTTTTACTGAAAATTGCCGAGTCTCCGAATTGTTCGATGTGCGGAAAAGTAGATGATGTTCATCATTTGTTGATAGAATGTGAGAGGAATCGTCACCTGAGAGTTAAAGTTTGTAATTCTTTGAATCGAATCTGCAAAATGTTGGTTTCTTGACCAACTTTCTAACCGAACCATTCTCAGATGCAGCCAAAACTGTTGTCAGCTTTGCAATTAGTAGCCTTAAGATGATTTAGTGAACAAGATTAGGTAAAGATGGAGCTAACATGTTCAAATATCGATCAAAGCTCCCAAAAAAGAAGAAAAAAAGGAAGTTAATAATTTTTAATTTTATTTAATTAATGTAACGGATAAAGTCATCATATTCCTTTAAATCCTACGTATAAATTGAACATAAATCCATTTTTCTTTTTTATCTAAAATTATATTCAAGTTGTCTTGCCTTTATTATTTATCGAGAAGCTTGCAGAGGCCTGTGTTTTCTCCAGGCCAAGACTCCTTGATTTACAACAATCTCTTATAAAATGTGAATAAATTTCTGAAATGTATACTGCACAAAAAGGGCTTCTGTTGTTATTATTATAAGAAAGAATATTGTTTGTGTTCTCTTGAAAGACAAGCTGCGGATGGCGATGTGATATATTGTTTCTTGAGAAGCAAAGTATTCATTGCGTGTCCTGTGTAGGTTTTATTAATTTAAAATGATGAAGTCACCTTAATGAAATGAGACGTATAATTTTGATATAATAATGTTGTACGTATTTTGGGAGCATTATGATTTATTGTTTGCTATGAATACTTTATGTAACAAGAATTTAATTCCGATACAATATCGTTGTCAATTCATTTACATTTGAGTTTACTTTGACTCAAATTTTGACATATTCAAATTGACATTTTAAATTTATTTTGCAACTATAATATTACTTACCTATATCTACAGTTACATTGATTTTATCAAAATTACATTATGAAGTACAAAGTATCCGCATTTGTTTTTAACGTTTTTACAAATCATATAAATAAACGTATAACAATTTTGTGTTTACGTTATGACACGAATAATGCTGAGTTTGTTCTGTACATTTGGTTTACTAAGCTTCCAGATAAATCTTCACAAATATTTCCCCGTCTACATGAGCTCTGCATAAAAGCTAGTAATATGCAACTGCATTTTCATTCGCAGTTGCTGCTTTAGTAAAATCGCTACACATGGGGTTTGAAAATGTAGGTGAATTATAATATTAAACATGACGGACAAAGAAAGATATTAGTAGAATTGCATCATCATTTGATTTTATTACTTTCCAAGTTAAAGGAAAAATATCTACAAGATTTTGTGCCTCTCGGGCTGCAAAAGATAATAGATTCATTAAAAATTGCAACAGAATTTTAATCTATTTTTTATTTTCACTAAAGCGAGATGACTACTGTAAGGGTAGAGTTACCTTTGTGTAATAAAAAAGGCATAATAAATTTAAAGTCTATTTTAGTTAAGAAGTGCAGGAGAGCGTTTTTCTTTCTCCTTGGTCACGAAAGGTGTATCATATTTAGCGAAATATCTCATGACGGGTTGATCGCCTTTTCGATAATTCAGTACGTTTATCTCCAATTCATCAAGCAAACTCACTGTCGATGGGCTGCAAAAAAAAAACAAGGAGAGTTGAAAAAAATATAAAACATGAGTTACTTCAGTTAGACATTATAACAATATGCTTTTTATATCGTCTAAACTATTCGTGGATTACGTACTTTGAATTGTTTAATCACATAGTTCCTGGTATTACTATATAGAATTAATTTTATGCATTTTATGAGAAATATAAAAGAAATAGTACATTATCATCAGAAGTAAAGTTCAAATAGTCTTTCTTGATTCATTTTCAGATTTAGTCTAACTATACTTAGCTGAATTATTTTTTATAATTTTTAAATATAAATTTCCATAATTTATAACTTGTGCTACAACATTTTTATATAAAAAACGGTTTAGCACATATGTTGAAAGAAATAACCCCAAGACGATTCCGAGATTCTTTATTAAAAATGATAATATTTAATTTCTTACTTAAGCCTATCTGATAGCTCAAATACACATGCTAGTATTCATCACACTTCGCAAGTAGTATCGTCAATTCAGAGGAATCAAGATATACAATGTGTCCCGTCACCAGTTGCGGAGCTGTTAATGGTGTGAAATATGGCATTTTTATCGACAAATTGCCCCTCATATTTTGTTTTTCTCTTCTCGTAACCAAGACCTGGGCTCTCATACTAATTCGACCACCACTACTCATGTAAATGTCCTATCAACATTAAAAGGGTGTCATTTGATAGCTAAACATGTAGACAATAGTTACACAGCCATTATGTTTCAATTGTCATGGAATAAAAAATAGAAAAAAAGAATTAAAGACAAACAAACAGATTCTTTTTTTGTGTATTTTTTAATTATTGGCTTTTCGAGAAAAACCAAATTTAAGGGGCACTTTGTCGATAAAAATGCCATATCTCACACTATTAAGGACTCCGATACTCGTGACGGGACACATTGTATATTATAATACTAAGACAGTTGACAATCTATGTCTTCTAGATTTTTTGGCAAAAATGCATTTTAGGACCTTATGTCAAAATATAAAACGGAAAGAAAATAAATAACTGTAAATGTATTCCTCTTAAATATAGAAGTAACATCATCTCAACGATGTTTCTTATCTCAACTAATTAAACTACATCTATTGCTATTACAAAGTATACCAATTTATATATATATAAAGTATATATGAGTATAAAAGGTAAATGCAATATCACTTTATTTTCAAATTAAATTAATTTCCGTTATTTTATTTGACGTAGCAATTTCGCATTCCAATATGGGTATTGGAATACTAAATAAAATTACAATACATAAGTAATATGAATAAATTGAATTCTTCTTGCTTCTCTGATAGTAACTTAATTTATCGTATTTTATTATAACGAGATAGCGAAGTATAATATAATAAATAAAAATACATATACTATGTATATAATAAACAGTACATATAATATGGTACGTAAAAATGTAACATAGAAAATCTTCAATTACTCTGTTTCAAAGTCCTCTCTATTAAGAGTGGCGTACTTCAAGCTTTTACTACATCGCGATGAACTTATGTGCAATTTGATGCACTCGAGAACTAAGGGAAACTTTAGTTTATACGTGAAACAAACTTGTAAGATAAATAAAACTATTGTTTCATAAAACTTGTGGTATGTAATATTTTGTAGTTGTTTAGTGCAATAAAGCTAGGACTGATTATTATATGTGTTTTATATATTTCTCTTTAAAAAGTTTTTTTTAACGATTTTTTTTTATTTAGGGTGGGTTCGCTCTTGATCCCAATCAAGCCCGGGGGAATTAAATAATTAACGAATTTTATTTAAGAAAATTAAATTAAATTAAAATTCAATTTTTTGAATCAGAAAATTGTACAACAATTGTTTGATTTATCATTTTACAAAAATGTTATGAAGCTTTTATTGTTCTGTCCTGATTAGAAATACGACTGCTTTCTCTCGTAATCACGAGATTTGAGGAAGGTCCCAAATTAGATAATTTAGTCATACAATGGAAAACAAGCAACGAAACTAACTTCTGTTTTTTGTAAAATCCTGTTTAGGTAGATTATTTTCCACATAGCGCAGTTTTTCTTAACAATTTCCTATTTTAAAACTTGGTGTTAAAAGATATATCCACACTTTTCTTTTTGACGTATGCAATTGCGCCGAAATATCGAAGCCTCAATAACGGCCAATACCTCGTTTTCTTAGACTATGACACAAAACTTCAGTTGTTTTGAAACCATTATATGTTTAAATTTAAATAGAACTACTTTTACCGGACAAATTGCGCAAAATGTATACTTAATACTGACTTTTTTCAGGAGCCATGATTACAGGATGACTAAGTCATACATGTCCTCAATGTTATATTTATACAAATCATTTTTTTGCTTTTTGCTACTTAGTCTACCAGCAGTTCGGAATTTGGGGGGCCCTTAAGAGAAGACCTGACGAAACAAACTCGGACTCTATCTTTGATTTACAAAAAGAGCTAATTACATCACTAGGTCTCGCTGTGCGTGTCTTTGGAGATATTATTTCATAGATTGGGATGGATATCAAATCCCAAGAAGGTGAAAAGCGCCACCTGACAGTACAGTGACAGTAGAACGTCAATTTGTTGTCTTTCCCTACATGAAGGGGGTCACTGACAAGATTTGGAATATTCTGAAGCGGGTCTACATTAATACTTACTTTAAACCGACCAGGAAGATTAACCAATTCTTATGACCTGTCAAGTTTGGGTATATTAAACTTGACAGGTCGTACGTTAGTAAGGTAAGTAAGTAAGTAAATGTAAGTAACTAAAGTTCTCTCCAGGCAAGCTCTACAAAATTGATCGTGACTATGGCATCTCATATATTGGGCAAACAAAGAGGGTCGCATGTTAAAGAACATGCAGCCGACATAAAACATAGCCACAAAAATAAATCTGCAGTGAGCATGTTTTAAAGGGCCTTACCGCTACATTCCATTTAATAGACCACAAAGTCTCGCTTGATAACATACATTTGTTCCTAGAATGCTATATGAAGTTATTCAAATCAGAAAACATCCTAATTTCAATAAAGATGATGAGAGATCAAGATCAAGAATTAATAAATTAATATCTCCAAAGACTGCAAGACGCACATGACCTAGTGTGTACATAGTTAATTGTTTTTGTACATAATATAAGTACAATGGAGGTCGGTTCCCTGTTCGAGTTTGTTTCGCTAGCTCTTCTCGGAAAGTCCTCCTAATTTCCAAATTTGTGGTAGATTTAATAGTTTACAGTAATCTTAGATAAAAGAAAACAACTAAATAAAATGCAAAATTTTGCAGTTAGGAACGTGCTCGTTTAAAATAATGTGAATGTGAACCAATAACTTGAAAACCGTAGATCATGGCTCCTGTAAAGGAGTAGAAATGTCAGGATTAAATATAAAATTTGCGCAATTTATCTAGTAAAACTAGTTTTATTTAAATGTGTTATGTGTGCGGAAGTGTTAGAACTAAATATGAATGTATCTTACAATCTTATTTCATGAGTCAAACCTTAATAAAGCATAGATAAAATAACGCATACCTTATTCTTACCATTTGCATATGCTCTAAGAACTTTGTTGTATTATTTTCAGATGCCGATACGATGTCAAAGAAGACCTTAAATCGTAAAACATAATAACAATAAATAGCATATTCAGGTATCTAATCTAGGTCCAGAAACTAAGTACATGTAAGGGTATAAAGAGTATACTGCAAAAATGGTTGCCGATTCCAAAAGACAGGAAACTTATCCATTAAACTCACAGGAAAACGATCGAACAGTTTCCTAGAATCTAAGAGATACTTCGAATTGCGTTCACAGTTTTTCAAATAAACCAGTAAATTTACAGATATTTTTGATGACCAAGCTTTTCATTTCAATTTTAAAACAAAGTATTCTATCGGACCTGCTAGAGTAAAAATACTAAATCCAGATAGAAAGATAATATTAAAGAATTATGTTGAAGCAAAGTGGTAAATTTTAGCAACTACCTACTCGAAATTTGTAATTTATCAGCCACCAAAAATGCGTTTATTTTTATATAACTACGCGTTTATTATTTTTTTGGTTACTTAAACATCTAACTAACAGATTTTTATATGTAAAACAATTCTACTAGAATAATTCAATGTCAGTCATTCAATGTGGCACTCTAACCTTCTGCCTCAGGTTTTCCGGGCGATTACTCTTCTAATTGAGCTACCAGAACTTGCCGGGATATATATAGTACTTGAATTTCATCAGTCAGTCAGTCAGTCAGTAGTTTTACCCTATTAGGGTACGAGTTTTTTTACATATTTTCTTGGAGCATTTTAAACAAATTTAATAAAACGTGATATTTGATCTCTGATATTACTATTTTTTGTAACTTTGTACGTCTAGATTCTCCACAAAACAATGCAACATAAAAAAATTACACATGAAAGAATGCTTATTAAAACAGGAAATAATTTTAAATATAAATATCCGTTGTATCTTTCATAATTTTACGAATTAAAGATGTTAGTTATAAATAATAACAATTTTTTATTTCTGATATAAGTTAATAAATCTAAGAATTGCAAGAATTTTTATCGTTTTATGATTAATCATATCACACAGTTTACCTTTTTTAAATATCTATTGGTATAATGGATGTAGCGGAATTCATTTCTTAAGTTTTAGTTCGAGTTATAAGTCAATCTAATGTAAGTATCTAAAATCATCTTAAACGCTTATTTTACTAAACATCGTCAAGTAAAACTAAGGTAAAGTTATCAGCCAGCGTTTCCCAGTCAACAAATAATATTATTGTCGAATGTCATAAAAACGTACGTGCACCAGCTTGAACGACATAAAATATATATGTTACCGTAAACAAGATGGCTATTCCCACTGAACGAACGCCTTCTGACTTCATGTTGTGAAATATTTACTGATGTAAGTGTTGATATAATTTTATTTTATTCATTTTTACGACTATTGGGCAAACTTTGCAATTATGATTTACAAACCAGAATAAATGTTTATTCCATATATATTATATTTAGATTTGATACCTAGATTGTTGTAACGAAAGATATTTTTGCCAAAAAAACAAGTTTTCTCGGTGACCCTTGAGAGGACTCGAACGCACATTCCTCGCTATCCAGGTCAGTACTCTTTAAACTAAGTTACAGACAGACTACAGATTTGTCAAGTATTTCTTCACCTAAGTATTCGTATATCAAGGAAATATTCGACAGATCTTAAATAAAAAAAAAAATACATAGTTGTTTATAGTTATATTTTAATGCAGTGTGTGCATTTAATACAGCAAAGACATTTAAATAATCCATTATTTAAAATTCAAACATATAACGTGCAACGTTTGTTAAGATATGCTAATACTTCTAAACCAGTGATTTTTGTATATACTTAAACTTTTAATTTATTTTTGTGCATAATCTCGTTATAGCTGTAAAATATTGGAAAACTAGCCTGTTTGGGTTAGCTCGTTCCATCGTGGATTCAGTCTTTGCCCCCGGGCTTGATTGGGATCAAGAGCGAACCGATTCTAAATAAATATAAAAAAGTGTTAAAACACCAGTATTTTATCTAAAGCCTGTTTTATCTTAATATATATAAATTACGTGTCACGTTGTTTGTCCGCGATGGACTCCTAAACTACTTAACCAATTTTGATCAAACTTCGTAACCATCTGTTATTTGATCTAACTTAAAAGATAGGATAGATTTGATTTTAATTTATAACACAGCAACGCTTGGCCGGGGCAGCTAGTATCTTTATATATATAATTCTTCTGTGAGTGTGTATGTCACTGAACTCCTCCTAAACGGCTGGACCGATTTGAATGATTTTTTTTGTGTGTGTTCAAGGGGATCTGAGAATGGTTTAGATTCACAAATCAGTCCGGCAGATAGCACTGCAGTCGGCACAGCAACGCGTGGCCGGGACAGCTAGTATGTATATAAAACAGAAAAGGGTACTGTATGAAAAATGAGAACTAAGTGTTTTGTATTTATTTTTTTGCATTCATAATACCATATCTTTATAAGATTCTACCTGAGGGCTCGGAGATGTGGTTATTTTTACAGGCGTGTTACTAAGTGTTTTTTCGCTCCTGTAAAATACAAGTTTAGCAGAATCACCACATTACCATGGAGATAACAATTTATCACCTCTCAGTTGTCTTGACCTGATAGGAAGTCAGTCTCTAACACATTTTTTTAGAACCGGATATTATTATTATAAAATAACCTTTTAACCATAAAAAGAGAAACGTTAAAAATTGCATTAAGCTGATCCTATCCTATCCTCAGTACATTAGCTCGGAATTTTTGATAAGTTACAGATTTTCCCACGTTTTTCTTAGGTCGCTTTCTTGTCTGTTTGCTTGTCTGTCGTCTTGTCTGTCCGGTTGGAATCTTGTATCTCAATTTTGAGGCACTTCCCGACCACCTAGCGAGTTGAAACTTTCAGGGTAGCTCAGAACCCGATGACAATGCACGCTTAAACAACTTTCAACTTTCTAGCTGCACTTTCAGATCAACTTTCGGCAACTTTCACTTTTGTATGGGGCTTATCCGATTGTTGCTTAACACACGGTTACTTCGTTGAGTTTATAATTAAAAACAATAAAATAATAATACTAGATCTAAAAATCTAAAAATCCCACGTTTTTCAGTGACCAAAAAAGAATAATATAACCCGGATTTTTAAATCTAGTATTATTTTTCAACCAAAAGAAGCTACGCACCGCACGGTACGTTTATGTGACCGAGTTAAGTTTTTTTATAAGAAACAAAGCGATCACAACATATTAGTTCCTGGGTCTAATGAAGTAAAGCTAAACTGTGATACGTTTATGTAGTTAACTTACATATAATGCAACATACAACACTAATTCTCTTTCGAATAAATTTAGTATTTTTTACGCGTAATGTAAACTGCTGACGTTTTTATACTTCTTCGTATATTTATTGTTTATTATTATTGTAACAATTCCGAAAGCTTAAACTACGGGTTATAGATCCTGTAAAGTGACGACTTAGTAAGATTTGTCGCTGACATAAATGTCATCCTTAAAATAATATATTACTTTACTATAGAAGCCTGTTCACGAAGCAATCCAAATGGGAACTCGAGGCAAAGGATATTTTTCTTTACAAAATCTGGATTTGTCGTACAAGTTTCCTCAGGTGCAAGCGGCATAAGAGTGTTGACACTTTCCTTGTTTAACGTTTCCATTCTATCGTACTGAATAAATGTAAAATGGCATATCAGCGTACGTTATTGAAAATAACGATGTAGTTATTTTTAGAAGCGTAAAGTAAAACTCTTGTATGCAAATCAAAATACAAATAAATCAATCAAATCAAGCCACTTGATACTTTTGAAAATGAAAATAATGAAAATGAAAATAACTTTATTCAAATGCACTTAAAAATAAGTAGTTTTGAATCGTCCAACATTTTTTCCTACCACCCATTCAGGACGTCTTTTAACTGACAAGAAGAATGGGCGCAAGAAACTCGTCAGCTTTAACAGAAGTAACGACATTTACAATATAATACGTCGTCACCATACACAATCCACAAAAAAAAACAATATTATTTTGGTATGACAATACTTATAGTGTTATGATATCATTAATTTCGTTGTTTCGTTGATTACAACAAAGTCAACAAGTATCTGTACTTACTTAAAGTAAGTAGTTTGATAAACGGATCCGTTTATCGTTTATGTAGAATAAAATTGCCTGCATTGTCGATAATATATCAATAAATAAATAATTGTTACTAAAACGATGGAAAAAATTGGATTAACAACAAATATCTATAAATACAGAACAACATAACAACAAAATCGTCTTAAACAGAAATCAAACTTGCATCTTCGAATTGAAACAAATTAGGGTGAGTTCTCTAGGCAATTAGGGGAACCGAATTTCTTCCCAGTTCTGTTAAATTTAATCAACATTTATTTCTACAGTCTTTGCCTTGTCAACGTGAGCCTCAGTAAAACAGACAAATTTAACAAAGACTAATCAACTCCTTGATTATCTACCAATGAATTAATAAAGGTCAAATAATGAATAGGTACTTTACTTGGACTACCTAAAGCAACTTTTTTATTTACATAAACGACGTAATCCTAAGGAGTCACTTTTTTTTGATATTGGAGTTAATCTTATCGTAACGAGACCTTAGATAAGCTAGGACATGCAAAACATGCCCCCACGTTTTGAGTGGCCCCTCGCTTTGCCCCGCAGGGTTATTTTATTCTTTTTAGGACATTGAAAAACGTGGGATTTTTAGATTTTTTAAATCTAGTATAATTATATTATTCTTTTTAATTATTAACTCAACGAAGTAACCATGTGTTACGCAACAATCGGATAAGCCCCATACAAAAGTGAAAGTTGCCGAAAGTGGACCTGAAAGTGCATCTGGAAAGTTGAAAGTTGCTTTAGAGTGCATTGTCATCGGGTTCTGAACTATCCTGAAAGTTTCAGCTTTCTAGCTTATCGGAAAGTGCCTCAAATTTAAGTTGCAAGATTTTGCCCGGACAGACAAACAAATAAAAAAAGTGAGATAAGAAAAACGTGGTAAAATATGGGCGTTCCTAATAAGGTTAAACGATATTTCACGCTCGAACAGCTTTTAATTATCTATAAAGCCAAGTCCGATCTTACATGGAATATTGCAGCCACCTCCGGGACGCATCAGCAAAATACGAACTAACTGCACAGGACACGATTCAGCGCAGAGCTGAGAGGCTTATTGGTGACAGCAAATTGGTGAAGAGCAAGCTTTACACCTTAGCTCACCGTCGTTAAGTTGCTGTCTGTCGGTATTTTACAGAATGTATTTTGAAGAGCGTGCACAGTAGCTGCATTTGCTCATACCGCCATCTCCTTTTTTTCATCGAACATCCAGACGCACTACGGGCTACCACCCTTTCTTGGTTGCTATTCCTACCTGTTGAATCAAGAGTTTCTCAAAATCTTTCATAATGCGCACAGCAAAGGAGTGGAAGTCCCTCCCTGCGTCTGTATTTCCGAGTACTTATAACCCGTTCGTTTTCAAGGCCAGGGTGAATAGGCATCTTCTGTGTTAGCTCGTTCCATCGTGGATTCTGTCTTGGCCCTCGGGCTTGGATGGAATCAAGAGCTATATAGCAATAAATTCTAAATAAAAAAGGTAAAGTAACATTGTCATGAAAGCCAATAAAGAATGTAACTGATTGATAAATAAAGTATTATTTCTTTGTACATATTTTGTTCGTTATAAGTAGATGTTATAGAGAATGCAAGACATTCCTATTGCCTTACTCAACTATGATGTGATGTAACTGAAAATACTGAATTAACCAAACCACACGAAACTAGGCTTGAATAAACCATGATTTCCGTTATAGCGCACCGGCGCAGAGGAGTGGTGAAATTTTAGAATTTCAAAAAGGTCTTCACAGTTTTCGCTATACTAAAAGGATGGCATCTGTATCCCTAAGGGACTTTGCAAACTCGAGCCGGCGAGATTTGGGCATACGAAAGGATGCTTCGGAATGCTCATGCTATGACTATGGTACAACATGTCGTGAGTTAGATACGTATGTAAAAAAGGGACATATTGAGAGGTATAATTTAAAAAACCATCAATAAAAAATGTATACTAATTCTAAAGGTATAAATTGATATATATTGCAGGTAACGTTAAGTTATATATTTGTAAGCCATTACCAGGAAACAAACTATATCAAATGCTTTTATATGCTATATAATGCTATAATTTTGCCTTTCAAAATAATAACAAAAGAGTTAAGCGAAACAATAGGTAGCCATGTTGAGAGCATTATTCTTAGACCAATACTTCGCATTCTAGAGCTACCGACGTGTCTGCAGCTATGTAGGGAGAACCTTTTTTCTTTTTTTTTTAGTGGAGAAAATGCATTGCGCAGACTTTCGCTTCTGGGAGTGCGGCGGAAGTTACGTGGGATTCTCCCCTGCAGACCTTGGTGTGCTGGTGTGCAGGGGCCTACCCACTAAAAACTCCACTACATCTTCAATGATCTTGGTGCCAGTCGACGAGACGTCGAAGCACTCATCATTCTCTGACGATGGGTCGCTCGACGAAGCAGTGACACATGGTGAGGTCATGGGAATGATAGTCCGCCCTAGACAGACCCGTCTGTATTCTCGGGGGGAGCGAGGAATGACGGAGTGTCCCGGGACGTGTGGGACACTCTGCGTCTGCGATAGCCTATGCGATGCAGAAATTGAGCCTCTAAACTCAACTCCCGCTGACCATATGTAGGGACAACATGAGTTATCAGGTCTTAATCCTGTAATGGAAACTGCATCTTCTACAATTGACGCTACCATATGCAGAGGCATGCCTGAAAGCTATGAGCTTTCTTAAAGCTAGACAGTCAAGACTCTGGTTCTAAGCAACTGAATTCTGTTACGACCGAACAAAAGCCAGCAAGCCGCTCTCCAGGTGGGTCTTTTTACCACCTAATCTATTTGCAACGTGTTGATGATGAAACTACTCAGGCCCGAACGCTCTATCCTACTTTAACACTAGAGCCCAAAACGATTCTCATTTCATGTTGTATGGAGGGCACTTATACATTTGTTTTTTTTTTTACTTAAATCAACGAACCCAAATATTTACTCATAGCAAATCAAAGATGTTATTCGTCATATAATTCAAATAATACAATAATCAATTGCTTTGTGAAATGTTTATTTTGTGATTATTTTTGTAATTGAAAGATATAAATGTAAATCCTCTGTAATGCTATTGCTGGCGAAAAATTCTTTAATAATCGAGATTTATATGTTTTCAAACATTTTGTCGTGGCAGCTTCGTTTCGTTCAGTGCACTCAACAAAGTGTCAATGATCCGTGGAATCAGACTGGCATCACGTTTTACGTGAGCCTACTAACACGCCCTATTATAATGGATCAAACGGCTATTGTGCCAAAAAATGTAGCTAACCTAGACTTTTTGTGACGACAACAATACGTATACAAAATAAATGGTGACAGTGAGGCTTTGTAAATCGGTTCTCATAGTGAAACATATATTATCTAGAATAAATATTTCATCTGACACTTGTTTACTTATATTTTTTATAGAAAATCTCTTTTTATTTGTAACAACATATTATTTTAAACATTTTTAAGGAAATTAGTATAAAGGGTAACAAGCCGTAATCTATGTGTGCCTTTCATCCGAATCCGTTCAGCCGAATGCGCGATTGATCCAGTAAGTCCTTCCGCATTAATAATTTTAGTAGGATAAATTAGTCATATTTATATAAATAAATATATACTCGTGACTCGGCTACAAAAAAACGTATTTAACACACACCTCTTCCGAAACTCGAACCGGTCTCGTTTGGCTTCGAAGGTAATGCCACTCCCGCTCTGCCAAACTGTTTGTGAAATAAATATTATCAATTGAAATTCTTTGTAACTGATCTCACGTTATTATATATTTAGGGCGCTGGGTGTGTTCATTCGATGAGTAATAACAGATTAATGCTATGAGCTTCTTGAAAGCCCTCGAAAGACGCCTAAAACCATCTGCTCTTGTTAGATTAGCAGTTGTTATGTCTTAAACTACCTAAATTACACGTTTTGTAAGAAATAAAATACGAATGTTAAAAAGCGACCACGCCTCCGAGCCGAAATTTTTACATGCGTATTTTATATCTTATAGAAATATGGCACTATGAATGTAAAAATAAAGATAAATTATTATAATAGAAAAATACTAGAAAAAATCGACTCGGGTCACAAGTGAATCTCAGGCGGTGAATTCACTTGTGACCCGAGTCGATTTTTTCTAGTATTTTTCTATTATAATAATTTATCTTATAAGATCGCATTGAAAATGCATAAAATATATAAAAATTATAAATGTAAAAATAAATTTAAAACATTACATGTTTTATATCTCTTTGACGTTTGTTTTGACAGTAATTTGGTTATTGGTCACGGGCAATTCTATAAAATGTAAAATAATAAGATAGAGATCCAATTTAACATGATCCGGTAATTTTAAACAAGAAAAAGATTTTTCCCGCTATTCCCTTAAATTTAAAACACTGATTCTAGAAACATCGACTTTAGTACAAGAAACGCTGTATTCATACGCCGATAAGTGCTGTCAAGTGCAGTAAACGTTATTGCAAGTATGTACACATTGTATATCTATTTAAAGGCAATTTCTCTTTTTATGATCTCCGGTTTATTCGTTTTCAAACCTATACCAATCTCTCAATATTTTCTATTAGATTTTCAGGATTCAATTTAATACCAATTCAGAAAATTCGACATATATATACACTAATACGAGTATTATAAAGAGGAAAGATTTGTATTTTGTACTTTTATATGTTTGCAATGAATAAACTCAAAAACTAATAAGCCGATTTCAATAATTCTTTCACCATTGGAAAGCTACATTCACGCTGAGTAACATAGGTTATATTTAATGCTAGAAAAATTTAAAGAATTTTGTCCTCCCGTGCGAAGCCGGGTCGGGCCGCTAGTCAACATATTATTACTTCTCATTTGAAAACAATCTTTGAAGTCGTGTTCACAAAACATTAAATCCTGTGCTCTGTTTTAACAGAGAAATTTCAGTTTTACATGGAGTTTCTGAAAACTTCCCCGTTTATTGAGAGATAAAGTTAATTAATTATATATGAGGAAAATTTGGTACAAAGTTATCTTTCTACTGTTTTCAGTCAGTTTAATTGGATCTTTCGGTCTTAATTGAGGAAATAAAACCGAATTGGATAATATCAATTGAGCTTTAATTTCAGAAAGAAGTGTGAATTGTCAATACATCAATCCAAATGACAGTGAAGTTTTCTGTGGTCTGTCATCGGTTTTACTAGTTATCTGTAAATAAGTTACCACGTGATTTTAATACACACCCTTTATTTGGTAATAGTGTGTGAATTTATAGAATATTGATTACCTAATTGTGATAATTTAAATTTATCAATAAATTATTAAACATCAGGATATCCCATATAATTATTTCCGAATTTATTTTGTGTAACAGATAAGAACAGCGATGACCTGCCTGTCATGGTTCAATTTGTTAGTAGAGCTTTAAACATAAAATAGCAACTTGTTTCCCGGATTGAATACTATTTTAAGTCTGTCGAATTAAACATTTTTACTTCCTCATCCAGTGACATAAATGAAGAGAAAATGCATTTTTCTCTATTATATCAGTAAATGAAGAAATATTAGAGTAGGACTCAACGGATGAGTCCGTGGCCTCGTAGCCGATGTCAGCTCTTAACTAAACAGGCCGAGTTCGATACTCGCTATTGTAGTACGGACGTACATATACTCATAACACAAGCGTTTAGTTCGCTACGAAGGATTACCATATTAAAAAAAGTATTTAACGCATTATATTCTTTAAAAAAATATTCGTTATTGTATAAAGCTTGATGCCCTTTCCTTTGAACATCCAGTGAACATGCGAGTCTCATAATAATACAGCGAAAGTAATACAAGTAATTAAATATTATAAAACTGACCCTTGACATTTCACACGTTTTGTTTTTTGTAGAAACTTACACTGTATAACTTTTCATCTGTCTGCTAAGAACTTGCCTCTTACATATCTTCCATAACAAAGATTTTCTACCGTTTATTGTCCTAAAGCTACTTTCAGTTAACAATTTTCAATATAACCTATCCACATTTTTCAAATGATTAAGTAGATATATCCCTCTATGGATCAGTCTCAACAGAATTTCTTTTTTATCTATTAATGACTTGCTGAGTTAAAAGCATTTTCATTTGACAACACAATAAACTGTATGCTTTGACGTTTGGAAAAGGTAATAAATATCATGTTTTCTTCTTAAGAACGCCATTTTATGAGTTTATATTACATGTTATAAACCCATCCATCCCATACAAGCTTATCTTTGTTATTGACATAAGCTTCTGGTATGTTTTTTATTGTTTATTGCTTATTCTAAAATTTTTAAGCTAGAGTTAGCGTTCAAACGAATAGCAAGTTTGCCATTTATCTAGGAAGAGCAGAACACAAGTGGTACAGAAAGTTACGTACCGTTAGTAGAAAACATCTTCGCGCATAATACCTGCATATGAGTATACCTACATATGAACCTGGAAATGAATATATA
Source organism: Calamotropha paludella (assembly GCA_927399485.1). NCBI lineage: Eukaryota > Metazoa > Arthropoda > Insecta > Lepidoptera > Crambidae > Calamotropha > Calamotropha paludella. The sequence continues at coordinate 20,234,698 of OV656812.1, forward strand.
TGTTACCGGAAATGTATGAAATCAAGGAATTGTATACAAATCCTAGGAAATGTGTGCAATTCCGATATTATTTAGGAAATGTATAAAATATTGTTTGAAAAACTATTAAATGCAAAGATATCCTAGGAAATGTGCAAATTTCCTCGAAATTATAAATAATTCCTATATCGTATTAGGAAATTTATAAATTAAATGCTTTCTGTAATAAAACACGTTGTTAAAATGAGAATAATATTTTTTATTATATCACTCATTGAGACAATCGGGTAACAGTCATCCCGTAAAATATAATATGTTCATATTATCTTACTAATTAATGCTTCAAAAATCAACTATCTGTTAACTTTTAACGTATCACAAAATCAACTTAAATTATTCTTATAACCTAACCTAACCTAACCTAAAGCAATACCCTCCCCTCGTCCTGCTGTCCCCACGTACCCATCAATATCTTAAATGTTTTACATTTCCGATTTCTATTCAGGAAATATATACATTTCCTAGGAAATGTGTATAATATAATTTATGTCACACATTTCCGTGTGATTTTAGGAATTACATACATTTCCTAGGAATTGTATACAATGACAGATTACATACATTTCCGTTAACATATACATACATATAAACAAAGAATTCAATAAACAGTTTATACTTTGGTATAAACTAGCGACCCGCCCTGGTTTCGCACGGGTGCAATACTGATACTAAATATACTACAGAACCGCCGCAACCTCTATGTCCCTGCATTTTAAATCGGTAATATCTCCGAAAATATTCATTTAAATCAATACTCTAAAGGGCCATATTGATCTATATTAAATGCACAATATATTTAAGGTACTTAATTGGATAAGGATTAATTCTGTATTGCTTAAAATCCCTTCGTAATTGAGTAAAGGATACAAAATGGTTATTGTGGGTTATTCCTAATAGATAGACATATATCATCACAGACTTTTTTGTAGACCTTTTGAAGGTGTACAATACTGTACTACATTATTTTGATCTATCTCGTATGGTTCAGCCAGCGTTTGCAATGTTAGCGCAAAAAAGTTTCTCTGCTCTATTATGCACGTTTTATATATTCCTTCCTCTTAAATCTATCTATTAAAAAAAAAATCAAAATCCGTTCCGTAGTTTTAAAGATCTAAGCATATAAGGGACAGACAGACAGCAGATAGCGACTTTGTTTTATACTATGTAGTGATAGTGACTGAACAAATGTCTTTTTCAACTACATAGCTATTATTACGTTGTACTTTTTTGTTTCAATAAGAGATGGGCCGTAAATTTCCTTTATCGTACTATTTCTCATCACGTAATCCAATAATCCAAAGCCGATGATATTTCCATCTATAAGGAAGAAAGCGTGCCCTAGCTGTGGGGAAGATATATACACAAGAAAGTATTTTAGCAAAAAAATATCCATTCATTCACCGCATATCTTTTCCTTAAGTTTTTAGCTAGAGTTTATTAAGTATATTTAGTAGGTGTACCTACCTAAATAAAATTTCGAAAACTTAAATGCTCATTTAAAAAAGTTCCACGTTTCGAATATCAGCGCCCTATTAACAGTCATTCTGAAATGAAAAAGGTTTTGCATTTTGAAATGAAAAAGGTTCATTAAAAGCTGCCGGTGCGAGATAGTGGTGATTATCAGGTACGGGAATTCAGTCTGTATCTGTTTCATTTAATGACATTATCATTATTAGAATTCACTTACGGTCTGATGGCTTCGAATAAGCTTTTAAGATCTTTTAACACGAACGTCTTTTAAAATGATTATAGAAGATCTTCAATTAGAACTCCAAACAAGAGAGTATATTTTACCGATACCCATTAGGCTGTTCCCACCCTTGTTTGCTACTCGGTGCTAAAAAAACATCTCTGACGTAGTTGCTGTTTCTAAATTACTTACAGCTAAATCTCTTTGTTATAAACGTAAAATTAATTTATATACCAATAAAAAATAAAAGGTTGTCGGTGGAGCTTTTAAGAACAGCTGGATCGACATGTATTTTTTTAATATGTAGAACATTCCGCATTGAATTTTTAAGGAAATGAAAAATTAGAAAAGTTTTTCGGATTTTGCGCAAAAACCAAACGTCCTTTTTTCTATTGGTGTTTGTATAACTTTAATTAGATAATGGGTATTCGTAGTTCTTTTCCGTATTGTCCTTAATAATGGAAAGTTATCCGTATAAAATAGATCAAATAGGTAATGAAAAACATATCAATAGGTTATATGGAAAACTAAATATAGAGGGCACTACTCCGCCATAGCTAAAACAAAAGTAGATTAATTGACATTCGACATTTGAATTTGAAATTCATCATCGTTAATTGTTTATGATGCGATATTCTTGCTTTTGCATTTAAACCTAACAAAATTATTTCAAACAGAGTAATTTTTTGTGATTTTTTTAGTTTATACATAAAATGAATTTATAGTACTGCTCTCAAACGAATATATTGTATGTTTAATTTTTACATTGTCGCAACCACTCACAATCGAAACTATTTAAACTATTTTCATGGAAACCATAAAAGTAAATACTTTTTATTTTCCTATTATTGACTATTTATTCCTGACGTTTCAGCTTCTATTCATGGACCATGTTCAAAGGAATATATCATATGATTCTAACAGTGTTGACGGAATCCATAAAGTATTTAATTTCTATTTTATTTTGAATAGGTGAATAACTGTCCGACAAGTTCACTGATAATAAAACTAGATAAATGTTTGAAACACTATTTTAAATATCATACGATATTACGTAGTCGATGGTATATCATAGGCACAGCTTAAACATATTAATATTTTATGAATAGAAACTAAATATCACTCAAGATAAATGTCATTACTACAAATATCGTCATTCGTCGTGTTTCATTATAAAATAGGTCATTATAAAAACTCGTATCTCGAATACAAGATATGAGTGAAATTGAAATGCATTCCGATGAAAAGAAATTAAATCTATAATCTAAGAACACAAATTTGTTGTTTGGGTGTTTGTCTGTCTGCTCTTTTCCCCGCTCTTTTTCATTGTATACGCGTTTTCATAGCAACGCGTTAAATACAAGTAGTTCGTCTACGAGACGCTAGATGGCGCTAACGGAAAAATATTCAATAATAGAAAAAAATTAAAGAATTTTGTCCACCCGTGCGAAGCCGGGAGGGGTCGCTAGTATCTAAAAATTTAATAAATCACATTTAAAAAGAAGTTCGTTTACTGCTAACTTTATATTTTAATAATAGTGAAAAAAATAATTCAATCGATAATCGCAACGTAGACCTAATTGTGACCATGTCAACTCATAATCGTCTTGATATCAGCCTAAAACATGAATCCGAAAGAAGATACGGTTGCTATAATCTCCAGGCTTGGCATGTAAGTTGGAGATTGCATTAGAAGACTAATTCGGAAATTTTTACTTTTTTTTTTTTTTTTGTTATCTGGCTTTTTCCGTTTCTCACAGAAATTTCGCCAATGTCCTGTAGTGAGAGATACACGGAGTACTGCGTTAAAAATATCCAAGGAATTGGTTAACTTTCGATGGCTACTTTCTTTCTTGAGTAAACTCTTTCTGGGTCCTAAAAACAACACAATACAACACGTCACAACACAAAGGGTTATTAAAATATGTTTTCTTACGGTTATTAATAAGTGTAGGTACAGTAAAGGGCTATAGGGGATGGGTTAGAGTTTTATGTTATTTTTTTTAACATGTTTACACACACATAAAAAGATTTTTACTTTTTATTTTGAGATATACGGGTGTGGTGTTCACCTCCATAACAATAGGTTTTTACGATATTAAAAAATAATGAATACTTTGACAATGTAAGAGTTTGCTCGTACGTTGTCGTCATTGACATATTATATTTGTAGCTTACAAAACTAAAACAATTTAAAATTATATTTTTTGTTAATATACTGTAACACAATTCATTAAACGTTCAATTTTATTAATTTTATATGTATATTTATAATTTAATAAGGAATATAATACATATTTGAACCGATTTGTATATGTTTGTATTCGTCTGGATTTTTAAGCATGTCATTATAATATTTAGATGACATTAAATGCAATGAAATCCTAATATTATAAACGTGGAAATGAGTTTGTTTCTTACACTTTCACTTCCTAACTATTCAACTTATCATCGTGATATTTTGCATACACTTTATCAGGGGTACCTTACTTCCAGGAAAAAGTACTATTTATGAGGGACATAAATATAACTTTTAATCGGTACCTAGTCGATATTAACGCGAGCGGAGCCGCGTGTAAAACCTACTTATAATATAAATGAGTCTAATAAGCGTACGTAAAGTATGTTGTACCCTATGAATGTTCGCGTTAAAGACATTGTCAAATTTTAATGCATAGTTTATAAAAAGAAAACACCCGATTATTTTTACTAAAATCATAAATAAGGCCCGGCACAACACATCTCACTATAAAAATAATCTTTACTAACTTTAAAATCTAAACTAACTTTACACAGCTTAGGTCCTTACCCGATGTCAATTAAAATCTATAATAAACTACCAGAATACCTAAAAGCAGAAACAAATGCTAATAAATTCATGAGGTCTTTGTAAAAGTTATTAATAACAAAAAGTTATTATTCTATAAATAAATACTTTGAGGAAAAGAAATTCTGAATGTCTGCCCCTCTATCCTTCATTGCTACGCCTTCCGCGGTGCATGTGACAATTAGTGTTTGCGTATTCTGTTTAGTCACTAAGTCGCATGTAACGCAATTTGTGAATAAATAAAAAAATAAATAAAATAAAAATAAAAATCTAATAAATAATAATTTCAGATCCTTGTAATGACAGCTCTTCTTTTCAATAGAAATTATTGGGTCCTCCTTATTCTGCATCTACTCACAATCTCTTTGTACGTTTTCGCTTTCGCCCTCGTTTTTTAGGATAAAAGCCGAATAACGCATGCCTATGTCACTACGGTAACCTCACCAACATTCTTATGTCAATCACTAAGAAAGGTTGCTTCTTTCGAATACCTTGTGGTTACGCTTGATTTATTATCCCGTACGTCTCAACGCAACAGATCTTTCAAACCATTAAATCTCTAGCAGGCTAAGAAAATTTATTGAATAAAGAAGCTTGACGACTATCTAAAGAGTTTCATAAAATATAATACAATTTTCCGTAAATACTCTATCATAATCATAATTTACATTAATATGTTATAAATGTATATATATCAGTGCAAATGTTCGCCTTATTTATTAAAAGCATACTAAAATATAGAATATCAGTTCTTACTACTAGTTATTAACTTCCTAGTAGGTTGTAGGTCAATTGAGCACAGTATGTGTTTTTATTTAATTTTTGCATTCGCAAAACAATATTTCTATAAAATATAAAATACGCACGTAAAGAAAAACTACGCCTCCGAGCCGTCAGGTAGGATTCAAACCCACGACCTTTTGCTATCCGGGCGAGTGCTCTGACCGCTGAGCTACCGAGGCGCTGGAAAACGTGTCGAAAACAAACGTATTCCAACTTCTACTAGGAGCTAGTATCGTTCCATCAATGTTGAACGCTAACTACCTTCAATTATATCTTATTGAGCACAGTATTTTAACCTTAAGACTATTAAATTTCATTTTAATTTTTTATTCTAAGCTGGGAACTAAGATCATGAGTTCTTTAATATTTTTTACTTGAATTCGTAAGAATGTAGTCATGCCTATACCCTATACTACTATCACGAAAATCAATTCCAACTTAAGTCCGCAATAGAGTAAATTATTGTTACAATTTCTTTAATGGAATGATAGTTATGAATTATCTTTCATCTTAATCGATTCCTCAAACATTTGTAAAAATGTTTCTTTCGAATACAGGAGGATTCTTCTCATTAATGAAACAACGCTGGCCTACAGCGTAAAATCAGAAATGTACTACAAAATTTCGACGAGTGTTCACAAGGCTCGGTAGCTCAATTGGGAGACCATTGGACCGGATTTCCAAAGCTTGCGGGTTCGATTCCCGCCTGAGAATTCACTTGTGACCCGAGTCGATTTTTTCTAGTATTTTTCTATTATAATAATTTCTCTTTTATGTAGAATTATTTAAAATATTATAACAGGTGCCGTAGCAATAAACAGAAATAGTGTTTAATGTGTCATTAACATCTTATAATGCACCAAATGTTGCTAAATACAGCGACGAGTAAGCAAAATATTACTTTAATATCCGTTACGGAGGAAATACGCCTCCTTCAAAGTTATTATTAAATGTGTGTTCCAAAACTCTCCATGTGTATTAATTACCTCATCTTAAACGTAGAATAGATTATGATGTTTTTATGAATTTCAATTATAACAGACAAAAACTCAAATATTTTATTATTTAATTTGATGAAACTGGAAATATATTGAGTTTTTACACTTCTGCTCGCATAGCATATTGATACGTTCAACCGGATCAACAATGCGTTTATTAGTTTTTTTTTTAAATCCATTCTGCTATTTCGCAGTACCGGATTGCTATCCAATATTTTAATGATTTTTTTAAATTAATTTTCCATTTTTTTAGCTATTTATTATCTTTACGATTAGTGTACACTACTGAGACTACCGCCAGTTTTGAAATTATGATGCCCTTCCGAGAAGAACTGGGCAGAGATACTTGGTCCCCTCTATCTTGCAGTGTGTGATTTAGAGATATTATTTCATTGATTGTGGGATCCCTAGCAGGGGGAACGCTTCAAGCTACATCTCTATTAAAATTAGGTTATTTCTTGTTAAAGCCTTGCGTAGCATTCTACCGCATCATCTGTATATTACTGTACTCTAGCAAAGATTCTAATGTGGTAGGACTCTCTAAAAGCATGCTCACACACACTGCAGACCTGTTATCGAGCTTATGTTTATATCGGCTACATGTTCCTTAACACATGTCCCTATACTTCTGTTTGTTTGCCCGGTCCCATCCACAATCAAAATAAAATTTGTAAACACCTGCGTCCTGGTCAATCTAGTCAAGTTTCGAGGAGCGGTTAATATCTTTTTAAAAAGAATTTAATTTACTTATTTAAACTAATTTTTATTATAATAACTTATTCTAAATACAGAGACGTACGCCCAGAGTAGGATGCGCGTACCGAATGCGGTTATGAGTTACTTATCCGCTATTAACAAAATTGTTTAGTCTAGAAGGATGTGCTGAACTTGCAGCTTTCTAGTTATTCACCACCACACTCCTCAGGGGCAGGGGATGCATAACTTCTCCCTCCTCAAGAGCGAAATTATCTGACGATTTGGAGTCTAGATGATTTCGCATCTTAGAGATAATCTTAAATTTCCATACAAAGAAAATAGTACAAATTAAAATTACAATTAGGTAGAGAAAAATGGTGGCTAAACTAACACTCCGCGTTTGAACAATTCCGTTTTCACTTTCACTATTTTCACTAAATAAGGTTGCATCTTTTAATACACTTTATAGGTGTTTCAAGTTGTCCAAATTCACTCCTTTTATGTTGAGTTTAGTTTGTTCAATAGATGGCACATTCTTCAGTTCAGGTAAACTGGCAACAGAACTGATTTTGAAGTGCAGGTCTGCAGCAGAAGATCGGTGTCTATCAATTTTTATGTTCTCTAGGTAGAGTTCACAGGCTTCACCAGCGGTTAAAAGGTAAGTTCCTCTTAATTCATGTTTGGTGACGTCATCGTGACATTTCTCTGTTAATACGCTGTTAACTCGGGTATATATTATCCAACTAACAGGGCCAATATGTTGGACTCTTATGTTTTCAGACTCTACGGGATATTGAATGCATAGAGTCAGATTGGACTGGAACTTCATCAGCTGCTCTACACAGGTAGGTTCAGGGTAAGTGATCATATGAGTTTCACTACACAGGAACTGATCGGCTGCTACTTCGTCGCAAGGGCTGGCAGCAGGTAAGAACTTCGAATTTTTCACCAGAAGGTAAGGATAACGTGGGATGATTACCGAGGTAAGGTTTGACAATGGATTATAAATAGGAACGGAATATATTTTGTAGTAATTATAAACGTAATTATCTGTTAATGGTATTTCCATAATAAATGTAATCTGATTTTCCTTTACATATGCTTTCACTGACATAGACCTTTCTATTTTTACTAAATTATTCAAACTAACAGGGTATATTAACTTATTATGTTTTTCTATTGATTCTAATATAACTAAAAGTTCTGTAGAGTTTATGATTGACTGATGTAATATCGAGACCTTACTTAGTGCTAATGCAGTTTCAACTTCACTGAGTGATATATATAGAGTATAGAAATTATTAATGAATAAATTGAACATACTTAGTATATATGTAGCGTATATAGAGTTGTTTTCTTTCGTGGCTATATTAGTTACTATTCTTTCTATGCGTTTGATACGTTCATCTAAGATTACAGTGTTATTATATAAGATCTCGGTATTATTTACCATTTTATTTAACATTTTAGTGACAATTGTTAACCTTTTGTCGTTGTTAATTTGACCATTTTTAACTTGGGAGATCAATCTATCATATCTTAGTGCGTCTTCGTGATCTAGGTTACCTGTAACTATTTTTAATAATGATCCGAGAGGATTTATAAGACCTCTTCTTACTCTAAGGGAAGGAACTAATTGCCTAAATTTTTCTATAGTCATATCACGCATGTTTTGTGTCTGTACTCTAATATTCTGGAATTCGTAAATATACGGTTTATGTACATCGACTAATTTTTCAATTTTTTTTATATTTTAAAATGTTATAAAACAAGTACTCTTGCGTTGCACTTAAATCTAGCACCTTAATAACTGTCCATTTATCTTCTTGTTTGTAAGCTTGCCCAAGTTTAACTGGTAAGAGACCAGGGTTCTGATTAATGTCTCGAAGTTGAAGGCCCAGGCTCTCCTGGTATAGGATCAGGGTTAAGCACCACCTGTGGAGGACGCTTTATGTTTTTAATTGGTACTTTGGTTTCCCTTGTGCCTATTCTAACCGGAACTACATTTCTTTCTGGTTTTCCTATAACCATAGCTTTCTTATACCTAGCCTTATCTTTAATTTTTCTTAAATTAATATCCTTAGAATAAACTATGTCACCTATTTCTAATGGTGGTTCGCTTTCGCCACCTCTCTTGTCTTTTGCTTTCTCTTTGCTCTCTATCATGTTCTTAGAAATATGTTGATAAAGATATTTTACGCGCTTTGCATGATCTTTTGTAAATTGCTGTACGTATGCTTTTTCGAAGTCAATATCAAAACCTTTGCTGGCATCAGTATGCCCAAAAACTACTTCAAAAGGAGTAAGTCCGGTAGTGGAATGGATAGTATGGTTGTAAGCTAGTATCGAATATGTCATGATTGTAGCGGCGTCTGTACATTTCTGTTCATATTTAGCTAATCGGTAAATTTCAATTAATGTTGAATGAAACCTTTCTACTATACCTGTAGAGTTGGGATTATTCGGCGTGGTAATATGAAAATTAATTTTATACATATCCATAAGCTCTTTCATGAGTTCATTATTAAATTCAGTACCGGGATCACATGAAACTTTTCTAGGTATACCGTAAAGTGAAAAATATTTAATTAAAGCTCTTACGACTTCTGGGGTTGAACGATTGGATATTTCAAATGCTTGACCAAGTTTACTGAATGCATCTACTATTGTAAGATGGTATTTTCCTTCGATGCTAAATAGATCTATAAATATTTCTCGAAAGGGGGCACATTGTGTTTGAGTTAGCTGTAAGAACGGTTTTAAAGGTTTCCTTTCATACTTCATCTTTCTACAAGCTTCGTAAAGTATAGGGATGCCATATGATTCTAACTCTTGACCCGAATGAGCACTTTCAGTAGAGCTAGAGTTTACAGAAGGAATAGGGTACTTTAGTTCGTTATTGTCCGAGTCTAAGGATATAGTTGTGGATGAGTCAGAGATCGTTATTATGTCAGTATTTTTAGCTAATTCTTCTATTTTATTATCTAATTATTTCATGAAATTTTTAAGTTCGTGGTCTTTACTGTCAATATTTACTTTCATGGATATGTCACCGTCATCGTCGTCGTCAGAGTCTAATGCGTTTAGTTTTATTCTTGAAAGTGCATCGGCGTTTGTGTTTTGTTTGCCGTTTTTATATATAATTTCAAAGTCGTATTCCTGTAGTCGTAGTCGCCAACGAGTCAATTTGCTGTTAGGCTCTTTCAAAGAATACAACCAAGCTAAGGGTCTATGGTCTGTGTATATATGAAATTTGTTTCCATAGAGATATGGCCTAAAATGTTTTACAGCCCAGATGATAGCCAGTAATTCTCTTTCTATGGTGCTGTAACGGGACTCAGTGTCACTTAGTGTTCTGCTCGCATAAGCTATAGGTTTGTCTTGTCCAATAGGACCTTGTGATAAGACGGCACCTAAAGCTGATGCTGATGCATCTGTCGTTAATATATATGGTTTGCTAGGATCAGGATACTGGAGGAGTGGGGCACTAGTCAGGAGTTCTTTACATTTTTCGAATGAGTCAATATAATTTTGGTCTAGTATAATTTTCCTCTTTTTCTTTAAACAAGCTGTAAGTGGTTTAGTTACTCGTGCAAAGTCTTTAATGAATCTACGATAATAACCAATGAGTCCGAGGAAACTTTTTATCTCTGTCGTAGTCTTGGAGAGAGGATAATTAAGAACAGCTGCTATTTTGTCATCATTCGGTCGGAGTCCGTCTTTTGTTATAGTGTGCCCTAAGTAAAGAATCTCTTTCCTAAGAAATTCAGTCTTGTCCAGTTGAACTTTCAAATTAGTTTGTCTCAGTCGGTCAAATACGTTTCGCAACTTCTGTAAATGTTCCTGAAGGCTACTAGAGAAGATAATTATGTCATCTAAGTATACAAGGCAGTGAATGCCTTGTAAGCCTCTTAGTATATTGTCCATAGTTCTTTGAAATGTCGCTGGGGCTGTCTTTAGTCCGAACGGCATTCTAAAGAATTCGTAATGTCCGAACTGCGTACTAAAGGCAGTTTTCTGTCTGTCTGTCTCGTTAAGTTCAATTTGATGATAGCCACTTGCCAGGTCTATTGTAGTGAAGTATGTGCTCTTACCTAGTTTGTCAAATAAGTCAGTAATATTAGGTAAAGGGTATTTATCGTCAACTGTGATTTCATTTAGTCGTCTATAGTCTATAACCATTCTATACTAGGTTTCGCCTGAAGCATCTGCTTTCTTAGGTACAGTCGGCCAAGAAAGTGGTGTACCACCCTAAGGCTAAATATCGCTTGCAGTTTACAGAACAATAAAGATTTGTTTTGCTTGCATCTTGATCTGTCAACATTGCTATCTTATGATATTGACGTTTGTCACAGTTGTCACCTTATGCATAGATATTATTAGTCACTAGCAAAGAGTACATTATTATTACTGCTGAAAGTCAATAGGTGCTAGAAACTAAATCAAAAGTGATTTGGTTAAACAAAAAACTGGTTTACTACCCTAAGATTGCATACCGCTTGCAGATTCATAGGTGATAATAGTAGATTTTACAACAAGTGCACAAAACGAACCATTACATCCGAGGCTCGGGCTGATAGTAATGTCGATGATAAAATGGTTTTCTCGACGAGCTATAATCTCTGCTTTTCACTTCGATTGCGAGGAAATAAAACAGTAGTATAAAATAACATTTCTTTTATTAAAATTCAAAGTTAAATTAGTACAGTTTTGAATACTGAAGGAAAAACAAAAGTAAATTTTATAAAATAACAAATTCTATCTATGAACTTCTTATTGTGTTTGGCTGTATGGCTCATTTTCTTTGCCTGTTCTTTAATTTAGCAAACTAAAAATACTTGTGCATCTGTCTTCACCCAGATTCACCTTCATCCAAAAACACATTAGAACAGAAGCTGCTCTCCCCCTAGTCATATGATCAAATTTATAAGAGGTTGGAATAAAAAAAAACTTAGAAACGAATGTAACCGCCATTGGCCTCTATGACCTCTAAAAGACGAGACCTCATTGAACCAACAAGCCGTGAACAAATATCGGTTCCCCGCATTTCCTCCCAAATTGAATTGCAGTGGCTTTCAAGGGCTTGTTTGGTTCTTTCATTTTGATGCGACCATCTTTGGACCATAAGGCCCCAAAGATTTTCTATCGGATTTAGGTCCGGTGATCTTGAGGGTCACGGTATCACCGTTACGTCGGTGTGAGACCGAAACCAGGCTCTTACGATCCTCGCATTATGAATTGAACAGTTATCTTGAACTAAATCAAATTGTGACAATTCGTCCTCCGGGTAAACATTACGGACTGTCGGTAGTATTACATTTTGAAGCACGTCTATATAATCTACAGCCGTCGCTCGAGGAGGTAGAGAGCACAATTCTCCTACACCAGCCGTACTCATCCAACCCCAAATATTTACGGAAATTCGACCTGTTTCTCTATTTGGGATTACATGATCATCTCTATACCGTGTTGAATTATAACGCCAAAGGTGTAGGCGTCCATGCTGACTTGATTTTAATGTTTTTTCATCACAAAACACTGCATTAGTCCAATCAAACTCTAAGTACTCTCTTGCGAAGTTCAGACGAGCAAGTCTGTGAGCATCCGTTAAATATATTTTCTTGGCGTAATGTCTGTGGTGCAACCCCATAAAATGTAAATGATTCCTTATTGTTTGTGCACTCACATCAAACATTTCCGCATAATTATTTGTCGGTGTAAAACCATTGATTTCATATTCCCGTCTCATAAATTCTCTGTCGTTATTGGAGAGAGTAAGCCGGCGACCGCTTCTTCTGTGATCTAACAAACTTCCTTCCTCTCCTTCACGACGAATCCAAAACCGGACACTACGTCTCTGAAATTAGAAAATATAAATTTTTACACTGACAAATATTAAAATAATATAAGTTAAGCTTGAAAATTACATTACTTACCGATATATTTAAATTCCTCGATATCGCTGTAATATTGAATCCTTCATTAAATTCGGCTATTATTTGTGCCCTTTCAGCAATGGTCAAGTTGGCAGGCATTGATGAAGATATTTATTATGCAGTTAAATAAAAACTAACACGGAAAATATATCGTTTTTTCTAACGAAAAAAACAGAAATTACTAAAATATATTTGACAAAATGTCAAATGTCAGATTTCTTTATAAAAAGAATTTGGTTGACTATTTAAATAGTTTGTATTATTTTTGGTTAGAAACATAGAATTTTTCTTTGCAGTAATTAATGTCTTAATCCTTAAATAATAAAGGTTAAAATGTCATGCACTTTTATGTGTCCTATGACTTATAAATATTTATTAATTAGGTTTACGTCATTACTATGCATCTCTTTCAGCTAAGTCTAAATATGAACTTTGTTGCAATTTTCGATGACTAGCAAACTAGATCAAAAGTGGTACACCACTTTCTTGGCCGACCGTACAAGGTGTACTGGGGAACTCCAAGGAGAGAAGGATTCTTGTATGACATTATCTTGCAAAAGTTTAGAAACCTGTTTCTTAATCTCTTCAGCTTGAGCTGGGGGTTGTCTGTAGGGTTTAGTATATATAGGGTCTTCGTCTTTAGTTTTAATGAAATGTTTAACTTGGTTTGTAAACGTTAGAGGCAGTTGGTCACAGTAAAATATATCTTTGTATTCTGTGCACAGTTTTAAAATTGCTTGTTTCTCTTCAGTGTTCATATGGTCAAGGCGCAGTTTCGACAAGTTTTCTGTCAGTAATAAGTCAATGTCTCTATCTGTCCGGTCATGAATAAGGTTAATTTCTAAGTCATCTGCATTATATTCTGTAGTGTCAAAGGGACCAGTCACAGTCAAGTCCATGTCTTGGTCTAGGGTATTCTGTATAATAGTAGTGGCATAACCACTATTGCAACTAACAAGTGCATCTGGCATACGAATGCCTGGACAAAGCTCTTTAAAATTTAATATAGCTTCCCCTTTATATAAATTGGTAGGTAATTTAACTCTTGTTTCCGATCTAGCAGGTAATTTTATAACGTAATTAGGTGAATTGTGGATGACAGGTATATTTGTAGATTTAGTTATTAGCATTTTATTCTTTAAATCAATAATGGTGTCTAACTGTTTTAATAAATCATTTCCTACTAAACCATCATACCGTGAATCTACGTCATAAACATAAAATTTATGGTAATCGTTATTATTAAATGTCGGCATTAGAGGAATCTGAATTACTTTATCGTGAGAGGAACTAGCATGTGTGCTTATTACTTCGAAAGGTTCGTGAAACATATATGGTACAAAATACTCTTGTGCTTTACGTGAGCTGATAAAGGAACGGGTGCTACCAGTGTCTATCATAAGTTTAGAGTCTATTTCAGGTATATATATGTAAGGTAGCTTTAACTTAATATCGCAATTTAACTCTATTATTTCCTTATCTTTGTGGAGGCGTCTAGGTAAAAATTTTCATTTTGTGATGGAGGAGCACTTTTAACTTTAAGGGATTGTGCGCAATCCTCTGTTTGAACGGAAGAAGTTGATGGTATTGGATAATTATAGTTATAATCATAGTTAACTTGCATAGGAGAAGGGTATTCAAAATAATTGTTAGAGTCGTTATAATATTCTGCCTCATAATTGTCGGGATAGAAATAGTTTTCTGGCTCTACATATTGTGTTTCATATTCCTCACTATTATATAAGTCGGTCTCGTTTACACGAAAACCTTGCCTAATTGGAGGTGCTGTGCGCATTGAGACGTCTGTGTTATAAGGCCTATTAGGTACGCTCTGCTGCTGCTGTTGCTGTCCAAATTGATGAGGACGCATTGGTGGTTGAGGTTGTAAACCTAAAGGTCTATAACCGAATTGTGGTGGTCGCTGGCCCACCTGCTGTTGGGGCCTATAGCCAAATTGCGAGGGGTAATGTTGAGGACGATAATATTGCTGTTGGGGATGACCAGCATAAGGAGCTGTTACCTTCATTTGCCTACTCTGTGGAATACCAAATTTAAAATTGTTTTGAGGGTGAGAATTCGCGGGAAATCTAAATTGGCCATTTGTAAAATTAGTTGTTGGAAATTTAAATGCATTCTGAGGTTTGTTCATAAACTGATTATTATTCTTATTTTTCAAATTATATTGTTCTAAGAAATTTACTTCCTCTAACACTATGCTGAGGGCTGACTCAAGCGACTCTGGAGCTTTAAGTCTTACAATTCTTACCATATTTTCCGGCAAATTATATAGAAATACGTTAAGTGACATTTTATTATATATGGTAATTTTATTTGTACGCATATTTTCATCCTGTACTAAGTTTACTTTCGATATTAAACTAGAACGCACCGATTGTACGCGGTTACAAAAATCTAAAAAAGTTTCGCTCGATTTAATTTTTAAACTTTCTAACTCTATGGCGATACATTCCTCACTGCGTGGGTCACCAAAATGCTGAATTAACAAGTCCTTGAACTCGCCCCATGTCTCGATGTCTGCGCGCTCGCTGATAAGGGCAGCTGCTTTGTCTACGAGACGGCTCGTTATTATTTGCATTATATAACTATTCTGTACTTCATTACCTCTAAATTTATCAATTATATATTCGCACTTTCGTAAAAACAAATTTAATTGACACTTGTCGCCATTGTATAATGGAATAATTTTAAGTAATTCACCCGGAATTAAATTGATCTCCGCCATTTTACAATAAAACGCTTAAAATTAACACACAAAAATAAAAGAAATCAAATAAACCTAAAGAAATAATATTAGAACACAGTAATATACGCGACACAATTTGCTAAAAATGTTATAGCTATATAATATATTCATATAATGTTACCTTTTTTTTATTTCAAACTTATTTATTGGACTCTATAAAAATCTCTATATATTTAAACAAGTATAATTTCTATATAGTAATTCACACGTAATTAAATATTTACGTTTTCTTTACTTAATGACCTCCTATAAAGTATATTATATAGGTAGGTATATTTATTTAATAATTGAATTTTAATAAGAAAAATCAATTGTGTTATATTAAGGTATATAGTCTTATTCATAAATGACTGAATATAAAAACTGCTATTTTAACAGTATAACTTTCTTGTTATAATATTTATTTAATATACTAATTTAATATACTAATTAGCAAAATCAGATTACGTTTTGAAATAGGAAAAGTCTTATCCTAGATGCAACGAAAAGGATGGATTACAAGGAACGGAAGGTGAAAAGTTCTACTCACCAGCCAGCCAGGACACCCATCTGGATCACTTTCTCGATTTATTAGACTTATTTATTTGGTTCGAAGGATTCGCACGGGAACGCGCCGTCTTTCCGCACTTTGAACGATTTTTAGCCCAAAAGCTCGCGCGAAGGACGACAGCCACTAAAAGCGAATCCTACCGGCTGCGCCAGTCAAGTTTCGAGGAGCGGTTAATATCTTTTTAAAAAGAATTTAATTTACTTATTTAAACTAATTTTTATTATAATAACTTATTCTAAATACAGAGACGTACGCCCAGAGTAGGATGCGCGTACCGAATGCGGTTATGAGTTACTTATCCGCTATTAACAAAATTGTTTAGTCTAGAAGGATGTGCTGAACTTGCAGCTTTCTAGTTATTCACCACCACACTCCTCAGGGGCAGGGGATGCATAACTTCTCCCTCCTCAAGAGCGAAATTATCTGACGATTTGGAGTCTAGATGATTTCGCATCTTAGAGATAATCTTAAATTTCCATACAAAGAAAATAGTACAAATTAAAATTACAATTAGGTAGAGAAAAATGGTGGCTAAACTAACACTCCGCGTTTGAACAATTCCGTTTTCACTTTCACTATTTTCACTAAATAAGGTTGCATCTTTTAATACACTTTATAGGTGTTTCAAGTTGTCCAAATTCACTCCTTTTATGTTGAGTTTAGTTTGTTCAATAGATGGCACATTCTTCAGTTCAGGTAAACTGGCAACAGAACTGATTTTGAAGTGCAGGTCTGCAGCAGAAGATCGGTGTCTATCAATTTTTATGTTCTCTAGGTAGAGTTCACAGGCTTCACCAGCGGTTAAAAGGTAAGTTCCTCTTAATTCATGTTTGGTGACGTCATCGTGACATTTCTCTGTTAATACGCTGTTAACTCGGGTATATATTATCCAACTAACAGGGCCAATATGTTGGACTCTTATGTTTTCAGACTCTACGGGATATTGAATGCATAGAGTCAGATTGGACTGGAACTTCATCAGCTGCTCTACACAGGTAGGTTCAGGGTAAGTGATCATATGAGTTTCACTACACAGGAACTGATCGGCTGCTACTTCGTCGCAAGGGCTGGCAGCAGGTAAGAACTTCGAATTTTTCACCAGAAGGTAAGGATAACGTGGGATGATTACCGAGGTAAGGTTTGACAATGGATTATAAATAGGAACGGAATATATTTTGTAGTAATTATAAACGTAATTATCTGTTAATGGTATTTCCATAATAAATGTAATCTGATTTTCCTTTACATATGCTTTCACTGACATAGACCTTTCTATTTTTACTAAATTATTCAAACTAACAGGGTATATTAACTTATTATGTTTTTCTATTGATTCTAATATAACTAAAAGTTCTGTAGAGTTTATGATTGACTGATGTAATATCGAGACCTTACTTAGTGCTAATGCAGTTTCAACTTCACTGAGTGATATATATAGAGTATAGAAATTATTAATGAATAAATTGAACATACTTAGTATATATGTAGCGTATATAGAGTTGTTTTCTTTCGTGGCTATATTAGTTACTATTCTTTCTATGCGTTTGATACGTTCATCTAAGATTACAGTGTTATTATATAAGATCTCGGTATTATTTACCATTTTATTTAACATTTTAGTGACAATTGTTAACCTTTTGTCGTTGTTAATTTGACCATTTTTAACTTGGGAGATCAATCTATCATATCTTAGTGCGTCTTCGTGATCTAGGTTACCTGTAACTATTTTTAATAATGATCCGAGAGGATTTATAAGACCTCTTCTTACTCTAAGGGAAGGAACTAATTGCCTAAATTTTTCTATAGTCATATCACGCATGTTTTGTGTCTGTACTCTAATATTCTGGAATTCGTAAATATATGGTTTATGAACATCGACTAATTTTTCAATTTTTTTTATATTTTAAAATGTTATAAAACAAGTACTCTTGCGTTGCACTTAAATCTAGCACCTTAATAACTGTCCATTTATCTTCTTGTTTGTAAGCTTGCCCAAGTTTAACTGGTAAGAGACCAGGGTTCTGATTAATGTCTCGAAGTTGAAGGCCCAGGCTCTCCTGGTATAGGATCAGGGTTAAGCACCACCTGTGGAGGACGCTTTATGTTTTTAATTGGTACTTTGGTTTCCCTTGTGCCTATTCTAACCGGAACTACATTTCTTTCTGGTTTTCCTATAACCATAGCTTTCTTATACCTAGCCTTATCTTTAATTTTTCTTAAATTAATATCCTTAGAATAAACTATGTCACCTATTTCTAATGGTGGTTCGCTTTCGCCACCTCTCTTGTCTTTTGCTTTCTCTTTGCTCTCTATCATGTTCTTAGAAATATGTTGATAAAGATATTTTACGCGCTTTGCATGATCTTTTGTAAATTGCTGTACGTATGCTTTTTCGAAGTCAATATCAAAACCTTTGCTGGCATCAGTATGCCCAAAAACTACTTTAAAAGGAGTAAGTCCGGTAGTGGAATGGATAGTATGGTTGTAAGCTAGTATCGAATATGTCATGATTGTAGCGGCGTCTGTACATTTCTGTTCATATTTAGCTAATCGGTAAATTTCAATTAATGTTGAATGAAACCTTTCTACTATACCTGTAGAGTTGGGATTATTCGGCGTGGTAATATGAAAATTAATTTTATACATATCCATAAGCTCTTTCATGAGTTCATTATTAAATTCAGTACCGGGATCACATGAAACTTTTCTAGGTATACCGTAAAGTGAAAAATATTTAATTAAAGCTCTTACGACTTCTGGGGTTGAACGATTGGATATTTCAAATGCTTGACCAAGTTTACTGAATGCATCTACTATTGTAAGATGGTATTTTCCTTCGATGCTAAATAGATCTATAAATATTTCTCGAAAGGGGGCACATTGTGTTTGAGTTAGCTGTAAGAACGGTTTTAAAGGTTTCCTTTCATACTTCATCTTTCTACAAGCTTCGTAAAGTATAGGGATGCCATATGATTCTAACTCTTGACCCGAATGAGCACTTTCAGTAGAGCTAGAGTTTACAGAAGGAATAGGGTACTTTAGTTCGTTATTGTCCGAGTCTAAGGATATAGTTGTGGATGAGTCAGAGATCGTTATTATGTCAGTATTTTTAGCTAATTCTTCTATTTTATTATCTAATTATTTCATGAAATTTTTAAGTTCGTGGTCTTTACTGTCAATATTTACTTTCATGGATATGTCACCGTCATCGTCGTCGTCAGAGTCTAATGCGTTTAGTTTTATTCTTGAAAGTGCATCGGCGTTTGTGTTTTGTTTGCCGTTTTTATATATAATTTCAAAGTCGTATTCCTGTAGTCGTAGTCGCCAACGAGTCAATTTGCTGTTAGGCTCTTTCAAAGAATACAACCAAGCTAAGGGTCTATGGTCTGTGTATATATGAAATTTGTTTCCATAGAGATATGGCCTAAAATGTTTTACAGCCCAGATGATAGCCAGTAATTCTCTTTCTATGGTGCTGTAACGGGACTCAGTGTCACTTAGTGTTCTGCTCGCATAAGCTATAGGTTTGTCTTGTCCAATAGGACCTTGTGATAAGACGGCACCTAAAGCTGATGCTGATGCATCTGTCGTTAATATATATGGTTTGCTAGGATCAGGATACTGGAGGAGTGGGGCACTAGTCAGGAGTTCTTTACATTTTTCGAATGAGTCAATATAATTTTGGTCTAGTATAATTTTCCTCTTTTTCTTTAAACAAGCTGTAAGTGGTTTAGTTACTCGTGCAAAGTCTTTAATGAATCTACGATAATAACCAATGAGTCCGAGGAAACTTTTTATCTCTGTCGTAGTCTTGGAGAGAGGATAATTAAGAACAGCTGCTATTTTGTCATCATTCGGTCGGAGTCCGTCTTTTGTTATAGTGTGCCCTAAGTAAAGAATCTCTTTCCTAAGAAATTCAGTCTTGTCCAGTTGAACTTTCAAATTAGTTTGTCTCAGTCGGTCAAATACGTTTCGCAACTTCTGTAAATGTTCCTGAAGGCTACTAGAGAAGATAATTATGTCATCTAAGTATACAAGGCAGTGAATGCCTTGTAAGCCTCTTAGTATATTGTCCATAGTTCTTTGAAATGTCGCTGGGGCTGTCTTTAGTCCGAACGGCATTCTAAAGAATTCGTAATGTCCGAACTGCGTACTAAAGGCAGTTTTCTGTCTGTCTGTCTCGTTAAGTTCAATTTGATGATAGCCACTTGCCAGGTCTATTGTAGTGAAGTATGTGCTCTTACCTAGTTTGTCAAATAAGTCAGTAATATTAGGTAAAGGGTATTTATCGTCAACTGTGATTTCATTTAGTCGTCTATAGTCTATAACCATTCTATACTTGGTTTCGCCTGAAGCATCTGCTTTCTTAGGTACAGTCGGCCAAGAAAGTGGTGTACCACCCTAAGGCTAAATATCGCTTGCAGTTTACAGAACAATAAAGATTTGTTTTGCTTGCATCTTGATCTGTCAACATTGCTATCTTATGATATTGACGTTTGTCACAGTTTTCACCTTATGCATAGATATTATTAGTCACTAGCAAAGAGTACATTATTATTACTGCTGAAAGTCAATAGGTGCTAGAAACTAAATCAAAAGTGATTTGGTTAAACAAAAAACTGGTTTACTACCCTAAGATTGCATACCGCTTGCAGATTCATAGGTGATAATAGTAGATTTTACAACAAGTGCACAAAACGAACCATTACATCCGAGGCTCGGGCTGATAGTAATGTCGATGATAAAATGGTTTTCTCGACGAGCTATAATCTCTGCTTTTCACTTCGATTGCGAGGAAATAAAACAGTAGTATAAAATAACATTTCTTTTATTAAAATTCAAAGTTAAATTAGTACAGTTTTGAATACTGAAGGAAAAACAAAAGTAAATTTTATAAAATAACAAATTCTATCTATGAACTTCTTATTGTGTTTGGCTGTATGGCTCATTTTCTTTGCCTGTTCTTTAATTTAGCAAACTAAAAATACTTGTGCATCTGTCTTCACCCAGATTCACCTTCATCCAAAAACACATTAGAACAGAAGCTGCTCTCCCCCTAGTCATATGATCAAATTTATAAGAGGTTGGAATAAAAAAAAACTTAGAAACGAATGTAACCGCCATTGGCCTCTATGACCTCTAAAAGACGAGACCTCATTGAACCAACAAGCCGTGAACAAATATCGGTTCCCCGCATTTCCTCCCAAATTGAATTGCAGTGGCTTTCAAGGGCTTGTTTGGTTCTTTCATTTTGATGCGACCATCTTTGGACCATAAGGCCCCAAAGATTTTCTATCGGATTTAGGTCCGGTGATCTTGAGGGTCACGGTATCACCGTTACGTCGGTGTGAGACCGAAACCAGGCTCTTACGATCCTCGCATTATGAATTGAACAGTTATCTTGAACTAAATCAAATTGTGACAATTCGTCCTCCGGGTAAACATTACGGACTGTCGGTAGTATTACATTTTGAAGCACGTCTATATAATCTACAGCCGTCGCTCGAGGAGGTAGAGAGCACAATTCTCCTACACCAGCCGTACTCATCCAACCCCAAATATTTACGGAAATTCGACCTGTTTCTCTATTTGGGATTACATGATCATCTCTATACCGTGTTGAATTATAACGCCAAAGGTGTAGGCGTCCATGCTGACTTGATTTTAATGTTTTTTCATCACAAAACACTGCATTAGTCCAATCAAACTCTAAGTACTCTCTTGCGAAGTTCAGACGAGCAAGTCTGTGAGCATCCGTTAAATATATTTTCTTGGCGTAATGTCTGTGGTGCAACCCCATAAAATGTAAATGATTCCTTATTGTTTGTGCACTCACATCAAACATTTCCGCATAATTATTTGTCGGTGTAAAACCATTGATTTCATATTCCCGTCTCATAAATTCTCTGTCGTTATTGGAGAGAGTAAGCCGGCGACCGCTTCTTCTGTGATCTAACAAACTTCCTTCCTCTCCTTCACGACGAATCCAAAACCGGACACTACGTCTCTGAAATTAGAAAATATAAATTTTTACACTGACAAATATTAAAATAATATAAGTTAAGCTTGAAAATTACATTACTTACCGATATATTTAAATTCCTCGATATCGCTGTAATATTGAATCCTTCATTAAATTCGGCTATTATTTGTGCCCTTTCAGCAATGGTCAAGTTGGCAGGCATTGATGAAGATATTTATTATGCAGTTAAATAAAAACTAACACGGAAAATATATCGTTTTTTCTAACGAAAAAAACAGAAATTACTAAAATATATTTGACAAAATGTCAAATGTCAGATTTCTTTATAAAAAGAATTTGGTTGACTATTTAAATAGTTTGTATTATTTTTGGTTAGAAACATAGAATTTTTCTTTGCAGTAATTAATGTCTTAATCCTTAAATAATAAAGGTTAAAATGTCATGCACTTTTATGTGTCCTATGACTTATAAATATTTATTAATTAGGTTTACGTCATTACTATGCATCTCTTTCAGCTAAGTCTAAATATGAACTTTGTTGCAATTTTCGATGACTAGCAAACTAGATCAAAAGTGGTACACCACTTTCTTGGCCGACCGTACAAGGTGTACTGGGGAACTCCAAGGAGAGAAGGATTCTTGTATGACATTATCTTGCAAAAGTTTAGAAACCTGTTTCTTAATCTCTTCAGCTTGAGCTGGGGGTTGTCTGTAGGGTTTAGTATATATAGGGTCTTCGTCTTTAGTTTTAATGAAATGTTTAACTTGGTTTGTAAACGTTAGAGGCAGTTGGTCACAGTAAAATATATCTTTGTATTCTGTGCACAGTTTTAAAATTGCTTGTTTCTCTTCAGTGTTCATATGGTCAAGGCGCAGTTTCGACAAGTTTTCTGTCAGTAATAAGTCAATGTCTCTATCTGTCCGGTCATGAATAAGGTTAATTTCTAAGTCATCTGCATTATATTCTGTAGTGTCAAAGGGACCAGTCACAGTCAAGTCCATGTCTTGGTCTAGGGTATTCTGTATAATAGTAGTGGCATAACCACTATTGCAACTAACAAGTGCATCTGGCATACGAATGCCTGGACAAAGCTCTTTAAAATTTAATATAGCTTCCCCTTTATATAAATTGGTAGGTAATTTAACTCTTGTTTCCGATCTAGCAGGTAATTTTATAACGTAATTAGGTGAATTGTGGATGACAGGTATATTTGTAGATTTAGTTATTAGCATTTTATTCTTTAAATCAATAATGGTGTCTAACTGTTTTAATAAATCATTTCCTACTAAACCATCATACCGTGAATCTACGTCATAAACATAAAATTTATGGTAATCGTTATTATTAAATGTCGGCATTAGAGGAATCTGAATTACTTTATCGTGAGAGGAACTAGCATGTGTGCTTATTACTTCGAAAGGTTCGTGAAACATATATGGTACAAAATACTCTTGTGCTTTACGTGAGCTGATAAAGGAACGGGTGCTACCAGTGTCTATCATAAGTTTAGAGTCTATTTCAGGTATATATATGTAAGGTAGCTTTAACTTAATATCGCAATTTAACTCTATTATTTCCTTATCTTTGTGGAGGCGTCTAGGTAAAAATTTTCATTTTGTGATGGAGGAGCACTTTTAACTTTAAGGGATTGTGCGCAATCCTCTGTTTGAACGGAAGAAGTTGATGGTATTGGATAATTATAGTTATAATCATAGTTAACTTGCATAGGAGAAGGGTATTCAAAATAATTGTTAGAGTCGTTATAATATTCTGCCTCATAATTGTCGGGATAGAAATAGTTTTCTGGCTCTACATATTGTGTTTCATATTCCTCACTATTATATAAGTCGGTCTCGTTTACACGAAAACCTTGCCTAATTGGAGGTGCTGTGCGCATTGAGACGTCTGTGTTATAAGGCCTATTAGGTACGCTCTGCTGCTGCTGTTGCTGTCCAAATTGATGAGGACGCATTGGTGGTTGAGGTTGTAAACCTAAAGGTCTATAACCGAATTGTGGTGGTCGCTGGCCCACCTGCTGTTGGGGCCTATAGCCAAATTGCGAGGGGTAATGTTGAGGACGATAATATTGCTGTTGGGGATGACCAGCATAAGGAGCTGTTACCTTCATTTGCCTACTCTGTGGAATACCAAATTTAAAATTGTTTTGAGGGTGAGAATTCGCGGGAAATCTAAATTGGCCATTTGTAAAATTAGTTGTTGGAAATTTAAATGCATTCTGAGGTTTGTTCATAAACTGATTATTATTCTTATTTTTCAAATTATATTGTTCTAAGAAATTTACTTCCTCTAACACTATGCTGAGGGCTGACTCAAGCGACTCTGGAGCTTTAAGTCTTACAATTCTTACCATATTTTCCGGCAAATTATATAGAAATACGTTAAGTGACATTTTATTATATATGGTAATTTTATTTGTACGCATATTTTCATCCTGTACTAAGTTTACTTTCGATATTAAACTAGAACGCACCGATTGTACGCGGTTACAAAAATCTAAAAAAGTTTCGCTCGATTTAATTTTTAAACTTTCTAACTCTATGGCGATACATTCCTCACTGCGTGGGTCACCAAAATGCTGAATTAACAAGTCCTTGAACTCGCCCCATGTCTCGATGTCTGCGCGCTCGCTGATAAGGGCAGCTGCTTTGTCTACGAGACGGCTCGTTATTATTTGCATTATATAACTATTCTGTACTTCATTACCTCTAAATTTATCAATTATATATTCGCACTTTCGTAAAAACAAATTTAATTGACACTTGTCGCCATTGTATAATGGAATAATTTTAAGTAATTCACCCGGAATTAAATTGATCTCCGCCATTTTACAATAAAACGCTTAAAATTAACACACAAAAATAAAAGAAATCAAATAAACCTAAAGAAATAATATTAGAACACAGTAATATACGCGACACAATTTGCTAAAAATGTTATAGCTATATAATATATTCATATAATGTTACCTATTTTTATTTCAAACTTATTTATTGGACTCTATAAAAATCTCTATATATTTAAACAAGTATAATTTCTATATAGTAATTCACACGTAATTAAATATTTACGTTTTCTTTACTTAATGACCTCCTATAAAGTATATTATATAGGTAGGTATATTTATTTAATAATTGAATTTTAATAAGAAAAATCAATTGTGTTATATTAAGGTATATAGTCTTATTCATAAATGACTGAATATAAAAACTGCTATTTTAACAGTATAACTTTCTTGTTATAATATTTATTTAATATACTAATTTAATATACTAATTAGCAAAATCAGATTACGTTTTGAAATAGGAAAAGTCTTATCCTAGATGCAACGAAAAGGATGGATTACAAGGAACGGAAGGTGAAAAGTTCTACTCACCAGCCAGCCAGGACACCCATCTGGATCACTTTCTCGATTTATTAGACTTATTTATTTGGTTCGAAGGATTCGCACGGGAACGCGCCGTCTTTCCGCACTTTGAACGATTTTTAGCCCAAAAGCTCGCGCGAAGGACGACAGCCACTATAAGCGAATCCTACCGGCTGCGCCAGTCAAGTTTCGAGGAGCGGTTAATATCTTTTTAAAAAGAATTTAATTTACTTATTTAAACTAATTTT
Source organism: Calamotropha paludella (assembly GCA_927399485.1). Lineage (NCBI taxonomy): Eukaryota > Metazoa > Arthropoda > Insecta > Lepidoptera > Crambidae > Calamotropha > Calamotropha paludella. The sequence continues at coordinate 20,260,598 of OV656812.1, forward strand.
TATTATAATAACTTATTCTAAATACAGAGACGTACGCCCAGAGTAGGATGCGCGTACCGAATGCGGTTATGAGTTACTTATCCGCTATTAACAAAATTGTTTAGTCTAGAAGGATGTGCTGAACTTGCAGCTTTCTAGTTATTCACCACCACACTCCTCAGGGGCAGGGGATGCATAACTATCTTCTTGGCCTCTGTTTTATTACACATTCTGTGTAGTTCTGTGATTGTATGTGTAGATAAACATTTTTTTGAAAGAATGTTATTGTAAATATATTAGTCATTATTTAAATTTCCGCGCTAAACTAAACCTTTTGTCTTTTGGACAGGTATACCCCCAAGCCGGAAGAAGACGTGGGCATCCGTAGTGTATCAGCAAATTATTTCGATATTCGTAAAATCACACGTTTTTACGTGTAAATAAAGATAAATGTAACAGATACTATTTATAAACAACTCATAGTAAATATACCCATTATTGATGCTCCGGGAAAAGCATCGTTTTATTTTTCAATTTTCCAAAAGAAAAGAAAATGAGCAGCAATTTTCGTTGATTCGCCACTTAAGGCGTTTATCGACGCATTCAAAGTCGATATTGGATTTATCAGGTGATGGCTTAAGAATGACTTGGGTATTTCGAACGATCTGTTGGAAATATTACTTTAACACTTTGGATGATATTTTTCAATATTTGTTGGAAATTCATTGATACATTTACGATAAATCAACTTCACGCAAGTTAATCAGTGTTTCCAAATTCCGTATCGATATTTTTTTACATTTTTGTTCTTATATAATTATAAGACAACGTCATATACTGTTTGTAGGGGCGATTAAAAATTAGTGGACTGTATTGCGGTATGAGAAAATTAATGTCCTCAACAAATATGAGAGGAAGATGAAAGGGGCACGATACCTTGACCGCCATGTGGGGTGAGAACGCTGGAGGCTGCCGGGAGCGTCCGTGGCATTTGCTCTTCCTTATTGTTACGCACACGAAGACACCATCACATATATCTATATTTTGTTGTAGGGTTTTTGCGGATAGGCCACTAGTTCAATTTAATATTGCGGAACTCCGCTCGCCATCAGTCAACTTTTCTTTCTTTGTCCGCATGTTAGCCACATGCGGGTATAATTTGCCACCAATAGATGGGGTGGTCGTCTCGCTCTTCCATATGCGAGACAAAGTATGTGCGAAAGAGAAATGAAGTGGTGAGGCTAGGAGTGTCAATCGATGTATTAAAATTACAAAAACATACAAATAAATAACGCGGGACATTTAAATTTAATACTGGCGCAACCATATAAATTGTTCTGAAGCCAAGTTTAGTAGTTAAAGCACTTGTGTTATGCAATTCAGAAACAACCATGGTACCATAACACCCAGACCCGAATTAATATACAAACGATAATTTTATACATTGACCCGGCCAGGAATCGAACCCAACAGCTCAGACTGACATTACTACGAGAACCGGTATGCGAGGCACTCAACCAAAGAGGTCGCTAAATTATTCTAGTTCTTAGAATCAAATTATTGAAAAAAAACATCGGATGGGTAATAAGTGAGTATTGTTAGTAATCCCCTTCTCTGAAAAACAAGGCCAAGAAAGTTAAAAGTGCGTTGCAAAAGAATCGGTGCTTTTATAATAAAATAAAACTATGATTTTCTTTCAATTTTACAAACGGTATGGATATATTTTTCAATTTTATTTTTCATACTTAATATTTTTTGAGAAATAATTATTGTTAACCATTAGTTGGATAAGTTTTTTATCATCAGCTTTATCATTTAGATAACCAATTCTATTTAACACATTTAAATACCATTTCTATGACCTCAATGGCGTAAGCACTGCATCTCCACTGCGCGCATACTTTTAACAACTTTAGCCTTTGCTTTATCGTCCTATCATTGGTTAGATGATATGAGGTCTACTAACTTTTGAAGGACAGAGGTGTTCATCCGTCCTTCAAAAGTATCTATAAAATCCCAGCATTAAGGTCATGAATAGTCTGCAGATGACACAGATTTTTAACCAGATATTTTTACAACTATTAAAATTGTATATTCAATAAGAATCTATTTTAAAAATAAGCTCAATTGTTTAGTTTTTTATCAACTACTTTGTGAAAATATTTCCGTACACTAATTTTAGTGCTTAAATTAATTTCCGATCAAACTTTATTTGTATAACTGTAATGAAAGATTATCTTGATTTTGTGATAAGGAATAATTCTAAATGAAGAAGGTTCATTTGTAATTAAGTAATAAATTTCTTAAATTACGTGTCTATTCCGGCGTGAAAAATATACAATTTTATTCACAATTTTCTAACAGACAATTATTTACAAATTAAGAACTGAACGAAATGTTCAAAGTTTAAATGGGCAATATTTTTAGTTTCTTGCACAATCACTAATCCGAAAAGTTTTTTATTGACCATTATTCGTAGACTTATCCTGAAAGATAAAACACATTAAAAATATCATCTCTTATAACATTAACTAAAATTTAGTCTTAACTAGATTTTTTTGGTATAAAGAAGCTCTTTTAGTAAGTTAATTTTAATTTATTGTATTAAATTAGCCTTATATTTTTATTTTAAATAATGTTTAAACCTATAAATTGTTTAAATTTCATTCATGAGTAGTTACACAAGGCAATTTTACAAGAAATAGAAATCTAAAAAACACGCTTTTATCTGTGCTTGATTGTAATTGAAGGCTATGAATGGCAGCACCAGGCATCAACTTTTGTTGAGCCTAAGCTATTGAGTTAAAGAAAACCATTGGGTTTTCCTAATAAGCATCCTAGGATTACATCTAAAGTACATATACACAGCAAGTTCAAAGATGGTACTAAAACAAAAAGTGTGCGAAATTCAGTTTCTTAGATTTTATTAAATACTTTCTTGTCGTAGGTCGACGTAATGAAAGCGTGATAAAGAAGAATTCTTCGCATACCGCCTCGGACCAATCGATACTATGTTCCAATTTAAGACTTTCTTTTGTTTTAACTTAGAGCTTCAAATAATATCAACGAAATACGATGCTAATTGATATTATAAGAATGAGGCGTAGATAAATCAAATGAGCTTTTATTATTAAAATATAATTTGAACTTGGACAATATTTCCTTTAACAACTACAATTAATGAGAATTAAAATTCAACTGCCGTACTTCCGTCGTAAGGAAAAAAACCGCGTAGCGCTCAACGGTAATAAACCATATTTCATATAACAATATCATAACCATCAAAACGTTTAACAAATAGCGTCAATCAGAAGTCTAGTTTAACTCAAAAACTGCCTTACAAGCAAAATAATTTTTCAGCATTTATTTAGTAAAATTGTTTTGGATTTTTGTGTTTTCATAAATTCAGTCATATAAAAAGTATTAGGTAATAACAATTATAATTTTTTATTATGATTTGGCAATTGAAGGCATTTCTAAAACACAGAAATATTTTTAGGGTGTGTGTTTGTGTTCTTTTTTTATAAGGCATTTATAAAAACACAAAGTAATAATCAACTCAATTCAGATGCATCTAAAATGATTAACAGGTTGCGATTGGTATTTTGGTGAGTCATCGAAGAGTTTTGAATATCTTAGTTATAAAACATTAATAAAAAAACTAATAAGATAATAATATCTCTTCTCAGAGAAATATATATTTGTATGATAAAATTTGCAGCTGTTGTAAGTTCAGACAGTTGTCATTAGCAATGCACGATAATCAACATTAGACACATTTTTTAAAAGAATAAAACTTATTCAAAATACGTTTTATTTCTTTTGCAACCTAATCATAAATGTAGTTAATACATGTACTGAAGATTTAAAACCTTTCAAAGGTACATATAATACACCAGTTCTTAAATTAATAAAATCGAAATGTTCACTACTAATCACATTGTTAAGTGAGAGAGTGAGAGATAAGGCAAATGTAATAAACAAAGCAATTGAATTGGTCGATTTTATATTCATTTAGAAGTCTTGTGAGGTATACATAATGCCTCTGTAATATCTATAAGCTATATAGCTTACACACACAAATTCAGCCAAATACGCCATTGCAACCAATGTCAGTTCCTTTCAATGAGTTAAATTTGACTTCTAAATTTCCCAAGAGACCTCGAGGTTTTTATATTCTTAATTCGATTTATTCCGATTTACCTCCACTCGAGTTCAAAACTTGTGAATATTGCGAGGAATGGAATGGAAAAACGTAAAGTATTCAATCATCTTTAGGAAACATATACTTTCTGGCAATCTAAGGGATTATTTCATCATCGTTATCTTCATGTTCTTAAATAAAATGACGTCTGTCGCAGTGATTTTTTCGTATATCACCAACGCCATAGGTCACAAATTTGTTTGTGACCAAGCTCACTTTGTTCATGTTTTTGAATCACAGAATCTTGATCTTTACACAGTCGCCAATGATTAAAGATATTGAGTCGACACTAATTTCAAATTAGAACTTCTACGCATTCCTAGAAGAAAGGCCTGAACAGACTGGCAAATCGACATGTAAGCTTATAAAAATACTGACTATGAGTACATGTAATAATATGTAGCTTTAGAAATCTAATAACAGAAGTAATACCATTTTATATTAGCTATAGTTACACCTTTTATTCACTAAACACTTATTTCGAATGAGAACAAACAATTGTTACAACTAAAAACCCGATTGATTGTAAAAACGTATCCCTGGTTATCGATAGTTTAATAGCTTACGACCATTTTATGAGTTTTATGCTGACGTCGCATTGATTATAACACTCCGGGGAAGAATATGAATCTAATGATACCTCACTCTTCAAAATCGGTCCAGCCATAATAAGCAGGAATTCACAATGGAACAGACATATTACACACCCATAGACATACTCGTACAAACGCGGGAAAAAATTACCTTCAATGTAATTCAATCAGATAAAAACAATAATAAATTGATATTACATTTGACAGTTGGCTGTTGAAATTATATTATTTACCGTATAAATGTTAGACGGGGATTGCGCAATAATATTGTAACGTATTGATTGATGATATAATATGATGAGAAAATATATGCTTACTTAGAGTACTGTTATCTGTCTTATATCTTTTAACATATTTTGTTCTATTGCATTTATTTTTAATTCAGTTAATCTGCGTGCAACCTAATAAAGCGTTTTTTTTTTCATTGCTTCCTTTTTTATTTATAATTGTTTGTAAACAAACTTAACAACCATTGGTCCAAAATGTCAAAATAAACATTTCGCTGAAATTTCATTTTTCGGTGTTTGTTTATTTAAAAAATCAGAGGAACTTTTTATTTTAAAATAGTTATTTGTTATGCAAGTTTATTTGTTAATAGTTATTTGTTATGTTTGAGATTTGGCTGCGATGGTATTGAAACCTGAGCTTGCAAGGGTTTCAAAGGTAAAGAACGCTAAAGTCATTGCAGCCGAGCGTAATACACAATTTTTCACCTCACCACAGCGAGGAAAACTTTTAGGTGCAAGAAGAACAGCTTAAATAAAATGGTAAATTGGTTTAATTAAATTAAAAAGTTGGATTTGAAATAAGTCGAATTATAGAGTGGGCAAATCCTATGGCCTCGAAGTTAATCTCATTTAAAGTACCGTAATAATAATTATCGTGGGAAGTTCCAGGATGATTGCTAGAGTGGACTGGCAATTGCTGCCCAATATAAATTTGCTGGCACCGGTATTCTCAGCTCGTCCGTGAAAAACTTAGGGTTAATTTTTGTTAACTGTTTGAGTTGGCGACCTCAGTTACGGACCGTTAGTCGTAAATTATATGCTTCGGCAGCTGCGCTGAGAAGACTACGTAAATTTATACCTACTTCCAACAAAATTTCACTAACGCAATCTCTGTTGCTCCCTAATCTAGACTATGCCGACGTCTGCTATCTTGATCTTACGGAGGAAGAGCTTGATAAACTTGAGCGACTTCAAAATTTTTGTATTCTACTCATATTTGGCCTGCGCAAATATGATCACAGATCTCAGTTACTTTCTCAGCTCAAACGGCTTCCTATTCGTCTTCGCCGGAATACTCACGTACTTACTCTGCTCTACAACATACTATTTAATCCTTCGGCACCTCACTATCTTAAAGAACGTTTTCAATTCCTTCATACATCAAACGCGTTTTCCTTGAGGTCATAAGATAATCTTGCCCTTTATAGTCCCGCACACTGTTCCATGTTCTATGACTCTTCCTTTACCGTTCAAGTGACTCATCTTTGGAACTCTCTCTCGGTTTCTATAAGGCGTGCACAATAAATTGGCGTCTTTAAGAATTAAGTAAAGGATTATTTTCGGTCAAATTAGGCGAGCAGCGAATAGATTATGTATCCTACTAACTAGACATTCAATAATTGTATTTGCTTATGTGTATATATATGTATATTTGGTTTATGTATGGGTATTATATACGTATGCATTAATTTTTACTTTCGATAAATGTTTGTTCTATTGTCTCTTCCAAACAGGAAGGTTGTCTGGAAGAGATCGCTTTGAGCGATAAGACCGCCCATTGTAACACTATTTTAAGTTTTCCTTTAATTTATTATTATTTCAATGTGGTGTTATCAATTAAGTGTTTTATATTGTATTGCATTGTATTAATAATGTTAAATGTATTTTTTTATAATTGTTTTTTTTTATAAATGTGAATTGACCTAGAATGCACATCACTTTAGGGTCCACCTTTTTTCGTAGAAATTTAAAATTCATAATTTTAGAATGAATAATCATTTGGCATAATTTGAAATAGTTTGCTGGTTAGTAATGACTAAAAAAATACCTAACCTAATCTGCAATATAGGTATGTCAATTTATCCCTTTTGATTAGTATGCCCAGTGACTTTCTGTGCAATAAAATTCTGTCAGATAAAGGGTACCCATCACTTTGACAGTTTTTTTTCGGGTGCGGTCCGAAATCCAATCATATGTTATGCAATCTCACCCATCATACATTTAAAATTCTTATTTTTAACATACAGTTTATTTAAAATATAATTTATTTTTGTTGTATTGTATGATTTAAGGAACTAAAATAATTGAATAAAACCAAAACGGAGTATTATAGTATTAATTTAAATAAGAATAAAATGTAACTTATAAAGGCTATACTGACGATACGGAACGTACCATGTGTTTTTTTTTAATAGAAAGGTTCTCATTTTAAAACACTTTCCACGCTAGCGGATAAAACACAATTTTCCACGCAGAAATTGAACAACAAACCAAACTTTTCCGAGCGTTTGAGGAAAAAAATATATTAATCTTCTGAAATAAGAACTATAAAAAAAATACGACGATTGCGGAGTAATGACAGAGAATATTGGAGTAGGTATTACTGAAACAATAATATTATAAGCATAATAGTAATTAGTCTGCTGGCGTTCACAGCAGTGCCCGGAGATATACAAGTTTACTCGAGAGGAAGAATCGAATTGCTACTGAATTAATTTACGTAAGCAATGATACATAGAATATGCCGATGGCAACACAGAAGTCAGTATTACAGGCCTGATATAATAAATTGAGAATCAATTGGATAAATTCCTGTTGCAAATATTTTTAGGAAATTCATTTAAATGATAAAGCCGGCAGTTATTATGAGGAATAATATAAACAGGAATCTATAACCAAAGAATATTGGTTATGGATATTTTCGGATCAAGGAATCACATCAAAGAGATGTCCATCGGTAATCGGAAATCATTTCACATCGAATTCTTAATATTGCCATATGATCTGATTTGGATTTAAATAACAAATAAAAGAGAAAACATATTTTACATTACTTGTAATCCTACATTATTTTTAGAATATTTAAAGCATCAAATAATAAGAAATGTAACAAAAAATAAAATATTCTCCATCTATGATTTATATATATATAGCTAGTATACAAAAAAATCAGAAGTAAACAAAAAGTATCGATCATAACTTAAAATTTCCTTTATGATTGTTATATTTTCAAAGGCATCTTATTTGACAAATTTTAATAGCAGCCTAAAACAATTTGTAAGTACAGTCGCGTTATTTTCTAGTATTTCTCCACTTAAATTTCTTTATATTGTTATAAAGATTTTTAGCTGTGATGCAAGATTCTCAGTTTCCAAAGACTGCACGTTGGTTTGCTACACTTTCTATATAAATAAAAAAATAATTCACAATCAATTTTAAATATATACAATTTATATACAACTGAATCATCAAGAATTAAATCTAACGATGGATTTATTTTAAATCAATTTGTTCCTTTGTATCGCAATTTTACAACTTGCTTCAGCACTTCACTATAACAAAAAGACTTTTCTGGATTTGTTAAGCTCATCTTTTCCGCTATCCAAATTCAAAAATATTATCACCAATATCTTTACTGCTATATAGCTTCCTTACAAATGAAAACATCGTAAGAAGAAAGAGTCATAAAACATCGCATGGAACCAGTGCTCATTGGTGGGTGTAAAGGCTGCAGATGCAATCTGTACAAAAAATTGTACTTTCTAAAGCATATAGAAGTCCAAGGTGACAATATTTTTGGCCACCTATTCGACCTTCCCTTGCGAACGTTACTTAACTTCCACAGTTGTAGACCGAAGTCTCTATCCGCTTCGCGATAGAGCTCATTATAATAACAACAATATATCGTTATCTGACTACTCAAAGACAAGGCCATCGAGTTTCAATTTAATTTCCATTATTCAATACGTCGTTCAAGTAAAGCTCGTACATTTATACGTTCAACCCTTCGTCTATTCACGATATTAATCATAACCACTTGATTCGTGACACGCAAACAATGATGTAGGGATCCTATGGAGATGGAAAACTAGATCGAAAACTTTTTGTCCGTGATAACGTCCTTCACATTTGTTACAGTATGTTCCGATGCTTTTTATTTTACATCTAAAGGTAAGAAATATAAAACGATGAAGCAATTTCTCTATTGAAATTATTATGCCTATTTTTATGTAACTTTTTTCGATTCTTTGATTTCATTTTAGGCCTGCATTTGTAGTTGTATAAAGAAGGGATAATATTTAGATTTCAAAAAATACCAAAAAGATTTTAGTTTATTCATAAAATAGTAAGTATCAGTAAAAACCCAATATAGACCGTAAATTACACACTAAAATTGTATAATCCAGAATTATATGTGCTGTAATGAATCGTTGTATTTTTTTTTAATTTCACGGGTTCTTCGCTTCATGTTAAGGCTGGGTCCTATACAAAATTGAATAATCGCCTTTTGTAGAAAAATCAAGTACCTCAGTTGATAACAATCAACTATATTTTTTTTGTTACCACCTATTTGCACGCATTTAAAAAAAATCATACAAAATTCAAGACCCCCTTTTGTTTTCTTTTAATGACAGTTTTATATTTAAATAAAATGTTTTAAACATTTCTTGAATATTTTATGGCACTTTATGAAAGTAAATACTCATATGCTCTGGTTATTAACCTACGCCCTTGATTATTACTATTGGTTATTAACAATTATTTGATATTTATTAATGTTCTGATTAACAGCCTTATTTTTTTAGTCAATATAGGAAATGTGATTATAAATAATAATTATTATTTTTACATTCACACCAATCAACCTAGCATAAAGTATGGGCACTGCATGTATATCGTAACGAAATAGATGGTAGCAGTAGCGGAAATAATATACGTATAATATAATATATAATAAGTAAGGTATGAATGCTCGTATTTGTCACACAAATATCTCCCCCCTTCGGCACTTTAACTCGGGATTGTTTGACTTCGACTCCCGCTCGGCCAAACCGTTCATCATAATAAAGCAATATCTTAATAGCGATTAGTTATGACTGTTCAGCTATCAATTGGTACATCTCCTTATGAAGTTCTTCTCGTCATCACACATTTATCTTACTACTACATTATACTGCGAATAATAATAAAAAAATCATTTTTTCTAAATTATTTAAGTACGTCGTCCATATCCAACTGCCTACCTGTCTACTTATCAACCAGCTCCTAAATACATTTCAATACTGTTTTTGCCCTGGATACAAAATTACTTTGGCATTGGTAAACATAATAGATGAAATCAGGTCTGACATGTACAATCTATATCTATCTATACTTATAATAAAACTCTAGAGGTCGAATTTCTGTACATAGAAAAAAAATGCTTAAAACCAAGTCAGGAGGATGTAAAAAGAGGGAAAATACCAAAAAATACTTTTTTTAAATTTTTTGTTTCTTTGTCTGTTTGTCTGTTAGTCTGTTTGTCTGTTTATCTGTTTGTACGGGCTAATCTCCGAAATGGCTGGACCGATTTCAATGAAATTTTGCATAGTGATACCTTATATTCCTGGTCAACATCTTAGATACTTTTTATCCCGAGAAATTTAAATGGTTCCCGTGGGATAGAAAAAAACCTTGGACATCTTTATACACACAACTTATGTACTTACCTTATGCTGATACTTTATATTACCGCTCGAATTAAATATAAATCCTATAAAAGTTACGGGATTCAGCGCCTTAGCCAATGAATGCGTCAGTGATAGTCCACACCGCTTGCGTCATTTATTTGCTTTATTACTGGTAATTTGTGGTCTTTCAAATGCTGAGCAATAGTGGCTAAAATATCAAGAAAGATTAGCGGAAGACTTTTTTAGGAATATGAGACAAAATATTGACGGTGACCTTAACCACAGGTTACGAGATATTGCTTTCAATCAATGCTTAGTACCTTTACAAGATTTAGTTACATTTATGGGTGGTGATTCTCTCCCTCAGTATGGTTTGCTAGCGCTGACCATAGAAGGGGAACGTATTAATAGAGAATACGCTGCGGAAATAAATTATGATCCAGCTGAACTAGCTGAAACTTTAGGAACCGGAGTCCACAGTCTTACTGTAGAACAGCGCACTGTCGACCGTGTATGTAACAGTATTGACAATGCTATAGGAGAAATTATATGTCTAGATGCACCCGGTGGGACGGGAAAAACCTTTCTCACTAAGACAATCTTCTCACAATTACGAGCTTAAGCCAAACTAGCTCTTGCTGTGGCGTCGTCTGCAATAGCAGCCACTTTGTTACCCAGCGGTAAAATTGCTCATACGATGTTAAAAATCCCCATAGATTGGACATAAGTGAACATCCTGTATGTGGTTTCACTAGAAGTAGTCATAAAGCAAAGGTTTTACGCGATTGCTGTTTAATTATCTGGGTGGCTTTTCGGTGTGCCATAGTGCACTCGCTATGGCACACCGAAAAGCAGTAGAAGCAGTTAATAGAACTGACAGAGGTATCCGTCAAAATGACGCCAGAACCTATGGGTAGCGTAACGATGCTGTTTTGTGGAGATTTTAGACAAACGTTGCCAGTAGTACCACGGGGAACAAAATCCGATGAGATAAGAGCATGCTTAAAGAGCTCAAGCCTTTGGTGACACGTCACAAGAATGCACTTAACAGTGAACATGAGGGCGCGAACATAAGGCAACACAAATGCGCAGGAATTTTCTGATTTATTGCTAAAAATTGGCGAAGGGACATATCCGGAAGAAGAAGGGCAAATTGTTTTATTTGAAAATCTCAGCCACACTGTTGATTCAATTAAAGAACTTATCTCTTCCGTGTATGGTGAACAAAATCAAATAACAAATAATGAGAACTTGCGAAAGAGCAATTTTGACTCCGCGAAATGACCAAGTCGCAAGAATCCACTTGGATATACTCAACCATGTTATAGGAGAAGTAGTTGAGTATACTTCTATTAACGGAGTAATGGAGCAAGATGGCGCTACCAAATAACCCGTTGAATTTCTTAATTCTCTGAGCGCTCCTGGACTTCAAGCACACAAGATTAATTAAAAACTGGCGTCCCAATTATTTTGTTGAGAAATTTAGGTCCCGTAAAATTATGCAACGGACAAGACTGAAAATTACTTCACTGCAGCGTAACATAATAGAAGCGGAGATTTTGGCGGGATGTGGCGTCGGTGAAAGAGTTTTTGTACCACGAATTCCAAAACTGTACATTTCAAATGTACAGTTCCCGGTGAGTTAGTGTTATGCAATGACTATAAACAAAGCCCAAGGGCAGACGCTACGTGTTGCCGGCGTGGACCTCAACGTCGGCTGTTTCTCACACGGTCAGCTCTATGTCGCTTTGTCCAGTGTAAGTCAACCAAACAAACTGTTTGTTTATGTTTCGAACCAAACCCCATCGCACGTTGTCTATAAAGAGGCATTATGAGGTACTAGCTACATATGGTATGGAACCCTTCGTGCTCGAGTCCGACTCGCACTTGGCCGCTTTTATCAAACGACCTCTGTGGCACAGTGGTCATTTATGGTACCGCAAGTGCCTTTGGCCTGCAGGGATCCGGGTTCAATCACCGGCCAGGTTAAGTTGAAAAATAATCTGTGTCCAATTGTTCACATTTTCTTTTTAATCCAAACTTTGTATTTTTGTTTTTTGCATTTTTTGCTGTATATCAGTTAACCGCGTGATAAAATCAAATACACGCGGACGAAGTCGCGGGTAACCGCTAGTAATAAAATAAAAATGAAGATAGTTTACAAGTTTTGTAGGCATCTTTCTGGGCGCCTTGAAGCGTTTTGAGACGCATTGTTGGCCCATAGCAAGGCTGATTTACAGCTCTACAACACCTACGTTCAGAACAGAGGGCGCCGTGAATTCTTATAACAGGGGCTGAGGGTCTTTTTTGAACTAGCATTGGGTTATTACTTAAATCTGTATTTCCGAGAACTTTAACCCGTCATTTTCAAAGCCAGGCTATTCAGCCTGGCTTTGAAATAGAATAAGCACCTTCAAAGTTAGCTCGTTCCATCGTGGATTCTGTCTTGGCCCTCGGGCTTAATTGGGATCAAGAGCGAACCCATAGTAAATAAAAGAAAAAAATTTGCCGTGCTAATTGCTGTGACCAGTAATTTTCACAAAAATTTTAAGGGAGACTTTGTCCTTGGTGTGCCATATTTCAGGTGTTTACGTTTTATTTTTTAAAGGAAACGAGTAAAGCTTTTTGAGTGCGGTTTTTTTCTTGCTTTTATTCATGATATACAGAACATTAATTTTTTTTTAAAGAAGCAAAATGGCTGCCCTTGCAGCTCCGCGAAAACAAGTCCTCAAATCGCGGGAGGTGAACGGATGACATCACTGCCCCGTCTTTATTGATATGAAACACAAATTCAAAGCATATTATCAATGTGTGACCCTTTGGCCATGGAATGACGGATGGGTTTTTCGTTTAGTACAAATTTCGAATAAACTTTATTTATTTATTGTATAACTTATAAAGAAAAAAAACGAATTTTCGCGTTCTTTTTTGCATAAAAGATGAATAATAAATGCAAAAATGTACCTATCGAAACGTAAAAAATCCGGGAAATGCTTCGACAGACTTATTTGTACTTACGTGTAAATAATAATAATAAAAATCCGTAATAAATAAAAAAAATGATTTTTTGAAAATTTCAAGGACAAAGTCTCCCTTAAGTGCTGCGAACCATTTTCTTCCTTGATTATGTAACATTGATGCGTAGTAAATATGTGTAGTGACTGATCAAAATCTTATTTGGGTAATCCAGCTTTGTAAGAAGTGAGTGAAAAATTATTTGTAGCAACTGGTTCTTTGAAAAGGCTGCGTAATATACTCCCAATACCCACAAAAACTGCGTTAACACCGAGTAAACCTGAGAGGCTTTATAACTTTATTTATAATTGGACTTCGCAAACATAATGGTCAAGATGCCTTTGATATTAAACTGAAGTGGTCGCTGATTCGGCATGACCGTGATGCACATATTTACTCCCTATCTTACCCGGTACTGCATTATCTGCGTGTCGTCGCGTCACAGCGCGGACGCACCGTTTACGCTTGTTCTCGGTGACTCGATTTGCAAAATGTCTACTTCGAATTTAGTGAAATGCGCGAGTTGTAATGTTGTAATCAACGAATTATTAACCTTTGTGAGAAATGTCATGGACTATATGGATGAAGAAAGTATCCACCAGCTATGTACCACGTCTTTCTCGGCTGAACAGATTGTGAATGCGAAATCGTTACTTTTTGAATCGCTTCCGAATGCAAAAAAGATGCCACAACGTCGTAAACAGGATAAGAAAAGAATGTCAAGAGACCTGGATGACATCATAGGAGTGATGAAAAGTGCCGATCCTCAAGTGTTCCCTATTTTTGTGGCAAGGGATTTACATTTGATTCCACCTGTGACTTTCGATCATGTTGATGTGACCAGATTCTTAAAAGAGATATTATGGCTAAAAAACCAATTAAGTGTTATGGATGAAAAGATAGTGACGTTGGATCAATTTAATCTACTAAAAAAGGAGGTTGAGCAAATGAAATGTACGGCAATGGCAGACGATTATAACACGCCTAGACTCAATGTAAATACCAGAAGAGGTACCGGTCTACAAAACAGTTTTGTTTTAAGCAGCGGTCCTATTGGATTACAATATGTATCAGAATCTGAGTGTCCGAAATCATTTCATACATCAGCTGGTAATAAGGTGAATCATCCTCCACCAAACGCACGTTTGTTCAGCAAAGATTCGAACGATGGTTCTGTCTCTGTTAGTTGCACACAAAACTCAGCGACGGAAGACATTCAACACGACGAGGCTACTGCAATTTCGACGGGCGTGAACGAGAGTACTGTTCGGGCAACCTCGGTGCACCTGGACGGCGAGCTTGAGGCGACTGGTACGAGTGCGAGCGGGACGAGTGCAAGCAGGACGAGTGCGAGCAGGACGTCACCGACTGTGGAGACAGCCGTTCTAGAGAGCTGCGCGAGCGCGTCGCCTACTATGAGTGAAACTCGATTGTTTGCTACAGTTGTGGAACGAAATGTGCGTTCAAACTCACCCAGTGACAATTGTGCATCAAGTGAACCATTGGTAGGGGTATCGGAGTGGCAAACAGTACGTAGTAAATCAGCCAAGCGATTGAAGTTAATAGGAATGAGAGGATGCGCTCCTACTACACCCGAGGGTAAATTCAGAGCGGCTGATGTTAAAGTTCCGCTTCTAATTTCGAATGTAAGTAAAGACACTAATGTGAATGACATAATTAGTTATATCAAAGAAAAAACAAGGAAACTATTGATTTAAAAATGATAAATATGCGCAAAGCTAAGTCTTATAATTCGTATAAAGTTTATGTATCGAAAGAAAAATTGGATTTGTTTTTAAAAGATGACTTATGGCCAAAAGGTATCACTTTTAGGCGTTTTGTGAATTTTATGTATAATCATAAAAAGTAATAGTATTTATTTCTAGTAACTAATGGATTTGGAACACAAAAATTATTTAAATCTAATAAGTTTTAAATGCTTTTTTGTAAAGAGGTCGATTGATGATATACAATCGTTGTGTAAAATTTCTGATATAATAGCACTTCAGGAGACATGCCTGCTCTCCTATGATCTGCCTTTCTTAGGAACGATATCGAACGATTTTGAGTACACAGGCAAATCTGGTGTTGATTTATCTACAGGTTTACTGAAGGGCAGGCCGTATGGTGGAGTGGCCATTCTTTGGAGAAAGGGCTTTTTCAGTAATGTATCAATTATTAAATGTAGTAGCTTACGTTTGGTGGCAATCCGAGCCACCCGAGGGGAGCGTACTATCATAGTTTTCTCAGTGTATATGCCCACAGATTCAGTAGATAATTTATCTATGTTTATAGAAGTTATGGGAGAAATCAATGCAATCATAGATAGTGAAAATGTCGAGAGTGTTTATATATTGGGTGACTTCAATGCTCATCCTAGTGAATTATTTTTTGAAGAATTAAGTAAGTTTTGTTCCGACCAAAAATGGATATGTGCCGACACTCTTAAACTAGGCCTTCACTCTAATACTTATACATATGTGAGCGCGGCACATGGCTGCAGGCGATGGTTGGACCATTGTGTTGTTTCTAACGCCGCCTGGCAGAGTGTAGCCGAGGTGAAGGTACTGGAGGATGTCTTTGTGTCGGATCATTTTCCCTTGACAGTGAAATGTAACTTTAATAGTGTCAAACCCAAACAAGTGTCACACGGCGTACTGACTAACGCAGTTATATGGGGTGAAAGAGACGAGTCACATATAGCTTTGTACCAGGAGTACTGTAATAAATTATTACGGGAAATCGACTTTCCTGCAGAATTTGTACACTGTAGTCGTGCGTCTTGTGGTCTGGAGGAACATAAAATTGTGTTGAATAAGTTCTATGATAAAATTGTAAATGCTATATTATGTTATGCTGCTATCACTACGAAAAAACCTCCTCGTACAAAGATATATAAAAATAGGCATCTTTGTGGTTGGAATAGGCACGTCCGCGAGGCTCATGGGGTGGCCAGGCTTAACTTTGAGTTATGGATGCTTTATAACAGACCATTATCCGGTAGAATATATGATGATATGAGTGAATCTAAAAAAGTTTTTAAAAGTCGTTTAAAGTGGTGTCAGCGCCACCAAGACCAACTAAATATGGATGTTTTAAATAGACATAAACATGCGAAAAATTTTAAAGACTTTTGGAAAGCCACTAGGAATTGCGACATACGGCGTGGCCTCCCTACGAGTGTCGATGGAGAAAATGATACATTAAAAATAGCTAATGTCTTTATGAAACATTTTAAAGTACAATCGCCACTGGGTCCCTCTGTCAGTTCATGTAGCACTGGTGACGCGCGACGGGGTGAGGAGCCGCGCTTGCATATCACTGCTACCCAAATACGCGAGGCAATAAAAAATATGAGTGGTGGCAAATCACCTGGTCACGACGGCATCAGTGTTGAACATCTAAGATTTGCTGGGGTTCATTTGCCCAGGGTGTTATCGGTGTTCTTCACAATGTGCATAAGTCACTCTTACCTACCTCGTGATTTAATGAAAACCATCGTTGTGCCCATTGTGAAAGATAAAACTGGTGACATTTCGGATGTGGGGAACTACCGCCCTATTTCGTTGGCAACCACCATTGCTAGGGTGTTGGACAGTGTGCTTAACTCACAGATAGACAAGTACTGCGCCATACATGATGCACAGTTCGGGTTTCAACCCGGACTTTCAACTGAAACCGTGATCTTGGGTCTTAAGCATACTGTCCAATACTATACCGACCGTAGGACTCCAATATATGCCTGTTTCCTTGATCTCTCCAGGGCTTTCGATTTGGTGTCATACGATTTGCTCTGGCGGAAGCTGGGGGACAGGGGTGTACCGAAAGAAGTGTTGGACCTATTTGTATTCTGGTATTCTAATCAGGTGAACCATGTGAAGTGGGCGGACTCTATGTCGGATGCGTACACTTTGGAGTGTGGTGTTCGGCAGGGAGGCCTGTCATCCCCCAGGCTCTTCAATATTTATGTAAATGATCTGATTGTGGAGCTGAGCAGCATGCGAGTTGGGTGTCGAATTGATGGTGTTACAATAAACACCATAAATTACGCTGATGACATGGTGCTGCTCAGCCCCACGGTGGGAGGTCTTAATGAAATGCTACGTGTCTGTGAATCGTACGCTGTTAATCATGGATTAAAATATAATGTAAAAAAGACAGAGTACATGGTTTTTGAGGCCGCCGGGAAATGTTCCAATAATACTAGTAGTATTACCCTTAACGGCGAGAACATTAAATGTGTTAAAAAATTCAAGTATCTTGGTCATTTTATTACTGGCGACCTCAAGGACGATGACGATATTGAGCGTGAACGCAGGGCTCTGGCGATAAGAGGAAACATGTTGACTCGCAGATTTTACAGATGTACGGAAGATGTTAAGCTCACATTATTTAAAGCGTATTGCCAATGTTTGTACACGGGTAGTCTGTGGTTCAAATATACTAGAAAGTCGCTGGATTCTCTTCGGGTTTTGTATAACAATGTGTTTAGGATGTTACTGGGTTTGCCTCGTTTCTGCAGTGCGTCGGGTATGTTTGCGGAGTATCAAATTGACAGTTTCGAAGCGATTTTACGTAAAAAGACATACTCGCTAGTAAAAAGGCTGAGAAATACCTCAAATACCATCCTGGGCACATTGGCGGACAGATACACTGCACCGTTGTGGAGAACTTTTATTCAGAGGTTAATTGTGTCGGGAACTTACAGCTTTGAATAACATTTAAGAAATTAATTTAAAATACTAACAATAGCCAGTAAGATTTTTGTTTTATTTTTACTAACTCATATGGATCTCTGTTGTCTGAAATAAACAATTTTTATTTTATTTATTTATTTATTATTATTCCTCTTTAGCAACTCATCGCAATGCACGTTATCATTTTTTTTTTTTCATTTCGAATAAACTGTATTTAAAATTACTTTTGCATTCTTCTTAATTCTAAATATTTTTTGAGTTTACAACATCAGTTTGTGAAAATCCTTTTTTAATTTACGAATCTATTACTTACTTAAATATATTGTGAATAATTTCAAATAATGGATTTATTGCCAGTAACAATGTAAAATGAAGTAAATATTGAATTGTACAAAATACTTATAAAAAATTTGCATGCTGTTTTCAATGCCTGAATGGGCCGAACTTCTAAACTAAATTCAGACCTTCAGTATACCCTATTCAAAGGCAAATAAACTTCTATTTCAAAATAGTACAAAGTGTGCGCGATCTTTATATACACTGTTCCAGAAGCTAGTTAAAGGAGGTTGTTTTGTAACTCTCATTTTATCATTTGTTGCCAAATTACGATAAAAGTCTAACTTAGGCGTCTATGACTTTGTGAGTATTATATTTATGTGTATATGTTGCACCAAAATTTATAAAGGTATTATTATTAATATAAATATAATAATGAATCAAGATAGAATTTTTTTTTTAAACTTCCATGGTCACTTATTAATAACAAAAGCGACTGAAATTACCACTCACAGAAATTTCAATCGTAAAGAATGGTTTAAATTATTGAGTTTCTGAAATCCATTTGAAACAAATCATAGTCCATTTGTGTGAAAACAACATCCATAACACAAAAAGTGCCGTTCCGCAATCCGATACTGTGAACATTGTGTATCTTTAACAATTTCGAGTAAAAAGTGAGTTTACGGACAGTGCTACAGGTATCGAGTGTAATAAAAATCTAAGACGGATCGTAGACCGATACGTCTGCCCATAATATCCACCCGCGGAAAACTTTAGTTCTTCCATGACGATGGCGCATACAACTGCGCGACAATATTGGATGCTCAAAAATAAAAAAGAACCATGGTAAAATCCCGTTATAATTAATACCAAAGTGGTCACGTTTAACGTTAATGGTGATTTTCTTTAGGGATTTCCTAACAATAATCCTAATAGTATTCTCTAACGAAAATTTTCATTTAGTCATCCACTCAAGGAAGCATACTTCCCTAAGCACACTAAATGTATCCATTTTTAAATAGTACTGTCATTATACACTAAAACTTCACTAACTAACAAACTTGTTAGTTAAAACAAAATTGTCAAAGTCGTCTTTCTTGAAATAAACATCACATCATCTACTCCCTATTATGAAATATTGTTCATAAATTACTTTAAGGAAACATCCTTGGCACTGGTAGTTGAACTAGTTTCATAACTACGGAACAAACTCCGACTTATTTTGAAGTATCGTGTTCAGAAAGTTTCTACTTGCAATGCGTCATCGTCTACGTTGAGGTACACTGTCTAAAATAAACCTTAGAGTTATTTTAATGTTGTGTTTTCATTTTGAATGGCATTTCAACTAATTAAAGCCTTAAAATAAGATGTTCTGCATTTAACAGTCTTTAAAAACTTGAAAATTATAATGGGTCATATATTTAAATAAATTACAAGGGATTACTTAACATTTTACACAGTTTAACGTGGAATATATGGGTACACGACCACGGATATAAGTATTTTTTTCTGATTTAATAACCTTAATCTAAGCAAAATATAATCATTTGGGCCTGTGACCCAACACTCAAACTAATTCACTCTATAAACACTCAAACCAGCAAACTCATCCTATTCGCACGAAGTCGATAAAATTTTGGGAAGGATGGTTGGCGCATAAATTCTTCAGATTAACTTCAGATACTAAAAACTTTCAAAGGCTGACGCATCTATTACAATAAAAATAAACGTTGGAGATGAATTTGGAGCTTTGAGACCCCACTTGGCTATCGGAAGTTTAAGTTAAGAAACTATGTAACATAAAATAATAGAAAAAAATAACACACGCAGAGATTCTTGCAACTTTCTTTCCCGACATAGGAATAACAAAGCCATGACATTACTGTTGACTTTCAATCAAAGTTGACAAGCGAAAAAGAGATGTTAGTTGAAAAGAAAGTTGAAAAAAAATGGGTAAGTGGAAGCGGATTGCGGCAGGTTTCTTAGTATTTATTAAGTATATTTAGAGAGTTGTAAAATATCTAAAAGCAATTAGTAATTTTGTTGGCAAGTATATGATTGTAATATCGTTGAAAATGTTCAATCAATTCAATTTGTAAAATTCTTTTTACACATTTTTTTAATTCTTAAAAAAATCTTACTACGCGTCATGGGCGACGTTACAAGTTGGACACTTTCAATTCTTTAAGAAATAGCACTTGAAAATATTCTAATGATTTCACGTTTCTCGGACAAAATTTTCACAAGCGTCCTTTTTACCGAGTCGTGATCTTTAATCATGTACAAGGGCCCTTAGGGGTTCCATTCAAATAAACGAGGTTGGTGTTTTGAAGTCTTATGTCTAAGGCGCTCTACCAGTTGGAATAACGAAACGTTTTAATTAACGATATACCTGGAATCAAAATATAAAAGAGAAATATTGTCTTTTTAATCGTATAAATAAAGAAAAATAATTGATTTATTTATTTGGTTTGTAATTCTTAGTAATTCTTTTATTGTCGGCCTGTCTGACCGACCGGGACCCTCTGACAGGAGTGATCCTACATTCGAAGTAGCACGGTCTGGGGTTCGAGGCCCGGAATGGACAGATATTAGTGGATGAATACAAGTATTTGTATCAGTAATGAATATTCATAAATGGTGCCTTTAAAAATAGGGTAAAATTGATTTTAAGTTACGCATTTTTTTCATATTTTGTGACAAGTCTTTTAAACATAAGGTTGAGCATTTTCTATTTTGTTTATAAAAGGTATACTATTCGCCTATTATAGTAGTTTATGATACTGTTGCATAATAAGGGTTCTTATAACATGAGTGTGTTTTAAAAAAACGAGCCGTAGGCGAGTTTTTTTATAGCATCACACGAGTGTTATAAGACCAAGTTATGTACAGTGTCATACACTACTTTATCTACTCTCATACTATAATATGTAAAACAATATTGCAAATAAAACGCTGAATATAACAACAAATTTATTTAAATGTCAAATGTTGGCGCCAAGGTGCAGACATCAATTGCGCATGCGTGTTGCGTCGGTCGTCGAGGACTCGTTCATTGAAACCTTTTTAAAGTAGAGGTTCAACCTCCTTGGTCCAGCTGGAGGTTGTATAGGTGTATCGTTATGATAAAAAAGTTATATTATGTTACAGGTGTCCATACAAGACCTGTATCGTAATGAAACTTTTTTTTATTATTTTTGGCCTGTACGTAATGTTTGTCATAAGCATTTTGTTTTCAGTTTTAGAATCTTTGTATTATAGTATTAGAGTAGATAAAAATAATAAATGTATTTTTTTAATAAATTTAAGTCTCTGCGAAAAAAATACACGAAGCCACTAGTGATTCCCTAGCACTAATCAGGCTCTATCTCTGGACATTTGCTTTACCCCATTTTATGGGACACCTTGCATATATTTCCGTGAATATTAATTATTTTTAATCACAAATGAATGTTTATCCGTTACCCTAGTATCCATATCAAAGCCAAACAGTATTTAATTTGCGCTAGGTTAATTAATGTTAATGTGAGAAATATTATTTCTATTGTTTTCATCGTTAAAACTGATAGTTTTATGCTTTTCATTAACTCGTGTCGAGGCTGTGGTAACTTATAATAATCTATAATAATTGGGTAGTGGCATGTGGTCCGGGTCGTTACCTTGAGCGAAATGATGGCTGCATCATGCGTCATGCTCGTGAACGGATGCCTTGGGAGATGGGTCTGCTTTAACCTTCAGTTTTATTGACTAATACTAAACATACATCTTGTTGCTTTCTTAAATTTGTCGTTTATTCCCCGTATCGTATTGCAATGTTCAGGGATACTTACTAAAAAGAGATACTTGTTGACTTTGTTGTAATCAACGAAATAATGATATTATAACACTACTATTATTGTAATAACAGAATAATTTTGTTTCTTTTTATTTTGTGGATTATGTATGGTGACGACGTATTATATTGTAAATGTCGTTACTTCCACTAAAGCTGACGAGTTTCTTGCGCCCATTCTTCATGTCAGTTAAAAGATGTCCTGAATCGGTGATAGGTAAAAATGTTGGACGATTCAAAACAACTTATTTTAAGTGCATTTGAATAAAGTTATTTTCATTTCATTTTATTCCAACATGTAAAGTAGGTACGCAGTTTAGGGTTCCATAGCTATCTGTTAAGATATGAGTACTTAGAACGAATATTTTGACTCGTTTATATTAAAAACAGGTTAAAAAATCAAAGCTAGACGGAAACGCGCTTTAAACAGTATTTAGTTTCTTCTTTATACCGACTTTGAACACGTTAAAACTCTTTTCAGAATAGTTGTAGTTCCTAAAAGTTCTATAAAATGGCATACGAAAGTTTAAAAATATATGGAGTAAAAAGTCGTTCTCGCTTTATTGATTTACCTTGAATACTGGAGCGAGGACAACGATTGACATTTGTTACTATTAATTTTTTTAATGTGCGGTTATGACTTGTTATTTTGTTAAGCTTGCTTAGCTCTGGTAACGATTTTCTATCTTCATTATATGCGTTTATCATGAATATTTTTCACTGTAATCTGGTAATCTGGCAGAGGGATACTGCCCTCTTGGCTAAAATAGCTTGGCTTGGTATGTTTTACATACCAAACGAACCCTTAATATTATAGATATTAAAGGTAATAATTATTTATGTTAGACCTATCCACGACAACTACTCGGTACAACGGTAGTGATCCTAACTTTACCACCGACAGTCCTGGATTCGAATCCCGAAATGAGCAAATGTTTGTGTGATGAATAACGAGCATTTGTACCTGAGTCGTGGGTTTTTATATATTTTCTTTTAATATTACTTATATATGTGTCATATATATCCGTTACCCTAGTATCTTAGATCCTAGTATCTAGTATCTAACCTTTGGGCTAGGCTAATTGGTGTGAATGTATGTAATATTATTATTATTATGCAATATAGAAACAAAACGGCCCTTCTTTACGTATAATGTGGGTACTCTTAAAAAACTTTTTAAAGATTTTATGATACAATGTAGATTTTATGCCGAATTACGGCATGATAATTGTTTTGTTGTATGAAATTTAAACAATATAGCACCAATATCCTTGGTGCTAGCCAGCGGATGGACGGACGGACGAACAGGTGGACAAATGGACATGACAAAACTGGAATAGCCCCTTATAATTTACTACAGAATCTCCTGATGGCCAACTGTGAGAATAAAAAATTAATATTATCGTCCTTATTATAAAACGTGAACCAAAGTTAGTAACACTGACTCTATCCTCTACTTGTTCAATAAAAAAGACAATATTACTTTCGTAACTTAAAGTTAATTATATTTATTATTTTATAATTAAAATAAAAGTTGGTTTGGAGGCAAACCAAACCAATTGAAGTCCAAGTCCAATCCAAGTCCAAGTCCAAACCAAAGCCAAATGCAAAGTCAAAATAAGCATTGTCCTAAGTCTAAGGAAGTATAAGTCTAAAATATAAATTGAATATAAAACCGTTTGGCTTTGCCCCTCGGCCAAACCGTAAGTCGTAATTGAAGGAAATTATTTTTTTAAAATAAATATACATAAATTTTAGTTATTGCATGCTGTAGCACTGAATAACATAATTAATTTAACTATCTAATCGTTCAATCATTTCAGTTTTTAAAATAACTGAATTTCTCAAAAAGTTTATCTATTTTCTGACGTAGAATAGAATTTATTTTTACTGATATTGAAATATGCCACTAAACGAAAAAAGCTGATGTAGCATACTTCATAGCGGAATTTTATAACTGATATTGCAAAAGCGCAATTCACAAATGCAATCGAGGTGAACACCTGAGTGAAAAGTGGACTTGAACCGTAAGCGAATCGGCCATGCTACTGTAATATTTATAGATTAAATTTTTGAGCAACAATTTTTTCTATTCTATGAAATGTGTAATTAAAATATTGTTTATTTCTACGTAGCCGATAAATGACAAAAAAGGTTGACAAACTCTGAATTATAGATCTTGGTAGACGATGAAACCTATTAAGCTAAGTATAAGCATCAAAAATTAATGCAGTGCCTGATGGTATTTCGCTAAACACAGTGGTTACATCAGATAAAGGATAAAAATAAACATACATTAAATACGCATACACTTAATAAAAAGTGATAAGACAAAACAAATTTAAGAATATTAGCATAAAAAATTTAATAAAAAACAAAAATAATGGACATCTGGCTGTACAGAACACAAATCCCCTTCTCGACAGTGACAGGCTGTGACAAGAGATATTTAGAAGAAAAAAAAAAGAAAATGCAAAAACGTCTCGTCATCTGTCATCGCTATAAATATTTAAATGGAGTGATATCATGGCAAAAAGAAAAGTATTGACCTATATTTTTTGTTAGTTATGCAATGCTAATACGTTATATTCATATTCTTATATTTTATTCCTGTTGTAACATTGGTTTAAAAAAAAATTAAAGTTCCTAACAAAAACCCCATAAGGGCACACACAGAACTATACAAATCTGCTTAATATATAATATATAATCTTTTATTTCAGACGATATAGCCCACTTTTATTATTAACAATTTTCTTAAAACAATCTACTATCATTTTTTCTAATATTAAAAAAAAAATAATAAATAAATAAAACAAAACTGCCCATAGTTATATTTACTCATTCTAACGTTTAATTACGCGCAGATCAGTAAACCTTAAGGGGATCGCAGAGTCCGTCCTCTCGGCTATCATCCTCAGGACACTGTAGATGCTACCGCTCAACCGCAGCATTACTGAAGCAGTCTTTTTGCGCATGATAGTATAGAAATCACTTACACTAGCGTCCGCAAACATGCTCGATGCGCTACAGCAGCGCGGCATACTCGCTATAATACTTCCAGTTGCGTGGGAAAACTAATGCGCAACCACATGTATTATACAATTTTAATGTATTTTCACTGATTTCTTTTGCTGTCTTACAGATATTCCCATATGTATTCAGGCCCGTAGAGATACATCGATTAATTTAAAAATTCCTATTCAACAACGGGATTTGAAATGAAAATTCTAGCAAGTACAATTCAATATAAAATATACAAGGTTGAATCACGCGTGGTAGATCTCGAAATTAACGCCTTCAATGGGCAAAAACCCATACCCTTTTCAGGCGAGAAGCGTTACATCTGAGGTCTACTGATCCCTTCAAGTTTTCTAGACTGATTTAATCTCCGTGATTATGTGAATACGAAGCCACCCGTTCGGTAAAGGGTCAACGTGAGGTTCTTTAGGCCTAATTTATTCTGGGATTTTCTGAGTTGGCGCTTACAATAAATTTGGCGGAGAAATTATAAATTATTTAGCTATTTGCTTGTAAAAGGATACCGGATTTTTGTAAGAGCATAAATAATGTATGTTTTGGAATGCGGGTTGCTTTCCTATATATGTGAGAGAGCTGACCAGAAGTGTTGATTTATGTATATGTAAATTATCTGCGGTGAATCCTTTAAACATGAATTTTCACCGTTATCTTAGTCCGGTCTATAAAAAATATCCTTTTTAAAAAAAATATTTTAGATTCTTGCCTTCTTTTTCATTTTAATCTCTAGTTGTTTTCTTCCAAAGTTATTGTAAATTGTACATGTTGCTGATAATATATTATGGTGTGTTGGACTTTAAAAACCCTTAAGATGGCTTTTACTACAATAACAAGCTTATTCATTCGGCTTGAATAAAAAAACCTTACTGAGAAAATATTGCTGGCATCAACACTACACTGTTAATGTGTGAAAAAACCGTAGGAAAAATGGTTCAACCCACGACGTAGGCTCAGTGCCGGTTAGCAGGTACTAAAGACTGCACCTGTAGCAGGTACCGACTTCTTAGCGTGCCTACCAAAGTACAGGGGTGTTCGAGATACAAAATTTTCTGTCACTCATCTAATGATCAACCAATTGCAAAAATTTTTTAAATGTCTTCACCATTACTTAATAAAGCAAGATTTTTTGAAGATTTATATTTCCTTTTCAACACTACTGGAGTTTGGGCTGATAAAATCCTCAGTGGGCACGGTGGAATGGGGACCATCGTTGTGGGTTTTGTTGGACGGCATCTCCCCTGAAAGAGTGTTTAATAAGACTGCTATAACATCTGTCAGTTCCTAAAAATGTCCAGATAGCTTTGATGCTAAATGTCTGCTCGCTGCAAGATATCGGAATAAGACAAACACGAAAATTTAACTCAAACCTGTTTTCTTCCGTAATTCTTTTTTATAATCCTTTGATTTTTTTGTAGTTCATTTAATATAAAAATCCTTTATTTAAATATAATGATTATGTTATGCTTAATTTTTTGGTTAATACCTTTTACCTTTAGTTTTTTAATTCTTCTTCAAGTTTAATTATTGTGGATTATGGGAACAATAAAAAATTGTTGTACTTTTTTTTCATTTTATTTAACATTACTGCACTTTTTCGCCTATAGTTTGAAAACGATAAGTTTTATGAAAAAAACTTTAAAAAAAAGTTGTAGCTAATTTTGTGACAAACAACTTTTTCATTAACACTATTGCAAAAATTGTCAAATCCCGGTTTGTCATTTTTCGGAGCAAAAATTGCAGATTGACTGTACTATAAGAAGTTATTTTTATTGGAACATAGTGGGTCTGTAAGTGATTGGGGCTAACCTTTTTTATTTATAATTAAACAAGAAACCATATAACTCATAGCTTATTTAATCCTTACCAATATTATAAATGCGAAAGTAACTCTGTCTGTCTGTCTGTGTGCTACGCAATCACGCCTAACCTACTGAACCGATTTGAATGAAATTTGGTACATAGTTAATCTAGAGCCTGAGAAAGGACATAGGCTACTTTATAATGCATAAAAGTAACACTGTAAGGGGTTGAACTAGGGCATTAAAATTTCTCCCTGGGAGCTCGAGGCCCAGGTTCTCAGGGCCTCGGATTTGCGGATTGTCAAATCCCGGTTTGTCATTTTTCGGAGCAAAAATTGCAGATTGACTGTACTATAAGAAGTCATTTTTATTGGAACATAGTGGGTCTGTAAGTGATTGGGGCTAACCTTTTTTATTTATAATTAAACAAGAAACCATATAACTCATAGCTTATTTAATCCTTACCAATATTATAAATGCGAAAGTAACTCTGTCTGTCTGTCTGTGTGCTACGCAATCACGCCTAACCTACTGAACCGATTTGAATGAAATTTGGTACATAGTTAATCTAGAGCCTGAGAAAGGACATAGGCTACTTTATAATGCATAAAAGTAACACTGTAAGGGGTTGAACTAGGGCATTAAAATTTCTCCCTGGGAGCTCGAGGCCCAGGTTCTCAGGGCCTCCGGGGCGAACGGCAACAACAACCGGACCATGAGATGCTCGTAAGTAAGTGCGGTGTGGGAGCCAGCTGGAGGCCCCTATACGAGTATATGGGGCACGGCCTATCTAGGTCATACGCCCTATTTTTAGAAGGTATCTGAGTAGAAATTTTGGGTCCCTAACTTTCCGTCTAGTGCAGGTGTTTTCCAGGCATGGTTAATTCGGAAAATACCTTTACCGGATAAGAAGAGAGGAGAGCCCTGCCTGTCACAAGTGCGGCGCTGCGGAAGACACCGCACAGCACACCCTGAAGGTGTGCCCGGCATGGTCTTCGCAGTGCGGCACTCTGATAGGAGCTGACCTCTCGCTGGCCACCTTGGCTGAGGCCATGGTGGCAACCAAGAGGCCGTGGGCGGCGGTGGTCTCCATCCGCGAGGAGGTTATCTCGCAGAAGGAGGCCGCCGAGAGAGAGTGCGAAGAGAGCGCTAATGCAGCTCTCCTAAGACGTAGGCGAGGGAATAGGAGAAGGCGGCGCTATGCGCAGCAAGTCCCACTGTAGCATAGTCAGCATGCCATGCTAAGAGATCTTAAGGGTGTCCGTTACACCCCAGCCAACTTGCACCCCGCCGCCCAAAAAGTAGCGAGTCTCACAATCGGCCGGAAAAATCATGGCGATTATATTTTGGGATACAGAAGGTATTTTAGTGATCGACTATAAAGAACAGTTAAATGTTACGAAAAAAGAAAAGGAAAATTGACCAAAGGCATTCTCCTGTTGCATGACAATGCACCTGTGCACATGAGTCATTTTGCGACGGCTGCTATTCACCGGTGCGGCTTCGATCAACTAACAGCCTCCTTATGGTACGGACCTGGCCCCCAGTGATTGTTATTAATTTCCAAAAATGAAAAAAGAGCTGCGTAGTGGCAAATAAATGATTTGATTGATTGATTTGATTGTAGTAAGAAATTTGACGACGATGAAGATGTGAAGTCGTCAAAATCGGCCTTATTTGACGCTAAGGACAAATTATTTTTATGATTGTGACGTATTAATAAAGTGCAAGCGACACACGCCCGTACGCACGGCCTACAGCGGTAGTGGGGCATTGCTCGCTCGACCGTCGGCCGGTGCGGACGTGCGTGTGCTGCTTGGTGAAACTACTGACTGCTTTCATTTGATGGATACCCTGACAGTAATCGAGGACACCACACGTGGCGACGAGCCTTCAAGTAAGTGGTGTATATAAAAATTAGCTCGTGAAAATCAAATTAAAGGAGGGAGATAACGAACCCATCTGCAAAAAAGGCTGTCTCATAGTATTGAGACCAAAAAATGTTAAATAGTTTATCCACTTGATTGTAAGAAGAGTTGAAAAATCATTGACTATATCAATGTAAATATCAACTTGAATAACGGCAGTGTTAATTGCAATTCTAAAGAACTTGTGTAATTATTGATAGCTATTTTATTTTAAGAAAAGAAAATATATGAAGTCATCCTATTTTGCTATAAAGAAAATCTTTATAACCTTGTAATAAGCACTCGATTGAATAATTTATGTGTTGAGATTATTATTACCTTCACGGTTATTTCTGCCATATTATTCTAGTAATGAATGTCTTGTTCTTGCTTTTAATAATTCTGGTTGTGCTACCTACCCACACCAAACCTAATCTTACTTACGATTTAAATCGATCGAGATTTTAATTCAGTTAATAGTAACCCTGTACGGGTTAAATATTACATCGCATTATACGGGTTAAATAAACATACTATGATACTAAAAAAAATAGATTTTTAAGTAGTTTCTTATATTCCTGAAACAACGATTTGAATTCAATGGTTATTACGTCAGAACTTATATAAAGGTTATACAGACAAGTGGATATACTACGATACATTAATTTGAAAAGACATGTGCCAAGGGGTACAAGAATATATTGCCAAGGTGCAACAATAGTGCCAAGGTGCACAAAGGTGTGATTATGCCAAGGAGCAACAATGGTAACAAGATGCACAAAGGTGTGATTTTGCCAAGTGCAATAATGGTAACAAGGTGCACAAAGGTGTGATTTTGCCAAGGTGCGACAATGGTAACAAGGTGCACAAAGGTGTGACTTTGCTAAGGGGCATCGATTTAGAATTAAATCGTTGTAAAGAGATTCAAACATATAATTACATACGATAACTATCTCATCTTTTATAGTGATATTAAAAGACATTAGTATTTTACACTTATGACTGAAATAAACAAATAATATTTTCGGAATTATACGTATGTTATTTCTGAATTTGATATTCATTGGATAATAGCTTAGGTTAGTAATATTATATATGTTGAAGCATTCGATTATTTCAATTAGATTAAATTAAACTCTAGAGGTTAAGCTTAAAATAATGTTTGTCAGTAAGGATTTGTTTACAAGGTACGATTTTGTCAAATGGAAAACGTCAGGTTAGTACCTGGGTAAAATCCTAGATGGCGTGACCTTAAAGAGGCGTTGCAAGTTGGCAACACTAAACGTTTCTGAGATGACTTGAGCAGCAGACTGTCAGCGTGCTATAAGAGTAAACGTTTCGTTAGCATGCAATAAGCGTGAAACGGTTAGTTTATAGTGACCGTTAGCACGCTATAAGGGTATAACTTTCACTTCATAGCTTATACCGAGCGAGAACGTTACTTTTCGTTGGACCGCCACGCAGGGAGGTTGTCACGCCGTCTCGGGGATCACCACGTTTTTCATCCATTGAAATCTCGTGCATCATTTGCGATTTTAGACTGCAAGTGGTTTTAAATAATAAAGAAGTCTATCCTACATCCATACACGTTATTATTTTGAAGATCGCTGCAACTCTTTTTGGATAATAAAGAGCATTCTGATGACCGGCGTGAGGCCTCGCCGTCATATATGTAAAAAAAAAAATATTGTATACAAGTTAAAAGTTATCGAAGTACAGTAAATCTAGATGATTTAATGTTATCGGCAAAGTATGTAATTTGGAAATGGTATAAAATGAATATTCGCTGGTTAATTTATTTCTGAATACACTCTTAACCGTACGGGGTAAGGGACTGCACATGCGTAAGTTGACTCCGGAAATAGATCGGAGTTATCCTATATTCTTCCTAAAAAAGATATAGATCCAGTGATTATCCATATCCATAAATATATCCGGACTAGTAGTTTTATTCTTTGAAACCATATCAAATCATACCATATATCCAACTAAGGTGTTATTATATATATTTATCAATATCCGCATCTGTTTATTAAATCCGGACTAATAAGATTTCGCAAAATAAGAGCACATGAAGCGCTTCAAATTTGCTACCGTTTTTTAGAAACAAAACTTTATGCAGCGCTTGTTTCGCTTATAATGACGCTTGCCACCTCAGTCAGAGCGAACGCAGCATCAGCAGTATTGCGTTTTTAAGAATTTTACCGTTCATCGGAAAACACAGAAAACACAAAAAGCGTTTTCGGCGCTCTAAGTCTTTCGTTCGACGCTTTCGCTGTCGATATCTGTTATGTAGTTAGCCAGTCAGTATTTGACCAAATGATTTGGAATTGACCCATGTGAATGGATTGGATATACTGGATATGCTAAGAATTTTGAATGGAATGATAAGATATATATCCGGAGTGGCATAAAGCTCCAGGATATAACTGAGTTACACAAGTCTATAAGAGAAAATAAATCAACAAAAATATCAATACATTTTATTTATTAGCATTAGACATTATCATTAATAAAATAATTTCCAGTAGGAAAACACATAATAAATAAAGGCAACTTTTACCAAATATTGTTTTTATGTGGCTTCAAAAATATGTTAATGTATTGAAAAAATTACATACAAGGTGTATTTATACACTATACAAATTTTGGAATTTATAAGAAGTAGGTACAAGAAGGAAAAAGAGTTATTGATGTGAGATAACATTTATTATAGTAAAATAGGTATCTTGTTGTGAAACACAAAACCAAACAATAAATAATAGAATACCAGTATGCATAGAAGTCAAGTTACAAGTACAGACTGCTGATAACATGTTAAAAAGAAACTTGGGCGTGTTACCGTTAAATTTTTTATAATGCATAGGCATAAATGTGACACACCATGTTCAATGGCGCCAAGGACGCAAAATACAGGCGTACAGACATTGTTCTGGGTCGCCTAAAATGTTCAGCCTGCCATCATAGAGCCATTGCAATGCGATGACAATTCGATGTCACTGGGGTTACGCTGGGACAAATGGATGACGACCCTGGGAATATATCTTTTGACAACGGGGGTAGATACAACAGTCAATAAAAGAGCTACTCTTCTCCTTATGGGATGATAATGAGTAACAGCTACTTTTGATGTTTATAAAATAGTAAGTAATAAGCTTGACGAGTTTCTGTTATCGAAACAAAGTAAGGCACCATACCTACCATTTTGTTACTGAAATACACACCTACATCTCACTGATGATGAAACTATGGTTAGCTTCGATGTTCAATCTCTATTCACAAGCTTACCTGTACAAGATTGCATTGATGTCACTATGGAATTAATGACAGACAGTAAAATAGCCTTCCTAAATGTTCAAATCAGCAGCAATCTAAATCAAACCCTTAGTCATACAGTGTATAGAAAGGCAACTCATACAGATAGTTATTTAAATGGTGACTCTCACCACCATCCTATACAGTTGGCTACCGTTGGGAAATCTTTGTTTCAGAGAACTCACGGCATCTGTGCCTAACAATATCTGACTGCTGAGCTTCAGCATGACAAGCGAGTACCACAAGATAAAAAGTTGCGAGTACCAAAACTACGACACAGAAGCCGCACCAACCAGCCACAGTAGAACGTCAACCGGCTGTCCTTCCCTACATGAAGGGGGTCACTGACAAGATTGGGAACATTCTGAAGCGGGTTTCCATTAATACTTACTTTAAACCAGCCAGGAAGATTAACCAATTCTTACGACCGGTCAAATGCAATATACCCCTCCAGGCAGCAGGTGTCTACAAAAGCGATTGTGACTGTGTTCTCTTATACTTCGGACAACCAAAGAGAAGTATAGGGACGCGCATTATAGAACACGTAACTGACATAAAACATAGGCGCGATATAAGGTCTGCAGTGTGTGAGTGTAAGCATGCTTTTGAGGGGCCAAACTACTACATTCGTATCGATAAACCTTAAATTCTCGCTAGAGAACAAAGACTTGTTCCTAGGACACTACGCGAGGCTTTTGAAATCAGGAAACCTCCAAATTTCAATAGAGACGATGGTTGGAGCGTTCCACCTGCTTGGGATGCAATAATTAATAAATTAATACCTACAAAAACACACATTGCAAGACCTGATGATGTAGTTAGCTCTCTTTGCAAATAATAACAGTAAGATGGAGGTCGGTCCCCCTGCCCGAGTTTCTTCCGCCAGTTCTTCTCGGAAGGGCCTCCCAATTTTCGAACTGGTAGTAGACTCAGTAGTGTACAATGTAATCGTAGTGAGAATTTAATAACTAAATAAAAATATAGAAGTGACGGTTTTGATGAACTACGCTCACATTTGATTGTGAATGTGCGGTCGAACTTACCTTCTCCTTCACTGTCAATTATCTTTGCAAGTAGAAGTTTATCCTGACTCATTAAAAAACAACAGTGATTACCATTACATGAGAATAACCAAAAAAGTGACCTAAATAATTACAGTCAGTCAACTTT
Organism: Calamotropha paludella; assembly: GCA_927399485.1. Lineage (NCBI taxonomy): Eukaryota > Metazoa > Arthropoda > Insecta > Lepidoptera > Crambidae > Calamotropha > Calamotropha paludella. The sequence continues at coordinate 20,294,104 of OV656812.1, forward strand.
ATTAGCTTTTCTCAAATACATTCAAAAGATAATAAGTAATTGGACATTAAAAATATGCTATTCGAATATTGCTACATATGTATGTACAAGGCGTATGACCGTGTGCAACATAAAATATCAATAAACTGGTTGTATCCCAAATACAGCTCACAAATAGTTTATCTCTTATTTAAAAGATAGACAGCAATATGTTTTAATCGAATATTATAATCATATGAGTAGAAAAGTTTATAGAGTTCGATTTGATATTAAAAATTATAATGCCTCAACATCACAAGGGAGTGCCTAAGACTCTCTTGTTTTTAGTTTACATAATAGACCTACCGAAGGTTATGAATGAATGAATAGATTGAATAAAACCCTTAATTGGTTAATTGAACATAACTTAGAGAGAGAAAATTAAATAAAACAAAATTGTCATCTCCTGCATATGCACTGCATGATGCTATAAATATATAATTATATATATTGTTTTATTAATATGTGACTCCCTAATTAGGAGATAGCCGAATAAAACGACATTTTATCATTTACAATCATTTATCTTAATTAGTTAGCATTCAGATACTACAATAGGGGTTCGTGGGTTCACACACTGAGTGAGCTCACTTTAGTAATACCTAGACCAATTTTTCCGTGTGAATCCTTTGTTAGCTTTTTAAGTTATATAGCTTGTAATTAAACAATATTGTAAGCTGACGATTCGTCGAAAACTAAATAAACTAATATAAAAAAAACTGATACATCTAAAAAAAGGTAAAAGGAGAGTGGCGTATTCAAAGAAAAATAGAGGACACGTAAGATTAGAGTATTTGGCTGCAAGTAATAAAACATAATTTCAAAAAAAAAATATTTCTTAGTTAAATAACAATTCAAGATATACTGTTTAAGAATATTAATTACATAAATGTATTTTAATTATTTTTCATTGTCTCAAATTATTCGAATCAATTGAAAAGGAAGAGGTGTGACGTATTAATAAAGTGCAAGCGACACACGCCCGTACGCACGGCCTACAGCGGTAGTGGGGCATTGCTCGCTCGACCGTCGGCCGGTGCGGACGTGCGTGTGCTGCTTGGTGAAACTACTGACTGCTTTCATTTGATGGATACCCTGACAGTAATCGAGGACACCACAATGATGGTATTAAAAAAATATTTGAACGATCTGAGAAATGAATATGGGTTAAGGGGGAATACATTGAAAAAAAATCGGTGTTTAATTTCAACCATCTTCCCACCCATTTCGCGAATTTTCTGACCTCCCCTCGTACATTTGGAGCGAAGCCATTGAGAGGCACGGTGAAGCGCTTGCCCTCTCTCTTGATATCTCAAAGGTTTTTGACAGGGTGTGGCATTAAGGCCTTATTAGCAAGCTTCCGTCATATGGACTTACTGCTGCTTTCTGTGACTTCCTGAGAGAACTTGGTTTTGTTTTCATTGATTGTAGCTGGTATTGTTCTCTCTGCAACACTTTTTTTGCTTCTTATCAATGACCTGCTTATGCCCGGTATTTTGGGGTACGCGGATGAGAGCACGGTTATAGAGAGCTATATGTCTCATGCACGAGTCAGTGCTGAACAGATCCAGCGTCATAGGGAAGCGATAATTAGTCGCATGAACTTATATCTGCAGGCAATTTCCGAACGGGGCAATGCCGATCTGGTAAGTTTTAATCCAACAAAAATCGGTATTTCTCCGTCAAAAGAAGTTCTTTTGACTCTCAGGTGAAAATAATTCGTTGTAATTACCAAAATCCATAAAAAACTAAGCGATAGGACTTTCTCTGATCAAAGTTCAAAGGGTCACTGAACAACACTGACCAACAGACTCTCGATTCTAAATCCACACATGTGCAGCGGCGATTATCAATTTGAATTTCTTTGGCTACCAAAACCCGTATGCGTTTAGAAGCACATGTGTTATTATTTCTGGCGTAAAATCACAAAAGGTATTTTTTTAAAACCTGATCCAAGTAGAATGTAGGTATACGGGTTTTTGCATTAGATGCAGAATTCAATTTTTTAAAGCCAAATCTGCAAAAAACAGAATATCGAAAAAATGCACATAACGGAATTGGCAATCTCACCGACGTTATTTTTTCGTACGAAAGTAGTGAATCGTGCCGTTTTTTGAACAGAATAAAGAAACACTATTGTTGTTTTCAAATGACGTTGTTTGGAATAGATAAAATTTTAATTAAATAAGCTATTTGCAGTAAAATACTGTAAATAGCTTATTTTATTGTATTTTTTTGTTTTATTTGCAAAATGATTAACCTAGAAAATTCAAAATGCTGCCGCTAGTCACTATTCTACGCGGACAAAGTCGCGTGCACAGCTAGCCAGATAAAAGACCATCAAAAGACAAATATTTTCACCCCAAAAACTTTCGATTTCACTTTACTGCAGTAAATCAATCACGAAATATATGACCCTTACATAAGTCAGCAATAAACTATGAGGTCGTCTCGTCCCCATATTAATCATGTTGGTTTCTACGCATCAGTGGTGCCCCCTACGATTATTGTGAGAACAATAAGGATATCCTTCCCTTATTTTTATGTACATACAAACGGAATGAAGTCTCTTTTATTTCGTCTGTATTTACATACTGACTTCATATGAGGTCTAAGTGGATGACTGCTTAAAAGCTGCTGCGTTATGAGAAATTCAGAAATGTGTTTCACGTGGAAAAAGATAATCATGTGGCAGAGAATCATTTTCTAATAACCACGTTTAATAATAAAAGGTACAAAGCCTTTTCTCAAAAATTGACTGTTAGAAATGAAATCAAGTATTTATATTTTAAATAGAATAGAGTAGATTTTTTGTTTGTGAAACATAGGTAAAATACAATTATCATTGATGTTAAAGTAATTATTACAGTAATATTATTATTTATTACAGTAAATACAGTAATTATTTCAACCTTTGTCAAGGTATACAAATATCAAAGGAACGTTTGAATTATCTCTTTAAAATACAAATACAAACCCATTACAATAAAATAAAATAAACACAATATCACTGAGAATAAAAATTAATGTCAATCGAAATAATTAAAATTGGATATTACAATGTCAATTAGATTAGGAATTACATTCACATAGAAACAAAAACGATGTATGTATATTTATTGATATATAAGAAATATTGCACCAATATCAATTATACATTATATATTATATTTCAACCGTATATAATACAATATAATAAGAAGATCGTAGCCCATTCGGTTGAGCAGTCAACTCTGAACCAAGCGTAGATAATTCGACCCTCATTGATGAACTATAGAACGTGGACCCACTCATAATACTAACAATTAGCTTACCACGAGTTAACAGAAAATTAATAACATGACTAACGTATTGCTCACATTAAAATAACCTGACTGACGATCATGGAGTCTGAAATCTCATTGACGTTTTCAATGCAATTTTTACCCACACGCGTGTGTCTATAAAATTAATTTATACCGTAAATTAAATAAGATCAACCACGAAAAAGATATAATTACGTATATTCCTTCCAATGACCCGACTCTACTACTGAACATTTTTTGGAAAAAAGTATCATACCACCTTAGAAGCAATAAATTAGGATATTGCTGTAATGAAAAAAAATCATCGAACAAGTAATTAAGAACCTTTCCAGAGACAAAAATAGATGTAGATTTTTTGTTTCTATTTTTATCAATGATATCATGGAAACGGAGCCCTAAAACTATCAAGATAATTATTGGTCTAGATACATATTTTCATAGATAGTGTTACTACTAGATATACTGATAGATGAGAAGTCCGTACTTTATTTATACCGTATATTTTGAGTTGTTAAAATTGTTCTGTTTACCGAAATTCTTGGTAAAACCATACTATATGTAAATGCAATTATCGTCAACCTAAGATGACTCAAGCCATTGTGCGACATCTACCCGATAACTGCCTTCAATTTGCATATTATGATGCGCGAATTAATGGTTAATAATTTGGATTATCCGTTAAATAAAGCAATTCAATAAACGTTGTAAAATATCTGCTTTTTATTCATTGTTATTAAAATTGCTACTTTAATAATGATTATTATTGATATTTTTAATATCAAAAATATAATAATAAACTGGATTTTGTTTTAGAAATATCCTTAAAATATAGTTAAAAATTGAAGTTGTACAATAATGTGTATAAAAATCTATAAAGACCTTAAAGTACTTTAAACGTTTTATTGGTTGACTAAAAGTATATAAGGGAATCGGTCGAATAATAATTCTTCAGTGGTCATTAACACATGCCAACTAAACATACACACATACAAACAACAACTTATCAATACACAGCAGAAATATCATTCTCTCGACGCATTCACGCATTTTTACTCCAAGACATGCAAGAGTGTAATGGCTGTTACTATACTCCGTTGTAAAGGTGTGAAATAAAACTAAATTAAATAATGTATAATGTAAATGTTTATGTATCACTTATTGTATGGTAGAAATTAAAATACTAAAAATTGCGGTAGTATAAGCGAATCCTTGATACCCGTATTATAATTAGTTTCAAACAAGTTTTGCACAAGATCATAACTATAGTTACCAAACATGTTGAGTTATATCTAAGAACGTTCAGTTGATGAGTAAACACAAATTATTCCCATCTAATCCTCAACGGATATCTTGATTTTGTTATATAACGTTGTGTATTGACTGACAGACAAAGCACAGCCCTGACCTCTGAACCCAGAGACCTTGAAAATTTGGAAGGTGTGAGGGTATGTAAAAGTCTCTTATGTTCAAAATAAAAGGCATGAAATTCAAGATATATGGTCCTGGTTAAAAATAAATGTACCTATTAAAAAAAATCTTCTCTCGAAAGGGTGAAAAAGCCTGTCCCAAACGAAGCGCTGTAAGGCTTGTGTTGTGCGTGTATGTGTTATTACAGAAAGATTAATGGAACAAAACAACTCCAAGTTCAGTTTAACTGTCTTCTAAAGTACTACTATCAATTTAAACTTAAATAATAGTTCTTAGTTACAAAAACAATACAACACAAATAGTTTATTGATTTAAAAGTATGATAAAATAATATTGTATACCTACAATAGCTTTTAGAATTAGTACATTTTTAAGAGAGGGTACATTTGAGACGACTTTATCAATTTTTGTCACAATGACAACCAGCACAACGCGACATAGTGCTAGACAATGCATTATTGAGTACATGCTACCCAGAGTTTGCGGAACTGAGTTACGGTAAAATTGACAATTAAAGCTAACTTGCATATAATTTACAATTTTATAGGTAATTTTATCCCATTACTTAATACTATTTCAGTAGAAAACAATGTCCTAAAAGCTTAACCAGGTCGAGCCTATACTATAGGTACTAGGTCCCTTCGTTAGTAATAATTATATATTAAATACAGAAAACGACATGCCGGACTTTATATACAAACTAGTGGACCCGACAGACGTTGTCCTGCCTGTTATTTTTGCAGTATAGATAAATAACCTAGATACCGTCTGCAGCGCCATCTGCCGGGCTGATTTGTGAATCTAAATCATTCTCAGATCCCCTTGAACACACACAAAAAATTACATTCAAATCGGTCCAGCCGTTTAGGAAGAGTTCAGTGACATACACACTCACAGAAAAATTATATATATAAAGATAAATAACAATTGATTATTACCTATTTACTACGAATTGAAATAGCACAAGCGGGCTAGCAGCTTTATTGCAGATGTTTATATTAACTTATAAGATTTTGAATAGCTTTGCAAATTTATCACATGAAAGAGATATAACTTAATAATCATTGAATGCTTAAATTCTATAATTATAAGCATAGGTGTTAATTTTTAAAAAAAAAATATTTCATAGAAATGGTCCGAGGAAATACTGGTACCTATTAATAAAGGCAGTTTTATTTTTTTGGACATAAAAATAGTATGAAAAATAAACATTTGTCTTACACTAAGTACGTCAATTAAACCTTAGTTCTCACCATGGTCTTTTTTAATAATATCTGCTGCCCTTTCAGCAATCATAATAGTTGGACCATTAGTATTTCCACTTGTAATTGATGGCATCACACTTGCATCAACTACCCTTAACTTTTTTACACCATGCACTTTTAATGAACTGCTTACGACTGATATTTTTATATCAGAGCCCATACGAGCTGTGCCTACAGTGTGAAATATGGTAGTGGGAGTATTTATTGCTATGCATTCAAAATAATCATCACTCTCTAACGCATAACTGTCACAAGTAGACCCGCGGATCCTACCAATATACCCTCCAATTGATTTAAAGTATTCAGTATTTACTATTTTAGCTAGGACTTTCGTTCCTTTAATAGTTGCTTTTAAATCTCTGTTATCATAAAAATAATTTAAAGATATATAAGGATAATCTTTAGCATTTGAAGATTTTAATGAGATATTTCCCATAGAATGAGGATGCAATAACGAAAGCATAAATAAGAAAAGTGTATAATTTTTATTTTGATCTACTATTGGTTGTGTGACTTCTGGTTTGAAATTCATATATTTTTGAAATAATAATTGAGTCCCTGGGTCGTTTTTTTCTAATGTTATCAAATGAATTTGAAAATCTGGATATTTTGCATAATTTGATAATGAAAAGAAAGCCAAGGCGTCACTCAATCTATTTTCTGCTAAATAGCCTGTCCTATTATAAATATATTTTATTACATCAAAGTTTTTCTGCGCTTCATTTAACTTGTCAGAGTCGTTGCCGTATATTGTAATAGGGATTTTGAAATGGTCTTGAAGATATTGCCCAACTGCAGGTGAATCTACAAGACATGGTATATTTATTGACTCCAAATGTATTTTTGAACCTATACCCGACAGCATAAGAAGTTGCGGCGTATTAATGGCACCAGCACTTATGATTACCTCTAACTTCGCGTAATAAATAATTTTCGTACCATTTCTTTCCAATTCAACACCTTCCGCTTCTTTTGTGGCATTATTTAATAAGATTTTTGTTACTAAGCTATTTGTTATGACGTACAGATTGTCTCTATTTCGTACTGGATTTAAATAAGTATGATCAGTACTGCTTCTTCGTCCATTAGCGGCCGTTGCTCTTAGTATACCTGATCCCATCACATTGGCTACATTTAAATCTTTTACTGATTTTATTCCGATTTCATTATAAGCAGCTAATATATTTTTTGTTAGATCTGAAGAAGAACTATTAAATGTATTTATTACCAGTGGTCCCTTACGACCATAGTAATTACGGATCGAAGGGTCTTGTAGCAAATGTTGGTCTTGTAGAGACTCCGTTTTTCTGAAATATTTTTCGACAACTTTTGGATGCCAGTCGTGATTGCCCTCATTATACCATTTTTGATAGTCGTACGTATTCCCTCGTATGTAAATCATTCCGTTAATATTACTAGAACCTCCCAGCATTTTCCCCCTTGGCCAATACATAGAGCCATTTGTTAATGCTTTATTGATAATATTGTTATTTTTAGTATAATATTTCCAGTCATATTCAGTCTGATAAACACCCAATGCTGTTGCAGGTATCTGAAACACAACAATAAATTACAAAAAACTAAATTTCCCATTGACAAATAAATAACTATCTTTCTATAATTTTATATATAATCCAATCTGTTAAAAAAATTGTAACTATAAACACCTGTATCTGCAGTTTACTATTATTAGCAATAACCATTCCTGGTTAGCGGATTAAAGGCATAATATTATTCCTAATAATATTATAGTTATAATTTTGAAAGTTACGATTTTATATAACTTGCTGGCTGGTAATGAATTAAAAGATATCTAACTTAATCTAACCTACTATCTTTATCAATTTATCTCTTTTCAGTTGTATACTAACTCTATGACAACGAGAAATTGCGATGGGTTTGCGATATTAATTATTCTAAAGCTTCTTACATAGCTTTCAATTGGAGGTTTAGATCCAGCTTCAATCAGTAGAATTTTCCATTTCTTCACCTCGCTGAGACGCCTAGCCAAGACACATCCAGCTGACCCTCCTCCGACGATAATAAAGTCAAAGGCCATGTTATCTGTAGTTTTAGAATTTTCTTCTCAGTATAAGGATAATTTAAGTTATCACAATAACGTTTTTATGAAAAATACATAATATATAATTGGAGGTTTAGCCTGGTACATTTTAACTTTGATGGTAAGACATATGGGTCTTCAAGTCACGAGTGAATAGGTATCTTCTAAGCAAGACGTCACATCCTAGATCGAATCGTCGCTTACCATCAGGCGAGATAGTGGTCAAGGACATGCCTATTTTCTATACAAAAATGGCGTTATTTTAACGCCCTATGTTAATGTATCAGTATTTCAAATGGCATAGAATGAAAGAGTATCTACTTCCTACGCTTAACTGAAGAAAATACAAATTGAAGACAAGTTACTAGAAAGATGAAAAATAAGGAAAATCTTTTGTAATAATTCATCAGATCTGATCGGATCAGATATCGGTTCATTCACACAATATACGTCATTCTTTCTTCTAATGGTCAACCAAGTTCTTTTTTATTGGGTTAAATTTGTTCTTCGTTTGATATTTCATTGAAATGTTATACTATCTTATTTTGTTATAATTACTTCTTCAAAATATGGTTTTTTAGAATACTTATAAAAGTGATACCTCCAGTACTTTGTTTAATTTAAAAATTATTATCTTCTCTTTCAATGACGTCCATACCATAAACAATAATGAATTATATTTATTTTAAATTATCAGAGTATCTATGGAGCAATAACTTGAATAACATCGTCGTTCGGTAGCGTGTCTTCATATAACAGGCATTGAGCAGCAGCAAAAAACTGAATAGCTGCAGCAAATGTTTGAGGAGCAGTCCCCGTGGTTGGAGACGGGCACAACGAACCATTATTACTGAAACAGTAAAATTAAATGTGGATCGAGCAAACTTGAAGCAAACCTGTTACGTTACGTGAGATCAAATAGAATTGACGTTTTATCTTTAGAACCGGCTGTTTTTTATTATTATTTTTTTCTTTTATAAATCGTAATATCCAGGCTACACATTAGAATTAGTCAAACTACTAACACCATTTTTTTATTTATTTACGTCTTCGAGTCATTTACACAACTACTTGTATTTAGCGCTACTACTACTTGTATTTAGTCATGATAATTGAAATGTTAATATATTCTTTTTATCAGTTACTTAGTACTTTAGATATACATAAATAGAATTATCACCTTGGGTCGATGGTGTTTTTTTAATTGTCATTGTCATTTTTTAACCAGGCAATTATTCTTGTCATATTGATCGTATCCAGATATAGATCACAATATCGTGTAATATGGTACAATAAACAGATGTTAATATAGACAATCACCAACGGCTAAACATCACACCAAATATTTGGCAAGCAGAATTTATAAAAAGACACGTCAAATCTAAATTTAAATAACTGAATTCAAACCCATTTCTATACAATACACATACATATAGGATACATAGATATGTAATATTCATAGAAATACATATAAACTAAACATCCATACCTCAGGTATAAACGCTAGTATTCATCATACAAACATCTGGCCCTTCCAGGATTCAACCCCAGTTTTGTTTTGTTTGTTAATAATAATAATGAAATGTCTATTTCAAATGATACATGTAGTCAAATTCTAAGGTATAAAACATTACATATACATAAATTGAAGTCACAATTAAGACTCACATTCACTTACAGTATCAAATTCAACATCACCGCCATAACTGTATAGAAAGGCAAAGGCAAAAAAATAGGGCAGTGCGAGAAAGCGTAATTTAACTTTTTATTCTTGTCTTTTCTACTAGCAGCACCAGGATTGCCGCATTGTAAGATTGCTCGTGATCTATTCAGTCACTGTTTGCATTACATTTTCATGTTCTCGATAACGGGGAAAATTTGAAGTGATCATATGTTTAATGAGCCCGGAAATCTGCATTTGATTTTTATTGCCTATAATAAAATAGGAAGGCTATCATGCAAAGACTGCGATCACAAAGTTCAACACCTTTCGAAAGGCTGATTTTTAAACGAGTGATTAAAACAAATTCATATTTGATCTCAGGTTGGATGATGGCTTCATATGTTAGATACATTGGCTTACAATCCTGTTATCATCCTGTTATCATATTTGATTATTTAAGCATTTTACTGCTAGATTTTCAAATCAAATATTTTTCAACTCAAAATAATTCAAGTTCTCTTAGAAGTCAGATGGGTCTTAAAATCACAGCCGCAGAGACCTTGGACCTACCTACAATATTTGTATGTAATACTTTTACAAGTATGAAACAATCAACACAGAAGAATCTGCTGTTTCTGTTATATTTAGTTATTTTAATGCTAGATTTTCATATCTAACTAAGTATTGACTCAGGAGTAAGATCAAACCCATAGCTCTTTGTAATCCGGGCAAGTGCTCGTCCAATTAAGCTACAGAACCATGAAGAGATGGTGCTGGTATTTAGCTCTATCGAAAAAACGCTCGCCCGGATAGCAAGGTCAATAGTCAGAGATAAGGATGGTAGGAGCATGGGGAGTGGGTATACGTAGATCAAAAGAAACGGACTACAGAAGCATGTAGAGGAATGCAGAATTACGATTCTCAGAATCATGGTTTGCAATGAAAGTAGGATTACGATGTGCAAAACTCAGAGAGCATTATGAGCACGGGAATAGGAGCGTGTGAACAGTGTAAGCGTGCTACAATACGCTTAACGACGATCGCTAGAGTACGAGTAACTGCGGGCTGCATATGGATGTAATTAGTCAAATGACGATCAATGAGACATTACTTATTACTTATTTTTGGCTCTATGAAAAATCGGACAATTTGATAGTAGATTTAGTCACGATAGTAACGGACTGGTAAAAATAAATTCACAAGTAGTAATAATACCAGAGTAACTGGTATTAGCAGATGCGTTAGTGGTAATAGAGGAGTTCAACAACAGCTTGACTCCCGCTTCATAGCTACTCGTGGTACTACATATTATGGAAACTCTAGATTCCAGAAATATGTAATTAAATATTCTCAAATTCAAAACGTAAAATGCTAATTTTGAGTATCGAGTCGTTTATTTAAATATACAAAACACTACACGTCAATCAAAAAGGTCAGAGAAGTAAGCAAAATTTGAGATATAAAACTTCCAGAAAATTAAATAAACAACTTAAAATAATTTATCAAAATTTACAGAAATTATTTGAATTAAAAATCACTTAATTAAGAAGTGTGTAGGTATCATACCACTAAAACTTATTTATCCCATTAATAGCATTATATGTTACAAATAATTATTTTAAATTATGAAAGATAAGGATTTCTTTATAAATTAAATAATTCAGTTTATTTTTATTCTCAACATTTTAATTAATATTACTACTTACTACATTTAACAAAGTAATATAATAGTTATACAATATTATTTAAACACCAATTGAATTTTTAATTTATTATTTTATAAACAAATCCAAAAAAAATGATAATGTCGTTTCTTTGTAAAAAATGTTATAAAATTAATCTCTTACTTAACTAGTTTACTATATCATCCAACTTAAAAGCCTCAGATTATACTGTAGTCGCTTTTAATGATATCGGCCCCTCTCTCTGCGATCATTATAACTGGTCCATTGGTATTTCCACTAACATGCGATGGCATCACGCTTGCGTCGATTACTCGTAAATTATTAACAGAATGCACTTTTAATTTACTACTAACAACAGACGTTTTTATATCAGTTCCCATTCTAGCTGTACCGACTGGATGATAAACTGAAGTAGTTGTACTAAGAGCTATGCATTTCCAATATATGTCACTGCCTAATTCTAACTCGTCACAAGAAGGTATGTTTATTCTTCCTAAATATCCCTCTATTTTCTTAAAATATTTAGTTTTTATAATTTTAGTAAGTTTTTTTATTCCTTCTACTGTAGCACTTAAATCTCTTTCATCGTTGTAGTAATTTGAAAATATAAGAGGATAATCTTTTGGATTAGAAGATTTTAAGGTGATATTTCCATATGAATAAGGATGTAGTAACGTGACCAAGAACACGTACAGTGCGTTGTCTTTATTTTGTTCTACGATGGATTCTACAAGACTGGGCTTAAATTTAAAATTTGATGAGAAACCTCGACCTACAGTTGTTGAATTCATCCAATACAATGTAAAATGATTTTGAAATTCAGGGTATAGAGAATACTTATTTCGAGAATAAAATGCTAATATATCGGAAAAACTATTTTGGGCCAAATATCCTGTTTTATCATAAATGTACTTAATAGCATCAAATTGTGTTTGTGCCTGACTTGAAGGTCCTGGTTGTTTGCCATATATCGTTACCGGAACTTTGATATGATCTTGAAGATACTGTCCAACAGCAGGAGAATCTACTACACATGAAATATTTTTAGATTCCAAATGTTCTTTTGGACCAACACCTGATAACATAAGAAGCTGCGGTGTATTGATGGCTCCTGCACTCACTAATACTTCTAAATTAGCGTAAAATATCAATTTGGTACCATTTCTTTCAACTTCAACACCTTGAGCAACGTTTGTCGAGACATCTATAACCACTTTTGTAACCAAAGTGTCAGTTAGAACATCTAAATTTTTTCTTTCTCGCACTGGATTTAAATATGTATGATCTACACTGCTTCTTCGACCATTGGCAGAAGTTGCCCTCAGAATTCCTGATCCCATAACTTTTGCTACATTTAAATCTTTGACAGTTTTTATTCCAATTTCATTCCATGATTCTAGTACTTTTAATGTTATGTCTCTATAAGTACTGTTAAATGTGTTAATAGCCAAAGGTCCTTGACGGCCGTAAAATTTTCCAATGATTGGATCTTTTATAAGGCTTTGGTCCTGTAGAGATTCTGCTTTTTTAAAATACTTTTCAACGATGTTTGGGTGCCATTCTTTATTTCCAGTATCACTCCATCTTTGGTAATCATAAGGATTTCCCCTTATGTATATCATAGCATTTATGTTACTTGATCCTCCCAACATTTTTCCACGTGGCCAATATACAGAACCATTAACGATGCCTTGTTCTGTAACTCCATTATTTTCAGTATAATATTGCCAATCATATTGTGACCCAAATATGCCTTTATCCAATCCTGGTATCTGAAAAATAAATATAATTATATGTCAAAAACTACAAATAAGTATATACATATCTTTGTTTATGTAAATGTGCATATATATTTTTTATCACAATTTCCAAACCGCCTGGCAAACATGAAGATAAGGGCAATTTTCCTCCTATTCGAGGGAAGCTTTCAGATGCCTTTCGGTTTAGATGATGTTGAAAGTAAATTCAAATTTTAACGAGTTGAGATAAGTTTAAATAAATTTGATTTTATATGTAGCTTGATGTGCTGTCAACTGAGTGATGTGTCAGTTCAACAAAAATTGAGAATACCCAGCGACCTGATGAAATATTATTTTTGAACATGATCTATTAAGTCTATCAAATTCATTATTGATCTATTAAATAAAATTGAGCGCGTTTTTTCGTAACCGCCACCGCCAGAAACATATCCTGAGAGTTTTGTTAGAATCTAAACTTCAATTACGAGCAATGGTAAAAAATAATAACCCTCGATACCAACCGAACTTTCCACGGGAGGGTAGGAGCCAGCCTCTATGAGAAGTATTTTCCAATTCTTAATTTCACTTAGACGCCTTGCTAAAACACATCCAGCAGAACCACCGCCGACAATTATAAAATCATATTTGGCTTCATCTGTAAAGTTTGTCAAACATTATTCGTTGTTTATTTTTCATTTCCATTATAGGAAATTCCTTATAACATACCTGATACATCATCGTCTAGTGGAGTGTTGTCCTGTAAGAGACATTGAGCCGCTGCGAAATACTGAACCGCAGCAGCGAATGTCTGCGGAGCAGTACCCGTGGTAGGAGCTAGGCATAAGCTACCATTTATGTCTCTGCGGATATAAAAATGTAACATAGAACTGTTAACAGATTTACATCAAGATAGACTTATATCAATAACTGATTATAATAAAAATATATGTGTATATATAGAATGTGTCCCGTCACCAGTGTCGGAGCCTTTAATGGTGTGAAATATGGCATTTTTTATCATCAAATTTGGTTTTTCTCGAAAGCCAATAATTAAAAAATACACAAAAAAGAATCTATTTGTTTTTCTTTTATTATTTTTTCTATATTTTATTCCATGACAATTGAAACTGTGTAACTGTTGTCTACATGTTTAGCTATCAAATGACACATTTTTAATGTTGATAAGACATTTACATGAGTAGTGGTGGTCGAATTAGTATGAGAGCCCAGGTCTTGTTTACCAAGAAAACAAAAGGTGGCCATTTTATAACCGTAGGAGAAAAACAAAATTTCATGGGGCAATTTTTCGATAAAAAATGCCATATTTCACACCATTAAAGGCTTCGACACTGGTGATGGGACACATTGTATAAATCAATTCCTCAAGTACTAATGTCCGAGACTCAAAACTTCTAAAAATAATCTTCCGAGATTCGAACCCGGGCTTATTTGGCTTTGAAATTAGAGTCACCCTCGCTCAGCTAAACCGGTCGTCAAAAACCACAAAAACCAGTCGTCTGAATAGGTACATAAAGAAAGTTGGACCATAAATAACCACACCAACCTTATGCGAATAAATGAGTGTGCCCAACTCCTAACATAGTCAATACCAAAAACTTAACGTACTTTCCAACCACTACCAATTCACGTTTAACAACCCAACATTTATGAATGTTACTTAAGAGATTTTTTTAAATATAAAAATTAATATAACTGACTACTTACGCCATTTCTCAGTTCACACTTGTTGGAACAAAAAATGTATGCGATTCTTAACTCACAACAATGGATATAAAAGCAGCCGCAACATAATGTAGTTACGGTAGATTTATACTTTCAGCCTTTTTTTAAAGTTGTCAAATTACCAGTATCTTAGTTATAACCAACTAAGTAGCAGTTTTTTTTATAAAATCAAATTCAATCTATATACATATGTGAAGCTAAAATTAATTACCCTTCTTTAAGAAAGTTACGTGGACGAAAAAATAAAAAAATTCTGGCAGTTAAAGTTTATAATATATAGAATGAATGCAGATAGTTACACTTAATCAGTGATGTGACTTATCTTAGATAAAAGTATCTGAAATACAGATACAAGATACAAAATACGTATTTACATCTTGTATTTGAAATACTTTTCAAATTTTGTATTTTGTATCTTGTATTTAGATACATTTTCCTGGTATCTTAGTATTTTGAAGATACTTTGTTCCCTAAGATACTTTTACAAAAATTAACTTCGCAGTTTTTCTTTCCGAACGCAACTGAACGCAGCGCGTCGTATATTTAGTCGATATTGGACTTTTTGGCGGGGCGCGAAGCGTCACTTTTTATGGTTTTGGTTTTCTTGTTAAATTTTGTGTTGTGTTTGATATTAGTGTGTAATAATGGCGTGTTATTAACCACTGAGTGTTTTTGAATATGCATGATTGTTGGCAAGTGAAACAAAACAGTTGGAAGGTGTCTTTTCGCGCTCTGTCAAGAATGCCACGAAGTAGGTTTCAGTAAAACCCCACTTCTTTACTGAAACCTAGGAAATTACTCAAGAACATAGAAGAAAGATTATACTTACTTGACACTGGCTAAATGCACAAATTGTGCAAGCCATAAATAAAGAAAATAGCCGCTATTGTCGGGAACAAAATGTCAGATGGCGACACTATCTTTCTACAACTGTCTGTCCTTGGTCTTGGTATCTTGGCTATGCTGTACCTGGTAACTCATCCTGGAGGGTAGCGAGATCCGAAACACGGTTTTAGCCGCTGGCCGACCGTAGTTAGTAAGGGGCCCAACTGGCACGCTAGCCACACGTGAACGGCTGCCCCGCCAACTCGCAAAAAATCCCGAAATGCTCCACCATGCCAGTTGGCGACTGGACGGGAGGACCCGGTGGCCATTTCCGGGGGGTTCGGGCATCCCCGCAGTCTCTAGTATGTTCCCTTTTTTGGTCAACTTAGCTCAAGAAAACTTCCATTGGTCGACTAAGTAGCGTCTCGACTAAAAATCCTACCCCCCAACATTCACCATCATGATAAGAAGGAACAGGAAGAATTTTAAACAACGGCTGCACTTCCTCCCATTTAAAGTGCACCTTGCGAACATTAGAGAACTGCACTCAAATGACCATATAGTCCATCACCATCTGGAGACCGAGAAGCCGCACCAATTCTTCTTGACGGACGTCCCAAAATCCTGGAAGCTTGTCAATGTGCAACCAGCACCCAAAAAGGGTAGTCGTGCCGACCGATCGCCATCACTTCCATACCCTGTAAGAGTGCTGAACAGCAAGTTGCTCTCATACCTAGAAGACAACAATCTCCTCAGTGACCGTCAATATGGTTTTCGCCGAGGACGCTCAACTGGGGATCTTCTAGTTTATGAGTCGCATTTCTGAGGCGAGGCCCTCGAGATGCACAGCGAAGCACTTCCCGTTTCACTTGACATCTTAAGGCTTGACAGGGTCTGGCACGCAAGTCTGCTGCGCAAGCTTCCTGCGTACGGTATCCTCGCTGACTTTTGCAGTTGGATAGTCGATTTCATGACTGAACGATCGATCAGAGTAGTTGTCGATGGCTGCTCCTCTGACTTAGTGGCTATTGATGCCGGAGTTCCTCAGGGGTCTATTCTTTATGCGACGCTTTTCCCGCTACACATCAATGAACTGTTACCAGCAATACCAGGAATTGTTGGGTATGCAGACGACAGTACTGTTGTTGAGAGATACCTGTCTAGCACGAAAGCCAGCGGTGACGACGTGATGTTCATGAGAAAGGCCATGGTTGAGCAAATAAAGCAGAGGCTAAACTATGTTACCCAGTGGGGCGACAGTAACTTCGTTAATTTCAATGCCTCCAAAACACAATCGTGTCTTTTCACGTCAAAAGGGAGTTCCTTCCACCTCACCCCTCTTTCCGAGGTACATCTGTACCTGTGACCTACAGCCTCGATCTCCTTGGCATGGAGTTGTCTTCAGACCTCAACTTCGGCGCCAACATCGAATCCAAAGCTCAAATTGCAGCCAAAATAAGGTCAAGCGATATTTCTCGCCGGGACAGCTTTTAACTCTCTATAAAGCTCAAGTCCGATCTTGCATGGAATATTGCATCCACCTTTAGGATGGCTCTGCAAAATACCACCTTGCTGCACTGGACACGATTCAGAGCAGAGCTGAGAGGCTTATCGGTGACAGCAAATTGGTGAAGAGCAAGCTTCACACCTTAGGTCATCGCCGCAAAGTTGCCTGTCTGTTGGTCTCCTACAGACTCTACTTTGGAAAGTGTGCTCAATAGCTGCATTTGTTCATACCGCCATTTATTTTTTTCCATCGGACATCCAGATGCACTGCAGGCTACCACCCTTTCTTGGTTGCTATTCTTACTTGTCGTACCAAGCGCTTTTCAACATCCTTCATAATGCGCACAGCAAAGGAATAGAACTCCCTCCCTGCGTCTGTATTTCCGAGAACTTATAACCCGTCCATTTTCAAAGCCAGGGTGAATACGCACCTTCTGGGTTAGCTCGTTCCATCGTGCATTCTGTTTTGGCCCCCGGGCTTGATTGGGATCAAGAGCTAACCCATCCTAAATAAAAAAAAATGATAGCTGATATACATTCAGACTATAATCTGAAACTATGAAAAATTGTTAAAACGGTTACAGAAAACGACTCAAATATGTTTAAGGCTTTTGAGGAAAAGTATTTGGAAAGTCTGATTCAGAGGTAGTTGAAAATGAACATGTTTCACATGCATTTGGAGATTTTGAAAAAACATCAACTAAAATCGGAGGCTTTAAAAAACATTGAAGGTGATACAAAAACAGTTAAAAATTACTCTTATTATATTTTTCTAGAGGACTCCAATTCCTCTATTGCTAGTGGCGAAAACAGAAGCAGCACAAGTGATTTAGAGACACTCCAGTACCTCAACACTAAATATGCAAACTTTAAGAGCTTAAATGCTTATCCTACAATTAAAAAAATATTTCTAAAATATAAAACCTGATTGCCCAGCTCTGCCCCTGGGGAGCGACTCTTCCCCTTTGGGGGCATGATAATGAGGCCTCATCGAAGGAAGATGAGCGACAATATGTTTGAGGAATTAGTTTCACTCAAATCTCAACTAAAACATAAAAAGCCTCAATTTTAATACCTTCATATTTTGTATTGTCACATTTGCCTGATCCTTGTTATCAACGCGTTCTATTTGAAAATTGTTTTCTCGAACAAATAAACTTAAATTCAATTAAATGTTGTTTTCTAGCAAAAGTATTTTATCTTTAAAAAGTATTTTAAAGATAGGTATTTTGTATCTAGTATTTCAGATACCTTTTTAGAAAATTATTTGTATCTGGTATCTGAAATACTTTTTTTTAAAGTATCTTGCATCTAGTATTTCAGATACTTTGTATAGGGTATCTTATACATCACTGCACTTAATATATATAAATTACGTGTCACGTTGTTTGTCCGCGCTGGACTCCTAAACTACTTAACCGATTTTAATCAAATTTTTAAACCGTGTGCAGTTTGATCCAACTTGAAAGATATATAACACAGCAAGGCATGGCCGGGTCAGCTAGCATTATATATATTACACAAGAAATCAATTAAGTTGAGATAAACTGAGAACAGATTAAAATGGTCTTACTTAATGTCAAATTAATGTTATTGTAATAAACTTCGATCATTGATCGAAGGTCATAATAGTTGGTTGTGCGGGCGATTCAAAATGAGTGGACTGTTTTGCGGTTTGAGATAATTAATGTCGACAACAAATATGAAAGGAAGATAAAAGGGGCACGATACCTACGATACCTTGACCACCACGTAGTGAGAGATGCTGGAGGCTGCCAAGGACGTCCTTGGGACTTGCTGTTTCTCATTTTTAACCACACAACGTCACCGTCACATAAAGCTATAGTTTGTTGTAGGGGTTTGCGAATAGGCCACTAGTGCAATTTAATATTGCGGAACGAGCGGCCATCAGTCTTCTTTTCTTTGCCCGCATGTTGGTCACTTTGCGGTATGATTTGTCACCAATAGATGGCACGGTCGTCTCGCTCTTCCATATGCGAGACAAGGTATGTGCGAAAGGGAAATGGAATAAATGGAGGTGAGGCTAGGTATGTCAACCACACTAATAAAAATTACAAATCATACAAATAGATAACACGGCACATTTGAATTTAATACTGGCGCAACCAATAGTAGTCTATTACCTCTATTTTATCTAGGATAGGTATCTGTTCGTGCAGAGATCAGTAGATTGATTTATGGTTAGTGACATCAAGCGTATATGTCAATATGGACATAGTTTGTGGTGTTTTTGAATAATTATTATGTTTTTCGGGAATTGCGAAAAGTATTACATGCTTAGAATTGAATTGAACGTATAAAATCTTCACTTTATTTGCATAATTTCTAATCAGTCCGATAAATATTATAGGAACACGTCGAAAACAAATAAAACATGTAAAGTAAACTTTAATCGTTTTCGATTAAATGTGTTTTCTTTCGTATTTAAAGTGTAATTATTAACATAATAATTACAATACTTTTTATAATAATTACTTCATGTATGTCATGATGCAATTCACCTCATTTTGTCATAAGAAAAAAGCTATATCACTGGCTTTAAGTTTATTGGACTTATAACGCGATCAGGATTCTGATGTGGCTCCTGCTCTTCTGAAGTGCCTCGACTAACTTGTGGAAGCGCATATAGATTTTACACAAAAATACACATGGTAGGCGATTTACTGCACAGTGGTTCGACACTATGTAAGCGATAGGATAAAGGCAACATAAAATTCATGTGATGACTTTTGCAAAACAAGTAGTACCATAGTATTTAACTACTTATTAGCATTAATTGACATTTGTAGCATTTTCTTATTGCAATCTGATACAAGTGATTTCTTAGTAATAGAAAAAACATATTAAACCTGTATATATCCTTCATGTTTGGACTTCATATTTTTATGTGGTATAAAAATATATATTTGCTATATTTTTCCCAAACGAACAAGTTGCGCTTGAAGCGCCCTTACGAGATATAGGTAATGACTAATTTTGGCCTTTGGACCTGCAAAGATATTCAGAATTTATTATTTCAACATAGTTTTTGTCTAAATTTCACTTGAGAGGTGACTTTCTGAAGGTCAGGTTATTAAACATCAGAACACTCATAACAGATTACAGAAAAACATTTTATAGTACTCTTAATCTTCGTATAGGATTATATTAATGAGATAAGATTATACTTTGTTTGCTTAAGAAAAGGATATTGTAGGTCTTATAAAATTAAAAAATTCGGCACATTCAGTAATAGCATGAAAATGTAAGTAGAAACAACAAAAAAATAAATAAGGATCGCTACAATGGTATTATAATTATTATATTTACAAATGAATTCGTGTGTTTATTCTGGTAAATACATAATTGGTAACATATAGTTTTGGTAACATTGTTGTTATTATTATAACAATAATAAATTAAATGATTTTTTTTTTATTGCAGAAAGTTGGCAAACTAGCAAACTGCCCACCTGATGGTAAGTGGTAACAGTCACCTATAATACATGTGGCTCTTGTGAGATTCGCAGCAAAACTGCAACCCCCACAAGAACCACAGTTTACGTTGCCAACTTGTGACATAAGATGTAAAGTCACTGTACCCAGTAATTTCAATGCCATATCATTGTATTGATACTTCAAAAATGTTTGGTAATTTGTTTCCGTGGTATTATATGCTTGTAGGTATTATACATAATACACCAGCACAAAACGAGAAATGAAGCGAAGCGAACTATACGACGTAGCAATAGCTGGAATAACAAATAAACATAATTTAAGTGATCCAATAATCCGCTAGAAAACGGAAAGCGGATGTATGAAAGTCATAAAGAAGACCTTTTTATGGGTTGAATTGCAGTCGAAACGATGTAGGTTTGACATAGTTTGGACTGCAGAAACTTTGGACGCC
Source organism: Calamotropha paludella (assembly GCA_927399485.1). NCBI lineage: Eukaryota > Metazoa > Arthropoda > Insecta > Lepidoptera > Crambidae > Calamotropha > Calamotropha paludella. Next base: position 20,315,252 of record OV656812.1, read on the forward strand.
CAGTGTTTTCAATACTTATTCGCGTTATAGTACGTACAATGTGGAAGTAGTCTATGAAGTATAATATTAATCTTGCTCCGTGTTTCGTTATTATTATGCAGTATGTAGTATCATTGCCAAATGCGCTTTTTATTTTTTATAAGTTTTAAAAAATCAGTCACAAGTTAGTTGACTTATCAGGCATGACCTCTCCTGTGATACCGGTGCTAGCAGCTTTTTAAGAAAAATAATTTAAGTGATTGGCAATATAAGGTTAAACACTTAGGTACTTTACAATTTTGAAGCACTATTCTGATACTGAATGCGTACACCCAGCTATGGATAATATGTCTTCGATTTTTATTAAATAGATATATTCCAAGTTTAAAGGTATAATATATCGACTCGTAAATGAGAACGGAAGTTTTTTTATTATTGATAAAGTAGTGAGCCATTATAATAGGGCTGTACAACTGCCTTTGTTAGAAGACCCAGCCCAATCAGCATATATAACAAACTGAATAAAATACCCAAAATATATCCTTTGCATCTATAGATATGCAAAAACTGTCTGACGCATTGTCAATTTTGAAGTAAAAAATCTTTCAACTAAAATCGTCTGGACCACAGATGCACGCACGCACGCAAACACATTTAATAACACCTCATAGCTACATTCTTCTACCATAACATAACGAAAATTCTACTAGTTTTTTTTTTTATTATAATCTCATTTCTCAATTTCTTTTGTGATATTATTGTTAATAATTTGTAATCTACTGTTATCCACAAGGGAAATAGAGCATCATTCTTAACACTAGTATCTTTTGATTCCTACAGGGAAGGCTCAGCAATGTGTATAAGATTACTGAAATAAACCCATTTTTATTTGTTTTATTTTATTTTTAGAACTTGAGTCTGTATGTAATCAGCTCATTGCTGATGTAGCTCTGTTATATGGTAGAGTACCATCTTGATAGTGATTTCCTTTATCTTTTTAATAAAATAAATATGCACCGGTGAGTTCGCGCGTATTCCCGTTTCTGAAACTATCTGTGGCATTATATCGGACCGGTCGAGCTGGTAGTGCCAACAACATTTATGCGTAAAATCTACCTCGTTTATAATATTGTATAACAGCTGTTCTGCAATAACTTTACTGTTCTATTCGGAGGCAGTTATTTGCCAGATGCTAACAAATTTTTGGCTGTTGAATTAATCGTATGTTTTAACATTTCTCATACCATTAAAAATTATTATTTTAGTGATTGCGTATGAACAAATAAACGTAAAGCAACTTTTAAACAAGTCGTTGTCCTATATCTGTTTTTCAAGAAACGAAAGAAGATAAGAATTAGATTTATAATTTTTATATATTTTATGCATTTTCAATGCGATCTTATAAGATAAATTATTATAATAGAAAAATACTAGAAAAAATCGACTCGGGTCACAAGTGAATATCAGGCGGGAATCGACGAGTGTTCGCAAGGCTCGGTAGCTCAATTGGGAGAGCATTGGACCGGATTTCCAAAGGTTGCGGGTTCGATTCCCGCCTGAGATTCACTTGTGACCCGAGTCGATTTTTTCTAGTATTTTTCTATTATAATAATTTATCTTATAAGATCGCATTGAAAATGCATAAAATATATAAAAATTATAAATCTAACATGGCTGTTTCATCTCAATCGATTGACCAAACATTTGTAAAAATGTTTCTTTCGAATACGAGAGGATATTCCTCTCATTGATGAAACAACGCTGGCCTACAGCGTAAAATCAGGAAGGTACTAGAAAATTTCGACGAGTGTTCGCAAGGCTCGGTAGCTCAATTGGGAGAGCATTGGACCGGATTTCCAAAGGTTGCGGGTTCGATTCCCGCCTGAGATTCACTTGTGACCCGAGTCGATTTTTTCTGGTATTTTTCTATTATAATAATTTATCAGATAAGTATTATCTAAGAGAAATCTCCAAAAACTCGTTGTTAATGCAATGTTTTTGTGATGTTAATATCATACTGTTTATCGACAGGTGTGTAATACAGCGAACTTGTGAGACAAAAATAAGGTTCTAAGCTGAATACAGGTCATAATTAATACAGCAATACTCGTAAAATTAAAAAATACAACAATTTATATAACTACTCACTTTAGTACTAAATAATTTATAAATATTAGTCTGTAATTGATTGTAATGTTATTATTATTACATAATGCCTTAGCTCAAAAGAGCGATGTTGAATAGCTAATAGAAAACGCAAAGAGATTTCAACGTCCGGAAATTCATTAAAAATTACATCAGTGTTGCGGATGCTGGCGTAAGCTACCAGCTACTTCCGCTACAGGAAAAATTAATCGAGAACTGTTTGACATAAATTCAATTTTACGGAAAGTTTCTGATTTGTAATTATCTATTACTGTGTTTTGTTAATTCTTTGCCATTTATCACTTCATATTTTATATTTTAAAATGCGTTTATAACGACAGAAATTATCTTTCTTGACAGAAAATTTTAAAGCTGCGACATTATTTTGTTATGTAACTGATTACAGTTGCTTTAACTCATAAAAGCTCAAGCTGTGAAAATTAACGGTTTTGGATGGGTGTAAACCACAAGAAAATATATAAATTATTAAAGAAGACGCTGCATATATATGGTATATTAACGCGTACAGATTAGTTTTTAAATATGTAGTATAATAGCATATACTTAGTCTTTTACTGTTTATTCAGTCCATAATGTTGTTCACTATTTATTCAAACAACACACAGGCAAACAATAATAACTTTTAGGTATTCTTTCTGCAAAGACTTCTAAGGGAATCTAAATGGGCACACACCCGAACATTGTCATAATCTTGAGATCAGGAAGCGGGCCTGCATTGTACCTAGTTGGTTTCCTCCTACGGTGTTTTTATCTATGGGAAAGGCCTTTGCCATAGGACAATAAAAAGTAATCATGATGATGTACTATGTGATTCTTTCTTTTTTTACGATATGGCTATATCCATACTTTAAACGGCTCAAAGCGTAATAGAAATATTTGGTGTTCTTTTTAATTAGTAATTTCGATGTCTCTATCTCGTTATCTTCATTTAAATACATTTTACCAACTTTATAGCCTTCATGTAAATAGATAAAACAATTAAACAATTCCATGAGGCAGTTTGCTGGTAATGAAGACAAAAAATTCTATCATTATGTCCTCATTCCATTTGTTTACATATTAAACAGTTTTATCTTTTCTCGCTTATATTTTATCATTATTTCGCTGCGTTTGTTCTACAAAACGTCTTGTTTTCAAAAATATCTGTGTTTTAAAACCATCATCTCTCATGATAAATTCTCCGAATCCAGAATCATTTCAGTTTATAAAAGATCACTTTCTAAGTCAGGAAATGTAAATCCTCTTTTCCTTTAACAACCAAGTATCAATTTAGCACAAACTGAACTAGATAGATAAAACTACGGATATCATGTATGATAAAGCTGATGATTGCATAAAGCGAAATCTGTGTGAATTAATCCAATTAGCAGTAAAATAAATCAATACTTTTAGCTTATTGAGAATGCACAGCAAATGCGTCAGTGGGCCTCTTTCAGGACAAGAGGTACATCCAGCAGCTGCAACAATAACCTCCTAAATATGTTTATCTGTTATAAACGACCCTACTGTAGAAACACTAATAAGTAAAACAAATTAATACTTACACTTATTGTGGCCAACTATTTCTAAGATTGGATCATATAATTTATAAAATATGTCACAAAATAGAAAAAAAGACGGGAGAAAACTATCCCGAATCAAAACAATAAGGTTTTAAAGCGCAATTAAACAAATAGGTCCAAGAGCCTTTTTGCGGTGTCTTCAAGATACAAGTGAATCAGAAAATACTGGTCATAACAACCAATAATATTATACGCCAAGTCTCTGATAGAGAGATATTCGCAAAGTAAATACCAGTGCAATTGTTAGAACCTTAACTGGACATTGAAGACTAAATCAAAACCAATTTCCCATAAATTGAGTGACACTAATGTTGCAGATAAAGCAACCTGGAAATAGAATAGACCAAAGACTTCCTATGTAATTGTGGATCTCCAATCCACAAACGCAGTATCCACCTGGGAAGATTATTATCAGCCCCATTGAGCTAGTATGGATATTATTTTAAGCATTTAACTGCTGTATTTAGTTCTTACACTTCCGCGCACAATACACATCAGAATAAAACACTTTTTTACGGATTTTTGCGCATGTTTTATTTTATTTTCACTCACTCAGATCTTACAATCCTCCGAGCAGACAAAGGCAATGCCACGGTAGTAATGGATACGTCAGATTATAATGATAAAATGCTCCAGCTCTTGTCGGATGAGAACACATACAAAAAAGTTAAAAACGACCAAACTTCTAAGGTTCTGAAGAAAACCAGTGAACTCATCAAGACGCATTCCGAGGTATTAGATCTTGACGTCAACTATCTTATTCCTTCCTGCCCTAAACCGCCGAAGTTGTATGGGTTGCCGAAAATACACAAACAAGATGTACCGCTACGTCCCATCGTTAGCCAAATTGACTCACCAACCTACCGTTTGGCTAAACACGTAGCTAAAATACTATCACCACTAAGGGGAAAAACAACTGCCTATGTAAAGGATTCCTACCATTTTGTTAGTGAGATACAACACCTACGTCTCACTGATGATGAAACTATGGTTAGCTTCGATGTCCAATCTTTATTCACAAGCTTACCTGTTCAAGATTGCATTGATGTCACTAGGAAGAGACTAGAGAAACACAATATACCAAGTGAATATTCAAAATTACTAGAACACTACCTAACATCGGGCTATCTCTTGTGGAATGATGAATTCTACCTACAAGTGGATGGTGTAGCAATGGGCTCTCCTGTATCACCCATAGTCGCCGACATATTCATGGAGGACTTTGAGGAAAGGGCCCTAGCGACGGCACCGGTGTGTCCACGCTTTTACAAAAGGTATGTAGATGACACATTTGCTATATTACCAAGAGATATGGTTTCTGTCTTTTTTAGTCACCTTAATTCCGTTCATCCCAACATACAATTTACTATGGAATTAGAGACAGACAATAAAATAGCCTTCCTAGATATTCAAATCAGCAGGAATCCAAATCAAACCCCTTAGTCATACAGTGTACAGAAAGGCAACTCATACAGATAGATATTTAAATGGTGACTCTCACCACCATCCTATACAGTTAGCTACCGTAGGGAAATCTTTGTTTCAGAGAGCTCGCGGCATCTGTGACCAACAACATCTGACTGCTGAGCTTCAGCATGTCAAGCGAGTACTACAAGATAACAAGTTGCGAGTACCAAGACTGCGTCACAGAAGCCGCGCCAAACCAGCCACAGTAGAGCGCCAACCTGCTGTCCTTCCCTACATGAAGGGGGTCACTGACAAGATTGGGAATATTCTGAAGCGGGTTTCTATTAAAACTTACTTTAAACCAGCCAGGAAGATTGACCAATTCTTACGATCGGTCAAGTGTAATATACCCCTTCAGGCAGCGGGTGTCTACAAAATCGATTGTGACTGTGGGCTCTCATACATCGGGCAAACAAAGAGAAGTATAGGGACGCGCATTAAAGAACACGTAGCTGACATGAAACATAGGCGCGATAATAGGTCTGCAGTGTGTGAGCATGCTTTTGAGGGGCCAAACCACTATATTCGTTTCGATAAACCACAAATTCTCGCTAGAGAACAAAGATTTGTTCCTAGGATGCTACGCGAGGCTATTGAAATTAGGAAACATCCTAATTTCAATAGAGACGAAGGTTGGAGCGTTCCACCTGCTTGGGACCCCATAATTAATAAATTAATACCTACAAAAACACACACTGCAAGACCTGATGATGTAGTTAGCTCTTTTGACGTGATAACGTCTTATAAATTGGTTGCGGCTGGGAGTCACTTATGAAAAAGTGTAACGCTCGGTAACGTTACGATGAGTCACCGAACGAGAGAGAGGCCCGCCGAATGCCTTGCGTCTCTCTCCCACTCAACTATGATCGGTCTGCCGCGCGCATTGTGCAATTTAATTATATTCATATCAATAAATATTCTACCGAGAAAAAGACGTTGTCACGTAAAATCTTCGCCCGTAAAACCGACTTTACAGGCAAAAAAAAAAAAAAAAAAAAAAAAAAAAAAAAAAAAAAAAAAAAAAAAAAAAAAAAAAAACGACTTTTTTGCAAATAATTAAACAGTAAGATGGAGGTCGGTCCCCCTGCCCGAGTTTCTTTCGCCAGTTCTTCTCGGAAGGCCCTCCCAATTTCCGAACTGGTAGTAGACTCAGTAGTATACAATGTAAAACGTAGTGAGAATTAATTAAATTAATTAATTAAATAACTAAATAATGTTTTAAAATAAAATAAAATAAAACAACTTGATTTATATAAAATAATTTAATAGTTAGGAACGTGCCCGATTAAAATATTGTGAAGGTAGTAGAAAATACATGACAACCATCATCTTAGTCATCCTGTGATCACGACTCCTGTAAAGGAGTCGAAACGTCAGGATTAAATATAAAATAAAATAAAACATGCGCAAAAATCCGTAAAAAAGTGTTTTATTCTGATTTAACTGCTGCTTTAATAATTTCTTAAGATAAATTTTTTATCTTAAGAAATTATTACTTGAAGAAATTTTGCTTGTCTCGGATACCAGGTTATAACAACCACATAGCTATTTTATCAATTGTTGGATACTTGTAAAAGTATTACACTCGATGTCATAGGTAGTAGCAGTACCTACAACATGAAGGGATGGCGCTGTCGTCAGCTTAAGAAATATTTAGAAAGGCCAATTGAAAAAGTACTCGCCTGAGTATCAAGGGTATGTGAGTCCCGCATGACAACTGAGAAAAGTCTAGTAATATTTTTTTAGATATTTAAATGGTCATATTTTAGAACTAATTGTGAAATATGTGATACACCTTGGCTCGAGTTTGTATGAAAACTGAGATCTGTCTTCAGGCGGAAGAAAAGCAAGTCGAGCGGCTAAAATATATCAACTGACTTAATGTTCTTATTATAACGCATGCTGTATGAGCAATACTAATACGAACACAGATACCTACAGTTCGCTATCGCACGTGTATCTCAAGATGAGATTGGAATAAATGTGACGATTTGAAACGGGTCACTAAACGCAGTAAATATTTAACTCTGGCGTTTAAAATTGTTTAATTTCCATTAGTTAACAAAGCGAAAAAGGAGAACAAAAACCGCCGACATAGCTCAAAGAATTGCGAAGCTGAAATGGCAATGGGCAGGACACATAGCAAGGAGAACCGATGGCCGTTGGGGCGGAAAGGTTCTCGAATGGCGACCGCGTGCCGGACTACGCTCAGTGGGTAGGCCCGCTACGAGGTGGACCGATGATGATGATGATGCGGGCAGCACAGGACCGATCGTTGTGGAGATCCTTGGGGGAGGCCTATGTCCAGCAGTGGGCGTCGTACGGCTGATATGATGAACAAAGCGAAAGTAAAACAACTTGATATATATAAACAACTTAACTAAACCATCAGTGGTCTTTTTTTTTAGTAAAACAACTAAAAAAAAACTACTGATGGCCGCACCCGCGCATGCACCGAGTTTCGCAATTTTAGATTGAGCAAGTGGCTTATTCGCAAAAACCCTACAACAAACTGTTGTTTTATGTAACGGTGTTCTCGTGTGCAAGGAACAGTAAATCCCAGGGATGTCCCGGAGGCCTCCAACATCGCACACCACGTGGCAGTCAAGGTATCATGCCCCCTTCACCTTCCTCTCATATTTATTGTCGACATTAATTTTCCCATACTGCATTACAGTCCACTTATTTTGAATCACCCACACAACCACTTACTATGAACAGTTCTTGGAATAAAAATAATATGTTTACTGCGTATACTAAAATGTGCAAAAATATAAAAATCATAAATTTATAACAACTGCTAAAGAGACGGTTAAAAGATGGCTTAAGAAATAAATTGTGGCAGCTTATATTTCTTACCTACTAGAAAAAAAATCTAAATATGATTCAGGGAAAACCAATATTAAATACTTTTACTTACTTACGTTTTTTTGCTGTTATTGTTTTAATTTTGTTACGTGCTGTGGGTATTGGATAGTAACTATAAGATAGTACGATAAAAATAACTAATCAATTTCAATATTTAATAAACTGAATACTGAAATACAGTACAAGACCAAGTTCCCAAAAAAATGGCTATTCACTCAGTCTTCAAAAAAACTTGCCATTGTTGTCAGAAATTAAATCCTGTCGTCACTTTTTAGTTTGGTGTCGCAAAAGCTTCTAGCCTTTTTTAAAGAAATACATTACCACCGGTATGTATTTTTGCCCTTTTTAGATACGGGATATCGGCTTGCCATATCTACTGCAATCTTCTCCCAAGGTGCACCGCCGTTATAGAACTTTATTCCTGCTCGATTCCGTGATTGCGATCCTTTTATTGCAGCGCAGCTGGTACATTTCTTAAGTAATTTCTCTACATCATCTCGGTAGTGTAACGAATAAAATCTTTCTTTCGCTTTGAAGAGGATCCTCTTTGCTCCCAAGTGACCACCCGATGCGCTGCGATGCCGCGCACGCATGTTATCTGTTTCTTCTTCGCGCTACACGTAATAATTTTAACCTACGGACGTTTTAAACAATTCATTCACCGTGTTTACTTTTTCGTTAGGTTTTATAAACAGAGCATAGTTCGCAATACCTCATAGTCCTTTATCGTAACATTATTATAAGGCAATGTATTGTGTAGGTACTAAGTATACCACTAAGTACACTAAGTATATGTAAGTATAGTGGAAAACATTTAGTAAGTCTATGAAATTGTTTCGATTAATCAAAGTCATGACTTTTCATGCAGTATAACAAACAAATACCTAAAATAAATCTTAATCATAGAAACATTAGGATTAACTTAATGTTATATTAATAGTAATTTCCTAACTTATTTTTTTTATAAAATGTAAGTGTTGTATATGTTTTAAGTTTATGGTGTCCGCCATCGTAGTATTTTTTATTTGGCATAACTTGTAATACATCTTTTTATTGAAGAGCAATGTACCACAATAAGTATCGTTCGCGCTTTCATTTTCGTAAGATCTTGGACTTCGTAAGTTGACGTTGCATTTTCATGATTCAATCTCCGTTTTCACGAGCACAAAAGTCGTAACTACAATTATTGGTTATTTTTTGAGAAGATTGTAGCAAAGAGATACAATTTACTGTCGGATTTCATGTCATTTTATACTTATATATAAGAAGTTGTTTGATGGCAGAGCGCTGGTGTGGGTTACCCACCACTCTGGACCCGAAGGTATCTTGTAGTTCATTTTTCTAACTCTGTTTTCATCATCATTAGTAAAGTGATGATGATATTAATGACAAGATTGTGAATGACAAGACTCAAACGTGGGTGACAAATTTCGATAAATAAAGATTAATAAGACAGTATAAACTTGATAGCCTGGTTTTTATAAATATTTCGTAAGGATAAAAAATGAGGCACGCATGCTGGATCCCCACCACAATCAATAGCTTATATTAAGTACAATTTAAATTATTTAATCGTCGTAAAGCAAATCATAAACAACATAAAGCAAATATAAATAGCATAAGTTAAAAAGGTAGTTTTTTCACTGAAAATTATTTCACAAAAAGCTATTACACGATTTTCAACGTTATAGACTTCTGACTTTATAACCAATAAATAACATTTATTACAGTCGATTTTTTTTCATGTTAAAAATGTTTCATACTTGTTTCGTTTACCAAAATAACGGTCGATTGGTATCTTATTTCATATAACTAATATTTATATAACAGTTATTTGATGTTATGATAAATGTGTACCGTTACACATTTTTATATTTTGAAATAACGTATAGTAGCAGTAATATATTATTACTGCGATAAAATTATGACTTATCAAACAATATTTTGTTTTCATCTTAAATTATTGCCTTTTTGCACTAACAATAGACGAAAACTGGCTCTTAACAGCCGCTATTGCAGCAGGCTCTCTGCATTCGTTCGCCATTGCATTAATAGTTGCTGTTCTAACCTAAGCTGATTAAAATGATTCACTTTTAAAAACAATCGATTGTGAATCAGGCATGTATGCTAGTAAACATACAAGCAAGCAAGCATGCAAACAGACATGTAAGCAATAATTAATTGTGACAAATAAGAAATAAAAATTATAATCATATATGTTATGTTCAATGACTTTAGTGAAAAAAAATTGATGTAAATGTATTTTGCAAACTGAAATTTACTTGGAAACAAAATTACAAGAAATATTAATCTAACACATTTACGAATAATATAATTATAAATATACAAACTATGATAAAATAAAGATTACTTTGTTGATAAAAACTTTTCCAGAAATTTTAAATGCGATGTAAAGAGTTGTTCGATAATAAATGAAAAAGATTTGCGAAAAGTTGTTTTAAAAATAAAAATCGTTGTAGTGAATTTCGAGTAAGTGAAGGGTTCCCATATTTTAGTGGTCCATTTATTAGTTTTCTAAACATTTGAAAAATTATTTTATAACTCAAAATTAATTGATTTTAAAATTGTAATTGATACTATTTATAACGTAATAGCCAAGCGTTGGTAAATTTCAACTATCAGATACCAGAAGACGCCTTATCCTACATTTCGTATTGATGCAGATCTATCCACTTTTCTTGTATTCTTATTTTATTCATATTAATAAATGCGGTATATTGTGCATTTATCATGCAGTATGTCGTACTTTATTTATATTTAACCGTCAAGTAGCTATTTAAAAAAAATATAAATTATTCATTTCAATACCGATTAAACTTGGGAATGGCAATTTTCCTGCATAATTTAATATAGTTACGGACCAAACTGAGGATGAAACGACATCCGATATTTATTTATACCTATATTAATAATTTACAGTATTTTGACACAGTATTATGAATGCAAGAGGTAATCCGATTTCGCTCGTACCAGTAAGCTGACAAAATAAAGGGAATCACAAGCAATTTTCAAAAAGCAATAGCCTATTAAACTGTATATATTTGTTAATGTTTAGGATTTATGTTAACATAACATATTATTTATTATGATTATTATAACATATGTCACTATATTAAATTTATCTAAATATACCCTTCATTGACTGCAAATTTGGACAATGGTGAAAAGAGCGGATATACAAGGTGTCCCAAAAAATAGTGTCAAGCGTAAGTCCAGAGTTAGAGCACCTCTTGGAGTACCCGAATCACCCCCATGTATGTTCCGCGATTATTCGTAGTTTTCGAGTAATAATTTTTTTTCTGACTTTTTGAAAATTTTGATCCAAAGAACTTAAAAATTTTAAATAAAAAAAAGTAGAACATATTTTAATGTTTTTCTTTTTGCCACTGAATCATCTTTAGTGCTTCTTTTATGTCTAAAATAATCAGCTTCGTAACTTTAGTGGAAATTTAGAAAACAGTAGTGTACAGTCAAAATTTGAATGTTAGTGAATAATTACTTAAAAATTCATCTTTAAATTAAAAATCTAAACAGGCGAATTCATGGTTTTCTAAGTAAGTGTAAAAACTTTTCTAGACTCTCTGCTTTCATAATCATTTAAAAAAGAAGTACTTAATAGGGCTACTTTGGCTTAAATCGGCCATCAAAGACAGCGAGGTGACCAAATTCCTATCAGATGATAAAAAAAATATCTGGTCTTTTTATAATTTCTAAGGTTCAGATTAATTACAAAAATTAACTACATGAAACCCATATTTAAATATTTTTCTCGCGGATCACATCGGTTGTAGTGTTGGATGTAACGCAGTACTTACCTGCTAAAAAATTGCCCGAGTGAGAGGATATGAAAGAGACCGCATTATTGCTATCTCTCTCACTCTCATTGGTGAAATGGATAACTGTAACTGAGGAATGCTATTCTTTGTGACAAGGGGATGAGGCGGGGGGTGTAGTCCGAGCGCCTATTGTGTTCTGGCGCCAGTCATTTGCCTGCTTTTGTTTGCGCCTTACGATACGCTCATTTGTGATTATTTGACGAACTTTGCTTTCTTTACGGACATTGAGTGCGATTACGATTTGGTTTTGTGTGATTACGGGATTTTGACAAATTTGGCATTTTTAACGGACTTTTCAAGCTCTTTATTTTGTGATGTCTTTTTCATCGCAAGAATATGCTCTTATGCATTACTTTTATGGATATGCAAGAGGAAATGCTTCTGAAGCAGCCAGGTTGTTCCGGCAGCAAGTACAAAATGGAGGTGGACCTCAGCCTGAAACTTGGCCTGATCATCGCATGATTTTAAGAGTGTTTACTCTTAAAATCTCATCAATCTCATCTTACATGGAAGGACGCCTACCAGGTAGAAGATCGGGGCACCCATCTGAAATGAGTGACCCAGATACTGTCCAATCAGTGGTCGAAGAAGTGGTGAGAGATCCATCAGTTAGTGTAAGAACAATAGAACGTCGAATCGGAATTCCGAAATCACAAGCACATCGAATACTTCATCAAGAGCGTTTTCACAGAAAGTTTAGCAGCTCAAGCCCGCAGACTACCCGAGAAGGGTGGCATTTTGTCAGGAAATGTTACGGAGACAAGCTGAAAACGAAAATTTCTTTAAAAATATTCTATGGACTGATGAATCACATTTTAAGCGATGTGGGGTGTTTAATGCGCATAACTACCATTCATGGAGTATTGAAAATCCACACCTCACAAAGGAATCTAATTTCCAAGAACAATTTAGTATCAATTTGTGGTCAGGCATCCTAAACGGACAGCTGATTGGTCCGTTCGAACTACCGGACCGACTGAACAGCGAGGCCTACTTGCAATTTCTACGACGTGATCTCGGCGTCTTATTAGAAGATGTAGACCTATTAACGCGGAGAAATATAATTTTTCAAAACGACGGCGCTCCATGCTATTTTGCTAGAAATGTTAGACAACATTTGTCTCAAACATTTCCAGGCAGATATATCGGTCGTGGAGGGCCCATTGCGTGGCCGCCACGGTCCCCCGACTTGAACCCCATAGATTTTTTCGTCTGGGGATACTACAAGGAATTAGTATACGCCAAGGACATTACAACCGTCACAGTGTTAAGAACAAAATTAAGACAAGCGGAAGAAACAATAAAAAACAACAGAATTGCATTTATAAATTTAAAAGAAAACTTTTTTAGACGATGTATATATGTATTGAGCACGAAGGTCGTCATTTTGAAAACATTCTTAAAGCGATCGAATAATAAATACTTTGAAAATAATGTTTTGTTTCATTTATTAAGTTATAATAAACCTTCAAAGGTTATTAAAGATGGCAGCAGGAACAGTTATTTTTGACCTTCAAATAATAAATTTTTAGCTTTTCTACAATCATTTTTGGTTTATTAATAAATAATTGGAATTTAAAAAAAAAATATTCAGAAGTCGAGTTTTATGAAATTTTCACCTTGCTGTCTTTGATGGCCGATTTAAGCCAAAGGAGCCCTGTTAAGTACTTTTTTTTTAATTATTATGAAAGCAGAGAGTGTAGAAACCATGAATTGGCCTGTTTAGATTTTTAAATTAAAGATGAATTTTTAAGTAATTATTCACTAACATTCAAAGTTTGACTTTACACTACTGTTTTCTAAATTTCCACTAAAGTTACGAAGCTGATTATTTTAGACATAAAAGAAGCACTAAAGATGATTCAGTGGCAAAAAGAAAAACATTAAAATATGTTCTCCTTTTAATATTTAAAATTTTTAAGTTCTTTGGATCAAAATTTTCAAAAAGTCAGAAAAAAAATTATTACTCGAAAACTACGAATAATCGCGGAACATACATGGGGGTGATTCGGGTACTCCAAAAGGTGCTCTAACTCTGGACTTACGCTTGACACTATTTTTTGGGACACCCTGTATATTCTAAACCACTATATAATATAATGAAATTATATTAATAACAAATTTAGAAAATGCTTTGAAAATGGATTTTTTTTCTAGCTAACTGGGTTGGAATAATTAAACGTTAAGCTATCCAGGCTTGTAACGCACTAGGTAAAATTTAATTCCTTGAATTTGTCAAATTCAGCGCTATATGCTGTGATGTCGCGAATTTCTAGAGTTCAGAATTTCAATTATCTAGAGTGTCAATTTCAATTTCTAGGGTTCTGTAGTAAGTTAATGAGTGTTGTCATATGACTATTATTACTATTCAAACAACAATTCGTATGAAGATGAGTACATTTTTATATGTATAAATTTGAAACAGAAAAAAACCCGGGTATTTCACCATACAACACCAAAGTCCACAATGATAAGTTAGTTGACTGCGATTTAAACATTGTTTCTGCTGCATTTAATCATAAGCCGAATCACAGTTGATTTAACCAAAGATAATTCGAAAAACATAACTTAATAGTAAGATAGTGTTAAGTCTTTAATACTTATATATTCTAAAACCTAAACTACAGCTTTGTAGCTTAATTTAAAACAATGGGAAATAAACATTAAAAAATGTTTTAGTGGTAAGTCTTTAAACAGCAGAGATAAGGCTTGAGAAAACTACTAATATGGACAATTGCCCATCTGTTCCCATTTACAACGCCTTCCCTAAACTGTGGGAAACAGTTGGGTATCTAAGGGAATTTATCACGCAAATGACAGTGCTATTGTTGTTTATTATAACAAGAAAAAAGTGACGATAAATCACTACGTATCTTCAGTCGGTACCTCAATCTTAAACAGCTGACACACCGCGCCAGGGAATGGTTAACTTATTTTAAGCTAGCTTAATATACGAAATCTATTAACTGACTGAGCGCTTATTACCAATTTATAGTAAAAAAATAAAACAAGACTATGCAAGTTAAAACAATCGTGGTTCCAATGATAAAATTATACCTTTATAATGTTAACGCTGTGTTGCTGCAATAATAATTACTTTTTATACCAATTTTTAACAAATATAAGTAGGCCAGTTGTAGATCGCAATGAGATGAACTCATGAAAGCTTACTTTAAAGTGAATTTCATATTACGACACTTATAAAAACTCCAACACCACTTTGTGCTCGACACAAATTGATATTTTCGACATGGTGGATATTCCATTCTGTATTGCAAAACAGTTCCGAGTGTTGTCAAAGTTATATATATTACTTAGTAGCTAACAATAATACCAGTCTAGGCTATTATTAATATTACAGACTTGCCCTTGAAAAGCTTAAAAACTAATTACATGTTCTCTCAACCAGAAACACTAATCTGCGAAACTATCTAAAGGCCCTACTATGACCTCTTATCGCGATACAGGCTCCACTGTTGAAAAGAGATCATTGGCCTCATACAGCGGTATCTCGCTTTGACAATAGAAGTTAGATGTCTTGGTTAGCCCTCAGGACAACAAATAAAGTCATTATTGTTGATTGAGGCCTTGTATCGAATGACCTAATTAAATACAAATATTGTATTTGCAAACAAAAACGGTACAAGTTAATATTGCTATGGAATTCGTTATTAATACGTGTATAGAACATATGATAATAACAAATCATATTACAATACATATTTACTCGTTCAGGTCTTCTAACAATACTTTGCAAAATAATATACCGACGGCGAAGTGCCCCGATCTCATAACTGAAATTCGTCGAAAAATTAACTTTTTTGTCATTTTAAATTTAAATTCGTTATTTTTATATTTTAATGAAATTACCTAAGCGTATTCTCAGTAGCAAGTACATCATGTAAAAAATAAATAAACAATTTTTTTACTAACTATTTTGAAATTAGCAGTTAGGTGTTATTGGCACTTCGCCGTCGATATATTACATGAAATAAAAGTTAAAGCAATGGAATAAAAATAAAGTTATATAACTTAAGCAATATTACCTTTGGATCAATTAATGTCAATAGTGAAAATATGTTTTCAGGTTTCAGTTCAGTGCGAGTGCTACACTTAGCACTCGGGTTGTTAATTCAATGGGCGATTCTTTTATTTCCTGAGTCATAGCAACGGCTTCTTTATTTTACTTAAGGTTCCACGTATACTCCCATTCCTATTGCACATTACTTTTTTTTGTTATTCAGAAACATCCTTTCCAAATTATTTTTTTACATACAATACAATATTATTTTGCTATTACTTACAAACGAACTCTACGCCTACGAGTAATTACAAAATGTAATTTATTTGAAATCAAAGTAAAAGCTAAGTATAAAAACAACAGAGCGTTTCGGTAATGAATATTGTAAAATTAAATTAAGTGAAAGCGTTCTCCCTGCGTTCGCTAAAAACATTCAACCGGAAAATGCGGAAGGAGGCGAAGGATACGGTCGCAGCAAGCTCTAGAAATATTATTCAGCACTTTCCTTCGGTTGAACAAATTGTGCACGTTCCAAAATGTGTTTGCAAGAACCGCATTGAGCAAGCTTACTACTGTAAAACGATAGTATAATCAAAGCGTGCAGATTTTGCGTCACACCTCTCTTGACGTAGATATTTGCCAATGTTCGAATAGTACACACAAAAGTCTACATCAAAATACTGCATTCGATACGCTTGAAAGTCATGCAATATAATATAAGAGTAACATTATTTGATTAATAAATTAGGTCACGTCTTCAGGCAAACCGGACAATACTCCATAACTGCTAAGCTATCGAACGTCTTTGGCTATTAACATCTCTGACATATTTTCAAAATCTTCAAGTATCCAAATTATTATTGTCACTCTCGTAAGGACACTTGGACAAGGCAAAGTAAGTGGACATTGATGATAAAATTCATGGAAGTGAGTAAAAAAATTCGATGCCTAAGCATTTCGCTTATGTTTCTTAGTATTTTTACTCCATTTCTATATTAAACTGCTCCAATAAAAAAACCATTTCTTTTTCAATGAAATACACAATTAGCAATTAAAATGTTTTCTAAAGAAAAGAATAACCAAATACAATGATTTAAAAAATAACAGAACTCAAATGCAAGATTTTTTTAACCACACAATCTTTTTCTTGAATGTGTGATGTGACAATGTGAAAGACGAACTTCACTTAGCTCTTTGCTGATTAGTTTTTGCATGTAGTAGGGAAGGGCGTGAAATAAGAATGTAATGGCACGATAAGTAACAATGCGTTAATTCGCGCAGTACTAACAAACAGAGACGTAGCAGCTAAACGAAACAGAGTCAACATAAATATTTAGTAAGGGTACAATAACAGCATGTTTTGTTTACGGAATTAACATTATTTTCTACAATTTAAAGTATGAAAAAGTTGAAGTACTTTAAAATTCAATGAGGGTTTACGTACCACTAACGAGTTTAACACTGCCTTTACATTTAAACGTGTTCTACTGTTTCTTAATTTGAACCCAGAATACTTCTAATTGATTTTAACAAAAAAAATTGTTTCAATTAACGCGTGGTAGTTTTTAAATACAGTGAATTTTATTTGTTCCAGCAGATTAGGGCAATCCAGGACGCCACTCTAAAGTTTGCTCTCAATATATTATAATATAATAATTTTTTTTTTCTTTCTTAAACTACCCATTCCAATTTAAGCCGTATTATATTATATTGTTTTATTTACATTTATATTACCTCTCACTGACTTTACTAATTTTTTACTAATTTTTATTGTTTTTTTTACATTCTGTACCTAATAATTGAATTATTGTTATTATTTAATTTTCTCGAGCAATTTCTATTTTATCTCCTTTTTTTCTAACTCCACTCTCTTTGACATTTTAATTGCACATATATGACACTGACTCGCGTTGTTTCATATCACTTGCGCCCTCGTCAGCCAGGGCGATGGCTGAAAATCGGTGCTCCACCTATTCCCGGGTGAATTTTTTTTGCATCGAGCCTTGACCCTATTCCTGCTGCTGCACACAGGTACCTGCCAAAGCTGGTTGTGTGATGAATTTATTTATTTTATTTTGTAATTTCTTTGATTATATAATGGCAATGTATTATGTGTGTACAACCGGAATAAACTATCTATCAATCTATCTATAAAATCTCTATTGATTTCAATTTTGAAATATGTTAGACGATTTTCGTAAGATTTCAGTCTTTGGGAGAAAATTTAAGAAACAGAAATGCCATATTAAAAATATAAGTAAGTACATTACTCTTCTTTTATTTTTATCAAACGAACGACTTCATTCGAAAATAATATTTGAATAAAATATCGAAAATAATAAATGAAAAACAAATCTTGAAAGTACTCGTAAATTATATTAATTTATTCCATAAGTTCGACCAAAAATATCTATGTATTTCCCTCTTTGGTCGAACGGACCGTTCGTGTTGCCTAAACGGGCCGCAAAAACCCCACTGGGGTTTCCATTCTGCAGGGACATTTATAAATGGCATCTATTTTTCACACGCATCTGATTAAAGTTTGCTCCAAGATTTGCAATAAGATGAGGCGTACCTCAACAAGATATGGCCGAAATGTCCCGACGAAAATGGCATTTGTTTTTCTGGCAATAAAAAAGGTTTTCGTACGCAATGCCCGAAGGGATGAACGATATCGAAGATAAACATTTTTTTTCGGAGTATGTTTGATTGATGTAAAAATATTTCCGTTTCATCTGTTCGAAAATCTATTAAGTTGTTTAGCCTTAGTGATTTTGTGGCATCTTTTTGAATATTTTAGGTTATGAGTGTTAAAATTTATCGTTAGAAATAACACTCTCTGTGGACTCGATACTTAAATGTTGACTATAAATAAAAATTATAAATATTTCAGATATATTGTCTTGTAAATTTGTCTATCTGGGTTTGACTGAAAGGTCACGTAACAATCATCCTTTTTTGATACGTTTTATTCTTTTTTTCTTTGATTATTTGTAAAAACATTTTTGAAGTTGTCAAAGTCAGTTCTTGTAATTTACTAGAGCTACTTTAAAGAATTTCTTTTTTCCATTTCCTTTATTCACCTTACTTCCTTATTTTGCCATATTTAACCCAACATCCTAGCTATCGATAATAACATACTGGGACAATAACATGCATGACGAAATCCCTAAAGACTTATTGTATTTGCCATCCTTGGATTTAGAAACGAAATATTGAAATATGCCGCAAAATAAAATAAATAAATAAAAAGAAGATATTAAAACCTTGTCCGTATAGATAATAAATAATCTACAATCCTCTCGTCTATATGTATGGATGTAAGGGATCCCGTGAGAGATTTGACAGTTTCACTTCCAAAATGGTAGGATTAAGTTTTAAAATATATTTCGAATTTGTATGTAAAATCTGCAAAACATTTATTGAATTTTCCTGCAGAGATGAAAATTTCTAAAATGTAATGTCAATAACATATTTTCTAAGCGCAAACATGAACTTTTTAAAGCAACTTGCAAACCAAATTAACGCGTATAGATCACGACGAACTACCCTCATTAAAACCCTCTGGAGTAAGTACACTATGTCGTTGTCACGAGGGATTTAAATTCATGAGATCTCCCTATGGTTTTTTTGCATGATATGCTCTTCTACAGTCACAGTTACATCACAGTTTTAAATTGATATTATCTAAAATGAATTGAAATGACATTGCTTGCAAGTTATCAATTGTAAAGAAATCTTCATGTTCCAATATTTTACGGTTTACGTAAGTAGGTAGAGACAAATCTCAAACAGAATATTACCAAGATTTTAATAACACAGGGAAATAAATAAGCTGTTAACAATATAATATCTGTACAAACCAGCCACGGTTTAATGATAATAAAACATATTAAATTTGATTACATGGATGAGATGAGAGCGTCAGAGGCAATGCGATATTAATCTAAGTGAAAATTCTGCGAGATAATTAAATACTCTGATCTTAATTTTGATTCGGTGTAACTTAATCATTTCTGATTAAATTTTAATATAGCCAGATAGATTTGTATAATAATAACGTTGTCACCAGTGTTCATTTATCTGTCGGCTATAAGTCTGTAAGGGCAATACGCTGGACATAAGGTTCGTGCAAGTGTGAGTCGCATCATCATTCACCGTCATAACTGCGATGAGGATCATTATGTTGATACTGTTAGTTTATTTTTTCATTTGTATATTGTTATCTCTTTTACTAATTAAAATAAAAATAAAATAAAATAAATATTTCCTACATTCACACCAATTAACCTAGCCCAAAGTACGCACTTTTAAGGCTTGTGATATGGATACTAGGGTAACGGATAGACATACATATATCATACACAAATAAGTAATATTTATAGAAATATATACAAACATCCATGACTCAGGTACAAATACTCGTATACAACATACAAACATCTACCCCTTCCGGGATTCGAACCCAGGACCGTTGGTGCGAAAGGCAGGATCGCTACCGTTGCACCAAACAGTCGTCAAAAAAAATTAAAAACATTTTTTAAGTTTCGTAATTTTTAGTATTTAATTATAACACAATACCTATAATAAGCTCCCATGGATCAGTTTCAATGGCGCAATGTCTGTTACGCCATAACTTCCCGAGTTCTTAACCGATTTTAATATTTTTTGTGTGGAATCGAATCAACACATTTAGGACCAGATTGTAACGAATCTCGAAATTCATAGAAAAAAAATATGAACAAAAAACATTGGCTCTATGGGATTTCCCATTGAAAAAAAGCGCGGCTATTTGAAAGTTTTCTTTCTGATGTAATTTTAAAATTGACTTTACATTATATGTTCTTTTTGTATTACACTCCGCACCAATATATGGTGCTAGCGAAGCTTTATGCTTAGTGACTGCATCGCCTAGTATAATTGTCAAGTAAGTTAAAAATAATAGTACAAAGCACTGTTATTATACTTTATAAAGTACTACTTTGTTAATCTTTGAAGTACGACCGGCTTGGTCGATTAGGAGTGACCCTCCTTCAATGTTAAGTGGTCCTGGGTTCGAGTTCCGGTAGAGACAGACGTATGTGTAATAAACACGTATTTCTACCTTTATTATCAGTATTTATATACATGTATTTCTATTGTTAGAATGATATGTATTAAAATTGTTTATCTATCCGTTACCAGTTACTTTAGGCTAAGCTAATTGGTGTCAATATATGAAATATTCTTCACTTTATTCTTACTAGCTGACCCGACTCAGTTATTTTAATTTGCAATATATTTTTTATTATAAATAAAGATAACATTCGTTTACAATAGGAAATATGGTAACAATGGTAACAAACAACATGATAACAAACACACACACAAAGTATTATCACAATATAATTAGGATAGGATTTACCAAATTCATAACAATCCATTAGTATTATGCCATGTTATGAATCTGACCATATCGTCCAATATTATTTAGGAGCAACTAAAACAGTATGAATCAATGTTCTTGTCATCTATTTTAAAGATGAATTCACTTGTTGTATTTCAAATGGTTTACATTAGTGTTGCCCAAATGCAAGAACAAGACGAGACTTAGCCAGTCTTGGTCTTGGTCTTGCGCCAATACACCTGGTCTTGGTCTTGGTCTTGGTCTTGCGCTTGCAGTCTTGGTCTTGGTCTTGGTCTTGCAGCAAGAGTCTTGCAAGTCTTGCAATTACCTATTAGTCTATTGCTATTTATTAAAGTTTACTTTAAATCTTAGAAAAACGTATTAGAATTGGAACATTGTGAGCTTGAATTAACATAGCCATAGTAAAGATCAATCAGATTAATAAATAACTGAAGATTTGATAAGAAAGTCGAAAAATCAACTGACCTATATGTCGTTTTCCATGGAAGTAACTGTTTCTTAATAAACATTTATGATTTATAAGCTTACATTTGCTAAAACATGTAAAAAAACAAATTAATTACAATAACTTGACTGTATTTTAAATAACAATGTCTGTCTAGAAAGAGATTGAACCCTCAACTTGCATGAAATTTAATAAAAGAGTTTTATGATTTATCATTTATTTCAATCAAAAATAAAATACAACACAAATCAAACATAACAGTACACAACAGCTTTATCATTAGGTTATGTTACTTTATATCAATTCTTTTGACCAAGAATTAATACAAAGTAACCATCTGGCTGACTCATCACTTAACCTATTTCTATGTTTTCTAATTACTAATGATGCTTTAGAAAATAATCTCTCAGCAGGTACTGAAGTTGCAGGTATTGAGAGAAAATCACGGGCCATCTTCGATAAAGTCGGATACTCTGTCTCATGCGTCCTCCACCAATCTAAAATGTCTTCCGAGCTGGCAGTTCTTGGTTTTCTCAGGTACTCCTCCAACTCGTCTATCACTAAGCCTTGAAGACAAGATCCAGATGACGTCGAGGGACATTCATAGAGTTTATCAAAGTCTATAATGTCTTCATCTTCATCACATACTTTATTTTCTTTTCTTGGCAATTCCAGAGATTTGTTCAGTGAGTGTAGACTTTTATATTCTTCATAAAGTTCATTGAACTTGCGCAGACTTTCTGTTTTAAGTTGCTTCCCCCACATTGTCAGGTCAAAAGTCTGAGCCTTATGCCTTGGGTCTAAAATTAAAGAAGTACAATAAATCCAGTTGCTCTTCTTATAATGTTTAAGCATTTTGTCTCGAGCTGCTTGGAAAGCTAGAATGAGCCTTTCATCCACTTCAGATCGATTAGGTTTCTCATCTAACTGTTTTACCATGGATTCAATTTTATCTAGCAAGAGATTGAATGATACAATGACTAGCGGTAATGTAACATATTTGTCTCCACCAAGTTTTGTACTTAAAAGTTTAAAGTTTATTAGAAATTTATGTAATTTTTCGAGTACCTGCCATTCACTAGCTGTGATTTGAAAATCATTCAATTCGGTGACAGAACTGCACAATATGTTAATGCCCGCTCTCACTTTTAAACCAAATCCAATCATATCATGTGTGGAATTCCATCTTGTTGGACAGTCAAGAATGGCATTTAGATTTGATGGCACGCCAGCTGCTTCACAAGCAGACTGAAACTTCTTCTTCACTATCTCACTTCTTTTTATTTTACTGGAAATACTGCGTAACTTTGTTACAGATGTACGCGAGTCAGCAATATTTGGTGCATATTCTTCATCTTCCTCAGTTTCGTCTGCATAGTCTTCATACTGCTGATCTTGCGCGTTAGTGTCAGACTCACAGTGTAATGCTAAGGTCTCTAATAAATCTTGTACACCAAGGTTTAAAATGTGAGCAAAGCACCGGAAATGTTGATTGTCTGAATCAAAGTGTGGCAACTGTTTGCCCAGTTCATACATAAATTTGGTATTTGCAGTTGCGTTGTCGACCGTGATACCTTGTATTTTATCAATTATGCCATATTCCAATAAACATTCATGGAAAATCGTTGCAATATCTTCCCCAGTATGTCGACCGCGTGATGGTATAAAATCAAGAACTACAGATCGATACTTCCATTCGTTGTCTATATAATGCATAGTAACCCCGTAGTAACTCCTACCAGCAATTGACGTCCACCCATCAATGGTAAATGACATTTTAGATGATAATTGTTGAAGTCGTTCCTTGAGATTAAATTGGAGCTCTTCAAATCGCTCTTTGACTTTCCTTCTAAGTGTAGACCTTTTAGGAAACTCCATATTAGGGCAAATACGTCGAAAATATACTTGTGTAGCTTCGTCATCGAAAAATGAGAAGGGAAGATATTTTTTCACTACCCAATCAACTGTAGCTGTCGTGATGTTGTCACTGCTGTTTTCCGACTGAAATAAAACAATAAATCTTGTGTTATTATTTAAAACATACTAGGTTTGAGCGTTTAGGAGGAGGAGGTTTGTTGTTGTTAAATCGAGAAAATCGTTAAATTGACATTTGTTATATTAAGGTTGCACTGTACTGTAATTTACCAAAATAAAGTACTTAGTTGTTACTGGCCGATTATGAAAACAAATGAAAATATAGGTGTTTATAAAAATATTTAAGACGATAATTACATACTTAATATGTCGCACCCCTAGATGAAAACACCACTAACTCAAAAATACTTACGTAAGTTAATGGCGTTTTTGAAAGTATCGCATGAACAGCTACGCGGAGTTAAAATTCCCGTAGCGACAACTTCGACCATTGTTAAAAATGACGCGAAATATGTACCTATGTATTACTATTTTATCAATATCTATAAAATATTCCGAAGTCAGTTTAAAGTCATTTGTTCAAAAAAGACTTTTTTGAGTTCCTGGAGTTTTCATATAAAAAAAATATATTCTTACCTGTCCACTTCTTCCAGCGGTTACTAAAAAGCTTGTGATATCTCCACTTA
The DNA here is from genome assembly GCA_927399485.1 of Calamotropha paludella. Lineage (NCBI taxonomy): Eukaryota > Metazoa > Arthropoda > Insecta > Lepidoptera > Crambidae > Calamotropha > Calamotropha paludella. The sequence goes on from OV656812.1 coordinate 20,339,585, forward strand.
ATTTTGGTTTAACAGGAAGAAATATTTGTGATTCCTTTTTGTGGAAAGATATTAGATGTTTCCTTAAGCCTGAAGTGTTTCTGTTTTTCATTTTTATTTCAGTCTTTTTATGTTGGCACAATTTACACAAGGCAGTTTGGGATGCATGAATTATTTCGAAAAACTCCTCAAATTTGCTTTTGGGTCTTTTAGATCTGTGACTCAAACTCTCGTTACTCGGACTAGAATAATTTGAATCTTCGTCACTCATATTAAATTGTACACGTGATACGTTTTTAGAAAACAACAAGAATTAGTAAAAACAATTATTAAGTTAGACTCGAAGCACAGCTCAATTGGAAATGACTGGAATTAAAATAATTCCTTTGTTTATAGTACGTTTCCTTGCTTTCTACCGCGCCGCCTCGCCACGTGCCGGCTCTATTAAAAGGATGCCGCCGCAAATCAAACGATGCCGCGTGCGGCGTACAAACACAGATTATTACCTACTTGTACAGACGCGACGCGTGAATAAAATATATGTAAAGAATTAGTGCCAATCACTATTCTTTACATATAAGTGAATGTTTTGGCGTACATCTATACTAATCTATACTAATATTATAAAGCTGAAGAGTTTGTTTGTATGTTTGATGACAGAAGTTTTAAAATAAATAAATAAATCCTGAACGTCACTATACCTCCAAAGTTACTATTCTTCGTGGGCGAAGTCGCGGGCACTGCTTGTAAATACTTTTTTTTTTTTTTTTTTTATTTTTTTTTATTTATTTATTTCATATACAAGAAAAAAAAATACAAAGATACAATTTAGTCCCACAAAACCGACTTGTCGGTTTGACTGAGGGATCTTTAGTCTCTTAGCTTATAATTATAATTATGTAGGTATATAATACAACTATAACTGTATCAGGTAAAGTTAAGTGCACAATAATTGGATTTAGACTGAATTACAACAAACTGAAGGAAAATTTAGCGGTGATAATAATAAGATACAATTGTTGTAAGATATAAAATACGTGTGTAAAAAACAACCACGCCTCCGAGCCCTCAGATGGGCTCGGAGGCGTGGTTGTTTTTTACACACGTATTTTATATCTTATAGAAATATTGCATTGTGAATGCAAAAAAATAAATAAAAACATACAATTGTTGTGTTAAATAGTAGTCATCAGATAATCTTTTAATATTTTTTTAAATTTATTTTTATCCGTTTCACATCTAATAGTTTCGGGCAACGAATTAAGAAGATATGGTATACGCTTCTGTAAAGTTCTGTCACCAAAATAATTTTGAACCCTAGGAATTACAAATTTCTTTTTTGAAGTGGCTCTAGTGATCTGGTTATGATTTATGTATTCAAAAGTGGAGACACACTCTCGGCTGCCGTGATTATTTACTAATAATAAATCGCAGGCTTTTTATTTTATTAGTAGGTAAGTACCTACGCTTTTTATATTATTTTATTAATTATGTAGAATTTTTTTACACGTTTCAAGTATATTTAAAAGTGGCTACAATATTTATCAAACGGGTGATATTTGAACACTTTTTTGCTATTTTTTCTTGTAAAAACTTAAGAAATATAATGACTAAATGTACAATAATAGTACCTAAGTAATTAGTTTAAAACCATATAATCAATATTATAATATATACTTACTAGAATAAATTATTATGACATCTACTACCTATCCTTACCATTTTATTCTAATCATAATACTACTTGCGTGATCAGTATAATGTATTCATTTTCATTATAAGCACTCTGAAACTTATTTATTCTTTGGAACACCTGTAGGTACTCTTAAAATTCGAAATTATTTTGCATGAGTATACCTACGCCTACGCCCTGTGGCGGCAATCAAATAGTGTCAAATGTTGTGATTTCGGCGCGGCGGCAACGATTGTTGTATATGATTTCAAAAGAAGCCGCCGGCGCGTGTATTATAACCATGTGCTTCCGAAAAGCAGCAAATTTCTTTGAGAAGTAAGTACAAAACCTTTGATGCCGCATTATCAAAGTGCCGATGGTTAAAACATAACTATGCATGCACTCAGTTTGATTTTAATGGATATTTTTTTATTCGCTATGTAGGTATGTTTATGGTATTAGTCGTAATGCGCATAGATCCAGTTTTTCATATTCTTTGATACAGTTTTTTGCGTCTCATAGAATTCCTAAGCGTACCTATACACCGAACTGTTACACCTAACTACTCCGTGAAATAGCGCTAAGTCCTAGCTGCAAGACGCAAGAGTCTTGCAGGCTTAGTCTTGTTCTTGCTCAAGTCTTGCACGGTCAGTCTTGGTCTTGGTCTTGCTAAAAATACGCGGTCTTGTTCTTGGTCTTGGTCTTGCAAAAACGCAAGAACAAGACCAAGACTGCAAGACCAAGACTGAATTTGGGCAACACTAGTTTACATATGTGATTAGGCCAATTTTGAATCCCCCACCGTATAAGCACTCCGGTAAACAAGAAATTGTTATTGTTGGAATAGATTAAATCCTACACTCCGCAGAGTTCTGTAGTACAAAAGGTTTTTATTACCAAAAAAGATTGACAAGATGGAATCCTTACTTAGTATATTTACATTAAATGTGCAAAAAATACAGTGAACGTTAATTTTAATTATCTGATATATTCTGATGTAAGCTAGGCGATGCAGTCGCTAAGCATAAAGTTACGCTAGCACCATATATTAGAGCGGAGCGTAATACCTAAAAAAAGAAAAAAATATTTCGATGGGAATTATTGCGAATTTCAAAATTCGGGTTCCTCACAATCTGGTCCTAAACCTGTTGATTCGATTCCACACAAAAATATTAAAATCGGATAAGAACTCGGGAAGTTATGGCGTAACAGACATTGCGCCATTGAAACTGATCCAATAATTATCGCGATTATTTGTTTAAATTTAATTTTTACCCTGGAATTTGTATTTAATCACGTGAAGTTCTATTACTAATCTGTCAAAGCGTTACTCTGTGATAACAATAATTTCTGCTGACCATAAATTCGGAAGTCACCTTAAGCCTTTGTTTGCAGGTACATAAATAGCTCATGCTCTAGAAATCGATCGAGGCGATCTTAAAATGCTTCATAATAAAAAATAAATCTTTTAGTGGTTTAAAACGAAACGATTAGTATTATTATAACGCTCGGCGCTCACTCTTAACCATTTTTAATTTTTATTGTGTACTCACTGAAAACTTGCATGATAAAACGGATAGCGGGTCTTTCGGTCATCAGTATTAAACGAGCGAAAATATTATCAACAATAAAAAATGTCAGTCATTCCCCAGCCTTAAAATGGGCGAGAGCTATGAAAAAATTGCAAACGCGTCCCCAGCATTATTGGTGAAGTATTAAAATTGTTCAGCCATATTGTCGGCGTCATATTGAGAAAGTTCAGTTCGAAAGTCAGATGACAGCAAATATTAACAAAAACAAATTTTTGTTTGAAACTATGTGGTTAAATATGAAAAAGAAAATTTCAAAGTTATTGGAATGTCATTTACTTCTTGGAATTCTTGGGAATAACCCTAAGAATTTTGGTTTGTAGATTTCTGATCATAGCTTTTTATTCATTATTGTGATAAAAATAAAGATTTGATTTATTTCTATTGATTTTATTGTTTTAGTTTTGTCTTCTAGTGGAAATTAACATGTGTAATGATGATATGCAATTTCATTGTAGTACGGTTGTTTATAGATTATGTATGATATAATATTTTACATTGAGAATGGAGTTTTATTATTTATCTCTTCATACCAATCTTCGCGAATATTAGCATATTGAAGTAAGCTATAATGGAGAAGGATATAGTTAAATCTTATCCTGAGTGATTTTCGAGAAATAACTCAACATCTTTATTGTAAGTGTTAACGAGAATTAACATGCATGAAATAATCCTTATTTTTAAAGAAGTTGCTATGTCTTAATTATAATAAGGTCGTGATGAAATTTTAGCTTTTAGGAAGTAATTTTATGTAAGGCATGATAAAGGATAAAAAATATAGGCTTTCTATTCAATAGAAGCCTTTATAACCTTATATTTAACGGCAACAACTACGTCAAATAGAACTAATGGTTATAACTTAGTGATTATATTATTTGTGTGTCTAAATGAGATTTTATTTAGTTTTTACGCTTCGCTAAATACATGTAAATTAAACGCTGATACTAAACTATGATAAAAATTGAAATTTCACACTATAAAAATAAAATAAATAAATAAATTATTCAATTCTGCTGATTACTTTTCGGAAGACGTAGTAATCCTGTGAACAAATGTTGTCGTGCATTCCTTTTTAATTTTAGTGTGTTTTTTTTAATATAAAAAAATGGAGTTGATCACTCAATCAGTAAATTGGAATTTGAATCACAAGTAAGACACTTGACAAGAGTTAGACAGATTTCTACACGATCCAAGCTAGAAACGATTGAAAATTTGGTTACTTAACTTGTTTTATTTTAAGGAAAATTATTTCTTTGTATTGTTATAAACTGAAAAATAGACTTAATTTAGTGCAATGATGTAATGAGATGGTACTAAGTGTTTATGCTTTTTAATAAAACGTAAACAATGTTGCAGAACCCAATAGAATTCTTTTTACATATTTCTACAAAAACAAATCATAGAATCCTTGCTATCAATCCGATAAACCCACAAAACATGATGTTGAATCTCCAAATAGGAAAGTCATTGAATCATTGCCGAGGTTCTGTATGAATAAAAAAAATCATTTACATACCCCTCGTATTGGGAGGATCTCTTTTTCATGAGCCCATTTGGCAGTGGTGCGTATGTACGTCGTAAAATGCCAATGGCTGTTTTATACAAACAAGCTCGGTATTACAACAAAATTTTAGCAGTAGGTTTATTAGGAAATGGATTTACATTACAAAAATGAGTTGCAAAAGTCCATACATAGTATTTCCTGATGTGCCTCTGATACTATAATAATTTTAACTGTAATAATTCCTTTGCAGTTATCTAAATAAAAAGAAATATTAGAAAACAGCATGTACTTTGTTCTTATCAAAGTGAAGTAGCTAAAGCACTTGTGCTATGGAATTCAGAAACAAGAAGGGTACCATAATACACGTGCGATACAATGAAGGCCGATTCAAAGAGTTAGTGATCTAAAACATGAAAAGACGGCGCTGGCATCGACTTCAAAAATATTGGTAAACATCGACGTATCATTCATATCTCCATTGAAAGAGTACTCATGAAGATTGTGAGAGATTTGTGTTCAAATTCCGCCTGAAACCCACCTTGAGACAAGTTAAATTTTTTCTTGTAATATTTTCTTTACATATAAAAATCTGGCACTTTAATCTTTAATTAACGAAAAAATCATAATATAAATTTGACGACCGTTTGGTGCAACGGTAGCGATCCTGCCTTTCGCATCGATGGTCCTGGTTTCAAAACCCGGAAGGGGCAGATATTTGTATGATGAATACGAGCATTTGTACCTGAGTCATGGCTATTTATACATATATATTTCTATAAATATTATTTATTTATATATGATATATGTATGTCTATCCGTTACCCTAGTATCCATAACACAAGTCTTTATAGTGCTTACTCTGGGCTAGGCTAATTGATGTGATTGTAATATTATTATTTTATTAAATATTATATTATTAATTTGTGATTTATATATAACACAAATGATGATGCTATTATGTAGTATTACGCTTTACGGCTATTTATATATTATGCCAGTTAATACCTCCTTAACAATCTAAGCTTTTCTTATAATACACTACAAATAGAAAAATCATATTGAAATACCTTAACAACTCATATAATATTTTCTTACGATTACCGTAATGATTTCAATCACTGGTCTTTATTGCACATCAATAAGGTTAATTTTGCGGTAATCACCGCCCTATTTCTTATTAACCACACTACTATTAACCACTCAAGCTCTTTATTCATTAAACTATTCACATACTTAGCAGTTAATCTAGCTACTCCATTCAAAATGTATGTTAGTTTTGTTGCTATTAATTATCTTTTAGTCAACATAGTTAACGTTGATGGCATATTTGGACGTAAAATACGATGTAGCGTGTTTGAATCCTCAAGTAATATTGAACTAAATGTGTAGCAATGCAATTTAAATTATACAATGTGTCCCGTTACCAGTGTCGGAGCCTTTAATGGTGTGAAATATGGCATTTTTTATCGACTAATTGCCCCTCAAATTTGTTTTTTCTCAAAAAGCCAATAATTATAAAATACACAAAAAAGAATCATTTGATTTTCTTTAATTATTTTTTTCTATTTTTATTGCATGACAATTGAAATATGATGCCTGTGTAACTGTTGTCTACATGTTTCGCTATGAAATGACACCTTTTTAATGTTGATAGGACATTTACATGAGTAGTGGTGGTACAATTAGTATGAGAGCCCAGGTCTTGGTTACCAAGAAAACAAAATGGCGGCCATAAGAGAAAAACAAAGTTTGAGGGGCAATTTGTCGATAAAAAATGCCATATTTCACACCATTAAAGGCTCCGACACTGGTAACGGGACTCATTGTATATTTCTTGAGATTTGTTTTTATTTGTCGATCTACCACTAAATGTACGTTGTACAATCAACATCTCATTAGCCTCCTGCTACTTATAGATTACTCTTAATACAATAAGATGTCTCAGAGTACATGTTTACTCTTTATTTTGCAAATAAATTCATCTAAATATAATTTAGTTGTTTTTTTATTAAAAATGTTCCGATAAATTTAGGTTTTGATGGCTGTTTACCATCCTACAAAACACATTTCCAGTATCAAAACCTAATAGAATGTTCCTTGTAATATCGAAAGTTGTTCTTTACAAGAACAACGAAACAATGGCTAATTAAAAAAAACATTTTACGAGATAAAATAGTTATTTTAACATGAAAAGATCGACATTATATACTTTATTAATTAACGTAATATTTATTTTAGTCAAAGACTGTATTACTCTTATTATTTTGGACATGTATGATTAGTGAACAATATTGTATTTGCATGTTGTATATCACAAGCAAAATATGGAACCTTTTAAAATGTTTTAAAGGATAAAAGGTACCTATGATCCTAGGATCATATTACCAAGTTTTCAGCAAATAAAGTCCTATTATTATTAAATGTTTATGTAACATTTCTCACGGCAACACTATGTCCAAAACTAATTTCTCCCCACACTCAAAGGTAAATACATGAATCAACATTACTTAAGTTTACTCGTTATACGGTCAAGTAAACAGCTTAAACACAAACCTTTACCTTAAGGCCTTTTTGCAATCCATATGACTGCTTTTAATCAAACTTGGGATAAGTAATATATGTCATACTTTGCCATTGCATCTCAACGCAGACATATTTTTATTCTTACATTTACATTACATAACATATCTCTATCAAATTTTTTATGGTTAACTTTCATTACTATAAAGAAAAATAGTTTAGAATTATAATTTTATAAAACTGCGATACCGGCAGGCGACCAATCACCAATTGCAAATCTAAACCATTAATTAAGAAAGACTTGCTAAAATCTACCAGCCACTTAGGAGAACTTCTGTAAAATACACGTACTAAACTTTTTAATGATATATAAATTTATCACTTCATTGATTTATTAAATCAAAGATTGTTTACTGAACCACATTTCTCTTATATCTTTGGAGTCATAAGGTTGTGTGAAAGTGTTTTTATTGCAAGAATATAAAACTAGAAAATGAGTATGAGCAAAGAAAAGATAAGCATCACGCTGTTTCATTAGGCAATGAATGAAATTAAACCCCAAAATTAAGTGTATGAGGTCGAAATTAAGCAAATAATGAAGTACGAGTCCGGGGGATGAAATAAATCATTCCATTATATATCTTTTGTTATATTTTGTACGCAATAATTTGACCAGTAACTATTATTTATCACTGTACGAGTTCCAGAACTTAAAATAAAAAGAAATTAAACATTAAGATACTAAGAATGGTTTCATGCATTTAATATATTAATTATTAATATATATATATATATATATATATATATATAAATTTCCTGTCACATTGTTTGACCGCGATGAACTCCGTAACTACTCAACCGATTTTAATGTTTTTTTTTTTCATTTTGCTGGATTTTTTCCAACTTAGGACATATGATAGATTTCATTTATAACACAGCAAAGCGTGCTCGGGTTAGCTAGTTGAAATATAAAAAATCGAACCTATTCTGATGAATCAATCTTACGCTGAGCAGGTATGGAAGCTATAATCTTAGAATGCTTTAAAACCTATGTGTATTGTTTATTCAAGGCAGCTATAACCTTTCAGTTGAGATGTGAGATTAAACAGAGACTAGCGGTTTGCAAGACTTATTAGGACGACCGTTTGGTACAGCGGTAGCGATCCTTCCTTTCGCACCTACGGTCCTGGGTTCGAGTCCCTGTTTTGTGCTATCATAATCATGTTTATGTGATGCATACGACCATTTCTTATATTTCTATGAATGTATCTTATATGTATGTCTATCCGTTACCCCAGTATCCACAATACAAGCCTTGTAGTGCTTACTTCGGGCTAGGCTAATTAGTGAGAATGTAGTTGATATTATTATTATTATTATATTAAAACTTAAAAACACTACTAAACCTGAACCTTCTTTGTTCTGATACGATCATGCAGTAGTATGATTTTGTAGTATGTTTTTACTATGGCATAGATCCCAGAAGTAAAAACGAAAATCCTTAAACGTTTCCCACAAATAACTGATCAGATCATTTTTTTCCGATTTTTATATCCTATTTTGGAACTGACCTCACGTCCGATTGTATATCATAGTCTGTAAATTCATCAGAGCCGACAAGTTTAGGACGTATGCGTTGAGTCTGTCACAAATTGCTGATTATTAGTCGTGTGCAGTGTAGTATGCGAGGACACTAAACAGTCATGTTACTGTCTGTTAACTAAACGTCTTTATGTGTTTTCGTAGAAATGGGCGGAAACATCTAGTTAAAACGAATCAAAAACCGATTTTACAGCACCAAGTCTTAATGTAAACATATTTCAAAAATAGACATATCGGCACCTGCGAATGTGCAACGTCTCTGTGGACGTTGTGGAGTCAGTCATCGCAAAACCTCATGATTTAGTGCCTGTTAATGAAACAGTCGATTAACTGAAGCTGTAATAGTTATACAGAAAGCAGTTAGCACGGAGTGGTTCCTTTTAAAATGAGAAAAACCTTTAAAATGAGAAAATATTTTCTGAAGAAAGCAAACAAAGGGTTTGACAAAAAGGTTAAATAAAGGAAAAGCAGAAAAATATATGACATTAGATATAGTTTTTGCAATTTCAAACTAACCTTTGCAGGTGGTGTATAGCTCATATATATAATACAGAATACTTAGTTAAATGGGAAAATATATAGCTAGAAAACGAATCTCACCCTCGCCTTAAAATTATCAATGTTGTATTTATATAGCCAGAGCATGATTTTGGGGGTAGGGTAAAAACATATCTCGGATGAAAAAACCCAAAACCTTTGAGAGCCAAGTCTCAAAATGGAGCAAAATAGCAACATAGATTAAAATTTTTAACTGAGTTCTTGGTCTATTACTGAAAATCACATTTACAATGTTTTTTTCTGTTGAAATCATAGAAGAATAAATATTATTATGATTAAATTACCAAAATATTTTCTACCAAATTAAATTCTAATTCTTAAATATTTGAAAAAAATATTTTAAAACATTATAAAAATATGGAGTCAACCCAGAAAATATTTTTTGTCTCACACTAGCTTAGATTAATCCTCTTACGACCTCGCAATAGAGTTTAATTTAGTCGTAGTAAAATTGAAGCGGATTTGTAAATAAGGGAACTACAACACTTATTTAACTTCAGCGTACGCGCTCTTTCCTTAAGAATACGTTGGACCATTTTGTCTTCGTCTCAATTTGCAAAGTAGGCTTGCCTTTCACGTGGGAACATAATGACCAACCATTACAGACAGTCAACCGAGGACGAGTAGGCGAAAATGGTGCGATACGACTTACACTCCCATTACACTGAATGTTAAAATGTCATTCTATTTAATCTGAAACTGTTGTGGAAAGTGTAATGGATTTTATATGGCAAGCCGTTTAAATATCTCCCAGTAAATGTTGCAATTAATAAAACAAAAAAATGCTGTATATTTGGAAAATTTAATGTAAAGAGAAATATTAGACAACATCACATAGATTGTTGTACCCAAGTTTTTTTATTTTCTTTATTTATGGCTTGCACAATTTATGCATTTAGCCAATGTCAAGTAAGTATAATCTAATTTCCTAGGTTTCAGTAAGGAAGTGGGGTTCTACTGAAATCCCCCCGTGGTCTTCTTGAGAGAGCGCGAAAAGATACCTTTCAACCTGTTTTATTTCACTTGCCAACACTCATGCATATTCAGAAACACTCAGTGGTTAATAACCCAACATGATTACACACTAATATCAACCACAACACAAAATTTAACAAGAAAACCAAAACCATTAAAGTGACGCTTCGCGCACCCGCCAAAAAGTCTGAACCCAAGTTAAGTAGCTAAAGCCCTTGTGTTCTGGAATTCGGAAACAACGACGGTACCACAACACCCAGAACCGAGTCAATATAGAAATGATTGTTTTCTAATTTGACATGGCCGAGGATCGAACCCGGGACCTTGGAGTAGCTTTACCATGAAAATCTGTATGGAAGCCATTCGACCACGGAGTTAGTCAAATATTATAGATGGTTTTTTGTCCGGCATAGTAGAACCAAACCCTTTTTTTATAGGAAATAGGCATGCGCTTGACCACCATCTCGCCTGATGGTAAGCGTCGATGCGATCTAGGATGTGACGCGCTTGCCTAGAAGATACCTATTCACTCGTGACTTGAAGACCCCTAAATTGTATTTGTCAGGAAACACAGACTCAGGCAAAGAGTTCCACTCCTTAGCGGTACGTATCATAAAATTGGAACCATAACGCTTACTGCGACTCTTTGATAAATCCACCATATAGCGCTGTCGCCAATTTGTAAGTCTGGTTGTCGGATGAAAAAATGGGGACGGCGGAACAAGGTTAAGCAATTCAGGTGCACACTAATTATATTGGAGATAATCACCATGCACCCACGTAGACTTATAATAGCCGCATATTCTGAATTATGGTTTTTTAATGCGCTCTCCGATTCGCCTGCCAAACATGAAACTTATGGCAACCTAGGAAGCTGCCCTAAGCTTTTTTGGAGAAGGACTTCGACCAGCATTGGACGTCTTGCGGCTAAAATGATGATGATACAATATTATTTACCAGTTACTTCTTATAGGTTCGCGTTTACATGTGGAAAAGAGACATTTTCCGCATTTCAATGTGTACATTTTTTTAACTGTTCTTACATTTTAAAATAGAACACATTTTACTATATAACCGAACCCTTTATTTTACATAGTGATTATCAAACTATATATTATTAACAATAAACTTCTTTACCATATTTTAGTAAGTTCAGATGGATGAGACCTTGAAAGATATTTAGAGCCAGCGTGCTTAATAAGGAGAATCACAAAAGCCAAAACTCGATATGGTTGCGTCGTTTTCTTAGTGTTACCTTGGCCACCTTCCAGTTCCGTCATGAGATTACCTCATGCCGTTATTATATTGCATTGTCATCCGATTCAAATATGCATGCAAAATCTAAGGCTTCATCGGAAAGCTGATAAGTAGGTGCTCAGAAGCTTCATACCGCCATCACTTTTCTTCTTTCTGGCATCCAGACGCACTGTGAGCCCTTTCTTGGTTGTTATTCCTACTTGTTGCACCAATCACTTTTCACCTTTATAATGAACATAGCAAAGGAGTGTAACTCCCTCCCTGCGTCTGTATTTCTGAATACTTATAACGCTATCGTTTTCGAAGCCGAGGTGAATAGTCATGTGTTGGGTTAGCTCGCACCTTCGTGGATCCTGTGTTTGTCCCCGGGCCTATTCTGTCGTTTAGGTATGAGTCAAGAATATTTTTTTCCATTATTAAAAAATGAAATGCATCATTGATAAATTTATAATGCTACAGGGTTGAAACATAATTTATTTAAAACCCGAAACTCAAAGTATTTTGATACATTATCATCTCTGTTATTTAAAATACCCATAAATGCTGAACAATAGCAATTTTTACTACTCGTATCTATGCCATTTATTGTCAAATGTTATATTAATTACTATTTTAAATTTTCTCCAATTCTGCAATGTTGTTCTGCAATAAACACAAGTCTTAAGATGTCATGTTGATTATTATCCTTACATTTGTGAATGTCACATTAACTAGGGGACAACGTATCCCAAACGATACTTGTCAATGTGGCGTAACGTCTGGCTGTCGTAAGTCATAAAAACATGTCTGGTAAACAAGATTAAGTGACTAGTAGGGTAACTGCTCACCATGTTAACAATCTGTACCATATCTTGCAAATCTTAACAGTAGAATATTCGAGAACAAATTACAAATCCTTTAAATTCGAAAAAAAAAATACAATAGATTGGCAATTTTTACCAAAACTTTACATGGCTTAATGTGATATCAAAAAATGGAGTTGGTCTTTCTTTTTTGTCTTTATGATACCTGTTAAGCTGTTCATATTGGATTACTAAGACATAGTTACAATAATGCGAAAAGTCTAAATGTAAACATGGAGAGTACATATGATGCGATATGTGGCGTGACGACACATGAGGAAAACAAAAAATACACACTCGTAAAATCACAACAAGTTCTAAGGTGGAACAGTTCAACCACAGTCTCTGAGTACAGAGACCTAGGTCGGCGGAGTACTTCCTGAATTTCCCTCTCAATGGTGAATTAGTACGTTCGGTCTGCGATTGCGGAGGTTAGGCAACTTTTGCAAGGGTCGCTCTTTGCATGGGTGGCCTATAATTTACTATCACTAGTCTAATCTGCAATTATCAGCATACGCCAATCCGTGCTGGGCCGTATATTATTTGAGATTTTTATAAATACGGAAGCCCTATACTGCTTCATTAAGATTATAAATAGGCGGATGACGGATGATTAGAAACGGCAAGTATGACCATCTCACATAGTTCACTAGCAGTTAAAAAAGTTGTCTTGGCTAAGACATAGAATGTATACAGTGTTATAAATTTATAAAAAGACAATATTATGCATTTAAATAAATAAAAATAATTTATTCTTTTAGGTAGCGAAAGCTAGCGTTGCACCAAACGGTCGTCAAATGAACTACCTATTTAAATATTTTATACAGACAGAATCCCGTCGGAGGAATATTTTTAACATGGTAATTTTCTATAGATTAAACGTAAAAACAAACATATCAAAATAATTAACTTAAAAAATGGTAATTCAAAGTAAAACAGAATATATGAATTTACGGCTAATTGTTCGCAATAGCAGTGTACGCGTGATCTTGACATTTCCTGTGATTAAAAAAAGAGTTGAAACGCTAGTACTAAAAAAAGTTATTTTTATATATCCAATATAATAATATGCACTCTTTGAAAATTCATAGTAAATGTTTTTATGAAAATAGTCGGTTAGCAATCGTTGAATTAGAAGTCCAATAAAGAATATTTAATCTTTTATCAATCGCGAGCATTGCAGTACTGCATTAAACTATGAAATAAAATATTTATTCATGATGATGACCCATGCAACTGCACTAAAATGTCGAAGCTTCAAAAATAAAAAACAGTCTTTAAATTAATACTAATCTTTAAAAATGTCATAATGAATGTCATCCTCTTTATAATTATACTAGCTGACCCGGCCACGCATTGCTATAGTAATGTTAATTGATGACTCGGCCACGATTTGCTATGGTACGTTAATTGATTATAAAAACTGTTATTCTTAGGCTTATGGCAACTATATGCCATATATATGGTAACTAAATGGTAACTATATATAGTAACAAACACACAAAGTATTATTATATTAGAATGTACTGATACTGATATACTTATAATGATATAATTCTTCTGTGCGTCTGCGTAGAATGAATATTTTCGTGTGTCGCTGTATGTTATCACTCATCACACGTTTCACAATAATAGACCTGATATAATTGGTATACAAATATAATAAACACACCTAAGTTAATAGAAACAGCTGTTTCTAATACTATTATTCTACAAAATACAATAACTGAAAAAATAAAATAATATACAAAATTAGTTCAAAATAATGTGGAAATTGAATTACGTCACCATATTGTCTGTTATTGTAGTTAAAACAGGTGTTTTGTTCTAAACAACTGAGTAGCTGCCTAAGTATGATTCATTTACCAAATCACACTTATATTTTTCCAAAAGCTGCGGTATAAAGTACTTGATATTATATTCAGTTAAAATTGCTATAAAACTCCCATTCTTATTTGCAAACCTGAACATAATCTTGATTACAACTCTTGTAACTTTTAATATTTTGTTTTAATTGCCAGGATATCCTGAGATCTTGAATAGTAGGAAAAGGAAAAATAATTTGGCAATATAACGAAGTAACACTAAAAATGTTCTGAGCAAATTACCTACAAATAAATATATGAAATTTTTTTGTTTAGTTTTATTTTAGTGTTCCTACCTATAGCGTGTGTAGTTTATGATTATTTCTATATCTAGTTATAAGAATGTTTGTTTTATAAACAATTTCTCTTAACTCTTCCACTCACAAACTATCTTGTTTCTAAGGTGTCCCTAATTCTTCAAAATAATAAATTTTCGACCATATTAATCTATTTAACAGATTCATGCGGTACGACCACTATTTTGGCTTATTTGACTTTCCGACTGTGCGAGCAATTTTTCTATGTTCCTATACGTGTAATTATAGAGATAATCTCATAAAAGAGATAATGGTATTCCCACTGTTGTTGTTTATAGTAGAATAATAATCTGCAAAGAAAATCTACAGCAAAATAATGGTCCTCTGGCAGTCTAAGATGCTATACATCTAAGTTTTTTTTTTTCAACATATTTGATTATAAGTTAAATCGTTTCTCTCTATCAATAATAAACAATATCGATAAAAAAAAATAGTTGTTTGATTGATAAAATCCCATCTCTAGCATTTTTCGCTCCTATGCTAAACGTCCAATATAAACGATGTATAGACAGAGATATGACCTTTAGGTTTTTCAAAAAAGTATTAGGTATGAAGAATTTCCACATCTGTGTGGACCCTGGAAGTCTTGTCCTTGTGCGTCAAAATACGGGTCAAAATATCTAAAAGTATGTACGAACAGTATTTGTTCGTGACGCACTGGCAGTAAGTTTTGGGCCAACGCACTGAATGTGTCAAATAAAGTGGTTTAGGAAGATACATTTAATGTTAACCTTATTTTTGTTGTATTTGTCCATTTCCAAACCATTTCTCAATGATATGGGTGATATTTAATTGAGTGGAATTCGAAATGCTTGTGAAAGATCGGTGACACAACAACAAAACATTTATAAAGAAGCATTTAGCTGATCTGATGATTGAGCCGGCATTCCATTGTCACACACTTGTCACTAGAGCTCCTTGGTGGACAATGCTCTGTTTATAGTTAATTTTTTTTAGAAAAAGTTCGTTTTTGTTTGTATTTTTACGGGTCACTTCCAGAAGTTGTATGCCGCGGGTTAACCTAATGACCTGTCTTGAATCGGTGGCGTAATGACCGACCATTAGACACAGCTTACTAAACGCTAGGCGTGAATGGCGAATAATAAATACATCGGAATAACTTATTGTAATATAACTTCTGATTTAAGCATTAAAACGAATGCAATTTCTTTCGGAATTTGTAAATGTTTTCATTCTTTGCTCTCGATTATATGAGATGCTTTAAAATTTATCTATGTTAGGCGAGTGAGCTAATGTAAACGATACCTATTGTTTGACCATAAGAGGTATAAAAGATAATATAGAACTTTTCCCCAAAAACATAAGAGATTACAAAATTGCAATTGCAAAATTCTCTTTTCTGTAATCGATGCTGCACGTAAATTGTTACTCAACCGGTATGAACTATTGTTATACGTAAAAACTATTTAGTCAAATGTAAAATTTAATTTGTGATATCCATCTGAGTCATTAATGCTGTTTGTTTTCCTAATGAATAAATAAAAAAAATATATAGGTATTTAACCTTTAATTTTCACGTACTCTAAAAACATCATTACCTATAATGATAATTTCTTGGTACATGGTACGTGCACGTGTATCAAATTCAAAAAGTTTACAAAATAAACAGTAATAAAGATATATTTTTATTAGGTACTGTTTATTATTACCACAGAGCAGCCCCACAAGTCTTCGATAATGAAAACAATATTGTTTTCGTTTTCGTTAATAGTTTCTTTATTCATGTATAAATCAAGAGAGAATTAATCGTTTTGTAATAAATTGTTAAGCTGTTGTTTTACACAATACAAAAATATTTACATCCGCAAACGATCATAAATATTGGAGTAGCACGTAACGAGTAACCATTAAAAACAGCTGACAGAACATTCCTGTACAGCACGATTTTAATCTTTATTTAATCCTGTGATTAATTGATTAATTTCAGCTTTCTACTTTTACCTGTTTCACATAGGACTCAATTTGAGTTTTTAATTACAACTATCGCGTTTAAGTTCGGATTTTACATTAAGAACTTATTGTCATAGTATAGGAATACACGTTACATCCCCAATTACTTTGACTACTATTATATTGAAAGAAATTAGAAGGCATTAAATTACCTAATACATGCCAGTCCGTCTAATAATGAAGTAGTTAAATTTGTTGAAAAGTCTTAATTTTTGGGTATTACATTAGGTTCACGACTACAATGGAAACTTCATATTAAAGCCTTTATCAAGTAGACTGTTCCAAGGGGGTCACTGTTGAAAAATTATACTAGATTTAAAAAATCTAAAAATCCCACGTTTTTCAATGTCCTAAAAAGAATAAAATAACCCTGCGGGGCAAAGCGAGGGGCCACTCAAAACGTGGGGGCGCATATTACTAAGAGGAGATTTTAAAGAGATGAATGACATGCATTGATGCCGATTATTGTAAAGATGCGCCCCCACGTTTTGAGTGGCCCCTCGCTTTGCCCCGCAGGGTTATTTTATTCTTTTTAGGACATTGAAAAACGTGGGATTTTTAGATTTTTTAAATCTAGTATAATTATTTTATTCTTTTTAATTATTAACTCAACGAAGTAACCATGTGTTACGCAACAATCGGATAAGCCCCATACAAAAGTGAAAGTTGCCGAAAGTGGACCTGAAAGTGCATCTGGAAAGTTGAAAGTTGCTTTAGAGTGCATTGTCATTGGGTTCTGAACTATCCTGAAAGTTTCAGCTTTCTAGCTTATCGGAAAGTGCCTCAAATTTAAGTTGCAAGATTTTGCCCGGACAGACAAACAAATAAGAAAAGTGAGATAAGAAAAACGTGGTAAAATAAAGCTTTCAACTGATACTGAAACAAATAGATTAATTATTATGTTATTCTCATAGTATAATCTCTTATGGGTATTGTGCTGACTTGTTTAATAAGATCAATAAACGAACCTTAAGGAATATATAAGCTACAAAACAACTACTATATACATTTGTGAAGAATAGTTACGTATCATTTTCACATAAGAAATTATTTTGAATTGTTTATGTTTTTTTAGAAAACAGTATATTTTTTGCTCTGTCAGAAAAGTAAAAAGTTCGGTCCTAGTTTTCATTATCATAAAATGGCCATTTTCATTTATTATCAAAAAAATCAATGAAAAAAGGGCTGAGAAAAATGTATCATTGTCAACTAGCAAATAGATATTTAGTTCTTACACTTCCGCGCACATTACACATTAGAATAAAACACTTTTTTATGGATTTTTAGTGATCACGGCTCCTGTAAAGGAGTCGAAACGTCAGGATTAAATAAATATAAACTAAAAACATGTGCAAAAATCCGTAAAAAAGTGTTTTATTCTAATAGCAAATAGATATCAGCAAAAACTATCAAGTCAATACAGTCACATAAATATATGGCAAAAGTAAGAACAATATTCTTTTTTTTTCATGGATTTGAAACTCGAAATCGATGAAAGGGTTTTGCTTGCACAAAGTAGACTCAGTGTGCTACTCCATTCTGGCGCCGCCGCACGGTATTGTTCGCGTTGCGCCGCGCATCATCATTTTAATTTCTTATTGTTACTTAAATGTATTCTATGGCCATGCTCCGCGGGGGCATCCATGAGTCAAGAGAAGGAGAAATGGGGGCCAATTAAAAATCAGCGTCAGCCCTCAAGCTGACATTAAGCTGAATTGGTCACCCATTTGGTACAGACGTGGGACATAATTATTAAGTTAAATTAAGTTTTTATTTTTGTTTGTTTAAAGTTTTAGTTTAATCATAATTGTCTTGTTTTGTTTTATTTTCTTTTAGTTTAATTATTATTATTATTTATGTACTTTCTTTGTGTTGTTTGTTAAAGTCCTGTGTTAGTACCGAATAAAAAAGTGTTTATGTTTTATGTTTTATGTTTTACTAAAATAAGACAATAATTATACTCGTATAAGTAATTCGCAACAAACAGCTATCTAACGCCACCGTTCTAGACTTGTTGTTTATAACCAAAGTTTAAAGAAACCAGCGCTAAATACCCCGTTTACTAAAACAACAACAACAGATCCGTAAAATTGTAGCTTTATTAATATTACTACTAAAAAAGACACCCCAATTCTAACGATATGTTAGGTATTGGATTGAGACTGCAAACTTTAAATTTTCTATCGGAACGTGGATTTCTTTATATAACCATTGTATTCATAATCCAATTGGAATAGCAAAGTTTTTAAATTATATTATTTATTTTTAATAAGATTATACAACAGTAGATAGTTAAGAACGGATTGGTGAAACGGTAGTGAACCTGCCTTTAGCGCAGACGGCCCTGGGTTCGAGTCCGGACCTAAGTCATTTATATTATATTTATTTGGATATCATAAACCTTCTTTAAATCTTTTTAATTTACTACCCTTCTCCTAAATCAAAAGCTTTAAAGTGCTTACTTTGGACTAGGCTTATTGGTGTGAATGTAAGAAATATTGTTATTATTACCTTTCTTTGTTTGAATACGTTAGTGCTTTATCGTTCTCCCAACATTAAGGTGATATAATAATAGAACAAAAGAAAAGCTTTACTAAGTTATTTATAGTTCTGCTTTATTGAATAGCTCTTTCATAAAATTCGTTCTTTATTAACTTATATCGCTTTGCGGTTGATCTTTGTGTCATACTTGAAATTTTATAAATATTGCTATTAATAACTTTAATTTAATTTAGTCTTGCGTTTATTTATTTATAACAAATTTTATTATCTTCATCGATAACTATGGACTGCTTTTCTTTTTAAAAAATTTGAGAATAGATATATTTTATGTATTTTTATCATCATAGGGCTGACATAATATCTAACACAATATTTTTAATATTTTGTGTATGTATAAAGTGTTATCTGTAAAAAAGTTACTTTAGACGATTTTTGATCAAAAGTGTTCAAGCGAGCTGGGCCAAATGCCGTAACCGCTTTCTTTGAACTGTATTAAACTCCGTTTTATATACTGCTTATAAATAACACCTTAAAAGCGGATTATAATATTTTTTTAGAAAATAAAATAGATATCAAACTTTACAAGCTAAAAATATATAGTTGCCAGGTTTACCATATCAAAAATATAACATTAATCTTTTATTAAGCTTTTGTTATTATAGCATATTTACTGCTACATTTTTATATCTCAAGCAATTATTAGTGGAAAATAAAATATATAATAATTACATACATAACATAGAAGATTACTGTATCGATTTTGATATTTGCAAAAGTATTACATTCGATGTTGAAGGTAAACTGGGATACGAAGTGATGGTGGCAACATTTACCTTAAGAAGCAAAAATATAGTTCAAGTCTTGCCCGATGTCTGATTTTGAATTTTAATATCAAGTTTTCTTACGCCAATTATATTAGAGCCTAATATTGGCTCTAAGCATAAAAAACTCGACAACATACACAAAACTCAGGCGTCCTAATCTAAACACATAATTCTGTTAACACAAAAATGCTCAAGTTAAAAGCTAATTGTGTTAACCTGTAATTTTCCATATTGTCTATCCACGTAATATAATAATAGGATAACTATTGTAATGAAACATAAACATAAATCATATATGTGATTCATGGGACAGGGAATTGGTTAATATATTCCACCATTCTGCACTGAATTTCCGGACACCTGATTCAGTGTTGTGCTTGTGAATGTTCCTATCGTAAACATAATTATCCACGTAGATAATTCCGTTCAATGTACCCTTTTTCCTTCTAGTTAAGCAATCACGTTACAGTCATTATCTTATAATTTCAGAATAGTGCTGTAACATCAAATACAGCGTTCAAAGACATATATTAAAACAATGAAACACCCCACAGTAGTTTATAAGCGGGACTGCAGGACCCTGTGATTTTCTATTGTTTTAGTAACAATAAGTGGGGTTTCAATGACCCACATTATAAAACATTTCAATGGGTATCAGAAGCAGTTAACCCTTTTTGAAACACCGATTGTTTAGGAATTTAGTGTGTTTAAACGTATTTAAAGGCTCTATTTTATTAGAAACAGATACTTATACTGTACAGTAATTTAATATTTAGATAGAATTTCCTTAACGCAAAGAATTAGGACTTTATATTCCATAAAATTAAGAAATAATAATAATAAGAAAGTATTGAATATTTAAATAAATGAACTTTTTACTAATTTTGTGCATAATTTATGTTATATTTAATCCTGACGTTTCGATTCCTTTACAGGGCCCGTATCGCGGATTATGCGCAAATTCCGTAAAAAGTTGTTTTATTTAAATGTGTGATGAGCGCGGAAGTGTACTAACAAAAAATATTTAATATTTTAAAAAGACAACTGTTTATTTACATAAAGTATAATGCTAACTTCGTCATTTGCAATAAACAAAGACAATCTTAACATTCATAATATCTTAAAGCTCACCTCCTTTATGTTAATTTTAAAGGATTTTCAACTTGTATATGTTACTGTAAAACCCAGAACCACGGTAAATCCTAAGATTTTCCTGTAAAGCCTAAGATTTACTAAGTCTTAATGGTAAAAGTCCGAATAGTTCTGTGATTATCGTTCTTTTAGAAACTTTAACCACTAGTCACTTAGCAAATCTTAGCATATCTAACCTAACCTAACCTAAACCTAGCATGTACCTAACTCTGATAGTAAAAGTCCGACCAAAATTGTCTCTTTTGTAAATCCATACCTTTACCAACTCATGTCGGTAAATTCTAAGATTTATCGGTAAAACCTAAGATTAACCAACAAACGGGCTTTTACAGTAACATATATACAAACAAACAAATGTTATATTCATGAATTCGTGTGAAAAATCTTACTCATGCGTGAATCCGTCTCTTTATTGGCACTCTAAGAGAAATTTTTGACATGAGATTAATATGCAAGGTCACGACGAACGTGAAGTTTATGTAATCAAAATTTGCTTTTAATAGTAGTATTGCAAATTTTTATACTCCTGGAACTACTATTTTTTATCAAACTCACTCGATTCTACAGAACGATTTTCCGAACGACTCAAAAATATTCAGTTATCACAACCATGACTTTGGAATCAAATGATTATATTCATCACTGAAATATGCTGGGATATGAACCCAGGACTGTTGACATAGTAGATAGAATTGCGGTCTTAACATTAAGCAAACGTCACATATATAATCATTCCTTTGAATATCATGGAAATTTCAATATCGTAGAAAGTTTTAGCAATTCAAAAAATTACTTATTATTAGAAATGCGCTCATAAGTGAAGTCGGCGAACTCGCATCAATCACTGGAAGGTGAGAAAACGATACATTAAGTATCGTATCGATCGGAATAAAAACTGCCATATAAAAAGTTTTGAAGGATAGCCTGGTTCAAATAGAATTATGAATTAGTTGGTATCAGTTTCATAAAAAATTCTTGCAGTTGCAAAGTTAGGATTGCGGAAGTTAAAGGACTTTCTTAAGAAACTGTCATAAATCTATAATCCAAGTTCACAAATTTGTTGTTTGTCTGTCCGCTCTTTTTCCCGCTCTTTTTCCATCTACGTCTACCGAACGCTAGATGGCGCTAACGGAAAAATATTAAAGAATAGAAAAAAAATAAAGAATTTTGTCCACCCATGCAAAGCCGGGACGAGCCGCTAGTCTTTAATATAAGAACACAAATTTGTTGTTTGTGTGTTTGTCTGTCCACTCTTTTTCCCGCTTATTTTCCATTGTATCAATTAACGTTACGATAGCAACGCGTTACCGGGTCAGCTAGTTTATAATCTAAGAACACATGTTGTTTGTGTGTTTATCTGTCCGCTCTTTTTCCATTGTATCAATTAACGTTACCATAGCAACGCGTTACCGGGTCAGCTAGTAGGTAACAAAAAATGTTGTCTAAAGCTTTTCCGAGTACTTAAGGAGGCAACACATAAAGATCGGCAGTTACTACTATATATCAATCTAGTGTGTCCGAATGGTCGTTGTGATAATTACGACTTATATTCTCCCTACGCTATATTCATCCATAGGGGAGATCGTTTCTAGTAGTAGGGACATGAATAGGTAAATAAAGGTGGAAGAACATTTTAATGTATTAACTTTATGTTTTACATTCACAATGCCAATTTTCTTTAAGATTTAAAATACGTATGCGGGTGGATGATATTGGTAAACGTATTGACGTAGACGTAAAAGACTACGACAGAGGGTAGATACCCTCTGTCGTAGTCTTTTACTACACGTGATAGCGGTACACTCGATATTGGAATCTCAAAAATAATAGCATGTTCTCAATTTATTGATTTTCTTTCAAATTATCAATATGTGCCTGATATATATATATATATATATATATCTACACACACATTATCGAGTACAATACAATATAGTAATGTGTGTGTGTGCGTGTGTGTATTTAGAGTAAACTCTAAATTGATCAACGGTTGCTTTTTCAAAAAGAACTAGCGTTTAATGTATTGTAAACACATCTAATAATTACATTATAATAGTGTATTTACAGGATAAAAAATCTACTAGATCAACTTTTAAAAATAAGTTGTTTTGGCTTGTCAAAATACGGCGCTAGCAAATCTCTGAATGTTGTTTTATTATTCCCTGTCCCTGTACGGATCTAGTAAAAACCTCCTGAGAGCAGTCACGAATTAGAGCAAATCGTAAAATTCAAAGAGCAAAGCTTTATCGAAAGTGGGAGGTAAATAAAATGGTTCTAAATTTAAAAAGCAGGTTTTTTAAAGTCAGCTGTATCGTGTTCGATCTCTTTTACTCGTGGCTTATCCATGAACATGTAAACTACACACATTTGAGAAGGCACAGATTTTTACGACTTTGAATATATTCAGACGTAATATTATTTTATAACAATTTTGTATCTAGTGATAAAAACTACTAATATTTTTCACAAAAGAATTCATTTATAAAGCAGCAATACCGGTATACGTGATTAAATTTAGGTTTACAGTTAGACCAGGTAAGATATATAATAAATACATAAATGAGATATCGGTCATAAGTAAATATAACATCAAACTACTAAAAACTAATTAACACCCAAAATCGATATAAAACTCAAATTCTATTAGTTTAAGATAAGTTTTAAATTATGAAATTTTGTGATTAACTTTATTATTTCCGAATAAGTAAAGGAAATACCAAAGTTGCTAATGATTTTTTATGTTGATCCTCTAACAAAATATATTAATGCTAGCCTTTTATTTAACCTTAATAATAGAAAAAACCGTAATTGCGTAAACAAAACAAACGTGTATTATAACATCTTCCCATTGTCGTTGACTACGTGAACATAAGATAATACAATCCGTAACCAATCAATCTCTGAATTGCACGTACCGAACCGAGCATCTACATTATTAATAAAAGGTGCTTAAGCAGACAAATCAAAGGCAAGTGGAAGTAAAAGACTTTGTATACATGTGAGGCAATAAAGCTTCAGTCGACTGATGTAGTGAATCAGCCTAAATCAGATCGCTTATACTGAAAATAGGAGAAAATTGATAATACTGTTTTGCACATGATACATTGCTGCCATCAATCTAAAACTCTTTATGCAAGCCCCAGGATATTAGTTCCATGGAAGTCGTGAAAGCCGAAACTTCCTTTACTTTGATTTTCGAATTGCTTCCAATCCTCAAGGAACCATCGTAAAAATATATTCGGCCCAGATCCTTGCTTTGTCACAAATCATACTACTCTGTATAAAACATGTCGTATTCTTCTATATTTTTCATATAACATAAATTACGTTTGGTTTTGATGTTAAGTACGATACGAGTGCTTACGACGTACGAGTATGTGTTTTTAGAGATATGCGTCATGAAACACAGATTCTTTAAAAATCTAAGGTAACATATTATCATCTTTTATAGAATTTATTAACCGAAATCGTATATAGTGTTTATAAAAACTAAACATGCTTACAAACAATTTGTTGATTACGTGAAATTTTCAATAAAAACGCCGACCATAAATCAAACCTAAATAACAACCGAAATATTGTGAGAGAAACATAAAATATACCTACCCGTTCATTGCCACAAAGCTGCAAAATAACGCACTTCAGTAAAGTTTATGATTAAAGATAATTATTTAAATGCAAGCGTGTTTAAATGCCTATGTGTGAAACAACAGATTGTTAACGATTCAGGTAAAAGCTTTAGATTAAATTATTTTCCGGCGAATCCACTTCGGAAAATGAAAAAACAATTGAGGAGTGTCAAATCGAACATCAAGTATTAGTTCCATTCGTGGAAATTAACTCTTTTAAATACTATGTATTCATAGAAAGGTGCTAAAATAAACAGGAACGTGTGTGACAATTTCAGTAACAACGTATGACATACAATCACCATGTTTTGAGCCTTCGTTATATAAAACACACTACACTAGAATATTTGCACAAGTTTTTTAGTATACAAACCCACCGGAACGTGCAGTTCGTTAAATTATTTGCCTAAAGAGCCAGACGGTTGTTTGTGAATAGTTAAAACATGACCAGAAGTTTCGAACGGATTTTCATATTCGTGCCCATTGAAGCTGTGCCATAAACAGCGACCGCAATGTAACCCAAAAATGCTATTGTATTTTTGATGCATCCTAAGGAATGCTTTTTATTATGTAATAAGAATAGGAATTATTTATTTTTAATAGAAATTTTTAAGAAATATTCTTTTTTATTTACTAACAATTAGGGTATAAGTCTTACTACCAACATATGAGTCTATGAAATTTGAATTAAAAATTAAATAAAAAATGACGTAATCATAAAAAAACAATAAATAAATACTACCTGTATGTACATTTAATCAAATTCAAGTTACCATTTTTAGATTAAACCCAATTATTCGAAAAAAAATAACTCTTTAGATAAATGGCTTTTTAGCTTTTCCGTTATAACAATACTGTATTTCGTTTTCCGGTAGTGTTTTCCTTGGATATCTTTTGCAGCACAAGAAACAAGCAATAAAAACCAGTCCTTACAGAGTTTCTTGAGAGTTTTTCTCGATACGAGGTTTTCCGACGTAAGGTTTACGTGGCTATGGTATAACTGTTAAATTTAAATCAACTTTAATGGCAATACCTACTGATTTTTTTCTTAATGTTTATCAGTAATTACAAACAGTTACAATGAGTAAAGCTTTATTCACTCAACATCAATCTTGATTTCATTTCATTTATTTATTACTAGCTTCCGCCCGCGGCTTCGCCCGCATGGTGTTTTGATAAAAAGTAACTTATGTTCTTTTTCAGATTTCAGACTATCCATATCCAATTTTGTAACAAACGGCTCAGCAAATTAGTGAAACAAATACAGTTACAGTAAATTAATTTGAATATTAAAGATTATATTTAAAGAACAGTATAGATTTGGGTATAGCATTTGATTAAAAGAGAGTAACGTAGTGGCACCAAAGATCGACACTTTAAGGAGATAGTGGGCTTTTTCATAAGATTAAAGGTCATTTAGTCATCTTTAAACCAAGAGTAACAATTGAGTATGGTAAAGTATATTCTTGAGATAAGAATAGAATGTATTACATTTATTGACTATACACGGACTAAAAAAAAATCCCAAAAAAAGAAAAAGTATATAAATCTCCAATCATCGACACCGAATCTCCAGTAGTCAACACCCAGTCATCGACAGTTGCCACTTACCGACACCCAGTTATCGACTGTTGACTAAGTGTAATGCGTATCTGCCAAATCACCACACCACCCGCTTATTGAGTCATAAAATAAAATTAACTGTTTAAGAAGTACTTATTCATTTATTATTCACAGTACAATATCCATATATTATACATAAGTGTATTAATCATACAAATACGTAACAAATAATTCTCAAAAAGTTTAAATTGCAAAAATCAACAATATTTACTGTAAAGTTATTCTTACTTAACCAATTATTAAATATTTATTATTTATCAAATCACTCTTTCGGTTCGTAATTAAATATCTATTTAGAAACAACGTTTCCTAACCATTTTCGTTAAAATTATGAATTATTATAACTATATAACAATCAGTCATACATAGTAGTAACAAGGTAATAAAGTACCTTGTACTAATATAGTATTTGCAATGTATTTTAATGTGTACTAAATTCAATCAAAAACATAACAGACAACGTAAATGAGATCTTTTTTCAATATATAATTAGCTTTTGCACATATACCTACCTACGAGATAGTTTTGTAATAAATATTATTTAGTTACTTTTTTATTAATTATAAGGGATGCTTTTATAAAGATTAACTACCTAAGCACTTATAGTGCAACCCATTGTTGTTTTTCCCGAAATTTTGTCATGGAGCGTAATCCTAGGTACTCCGAAGCGTTTCGCAGCAACTGCAATCTTTTCGCCATTTTTAACAGCTTTTACAGCTTGTTCTAACTGGTTGGGTGAATAATTTTTTCTCGGAGCCATCTGTAAGAACCAATCATCGACATATATTATTCCCCAATAATCGACACCTGTCGATTACTGGTAGCTCGACTCTAATTAGTTTACTTCAAATATCTACTAAATGCGCCAAGTAATAAGAACTATATTCGGCTGTCAAATGAAAAAATATTTAAAAAAATTATTATCGACACGTGTTGATTATTGGAAAAGTCAGTTTTTGAAAACCAGTGATCGACACTAACATTTTACTAATATCAACATAACCTTAAAATTTAGTTTTAACAAAAATCGATCCTATAGTTCTTATAGTAACTCGTAAAAAAGATAAAATTCAAATAAGTTACAATACAGTAGAGTAATTAACAAAAAATGTATACTTCCTTAAGGATTTCACTAAGAAATGTTATTATTTTCACCGGTACTTCAGCCGCAATCAGTTGTTATATCGCCATTTTATAAACAAAATGGCGGATTTTGCTTAAATGTCAATAGGAGCCAGTCAAAAGTGTGCTATCTATGGTACAGTGTTGCTATATTAAGAAATCGATTTCTTACTCTTATTTTATGGAATCAAAAAATAAAGTGTCGGTTATTGGTTCTTGTCGGTCATTGGTGCCACTACGTTAGGTATGTATAAAAAAATTAAAAAATATCTGTTTACAGTAGGTATAAGGTACCTATGTATTCCATTAAGTGGCAGAAAGTACCTAGGAAAATTTATTGGTCCCTTATGTCCACGAGACACTTTACAGGGGCCAGCGTCACGTTGTGTACAAAAATATTTTAAAATGACCTAATTTAAAACATTTTTGTACACAACGTTTGCTGTTTTGTTATTATTTGTTAAAGTGTGGAGATTGTTTGGACTCGACACTCGCGAGCAGGCCACGTACAGTTGGCCATGCGAAAAACAGTTTTTCTCTAAATGAACACCTGCTACTTTAAGTGTTTGATCCGTTCCGTTCCGTTCGAATTTCGGGAATTCCGTTTGTAGAATTTCACCCCCACAGTGGTAAAAATTTCAAAATGCTAGAACAAACGATTTTTGTTTCTTATTTAGTGCCTAAATACAAAATGTAATGTTTTTATCTTCAAAATGACGAACTTCATACAAACTTTCAACCCCTATTGCAGATCCTCATAGGTCGAAATTTCAAAAACGCTACAACAAATTGTTTTTTTTATTTCTTATCAAGTTCCTAAATATAAAGTTTCATAGTTTTATCCCCAAAAATGACGAAATCCCCTACAAACTTTCAACCCTTATTTCACCCCCTCACTGGTCGAAATTTCAAAAACGCTAGAACAAATGTTTAATTATATCTTATCAAGTGCTTAAATATAAAGTTTCATGGTTTTATCTTTTAAAATTAAGAAATCCCATACAAACTTTCAACCCCTATTTCAACGTCTTCATCCCTTTTTTCGCAATAAAAGGTAGCCTATGTTCTTTCTCAGGGACTAAAGATTATCTGTGCCAAATTTCATCAAAATTGGTTGAGAGGTTTAAGCGGGAAAGCGTAGCAGACAGACAGACAGACAGACAGAGTTACTTTCGCATTTATAATATTAGTAGGGATTTATTTATAATTAAAAACTGATGGCCCCTGGCAACAAAGGTATCAAATCCGTGCACTCAGAGTTCGATACGATACCCTCCTATCGTTCGTTATTTGTTTCTTTCTGTCTTTATTTATTCTTAATGTAAAATATGATGGTTGTTTTGAGTTCGGCAACCTCAATACAAATACAAATAATTTATGTGTTAACATAGTAGGTATCATGTTACAAGATATTATTTTATAAATATAAATTTGTTGTTTTTTTTCTCATCGTTTCGTAGCTGTGCTGCGCCATTCATAATAAAAATTTGCATGTTTTAGATAACTAAGAAGTGAACTGTATTTTTGTAAGTTGTTATGAGAATAAATTCTTTAAACCTAAATGGGTACCACTCATGAGACAGAAAGCATATAAGTGAATATCGTTTCCTGTTCACTAATGTATGCTGTGAGTTTTGCACTTTATTGGCGCATAATATTTCCCCATCTCTTTCACTTACGTTGATTAACAGTGGGATTTCGAGACAGTTTTCATTGGCGAAATTAGTGTACGTAAACTCATACTATAGCCTATACCTACTGATTGTAGTTTCATATAACGAGAACATTAAACTTCCAAGCACCTTCACATTTAAAAACTAAAAAGCCCCTCATTATATTTTATTATATAAATCTTTTCCCACCTGTGTAGGAACTGAGCATGGCACGTATTTTTATTTCTGTCCTTATATTCTCTTGATATGTAAATTATAATATACACGAAACCTGCTCAAGGCCATTTTATTTTAAGACATATGGTCCCTGTGTATCTAGGATTAAATGAAAATAAAGCAGATGGAGTGTGTAAATTTGCCGAGGTATAATCTGGCATTAGCAAACACCTTTAAAATGTTGCCACATTTCCGTATTAATTTTCCATTAAGCTTAAGGTAAAGTGTATGTATCACATCCATTATTTTGTATAAAAGACATTTCAATATTGAGACAGTAAGGATATCTTTTTAATTGAATAGAAGAAATTTAATTGGTCGTTTATACTTATGGCTCAACCAGATTTATAACTTTTAATTAACTATTACGAAGATTCATCTACGGCATAACAACCATGCGACTACGACGTAACAGCAATGCTACTACGCCGTAGCATCAGCGGTGTGACTACGTTATAACAGTGGGGTTATCTTGGTGGAAATTTTAATGCGACGCCTACAAAGACATATTACAACAGCTATCAACAAGTACAATATATGCGTAATTAATATTAAATAACGAATATTATAAAAATATTTCAGGGAGCAGGATAACAGCTTACAAGTTTTGTAATACGAATTTAATTAAAACATCTTAATGTGTGTTTTAATGTATTATTTATTAAATGAATTTCGAAGTGGACAATAATAACAACAATTCTTCAAATAATACATTATTAACTTTGTGTTCTGTAAACATCTCAGTCACAAAGAAAAATTATGAATCACGAATCTTGTCAATGAATCGGTGATGAAAGTCACTGTTTCCTTCGTCCGTGACAGTGGCTACAAGGATTGAGTTTAACTTTAAGAAAAAACTGATGATTTAAGCGCCCATATTAACAAATTTTTAGTTTACATTTTTAGATACATACAGCTTCAGGAGATAATACAACTGTTCCATTTCTAGCTCATATCTTTTAAGTTGACCAGCGGCAGTTTTGAAAGAAAACCACTTTATAGTGATGAGACCGCCCGATTGTACTTCTTCTTATATAATTTTCCTTTTGTGTTTACAGTGAAGTATAATATTTATTTACAAATACGAAGTTAGTTCATTTGCATTCTGACAGCAAAAATGAGAAACATCAAACTAATTTATTAGCCCTTATAATATTTAATACATTATTTAATTTATTACACTTTTGAATTATTCGGACTAAAATTTAATTAACAATTATTAATGTATCTATTTGCATCATCTTATTTTATTCACATAATCCTGAGAAGTTATTATGCTCTGATTAAAATTCACGTGCAGAAGATTATTATCTGAGTGCACGAGTAAAGTTTTTATTAGTTATAGTAAAAAATAGTGTTTAGCTCTGAATAATTTATGTAAATAATAAAATGTTCTTTTTATATGACATCATTAAATACAACGTTAAATTGTTCTAAACACAAAAATAGCTTTGGGCATTGACTCTGGAGAAGTAGTTACAAGCCTCAATCTATAAAAAGCAATCATTATAATTTTTCGTTACTCTACACATTATTGACAAAATTTTCTTAAAAACACAAAAGCCAATCAATCAAAAACAATCCATATCTGTCAGTCAAATCAACTTGTTTTTACTAAACCTTTATTATATTTGGAAAACTGTCGAGCAAAACATTCCAAAATTATTCACCTTGTAATCAGAAAACTTTTATATTAAAAAAATAAAGATTTAGATTCGAACAAGGTCTTCTAACTCCCTAAATAATCACAAAGCTTGATTGTAGAACCTTTAGAAACTTTCCAAAAATAACAACGTCCTTTATTTAACAACGTAGGTAACTTGAAATTTTAAGTGGCACCCCTCTTCATCACGGCCATTGCTCTTTCATCTCCATTATACGTGAACGGTTAATAATTAAAAATCGGCTGAACACTTTAGGGTTGTTACTTAAAAACAAAAACTCTAGTATGTCTGTTACTTCTAGCCATTTCTAGACGTCAAAAATATTGCAGAACATCCAGTTACAACTCTCTTTGACAACTTTGCTAGGTTTTCCGAATATCATATTACTAGCTGACCCAGCCACGCGTTTCTGTGGCTCAATTATAATATGTTTAATGATATATAGCCTATAGCCTTCCTCGATAAATGGGCTATCTTACACTGAAAGAATTTTTCAAATCGGACCAGTAGTTCCTGAGATTAGCGCGTTCAAGCAAACAAACGCTTTAGCTTTATAATATTAGTATAAATTAAAACACTTTGTTAAAAAATATCCCTATTACTTTTGCACTGCATATAAAATGTGGACAGTGGTTTGGTTTCTCTTTTATTTATAAATACCGTCCCTTTGGCTGTAACAGTAACTGGTGTTATACTATAGTTCAAAGAAATTCCTTTCGGTATTAGATTCTTGACATAAGTTTTGAATTCTTTACTCATGCTCCAGTTCAAATGTGATCGTTTACACAAATAATAATAATAATATTTCTCCACAATCACACCAACTAGCCTAGCCCAAAGTAAGCATCTTAAGGCTTGTGTTATGGATACAAGGGTAACGGATAGACATACTTATACGATACATAGATATGTAATAATTATAGAAATATATATAACAATATCCATGACTCAGGTACAAACGCTCGTATTCACCATACAAACATCTGCCCCTTCCGGGATTCGAACCCAGGACCGTCGGCGCGAAAGGTAGGATCGCCTCCGTTGCACCAAACGATAATAAACATTTAACTATCGCATTTCATTAATATAATGCGTTATTATTTATTCTTAAACCACTAACTTATTTACTTATAACCCTAAATCCAGAACAGAGCGTATTCTAACTTCAGATCATATATCAAATGTCGAAATCTCACGCGTGATAGCTCAGTTCAATGCCGCTCTTATGTTTAAAGCGCTACGGATACTATATTGTATACAGAATTCCAAACAGCAAACTCACTACGATATCAGCTATCGTACGTGTTAAATGATCGTGCAGAATCTCGGTATAATATTTTTATATCTTTCTATAAAATAGAGGAATAACAATAATTCGTCAAGCATTATCCTAACATTCCTGTTAACCCCTCCTGGTAAGCTGCACGTGTATGTTACGAATATGTCCACTGTTGTAATACCTACTTACATCTTGAGATAGTAATCTTCAAAAATTACTCGTGTTCGCTTTAGTAGTGGGCATTGACATGAGGTCAATGACGTTAGTGTAATAATAGGAAAATTGGTTTGATTGTTCATCGCCATCTGCTATGATTTTGCTGTCTATTTAATGCTATGTATATAATTAGCAAAATATGTGTACTATAAAAAATTTGTTTCCCAACTTAATACCATGTTTTATGCAAATAAAAGTTATACTATTCTATTTATTTCTGCCCAGGAATAGTTGCATAATAACTGGACCAAAGCAGGCTTTAAAGGAAGAGATTTAACAAAGACCGTCATAGATTCGAAAACTCTACCAAAGGGTCTAGTACATCTGGTGCTTATAATAAATCTGTTTTTCTATGTCTAACGTCAATAATAAGAGAACTTATCAAAACGCATAATTTCTAAAACATTAGGCATATTATTTACATGATTTTGGAAAAGCAAAATCACTAGATTGTATAACTTAAACAAATTGTAGCGATCCTACCTTTCGCACCGAAGGTCCTGGGGTCGAATCCCGGAAGGGGCAGATGATTACGGGATGAATACGAGCACTATTACCTGAATCATTGGTATTCATATATATTTCTACAAATATTTAGTATCTATGTATCATTTTATTATAAATTAAAATGAAACCTAACCTATGTCCTAACTTGGAATAAATCCAGCAAAATAAAAACAAAAACATCAAAATCTGTTAAGTACTTTCGGAGTTCGACGCGGTAAAACACTGTGACAGGGAGTTTTTATATGTAAGTAAAGATATGTATCCGTTACTCTTATGTTCCGTTAAATCCGTTAAATGTTTGCTTTTAAAGTTTATCACCAAAATACTTTCAATACATAACCCATTATATTTCAATAGTTTCATTCTACAATCTAGCAATGCCCACCTACAATGATAAAGCAAAATTATATTGTCAAGTCAAAACTTGTCAAAACAAGTCAAAACGCGAGTACTACTCGCGTAGATTTAGCAGTTATATAAGGTTTAACGACTTTAGGGATATAAACTTCTGGCGACTTGATGATACTATGTTGGTATAAAAAATTATCAAGTATAAACAAATTTTGACGTTGAATCCAATATATGTATTGATAGCATAGTGGTGATAGTGCAACTGTCTAGAAGAGGTGTGGGTTTGTATCTCATCAATACAAAGTTTTATTTTCACTCATTAATCGTATTCTTATTATTTTGTCACCCCTACCAGCTCTTTGTAAAGTTCGTTAGGGTCACCGTATTCTGTTTACGTAGGAAGCTTTATGAAATCATAAAACATCCTGCGCTCATATGGCTCTGAAGCCTTTTAGCTGCTACCTACATTGGCAGCTAGTAATGGACAAAGCACCTCAATTTCAGAAAAATGAATCCCATAGTTAAAAAAAAATGGTAGAAACTGAAACTCTTTTACTCAGATACACAGCTCTGATATACGATCGGTTACTTGAACTTTGTTAATTAATATCCTATTTGAGGGTTTATTAACAATTGACAAGATTTTTATATTGATTGTCTTTAAAATATTATAATATATTATATATATATACATTCATTTGAATTACAATACAGTACCAATCACTAAGGAATTTAAAACCATAAAGATTTTCCATCTTTAGTTTCTGACTGACCTTTCTTTCTTTTGAGCAGAGACAAATACTGCTAATTATACTGCCTACAGGTTTATTTCAAATCTATATACATATAAATCACATATAAACAAATAAAATAACGAGGTTACTTTATTTTTAATATATTTAAATGAATCAAGTGGAAGTTTAGAAAAGTGATATTTCGCTAATAGTAATTATCAGCATTTTCTACTACTGTAATTCATAATAAATATAGATGAATCGGGTAAAGGCATATCACTATATAATTAATATGAACTTAATTTAATACCATTGACGGTCGTTGTTTTCGAATCCCATAACACAAGTGCTTCAGCACAACTTTATTACAACAAGGAATGCAAGCGGAACGAGGACATTGGCCGCCATTTTGACGTACATGACATTAGTATATTCTCTACTCAACAGGTCTCAACCTACCTAGGTATAAACTACCAATTAAAAGTATATATCTGCTAGAACAATGAACCTAAAACTAAAAACCTTGAAAAATATGAAACAACTAGCTGACCCGGCCACGCGTTGCTGTGTTATAAATTAAAATAAAACCTATCCTATCTTTTACGTTAGATCAAATAACAGATAGTTACGAAGTTTGATCAAAATCGGATAATTAGTATCGCTGACAAACAACGTGACACGTAATTTATATATATTAAGGTAACCAAAATATATAAATAAAAGGAGTCCCTTTAGGCAAGGTTCCGAAGAATTCGCGTAACTTTAGATCAGAGCAGTATATTTAATGTTGTCTAATACCTACATACAAATATAATGTGTATGTATGTGAGATTGTAAGCCGAAAACATTCTCTACTAAACATGCTTCAGCCAACTAGCAGTGAACGGGTTCAATAAGATCGCTCGAGAAAGTAGAAATTACTTTGTTTCTTGTAATGTTATTCTATCTGTTTCTAAGTTATGGAGCACATAGCAGTCTTGACAAATGTCGAAGCAACATTAAATATCGATCTTACTGTTGCTATGTAGTAAATTTATAATTCCATAAGTGAATATGCAAATATTAATGTGTATCACCAGGTGCAGTACGTATCCTAAATATAAATGCAGCAAATATTTGATAAAATGATATTTGAGTTTCCTCAGTCGGCTTCAGGGTGAATCAGGGCCCACTTAATACCAAAAATATTTAAACACGGATCACTAATTTCGAACTTTATTTCTCAAATCTCTTTTTTTCACTTCGAGAAAAACAAACACAAAAAAGTATTTATTTTTGTATTATTGTTAGTTTCAAAAATATGTATTGTATTTGCACGCAAAATTATGCTTGGGTATATTTTTTGATAATTTAAATATTTTCTATCAGTATAATTTACCTTGTAACCTAAAATAATATTTTGCAGATAATAAACAGAATTGACCGCACCTGTTCTCTTATACGCTAATAAATGTCTACCAACTCTTTTCTTAGATTATAAGTAACAAACCTACTGATTTTTTTATATATTCTTTTCCCTATTGCCAATGAAAAGTATGAAAAATGAGTAAATGTCCGAAAATAATCCTCAATATTTTGGAATCATTTGTTCATGTCCTATGCGAAAATGCTCCTAAGAGAGAATATCGTCACTATAAGGAACTTACTACGTTCGACAAAGAAATTAAATCTACACAACTAACTAGTGGTAGCACGGTAGTCATCGAAACTAAAAAAGCTCCTCAATTCAACTATCGTCACATTTTTCCTGTGGAAAAAAAGCAACAACAGCCACAGAGCCCCGCAATGTTTGCAGAATCCTGCCCTATTTTGTGAGTGGAAACGCTATTGAAATATAAGCTTGCTTGTTGTGTTAATTCTTTATTGCATTTACGGGATGTTTTTATGATATTATTTGATTTTCTGCTCCATAACTTAAACTTGTAACTAATGTATACTTATTTTATAATACAGTACATATGTACTTCTTGTTTTTTAAGAATTTAACTGTTAGTTTTTTGAAGTGAAAACTTCTTTAGCATCGTTGTGATTCGAAAGTAAAAAGAGACAGACACATAAATTCATAAGATTTAAAGTAGAGGAAAATGACAGTATCTCTTATGTTCGTGGTATATACTTAGGTTACCATAAGCCTCTTGTATCATTTAATGAAAATGTAAGCTCTGAGTCTGAATAAATCTGTGTAATATATACGAATAAAATGGAAAATAATTATCTAACTTTGTATTACTATGATCATTACTAGAACCTACAATTATCCTCTTCCCGAAATTTTACAGTCGTCTCATTATCTTGAAACCAAAATTTTTGAAGATTTAACTTCTACCACATGTGAATTGCACATATGTTTTTTTTATATCTGAAACAATTATTATAAGAAATAAATCTATTTGTCTCAAATGTCAGACGGGACTTGAACACACATCTCTCGCTATCCGGGCGAGTGTTTTTCCGATCAAGCTACTAAAACCTTGACAGGCCCATCGTTTTTT
Organism: Calamotropha paludella; assembly: GCA_927399485.1. Taxonomy (NCBI): domain Eukaryota; kingdom Metazoa; phylum Arthropoda; class Insecta; order Lepidoptera; family Crambidae; genus Calamotropha; species Calamotropha paludella. Next base: position 20,376,220 of record OV656812.1, read on the forward strand.
TTAGTATTTCTTAAGCTGTACAAAAATATAATTATCGTATATCCGTTTATTATTGAAATACTCTTATAATTTATAAAATATTTTTAGGTGTCTTACCGCAAATTTAACTTCCACTTTCTAACTATTGAGGTAGTTTATTGAATTTTATTACTGCCATCACATTTATTTTTTTTAAGCAATAATTTGTTTGTACCTCGTTGAGCACCGTCGTGTTTAATTTGTGAAAAGAACGAAATATTTTTTTCGGAATTTACAGTGGAGTGCTTGTTGTTTTATTTAGTGTGATATATAGCTGCCCGTGACGTCTGTATTGGTGATTGATTTTTATGCATTTTATGTACTGCATGAAAATGTTTTTTGTTCCGTTACTATTTTTATGAAAGTATGTACCTCTCTTTGTAAGCATTAGAATCTGTACATTTTAATCTCATATTAGCTTACGCTTAAATTTATATGATCTTTCTTGTTAAAATTGGCAGTTCTTTGTTATGCAGTTCAAAAATTTTGCCATTCAATACATTCAAGCTGTTTTTTTGAAGTTTATTGTGCTGCTGATATCACCTTATATTTCTTTTCTTAATATCTATGACAATAAGTTTATTTAATTGTTTTCTTAATTGTTAACCTCATATATTTGATTTTGATTAAGATTGGTGTTATTTTAACACGACACTAAAATCGTCATCCGCAAACTACTAATGCGATGCAATAAAATTATTGAAATGTTTCAATGCTCTTTATTAAGTATGGCTTATTTGTTTGGACACGAGGGAGATGAGATAGATGAGAAATAGAATACATACAAGCATACTGCCTCAAAGAAGCGAACTATTAACACACCTCAGAACACACTCACAACATCTTAAAAGTTGTATTTCAACAAATTATATTCTATTTTGTGAATATGACGCAAACCGCTTATACATTTTACCTTTAAAAGAATATTTGAAAACTCAACACTTCCCTTCTTGACTTGTTCACATTTACAGAACAATACGTGTTGTGTTACTTTACTCGGTTTTAAAATCAATGTTGGGCTACCAACTCGTGCGAGAAATGGGGTGCAACTCAACTCGTGTTTCGTTTAATAGTGAAGAGTAATAAATCGTGCACACACAGCATTCATTCAAGAAGAATCTAAGATATATTTTTGACATAAGTGTGTATATATTTTATAGCTACGTTATAGCTAGTCAAAATTTAATAATTTTTTTTTTCAATCTACCTGATTATCATGTCAGTAGGCCAGCTGGCCCACAGCGTAAATAATAGAAAATTACTAAAACTAGTACTACTACTTTTGTCAGTTGTTCAAAGGCTCTTTAGCTCAATTGGAAGAGCATTGAACCGAACATCCAAATACTGCGGGTTCGATTCCCGCGTGAGTATATACTTGTGAGCCAAGTCGCTTTTTTTAAAATAATGCATATTATAATTTACATAAACTTATAAAATTGTCTTTAACTAACAACTAATTAATTAAATAAAATATGCCAAAAACAAGATTGCGAAATTGTGTTTACCCTCAAGTACTACTGTACTGTGTACTCTGCCATGCAAAATTATCTTCTGCGCAGTCCCCAAAGGAAACTGCGGATTAATAGTTAATGCATTTTATAACGAAGTTTTAACAAACGTAACTACATTGAAAAAGATTTTTTTAGGTGTCAAATACTATCATGAAAATACAGAGGGATCTCAATTTACACCTTACATGCTGATATAATTAATAAATATATCATAAACTTAAAATAAAGATGACTTATCCAAAACTTATCATGAAAATACAGAGGGATGTCAATTTATACCTTACATTTTGATATAATTAATAAATATATCATAAACTTAAAATAAAGATGACTAATCAAAAACTTATCATGAAAATACAGAGGGATGTCAATTTACACCTTACATTCTGATATAATTAATAAATATATCATAAACTTAAAATAAAGATGACTTATCCAAAACTTATCATGAAAATACAGAGGATGTCAATTTACACCTTACATTCTGATATAATTAATAAATATATCATAAACTTAAAATAAAGATGACTTATCCAAAACTTATCATGAAAATACAGAGGATGTCAATTTACACCTTACATGCTGATATCATTAATAAATATATCATAAATTTAAAATAAGGATGACTTAATCAAAACTGTGATTTGATAAAAAGAAAGAAAAAAGTGTTGATACTATGTTGATTGGAAAATTAATTAAAATGTATTTTTCAGTGTCTTAATACTAAAAATTAATTGACCATTAGTTAAAAATGGACTTTTTAAATAGACTCATTTGAAGAAGAAAAGAAAAATATTATAGTGGCTCAGTTTCCTAAAAAATTAAACTTTTTGAGTCATGCATGCGCACTTAACATAACTTTATGCACGAAATTCAACCAAAGACAAACGCACAATTTGTTATTTCCCCGGAAAATATTTTCTATTTCGGTTTATAGGCAACTGTTAAAAGTATGAAATACAGGTTCAAAATTGTCAAGAGGTACACAGTTTTAAATTAATCTCAAGTACTTTCTAAATTTAGAAATAAACTATTCTATTCCAATCTTAAAGTATAGCCTTTCGTTCCACACTGTCCTTTCCGGTCCCTTGATATCTACAAAGTGCCACGTAGCATCAAAAGTAGATCTTAAGTCCTATACCTTCATAAAAAAATGTCGCAAATCAGGAAATATAAAATTCATTATCCTATATTATTATTGCTCGACATAAATATACAAGCAACATAAAATTGCTTACTATTCTGGAACAATTCGTTCTCTCCATGTTTTATACACAAATCCGACTATATCAACTAACCAGGCTAATATTTATCGCCACAAAGAATATTTTCCCACAAGCTCAAAGGTTAGAAGCGTACCTTTACTATTTCTAATATTTTTTCCTCTCCACATGGTTCCAGAACCGGACGAATAAAATAAAGACATACAGTGTTTTCTTTGTTGATCGGTCCATTTTATGCTTTGGTATAATAGAAATAATAGGTAACAGAATAATAACACTAGCTTATGCAATTAAAAATAATAATGAAATAAAATATATATTTAACGTCTACCCTGAATAAAGCTTTGTCGTCGAAACAGAAGCCTATATGTGGCTGGATTATCTATAAAAACTCTGGAGGAAACTTATGAGCCTAGCGTCACAAGGGAAACCGTATTTGGTCTAACGCTGCATAAAGACCCCACGCCCCAGAAGAAGAATAAGTGTAACTAGCTATAATTCAATACAATAGTTTTTATTTCAAAAACGTATGTTTGTTGTAATATGTACAATTAAAAAAATATATTCTTTTTGTGAATATGTATATACATATTTTAGGGTTAATTTTTAATGATAAGTTTTTAGTTTGATATTGTTGTTGTAGCAACCATACAATGTTGCAATTGTCAATTCAGCAAATTCCAAGACGTCCGTAATAGTGGCTTGGCTCGCCATTCTTCTGCAGAACCCCGCTTCGCTAGGTCATATATATTTTAGTCTAAAAACTGTAAAGATTTCCACACTGTAATTTCTTGTGTACTTATAATAAACACAGTATACAGTTATCCATCTATTATTTGATTCACCATAAATTAGGGTCAAACGAACACTAAACTGGTGACCCCGACGTGATCGTGAATTAGCCATTAAAAATATTGTTATTTTATTATTTACTTGACATGATAATTACACAGTGCCGTTCAGGTATTAGTATATTTTTATTTTAATAAAATTTATTACTGATATATGTGATATTACTCTCTTTTGAAACATCAATTAGGTTCTTTAATCATGCTCGTGAAGGGATATTGGTAGGTGAGTCTGCTTTTAACTATAATATAATCAAAATTTACCTTCGTTTATTTTATGTTGCTTATTTATTTCTTTTTCCCTCTATATGCAATAGCAATATGTAAGTATTACTTATTTAAAACAGATACCTCTCGATGTAGATGTATTGAACTCCTATTATTTTCATAGTAAAATATATTGTTTTATGTCGATCATATATTTAGTTTGTTCATTTTTATTGTTTTTCTGGTCAGTAAAAAGACGTATTTATTGTGTGATAGGTATAAAATGTTAGATAATCCAAAATAACTAAGAATCGAGTTATTTTCATTTTCAATTAATTTTCTCAAACACATTTAGAATAAATCGAATAAGGAATAAGTCATTTAATATCATTAACCGTTAAATAGCACAATATAACATAAAATGCACAAAGAATATCATTATATACAGTAAAACTCATTTAATCGAACTTAATTTTCTATAATAACATTCAGTATAATTATCAATCAAAATAACATTCATAAAATCTTAATTTCATATAAGTGAAGTGACTCAATATTTATAAGAATATATGTGTACAGTGTGACCATTGTACATGGAAATGTTTAGGATAAGTTGTGTGCAAAGGAACCATGTAACCAACATGTTATGTTATGTTTACTAAAAAAAATAGGTATAAAATAGTTAAGTTAGTAAAGTGGCTAATTCGTTCTTTATGATAGTTGGTAGAAATCTAAATTAAAAATATAAATTAATTCTCAATGTAAACAAACGTAACCAAGAACTAATGTAAACGAGACGCGCAAATGTACGCCGCTGTGGTAGCTAAATTGAATGGGTTTAGGTATGTGCAGTTTAAGACTGTACAATTTAACATTATTCAAAACGCCTATCACATCACATTTTGTCTAATATATCTTTCCTAACCTTACCTACTTAAATATACTAGTTTTGTATGTCCGTGCTCGCTTAAATCAATTCAGCAAGCAGCATGCAAGCAAGCATAGTATCCAGAACGGCAATATTTGCGCCAGATTAATGCAGTGACAACTTGTAGATATTTGTCATTGAACGTTAATTTGGGTATCTATTTTTTTGAAAAAATGAGTTCAAGGAAAGAAAATAAAAATGAAGATCAGTTGATACTTGAATTTCCGCGCTTAAAAAAAGGAAATATGCAAACCTTAGTGTTAACTATTAATTGGTAGATTGATCAATGTTAAAAGGCCGATGGTTATTCTGAACAGTTACTTATTTTGAGGAAAAAGCTTAAAAACTATTAATCTTACTCATAACGCGATTAAAGTTTAATTTTAGAAACTTGTTGTAAATTAAGAGAAAAGTTGGTCAGCCAGTTCAAAAGTTTCAGAGCTTAACTTGTAGTGGCTCCAGTTGAAACCAAATCTAGTTTACAGTTTAGCATGTGACGCTTAAGTGGCCAACAGTTCACATAACAGTATCAAGTAACTGCTACGGTAGAATATTAGTGATACTTTCAAACTTCAGTATTTTCATGCCGAACAAAGCTAGTTAAAGATGTGTTGTAAAAAACGTTGCAAATCACAATGCCTTTACTCTTTTTTAACCCCCGATGAAAAAACGATACATTATATTAGAATTTTTAATACAAGATAATCATCTAAATCAAAGCTTTGTCGTATCGGGGGACCGCTCATTATTATACTACTTTAAAGTAGGCATTGACGATCAGTTTTTCACGTCAGTCCAGACGTAAAACTGTGGCGTCACTGCAAATGGTTTTAGGCCAACTCGATTTCCGCATTCACTGGCGTCACTCCGGCTCTTCAGTTTTCGATCGGCCAGGCTGTTAGAAAGTGTACTACCTGTTTGTGATGGATTGACGATCACACACTCATGATCAGTTTGGAAGTTGGATTTATGATAGTCTCGGAAATACGTAGCGCATCGTCAGTTAAAACTCCGGAGTGATGATTCAACACTCACTATCAAATTTTGGATGGACGACAGTTCAACTGATGCGAAAAACTGATCGTCAGTTCGCAGCTTTAAACCTAATAAACTACAAAAAAACATTCAGTACGTTAGTTATATGTTGGTAATCCGAGTAGGTACAAAGAGATATGTAAGTAGGTAAGTAGTTTGGTATAGAGCGGTCCCCCAACACAACAAAAAAAAAATCAGATAATTATATCATCTTATATTATTCGGAGATTTTTATATAAACCCTGCTATTAATTATTACTTGTTAATACGTTTATAATATTCATATAATTAATAACTTTTTAAAGTTTTATTTTATGATTTTTCACTTTTTACCTATTCGGACTTTTATTTATTTGTCACCGCTGTCACATATCTGGTTTGCAGTTGTGGAGGTCAAGCTACTTTCACAAGGTTGGTCAAATAATCACATGCTTTCCAAAAGCACATTAAACCCTAGCTTGGTTACATACATATAATGAAGCAGATTACTTGTTCAAGATGGCAAACAAAAATACACATAGCAATATCTGTAAATATGTTAACAAAATGTGATAAAAAGACTTTAAGGGTTTTATTTTAGATAGGCTTAAGAGAAAAAATGCCTGTAGAAATATAATTGACTTAGAAATACAAACAATACTTCAAATTCGTAGTCTAAAAGCAAGTTAGGTAAGGAACTGATAGAAAACAATTAGCAGTAACCTGAATGTTGTCTCAGTAAAAATCTTAATATATAGAAGGCGAAATTCGTTAACTAGTGGTTATCGTCTAATCTCTTCCTACATTTAAAGGTAAATAGCTGCATAAAATGAATGAAAAGCTTCAAATTTAAACACTAGAAGATGCAAATAATAAAATGCTACATAAAGTGCTTAAAAGACTCTAGCAGAAGTCATGTTAGATAAGGTTTAACCGGGATACATATTTCTCTGAATGCATTTTTATCAGAATAGAACGATCTATACCGTGTCACGGACAGAGCGAAATAAACTCTGTTATTCAAATATTATGGTACTTACTAAAAAAGAACTTTTATAACTGACTACTTGAAAGAAACTGAGTTAAAAAAACATAATCTCGTATACGAAAGCCGAGATTAACTATTTATAATACAAATATACATGAAATAAGTTAATCTCATACGGTCACATGCAGCGATCCTGCCTTCTACGCCAAAGGTCCCGATTTCGAATCCTAGGAAGGACACAGGTTTGTGTGATGTGTATATTTGTTTGTTTCCGAGTCATGGTAATCCGTATACTTATTCAAGTATTGTGTACGATATTACGTACCAATTAAATTCTGCTTAATCTATCATCTAAGATCACAAATTTGTTGTTTGTCTGTCCGCTCTCTTTCCCGCTCTTTTTCCATTGTATCAATTAACGTTACCATAGCAACGCGTTAACCGCAAGTAGTTCGTCTACCGGACGCTAGATGGCGCTAACGGAAAAATATTTTATATTAGAAAAAAATAAAAGAATTTTGTCCACCCGTGCGAAGCCGGGACGGGCCGCTAGTTTAGGACTAAAATAATTTATTTATTTTATTTCTTTCATTCACAATGCCATTTCTAAGGAGGTGACGTTCAAAAACAGATTAATCACAAAAAATCAAAAATTGAGATAAAGGTGGATTATTGTTCAAGTTTATATTACAGAAATAGTTTTATTCCTTATACTGAAAATGTCTAGGCTTGTGATTAAACTCTTTTTGAACGTCACCTCCTCATTTCTAGATTTATAATATGCCTATAAAAAACGACCGCATCTCCATGTCCTCAGGTAGAATCCTATCCAGTGTGCTTTCTACTTACTTTTACGACTTATTTGCCTTTTTAAATGTACAAAATTTTATAATAATTTTTGTGTTCTTATTTTAAATTATTTGAACTAGAAAGTTTGTATGAAACGTGATGTGGCGTTAACGTTAATAGGTTAATGATAATGAACTACTTTGCCTTTTCAAAGTGAAAATTTCATTTACTCATACTAAACTAGGTTACAAAATTCGGACGAAAAAGACAACATCTAAACAAGACAATAGTTTTTAATCGGGTAACTTTCCATCACATCAGTGGCCTAATTGCGAGTTTACGCGTCAATACTCGAAAAAGTTTTCATCAAATATTGCTATGGAGTTTTGTAAGAGCGCCCCTAGCGGTAACCAACAGGAACTACGAATCTTCATAGAAATCTGTAACGCGCTCGATAACGAATATCGAATGCGTGAACTCGCATCTCTGTTCTGTGAATTCAATTAACGTTAGCTTCGTATATGTGAAAAGTCGTCACTTTTTTATATTTGCTGATTCTTTTTTATTATATATTTACGCCAGTACATAGATATGTATTACATAAATAGGTGTATGTTGCATAGAACTATAAATAAATATCTATAACTCAGGTGCAAATGTTCGTATTTATTACAAAAACGTCTGCCCCTTCCGGAGTTGGAACCCAAAACCATTTGATGCTAGAGGCAGGATCTCTGCCATTGCAGCAAACTGTCGTCATTACGGATTAAATGTATATTTACAGTAAATAATGTTCTTATCGATATAAAAACGTTCACTGGTGATTTATGTATCAGGATTCATGATCTGGATAGGTTTTATCTTGATGGCCTAGAAACAAAGTAAATAAATACTTCAAATACTTCTGGGCCATTTTGCCATAAAACACGGAAAGGCACAAGTCCTGCGTGTCCGTGAGACAAATTTTTCATCGGTTATTTTTATATTGATGAAAAATTGTCGCAAGATTTAACGCAAAACAGTTTGTTTAAAATAAGATACGTGTAATCAGAAACGACGTACAAAGTGGCACGATGACGTTGCCAGATCGCAGCGCTTTCTTGGGAAATGGAGGAAAGTTTTTAAGGCGATGAGACGACGTGGTCCCGCCATGTCTGGCATATTTACACAGTGACATGTCACTAACACGGGTGAGTTCTTCAAGCCAATGCAAGTGTAAACACTTTTTCGGTTAGTAACAGTTTTAGTTTACGTATCAAGTTCTTACCAACTTTAAAAATGGTTACAAAATTACTTATTTACAATATAATTAGAACCAAGCATTAAACCTGTTTAAAAATAAAAACTTTTTTATAGAACACTACTTTGTATTTACTGCTAACAAAGAAGCAAAAAAATTGGTATCTATTTTTATTGAAGCTTTGAGCTGAAATACTTAAAACAAGACTACAAAAAGAAAATTACATGGCATAATAAAGTAATACTATACTTGCATGTTTAAAAAAAAATATTAGGCTAATCATTTGATAATTATGATACTGGTTTCACTTAAAGGTGAAGTTATAAAAAAACTTCGGTTAATAATGTGTAAATTATTTTTAACCCTTTGTAATTTTTTTGCCAGCCTACCCAAAGCTTTCCTTTGTTTGTTTCCATAGCTTTTTTAGGAATATATTTTTTATAATCAAAGTCTGATTCATATTTCGTTCTAATGTTTTCATTTTCTATTCATAACATCGTTGGAAGAGGTCCACAGTCAGTAACATTGGTATTCAGCAATCATATTTATCCAGAGATTATCCATTAATTGCGAAATCTAGAATTAGTATCAATCGAATGTAACAGTTTATCTTACATAATATATACGGAAAAAGAAAACATTATCATGTCGTAATAAAAGACTCTTAAAAATACTTACATCACAGTCAAAAAGTAAAATCCTATTTCATCACTATAAAATATACTGTAAAACACTAAAAAGAGCTGCAACGACCTCAAAAAGACTCTATAATAGACAAAAGTTTGACAAATCTCACAATAAAACGCGCTCTATGTGGCAAATTATAAACAAAGAAACTAATAAAAATACTGGTAAAAATAAAAATAATATACATATTAAAACAACAAATAACAAAATTATACAAGATCCAAAAGAAGTTGCGAATCAATTCAACAACTTCTTCTCCTCCATTGGACATTCAAATTCATCTAATTCAAATAAAAGCAAACATAAAACTTTAATAAACTTAATAAACTCAACAGAAAGATCTTTCTTCCTCTACTATGCTAAACCTACGGAAATATACAAAATTCTTAAAAATCTCAAAAATACATCTTCTTTTGGAATTGACGAAATTCCCTCAAAATTAATTAAAAGCTGTGCTGATATTTTAACTATTCCATACACACTTCTTGTAAACCAATCTTTTTCGGAAGGAGTATTCCCTGACGCGCTTAAGATTTCTCTAATTAGACCCATTTACAAAAAAGGTGAAACTAGTGACATAAACAACTACCGACCTATTGCATTACTTCCCATTTCTGCAAAAATATTTGAAACAGCTATGGCCAAGCGCCTATACAACTTTTTTGAAAAATTTAAAATACTACATGAGAATCAAGACGCTTTTAGAAACAATCGCTCTACATCATTAGCTCTCTATAAATATGTCCAAAATGTTATGGGTGAAATAAATAGTAAGAAATACGCTATAGGACTTTTGCTCGATATGAGCAAGGCCTATGATAGAGTCTGCCATAAAACCTTACTTGACAAACTCTACAAAATGGGAATTAGAGGCGATGCCCATAAATGGTTTGTGTCGTACCTACACAATCGAATACAGTATGTAGAGCTTCAAAACATAAATTACGAAACAGGTTTAATTCAATACGTAAAGTCAAATAAAGTCACTGTAAACAGCTCTATTCCTCAAGGTAGCGTCCTTGGGTGCATCCTTTTTCTGACTTACATAAATGATCTACCTACCATCTTAGACGAACATTGCACACTATTTGCGGATGATATCTCTATCATGTTTCCTTGTAGCTGCGTTAACGAAGTCGAAATTAAATTAAAATTAGTGCTAGAGAAAATCACAAATTGGTTGGATACCCATAACTTACGATTAAACTTAAATAAAACAAAAATTATGCAATTTAAACCCTACCAAAAAGCCCCTCTACATATTTCTTATAGTCATGAGAACATTGAACTCCAATCTGTGAGCGCTGCTACTTTGCTAGGTGTGGAGCTGGATTCTGGTTTGAACTGGAAATCACACATCCAAAAAGTTTCAAAAAAACTATCTTCCTTTTTATATGCTCTTCTACACCTTAAGCGAGTAACAGACTTCCAGACGGCTCTTACTGCTTATTATTCGTATGCATATTCTGTTATGTCCTACGGCCTGGTGCTGTGGGGTAATTCCTCTGACGTAGATAAAATTTTTATTCTCCAAAAGAAATGCATCAGAATCCTTACCAATATTGAACAAACAGAGTCATGCAGACCTCATTTCACTAAGCACAAAATTCTCACACTAACTTCTATATACATATTAGAAGCATGTAAATTTGTTAGAAAACACAAAAATTTGTTCCCGTTGGCACCAGCTTCAGTAATTAAAAGAAATGATCGCAATAAAAATAAGTTATTATTACCTTTTTCTAAACTCCATTTAGTAACATCGAGCCCCCATTATATGGTAATAAAAATATATAATCACTTACCGAACTACATAAAAAATTTAAATGACTTAACTTTATTTATTAAGGAACTAAAGAATTTTCTAATATGCAATTGTTTTTATAGCCTAAGCGAATATTTTGAAAATAAATACAAATAATCCAACTAACCTATCTGATAATAATAGTGTCCTTAAATTAATTTAGTGTTAAGTTATATTACATTGCTACGTCCTTACAGGACGCCACATGTATACTTATGTGCATTTCTACCAACTCTGTACTATTTAGATTAATTTCACTGTGGCATGCAATAAAGATCTTTGTATTTGTATATCGAAAATTTCATCTATTGAGTCACAGTTTAATTCAAAATGACTCTCTAATATTAATTTGCATTACGATTTCTACTATTTCTGTTATAATTTATAACGATTACTACATATATTTATATATCTGTTTTCTCACGGCATTTATTTTAACCTTTTTATGTATTTTTTATTATCACTAGATTGCAACTCAATGCAAAAATCACTTTCCGCCAACTCATTTTGCTGAAATTTTGCATACACCTTTCGTGCTGGTGACATATGAAACGTGGAATTTTCAATATTGCAATATTTTTAAAGTGACCATTGCCACAAAATGGTGCATTACATTTATTTTGAAACCCTTTTCACGTGCGTATAAAATTAGATAGCTTCCTCTTTGAAGAGCTAGATAGTTAAAATTTAAAATGGAAAGGCTTTGAAAGGAAAATGTATAGTTAGGGCATCACAACTAACATAGCTTTTACATTTTTTGTGATATAAATTTCTTACTGCTCGATTTTTATAGCTAAAGAAATGGTTTATAAACAACAAAGACCTTTCATTTCTTTTGGTGAAAATAATTTTTATACGGTTACGGTTTTATATTTAGCTTGCCGTTTTTAAACTTGACCCAAAGGTCAAGTAATTGAAATTTTACCCCTTCCTGTTGACGAATTGATCTAAAATTTCATACACACCTTTAATTCTAATATAGTTCAGTATTATTAAAAATTCAAGATAGGCGCCACCACAAAAAAACATATTGCATTTTTCTTTTAACCCCTTAATTTGGATATCAAATGAAAGGGTTTGACTAGTATAATACAGCATATCATGAAAAACCATATTCAAGATGGCCGCCACCATAAAATCTCGAAGTTATGTTACGGTTCAACATTGACGTTTCGAAGGGATTGGTAAACAGCGCTATCGGCTACATTACTAAAATTGTTTGGCCTTAGTTTCGTGGAACCCAACTGTACCAAACAGATGTACCGTCACTTCGGATTGACTTGGAAAAGACAGTGTGCACTTTATTCAAGCCATACAGATTCTATCAAAGTTAAATTATAGGACGGCCGAAAGAAGGATGTTGCTCTTAATTTTTGTTTATTAATTTCGTTATGTGTTTCAACTGTCCACAAAATGCAAGGAAGCACTGTAAACCACAAAGCTGTGTATTTAGGCTGAAAATTGTTTGAAGAAGGATAAGCTTACGTGGCACTGAGTAGAGTCAAATCTTTGGAGGGATTATCTATTGAGGAGTTCGGCTGCAAAAATTGTCAGAAAATAAACTTTGTAACAATGAGGCACTTAATTAACAAAATAGAATAAAAAATGTTTAATAGCGAAGTAAAAACTAGAAACTTCAAAATAAAATAGGTTAAAAGTGAGTTAAACTGATTTATTGAAAAGAAATATATTGATGTTATAGTAATACCTATATGTTATTTACGGGATTGCTACCATGTACCTTATTTTTGAGTTTCAGATATTTCGGCACTGTTGCAAGTGCCATGATCACGGAGCGACTGGCATCATGGCACTTGCAACAGTGCCGAAATATCGGAAACTCAAAAACAAGGTACATGGTAGCAATCCCGTAAATAACTTATATTACTATAATGTTAGTGACCATGAAAGTCTGAAACAATATAATATATTGATGGTGTAGATAATATACTAAAAAGGCATTGATCAGACATAAAAACAAAATAATGGGATACGTGAAATTTCTATCAACAGTCAACCGCTCGTATCATTATGCATTCTATTTACATATTTATTTTGGTAACGCTACACTCCACAATTTCATTTTTGCATCTGATGAATGCCCTAGAGAGAGTTTGATGAATAATACCTAGGAGTGGTCTAATTATTTTTAGTTTGTAGTACATTTACTGTATCGTTATCTTTCTTTGCAATAAAACTGTTAAACTATTTTCTTTACCTATTAATTTGAATTATTTGTTTTAAAACATGTCGCATGATAAATAAACAATAGTTAATTTAGTAAGCTGGTACCTACTTAAATATCAACCAAATATATCACCTGACAAGCTTTTAAAAGTATATAATTGACAGCACCTGGATGCAGCTCGGTTCTAGATATTTCACAGGCTAACAACTCTTATGATACTCGGTGTGGTGGCGAAACACTTGTGGAATAGTTGGTGAAATTGAAAATCTTATTCCTGTCTCGGTTTCTGCCGTATTTGCATTTCTTTGTTGTTTGTTTAAAAACATTTCTTTTAGTAGTAAACATAGGTACTTTTTATACATAACTCAATTTTAGGATATTTAGTTCTTACACTTCCGCGCACAATACACATCAGAATAAAACACTTTTTTACGGATTTTTGCGCATGTTTTATTTTATTTTATATTTAATCCTGACGTTTCGACTCCTTTACAGGAGTCGTGATCACATGATCACAGGTAAAGGAGTCGAAACGTCAGGATTAAATATAAAATAAAATAAAACATGCGCAAAAATCCGTAAAAAAGTGTTTTATTCTGATGTCAATTTTAGGACTTTATATCGTAACACTAAATTGTTATTGCATACCTATTAGTATAAACTGTCGCAAATATTTGACATGTTCGTTAGGAAGTCCGTGATAATAGAGCCTTTGACATCTTATCCATTGATTTAATACAATATAATGAAATAATTTAGTCTTGTTAGCAATTAGGTCGTAATCGGCACTTAAGTCGCTCTATTCATGTGTTTCATTATATGAGATAATTGTATTCATTATGTGATATAATACCGAGGATCTAATATAGTCAATAGCATATGATCCTATTAGAAACGTCTTCTAACCTATTTTTAGCTTAAAGTCAATCAAATAGAGTCCAATATCAATTCCGAAAATGTGACAGTTTGCAATAGGTCGACCTTCGGTTAAATATAGTACAGTAAAATGTGACATTTCTTCGATATCGTTGAATGCTAACATTACCTATACTCCTCCTTATAAGTAGTATGGTAGGTTTATTTTTGATCTTTTTAAACGGAGTCAAAAATTTGTAATTGGATTTATACACATATTTCTTCATCCTTAGTGTGTATTATCTATTAATATTATTCGAGTATAAATTATAAAACCCAAGTATTGTACAATTTCAATGTGTTATACCTACAAATCTAATGCCGCTGTATTAATAGCAAAAGCATTTATAATTAAGACGAAATGTCAAAGGAGAACGCAAAAAAAACACGCGTGTCCTTCACATTTGCCATGTAAGAAACTCTGTATAATGGGAACGGTGTTTAATTATTCATGATGAAAATTTTGAAATGAAATAATAGGATCATGAAAGAGATCGTAAATTATTATCCATGTCGTGAAAATTTATAAATTTTGTTATCTGAATATAAACTTCTTTATAATTCGTATTAGCATCCGATTCATAAGTAGCTGTAAATAATTATGAAATGTAGGACCAACGAAAGGAAGAAAGATAAATATGGCGCGTTGATATGACGAAATGAATACGAAATAAATAAAACTGAAACACGCTCGCGAAAATAATGATGGCTTAATAGTTCCAGACGTAAAATAATTAGATCGCACTCGTGCGAAATGCTTTCCTTTTTGGCGAATTAATGTCAATGTATCCTGTTACAGTGACGGTCTCTACAGTAGATTTAACTTGTGTATTGTTTAAACTCAACATCCATTCATAAGTATTGCAACTACATCAGATCGCAGTGAAAAGTTAACAGGAGTGTTTTCGTGCCACAGCTCCGACGTGAGTCGACTTAATTTGTATAGAAACGCATAGTTCCATTCACACAAAGAAAAGATTTTGTGGTCCAATTTTCGTATACTAAATAAGGCATATATTTATTTTTTGATAAGTTGACCTGCCACTGACTTTTCCATTCTGAGCGAGATCATGTATTTATCTTTAATAAACTACCTTGTCTAAATTTCTAAAAATACGCCCGTGAGAATAACGGTATTTAATAAGACGATTATATATGTACATAAACCTGTATAAACATACAGATAAAATGCTATTTATTCAATATTAGCATTTATCTTGTACAAAGCAAAAGCCGCAAGAAACTGGACAAGGGCTGTTTCTTCTCGCTTTTATTATGTGTTACATTAAATAGTAATAAATATATATATATATACGTATAAGAAAAAAATACTTTAACGATTAATGGATTTTATACAGTTCTTTCATCACAAATAATAGACACAAGGCCTCCATCTCCATGCACTCTTGCCTTATAAATAATCCGATATGGTAACAGCCTTTGTTATGAGTGTATTTAAACAGAATAAACTTTTCAAAGGGTAGTTCAGTGAGCATCTGTGAGTTCAGTTCACTTTGTTATAAAAAAACTCTACCCAAAAATAAGCCTCTTGTTTTTTTAGGCCTAAACTTGAAATAGCAAATTAATTTTTGCTTAATATTTAAACCTCGTATCTTTTTTATATAAAATGTCATAGAGCATACATAATATTTTCATATATATATATATATATATATATATATATATTGGGGTATAATTGATAGTATTTAAATTTTCTTAAAGAGTTGTCGATGTAGACAACTAATAAACTAACTAACTTACCGCACCCAATTGCACTTGATACTTAGATTTATGTAACTAATTAGACAGTAATAAATTTTGCACTTTACTATCAATACGTGTTTTGATTCATTCCATCATTGCATGGAACAGAATATCTGGTTCGCAAATTGAATATGGCGCGCGATGCACTTTTTTAAGGAACAAATATATTTGCAGTAATCGTATTGACAGCTGATTCCCACAACAACAGTCCATAAGTAATTATACTAAGAAAATAACCAGAATAAACCATTCTTGTTATTTCAATATAAGTCATTACCTTTATTTTTAACAGCATACACTGCGGAAAGAAAGTCTGCCCGATAAGGCATTGATATGAAGATCCCCTCCTAAGTATCATTATAACAGTATAATAAATATCCGTAAAAAAAATATCAAATATTTCTCTCTAGATTCTGGAAAATATTCACGTAACTACCTATTTAATATTAAGGAAAATCACATTGCTTTGATTCCACTATTAAAAGCTAAAGGTGAAAATTGAAAATAAGGACGGGACCGCATTCATCCAGACCTTAAACTAAAAAAACTTATTACTAAAGGAAATCTGATCCGAAATCGCTAAAATAGGATTTTAACCGACATGCTACCCTCTCTTTGAACGTGAAGGTTGTTATTATGAGTTCTCTATGAACGGATTAGAGCAACCCCTTTTCCTTTCTAATAAATCTTACAAAAGTTATTTTGTTAAGAGGCGACAAATCGTTATCGCCTCCTATTAAAATCCGTTCAAGGAACCTCTTAAATTTAAAAGGGTGAAAGCTACAATGAGAATATTCCTGTTATTCGCGTTTTATAAATATTTACTCAAAAAAGTGGATTGAAGCTCAATTCCAAACCACAAAAAAATCGGGAAAGGGAAAATCACATTTCAGTCGTCCTTTCAATTTGGTTTTGACACGAGTAGGCGTAGCTGCATTATAAGGCCCCATAAACAATGAACGTACAACATTAGGGTTGAATGAAAGTTATTTGCGAGTCAATCTTAGATCCATATTTCATCGTTTATTTTCTGATATAATCTTAGAAAGATTAAGCTATAAGATATAGTTATGTAATACAACAAAACGCCTTTTAAGAAAGTAACATATAGTTTAATTAAGAATGTAGAATTAAAATACTATAAAGCGATAACATTTTCAAAAAGAGAAGTTTTCCTACTTAAATTATAATTATTGCGACTCCTCGCAAATTTATCAGCCATTGTATAGTGAAAACCTAGTCAATCATTTAGATTATGCCTAATATGTTCCAAACTTATATTCCACTTATGGGGGCTTGAAATCATTTAGAAAAAAAACTTGATTTTCACTCTGCACAGATGTTATTGAGCATTGACAAAGGATAAATTAGTTATCGTTATGTAACAAAATAACATATAATTATAATGATTCAGTCGGTTAAAACCTTACCAGGCAAGAAGTCACAATAACACAGTAGCATTATATATTAAAGTAAAACATCAATTTATAATTAAAGAAAAAACATTATTTTAATAATCAAAATTAAATTGCATATGAGATTTTCTATTTTGCAGGCCTTAAAATGTACAAAGTTTCATTCCACTTATGGGGGATTCAAAATAAAAAATCCAATCCAACAAAAAAACTTAAAATTAAAATCTGTAAAAACTGAATTTATTAAAATTAATGTTTTAATTTACGGACAAATTTTATTTCTATTTAAGTGTTACTATTCAAAAATTATTAATTACGGATGAAATAATTCTTGAATATTCATTTAGTTGACGTCTGATATGTACCTTGTTATTCATAAATACGTAAAAAGTATGTTTTAAATTATCAAACAAACTACCGCATAATCTCATATCCAGATCTTTGAATTATATTATGGAACAGTAATACTCAGCATTTAATGATATGAATAGTAAGTGCACTAATAGGTACATTATTATATGGTCATTATGATATGACTAACAACTATTTCACAATTCGATTACTAAATCATTAACTATTATCCGCTGTAAATATGCTTTTTGATTTATTTTTGTGATGCATCATGGTAGCAAATAATTATTCTGTATCACATGAAAATACAGTGACACATTAGTGTTATAACTTAAACTACGTAATTTTGATAAAAGTCACACGAAAAACAAGCGTATCACTAAATCCATAGAGTTTGAAATGTATATTGCACATTTTAATATAAACTAACTTAAGTTAAAGTATTATTATTACTTATTAGTAATAATAATTAAAATAAAATAATAAATTTATCCTTTGAAAATTAAAGCTACATAAAAACTTTTTATTCTATCATAATTTATAATATACGAATACCAGTAAGTATTTTAATTGTAAAATTATACAATCAATGAAATAAAATGGAGCAAGCAGAAAATTCAATAGGCTATTGGATTAGAAATCGGATATAGAGTTTATAATAAAAATTAAGTACAGATGATCCTTTTGTTCGTATTGTAGTGGTGCATGTAGTAACGGTGCAGTTATGTCTATCTATATAGATCTTAAGTTTTGAGGCAATTTTATACTTATACAAGTTCCTTGTACATTTAGTTTTATTTGCAACTTTTATACCATGGAGTGTTTGCATTAATGAAATGACTAAACGTGGATTGACTTATCATTGTCGACGTTTAAAAGAAATGGTTGGATTTAGCTACCTACGAGTATATTATGAAATATTTTATATCATCATTATGAGGTTTTCTGATCAAGTTTCTTTATTCCTTATAAAAAATAATGTCAACTCCTTTCTAAACGGTTTCTTATCTGGCCACTGATTGACAAGATTTAATATGGTTCAGAAAGATAGTCTAAGACTTCAGGAACGCCTTGTTGATTCTTCTTCCCTCTTTAAACATATCCGACGGAGATTCTCTGGTTTCGTTGTTTTCTGTATAGGCGCCAGCAGCGAATTCACGTTTCTACACATGGTGTGATATCGAGGTCTGTTTCCCTCAATGCAGCGTTATATCTCCTTCTCCTCGTATAGATTGGTGTGCATGCAACTGTGACCGACGGCTTAACGTACCTTCGGAAGCGCGGAGGTTTTTTTTATCTCACACCCAATGATCAGCTCTTAACACGCTGACTACGGAGCCGGCGAGTAACTGAAAGTGGTGTATGTAATTAAGCTCCTTAGTCTCTAAGGTTGTTAGGTTACCTAATTATAAATAAATAAATAAATATTTCTTATATTCACACCAATTAGCCTAGCCCAAAGTAAGCACTGTAAGGCTTGTGTTATGGATACTAGGGTAACGGATAAACATACATATATGGTACATACATAATATTCATAGATATATAAATAAACACCCATGACTCAGGTACAAATGCTCGTATTCATCATACAAACATCTGCCCCTTCCGGGATTTGAACCCAGGACCGTCGGTACGAAAGGCAGGATCGCTACCGTTGCACCAAACGGTCGTCAAATTAAATATTTTTGTAATACTCTAATAATAATTTCTTTCATTAATCTGCATAAGCTGCTCGTATAAAACGAGTATGTCTTTTATGCGTTTTTTCACAAAGCATTATGAAATCTTAAGAATCTTCGAGGCGAAAAAACAATCCTGATTCAATTAAGTCTTATTGTGATGCTCCTTATTTGTTTTTACAAAAGGTTAATGTTTTGTTTCATATAAGCTCTTTATAGAATATAAGACGTAAAATGGGAAATATCCCTTTTTGCCAAACAAATGTCATTAAAACGAACCGTCAAATACATTAGACCCTTTTAGCATTTTATTGACAAAAGCTGAAAAAATGTGATAGACTTATTGACTACTGGCTTTTATCGCGACTTTGCTTCCGGGGACACTGGAAATTTCAATACTGAGTAAAATTGAAAAAAAAATTTAACGTGCTAATCCAAAACTTAAGAGGCCATTAATCTTTTAGTTCTCAAGTATTTAATCTTATTGTTAAAATCCTTCATTGGGATGGTAGGCGGTTAACGTGTGCTCAAAAATGCGATGTTCAACAGGACACATCTATTCTTAAATTTCACTTCTACGCCGTACATCCCATAAATGTTCAGGTATTAAACAAGCGTCACATATTAACAACCATACTAAAATCCGAAAAGAAGCTAAAGGGTGACGCTATCCTAAAAGAAAAAGGCCGTAGATTTTGCCACTTTTTGTATTTTGTAAAAATGTCGTATAATTTGAGGGCGTATGAACGATAAAGTACTCAGTACTTTATATAAAAGTATGTTAGTAAGGTTGTGTAGTTCCTAAACTTCAAAAGTGCATTTTCTAAATGACTATAAATAGATTACTTTAAGAATACAATGAGTACAAAGTTAGGCATACTATTCGGTGTTGATGCTGCTTCAGTAAAATGCTAACTTTTCTTCGATAACAGCCGTCGATAAACAATTACAGCTTTCTCTATCCCGAAAATTAGAAGAATTCCTTATACTAAAGGTGGATGGTTGCTTTATCAAAAGGCCCTTTTAAAGGGCCTTCATCTGGTTTTAGGCCACAGTTGAAGTCATAAAAAATTATCTCACCAAAATTCGATAATTCAACTGTCACTTATACATAATCTTATATTTAATATTTTTATACAAAAAAATAATATTTTAAATGTTTGTGGAAAATTAATTTTATCAAAAGAAACTTTTCTAATATAACAATTCTTTAAGTTCTCTTCTAATCTTCAGTAAGGATTTAAGCTTTTCAACTAAAATTCTATTAAACTTCAGTGTCAGACGGAATCGTAAAACCTTCAGGTTCTAAAATAGATAACGCCTTTTAGGCCCCATTTACACCGGTGAGAATATGAGGCATTTGTAACATGTGTACTGGTACCTACATCAACTTTTTTAAACGTCTTTTTGTAAATGTTATGCCAATCGGTGATGAGTATAAAAAGATATTACAGAAAATTAGCGTCCATTTTGTCATGTTTGGCCTGCGGTTTATGGATATCTAAAATTATTTATCAACACAGACTCCTTAAAATCAATCAAAGCTAACAATTGATTTGGTTATAAAATCCACATTTTATACTTTTTACATGGTTACGATGTAACGAGGCACAGGCCTCGCCTATGGATAAAACTTCTGTAAGGAAAATGGACAATAACCCACCACTCAGGCCTAGTGGGAATTGGTGGGTGCTACAGACAGCACGAAGGAGCCCAACATGATAACTTTTAGTCACCTCGCGCGATTTTCAGAATTTGCAAATGTTATTTAACAATCTTAATCACACGCTTCGCCATCGAGCTCGAGCGATACTATAATTCGGGCACATAATTACGCACAAGTCTATATAAGACTTTATATTCCTTCAACGTGTTCTTCAGTATCTCTGAAGCGTCCTTAAGCAACTCAAATGGCATTATTAAATACGTCAACGACTGACAGAGAAAAATAAAAGCTTCTTATTTGCTCTAATTTGAGACACGCTGACGTGAAATGACGGCTTTTTGCACGTCAGCACTTGCTTATTCATGAGGAAACGTTATGCTGCTTTTAGAAATAACAACAGTACGAATTTATGGCTAAATACAATATTGTTTATTGCCATTCTCAAAAATCTAAATTTATCCCATTGAAAAAGTTAAGTAGAAAATAATTAGAATAAATCACTTTAGCGGCAAAAAATCTTTTCTTATTTACTTAATCTGATAAGTAGTATTCTTCTAACAAATCTCTCAAAGTCACTGAATTTCCAATATCCTTCTAAGATCAAATCCGAATTTACAAATATATAAACTTTAAAATATTTTAACACAATGAGCTTTTTTTAGATATTTTTAATGAGATCAATGAGGGTTTATGAAGAGGCGGAGCATGCAAGAATGAAGCTAAGAAAGACGACAGAAGTCTGATGGTTAAGATGATAATGGTGGTACACTACCAATAAGCAATAAAAGATGTATATTTTATATTTTTTATGGTGTAAAAAAGTAAATAATATATGGTTTAAATATAAACGTGTAGAGAGGAGTTACGTGCACAAATTTACATATACCATTAACCAAATACCAGTTTGAAATCAAATACTATTGAATTCACTGTAAGATCGGAGAAAAAAGAGGTCGCAACTATATCAGAATTAGTTCGTGTAATTATATTTACTAAGACCACTGGCTTAAGAGAACTCAGCGAAGCGCTCTGACAACATTGAATTTCAAATTCGATACAAAACTTATTATTGTAACTTTCTGTGTAGAGTTGATTTCCCTACTTTCTTTTTGATTATTTGAACTTGTATTTAAATAACTTGTTCCATTGTTTTCTGTAAGAAATTTTATTTATTAGGGTCAAATCAGCATTATTTATTCAGCAACTCTGCTAACGCTAGTATTAAATTCAATGGGCCGCGTTATTTATTGTAATTTTGATTATTTTGGTCGACACTTTTTGCCTCACCTCCATTTCCCTTTCACACATACATTTTTCTCTCATATTGAAGAGCGAGACGACCGCGCCATCTGTTGGTAGCAAATTATATCGCAATGTGGCCTACATGGGGGTAGAAGAAAAAAAAAACTACTGATGCCCGCTCACGCAGGTGCACCGAGTTTCGCAATTTTTAAAAATTATACTAGTGGCCTATACGCAAACCCCTACAACAAACTATAGTTTTATGTGACGGTGTCTTCGTGTGCGTAACAATAAGGAACAGCAAAGCCTAGGGACATCCTCGACAGCCTCCAGCATCTACCACCACATGGCGGTCAAGGTATCGTGCCCTCTTCATCTTCCTTTCACATTTGCTGTCGACATTAATTTTCTCATACCGCAATACAATCCACTAATTTTGAATCGCCCGTAGTTGTTATGTAGAGATTTTCATCATTTTAATTGATTTAACGACACGTTAATTATTAATTTTTATTTTTAATCCTGACGTTTTTTTCAGGAGCCGTGATCACATAATGACTATGATAATTAGAGGGGCACGTCAAAAACCTTCAGTGGAATGTATTGGCACAAAAATTCGTAATAAGTGGATATCTAAAAGGTCGACTTACTAAAAAGAAACTAACAAAAGTGCTTATCATAATAAATAACTGCTTGAAATAATGCTTCAGTTTATCACATATTCTTCCAAAATGGCAGAAACGTCCGAAAATTTATTGTTATAGTCTATTTCAGACATCTGTTTGCTTATTTTTTTACTTTTCCAAAATGGAATAAATAAGATACTATGCAAATGAAATACAATTCCAAAATTGTCAATTTTTTCACTTATCTCCTTTGATAATTCATGGATACTAAATCTATGACTCAATCGTCTACTAAAGCTTGCGTTGTAAAATAAATAAAGCTTTTATACTTGCAAGCACCGGAGAGAAGTCTCTGCACTTTGTTCTTACGTGACTGAAATTAAACGTCGAGACGTCGTCTATCACCCACTACCGTTACGACTAACGCATTCCACAATCCGATTAAAGGCTTTGGTAGTATGTAAAGGCACAGTATAATGAAAGAAGGTTAATTGTAACTATTTTGCTTACGAAAGTTTTCCGAAAACTACTGGGATTTTGCTTTTAAACACACTTCTACTAGCAGCATGTTCGACTTAACTTAGTTTTCCTTGCTCAGCCAGCTTTGAACTAAACCTAACTCAATCCATGCGTCTATGACGGCTAATTGGCAGTTTTCGGTTGGGGTGCTTTCAGACCTCAGATTTTTAGTTTGCTTTTTCTGTATGATGTTCTATGTCACGCTTACAGTAGATTGTGTATTGATATGAATTTACTTACTAGAGAGTCACTACTGCATATGTGCAGAATATCAATTAAAAATAATATCTATTAAAGATTTTGAAATAAGGCAAATTATTCCATGTAGGCTAAGTTTACCTTAAAAGAAAGAGATTAAAGAAAATAATTTCGTTTTAGTATATTTGAGTCTTGAATGCTTGAGTCTTGGATACGGGAAATATTTTTATATTTTTGACGGCCCCCGCGGTCAAGTGGCTCTTATCGTTACTTCAGTAACGGGGCTACTCCGTCCGTCATTGTTCTGAATTCCAAAATACAAGTGCTTTAACTACTCGTCTTGGGTTTAGAACAATATATGTGAGTTGTCTGATATTGTATTGTATAAATATATATAAAGCCATTATCTTATATAATGATTTCCATATAATTTATCTATGAAATAAAGATTATTTTTACACCTTAACAATGTTATCTGGTTTTACTACGCACAAATATTTGTAACTCAAATAAGGTCTATGAGATTCTTGTGATTTAATTAACCAGCATTTTTTTTAATAAATAAGAATCAATATACATAAAAAAGGAAATAAAGTTGTAAGTACAGATCTTTCAGCAGCGTCATTGATTGCGGCGGATGCTAAATTATGGCTGATAAAACATAGTTAAAGTATTAGTTCCTCCGCTAATTAGAGCTATACTTATACTCGTATTACCGCCAACTCAAGGAGTTAGGATTTATATGCTCTATACACCATAGAGTAATCTGGTTGCGCCAGAATTAAATTCAAATCTGCCGCATTATCTATTTGTATGTTTTGTATTTCTTATTAGTTTGGTCCACACTCCTAGCATCACCTCCATGCATTCCAATTCCCTTTCGCACATACCTTGTCTCGCATATGGTAAAGCGAGAAAACTGCGTCATCTATCGGTGGTACATCGTACCGTAAAGTGGCCAACATGCGGGCAAAGAGAGAAGAGAGGACCGATGGCCGCTCCGCTGAAGTTCCGCAATATTAAATTGAACTAATGGCCTATTCTAAACCCCTACAACAAACTATAGTTTTATGTGACAGTGTCTTCGTGTGCATAACAATAAGGAACAGCAAAGTCCAGGGACCCCAGCAGGCTCCAGCATCTCACACCACGTCGCGGTCAAGGTGCGTGCCCCCTACATCTTCCTCTCATATTTATTGTCGACATTAACTTTCTCATACAGCAACACAGTCCACTAATTTTGAATTGTCCACACAACCATAGTCAACTGTTACAAGTTATTGCTTAGCAAATATTGTTTAAAAATAGGTATCATGTTTAGTTTCGTGATAATTTATTTGTAATCATTCACCGTATTATTTAACAAAATTTCTTACATACAAATATGACTACTTAGCATGGATTTATTGTAACTTGGAATGAACGGAAATTTAATTAAAATAACTTCATTCAAATGCACATAGAATAACTTTTCTAACTCGTCCAACAATTTTTTATATGAGCAGCATTTAACCAATTTTGTAATGGAAAAAAAAAACAATTTTTCTCAAGTTTGTAACGGGATGGAATCTCTCTCGCTTTCCGGGAAAATTCCAATTATTAAAGGTAAAAATAACTTTAAAGTGATTAAAATTGTTATTTAATACTTATGTTATTAATAAAAGTGATAATAATAATAAAGATAAAGATAGAAATATTAAAGCCATTAGTAATGAGCGTAATATAAATTGGAGTGAGTTCAGAAGTGCTCACTTTGCCCCTCAAATTCCTCCCACACAGGTCAGACACAGTTCATTTACTCACCACATGTACATGTGTCGTATCTGCATACGGCACTCATAGGTCCGCAGAGCGAAAACCCGGTCTATACAATTCGCATTTTGCCAGGTACAGGTATATCTGAGCGCGTCTCTTCGCCAAGACACGACGTACCATAGCCAAGGCATAGGACACCTTTTAAAAGGGGGGACTATGGCACGGCAAGCTCTCTTTCCGGCTAGAGCGGCGTAGTGAATCTATGTTGGTTCGAAGACACACACGGGGAGATAACGTCGTCTAGAAAACCACTATTCTGACTTACTACACTCAGTTTGAGGTCCATCTAAGAATGGACGCAGCCCCAAAACCCGGTGATACTGTGGCGGTTATCTGTGATCGCCAGTGGGCACCCACCGTTGCCGATCTGCATTGGGTCCATGTAGTGCATTACGGTTCATTCTTTCTATGGTATCTTCATGCGTAGATAAGGTTTGCTCCTGCAGTGTTACATTCATACCAATGCCCAGCCCAAAGTAAACACTATAAAGCTTGTATTATGGAAACTAAGGTAACTGGTACATATACATATAGAATACATAGATATTCATCACCCAAACATCTTCGTCTTTCAGGAGTCGAACCCAGGACCGTCACTATCACTCTACTGGAGCTGCTGATGGTGATGTTTTGCCCACTACAATCATCTAATTTTATTTTTTTTCTAACCCTCCTGTCGTCTATTAAAAGTTGTCAAATATTTATATTTATAAAATTTATAACAGTCAAAGATTTTATGTAAACGTTGATTAATTTGCTAGAAAATATATATTGAAAAGTCTTTTTTAATAAATCCTATCCGAATAACGTTTAACCATTAATACGCCGCGCCGCCGTCGAAAACACAATTGCCTCCAAAAATAAGCTACAATCTTATTTTAAAATATATCAAACCTCTCAGTTAAGGGAAAGCTGAAAAACTCAACTTTTCATGTCTTGAAAACCTCCATATTTTATGTTTATTGCAATTTATCGGATTTAAATACTTAAAATAAAAATCTATAATTATATACCGAAAACAATACTAACTGGGTATTGTTTTCGGTATATACTGCTACAAAGCAAATAATGAATTAAATTTGTTTTGTTATTTCAGCATTTATAGCAGTTAAGTTTTTTTATGTAAAGATTTTTTTGCGACGTGAGGTGGTGGCGCTGGCGTCAGCTTATGAAACACTTAGAAAATTAGCAGATCTGTTAAGATTACGGTAGCTCAACTGAAAGAACACTTGCCCAGATAGCAAGAGAAAAGGATTCGAGTCCTACATAATATACTTTAGATAGATTCCAGCAGTTAAATAACAAAAAATACAAAACAGTAGTGGCTGTCGAACAATTCTAGTTTACGCGTTAGTGCTGACCAATTGACATAAATATAAGTCAGAAAATTTTATTAGATTGATTAGCTTTAACCACTTTATTAAAGTTACACTCCTTTCTCTTATTAATAATAAAAATGCTAATAGCAGTACCTATCACAGTATACCGAATTCATAACCAGCAAAGCTATTTTCTTAAATGCAACAATAAGAAAAGACTGAATTTAAATTAAAAAAACAAAGTCATAAAATCTATAATCAAGTAAAGTCAACTATGTGTCAATTCAGTTGCAATAGTGTGTCGGTAAGTTAGT
The DNA here is from genome assembly GCA_927399485.1 of Calamotropha paludella. Lineage (NCBI taxonomy): Eukaryota > Metazoa > Arthropoda > Insecta > Lepidoptera > Crambidae > Calamotropha > Calamotropha paludella. Next base: position 20,403,491 of record OV656812.1, read on the forward strand.
GTGTGTGCGTGAATGTTAGTGTGCTTTTTTTCTCCTTTTATTTATTAATTGAGAAACTTAAATTTTATAATAATGTTATGTTTTTTGTGAAATTATTTCGACACAAGTTTTTATCCTCCGGAAAGCTCCCAAAATTACAACACCGAAATAGCAGAAGTTAAATCTTAAAATTATAACAAGAAAAGCATCAAATTTCAACTTTTATTGGAGAATCAATAATAGTCTACCTGAGAACTTTTAATTGCAAATCTTTTCGGCCGAAACTTCGATATCAATATTATACTTTCTACTTTCTGAATCGCAAACTCGTGTTAAAAAGTAAAAACATTTGATGAATTGAAAGCGAAACATCCGAATTACAAAATTTGAAATCCATTAGTACAAGCTGATTCCTAATTAACAATATCTATTATGAAAGATGGAAAGATATTGTCTGTTTTAGAGTTCTTCCAATAAATTGTCTTGACATCAATGCGAAGACTCCAGTTAAACATTTTGATAAAACACCCATTTCTTGGAAAGACTTAAAGGATTTATCATTTTATTTTATCGGAATATTAAAACGTCACGATAAAATAAATTGTGTTTTTCTGAATTGTTACAAGAAATATTTCACATTTTTTATTAACAGAATTTCTATTATCTTATATTTAGATGGAGAATAAGTATTGAAAAATATCAGCTGCAGCCGACAAGCAACAATTGTCTAATGGGCGCAGTATCAAATTATCTTTTTGGAGTATATTTCTTTTCAGACAGGTTTTTATTGCTAAGGCAAAAACTTTAATAACTCAATCCAGTTATAAAGAAAATGACGTGAAATGACAAGCATTTTTAGTTTGATTGTATTTCCAATATCACCTTGTTTAATTTAATAGGGTATTTAAAAGTAAGGCTGTAGTATAAATGGCGTAAAAAAACTGTTATCGAAATCCAAAGACGGACATGGCAGTAGACTCACAGATGTAAACTCATGGATGGTAGTACACTGACTTTAACAACCTGTTGGGTCCATTTTTTATAGTTTCTCGTAGTTTAAATTTAAATTTGGAATCTTATATTAAAGAATCTCAAATACAAATAATAAGTTCAAATTTAATACCGGCAATTGTTATAGTTCGTTAGATCTTACATACAGAACGTCAAAAAACTTAAAGTTAAACTCATATTAAAAAATATTGTCAGTGTCAAATAAGAAAAAAAAGAAAGAAAAGCAAAAAAAATAAACACAAAATTACTTATAACTGAAAAAGTGTAGTTAATTATATAGAAAATATCATGTTAAAGGATATAGAACTATATAGTGCAGTGAAAGTTACAAAGATCATAATGTAACTACCTAGACTAGTACCTATATTATATATGTATGAATGGCTAAAACTTAAATTATTATAGTTAAAAGACACACATTATATGGACTCTGTATGAAATAAATTTTATAATAAAAACTGCGACTAGAGTTATTTTTAAGACTCAGGTCCAAAACAGAAATTTCAGAGCCCAAGTATTTCTTTGTAGAGAGACAGACTTAATAAACACTCAAGTCTCAAAATGAGGACTAAAAGATACAAGTCTTTTACGCTGGGAATAAATATCCATTACAACATAGAAAAGTGACATTACTTCATACCTCTATTGGATCTTAGGAAACTATTACATTTTCGTATAAAAAAGTTATTTTTTACCTTATTTTTAACTTACTAAGTTTCAATTCTGAATCATCAAGTTCAAATTACATTAGACTTAACTGAACACTCGTTTACTTTATATTTCTATAGTAATTAAGGACACTATCTATCTTCGTTTTAATGAATTTGGGATATTCGAAGACGTTTATCTTTGTACCAGTTTCAACGGAAGTTGAGAGTTTATCAATTAATTGTGTTCTATTATCGTGTCAGAGCGTTCATAGTTATCCTAAAGATATTTTTGTATTCAAAGAAAAGCTTTCAGTTCTATGAGATATTTTTCTTGTTATTTCACTACTTACAATGAGAAAAAATAAAGCGAATTTTTTATTCGTTATTAAGTAAAAGAGATCGTTTTTACTTATATTGCATTATTGAGAAAGTCTGGAACTTAAGTGATTTATTGCTTACTAAGTTGTAGAGGTCAATAATTACTTTATTATTTGATTATAACGTATCACAAAAAGCTACCCGTGAGATATTCAGAGAGGCTTATACAGAGATATTCGTAGCTTTTAAATGATAGTCACTCATACAAACAATAAGAACTGTTTTACACACCCATGATGTAATTTTTTTGTATTCACAATGCCATATTTCTGTTACATTTAAAATAAGTGTGTTAAAACCAACCACATCTCCGAACCCTCAGATAGGATTTGAATCCACGACTATTCACTATCTTTCACTATCCGGGCGAGGCTACTGACCGCTGAGATACCGAGTAAAAATATATATTACTAGCCGACCCAGGCACGCGTTGCTGTGTTATAAATTAAAATGATATCTATTCTATCTTTCAAGTTGGATCAAACTACACACGGTGTAAAAATTTGATTTAAATCGGTAAAGTAGTTTAGGAGTCCATCGCGGACAAACAACGTGACACGTAATTTATTTATATTAAGATTATAACTGGTTCCATCTTAATCGAATGTTATATATTTGTAAAAATATTACTTTAGATGTTGAAGGTAGTCAACGTTCAACATCGATGGAACGATACTAGCTCATAGTAGAAGTTGAAATACGTTCGTAGATTTCGCCAGCGTCTCTGTAGCGGTCAGAGCACTCGGTCGGATAGTAAAAGATCTTCGGTTCGCATCCTACCTGACGGCTCGCAGATGTGATTGTTTTCCACAGGCGTATTTAAAATGTCAAACTAATGACGTTTAACATAATGAAAGATATTAAGTTGGACAAAATGATAACAGACTTGTTAGCGCTGTGATTTTGGCCTATGATTATGTAATATTATATGTAATATAATGAATGTTATGTACGCCTTAACTGTGGTGCATATCGGACAAAAACAATGTATATTTAATTAACAATGTATTAAAATGTACCATGTGGGAGTTCTGATTAATTAAATAAAATAAAAAAATAAATAAATAAAATATTATCGCGGAGGTAAAGTAACTTGCGCAAGGGCCGGGAAACGAATGGGTGACCAAAGAATTAACAACTTCAGCTTCTTCGTGCTTTTGAAGGCACATTAAACCGTCGATACTAACTTTATTTGCAGACCAATAATCCGAATAGAGCGTCCTCTTGTTTAGTTAAAGTCCATTGTCCGTACACTGTTTTCATCCATATGGAAGTCTTATGCCTAGCAGTAGAGACATTAATAAATAAATAAATAAATAAATAAATAAATAAATATTTCCTACATTCACACCAATTAACCTAGCCCAAAGTAAGCACTTTTAAGGCTTGTGATATGGATACTAGGGTAACGGATAGACATACATATATCATACATAAATAAGTAATATTTATAGAAATATATACAAACATCCATGACTCAGGTACAAATACTCGTATTCATCATACAAACATCTGCCCCTTCCGGGATTCGAACCCAGGACCGTCGGTGCGAAAGGCAGGATCGCTACCGTTGCACCAAACAGTCGTCAAATAAGCTGATCATTAGAAGAATGAATTTTTTTCTAGACAAAACATACTAATGCAATACTGTGTAAGAGAAAACGTATGCACGAATTCATATATTCTTCTCGTGGTCGTCCGCTTCCCCGCCGGTAACCTCCGTATCTTTTAGTATATTACATATATATTAGGACGGCTATATTTTATTTGTCCCCGTAATCCCACTCAATTCACTATAACAAGATATAAAAGAGAAAAAGTTATCATTATCGGACTCAATCTCATTATTACATACAAATTTTATAGTCTAAATATGTTATAATGAGATTGAGTCCGATAATGATAACTTTTTCTCATTTCAATGATTACAAGAAAAACATTATTAAATTATTTTATTTTATTGTTTCCTCTTGATCCATAGAAAAGTTAACTGGTATCCTGTAACTTCATTGACAGTTAAATTACCTGACTTATCATCACATGATTTGACAATTCATCATTATACTCGTATAACAATAAGTTTGCGAAATATTTCAATTAACAACATAATTCTCTAACAAACGTATAGGAGATGCATAAGTACAAACAAAGCTATGTGAGATTAATGTGTATATACCCTATAAGATGTCATGTAATAAGGGACATCTAATATAAACCGATGCACATCGAAATACGGACATTATTAACAATAAGAGGTTAACTTGTTACATCAAATTTAAACTAATTTTTTCTAAATATTACTATTTTTAAAGCCACTATATACACTTTATGCTATGTAGAAATAAATAGATCACTAAAATAAAAAAATACAAATTAATTATAATTCAATTTCATAAAAATAAAATGCATGAAATATTAAAAAATCTTTTAATAAATCAACAAATAATAAATCGAAAAATATAATATCTAGTTATGTAATCTTATGCATATTTAAAGTAAGAAAATCTCACAAAAATAGCTTTTTTACATTATTCTGATCTTTTAAAAGTTATCAAATTTGGTTTGGCAGCAAAGTCAATCTTCATAATCCCTAAAAACTAAAAACCGAGCTTACCAAGGGGTCATTGATAGAGAAAAACTCAAACGAGATTAATGGAGCTATAGACGTGAGTTTAACGTAAAATCGGTCGTTTGCTTATCGACTTAGTTATCGACTAACTTTTTCTTGTTCATAAAAAAATATATGTAATGTTCCAATCGACTCTTGTTTTCCTGATAGTCGTTCTTTTCCTAATATTTAGTTTTTATTCTTTTGATCGATCCCATGCAGCTATAATTGACAAAAAATTAATGATTATCAATTTAAATAGAGTATTGTGGTGTCCGACAGATTAAAATAGCACCAATCCTTCACACTGAAAGAAATCGTAAAAGGCGACTTATAATGCTGGAAGTACCCATGCAACTCTAAATTATAGTCTTTTCTGCGATCTCCAACCCATCTATCAAGCATAAAGATTATAGCGTTATTCCCCATTTTTGGGGAAGGTTTCTTCCAGCAATGGACGTCTTTCCGCTGAGATGTAAAAGCATTGGAGTGCAAACAGATAGTAGTGTTAACAACAAATACTTAAAAATTGACGCTCACAAGACAGTAATCATCATTATTATCATCAACAGCTTATTATCAACCCACTGCTATGAATGAACTCTATAAGGAAAATGGGCCGTAATCAACTACATAACGGATTTAACATGCCTACACGAGGCATAAAAAAATCTCTTCTTCTTCTTTTAATAACAGGCTGTATCCACAACGCCTTGCGTGTATTTTTCGTGATGAAGTGGCATTAGTGACGCCATCCCAGCTCGTCCAGAAAACCTACCAGTATTTCAATATCGCTGCAGGCGTCTTTAGTTTAGTTAGACGGCCTAAGTAAATTTTCTTGTTACCTCTTAGCAGAAGTATGTGGCTAAGTTTATTCTCCTTTACAAGACAATTTCTCCACAGAGGACTATCTGCGATGCCTATATTGTGAAGGAGTTTGTGAAAGTTCCATGTCCCGGTAGTATGTCCCAATAACATTTCTGAGTTTTTAAGGTAGTTGAAGTCCAATGTGCATGTGCTGCACTCATCTAATAATGTTTTATATTTCTCGTAGAATACAAATTGTTTGAATCAGAACATTCCTTGCCGCGTAAAGAAATATGCCTATTCGATGTTAATTAGAATGCTAGTGTGTGGGATATCATTATCTCACTACAGCCCGAGTAACCGTGTTGAAATGTCACTCATCCAATGCCCTGGTCTTCCGAAAGTGGCGCAAATTTAAGTTAACCACAGCTCCATCGAACTCTTTGTTGTTGTTCAATTGTCACAAAACAATCATCAGATATTTTAATCTGTTTTTTAAAACATCGATTTTTCTTTATTCGATTATATTTTCACACCCCTGATCACTAAGATGTTATAAAAATCGGAAGAAAGTTTTAATGACGCTTTTAACGATGGAGAGAACTGAAGTTAAATGGTAGCAGTAAAATTAAAAGTCGCAGTTCTAAATTCGTCTATCTCCCCGACTGATCGCTTCTGAACGAAAAAAAACATTCGGTGTCTTTTTAGCGCATTGTGCCATGCCATTTGAGTCATGTAATTTCGAACAAAAATTACTTGTTTGTTGATAACAACAACATGTTTTATTTTTATATTTAAGATATAAATCAGTGTTTTATGATCTAATAAGAGCTTAAGAATTACATCAATAAATACATTTCTGTGCAGGAGTGCAAGTTTACACACATCATACATAGTAGCAATAGTACACACAATGTTACAACGTAATTGACGAATAAATGGATTATTATAGTAATCCCAAATGAAACATTCCCAATTGTATAATCACTTTGAAAAAAAATAGAATAAACACTTTACCTTTTTATGTTGCAAACAACTTTTAGAACTTGATGCCACGTGTCTAGGGCAGCGTTAGAGCATATGAAACTGTCATACTGAAAAATATTTTACGTTTAAGTTTTAAAAGTATAATTTCGTTTTGGCATTGTTCCTTTAATATGTTGTTACTGTTGAAGCGCATAAAACGTTGTTTTAGTGCTCGTGGGGGGTTAGATTTGGTCAGCTTTGGTCAAGTTGTACACGGTCAAGTTGAACAGTATGAAAACTAATAACTCCTTTGGTAACAGTTTTAAGGCGATTTTTATGTTATTATTTAATGAAGGAAATCCGTTTGTTTTTATTGATTGACTATATGATAATAACGTCAAATGTCAAACTTTTATCCCCATATTTTAAAATATCGCTAAGCGATATGGTCACTTTTATTTGCTAAAGCTGATTTAGACCAGTGTTTATTTACCATTGTATTTTATCTACCATCAGTGTACACTATTTGTGAAACAAAGACACAAGGTAAGTTACAAATAAAAAAATTTGCTAAATTCCATGACACAGTGTATCATCGCGATGAACTCCAAGACTACTCAACCAATTTTAATACTTTTTTAATTTTGCTGGATTTGTTCCAACTTAGGACATAGGATAGGTTTCATGCATAATACAGCAACGCGTGGCCGGGTCAGTTGGTATAATATGTAATGAAGTTCAAAACCTAATAAAATAATTAAAGCCTATTGATTTATAGATGTAATCTATGTAATTATTTTATGATCTCAAAAAATGGGCAGTTACTCATATATTATCATGCTTATTTCCCTTTTTTCATTTCCCTTAAAAGCAATCGAAATCATAATCGGTAAATAACTGTTAGAAATAGTAAAAAAATAATAACGACTTAATTAGCGATAATAAGACTATTAACTTTTTAATTGCACCAGAATAAGCTGTTTAATACATAGTGGTATAATCAAGCCCTAGTTTCGCGTTATTTTTAAAGACTTAGACTTTGCCTTTTAAGTCCATTTAATGAAATCAACTCATCCTCAGTCCCACATGGTACTTCAGTATCGGTTTTAGTATTAGTTTTTTTGTTAGATCACGATTTTTATGTCGCGTTATTTACTGTAGTGTTGCTACGTCACGATTCGATTATTCAGTTATTCATGGCACCAGAATCGCATATAAGAACCAGTACTTACCAAAGTTACCTTTGATAACACTCAAACATTAAGTTACAATGCAAGAAAAGAATTTGCTCAAGCGCATGGAACCTAGAGATGAGGCGAGAGTGATGTATCGATGTTCGAATATTTTTAGCTCCAACAGAAAATCAATGAAAGCTGCAAGTTCACCGATGTCAGAAGATATAGTTTCCAACCCCACCTGTGGTAAGCATTTGAAACAGTTTTCACAAAAAATCTTTTTCTTATTTATAAACAGTCGTATTCTAATGCTAAAGAAAAAACGTTATTAAAAACATTTACACTGCATGTTTCCTGATTTAAAAATCATCATCATCGCAACTGAAAGACTAGTCCACTGAAGGGTAGGCTCCCATAATAATGGGGGATCCCATAATAAGGTATGGACATAATCTAAACCCTCGGCAATCGCAGTAAAACGGTAAATCAAAATACTATGTCACACATTGTGTGGTTTGTGGGACGGATTGTATCATAAGTCGCCTTTGACAACATTCATAGTGTGACGGGTTCGTGATACACTACATAGACGATTCCCGGCTTTTTGAAAATCAATGAGATAGCAATTCTCTCCGCAACATTGCGCTGAAGATATTAGTCACTTACATGATGTTTTATCCTCAAAAGGATAAAAACGAAATGCATCTCGTTTTCAACAAGCGATAAATCTCAAATATTTAGTGTGCAAATTATCATACGTATTTTATTCCTTGCGACACAGGGTTTAGCGTTCATCGTCAACTCTAACGTTAAACCTTTGTCAAACGGAAATCGTGCTTTTATAAATAAATGTATAGAATAAATAACTTCACGTTAGTTGCACCAATAGTATAAATAGAACATGGAGTTACAGTCATAAAGAGTCGAGATGCCATAAATTTTATTGGACTCTGAAATAATCCGTCGCTGTTTTATATGATACTAAAATCCGTAATAAGGTCGGACAAGCGTTCTACCTGAATATGACCATATTTTTATTTCCATTCGCTGGACAAATAAAATATCGCTGTGATGTACAATAAACGTTTATTGACACTATGTTCTCCATTTCAAATATTGGAACTTTATACACGCTTTGACTCCTTTGTTCATTTATTATTATAAAATATTGCTTTTTCCTCGTGGGTAATGATAAAGTTCCCTTCATCGTTACCTTACATTCATAAATATATAATAACTTATTCATTTACCAAAATCTCTAGGTCATCCGGCTATTACTAGCTCCGGGGCAGGGGCATATTTGGTAGTGCGTGAGACCCATGGTCCCACCAGACCCCGACGGGGAAGGTGGTACATCGCAATGTTATTTAGTGAGGGTATGCCTACGCCCACGCTCTATGCGCCATGGCGTAGAAGAGTCCCTCATATCTCTACTGCATAAGCCCGCGGTGGGATTAAAAGGATTTTTCACTGCATCAAAAGAAAGGTATCATATATCAAAACAACGGTAGCGATCCTGCCTTTCGCACCGACGGTCCTGGGTTCAAATCCTGAAAGGGCAGATGTTTATATGACAAATACGAGCATTTGTACCTGAGTTATGGGTGTTTATATATATCTCTATGAATATTCCATATCTATGTGTCATATTTGTATATCTATATATATCCATTACCTTAGCTTCCATAACACAAGCCTTACAGTGCTTACTTTTCCTTTCTTATAAATGAAAACACCGTGGAGAGGGTGGGCCATAATCCACTTCACGGCCCTATGCGGATTAGTAGTAGCTGAGGACTGCACATACAGGAACAACGACGTGTCTTTTGAATCACGAAGGAGTAGATGAGATATTAAATTTATAATATTCTTATAAATGATACGAGATTTTACTTTTAAAGAAAATGAATTTAATACACGAAAATTTTACAGTAATTCAGGAAACAATAAATTGAGATAAATCAGGCAGAGCTTCCAGCTTGATGTTTCTTCCACAGCGGCTGATGGGCAAATAGGCAGGGAACTGGCGTGTTGCCCATTTTATAGTCACGACGCGGCGCACGATGTTGCCAGGTGGCCGGGAGCATTATGTCATTTATAACACGGCCTCTCCTGACGGGGCAGCGTCCTCGCAGCCTTCACGAACTTGCTGAAGATGGCCCAGCTTCGGCATCGTCAGCGGGGTCTTCATTCTCCTTGCAAGCTGAAACAACCACATCACTCTTAGGATATCACGTTCAAAACAGTTTAATCAAAATTGTCGAAAATTAAATAAATTGATGCATCTATGTACCAAACAACCAATCACTAAGAGTTCACATTTAGGCCTATTACAGCGCAACCAGATGCCATGACCACGACATGGGAGGACTTACACCAGTCTCTAGCTGGTCATCCACATCTTTAGCTCCCATCACATATAGGGTTTACACATGGGCCTATTCCAGCGCAACCAGATGCCATGACCACGACATGGGAGGACTTACACCAGTCTCTAGCTGGTCATCCACATCTTTAGCTCCCATCACACATAGGGTTTACACATGGGCCTATTCCAGCGCAACCAGATACCTCAACCGTCGTCACGGTAGGATTTATTCGGTCTCTAGCCAGTCATCCGGATACCTACAAACACTGAAGGTTTACTTGCGCAACCGAATACCTTGTGCACACCAGGTGTTTACATCGGTCTATAACAAGTACCACCACAACCTTCAGGCACATATATGAAGGATTTATACAGGTCTCTAATTAGTGTAGGCCTCCACTAACGCAACCCCGATACCTTACTCCACACTCAAACACAAACTAGTTTCGGAACCAGTGTATGATTCACCTCAATCCCTGGACTCGCACCACCAGGACTTACATGGGTCTGTTTCAGAGCACATCACGAACTAACTTAAATTGTTTGGCACATAAGAGTACATCACGTAATCAAGGCGGGAATCGAACCCACACACAAGTACACTGTAAAACAAATGTCACAAATTACGACACTCATTGCGGCACTAGGTACTAACTTTCGAAAAATCCAGCACATGTATCCGGGGTCCACTCCCCTCGCCACAGAACCATGTACCCAGCTGCCGCCTGGCTCGTCTTTCCATATGAGCCGGTCAACAATTTAAGTTCATATCTGTCATTCGCCAAGATTCGAACCACTTTATATGGCCCCCTCATACCACAATCAAGCTTTCCAGTGCTTTGAGAGTTCTTAGTAACATAAACAAGATCATCGACTGCAAAACTTTTAGGATGCACCCTTTTTTTATTAACGCGCGAATCCTGCCTCTCTCTGTTCTCCTCAATAAGCCTCTCGGCGCGTTGTCGCCGCAGTTCCCGCATCGCCTGCTTATTTGGATTACTACCCTCACAAGTAACATCTCTAATGAGAGCATTTATGAGTGGAGTGGTCGTGTCCGAGCCGATCAACAAGTTCAAAGCTGAGCATTGCGTCGTTTTGTGTTTCGTAACATTCAAAACTAATTGTAATTTCCACAAAACTTTAGACCAATCGTTCTTATTATAATTTACTTCAACACGAATCATATTTAGAACTGTACGACAGTATCTCTCGACTTGTCCGTTTTCTTGGTGCATTTCAGGGGTGATAAAATGTACATCGACACCTAGTCCCGTCATCCAGTCACGAAATTCGCGGTTGTCAAACATGCGGCTTCGATCACAGACTAGCCGTTTAAAGGTGCCAAAGAGGGAAATCGTTTGAGTCATCACACGCTTTAATTCTGAGCGGTCTTGTGTGTATAGACCGTACAATAGACAATATTTAGTGTAGGCGTCTACTAATATGAGTACGTATTTATAGCCTTCGCATTCGGTCAGCGGGCCAAGTACGTCAGTATGTACGGTATCAAATGGCACCGGGGCCTTATGCCACGAAGTAATTGGTTGTAGCGGCGCGCGAGGGACATGCTTATGCGAGATACAGACTACGCAATGGGTCACGTACTTAGTGACAAACTGTCTCATACCCGGGAACCAGAAATGGTCTAAGATCAACTCGATAGTTTTGTCTACCCCCAAGTGCTCATGTTCGTCGTGGAATGCGCGCAACAAGCTTAAACGAAACGCTTTTGGAACATAGCATAGGTATAGTGTACCTTCGCCTTGCCTCTCGTACTTATAGTACAAAAGATCGTTACGCTTAACGTACCGCGAACTATCTAGCTCACCGTTATTTAATTTTTCGAGCATCGTATGGGTTTCCTCGTCACCTGCCTGAGCCACCTGTGCCCAATTTCGTGGTCTATCAGCAACATCAATCGCGTTTACCGGATTTCGGCTTAAATAATCAACATGCGACATTAAAACTCCTTTACGATAATCTAAAGTGAAGTTGTAATCCTGCATAAAAATCCACCATCTCGCAACTCTAGGCTGGAGATCCCTTTTACGCTGTGTCATTTTTAAAGAGTTACAATCCGTTATGATTTTAAATTCTTTCCCAATTAAATACTGTCGAAAATGCTGTAACGTCTTAACCACTGCGAGGGTCTCCAGCTCATAGCTGTGGTATTTAGATTCCGCGCCTACCGTCAATTTACTAAAATACGCAACTACTTTCTTTCGGCCGTCTTTTTGCGTTCGCATCAAAATTCCGCCGTAACCAATCGAGCTAGCATCGGTATGTAACTCTGTCGGTAGGTCGGGGTCGAAAATGGCCAAAACAGGCTCGTCAGTTAACCGGGCTATAATTTCTTGGCGGGCTTTCTCCTGTTCGTCACCCCAATTGAAAGTTACACCCTTTTTAGTAAGCGCAGCTATACACGCTGTTTTAACCGCGTAATTAGGTATGTAACGGCGAAAGTACCCCGCAAGGCCCAAAAACTGACGAACTTGTTTGACCGTGGTTGGTCGCGGCGATTTAACTAAGGCCTCGACTTTGTGCTCACTCGGCCTCACCTGACCTTGTCCTATCACCCTACAAAGGTATTCTACTTCATTAGTAAGAAAAGTGCATTTCTTTAAGTTTATCGAAAATCCGGCCTCAGTTAGAGTTTTTAACACTGAATCGAGCAGGATAAGGTTCTCTTCTATGGAATCCGATAAGAGCAACACATCGTCGATATAAGCGAGCACCTTTCCCGTTTCTATGAAGGGTTTCAGCGTTTTCGAGATGGTTTTCTGATATATAACTGGAGCGTTGGCGAGTCCATAGGGCATTTTACAGTATTCGTACTGCCCTTCCGGCGTTACAAACGCTGTTTTGTGAATGGACTCCTCACTGACCTTCAACTGGTGGAAACCAGAAACCATGTCGAGCGCGCTGAAGACTCTAGCCTTACCTAGCCTATCAATGTGGTCATTGATCAACGGAAGCGGATGCCTAACTTTAACAGTTATTTGGTTGAGTGCTCGGTAATCTACCACCATTCTATCCGAACCGTCTTTCTTTTTAACCAGCAAAACGGGGCTTGCGTATGCTGAATCGGACTCCCTTATTATTCCTTTGCCAAGCAGATCATTTATTATCGATCGAACGCGTAACTTTTCGTCATGTGACATTTTATACGGACGGTAATAGACAGGCACGTCACTAGTTAGGTTAATCTGTACCTCACTATCTTTAACAGTTGTGGTAGCCGTACCACTTAAAAAATGATCAGAGTATTTCTCGAGTACGGTAAGCAAGTTCAGCCAGTGCTCGCCTGAGACAGGAGTGCTCACTTTTTCCGAAATAGGACTTTTATCTACCTTTAAGACATCCACGACATCACTATGCATAATACGTTGGCTATCGCTAGTCCTAATGTATGCAACGCCTTTCCTGTTCAAAACATCAGTACCGATAATCACGGGAACGTTCATATGAGAGCTGTCTACAACATAAAAATCAACCTCCAACGTAATGTCACTCAACTCGATAGGCAAAGTAACAAAGGATTTTGTAACTACCTCCGTACCGCCTAAACCACGTAATAACTGATAAGTTGGTTTCAAGTTGGCCGAAAAATGCTTCACTAAATCAGAGGATAATAATGATATACACGAGCCGCTATCGATTAAAACGTCCGCCGGTATACCCGATATAACTGCAGTGATAATATCCTGATTCTTTGATAACCCCTCATTTTCACGACAAAAGTTAACACCGTTCTTATTTCTAAATTCTACCCGTTCTTTAGCAAAGCATTTACCTTCCGAATGACCTAGTTTTTTACAAAAAGTACATTTTTCTACTTTAGATGTACTTGCAGCCGGCGCGGTTTCACTATTATTGGCACTAGTCAATTAAGACTTCTTTGGACAAAACGCACTTTTATGACCAAACTGTTGACATTCGTAACATCGAATATTACGCTTACTATCGAAATATTCGCGCTTTAACGAACTCGGACGCTGGCTATAAAACTTGTTATTACGATTGGGCAAGTGAGGGAAGTTTTTCCGTGGCACATTATTAACATTAGGCTTAACATAGTTCGATAAAAACTCCACAATAGTCTCGGGTGTTAACTTTGCGTTTGTAGCGGCCGCCTGAATTTGCGGGTCAGTTATTCCACGTATTATGATTGCAGTCAACAACTCACTACTAAGTCCTTTGACTATGCGCAAGCGTAGCAACGATCTACGGGCATATTCCGCGTAGGTGGAGTATTTATCAGACTCTGTTCGTATCACGTTATAAAGAATGTTCGCAATGTCGATATTACGCGGGCACAACGCTTTTAATTCTAATTTAAAATTAGACCAATTACGTTCGGCACTTGACCACTGACTGAGCCAGGTGCGAGATTCCCCCTTTAAACAATGACCAACACGAGCAAGGCATTCCGTGTCATCCCAATGATTCGAAATACGAGCTTTATCTACTTCGTCGCACCACGTATCGACATCATGAACACTGGGGTCAAAATCTGAGACAAAATATTGGTTTGATCTCACCGGGATAGAGGTCAGCGCTGCCAATAGTCGCTCCGCCGCATTCCCTGCGTCCGCGCCGTACGGCGCCCCTCCAAGCGCTGGCGCGCCCAGCGGCGGCGTGCTCGGCGGCAGTGGCGGCAGCGCAGGTACAGGGGTGACAGGGGAGTCGCGCTTGCTGCGCTCGCTCGATGCTCGACGCTCGCTCGGCGTCGCACTAGGCACCTGAACAATTGCTTGCTCGCGCCCAGCGACAGCAGGCTGCTGGGTGGCGCCGACATGAATCCCTTGTTCTAGGGCCTCGAGTCTCCTCAAGACCGCCTGCATCGCTTCGCGGGAAGGGGAAGGTGAAGGTAACCTTCCTTTGCGTTTGTCCTTCTGCTTGCTAAGACAGCTATCCGACGGCATGACGGGTAGCAACTCTGCCTGACTACCTTCAAAAACTAAAAATCTGCTCGCGAAAAACAAATTATTTATAAAACCAGATATGGCGGCGGCCAAAGCCTACGAATCCCACTTCTGATCTTATAAATGATACGAGATTTTACTTTTAAAGAAAATGAATTTAATACACGAAAATTTTACAGTAATTCAGGAAACAATAAATTGAGATAAATCAGGCAGAGCTTCCAGCTTGATGTTTCTTCCACAGCGGCTGATGGGCAAATAGGCAGGGAACTGGCGTGTTGCCCATTTTATAGTCACGACGCGGCGCACGATGTTGCCAGGTGGCCGGGAGCATTATGTCATTTATAACACGGCCTCTCCTGACGGGGCAGCGTCCTCGCAGCCTTCACGAACTTGCTGAAGATGGCCCAGCTTCGGCATCGTCAGCGGGGTCTTCATTCTCCTTGCAAGCTGAAACAACCACATCACTCTTAGGATATCACGTTCAAAACAGTTTAATCAAAATTGTCGAAAATTAAATAAATTGATGCATCTATGTACCAAACAACCAATCACTAAGAGTTCACATTTAGGCCTATTACAGCGCAACCAGATGCCATGACCACGACATGGGAGGACTTACATCAGTCTCTAGCTGGTCATCCACATCTTTAGCTCCCATCACACATAGGGTTTACACATGGGCCTATTCCAGCGCAACCAGATGCCATGACCACGACATGGGAGGACTTACACCAGTCTCTAGCTGGTCATCCACATCTTTAGCTCCCATCACACATAGGGTTTACACATGGGCCTATTCCAGCGCAACCAGATACCTCAACCGTCGTCACGGTAGGATTTATTCGGTCTCTAGCCAGTCATCCGGATACCTACAAACACTGAAGGTTTACTTGCGCAACCGAATACCTTGTGCACACCAGGTGTTTACATCGGTCTATAACAAGTACCACCACAACCTTCAGGCACATATATGAAGGATTTATACAGGTCTCTAATTAGTGTAGGCCTCCACTAACGCAACCCCGATACCTTACTCCACACTCAAACACAAACTAGTTTCGGAACCAGTGTATGATTCACCTCAATCCCTGGACTCGCACCACCAGGACTTACATGGGTCTGTTTCAGAGCACATCACGAACTAATTTAAATTGTTTGGCACATAAAAGTACATCACGTAATCAAGGCGGGAATCGAACCCACACACAAGTACACTGTAAAACAAATGTCACAAATTACGACACTCATTGCGGCACTAGGTACTAACTTTCGAAAAATCCAGCACATGTATCCGGGGTCCACTCCCCTCGCCACAGAACCATGTACCCAGCTGCCGCCTGGCTCGTCTTTCCATATGAGCCGGTCAACAATTTAAGTTCATATCTGTCATTCGCCAAGATTCGAACCACTTTATATGGCCCCCTCATACCACAATCAAGCTTTCCAGTGCTTTGAGAGTTCTTAGTAACATAAACAAGATCATCGACTGCAAAACTTTTAGGATGCACCCTTTTTTTATTAACGCGCGAATCCTGCCTCTCTCTGTTCTCCTCAATAAGCCTCTCGGCGCGTTGTCGCCGCAGTTCCCGCATCGCCTGCTTATTTGGATTACTACCCTCACAAGTAACATCTCTAATGAGAGCATTTATGAGTGGAGTGGTCGTGTCCGAGCCGATCAACAAGTTCAAAGCTGAGCATTGCGTCGTTTTGTGTTTCGTAACATTCAAAACTAATTGTAATTTCCACAAAACTTTAGACCAATCGTTCTTATTATAATTTACTTCAACACGAATCATATTTAGAACTGTACGACAGTATCTCTCGACTTGTCCGTTTTCTTGGTGCATTTCAGGGGTGATAAAATGTACATCGACACCTAGTCCCGTCATCCAGTCACGAAATTCGCGGTTGTCAAACATGCGGCTTCGATCACAGACTAGCCGTTTAAAGGTGCCAAAGAGGGAAATCGTTTGAGTCATCACACGCTTTAATTCTGAGCGGTCTTGTGTGTATAGACCGTACAATAGACAATATTTAGTGTAGGCGTCTACTAATATGAGTACGTATTTATAGCCTTCGCATTCGGTCAGCGGGCCAAGTACGTCAGTATGTACGGTATCAAATGGCACCGGGGCCTTATGCCACGAAGTAATTGGTTGTAGCGGCGCGCGAGGGACATGCTTATGCGAGATACAGACTACGCAATGGGTCACGTACTTAGTGACAAACTGTCTCATACCCGGGAACCAGAAATGGTCTAAGATCAACTCGATAGTTTTGTCTACCCCCAAGTGCTCATGTTCGTCGTGGAATGCGCGCAACAAGCTTAAACGAAACGCTTTTGGAACATAGCATAGGTATAGTGTACCTTCGCCTTGCCTCTCGTACTTATAGTACAAAAGATCGTTACGCTTAACGTACCGCGAACTATCTAGCTCACCGTTATTTAATTTTTCGAGCATCGTATGGGTTTCCTCGTCACCTGCCTGAGCCACCTGTGCCCAATTTCGTGGTCTATCAGCAACATCAATCGCGTTTACCGGATTTCGGCTTAAATAATCAACATGCGACATTAAAACTCCTTTACGATAATCTAAAGTGAAGTTGTAATCCTGCATAAAAATCCACCATCTCGCAACTCTAGGCTGGAGATCCCTTTTACGCTGTGTCATTTTTAAAGAGTTACAATCCGTTATGATTTTAAATTCTTTCCCAATTAAATACTGTCGAAAATGCTGTAACGTCTTAACCACTGCGAGGGTCTCCAGCTCATAGCTGTGGTATTTAGATTCCGCGCCTACCGTCAATTTACTAAAATACGCAACTACTTTCTTTCGGCCGTCTTTTTGCGTTCGCATCAAAATTCCGCCGTAACCAATCGAGCTAGCATCGGTATGTAACTCTGTCGGTAGGTCGGGGTCGAAAATGGCCAAAACAGGCTCGTCAGTTAACCGGGCTATAATTTCTTGGCGGGCTTTCTCCTGTTCGTCACCCCAATTGAAAGTTACACCCTTTTTAGTAAGCGCAGCTATACACGCTGTTTTAACCGCGTAATTAGGTATGTAACGGCGAAAGTACCCCGCAAGGCCCAAAAACTGACGAACTTGTTTGACCGTGGTTGGTCGCGGCCATTTAACTAAGGCCTCGACTTTGTGCTCACTCGGCCTCACCTGACCTTGTCCTATCACCCTACCAAGGTATTCTACTTCATTAGTAAGAAAAGTGCATTTCTTTAAGTTTATCGAAAATCCGGCCTCAGTTAGAGTTTTTAACACTGAATCGAGCAGGATTAGGTTCTCTTCTATGGAATCCGATAAGAGCAACACATCGTCGATATAAGCGAGCACCTTTCCCGTTTCTATGAAGGGTTTCAGCGTTTTCGAGATGGTTTTCTGATATATAACTGGAGCGTTGGCGAGTCCATAGGGCATTTTACAGTATTTGTACTGCCCTTCCGGCGTTACAAACGCTGTTTTGTGAATGGACTCCTCACTGACCTTCAACTGGTGGAAACCAGAAACCATGTCGAGCGCGCTGAAGACTCTAGCCTTACCTAGCCTATCAATGTGGTCATTGATCAACGGAAGCGGATGCCTAACTTTAACAGTTATTTGGTTGAGTGCTCGGTAATCTACCACCATTCTATCCGAACCGTCTTTCTTTTTAACCAGCAAAACGGGGCTTGCGTATGCTGAATCGGACTCCCTTATTATTCCTTTGCCAAGCAGATCATTTATTATCGATCGAACGCGTAACTTTTCGTCATGTGACATTTTATACGGACGGTAATAGACAGGCACGTCACTAGTTAGGTTAATCTGTACCTCACTATCTTTAACAGTTGTGGTAGCCGTACCACTTAAAAAATGATCAGAGTATTTCTCGAGTACGGTAAGCAAGTTCAGCCAGTGCTCGCCTGAGACAGGAGTGCTCACTTTTTCCGAAATAGGACTTTTATCTACCTTTAAGACATCCACGACATCACTATGCATAATACGTTGGCTATCGCTAGTCCTAATGTATGCAACGCCTTTCCTGTTCAAAACATCAGTACCGATAATCACGGGAACGTTCATATGAGAGCTGTCTACAACATAAAAATCAACCTCCAACGTAATGTCACTCAACTCGATAGGCAAAGTAACAAAGGATTTTGTAACTACCTCCGTACCGCCTAAACCACGTAATAACTGATAAGTTGGTTTCAAGTTGGCCGAAAAATGCTTCACTAAATCAGAGGATAATAATGATATACACGAGCCGCTATCGATTAAAACGTCCGCCGGTATACCCGATATAACTGCAGTGATAATATCCTGATTCTTTGATAACCCCTCATTTTCACGACAAAAGTTAACACCGTTCTTATTTCTAAATTCTACCCGTTCTTTAGCAAAGCATTTACCTTCCGAATGACCTAGTTTTTTACAAAAAGTACATTTTTCTACTTTAGATGTACTTGCAGCCGGCGCGGTTTCACTATTATTGGCACTAGTCAATTAAGACTTCTTTGGACAAAACGCACTTTTATGACCAAACTGTTGACATTCGTAACATCGAATATTACGCTTACTATCGAAATATTCGCGCTTTAACGAACTCGGACGCTGGCTATAAAACTTGTTATTACGATTGGGCAAGTGAGGGAAGTTTTTCCGTGGCACATTATTAACATTAGGCTTAACATAGTTCGATAAAAACTCCACAATAGTCTCGGGTGTTAACTTTGCGTTTGTAGCGGCCGCCTGAATTTGCGGGTCAGTTATTCCACGTATTATGATTGCAGTCAACAACTCACTACTAAGTCCTTTGACTATGCGCAAGCGTAGCAACGATCTACGGGCATATTCCGCGTAGGTGGAGTATTTATCAGACTCTGTTCGTATCACGTTATAAAGAATGTTCGCAATGTCGATATTACGCGGGCACAACGCTTTTAATTCTAATTTAAAATTAGACCAATTACGTTCGGCACTTGACCACTGACTGAGCCAGGTGCGAGATTCCCCCTTTAAACAATGACCAACACGAGCAAGGCATTCCGTGTCATCCCAATGATTCGAAATACGAGCTTTATCTACTTCGTCGCACCACGTATCGACATCATGAACACTGGGGTCAAAATCTGAGACAAAATATTGGTTTGATCTCACCGGGATAGAGGTCAGCGCTGCCAATAGTCGCTCCGCCGCATTCCCTGCGTCCGCGCCGTACGGCGCCCCTCCAAGCGCTGGCGCGCCCAGCGGCGGCGTGCTCGGCGGCAGTGGCGGCAGCGCAGGTACAGGGGTGACAGGGGAGTCGCGCTTGCTGCGCTCGCTCGATGCTCGACGCTCGCTCGGCGTCGCACTAGGCACCTGAACAATTGCTTGCTCGCGCCCAGCGACAGCAGGCTGCTGGGTGGCGCCGACATGAATCCCTTGTTCTAGGGCCTCGAGTCTCCTCAAGACCGCCTGCATCGCTTCGCGGGAAGGGGAAGGTGAAGGTAACCTTCCTTTGCGTTTGTCCTTCTGCTTGCTACGACAGCTATCCGACGGCATGTCGGGTAGCAACTCTGCCTGACTACCTTCAAAAACTAAAAATCTGCTCGCGAAAAACAAATTATTTATAAAACCAGATATGGCGGCGGCCAAAGCCTACGAATCCCACTTCTGATCTTATAAATGATACGAGATTTTACTTTTAAAGAAAATGAATTTAATACACGAAAATTTTACAGTAATTCAGGAAACAATAAATTGAGATAAATCAGGCAGAGCTTCCAGCTTGATGTTTCTTCCACAGCGGCTGATGGGCAAATAGGCAGGGAACTGGCGTGTTGCCCATTTTATAGTCACGACGCGGCGCACGATGTTGCCAGGTGGCCGGGAGCATTATGTCATTTATAACAATATTATATTTTTTGCATTTTGCAATGTTATCTAAAATTAATCGGGTCGGATCGGATCGGATCAGATCGCATCGGATCGGATCGGATCAGATCGCATCGGATAGCGAGGGGATGTGAGTTCAAGTCACGCCTGCTACCTGAGACAAGATGATATTTTTCTAGCGGTACTTTCTTTAGATATAAAAATAAAGCAATTATATGCTTAAATAACAAAATGTATAAATTACGAAGCTGTCTCTTCTTGATTAATAATTGTTGGATACAAGGAAAAGTATTACATTCGATATTATAGCAGTACCTAGAAGAGACGACAGTGGTGTCAGCTTAAAATACTTGGATAAATTCGCTATTTGTCAAGGTCTCGGTAGCACCATCTTAATTAGAATCATGTTGCTACTATGCACAGTTATGGCTTGATTAAGAATGTTCTTAGAAACAGTATTAAATGAAAATCAGATACTTAGTTAACGACAAAAACAAATAGACACATAAATTAGACGCTCGGAGCACATCGGTTGAGATGACAACTAAACCAAAGTTTAAAGTAGGTTAGTTAAACCTTACAGATACACTATGAAGCTACTGGTAAAACAAAGATATTACTTACCACGATGGGTTAACTGGAATTGAAAATGTATTTGACGCATCGTTAATATTCTTTAAAAAGAAATAAAGAATAGGAAATTAATTTCCTCGTGTCGCCAGTTCGCCACTGCTGCCATAAAAACAAAAAACAGTTGGCTCGCAGCCGAAGTGAATCCACTGACGGTTTTTTTATGCCGCGACTTCAGGATTAAAGGCATGCAATTAGTCAGCAAGTTATACCGCAAAGTTCAAAACGACGGCGATGTGGATGATTCGCGGTTACATAGTATAATATTTTTCTTTTAAAACTCACTGTACCAGCATTTTCACTGGCCAGTGGACCGCCGCCTTGATATATGAGAACAACTTGCATATTGTTCATACTTCGTATTTACTACGTTACTTACTACGTTATTATCTACAGGTATTAAGTATGAAATTTTTTGAATAAATAGCTGATTACTTAAGTAAAATTTAACAAATGCCGATAACGAAATAGTGAGAAGTTTCAATGTTAATATTTTATTTGACGACCGTTTGGTGCAACGGTAGCGATCCTGCCTTTCGCACCGATGGTCCTGGGTTCAAATCCCGGTAGGGGCAGATGTTTATATGATGAATACGAGCATTTGTACCTGAGTCATGGGTGTTTATATATATATTTCTATGAATATTACATATCTATGTATCATATATGTATGTCTATCCGTTACCCTAGTATCCATATCACAAGCCTTAAAAGTGCTTACTTTGGGCTAGGCTTATTGGTGTGAATGTAGGAAATATTTATTTATTTATTAACATTTTATATAAATACATTAAAAGTTTGCTTTAAAGTAGCCAAATTGCTATCAGAAATAGAATTTTCTTGTGTTCGGTAGAAATTAATCTCTGGCTATTTATTTCTGCGTCTTGAAAACTATGGAATCAACCAGTTATTTCGAAAGCAAGGAAAATATAACAACCATTAGTATTAGCCCAATAATCAAACTGATTTTTTCGCCAACTTTCATCAAAGTTTTTATAACTAACTGAACACACGTCCGATGTCAATCATCTTCTGAAAACTCATGATATGCACTTCAACTACATCACAACAGAATTGAGAATCTTACTTACTATACAATAAAATACTACGAGCGTAATTGAGTAAAATAAAGTAAAATAATACGCAACGAATATCACATATCAAACATATTTGGACAAGTTTCTACGTCCGACTTTACAGTATTCTGAAGATCGCTAAGGACATCAAAAGAACACTACTTCGAAAAGTATCAACTGACCATAAAGCTTACGCTAATCGATGACTTGTGTGTGTTGTTGATACAGCGCTCTATTAGTCTAAATTCCTTCTAGTATATGTTTTTACGTAAAGTGTTTCGTCGTGAAACAGAAGTGTTTAGCCGAAACAGTGACCGTTAAGTTTAATAGAAATAAAAAATACAATGTTGCCCTTTTTTTAAAGGTAAAGATACTTTATTATCGTCTTTTCAAATGAAACTGTTTCAAACCAATGGCCCAAAATCATACGAAAGAATAAAATTTCATTTTTTTATTATATTAAATACTATTTGAGATGAAAAAGAAAGAAATAAATACCATTGAGACCTTTCGTTCGCGACGTTGATATAACAGCTAAAAAGGCAAAAAAATTGCTCATTGCCCGTAGTGGTTGTAATTTGTTTTCCATTTCGCTACTGTATGACGCCATATGGCAACCATATTGATTTTTTTACAAAAAACATATTGTCAGTGCCACTTGATAAATATGCTTTAATGAAAACGTTTTACTTAGCTCCAACTCACATTCAAGTGGTGAAATTAAATTATTAACCTCGTTTATGTACTCAACTACATATCTATGTGATGTAAGCTTAGAAGCAAATCTTAAAACAATCATATTTCATGCTCGTAAACCCTCAAAAGAATTCCGAAGTCATATCATGTAGGTGGCGTGAAACACAGGGCTAAAAGGCTTAGTGATTGAGCAAGGAAGTTCGTTACGAATTCGGGTCAGGCCGAATGTGCGATCGTTTATGTACAAATCCCTCCCGTTTTAGTTTTTATCAATCTCTTTTCTGCGTATCGTCATTTGTTTATTTTGTTCTAGATGTGACTCCTCGAAAACGCAACGGTATTTTACTTATGCATTATTCTTTCAGAGTGTTTTCTGTACGTCCATCGCATATCGGTTTTAATGAACAGAACAAGGCCGCTGCTACAACTTTATTAGAGATAAATAGCCTTTAAAAAACTAAAAAAATACTTCTTTATTGTAGCGTCCACATTAACAACTACAAACGATCAATAACAACCGCCATTTTGAATCTGCACAAAACTTCCGAACTTCGCCAATTAGAAACTAATACTTAACGCAAGTTCTGTACATAGGATACATTACCTGTCATCCTAATAAATACAGTTCAATCTGAATTATTTTTGTTAAAGAACATATAGAAGTCAATAATTAACTTTTAGAAAGGCAAACAAATACGACAAAAACAAATCTTTGATTTACATCTATCTTCTGTACCTATATAAATGAAAATTACTTTTTATTACTGTAATATGTTTATTAGTATAATATGTTTATTGTTGTAGTAAGCGAACCATTCAAAATTAGTTCGGATTAGACAGGTATTGGCCATTTTTTACATTATAATATTTTTTGGTAATATTTTGATAAATTCAAAAACAATTAAATAAAAAATGAGGAAAAATTACACTTTTATGTATCAAATAAATTATGTGGATAAGGTATGAACTTTAAAGAGCAGTAACTAAATATTGCAAAAAAAAGCCAAACTTTATGTCGTATACGAAAGCGTCTGTCGCATCGATTCAGTTAGTTAAAATAATACAGAAAAAATTACAGCATTCATATATATATATCTCTCAATTACAATTACAATTGACCTTATTTATTAAGATTTGTCACAGTAGAATGAATTACATCCGTACATTTGGACATGTAGACAAATAAGTTGTTGGTAGGTTCTTAAAATTTGATCTAAGTAGTTTATTATACAAATTATCCTTTAGTATTAAAAATTGCAATGTGTAGCATCCAATTCAAAGCGCAAGTTAGTACATATGTGGCTATAAAAAACGAAGAAATGAAAAATCAACGAAAACTACAAATGTAAACATTGCACGTAGAGCAGAAGCAGCAGTGTTGCCAGACTGTTAATTGATCTGCTTCGCTACCTATATCTCAGTGTATTGACACTGTATAGTGTCAATACATAAGATTTCAGATTTCTTGTTGTTATAAAGATTTCAAACGAAATATTTTTTTTTCCGATGATTGTTTCTCAATTATTTTATCAAAAGGCCATAGGACGATAAGAATACCGAATCCGCCCCAGAGAGGTATCTGGCTCATAATTTTAGGGAAAGTTGGTACTCATAAGATACTTCGATGCTGAAAGTTTCAGCTTTTTATCTGTTACCGTTTCTGAATAAATCTAAAAATACTGAATATCAGTAAAAATTTTCATTCTCAGCACCTTGTGAATCGATTGATCTAAATACAGGATATGTTTTGGGGCATGGTGGTAGCTTCTAAGAAAAAAAATATAAGCAATATCGGTTCATAAGAACCTATAAAAAAACGAGGTTATTTTCTTGATTTTAATTTTTAATCATGTTACGGGAACGCTAAAAATATGAAACTATTTTTTTTTAATTCCTCATTCAATTTACAATAAAACTGTGATCTTGGGATTTTTTTTAAAACGTTACGCCATATTGAAAAAAAATAAAACCCGATTAGCTGCTCAAAAATTGATTTCTTATTATGATTTAACTCTTGCAATGATAAAATACAGAACGTTTACAATTATTGTACTAGTGAAGAAAACAACAGAATAAATTATGAACACTCATATAAAAATAATTGTTCTCCATACTCTAATCATTATCATAAACTTTATTTATCACTATAATGATTAAATCGGTATAAAATAATATTGTTTATATAATTCAACTACGTTTTAGGGAATTTAAACTTTCCCGCTCAATTATTAGTTAATTCAGCACCCATAAGATGGCACTGTAATTCAAAACTGGTAACACTGTTTTCTATTTTTTTTATTCTACCCGCCAGATTTGAAAATAACTTAAAAATTATTTGTTGATATTCTAAACAAGTATTGGTCGTACTTTTTTCTGTATTTAATAATTAATTTTATCTAATTATAATATTATATAAGTGAAAATATGTCGTCATCTAAAACATATAATCTAAAGTGCTGTATTGGTTCAAAATTCATTAAACAAACGCGAGGTACTCCAAAATATATACAATCTGATGAAGATGCTGAAGACTTTTCAACGATCTTTGATCATCCAATTGTAGTTGGTGATGTTTTGTGGAAGAATTGTCGATCAAAAAATATAAGAAAACGAAACTTGACGACGAGGATCAGGAAACATCGTTGGAGAATGAATTACCTTCAGATACAAGTAATACCTAATAGAAGTAATTAATTATTTATTAATTATTGTAAATTATTTATTTACCTTAAGATACTATGGAGGTATATTGCACCATAATCTTTAGACTTTCTTATCTTAGGAAAATTAAAACTTGGCTGCCCTTATCTGCCCTTTTGGCGATGACAAGGGTGCTACGGTTGCCAGATTATCTCGTAGCATTTGCTACGAAATTAGTTTATTTAGTCTTAGTGCTTTGTGTAGGTTTTGTGACTGAATTTAAACCGTTTTTTTTTTTGTTTTAGGTAATTTATATATATGCTCGTTTTCAAGAATGCATATTCTTGAAATATGGCTAACTGTCAATACCGATAATGACTCGGAAAAGTGTCGTCAAGTCCTACAAAGTTTGTTGACTACTCTGAACGATGCTGAGAACATTGATATTCATTATTTAGAGAAAATTGTTAATAATTTATGTAAAGCTATTGCTCGATTCTGGAAAAAATGTAATAGGGGTAAAACCAAGCTTTTATATAAGAATTCCGATTGGTTTAATGTTATTGAAAAAATTCAACTTGTGAAAAACAATAAGCAATGTACTCCGTCTGAAACGTCGGCGTGTCATTCACGTGGTCGTCCTCGAAAACCTTTTACGCAATGTAGTAAAAGGACTAAACGTCGGAGAGTAGCTGATTTGTCAAAGTCTGATGATTCTACTGTGAGTGCATTGCTTGATGTTTCAGACTGTTCATTCGATTCGTGTATATCTAGAGTTAGCACTGATGATGTCTTGTCACTTGTGACTGATGCTCAGTTGACAAAACATCAGTATTTATTAATTAAAAACTTTGTTAATAGTAAGATTTCTCCTAATGTTTTACCCTGTTACCAACAAATTACTAAAGCGAAACAGAGATGTAACTGTTTACATCTCTGTAACCCTTCTAATATAACTGTTTCCGAGTCTTCAGCTGAAGTTGAATTACAAAGACTTTTTGATCACACAGCTTCTCGAATCCTTGAATCTCAAAAAGAGGTCTTAGATCAGATTCCTGATGATTGTTTGTCTAATATCTCTTTACTTGGGAAATGGGGATTCGATGGCAGCACTGGACATAGTGAATACAAACATTTTTTTTCAGATTCATCTTTAGAAGATAGTAGTTTGTTTGTAACATCTTATGTACCCCTTCAAATTATTGTAAAATTAGCTGAAGATAATTGTAAAATTTTATGGAAAAATCCTCGACCCTCTTCCACTAGGTACTGCCGTCCTATTCGATTTCAATTTTTGAAAGAAAGCACAGCAGTGTCTTTGCAAGAGGAAGCTTATTTTAAGGATAAAATTGAAAGTTTGCAACCTACTTTTATTCAGATCGACAATCGTGAATTGGTCGTTTCTCATAAGTTGCAGCTTTCAATGGTAGATGGTAAAATTTGTAGTGCTTTAAGTGAAACATCTACAAGTAGATGTTATATATGTAATGCTACCCCTAAAGAGATGAATAAAATAGACGAATGTTTACAAAAACCTGTAATAGAGAGTAGATACCAATTTGGATTATCACCACTACATTCTTGGATACGTTTCTTCGAATATTTTATTCATCTTTCATATAGATTAGACATAAAAAAATGGCAAGTTAGGCTAGATAGTGATAAACAATTGTTATCAAATAAAAAACAATATGTACAGTCCCAGTTTAGGGAACGATTATGTTTAATAGTTAACAAGCCGCGTAGTGGTGGAAGCGGGACGTCTAACGACGGAAACACGGCCAGGAAGTTTTTTTTGGAATCAGCTGTATCTGCTGAAATTACAGGTTTGAATAAGGATCTCATAGATCGTTGTTGTGTAATATTACAAACGTTATCTTCTGGACATAAAATTAATGAATGCATGTTTAAAGACTATGCATTACAAACAGCATACAGCCTGGTCGAGGAATATCCGTGGTATAGTCTTCCTGCTTCTGTCCACAAGGTGCTCGTACATGGATCAGATATTATAAGTTATGCATTGTTATCTATAGGAGAACTTTCCGAAGAAGCTGCTGAAGCGACAAATAAGTATATCAAAATTTAAAGACGAAGTCACACTCGAAAAATGCCACGTGAAGTTACCAATCAAGATTTAATACAACGACTATTATTACATTCAGATCCTTATATTACAAGTCTTCGGAAACTTTCCCCTAAAAAGAAAAATACTCTGTCACAAAGTGTAATAGAATTGTTACATGTTTAATATTGTTAGAATAAGAATAATTTATTTGTATTTTGTTAGTTGTTTTGTTTTTTTTTGTATTTAATTAATTTTAATTTATTTATTTCTATTATTTTATTATAATTAAATAATGTTATCAATGTTAAGACTCTTATTTTATTTAAAATATATGTTTTACATTCCAATTTTTAAGTGTTTGTTCATAATAAATTTAGGTAAAAGTATGTTATTGTTTATATTTGTTTTTTACTGAAGTAAACGTTTTTTATTCCGTAAATACATGTACTTCTTTCATTTTAATGTTCCTAAAACACTTTTACAACTATAAGTCACTAAAATAATACAATGTATTGATAGTAACAGGACTTTAACTATTTATGACCGCCCTTGTATGGAGCGTGTCCCTCCGTGCATTGCCGCTATCACTGAGTGGCAGTCCTCGAGTGAGGGGAGCCATCTTTTCGTGACTGCAGCCTGGGGAGCGTCAGCATATCGTGTCTGCCATGTTGCCAGGTTAGTTTTGCGTAGTTTTTGCTTCGCGTATGTGATGGGGAATGAGCAGTACGCCAGGCCGGTTTTCTGTTGGGCAGCAAGTCCAGCTGCAATATCAGCCGCCCGGTGGGAGTTAGATTTGGTCAGCTTTGGTCAAGTTGTACACGGTCAAGTTGAACAGTATGAAAACTAATAACTCCTTTGTTATTAGTATAGGTAACAGTTTAAAGGCGATTTTTATGTTATTATTTAATGAAGGAAATCCGTTTTTTTTATTGATTAAATCTATGATAATAACGTCAAATGTCAAACTTTCATCCCTATATTATAAAATATCGCTAGGCGATATGGTCACTTTTATTTGCAAAAGCTGATTTAGACCAGTGTTTATTTACCATTGTATGTTATCTACCATCAGTATACACTATATAGCGAATATATCAACATCATAATCACATCGTCTCTGCATTTTAATTTGATTAAAAAAGTAGCATCTTCGTGTTTAATCGTATTGTTGTTATAGTTCAGTGATTTTAGCGGTGATTGTTGTGGACAAGTGTTATCTCCTATAAATATTAAGACATTACTGAGGTCGAACTCTTTTACGTGCAGTGTGTGAACTTGGCTTCTTTATGTTTGCAAAACGCTTGTTCTGGGTTCATTTATTTATAAAGACATTCCCGAAGATACTGTTATGGTGAAATAATAAAATAAAAAAAACTTGAATGTGCATTTTTTTAGTGTAAACGTGTGTTATTGATTTTTAAAGCGAGTGTGGTCGGTATTCATGAAAAAACTCATAACGGTATAAGTGGCTAAGCTTGAACAAACATAACTCAACGTAAAATCATATGTGAATTTTCGTCATCGAAATTATTGCTACTATGGTAGAACGTAAATAAATGAACTATTCACATGACAAGTTGGAGTTCGATCCTCGGATTGAGAAAAGAAAGATTTTTTTTTAAACTTTTTGTTTTATATGCTATTTTATTCATTTTTTTTTTCTCAAATTCAATTATTTTGTAATATACCGCTATATTAGATTTAAATTCCTGCTTTTTTTTAACGTGGCTTATAATTATAAACTTTGTGGTTGCCGTGTTGTATTTATGACAAACTTTTAAACCTCATTTTGGAGGTAATCGCTATGGCACCTACTAATATTATTTGTGCGGGCTGTCGTAATCCGATACCTAGGAAAAACGAACATATGACATGTTGCGTCTGCAAACTTAAATACGATGTCGATTGTGCTAATATTGGCTTTAAACGTTTTGCCATTATGGATGCATCTCATAAAAATGCATGGAAATGCCCTGAGTGCAACAGTAAAATGCCTAAAACTGGCAATACAAACACGCCCATTTGACAAACACAGTCTGCTTCAGGTGACAATCTCAAGAGTCCTGATAATCATTCTCCCAGTAATAGCAATGTTACTTTGCGACCGAAGAAGACTGAGACAAGACAGGGTGGTCATTGCTGTGTGTCTGAAGATACGTTACGAAAAATCATTCAACAAGAACTTGCCGCGACCCTTAAACTCACGATGACAGAGTTTGTTTCAAATGAATTGAGAGGCCTAAAGGACCAGATTTCAAGTTTCAATGATTCGATATCTTTTTTTAACACAAAATTTGAAGAGATGCAAGCATTACTAAATGAAAAAACAACCACAATCACCAGATTGCAGTCAGATAACGAGCAATTAACATCATCTGTTGCGGACCTTACCAACCGACTAAACGCAATTGAATTACACATGAGAGAGAATAATATTGAAATAAATGGAATCCCAGAGCATAGGTCCGAAAACTTGATTGAAACAGTGATACATCTCACGAAAGTAGTTGACAATCTTGTATCAGCAGATGACATTCAGCACGTCACAGGGTTGCTAAATTGCGCAAAGATGATATAAGACCCAGAGCAGTCATTGTTAAACTACGAAATATGCGCCAGCGTGATGCTGTCCTTGCGGCAGTTTCAAAATTTAATAAGAAAAACTCACAAGAAAAGTTGGCGTCACATCACCTTGGTATTGGAGGCCCACGCAGTCCTGTCTATGTCAACGAGCACCTTAGTCCTGCAACCAAATCCTTGCATGCAGCGATACGGAAAAAAGCCAAAGAAAAGACATACAAATTTGTTTGGGTTCGGAATGGCCGTATATACGTAAGAAAAAATGAAAGTAGTCAGGCTATTTTGATAAAATCACTCGAGGGACTAAAATTAATAACTTAATGTTTTATTTTTATGTATTACTGTGAACGATATGTTGTGTATATTTTTAAAAATGTTAGATATATATTATCAGAATGTTCAGGGACTGCGTACAAAAACAAATGAAGTTTATAATAATATTCTTGGCTGCAATTATAAATCTATAGCTTTCACTGAGACTTGGCTCAATTCCAGAATATCATCTGCAGAAATAATTGATGATAGATATGTTGTATATCGCAAAGATCGGCTATGTACAGAGAATACCAAAAAAGACGGTGGTGGAGTTCTTCTTGCTGTTTCGCGTGAAATCCCTTCTAGTCGTTTAGTAAATTTGGAAGGTGACTCTGAATGTGTTTGGGTCAAATTACGAGTTAAAATCAATTATTCCATTAAGTCTTTAATAATTTGTGTAGTATACTTACCACCACCAGTTAAGTTGGAGTCTGTAAGGCAATTCTTAAACAGTGTTGAAATTGCTTTAAGCCACTCTGACGATCTTGTAATAGTTGGTGATTTTAATCTTAGTTTTATTCGCTGGAATTTTGAGCAAAAATATGTATAACAAAATTTTACCTTCTAATTACGGGTCTACTCTGGGATACACGTTTGTCGATTTTCTGTGTATTAATAATTTGTACCAACTTAATAACATTAGTAATAGTGATGATCGACATTTGGATTTGGTCATTAGTAGTATTGATAATGCTTATGTCACAAAACCTCTTGAATTGTTAAGCAAGCAATACCAAATACACCCTGAGCTGCTAGTAAATATCCCATGTTCTAGTACAGATTTGTTGAAACAGAGAAGGGATTCCGTTTTCAACTATTACAAAGCTGATTATCACAATATCTTAAATAGTTTAAAAGCAGTAGATTGGAATCAATGTTTTTTCAACTGTGATGTTAATGAGATGATCTCTAAATTTTACAATATTCTCAATCAGATTAGGGACAGATTCGTGCCGAAGCGTATGATATCTAAAACGAAATACCCTCCCTGGTATAGTCAGGCTCTTATTAAAGTGTTGTCAGAAAAAAATAAAGTAAGAAGGAGGTATTTGAAATATTATAATCCTAGAGACCAGGCTGAGTTTGTACTACTGCGAGCTCGATTCCACAAGCTGCATGATAAGTGTTACGGGGATTATATGCAAAGAATAGAGGATGATGTTTCTAGGAACCCAAAAAAAATATTTGGTTTTATTAAAGGAAAACGTGGCGGCAGCTCCATTCCTGCGAAAGTCCATTTAAATGATGTCATAGTCGAGACTGGTTCAGAAATTGTCGGTTTATTTGCCCGTCACTTCTCATCAGTGTACTCCTCAGATCACGCTAACAGTATTGCATCATTATCCCTTAAAAATGATAACAATTATATGGCGCGACTAAAATTTACTGAATTAGACGTTTTAAAAATAATTAAAAAGCTAGACATAAATAAGGGTGCTGGTCCTGATTCTATTCCTCCATTATTCATAAAGAGATCTATGCATGGTTTGGTTTTGCCTTTGAAAGTTATATTCAATAAATCTCTTGAAATTGGAATTTTTCCGGAAGAGTGGAAGAAGGCTCGAATCGTTCCGGTTTTCAAAAAGGGTGACAATGCTTGTGTGTCTAATTACCGTCCCATTTCGATTCTCATGTTTCGCAAAGATTTTCGAGGCTCTTTTGTGCCCAATTATCTCTGACTTTATCAAAAGCCGTCTTTCTGATAGCCAACATGGTTTCACGACTGGCCGCTCTGTCAATACTAACTTAGTTCCCTTTGTTTCAGAGTTATCAGAAGCGGTTGATAGAGGCTTTGAAGTAGATGCTATTTACACTGATTTCAAGAGCGCTTTTGACAGAGTCGATCATTCTGTACTGGTCAATAAATTGAACGCTCTTGGTATAGGTGGTCCTTTGTTGAGATGGTTTAATTCTTATTTAAAACAAAGGCCTCAGCGTGTTGTCATAGGCGGGTTTCGGTCTGATTGGTATTTCGCTGAAACAGGCGTCCCCCAGGGATCACATTTGGGACCACTACTCTTTCAGATATTTATCAATGATATAACAGTTAACGTTAATAATAGTAGGGTTTCGATCTTTGCTGATGATTTAAAAATATATAGAGAGATTGCCACGCCTCGTGATGCTGAACTCCTCCAGAATGATCTTGATGGGATTGCAGCATGGTGTGAAGCTAACGGCATGGCTCTCAATATTAATAAATGCTTTCATATCAAATATTCCAGAAAGAGAAAACCCTTACATACTAAATATAAAATAGGTTGCGAAACCCTGGCTGAAGTAAAATCTGTTCGTGACCTTGGTGTTGTTATTGACAGCCAACTGAAATTTAATTTACATGTTGATTCAATTGTAACAAAATCAGCGCAAATGTTAGGTTTTGTCAAACGCAATACCAAAGGATTTAAGAACACCAGCACCAAGATTTTATTGTTTAATGCTCTAGTGCGTAGTCACCTTGAATTCGCCTCCTCGGTCTGGAATCCTTTGTACGCTGTGCACTCACAGCGAGTCGAAGGCATACAGCGAGCCTTTACTCGATATCTTGCTTTCTCTTGTAGTGGTTTTTCTCATCGGCAACCGTACTGTCAGCGACTTACTAAATTTGGATTGACCAGTCTTCGTAATCGTAGACTTTTGTTTGACGTTTGTTTTCTGCATAAAGTTTTAAATGGACAAGCGCACTGTAGCAGTTTCTTGTCACGCATATCTTTGTCTGTCCCGTATAGGTACCCGAGACATCGGTTGGCCAAGACGTTTGCCCTTCCATTCGCGAGGACAAATCTGGGCAGTCAGTCATCGCCCTTGGCGCGAATCTGTAACACGTATAACCTCCTAACAAATAAAATTGAAGATCTCGATGTGTTTGGCGATGGTTTTAATCTATTTAAGAAAAAAATTTTGAATAGCTTTGACTAGTCATGCTTTGTGTTAATCATTGTGTTTTATTTATTTTTATTATAATTTTGTGTGTAACTGTATTTTTTATGTAATGTGCTTTATTTTTTTATGATGATATTTGTAATTTGTTTCCCAATAATGTCTCATGAATTTTTAATTTTATTATTAACTTTTTAATTCTTTCTTTTTTATATTTTTGTTTATATTTCTGATGACGATTGTGTAATATAATGAATGTTATGTACGCCTTAACTGTGGTGCATATCGGACAATGTATATTTAATTAACAATGTATTAATATGTACCATGTGGCAGTACTAATGAAATAAATAATTACACTATTTGTGAAACAAAGACACAAGGTAAGTTACAAATAAAAAAATTTGCTAAATTCCATGACACAGTGTATCATCGCGATGAACTCCAAGACTACTCAACCAATTTTAATTCTTTTTTAATTTTGCTGGATTTGTTCCAACTTAGGACATAGGATAGGTTTCATGCATAACACAGCAACGCGTGGCCGGGTCAGTTGGTATAATATGTAATGAAGTTCAGAACCTTATTAAATAATTAAAGCATATTGATTTATATATGTAATATATGTGATTATTTTATGATCTCAAAAATATGGGTAGTTACCCACATATTATCATGCTTATTTACACATTTGCCTTAAAAGCAATTCGAAATTAGAATCGGCAAATAGCTGTTAGAAATATTAAAACAATAATAACGACTCAATTAGCTATAATAAGACTATTTACTTTTTAATGCCGCCAGAATAAGCTGTTTAATACATAGTGGTATAACAAGTTTCACGTTATTTTTAAAGACTTAGACTTTATCTTTTAAACCCATTTAATGAAATCAACTCATCCTCAGTCCCACATGGTACTTCAGTATCGGACACAATTTAGTTTTTTGTTAGATCACGATTTTTATGTCACGTTATTTACTGTAGTGTTGCTACGTCACGATTCGATTATTCACTTATTCATGGCACCAGAATCGCATATAAAAGCCAGTACTTACCAAAGTTACCTTTGATAAGACAGAAACATTAAGTTACAATGTAAGAAAAGAATTTGCTCAAGCACATGGAACCTAGAGATGAGGCGAGAGTGATGTATCGATGTTCGAATATTTTTTGCTCCAACAGAAAATCAATGAAAGCTGCAAGTTAAC
This sequence comes from Calamotropha paludella, assembly GCA_927399485.1. NCBI lineage: Eukaryota > Metazoa > Arthropoda > Insecta > Lepidoptera > Crambidae > Calamotropha > Calamotropha paludella. Next base: position 20,438,325 of record OV656812.1, read on the forward strand.
CGATGTCAAAAGATATAGTTTCCAACCCCACCTGTGATAAGCATTTGAAACAGTTTTCACAAAAAATCTTTTTCTTATTTATAAACAATCGTATTCTAATGCTAAAGAAAAAACGTTATTAAAAACATTTACACTGCATGTTTCCTGATTTAAAAATCATCATCATCGCAACTGAAAGACTAGTCCACTGAAGGGTAGGCTCCCATAATAATGGGGGATCCCATAATAAGGTATGGACATAATCTAAACCCTCGGCAATCGCAGTAAAACGGTAAATCAAAATACTATGTCACACATTGTGTGGTTTGTGGGACGGACTGTATTATAAGTCGCCTTTGACAACATTCATGGTGTGACGGATTCGTGATACACTACATAGACGGTTCCCGGCTTTTTGAAAATCAATGACATAGTAATTCTCTCCGCAACATTGCGCTGAAGATATTAGACACTTACATGATGTTTTATCCTCAAAAGGATAAAAACGAAAGGCATCTCGTTTTCAACAAGCGATAAATCTCAAATATTTGGTGTGCAAATTATCATACGTATTTTATTCCTTGCGACACAGGGTTTAGCGTTCATCGTCAACTCTAACGTTAAACCTTTGTCAAACGGAAATCGTGCTTTTATAAATAAATGTATAGAATATATAACTTCACGTTAGTTGCACCAATTTTATAAATAGAACATGGAGTTACAGTCATAAAGAGTTGAGATGCCATAAATTTTATTGGACTCTGAAATAATCCGTCGTCATTTTATATGATACTAAAATCCGTAATAAGGTCGGACAAGCGTTCTACCTGAATATGACCATATTTTTATTTCCATTCGCTGGACAAATAAAATATCGCTGTGATGTACAATAAACGTTTATTGACACTATGTTCTCCATTTCAAAGATTGGAACTTTATACACGGTTTGACTCCTTTGTTCATTTATTATTATAAAATATTGCTATTTCCTCGTGGGTAATGATAAAGTTCCCTTCATCGTTACCTTACATTCATAAATATATAATAACTTATTCATTTACCAAAATCTCTAGGTCATCCGGCTATTACTAGCTCCGGGGCAGGGGCATATTTGGTAGTGCGTGAGACCCATGGTCCCACCAGACCCCGACGGGGAAGGCGGTACATCTCAATGTTATTTAGTGAGGGTATGCCTACGCCAACGCTCTATGCGCCATGGCGTAGAAGAGTCATATCTCTACTGCATAAGCCCGCGGTAGGATTAAAAGGGTTTTTCACTGCATCAAAAGAAAGGGCAGAAGCACATTTGACGTCCGTCTGGTGAAACGGTAGCGATCCTGCCTTTCGTACCGACGGTCCTGGGTTCAAATCGTGGAAGGGGCAGATGTTTGTATGATGAATACGAGCATGAGCAGTGCTTTCTTCATAAAATAAAATAAGAAATATTTATTTAATTACTTACATCCACTTTCTTCTAAATGAAAACATCGCGGGGAGAATGAACGGGGAGAATCTTTTCGGACACTTTTCGGCTACATGCGGATTAGTGGTAGCTGAGGACTGCACATACAGTCGGGAACAACGACTTGACGTGCCTTCCAAATCACGAAGGAGTGGATGAGATATTAAATTTATAATATTATATTTTTTGCATTTTGCAATGTTATCTAAAATTAATCGGGTCGGATCGGATCGGATCGGATCGCATCGGATAGCGAGGGGATGTGAGTTCAAGTCACGCCTGCTACCTGAGACAAGATGATATTTTTCTAGCGGTACTTTCTTTAGATATAAAAAAAAGCAATTATATGCTTAAATAACAAAATGTATAAATTACGAAGCTGTCTCTTCTTGATTAATAATTGTTGGATACAAGGAAAAGACAGTGGTGTCAGCTTATAATACTTGGATAAATTCGCTATTTGTCAAGGTCTCGGTAGCACCATCTTAATTAGAATCATGTTGCTACTATGCACAGTTATGACTTGATTAAGAATGTTCTTAGAAACAGTATTAAATGAAAATCAGATAGTTAACGACAAAAACAAATAGACACATAAATTAGACGCTCGGAGCACATCGGTTGAGATGACAACTAAACCAAAGTCTAAAGTAGGTTAGTTAAACCTTACAGATATACTATGAAGCTACTGGTAAAACAAAGAGTTTACTTACCACGATGGGTTAACTGGAATTGAAAATGTATTTGACGCATCGTTAATATTCTTTAAAAAGAAATAAAGAAAAGGAAATTAATTTCCTCGTGTCGCCAGTTCGCCACTGCTGCCATAAAAACAAAAAACAGTTGGCTCGCAGCCGAAGTGAATCCACTGACGGTTTTTTTATGCCGCGACCTCAGGATTAAAGGCATGCAATTAGTCAGCAAGTTATACCGCAAAGTTCAAAACGGCGGCGATGTGGATGATTCGCGGTTACATAGTATAATAATAATTTTTCTTTTAAAATTCACTGTACCATCATTTTCACTGGCCGGTGGAACGCCGCCTTGATATATGAGAACAACTTGCATATTGTTCATACTTCCGTTTTTAATATGAATTACTTTGAAGGTGTAATAAATCTTAATTACTCAACGTTATTATCTGCAGGTATTAAGTATCAAATAATGAATAAATTGCTGATTACTTAAGTAAAATTTAACAAATGTCGATAACGAAATAGTGAGAAGTTTCAATGTTAATATTTTATTAGCAATTAATCTAAATAGATAAGAAGTATGTTTTAAAGTAGCCGAATTGCTATCAGAAATAGAATTTTCTTGTCTGCGGTAGAAATTAATCTCTGGCTATTTATTTCTGCATCTTGAAAACTATGGGATCAAAATTGGAATCAACCGGTCATTTCGAATGCAAGGAATATATAACAAGCATTAGCAATAATCAGATTGATTTTTTCGCGAACTTTCATCAAAGTTTTTATAACTAACTGAACGCACACGTCCGATGTCAATTATCTTCTGAAAACTCATGACATGCACTTCAACAACATCACAACAGAATTGAGAATCTTACTTACTATACAGTTAAATAATACTACGAGCGTAATTTAGAATTTCATATTGAATTTCGACGCCTAGACACTACTTACTCAACGAATACCACATATAAAACATACTTGGACAAGTTTCTATGTCCGACATAACTGTATTCTGAAGATCGCTAAAGACATCAAAAGAACACTACTTCAAAAAGTAAGTATTCAGCTGACCATAAATTTCTTTACGCTAATCGATGACTTGTGCGTTTTGTTGAAATAGCGCTCGGTTAGTTTAAATTCCTTCTAGTACTTATATGATTCCTTCTATTATGTGTTTCGTCGTGTAACAGAAGAGTTTAACCGTAACAGTGACCGTTGAGTTTAAAAGAAAAAAAAACACAATGTTACGCTTTTTCAAAGGTAAAGATACTTTATTATCGTCCTTTCAAATGAAACTGTATCAAACCAATGGCCCAAAATCATACGAAAGAATAAAATTTCATTTTTTTATTATATTAAATACTATTTGAGATCAAAAAGAAAGAAATAAATACCATTGAGACCGTTCGTTCGCGACGTTGATATAACAGCTAAAAAGGCAAAAAAATTACTCATTCCCCGTAGTGGTTGTAATTTGTTTTCCATTTGACTACTGTATGACGCCATATGGCAACCATATTGAATTTAAAGGCACACTGTCCTTATCAGGATGGTCCATTTTTTTATTATGGGCGCGAGATGAGGGAGAGGAGACGGTATTTCAATTAAATAATGATTTAGATAATTAAAATAGTTATTATTAAAGCAATTACACTTGTCCGTTACAAATTTCAACAAAGGATGCTACTGATTGATATCGATTTAAATTAACGTCCACCAAGCACGTGGATGCGTGCGCGCTACACGACGACTCAATCCGAACTGACACTTTGTCAAGATGGCCGCCTGTCCAGTGCTTGGTGTTCGTTCATTCGTTCTGAAGTTTAAAGCAATCAACTATAGACGGCGCTGTTACCGATAATTTGTCTATGCGCCGTCACGGCCAACCCTGACGATCGCACGACCTCGTGCGAGTAATCCCGTCGCCGCGTAGTGCGTTCACCGTGTCATTGCTACTCCTCTGGGCCTGTCGAACAATAAGGACATAACATTATCATGCGTTCGGTCATCACTGACAAGCACCTTATGAGGGCTGCGCCCTATTGTCTAGTTTGATCTGGGTCCGGGCATACGAGGCCCCTTCCACCCGTCACCAATCCGTGGCCCGGGCGTGCAGGGCCCCTCCGACCAGTAACAGACTCTTGGCCCGGGCGTACGAGGCCCCTTCGACCAGTAACCCCACTGTGGCCTGGGCGTGCTAGGCCCCTTCGACCAGTTACTAGACAGTGGCCCGGGCGTGCTAGGCCCTTTCGACCAGTTACCAACCAGTGGCCCGGGCGTGCGAGGCCCCTTCGACCAGTTCCTAAATAGTGGCCCGGGCGTGCGAGGCCCCTTCGACCCGCTCAGTAGGAGAGGTGTAAATATGATAAATCAACCTCCTTTAAAAATCGGAACATTATATTTTTTTTTGTGCTTCGGTTTCATGGAAATTCAAAAAAATAATTATAACTTACTTCTATGTACTAAAGCGCGTTCTACGATTACATGATGATCATCTTCAGACGAAACTGTGAGGGTTCCGGAATTGGCGGTCAGGGTGTCTTCGCTAGCAATGGAAGCTGTTTCACTCTCAGTGTCGGATGACTCTACTAAGTCAATCTCGTTTCCATCGACCGCCGTCACGGCTTCCTCATCATTGATCAATGATGAAGATATTTCTACCAGACCTTCAAAACCTCTAGGCACTGCTCGCAAGTTTTCGTGAGCGTACTTATAAACACGGCCTGATTTACTGATGCCTTTTAGTTCGTACCGGTCATTATCTAGAACCCCTACAATAATAAATGGCTCTTTGAACTTTTTCGCAAGCTTAGTCTGGTTACGCTCACTACCCTTAATGAAGACGTAATCGCCTTGTTTAAATGGTTTCACTGCAGCCTTACCTCGATTGAAAAGCTGTTCTTGCGAAGTAGCTGCCTTAAGAATATTAGCCGATGCTTCACTTCTTATGGCCTCTAAATCAGCTCGAACAGGAGTGTCTACGTTGGACGAGATTTGGGACATACCGAGAGATTGAGCACGTATACCAAACATTAACTCAGTTGGAGTAAACCCTGTAACCCTCGACCTAGTAGTATTTAAAGCCAATTGTACTTCGTCTAGTTCTTCCCTCCAAACCTTGTTAACATCATTCTCAATAATTGTTAATAAGTTTTTCAAAGTTCGCATCACTCTCTCCACCTGGCCGTTGGCTCTAGCGGAACCAGTTGCAATTAGGTGAAGCTCGATGTTATGTTCACTACAAAATTGCTTGAATTCAGCACTAATATAACACCTACCTTGGTCAGCAATTATTTTTTTAGGGGCACCGAAAAGGCATACCGCTCTTTTTAAGGCTTTTACCGCGCAAGCCGCGTCAAGCGATTGAGTGTACTCTAATAGAACGTACTTTGTAAACGAATCTATGATGACGGACGCGTACTCTTTTCTATCGCTTTTGCCACTAAGTTTGCCCGTGATATCGATGTGGATCGTATGCCAGGGAATAGAGACCTTAGGTATTGGATGTAACCTGACCTGCTGGGCACCTGATGGGCCCTTAGATGCTTTGCATACTATGCACGAATCAATGAATTTACGGACATTTTTTGACATTTGAGGGAACCAATATTGCTCATATAATTTATCAAGAGTTTTGTCAAAGCCCAGGTGTTTAATTTCACTGTGTACATGATTAATGAGTATCCACACCAGTGAACGAGGAACAATAGGAAGCCAGCTGCTCGTCTTATTGCGCTCTACTTTGCGATAGAGAATACCATTGCGAACATCATAGGTGTGTGCAATTATTTCAGGCAACTCACCCTCTTCGTGCTGCTGTAACAAAGTCTGAATTTCAGGATCTCTTTTTTGCTCCACCTGGATCCAGCTATTATGAAGTTCAACAAAGTTTACAGATTTTCGAGGACTTGTTTGGAAAGTGTCCGCTACTGCAGCATTATTCTCTGGGGATGGTAATGCGTTTCTTGATAGAAAGTCAGCATGGCCCATGCTACGCCCTTCTTTATATATAATGTCAAAATCGTATGCCTGAAGATAGGCCCACCACCTATGGACGCGAGGGGATAGATCAACTTTAGCTTTAGAAGCCTTTAAGGAGTTGCAGTCAGTGTAGACCGTGAAATGTTGGCCATATAGATAGTGGCGAAAGTTTTCAACAGCTCGCACAACCGCCAGGGTTTCCAACTCATACGAGTGGTACCTAGATTCAACTTCGCTTGTGCGTCGACTGAAATATGCCACCACATGGGGTGCACTGCCTATTCTCTGAATTAAAATCGCCCCATAACCCTCTGAACTGGCATCTGTGTGCAGTTCTATTGGTATATCAGGGTTAAAAATTGTTAACACTGGCTCCGATGAAAGAATATCCACAATTCTCTTATGGACCGCTGAATGTTTTTGTGTCCAAGTAATGGGTCCTTTCAGTTTTGTTAAGGGATATAATGGGCTAGCGAGATTGGCGAAGTTGGATATAAACCGCCTGAAATAGGAAGCTAGTCCTAGGAACTGTCTGACCTGTGTCGCTGTTTTTGGGACAGGAGCCTCGACCAGGGCTCTGACTTTACCAGGGTTTGGTCTGATTTCACCTGCGCGGATGACATGCCCTAGGTAGTTTATTTCCGACTTCATGATCTTACATTTGGTTATGTTGAAGGAGAATCCTGCCTCGGCGAGAGCCCTGAGCACGGCATCAAGGCGTTGGAGCCCTTCACTAACGCTAGATGAGTAACAGTGAACGTCGTCCATATATGCTAGACTGACCGTGTCTTTAAGAGACTTTAGAGCTCGGTTGATGCACCGCTGATAGACGGAAGCAGCATTTCGCAACCGAAAGGCATCGCCAGGTATTCATATTGCCCCTCCGGAGTTACAAAGGCTGTTCGCTCAATTGACTCCGGAGTGACCCTGATCTGATGGTAGCCCGAAGCCATGTCAAGGGAGGAAAAGAAACAAGCTCCATTTAACCGATCAACCTGTTCATCTATTCTAGGAAGAGGATAGTCTTCGGGCCTGGTGTTTGCGTTCAGTTCTCTGAAGTCGACGCACATCCTGTCTGTGCCATCCTTTTTTTTCACAAGCAGGATAGGGCTTGCGAATGGAGATGAGCTCTCGCGGATAACCTTGGCATCTAAAAGACACTGGATTTTTTCGCGAACTATTGTCTTTTCGGCCGGGGATAATCTATATGGCCGCCTTTGAACTATTTTATGCGGGTCAATTAAATCGATTTTTAGCTCACCTTAAGATACGCGTCGAGTAGGTATGCCGTCTATAAAATACTCACCGTACTGGCGCAGCACATTTAACAGCTGTTCCTTCTCGACACCTTCTAGATCAGTATCGATTAAACTAAAATCAAAAGTGTCAGCAGCACAACAAATGTTAACATCCTTTCTCAAGGAAAATTTTATTGATTCACTATCAATCTCAACATGTAACCCTTGATCCAGAACATCCCTACCTATAATGACAGATTCCGTTAACTTATCCCCATCGATAACGTGAAATAATAAATTGACTTGAATGCCCTGAATTGTTACGGAACCTAGTATTTGAGTAGCACATTTTATGTCTTCCCCACTAATGCCTGTCAAATAAACGGTATCGTTGCGTACAGAACCGAGAAGTTCGCTAGCCAGAGTATCTCTAATCAAGGAACATGCTGAGCCGCTATCGAATAGAAACGAAATTGTCTTACCAGTCAACGTCGACAGAGTACCTTTTGTCAATCTGTGCTCACAGAGATGGACTTCTTTCCTCGCGGGTTGGTCCTTTTTAGGCTTGTTATTCGGACAGTTAATGCTTATGTGCCCCGGTTTCAGGCATGTATAGCATGTGATGGTCTTCTCTACTTCAGGCATTTTAAATCTTCCAGTGCTGTTTTGTCGTTTACGACACTCTTCAATCTTGTGACCACGACTACCGCAGTAATGACATGTTCCACTAAATCGTGCTTCACTAATAACACGCGGTTTCTTCGGAATGCCAGGATGATCGTCATTTTCTTCATGCCGTCTTTTCAGCGACACTCCGCTCAGAGCTCGACATAACTGAGCTCTCGTAGTAATGGCGTAAGCATTTAGCTCTCTTCGTATAAAAGAATTCCGTTGACTGAGGACTGATATAACGAACCCAGTGATAACCTCCTCGGTCATCCTTACTTTGGGTATACGTTCGATGAGATTCCACAAACGCATAGCAGCATCTGATGCTGTTTCATGGACGCCAATTTCAAACTTCATGATATTATCGAAGTAGTCTTGCATTAGCATAGGCTTTCCAAATTTAGCAAGAAGCGTTTCCTTAATCCTAGACCATTCGAGGTCTGAAGTCGTTAACTGAGTTAAACAGGAAGCTGCCCGGCCCTTCAGTGAGTGAATTAAAGCAAGAAGAAGCTCAGGGCCGGACAGGTTTCGACTAGTCACTATAATGTCAGTAATTCTGCACCAACCTTCAATATCCGCATCAGCATCATCGGGATCGAATTTAATTAGTTGAATCGCATTATTCTGCGGCAGCGGCTTTTGTGCCGCCGCTAACAATCGGGTAAAGATTGATTCCATTCCCGTAAGAAAATCGGATGTATTGGTATCGACGTTTTGATTTTCTCGTCCCGTACCGTTTTGAACGAACTCCTCTGAAGAGTTGAGCCCTTCGCATCCCACTTCTGATAAAGGCACACTGTCCTTATCAGGATGGTCCATTTTTTTATTATGGGCGCGAGATGAGGGAGAGGAGACGGTATTTCAATTAAATAATGATTTAGATAATTAAAATAGTTATTATTAAAGCAATTACACTTGTCCGTTACAAATTTCAACAAAGGATGCTACTGATTGATATCGATTTAAATTAACGTCCACCAAGCACGTGGATGCGTGCGCGCTACACGACGACTCAATCCGAACTGACACTTTGTCAAGATGGCCGCCTGTCCAGTGCTTGGTGTTCGTTCATTCGTTCTGAAGTTTAAAGCAATCAATTATAGACGGCGCTGTTCACGATAATTTGTCTATGCGCCGTCAAATTATTTACAAAAAAAATATTGTCAGTGCCACTTGATAAATATGCTTAGCTCTAAGTCACATTCAAGTGGTGAAATTAAATTATTAACCTCATTGGTGTGCTCAACTACTAGATATGTAGTTGAGCACATAATGTGATTTAAGCTTAGAAGTAAATCTTAAAACAATCATATTTCATGCTCGTAAACCCTCAAAAGAATTCCGAAGTCATATCATGTAGATGGCGTAAAACACAGGGCTAAAAGGCTTAGTGATTGAGCAAGGAAGTTCGTTACGAATTCGGGTCAGGCCGAATGTGCGATCGTTTGTGTACAAATCCCTCCCGTTTTAGTTTTTATCAATCTCTTTTCTGCGTATCGTCATTTGTTTATTTTGATTCTAGATGTGACTCTTCGAAATCGCAACGGTATTTTACTTACGCATAATACTTTCAAAGTGTTTTCTGTACGTCCATCGCATATAGGTTTTAATGAACAGAACAAGGCCGCTGCTACAACTTTATTAGAGATAAATAGCCTTTGTAAAACTAAAAAAATACTTCTTTATTGTAGCGTCCACATTAACAACTAGAAACGATCAATAACAACCGCCATTTTGAATCTGCACAAAACTTCCGAACTTCGCCAATTAAAAACTAATACTTAACGCAAGTTCTGTGATAACTGATACATTACCTGTCATCCTAATAAATACAGTTCAATCTGAATTATTTTTGTTAAAGAACATAATAGAAGTCAATAATTAACATTTAGAATGGCAAATAAATACAACAAAAACAAATCTTTGATTTATATTACCTTTACATCACCTTTTTCGGTAAGCGAACAATTCGAAATTAGTTCTTTTTGCTATACGGATATTGTTTTTTTTTTACATTTTAATGTTTTTTGGTAAAATTTTGATAAATTCAAAAACAATTAAATAAAACATGAGGAAAAATTACACTTTTCTATATCAAATAAATTATGTGGATAACTTGTAAACTAAAAAAAAACAAAAAAAGCCTTACTTTATGTCGTACACGAAAGCGTCTGTCGCGTCGATAGTTAGTTAAAAAATATAGAACAAATTACAGTATTCGTATATATATCTCTCTCTCCGAATTGAATCACTAAACATCTAATCAAACTAGTGTATATTTATGATTTTTAGATTTAGGTAATATTTTCTTCCTAAAGACATGAAATCCATGAAATTCACTTAACAATAGAAAATAGTTTATCTTCATTTAGTTATAATAATATACCAGTTTCCTTTGTACCTTAGTCTTACTGGGAATCGAACTTCTGAGAAATAGTGACATCCGAAACTAGCGTGCCGCTGAACCACGAAGGTAATATCACATAACTACGTAGTAATTAAACCAATTAAAATGAAAATGTGACTTATTCTTTATTTTTAAATACATACAGACCATTTTGATCTACATTGAGCTCACTAAATTGGATCGAAATTTACACACTAATTTATGATGTCACAATCTATGAGACTTCATAGTGACATCATTATAAAATTTTATAATTATTACTTTTAACCTGTTTTTATCTTCAATATTTCCATGTATGCTGAACGGTATTTGGATTTATCGATCTGTTTAATAGATGACGTTGTACAATTGACCTTATTTATTAAGATTTGTCACAGTAGAATGAATTACATCCGTACATTTGGACATGTCGACAAATAAGTTGGTTGGTAGGTTCTTAAAATTTGATCTAATTAGTTTATTATACAAATTATCCTTTAGTATTAAAAATTGCAATGTTTAGCATCCAATTCAAAGTGCAAGTTAGTACATATGTGGTTATGAAAAACGAAGAAATGAAAAATCAACAAAAAGACAAATGTAAACATTGCGCGTAGAGCAGAAGCAGCAGTGTTGCCAGATTGTTAATTGATCTGCTTCGGCGCGGGAGATCGCTATCTATATCTCAGTGTATTGACACTGTACAGTGTGAGTCCATATTTTCGGGTTCAGATTTCTTGTTGGTACAGAGATTGCAAACGAAAGAAAATATTATTTTGGTTTCCAATAACGGTTTCTGAATTAGTTTATTACAATTAACATAGGTTATAAAAAAAAAGTTCATTACTTTTTTAAAAATATATATATATATATTTGAATCAGGTGTAAATTTTGTTTATTAAATGTGGCAAGTTTTATAATTGTTTTATCAATATTTACAAAGATTAAGTTTTCTAGGTTTCTTTATAGAAAAAATATTAATGTATGGTGTAATAGTTTAACTTTAATAAGCTTGACTTTGTGTATTTTATAGAATAAGGTTGCCTGATTTGTTGTTGTAAATAATCCGTTGTTAGTGTGGCCCTTTATATTAGTTGCTTTTCCCATGGCCGAATCTATGTAGCTCTATCGAGTTTGAATGATCAATGATCCCCAGCAACCGCTTTGTGTATGTTTCAAGTGGTTGCATAACTAATATCGTTTGCAAAGAAGCACTCGCCTAAAGGCAAGCAAGTAATTGAGTACGTCTTCAAGCAACGCTTCTCACTAGGAACTTATCACGTCTACGCGACACATAAATATTTCCCGACGTCAACGCGAATAAAGTCGCAGGCATAGCTAGTTTAATAATTTATTCGTTTGGCATGCATACATCTTCTATTGTAATCGACTTATAAATAAAAAATTAAATTTGCGCACCGCGAATACATCTATCGTTTCCGTCAACGGTTGGCTGTTAGAAAATATTACTATCAATAGATACATCTTTCGTACCAATTCGTATTTTCAACAATAAAGATTTTTCGATTAAATTAAATTTACTGCCACTAAGTAATACTATCGCAATTTTAAGAATCAACATGTAATTAATTGTCAAACAATATAATATTTTTTATTTCACTTTTTCTATGATTCATGTGCCTTTTTCAGCAGGCGGCGAAGGAATTTTAGCCATATTTTCCTGTGTTTAATTGAAAAATGAAGGAGATTGATTTATGTAAAGGCTGTGAGTAAGCATATCGCCCGGATCCAAAGTTTTTAAAGATTCCGATATCTCAAATCTGAGGGTCTCAGTCGAGAAAATGTTTTTTTTTGTTCGCTTTTTATTTCAATCATCGGAATGACAAAGGGATTCTCAATCGGTTTTCGGAGCGAAAATAATATTGGGATCTCGCGATTGGAGTTACCCGATAAAGTAGAATATTCAATTGAATTTAACAATTTATTTTGTGAATTAGAATTCTATTTATGTTTACTCTTAGTTGGAGCGGAGCTCCTATGGATCAGTTTCAATGACGCCATGTCTGTTACGCCATATCTTCTTGAGTTCTTAACCGATTTTAATAATTTTTGTTTGGAATCGAACACATTTAGAACTAGATTGAATTTTGAAATTCAAAAAAATAAAAAAGTTATGACCAAAAAACATTGGCGGTATGGAATTTCCCATTGAAACAAAAAGCGCGCGCTTTTTATAAGTTTTAGTTCTTATGGAATTTTAAAAATTTTCTTAACATTAGTATTACGCTTCGCTCCAATATATGGTGCTAGCGAAGCTTTATGCTTAGAAACTGCATCGCCTAATTTATTTTTGTTGGCATGCGAATTTCATGAATATGAAACGTTCGGGTGAGACATTATTCATTAAAAGTAATCCAGAAATACATCCGTTTTCGCTCTGTATCTCGATATTTTGGATATATGCCGATATAAATTGATGAAAATATATTTCCATACTTACTAATTACGTGAATACTAATACTTACTGTTCTAAAGTCACTGAAGAGATAGTTTTAATTTAGATTACCTACACGATACGGAAACGGAGCTTATTTTAGTAATTAAGGAAATGTACGTGCTATAATGACTTTTATGTTCATTGTGTAACATGCAAACTGGATGCAACCCAATAGCAGTAGCAATCCCTGATAACGTGCGATATTTCCCTGGAGCCGAACTACTTTTTGGCCGAATTTGACGCCATCATCATCTCTTCATGTTCTAGGTTATAACATTCGATGTATCTAGAAGATACGGCGCTGAGATTAGCTTAAGAAAAACTTGAAAAAATCGACGGTTCTGTTAAGGTCTCGGTAGCTCAATTGGGAGAGTGCTCGCCCGAATAGCAATGGATACAAATCCCACCTGACACCAGAGACAAATTGAATTTTTCTTGTAATATTTTTTAAATATTAAAATAATCGGTAAAATATTAGAATGACAAATATAATAATATTATAAAATATAATAAGTCTATGATTGAGCAGGTCAAACAACGTTCGAAGGGCTTATAATGGTGTAACTGACCAAAAAAAGATGCTCATTGAGATTTAGTTCTTACACTTCCGCGCACATTACACATCAGAATAAAACACTTTTTTACGGATTTTTGCGCATGTTTAATTTTATTTTATATTTAATCCTGACGTTTCGACTCCTTTACAGGAGCCGTGATCACAGGATGTCATCCTGTGATCACGGCTCTCATACAATGGAAAAAAAAGTGTTTTATGCTCATTGAGATGTTTATTTTTGGCTCCCTCTCTCTCTCTCTCTCTTTTCCTTTGGTTTTTTTATTAAAAAGACTCATGATAAGACTCATGAGTCATTATGATACGAATTTAAAATTCGAACCATTGATAAAAATAAAACTAATGAAACTCGAAAAATTTGTTTAATATGAAGTCTTTTTGAAGTCTGTTTGCTGTAGGCCAATCATCGTTATTCAAAATTTTTAAAAAAAATCTATATATAGAAAATTTTAAAATAATCGACTTACCAAAATATGCTTTTGTTATGATTAAATTATAAAATGACCCTTAACTTAAGACTCATTTATGTCAGTCTCGCGAGCACTTTTTTGACTTTATGGACTCGAGGATATGTAGGATTCCCTATGCCAAAGAGCACAAAGCGTAGATAGAGGTGTATCCAAAACTAAAACCCCTGGTACATCCCAGGGGTCCTCAACTGTGCCGAAGGTCTGGTGGAACCAGTGTAGTAGTCACGACCTTCGACTCGTGAGCCCCGCCAAAATAAATCTAACTGTACGATTAGGACTTAAAGAACTTGAGTCGTCTGGACTTGAGCTCTTCTGATCACCAGTTATACCCTTTCTCACTAAAATGTTTCCGTCTAAAACGAAGAACTATGGCCCAGCAGTGGTAAGATTAGAAGACCAAAGGCGGTTAACACTTTAGTTAAATTTAAATTTGCTTGCGACATCTTATTGCTAACATTTTATTTAATTCTTTATCATATACTAGTGCAAAAGGATTGAAGCAATAAAGTGTTAATAATAATTTGTTTTCGTGCAATATTAGTAATCGAGTCTAGTATTATTTACAACGGGTATACGAGTGTTTTAGTCGTATATGAGAACAATAAAAATATAGGATAACATGTTTTCTATTCACAATGGGTTTGATGGATAACGTCGAAATTCAACAGCTACACCATGACTATGTAAGTTGTATGTCGGCAAACCTTGTACCAAAGTAGAGGCCGCAAATAAACTCAGCAATAAGGTTGTTTTCCTTTTGATTGTGTGTTAAACATAATTTCATAGATTACAGTAAAATTAACTTGTACGAATAAAAAATATAGGACAAAATTTTTAGTATACAAAAAAATCCTAATTTTATCAGTACCGTCTATTAATAATTATGAAAAATAATCAGACTATGCACAAGGTCATAATTTGCACGCATTTTTGTAAAAGCCTTGCTCATGAGTATACTTTCTTCTTCAGATAATTCTGTGATATTGTATTGAACTTACTCATAACGGCAAAACCACTCAACTTTTTTTTTGTCTTTGAAGGAAAAGATTATTTATATTTACCCTTTGAACACTAAGAGAATGCAAGATAAGGTGAATATAGAGACAAAACGAACCAATCTAACTAATACTAATATCATAATATGTCCATGCCCGATACTGTTCGTAACTAAGTATGCTATTTGAAAAGTTAGTAGACTCTTATGTGTCGTGTCAGTTGTTAAAATAATGGGTTTTACTAGCTGACCCGGTAACGCGTTGCTATGGTAACGCGTTGCTATGGTAACGCTTTGCTATGGTGACGCGTTGCTATCGTAACGTTAATTCATACAATGGAAAAAGAGCGGACAGACAAACACACAAACAACAAATTTGTGTTCTTAGAGTATATACTAGCGGCCCGTCCCGGCTTCGCACGGGTGGACAAAATTCTTTAAATTTTTTCTACTATTAAATATTTTTCCGTAAGCGCGATCTAGCGTCCGATAGACGAACTACTTGCTGTTAACGAGTTGCTATGGTAACGTTATTTCATACAATGGAAAAAGAGCGGGAAAAAGAGCGGACAGACAAACACACAAACCACTGTGATCTTATATTATAGATTCTATCCGCCCTCTAAATTAATATCACCTTTGCTCTCTTTCCAATAAAGTGTTGCAATGTTTACTTACACATAAAATAGATGTAAAATGATACACGGAATCTACCGACTTGACGACCGTTTGGTGCGACGGTAGCGATCCTGCCTTTCGCACCGACGACGGTCCTGGGTGTGAATACCGGAAGGGGCAGATGTTTGTATGATGAATACGAGCATTGGTACCTGAGTCATTGGTGTTTATATATATATTTCTATGAATATTATATATCTTTGTATCATATAATATATGTATGTCTATCCGTTATCCCAGTATCCATAACACAAGCCTTACAGTGCTTACTTTGGGCTAGGCTAATTGGTGTGAATGTAATAAATATTTATTTATTTGTTAAATTTATATAAAGTTATTATTTTAATTTCGTTAAATTGTTTTCAAAAATCTCTAATTGCAACATTGTATAATTTATAATTATGGCGCGCATTCCTTTCGTTGTATTAAAAATATTATCTACATTAGCAACTGAGCTAAGAATGCTTATCGTTATTCGTATGTATTCCTATTTGAGTTAATATCGGTCCCATCTCCTTTTTATTATGAATATACCATTGAAATTTAACCCCACCTGAAAAGCTTATCGGGGCGGACGCTCTCCGAAATTAGGACCACACAATGGGATGAAAGTTTCGGACATTAAATGAAACCACAACCGATTAGCGACGAAATGGAATTCCTTTAGATTTCAAACGATTTCAGGTAGATTTTGGTCCCAATTTAGAGTGACATGCCAATAATAGCTTTGTACATTACATGGAAACATTGTATAACAAACTAGTCATTTATGGGTAATAACAACGTATTCTCTTATTCGTTAGTGCTTTGATAAATAACATTTTCAGAGTCTGTATCAAATACATATCGAAGTAGAACTCCTTGGAAATACAAATATTTTAAAAATCTGTATCCGATCTAATTTCGATGTAATTTATAAATAAGTTTTCATGTAAATGAATTAACTTTTAAAACCATGAATTAAGTGTTAGACTAGCTTGATAAAAAAATATTTACTTTATTACGTTTGCTTTATAGTGTTAAGACATTTAATAAATATTTAAGACACGGTATTAAAATTAGTCACACGTTTTATTTTCTACTGACAGACCCGGCAGACGTTGTCCTTGTTATATGTGCTAATGTTTTTATACGTTAAAAAAAGTTAAAACTCACTCATAGCGTCACCTGGAACAACGAATATGTGTCCGTTTTTTATATATCTCTTTGAAACACGGTGGTTTTCAAACAAAGTTCAACCCCTTTTTCACTCCCTATAGATAAATATATGGGGCAACTTTGCTGCGTACACTTCGAAATTGTGCCATATATTGTCATAGTGCATAATACTATCGCTTTATCGTCGCGAGTGTTTCTGCATCATTAAAGTCGGAGTCGCACACAATGGTTGAATTTTCTAAAATGCCGATGCCCGTGTACATTTATTCTTCACAAGGAGCACGTGTATTAAATATAATTTCTATGTCTTTAAAACAACATATTTCCACATATGAAATCATCCCCTTTCATAAAATCGTAGACTCCGGACAAAGAAATAATAGATTTCAATTTATTATTTTTTCCTTTTATAATAATTAAAACCAGTATTAGTTCTATGATTAAATGCGTAAGTTAACCAAAATATTAATAGTAATTATAAATATTTCTTACACTCCCACTGAGAATTCACACAATTAGCCTAGCCCAAAGTAAGCACAGTAAGGCTTGTGTTATGGATACTAGGGTAACGGATAGACATACATATATGATACATAGATATGTAATATTCATATAAATATATACAAACACCAATGGCTCAGGTACAAATGCTCGTATTCCTCATACAAACATCTGCCCCTTCCGGGATTCGAACCCAGGAGCATCGGTGCGAAAGGCAGGATCGCTTCCGTTGCACCAAACGGTCGTCTAACTAAATATGTTTATTTTAATATCGATGATTCTTGGAAAATATAGACTCCAACATTTCAATAGAACTGCTCTGCCGAAACGATACTGTAATAAATCAAGCTCGCACTGACAAAGTGATTTTATAATTTTCTACACAATAGGCGCTTTTTTTACTCTTTAACCATGTCAAATTTGAGCGGATTAAGTGGGTGGTACTTAACCTATTCTAATTCACCTTTTTGTACCTTTTATACTTTTGTTTTAAGAGCTTTGTAAAAATAGATTCCAACTTTGAAACTCATGTAAAAATTTTAGACAATATGTTCCTACATAATAGATATTATGCTGGAAGTAAAATATTACTGGAACCCTTAAATATTAGGCTACAAACGTAATTTAAGAATTTTTATACGCTACTATTTCAAAATTACATTTAATCAAATTATTGAAATGCTTCAGTTCTGAGAGTTTCGTGTTTTCTAACAAACAAGATTAACTGAACTTCTTCTATATATGAGAGATAGTAAAAATATCAAATAGAAATTCGTCATTTTCTTTATAGGTAGTTTAAACTCAGTTTAAATAAAGAAATCATACATTACGTACAAATCATGCCAATTATTTGGTTATATACCAAGATGATGGTACTTTTATTACAGATATTGGATAAAATACAAGTGTAGGAACAGCCATGACTCGAGAATAAAATGATTATTGCTCCTAAGACAAACATTTGCTTGTATTCTAACAGGATTCCAAGTCTTTCAGCATGAAGGAAACATTGCTGTCATTGTACAACCACGCGTCAAGCTACATTGCCTCAGAATAAAATGTAATTGAATATTATAGGAGTCATAAAAGATCACGCATCTTTCAGGGAATTCTCCCCATTCTCGAGGATTCCCACCGCTATTGGCGCGTATCCAGTTCATATATAACACAATTTACATAAAACTCTTAATAAATATGTATAATTTCGTTACGATAATTCCCTTTTACTCCTAAGCTAATAAAGGCTTAACTCACAAGACTACATTATTTTACTTACCTTGAAAAATTCGAGATTGCACTCTATTATAAAAGACAAAATAGTATTCTACTATCCAATTAGCAAAATCTAGATGAGAGAATAAAGAAGATTGTTAATTATCGATTTTTGTAGAATTGATCCCCGAAATGTGGAGAAGATAAGATTTTATAAGCTACTTGCACACTTTATCAGCAGCGAACAGAGTTGGTCCCTCCGCGTTACTAAATTACTATGTAATTAATCACGCCAAGACTCAATAGACTTTCTTTCTTATTTTTCACGAGGGTATAAAGTACAATCGTAGATGTTTCATAATACCTATGGATCTTGAGGAGAAAAAGTTCTTACGGTAATCTTTATATATACTATATGGATTTACGGAAAGCGTAGATCGATAGCAGTTAATAATATCAATACTGCCCTTACCCTATTCGACACCCATATTGTTATTATGGTTTTTTAAAACTCATCAAATTGCTTGTCTGGCAATATTTTTATGTGTGGCCAAAGACTAAATCATGTGCCACAGTAATTACGCGACTAATCTAATGAGAACTTTGTTTCGATATCCTGTTTTTAGTAGATTCCTGTATGATCCATTATTCCCTTCTTCTGCTGGGGTTCGTTATTAGTTTTTTTTTTTTTTTATTCAAAACTAGGATGATTATTTTTCGGATGATATCATATCATCCTTAATATTATCTAAAGGGCTTTTACGTTAGGTTTCCGCTTCATGTACACCTACCAAATAACTACCATTGGCCGATGGAAGGTAAAGAAAAACACTAAACATCCAGGCAATCATACATTAAAACATTGTGCATGTGAAGAGTTATTATCTGATGTAGGCTAGCCATTATCATTATAGCCACATATATATATTACTACCATAATTTAAGTCAATGGCACAAGCTAATTTTTCAAATCACTAGCTATGGAAACAGAAATGAAGCAATCTATTAAAATCAGTGGAGTTCGCATAATACTTAAATGATCTGTCTCTTT
This sequence comes from Calamotropha paludella, assembly GCA_927399485.1. Taxonomy (NCBI): domain Eukaryota; kingdom Metazoa; phylum Arthropoda; class Insecta; order Lepidoptera; family Crambidae; genus Calamotropha; species Calamotropha paludella. The sequence continues at coordinate 20,457,831 of OV656812.1, forward strand.
ATAGATAAAACACAGAAGTAGAACTATTCGTAACCCACATCTTTGATTTTCTACTAGATTATTGCAAGCGCAAGAAACCAACCGCTTGAAAACCTTTTAAATGGTTTGATTTTTTGTTAACCAACCGGCACTTGCAAAGGTTTATAACCAGCCTTAATCACAGACCAAAGGTCATAACTAAACATTTTAAATGTTATATCATATTAATTTCTTATGCGTCAGCTTGCATTAAAATCACCTGAAAAGTATGTATTGATACATATCAAAAATAATATATCAGTATCAACCCTACTGTAATGGTCACCATACATGGGACATTTAGCAAAAAACACAGTGTTAAATGTTAAAATTAAACGAAGTTTAATAAGTCATAAAACTGTTTATTTCGATCAACGATCAATTATAGTAATTCAATGAAATCTTAATTTCATTGTTTGTATAAACAGATACATAATAGAATACCAATCACACTATTTGTTTTTAAGCATGTGAACTCTTGAGCAATTGTTCATATACTGAAGATTGAAGGAGTTGTGTGATCAGCCTTTGAAATGGTAGTATACATAATAAGAAAAATCATATCATTACTCCAATTCCGTCTTACCTTATACTGCCTAATCTTTCTGACAAAGTACCAAAACAAAAGATAAACTCTCTAGTAATGTTCTAACCAACAACACTTACAATTTTGTAGACACTTGCTTAAAATTGTATTAATTTAATTGATAAAGAGCACGTGAATAGACAATATAATCCGTGTATAAAGTGGACCGACAATAATCTAAGATCTGTTTTAGAAAATTGAATATTTAATTCAATAACGTTAATCCCGTTAACAGAATTCGGTATTAAGATTCATGTTTTAATTGTATAAACAAACCTGCCGTGATTCTAGATCAAATAAAAAAATTTGCAATTTAAAAAAATGGTTGTCTGTAAAGTCGGCTTACGGACGATAATTTTACATGATAACGTCATAAGAAAACAATAATGAAAAATTGCATAGTTTTATGAATTAAAATGAATTATTATTATTTTGTATAATACAAGGAAGGAATTAATTGAAAATTACAATTTTTTCGATAAAACATTTATTTGCATTCGTTAATTCAAATAGTTTTTACCTTAATTATACAGATTAATTACAAGAAACAATTTGCTATTAACAATTTACTTACAACTCATATACATGTGTGATATTTAAGATCCTTCGCAGTTGATTTTTTGTGCGAGCTGTTATATGATGATAATTTTTTTGTCAAAATTGTAACATAACCTATAATTACTTTTTTTTTAATAATCAAAGAACAATTATATAAGATTATATCGCTAATCAAATTCTTAAAATGCAAGAATTAATGACCTTTTTTCAGCGATTGTTGTTGTAATAAACAATGGAAACTACATTAACTTTTCACTTCACTTTATAAACAGTTGACTAAACAGTTCACGTGTAGGTTGTGTGCCGCTGTCTCTCTTCCACTCGGACGCATCGGCTGATGGAGTGGCAGAAATACGTATAGATGCGTCACAAACCGAACGCTTAGGCCGATCGTGCCTCTCAATCGCTTGTTCCGCGCTCTCGCTTGCACGCTCGACTCAGGCGGAACGTGACAATGAGTCCTGAGTTATTGCATTAAAAATTAAATCCATTAAGTTGCTTTTTGAAACACATTCTCGATTATGTTTAACTATGGAGATTAGCAATAAATAAAAGAACGAATGAACAAATATTTTTATCAACAAACTAGATAAATATAATAAAAATCCACAAACGTCATGACATCACATTTTTGTAGTTATTGGAAAAGCAAAATCTATGTCTGACCTTGTTATTGTCACCCTTAAGAGTTATAAGTAACAATCCTTGAAGTAAAAAGATCAAATCAATTTTAGGGCACCTTGGAATGCAGGACGACTAAATTAAATATAATATTAGACGTATCAAAGTGCTCCGATTGCAAATTAACTAGCAAAATTATTTTTATTTTCTCTAAGTCTAGAGAAATTCAGTAACTAAAAAGATAAACATCTTTCTTATGATCTGGTCATCGGATGGCTGAGCAAGTAAAATATATTTACTCAAGCTCCTTCATGCTTCAATATACTTTAAGATCTCCTATACCAACAGTTCGACATATAATTAATGGCGATTTCTATAATTAAAAAGATACTTTTTTAATTATAGTGTATCGACAAATTTGAGTTGCAGGTATCTTTATACATCAGCTGCCAACCAAATTTTTTTTATATTAAAACTGTAATTTCTGAGTTATACAAGTTTTCGTCGATGATAACATGTCCAACTCCTCGTTGATTGGCACGATCCATTGTGTGGTGGCATTTGCAGCTAATCAGCACTGTCCTTGCGTGGTGGCTCCTATCCTCTCTACGGTGTCTCATCCAAAAGAAAGTCTTGTCTGTAAGGACATTACCAGGCTGTGGTGAAACATAATCTTAATATAGAACATAAAAACTAACTTGATAAATAATTTCGAAGTTGTTATACTATTTTAAGAAATAATGCAATCAATTTAAAAAAAAATTCAGAGATGATTGTAGCGACGCAACATGGAGTTGGGATTCAAATAAATCTCAAGCTAAAAACGGCAAGCCGTATCAATGGTTTTCTAGACGGAAAGGATTCGGAACTCCTAAGCCCCTGACGAAGCCATCCATTTGTCGTATACTTACTACGGCGTCCCAGCCAGAAGAATCTTGGCGTTAGAGCGTTTCCTTATCATAAATTACGGTTAACTGTAATGATGTTTAATAAAATATAACTGTTGAAATAATACTAGCCACCTATAAGGTTCTTTTTATAAATAACTGTGTAATCAAATTTAAATTATTTATTTTACATGTTTACCCGTCACTTACTTACTTCAATATAAAATCTACACTGAACTACATGTGTTTTGCTCTTACTCGACAATAATATCCAACATTCGTTATCAGCACGAATTTAAATACGCATAGTCAATAAAAATAGTGTAGTGAAGTCAGCAAAATGGATGGAGAAACTATAAACATGGGAGAAACTATAAACATGGGTATGTCTGAGAATTTACATTCAAGATCAAACTCATCCTCTATTCCGTCATTCTTTCTTCAAGGTCGGGAAAGTTATCCTTTATGGAAATTTAAAATGAGAAGTTACCTCATTGACGTAGATTTATGGGAAACAATAGAAGGATACCTAGACGGGGATACTACTCCTATACATATTCGTTCGAGGTGTGACAGGAAAGCTCTTGCTAAAATATGCTTAACTCTTGGTAGTTCAGCTATCATACATGCCAGAAATGCAAAGACTGCAGCTGAAGCCTGGCAGTTACTGCAGGAAACCTTTGAAGATAAAGGTATGGGGCGCAGGTTAAGTTTAGAGAGAAGGTTATATAGACTTAATCTTCTTGATTTCCCTAGCATAGAGGCATATATAAATGCTATACTTAGTACTGTACAGCAGTTGGCTGACATCGGGAAAACTATAGAGGATACATCTGTGGCAGCTATAATGCTTGGTGGACTTTCTTCAAAATTTGAGCCCTTAATCATGGCATTAGAAAATTCAAATGTTGAAGTAACCACTAAATTAGTCAAAGCAAAACTTCTTAATGAAATGAATAAGGAGAAAATAGAAGCGGAGACTGCTATTATTGCTCAAGCTAAAAATGATATTCCCGTTCGTAAGTCCAGTAAACCTATAATATGCTACGACTGTAGTGTTCCTGGTCATAAGCGTCCAGACTGTCCTTTACGTAAAAAGAAAACAAGGAAGTCAACAAAGAATAAGGAGCCACCTTCTTCTTTGAAAGCCTTTGGAACTATAGTTCAAGAAGACGCAGACAAATGGTATGTTGACTCTGGTGCTACGCGACATATGACATCACGTAGAGACTTGTTTACAAATATGAAACCTATGTCTTTCCCTTGTAAGGTCACAGTTGCAAATGGCACTGAACTTTGTATTAATGGTATTGGTGACATTAATTTATATACCAATTCTGTAAATAGTAGTTGTAATTCTGTAAATACTTTACAAGATGTTTTCTATGTTCCTGGTCTACAAAATAACCTAGTTTCTGTAAAGCTTATAAGGAAAGGGTTTTGTGTCCTTTTTAATAAAAGTGGTTGTAATATTTACAATGCTAACACTTTTCCTTTTACAGGTGATTCTGTCTTACATGGTTCGCTCTGTGATGGACTTTACTCTTTCGACTGTTCTGCTAAATTACCTCAATTTGCGGCTTATGATGTGCACTCTGACTCAATTAGTAGGTACGAGTTATGGCATAAGAGGTTAGGACATCTGTGTCGTATAGGTATGAGTAGTCTTAAGAATTGTAGTATAGGTATGGATTTTAAGGACGTAGATAGAAAACCTTGTGTTTCATGTATAAAAGGGAAACAGTCACGTAAAAGTTTTAAAACTATTGCTTTTGCCAGAGCAACTAGTAAATTGGAGTTAATCCATTCGGATCTCTGTGGACCATTTACTAATGAGTCATTTAATGGCAATAGATATATGTTATTATTTATAGATGATTTTTCTAGAATGATTTTTATTTATTTTATTTCTTCTAAGTCAGAAGTTAAAAGTAAGTTTTGTTCTTTCCAAAAGTATGTTGAAAGACAAACTGGTTTAGTTATTAAAAAGTTCAGAACTGATAATGGTACTGAATTTGTAAATAAAGATTTGTCAGATTATTTGACTTCTTTGGGTATCGAACATCAGACGACGACGCCGTATAGTCCTCAACAAAATGGAGTTGCGGAACGGACTAATCGTTCTCTCATTGAGAAAGCCAGATCGATGATGGCCGATGGTAACCACCCTAAGTCATATTGGGAGGATGCAGTGCAAACTGCGGCTTACCTTAAAAATAGGTCACCTCATCGTGCTTTAGGTAGGAATACTACACCTTTTGAGAGATGGTACGGCACAAAACCTGATCTATGTAATATTAGGGTATTCGGTTGTAGGGCTCTCATACAGATTCCGGGTTGTCAAAGGAAAAAGCTGGATGATAAAGCAGAGGAAGTAATATTTGTTGGATATAGTGATGATCCAAATAGTTATTACTTTAGGGATCCTACTTGTCCTCGAAAACTAAAAAGGTCTAGGGATGTACATTTTTTTGAGAGTACTTTTAAACCTTTAAAGAATTGTTCAGAAAATGTATTGACTGATCCTTTTTCTCCTTTTGCTCCGGTCTTATCATTTTCTAATGACTCTTTACCTAGTACTAGTATTATTGTTGATCCTGGACTGAACGAGGCAAATGCTGATGTTGCTGATGGTACTGTAGCGACCATCAATGTTGAATCTCGGCCTGAACTTGAGAACTCGGAGACAGCTGAAGAAACTGGAGGAACAAACGTCAGGTTCTTCAAATCCTGAACGTCGCTATCCTCAGAGAAATAGGAAGCCACCCGATTTCTTCACCTACATAGCTGCAGCAGAGGACTCAAATGAACCAAAGACATATGCAGAAGCCATGAAGTCGGCAGATTGTTCATTGTGGCAGGAAGCTATGAATCAAGAATATAAGGCACTAAAGAAACTGAAAACGTGGCAACTTGTCGATAGACCTAATAAGAAAATTGTACCTTGCAAGTGGGTCTACAAGGTGAAAAGAGACTCCGAGGGCAATATTATTAAATACAAAGCAAGGCTAGTGGCTAAAGGGTTTAATCAAGTTCTAGGCGTCGATTATGACGAGACATTTGCCCCAGTAGTGCGACATTCTTCATTGCGAGTGTTATTTGCTTTGGCTGCTGAATTGGGTCTTAAAATGAGACATATGGACGTCGACACTGCATTCCTGAATGGAGAACTCGAAGAAGAGGTATTCATGGAGCAACCTCTTGGATTTGTTCAAAAAGAAAATGCACAGAAGGTCTGCCTGCTACAAAAATCCCTGTATGGTTTAAAGCAAGCTCCTAGGGCCTGGAATATAAAGTTAAATGATACTTTAAATAAAATTGGTTTCAAACAAACTCCTTCCGAGCCTTGTGTATATACTAATCTTTTTGAAAATGAGTTAATTATCTTAGCAGTTTTTGTCGATGATTTGATATTATTTTATAAAAATGACAAAGCTTTTGACAGTGTCATGTCAAACTTACAAAAACATTTCTCACTAAAAGATTTGGGTGAATTGAAATGTTATCTAGGATTGAATATAAAGAGAAATAGTTATATGTGATCAAAAACCGTATATTGAAAATTTATTAAAGAAATTCGCGGCATGGATAATTGTAAGACTTGTTACACACCATTATCAAATACGAAGTTAGAGGTGAGTAAAGTTTTAGGTGACCAGTCTTATCCCTACCAACAGTTAATCGGAAGCTTAATGTTCCTTGCCGTAAATACACGCCCTGATATAGCATTTACAGTCAGCTACCTGAGTCAATTTAATACATGTCACGATAAAACGCATTGGTTAGCTGCGAAGCGTGTTTTACAATATTTAAAGGGTTCAAATTTCCATTAGTTGTCATCGATTTTGTGGGGGGTAAGGGGAGGGGGGGAGGGGGGTGCCTCCCTATCCCCCCACCAACGCCCGAAACTCGGAAGCCGATACATAATTTATAAATGAATTTTGAAATTTGCCAAAATTTCATTGAAAAGTAGCAGTTTTACTGGTTAAAATTTCCAATATGGACCGTCGATATGAGGTTTGAGGGGTGGGAGGGGGGGGGGGGGTTTGGGCTACCCCCCCGTGCCATCCCCATGGTTATGGAGATATTCATGGTTAAAGTTTTAAGGTTCGAATAGCGCTATGTAGTTTTAACCGTACCTAAACCAATAACTATAGGACCGATTCAGTTCTGGCACTTCGCCGGCCGCTGCCGCGGCAGGCTCGCTTCGTTCGCTCGGCTCGTGCGTTGTGGTCACAGTTCTAACCTAACCTAACCAAACCAAAATTAATGTATATAATACTGATTATTATTGTAGTATTGTGTATGTATACATAATATAATGTATATAATAATAATCAGTATCATCATTATAATAAGTATCACCCAGAACCGAATCGGTCCTATAGTTAATGGTTTAGGTGCTGTTAAAACTAAATAGCGCTATTCTAACCTTAAAACTTTATGTCAATTTAACAATGCTACCAATATAACGGAAATGTTTTGTCTTTGAAATGTTGGCAACAATGCTTAAAATTGCTGTCAAAACTAGTAAATAGTCAGTGGTTAACCTACAAAATCAATAATTTTGAATAATTAATAAGTCGAGTTTTATTTAGTTCCGAGTGACGAAATTACGTACATAAGTTATTAATCAAGAGCTCTTTACGTAAAAAAAAATGAGCCCAAATATCAATGACAACTAATGGAAATATGAGCCATTTAAAGGGCACTTTGGATCTTGCCATCAAATATTCGCGTACTGGTGCCGTCTTAAAAGGGTGTGCTGACGCTGATTGGGCAAATTGCAAAATTGATCGGCGATCTTATACAGGCTATTGCTTCAAATTGGCAGGAGGTCCAGTGTCGTGGGCGGCTAGGAAGCAACCGACAGTGGCCCTTTCTTCTGCCGAAGCTGAATATATGGCCTTAACAGATGCCGTCAAGGAGGCAATATATCTGAAAAGATTTGTATCCGAAGTATTCGTTAATGTAAGTGAGTGTAAATTAGTTTCTGGTTCTGTAAATATATATAGTGACAGTCAGAGTGCACTCAACTTAGCTCAAAATCCTGTCCATCACAGTAGGACGAAACATATAGACACCAGGTATCATTTTGTAAGAGAAAAGGTGTCAGATAGGGCAGTTACTTTAAAATTCTTAGAATCTAGCCAAATGCCGGCTGATGTCTTAACCAAAGCTCTGGGGCACACAGCGCATGCTCGATGTATAGCTGGGTTAGGCCTTACTTAAGTTTTTTTTTGCACATTATGTTATAGTGATAACGGGTAGCATGTGTAGACATTATTATGAGGTCTAAATTATATTTGATTAAGGGGCCGTGTTGAAATAATACTAGCCACCTATAAGGTTCTTTTTAGAAATAACTGTGTAATCAAATTTAATTTTATATTTTTGACATGTTTACCCGTCACTTACTTACTTCAATATAATATCTACACTGAACTACATGTGTTTTGCTCTTACTCGCCAATAATATCCAACAATAACTAGAGTGGTAGGGTGCAAAGAATTTTTTCCCCTCCAATTGGTGTTCTTTATGTGATGGTTATAATAAAATTTATTTTATGGAAAATAATAAGTAAGTAAAAATATTATTTTTACTTACTTATTATTTTCCAAGTAAACCGTTGGTTTCATTGTAACATCTATCATAAGTGTAATAATAATTTAATTTATTGCAAGAATCAAAGTCTCATAATGGTAAGTAACAATGAAAACTTCAAACTAGGTTAGTACATATATTAAAAATCATGACAAATTATTCATTAAATAGGGCATGTCAAAAAATAATTGAAAATAACAAATTAAAATCGACACACACTCTTAAATTACAGTTGGTAACTGACTGTACCCATAACTGAAACTAATAAAAATATTTACATTTATCGATTCGTACTTTGTGGTACTAACCGTTAGTATAAATAATTATGCCCATTATGTACTTCGAGCTTTTGAACAGATGAGAAAATATATCTTAACTAGCTGTCCCGGCCACGCGTTGCTGTGCCGACTGCAGTGCCATCTGCCGGACTGATTTGTGAATCTAAACCATTCTCAGATCCCCTTGAACACACACAAAAAAAATCATTCAAATCGGTCCAGCTGTTTAGGAGGAGTTCAGTGACATACACACTCACAGAAGAATTATATATATAAAGATAGTTGGGAAATTACTGGGAATAATGAATAAAATTCGACATTGATTGAAACCAACAGTAGCAAAGGCGAAATCTCTTATGGAGCAAATGTTTGTGTACAAACGATCTATTGCAGTATATATAGTTGGTGTAAAAATTTGGAAAAGGATCAGGTACTCGTACTTACAAACATGCAGACCAAGTATATTTCGATGGATTTGTTCCCGTTGAGTTACACCATTTTGTGTCACACTGTTACTCATTGGGAAAAAAATTACCGATTAGTAACACTGTAACTCAATGACACATTTTTTTTCCCTTTGAGTAACAATGTAACTCAACAGGACGCTGTGTTCCCGTAAAGTAACACCTTGCGTAAAATCAAAATATCATATCAAATATCACTACAGTAATGTAATTTTCAAGAAAGGTAAAGAGATGGACCGACTGCATCCAAGAAAAATGTGTGGTGTATATATGGAAATACTCATAGAACTACAAGTTTTTTGGAAGGGTGGCATAATAAATCAAACAAAGCCGTTGGAAAAAAAATCACCGAATTTGATGCAACTATTGCACGTCCTCAAAGAAGATTCTTCTTTTTATACTGTGCTTAAAATTCAAAAGAATAATAATGTGGCGCCAAAAAGAAAACGGGCTCGGAATACTGTTTTCAATGACGAGTTCATACAAGAGGCACAGCTCGAATTAATACAAGGTTTTTGTGACAGTTGGCCACTTTCTAGAGATTTTGCGGCATTGAAAAATAATCTTTTTTTATTTCGTCTTTTTGGAACTGACATTACTTTATTTTATTTTTGTATTATAAGGTAGTTCAAGTTACATTTTTCTAAAATAATGTAAATAGAAATTAAGTGTTTTTACGAAAATAGTATACCCACAGGTATGAATTTAATTATGATTATGTATCTGTAATGACTTATGTACCTATCATTTGTCTTTTCAGCAACAATTAGTCATTCAAAGTGGTAAATCTTATTAAACATGATTTTATAAGATAAATTATTATAATAGAAAAATACTAGAAAAAATAGACTCGGGTCACAAATGCATTCTCAGGCAGAAAAGTATAAAACTAAACATGATTTTTTATTTCAATGGTTTTATTTAATCTTTCATTAAACAAACTCTTTGGGACATTAAATTCCCGATAAGTAACCCTATTACGTACTATTAGGTCGCAGATAACAGACTATCAATATTGAACCTGGATCGTTATGGTTTCGCCGTTGCTTCTGATTTATTTTTTTTCCTTACTATAACTTATCATGGCATCATAGAAATGTATCTGAAGTTAACAGAAATAATCTACACTAAGTGCATGCACCAATATTTTACGATCAAACGTTTAGTTGATTTAATCGTTATTGTGGGGTTAGTCTTTGTATTAAGTCAGGATGTATTTGAACAATGATTTTACCCAAGGTGTTACTTAACGGGAACACAGCGTCCTGTTGAGTTACATTGTTACTCAAAGGGAAAAATAATGTGTCATTGAGTTACAGTGTTACTAATCGGTAATTTTTTTCCCAATGAGTAACAGTGTGACACAAAATGGTGTAACTCAACGGGAACAAATCATTAATTGCAACAAGTTAAATATTCAGAAAATGCGAGGAAATACAAAGTACCAAGTCTTTTTTACTATAATTCGATAGTGGAATATGATATTTTTTCAGCAGTAGCACGGTATAGTTCGTCGTTCTCATGATTGTGAAGATTATTTCGTTTAAAATCATATATGAAAAAAGGGTAGTCATAAAGTTATTGAAATGTACAATTAGACTCATAGGTACTAAGCTTGTAACGACGTGTCTTATTAAGAATACAACTATTCTGATATTATTGACAGTATTACATATACAGGGGTCGAATTGAGGACTTCTTTTTTGAAGTTGGTTAATAAAGATCTATATCGTTCAGTATCGTTAATTTTTAGAACGAAAAACTTCATTACTGTCCATGATATACTTTTCGTATGTTGTGGATTTTTAGTTTGTATCTATCCAACGTTACAATATTAACACTTAATAATTTTGAGATAATATTACACATGCTGTTTGCTACAAAAACAATAATGGTTTCACAATTTCAGTGTCACGTAACAAGGAATCTACAAAAACAAAGTTAAAATTCTTAGCTACCAAAAAGTTTTACAAAGTCCAACTCCCCTTAGTGAATTTTTTGAGTAATTCGCGAAAGGCAAATAAATGTAACAAAATCATGACTACAAATTAGCGAATAATTTCTGTAATGGCGAGAATAAAGCCACACGTACCAGTGAGACAAACGGTTGACAAATGTCTTTTTCACTGTGTACAAACTTGCACCATAACTCTTTCTGCATGAAACCGTTCATATTCCAATGGAATAATGTCTGTTTTGCTATAAACCTGTACAAACGAATTTACTACCTGCCGTCTCGAGAGGCGATAAATAAATACCGCGGTGGATTTGAAAACAAGGCATTCATTTGATAATGGCCCCTTTTAGAATTTATTACAGGTCTTGCAGACAGGCAGCGGTTAGTTAATTAATGTTGAAGGCCATATCTTCTTATTGCATCAGATTTGAATATCAATTACCATAATAGTTTTATTACACATGTTTCATACTTTTCTTATGGGTCTTTCAATAAAGATGTCATGTAACACTAAGCGTGGTTATTCTAGTTAGTAATTAGTGATCATTTTTGGAAAATCAATCTATTAAATTAGTCACCAGCTTTATGTGCCTGATTTAACTGCTAGACTGTTATATCTTTATATTATTTTTTTAGATAAAAGCAACTTCTGTTACGAGTCAGTTGCACAGGCTGTCTTTGGCGGATCCTCGCGCTATCTCGGCGAGTATCCATCCAATTCACTTCAGAGACTAATTTAATTATTAGCAGTAAATTTTATTTACATATAAAAATTAACATTTAAAGTGTAAATAAGAAGTTATCTATACTAATATTATAAAGAAGTCAAGTTTGTGTGTTTGTATATTTGTTAAATTGTAAGGGGTAATCTCGGGATCTACTGAACCGATTTTAAAAATTCTTTCACCAATTGAAAGGCACATTATTGCTGAGTGTCATAGGCTATATTGAATGCTAGAAAAAATTTAAAGAATTTTGTCCACCCGTGCGAAGCCGGGACGGATCGCTAGTATAAATATATCATAGCAGTCTATTTTATTTATTTAATTTTTTGTAAAAGTATTACATTCGATGGTTTAAGATGAGTGGTTACCTTAAACATGAAGAGAAGACGCTAGTATTCGGCTAAGAAAATTTGGTAGAATTCAACGAGTTTGTCAAGATCTTGGTAGTTCGATTAAAAGAGTATTCGCTTGTATAGCGAGAGGTTGTGAATTTAACTCTTACCAGTTATCTGAGACAACTAGTAAGGGTCTGAATTTTTTCTAATAAATATTTCTTCATCCTTTATGTGTCTTACTGCTAAGGCTCAGACCTTACTTTTGCATAAAAATACAGTAGAAAGAATGGACCGAATCTGTTTAGTGCGGATGGGTGGATGCTAACGACTGCAGATACGACTGCAGATGCAACTGCTGACCGTATAATCGAAAGAGCTTATCTTTATATATAAAAATCTCCTGTCACAGTGTTTGACCGCGATGAACTCCAAAACTACCCAACCGATTTTGATGACTTTTATTTCACTTTGCTGGATTTGTTTCAACTTAGGACATAGGATAGGTTTAATTTTAATTCAAAAACAAAAATAAAATTTAATGCAAATTATAATAACTGAGTGAAATTTCAATAAAATCACTTTACCGAATTCACGATTAAGCAAAAACAAGAATAAGCTTCTTGTTTTTATATTTATTCCTGAGACGTGACGTATTTTTTTAATAAAAAAATATCTCACACAAATACACACACTGCACTATTTCGACTCGTTTACAGGAGCCGTAATCACAGGATGACTGAAGTAATGATCGTTATAATAATAATATTAATATAATATTTCTTACATTCACACCAATTAGCATATTCCAATCTAAGCACTGTCAAGCTTGTGTTATGGATACCAGGGTAGACATACATATATGATACATAAATATGTAATATTAAAATATATATATAAATTTCCATAACTCAGGTACAAATTTTCGTATTTATCACACAATCATCTGCCCCTTCCAGGTCCGTCCCTGCAAAAAGCAGGACAGCTACCAGTGCACCAAAACAGTCGTATATCCGCTTATCCGTTTCATTTAAAAGACATGCCCACCCGTTGACCTGCCCTTTAAGAAATGTTGCCCATCGGCGCAATGGTAATCCAAAATGTGCCAGCGATTGCGTCAAAATGCATCAGTCTTATATTGTTCTAAACTGTAAGCATTATTCACATTTCTGTTATTGAATAGGAGATTTTACCAATTTTTGAGGCTTTAATAATGCATACACCTACGCCACGGAAGAACTGAAGTTTATATGATCGACTACAATCGTGATGGTTCGTACATCGGCCAAACAAAGCGAACAATAGCATGCCGAATGAAGGATCAGAAAAAAACGGTCAAAAACAGCTCTACGAATTTTTTCGGAATATATAACGCTTGCAAAAAAAGCTAAGCAAAGAATAAATTTTATTATTTATTTATTATAGGGATACTACACAGCACAAAGTAATTACGACATCCAACGGTATATTTACACTTTGTTATTTTGTTTCATATTCGATTTTATTTTTTATTCTATTTTTAACTGCACAAATAAAAACGAACATTTTGAGTGAAATAAAAGTTCAAAATTAAAGTCTAGCATTCGTACAGCTTACTCAGTATATCATTAAAAATTCTAAAGTATTTGCAGAGGAGAAGCGGTTTTTAATCTTGTGGCCACTAAAGCGTAGGTGTCTTAACCATGGATATAAAATTTTACTAAATTAGCTGGTATTGTAATTACAATACGGGGAAGGGCGCTGATTATCTGTAAAACAGGAATCAAATTGGAATAAATTATTATTGTTTTAAAATGATCATTTATAAATTTATATTACAGCATTTAATTGCTAGATTTTTTAATCTAAAGAACTAGCTATCTAAAGATCTATTACTTAAAAAAATATATTTATTAGCTGTAAGACGGAATTCGAACCCACAGTTTGTAGGTAACGGGCGCCAACTTCTATTTAACCGGGGCAGCTACCGGGGTTTCGTGGTCCGGGACCAAAGTTTACAAACCCCTTTCTTACTGTACTTATTGTTTTGATAGTGACCTTGATACTCACAGATAAATGCAAAAAAATAAATTATGCGAGAAAGTACCTAGAGCCCAAAAAAGTGAGTATAATAATCTCTGCCGAAAGAAGAAAATGACGAAAATAGACGTTTTTGCCATAATCTCTATGCTTGGCAAGTAGTTTGGTGATAGGAGTAAAAGAAAATAAGTAAAAAACGCTGCTGCACATTTCTTTTTGTGTATTGTGATTATCTCCAGTATTATTAGTCGCCTTTTACGACACCCTTGCGTCAACACTATGACAAGTTGATGCTATTCTACTTTGATGGATACTACACGGCTGAAGGAGGTTTTATTATTCATTTTATTTGTTATTATAGAAATAACTAAAAACTATTAATATTTTTTAGGTAGACTTATGCCTACCACTAGGGTGGCCCTTCCGAGAACGTTGAATAGAAATTCGGATAGAGGGACCAATCATCGGTTATAGACAAGCTTGAGGACTTCAAATGAAATGTATAGGTACTTACGTCTTCTAAAATACATAGAGTTCTTAATAGGCAGTTCGTAAGATTATCGCGAAAATTGTTTACTGCTTACTGAACCAATGTGATTGACGGCTGTTAAAAGTAAGTAAAATCACAAGAGAGGAAAGTAATTTTATAATTTAGGTCAACTTCTATCTAATCTCTGTCAATAGTATTACCTCAGAGTTTTAAGCTCTTTTTAGGATAAGAATCCACGTGCGTGACCCGAAAAATGTGAATTGATGTGAAACCATCGGCTGCCAAATTGAGGATATTTATATAAACTCGTACGGGCCCGACATGGGTGCGAATAAAACGATTTATTTACGTTTTTCACACAGCCATTGTACCACGATATAATGCTTAAGCGCTGTTCTAAATGACTGCCATATATTGACTAGTCCATATAAGAATAAAGTATTTGGAAGGCATTCTTATGACTCGTCAGATAAACTCAAAGAAAATATGTAGCAACTTAGGTATTTAATGAACCATCTACTGTAATGCGTACTTTTGCTAATAAACAGAGTACATAATATATTAAAAATGTTGTTATTATCCCTGCTTCATGAATGGCTACTTAATATATTTATGAAATGTTACATATTTCTTTTCGCTTTTCTGCAAATAGTGAGAATGTTTTTTTTTAAAAAGGGACAGAATTGCGTAGCGATAAGCCAGGGAAGCGCGCGCTTTTTGATTCGACCAATGAGCACGCACGATGCTAGAGTTGACCGTCAATACCAACCCATTTACTGAGAGGTAGATGCTGCCAGCATAGGCGAACATACGCGACTACTGTAAGCCTCGCTCGTGTTTTTTATTAATATTATTATGTTTATCGGTCAATAAAGCACTAAACACATAACATATTCCCATTATCTCTTCGGTTTAATCTCAATACTTGTATTACAAACGGGTACACGCCCATAGTACATCGACGAGCTCTGGTTAAAGCTGACATCTCAACCGAAAAGCTAAGGCCGCTTGTTTTATGTATAATAAGTATCTTGCTTTAATTTTGATTTCAATTCAACTGTTTTATTTCAATTCATATAATAATTTACTACTTAAATGCGAAGGGACAAAAATAATATATGAAATGTAGGGATTTTATGTTGGTTCCATAAAATTCCGGCTTTAAAATTTACTTGTAATATAAAATGAAATTACTTTAATTTTTCGGTAGTAAAGCATGTATAAATATTCAATTTTGACTTTTATTAAATAAATTAAGAAATTAATTCAGGACAATTTATACTAATTATTGACTTCGAAGCCGAGCTTGAACTATGGTCACTAAATAACGAATACAATACATAAATAACTTTATATACAACTGTGACTCGGGAACAAATGTCTATATTAATTTTACAAACTTTTGCCCCTACCCAAGGGCATTTGCGTATGGGTAATATATGTACCGCTGTACCACCCTGCCGTCCAAAATTATGAAATAAATAGCTGGCATAACTTTGATATAACCCTATAAATCCTTTTTTTTTTTTTGTATCTTATTTATTCAAATATAGTGAAACTGATTCAAAGAAATTGTTCTTAGGTTATTGTATAAGGGGTTTGTTATTGAGTGTAGTTGCAAACTAGGGTTGAGGCTAGGGATACCTCTCGCCTAGAGTGCAAGTACAGAAATAGAGAGAGTTTGTAGGCAGAGAGGACCTACAAACTGAAAAGAAATAGGTAAAACAGGAAAGAAAGAGAAATAGAGAATATTTAATAGATATATATATATATGGTGAATAAATTTTTATAGTAACTTGACCAATTTAAGTCTTGTACAATATAGTAAGATGTTGAGCTAACTTAAAGTTAAAGGAATTATGTTACGTTGTCTTAGTCTAGTTACAGCCATAATCGACTTTTGCCTCGATACGGCGTTGCATGGCTCGTACTCTCGGGCAGACTTGAGATAAGGGTGAATGTTTGATGTTCTGGGAAAGTTTGAATTTGGCGTTATGTGAAAAACAGTTGTTGCATGTGGGAGCTTCGTTTTTAGTGGGGCAGGCCTCTTCGGCGTGGGTGTTGCTGCCGCAGTGACCGCAGCGCCGTTCATGCGTACAATGGGCCTGGGTATGTCCAAAGCCGTGGCATCCACGGCACTGCTTGAAAGGAGAGAAGTTCTCTACGTGAATTCTCTGGAAATCGATTTTCACTCTGCCCATTTCAGTCAAAATCCTCCAGATGCGAGGAGCAACGGATAGAACCGCATTAAATAAATTGGGGTTGCGATTTTTTGTTGTGAAGCGTAGGCTTATGTCAGCCTCTGTAAAGTTTTCGAGTTCGGGGTTATAGAGGAAGATGGAGGGTATAAGATCATCCTTATTAATTTCCGTAGATATGCCCTTAATAATGAGCATGGGTTTCAGTTTCTTTTCTTCCACCGCAGCCACCCCAAGAGATGACGGGGCGTCTTTAATTCTTCTAAGGGCATCTTCCATATCGGACCTATTGTCGAACTCGACTTTGGTCTTGCCCTTAGAGAGATTAACGACTTTAGCTGCGGTGTACTTGGTATCTTTGAAATTAATTATTTTTCTAAGAGCCGAGACAGCCTGCTCGCGCGGGGCTCCCTCAGTGTTGCAAGCGATGATTAAGGCTGGTCGAGGAGGGTCAGGTGTGCGGTGAGGTTGGGACCGTTTGGATGAAGCGGCAATTTGCGCGTAGGACGGCATAACCGTTGTGGGTTGTACGCGCGTCTGAACCGCCCTTCCTAATTCCGTCCTGACTGTTTGTTGGACTATTTTCTTGACCTCCTCGGTGATTAAATCAGGTTTAATACAGCAGTGATGTTGGGTTTGTAATTGGTCGTGAGTTGGGGTTTTAATGGGGCCAGAATTTAAGCCTTTAAATACTTCAAAGACTGATTCCATGCCCTTTATTACATTATTAATGGCTTTGGTGCGATTATCGCGAGTCAGACTAGGAGCACTTTGAAGAATTTTAGGTATTTCGGCGAAGGTGTTGTAGATGTTTCGGATAGCGTCCCCTAATGGATTGCTATCGATGTCCGGGAACATCGACTCCAAAGGTGGGGCAAAGGTTTGAGTGGTCACCTTACCCTTTGTTTTCCTGAGGTTTCCGGATTGGGAGGGAGTCATACTTATATCACAAGATGTTTCTGCATTAATTATTTGCGAAGTTTGTGGTTGGTTTAAAGAAAGTGAGGTTCAGTTCGAGGTGTTACAAGGGTTTGTGATAGAGGTATGGGGTCTTGGAACATTACAGGTTCCTGTGAAGATGCGATTCGTGGAGTTTGTTGAGTGAAGGAGTCGTCGTATTGCAGACGTACATAAGAAGAGTTGCTTGGGTTGATTATGTCATCAAAATCATCGGAATCTGGGTCGCCAATATAATCAAGAAGAGCTCTATCATTTGCGCTAAGTGATTTGGGATCCATATTTGACACAATTTGAAATTATACACGAAAGAGAAATATTAAATTTAAATATTAATTTTACAAATTTTAAGGAAATGAAATTTTTCAAACTAATCTATCGTAAAAACTATAATATTTATAACAAAGATGTGCTAAACTAATATATTAAGAAACCTAAGGACTAACTTAAACGATATAAATGAAGGTTTATAAACTTATATATGCAGAGTTTTATATGATTTTTAATTTTGATTTTTTTAAGTAAAAAACAACAAAAGTACGATGATCGATAAAAATTTATTTACAAGTGGAATAATTTGGTGCAAAGATATATTGTAATACTAAAAGAGAACTACTCAAAAAATTAAACAAAATGAAATTATCTATTATGGATCTCAGAATATAAGGTTTTATATTTTGGTTGAAATTTGGTGTGTTTTTCCCCTATAAATCCTTAGATAAATCAATAATACAGCAAATTTCGTGTTGTTTCATTTTCTTAATTTTTCACACCATAAATTCCACTCTTCAATGTAGTTAAGAAGTAGTATTGCTAGGAAAGTAGGAGTTCGAACAGTTTTTATAGGACTTGACATCAAGGTACCTGCCACGACTGCTTGAAATGATCAGCTTAAGTGTATAGACTATGCTAGCAAAGGGATATTATTTTTTAATTTGTTATTTCGTGAAAATAAAAATTTGTTTCCATATATTTACTTCACATTATAAAGGTAATGTTCGAGGATCAAAAATACAAACATGTATTAACACACGTACGTTAATGCTTCCTATCTCATTTTCTCCTACGTTTAATCTTATGAATTTATGTGTCAGTCTCTTTTTACTGTCACTTTTACATTTCATCGACTTTCAATACAACGATGCTAAAGAAGTTTTCACTTCAATAAGTCATTCTACTTATTATGAAGTTATGTTATTTATTTAACAACTTATAACACCCATAAATCGTACAGCACTTAAACGTTAACAAAATTATGAGCTAAGATGCAACCTCAAGCTATGTACACAGTTTAACCACATATGCTTTTTGGTAAGAACACGATTGCTGAACGAATCTAAACATATATTATGAATACTCCCTACGGCACCACGCGGTAACACAGACAGAATGTTGAACTTGACAAATGATTTAAGAAATAAGTTCTGTCTAAGTGTCTGTTGCATATTTCACATATGCACGATTGGGTTATACCAGGCGATATTGTTCGCATATATTTTAAGTTCATAAACTTTTGGAACACGGCATATGTGTAAATGCCAATGGAGGACAGCAACACCTTTCAAATCCCTAGTAAGATTAAATGGCTACCATATTATGGATACGTACTCCAACACGACACGCACCAGACTAGACCAGGTTGATATTAAACAGCCTGACACCCCTAACGAGATGAATCTTCTAATTATTTCTTTAGATATCAAAAATCTATCCTATAAGCGAAATTCTTAAATAAACTTAAATAAACCGTTGTGTATACTTACGAAGTACGCACGTAAGAAGTTATACTTCTTTATCGTTACTAAACAAAGATAAATAAAAATTTCCTCCCATGTGCTCGTATTCTTTGTATGTGAAAAGAAAGATAAATTTATAAATTATATAGTGATCAGTAAGAAGCATCACTCTTACCACCCAGACACGGTACCCTTAACACCCAGACACGATAAATTATAATTTACACAATTTACATTACTTCAACTACTTCAACCTGTTGGTTTATTCCATGTCGCTTTTGTGTTTTGTGTCACAGTGATGCGCGCGTATCTTAAAATTTCACTGTCATCATTTTTTCATAACGCGCCTTAAGAAGTATAACATCAATAAACCACATATATCTGATATTTGAAAATCTATTTGAATAGACCAAACATCACCCCTGTAGTCAATATTTGTTCAGCACTCACTCGCCGTTTGAAAAGATGAATGGCATTGTTTGTATTCAAATTAGACTTCGCAGTGTTTTGGGTGAAACAAATTAATTTACCCTGTTGCCGCTCACGGCTGCCTCTCAATTCCACTTCAACAGACCGAAACGTATTTTGTACTGTGACATCAAAATAAATTAGAACTTTGTAGAAAATAGTTTGTTTTCATGGTTTTTCGTTAGATGGGTACGTTTTTGAAATATGACGTTTTGTTCTTCTTTCAACATAAAATAAATACGATAAACTTATATATACCGAGTCTATATTTTAATTAAAAAGAAGTTGGTTACTAATTTTTTTTTTGTAGAATTGGAATTGGCCACACAAAAATGCCAAACGTCTCGCTAAATTTAATTTAATATTTGTGAACACACACATCTATAACATTTACCTAATTTATGACGAACGCTTCCTTCAAGTTATATCGACTAAGTATCAGTCATGTTGTCGTTGAGGCGGTCACAAAATCGGTGGTAACTCATACGAAAAACTGTCAAAAATTCGGCGTATGCAAAAAAGCTAAACCTTACCTAGCTTTTACTTTTTCCTGTGTTGGTTTACTTTGCCTGTGTTAGTCATCATCATTATCATATTGATTCAATATTGCTTATTAATTTTAATTTTAATTTAACTAGCTACCCCGGCCATGAGTTGCTGGTATAACCCGGCCACGCGTTACTATGGTAACGTTAATTGATAATAAAAACTGTTATTCTTAGGCTTATGGTAACTATATATGGTAACAAACCCACAAAGTCCTTCTTTTATATAGTAGAGATCTTTTATATAGTTGGTATTCACCAACAGCGTTCCTAATACAACTGCCCATATATAATTTTGATTCTTTTACAAAATTAAATATGAGCAAAGCTATTAACAGGTATTCCCTTATGGAAAATAAGATGTGTAATAATTTAGTAATGCTGGACATAAACATCGCCTCAGTTGCCCCATTTAACCCGATTTTCGGTTTTCCTCTTCCAATAACTGCTAATCGTTATGCATTTATCTTTCGCTCCAACAGCTTGCAGGGCCTTTTACGCTACGTAACTTAATTTGCAAACTTAAATAATTCACGTCAAATGTCAATTAAGGTGAAGGACAGTGGCAAATTTCCATCAATGATACACCATGTGATATTCATTTTAAGTTAACCAAGCAAAATAGTCTGGATTTTCTTAAAATAAAATAACACAACCTAATAAGAATAGTGCGATAAAGTTATTGTATTTCTCTATCTGTTACATTTTTCTGTTTCATGTTTCACTAACATCGACATCCCATTAATTAATAATTAAGATTGTTGTGTTTATTAATATCAATTTGTCAAACACATTATTAATATCCCCGTTGACCCCTCATGGTAAGCTAAATGTTCGATTAATGGGTCTACGTTTGTAGTATCGGCGTAGTACTTTAAGGCAAGCTGCCAAAGTTGACATTTCAATAATACAATTATTTTTGGCATAACTAGCTGACCCGGTAACGCGTTGCTATGGTAACGTTAATTGATACAATGGAAAAAGAGTGGGAAAAATAGCGGACAGACAAACACACAAACAACAAATTTGTGTTCTTAGAGTTTATACTAGCGGCCCGTCCCGGCGTCGCACGGGTGGACAAAATTCTTTAATTTTTTTCTATTATTAAATATTTTTCTGTTAGCGCCATCTAGCGTCCGATAGACGAACTACTTGCAGTTAACGTGTTGCTATGGTAACGTTATTGATACAATGGAAAAAGAGCGGGGAAAAGAGCGGACAGACAAACACACAAACAACTGTGATCGTAGATTATAGATTTGACAATGTAAGGACAACAGCATGACAATCCTACCACAAACTATAAACTTTTATTCCAATTGATATTATGTGTATGACTTTATCTGGAAATAGATGCGAGGAATTTAACAGTTTTGTATAGGTTTATGTACTGTTGACTGTACATTTACACTTGGACTAGTAAATCTAAAGGCATTGAAAATGTGAAAAGACGGAACATATTTTTTCGCTAATTGGAGATAATCTCCTTTAGTTCCTCTTTGACGCTCACCCACTTTTTATCCTCCCCCCCTACTTCTCCAAGGTTAATTTTATTCCAACGAATAATTTATCACTACGAGGTATCCTACGCTTAGTTAATACTCACATTCAATATATCATTGAATTAAAAAAACTATGGTTTTTAAGTGCTGTATGCTTGGTGAGAAGTTTAGGAAGGGAATAACTACATAAAATTATTTAAATTAAAAAAAGACCGGATATACCACTCTTGTCTTTAATTTTTAAGTATTAAATAGAATCTTGGCGGTAGTCCATATTCATTAGTAAAACAAAAATATGTGTTAGAGACCTAATTTTTGACTTTGACTATATCCTGAGATCACAGCTCCATATTTAATACAGCAGTATTAAATATGAAAAAAGAATAAACGCGTCAGTTATTCGGTGAAAGTTGTTCTATTTAAATGTGCTGTAGGAGCGGAAATGTAAGAATTAAATTTATCAAACTATTTTTACGTAAATCTCTACTATGCAATGACATGACATTGGCGGCAGTCTGCAAACGTGCAACTGAGTCAATAGCTGATCTAAGGAGAGTAGAAGGCATTGGAAGGTTTGTCTTGCACAACTTATTTTCTCACAAAATATTGCTGTATTGTATTATAGTATTATGTGCCTATTGGTGAATTAGATTAACTGCTAAGCGCTACCCCTTTTTCCTTTTTTTTATTTTGAATATGTCGCTCTTGATCCTAAGCAAACCTGGGAACCAAGACAAGATCCACAATGGAACGAGCGAAACTAGTTTCCTCACAAAGATATTTTATGCCTATTCTAGGCCAAACTCAAAATTTCCTTTCTCTATATAATTCTAGTAACTCATTTCAACTTGAATAGAATGTCAAATAAATGACGTAATATTTCATATTCAATGGATATAAACTTAAGCTAAATACTACCTAATTAGTCAAAATATAATAAATAATAAATGAAGAACGTTTAATCAAGTTCTATTATTTATGCTTTTAATTATTATTTTTTGATAAATATAGGTTTTATTTGTAATATAATGTTTCTTACATTCCTACCAATTAGCTAAGCCCAAAGTACTATAAGGCTTATGTTATGGATATTGTGGTAACGAATCTATACATATATGATACATAATCTATAAGATAACAGTGGTTTGTGTCTTTTTCCATTGTATCAATAACGTTACCATAGCAACGCGTTAACCGTAAGTAGTTCGTCTACCGGACGCTAGATGGCGCTAACGGAAAAATATTTAATAATAGAAAAAAAAATAAAGAATTCTGACCACCCATGCGAAGCCGGGACGTGCCGCTAGTACTAACTGAAATATATAAAAATAGGCAAAAAATCTGCCCCTTCCGGAGCTTAACCCAAGACGTTCGATGCGAAAGGCAGAATCGCTACTGTTGCACCAAACAGTCGTTACAAGGGCTCTTTTGGTTTCATTAATTAAACTTGATAAAATAAATATAAGCAACCAAAAAAAGCCAACTGGAATGGTAATCATGTGAATATAAATACAGAACGTATCATTTTACATGACAACTGCAAATTATTTGCAGTTTGGCCACGAGGAATCGAATATCTTCGTGGTCAAACTAGTTTGGCACCACATGCAAATGTTTATTATACTTAAAATATGCTTTGCTTATTCGGCTTGTATACAAAATTTAAGACAGACGTTATTTGAGCTCTACTGTTACTGTACTGTTGGAAGTAATAATTTTACAAAGGACAAGAAGTGTGCTTCCATTAGTCGATGTATTTCTAGCCATTAATCAAGATACCGCAGATTCGTGATGGCTGTGGCGAAATGTAGATTCGACCAATATAATCATTCACTGTGGATAGGATTTACTTACTACATTTTGATAATTAGATGCAGGAATACTTAGGTATTCTTAAAAAAAACAATACTTTCAGTTTTCTTTTTCTTTTGCCCGTGTTGAATTAGATTTTGTGTAGACTTAGGGAAAAGTTTTTTTTTTTAGATTTAAAGATACCCCATTTTTGCTCTTCCTAACAATGTGTATGAAAAATATTATGATAATCAGTTAACTAGGTAAGGCTTAAAAACAAAACAAACTCACTTTAACATTTGTAATGATATCATAGTTAGGATCCTCAATGCCAAAGTATTTCTGTTTATTATCTGTTTACAACTAAGTTGTTGAACTGGAGCATCTAAAACTACATTTTAATATTTATTAAGCTGAAACAAAATTTACGCATTTTTAAAAATACTGTTGAAACGCTGCAGGATATAAGAGACTAGTAAAAAAAACTTTTAAAGATGTCTTTCAGAGAGCGGTTTCACAAGAGAATTTTTATAAAGTTTTTCCTTGTATTACCGAGCACCAAGACTGAGCTGATTTACTCTGCAGTTTAGTTACGACTCTTAAAATTGCAACTTTATTGATTTTAATAAGATTTTTTCTAGGTTTTCGACGTATTCTTACAGAACGCATAAGCAGATATTTGCAATAAACAGAGTAAATTCAGAGTGATGAATGTTTCTGTAGACACATCATTTTTAACTTTCCGCTAAGAAAATCGTCGATTTTCGAAAAATCGGGAAGTTATTGTTTTTACCCCGTTTTACAAAAATCAAGTCGATCTCAACGTTTTGAGGCCTTAGTAATCTTCCCTGACCCTTCCCGCGATGGTGTTTGTATGTCTGTATGTATGTGTGTGTGTGTGTGTGTGTATGTGTGTGTGTGTGTATGTAAACCTCTTATTACTTTTGAACGGTTTGACCGAATCGAACCAAACCAAATGCATTCCAAAGAGTTTCATCAAACTTAGATTTACTGAAAATTTGAACCGATTCGGACCGATAGATTTCGAAAAAGGTAAAAAAAAACTAAAAAAAAATTTGTAAAGAAACTTTTTTAAATGTGGTAATTTTGAAATAACTTTTGAACAGCTTTAGCGATCAATTCCAAAAACTAATCAGCTCTTAACCTCAAAAAACTACGTCGATCGCGCCCAAGTGCGTCAAAATCGGTTGATTCGTTCGTGAGATATCGTTGACGAAAAAAATCGAAAAAAGTGTTTTTTGTAATAACTTCGAAATTTTTCGTCTGATAAATTTTTTTTGTTCCCAATTTTTTCTGAAGTTTGAAAATCTACATCAATTGCCGCCAACTGCGTAAAAATCGGTTGATTCATTTAAAAGTTATGGCAGTTTGAAAATTTTAAAAATCAATCATTTCACCAATCTTTTATTGGCCTTTTGAGCTCAAAATCATAGAATAGATACTTCTTGAGCTCGGAGAGCTCAAAATAATACATAAATTATATTTTTAGCTCGAAGAGCTCAGAAACATTGTGTTGAGCACAAAAGCATAGAATGGGAAGTTACGGGGATGACCTTTAGGGTCAACCATTTTCCAGATTTTTAACACTGACATAGGACGCAGCAATTAGAAAAACAGACGATAGCACACTGAACAGCAGGTTATGTTGTACAAAAATAACAAACTTCTACGTAATATGACGCTCCCTCTGCCAATCCTGAATTTATCCTATTAGCGGTAGAATTCTACTTATTAAGCACTACAAAAAACATCACAATCAAACACTGATCCAGTGTGACTTAGACAGAAAATCTTTTGAGTTCCCTATTGTCAAGTTATCAGTCAATAAATCTCCATTACATTAGGTAATATATAAAATGCCGGCGGCAAACGAAATGAAACTCAATATTATATTTCTGAGAACTCAAGATGATTTTATTTGAACAAAAATAATATGCCAAAAATATGTGTCAACATTACGTAATAATATAACATAATAATTTACATAAACATAATTTAAGACAAATAGAGGGAGGGACAGCTAAACGTTCCTATTAATGTTTTCTTTGAATCAGATTCCTTCAAATATGAGAAAATGAAATTCTTTCCAAAAAGGAGGGCCTTAGTTTTTTTTTTTTTTTATTCTAACGTTGCCGCTATGCTCTAGCTGCATATGATACAATAAAACGTCTCCATAAACAAACAACAGATTTTAAATAAATCATAATTGTGCTTTCCTTTCCTATTATCATGACAGTATAAACGAACCGTGTAGAATAAAAAGCGCCCACTTGTTTAAGGAAATATAATTCCAAGAGTTAATTTTATGAAATTGCTATTTTCCTTTTGAAAATTAATGTATACACCCCCTAAAATACATGCTAATTTATAAAGAGAGCGTATTTATTTTATTTTTATTAAACTAACAACCATGTAATTAACTTTCTCTGTCCATATAAACACACTGCAATAGCAAAAGGACAAATGACAACAATTTGTTAACTGATAAATTAACATCCCTTAACAGGGTTTTTTCCTCATAATCGACGGCCATCAAGCGTAATATCTCGTCCCCTTTCGTGAGTCGGTTAAAATCCGACCATTGTATACTTTATGTATTTACTCATTCCCGTTGGTCCGATAGAATGATAGCATTATCACGGACTTATTATGCGCAAGTGTCGTGGCAGACAAAAGCAATTGTTTAGGCAATGTCAACACGGTGAATCATAAAATGGTATAAAAGCCATTAATTTGAAAGTCTTTCCTTAAGCCATATCGTAGAGAATTCTGGAGGGCAGTACCTATTCTGGAACCGCATCGGTACTCTGTTACTGGTACTGTGGTGGTATTAAAGTAAAGTAGCTACTTTTGTAGCTATTAAAGACAAATTTTTAAATTATTATAATTTTTATTCGCTCCTTAGAAATTATATAACCATTTCTTTATTTGACATTTACATATGCTATAAAAATTGCAAATTAACCGATTCGTTGCTTCATACAATAGGGTATTTGACATAGTTAACAAATAAATAAATATTGTATTGAACACTTTAGAATTTAAGGTCCTAATTAATAATATTTGACTTAAATTACAAATAAAAATTATTAAATATTTTATTTTCCTAATTAAAAATTAGAGTTTTTGAATCTGTGCATCATTTATACGAAACGTCTCAACGACCAATCAGAGCACGTGACGTCACGATGTAATAAATAAAATGTCTTGTCATGTCATTGTCATTCCGAACCCATAATATTGTACTCCATGTAGTTTTCCATGTCTTTGGGCAGCTGTAATAGAGACAAATCAGTGTTAAACAGGAAATGAGTGCGTTTAAACCCAAAATAATAATATTGATAAATAAACAACTTTGCTTTAACCTTAAAATTTTACTAGAGTACCGTAGGTACCTTTAAGTAGCTACAGTTTTATCAAACGTAAATTATCAATATTTATAGATATATTCAAGTAATACTACTTACATCAAAATGATCCTCGCAAAAATAAATTGAAGATTTGGGTGATACACTGGTCGGATCACGCCGTGCTAACTGCAGCCACTTTACACGAAGATTTTGCGAATGTGGCACGTGGATAAATAATTTAGAAGGGCTTTTGATACTTGTATTTTCACACAAAGGAACAGCACATATTCTATAGGACTTTGAAGCCATTTTTAAAGAATCATAAACGAAAAACTAATCTCTCACGTATTGTTTACATGAAGACTATTACATCGTGACGTCACGCCTTTGATTTGTCACGTGACCTAGCGTTTCAGCGGGAAATACAACATGTAATTATTAAAACTATCTTTTTGTTATTAAAATGGCTCTAAATATAAGAGAAAGATTTGTCAAGCGTATCTTTAGCGACTTTAGAACATTTTGAAGTATTTTACGAAAATCTGTCAAATACCCTATTACTAAAACGAAGGCTACGAGCTTGATTTACGTGAAAAATGAAGATCAGTTTTATTCTGGGTTTGATTCTGGGATTGATTTCCCTAAAACTTGATTTAAAGGAGTTGTCATCGATTTAAAAATGACACGGTTTCAGTGGCTAACGCCACACGCAAAAAAAGTGATGGCACGACAGGCGTGTCATCAGCAACGAATCGGTTAAAATGTCAGAATTATAATAATACCTCTTCAATATTCTGAATCCCAGTTAATACTTACTTTATACCAGCCTGGAAGATTAAGCAATTCTTACGACCTACAATCCTCCAATGTCACTGTAGTAAGAATTAAATAACTAAATAAAATGCAAAATTAAACTATTTGATTTCTATAAAAATTTTAACAGTTAGGAACGTACCCGATTAAAATATTGTTAAGGTAGTAGAAAATATATGACGACCATTGTCATCCTGTGATTACGGCTCCTGGACAGGATTCACTACGTCACGATTAAATATAAAATAAATTATGCGCAAAAAAATGTGCGCGGAAGAGTAAGAACTAAATATATAAATTCTGTGTCAAAAAATTATGCTTGATTCAAAAAATAACGGAAATACGGAGATGAGTAATGAAATAATTGCTATCACCTCTAGTATAAAGGCAACCGGAATTGAGTCTTACTAGTTTTAAGAGAGAGTTTCTATTCTATTTTTACTTTGATTTTGTAACATAAAATTCTAATATCTAAAAATTCTTATCTCACACATCCCCTCGCTATCCGGGTGTCTTCGAATTTTGCCAAGTATTTCTTAAGCCGACGCCAGTTTTCCATGTATTCTTTAAGCTGACGCTTTACCTACAACATCAAACGTAATACTTTTAAGGCGGTTAACACACTGCACCGCGCCCCGTCGCGTAGCGCGTGGCCGCAGATTTTATTGTTGTATGCAAGTATCTCAATTAATATAGAAAACACGCCTATGACAACACACTGCCGACGCGGGAACGCGCGGGAACGCGCTCCCGCGCAGATTATGCGCGGGAGCGCGGGGCGTGAAGAAGTAGGTTCAACTTGTATTGAAAATCTGCGCGGGGAAGCAGATTAACCGCTAAGTTAGGCAGATCTGCGCCTCCGCGCGGGGGCGCGTTTTTCTGTCGCTACGCGCACCGCGGCGGGACGCAGTTCTAGTGTGTGAACCGCCTTAAAGTATCGAACGATCGCAAGATAAAGAAGAGACGGCTATGTTATGCATTTCACTGTTAATTTTAACTGTGAATGTGCCTGTTTTAGTGTTAGTCAGGACTCGAATACATTTAATGTTAATCTAAGGACTAGACTCATTTTGACAGAGTCACAAAACTCTGTCTTAACCAGGTCTTGAGTTTAGAGTTTCGAGTCCTCTTAACATGTCCTAAATTAAGCAAAATCTACTCAGAACTGAGTTACATACAAGAGCTCAAGGTCTTAAAAGACTTTGTGATAAACTTAAATCATTTTGCTTAAATTGATTTTATTTATAAAAAAAATAATCACATTCGCGTTTCCGGTGTATGTGGCACCAGTACTGAGGAAAATTTTAGGCTTCATCTGTCTCCGTCATACAAATGTAAATGCATATAAATACATCTAATATAAATTTTTAGTGTCCATGATTTATTCTTATTATGTTAAGTAACAAATAAGTGTTTTGTTGCGTTTTTTTATTTTATACATTCATATTTATACCCCAGATGTTTTTTGTTGTTACTTACCTTTTTCATTGAATGGCGTTAAATCTGCTCTATTATACCATCACAGGTACTGTTCACATCTATCGACTATGGCGACGCTAAGGTTAAAGCTCATTTACTTCATGTCAACGTGAAATACGGTAATGTCTTTCTGGATTTCACCGCGGGGAATTCGGGCGCGGCAAATAAATTTAAACCTGAACAATCTAAACTGTTGCGTCATCGGAGGTGATTAATTATCAGTGTGATGCTAATTTTCAATAACAAAGGCGAGCTAATAAAGGGACAGCCGTCGTTATGCCACGCCTCAGTTCTGCTCGGGTAGCTGACCGAGATGGGTCCTTTTTTGACTAATTATTAGGAGTGCGTGACTACGTGGCCTTTATGATAAATTTCAGCGTTTTGATTGCATAGTAGATATGTATATAACTGCTAAGTCATTTTCATTCCCCTTGCATGTAGCCAACTAAGCTTCTATATTTGTTGCATTAGGATATTCAAATAGAGTTTATAAGTAACAAAATTAAGAATTAATGTAGAGAACGGTGAGTCTCCAAACAATGAAAATATATAGATAATTGTTCTTTTAAGTACATTTTTTTATTCTTATCTTAATGAACCATAAATAAAAGTTTCAAGCGTGAATTATTGTCAAATTGGAGAGATTATATTCCCGTTAAATAAATGTAGAAAAACTTTTTTTAATATTACTTACTTGAATGGCGTGATTCTGGAACCACATCCGTGATTTTTTAGTTTATCTTAGGAATGTTCCTAAGATAAATACTATAAGATAAGATAGATACTATTGGACTACACAGAGATGTCTCTGTGTAGTCCAATAGTATCGAACCACGTCCACGTTTTTGTCATTAATACAGGACTTCACAATCCACGGAGTCAAATACCATCCAGATGCAGAGCCTTCTTGCGGTATCCATAAACACCAAAGTATGCAAACTCTTAAGAAAAATCTTCTTAACGAATCGAAAAGCTACAAGATTAGTACACGCCAAGTCACCGATAGAAAAGAACTCACAATAACGAACTGCAGAATTCATATAATTCTGTAGAGCGAACACCAGCGCTTACAGTTAAGGTAAGTAGGATAAACAACACATATTTCACGTGACTCGGGTGTTTGCAGACACTGTTAACAGGAGGAAGAAACACCGATGAAGGAGAAGGCTTTCCTAAATTTAAAGACTCAGTAAACAATAGAAACAACATATTATCATCCCAGAGGAACTGAGATCAATCAAAGTTAAGAAAATTCTAGATTTCCTATAACACTCTAGGCTAAAACAGATGCTCTAACTTACATTTAAAAGACACTTTGCACTTCAGGGACAAAATATGTCATGTCCTTAAAATGTTTGCTACACCGTCTTCGCATACTATCATCTGATTATTTGGACGTGCTTTTTGTGAGTCCAGGAATTATTCTGGAACATTTAACTTGAATTTTATTGAGTTTAAGCTTAATATTATATAGCTTTAACCTGACATAACTGACACTTTATTTTAATACCACTTAGACAAAGTTAAGAATATCATATATCTTTTCTTTATTCAAGACTTCTTTTGATATTTATAATATTTGTAATGGAATGTCTCATAAAAAATATTTTGAAATATCTTAATAAATAAAAATCCAGTGTCACAATGTATGTTCCCAGTGAACTCTTCACCAACTCAACGGATATTGATGAAAGTTGGTATTTATGTGTAATTTGGTTCAACTGAAGAGATAGGATAGTTTTTATTTTAATTTATAACACAGCAACGCGTGGCCAAGTCAGCTAGTATTATAATAATATAAATTACGTGTCACGTTGTTTGTCCGCGATGGACTCCTAAACTACTTAACCAATTTTGATCAAACTTCTTAATTATCTGTTATTTGATCTAACATAAAAGATAGGTAGATAGATTTAATTTTAATTTATAACACAGCAACGCGTTGCCGGGGTAGCTAGTATATTATAAAAACAAAACAAAATGTGAAATAGATATTTTTGTGCAATCCCTAGCGTCGTCTTCATTCTAATGTAAAACTTCCTTTCTACATCACACTTTTGACTAACATAGCTATCTACTTCTGACAGTTTCGATGATACAATAATCCAATTTAAAATAGAAAGCTTTTTACTTACGTTAATTGAATGCGGCACGAATAAGCCAAATAAGAAATATGTCACTACTTTACTGTTTCTCTCCTGTGATATAATATTCCTTCTTTCAAATAAAATATCTCTTCACAGAGAAGCCTGAAGTAATATTAAAGGAATGGAATGCAGGTGCTTTTGCGGTAAGTGACAATCCAATTTCTCAGCGGTCCTCTAAAAGTTAGAGTATCTTGAAATATTCCCGGCAGATGAAGTTTGTAATCTGTTGGAGGACGAGATTTAAAAATATATTATTTTGT
Source organism: Calamotropha paludella (assembly GCA_927399485.1). NCBI lineage: Eukaryota > Metazoa > Arthropoda > Insecta > Lepidoptera > Crambidae > Calamotropha > Calamotropha paludella. The sequence goes on from OV656812.1 coordinate 20,489,638, forward strand.
TTTCAATTTCCTAAGAAATTCAGCGCACGAATACTGCGGAGTATAATTGCACCTGCTTAATGCTTGAAGAAAAAACTGAGTGCAACTGGTCGGTCGTTCCAACTGCTTATGTGCCGAAGTTTCTGTTTCTAAGTCCTGCATATGTTTGTATCACGCATATAAGTTTTTGTCAGCAGCTTAACAAGCATTCCGAGACACGAAGAAGCCCGAGTCAATAATAAGAATATTTTTACACCCACACCAATTAACCTTGCCAAAGGTAACACTGAGACGGGTGTTTTGGTTATTTTTGGAAAACCGTTACGAAACGGTTTTTAAGTTACCATAACGTTATCAAAAACCGTTTTCAGTTTTGGTTATCACTACCGCGGTTGATGACATAGTTTGTCTACTACAAAACGAATGGAAAACACAAACGTTGTTAGCTGCCGTAACGCAAGTTTTTGTTATAGTTTTAGGTAATTATGGTTGTGGCTATTTTCCTTCGTGCTATTACTAAGCTAAGGGCTAGTTTGTTACAATTTTAATGTATGAAGTGGTTATTTTTAACCGACTTCATTTATTGTAATTTGAATAACTGGGACTCAAATTTTTTCTGGCGCATTTAAAAATTGTCATGTTTACATTAATTTTTGATTAGATTATTGTTTTTTGATAAATTTCTGATCATTTATATTTTTTTACAAAATTATTTGTTTTACTATTGCTTTTATCACTCTTTTGGCGCATCTTCCCGATCGTGGAACCCGGTACGATGCGCGGTTTTCAGTTTTGGTTTCGTTATTTCAATTTTGTTAACGCAACCCCTTCTTGACAGCACGCATTGCGTTGGTTATGAGAAAAACGGTTTTATATTTTGCTATAACGTTACGTTTCAATATGAAATTCAAAACGGTTTTTAGTAACGATTAAGTATAACGTGCTCATGCCTAAGAGTAACGGATAGACATACATATTTGATACATACAAGATATTTATTAAAATATATATAAATAACCATAACTTAGGTACAAATGCTCGTGTTCATCACACAAACATCTACCCCTTCCGGTACTCAAACCTAAGACTATCTTGGTGTGAAAGACGCGATCGTTGCACCAAACGGTCGTCATGTCTTTTTTGATCAACCATCCAATGTCCGTTCCTTGCAAAAATTGTTTAACATCCGCAATAATATGCCGACGCGCTCCAACAAACTTCTATAGCGTTCAAAATCCTTAGGGTAAGTATTTAAATGTGCAATCATAACTATCGCTTTTGAGTGAATTTGTATGATAGACCTTAATACTATAGAAATAAATTCTAAATTTAAATATTAAACCGTTTATTCCATTTGAAGACACAAATACATCAAACTACTTTAGATCAGATGATCCTTTTCATTTGAGATGATCTGACAGGTCAATCGCATAAACCACTTCCAATTAAATTTTACGTTTAATTCGTTTCGCCAATATCATAAATACATTTTTTATATATTAATTAGGATATAAAATAAATTTTATTTCCTATTATGTCCCTTTTCAATAGTAATTATTGCAAATTGGTATTAACAGTTATTGTCATAATCATAAATTTTGTTATCTATATTTAACATTAATATTATAAAGTCATGAAATGGATGTTGATATTAGTCATATAATATTTAATTAAATTATACGGCTTGCTTTTAACCGCGTTCTATATATGGATTCCAATTTCGTGGAAAATTGTAATTATTTCACGAAAAGTTATGAAAACCCCTTACCAATTCCTGCTGAATATAAAATAAACAAATATAAAAATATGGTACGAAAAAAAGGAACGCATAATAATAAGTGAATAATAGTAATTTATTTACCCAAAAATATTTTTTCCAAAAGATAGACCAAAATGACCTCGTGCTTGTAATAATCAGTACATTATATTATGACAATACTTTGTGTGTGTGTGGTTTTGTTACCATATACCTATAGTTACCATAAGCCTAAGAATAACAGTTTTGATAATCAATTAACGTTACCATAGCAACGCGTGGCCGGGTCAGCTATAGTCCGTTTTTTTAGCATTAGAAAGAACAAAATTTGGGTACTTTATTGTACACATATAATGTAACAAGCAAAACTTAACATCGTGAAAATTTTACACTAAAAAATACCTTAAAAAGCAGAAGTTGCAAACTTGTGGAACGAAACGTTGGTCAGTTTGACTCGACAAAATTAAAAAGTACATGCCGATGTTATAATACGTACCATATTAGGTAACATACATATACACTTGCGCAAGTTCTGGTACTACAAAAATCTTTTCTTTTCAACGAAAGACTGGAAAACAAGTTCTGATTTCAAACAACAATAACGGTCGTATCCTATGAATTGACAGATCAGTTTGAAAACAAGGCGGACCGAACCCACTCCGAACACATGTCGTGGTCGTGGTCATTTTTTATGTCCTGTTAATTGTATAAATGTTATTCTATTAAAAAATCTCAAAAATATTAGTTTGCATCGCACTTATTTGCACGGTAACGAAACTTAATTTATTTAACAAAAAGCCATATTTTGGCGCTCATCTCCGAAGGCAATCAAAAGGCAGCCGAAACACTGCATAAAGGAGAGAATTTACATACACTTAACCTTTGCAGCGACGAGCAAGAGTTAAGAACGGTTCAAGTCTTCATTGTTACGGTTTCATAAATGTTCCAATCAGAAATTAAGTTTTGAATACAATAAACTAAAAACGTTTAAACATTTATTGTAGGGTCAAGGCGGCAACAGTGGTCATAGCGGCAACAGTGGCGCACTGGTCGTTGTATCTAAAGTATTATAGGTATCTTTTTCTATCTCTCACTCTTCGGAAGGTCTCCTGATAGATACTGGTCACAACCAGTTTCCCTGGGTCAACCATGTAACAAACCCGTGTTTAAGTGTTTTCTTTGTTTTGACGAAAGAAAAAGTGAATTTTCAGGTGAGATATACTTGGTATTTTTTCACAAACCTTTTGTTTCACCAATGGACTTATATTTTTGCTAAGTAACAAACTTCATTGAGGTCATTTTGGCGTATACTGCACCTCGATTTACGTAAAACCATCTCACGTGGAATGAGTTAAATCCAAAATGGCAGTTTTGTACACAGTGGCTCAAATCATTTGAGTTCACAGTGGTTCAGGATCCACTGTGTATTACTGGTACTGGATAATAACTACCCAGACATTAGTTTAGCAAAAATCAAGACGTAATATTTTTTCTTAATTTTCCCTTTTAGGATGACTTGACCATCAAGGCCCCGTAAAATAGGGAAACACATAGCTGACATGAAAAAAAGCAAAATTATATTTCTTATGTGCGAATGAAAAGTCACTTTGAGACTGAAGTAGTCAAAAAGTTACCTGATTATTCATTTTAAGGATAAAAAATCATTTTGTTTGATAGTTTATGCAAGATATAGAAAAAGTTTTCTGTTGATGATTAACTAAGTCAAAAAAAATAAGATAATTTAGTAAATTTTAAATGTGTAAGACTGAACAGTCACTTTGAAGTGAAGTAGTAAAAAAAAACTCTTTTTCTATGTAAAACTTATTGTTTGATTAAAACAAAAAATAAAGATCAATAAAAAGCAAAAAAAAAACTTTTTTATTTGAGTTATATTATAGATGATCCACTGTGAACTTGCCTGATTCACTGTAAACTGAGGGCCGATTCACTGTATCCCACCCCCAGTACACAGTGGCTCAAATGAGATTTTTTTTTAAATACTGTTTATTTTCTAAAATATTACCTTGTTTAACTAAATCGATTGGAATAATCAATATACATTAGTTACGCTATAATACTAACCCTTTTACATCTTTCCAACACTCACCCACATCAAGTTACATCACTGGAAAAAAAAAGTGACCCACTGTTGCCGCCTTGACCCTATACGTATAAAGAGAAAGTTTGTGGGAAATCCTGTAGAGCCAAAAAATTCTACTTACATGAATAATTTTTATAAGACTGCTTTTTATTTTTGTTTTCAAATTCACACAGAGTAAATAATCTATCCCTCATACTATAAATACATACCACGCCATTCAGAAGGTTTTGGGTTAAAAAGTTTTGATGTATAACACCCTGGCTGATTATAATTATAATTATAATAAATAAACAATTGTATACAATTAAAAGTACCATCGTATAAATTTCAAATATCCCTCACGATTTTTAAGGCCTATATTGAATTATCGTGTAAAATTAAGATGCATCGGGAATATGTTCCTACTACGACTTTTTTATGATTTCAAATGTGGCCTAAAACGGGTCTTTGGGCGGTGAAGGACTCAAGAAGCAAGGTTCTTTGATGACACTGACCGAAGAAAAGCAGTGAAAGAGTTTTGAAAATTGTTTCAGACGTTCGGAACTTCAAAGCTGGAGGGAAGATCTTAAAAATATTTAATAAAAGTATTTTATCCTCACCTATGAACTACAGACTCTTAACCACATTTAGCTAAACACAAGTGGTTAATAGTAATATTAATAATACTTGTAAGGCATCGTTCAATAACCTTCAGATTAACATAATAAGCTTAACTCAAATATATTGAAAAGAAACTCAATTATAGTCAAAAGAAAATCGCTTTAATATTAGTAAATATATTTTTAAAAATTAGTAGCTAACCCGGCCACGCGTTGCTGGTATGGTAACAAACACACAAAGTATTGTCATAATATAATGTATATGATTAGCTGCTCTAAATTTTCTAATGTGAACATATACAATTTGTTTTATTGCTCCAAAAAAATCGTGTCAAATATGTATTTTTCTTAGAATTCTGTGTCATAAGTCGCCTTTGATGACACTCTTAAGTGTGAAGGGTTGGTGCCATTCTTCTCTACTGGGCACCTCACGGACAAATGTCAACGGTCAACAATATTTTCATCGTTTTTTCCACAATCACTAAATCACTTATCACAGAAAAATCAAATTCAGACCTTCTAGCTCAGTCACCGGCATCTAAAATACTTGATCATCAGAAAATCGTAAAAGTTTTAAATAATAATGCAACCAGAAACCCATCAAAAGATGAAATCCATCAGAAGTTTAAATTTATTTTCCAGGTGCTTTTATGTCAATATACCTAGTACCAAGAGATTAATCACGAGTAATGCCGAGGATTTTATTTTTACATGATCGGCCGACCGAAGGTTAGTGTGATCAGTTCAATCAAGGGCTATGTTTCCCCTGTGAGTCTTTAGGAAACCACCTGCTCCCGCCCTCGATTATTTCAGAACTACGTTTCTTAATAAAGGTTACTGGGAAAGCTGAAACCACAGACTTTTTTTTATTTGTCGAGGCCAAAAAGCTAACTTACCTACCTGATCTCAAAAATCTTGAATTAAAGTTAAATTAAAGTTAACTTTGACTGACTGACTTTTCTATATCGTTTTACATTTTTAAACTTACATATTTAGTGCATTTTGTTAAATTGTATAAAAGTAATAATGAATAAGTTTACCTACGTAGTTGTTCTGTATAACTTATCTTTTATTTAAGCAATCTTTATATTGATAATTATTTTCTGTGCCATGGTTTTTACATTATACACGAGCATCAAAACTATTCTTTCATTTGTCAAGGTGGCTCATTTAGAGGAGAATGCATAGTTCCATCGCCATTGCAATCACAATCTTTACCTTCTAATCTATTGACAAGATAGAGAATCCTAAAACTTGCGCAAGAAATTTCTTATAAGGCAAAAATAATAAATAAAAAATAATATTTTCCGATTATACAGAAAATTGAAAACATAATTGTTTGGAGTTCGTGGAATTTATAAAGACCATTGACTCAATTGAGACTTAGGTGGTGCTGTAGTCAATCTAAAGGTACAAAACAGACTACTATAGGTATATCAGTGTTGAAGTACCTATACGATGATGCCACTATGTCCGTGCAAGTACAACACCAGAGCTCACATGCTTGCAAGAAGAGTAATAAGCTTCGTTCTTTATACTTAATGTAAAAAATATAAACAACGGTCATATTAAATTGTTATGGTTAAAATGAGCTTGTCTCTCTTAACACAGGGTAACTTGCATGATGAGCTTTATATAAGAGTTAATGATGTACAACAAAGTGTCAAAATACTAAAAATTGTCATCTTAATTAAAAGATACTTCTTCTTCTAAAAATAACATTTTGTGTATGAAAAGCCTTAAGGAGCTCATGCAGCTGTTTGCAAGTTCGGGTTATGATTGTGGAGGTAAGAACGCTCCCGTGCTTCTTCGTGGTGGGTACCCTAACAATTGGCCACGGCTGCATCTGCAGTTCATTAGCTACCCACCTATTTTTAATCGGCCTGCATGATAGTTTGCAGCCTGTTCTCCCTTTTTCATACAGGTGAGAAATGCGTTACTCATACTCCACTGCGGGTGAACAGCGGAATTATGTAGGACTCTAGTCTTTCCACTATCCTTTTAAATGCCTTCATGTTCCCAAGGTCTGGCCGTTATAGCATTCTCTATCAAGACGCCTACTCTGCCTACTGTTTTCATCCCTAGGGTAAAAAAAATAATACGCTGCTTATCATGACGACAAAAGGAAAAGTCAATTTCATTGAAAAGATGATTAAATAAATAGTAATAATAAATAAATACTACAGGTATGCAGAAGTATGATGAAATCGATAAAATATAAAGGAAAAATAGAGACGATTAAGTAGGTTGATAACTATACTAGACAACAAAAATATATTTAAATAAAAAGAAGAAAACATTTCACAAAGCATGAATCGTAAACACTTATACTATGGATACTAATAAATGGATCGAAATCTAAAAATATATTAATAAGTGTACACTGTACATAATTATATCAACCATGCTTATGCTCAGCACACAAATATATGCCCTTCGAACCCATGACCATTAGCGCAGTAACAGGATCACTACCGTTTTACCAACCGATCGATATATTTATAATATATAAAGACGAATATTGTTAGGTTGTTACAAAAGTTTGAAATAAAAGAATTTGTTTAACGACTGTCCAATTTTCACTTCAGAATTTTAAAAAACTTGGAAAAATATTTATTTTAAATCAACTCAATTGGATAAATAATAAATCCACGCAATTTTATCGTGACTTACCTACTCTTCCTATAGGAGAAATTCTCTCGGGTGTATTGATGCAATAAATAACTTCAGATAAGACTGTATTTGTTAACAAACAAGTGCACAGCCGATGACAGAATAATAACCTTCCTTTAATAAAGTTGGAGTAGAACGAGGTAAAAAAGATAATTCTGAGAATATTCAGTTATGAAAAAATCATCCAAGTGCGAGGACGCCTACTGTTCGACGAAGGACTTTATACGGGAAATCCTGATAGATTGATCAACGGTGAAATATCGAAAACACAAAAATCGATAAAAGTTATAAAGGTTTAAAAAAATATAATGACATGTGACTATTTAGCCCAAAATTGTAATGATCGATGAATTTTATAGCATATTTTATTAATTACTCAATAAATGGAATTCCTTATGGATATCAATTGTTTAAGACTACTAATTTATTAAATGTACTGATCTATACATAGAGTGATGTTAAAAATTTGTGCGGGCAATTCAAAATTAGTGTATTGTATAGCGGTATGAGAAAATTAATGTCGACAACAAATATGAGAGGCAGATGAAAAGGGCACGATACCTTGACCACCACATGGTGTGAGATACTGGAGGCTACCGGGGACGTCGTTGGGCCTTGCTGTTTCTTATTGTTATCACCAGGCCACAGTCACATAAAACTATAGTTTGTTGTAGGGGTTTGCAGATAGTCCACTAATTCGAGCGGCCATTAGGCGACATTGTTTTCTTATTATATCTCTTAGTATATCCGCATATTGGCTACACTGCGTTGTGGTATGATTTTCCACCGCTAGATGGCGCGATCGTCTCACTCTTCAATCAATATGCGAGACAACGTATGTGCGAAAGGGAAATGGAATAAATGGAGGTGAGGCTAGAAGTGTCGACCAAACTAATAGAAATTCATACAAATAAATAACGCAGCAGATTTGAATTTAATACTGACGCAACCAGTAATATTTGATGAAATTAAGAACTATAACGACATTAGAATCTAAATATGTCGTTGGTTAATGAGTCATATTTAATAATTAATGCACTATTTTTATCCACACTCTTTTTTTATAGGTTTGTATTTTCATTTTTTGTACGGTCACACACTGATAAAATATTAACTTACTGAAATTAATTACTGATTTGTTACCTTTTTACTAGATTCAATGACACAATTTATAATTTTGGAAATTTTGTTGTTTATCCGGTAGATTTTTTCAAGCTAATGTTATCACATAATACTTATGTCAAGTTACATTATTTAATTATTTTTTAAATTAAATAATACTCAGAGCAGATATCAACGTGACAGCAGTAGCGTGTCTACCCTCATTTCGAGTTCGAATACAATTGTTCGAGTACAGTTTTAGTTACGTCCCAAAATCAATACCTAAATAGTATTAACTGCTTTATTGTTACTGATGTTAAGAGCAGTTTACAGGATCAGTGTGTCAACATTGCTAAAAAGTTTAAAAGCCATGAAACCACCGAACTTTGCTTTAACGAAAAGCTAAATCGGATCGAACGACAAACTTTCCAGTTAAAAACAAAATGTTTCCTCATACATCGATAAAAGGCAAGACCGACTTATACGCCAGCAGGAAAACAAAATTTATATTAACAATAAAAAAAATATATTTTATCGCATAGGCAAGCTTGATCGTGGATCTCATTATTTAATGATACCTCCATCCATTTCCGAGAAAAATGGTGACAAACTAATATGCAAAGGAACAGCCAAATTATTATAATATGGATAGATTCGAGGGCGTTTATGATTGCGAATAAAAGGAACCTTTTTAAAATTAAAATACCTACCACCTAGTCCACACCTAGTCTCTATAAGGTGTTAATCAACGGTTTACAAATAGAAGCATTATAAGATCTAAATGAAATCTTAAGTTTTCTAAATCTAATAACCTCGAGAGATCAACAGTAAAAATGGTTAAGCTCCAGCGATTTACGGTTTACATTTGACAAATGTTAGCCTATATTTCAATGGTATTAGAAAGGCGAACGAAAAGAGCAGTTATTACACTTTTCAGTAAAGAAAATGGGCCACAATGAAATACTAATATTGACTTTATTATATTTATTTTTTGTTTTTAAAAGAGACTTTTATTTCTAAAAATAAATCCACTTGAAAATTCTACCTGTCTCAAGAATCAGGGTCCCTGAAAGAAGTTGATTATAATAAAGAAGAAGTAACTTTAGGTTTTGCTTTATTTCTGCTCTTAATGTATAGCAGTTTAGTACAAAGCCCTTAAGTTTAGAAAACGTGTTTCGGATGGCCATAGTCATTTGGTTGAGTGCCAGCTTTGAACTTAATGGACTATGAATGAAAATATTTATCTCGTTTACAAAAGGCTAAAGGTTGCCTTCGTTGTAGGACTTCACTCCAAGTAATACGTATAGTCTCAACTGCGTAAGACATGTGCTCTTCTTACAAATATCAGCTAGGTTAGTGGTAAATGTTAAAAAACATGGCAATCATCCTGTTTACATTAATACTAGGCGATGCAGTCGCTAAGCATAAAGCTACGTTAGCACCATATATTGGAACGGAGCGTTATACCTAAAAAAATATTTTTTTTTTAGTTTCGATGGGATTTTTTGCGAATTTCAAAATTCAGGGTCCTAAGCCCGTTGATTCGATTTCACACAAAAAAATATTAAAATCGGTTAAGAACTCGGGAAGTTATGGCGTAACAGACATTGCGCCATTGAAGCTGATCCATGGGAGCTCTGCTCGCTCCGCTCCAACTAATATTAATTATTGTTAATTACTATTGTTAATGCTACTCGAAAACCCGAGCCATGAGTCACGTATGGCTTTTAGTCATATAACTTATATACTATCCTATTAGATCTTAAAGATTTCATGGTAAGTTGTTGAGAGCCAAGTGACCTACTTCAGAGACAAGTGTTTTATTATCTTAGGTTACAATACTTAAAGTTTACAAGTTTCGGTACTAGCGACTATCTTTTAACTACTAAGTTAAAGATCTTGCGTCATTTCGGGTTGTCGTTTATTATGTGTATTACGGTAGTTGTGATAAGAGCTTAACTCAATTAACCAAATCGAACTAATACGAGTTTATATATATATATATATCCTACAAGATGCACGTCTAGTACAACGCGCGTACAATCGCTAATCTTAAACTACCCGAAAGAAAACATACAGAAAAAAGTTTTAACAAGTAAAATTTGTAGAATACCTGTTAAACTGGTCAACTGCATTGGCGTTACTACGCCCACTACTACATCAAAATGGCACTTTGAAAAAATAGGAAAAATAAAGTTTGCGAAAACGACATCTGACCCGGCTTACCGGAAAATAAGCATTTGAATCCGGTCTAAGACGAATCTTTTCATCATATTTCTTGTAAATATATTTCTTATACTTTCGTGTCCACTCATCGTAATGGAATAACCTGTTACGGATAACGTTAACTCATCTATTTGAATATTTTTATTTAAAAATAAGACTTTTCAGGAACTATGTTTACAGGGCACATCACCATTTTTCGTATCAAAAGACATCGATTGGTGCAGCGATCCTGCCTTTCGCATCGACGGTCCTGGGTTCGAATCCCGGAAGGGGCAGATGTTTGTATGATGAATACGAGCAATTTTTACCCGAGTCATGGACGTTTATATGTATATATTTCTATGAATAGTACTGTTACCCTAGTATCCATAACACAAGCCTTAAAGTGCTTACTTTGGGCTAGGTTAATTGGTGTGAATGTAGGAAATATTTATTTATTTACATCGCTTATTTCAAAAACATAATTATTATAATAATATTATTATTCAGTGTCTATTTATTTTGTACTGAGAAGTAATGGTAAAACTCCATTACAAAATCTACCTCCTAAGCAACATTTCTTAGAATACCTAACGATGGAACCGTTTTGAGTAAATCAAGTTAAACTCGTACATAATGAACTGCGGAAATTTCCAGACGAGAAATGTTTATGGGTCTCGAAAATTGCTTGCAAGAGTGTGAGAACGATACATGGCTTCAAATTAGATTGCGATTAAGTCTCATCCTAATGAAAGTTTACTTTTGACTGAATATTAGAGATTAATATTTCGGTACAATGAAATTGTATGAGTAAATGAGGAACAGATTGGAAATCACAACCAAAAAAAAAATAAGTGTAAGCACTCTTAGACCTTTGCTGACCGATAATACTACATTTGTAAAGAAAGAGTTGCACTGTTAATAATAATAATAATAGTTCATTTGACACAGCACACATGTACAGCTCACAGATTTAAAGATTCTTAAAACAAAAACAAATGCGAACACAAGAGCTTATATAAAAAGAAGAAAAGAAGATGAAGATGTACGTGTGTGCAACAGCCAGGTAGGATTATAACCATAATCATAAGTTATTTCCGAAAATACGATGCATGTAGGATTATTTAACAATTTATAAATTCACCATTTTTTGACTTTGTGAGCGGCATGGAAATAATTATTCATAGTTGAATTTACAATGCTACAATGAAAATAACTCAAAATAACTAAATGACAAAAAAAAATAATCTATTTCAAAAATCCTAAAGTAAAACGAAATATCATATCGAATATGCTAAATAATTGATAAATAAATAAAATAAACTCCTGACAACTCACAACAATTATATATTTGGCGCTTAACTAAGCAAAGCTAAATTACGTTGGGAATATATAAATACTAGCGGCCCGTCCCGGCTTCGCACGGGCGGACAAAATTCTTTAAAATTTTTGTAGCATTCAATATAGCCTATGACACTCATCAATAATGTGCCTTTTTATTGGTTAAAGAATTTAATCTAAATCGGCTCAGTAGATCCCGAGATGACCCCTTACAATTTAACAAATATACAAACACACAAACTTTACTTCTTTATAATATTAATATAGATGTATATACCATGACTCGGGAACAAATGCTTATGTTTATCACACAAACATTTACTTATGATTCTGATGCACTTTTTGGTGTCTAAATGCACGTATTATGTCAATAGAGTTGCCCCATATAAATCAGACCGTAACTGAGAACTGAGAGATTTTTTTGCTGTCAAAATACACGTATTATGTCAATGGAGTTGTCCCATATAAATCAGACCGTAGCTGAGAACTGATGAAACATATCCGTGATAAGCGCTGTGCGCTGCTTTTAAGGAAACAGTCTGTCTTAGACATTTGCATACTTAATCAAAACGATGTTATTTATTAACATACCTTGTCTACATCTTACTCCCAGTTACAATGCTTATCAATAGATATACCTAGAAAGTGAGTTGATTGGACTTCATTGGTCTGTAGATTTTTATATGATATATGTTTATTGTCCTAAGACTGCTCTGGAACTGCTACAATTGTGGTTCATGTATCTTAGTTTTGATCTGATATTTGAAGAGGTTTTATTTCATAAAACCAAATGAACTCATCTATACATATAAATAAAATTGGAGTGTCTATTCGTAATATTAAAATATTCGTTTCTTACTACATGCATATGAATATATATACGGTACATACACCAAAATAACGTTTTTCACCATTTTTGCCTGTCTGTTTGTTCCGGCTAATCTCTGAAATGGCTGGACCGATTTTGACAGGACTTTATTGGCAGGTAGCTAATGTAATAAGGAGAAACTAAGGCTACTATTAATTGAGATTTTTTTTATTTTAGAAAAATAAACTAATGTTTAAATGTCTAAGTACTGCCCAGTACCGCGCGCAGCTCACGCGCATGCCACCACTGTGCCGTCACGTCGGGCGCCTCCTACCACTTCTCCCACCAACGAATCAATATCACAAAGGCTGCATATCGCGCGAGCTCACAGCGCGCGAGCGGGCTATTCCGAACTAATTCTAAAACTATTCCAACTTAAATAAAAAAAAATGTATTGCAAATTATAACAACTGAGCCACGGCAACGTGTGGCCGGGTCACCTAGTATAATAAAAAAAACGAGACTATAGCTTGTGTTACAATAACACAGCGACATCTATGATCTTGAAAAAGAAAACTATATACTCGTACTAATTTTGTTTGCATTACTTTTGTTTTTTTTTTACATTTATTGTCGAATTTTGTTATTCTGTCAATAAATAATTTTACGGTTACATTTATTTATTCTTTATTGTAAATGATTTATATATCTTTGTCTTTTATAAAAAACATACTGCCATAATGAATAAAATTGTTTGTTCAGTTCATTGTATTGGGAACGTTAATTATGTTATTTTTTTTATTTAGAATGGGTTCGCTCTTGATCCTGTCTTAGACAGGATCCACGATTAAACGAGCTACTCCAGAAGGTGCCTATTCACCCTGGTTTTGAAAATGGACGGGTTATAAGTACTCGGAAATACAGACGCAGGGAGGGAGTTCCACTCCTTTGCTGTGCGCATTGTGAAAGATGTTGCGTAGCGCTTGGTGCGACAGGTAGGAATAGCAACCAAGAAAGGGTAGTAGCCCGCAGTGCATTTGGATGACCAATGGAAAAAAAGCGATGGCGGTATGAGCAAATCCAGCTCCTGAGCGCACTCTCCAAAACACAGTAGAAGATTGTAATTGTAGAAGACCGACAACTTTGCGGCCATGAGCTAAGGTTTGAAGCTCTTCACCAATTTGCTGTCACCAATGAGCCTCTCAGCTCTGCGCTGTCCAGCAAGTTGGTATTTTGCTGGGCCGCCCCAGAGGTGGCTGCAATAATGCATGCAAGATCGGACTTGAGCTTTGTAGAGAGTTAACAGCTGTCCCGGCGTGAAATATTGCTTGATCTTATAAATAATCAAGATGGGCGTCCATTAGGACCAACGTTATTAATAGTACCACGATAAAAATCCCGTTTAAATCCATACTAATATCAAATATCAACGCTATGGAGTGTTTCAACTAGAGAACATTAAATTTGGAATACTTTTTTATTTGATTATTCATACCAACAACAAAACCACCGAACTAATTGAAAAAGTAGTGAGAAAATCCTCATTTTTTTAATTCGCTACGGCAACATCTTCAATGGCCTTCTTTAAAAAGATTTGATGGGATTTTCGTTCTTTTTTTGTTTTTTTTTCATGGTAGCTGCTTACAAGTGAAAAACAGTCATAAGAAGAGTGATGCTACAAAATTGTCTTTTATTATTAAAGATCGCCATAGTCTCGATTAGCTTCATACTTAGGCTGGATTAAAAGCTTTCGTCGCCACATCTAAGATTTCGAGGTCGTATTAGCATTCGAACTTGAAATGCGTGAAAAAACAGTGCTAGGCAGCACTGATGAAATCGATGTTGTAACACTACCCTTTTCTATATATACTTGTATCTGGATGGCTGTTGTACTATACATATCCTGGTGGCCACACCGATATACCAACGGATAAACATTAACTGTTTCGCCAAACTTATGGCTCACACGGCTTGGCATGTGTCTTCCGAATGATCTTCTTAACGATTGATTTTACGCTGCTCGCATCCAACCGCCTCCCCTACATTTATACCTATAAAGGCTGTTTTTTTAGAAGTTTGAAATTAAATAAAACAAATACGATTTTTTTTAAATTGACATGAAATTTAATTTATTATGATGATTATGATAATCTTCTGGCATTATAATTTGAAAGTGTCTTCTGGCATATGACCGCCACGGCTGGCCCGGACGTAGTCTTATCTGGAGGTCCAATTTTCGATGACTTTTTCCAACATTTGTGGCCGTATATCGGCAATGACGTGGCGAATGTTGTCCACGATCTTGGACACCAATCCGCGGGACCAAAACATGAAACTATGCGGTTACCAAACGTTTCCTTCAATAAATCAATTGTGTCCGAGCTGTGACATGTTGCCCCGTTTTATTGAAACCACAGCTCCTGCACATCATGATTGTTCAATTGATGAACGAAATAGGCAGCAATCATGGCTCTATAGCGATTACCATTGACCGTAACGTTCTAGCCAGCATCTTTTTTAAAGAAGTACGGACCAATTTTTTTCGCCAGCCCATAAAACACACCAAACAATCAGTTTTTCTGGATGTAACGGTGTCTTAACATAAACCTGAGGATTATCATCAAACCAAATACGGCAGTTTTGTTTATTGACGTATCCATTCAACCAAAAATGAGCTTCATCGCTAAACAAAATTCGCTTATGAAAATCGGGATCATCGGGAATCTTGTTTTGGGCCCATTCATCGAATCTACGCCTTGCTAGGTAATCGTCTGGCTCTTATTCTTGCACGATTTGGATTTTGTAAGCACGCAAATCAAGATCTTTCCGCAAAATCTTCCATAAAATTGATGGAAACATATCCAATTCCCGTGCACGAGGCTATGCTTCCTCTACGCTATGCTCTACAATGTCTCTGTGTTTGCATATTGTCGTTTAGAGTAGACGTGGTGCGAAAACGTTGCATAGTTAATCGAATTAATTGCTCTGAAGGACTATTATGTTGACCGTAAAATGGACGTAGTGCGTGATACGTATTTCGCACAGAACCATGATTTTCAAAATAAATTTGCACAATTTCGAAGCGTTGTTCAGGCGTCAGTCTATTCATTTTGAAATGCCAAACCAAACTAAACATAAATCACTTGACAGCTGATAAAATGGTCGCCGGTTAAGAAGTGTAGCCAACTAAAAAGCCTCTAAAAAACACCCGTTATTTTTCCAAAAGTACTAACAAACCTAACCTTTTCCCCTGAAGAACTATCTTAACATAAAGGACAATGCCGATTTTTGTATGGACGTGTGACCGAAAATGTACACAGATGAAACAAACAAGTATAAGCAGCTAAAGCCTTCCAGATTATGAATTCGTTGGGTTCACTTTGATTTTCAGATTGGTATTGGAGAAAAACGAACTTTTCTGAAAACATAACCTTACATTTCAATACGTGTTTTACAATACTTGAATTAGTATTTTGCCTATTTTTTTGCTTTTTTTCTCATACTAATCATGTAAAGGAATCGAATAAAATAATATTGTGACTATTAACGTATTCTTTTTATGACTTATTTAGAGATTTATATATATGAAGTTACCTATCCGACTAAGATAATTTAATGCATTATTAAACTAATAATTATTCATGGTGCAATATAATAGGTGACCATAGGTAACTTGAAAGTATTGTTACATATGTACATACATAAAGCTCACGCACGTCCCATCCAAACATAGGTATGCAGTACACATATGATTTTTATATACTTAGCTTTAAATTACAAAAGGAAAGAGGAAATTACTAGTATTTATTGTTTTTAATAAAATATTGCATGTTATTACTTCTCATATTTCCTTCTATATATAGTACTCTTATATGTTGTTAAGTTACCAGTATTCAATCCTATCCTAATTATATAATGACAATGCTTTGTGTTTGTTACCATATTAACGCAAGTAATTCGTCTACCGGACGCTAGATGGCGCTAACGGAAAAATATTTAATAATAGAAAAAAGAAAAATGCCGACTTTTGTATGGACTTGTGACCGGAAATGTACAGAGACGATACAAACAAATATACGTAGCAAAGTCTTCTAGATTAAGAATTTGTTGTTACAGTTTAATTTTCAGATTTGTAATGGAGAAAGACGATTTTTTCTGAAAACATAACATAACATTTAAATACCTATTTCATAATACTTGAATAAGTATTTTGCCTATTATTTCGCTCTTTTCTCATGCTAATCATGTATAGAAATCGAATAAAACAATATTGTGACTATAAACGTATTCTTTTCATGACTCATGACTGGTTTAGAGATTTATATTTATGAAGATACCTATCCTAGTTTTTTATCCATTATAAAACTGGTAATTATTCATCGTGCAATGTAATGGTTTCCCGTAGATACATACTTGAATCTTGTCACATGCATACATACAACTCACGCCCGTCCTGTAGGTGGGGTAGGCAGAGACTGGAGACTTTTTATCAATGCAAAAAATACTTGTTTTTACATTAAACTAAGTATATAAAAGTTAGATGTGTGTACTACATACCTATGTAGATTTTTATAAACTTAGCTTTGAATTGCAAAAGGAAAGATCAAATTGATATTTTTCATTGTTTTTAATAAAACAGTGCATGTTATTAGTTCTCACATTTTCTTCTCTCTCTATATATATATGTATAGTACTCTTATATGTTGTTAAGTTTCCAATATTCAAATATTCAATGAGGAATAAATGGTTCAACACACTGGATATAATCAAATAAGGCAGTTATTAAAATAAAACACCTGCGGTAAATAAAACAACTTTTTAGTTTTGAACGCATAATTTATATTTAATCAAGACGTTTTCTTATCAGGAGCCGTGATGTTTATACTTCTTTAGAGGAGCCATGAGACAGGATGATTAAGGAAATGGTTGTGATATATGTTCCACTACCATCACAATATTTAAATCAGTTGTATTCATGCTATTTCTCTATTAGGTCTCACAAAGCAAGCATGACAAAGAAAGTTGGCCGGTCTCACCTGTAAAATAATGAAAGTGCTTTATATAAAGTTGTGGCAATATTTTATTTACTTTTAATAATCACATTCCATAAATGATCAATTTCAATTATACATATGTGAACATTCCTAGAAAGATGTCAATAAACAACTAAATAGGAAACAGGTCAATAACATTTGGGGATTTCTGGCCAGATGCAAAACTTCACACATGGCAACTGTTTAAGAAACTATGACAATAATATTAGCAGATTAAGTAAAAATTATAGTGCCGCACTTACATTTCTGCGATGATGCCAGTATAAAGCAACTGATGTTCATGGACTGCTTTCTTATGTCTTCTAGCACAACCAACAGACCTTCCACAACCAAAAAAAAAACACTGGCATGCCCATATTGTCTTTTCTCTTGAGTTGGTTGCAATTAATCTTTCAATGGAATCATGATAGGCACCACAAACCAAATCCGATATCTGTTCACAAAGTATACAAAACATTTTATTTTTGAGGACATACAGAAATATATTTAATATTTATATCTAAATAGTGTGTGTGTGTGTATATGCAAACATCTGTAACTAAGCCGTTGATAATTTACCTGAAATGTTAACCAATCGGCCAGAAGAGAATTCATGTTCTTGAGATATTTTTGATATGATATTTCCACATACTGTAAGTCTAAACACTCTGTTAGTGAGCTATACTAGCTACAAATAGACAAAAAATAGTAAAATTATACAATAGTATAAAATACTTTCAATGACGCTAACCATACGTCACTTTTTTTTTTACTAAACAATGTCGTTTGGCTCATAGCGCTTTTGGTCTCAGACGGTGAAATGATAATATATTATTTCCTAATAAAAGGGAAATGTAACATATTTAGGCTATTAATATATGTATATATTTCACATATATTACTTTAATGTTTATTTAAATATGTAAATATATTGATCAAAAATCAAGGACGGCCAAAATGCTGATATCCAAAGCTATGGCGCAGTAAAGCAATATTACAAGGAAGTGCTTAGGAAAAACAACTTTTTATTAGTTTTAAGATTCGTAATCTGCTTTTAGATAAGTTCTATACGTTAAAAATTGTATTTTTATTGTTAAATTGTATTAGTAGTAATTTCATTCTTGTACATTTCCGGTCACAAATCGGCATTGTCCTTTAGTAGCTGACCCGACCACGCGTTGCTAATGCTCAATTATTATAATTTGCAATATTTTTTATCATACATTAAAATGAAAAAATCTATCTTGTCCAATTTGGAACAAATTCAGCAAAATGGAATGAAAAATTGAAATCATTTGAGTAGTTGCGGAGTTCATCGCAGTCAAACACTGTGACAAGGAAATGTTATATATATATATATATATATATTGATATTTTGTTATTTTTTTAATGTAATCAGCCGATACATATTAAAATATATAGTACGTTTATATATATAAACACATGTACAACCGCGCACATATACAATCACTCATAGTTATTTCATAATTACAACTACATAAATAAATTAGATATATATCATAGTTTTAACCTCAGATCGTAGGTATAAACTCATTCTTACTCATCGATATAAAATTCTAGGTTCTAAGTACTGTTTATCTGATTATATTACGACTGTAGTAGACCCGTGGGATAAATGTTAGCCTATACATTCAAACACCAGCCCAGGCAAAGATTTATGTACTTATATGAATAATTGTTACCTTGAATTTGTCTGTGCCTTTTAACGAAGTTGAAGAAATATAACGTCAGGATTAATAAAAATATGAAATTATTTTAATGTAATAATTTACGTTCCGATATCTGATAGTAGGTCATTGGAATAAGTGGAAATGTAAGGAGTGGATAAGTAATTCAAAAATTAAACATCTTTTATTAACAATTTATTATCTTCAACAAAATGAACATTAAATGTAGCGAGCTGGAGCTTTTTAAGCCCAAAGGCATGTGTGAAGAAGCCCCGCTTTGTGTATAAGTGGAGAGTGTAATTTTATTTTATTTTAGTATTATTTTTAGATCATGTATAGGAGAAGTAACTGTCTCTTCCTGGAGGTCTTAAGTAGTACGATATAGTTTTACGATTAATACAAATTTTCTAAACTAACATAGCCGATTTCGGATGCCAGGACTGTGAAAAACTGTATTAGCTACAATCCATCCGTGTTGATACCACGGTATAAGCAACAGATCAGTCCCTCGTAAAATACAGCTCGAACGTTTTACGAGGACGCACCTACATAAATAATAACGAGTTTGTAAAATGTTTACTGCCGCCTGCGAGATTTCTCTCATTAAAAAGACCAGGGATTTTAGAATAAAGTTAATTTAAAAAGGTTTCTTTGCTATCCTGCTAAAGAACAGATAAAAACATGATCTATGTAAGGGGAGTCTGTTGTGATGAACGTTATCAACATCATCTCAGCCTAAAGACTACTGCTGGCGAAGATCTCACCTGAAAATTGTATGGGTTTGCCTATTACATCCATGCTTAGCAAGCGGGTTGAAGATCGCAGTACTGCCGTTCTTATGAAAAGTGCAATAAGTAGGTTTAGCTACTTTCGAAATAATTGCAATTAAAGATTTTTTGTGTATCATCGTAACTATAATAGCTATTCACTTGAAACTTTTCCTATACGACTATAAAATGAAGCGGAATTTTATGTAGTACATTGTATTTGTACATACATTTGTACGTAAATTGTACGTAAGTCAGTTTGCCCAAAAACTCGACTTATTGCACTTATCATAAGGGCGGCAGAGTATAAGACTATAATTTGTAAAATGCCTCTGCCCATTTTGTGGACTACGGGACAGGGTTCCCAACTTAGGGGTTTTCCCCCTAAATTTAGGGGGTAAATAAGTGAGATGGGATTTTTTTGGGGTTTTATATGTTTGGAGATATTTTTTGGGTTTTTGTGACCCTTCATAATTTTTTTATATTTTATTTATCGAGAAAAATAAAGATGTAAAGTATAGGCCTTGTGACGGTCCTAACTAGCCAATCAAATCTATTTTTTACCTAGCGACATCTAGTGTACTTATAATCCAACTACAGTAATTGAATTTTAAATCGAAATGATGGATCTTGTACAATATTTAACCTATCTCCTAAAATGTTAGGCTTATTCAATGTCAACATGTATGACTTTATAAAATCTGATTTGTGCGAAGAAAATTAAATAATATTTGACATAATAAATTTAATTTATTTTTATAAATAAAAATTTACCAAAAATATGATATCATATATTATTTTTAGGTGGATTTCCAAGTAATTAGGTCCATTTTAGGAGTTTTGAATTTAGTTTGAGGGATAAATATTTTTAAGAGTTGGTAACACTGCTATGGGAGCTGTTTAGTATTTACCTTCTAGTATTCCTTACTATCATTAGTCGCCTTTTACCTTTAAGTGTAATAGATTGGTGCTATAGTACTCTCCGGACGTCACACAACAATGGATGAATATATATCTGTACTATAAACTAAACTCATTTGCAAAAAAAACGGGCACCTAAGCAACGAACCATTTCCAATGTTAATATTGCTTTGTTTGATAATTATAGGTAGTTTTATCCTCACAATTTGGTAAATGAATAAGAAAATAATCGTTTTCATCAGTATTTCATAAAATTTTGATACAATTTATAGGAAATAATGCTAGTTTTTTTGTTTGTTTTTCTTTAATAAAGTAAAAGCAGATAAATGTTTAGTATAGAGTGTGGCCTCCTCAAGCTAAAATCACAGCTTCAATTCGTCTGGGACTGCTAGCGAGTATATCCCGGATACTTGCATGCGGAATACGTTCCCACTCCGCAGTAATCACATTCTTCAGCTCTCTGATGGTCTGCGGAGCCGGTTGTACTGATCTCACACGCCGTTTCAGAACGTCCCAGACATGCTCTATGGGATTGAGGTCGGGACTTCGAGCTGGCCAATCCAAACGACGAATGCCGACCTCTTTTACATACGCTTTAACATCGCGAGATCGGTGGGCGCGAGCATTGTCGTCCATAAAAATCAAGTCTTCACCTAGAGCGGCCAATGCGGGTTGTGCATGAGGAATTAGAACTTCCGTTATGTATCGATGCCCAGTCAGTAAGCCGTTTTCAATGAAGACTAACTCTGTACGATCCATTGAATTTATTCCTGCCCCAAAACATAACAGAGCCCCCACCATGAGGTGTGATTTCTTCGAAACATGCCTCTGCAAAGCGTTCTCCTTGTCTTCTTAGCACTCGCCGACGTCGATCTTCACCGAACAGAGATATCCTGGCTTCATCAGAGAACAAAACCCTATTCCAATCTTCTTGAGTCCAAGATTCACAATTTCTAGCGAACCTAAGCCTGTGAACTCGGTGCTCACGGAGTAATTTGGGGCTGCGGGCCGGGCGGTGACTGCGTATATTGGCAGCGAGAAGCCTCCTGCTGACCGTCCATAGACTAATATGCACATTTCTTACTTCTTGGAGGTTGTTCTTAAGATCCACATACGAAGATTTGCGATTTCTCAATGCGCGACTCACAAGAAAACGATCATCCCGTGGTTGGGTACATGGTTTTCTTCCAGAACCAGCCCTTCTCTCGACGGAACCAGTCTCCTGATATCGCTGCCAGGTCCTTTGGACCGTCGAGCGACTAACATTTAGCCTCCTAGCCACGAAGCATTGGCTGCAACCCTCTTCAAGCAGCGCGATAATTTTGGTAGCTTTTACCACTTTCTCTACCATTTTTGATACAGCCAAACAGCAATAAATAAAGCTTTGACAAACAAGGATATGAAATTAATCGATGAAAATTGAATAAAAGTTATGAAAGTCGATGTTAACTTATGGAACTTCGCGCCAAAAATGTAGGATAAAAAGGGGTTTCCTTTAAAAATGAGCATCAAATGAAAATTTGAATTTAGAACGTACTTTTTTAAATACCACGGCATTTTTAAAACCGGCCAGTAACGTGTACAAACGATTGAAACCTTTTTTGTATTGTATCTTTTTAAAGATGAATGAAAATCAAAACCGCCCGTTTTTTTTGCAAATGAGTGTAGTATGTGTATCTTGTACAATGAACCTACCTGAGCAATCGGACGGACTTACAGCAACTTCGAATGTTTTCATAAAATTTGAAATATTTACTCTTATTAAACTATATTTTCTTTGCACAGGTAAATAAAAATATTTGTGCTAATAATATAAGTAATAGTACCTAATGATAAGATTATTACTTTCCACTTTACCAAAATATAAAGTATGTTGAATTAAATCTCTGTTTATCAGAACTAACCCGATTATATTGCAGCCAACGTGAAAACGCTTATAAGCGTCCAAGATAAATCTTGGAAAATAAATATTTTACAGGAAAAAAATAAGAAATGTTTAGTTTCATGACTATATTGTTTTTTGATATGACGTAATAACTACCTGCCTAAATACTCCTGCCCATTTTTTTGTCACATAGTGGAACAGTAGCAATCCTACCTTTTACGCAAAAGGACCCGGATTAATATCAGTTAAACGAAATAAAATATTCCTATTGCGATCGACTTTTGCGTTATGTATGACGCTCAACGTCGCCTTTTAATTGCACACTGATACCTAATTCAACGCGATTTTTTCTTAAATTAAGCATAGAGACACACGCTTGAATATGCTTGTCGGATTGATCATGTTTCTTAGCAAGGTTTGTTAAATTATTCAAATCACCGTAACCAGTGTCATTCCACACAGTCTTTGTTGTAGAAAACATAAGACAGGGAAAGCAAAACAATAAATTCGAATGGCGGCAACCAGCTAGCCAAGTATAACTGTCGTAATATTTGGTATTGAAATGTCTGATATTATTAACTTTCCGTTGAATAAGCTCGATATTTGGAGTTGGTCTAGTAAAAGAAACGATTTTTAATTTATCTATGAAGGTAAATTGTCCGAAAGGATAGGTACGTAGTTTTTGTACACAAATCGAATCCTTACAATCGGCACACTGTAATTTCTCCATTATTAAATACCTAACTTCGACACTTATTAACAAAAAACACTCATCAACATTTTTTTTTCTTTACACACAGTACACTACAAACACTCACACACAAAATTAACAAAAAACAACAAAAAAATGCTATCTTAATAGATAATATTGTAATGATATTACTAATGTAATTAAATTATCGGTCGCGCGCGCGTGATGCAGCCAACAACAATACAAAAACACGAACTAAAGGAAGGAGGCACTTGTCGGCGGCATTGTTACATTTTTCATACGTCTCAACACTTATGACATCGCAATAAAGTCGAAACTTGCTCAACTCTCTCTCTCTCGTCTCGTGCGGTAGCGTATCCATCTCATCTATTGCGTATAGGACCGAGTGAGACAGATATAGGGTCGGGGGTCGTCGGTTTATCTCGCTCGGCAAGTAAGCTTGCTTACCTAGCGTCAACCTATAATGACAAATTGCGAAGGTCATGTTTTAGAACGATACACGGACAAAGAGCGCACTTTATATTGCGGCCGTATAAATTTGACTACTACTACTACTTTTTAATTATGTTGTATGAAACGCGGTTCACTTCGAATAGGCAATCTTTAGACTGCTTACGTACAGTAATACGCAGTAAGGAAAAACTTACTGGGCGGGTGCTCAATAGAAGTTTGGTTGAGTATAGAATTACGGAACCAATTAAACTAAATTAACTTTAATACTAGTAGTATATTATTTAGGTTCTTAATGAGGTAGGCACTGCCTAATTGCCTATATGGTATGCACGCCCCTGGAAAGAGGTACAACCTTCGGCCAAAGTATGAAGCAATCTATTATCGTGAGGCATTAGAAATTTACTTGACACACTACAAATAGCCCTGCAAGGTCTATATGTACATGCAAATAGGCAAATAGAACAAATAGGCGACTGGTACTAGGGCTTGCTTGCTTGCTTGCTTGCTTGTCATCACTATCAATCGCCGTCAATATGTGAACTTTATTACTGTACTTTCAGTGACACCGACATGACATAACATGTAGGATGCTTATCAAAATGAAAGTTGAATCATTTATGTAAACTAAATCGAGATTGCGTTGATTTCTTATATATTAATAAAAAGTTAAGCGTTAGCTTTACTTGAACTCTGTCATTGCTTGTGCATAATGAAAAGTTATATCGTAGAACTAATTTTGCGGAATACTGGGCCAATTTCCACATAGTGTATAATGTGATTTTTTATTCAAATATTTTATCGTTTCAACATTTTGAATCAATTTGAAGTGAAGTATATTTCAGAGTCCCTACCATCACCTTGACAATCAAACTTGCATCGCGCTAAAAGGCCATTATAAGGCCTCTGATGTTCCTCATATAAGCGTATTATGCCGAGTATATTGGATTCATTTTGACTATTTAAATATACTTATAGTATCCCAGACTTCGATACCCAAATACGATTAATTTCATTCTTCTAAAAAAGCTGTTTCCAAATATTTTTTGTAAATGGCATTAAATCTCATCAATAGCTACTAAACCATAAAAGAAACCCAGATGATGAACAGAGAAGAAAGGAGAGGAAAAATATATATGAACTTCTGTGTCGTTACTCATTTTACAAAAAAAATAACATTATTGAACTGTTTTGCTGATATTACCAATTGCTCTAAATCTGGCTTATATTTACATCGACGATATGCAAGATATCAGTAGATAATAAATTATGAAAAAAAATTGTGAAACAACACGTTACTTAAATACACGAGATTAACGAAGCTTAGCTAGAGATAAAAGGTTTCAAATAAGCTCTCTTACTAAGAAAGATCAAGTGTCTGCCAGTATTGGATTTAGGATTCAGATTTAATAGAAAATTTTTGAAAAGCCCTTCGCTTAAATGTCCTTTGTTGGTTAAAATGCCGTAACATTTCCACAGAAGAAAATATACCACAAAAAGTAAACATTACGAAAAAAAGAATGTTGTTTGTGTAAATAAGCATTTGGTATTAAATATTAAAAAACTTGAAGTAAACTTGAAGTTGGGTGTGGCCCGTTACAGTTACTTGAACATATTACTGGGGCCTTAGATTACCTCGGTACTCTCTGGGGATGTTAATTGCTAAATAAAAGCTAATGTTGTTATTCTTTAGTCATCGCTTATAGAAAATCAGCTATAACGAGAGACATTTTTTTTGTCCATATTTTAAAATAAGAAACTACTTCGGTAATTACCAAAGACTTCTTAAACTTTGTCTGAGCACTACAGTAAAGTGTTTGATTCTTTTTTGTTTTTTTTGTAAATGATCAAATAAGGTTCTTAAATATCTAATTGTGTGCCCTTAGAACTTACGTAAATTACTTATATAAAAAAACAAGTATGAAGCACCAATCGCACTAGTGATTGGTGGCTTTTGTTTTATTTTAAGACTTGTCAGAAGTGAATTCATAAAGTCTGATTAACTGTTAATTCACGTTTTTCATCAAGTTCAGCTCATCAGTTTGCATTAAAACCTTTAAGTCTTTTAACAACCGATGCAAATTTCTCAATCATAGCATAGAAAGCCGTCAACGGAAGTCTGCGCACCGAAAAACGACGAGATAATCTCCACAATTATTAAGCGTAAAGGTTACTGTAAAAGACAACAATTCGCGAAATACTGCTTGCCATTTTGTGGTTTACGGATAGTAAAAGGTAACCTCCAATATCATTAGCCTCCTTTTACGATACTCTTAAATGTAAAGAGTTTGAGCTATTCTATCCAGCCAGACACCACAATTTTTCAGACAATATTACAATTTCACTGTGCAAACACAGCACAGCTTCGATATAATGTAAAGTCTGCCCCAATCAAATTTAATGAAACTGTAAACAAAGACGCCATTGTTGTGACCATAGATTATTTAGTGATGTGGTAAAAATTAAACCATTAATGATTCGATCAATCAATTGATTGCTTCGATAAGATTAATTGAACACTATAATGTCGGAGCTTCGCGTTAGCGTTTATTTTTATGCCAGTTACACTAACATGTCAGTTGATATATTCTAAAAATCCTTAATCCCATTCGTCTGTAACAGTACCTGAAGGTACTAACTAATACGGCCCTGGTGTGTACCGTGTAATTTTGTCACCGTGTGAATATGAACGTTATTGGATTGAGGCGGATTTTCACGGAGCATTACTATACGCTTTTTACCGCGTCTTGTTTTTGTTAATATTCACAAAGAAGAGTATTTTAAACAAGACTACAGTTACAGTTTTATTATCTATAACTGCATTTGTATAGGGGACAGAATGGCAAAATAGCGTGCAGAATAAGTCAGCGCCACTTTGGTTTTTATAATAAGATAACATTCATGTAGGAGAAATGTTAAGAAATAAATTAACAATCAGGGCAAACTATGTTACACTTTAACAAAACAAGGAAATTACTGTTGGATTGTACTATGGATTCGGCGTCTGGCATAATTGCCTGAAAATCTAAGTTCGATTCAATCTGAGGTGATTTTTTAATACACGTCTTGGATACTAAATGACAGGTATAGCGTATTTCGTTTCATATTAAGGCATTTCTTAATGTGATAGTTTACAATGTAGTTAGTCTTAGTAGATAGTTTATATGGTAAACGAGCCAACTAATACCACAGAAATGTTTTAATTTACTATTCGTAATTAGTACTGAGGTAACATTTAAAAGAATGTCTTTGCATTTCTCTTGCTTCAAAGAAATGCA
Organism: Calamotropha paludella; assembly: GCA_927399485.1. Taxonomy (NCBI): domain Eukaryota; kingdom Metazoa; phylum Arthropoda; class Insecta; order Lepidoptera; family Crambidae; genus Calamotropha; species Calamotropha paludella. Next base: position 20,516,935 of record OV656812.1, read on the forward strand.
ACAAGGTGCTTTTGCTTCTAATTGAAAGAAAGGAGTGTCGTAGGGCTTCGTTCTACGTTACATTCGTAACAGTACCACAGAAACGAAGCTTCGGTTCTTTGTTCGACGAAGTCAACAGGCCATAAAGTTGGCGAAATCATTACTTCGACTTTTCAGCTTTATCATTGTCCATTACATACCGTTCAAAGTCAAAAGGAGCCCTAACGTGAAATACCGCTTAAATTTATTAAGAATACTCAGGTTTCTGGCCGCATTTTAAGTATAACTTCCGTCTTAAATTTTGACGCATTACATTATTAATAACTCGTCATTTCATACCTTTTGGTACAACAAAAAAGTTCTGTTACTGAAATATGTGAATGATTTTAAGGACACTAAGACACAGCGACAAAATGAATTATAAACACAGACTATAAAAGGTGGCAAAGAGGTCAACCGATGTGCCTATTTAATTTTACTAGTCTCACATAGAAGTGTAAATATTTTTTTTTAATTTTAAATCTATCACATTATGCTTTATAATTTCGGCTTCATTTTTCATGGTTACTCTTGGACGGTTCTATTTTGGTGGACTGGGCTTTGGAGGTGATGGGCCATTTTAACACACTTTCTTCATGTGGAATATATATTACAACACTGCACAATTACACTTTTTCAATATTTATATCTATAAAACCTTATGATGTTTAACTGTCCGTATCTAGAAGAGAAGTCAGTCATCATAGCAGAAGACAATCATCATTTTAAATGAACATTCTGATATTTGAAAAATTGTCACTTCATATGTGGCAAGTGTTGCCTGCCAGTACTTACATATTCAAACTCCAACAGTAACAATAACAGTTACAAAGTTTCATTAGGTTACTAACCTCTTTACATTTTTGACAATTTTGGTCTATTTTTTTTAAATTCGTAACTATTATTTGCCCACGCTGCTGGATATAAGCCACGTGCCTCCCTTGTGGATGGGAGCACCTTTAAATAGAACAATCCATAATTCATTCAACAGGAAAATTTGACTACTGAGCGCTGAGGGAAACAAACTCAATTTACAATTACTTAATGTTTGTCCCAGCTTCATACTTTTTTCTTTTTAGCATAACACGCTTTATTTAATTGAAATGATAAAAGATAATGTCTGAAAACGTATAAAAGCTTCTTCGTTAATTCTATTTAAGAGATTACTCTTAAACGAAGTCTTTAAATTCATAACTCCCATTAAGCTTTTATGTAAATCTGGTAAGTTATATGTTCTAACATAAAAATCTTTTTTAGGATCATTTATATTCATAGAGTTGTATGAGACCACTATATATTATGCTTGTATTAAATTCATGTGAGGTTCGCAGAATCAAAATTTGTATACATATTACTTAAACGGGATTTTGTGATAATACTGCATTTTATTTATAGTTCATTTTCGCAAAATAACCTTTATAAAATTTATTGTAGTCTTTTTAATTGTTTATATCGCGAGAAAGAGACAGTGTGTACTTCTCGTATGCAAACTAGGTTCGGGTAATTAAAAATAAAGTCACAGTTCGTTTTGAAGAAACTCACATGAATTCCGCCGAATTTTCATGAAAAAAATAAAATTTATTGTGATTATTTATATTTAATTTCGATATCTTGCCGAGTTCGAAAGATATAAATAAAAACATAGCTAAAGACTATTACTGCCATCTAGACCAACTTACCATACCAACGTTGTTGCCAGAAATGAATAAATATTATTTTTTTAATAAAAGAAAACCTTGACAAGTGGGAGTTGGACTCGCGCACTGAGGATTCGGCACAAACTTGTAGATATTTACGATTTTTGATGACGTCCTTATAAATTTATGGTTTTCAGATTTTTTCCCTTTACATGTTGTACAAAAAAGTGCTTCTTGCCAAATTTCAAGATTCTAAGTAAACAGCAAGTATCTTTAAGGTTTTGATTCCCTTGTTAATGTCAAAATGTGCAGCTTTAAAGGGACATAAACGACCGTATCTTTGATTGCGTTGATTTAGAAGTTTAATTTTTTCACTACCCAAAGGGATTACAGACCTGAGTATTTGACATTAATTTAATTTCAACTTCCAACGCGTTCCTGTGATAAAGGGTCTTGACAGACAGACGGACAACGACGTGCTCCTATAAGGGTCCCTCCTTTACCTTTCAGATACGAAACCTTAAAAATGCAAAGTTTATGTAAAACTGAAATTGCTCTTTGCTATGTGATATTTGTTACTCAAATCAATAAGTGAATTTGAGACACCGTTAAGTTGGTCAAGAATACAATTATTTACTCACTTGAAAGAGATAAATAGGGAGTTAGAGGGATACCCCAAAATATACCACAGAATTTTATGAGCAAATATTATTAACACCAACTGTAACCTCTGTCTTCTCATTTTACCTCTTTATCCAGAATACATTCAAAACGATATAATACTAGTACTCCAAATAATAAGGCAAGCCCTTTGATAAAGGATAGCTCTATATACGCTTTCCGGTTGCAGTAATATCAAAACAAAATGTCTTTCGTTCGACCTTCAGTCTAATAATATAAAAGTAATGACTTTCGGTTGTATAAGACACGATGTTGTTTACGATAAACGCCTTGTAACGAGATCCTTCTAGTTACCAAGTCTGTTACGGTTCAGTGACATCTTTGAACAGAGTTTATAACCCCCAATTATTCCCTGGAAGGTGTCCACAGGGGATTATAAGGTTATAAACACGATTTACATTTACTATATCAATGTTTACATATTATTCGTGCTAAAAATAATGTGGAGTATAATCTGATATATATTTTCTGTATGGTACAATCAACCAATTTAATACTTACAAATGAGTTACTCCTCTCAAATTGTTCTATTTGATAAAGTAAATTAATAAATTAAAAGGATTACATTGTTCTTTTAAATGTCATTGTAATAGTAGTTCTATTATAAAAGTAAAGTGCATTAAGTGTAGACACCGCTTGTACAGAAAAGTGGTACTACAGGTTTCAGTTTCAAGAATAACGATCGAATAAGTATTTTTATTCAAATAAGTTAATTGTACTTGAAAGGATTGGCAGATTCTTAGCAACAATCATTCTGAAAAGAAATAAAAGTTGCAAAAAATAATGATACATGAAAAACAAAATCGTAAGTCGAATAGTTTTACATCTAAAAAGAAATCTTCCATTGTGCTTAGTGGCCCAACAATTAGGGCTGCAGTCTGGTAAATTCAATTACTGCCTGAGAGAGACGAGCGTTAATTCCTGTTCTCCATTGGGTATTAGTCTTCTAAGAGAGCTTCGACATTCCATTTTATGTTCTGGCATCCTAAAGGGTCTCTCGTAGTTTTTACAATATATTAGCAAATTCTTATTTAAAAGTAAAAGATTCAATAATTCCAGAACAGAACAAAAAGTCGCTAAGGCACAATGATGGTATCCAAACCACCCAGATCTAAAACAATAAAGAAACAAAACTGTTCTGAAAAGTCCAAAAAACTATAATTATCACCATCATATAATGTTCTCACTGCATTGCAGGAGTACAGGCTTTCTGTATGAATGAAAACTCCATGGCCCACGCAAGCCAGTGCGGTTTTATTTTTTTTTATTTTTTTTAAAAACCAACAGCGTAACAATTTAATTTAACCTAATTAGTAATAAATCTATGGTAAAGCTAATTACAGGTTTCCCCCAAAATCATCCATAATATTTTTGGACGTGTCACGAGTAATTAAAAAAAAAACAAATAAAGACAGTCAGACAAACAGAATAAACTTCGCTTAAGTTACATAGATAATCCCAAAAATGTGCATTAAAAAAATGTGATTTATTTAAAATAAACTAACAATTTGACAATAACATAAGCTTAAAAAAAAAAAAAAAGATTTAGTAACAATAACCTTCGAATCACGGAGAAGCGCGACGACGCGGATATTTTTTCTCTCATCTCATGACCGGCTCCTGCTAATGCTATAAATTCAACTATAAAATCCGTGTACCTATTTATGAAAGTATGATTTGAGCTTAAAAAGTATCTCAAAATTTACTATTTCACGTTTGAGGAATAGCATGTTGACTCCCAGCCAAAATACTACCACATTGTAGGTGCTTTACATCTACATATCATCAAAATTTCATACAAGGAACTAACATCTGAGTCGCACGTATTTTTGCAAGGCTTTGCGTTTATTTTTATTATTTAGTTTATCAGGTATGTCAACAATATAAGTTTACTCAACACAAACATTAAAAAGCCATGAATGAACCATGAATGAGCAATCGATATTGCAATATACTAAAAGTTACCAATATTGTCAATTTGGTAAGTATAGTCATTGTATGAAGAGATTAATCTACAATCTAAGATCACAGTGGTTTGTGTGTTTGTCTGTCCGCTCATTTTCCCGCTCTTTTTCCATTGTATCAATAACGTTCTAGTGGCTGAGCTAAGTAAGTTCCTTGTGGCTTATCCAGAGTTTAACGTCTTTGTTGACAACCCTAGATCCTACTTAAAAAATAGATACAAGTCTATGAATAATGTAACAATGCTATTCATAATTATGTAATTGGGTTAACCCCGTTTAAATATGTTAAATAAATAAATAAATAAATAAAAAATAAATAAACGTTGCCATAGCAACGCATTAACCGCAAGATGTTCGTCTACCGGACGCGAATGGCGATAACAGAAAAATATTTAATAATAGAAAAAAAATAAAGAATTTTGTCCACCCGTGCGAAGCCGGGACGGGCCGCTAGTATATACTCTAAGAACAGAAATTTGTTGTTTATGTGTTTGTCTGTCCGCTCTTTTTCTCGCTCTTTTTCTATTGTATACGCGTTGCCATAGCAGCGCGTTACCGGGTCAGCTAGTTTTACAAAAGAAAATAATCTATCTTTATTGATATACTAATTAGTTTTAAATTATAACTATATTTTGTAATTTACTTTTATTTTTAAATTAATATATAGCATATTTTAAGATAAATATTAATTTTTAACTCAAAGGGAAGAGTTTAAAGCTTCCTTGTAATAAATGAAATGAAAATGACTCAGGCTGGAGCCGTAATACGGCATATAAATTAGTTTACATCAGACCACATCGTAATCGAAATGTATACAAGATGGAAATGTAATTTTTTTCTTATTTAATTTTACAACAAATAGTTACAAATATCTTTTTCAACGGTATTGTTCGTGAAATGGCTCTTATTTTCCCGCATGTAAAGTCAAGATTCCTGTCGATTTAATGCGCGTGAGTTTTAATATTGTATTATCACACGAGTGCAATAATGGCAGATATTTTACACCAGCAAGCAGGTTTTACATCCTTTTGGATATCAAATATATTATTAAGGTTAGGCTTTATCATAACTAGATGTCGCTGTACCGAAATAATTCGCGCTAACGTTTCGATTCTACGACTACACATATAGCTAACCGTTCTTAGCCTTCTTGAATGTTATCTGAGGCTTTTACTGACAATGTGGTAACAAATACACACAAAGTATTGTCATAATATAATTATGATATTATTTATTTCTGTGAGCAACAAATTAAGTTATTTTAACAACTTCTTTATTAATAATACGACTGCATTTTTATTATTTATCATTATTGACAGATTGGCTAGTAGATGCACTAGATTCCTAAGATCATGGAAATAAAAACGATGGCCGAGATTAGCATGTTTAGTTGGTAGTTAACAGCACACCAAACTACCCAAAATGTAAAATTACCTCAATCCTTATACCGAATCATATTTCAATTGGGAAAATTTGTCAGTTTGTTGCAGGTTGCTGTTATTTGTGCTAAATACATTATCACGAAGAAAAATTAAAAAGTGTGTTTGTCATAAGTCAATTTAAAAAATAACCTTTTTTTTTTTTGCTTTTTTGTGTGTTTTTGTTTTTAATTCTTACACTCCCGCGTACATTACACATTTGAATAAAACACTTTTTTACGGATTTTGCGCATAAAATAAATAAAATATGCGCAAAATCCGTAAAATGTTTTATTTAAATTATGTTTTTTTTACATTTTTTTAGTTATTGACCAAACTGTAAAATTATAATGTAAGTTTTATTAGTATTTTAAGTTTAAAAATTTTATTCATGATTTATATATATTTTATGTAGATTGTTTTTATATTTGTACACCATATGGTGTTCTAATAAACTAAAAACCTGCTGAATTTAAATTTATATTATCTAAGTATATTGAAAATCTTCGTAGAAAACCTACGACTATTGATCTTTGAACTCTCCACGTATTGCATTCTCTCTTTTAGTTCAGACTTCAGCACAGCCTCGAGTACATTGCCCGTCACTTGTATCATAACGAACTGACCCCAAATCTGAGTAGCAGGTATCTCTTTATCTACTTTGGCGCTCCTCCCTCTGGAACTTTTGTGTCCGTTTCAACATATCGTGAAGGCGTATTTTATATATTTTATCATGAAAGTATTTAGCAGGCCAGGTTTATTTTCTAAGTTAAAAATCTTCTAAAGATAAGTTTTGATTAGACAAAGTAAATAATTATTAAGAAGCAAAAGAACCTGTAATCCAAAGAAAATATTGAAAGTTATTATGAAGTTGTTATAATGAAGATTCTATCAATGTACTCAATAGGGAAAATAAGCACATTCTAACTCCTATGTACAGCAACAGTATATCAACCGTCAACAGCAAATGACCTTTCCTCAATTATTTTTCAGCTTTAAATTTTAAACGTAATGTCCATATTTATTAATAAAAGGGCTCGGTATACTGATGTTGTCAGAACTAAAGATAAGACAATTGCATCATATATACTTTTCTTTTGATGAATTTTTAAATAATATCAGACGCAAAAAGAAAGTTTTTAAAGTATTTTATTTCATTAAATAATACTTGCTTCGTTCTGTAAAAATTATTCTTATTGCATAAGTATAAGAAAAATATCGTTCTTAAATTAAAATTTCCAACTTAAATAAAATATGAATACAACCGAGAAAGTTCATTATAAGTAAAGAACAATTCCTTAAGTTATACAAAAATTATGACATTAAATATTTAACCTGCAATTTTGTTCATGAAAATGATTAATAAACTTTTAGACTTCTATTTCATTTAAAGAACAATCGAATGTATTTAATTAAGTTGTAGCTGGTTAAATAAATAAAGTATCAAATCAAATAAACATTAAAACCAAACACTATTTGGTGCAGGAAAAGTGTAAGTTTTCAAATATGAAAACGTAACTATCACTTTTGAGTTAAGATGTTTGATTCAGACTTTATTTTCTTAGTATTAAAGTATATCACTCAAATATTATCACAACCTCTATAGCAACATTTGCATATTTTAAAAGTTATATTTATCCCTTTATTGATTTGATTAACAAATTAATCGTGAATGACGTAGTCGTCAATTTGCTTCTCTGCCACTTTATTAATAAAATGCATGCCCAGCATATGTGTACGCTCATCTCATGAGCCCGATCAAATTATAGGATTCTTTACTTTTAGATTAGTTAGCAATGGTAGCTATTCGAAAGTAATATAATAGCCTACATACCATCAGGAATACCTCAGGGTAGTATATTGGGACCAACTCTTTTTGTATTATATGGGAATATCCTTGACAACAAGTTTAGCCAAGAGAAAGAGATTACCTGCGAACCATGATGAATACGAACATTTCTACCTGACTCATGGATATTTAGAATTTTTCTATGAATAATAGTTGTTTATTATAAACAGCCTAGTTTACCTTTATATCCTAACACAATCCAATTCAAGCCTGACAGTGCTTTTTTTAGGCTATGCTTATTGGTGTCAATAACTGAAATTATAATTGTGATTAACTTTCTTAGATCCGATTAAAAAATTTGCATATTATGACCGCTGTGTTTACTGGTAAGACATGGTAACAAATTGAACAGTGAGACTAATCAGATTCGCGCATTGGTAAACAACACTCTTGCTTATATTATCTTGAATATATTGAAAAATAATATGATTATTATAGGCCATAAATATATTATGAAACTGAATATATGTGTCATGCCAGGAGAAAGTAGTCAACACAAAATATCTATCTCAAATAAGAAATATCGTATGATTCTTTAAAACGCTACGTCAATACGTCTTATCGTAATCACTATATCTTATTCAAATTGTCTTTGTTTAATCTACCTTCGCTTACTGCCTTGGTCAAGGGATGTGAAAACCCGAATATGACAATTATTGTTTTTTAATTAAAAAGACCACAATAGTCTCTGAAATAAATACTATCTACCAGCTACACACACCGCAAACCTCATAAATATTAAAATCTGGTGTTGTTTTGTACTTTTATCTGTGAATGTGCTGAATCGAATTAAAACAACAACTATTAAACGTACTCGTTTAATATTTAGTGTTAATTCGATAAATCTGTAATTCAAAGAAGCTGAGTAGTACAAAATTTTGATATCAACATGCCAATTACACTGAATTCGACTTTAAATCTATTGCAATCGGTTGATGTGGATATTAAACTCCTTTCTGGATTTTCGCCAAACAAATATATTGAATATTAATTAAAAATCGGTAACTAAAGCCTCGGCGTCAAAAGACTACTAATAGTTAATTTATAAGACTAAAATTATTATTCCGAAGCCTCATAATTCCCGATAGAGTTGTTTTGTTTAAGAAGCCGCTATTAAATAAAAAAAAACAAAATCCTTTGTATACGTGAAAATTTCGTATTTGTTAACCCTTTTCAATGTCTCTTATTATGTGTGTATATGTACTGAGTTATTTCTTTAATATTTTGACTTGGTAAAAAGAGACAAATAAAACACTTCACAACGACCTCATTAGCCTAATCTTTATGTATGGAAGTAATATATTTATAATAAAAGCTAAAAAAAGAACTTTTGGCTTAAACTATGTTCCTATATTAGAAACCTTTGAAATAGAGATTATTTTTCAATTGAATTCTTTGCATAGAAATCACACTATTCTCGAATGCAACTGAACGAAAAGCTTTACTGAAGCTTACTCTTTTATGTTTATTTCAATACAATACTAGAGGATGATCGCTCTGCGGTTAACTAAAACGCACTCTAGATGTCGCCTTTGCCTCTATTGACTTTAATGTAAATTTGGAGATTTTTCCATTACAAATTTTTTGTAATAGTTTATTATTATAATTTATATCACTAACTGGATAAATCAAAACTAATTATTCAATAGACGAACTTATTGTAAATTTGTAGACAAAAGCTTATCTACAAATTTACTTTCAATTTTATTGTGTCAATGTTAGCTGCTTTTTCGTATCTCAAAATCGAACTATTGCTTGAAATAATTATTCGGCATGATTGCCCTTCGGTATCCAATTTACTTCAACGGAGACTGTTTTCATTTCAGCCGAATAATACAATTTTGCAAACATTTTCTCAAAGTTTCACCTATACATTGAATGTTCTCACGGAAATGTAAGCTGTAGGAAACCAAAACAAGGTCAAGTGAATGCAACGTAGAATTGAACACGAACTATTGAACCTCGATTTCTGCTTAGTACTCCTCATAATAGACTAGATGACCTGAAAGTAAAGGTCAGAGATAAAAAACATTTTATTCAATATTAGCATTAACAATGCGTGTATTGACCGTCAACTGCTACGCTTAGTCCTACATTGGAAGACATCATACCTAGAAGAAGCAGCAAGAAACTTGGAAAAAGCTTTTTACCTACCTTTATTTTTGTGTTACTTTACATAAGATATAAAATATACATGTAAAAAACGACTACGCCTCCAAGCCCTCAAATGGGATTTGAACCCACGACCTATCGCTTTAGCGCTATGGCATTGTGCATGCAATACTACATAGTTCCCGAAATATATGAAAACTTTTATTGATAAAATCATATACTTCTACTGTACTACAAAAACTTATAAAAAAATATACTTTCACAATGAATGCATATTACAATATTTATTTAAAAATCTGAGATATAAGTAATATGTGATAAAAAACTGCACAGACACTTATTGATATTTACAAAGGAAGGTGCTAAACTCTTTAACTAATTAAAAATATTTAAGTATAGATAATATTGTGCTTTAAGTCATAGGTAATAAGGAAGTTTTCTCCACAAATTCTATATATATATATATATATATATATATTTTTTATATTTACAGTTAATACCCATCTTCTAAGGAGAGAAAATCCGTAACTCGATTTTAATAATAACTCTTATACTTTGTCCAATGTAGGATGATACTTTTGACAGTTGACACCTATATAGAGGGTATAAAGTTGCTATTGCAAGCCAAACATAAGGAAACAAACGCAACCTTAGTACGTTAGGAAGTGACACCTGTCAAAAGTATCATCGTACATTGGACAAAGTATAGCTTTTCTTACGAGATAAACTTTTCCTTCAAATATAACTTAAGTGTTTTTTGCCTTATGTCATGAGACTAATATAATAATAATTCTAAATTTTCGTGAAATGATATTACTGCAATTTTTGTTGATTGAGTCTACGATGTTGTACTAACGGCCAAATGGCTATAATAGGCTAGATGACAAAAAAAAATTTTGCTTTAATAGAAGCTCATTTCTATAATAAACTGACAGAAAAAATCGGTTTTCGAATAACTTAAAAAACAAGCAACATATAAGGTATTGAATATTTTGGTCCATCTCTCTCTAGCAAAACGGAAATTTACATGGAGTTTATATGGCCGTACTAAACAGTGACATCACTGTTGATGTCGGATCTCTCCGTCTAATCCCTTCCAAATGAACAACTTAAAATGCTTGTATCTAATGTATTTCTAAGCCGATTTTTATTCTGATTTCACAGGATTGTATCTTTTTCTACGGTATTTTAATATATTATGACGAGACGTGAAAATTAAAATTCAGTCATCATCCCAATTATTAATGGTTATATTAATAAGTTTTAATTAATAGTTTCATTTAATCAGGATTCACAGCCAAGAGCGACTGAAAATTATTCATCTTCTATAACATCAAGAGATTATCCAAAATTACACAGAACTAAATAAACAAGCCAACCTTCTGTGTTCCAAAGAATCTAAGTTTTTACAGCCATCTATTATCCCTCTTCCCGCTACAATTGTTCAATACTTAACCATATATAGCACCTCGTTTCCATTGAATACATTTGCCCAAATCTTTTTCTAAAATGCTGAAGACAGTATGGCTACGTAGATACGAACGAGGATTTTGTGTAGGTTTGGCACAATCTTAAATGTATTCTATAGAGCATTGTAAATTTGAAAGGAAAAATTCTGTGGGATGTATTGGTAATTTATTATTGTTATCTTTCTCTATTATTCTTTTTATCTTATTTAGTTAATAGTTAATCGTATGCGTGTTTTAATGTTTATTTGTTAAATAAGTGACGATAATCGTGGTATGCAATAGATACTTCAAATATAAATGGTTAATAGTCGACTACCTTTAAATATTTATTAAAGAAAATAAAAAATAAAAAATTAAAATAATATCAAAATCATGTGCTCAATGCCGGTTAGTGACTTTTCTTTATTCTTCTTTGTTTGAGTTTAACAAAAATATCAGCAAGTGTGATCAGCTGATCAGCAGATCAGCAGTTTCTAAATAATACAACGGGTTTTGATGAATTTTACATAAGCAAATAATTGGTATAAGACTTATAACATAATCTATTTATCTTGAATATATTTCCTATAGCTACAGTTAACCGCACATTAACCTAGACAAAACTAGTAAAGGGGGTAGCGGGATAAGAATGGTCCAGCGGCCCCCACCGGATTGGCAAGAATCGACCATCAACACTCGAACAGGGTCGAAAAAAAAATTTTTTTCCACCCCATGGACCCAACCGAAAACCCCATAACAGCGAAAAATATGTTTTTTAGATGTTTTAATTTTTTTCGAGCTTTCAAATTGTTTTTAAAGATGTCGAAACGCAATTGTCAAATATAAATATGGGAAAAATAAGTTTGAATGCAAAAAAAACTGGTTGGTTGCCTGTAAAGTCGGTATACGGGCGAAAGTTTTACGTGACAACGACTTTGAGTGGTAAAATAATTTTAATGTGAATATTCATTCGTATAGTAGGAAGAAGGATGAAATAATAGTAACAATTTAAAACATTTATTTATACAAAGAATTATATTTAAAACATTAATTTATAGGCACGCGTCCCTTCCACTTTTTATGTCTGTCTCTCTCGCTCTTAGGCGGGCTAACCATGCCCGAGTGGAAGGGACGCGTGCCTCTCACTCGCTCTCATTGTAAGCGCATAACGTGAGCGGAGCGTAACGCAGTTTCTTGAAGTGTCACCCGGCAAACCAATTTATAAGACGTTGTCACGTCAAAAAAAACGTGAAAATTACGTTATTTCGAAGGAATAAGTCTATGGTTTCTGGGTTTATTTTCATTTTTATAATGGGTGCCCAATAGCATTGATAGCGACAGTCTTCCTCTTTCAAATGAACCTAGTTTGGTTGAAATCGGTTGATTCCTGTGAGCAGGGCGATTTGTTGAAAAGAACTGTTTTTATTACAGAACGTCGACACTATGGAAAATAAATCAAAATAGGGGTTTTGGAGGTTGCCAATTTAAAATTTGATATCAAAAAGACTTCTGACTTATGATAACTGTCAAAAACGCTGTCAACCGTGATCAGCGACCTCGAAAACCCCTATATATATTACGTATTGAGACTTTTATACAAAAATGTTGAAAATTAAATAATTTGGCTTATTATTGACAGCTGTCATATGTCAAAATTGTTTTTTGGTATCAAATCTATGATCAGCTATGACGAAGAAGAAGACTGTCGCTATCAATGCTATTGGGCACTCATTATAAAAATGAAAATAAACCCAGAAACCATAGACTTATTCCTTCGAAATAACGTAATTTTCACGTTTATTTTTTGCATTCAAACTTATTTTTCACATATTTATACTTGACAAAATAATCTGAAAAAATTCAGGTAACATCTACACACCCAAAACAAAGTTTAAGATACATTTCGACCTCTTTAAAAACAATTTGAAAGCTCGAAAAAAAATATCTAAAAAAACACATTTTTCGCGGCTATGGGGTTTTCGATTGGGACCATTCGAGTTGGAAAAAATCTCAAAAAAAATGTTTTTCGACCCTCTTCGAGAATTACTGGTCGATTCTTGCGAATATGGTGGGGGCCGCTGGACCATTCTTATCCCACTACCCCCTTTCTCCATTCGATTTTCAGCTTTAATACTAAAAGGTAGAGATCAAATACAACTGAAAATTTTAAGTTTGTGGAAGATTGTGCTGCTGTTCTCCGCGCATGAGTAGCTCATAACTCACAAAACTAAGAGACAACAATTAATGACATTGATAGTACAAGTATAATGTAATAAGCTATCAGGCGATTACTTGATTATTAAATTGATCAAAGTTTGGATATATTTTTATCGACGAATAACTTGCGTCAACAGCATCACGGTATATTTTAGTAGCTATACAACGATTTGTTCATTCGTCCTCTCTTCGTCCTACACAATATAACATACATCTAGTCAACATTCTATAGCACTGCTTATCGCTTATTTATCCGTAATCATCATTTTCAATATTATAGTAAAACATTAATGGAAAAGAAAACGATATTGATACACCAATTCTGTTTTTTTTTATAAAATCTTACTATGATAGCTTTCTTGACGACCGTTTGGTGCAACGGTAGCGATCCTGCCATTCGCACCGACGGTTTTGAGTTCGAATCCCGGAAAAGGCAGATGTTTGTATGATGAATACGAGCATTTGTACCTGAGTCATAGGTGTTTATACATATTACATATCTATGTATCATATATGTATGTCTATCCGTGACCCTAGTATCCATAACACAAACCTTACAGCGCTTACTTTGAGCTAATTGGTGTGTGCGTGTGTTTCTAATATCTATATTCCTACTGCGTAATATTTCTAGTCAATTAACTTTTCTATCTCTGGAGTAAAATAAATAAATGCTGCTAGTATTTTTTTTTAATTATAAAATATTAGTTTAGTCGTTATGATGACATTTTATTCTGAACTCACAAAATTATTATAGTGTTTTGCATTCCTATTTTTGGAGTTGCTCTCTTGGAAGCTAATAATTAAACCAACCTCTAGAAAAATTATTAAGCATTTTCTTATTAGAAAGAAAAGTTAATTATAAGAACAATTTATATTCACATAACTCCTGTAAGGCAATAGTAATTTTATTTGTATAGTTAATTAAGAATCTTCATCATAACTTTAATTTATTGCCGCAGACAAATCCAATTATTACATTTTTCATTATTTTAGCACATAACTACCGAGCCCTTGACAGGACCCGTTAAATTTTTCGAAGGGTTACTTAAACTTACCAGCGCCATTTCTTCATATTCTGGGTAATTACATACTAACAACATCATAATTTGAAAGAGCACTCGCCCGGTTAGCGAGAGGCTGTGGAATTATTTAAAATTAATAATATTTAAAATGGCTTTTTTGATTTCGCATAAAAGATGTTACTTTTTAAACACGCAGTTTTTCTCTTTACTTATCGTGTCTAGAAAACGACCAAATAAAACACACAAAATTTGCTACGAAGGACCATGTACTTAGTTGCTATAAGTAATCATTTAAAATTATTAGTAAGAAGAACAAGATTTATAATAGCCTATAAAAACAATCTCATCTCCGAGCTCTCGGGTAGGATGATGACTAGCTTGGGGATGTGGTTGCTTTTTTTAGGCATAATTTTAATCTTATCGAAATATCGCATTGTAAATGCAAAAAAAGTACAGGAAGTGCAGAACTTATCAAATATATAACAATAGGCAATTTCAAAGCTTCATTTCATCGTGTTTCAAATCATCGAATTTGATTGTATTAGTGAATAAGTCGCTGTTAGCAGTTGTAAAATCCAAAATAACTTTGAATGTAATGCCTACCAACCAACATGAAATTTTTATCAATCAATATTGGTCTTTGACTTGACTTGAACCTTAAACCATTTCAGTTAATTTGATATTAAGGCAAATCCATTTATCCCTGCAGGACATACGACGGACCTATCTTTCAAATTAATCCGCAACAGAATTTTTAAAACGCCTTTATTAGATCAAACTGTAACTAGGAAAACTTTGTATAAAACCAAAGAAGCTGAATTCCGCCCAGTTCTAGTTATTGTACGATCATAAATCTTAGCATGTATATGTTGTTTAAATGGCAATAAAATAACATGGTAATATTGAGGTGGTCTGATATGAAGGTGGGAGGTGAAACCCCAGGATAATTACTAAGAAGCTTATCGATTTTGAGCTCATTAGATTTGTCGTAACAAGACTTATTTATTTAACCTGACAACAAGGATCAGATGATGGAACTGGGAGGTGGGTGGTGGAACCTGGTGTTGGTTCACCTGTACCGGTGTCAGTCTGTCTGTAATTAAACTTTGAATATTAAATCTAACCCACTTGTTGGTTTCCGATAGAGCTAAAATTTTTCGTGTATAAGTAAATCGCTTGAAAATCAATATTGTTCTAACATGGAGCCGATTTGACGTTGGAGTCGACCATGGCCAAACGGGCTTTGTAAAAACATTATGCAACCTCATTGGCTTTGGGTTCATGTGATTGGTCGTGACAAGTATGTTAATCCTTGATCCAGAGGCTAAAATTATTTAATCTTTCTTTATTGACAACTAGTAAAAGCTTTTTAATAAAAAAAACGTGTTTTGTTCATTCTTGTTTTGAGTTTTGATGCACTCAAGTACAGATTTTTGATCTATTATTCTATTCATTACTAGGCGACTAAATTAAATTTGGTAATGTATAAAATTATGCAGAAATCTTGTAAAAAACATTTATCTTGCGCACAAGATCGTACACAATGTGCGTTGTATACGCTGGCCTTGAATATGCATAATATTCGAACTCTCATAATCTTATTATCGACACTACTATTTGGATTAGCAAAACTCACAGAACTGGCTTAGCGAGTAATATATATGAATTGTATATCTTCACAATAATCAAACTTTTGAATTGCTAAACTCTCCAAACGACGCAGAGGCTTTTATCCTGAGACATGGTCCTTTTGACCCCAAACACACCATATTTGTTTCAAACAAATGTGGTGTCTTTTTTTTGTGTATATTTTTATATTCATATCTGTCTTTCTTTTTAATTATATAAACATCTGTCGTTTTTGTGTATTTGATTACGAATAATTGTTTCTTTCTTCTTCTTCTTCTTCTAGTATTAGTTGACACACTATGAGTCTTCCTGAGCCAGGATTATCTATTTCATTTAATTAATATTTATATAGTGCGTATTATTAATAAGTAGGTATCAAGCTCTACTCATTTTTGGATTAATAATGTGAGTTATTCGTATTATTAATTGTTGTTTTATAGTATACGTTGTGTTTTGAATACCCGTCGTTATAAATCCTATATTTAAATCTCCATTAGCACTACTAGCATACCATTTCAGTACACTTGCTACGCATTTGTTATTTCCTTTACAGCAATGGCTGAAATCTTGTTAAATATATATCAGAAGCTTTCCACACACGTACTAACAGCATTATAAAAAACTCCACTGCTTCGGTTACTGGATAATTTACAAAGACTGGCGCACGAGCCATTTTCGAGCACAAATTCTGAGCCTGCTACCAATTTGTAGAGCCAGTGTGGACAAGGCTGGTGAAATATTAAAAATAGAGTTTGGTTAAAAGAAGCACTTACCAGAGGACCTTGATAGACTGTATCTTGGGATTCTAACACTGTTTTAAACTGGCGTGTTACTTTTGTGAGATTTATAACCTAGTATTTGAATGGACCTATAAAATTATCTATTTAATAGTTTTAAAACAATGCCATATTTTTCGTTATCAGTTAACAAAATTATTTTACCACGTATATAAACCTTACCTTTTCGCTTCCACTTATTAAAGAATTTAGGTTTGGCCGAGCTGAAGTGACCCTATCTGCGAAGTCAAACGCTCCGGGGTCCGAGTATTTACATATTTTTATGAATATGTATTACTTAAGTATCATTTGTATATATTTTTATCTATCCGTAACCCTAGTATCTATATACAAGCCATACAGTGCACATTTTGAGCAGGTCTAAATATTAGTGTGGATGTTAGAAATGGTATTGTTAATATTATTGTTTTATTATAATTTTTATGATGTTTATTTCCTTAAAGCATCTGAAAACAAAATATTTCTTTTTTTAGAACTAGATTTATCATTCTTTCAAAAATTAGCACCATATTTTTTAAACTATCTTGATTGAATGTTTCTATCTTCACCCAACAGCGCAGAATAAATAACACCTACAATAAGTTAATGCAAAAATATGAACCAATATATAGTTAAATATATTTTAGACACCTCAAACCAAACTAAGTTTAGCTAGTTTGTACTATGAAAACTAAAGAACGTAAAATATACATGAAAAAAGTATAAAATCGTAACTTGGGGAAAATGTCACGTATGTCCGCCGCTACCAGAATTAAGAGCCCAGAACCATCCGCGCTGTAGGCAGGATCACCACCGTTGCACAAACCGATTGTCAAATGTAATTTAACCAAAATTATGTTTTCTACTATTGATGTAATGTCGGGTACAGTTAATCTATAATCTAAGATCACAGTTGTTTGTGTTTGTCTGTCCGCTCTTTTTCCCGCTCTTTTCCCATTGTATATGCGTTACCATAGCAACGCGTTAACCGCAAGTAGTTCGTCTACCGCACGCTAGATGGCGCTGACGGAAAAATATTTAATAATAGAAAAAAATTAAATAATTTTGTCCACCCGTGCGAAGCCGGGACGGGCCGCTAGTATTATAATAAAATAATACTATAAGTCTGTTTTTTACATTGTTCCAAGTAAAAATATTTTCTTCTTGTCATTCAACAACGAAGGCAATAAAACATTTTATTGTCTGCCTTCTTCATGTGGCATCAACAGAGTTTTCATACTGTCGACTGTTGCCTATTGTGTGATATGTAAAAACACGTATCACGAACATTATTATTCAGATCAAGCTCTGGAACTTTTTCCTTTCACCGTGTATACAGGCTTCTACCAAATTACTTTAGCGACCCGCCCGTCTCGGGTTCTCCTTTTTTTGCCTATCGGAAAAGTTTTGAGTCATTAGGCGATCTTAAGGCACACTTGGTACCATTGTGGCCGACTCAAGGAAATTGAAGCGTCATTTTTCTGCTGGATTGCAGTTATTTTAAGTGGAGCAAGTTTAATTTATAACTCTCCGCGGAGTTTCCGTATGTTAAAATTTCAGCCAGTACACTAATTTAATTTTAAAAGGCTGTGAATAAAGACTGTATCATAAAAAAATTCTTTGCTACAATAAATACCAGTATTTTGCTTAATGACTAGCTTTACTAAATCGTGTGTAGGACAATATTTATCGCTAAAATACAATACAATATTTCTTTTTAATTCACAAATCTATAATCTAAGATCACAGTGGTTTCTGTGTTTGTCTGTCCGCTCTTTTTCCCGCTCTTTTTACGTTGTATATGCGTTACCATAGCGCCTAAGAATAACATTTAAGAAGGCTAAGAATGGTTAGCTATATGGGTAGTCGTAGAACCGAAGCGTTAGCGCGATTCATTTCGGTACAGCGACATCTATAACTGAGATACAACAACGGGTGGCCGGGTCAGCTAGTATCATTGTAAAATAACAATGTCACGCAAGAATAACAATGGGTCTTTATGAATAACAATCTAAGACAAATGCTAAGTGTACAGAAATGATTTCTAAACAAGTCTGTCCAGCTACAGGTCAACGGAAAACGCTGTTTTTATAACGGGCCGTAAACTTAGCAAGGTGCTTAGACAAACAATAAAAAAGTGGTAAAACTACTTTAAAGAACGGAAGTTTCAACAGATATCTTCATGACATGTGAATGATTAATAGATCTTTCAGCAGAGTCTTTTCTCAAAGAAGAGCCACGTACAGTTACGCTGCGTCAAGATGGCTTGACAACAGGAAACCCAACAGTGTAGCCTGCCAATGTTTCTGCTGATAAGACTATATTCACGTCTTGATAATGCACTAAAAGCTAAGGTGGCGAACTAAACCGATCATATTATTTTAAAATAGCGTATCGGCCAGTTGCAGAAAATAGCCCACTATAGATTCTATTTTGCTGACTAAACGTTTCACTAAACTAGAAAATCTTCGAATCACAGTCAACGAAAAAGTGCGCACTTGCATTGGTTTTTTGAAAATAACTCTTAAATCGTCGTAGATTATCCCAATCTCGTGCTTGAATCATAGTTACAGTAGTTATAGAAGTCGCTAAGGTCATTCCTGAATTTATGATTAGGAATGATTCTAAATCCACTGCGAAGGAAACAGGTAACTTCAATCGTTGTTCAACATTAGAACTCGGTTTACGCATAGGCGTTCCTATTTGGGTTCCGATGCGTGGGAGCCAAAGCCACACAGTTGGCTCATGTTTCCGAACTGAGCCGCTCACTGACTTGCACGGCACCGCCCGCGTATATATACACACGTTTCTATTACCCAACTGACTGTCGGCTGACCACCCAATCGTATGTTGGCTGAACCTCCTCTTAGAGGCACAGGAATCAGCCAAACGTAGAGTCACTACAGACCCTTCAGGTCTAACTTAGTCCTCTCACTTGCCCCTTCTAGGAGTCAGCAGACTTAATTTCATCATTACGACCCACCCCCTCTTCTGGGAGCCGGTCGATTTTTCTATGCGCTCTCTCACCTAGGCGAGTAGCGCTTGCGTCACCCCTCTCTAGTGGGGTGGTCGCCTCAGACAAAGGCTTATGACCTTTCCCGGATGCAAGCCAATCTCAGGTGGTGTTTAGTCAGTACGAGTCTGACATAACTCTCGGGCCGGCCCGAAGTATCCATGGAGGATTCACCACCTCCCTCCCCCGTGTTATCCCCCATCTTACAATTCATTCACAGCAGTCTCTTTATTACTTTTTCATTCGAATATGTCCTTAGTCGTTACGTCGCCGATAGGGTAAAATAAATCAAATAAGTAACATTTAAAGTCACCAAAAACTTACATAAAGAAGTTTATATTTTTACAAAAAATATAATTTAATATTTATTTGTATATTAAGTAATAAAGAATTTAGTAATACTCTTTTGTATTATTAGGACTTTAGAAAACAATATGACTATTGCACTAAATTGTTTATCCTTGATTTTACCTTGAGTTTACCCACAGCTAATAACAATTTCTGCAACTTTTTTATTGTTAAATTCCATTTATAAAATTTTCATCAAATATTTCATAAACAATGAGAACAAAAACAAATCGCGAACAATTTGTTATTAACAGCACAATAACAACTTTCCAGGCGCGCAACAGTAAGAATTTTAATAAAAAGTTGAGTTGCCCCAAAACGTTGACATTTTACGACAAATGAGACTTTTTTTAAATATAACTTACCGACAGCTCAGGAAACGAAAAAACTACGTAAGTAAATACAAATAACTGTAATTTATAGATATTTGCTAATAAGATCTTATGGATCTAAATAACACGCAAACACGTGTCCTTTAACTCAAGTCTTCATATTAAGGATTGGTGGATGAAAAGAGCTGATTTATGAATAAAATATGATCAATAAATGAATAATGAATACCCTCTTCCCCTAGGTTTCAGTAAAGATATGGGGTTTTACTGAAACCTCCCCGTGGACTTTTTCAGAGAGCGTGAAAAACCACTCCATCTAATTTGTTTCGCTTAAAATAAACATAATATGGGCATTTACAATTCATTCGTTGAAAGGCAACCAATATGCCATGGCTTCTTAAACCCAATGACGGGAGATCTGATTGATTTATTGGTATGAGAAGGTTGTCATAATAATGCTTGATTTTCCCAGAATGTTCGAGAAAAATCCTTTTTATGTAATCTACTGCTGGCAATAAGTAAGTTGCTCCGTTGAACACGATCCACGACTTTAGTTAGCATGCATCTATCCTTTTCAGCTATTCACGTGGGACACTCAGAAAGTTCCGAGATACTGAAAAAGCAACTTATATGGATGAAATATTTTAATTAAATCTCTTCAAGGAACACTCCATCAGCCTCTATACAAAGTTTTATGAATCTCCACTGGTGTTCCGCGAGTTTTCTTGATTTTAGAGTAATAACGTGTCATATTTTTTGACAAACTGTGATTTACAGTATTTACGGAGACATCCATCATCAAAATATAAAATAGTTTGTTTTTCTTAATCAGGGAAATAGCATATCTTGCATAAACAGTAACAATTACAGTCAAGTTGGATAACATTGCGCCTCAAAAAATGTTGAACTTCATGCTTCAACCGATGGTTTTTTCATATTTTATAGAATGGTTAATGATAAAAGGAGACTTTATCTTAAACTTTATCATCCACATACATATATATTTCGACTACATTAAGTTGAAAATACAGCAGCACATTTTAGTTAGACTTTAAGGCTGACAACGCTGTCTCATAAATCTGCTGAATGCCACGACACTGCGCAGGTGGTTTGGGAAAATTCGTACTTCAGAAAATGTAATGCTCCACTCGCATTGTATAGACATTTAAATACACTAAGTCCTCGCTGGTGCAGTTTTGACATTCATTTAGATATCAACTCAACAGACTATATTAAAAAGGTTTTTGTAGAGACAAATGTGCTCGATATATTTACAATTATAACTTGATAATCGATGACCTGTCCAAGCTTTATTATCCAATTGTTGTTGAAGTTTGATATGAAGTTATACTTCTCTAGGCGCGTTATGAAAAATGATGAGAGTGAAATTTTAAGATGCGCGCGCATCACTGTGACACAAAATTATCATGTTAAAGTTGGCCGCAAAAGCGACATGGAATAAACCAGCAGGATGAAGTTGGCCGCCAATTTTAATGTAAATTATAATTTATCGTATCTGGGTGTTAAAGGTACCGTGTCGGGGTGGTAAGGGTACCACCTTTATATAAAATTATAATATGAGTTATCTTTGTTTAGTAACGATAAAGAAATATGACTTCTTACATGCGTACATAACTAAACGCAACGGTTTTGTTAATGCTAAACTTGCGTTAAACACATTTTTAATATGTCCATTAAGCTTTATTGTTAAACTAATTGTTACTTTATGGGTAGATCTGCTGGATTTTGATCCACTTAGTTCAAACCTAACATCTCAACCAATAGACTCGGCTTAATCATCGTGTGAGATAAAGCAAAAGTTTTTTTTTTGTAATGTCTGCCAATGACATCCACCCGCAAGAAGCATCAGTTCCACCGTACGAATGCGAATGCAACTGCGTCGAAATAGCGGAGTCTCAAACATAAAAAAATATTGTTATGATCCAGTTTTAATTAATACTAATTGAGAATTAGTTTTTCGCTACAGAAATTTATCGACTCAGCCTATCACACAGAAAGTATTTTCCATCATTACAATGTCGATCGAAACTAGTTTCTAAACCACTTTTATTATTTAAGTATATTCCTAGTCTATTACTGTCTACACTGCTGGGTTATAGGTGTGGATAAACACACCGTAGGAATATTGGGTCATAAACTATAAGGCCCAGTTCAGTTCGGTGGACGGTAACCACTGTAGACGTAATCGACCACCGGCGTAACACACCTTCCTTATTCAAATTCAAATTTTCTTATTTGCATTCAATAGGGTAAAACATATATACAATACTAGTTGACCCAGCCACGCGTTGCTGTGCCGACTGCAGCGTCATCTGCCGGACTGATTTGTGAATCTAAACCATTCTCAGATCCCCTTGAACACAAAAAATTTCATTCAAATCGGTCCAGCCGTTTAGGAGGAGTTCAGTGACATACACACTCACAGAAGAATTATATATATAAAGATTTACTAGGACGATGCAGTCGCTTAGCATATAGCTTCGCTAGCACTACATATTGGACCGAATACTAAAAAAAAATAAAAAAAAATATGATTAGAGTTAATTTTTAAATTCCATAGCATTTTTGAAAACTTTCAAAAGCGCGCGCTTTTTTTTTAATAGGAAATCCCATACCTACAAGCTTTTTTGTCATATTTTTTTTATTTTTTGGAATTTCTAAATTTGGTCCTCCTTCACGATGTAGTCCTAAATATGTTGATTCGATTCCACACAAAAAATATTAAAATTGGTTAAGAACTCGGGAAGTTACGGCATAACAGACATTGCGTCATTAAAGCTGATCCAATTATAACTCTGAGCTTATGACCTATTTAGCCATATCAGAAAATCATTCAAATATTTCAACACATTTCAATTTATATAATTCTAATTACTACAAAAAATAAAAAAATAATCTCCATGATATAAACTAATGAAATACAAAAAAGTACTAACATCGTGATAGAATATTTAATTACTGCTCGAGAGTGTGATGATGCTTTTATGAGCGTTTTACGATTATGAACGTGAAATTTCTATTGCTTCATTTACGTGATTGTCTTTAGCTTTTATAATAATAAACATTATTTTAAACCGTCATCGAAGTTACACACTCATGAAGCTATCACGAAATGAAAGCAAAAAAGGGGGTGCGGATAACTGATTAAAATTGCTAGAAAGAAAGCAAAAACAGCTCTGAGCCAGATTATAGAGTTCTACTACACGAAGATCTCAACATTTGGAGGAGTAATTCTCGTAGATGATGCCAGCTGCCCTCTAAAAATCACAACGGTGACTCGCTACACTCTGCTTGAAGTCCTTTTAGAATTTCGCCATCTTACTGCAATGTAATCTGCTAACAAAAGCGAAAGAAACTACGTTAACAAGGCTCTTACAGAAGAAAAATACCACGTTAATTTGTTATGTTGATAAAATTACATAACATATTGCAACAATTAAAATGCCAAGGACTCCGAGACCTTTGACATATATTTTTTGTTATTTAAACATTTAATTACATTAACATTCGCATTTATCGAGGAAGGTTTTAGGCTATATAACATCACGCTGCGACCAATAGGAGCGAAGCATCAGTGAAAAATCATAATAACAGAAATTGACGCGGGCGAAGTCGCGGGCAACAGTTAGTAAGACATAAAATTCAAAAATTATATGTCAAAATTATTTATCACCCACTTTTATGTCGATTTTGTAATATCTGTAGCGGTATAAAAACGAACTGCCGTGACGTAGATTCCAAAATTTTATTATAATAAAAATATTGTTTCACTAAAATAAGTGTTTTTACGGACAACAAAAAACTAAATTAGGTTTCAGTGGCGGTACATAACGCATTTTGACAGGACAAAGAAAAGTAAAAATATAACTAATCGTTGCCGAAATTTAGGTATTTCTACTAGAAAAATTGCTTTTTTTAGTGTCCGACCGAAATTTCGGTTTCCGCCAGTTTCGGCCAAAAAATCAAGTTTCGGCCCGAGTTTCGGTTTCGGCCAAAAACGGCCGAACCCTTCGGCCGCGCCGAAACTTACAACATCGTACCTTCGGGTCGCGCTCGGCTAACGTCGGGCGCGCTCGGCACGGCTGGCAATTGGCGTCGCTCGCCTGACTCCGCCGGCAACTACCTAAATCAGTGCGCTTTGCTCGTGTAGACGTGTCAATACGTGTTGTGATTGTTCCGCGAATAATGGTAAGTAGTTTGATCAAGTATTTTAGTTTGTTTTTGTTGTGAATTCGTCATGTCATAGTTAATATTTAACGCTTCATTTTAATAGTTTGCTAACCTATTGACGAATATATTTAATTTTAAAGGTGTAAGTGCCAAGGTTAAGTACCTGCTTTATTAAAGTTTAAAATTCATCTTAGTTGCGTATACTATTAATGTAATAACGATTGTAGGTACCTGCCTATGCAATCAAATGAAAGGTGAATAGTTATTAATTTAAATTTAATATAGACGTGTAATGTTAATGTAATGGTGTGAGTAGGTATTTTGCCGATTTACGAGTAACGTACGCTTAGAGTTAGTGTTGGGCTTCTGGGTTTGGTTGTACACATAACTAATAGTAAACGCGATTAATCCGGTAAAATAATTGTTTTAATTAATGAATAATTTTATTGTTTTAGGTAAAAATGTCACAAAAGGAAAGACATCCGATTTGGCAATTTTTTGAGAAATCTACAGCTGACGTTTCGAAAGCTGCCTGTAAACTGTGTAACAGGTCGTTTTCACTCGGTAGCCATGAGCCTAAAAAACAAACCTTGCATGGTCTAAAACAACATTTATCAAAACAGCATGAAGCCGAGCATAGGCAGGTTTTAAATTTTCAAACAGAACCTCTGTAACTGTGCTGAAATTTCATTGTGATAAATCTTTGAAAGTAGAAACCTGTAATTATAGGTCGGCGAGATATAAATTTTAGAAAAAAACGGGCTTACTATCATTTTTTCGACTTTTTAAGGACTTTTTTCTTATAAAAGGTTCGGTTTCGGTTTCGGTTTCGGCCGAAACTACAATGAAACCGAACCTTCGGTTTCGGTTTCGGTTTCGGCAAAATAACATGTTTCGGTCGGTCACTACTTTTTTTTATTAACCCACTCGCACCTCTATCAACATTCGCGGAACTTACCGCGTATAGATCTCTCCGAAGTTTAAATAGTCAGAAAGTATTAATAGAACACTCCTGAAAGACATCTTTAGACTCTCAGCTAGTTAAACAAGAGTTACACATCTATCTTTAAGAACTAACAATCGTTCACTTAAAAAACCATGGAATATCGCCAGAATTGCAACTAGTTATTATTCCATTAAAGTCGCTGACTCCAACAAGTTGGGTATACTTCAAGTAGGATCCAACGGACTATAAAACAATTTAACGGGTTGTAATTAACTTGTGCAATCCACTTTGTAATATGTTTTGGCCTCATGGTCTGGTGATTTGTGTACGTTGGAGTTTCGGTAATGAAGTCTGTTCATGAGAGCAAGGGCTATTTTATATCACCAAGGTCGTACTCGAGCTTACAACTTGCATTTCTATAATGCTAGAGACGCATGAATATAATGCAAAACTTTTTCCACTCCTTCTTGAATAAGACTTCTAACATATATATTTCTTAATTTTGTCATTTATACTCTGTATATCATTGCAATATTTAAATATACTTATTTAAACCAGATACTTATTGACTTAACATCGAGGACGTAATGACATAACCATTATTATTGTGATTATAGAATATTGTTTTTATTACGATGTATATATTGTGAATGTCGTTACTTCTGTTAATAACGCTGACAAGCTTCTTGTGCCGTTTTTAAGAGCTTGTTTGCTTGTCTGTCGTCTTGTCTGTCCGGTTGGAATCTTGTATCTCAATTTTGAGGCACTTCCCGACTACCTAGCGAGTTGAAACTTTCAGGGTAGCTCAGAACCCGATGACAATGCACGCTTAAACAACTTTCAACTTTCTAGGTGCACTTTCAGGTCAACTTTCGGCAACTTTCACTTTTGTATGGGGCTGATCCTATTGTTGCGTAACACATGGTTACTTCATTGAGTTAATAATAAAAAGAATAAAATATGTTTCTTATGGAGATGTAATGAGATGTATGATATGCATAGATGTTGAGAATATTTGTAAAAATGCGCCCCCACGTTTTGAGTGGCCCCTCGCTTGGCCCCGCCGGGTTATTTTATTCTTTTTTGGTCACTGAAAAACGTGGGATTTTTAGATTTTTAAATCTAGTATTATTATTTATATAACTGTAATCTAAAAACCCCTGAACAAAAAAGCACTTGTCATAGATAATATTCAATGAATTTTCTCGTGAAACTGAATAAAATCTCTGTCCCTATCACAACTGACGAATTAAACAAAGAAAGGCTATTTTTTACGTAGAAGATGAATATTTGGACTATATATTGACGTTAAAAATGATTGGATATACATCACTCTTTTTTATTCCCGAATTTTATTGAGCGCATTTAAATAGCAATCATAAGCCGATTTTAATACCTCTAAATGTAAATGGAGAGATCGAAGGACATTCACCTTCGATCTCTCCATAGAAAAAAATATTTCATTTCTCAAAAAATAATTTATTTTCTTAAAACACCGTTGTGATAAAAAATCAACAGAACCAATACCTCTACTAAGACTATTGGACAAACTTAAATGTTTTTTTTTAATTATTATATTTAAACGACAATTAGTAGGCGCAATTCCAATATTTGTAAGAGTAGTCATTGGTAGGTTTGACTTTAGGGTCCACCTCATACTGTATACTTCCCCCCGTGTATTCTTCTCGAGTAAGAACTTCTTCGACTCAGAACTTAATGTCGAACACCACATGTAATCAAATAATGCTGAACCGGTCTACTCGTAGTCTGAACAAAACCACCGTTTAAACTATGACTGTTTTATTACAAAAATAAATGTAAAATAACCTCTTTAACTTATATATTTTTACAGTTTTATTGTAGCACTTCTAACTTTGGCATGCTTTAGGCAAGAAACATTGATTTAAAAATAGTAACATTTTCCAACTTGTTCCCTAGTGACTTGTGGTTGGCGGTTTTTCAAATGGGCTTCTGGTAAAAGAGAAAATAAAATTAATGTTATATTTCTTACAAAAAAATCTGCCGTTCGTAAAAGTGATTCACGAGAAGGTTACAAATATTATTTCAATCAACATCACAATTTGCTTATGTAAACCAACATGTTTATTACAAAAGTTACAATCAGCAGTGTCAAGAATACTATGGCCACTTAAACATAATGCTTATATTGATTGATGATTTATTACTTTGATACAGAGTATTTCATTTCTTATATAGAGTTAGTAAAAGTCCATTAATATCTTATGATTACTCGTAAATTAAATTAACTTTAAGGCAACTCTAGATCCCACCCGCGAATCCGAAACCGAATTAATACTTTTACAGGAGGTCTCAAGGGTTTAAATCTCGTTACGCTTTTGGCCAGAAGCAGTTTTGGCTGGCATTCTTTTAAACTACCTCGAGGTATTTCGAGCTAAAGACTACGTGTAGCACGCGTATCCGCGCTTGCCAGGGAAGTTCTTCGATATGCCAAGCTCAGAGTAACTAAATCCGTTATTGGCGAATGACAGAATCGTTGGGACATATCGGACAATGGGAGGAAGCTATATTTATTCTATTCATATTATTGTTATTATAGTTATATCGGTTTCACCTGTAAGTGCGGGCTCGACTGAAAGCAACTTGGATGGAACTTGACTATGTTTCATAGTAGCTAACTGGAAGAAAACTACACCGGTTTAAGCTCACGGACTTGGGGTCCTCCGACTGTGTGCAATGTTAAGTGAAGAATATAGACCACGTTCTGTGCAAATGTAAGCTCAACGGGGAGGTGCGTAAAGTACTCCTGGGCGATAAGGAGTCGATTGAAGGTAGTTTTCGTTCCTACCTACAGAATACGCTTTATCACAGGCAAAAATAAATTATGATTGAAGTGATTGCCCGATGCTAACAGTTAATCCCTAAACACAAGTGAAGTGTTAAAAAATTTAAAAACCACTTTTAAATAAAAATATTATTGTTAAATTATTAAATTATTGTTAACTACCATATAAAATTTAAAATCACACACACACACATTCATAATTAGCGGCCAACTTCATCCTGCTGGTATATTCTATATCGCTTTTGCGGCCAACTTTAACATGATAATTTTGTGTCACAGTGATGCGCGCGCTATAATTTTGTGTCACAGTAATCTTAAAATTTCACTCTCATGATTTTTTCATAGCGCGCCTAACGAAGAATAACTTTAAAAATTCAACAATGATTGCCCCGCTTTCAACATTACTTTAAATTGAGAGGATAACGTAAACTAAGGGCGTACAGTATAAAAATTGTTTTTGTTTAATATTAATCTAATGTTTTATTCACGGAACTCTAAAAACTCAGAAGAACAACTAAAGCAATAGTAGGCAACTTGTACGCACATAAGTTACAATGTGTGTTCATCTAAAAACTTGTAGGCCGTTACAGCCCTCTGTATGGCAGTTTTATTTGTTTCATTCGCAGAACTTCAACCGCAAACCCGCTAACTGAATATAAAAAATGATTGAGCTGTAGAAAGTTAGGCGTTAACTGTTCTATCAGTTCGGATCGGACGTAAGTAATGTTTACGTAAATAATAAACTATTTACCATGAATTAAAGCAGGACTACAGTCATCAGTCGGACGTTTACTAAACTGCGACTGCTACGGCATTAGTAAAGTATGAAGTTTCGTACTACCGTCCATTACAATATGAAATATTCAAAAGGTAAACAATCTTAGTATTTATATTTAGTTCTTAAACTCCCGCGCACATTACACACTTTTTTACGAAAATGAAAATAAAATGTAAAAATAAAACAAATTGATTTATATAAAGCAATTTTAACAATTAAGAACATGCCCGATTAAAATATTGTGAAGGCAGTAGAAAATACATGACAACAATTATCTTAGTCATCCAGTGATCACGGCTCCTGTAAAGGAGTCGAAACGTCAGGATTAAATATAAAATAAAATAAAATATGCGCAAAATCCGTAAAAAAGTGTTTTATTCAAATCTTGGTATTGGCCAAAATCAATAATTCTACACGTAAAACCAGTTTAATAATTTTATTTGTAGGATTTATAAAATAATATTCGATAAAAAGACAATAGCAGATTGTTTACCGGTTATTTTTTTTATCTTTAGGTCTTAAAAGTTGTATTATTGATTTTTTCTGTTAACTTTTTTTCGTAACTTTAAAGCTGTATGCGTTTTATATCATAGATTTTTTATGTGTGATTGCTGTCGAACGCAGATGACCACAAAGTGTCACCAGGTTTTAAGGCGACAAAATTTAAGATAGACTTCAAGATGACAGTGGCGAACCACCGTAGAGTTTTCGCCAGACAGATTGCATGTCCCCCTAAGGGAATCTTCAAACCGATACGGATTTACTATGCCGTTTAAACCGGAAAAAGATCAGCTATCATACGTAGAGTAGTTGAGAAGAGAAGCGCCCAACCGGGTTATCGTACTCTGGACCAACGAGTGCGGTTTGCACGATACATGAGTATGAATGTGGCGAGTAAATGAGCCAAGTCTGACCTGTGAGAGTATTCGGAGAGGCAACAACCTTTGTAATCGGGTCATCAGGGGCGTCAAGGACATGCCGGGGACGCCAAAAACCGACCCGTCAGGGGCCAGTGAAGGACTGAGATAGGGACTTGTCTTTTGTTCTAACAAATTAATCCAACCTTTAACTAATAAGAAGCAGTTAATACTTTATTAAGTAAAAATTAACGTTGAAAAAGTCACACTATCCGGGCTTCTAATTAGACAATCAACAGTAGGGTCAAGGCGGCAACAGTGGTTATAGCGGCAACAGTGGCGCACTGGTCGTTGTATCAAAAGTATTATAGGTATCTTTTTCTATCTCTCACTCTTCGGAAGGTCTCCTGATAGATACTGGTCACAACCAGTTTCCCTGGGTCAACCATGTAACAAACCCGTGTTTAAGTGTTTTCTTTGTTTTGACGAAAGAAAAAGTGAATTTTCAGGTGAGATATACTTGGTATTTTCTCACAAACCTTTTGTTTCACCAATGGACTTATATTTTTGCTAAGTAACAAACTTCGTTGAGGTCATTTTGGCGTATACTGCACTTTGATTTACGTAAAACCATCACACGTGTAATGAGTTAAATCCAAAATGGCAGTTTTGTACACAGTGGCTCAAATCATTTGAGTTCACAGTGGTTCAGGATCCACTGTGTACTACTGGTACTGGATAATAACTACCCGGACATTAGTTTAGCAAAAATCAAGACGTAATATTTTTTCTTAATTTTCCCTTTTAGGATGACTTGACCATCAAGGCCCCGTAAAATAGGGAAACACATAGCTGACATGAAAAAAAGCAAAATTATATTTCTTATGTGTGAATGAAAAGTCACTTTGAGACTGAAATAGTCAAAAAGTTACCTGATTATTCATTTTAAGGATAAAACTTCATTTTGTTTGATAGTTTATGCAAGATACAGAAAAAGTTTTCTGTTGATGATTAACTAAGTCAAAAAAAAAAAACATAATTTAGTAAATTTTAAATGTGTAAGACTGAACAGTCACTTTGAAGTGAAGTAGTAAAAAAAAATCTTTTTCGATGTAAAACTTATTGTTTGATTAAAACAAAAAATAAAGATCGATAAAAAGCAAAAAAAAAAAACTTTTTTATTTGAGTTATATTATAGATGATCCACTGTGAACTTGCCTGATTCACTGTAAACTGAGGGCCGATTCACTGTATCCCACCCCCAGTACACAGTGGCTCAAATGAGATTTTTTATTAAATACTGTTTATTTTCTAAAATATTACCTTGTTTAACTAAATCGATTGGAATAATCAATATACATTAGTTACGCTATAATACTAATCCTTT
This sequence comes from Calamotropha paludella, assembly GCA_927399485.1. Lineage (NCBI taxonomy): Eukaryota > Metazoa > Arthropoda > Insecta > Lepidoptera > Crambidae > Calamotropha > Calamotropha paludella. The sequence goes on from OV656812.1 coordinate 20,548,382, forward strand.
TACATCTTTCCAACACTCACCCATATCAAGTTACATCACTGGAAAAAAAAAGTGACCCACTGTTGCCGCCTTGACCCTACTTAAAATAAATCTAATTTAAATCGAAAGATAGCAACTTTCCTATGTCAGAGAACAATTCTGCTCTCTGGATGATTATTAAATTCCGAATTACAAAAGCTCGTTATAAATATATTCAGAGAATGTCATATGTGTTGCAACCCCATAATAAAATGTTATTTTTTTAATACGAATATAAAAATATTTTAAACTTTGATACTAGGATAACAGAAGATTTATAACTGTCCAATTAGTAACATTTTTGGTTACGCTTTACAAGGTATTAGTCAACTACGAAGTTATGATTGACTTCGATTAATATTTAACGACAAATCGCGTTCCATGCCACTGACTACAACAGGTTAAATGAGTTCAAGCGTAGATGACTGATAATTTACGTGAAGGACGTCCTTCAACTAAAGAAACTGTGCGAGTCGTATATACAAGTAATAATTCTTTTGCCACTCAAGTTTAAACTCCATTTCATCAATTTATGACGATGCTATAAGAAAACTGGGAACAAAATCAATCACATTTAGCTAGGAAAATCTCTGCCAACACAGCTATAGAAACATCTCCGAGCCCCTGCCAAGTTTTCCTGTAATTTATTGTGATATGACCTGACGTTTGTTTCATCTTAAACTTCATAATAACAGAAATTCACAATATTTTCGTTATACCTAATGTTCTATAAAAATTCTGGGCAAAAAATAATTTCAGTACAAAGAGAGGTAGGATAAACACGTGGTCGTAAAACGTACGCATTTATTCGTCTAAAGGTAAAATGTACAAGTATTATTTAACGGTGGGATCGTGTGGCGTTTGACCCGTCCGATCTAGGCCCCTGATAGGGGCATACTAAATCACATTTTATGCCACTTTTATTTGTTCCACTGCCATTCTTTGAGGCAGCCACAATTGAATACAAAGTCTGGGCACTTAAAGAAGTTAATTTATGATATTTGTTTTGGCTAATACTTAAGGAGTTTTTATGCAATTATAAGTGCCATGAAATGGGTAACAGTTAAAGGATTGCTTTATTTTTAATTAGTGTGTCTAGGAAAATGCGTTTATTGAAAATATTGTTTCACATTCTAAAGCCTCATTTACTAGCTCTCTCTGTACTTAAAATTGTGTATTGATGATTTAACACTCTTGCTTACCATATTAGTAAATTGCATTTTTGCAAAAAGAGACTTTAACAGGTAATTTTTATTACGTGTACATCGAATTACATTTAGAATATGGTTGGTAGGTAAAAAAACACTCTGTCGGTCTTTTGCAATTTATTTGAAGTGATGTAGAATCAACAAAAATATGAAATATCTACCATGAGCGTTCAACATCGATCCAGAAAAGTTTACCATTTGTGGTAGGTAAATGTCTTTTGTCCGTATATAGACGACTTACAAGGAATTCACATAAAATGTAATGTCCACAAGTCCTAAGAATCAATTTATTACCGTAGACGAATAAGTATTGATAAGGCTTCTGACGTAACCTTATCGAACTGGTTTCCTATACACAGCTCCCAGGCAATCTTGGTATGGACAAAAAATAAATATAAACTCACTTCAACTTATTTAAAAACGAAATTATACGTTGTGTGAAGTGGATGTAGTGACGTTATTTTAGAACTCCATATTCGATAACTAAACTTCGGGTCAGAGCAATAAATAAAACAATAATGTTCTATATTTATAAAATTTTATATTTTAGTAAAAAACAGCTCAACCTATCAGCAGTCATTAAAAGAGCAACCGTAATCGCGGCGCAGCAGACTGAAATATTGCGGTGTCCGGCACCGAGCGGTCTAACTCATTTAGCCGGAGTAGGCCAGAAGATTAGCTCGTGCAGTTAATGACCACAAATTAAGATAACGCTCGAGTTATTAAACTGAAACCATATAATCAAAAATTAAGATAGACAACTTTAATAAAATGGCTTATTTGTTATCTTTATTTATGACAGTGGTATAGAAAGAAAGAAAGAAAGAAACACATTTATTGACCACAAAGCACAGAAGGAACACATAAAATAAACATAGCACATACAGGTGACATATAAAAATCAAACACAAAACTAATAGCTAATGGTCAATTAGGACCCGACCTCAGCATATGCTGCATCAGGTTAGGCTGATACTGTATAGGTATAAAAAACACACTATTTGTGAAGAGTGGTAGGGAATAGCGAACTATTTCGTTCAAATTGGAGCAGCCGGACTGGTGAAATACCTCCACCTTAAAGAAGACCGCAGCCAAACAACAATCACTTTTGTATTATTGTGTTCCTGTGAGTAAGTAAGGTTTCCAGAGCTCCTGGGGGGGTGCCATTTTTTAGGTAAGCGCGTCACATCCTAGATCGCATCGTCGCTTACCATCAGGCGAGATAGCGGTCAAGCGCCTGCCTATTTAGTGTTAAAAAAAAACAGGATTCATTAGATGTGGGAGTGTATAAACTATTGTAAACTTATTTAAAACCACTTTAATCGCTAACTACGAGTTTATTTTTGTTTTTTCTATATTTAATCCTGACTTTTCAACTTATTTACAGAAGCTGTGATCACAGAATGAGCCATACATTTGCTACTTACTACCTTCGAGCAGTTTAAACGGGCACATTCCAAACTATTTAATCCATACAAATAAATATTTTTATCAATTGTAAATTGACTTTATACTAGGCTAATGATATTTTTCTACATTTCTATTTACATTACTTATCGCTGTATAATAAATATAAAGGTCTATTCATTGTCTTTAGTTTCCATAAAACAAGCCTGACATTGCTGACTTTTTGATAGGCTAATAGGCTAATTATATCAGGTATGCTATTGATATCAAGTCAGCACTGCTGGTCAGGACTTATACCCAGTGGCGTATTGGGAGGGGAACGCGGTGGAACGACTTACCGTTACCTTTTTTCAGAACCGGAACGCGTTCCAGTACTTTTTTTTTAATTACAAATTAAAATTATATTTTCAATTGGCAAATTTGAAAAACATTTCATAAAATATGTTAACTAACAGAATCTTTGTATAGTAATAATAAGAAAAAATAAAAACTTACATGGAAAAAAATAGTTTGATGAAAATAGGACTTTTTTTTGCTCTCACTATGAGTTCCCTTACTTCTTATTTTACCAATACATCACTGCTTATACCACATATGTGCAACTAATTGGTAAGAGAAGTAAGTGTTTAATATAGGTCGATTGGTGCAACGGGAGCAAATCTAAATGCTTAACTTTATATATAAAAAATCCCTTACAAAATTCCCAACTCAACCGAACTTGATGACTTTTATTTTCATTTTGCTGGATTTGTTCCAACTTAGATCGTAGAATAGGTATGATCATATTTTAATCTACAACACAGGAACGCGTGGCTGTGTCAGTTAGTATATTATATGTTGGTAATATAAGAAACATAAATATATTACCAATATATAACATGGTGTGGTACACATATGCATGTGTTCCCGAGTTTATAATTATGAATGTATTATAATATTAATATTCATTATTTTTTCACTCATTCACTAGTAAGCTTAAAAAAAAATTTTGATTTGTTTTGAGGATTACGAGGTTGAGCTTGTTGATTTTTTATGTTTACCCAATTATATTAAAGTCCAAGTTGTGTTTGCCTGTAATTGTTTTTTGCACTGTGCTTTTTATGTAAAAAAATATTGTGTATCAAATATTGTATTGTATTATTGTAAGTGTAACAAATATTGGCAGACCTAATAAATCAATAAATTTAGTGTAAATAGCTGTGCTCAATTTGTAACTTAATTAATTAATGTAAATAATCTATAGAACAAGGAAGTATGCTTCTTTTTTTTAGAATAAGAAATTGTTGGGTGGTAGCAACAACTGCCAGTTCATCGTTCGAATAATACTCTTAAACTTGTGATATTTCTTGTTTTTAAGACATTTTTCATACTTGGCTGAACCTCTATAGAAGAACGTAAACACATTTCCATTTCCAGGAAAGGGAACTGACTGTAGTATGGTTTTAAGTTTGTAATATTATTTTAAAGTGTAGCATACAAAAGTTTATCGAAACAAACTGGAATTGTTTAGATCGACAACATTGGTCGAAGGACTTAACTCTTTCCGGTTTAGTGGTTAGTTATCTAACCACTTTTTCGTGATCGATTTATTCATAAGTCACGGCACCTACCGGCATCAATGTGAATTAGTATAGTCTCAATGATGGTCAAGAGCTTAGAAAACAATGTTTTGTCAACTACCCACAGTTTCCGATTCCAGAAGATTATTTCGAACGAAGTGTTTGCGAGCAAATTCAGTTGTGTCGGGTTTAAAATTATATAAACGTAAGTAGACTTGCCTATTCTATTATTATTTTTATATTTGCTATCAAAAATGGTATCTGTAATTAATATAACATAAAATATGGTGGTACGTGAAAGTAGTTTTTGAGATTAGTTAGCTTAAAAAAGGTGGTTTTACTTCTAACCACCGTGATTATATTAGGTTTTTATTATTTATGCCAAGTAAAGTTTCGCTAATGATTTTTTCTTCTTTTTTGCAGAATGTCTCGATTTCTAAGTGATAAAGATGTTGAAACATATTTACTAGATGATATACCTTCAGACAACGACAGTATTTGTAGTGTTCAATCCGATGAGGATCTTCCGAATGAAGCAGATACACCTACAATATTAGATAACATCTTACCAGCACTTCAAAATGTAAGTTCTGATTCTTTTGGTGACGAGGATGATATGCCGTTGTCTAACTTTGTACATACTTCGAATATACCTATAGGAAATCTACCTTGTGGAAATGAGCTGCTGCCCTCAACGTCTACTGCTCATATTGGCATCCCAAATCCAAAGTGGAAGAAAAATTACAGAATGGAAATACCTAATGAGTTTTTAGGACGTGGTGGTATACCGGATCATATAATTGAACTAGAGAATGTCACACCATTGCAGCTGTTTCGATTATTTTGGTCAGATAATTTATTAGAGATAATTAGTTTCCAAACAAATCTTTATGCAACTCAAAAAGAAAAACCTTTTGTAACCACGACACCAGAAGAATTAGATGTGTTTCTAGCATTAAATTTGATAATGGGAATAAAGAAATCACCTAGCTACAAAGACTACTGGTCTTCTGCACCAGACTTGCATGATGATTACATTAGTTCTTTTATGCCATTGAATCGTTTTAGCTGGCTTCTAAATCATTTGCATCTCAATGATAATATGCTAATGCCTGCTAGAACAGATAATAATTTTGATAAGTTATATAAGCTTCGGCCACTATTGGATATTTTAAAAACTAATTTTGCTAGTAACTACAAACCATCTGAAAAGATTGCGATAGATGAAAGTATGATTAAGTTCAAGGGCAGAAACTATCTAAAACAGTACATGCCAAAGAAACCTACAAAGAGAGGCTATAAAGTTTGGACTATGTGCGCAGAGTCTGGTTATTGCCTAGATTTTGAAATTTACACTGGTAAGCAAGGTGATAATGTGCAGACTGATCTAGGTGGGAAAGTCGTAAGAGAGTTTTGTACAAACTTGAAAGGTCAGTATCACAAAGTATTTTTTGATAACTACTTCAACAGCTACTCTTTACAACTAGACCTGTATAAAGACAAAGTGTTAGCTTGTGGTACTGTCAATTCAAACAGAAAGTTTTTACCAAAACTTAAAGAAGATAAAGATTTGAGAAGAGGTGATCATGACTATCGGGTTAGTGATTCTAAAGTGAGTATTTTGAAATGGAAAGACAAGAGATCGGTCTATATATTATCTAATTATTTAGATCCAACTGATACTGGAACTCTTACTCGCAGAGAACGTAACGGGGAACTCCAAGAGATACCGTGTCCAAATGCTGTAAAATTGTACAATGCCAACATGAATTTTGTAGATAAATTCGACCAAATTAAGGGCACTTATGCAATCGACAGAAAGTCTCACAAATGGTGGCATAGAATCTTCTTTCATTTTCTGGATTGTGCAATTGTAAATTCTTTTCTGGTATATAAAGAATTAAAAATTAAGCACCATCCAGATATGGAGCAGTTGAGCATGAAAGATTTTAGAAGATCTGTATATCAGGGACTTTTAGCGCCATCCTTCGTCAAAAAGCGTAGAAGTGGCATTACAAGCCGTAGTTCTACTTCTGGACCATCTTCGCCAATCCCTTCTACGGTAAAACGTCACAAGCCATCAGTTCCTCTTGAAGTACGTCTAGAAAGTAGCATGCATCAGCCGGAGCGAACCACATCCAGAAGATGAGCCAGTTGCAGCACCAAGAGTAGTCCAGCACGTACAGTCTGGCAGTGTAATATATGCAGAGTTCCCCTTTGTCTTCGCAAAGGCAAAACATGCTTCCTCGATTACCATAAAAAGTAATTATCATCCCAATATTAATATTTTTTTGTAATTTTGAAATAAAACTGTTTTCTAAATATAGATGTTTCTTTATTGCGAACCGCCACGGTGGTTAGCAAACTAGCCACCTCATACCTCGAAAGCCTTACGTAGGAGATCACATGTTTCGTTATTCTCTAGTTATTTAAGCTACAATTGTTATAAATATTCAAAAAACATGTGTGAAAAACTCCATAGTAAAAAGTGTGCCTGAAAGAGTTAAATTATTAGAAACTAGCGGCCCGTCCCGGCTTCGCACGAGTGGACAAAATACTTTAAATTTTTTCTAGCATTCAATATAGCCTATGCCTATATATATAATATAGCCTAACACTCAGCAATAATGTGCCTTTCTATTGGTGAAAGAATTTTTAAAATCGGTTCAGTAGATCCCGAGATTACCCCTTACAATTTAACAAATATACAAACACACAAACTTTACTTCTTTATAATATTAGTATAAAAGTAGAGATAAGAAGTTTGATTCCACAACTTACTTTATAATTTAGATATAACTTACATTTTAATAAGGGTATGGGATTTTTCTACTTGGTTATCTTTCATTTTGTATTCACATTTTTTATATTTTATTGGTGTGTAGTTATCGCCATGGAAAATTGTTAATTTATAATGTAAAACGTGAACTTAAGTTAAATCTAGGTTGAAACAGATGTTACCACTTTTATTTGCAATAAAAAGAAAACACAGCTCCAAATACAAAGCATGTCTAACTTTAGATACGCTTTATAATGTTTATATATTTTACTGGAGGGAGACTCTGTACCAGGGTCGTCTGCTTAGGTACCTCCGTCTCACCTATTTCTGCCGCAAAGCAGCAGTGCTTGCATTGCTGTGTTCCGGTTTGAAGGGTAAGATATGGCAGTGAAATTACTGGGTACAGTGACGTACACTGTGGTTCTTGTAGGGGTTGCAGTTTTGCTGCGAATCTTACAAGAGCCACATGAATTATAGGTAACTGTTACCACTTACCATCAGGTGGGCAGTTTGCTTGTATGCCAACTATCTGCAATAAAAAAAAAATATATTTTTGTATATTAATAACTATCTTGTATGATATATTTTTTTTATAAAAACACTCAGGTATTAAAAACATAAAACAAAATATATGACGAAAAACATTAATATATATTAATTCAACTAATGTGACTTTTGTCTTCAAGTGGAATTACATACAATACCATTAACGAATGATTAATATTAAACGAAATACGACGAACTGGAGTAAATATTTTCATTATTTTAGTTGTAAAATTAAATATATATTTTTTGTTTTCTTTAACTATATATTCACACATTTCTTTAGGTTATTAGGAAAATCAAAAAAAATAAATTATTATAATAGAAAAATACTAGAAAAAATCGACTCGGGTCACAAGTGAATTCTCAGGCGGGAATCGAACCCGCAACCTTTGGAAATCCGGTCCAATGCTCTCCCAATTGAGCTACCGAGCCTTGCGAACACTCGTCGAAATTTTCTAGTACCTTCCTGATTTTGATTCAATTGGGAGAGCATTGGACCGGATTTCCAAAGGTTGCGGGTTCGATTCCCGCCTGAGAATTCACTTGTGACCCGAGTCGATTTTTTCTAGTATTTTTCTATTATAATAATTTATCTTATAAGATCGCATTGAAAATGCATAAAATATATAAAAATTATAAAATCAAAAAAAATGTCTTAAATACAATTTAAATTAGCTAAATTGTTAAGTATTGAACTTTTTTTATATACACACTTAAGGTAGGAAATAGTCGACGATTTACCAAAAAAATAAACATAAACAAATATGATGGAATTTGAAAATGTAAATACGTCATTTTTAAGCCGATATAAACTATGCGATGCAGTCACTAAGCATAGAGCTACGATGGCACCATTTTTTTTGTTTTCGATGAGAATTTTTGCGAATTTTAAAATTGGGATCCCTCACAATCTGGTCCTAAGACTGTTGATTCGATTCCACACAAAAAATATTAAAATCGGTTAAGAAATCGGGAAGTTATGGCATAACAGACATTGCGCCATTGAAGCTGATCCATGGGAGCTTCGCTAGTTTCGCTCGCTCCGCTCCAATTATAAAAATAAACAAGCTTATCTTTTACCGACCAAATTACAGCTTCTATATTAAGGTTATTTTGATTATGTCGCTTAATTATTCTCTCATTAAACTTAATAAGACAGTCAGTAATTATTAAGGCAATTCCACATTAAGGAGTTGAAGTAATTGCTGTACAAGGACTTATTGGATTAGACTTGGGACATTGACCGAGCCTTAGTTAATACAGTTTATAATGTATTATATATAATAACTTCATTATTTAGCTTTGATTTTTACATTTGATTTTCACAATAAAATAAAATTGCGTTAAACTTGGCTAATATTAAAATATATTTTGGGGCGCTCTTCGATTTACCTAAAATAAAATTGGTGCTCATTTCATTTGGGCCGAACCTCATTGGCCTAAACTCTTTACCACCATTATTATTTAGCCTAATGGATGTTTTCGCACACTTGATAGTTCGTCAAAAAAACTGAAAGACTTTATAACTTCTAATATTCAATGTACTTAATTTCTCTATTTGCTGTATGCAAATATAGAATTTCTTTTGTCAACAGTAAAAATGCGGAACTATTTTAACCCCTTATATTTTTTGCATCCAGGTTGCAGTGTCCGAAACGAATCACCGAAAAACCCGTAGCGCATAATCTTGTTTACTCTACCCCTAGAGACTGGTCAACCAAATGTGAGCAAGCTGCTGCTGTGCAAAATTGGGAATGCGAAATGAATTATAAATTACTAACGGGGTGGTCATTTCAATATCGTTTACACATAGTATATTTGTTACTTTTTATTACTACAAATAATATCTTGCGTGAAGCTTGCGGATCATAATGCTTATCGCAGAGATGTTTACACACGAGAGCTTACCAGCGTCGATCTATCAAATGTTTACACTGTGAAGCCATGACTTCATAAAGCGTACGTATAGCGGCTGCAATACTTTGCTGACGTGTGTGGATGTCAACGTTTAATTTTGCTGACTCCCTGTTTTGATTGATTCATTTAAACATATAGTAAGAATGACTTGCTCGAGTTTTTTGTTATTTTGAATATTTTTTTTATATTTTTCAAGAGAAAGCTGACGATCTTCAGGCAGTTTTTTTGTTTTTGTCAAAATCTGAAAGATTTCAGTCAGAATTGCCTCGTGACGAAAAAAAGGAGATTTAACACAACGATATAGAAATGTTTAAAAATATAATCTATTATACAAAAACTACAAAAATATGCATCATTTAATTTTTCTTTATTTGATTATTATAAAAATTGTCAATTTTGTTCTAAAAGAAGAAATAAAAGATCGATTTGGGTACGAGAATGGATTTAAGGAAAACGTTAAAGTTGTTTTGATTTCCTTTTATAATCGTAATGCTGGTTATATAAACAAGGGTAGCACTCACAACATAATATTTATCGTATACTTTCCTCATGGAACCATTGCGACACGGTGATTGACTATTTTATTTTCAATAAAATCTAAATTATAAGCGTAACTTGCTGCAAGATTTACGAGACCGATATGCAATGATATCGGTTACGAATCGATACGAACGTGTTTACACATACTATCTGTCGCTGTCCCATCTATTCGCAGGAAGTAAATGACAAACTGTCCCGATAACACTTGCTACGAAGTTTACACTTGGGAGTTGATGTCGGACATTTCTTGCGCAAGTTTTCTTGCAAATGTAAGCGCGACGTAAGAGAGATTGCACTCACAAAATCCTATTTTCCTATAATTTCCTCTCAAAACCTTATTTTCAATAAAAATGAAATCATAAGCCTTGCACGCGAAACTTGCTGCAAATTTTACGAGAAAGATAAGCAGTGAAATTTATTGCGTGTTTATGCGAACACACTTTATTTGTCGCTGTTGCAACTACTCAAAGGAAGTGCTTGACAAACTGTCGTGACAGCATTTGCTAAGGATTTTACACTTGGCAGCTGATTTCGAACATTTCTCCCGTTAAATTTTCTCGCAAATGAAATAGCGACCTGAGAGAGTTTACACTCACAAATTCTAATGAATTGTATAGTTTCTCTACGACACCATTACCTCTGTTATTGATTTTTTTTCAATAAAATAGTAATCAAAAGCCGTGCGTGCAAAACTTACTGCAAGATATACGAAACCGATAGCCAGACAAATCTGTTGCAAATCGATGTAACCGTGTTTAAACAATCATGCTATTAGTCGCTATCGCAACTGCTGGAAGGAAGTGAAAACTGTCACGACAACACTTGCTACGTACTTTACACTTGGGAGCTGATGTCATACATTTCTTGTGGAAGTTTTCTTGCAGGTGAAATCGCGATCGGTAACATATTACTCTATCTTATGTTAATTACTTATTCTATACATACACTACAGACCGTGCGAGAGTTTTGAACGGTTTGAAGCCAAACGGTCCCGCCTTTGAGTCATGAAAAAGGGAGATGTGTAATGAGTACGAACAGTTATGCCTATATATTATTATTTATATTAAGGTTTTTTGACGACCGTTTGGTGCAACGGTAGCGATCCTGCCTTTCGCACCGACGGTCCGGGTTCAAATCCCGGTAGGGGCAGATGTTTATATGATGAATACGAGCATATTTGTACCTGAGTCATGAATATTTATATGAATATGTATTATATATGTATGTTTATCCGTTATCCTAGCATCCATAACACAAGCCTTACAGTGCTTACTTTTGGCTAGGGTAATTGATGTGAATGTAAAAAAAAATATTTATTATTTATTTATTTTTATCAGTTAGTTTAGTTTCCATAACACAATCCTCACATTGCTTACTTTGGACTAGACTATTTGGTGTAAATTATTATATCTGGTAGGCTGAGGTATTTACTTTACATGTGATATATTTCCGAGAATTTCCTCCGTCTTCAAGGCTAATTTTATTTATTTTATATGTACTCCTAAATTGGTACTTAGCAAATTAAAACACACTGATAATTGCTTGACAAAGCTTCTTTTTTGCTAATCATACAGTAAGATTAGCATAAGTTACAACTTCTAACATCAACTATCTGCTAAGTTGTCACTTGTGTGTTCCGTCAAAATCGGTGGAGGTTTATAGATAATTCCTATATAAACACGCCACACGATGCGGTGCCGCACCGCACCGCACCGCATCGTGTGGCCTCGCTCTAAAGCGGCGGGCGGAAAATAGACGCAGCGAGTTTTCAGCGCTCAGTTGCGCGCGCGACCGTATGAACACGGTTTATAGGACATAAGCTAGCTTGAGACCTAGACTAATGAATGTAATAGTAGCAATTAAGTTAGTATATTGTAATGAATGATTATTTAATAAAATAGCAAGCGGGGGTGAGACCTATTTTTCCGATAGAGAAAGATAAACTCCGTGTCACTTTCTAGCACGTAAACTCGCGTTAAAGCTAAAACAAAGGGAAAGGTTCTTTGATCAGATAAAAAACGCGACATATAAGGCGTGAGTTTGCTCTGTTGTGCATGAAATCGATTATGGTGCTTCCTTCTATAGTAAAAAAGAAAACAACAGAATAATTGGTCAACCCCGCAAGATTCTTGGATAAAGTCATCGTTTTATTGGCAAATAACCAGCACATACAGTATATACAGCACATGTACACTACAGTCCCGTACAGGAACAAAAAATGGGTGTTAATGTTAATTTTAGGACAAATATCGTTGTTATAAACCAAACTATTATACCAATTTAAGTTTTAATTAGTATAAATTAGTTGGTCTAAAATAGACGGTTAACGCATCGATCATCCAAAATTCATAAATCTCTCCCTCTCTCTCTTATATCTTAAATAATTAGGTATGATAGTTGACTTAATGAAATGCTAAAATTTAAAGTTCGTTTTCTCGTTTAAAAATGTTTTGTTTATAGCTAACCATGTGCCAACATCACAATTGCAACAGGTGTCGGTAGTTTATACCAACATTTATTATGCTAACTCACGTTGGCATAATTTTGCCATAAATAGGACAGGCTGAGACATACTTTATGTTAAGTCTCATTGTACATCGTGTTTTCATAAGTTTTGCGATAAAATACGGAATTTTATACGAGTACAGAAAATAAGGACGATAAATTCCCTTTCATTTGGAATATAAAAATTTAAAAATGAGCTTATATTGTTGTACATTACATCTAGTTCTGTTATTTAGTAAAATTATTAATTAATTAAAAAATTAAATAATATTTTGGCGGAAGCGTTAAGTGCCACTAAAATTATTTTGGTTTTCTTGTTATAATTTGTAGTTTTCCAATATTAATTTGTAATAATAGTAAATTGTTAACTATTAGCATTTTTAAATAAGCATGACTGTTGGCAAGTAAAACGAAACAGCAGAACGTACCTTTTCGCGCTACGACTTAAGAGCCCTAGAACACAGCGTATTTTGAACGCGCAGATTACGTGCGTTTCAGAAACGTGTGTTTTCTGCGCCGTGGATACCCCGATTTGCGTTTGTACTATTCAAACGCGCTTAAAACGCGATTTGCTTAGAACGCAAACGCACGTTTGAAGCGCATACAAAGGGGCGGAGGAGGGCTATAAATTACTACACTTTTGTTTCTTGTGGTCTCCTGTAAGGTTACTATTTGCAGTTATCTCGTTTTACTTTGCATGCGTCTAAAATGATGATGTAGAGTTAGTATTTCTAAGATATTTTTATTTTTCGTCTGCGTTCCTTAGATGTGACCGTAAAATACTTTTGAGAAGTTTTATGAAAGACTAGATTTACCTTAGTTAATTTAATAATGATAGGATAATTTTATCGGATGGCTTAGGGAAATCGCCATTCCTACTTAATATATTTTATACGATTACTAGGGTTTATTAGTTGTATTAGATAAAATGAGATAGATAAAGAGCACAAATGCGTAATGGTTACTGTATTGGATCTTAGATTACGGAGGTTAAGCGGCTTTTGCAAGAGCCGGTAATCGGATGGGTCGTCGGATAGCTATTTAAAGGATACCACTGCAGTTCTTGTTTCCTGATAATCCTCTCTATCTAAACGGTTGTCTGGTAGAGACCGTTTATGACGATAAGACCGCCTATTATTACAAGTTAGTTTAAGCAATTACCTGTTTTTGTATATCCGTCTTTTGTGGTGTAATCAATAAAGTGTTATTGTATTGTAACCAAAAATGTTTGAAGCTCTTATGGCTTCGAAAGGGACGTAAAGCCAGTCGGTAGCACCAAATGATGCCAAAACAATACCTTAGTAAAACAAGGCAGTATCAGTAAAGAAATATCGATTTAAATTTACTCGATAAAATTTTAATTGAGTCTTGTATAATGTAAGACTTCTTCATATTATTTAACCATGATCATGGCTTCCCTTTAGTAATTATAAATATCATTAGCATTACAATGTCATTAGTTCCAGTCTTATCTTAAAATGGTGGTCATTAGTCAAACGGACTAATCTCATGACATGAGTGAGAGAACTACCGGACGCAAGTGGCAGTTGCCATTTTTCAAACTGGTGTTAGTACTCCTTTTACATAGGAATTATCTATAAACCTCCACCGATTTTGACGGAACACACAAGTGACAACTTAGCAGATAGTTGATGTTAGAAGTTGTAACTTATGCTAATCTTACTGTATGATTAGCAAAAAAGAAGCTTTGTCAAGCAATTATCAGTGTGTTTTAATTTGCTAAGTACCAATTTAGGAGTACATATAAAATAAATAAAATTAGCCTTGAAGAAGTTTTAGCTTTAACGCGAGTTTACGTGCTAGAAAGTGACACGGAGTTTATCTTTCTCTATCGGAAAAATAGGCCTCACCCCCGCTTGTTATTTTATTAAATAATCATTCATTACAATATACTAACTTAATTGGTACTATTACATTCATTAGTCTAGGTCTCAAGCTAGCTTATGTCCTATAAACCGTGTTCATACGGTCGCGCGCGCAACTGAGCGCTGAAAACTCGCTGCGTCTATTTTCCGCCCGCCGCTTTAGAGCGAGGCCACACGATGCGGTGCGGTGCGGTGCGGCACCGCATCGTAATGAATTCGAGGTATAGGGTGCCACACGCCGCCGCACTGCAACGTTGCGCTGCAGGCGCATTACCCCTCCCCGCTTCGTTTCTCAGGTCCCAAGTACGGCGCGCTTGCGGTGCGGCACCGCACGGCGACCTAACGCGTCGTATGACATGGCATAGAGATTTGTATGTAATATGACGCAGCGGCACCGCTCAGGCACCGCACCGTTAACGCATCGTGTGGCCTCGCACTTAGCGATATATATATATATATATATATATATATATACATATATACGGAGGGCGTTAATTTCGCTTTCATTCTAAATCGGAAAATGCTTTGTTTTGTATGTTAATAGTTAAAATAGATATATGGGTTACTAATTGCCTATCTACCTATCCTACTGTAAGTAAAAGACGGTGTGATATATGATTTAATAGATTCAAATATAGTAATTGATCATGATTATATATTATTCTAAACTGTTCTCTACAGTTCTCGTATAATGGTTATGTACTTATTTATTCTGTACATTATTTGGTACTTATAGTAATCGCTCTGCTCAGATTGGTACTGAATAATAAGTGTGATTGTGAGTACTCTCTGAATATCATAACTTATATTATAAATGCAAATGTGTTTATTTGTTACTTTTTCACGCGTAAACTACTTAACCGATCATCATGAACTTTGGTAGAAATATTATCATGGACTTTTTTTTACATATGAAAAGATGCAATATTGTTTCTAAAGCCCTAAAGGCTTTGTGTTGGCATAGAGACATGCAGTATATCGTTCAAAGAAGAGTTTGAGCAATTTAGATAGAATTCAATGCCATCTGGCGTTCCATTTGAATGACGTTTACTTTTTAATGATCTTTGACAGTTATTTCAGGACATCAAAGCGAGCGAAGCCGCCGGTAAAAGCTAGATATGTATATTTCCGAAATAAATTTACCATTATTATATATTGATACATGAGAAAACATAAATGGGGTATTATTAATAGCTTATTATTATCCGAATCCTCAGCACAGATAGGACACAAACTGTCCTGATGCATTATGAAGATATAAATAAGTATATGGCGAGCACTCGCTCCCACAACTACACTTGGGCAACCGCCTTACAATTTGGAAATTAACCGCTCCGCTTATGCACCTTGGGTTATACAAAAGCGATAAAGAACGTTTGCGCTTGGATGTTTTATGAAAAGTTGAATTAATTGCTGTAATTTCGTATGTATGTTCTGTGGTAATTTGTTATTATGTAACATATTAATAATCTACGTTCTTCATGTGTTGTTATTTGATATTACCTGTCTATTGTGCTGTGTTGTGCCGTTAGTTAGAATATTCGTTTGGGTTCGATTCACTCTATATTTTATGCTAAGACCGCGTTCCACTAGTATTTAATAGCCTTACATATATTGCTGTCAACCGAAGTGGATAAAGCACTTGTGTGATGGATATTAAAGACAATATACACAAGAAAATTTTCTAAAGAAAATATTACTGGAAAAAAAATGCAACTTGTCTGGAGTGTCAAGCGCAAATTACTAAGAAACACCTGGAAAAATGTGTCTGTCATGCTCGGTAACTCTATTGAAAGACTCGCCCGAATAGTGAAAGGATGTGGTTTCGTGTGGTTTCGGCTCCCGACTGGCACGCGAAACAAGTTTATTATTATCTAGTAATAATTTCTTTCAAATAAAATTCTAGTAATTGAATGCAGAAATAACAAAAAATATAATAGACAGCATTCTGTACTTTGATCTGGCTGCTAATCTAACCCAGTAATCTAACTTACAGATATAGTCTTTAACAGCCTTAATAGCATTACGCTTACTGCGTGCGGCTCGGATTGAAAATAGTTTACTTTTTCTTGGGAATAATATGTGTAATAATGGGTAGAATACATGTTTTAGTTTTTACGGGTTCATACCAACATAGGCACAAGCATGCAAACTGACCCACTGTACAGACAAATGTATAACTTCACTGAAGTTACTTCAGCGTTTTTATGCGAGTCCGTGTATATATGCGTGTGCGTCTGCTGTAGGAGGTTGACGTGTGTGTGTGTGTGTGTGTGTGTGTGTGTGTGTTTTCTCCCCGACGACACGGCATACCATAGCCAAGGTCCGAGCCCTTAGAGGCGCCCTATGGCACCCTGTACTCCCTTTCCGGCTAGAGCGCCGTAGTGACTTTATGCTGATTCGGAGACTCCCTCATGGGATATGCCGTCCAGCTAGAAAACCACTATGGTGGCTCGCTACTCTCGGCTTGAGGTTCATTTAAGGATTAAGCCGTCCCAAAACCCGGTATCGTTGTTAAGGTCATCTGCGACCAACATCAATTACACATCAAAACAAAAGTGTGTGTGTGTGTGTGTGAATAAAAAATCTTATCTAAGGAAAGACACTTTCCCAGCTAAAACATTTCTTAGGACAGTTCCAGTTACAGCGAAGGAATCTGGTAAGTTACTTAAAACTCCACATTATTTGTGTTTTTATTGTTTTCATTTTGTTTTGTAATTTTGGAAGTTATGACAGTGACATCACTTTTTTATTTTCAATAGGGAACTGCTTGGGCTCTATCTCACGCCGAAAGGTGGCAACGCACTTTATTCAAGTAGGTGAAACCTCAACCACGCAGAAACTGGCTATCACACAGTTTTGAGGCCTTGTTCTGGAGCAAGTCTTAGAAAGATGATGGTAGAAAACCAGGACGTAAAACAAACTCTACCACCAATCAAATCGAGCCTAGAACCTTAGAGCATAAGAACGGTGGACAAGACACTACATAACATGCATATTTTGTAACTTCAATACATAAAGTACGACACGAAAACTTATAGCAATAGTAGATCTTATAATATAATATTACAGGGATATTAATAATCCTAAAACCGTGTCAGTACGTTTAAAATTTCACTTAGTTATTAATAAAGAGGGGTGTTGGAGACCAGCGGCGGGCGGCCATTTTTCACGACACCAATTTGTCGTCGGACTACTAAATTGTCAACGGCACGGAACATTTAGCAGTCCGCAGTTTTCAACGGTGGAAGATTTAATATGGCTAGAACATTTTTTTTATATTTTTGTATTTACATACCTATTTAGCATTGCAATGTTACCAACTTTAAGAAATGTAAATACTTTTTTGTTGTGATTAAAACACTAAAATACCTTAAAGTAAAACAATAAAAAAATGTAAATACGGAGAGAGAAACTCATTGACGGATAAAACCAATGTCTTGATGACAAAGTGATCTGCGATTCTTTGACAATAAAAAGATGCGATTATCACAAATATGCGATGGAACTAGTGCGAATGGTACTTACCGGATCTAATCAACCCTGTCCTAACGAAGTATTTCATACAGCTAGTAAATTACCTCACATGCTGAAATTCATCATGTATTTCTAAATTATTATCATTTTTTCTAAACGTAACACCTAAAGGATGTCTATACATTTGTAAGTTTATTCAAAATGATTGGCCAACACTATGGTAGGACGTAGAAAGTATGCGCACGATGTAGAACCTTCGTTCTTCGAAAAAAATATTAAGTCATTAGTCCCAACAACATTCGGAAGTAAGTAATTCAGTAAGTAAGACGTAATTAATTGATTAACTATGACAATTTAATCACAGTATGGAACATGCTGTTTTTAGCATCGGCCACTAACGATTCTACCTCTTTTGATAACCAGACGCAGATATGGAGATATACTCGTAGCTTTTGGAACTTTGACATTGCAAATTTTAACAAGTTCCCAAAGCCACAGAAAGATCAAATCACATGCACCGCTTTCAGCTTAGCACGCCCTATGAAGCAGTTTAAAACCGCGTTTTCTGATGATCCATCCAATGATCTTTTCTATGATCTTTGCGAAAGTTGCTTAACATCCAGAATCGCAGGTTGACGCGATAACCTTCCCGTCGAGCTTCCCATTTCAGAGGCATTAGTATAGAGGCAAAATTGCGAATAGGATTGCGAACAGGATAGGAAACTAAGGCTCATGACATAGCAAAGAAAATGGACACGTAATATTGATTAAATTCACCGAAGCCGGTGAGTTTCGGTATCCTAATTAATTGGTTAGGGCGGCTGACCCGGACGGCAGGGAGGCGTAAATTTTAACTATGCCAATGGTAAGTAGGGGGTTCCAATACACAGTCGGAAACTGACTGGTCAGCAGAGCCTTTTATAATTCTTTTTCATTTATATTTTGACTGTTGATCTTGCAGACCCATACAATCCATTCTCTCTTACTAGCAAACATATAATTTTATTTGAACCTTTTTTTCTAAATATTAAAAATGTACGACTAACTTTTAAGAGAAGGATAAAGCAGTTTCTTTGGGCAAAAATACTATTATTTCGACAAAAATAACTAATGAAATAATAAAAATTAAAATCGTCGCTTATTTCATAACAGCGTTTAATTTGAATAAATATATATAATAAAAAGCGGACTCAATTTCTTTCGTCCTTCTTATAACGAGACTGGCGACCAAATCCAGAGTTCTTCTTGCAAATTAATTGAGGGATTACGGACTTCAAAGAAATGTTTGGCCGGACAAAAAATCGCTTTAGAAATAAAATTGACTTTGAGGCTATCCAATTGGCGTCACCATCTATTGTCGTTGGTCGGTTTATCTTTATGGTTTAAATCCAGAACAAATTATTACAGTCACGACCAAGATAAACTGTTTTTAGTCTATTGATGTTAAACGAATAACAGGTGCACAATATCCTGTAAATGTGCGCTAATTTTAGTAAAATTGTAAAATATTGATGAAATATGTACCGTTTTAAAATAATCGAATATTCCAAGAAAACGGAAAAATTTAAGTAGGTATAAGAGATTTCTTCGCTCTTAAAGAACAGAATTATAAGTTCTCTTTAGAAAGGAAGTATGGCGTTTTATCCCCCAGCCCCATTGATACGCTCATGTCTAGACCAAACTGAATTTTGGTGGAAGAAGGAAGCCTCACATTAATGGTGTTGGTTTATTGTTAAAATTGGTGCTGTGGTGGATACAAGTGTGTAATAATAATAATGGTAGATTATTAAACAGTAAATATCTGTGAACATGCATGAGTGTTTTATTTTACACTCTCAAAACGTCCTCGAGGTGGTTTCAGTAAAACCCAACACTTTTACTGAAACTTAGGGTAAAGAATAATGATTATTTCGTTATTCATTCATCACCCATTAATCATCTATCTAGATAACCAAGGAAATTCGTGATTGCATTTATCCTTCAATGGGCAATATCAGTGTTTTGAAAATTGCTTTCAAATTTTATTATTTAACAGTCATTTTATATTTAATCCTATATATAAAATATAAAATTAAATATGCGCAAAATCCGCAAAAAAAAGTGTTTTATTCAAATGTGTAATGTGCGCGGAAGTGTGAGAACTAAACTCGGCGTCAAAAAAATCGCACCTTATAAAAATCTTATTCAAAAATTCCTAAACCTTATATAGAGGATAGTGTTAGGTATCATTAGAAAGGTAACAAAAAGGAGCATCAAACAACAATTAAGTGCAATCTTTTTTTTAATTAAAATTATACAAAAAGCATAAAAATTTGAAAAATAATAAAAAATCTTAATTAAGTCCTAATTAATAATCGATAATTTACAAAAAAAATGTACAAAAAGTGTCTTAAAATTAACTCAAAATCTAGTGTTACCCCCCCTTGCCCTGATGACGGCTTCCATACGGTCCCTCATAGACCTCACCAACTTCAGGAGCTCTTCTTGAGGGATAAGACCCCATTCTTCAATCACCGCGGTTTGGAGTTCCTCTAGAGTCGAAGGAGCCGGATCCCGAGATCGAACCTTACGTTTAAGATGGTCCCAGAGGTGCTCTATCGGATTCAGATCAGGACTTCTCGCTGGCCACTGCATCACAGGAATTTGGGACCTCCGCAGGAAGTCGTTCACGATGGCTGCAGTGTGTGCGCGAGCGTTGTCGTGCATTAATGTGAACCCCTCGCCAAAAGATTCGGCAAAAGGGACCACATGCACATCCAGGATCTCTGTGATATAGCGGCGCGCAGTCAGCGACCCTTGTCCGCGAGCACCTCCGGTCCGGGAGACGCAGACCAGGTCGGTTTTGCCGGCAGCCGACATACCGCCCCAGAACATGCAGGATCCGCCTCCATATTCCACCGTCTCCTGGATGCAGGCTTGAGCGAAACGTTCACCCTGCCTCCGGTATACTCTTCTTCGTCGGTCGTTGCAGAAAAGACACACTCGTGTCTCGTCTGAGAAGAGAACAGCTCCCCACTGCTCAATGGTCCAATCGACGTGGTCGCGAGCAAACTGCAAGCGGGCTCGTCGGTGCGCTGCAGTCAATTTTGGACCTGTAGCAGCTCTGCGGGCTGCTATGTTCTTCTCCTTCAGTCTTCTTCTAACCGTGGATACACTCACGGTGCGTCTGCGAACTGCCTGGAGCTCCTGTTGCAGCTGAACAGCGTTTGAGAAGCGATTTCTCAAAGAGTACGACACAACGAACCGGTCGTCTCTTTCCGAAGTGCAGCGACGTCTACCGGACCCATGTCGCCGGATATAGCCACCGGTCTCTAAAAAGCGCTGGTAGACTCTACGAACCGAAAAACGGCTCAGATTCAGTTGCCGGGCGACATCACACTGCCGCACCCCTGCTTGCAGTAGTGCAACCACTTGAGCGGCCTCATCAGCTGTAGTGTCCATTTTCCAGATGTTCTTTCTTCAGTAAAATCAGTGCGTGTGTCCCCTTCAACGGTTTAATAGCGAATGACCCACATTGAACCCGTGTTGACCTCTTTATACCCACAAAGTTAGCGCAACTCGCGACTCTCCCGAGCAGCAAAATTTCCTTAGAATTTTTGTGACCCTTTATTTGTTGCTTTAGGTTTTATTTGATAATGAAAAATAATGTTTTTTTATTAAGTTAATTAAGTAACCTTTTAAATAAAATTATAATTAATACGACTGCATGTGCATATCCAGAGTTAATGCCATTTGAACGTGATTTTCTTAGAGGTGCGATTTTTTTGACGCCGAGTGTAAATAAGTCGACTTCGATTTTTAATTCATGCCCTTATTAAGGAAATTCTCTTATCAGGGTATAAGGATGGATCAACTAATTACCGTTTTAATCAATCTTATACGCGATAAAAGCAGATTTTTAAGTATGGCCTTTAGTGGTAGTACGTAGTGGTGACAAAACTCTGTCATCCATTCCTTATTATTTTTTACTGTGCGCAAATTCAAGACGCCTTTTCTTCCTCCTGCTTGATATCTCGAGAATTGTTTCAAATATTTCGATAGATGATAACAACAAGATTTTTGGACAAGAAAAAAGAATACCCTACCGGATAACAAGAGGCTGAGGGTCCCGCTTGAGGCAAGTTGAATTTTTCAAATAAAAACTTCATAGGATATAAAAATTAGGCAGTTAAAGACGTAAATAACAAAAAATAAAAAAAATACATTGCTTTCTCTTTTTTATCAATTATTCCATACTTATAAGATGCATTACATTTACAAGCATATAATATTTTGTAGGTAGTACTTAGAACATGAAGAAATGACGCTGGCGCGGCGTCAGCTTAAGAACTTGGAAAAATTCAACGGGTCTCTCTAGATAAAGGGAAATGAAGGATCATACGTCTTTATAGCGAGATACTGTGTTACTTTTTTTTTATTGCAGAAAGTTGGCAAACAAGCAAACTGCCGATCTGATGGTAAGTGGTAACAGTCACCTATAATACATGTGGCTCTTGTGAGATTCGCAGCAAAACTGCAACCTCCACAAGAACCACAGTGTACGTTACCAACCTGTGACATAAGATGTAAAGTCACTGTACCCAGTAATTTCACTGCCATCTTACCCTTCAAACCGGAACACAGCAATGCAAGCACTGCTGCTTTGCGGCAGAAATAGGTAATTGGTACTATTGGAATAATTAGCATTCGCAATAATAGTTAATTGCTAAAGGCTAATTAGAAATTTTAAATTAATCGTAGATGCTAAAATAAATTATTGCTAATTTTAGCATCGATCCCAGCAATCGTTCGCGTTCTGCGCTGCTATCATGCGAAAAATACGAAACCATGTTGGTTCGCACCGCGGCGTTAGCTGACTGTCGTGAGTGCTGCGTGCTAATGCTAATGTCATTCGATGCGAATTAATATGAAAAATGTTTTATATTTTTGATTTGAGGTGGACTGAAAAATGCTAAACTATACAAATTTATTATAATATGTTATGGTGTCGTAATTCAGAAATATTAGCACTTCAGAAATCACAGCTATTCATAATCAAATTAAGAATTATTTTAACAAATAGCATAGCAATAGCACGCAGCATGCTAAGACATGAAAATTAGCATGCTAATGAAATTAATGAAAAATAGCATTAATTGTCATTACTACTGTGAGTTCGAATCCCATCTGACACATGATAGAAGTTGAATTTTTTTAATAAAAATGAGCCGACATATAGATGTCCAAGGGATCAATAAGATTTTCATATGATAGTCGGAATATGGTAGTCATTGAAATATTGTGAACGTAATTTGTTGCAAATTAAATGTTGTTTTTATTTTATGGGAATTATTATGACAGCTTCGGGATGCAAAGTCTATACGACTAAATGCCTGTGTTGATCCTGGTAATGGCGCATATTTATATGGTTAAAATAAACATTTATTCTCAAGCAACAGCTCTATTTATTTTGGATTAAATCTATAGGTATTATGAAAAGTTCTAAGTTCAAAAACTTATGTTTTGAAATAATCTGCAACTTTGTGAGAGACTCTTGAATTTCATTTACAAGTGACATATAGCGCCGTAAAGTGGCAGTCAATTTCTCTTATATAAAATCATTATGAAAACTTGATATTAATTCTTAATATTCCTATATTACAGGGGTGTACGTTTTACGCAGTTGGAGGTTAATGGGACACCTTTATAAAGCCGAATGGAGCAATTACTATACTTACCGGACAAAACGGGTACTATGGCCGTTTAATATATTCTGATCTGTGAGGGTCGTGAAACTATAGGAGGGAGGCTAGCACGCTCGCCTTCTTTATAAATGGCGAAATGAATCCACTTTTGTGTTGATAAAATGAAAAATCAAAATTTGATTACTTAAGAATGCACGGTAAACCATTGTTCTTGGTTTCTTCAGTAATTATCATTTACACTAGCTATCCTGGATATTCCAGGACATTCCGCTTTTCTTTGGGCCGACGCATTACAACCCCTTGTGGTAGCAGTCCTTGCGGTACGCCTTTAGTTCCGTAGTAATATCTAATAGTTATATTAAAGCGCTTTTCTAATAACACACTTAGTACACGGAATAAGAGATCGGTAGATTACGTGTCATATACTAGGATCATCGACTGCGTTAAGTACCTATATGTGAATTTTTGTTATCAAAAATAAATCGACGTAACCTTATTAACATAATAATTTACCATTAAGTATGTACGCTTCGTATACCCAAATGAGTAAGATAATCTCGGAAATACTTTTTGCATATAGATAAACCTAGGCTTTTTTAATAGTAGCCTTCGCAATCCTAGGCTCTATCGCCTGATTGCTCTACTGTTTATAATAGAAAAAAAAAACAAATAATATCTGCAAACCTAATTTCCTAGATAAAATGGATAAAAATATCCATAAGTTATTTAAATTACAAAATAGTATTTATATTGACAATATCCAGATGTATAGGTGCTAAATTCATTTGTAAGTATCTTGCTATAATCAAAATAGCCCAATCAAATAAAGCATAAAAGGGGTCAACCTCGGAATGAGAGGTAATAAACTAGAAATTTGTATGACCTTTATTTTGGCATTCTAAATGATGTGTCAAAAGTATCATATAATCTCGTGTCCGCGTCTTCAGATATTCAAGGCCTTTTGTAACAAAAATTTTCGCAAATATCTCGCGTTTAATCGTATTTGCACTTATTATAAAAATCATAAAGCATTAAATTTTCTACAATTTTTGTTTCGAGCTTTTTCTTATACGATTAATCGTTATTGAGATAGAGCGCGGAGAGCGCACAGCACTCAGTCATATATGGCGTAATGGCGCGGACACGAGATTATATGAGACTTTGACACATCGTTTAGAACACCAATATGAAGGTCTATACAAATTTTCAGCTTATTACCTCTCATTCCGAGGTGAAACCCCTAACGTGACTGGGCTAAAAATCTTACACTTAATGTAAACCACCTGTTTTACATTAAGTGTAAGATTTTGGTGTTATTGATATTTGGAATTTGTATTATTTTTTGTTTTCACTCTGAAACAATCAATGTTTTTGCCACAGCAATGGAGGAAAGTGAAAGACTGATCTTAATGTGTTATTTTTTATTTAATAACTCTTGTCTTTCTATTTTTTTTTAGGTTTTACTATTTGATAAATACTGGAGCAGTTTACTAGATTCTCATAAGACCAGATTTTGTAATATCAAACATAAAGTGCTTACCACTATGATGAGACAAATTGGATCTTCAACAGACAATAAAAGACAGAAAATATTAATAATAAATACGTAACTGGCAATTCTTTCTATTTTTATCGACATAGACAAATGTATTTGAAATTATCATTATCAAATAATTTTTATGTCATTAATTGCTGTATTTTTCTTTAATAATCTATGAACTGTTTGCTATCATAATAATATTTCTAACAATTACACCTTAACCTAAATTGTAGTAAGCAATAGCGGACTCACATAATTAGGCGACAGATTTAGATGATTCGACTAAAAACTGATGTCTTTATTTTTAAGTTATAAATATTTTCTGATTTGTATTTGTCGCCATACCAAAGACATATATAATGTATAATAAAAACCATAAAAAATAACCTTCTATGAATAAAATCCAATACATATATTCGAAATGAAACAATTTATCTCTTAATGTACAATGAAAACAGTTGTCTAATCCGGATTGGTGCAAAACTCAGTTATTTTTAATTACATCAAGCTTTGTAAATTAGCTACATCTATACTTATAATAAAACTGTAGAGGTCGAATTTCTGTACATAGAAAAAAAATGCTTAAAACCAAGTCAGGGGGGTGTAAAAAGAGGCAAAGTACCAAAAAATGATTTTTTATTTTTTTTTTGTTTCTCTGTCTGTTTGTCTGTTTG
Source organism: Calamotropha paludella (assembly GCA_927399485.1). Lineage (NCBI taxonomy): Eukaryota > Metazoa > Arthropoda > Insecta > Lepidoptera > Crambidae > Calamotropha > Calamotropha paludella. The sequence continues at coordinate 20,574,122 of OV656812.1, forward strand.
TACGGGCTAATCTCCAAAATGGCTTGACCGATTTCAATGGAATTTTGCATGGTGATACCTTATATTCCTAGTCAACATCTTGGATACTTTTTATCCCGGAAAATTAAAGGGTTTCCGTGGGATAGTAAAAAAACCACGGACATCTTAATACACACAACTTATGTACTTACCTTATGCTGATACTTTATATTACCGCTCGAATTAAATATAAATCCTATAAAAGTGACGGGATTCAGCGCCTTAGCCAATGATGGCGTCAGTGATAGTCCACACCGCTTGCGTCATTTACTTGCTGTATTACTGGTATTTTGTGGTCTTTCAAATGCTGAGCAATAGTGGCTAAAATATCAAGAAAGATTAGCGGAAGACTTTTTTAGGAATATAAGACAAAATATTGACGGTGACTTTAGCTATAGATTACGAGAGATTGCTTTCAATCAATTCTTAGTAGCTTTACAAGATTTAGTTACATCTATGGGTGGTGGTTCTCTGCCACAATATGGTTTGCCAGCGCCGACCATAGAAGGGGAACGTATTAATACGCTGCGGAATTAAATTATGATCCAGCTGAACTAGCTGAAACTTTACGAACCGGAGTCCAGTCTTACTGTAGAACAGCGCACTGTATTCGACCGTATATGTCACAGTATTGACAATGCTATAAGAGAAATTATATAGACATATAATTCGGTGCATCTAAACGATGCACCCGATGGGACGGGAAAAACTAAGATAATCTTGGCACAATTACGAGCTTAAGCCAAACTAGCTCTTGCTGTGGCGTCGTCTGGAATAGCAGCCACTTTGTTACCCGGCGGTAAAATTGTAAGATGTTTAAAATCCCATAAGTGAACATCCTGTATGTGGTTTCACTAGAAGTAGTCATAAAGCAAAGGTTTTACGCGATTGCTGTTTAATTATTTAGACGAGTGCACTATGGCACACCGAAAAGCAGTAGAAGCAGTTAATAGAACTGTCAGAGGTATCCGTCAAAATGACGCCAGAACATGGGTAGCGTAAGGATGCTGTTTTGTGGGGATTTTAGACAAACGTTGCCAGTAGTACCATGGGGAACAAAAACCGATGAGATAAAAGCATTCTTAAAGAGCTCAAGCCGACACGTCACAAGAATACACTTAACAGTGAACATGAGGGCGCGAACATGAGGCAACACAAATGCGCAGGAATTTTCTGATTTATTGTTAAAAATTGGCGAAGGGACATATCCGGAAGAAGAAGGGCAAATTGTTTTATCTGAAAATCTCTGCCACACTGTTGATTCAATTAAAGAACTTATCTCTTCCGTGTATGGTGAACAAAATCAAATAACAAATAACGAGAACTCATGGCTTGCGAAAGAGAAAGAAAGAAGAAAGAAAAATTATTTATTCTAAGATTATTATAAGAGCAATTTCGACTCCGCGAAATGACCAAGCCGCAAGAATCCACTTGGATATACTCAACAATGTTGAAGGAGAAGTAGTTGAGTATACTTCTTAACGGAGTAATGGAGCAAGATGGCGCTACCAAATATCCCGTTGAATTTCTTAATTCTCTGAGCGCTCCTGAACTTCAAGCACACGATATTAATTAAAAACTGGCGTCCTAATTATTTTGTTGAGAAATTTAGGTCCCCTAAAATTATGCAACGGACAAGACTGAAAGTTACTTCTCTGCAGCGTAACATAATAGAAGCGGAGATTTTGGCGGGATGTGGCGTCGGTGAAAGAGTTTTTATACCACGAATTCCACTGATTCCCAATAATTACCCATTCCGTTTCGTGTACAGTTCCCGGTGAGTTTGTGTTATGCAATGACTATAAACAAAGCTCAAGGGCAGACGCTACGTGTTGCCGGCGTGGACCTCAGCGTCGGCTGTTTCTCACACGGTCAGCTCTATGTCGCTTTGTCCAGTGTAAGTCAACCAAACAAACTGTTTGTTTATGTTTCGAACCAAACTACATCGCACGTTGTCTATAAAGAGGCATTATGAGGTACTAGCTACAGATGGTACGGAACCCTTCGTGCGCGAGTCCGACTCGCACTTGGCCGCTTTTATCAAACGACCTCTGTGGCACAGTGGTCATTTATGGTACCGCAAGTGCCTTTGGCCTGCAGGGATCCGGTTTCAATCAGCGGCCAGTTTAAGTTGGAAAACAATCTGTGTCCAATTGTTCACATTTTCTTTTTAACTACAATTTACGCATTAATCCAAACTTTGTATTTTTGTTTTATTTATTTTTTGCTGTATATCAGTTAACCGCGTGATAAAATCAAATACACGCGGACGAAGTCGCGGGCAACAGCTAGTCAAATATAAAATACTACAAAAATATTCATTTCAATTACAGCAAAACGCGAAAGTATTTATCCAACGGTGTTCCAACTCACCTTATTGAAATGCCTACAGACCAGCAGCAATTTATAGACGAGCAATCATAATCGGATGAACTTCATTTGCTTTCATGCAGTTGCTTACAAATACACTTTGAAAATTATAGGTTGCCCGATAGAAATCTCAATGATTTATGTTTGCAATAGTACTAATGCAGATAAATAGGCAATGCAGTCGCTAAGCATAAAGCTACGCAGCACCATATATTGGAGCGGAGCGTATACCTAAAAACAGAAAAAAAAACATTGCGATGGGAATTTTTGCAAATTTCAAAATTCGGGCTCCTTCACAAACCTGTTGATTCGATTCCACACAAAAAATATCAAAATCGGTTAAGAACTCGGGAAGTTATGGCGTAACAGACATTGCGCCATTGAAGCTGATCCATCGGAGCTTCGCTCCAATAAAAAGCAATAATAAAACTAACTCAAAAAACATCAGAGTAAAAAGAGATTAAAAGCCCTAAAAATTCCCGTTCAGAAAACCGACCGTTCCACTTTTCACCACCCGCAACGAAAATTAATGCAATATTTTCTATAAGTAAGCCCTCAACATCGGTAATCCTATTAAAAGACATAATAACACTTATATATTCTGCCGAGAGCCATCGGTACATAAACTCCAAGCTCTATCTCCTTAATTAAAGAGGTGGGACCTCTAATATCGCAAGGCCTCTGTCTTTACAAGTACATTAGTCTGAAATAACCATCCCTTTCGTAATATGACTGAAAATAATAGCGGTAGAGAACTTACAAGTGTAAATAATAACGCCCAGGAATTTCTCGCTGTAACTTTGTGGGATATCTTATTATTCTTTAACAAATATTTAAGGGTTGATCGATGCCTTCGTCGACGTTTTAGGTATTCGAAATTACCGTATGGGTTTTGACTAATCATCACAACAGCCAAAATACGTCCACTGCTGGACTGAATGCTTCCCTAAAGATACTCCATCTTCAGTGATTTACCAAAAAGTAAAGAAAGAAAAACATTTATTTTTGACTCAAACACACAACAAAATAACAAAACATCAACAGAATGTATATAATCAAAAAGGAGTAACAGCTAAAAAAAGAAAGATACATATAAAATAGTAAAACAGAAAATTAAAAAAAAAATACAAATATGTTGTGTCTGAGGCCAAAAAAGGACCCTGTCTCAGCGTAAAAGCCTCTGCGTCGTTCGGAGATGGAAAGAACGAACACAGTGGCGCTATTATTCTGACAGGGCTAAAGGTACTGCTATTAGAGGGTATTAACTATCTATCTCGCTGTGCGTAATTAGATCTTAAATACCATTTTCTGTGCCTTCAGGGCAATTGCAAAATAAATAAATTAAAAATCGAACCCGATAAAATCGTGTTAAATGATTTCCTCCATGACCCTCCGGACTCGGTGGAGGGAGGTGATGAATCCTCTATAGATACTCCGGCCCGGCTTCGAAGTTATGTTAGACTCGCACTGACTAAACACAACCTGAGGTTGGCTTGTACCCGGGAAGGGTCAGAAGCGACCGCCCATTTGGAGAGGGGCAGTACAAGCGCTACTCACCTGGGTGAGGATGCGCATAGAAAATTTGACTGACTCCCAGAAGGGGGGTCGGTCGTGGCGAAGAAAAGTTAGATCGGCTGGCTCCCAGAAGGGGGGTCAGGCAACAATTGAGAGGTCCTGAAGGGTCTGTCGTGACTCTATTTTTGGCGGATTTCTGAGCCTCTAAGAGGAGGTTTAGCTCGGCCGATAGCTGATTGGGTTGATCCATCAAGTCGGATCGAGGTCGTCTGGACAGAGAAAATAACATCGTATTTCGTCGAGTTTAATCGCGACATGAGACCTTAATGCGAATTTACGCTTGAAAACTCGATATCGTCTGCGTAAAATATGTATAACCATGAATTTTTGTATAAGCGCCCCTAGCGGTAACCATAGGAACCACGAACCTTCGTAGAAATCTGTAACGCACTAAGGGCTCTGTTCTCACTATAACTAGTTTTAATAATGTCCCAGTATATTCTATTCAATAAGGAAGAAAGCACTTCTTATATGACATGGAAACGTACAAAATGCATTTGTGTGGAATATTTTTGGCGCCTAGACCATTAAAAAATTAAAAACGCCAAACCACAATCGCCACGCTTGACTGGCGGGTTGGAGACCGCAGTGAAAGATCATATTCCGAAAACGCTGTTGCCCCTTTTGTGGTCGTAAAGGTGAATGTTGATTCACGTATAAGTAGCCTTTTAAGTGTGAGGGATCGGTGCTATTCTACTCTGCCGGATACCACACAGCTTATATTATGAATACACATTCATAAAAATCGTCTTTATTGAACTGAGTTACCGTTCACCTTTTTGGAAATTGTTCGTTACATTGACATTTTATCTATTTATCTTTTTCGTCTGTTTTATTTTATTATAGGTAAATTATAATATCTGAAATGATGATTTATGACTTACCCTACCAGTTTTACAAACATATTTCAACTTCTACTATGAGCTAGTATCTTTCCACCAATGTTGAACGCTAACTGCCTTAACATCGAAAGTAATAGTTTTACAAATATTAAACAATCGATTAAGATGGAACCAGATATAATTATGTGTAGTTATAATCAACACAACCCCACCAGTGTTGATTATATTTGAAAAGCAAATTTAATTATTAAATTGTGTACAGAATAAAGTCGTTTTAGCCAATGTTGGAACACTATATTTGGACTTAACTTTTAGGTTAAGTTTACGTAACACATATGTTTATTGAATTTATTGCCAAAGAGAATCCTTATGGTGTAGACTTTGAAAATGACATCAAACTGAAACCCACATAAAGCAAGAATAGAATAGAATTTATTATTTGTGAAACAGAGGTAAAATACGATTATCATTGGTGTTAAAGTAAGTAAGAGATATCTGTTTATATATAAATATGGCTCCAATAATCTAATATCAAAGAAAATTCTCTATATTTTTTTGCTTTTTCGAATTCCTAAACTAACGACCCAATATTACAGGATAAAAGCTGAAAGGAATTGTGTAGCGACGGAAAAATCCGACGGAGAAAATGGAACAAAGAGAAAAGGTGTTTAACTTATTACGATTTTAATGAAGACGTTAATGGCTTGTAAAATTAGTTTAAATTAAATTGTGACTCCAGTGCAGATGTTTATCGGATAAAGACGTGTACTTTCATATAACTAGATATCTACATACTTGAGTAAAGTAGGTGTAACGTTTTCATTTATACAGGTATAGGAGATGGCGCAAATAAAAGAGCAAGTCCACTAAACATGAAGCTTTAGCAAGTAACAAACCATACATACCTTAGATTGGTAATTAATGTTAGATTTAATGGGGCAACAAATGTAGATAAAGTATGCAAGGAATTTAGAAAGATTATGGCTCAATTTTATATAATAAAATGTAAAATACCTTTTGATATCCTACTTACAATGTAGAAAACACTAGTAAATACCATTTAATCATACGGTTTAAATAGCTTGAACTTATAAAACATATTTAAATCAGATTCAGCAGGAATCAACGACTAACATGCCTTTCGAAGGACGGAGGCGATCGAGATATGTTACTAATCACTCACCCTTAACTTCCGCAATTATTTCGCTTACCACAACTACATCCAACTATTCTTATAATAATATACTAATACTATATTTATTTCATTTTTCACAAAGATTACAATAAGGTTCGCAAATCTTAATATATATAAATTACGTGTCACGTTGTTTGTCCGCGATGGACTCCTAAACTACTTAACTGATTTTAATCAAAGTACACCGTGTGCAGTTTGATCGAACTTGAAAGATAGGATAGATATCATTTTAATTTATAACACAGCAACGCGTGGCTGGGTCAGCTAGTTAAATATATAAATTTATCTACACTAATATTATAAAAAGGAAATATTTGTATTTTTATATTTATGTATGTTTGCAATGAAACAAAACTCAAAAAATAATAAGCCGATTTCAAAAATTCTTTTACCATTCGAAAGCTACATTCACGCTGAGTAACAACGCAGATTTTTTTTTAAGAATTTTGTCCACCCGTGCGAAGCCGGGACGGGCCGCTAGTCTATTATAAAACATGTTTGAATCAATACACAAAAAGTACGAACAATACAAATATGAGAGGTTGCAGTTGCCGGTTGTACATTTGAAACAGCACATTAATCCATACAAAATAAAATCATCTTTTTTACATAAGGTTGGCCTAAACCTAAAAACGTGTGTAGGACCTGTATCTACCTGTCTCATAAGTCCTCGATTCAGCGTCAACTGACAAGAGGCAATAAGTCGTTGCCACTAATATGACGATAGAAAGAATGGCTTCCTTGAACTAAAAATGGCGCCCAGTAGCGCCAAAATGGCCAAGTTCCCAATTTCCGAGGGAAAGTTAGGAAGGATGATAAATATCCACTCTTTAAAAACAATTAAGTAATTAAGTTAATAAATTATGTAATTAGCAACAACTGTTATCAAATTGAATTAAGTACAATAAGCACACCAGCATAGAATAAACATTGACAGGAATAAAATAAGTTTTATTTTATTATTTTTATAAAAAAAGGCATTCTTTAGGTATTACAATGAAGTTTAGGATTAGGTGAAACCTATTTTTTTTATTGAAGTTTACAGTCGTCAATTAGATTTTTGTTGTTATTAGTGTTCTTTGTTGTTATAAGTGATCTTTGTTGTATTTGTGCAGTTATTTATTCAAAATGCGAACCCAAACTAAAGATATAAAATAATACTGCAACACAGTCGCAGTTGAAGCCGCATATCAGTTACAACAGCACCGGGCAAAAGCGGTTCATAGATATTAAAGAGCATAATCTCTTGTAGGCATGCACGTAGGCATGTGAGGATGGCGATCAATGTTTTATATGTGGCTGGAAGACTAAAACGGGTTTTATTTTTTTATCTATAATTTTTTCGTACTTAGGTTCTTCGAAAATCTGATAAAGTAGTTTTATTTTACAATAATAATTATTTATACATCTGGAGTTTTTTAATTAAGTATACACCACGTGTATACTTAATTAATTACCATGTGTACGATAAATATTTTATACATCGACACAATCATTCTCTGTCAATGTCAAGAAATGTCAATACAATCTCCCACCAACTGCGAAATACGCGGCGTCATCCGTTATCTCGTTTGGAAGGGAAAACCTCCGGTAGAGGTTGATAATGAGGTGAAAACTGCATATGGTGATAAAGCTATAAATAGTACGAGTGTGTACAAGTCGTATCGCGAGTTTAAAATGCCAGACCAGACACGGCCAACGCCACGAAGGAACTGCTTGTCTAGTTGAAATGGGATATCCTGAACCACCCCGTGCATTCCCCTGACCTAGCACCTTCAGACTATTATCTCTTTACCTCTCTGAAGCTGCACATGGGTGAAAAAAGGTTTTTAACCGACGAAGAGCTAAGGGAGAAGGTGAAGAAGTGGACGAAGGGGTTGGCGGGAAACTACTTCAAGGAAGGCATCAAAAAGTTGATCAAGAAGTTGTTGGCGACCATGTTGAAAAATAGCTTACATATGTACTACGGTAACCATGTAATTTTTTTGTTACACAAAAGTTGTGTTGTAAGCACAAAATTCGTACCTAGAGTAAATCCTTTTCAATCTGGCTAAAACAGAATCATTTTCAATTTCCGTCATTATGACCACGTGTCGCACTTCTGCTCTAAACTTAACTGGCTCCCTATTCGCCGGCGCAGATACTTACATGCTCTTTCAATACTTTATTCCATACTTTTTTACCATCTTCTCCACCCTACGTAAAAATCTGTTACACCTTTTGCTTCTTCAAACTTACCCTAGAAATTCCACGGCACTCTACCGCCTTCCTTACCTTTAATGTTAGCGTTGATCGTTTATAGAACTTACTGCCATAACCCCTTATTACAAAGATTTAAATTCTAGTATCCTTTCGCGACATCGTTAGAAGTTATTTCTATTTCCTCAATCCTTATTAACTGTTTTTGTTTCTTCATTTCTCTGTTATCTTATTTCTATAAATCTAGCATTAGTCGTAATCGTAATAAAAGATATATATTTACACTTATCCTTTCACTACGCGCACACTATCCCCTATTATTCTTCGCTATTTATTATTCCTTTCACCCAAGGTTGCCTGAAAGAGATTGGTGTTTAACAAGGTCGCCTATTTGTTTTCTTTTCTTTATTGGAGTGGAGCGAGCGAAGCAAGCGAAGCAAATCTTTTTTTAGGTATTACGCTCCGCTCCAATATATGGTGCCAGCGTAGCTTTATGCTGAGCGACTGCATCGCCTAGTTGGAGGAGCTCCGATGGATCAGCTTCAATGACGCAATGTCTGTTACGCTTTACCTTCCAGAGTTCTTAACCGATTTTAATAATTTTTATGTGGAGTCAAATCAACACATTTAGGACCAGATTGTGACGGAGCCCGAATTTTGAAATTCAAAAAACAAAAAAGTTATGACCAAAAAACATTTTCTCTATGGAATTTTCCATTGAAACAAATAGCGCGCGCTTTTTGGAAGTTTTTATTATAATGGAATTTAAAATTTTACTAAATATTATTGATTTTTTTCTTAATTTTTTACGATCTGCTCCAATTTATGGTGCTAGCGAAGCTTTATGCTTAGCGACTGCATCGCCTACTTATATTTGTCTTTCCAATAAATAAATAATGATTTATTATCTTTATTAACAGTAAAGATTGACCAAAAACTGACATTATAACAAAAAAATTACCACCGTAATTTATTCTATATTTTTAAATGAATCACTGAAACAAGACGTTGTAAACTCCAGATAAACATTTCACAAACTTCACCAGCACCGCACATAAACTGCACTTAGTGTTGGTAGATATAGGACATCATCCATTTCCATATTTTATCCTCTTGCCTTACCCTATTTCTTAAAATGCTCCTTTTACTATATGTACGTCTTGGAAGAGTACTGAAAATATTATATTTTACCCTCTTCTTTAAATTTATGGATTTCACAGTATATTTACTATTTAAATTAATGCAATCAAAACGGCGCGTACGAAATAACGAAAAATAACGACTAGCTGGAACTACAAATCAAATTCAAAGGTAACAATATTCAATGAAGCTGTTTATGTAACGGTGTAATACTCACACATTTGCTATCTACTTCAGCACAACCAGGTGTCTCTCTGTACTGGCACATATAAATAAAAGATCGGATTACACGAAGCCACGACTCGCTTTCTTAAAACACCCCACCATTCGAAAGGGTATGAAATCGATGCTTCCTTCCAGTCTTATTTAAAACGAATTCATGAATTAGAAATAAAATAGTCGTTTCGTTGGTTGTTCCTTTGTTATTCGATTGGCTTTAAGCATTGAATCGTTTTCCAATTTGATAAGTAAACATTTCTATATAAGGCTACGTGGATTAAAATGAAATACTTATTTGTGTTAATCAAATATTATATTTTATTTCTTTCGTACACTGAGTTCACAAAAAATAAATTAATATTTTTTGTTTAATCATCATTTCAGTTACTCGATAGGTTTAGTTACCTCCAGAGCTGGACAGAATTACTTGTAATTAAAATACCTACGTATTTGGTATTTCTTTTTCAATCAGCATCTATATAAAGGTGTAGTTGGTAATTTGTATTTTGTAATTAGTATCTTAAATACAAAATACATTTTATTATAGAAACAATTTGAGAATCAAATTTAAATTAGAGCCACGTTATGATTTGCCCTCACTCCCTCCCCTAGGCCTTAGGCGGTTCACACACTAGAGATGCGTCCCGCCGCGGTGCGCGTAGCGACAGAAAACGCGCCCCCGCGCGGAGGCGCAGATCTGCCTAACTTAGCGGTGAAATCTGCTTCTCCGCGCAGATTTTCAATACAAGTTGACCCTACTTCTTCACGCCCCGCGCTCCCGCGCAGAATCTGCGCGCGGGGCGCCTACCCGCGCGTTCCCGCGTCGGCAGTGTGTTGTCATAGGCGTGTTTTCTATATTAATTGAGATTCTTGCATACAATAATAAAATCTGCGGCCACGCGCTACGCGACGGGGCGCGGTGCAGTGTGTTAACCGCCTTAAGCTGGCTACGAGGTGATCCATACCTAAAAATCCTATACATATACTACATCTGACAATACATTCAAATAGTTATGAAAGGAAGTTCTGCTTTTACTTTGAATGTCTGGGCTGAATCAATTCTTTATAACTACCTAATATAATAAATCAATCATCGTCTTATTGTAGTGTGTATATTGAATATATTATGCAATTTTACATATATATGGTATATGTACATACTTATACCGTACTACGTAGGATTAAAGAAGTTTTATATTGTAATCAATCTATTTTTTTTTAATTTAGAATGGATTCAAGCCCGGGGTCCAAAACAGAATCCACGATGGAATGAGCTAACCCAGAAGGTGCCTATTCACCCTGGCTTTGAAAACGGACGAGTTATAAGTACTCGAAATTACAGACGCAGGGAGGGAGTTCCACTCCTTTACTGTGCGCATTATGTAAGATACAGAAGCGATTAGTGCGACAAGTAGGAAAATCAACCAATAAAGGGTGGTAGCCCGCAGTGCGTCTGGATTTCCGATGAAAAAATGGAGATGGCGGTATGAGCACATGCATCTTCTGAGCACACTCTCCAAAGTACATTGTGTAGAAGATCGACGGACAGGTAACTTTACGACGGGGAGCTAAGGTGTGAACCTTGTATGTAATTTAAGTTTGATAAATATGTAAGTTGAAGTATATTTACGTATTATTTGAATAAGCTTATTGCAATTGTATTGATCTTCTATCTGTTGTGTACCGCGTTTGTCTATCGTTTTTCACAAAGGTTGAATGGATCCTCTTCCCCCCGGACCGCGAAAGCGTATTGACGTGTGAACCTGTGTGAAATTTATCCAAAATTTTACTAAAATTCATTTAAAATTAAATAAAATCAAAATATTCAGCATCATAAAATCTCACTGAGTACCAGGCGCTCATAACGCATTAACAAGTGGCCGACGAGTGCAAGAAAGAGGCGACAACAGTGAGCAACACAAATCCCCAAGCTACGCATTGCGCGTACGCCTCATTCATCAAACCGTACGTACCGACCATACGTCACAGCGTAGGCGTTGCCCTAATTCATAAGCGGGAGCGTTTTGCGATTTTATTATAAAGAAGCGGTCCAAGTTTGAGCAAACTGTGACTATGGACAAATCTATGTCTGAATCAAATCTAGATGCTTGTAGCCAAGAAAAAACACCACCAAATTTTGTTTTCACACGTACAAAGAGAAGGAGAAACGAGGAAGATTTTGCTCCTGAATTCGATTCTTTGAAAGAAGAAATGAAGAAAATGATGATGACCTTTTTTACAAAGCAGAAAGAAGACTTCAAAGAGATATTACCAACATTAAAAGAAATAAAATTGGTCAATGCAAATATTGAAAACTCTTTTGCATTCCTTACCTTGCAAAATGAGGATCTTAAGAAGAAAATAGAAATTCTGGAAAGCCAATCTAAGGAGGACAAAATCCATATAAAATTACTCGAAGACAGGATTGAAGATCTGCAGAAAGTACAAAGAAAGGGCAGTTTTGAAATTAAGAACGTACCTAAAAAGAGTAAAGAAGACAAGGCAGATTTGTTGGAGATGGTAACACACTTGGCTAAGAATGTTGGCTGTAGCATGAATTCTTCTGATATTAAGGACATCTACAGGGTTCGCGGTAACAAAATAGATGCTAAAACTACCTCCATTGTAGTGGAAACCAACTCAACCCTATTAAAAACCGAAATGATCAAAATGGCTAAACAATTTAATGTAAAAAATAAGAGTAAACTCTGCGCGAAACAACTGGGTTTCCACAAGGAAGAAGAAACACCGATATTTATATCTGAACACCTAACACGTTATGCCGCCCGACTCCACTTCCTTGCAAGAGATCTAGCAAAATCCAAAGAATATAAATACTGCTGGACCGCGTATGGTAAAATATATATCAGGAAGACTGAAAATTCCCCTATCATCAACATCACAAATGAAGCTCAAGTTCAACGTCTATATAATATAAGCAGCGATAAATGACTAGTCGTAAGTTTTTTTATCTTTAGTAATACAGTCTTGTTCTTTTTATGTCATAAACCAAAAAAATATATTTCTCAAGCTTTTGTTACCCTTATATATTACGTACAAAAACATACTTAATCACAATCAAATTACAATTTTCAACACACACTAACGAGTCTACACTTACTAATCATATACTTGAATACAACCACTCACATCATACACAGAGCAACATTCAACTCTCAACACACTTATACTTTATTATACACATTAAACATCATGCAAATCTGAGTATAAATATTTTACTATCTATTGTTGCACGTATCTTAACAAATTTTTATCACTACCTTTTCGCTAATTTACCCAGTTTCGTTTCTAATCATAATGGCTGCACAAATTCATACTATAAATGAGATAGACAGCTTAAATATAGCTAGAACTGTAACATGTGATAGTGCTGACCTTTACAAACACTACAATAGAAATAAAAACGATCTCACGATCATCTCCCAGAATATCTGCAGCGTATATTGTAATTTTGACCATTTTTTGCTTGCTCTCTCTGCTCTTAAATTTGAAACTGATGTTATTGTTTTGACTGAATGCCATCTAAACTCAGACAAACCAATCCCCAAACTAAACAATTACTTCTCCTACCAAACCACCAACCATATAAACAAAAATGATGGCGTGATAGTATATATTAGTGAAACTCTTGCATGTAATATTAAAGAAGTTAAATTAACGGAAGCTTCATGTATTGAACTAGATCTGGTCAATTGTATAATTCTATGCATTTATCGTTCACCATCGAACAGAAACGCAGATAATTTTATTTCATCTCTAGGTTCACATCTAGAAACATTGGGGACTCGAAAAAATGTAGTCATAGCGGGTGACATTAATATAAACCTAATAAGCAAAACTACAGAACAGTCTAGTGAAATTACAAACAGGAACGCATATCTTGAGATGCTATCTACCTATGGTATACTTGCAGGACATACCTTACCGACGAGAAAGCAAAGTTGTCTTGATCACTTTATGTTGAAATTGAATGATAATAAGGAAATGGCGTTCGTTGCTGTATTACAAACTACTCTAACAGATCACTTTACCACTCTTTTAGTACTGGCAAAATCTAAACATAGCCGAAATGTGAAAATAGCTAGAACCATTCTTGATCAAGAAAATGCACTTAAATATCTTAAGAGACAAAATATAAATGAACTACTTTTCTGCAATGACCCAAATATTTTGATTGAAAATCTTTTGATGAATATAACTGAAAGTATATTACAAAATACTAAAACTACAAAAATTCCTAAAAGCAAACGTGTAATTAAACCCTGGATGACTCCTGGTCTGTTAAAATGTATTAATAACCGTAATAAACTTCAAAAACAATCATTCTCTGATCCCAGTAATGAAATAAAAAAAATCACATTTATACGATATAGAAACTTTTGCACTAATCTATTAAAAAAAGTAAAAAGAAAATACGAACGCCAATTGCTTGTTAATTCAATGAATAATAATAAAATGCTTTGGAAAAATTTGAAACAAATAACTAACACTAATAAAACTAAAAGAATAAACGAGGAACTTATTAAAATTAGGAGTTCACCTATTGACTCTGCAAATTATATCAATGAATATTTTGCTAGTATTGGCAAGGATTTGGCAGAAGGTATTCTGTCAACTACCTCAGCAAACGATGTTAATAGCTATATCCAAAATATTCCCGACCAACCCCAATCTATGGCCCTACTAGATACTGATCCCGAAGAAATTAATTCTATAATAATGAATCTTAAATCTGACAGTGCACCTGGTTGGGACAATATTTCAACCGGTTACTTGAAACTTATAAGACATGAAATTATCCCCGTTTTGACTCATTTTTTTAATCTTTGCTTCAGAAAAGGTACTTTTCCATCTTTGTTAAAACAATCTATTATTACTCCAGTTTATAAGGGCGGTGACAAAGATGACGTGAATAACTATCGACCTATCTCTGTCTTATCTGTTATATCAAAAATTTTGGAAAAAATACTTAATATCCGATTAATAGACTACTTAACTTCTTTTAAAATACTATCACCGAACCAATTCGGCTTCAGAAAAGGAATATCGACAGAAGACGCAGTTACATCTTTGACTTCACTGATAGCAGACCAACTCGATAAAGGAAACAAGTGTTTATCCATGTTTATAGACCTAAAAAAAGCATTTGACACGGTTTCTGTCCCCATCCTCGTACGTAAATTGGAGAAAATTGGAGTCAGGAGTACCACACTATCGATTTTTCAGGACTACCTAAGTGACAGAAAACAAATGGTTAAGATTCATCAACATACTAGTAACTACATCGACGTGCACTATGGAGTGCCCCAAGGTAGTGTACTTGGCCCTACATTATTTTTGGTGTACATTAACGATTTATGCACAATGGGCTTATTGAACGCTAAAGTGTTCACTTACGCGGACGATACAGCAATCGTCTTTAACGGTCCAAGTTGGAGCAATATCAAATTGAGTGCCGAAAACGGCATGGTTCTGGTTGCAAAATGGCTTAAAAATAACCTCCTCACACTCAATACTTCGAAGAGCAACTACATTTGTTTCAGTATAAAAAATAATACACAACCAGACCAATCTTTTAATATAAAAATACATTCATGCAATAATATAGAAAATAAACTCTGTATGTGCCCGACTTTAAATCGTGTAAATGAAATAAAATATTTAGGAATTATGATAGATTATAGATTGTCATGGTACCCACAAATTCAATTAATATCGACTAGAATTAGAAAATTTATTTGGCTATTCAAAACATTAAGTTATGTAGTACCATCGAATACTTGCTCCAGAAACTTGTTAAATGAGATATACTTTGCACTTGTGCAGTCGATGATAACCTACTGCATACCTGTTTGGGGTGGAACTTACAAAACGCGTTTTGTTGAGGTTGAAAGAGCTCAACGAGCCTTAATAAAAGTGATGTATTTCAAAAAACGCCGCTTTCCCACTGAGGTACTTCACGCAATTAGTAATTTACTCTCTGTGCGTAAACTTTACATCATCCATACTCTAACAAAATTACACAAAACTATTACGTATGATCCAAATATTGAAAGTAGGAGAAGAAAAGACATTGTACTTAAGATGCCTACGACTAAAACTGTATTCGCTAATGTACAGTACGGTGCACAGTCAGTTCGACTTTATAATAAAATAAATAAAATAGTATATATATATAACAAAACTTATCATGACTGTAAATCTACATTATTACTTTGGATTGGAACCCTCAATTATGATGAAACTGAATTAATCCTAAAATAGTTGTTATGTGGTTTCAGACACACACACACACGCGCACACACACACACACACACGCACACACACACACACACACACACTCACTCACACACTATAAATAAAATTGTTACTTATTGCTTAATCTAAATATGAATATATGTCTACTAGTACTTAAGTCTAATTTTGTATAATGTTAATCTTTAGTATAAACTTAAATTATGTTCCTTTTCTTTGGTTAAATATTAGTTATAGGAAGAGCAGAGCCTTCTGATACAAGTATTTTGATGCTTAAAAGAAGACTCTGACCACTTGTTGTTATAATAATGATATTGGAACGTAAATAAATATTTTTCATTTTTCATTTTTCATGGATATGGAATGTGTCTGTTGTATTGTCCCCGGCAAATAAGTTGAACATGATTTTCGACAGAAATCACGTGACATGCGCAGTAGTGAATAATGTACCTAGTAGTGATGATTCTATGGCGGGAACTATCTATTGTATTATATAGGAAGGTATCACTGGCTCACTATTACACACAGCTCCGAGCGCAAGCGCACGTCCAACCCACACCGCGTCTAACCACGACTGACAGATTGACAGCTACCCCCTCTGCTTGTATACATGAGACAATGTATTATATCTATTGTATAGATACAAACACTACATACCTAAACTTGCTACTGCGCATGTCACGTGATTTCAAAATCATGTTCAACTTATTTGCCGGAGACTATACCAATTTGGTTTTTTTGGTTTATAATGCTGTTAAATAAATAAATGTAAATAAGAATTGTCAAACAGATAAACAGCCCCTTGTTGGAGTTGGAGAATAAGTAAACTTACAGAAAAAAACAGGCTATAAAGCTGAAAGATCTTTATTTAATGAATATCGATATAGACGATGATAAATACGTCGACAAAAAATACAAACGAATATTTTTATATACAGGCCTAGAGTGCCAACATAGAACTAAAGTTAAGTAAAATAAAGGGAACGAAAACATTGGTAGTTATTCTGTTAAAATGGTCTGGCTGATCCTCCAATGTATAGATAAGGCCTTGCGCATCACCACACACTACCATCGACAAGCTATTCCTTATTAACTTATTGGTCTTTTTATAACTCAGGAGTGTTATCTACATTGTTTATATTTTTGCAAAGGTATTAAATAAATAAATCGGACAAAGGTGACAATTCCGAGAATCAAAAAGGTCAGCCAAATAACAAGTTATTAAATTTAATTGAAATACATTTTAAAGGGAAGCAATTTAGCAATACAATTCAAACAGTTTAGGGGAATCAATTAGATTATTTAGCAATTTGTAAAGAAACATTTTTATTCTTTTCAACCGTTCGCAATGTATTTTGTCTTTTAAATACACTTGAAAATGTATTTTCTTATTTGTATTTTAATTTCTACCTACCCCAATCAAAGCTCGCCAAGTAAATGTTGATATAATATCTTATACTAGCGGCCCGTCCCGGCTTCGCACGGGTGGACAAAATTCTTAATTTTTTTTCTATTATTAAATATTTTTCCGTTAGCGCCATCTAGCGTCCGGTAGACGGTTAACGCGTTGCTATGGTAACGTTATTATTACAATGGAAGAAGAGCGGGGAAAAGAGCGGACAGACAAACAACAAATTTGTCATCTAAGATTATAAATTATAAGTCAACTTAATAAAACAATGCCACTTTAATCTGCCATAATATTGTGGCAAAATTTTCGAAGCAGTATATTATTTCAATTATTGACGCACATTCTTGTCTTATATTACAACAACTTCTCAAAGTTTCGTCGCAATCCATCAGTTATTTTTAGATTTTTTGCTAAACTAACGAACGGCAATTGATTTTTATATATAATATAAAAGAAATGTAGTTATTGATGGCGTACCTAGTTCTAAAAAATGCCTTGATTGGAGGTGAAGGAAAATTAAGTGTAAAAAAGATTGGCGAACTCTCTATGTATTTTCAGACCTCTATTTGAAGAGCAAGTTCATAGAAAAAATCGAATGATACTTGAAGAACTCCGTAAGATCAACAATAAAAGTGAATTGTTTTTACTTGTTAAGATATATGTAATAAATAACCTCAAAATATTGAGGTTAGGATTTGAATCGTCAGTTTTTACAAAATATTTATTATTTTGATAAAATGTTAATAGGTACCTATTAAATACGATTGATTCCTTATTGGTTCATAAATCTAAACATTTCAAAGCGACTTTTCAAAGTTGAATATCAAGTTGGTTAGGATAAAAACTTCTTACTATCAAAGACGGACTTTATTGGAGCGGAGCGAACGAAGTGAGCGAAGCTCCCATGGATCAGCTTCAATGGCGCAATGTCTGTTACCTACGCCATAACTTCCAGAGTTCTTAACCGATTTTAATATTTTTTGTGTGCAATCTAATCAACAGGTTTGGGGCCATTCATTTATTACGTAAGACTATTTTCGCTAGTTTTTGACCCCCTCCCCCTCTATTATAAGAAAAAATAAGAAAAGGCCGACCCCCTCCCACCTGTTTAATATTTATTACGTAAGAATCTAAAGGCAAAAATGAATACACGTTTAGTTTGTTTTAATGTTTATTTTTAAAAGTAACAATTTTTAGAAATATTTATTTGTACTTACAAAGGTACTTATAATTTTTATTTTTTTGGTAAAATAAAATAAGATTTTAATTATTCACCTTTACCTACATAAGATTTTCAGTCCAGGGCTCAAAACCCACTCGGAAAGTGGGTCTGACACTGTAACATCTCTAATAATAATAGGTGGTTATTCAGGATTGTGACGTCGTCAACGTACACCCATTCCACATCAGCTCAGATGCGGCACAAAACTTTTTTGCCTCACCTTAAATATATGGCTAAAGCTGTTTCTTTTTCAATATTTAAAATACGGCCATGAAGTTTTTGGATTCAATATCCATTTGCATAAAAATTTAAACCATAAAATAAAATAAATAAATAAATAAATAAATATTTCCTACATTCACACCAATTAGCCTAGCCCAAAGTAAGCACTATAAGGCTTGTGTTATGGATACTAGGGTAACGGATAGACATACATATATGATACATAGATATGTAATATTCATAGAAATATATATAAACACCCATGACTCAGGTACAAATGCTCGTATTCATCATAAAAACATCTGCCCCTACCGGGATTCGAACCCAGGACCGTCGGTGCGAAAGGCAGGATCGCTACCGTTGCACCAAACGGTCGTCAAAATAATGTGTTGGCATATGGTAAATTCATACTAATAATATTTACGCAAAATATTATTATTCATATCAAATTTAGCCCAATTGTTTTAATCATAAATACAAACAGCATAATCATATTTAAGCATAAAATTCACAACCATTACTTTATAAAATGGTATCAAACCGTACTGAATATAATCATAATCATCTTACGCAGAATAAGTAACTCCTAAGATTACAGACACACATCAATAACTTTTTACATAAACAGTGCTCTAACCTTTTTTTTTTTAACCTTAGGAAAATGCCTTCGCATACCACCCAGCCACGGGGAGACTTAGTGGTTATGTGGTGTGTCCACTAAAAACCTAAGGGTGTTCCGTCTGCCGCAAGTGCGGCGAACCACGGGATCGAAGTATTCTACCGCGGTTCGTCGCCGGCGGTCCTGTGGAAGACCCCATCTCATTGGAGCTCTAAAACTCCACCAACAGTGCGGGCGCGCCAAAACACAAACGCGCCCTGCCACCACGAGGACCCTATCATGGACGTCGGGAATTCCCCGTTCCCTCCATCCGGTCCTCTCCTCAAGGAATATCAGGACACTTGCCCTAAAATACCCCGCAGTGACTCGGCCACCTTATGTAACGGCCGTCTCCATCGTTTCCGTGGGCTCGCTAGTAGCTTGCGACGGAACGGTGGACGCCGGTTTTTCCTTCTCCGGTTTAGTCCGGGGGTCTTACAGGACTTGCCCCCCAGTATATTACCCGCACTCAACTTGGCTGTCGCGCACAGTACGCAGTGTGGCGCGGCAGTACAATTCCTCAATTGATGGTCAGGACTGCCACACCTGTAGCAGAGGCCGCTTCTGTCGACCTTGACCCAACACATTTCATGGGCGTGTCCCACTTCTAGGCAACGATAACACCTCATGGGTCTCGCTGGCAGTAGGCGGACAGTAACCGAAACCCAACCCACTAAAAACCGTTTACCGCCTGTAATAATCTGCTTTGCGGCCGTCACTGGACATTTCACCAGGACGGAGCCGAGTCCAAGGCGGCTTTGGCGTATGCATGTCGTGACAGCCTATAATTAAGGCAACACTATGTAATGTTTGTTAGAATGTAATCAAAATTGTAAGGTGTGTGCTTTGTTGGCTGCCCATAAATAAATAAATAACGCCGACCGACACGGCCGCCTCCGAACACCCACCAGCAGTAGAAACAGCCACTTTTATCTCGTCGGCCGATACACCATCACCGAGGCCCGACAAGCGTAGGTCCGCAGTCTTTTCGGGCCTAGACACCTTGACCAGCTCCAATCTACTGATTTCTGCTAAACTTTCGGCCAGTTAGTCAGCTCTCTCCTTGTTATTTTCGCCGGCGACTTCCAGTTTTCTCGCGCCTGTTGCGGCAATCTTCACCTTAAGACCGGGACCTATTATTGCCGGGTCAATTTTTCCCTTAACCTGTCCTAGGAGATATCCTAGGTTATTCCTTGGCTGACAGCACCTGGTTGTAGTTTTAGCACTACTATTGATGATTGAGGAGAGCGCAACTTTTTACCGGGTTTCTTTCCGGGTTTTGTAGTTGGCTTCTTTGTCTCCTGTGTTGTGCGTTTGGGCTGTGGTTTTCCGCCACGACTGACCGCAGCCCGATGTCCAACGGATGAGGATGCAGGCGCTGCCTCCTTTTCTGTTGGCAGGGCTTGTAACCTAGCTGCTGCTGCCTCAGCAGCAGCCGCGCTAACTTTCTTCCGCTTCGATTTTTTTTTCCCTCCTTTGCCTTCTGGTGCTACAGGAGCTTTCCGCAGTGAGCCCGTGGCGGATCCCAGCGGTAGCTTCACCGTTTCATCCACTCGTCTTTTATCTCCCGCAAGAAGCGGCCGAATTGTCTCTTCTGGTGGTAATCGCCTGGCAAGCCCTTCGATACGGGCACTCACCATCGGCCCTGTCTGGTCAATGATAAGTCGACGCAGTTTCTCAATAGACATGTCGCCCACAGTGTTTGTAGGGCGATGTTGGCTCCTCTCTGATGGGGTGCCTGAACGGGCCTGATTGAGGTCTTTCCGCACTAATTTCAGCTCCCGAGGCAGTGCAGCGCCATCTTCACGTAGCTTGATATTTTCTTCTGCAATTCTGGCATTTTCGGCCCTAAGAATAGCCAAGTCTGCAGACATCCTCCATCATTATGTTATTATAAAACTATATCATTATCATTAGTTTTGTTTTAAGCTCCCAACAAATTTTGAAGTTTTAGGCGCGGTGAGGGCAGCTAGGGTTTTTCAGGAACAAAAGGGGTTGAAATAGGAGCAGGTTTTGCATGATGTACCTGTGTTGTTCTCAATTCTGCAATGCTCCTTGCTTGCTTTTCCTGTTCCTCTCTACCGTTGAAGTCTTAACCTTTCTTATTATTCCTCCTTTTTTATAACCAGTTGATCAAATTTTTCTCGTTCAGCTGCTGGTTTTTCTGTGGCCAGTGCAAAGAGTACTGTTTTCGTAGGTTGGAACGGTTGACGTTTAAATGGCTCCTTAAACAGAGCAGTTGGAGGACGAAAGTCAAACTTAACATAGTTTTCTTTATTATCTGAGGTTGGTGAGAAAGATGGTTGAGCATTAATTTTACACATTTGTTTGGCTGAGCTTTAAAAAGTGCAGCTTGTTTTCTTTCTTCTTCTATTTGTTGCTTGATCCATGCTTCTTTACGTTGTTTTAATTCTTCATCTCTCTTTGCAAATGAAAAGGGTTCTGTACGCAGAGGACCATGTCTTTGCTTTTGTTTTGGTATCTGTCTTGTACTTGTAGGAAGTTCATTCTGTTTGTTTTGAGTTTTCAATAGCTTATATGTAATCTGGGGCTTTTCTAAAATATGTTTAGGGGCAGGACGTGCTTTGAATTTATAAGAGTAGTCAGGCAGATGCAGTGGTTTTTTTGTACCTCTGTCAACTTAAACGGTCTTGTCTCCACGCGGCTTGTCTCCACGCGGCTTGTCTCCACGCGGCCCCCACCGAAGTGGCGGCCCCCACTCCCTGCACCACGTACAGGGTTGCAGGTGGGCCGGAACCAGTCCTCAGACCGGAACACGCCCCCGACTTGCTCGCGTATCGAGCTAGGCCCGAAGGCAGCCCTCTCGTAATTTTTAAAGAGGTTTTCTTCCTCGCGGCCCCCATCCCGAAGGATGACGGCCCCCGGCCCCGCACCATGTACGGGGTTACGGCATACCCCTGCTCCAGGTCACCAGCCGAGCTCCCCCCTGTGTCGGATTATTAGCCACCTTCGTATGCAATCCCCGAAGGGATTATATACGACGGCGCCCAGGATGCACCGGCACGAACCCTTTGTCGTTCCCACCGCACGTGTGAAGTGGGACCTACAATGGGCCGGGCACACGTGGAGGTTCTATCCGACCTTGCACCCCAAACATTGCTCTAACCTCACCTAACCTTATCTAAGCCTACTTTGACACTATATAATATAGGAAATACTAGTTAAAGTACCTTTTTTATTTTTCAGATTCAAACAGCCATTAATAAAATAAAAGTTTATTATAAAATACTATTACGCGACTATACACTATGCCTAAAAACATTGTGCAAATTATAATTATGCATAAGTATATTAGAACTTATTATAATCATACCACAGTACATATGCTGCTAAAAATCAATTATGAGTATGTCAAAGTTAATTATGAGTATTGCATAATATTGCAAAAAAATATGCCAAACTCGTTATGTCAAACTATTTTAGGAATAAATACATTATGTCAATAAGAAGAGATCACGAAGTTCTTACCTATACGCATCCGAGCGAACCTCGGCACTCGCGCTGTTGGCCGCGCGTTTTCAAAATATAATTTTAACTTTGCGCATTTTTGTGATCTTACGTAAGAACTATTGAGACTCCGTCCCACCCCCTTGTAAGAAAAAATAAGACATGGTCGACCCTCCTCCCCCCCTAAACAGTCTTACGTAATAAATGAATGGCTCCTTTAGGACGAGATTGTGACGGAGCCCGAATTTCGAAATTCGCAAAAATTCCCATCCCAATTTTTTTTTCTTGTTTTAGGTATTTCGCTCCGCTCCAATACATGGTGCTAACGTAGCTTTATGCTTAGCGACTGCATCGCCTAGTTGGAGCGGAGTGAGCGAAGCGAGCGAAGCTCCCATGGACCAGCTTCAATGGCGCAATGTCTGTTACGCCATAACTTCCCGAGTTCTTAACCGATTTTATTTTTTTTTGTGTGGAATCGAATCAACAGGTTTAGAACCAGATTGTGACGTAGCCCGAATTTTGAAATTCACAAAAATAAAAAACGATTGTCTCTAAGGGATTTCCCATTGATTTTTTAAAGTTTTTATTCTTATGGAATTTTTCGAATATTTTTCAATTTTTTTTTAGTATTACGCTCCGCTCCAATATATGGTGCTAGCGAAGCTTTATGCTTAGCGACCGCATCGCCTAGTATTCTAAGAGGGTCACGGGAAGTATTAACTTAACACTCTATCATCGAATTCGGTTGTATTTGTCAGTGTCATACAAAAACCACCATAAATCTTTCTTTTTTTTTATTTATGGCTTGCACGATTTGTGCATTTAGCCAGTGGCAAGTAAGTATAATTTCAAGTTCATGAGTAATTTCATTTCTTAATTATTTCTGTTCTTAATTTTATGATGATAAATGAACAGTAAAATATATTTTTTCCCCTAGGTTTCAGTAAATGTGTGGGGTTTTACTGAAACTCTCCGTCCCCGTGGACTTCTTGAGAGAGTAGGAAAAGACAACTTTCGCTGCTTTGTAACACTTGCCAACATTCTTGTATGTTCACAAACACTTAGTGGTTAATAATCCACCATTATTGCGCACTAATATCCACAACAACACAAATTTTAACAAGAGAAACAAAACCACCAACGCCCGTGAAGCTACCCGCTCCCGCCAAAAAGTCCCCAACCATAAATCGTTATTTTCGTGATAATTTTTATTGTCTATGATACTGACACCAACAGAAGTTTTAAACTCATTTTATCCGATCTGATATATGGATGGTCAGTGATAATAATATAGTTTATTGAATCTTGAGTTTCAACGTTTAGTTTTTACACTGCCAAAAGCGTTTCGTTTCACCAATCATTTGCGATTTGAAAATAAATTATCTTTTATTATGGTCGTTAAAAATCATGCGCCAGTAAAAATTTATTGCAAGAATTCAACATAATATATTTTTCATATTTCCGATAGTGAACGGTTTTGTAAAATAGAAGGGCGATTTTCACCGGTCTTCTTTTGCAACTTCTCTAAAGATTTCCTTTTCAATAATTTCACAAAATTTGGTATACCTGTCACTACAATATAATATAATACAATATTTTAACTTCTAAAATCCATTTGATCACCGATGTCTGTTGAAGGGAACTTTTCGATTGGTATTAAAGAAATTAGGCCTGCTGAAGCTACACTTAGGTACAATGGAGTGTCACAAAGTTCAATGTTAGATCGACTTTTCCTTATTCGATACTTTATAAAAACTGCGCGAGGCAGTTTTTATGAAGGATCTAAGCTTGAGAAATAAAATAATATCATTTGAAACAATATTTTATCAGGGTATAAAATAGGTATTCTTGGTACAACATAATCGGCATGCCTAAAATGCAGGCATAGCTAAGTAAATAAACACGATTTTGCGAACAAGGTTTTAACGAAGCAAGATTTTTGTACTCGTCAAAAAGTTATTTTCATATTAGTTATGTACCTAACGCAAGAACGACCTGCCTTACATTTATATACAGCTGATGTGACTTGATTTAACTTGTATACTTGGTCCGAATCGTGGATTTGTAACCTTGTAACACACTAATAAAACCCGCCACGTTAGGGCCTATATCAATCATTAAAGTACACAATTTAACACTCATAAACAAAAATGTACCTTTAATTTTTTGTAAACAATTAGTCAATAAAATAACTACTTTTCTAATTAAAAAAAAAAGCAAACTAAATCAAATTTTTCTTAAAGATTTGACAAGCAAAGTGAAAAGTTCCACTCAATGTGAAAAATACACTCGTAAGCAAAAACTTTTGGTGTCCGTTATTATTTTATTTGATTCTTTAAGCTGATGAATTTCCTGAGTCCATTTTTCTTGTCAGCTGAAAGATGTGCTGAAAGTGGGGTAGGTAAAACCAAATATTGAATAAATCAAAAGTTTATTTTAGTGCATTATATTAAGTTCATTTTCTTACATTTTAATTCTTTCTAAATTAGTTCAGACCAAACGAAACGAAGAACTTATGTAACTATTAAGATATAAAACCCTTTGCAGACATGAACTTTCCTCCATGACGAAGACAGACATCTTTACATGGTGTTAACAAAAACACTCGTTATAACTAAAGGGTATGCTGTACAGCTTATAAAAATTGTCTGTAATTTTCTTATTAACATTTTTGCAGCGAATTTTAGTTTTAATTAATAAAAATATTTACTAAGTTAAGGATCGTCAACATCATAGATTCAGGACCTTACCAAAAGTAACAACCCACTACTTCCTATTTACTATCTGTTTTTTCAGGTAAGTAACATCAAAAAAGTTCACGAGGATTTGACAATAAGTCAAAATAGTCGTATTATTTGCGACGCTTCTTAACAGGTACTAACTTAATCTATTTCACTAAAGTAGTCGCCTGTGGCAGTTCTGGATTTTTGCTACCGATAATAATCTTTGGGCTGACAGTCGATAGCATTTAAACCACAAAACAAGCTTTAAATATATACACCAACTTTTGATATAATATATATTTAAGTTAGCGATTCATACTCTCTCAATCTTCTGTAAAAGGAGTATCAAAGTTATCGAAGTATCTTCTCACGGTCCGATCGCCCTCAGAATGCTCCCCTACTGCTACGTTCAGCTGTTGCACCAGCTCTATTGTGGAAGCGCTGATCACTACTTCATGGGTAAATCCGAAGAATGACGAGCGTTCTTCTTCTAAAACATCCGCCATCTACAATTATTAAGTAGCAGATAGGAAGGATGAGCTGTCGCAGTATTTTTTAACCACTTGACTTGCAGGGGCTCAAACTTAATGAAGAAATGTCCCTGAATAATGCCAAGCCCGAAAATAAACGTAGGAAAATTTACTATTTATAATGAATTCGATATCTTATCAGAATTATCAAGTAGACCTTCGATTAAACGAATACGAATTCGTACAATTATATCTAAGGGTTGGGTATACAGACTAAAAATATCTTTACTTAATACGCTTAAAAATAATGTAACTAGACATTTCTTAAGATAAGATCTACGGAACTGTGGTTGAAGCGCTCGGCCTGTGATTGCGGAGGTGAAGTCACTTTCACAAAGGTCGGTCAACGGATGGGTGTCCAACAAAAGTATTACCTAGAGCTCCTCCGTACTATAGAAGTCGTATTAAGCTGTTGCCCTTGGCTGCATTTGCAGACTGCAAATGCAGCCAAGGGCAACGGCTTAACACCCACAAATCTGGACTTGACCCCCGTGGTTGGCTAGGGTCTCTTTTCCCTATGGTGTTTTCTTCCATAGGTTAGGCCCGTTGCCATCAGTGAAAGCATTACTAGGGTTAAAACGATAATGATCTAATGAAAGCTTGGTTGTTTCAACATTACTGTAAAGATTTCAAAACTTACCACTGAAAATGTAACGAAATTAAAAATGAGTAAGAATATTTTTAACAAAAGACGAAACATTTTTTTTTTCACAAAAAAACAATAATTATCTATTCATTTGCGATAAGTCACAATTAGGCAAAATTATCAAAATAAACCGTTTTTCATTGTTTTAAAGTCTAAAACAGTGTGAACTGAGCCATTAAACTGTTTTACATGTATGAAAATACAGAATTATAAAATATAGCAATTTTCAATAAAACAATTTTATTTTATAGTCACATTAAAATCTGTGACTGTGTGCGTGCAATATTTATTGTCGTCAAAGCAGTTAATCGTGAAAACATACTTCACTTAAACTTATTTTTATTGAAAGTTTGGAATTATTTGAAAGTGATTCATTCTTTTTCAAACTTATTTTTATTTTATGCAAAAATTATTCTCATGTTATGGAAAAGCAAAACAAAAAGTAACTCATAATATTTGACATTTTATTTACAAAATTACATACATATTAAGTACAGGCAACAATACGTTAAAAATAGATATTTGCTATAAAAATTAAATTGTCTCTTTTACAATGGCATAAGGTAGGTCAAATTGTCCAAGTGCATGACATGATGTGCTGTCTAATGTACTTTGAATAAATAAAATATATATGTTAAGGCCGATGTGCAAAACCACAATCTATATATATTCTAGCTGATCCAGCCACGCGTTACTGTAACTATTATAATTGGTTTTTTTTTATTATAAATTAAAATGAAACCTATCCTATGTCTTAAATAGCAGCAAATCCAACAAAATAAAAAAATGTATCAAAATTGGTTGAGTAGTTTCAGAGTTCATCGCAGTCAAACATTGTGGCAGAGAATTTTTATATATAAAGATATATGACCTTCTATGGCCATAATGTTTACAGTTCTTTAAAAATACTACTCTTGTTTCATTTTCTACAATTGAGCCTTCAATACAAAATCACCTATATATTCTGGTTCGCTTTGATGTAAACTATTGTTAAGTATCCGTGTTTTATTGTATTTTATTAGTAGAAGTTTTTTTTTTATTAAAAAGCATTCCATAAAGAACTTTCATGTCTATGCCCTTCAGTATAGAATGATTATCAGCTACAACTATTACCAATACTGTTAAAGACTATAAGCATGACAATAAAATAAATTGACATATTTTGAAGAAGCCGTATGAAAATAATGTCTTTATTCAATAAAATTATTCATAATGTTACATACAATGTTTCATTCAAGCCTGTGCTTTGACAGCTAATAAGGTGTTAGCATACTGGAATTCTGGACTATTCTCATATTCTGACATGTCTAATGCCACCTCACAGCTTTCTCTGACGACTGGCCGCGGGTCATGAAGATACCTGGAATACCAAATGTCAACTATCAATGATAAGTAAAAAATAGGACCTTCAATGTTAAAGTTAACCAATATGATTGCTCGGCTACTCTAAAAACAAAATTCATCTATCAATTGGGACATTTAACTTGTCTACCAATTTCAATTCTCTATCTGTTACAGTGATACAGTTCTATGGTCGCCTAGAAATCAAATCGGTTGATTGTACATTTGTGGGATTTGAACTAAAACTTGTTGAAAAAGTAACATGATCACATTGAGAAAGAACATTGGTCTGTTTACAATTCACAGAGTTCTATAAGGAGTCAGAAATGTAGAACATTAAATGGACATCAAACAAACATAGTTATTAATAGTTTGAAATTGAAATTATATCATATGATATAATATTATTACCACGTTTTTCTTAACTTGCTTTCTTGTATGTTTGTTTGTTTGGGTCATATCTTGCGATCGATTTTTCGACCACTTTCAGACATTCAATTGAGCTGACATTTTTTATATAGCCTTGCTTACGATGACAATACAATATTTTAAAGGTTTAAGAATAAAAAGTGTTAAATAAATTATCATAAAAAATATTTTTAAAAACCACATTTTTCTCTTGTTACAAATGCACTAAAAAGGGTAAAATAAGTTTTTTTTCTCTAGGCTATGTGGATCCGTAAATATGTTTAGTTTAAACTAACTTGTTTTACATACTGAGAGCTATTTTCTAAAACAATTATAGATTCAACCATCTGTTATTTTACTTCATAGCTTGTTTAGTTAAATATTTATTAAGTTATTTCTTGCAGTTGAACACAAGCCCAATTTATTGGCTACCAAATGATATATATGCTGGTCAATAATATTTAAATCTCTTAAATCATCATTGAAGTCTTATAATTTTTTTTAATTTTAGTATTATTAATAGGTCACTCAAATATTATATCTTAATCAGTAAGGTTTATAATTATAATCCCCACATCGGATGCCACAGCCAGGCTTGTATGTGACCTCATTCAATTACATTTATGATGTGCTGCTGAAAGGCTTACGGTACAATGGGACTGATGTACTCTGAATAAAAGTCTCTAAATTATATTTAAAAAAAGAAAAATAATAATATTTTATTACCACCAATATCATTATTAGCAGAATAGTTTCACTGGGATTCGAACCTATGGATGTAAACACCATAAGGATAATGGGCCATCATAACCTACCATGTGGTCTAGGGTTCATTGGTGGTGTTAGCGACCATTAATACAGCCAGAACCAATAGTTTAACAAGCCTATAGAAGCATGTAAGAACTCAAGATAAAAATGTTTCAATAAGCGCTTCAATAACCAACCCTTGTGAATTGTTTAACACCTACAATCTTAGGCCCACTCAAATGGTGCCATTGGACACATACCTTTGTAAGACTTCTATACATTCATCAGTAGCTATTGACCCCAAAGCCTCAGCTGCTTCATGTCGAACCATTTCATGTTCATTTGTGTCTTCTAAAGCCATTTTCAAGAAGGGTATGCTTCTTTCATCCTGCATCTGCCCAAAGACAAAAGCCACTTCATGGCGGAAGAGTGCGCTGCTGGCTTTAAAGCCTGAAAATGATGTTAAAGGATATTAAAATTAAATGAAAATCAATAAAATTGACTGCATTAAGTGATTCTGCGTTTTTTTTGTTCTGTTGTGTTACACAACTGAACATTTTATAGCTTTTATATTGGGTAGCCAAAAGAGCTTTCTTGTAAGCTTTCAGGATTGACAACAGAGGCTAGCCAAGTGTATTCTATTTGTTGATTTAATATGGTAAATAAAAAATTAATCTGGTATATCACATACATTCTGCTTTTCTATTTTAGCGCAAGAATTAAAATTTATTTGAAGTCATCTAAAAATTAAAACAAAAATTTTAATAAAAATTTTGTTTACCTTCACCCAAACTTTTAATACTTTCTGTAGTTCCCATGTTTCTTAAACTGAACATAGCTCTATATCTATCATACAAAGACTTTGTTTCATCCATCAATGTCAATTTTAACTTGTTTACATCATTCTCAGAGCTCGGAGGTGCAGGGTCTATGGACATGTATGGACTTTTTGATAGTTTTTCATTATTATCAGTTTTAGCTACCCAATTCAGCCTTTCAAGAGCGATCTGGCATGTCTCAGCTACTTCTATAGCAGGATCATTCTTGTACCTTTCTAACAAAGCTCGGAGATCTGGATCTCCTATGGCACCAAGTGCTTCACCTGAAAAATATAAATAAAATGGCTGAGTAATGAAAAATACCATAAGACTGATGCACAATTTTTAATGTTGCCCAGTTTCTCACGTTTATTACACATGGACTGTTCATGTTGGTATTTAAAACAACTATTACTATTACAAATAATTATCGTATTTTAATTATAAATCTTATCTGGAGTACATAACGAATGCTGATAAGAATCAACTAACCTGCTTCATGGCGAACTATAGGATCCTGTCCTTTATCTTCTAGAACATTACGCAGTACTGGGATTGCCTTTTTATCCTTCATTTGACCTAAACAATACGCTAATTCATGTTTTAAAAGCACTGATTCGTCTTTGAAGCACTTGTTAATGCACTGAATTGCTGTTTCGCCGCCCAAGTTTCTTAATGTGAATAAAGCCCTGAAGCGCTCTTTCATTGGTCTCATTGCATCGTTCAGAACATTACCAATCTTTAAAATTTCCTGTTCATTTAAGTTAGCCATTGTTTATATTGTAATTATAAAAATAAAAACGTGCAATTGTTTCTCGCGACACATCCACTCCTTGGAACTGTCAAATTGACAGCAAGGATAATGTGACACACACCTAACAAGATAAATATACGTTCGGATACATTTGAAATAATTTATTCTGTGAAAACAATTATTCTAAATCTCCTGCTCACGAATAAGAGACTCAAAAAATAAGAGGAATTTAAATTATATTATGCAGTCAATAACAATAGGCACCTACTTAAAACTATAAAATTTCCACAGTCGACTTTCAAATTTCAGTCACCACGACTCGTTCCGCTGTGTCACTTATGCATATTTCTGTCTCCGCACTGATATTAGACGTTATTTTTTTTATTGTTAACAGGTATTCCAGGAAAAAAATAATATTAAAACTAGTTTGTATAGCAAATTAAATCAGTAATTTAACTTTTCATGATAACTTAATCAACATGGTATATGATCAAAGCGTTTCTTTTTTGTTTGTTTCTTTATTTAAATTTTAATCGCTTACACTTTTGATATACAAGTAATACATATTTTTTTATACTTTCATATATTCTCTATGAATATATTGTAGCACTAAGTGAAAGGAGATCTTCTTACATATCTCAATAAAAGTGCTAATAACATCACCGCAAAGAGCATTAGCATTAGTTGAATGAGCCAGGTATTAAAACCTGTCACAAAAAATAGCTAAAAATAATGTTAACCGATGTTTTTTGTTGTCAATTATTTATTTGCTTAAATTAAAAAAATATTTATATAAAGTCAACAGCACTCATTTTGTTTCATTATTTCCATTTTACTTTAGAAAGCGCCTTTATTAGTTTTGTTGCTTTCAGACGACTTTTGATATCGCTTTCAGTTATAAGTTATTTTTAAAAAAGCCTCGGATACAATTAATAGTTATTATTTTTAATTTAAAGATGTGAATGATGATGACAGCTGATTTATACATGATGGATGAAAAATAAATAACTCCCTTTCCTCCCGTCTTAAAAAGTCGCGAATAACATAAAACTTCTGATGCTACTACTAATTACTATAGTGATGCTTTTCAGTCTATTAGACTATCAAAGATTGTAATACTTATTTAGACTATTAAACTTTCGCATATTATTTCAAAAAAAATATGTTTTTAAGCACTTTCTTAGCTTAAAACAAACAAGATGGGTATTTTTTATATTTTTTTTTTTTAATAATGCTTATGTTGTACTATTCTTTACTGTGCAATATTCGAACAGGTATTCTATAATATGTGAATGTATATAATATAGTCCTAATTATATAGGCACTGGTCTAGGAGGAAAAAGAGTAGGTGATTTCAGTTACTTTTTTTTAAGTTTAAACCCGATTTTAAACCCTTTTATTGTTTTTCAACATCAACTCAGCCAAATAACGCCTAATGCTAGAGGGAAGCCTACCTCATAATACGAGAGGGTTTTGCCATAATCTCCACGCTTAAAAGGCGGGCTGCAGATCGCAGTGAAACCAATATTCAGAAACGCTACTACCCATTTATAGTATACGAGAAGTATCTGAACTACCTGCAGTGTCATTAATTGCCTTGTTGGCCATCGACACCCTTGAGAGTTGAGTGTGAAGCGTTTGTGCTATTTTACTTTGCCGAAGACCGTAGGGCGTTATTGTTTTTAGGTATCGTAAAAACAAAAGAATTATTTAGTCAATTATACAGCCTGCACTTAATAAGATCGGATAGGACAGGTCCAGTGACACTTATATTGACGGTTAGCATCACGCTGACAGTTATTGGTCTACAGGCGAAGGCGAAGTTTGTGTATGAGGTTTTTAGAATAACGCTGACCGCTTAGCGCTAATTCATCAAAAACATACGCACACACTACTAGCCTAAGATATGGCTCAAACGCACTAATTCATCATTTAAGCTTGCGCCTCCAAGTTTCTCAATTATTATGGTGGGAAAGTCACCACCAAATATATTTTATAGATATGTGTGTATCCGAACAAACAGCGTCAGTAAATATAAAAGGTAGTTAATTAAAATGTAAGCATAGGTACCTTGAGTATTGGCAGAGGTAGGTATAATGTATCCTTTAGGTCTGGATAAAACCGTGAGACCTTATTTTAGTTACACATACTTAGGAAATGCATTACGCAAACTCCGCCGCCAGGAGTGACGGGTGAACTGCGAAGTTGAGTGGGTTTCTCCCTCAGGTTTCTCCTCAAACCTAATTCCTACTAAAAGGTTTAACTTATTGTAATTATTAAAATAAAACCACCTTTACCGGATTCACGACGCATTTTATTTTGTTTTCGACTCCTTTATAGGAGGGGATAATTATAGTGACAAATCCTTCTGCTTAAGGAGGACTGATTAGATTAAAGCTCTTAATTAAGAATTAATTAAAATGAAGTTTTCGACTGATGCTTACGTTATTTACAAGATCTGATTTATAAATTTAATCCTGACGTTTCGACTCTCTATTGGACCAATTTGTATCTAGAAAAAAGCTAATAGAATATGTGTGTGTGTGTTTGTGTGGTGTGTGTGTTTACGTGTGTGCGTGTGTACGAATAATGGTATTTCTCAGGTGGTTATTAAAAACAAAATTAAAAATAGACATGGATTGATGTAATTATCTTAAGGAAACTGGGAGAAATTACTTAATAGCCTTGACCGC
This sequence comes from Calamotropha paludella, assembly GCA_927399485.1. Lineage (NCBI taxonomy): Eukaryota > Metazoa > Arthropoda > Insecta > Lepidoptera > Crambidae > Calamotropha > Calamotropha paludella. The sequence continues at coordinate 20,607,597 of OV656812.1, forward strand.
GAGCGAACTCTCAAACAGGTCGTAATGTGTCTTAAGGGGAGTCTTGAGAGCCAGATTTCCTGAAGAACTTAGCGATAATATGTTTTAGCTTTAAAGAAAATAAAAACATTCCTTAAGGTAGAGCAGACAAATAGGATTAAAAATATATTTTAAAACAGAGTCATAATTTGAGTATCACGGCGAAGTCGAAAGGCAAATAATTTAAGATGTAAGCCAAATTAAGAACCATGATAATATCTGCGTGGTTCAAATATGAAACAAATACAACAGTCGCTCAAGTTTATTAAGCTGTTTCTACATAGAAAGAGATTAAGATAGGAGGCAGCATTAGAAAACACGATAGCAAGACCAATGGTTAGTTACTACGTTATGGTATGGTGGTCAATAATTACTCAATCATTCTGCGTTAGTAAACTACAAAATTAGATCAAGCCTGCTGCACCTTCACTGGAAGCACGAGCACGGCGCCAACAGCAGCCTCGGAGTTAGTGTTGAACCCCACACCACTCCACCTTTACAAAAGGCAAGAAGCAGCCAAAACAGCGTCGAGACTAAGACTTCTTAGACTCGTAAGGTTCGGAGAAACAAAGCATCTTAACCTTTATTTTCGACAAAAAGTAATAATATCTCTTATAAAGAACACAAACATGTCGCAACAGACAGGGCCCAACACCAACTCATCCAAAACCGTTTCGCTACATACACATCGCATGACCCTGAAGTCCATAAATCACACTTTTTCAAGCGGTGTGCATGGGCATTATTTGGCGGCAAGAGCGATAGCAGCACGGGAGGTAAAAGAGTGGAATATTAAAATTCTATCTGACTGCAAATCAGTCTAACAATCTCTGTGTGGCTGCCATTTGGCAGCCTGCGGCGCCTGTTACCAAGTGTGGTTCTGGTCTACTTAGCTGTAATACAGATGGAGAGACGAGCGTCTGCCCGCGGCAGTGATAGTTTCACTTGCCTGCACGTCTGCATAGTGTTCGAATAGTGCTGGTGCAATGTTTTGGTGTGTTGACGGATTTTAGTGTTAAACCAACCCACCGGAATGAAAATTTTTGGTACTGGGCCCCTGGGCGCCGTATTCGATCCCCTCTGCGCATGCTCGCCAGCTGCATCATTACGTTGTGACCCAATATTAGCTTTGATTCATTGTATGATAATTTTATTTTGTGTACCGACCGCGTTCAATTTTTGATGACAATCGTCATATAGATTTCTATATCAAAGGTAATATTGGGTCACAACGTGAACGCAGGCAAGTGAAACTATCACTGCCGAGGGTAGACGCTCGTCTCTCCATCTGTATTACAGCTAAGTAGACCAGAACTACACTTGGTTACAGGCGCCATTACTAGTCACGTTTTAACAAGCATCTTCTTTTCATCTTTACAACAACTTTAACAAACAGCCACACATGTTTTACGGGAATGCGGAGGTGTAGCCTCTTACCGGGAACAGAAGAAGAAGAAGATAGCAGTCGTTAACATATTCGAAAATAGGAAAGAAGAGAGATATTAAATAAAACAAGATCATAAAAATAAATACTAACTTTTCTGTTAAAAGTAGTTTATTTCTACAATTCAATTAGTATTTGATTGATTTTCTCCTCGCTGTTTATCTTTTATTACTTCCAGATTCATACAGGTGTAACCCCAGTTACCAATCTCATTAAAGTTAAAGAATTATAAAAGGTAATCATAACTTTATTCATGTAGCTGGCATAGTCAGAAATAAGTAAACAATATACATTGTTCGAAAGTGTTTGGTCCCTAGTAGCGTAGCCAATGGATTGCCAAACGTACTTTGTAATAATGTTATGTAATGTAGCCGTATGGTGTCCGACAAAGTAGAAAACCAACAGGACACCGTACACCTCCCGTACACCAAAATTGGGCAGCAGTTTATTCCAAATTTTATAGTTTTCCTGCGATCTCCAACCCGCCTGCGAAGCGTGTAGATTGGGGAAAAGCACTTAAAATTTTGGGGGGAGAAAGGCTTTCAGGATGATGATAAAAATAAACTGTGTAAAAATCTTCAGAAAAATTTCTTTTATATATTTTGTATATTTATAAAATAGTCAGTATTTGTCAAAAGATTAATCGATATTGAATGATTTATTTGTTTTCCCAACCTCAGCTTTCACTGAGAGGATTGTTTATTATTTATATATATCTTTGATACTTAATATAGCTATTAAATTAAAAGGAAAGGCAAAAACTTTTTACGCGTTTTAAAACTTTGTTTGCTTATGTTTTCAACATGGAAACAAGTCACCGCTAATAGTCAAACAATGAGAAATTGGCCAGAGTGATGGAGATGTATAAAGGTACTTTTTTTTAAATACTCTGTATACAATACTAGAAAAACATTGCTAAGCTACTAAACAAATACTAGAAAAGCAATCTCATGAATTGAAACCTATGGCTCAATTTAGGTTAAAAGGTAATACCAGTCGGTCGTAAATCCGAGTGCTCGTCTCATGTAATATCATACCTCATAGACGCTTGCAATATCATAGGCAAGACATGGGTGGGATATAATGCGTGAAAGGTAGGTTGGGCGGCGCTGCTGGTGGACGGCCTGCACCGATTTACTGCCGGCGCTGCTGGTAGACGGGCGGCGCTGCTGGTAGGTCGGGCGGCATAGCAGGTAGGTTGGGCGGCGCTGCAGATGGATGGCCTGCACCGCTGGTGGTCAGGCAACGTTAGTGGCTAAGTTAAGTGTAAGTTCTTGAGCCAAAAGTTTGCCTAACGGCGTTGAGGACTTTTCTTGAGTCCCGGGGCAGCCGGCCCCGGGACAAGGCCTTTGAGAATTTTGAAGAGCTCGGTAGCGGGCTATAGATGTTACCGTGGCAACTTTTGCCGAAGAACTGAATGACTTGGCAGGTCAACTCGGTCTTTTATAGGCCCAGAGCCATTTAAATTTAGATTGGCTTCGAGAAGACATAAAAAGAATAAATTAAAGATCGTGTCATGGGTAGCCATGGCAACGGAGAAAAACTTATATGTCAATAAATTAAATAAATACATTTTTAGTAATAAAATGGAAAAATAATAACGGAATAGATTAAACAAAAAGACAGGTTAAAATAGCAAGCAATGCCGGTAAGTGTGTAGCATTCTGAATAGAAGTTTTGAGTGGTTGCGAAGCTTTATATGAAAATTCAGTGTTTCTTTTCAGCAATGAAGAAATTATTAAGTAAAATATTATTATTATATATATTTACAGACATTAAAACTTTTACACATGACGATGCAAAATGGATGGATGGAATGATAAAATATACAATTTAACGAATGTTATGAATGAAAATCGGAGATTATAAAGGTACATATTAGAATACGTTACAAAGTATGTGTTTAAGGACACTTTATAAGACACACAGTTATACATAAATAAACTACATACAACTACAACTACATTTTATGACAAATATAAGAATAACTTAGAGTCGGTGCAGCGAAAGTTCCTGAGGCGAATATGTTACAAATGTTGAAGAGCCAAACTATCCTATAACCAACTACTACAAAGGTTCTCAGTACCGCAACTGGAGACGAGAAGGACGCTTTTTGATGTTATTTGTTTACACAATATTATGCACGGCGAATATGACTGTACTGATCTAACTGAAGGGATCAGGTATAGGATACTCAGCTCATCAACTCGCATCCGCGAAAGACATAAACTCGGCGTCAAAAAAATCGCACCTTATAAAAATCTTATTCAAAAATTCCTAAACCTTATATAGAGGATAGTGTTAGGTATCATTAGAAAGGTAACAAAAAGGAGCATCAAACAACAATTAAGTGCAATCTTTTTTTTAATTAAAATTATACAAAAAGCATAAAAATTTGAAAAATAATAAAAAATCTTAATTAAGTCCTAATTAATAATCGATAATTTACAAAAAAAATGTACAAAAAGTGTCTTAAAATTAACTCAAAATCTAGTGTTACCCCCCCTTGCCCTGATGACGGCTTCCATACGGTCCCTCATAGACCTCACCAACTTCAGGAGCTCTTCTTGAGGGATAAGACCCCATTCTTCAATCACCGCGGTTTGGAGTTCCTCTAGAGTCGAAGGAGCCGGATCCCGAGATCGAACCTTACGTTTAAGATGGTCCCAGAGGTGCTCTATCGGATTCAGATCAGGACTTCTCGCTGGCCACTGCATCACAGGAATTTGGGACCTCCGCAGGAAGTCGTTCACGATGGCTGCAGTGTGTGCGCGAGCGTTGTCGTGCATTAATGTGAACCCCTCGCCAAAAGATTCGGCAAAAGGGACCACATGCACATCCAGGATCTCTGTGATATAGCGGCGCGCAGTCAGCGACCCTTGTCCGCGAGCACCTCCGGTCCGGGAGACGCAGACCAGGTCGGTTTTGCCGGCAGCCGACATACCGCCCCAGAACATGCAGGATCCGCCTCCATATTCCACCGTCTCCTGGATGCAGGCTTGAGCGAAACGTTCACCCTGCCTCCGGTATACTCTTCTTCGTCGGTCGTTGCAGAAAAGACACACTCGTGTCTCGTCTGAGAAGAGAACAGCTCCCCACTGCTCAATGGTCCAATCGACGTGGTCGCGAGCAAACTGCAAGCGGGCTCGTCGGTGCGCTGCAGTCAATTTTGGACCTGTAGCAGCTCTGCGGGCTGCTATGTTCTTCTCCTTCAGTCTTCTTCTAACCGTGGATACACTCACGGTGCGTCTGCGAACTGCCTGGAGCTCCTGTTGCAGCTGAACAGCGTTTGAGAAGCGATTTCTCAAAGAGTACGACACAACGAACCGGTCGTCTCTTTCCGAAGTGCAGCGACGTCTACCGGACCCATGTCGCCGGATATAGCCACCGGTCTCTAAAAAGCGCTGGTAGACTCTACGAACCGAAAAACGGCTCAGATTCAGTTGCCGGGCGACATCACACTGCCGCACCCCTGCTTGCAGTAGTGCAACCACTTGAGCGGCCTCATCAGCTGTAGTGTCCATTTTCCAGATGTTCTTTCTTCAGTAAAATCAGTGCGTGTGTCCCCTTCAACGGTTTAATAGCGAATGACCCACATTGAACCCGTGTTGACCTCTTTATACCCACAAAGTTAGCGCAACTCGCGACTCTCCCGAGCAGCAAAATTTCCTTAGAATTTTTGTGACCCTTTATTTGTTGCTTTAGGTTTTATTTGATAATGAAAAATAATGTTTTTTTATTAAGTTAATTAAGTAACCTTTTAAATAAAATTATAATTAATACGACTGCATGTGCATATCCAGAGTTAATGCCATTTGAACGTGATTTTCTTAGAGGTGCGATTTTTTTGACGCCGAGTGTATATTCAGACCGTTCGATCCTGGTTTCAACAATAGCAACGCAGGTTCGCGCGCGCTGCTTTCCAGAATGATGGCCACCTACAATAAACACTTTACCTGCTGTCGCAATATACCATTATATATTTCTTATATAATCATTTGTTATTAATTATTTTGTTATTTTTTTTTTGTGTTTAGTAGAAATTTTGATAAATAACAAAACAGGTGATTGACTGCAACATAACTTTGTGATATTGAAAGTGCAAATAAAACGTAGTAAACTTATTACCAGTGGCAGCTGCATAACAGCAGACGTGCATTGTCTAATTAAATTACGTTAACAGAGCTACACAGAAATACTCAGGTAATAGTAAAAAAAGATTCTCACAATAGTGTTAGTCATAATTTTTATTAAAGCCTAGTTTACCTACATTTTATACTTAATATGAAGGAATAGCCTGAATGGGCAGAACGAAAGTTACTAACCCTTTCCGTGCCAGCTACGAAAATACTATTTAAACACTTAACATGTATTTTTTCCTAATGCCAAACTCTAAAAAACCGATCCTATTTGTAGTGCCAAGAATTTTTTTTTCTATATATAGGATGCCCAAAAAAATTTACTAGCATACTCGTAGTCGGCACCATGTTACAGTACCGCACTACCGAGTATTCTCGTAGCTGGCACGGAAAGGGTTAATATATTGGTATGAAATATGTTTTACTTTTATAAATAAGTCAAAAAAATTGTAGTAGTTAACGTAGTCTTCATTTTTTTTTGCTATTTAGGTATTAGAGTAAATGGACCCTTGTACAGTATTTTTTCAGGTGTTATGTATTTTCAGGATAATATTGTTTAATTTAATTACAGTATTTCTTAAGAAAATGTTTTTTATGTCGATACCTATACAATAAATTGGTTATTAACCTTATTTCACAACAAATAAAATAAATTATTTATTACATACACAAACATATTTAGCTAGGTGTCTAACATTAATCTTGAGTAAATACGTTTGGTACGCCGCACCATATAGATTGGCATTCTGAATAACAAATTATTAATGTTATTTAATTTAAATGTAAAATAAAAAGTTTAAATGTACACGCGATGTCGAACTTGCGAGACTTGTGGGCAAAAATGCTTTTTCTCATTAGGTATTCCAAGACAAGACGTATTTAATATGATATAAAAACCGTTCAAGAAAACTCGTAATTTCGCCGGGAGCTAGTTCTAAGTTCTGAGGCCAATTTATGCTAAAGACATTTCCTAACAAAGGATTTTCACTAAACAGGAATCTACTATTCTACTCGGATATGGGTGGAGATACCGATAAATTAGACCCGATGACAGAACTCTCTAAGCGTGGTGCTCACAATGTAACTCGCTCATGGGTAATCATGTACGAAAACCTCGATAGATATGGACTGCAATTATTTCTGCGGTATTATAATCTGATCCAATTTTGATTACCGATCATGTATTCACAACAGCACAATGACCTACCACAACACGTCCATTGATAATGAACTCTACAAATTGAACTTTAAGTTTCATAATTGCTTACGGAAATTTTACAATTTTGTATAAGCTACATTGGTTTTCATGTAGCTTATACAAAACTGTATAGATATGAACTAAAAATATTTCTGCAGTATTTTTTATACTGGGTCAAAGTGCGACTTATCATAGTGTACATAAAACTAAGTAAGAATACCAGAGACAGTTAATGGGAAACGACTTTTGTATGTAGCAACAACCTGTACCTATGTGTATTTTAAAGTACTCACCTGTGTATACTTTAGATACATATACAGATATGACAAATTTACATACTTTTAAAAATTATTTAAGAATCGATCCATCACATCTTCAATATCAGCTTAACTGTCCCATGGGCACTTACTTATTTACAGTCTTGCCAATAATAATTTTGAACTTCGGCCGACTTCATTACAAAATTCCGTTAGCAATCCATTAAATTTCGCAAATTTTCTCGTCAGTAAAATCCGTCGAATTACCAGGTATGAAATTTAGTTCAATAAAAGTAAGTGAAATAATTATTCAAGTTTAATAAAAATTAAGTGCAACAATCCATTAAATCACTTTTAAGAAAAAAAAAGTAAGAACAGTAAATTTCTGTGTGTCTGAACTCTACACCAAACTCACGAATAAATAAAATAACAATAATATGAAACAACAAAAGAACAATAAAAAGTCAAAATACTATTTGTTCCGTATCTTCATAGCCCTAATCCGCTAGATATGACGGAAAATCCGTTACGTTGACAACGCTGCTTATTTAGTTATTGGTATTACTTTACATTCGTAGTATCCATAACCCAAGCCTTACAGTTCTTACTTGGGTTAGTAGTGAATGTATGAAATATTATTATTATAAAACGATATAATCAGTAGCTGATCCAGCCACGCGTTGCTGTGTTATAAATTAAAATAAAACCTATCCTATATCCTTAGTTAGAAGAAATTCAGCAAAATGAAAAATAATCATCAAAATCCGTTAAATAGTTTCGGAGTTCATCGCGGTTAAACACTGTGACAGAGATTATATATATTAAGATTATATAGATTAATATATTGTATTTCTTTCGTGGCATAATTTACTGCATTAGCTTGTTCCGGTTGAACCCAAAAACGCAAACGTACTTCAAGGGTTGAACGGTCAAGGATCAAGAAGATGAGCGAAGAAGACATCACGAATAGCATCCTGTTTAAGGCACATATCATTACGGTTATGTCGACATAAAACTTACAGAAGAGGATTTTGACGTGAAATACCATTCCGTATTTCACACACACACACCCAGTCGTACCACCGCAAGTCGAATCAACTATTTCAAATATTTCCAAGAACTTATAACCCGTCCATTTTTAAAGCCAGGGTGAATAGGCACCTTCTGGATTAGCTCGCTCCATCGTGGGTTCTGTCTTGGCCCCCGGGCTTGATTGGGATCAAGAGCTAACCCATGCTAATTTAAAAAACACTTCCTTTCGAAATCAAATCGCTTCGAAAACCATATTTTTGTCGTTTAATTTAGAGAAAATGGTTGATTGAGCTTACATTCGAGAAATCTGACTGAGGATGTCGTAGCAACAATCCTTGTTTTCAACATTTCCTATGTTATCTGGTTTCAGACTGGGTGTTGTGGTAACGTCGTTTTTACTGATTTCCATAACACAAATGCTTTAGTTAGGGTTCAGAACCATGGATGACGTTTTCTAATAAAACGTTGATGTTTCTGTTTTGAAATTCTACATGTTTCTAACATTAGAGTCCAAAGAAATATCTGTCGCGCCTATATAACTCGCGTATTATAAAATGCTCACTTCAAGGACCAAAATTCTCATTAGTTAAAATGAGAAGCGAATTTTTTACACATTTTTAAGAAACAATTATTAATTAACAAATTCATGCATCATACACCCACGGCGACAATTTCCACTACCTTAAATCGAAAAAAAGGGTGCGGTACAATGGTGTTGAACTCGCGTACTATCTTCTAACACTAGGAATACTTTAACCAAACAACAAAGCATTTATATTGATCTAAGACTAAACTTAAATACTAAATTTATATTTTAAACCTTCAGAACTATTTCTAAAAAATAGTCACTATTATTATGATTAACGCTAAACTTATTTCGAAACATCATACCGTCCCTTACTATTTCAAATACTTAACAGAAATGCAATGACGTTTTAAAATTATTACACACTTAGAATTAAGATCTATCCAAAACATATTTGATAAAAAAGGACAATGTATGGAAATTATAATGATAGGAAAGAAAATAAAATGTATTTTTACAGTGGTTTTACTAAATACATGATAAACAAAAGTATGTCTTTCATTTTCAAAAGTAGAAAAACTTAAAATAAAGTGGTTTTTTTTTGGATTAGGTAATTTTAATTCTTTAGTTGCGATATTTAATTACTGTACGTGAAAATCGCTCTTTATAAGGAAATAGGAAAATGCATATTATTTTTTTTTTAATTATCGCAAATATATTTTGTACCAAAATAGAGCTATTTGGCTGCATTTATAAACATTAAATGAGCAAAGATATCAAATTCCAATGACATGACTTGAGCTTGATAGCTAATCTTTTACCATCGTAATTACAAGGTTACGACTGCAAAAATCATGCCACTTTCAACTTTTCACTTCAATCAGTGGCTGTCCAATAATATTCTCATCACGTTGAACTAAATATTTTGAACTAACATACTGAATCGTTGAATTTACTTATATATTGTACTTAATCCAGCTTACTTAGAAAGGCACTGTGGTCTAATACATATTCAGAGTCAAGATGCTAGATAAATATTTGTCTGTTGCTCAAATGCTAATACGTCGAAATACTCGTGACTTAGATACCGATTAAACTAATGAATAACCAAATTAAAGTTTATTGTTGTACCTACTGTAATTTTGTGTATTGTTCTTAGATGATTTGCATTCTTACCGCTAATATCGTGTCAACGTTGACAGGATAATTGAAAATTTTCCGAGAGACTCCAATTGTAATGGCAGATAACATGTAGGAACGTTCACATAATTTGGCCAAGGAAGCGCCATGCTTGCGAACTGAGAACTATATACCGTGTCGTTTAAAAATAAGCGAACCTAACATTGAAACCAACCATAGGAGATTCGAATCTTGTTCTTCTTCTGTCTAGACCTTTTCCCATTTACTTGGGGTCGGCCTTCCTTGTTCGCATTTTCTATTTTGCACGATTTTGCGCTACGTCTTTTTGCAAATGAGCTTCTTTTAGGTTTTTTTCAACCGTCGTCAACCAGGTGGCGGGTGGTCTTCCACGCGTACGTTTCGACTCTGGCAATTTCAGGGCAAGTTTTACCATATGGTCGTCGGGACGTCTTTTGAATGTGGCCATACCACCGCAAACGTTTTTCTTTTACTTTGTCAGCTATTGATGCTACTCCAAAACTTTCCTTGATTTTATTCATTACGGATTTTCTATGAGTGTTACACCTGCTGACCAGCGTAGCATACGCATTTCGGTAGTGTGCAGTAGTGCGTATGGTAGGGGATTCGAAACTTGTGTTAGAAAATAGTAACTATATACAACTTCATAATTTAGAAGCTTGGTTTTCATACCTGTTTTAATGGCGACGGCACTTTGAGGTTTGGCCCCTGCTAGATCAATATGGTAAACGAATTTTCTGTATTGGCTCTAGTCTGTTGTAGTACTGTAGCTGTTTCTGATTCCCAATTGATAAATTTAAGCGAGTTGTGCTCAAAACAACTTATATGATGTTATTGGAGCGGAGCGAGCGAAGCTTTCATTGATCAGCTTCAATGGCCCATATTTTTTGTGTAGAATCAAATCAACAGATTTAGGACCAGATTGTGACGGATTTTGAAATTGGCAATAATTCCCATCCAAACAATTTTTTTTCTTTTTAGGTATTACGCTCCGCTCCTATATATGGTGCTAGCATAGCTTTATGCTTAGCGACTGCATAGCCTAGTTTTATATTAAACTTTCATAGGACAACCAGACTTACGAATAAGCGCCACCGTTATATGGTTGATATACCAAAAGGTCGCACTAAGCGTTTTGGTTCCAATTTTGTAATCCGTACCGCTAGACTGGAACTCTTTGCCTGAGTCTGTTTCCAGATAAATACAATTTAGGGGTCTTCAAATCACGAGTGAATAGGTATCTTCTAGGTAAGCGCGTTACTTCCCAGATTGCATCGTCGCTTACCATCAGACGTAATAGTGGTCAAGCGCTTTCCTATTCACGATAAAAACTACATAATTTAGTTCTTCCTCTTTCGAACACAAAACACATTTAAATAAAACCACTGTAAAGGAGTCAAAACGTTAGGATTAAATATATAAAAAACAAAATTAAATATGTAATTAATCCGGTACCTACAAGTTAAATGCTTACAATTTCCGCAAATATATTTCTTGGGATAATTCCTTAATCTGCTCAAACCAAATCATATATTTATAGATATTGAAAATAATTAAAATTTTACACACAGCATGTGTAACTTTAAAGCAAAATTGAGATGTTTGTAATGTCTTGCTAAAAGGCATAGCACACAACGCTGGTAGCATAATCGATGATAACTATCTGCTAATGACCTATTGTTCACGCTCGACGCTCACTGTGGACATAAAGCCTTATACCCACTAGCGAACGTAAGTATAAAGTAAGTAGTGAGTATAGTATAGTTATTTTTAGCTCAATAGGGAAACCTCCATTACCACAGAGAACTGATACCAAACATATAAATTATAGTATAATTTTGCCATAATTGGGGGCTGTTATAAAAACACGTATAATGGGATCAAAATGCAGTAAAAACCATAACAAACACAGCAATTTAAGTTTAGAATGGATTATTCAAGAAAAAGAGTTCCTTGAACTAACAGTCTAAGCTATAAACTATCAGTGAAGGGTAAACCAAACCTTGATACTATTACAGAGTTCAAAACCAACAAGAATGAACGTAACACCAGTTGTAGCCTTAGCGTTTTAACTGCGGTCCTATTTGGTTAGGTTAGGTTAGTTTAGAATTGGTCCATATAGCTGCAATTGATAGGATATGATCAGAATTACCACTCGCAAGCATTCTGCGGCTGCTTCCCTTCAGGAGTGTGCTTTGTTTGTAATATCGGAAAAATAAAATTTTATGTAAAAACAGAGGATCTGAACATAAAAACTATTAATAAATATTGATAATAAAATGGTTACCTGACCCGGTTAGCCAATAAGACGTGGTTCTGAGACCCACCCAGATGCATGTTTTAAAACATTTGATATATTTACATATCCTTTATCTCGGTAGATGTTACTCCAGAGACTAAATTCCGAAGTTACTATAATTTCAAATTTTAATATTTTAATAATAAAGTATATGATAGGTTGGTATGTCAGCGAGTGGCTGATCATATTAAACCTCGCAAAATAACAAAATAGCCTTTTATAAAATAAATAAAACTTGTCTGTTATATACACGAGGCAGATAAATATTCAACCTGAGGCAAATATCTGCAAAATTATTTCTACAGATAAAAAATATAGAATTTAGTATTTTTAAAAAGCAGTAGATATAAAAATCAGTAAAATGCCCCTTACAATTAAGTGAAGACTTTAATTAAAACACATTTAATTATTTTTTCCATTTTAAAAAACAACATACATACCTACTCATTCATCCACACAGAGGTTTAACTAACAATACTATGTCCAATCATCTTATTACAGAGTGAAAACATTATTACAACTAAATACCTACCATTAAGTTTAGACTTCATTTGTGAATCAGGGCTGGTTTCACTAGTTCCTGATAAGGTTTCAGATAATTACCTGTCATTCAACACTTTCTAACAGATGAAGATTGCTGATACCAGCAACTTTATCAGCCAGTTATATTTTTTACAAGACTCGTAAGACTGAAGTTGTAGATTCTCTGGCAGACGAGTATAGCTATCAGGAACTTTATCAGCAAGTGCTGAAACGAACCCTTACTCTTTATCCTTATAAGCCAAGACGTTAACTATTTAACATCATCATCAGCCGTTATGAGTCCACTCCTGGGTATTGTCCTCATCTTTAGTGCACCACAGTTAGCGGATTTTAGAAATATTCCGGCTTCTCGCATCCTTCACTCGATCTTCGGTCCATCTAGTACGGGACCACGCTGAGTCGTTGCCCAGTTTGTGTGCGGCACTCAAAAACCATTATTTCCCAACGATATGCGAGCGATGTGACCTGTCTATTACCATTTTATCATAACGACAAGAGCTCTCCGGTAAATTTCATTTTCGTTTCATTACGGATATTATCACGTAGGGAAACACCGAGCATAGCTTTTCACAGCTACTGAGAGAATCTGAGCTTGTTTAAGAGGCCAACAGTTAAGGATCACATCTCAGTGTCGTATGTCATAATATAAGTTCTAGAACTTACCTTATTCTTCTGAATTGAGGGGAGATTGAATGAGAAACTTGTCGAAAGCTGACAAGCTAAGTTGAACTCGCAGTGCAACCTCTTTGTCAAAGTTACATATTCGTTGACAACTTCGATATGGTTGCGACATAGACATTCTATTTTTTGTAATTTTAATTGTTATTCTAATATCAAAACTGTAATTTCTATATTCTGGGAGAAATTAGGAAAAAACTGTCACGACAATAAAATTAAGGCGATACGAATAGATGTTAGAAGATAAATAACTAAAATAAAACGCAATCTGCAATGCAAAAATGAATATTGCCGCAAAGACCCTTTATAAAATAGCAAATTGACATTACATTAAGGTATCAATGTATTTTCGTTCTCCCCATACAATTCATAAGCTTTTCCTAGTTAACCAAAATAAAAATGGGTACCCCTGCTTTAAATGCTATGCAGTGCTCAAACAGTCACGCTAATGTGTACCTTGCTTCGTAGGACGACCTCTCCAGCATACTAATGATGCTGCCATACGACATCCCGTCCAATACCAAGATCTTCAAGCTACTGTATGTTAAGAGGTTTCTAAAGAGGTATTCAATGCCAGAAATAGATGCAGGAACTAGTACCATAGGTTATTTATTTGGTGTTATAATTAAGTTGGACTAATGAAACATTAACATCTATTTAATTGTCTCCTATATAAAAGGTAACAAAACTAAACCAAATGATATCTTACACTGAAAAAACAGTATTAAAGTTCTTCTCTTATTAAAGCACCAAACAGAATTAAATTCGTAGTTGAAAATAAAGAGATAATAATATTTCCAATATTCAAACAAATTAGCCTGGCTCAAAGTAAGCACTATAAAATTTGTATTATAGTAACTAGGGTAACGAACAGACATCATAATAATATTTCTTACATTTACAGCGATCAGTCTAGCCCAAAGTAAGCACTGTTGGGCTTTTATTATGGAAATTGGAAACTAGGGTAATAGATTAACATATGATACATAGATATTAAATATGAATTAATAAAATATATATTGAAATATATATAATTTACCCATGACTCAGATACAAATGCTAGTACGATCGTATTCATTATACAAACATTTACCCCTTCTGGGATTCGTACCCGCAGCGATAAGTGCATTTAACATCCACCAATCGCTTTCTTCCTTAGCAGTTTTCATCCATAGGAAAACCTGTAGGTCAATTGTAAACGATTCGGTTATAAGAAGAGACATATAAAAGTATTGGTGATTGAAATCAATCCTTTTATAAATTTGAATTAAACACTTTTTTACGTATTTTGCGCATATTACATACGGATGATAGTCATCCTGTGATCACGGCTCCTGTAAGGGAGTCGAAACGTCAGGATTAAATATACAATAAAATAAAATATGCGCAAAATCCGTAAAAATGTGTTTCATTCAAATGTGTAATGCGCGGAAGTGTAAGAACTAAATACCTTTTTTAAATCGATAATAAATCGCAAAGTCGTTTTAACATGTCAAATGTGAATGATTGAATTTAAACATGAATGAACAAGGGAGAGATTATCGACTTTATTTACCGATTAAATTATTTAATTGTTTCTATATAGCCCGTCACTATTCATTCATTAGTATGAATAATCTAATCATCAACGAATGATTTGAATAGACGACCCTAATGATGGGGTAAATAACCTAACCCGGGTTATGGTTCATTATGAATGAACGATTGACACAGGATTAAAGCCTGTAACCCTGCAGTGTATCTTTTGTGTCTTATTAAAAAAATGTAATTAAACAATTAATAAATATTCAAATTATCTAAATCGCCTGAGTGTTATAAGGCCGTTAGTACTTTTTTAAATACGTCTAGAATTGTGAGTTCTCTAAATTATATTGGGTGTTACATTTACAAATTTACATTCAAGGTGTACAAATCTAGGTAGGCTGTGGTTGGAAGGTTTATGCAAAGAAAATGTATCATGTATGACCAAAAATATAAAGAACATAGCAAAAGACTGAGTGTGTATGATAGAGTAGGCATCATGTATTGTTTTTATTCGTAAATTCAGTAATGAATTTCTAAAACAGATTTCTCGAAAAAGTAAAAAAACTAGTCAATTTGGTCTTTAAAACTCCATAACTAATTACATCCCACTGATGGTTTCAAACAAATTACATTTTTCGTTATAACGGGTAGAATACGATGCTCAATTTTATTTCCATTAAGTAAGGGGCCCTGTCTACTTACGTTGTATAATGTGAATAAATATCTTATATACAGCATTATCCAAAGATATATATAATGACAAGATCCATAAACAAACAAAAATAGAGGCTTTGTGCCTCAGCTAGTGTTTTGTTAATATCATTACAATGCGTAGCCCTCGAACTAAATGATAATTTAAATTGTGCGATTAAAAGCATTTTTAATGCCTGGAGGACAAATGTAAAAGCCTAGCCCAAAGTTAGCATCGTAATGTTTGTATTATGAATAGCTACGATAGATAAATATGTAATATTCCTAGAAATATGTGTAAATACCCAGGACTAAGGTACAAATGTTCGAATTCATCTCACAATATAGGACCGACAGCGCAATAGACAGAATCGCTACCATTGTCACAAACGGTCGTCAAAAATCTATACTAATATTATAAAGAAGTAAAGTTTGTGTGTTTGTATATTTGTTAAATTGTAAGGGGATCTACTGAACCGATTTTAAAAATTCTTTCACCAATAGAAAGGCACATTATTGCTGAGTGTCATAGGCTATATTGAATGCCAGAAAAAAAATTAAAGAATTTTATCCACCCGTGCGAAGCCGGGACGGGCCACTAGTTATTAAATAAAAACACGAATTTGCATACTTACCATGAGATGAGGTTGCCTTCCAACAGTGGACGTCTTACGGCTGAATGAACAAATTCAGTGCAGTCATAGCACTGAATTTGACGATCTAGTTGGACCTGTCTTATGTACCAAAGCGGTCCTGGCTCCCCTGCCACCTATTTTTAAATAATTGAAGCGGAGCGAGCGAAGCTCCCATGGATCAGCTTCAATGGCGCACTGTCTGTTACGCCATAACTTCCCGAATTCTTAACTGATTTTAATATTTTTTGTGTGGAATTTGGAGCAATAACATTTTACAATTGGTCTATTCGATAATTACTGCGAAAGTATGAAAAGTGTATCGCAGTATTAACGCCCTACTCTATCTCTGTTGCTCTGTTTCTTTGAACACAAGCATTTGTTTCCAATATTTCGTTCTTACTCCTTGACCGGATTTACGATGCATTTATTCTCATTTTTGAGTTTTAACTCTGACTTTTGTTAGAATGCTATCTGAGACTTTTTACTTCACAAAAAATCTTAATTTCAATAGAGATGAAGGTTGATTGAGGAGCTTGATGGCACAGTGGTTAGAGCATTCGACCTTTAATTGAGGAAGTTAAGCAATATGCTAAGGGGCCTGTCATTAGAGGGCCCAAGAGGGCATTAGACAGGTTTAACAGAAATATCTCGAAATGTTCGTTTAAGCATTCAGCTTTGCAACTTGATCAGTTCTTTGATAATTACTCTATTCTATAAATATCACCATTAAAGTTTAAATGAATAAAAAACCCGCCAAAACGCTAAAGACACCATTATGCAGGTTAATTGATGTCATGACGTCATCTACTTGTAAACAAACTTTTAACTGTCAAATGGTTATACGATACACTGTACGATAACTTAGACTGACATTTCCTGTTGAAAAAGCAAGTGACATCATTCTAGATTTAGCTAATCCTGTGCATTTTCAATCACGTGGAAAACATGAAATTATATTATTTATTAATGATTTCTTATAAACATTATTTATATTTTAAAATAATGTGTGGGCTAAATGATTGGTTAAAACGTTTACTGTTAAGCTAACACAAGTTTAATTTCTATTTTCATAGTATTTAAATGCCCTATTATGATGATTAACAAAAAATATCTGGAGCTCCTGTGTGCTCCTTTTTCTGGTAATAATTTCATTAGATATAAAAATCTAGTACTTAAATTCTTAAAAATGTAGTTCTTCAGTGATGCATCTTCACATTTATTCTATAATACACAATTATTATATGAGGGTTACAGAACAAATGTAAATGTATGGATGTATGTAAAGAACCTTAAACAAAGTGTAATCGCGTAAGAATAAGCAATAATTTAAAATACTCCTAACTGACCTAGGGCTATGCTGACCTTTTTTTAATTTCACGGAAAAATTGGTAACGTATATTATGCTGTTACCTGACCCCTCTCTCCCACTGGGCACTCTAGGCAAATGCCTAGTTCCTGTAATCTGTAATAAATGTCGTATTTATTACTAAAGGAATACCGACATTTATTACTGAAAAACTTAGAAAGGGACTATATTATCGACTTGCTTATTAGCTTTTGCGTGCGCGAAGCTACTCTACGCTCAACCAAAAAAAGGCTATCTAATTTCAGCACGTTTAGATAATTTTTTAATATGTGTGAATCGCCTCTTTTAAATTAAAGATTATCTATTCTGCTATTGACTGTGAATAAGAAATCTGACAACTTTTTTTTCCACTTTCTTTGTCTATTCTAGTTTTAAAAAAGTGTTCTGTCAAAGACATAAGGGGCCCCATTATTCTAATATGCCCGGGGCCTCCAATAGCTTAAAGACGGTCCTGGCTGTTACTACACTCGAGAGCAATGAATCCGGGTCACTTAAAGAATCCTAAAAATCTCGGAAACTAAAAATGCTAGGTTAATGCAATAAATTGTATTTAATAGTCAATGTAATACTCCTTAAATGAAGGTATTAAAACTTCTTAGTTATTGTAAAGTTATATCATAAAAAAAATCAAATTTGAAAAAGGGCCACTTTCGAAGATGGAACTACGAAATTACAGCATTTGGTTTTGCTTTTGTTTGTAATCTGTCATTTATGTGGGTACATAAACCATGTTGATAGTGCTCTATATTCATTATTCAAGCTGAAATTATGTCGCTTACGCCTGAAGAATGCACCAGAATACTTACAATGCTGGAAACCGGCCGGAGTCAGCGCGATACAGCCAGGACTGTCGGTGTGTCGCTGTCAACAGTACAAAGAGTTCTCCGACGTTACGAAGAAACTGGTTCTAACCTACGCAGACCAGGAACGGGCAGAACCAGGTGTACCACAGCACGAGAAGACCGATACTTGGTGAACACCATGCTTCGAAATCGCTTTCTCACAGGAACTGAACTCACCAATCAGTTTCGACGCCTCGGAGGAAGTAACCCAAGTGCATGGACAGTAAGACGTCGGCTTGCTGAATCTAACGTAAAACCCCTTAGACCTGCAAACGGCCCTAAACTGGAGCGTGGGCATCGTATTTCAAGACTAAGATATGCCCAGAGCCACGTAAATTGGAGTATTGAAGATTGGTCAAAAGTTATGTTCTCCGACGAATCAAAATTTATGCTCTACAAGCACGATGGAAGACACAGAGTGTATCGAAGACCAGGGGAAAGATTCAAGCAAGCATGCATCGAAGAAAAAGTAGCCTACGGTGGTGGGTCTGTACTTGTGTGGGCCGGAATTTCTTCTGAAAGTCGCACAGAGCTGGTGATCATAGAAAACGGCTCTTTAACTAGCGTAAGATATGTGGAAGAAATCCTCAATGATCACGTTGGTCCATTTATGGTCAATTTAGGTGAGGATGCTATATTTATGCATGACAATGCCCGACCTCATACAGGTAGGATTGTGAATGACTACCTTCAAGAGATGAACATTACTCGTATGGAGTGGCCAGCGCGAAGCCCGGATATCAACCCGATCGAGCATGCTTGGGACGAGCTAGGCAGATGCGTAAAACAACGAAACCCTCCCCCAATCACGCTTCGTGAGCTCAAAATTGCTTTCACAGAGGTATGGGAGAATATTCCCCAAAATCGTATAAGGAACTTGGTGTACAGCATGCCAAACCGCGTAAACGCAGTAATGGAAGCACGAGGAGGCAATACGAAGTATTAAAATTCAAGAAAATCGTAATAAAGTTCAAACATTTCATGTTTCCTATTTTTGTTTTAAGGAGAGATCAGCAGTTTTTTTCTTTATGTAATTTTGTGTTAATAAAATGTATGGTACTTATATTTTTTTTACTTTCATTTAAGGAGTATTACATTGTCTATTAAATACAATTTATTGCATTAACCTATCATTTTTAGTTTCCGAGATTTTTAACATTCTTTAAGTGACCCGGATTCATTGCTCTCGAGTGTATATAATCGGCGAAATAATATGGGACTCTTTTTCACCTCTTAACCCTGCCTAGTGCACGATAAAGGTTTGGAGGCATACCAACTAAAAACCCGTGTGCCTATGTATCCTCAACTCTACCATGGGTTCTGTAAGGATTCATCAGCAAACCTATTTAATGCAATATATAAACAAGCACAATATTACGTAGGTAGATATTTTTAATAAGGTTATCTCATATTGATACACCCACTATAAATGACACGCTAATAACTTAATTAAAATAATGAGTTATAAAGGTTGAATAGGTGCGTTCATGGATAGGTACTAACTTTAAATGACGTATAGATACGATAAGGATGACGATTCCCAACGAACTCCATAAATCACCCATGACGTCATCATAAAACGCCTACGTATATTTAACACTGTTTAAGGCGTTCTTATCCTCTCAAGTGTAAGGTTCCTACTTAAGATATAGCTGATTATATTATACTTACTGCATTATTTTTTAATTTTTAAAGGAAACCATACATCTTTTTATTACCTTCTGAAAACCATTGAAAGTTCTTGATTTTTTGATAACTTCCTGAGTTCTTAACCGATTTTAATAATTTTTGTGTATAATCGAATCAACACATTCAAGACTACATCGTGACGGAAAATTTTGAAATTCACCAAAAAAAAAAGTAATGACCAAAAACATTGGGTCTATGGGATTTCCTATTTGAAAGTTTGTATTAGTTAAATTTTTAGAAATATTCTTTATAATTTTATTTTGTAATAAAATTTATGCTCCAGAATTGCAGCACCATGGCTCCAGTTTTTTGAATTTAACACGATAGAAACTTTTAACTATACGGCCAGAATAATTAATGATTCGAACATCTTCATCAACAAAGGTGAAACCAACAATTTTTGGTTTCGATATGCATAGTACAATTTATTTTCATTTTAATAATTATAAACATATTTCGGACACTTCACACCGATTATTTGGTGCAATAATAAACAGAACTTAACCTATTGATACTAAGTTACATGTGCAATACGTAAAAAGTATTTGAAAGACAATGAATGTTTGTAATCGTCACAAAAATATATGATTCGAATACAAATACAGTCAACTAAATATTGGTATAATTTATTATATAATAGCGTTACACCCAGTTTATTTAAAAATCTATTAAATTTAAAGAAAATAATGAAGCAACAAATTCGAGAATAAAATAAAAAAGACAAAGACTGGGTTGATACTTATAACTCTTTCTAGAAGAGCATACTCTCACTTGTCATTATAACTACCAAAAGCAACCATCATTTCATTACAAATAAAGTGAATCAATATAATAATATGCATAATTATTGTTCAAACCACATCTTGATCGTTTTCCTTTACAGCCAATTATCGTTAGTAATTTTCTGTGATTAACTAAATTATATTCTTTTACGATTATAGAAAACGTATTAGTCTATTGTCAAGTGTCTTTCCACTGATGGGGTTGCGTGCTAACCACCCCGTAGCCCGTACGGCTTCGAAGGGCGGGCGGAATTGGTAATAAACATTCAGATAAAAGCAGTATGGCACGGTTCGTCAGACTCACTGCACGTGCATAACCCGCGTAAACGACACACGAAATACGCGCGAAAACTTACACATTATTAATTTTACGTGAATTGTAAGTACCGACCAACTATTTAAAATTGGAGATCAGTAAGTTTGCATCGGTATAAATTTTTATAAAGTACGACGCAGTGTTATCTTGTTATGATTAAAAAAATCATATGAAATGTCTTCGATGTATTGTGTACTTATCGATTTATTACAGGCAATAGATCTTTATCTGTTATTACGTTACTTCATTGATTTATTCCTTGAAAACAATGACTTTACATGCTTCTTACAAGTGGTTTCTTGCAACGCTATTTCGTATCAAAAATATATCGTGCGTGACGACTCTTGACATATTGTGATAATATGAAACCAATATTTATTTTTATATTTTTACTTCTTTTAGTAGTAAAAATGTTACCATAGTTAAAGCCATGATTATTATAAATATTCTTAACCTTATTCCCTTTTTATTTATTTGACAATAGGTAGTTTTGTTGTAACAACGAGTAAGAATAAAATAGTACAGAGTTTGAATCTCCGCATGACATAATATTGATTTCAAATAAATAGGATAAATGAATTTTAGTTATTATCTTAACTACTAAATACCTGAAGTGTTTTTATAACTATGATACTTATAACTATATGTTTAAATAATACACTGGTTATTAAGTTTATAAACGCATAAATAAAAACTCAAATAAAAAAATTACTTAGATTTTAACAAACATAATTCAACTTGTAATTATTTACCAAATTAGTTTTTAATATATTAAATCTGATTGCTGAATCAAAAGCCATTGCAAATTATTAAAGAATTGATTTTTATTATCATTTTCTGCACTTTCTTTGAATATGAATATATTTTTCTTTTTTTTTTAGTTTAAAATGCCTGTGGAATGTTGCATCTAAAAAAATGAGTAAACCATCACATAATGTATTTGTTCTATTTTATTTACCTATAATATAATAATAATTTAATGTTGCTAATCAACCATTTGAATACAAATTGAGAATAAATTGATTCGTTTTCTTTTTAAACGAAAACATTGCTCGAAAGCAATTGAATAACTATACCATTTACATGGGAAATCTGTAAAAATTGTTTTAAAATATTGTTTTGATCAACAACAGTATGAACATTACAATTGTTTACATAATCTCTATGTAATTCGCACAAACATTCGCAGCTGTTATCTTATTATTGTCACCATTTTTGTCTTTCGTTCTATAAATAAATGAGACACAAATGTCTGATTCCAAGGAATCAGCGCAAAAAACGACGAAGTGCCGGCGAAGAGATTAATTCTTTATCAATTAAAGGTTGACTTTCATTGCATGTATGATATGATTAAAATACGTCGCGCTTAGCGATGCGATAGTTATTTTTTTATTAATACAAAGTTCTACAGTGTATATGCAATTTAACCCTTTCCGTGCCAGCTACGAAAATACTATTTAAACACTTAACATGTATTTTTATTCCTAATGCCAAACTCTAAAAAACCGATCTTACTTGTAATGCCAAGAATTATTTTTTTGTATAGGATGCCCAAAAAAATCCACGAGCATACTAGTACTCGTACACGATGTTACAGTAATGCACTACGAGTATTCTCGTAGTTGGCAAGGAATGGGTTAAAACGACTTTGAATTGATAACGGATTAGTATCTTCATTCCACCACTCCGTCGACGGACTGCGCTGACCTTTTCACCGGGTCGCTCTACACTTATTTTCTTTTATGTATGAAATTAGAATTGTTTTCTATGAAGCACTATTTTTTATTTTTTTCTTATTTATTAATAATATCAGTCGCAGTTCTTTGTTTATTTCATAATTGTTTGTTTTATATTTGCAGTAGCAAATATTTCATTGCATATTTTTAATAAAGCACCAAGTGGTTTTTACACCCAGAATCAAAGGTAAATTATGACAAACTGCTTGACCTTTAATGTGAGAGCAAAAATAACAGATTCACCCTACTGTCTGGGGTGCGAGTTCACTCAAACTATTATATGTAGCTATCGGCAACTATCGCCATATCACTCTTACTCACATTGACTATGGAGCAATAATTTTACGTTGTTATTATTGAAACTAGTTCCACTCATAGTCGTAGATATAGCTCCGTGTGATTTTGGGTAAATATGGATAAATATGTTATTAAAAAATACAAAATTTATACCTTATGAGGTTTCATCGATAACGTTGTTACATATCTAAAAATCCGAACCCGTAGTGTGAGAACAAAATGACTCTTGCCATTACTTTCATTAAAATACTCTAGAACTTTGGGTAGTGCACTTCTTTCGACAAAATTATACATAAAATTATAACTTTATCAGATGTTGTGGAAAGACAGCCTTGTTGAGGACGCTATTGTTTTTTTTATAGATATTCATCACAAAAATAATACTTTCCTGAATACTCTCACCGATTTTCATACCAAACTATGCAGAACTTGTGCAAAATCGATTATGAGGATATTAAGCAGAGCCACGGTTTGAAAA
Source organism: Calamotropha paludella (assembly GCA_927399485.1). Classification (NCBI taxonomy): domain Eukaryota; kingdom Metazoa; phylum Arthropoda; class Insecta; order Lepidoptera; family Crambidae; genus Calamotropha; species Calamotropha paludella. The sequence continues at coordinate 20,631,244 of OV656812.1, forward strand.
TATTTACTATTTTTCCATTAAGATTACTTTTCACGTGATTATTGTTTTAAATAATATTTACCAAATCAAAAAACCCTTTATTTAACTTTAGGCTTTTGTAGAGTATCGATAAATAACTCGATTAATAATTTATGGATAATAATGCAACGATTAAAAAAAGTTATTTTTTTTTATTTCATCGATTAAAAGTGTCTACTGAAAAAAATGTGAAGAAACTAACTCCAACTTTTTGTTGGAGTTAGTTTGAAAAAACTGTTTCTTCACATTTTTTGAAGTAAATCTAGGTTTCATGTACACTACTCGTATATCGTTGTGCCTGTCTACAGTAAGTATTTTATTAAAGACAATAGTTCTTAATTATCTTCTCATACTTTCATATTCTACATATTACTCATTTTCTTATTGTTGAAAAACAATACTGACATGAAATACGCTATTAATCACTTTTGTGACTTTTTCCTTGATTAATTTATGAGTATGAAGGAATCACATGAGTATTGCCGGCAAATGGAGATATAAGGTAAATGGACTATATTACGGGACAATACAGTATTTTCTAATTTAAAGTTGATAGTGGCAGGTGTGAGGAATGGAAGTTTTTTTTGTTTTGTAGACTGTCATTACAAGAAGGACGTCGAATATTATTTTGTGTAGTAGTTTTTTATTTTACTTTTAATTTTACGGAACCTTGAGTTCCGTTATTCCATGCTACCTTCAAAGCATTTTATTATCTGAAGGCAAAAAATAATAATTTTTATAATTGAAATTGTTATAATTATTGCAATAAAAATACTAATTTGACACAATCTTATAAGTTTGCTTAGAAAATGAAAAATTATAATTTGATTATTTACTTTTACACAAATATAGTCGCACCATTTATTTATTTTAAGGCCTTTTTAACAGTATCCTTTAATCAAGTAAGAGCATTTCTATCTGAAAATTAAAAAAAAATACTTAGTATTAATTATAAAGAGGAATAGTTTGTTTGTAAGCCATACACTCTGAAAATAACTAACCGATTTTGATAGTTAATTTCATTAAAAAATATTATTTAAAAGTAGCATTGTTTATATTTTAAGCCACCGCTTACTTATGGTGATTTTTTATCTTATAATTATAATTTTAAAAGATTTTCGTATGGTGTAATGTAGAAATCATAATATCTCGTATTGCTTGGTAAATTCACAAAATGCCCGGTAAGGAAGTAACAGACACTCAAAAAATTCAGTTATCCACTCCCACACTAATTCTGTTATATTTGCCAAAGAAAACAGAAACTAACGTTTCTCCCTTCGTCTTACTGCTATTATACTCCGGAATAACCACAATTAAAGATATAAGTAAAAAAACTCGTGTACTTTTGTTACGTAGTACAAAAAATGGTTTCAATGTAATCAATTAAATGTTTTTTTAATAGAGTGAAAGTTAATGTACCAATTATAATCGTCATAAAAATGTATTTTTTTAAATATGTTTTATTTGATTTTTATTGGATACTCCACCAATTGATAACACAAAAGGTAATCATTTTAGACTCGCTTAAAATAGTTACAATTTAAAACAAAACGTTAAATTATGTCACAATAATCTAAGGTCATTTCAACTTATTGATAACTAGCTTTCCGCCCGCGGCTTCGCCCGCGTGGAATTCGGTTATATTGCGGTATAAAGCAATAGCGTAAGCTATCATTCCACTTCTTACGTATTTTAAAAAACACAACATTACCATGTTTTAAAAAACATCCAGCACCATCTATCGCATACCTCAAGAACTAAATAGCGTAAGCTATCATTCCACTTCTTATGTATTTTAAAAAACACATCGTTATCATGTTTTAAAAAACACCCAGCGCCATCTATCGCATACCTCAAGAACTAAATAACGTAACTTATACCAATTAGTAATTCGTTGACTTTAGTGATTTCAGGATAAGTAGATGTAAAAAAAACAATTTAGACGATAAAACAAATTGTACGTCATCCCTCGAGAATTCGTCATTTTCGAGAATTCATTTTCGTATCATTTAGCTTCAAAATTTACATGTTCATATTCGTTTGCAACATATAAGTAGATGTAAAAAAAACAGTTTAGACGATAAAACAAATTGTACGTCATCCCTCGGGAATTCCTCATTTTCGGGGATTCATTATCGTATCATTTAGCTTCTAAATTTACATGTTTATATTCGTTTGCAATATTTTACCTTGTTTTAAACGACACACAGCGCCATCTACAATCCATCCATCAAGCAAACAATATTTTTGTTTTTCCTCGGGAATATCAATTTTTCCAGGATAAAAAGTACCCTATTATTTAATCCGGACTTTTATCTTTACGCCTGCAAAATTTCAAAGCAATCGGTTCAGTAGTTACGGCGTGAAAGCGGAACAAACAAACAAACAAACAAACTCACTTTCCGATTTATAATATTAGTAAGGAAGTAAGGATAAAGGTGACCAATGAATTAATCCCAATTAGAAATAAAATACAAAAGCAACAAATTTTCCCTCATTGCGTCATACGCCAGCAATTACATTCACCGCCTTTCATCTATTAACATAATTATTACGGCAGTTATAAACATGACAATTTCTCTGAAAATATGCTTTATAACTACTCGAGTCAGCTATAAAACCTTCTGTTGATAACTACTAATAAATTATTTCACATTTTTTTATCAAATAAATCTAGCGTTATCACATGAAATCCTTAAGAACTTTGAGCTGTCATCTTATGCTGACCAATAACAGAACCAGAACCACACGGAACTTCAATGTGGTTGCGAAAGACGCGTTTGGAAGCTTAACAAGGTCTTTAGAACTATTATTCGAAACTTGTCGAAAAATAAAAAAATCTTCAAAATAAGATAATAATCTTGTTTACATAAGTGATCTGCATGAATGGAAAGCATACAAATTTTTAATCCTCTTGCAATCTCATGTTTAGCAAAATGTATACTAAAGTTAGAAATTTTACAATTACTGTCTTTAAAATAGAAATATTCTCTTTAAAAACAAATTTTAATTAACTATTTTGTTAAAGATGTCTTAAAGTGTCTTATTTTTATTATAGAGCAATAAACACATTTTATTTTATAAATGTTAACATATTTTTATAAAGTTCCCTGCGATTTAACACCATTTTAAAGAGCCATATTCACAGGCATTTTACAGTGATCAATTGGTACACATAAAAAATTAAAATACACTATTTTTGCGATAATATTGTATTTACGTTTAAAAGAAGCTAACAATTATCCGCAATGTAGAGGCTACTAACATAGTAACGTGTTTTTCTTCATCTTTTGAATCACAGCATTGGATCCCAACGTAATTAGACGTATTTATCTTAATTACTGAATTCTTAATTTAACCGGATTAAAGCGATGCGACGCACAAATGCGCGCTAATACCCTCTTTCTTATATGTGCGCATTCCATATTTTGCTGCCCACTGCGCCATTCAATAAATACTTTTACAGCGTAGAAAACTAAAATCTATTTAAAACGCGGTAGGGTTCCTGTAATATTATAAAATATTTTTTTTATAAACAAGGTGACTTTAGAAAGTAAACTCGTTAAATTAAAGACGATTATTTATTAGGGTCATAGAATTTTGTCTTTAATATGGTTTTTTTTCTATATGGAAGTACATGTATATATGATGAAAAAGTACTGTCGCTAGTACATCAAGCTATACACTCTAAAAATGAAATAATCTCTATAACATTGGCAATGTACTTATTTTATAGCGATAGATTTTTTTTTACATATTACATTTTTTGATAGTAAGCACAGGTACTTTTGATTCGGAAATTGGCTAAAATTTGTTTTACCTCTTTTCTCACTTTATAACAAAAAGCCTTGCCCAATTAAATAGGTGCAATAAAAAATTGTTCCCAAGTTCAGTAATTACCGTCCGTTCTCCGAGGACTCTCTATCAATTACACCGTGGAGGGTAGTTTTAATTTTCGACTGCTGAAAACCACGAGCAACGAGTTGGACAAATTAAAAGCTGCAGACCGATTCATCAATTTTCTACCGACTCACATTTTACGGCAGAAAAAAGTTGAATCTACCTTTGGTTATATTTTTATTTTTTGTTTAATATTAACAACATCTATACTATTATAAAACCGTAAAAAGCTGTGTCTATTGCAAAAAAACACACAATAAGTGTACTGGAAGGTAAACATGTCTTTAATAAGATAACAGATAAAAATAAAATACTTATTTTATTTCATTGTTTGTCTATATGTCTAACTGATTGTGAGCACATCACGCAAAACAAAAAAAACAGTTTAACAGCATGAAATCCTAATTAAAATTTAAGCAAACTTTTCATATGATTCGAGTGGGTAGAACCAGATATACAGCTGAACTACTAATCTTCATACAATCAGAGAGCCAATTAAAATGGTCATTCGGGCCTTTATCCCGATTATATCAATAACATAAAATGGGAGTTCCTCCACCCTGTGAAGGCGGTAAGAGTGTAAACCTACTGGAACTCCAGTGTTCCCTCCCCTGTTCCTCAGAAGAAGCGCGATATAGACTTTCTACAAGAAACCGAACACTATGCGGGATGAACCGCGGAAATATTGATTTAAATTTATTGATTAATAACTTGTTAGTGAAATAAATACAATTCAGGACAGAAATTTTGACCCTCGTACCTTCTCACTTGCTGTGCCCGACTAGATCCTTAACGTAATATCAATAAGTATTTGTAGACCCAACCAAGGATTGTATCATAGCAATAAACTATTGAATTGAGCTATAAAAAAATCGTAAACCAGACACAAAAAAATGTGAACACTTGAATTTAAAAAAAACAACTAAATGATAAATTATTTAAGTTCAATAAATTGAAAATCAACCATATAAGGTTATAAATAGATTTACGCTATATTATAATAATATTTCTTTCATTCTCACCAATTAGCCTTGCCCAAAGTAAGCACTGTAAGGCTTGTGTTATGGATACTAGGGTAACGGATAAACATACATATTATATTATACAAAGATATGTAATATTTAAAGAAATATATATAAATATCTCATCTCTACCTTCATCCGTCTAAAAATCTCGTCGGTTTTTTGGTTAGAGGTCTACCATCTCCAAACCTATATTTGTACTTTTGCCTACCATTATTCTTATAGGGATCTCGTACTCTCCACTCTCCACTTCTAACATGCTATTCGTAAAACATAATCATTTGTTCCTTTATATTTTTTTATAATATCACAGACTCTGTTTAATCTTTAATCTAAGAACACAAGTTTATTTGTTTTTATGTTTGTCTGTCCGCTCTTTTTCCATTTAATACGCGTTACCATAGCAACGCGTTACCTGGTCAGCTAGAATATACTCTAAGAACACACATTTGTTGTTTGTGTGTTTGTCTGTCCGCTCTTTTTCCCGCTCTTTTTCCATTGTATACACGTTACCATAGCAACGCGTTACTATAGCAACGCGTTACCGGGTCAGCTAGTTTGGAACTATTAATAGAATGGTCTGAATTAATGGGTATTTATTATTATTACACGCTTTCGATCGTTACTTATTATTCCAAATCCTTGGTTCAAAGATAAAGCTTTTTGTTTACAAAAAATTATGCTCGATGGGTGTCTATACATTCATTATCACGAGACTACAGCCGTCATTAAATCTCACAAAAAAAAACCATACGCGACCACTGGAATCGAATTAACCACTCATCGGAAATTGGACAGATAAATACCTTCGACTCTTGTCTGTGGGCGGAAATCGATGATTTTTACTGATTGCTTTTTATGCGTATTTCGTCGGCAGATAATATTTTTACTATAGTGGACTTCAATTAATATATTATTCCTATGCTCTGTCAGTCTTGTAAATTGCTTAGTCAGTCTCATAAATTTTACCTACAATATTTAATTAAAACCATCATTGGAATCATCATGATAAGCAAATTAACATCAAGTTCGTTAGTGCAATGAACCCCTTATGTAGGTTTTTCCAAAGGACTGCCGATGCGGTATGGATTTTCACACACACAACAATATTTTTATATTTTTTATATATTTTATGCATTTTCAATGCGATGGCCTACAGCGTAAAATTAGGAAGGTATTAGAAAATTTCGACGAGTGTTCACAAGGCTCGGTAGCTCAATTGGGAGAGCATTGGACCGGATTTCCAAAGGTTGCGGGTTCGATTCCCGCCCGAGAATTTACTTGTGACCCGAGTCGATTTTTTCTAGTATTTTTCTATTATAATAATTTACACAACAATATTTTTATACAATACAGGGTCTATTTTGGACCTCTCGCGAATTTTCCATAATTAGTAAGCAATTTTATGATTTTTATATATTTTTTTACATTATTCAATGCTATCTTATATGATAAGTTATTTAATTAGAAAAATACTAGCGGCCCGTTCCGGCTTCGCACGGGTGGACAAATTTCTTTATTTTTTTTCTATTATTATATATATTTCCGTTAGCGCCATCTAGCGTCCGGTAGACGAACTACTTGCGGTTAACGCGTTGCTATAGTAACGTTATTGATACAATGGAAAAAGAGCGGGAAAAAGAGCGGACAGACAAACACACAAACCACTGTGATCTTAGATTATAGACTAGAAAGATTCGAGTCGATTGATCCTAGTCTTTTTCTATTAAAATAGTTTATTAGTAAGCAGTATAACATTATAACAAGAAAATAATGAAATAAATGTACGGGTAAGTATAATGGGTTAAATAGGTAATATCGAGGCATAAACTGTTCTGTTCATCATTATAAAAGATAAAAAACTTTAGCAAAAGTTGGTTTAAAATGGAAGGCTATAATGTAAATCTCTGGTATGATTGATTGAGATAAAAAGAATCCAGTCAGAAGAAAAATACGAATAAAAGCGTAGACGTTGAAATTATAAATTAAATTTAAAATAATTGATAGTAACAAATAAAAAAAAAATAAGTAGATAACAATCAGAACTATTTAGTTAGCAAATAACCGCGCATAGCAATACTTACATGAAAAATATCATTAAATTATGTTAAATATAATTTAAAAAAAAAATATATTAAAGAAAAGTTTGAACTGGCACGGAAATCGGTCTGCGTCCTAATTTTTCCAATTTAAAATTTTGCCAGCTCTCTAGTCTCGCTCATTCCAGTTTAATTTTAAAGTAAATCTCATAAAATAAACCTCAGTCAATAAAGCCAGTCAGTCAACAAACCCCACACCTTACGACTCGAGGAGTAATTTCAGTTTATTACCATTTGACACTCTAAATTACTTTTAAAGTTTTAAACAGAAAAGTTGTATTATATTTCTGTAAACTCTGTCACTGGTAGCTAACACGATGAGTTTTGTAAAGTAAAAATGTTTGTTGTTTCCGTAACTGGGCAGTGGTTTGTGATAACGACATTATAGATGATCTGATAATGATGATATAATAATAATAATATTTCTTGCATTTACACCAGCTAGCTTAGCCTATAGTAAGCGCTGTTGGGCTTGTGTTATAGCTTCTAGAGTAAAGACTAGACATACATAGTGTTTCAAAGACATTTAACATTTATGATATAATATTTATTGTATACCCATGACTCAGGTGCAAATGCTCGTATTCATCACACAGACATCTGCTCCTTCCTGCATTCGAACCCAAGACCGTCTGTGCGAAAGACAGAATCGCTACCATCGCACCAAACGGTTGTCACACATTTACATAACAGCAGTTATGCAGCGAAATTCCGCTTGAGTAAAACAGTAGCTAATTAAAAGCTCCACCTGTCCGACAGTGGGTAAGCTTTATTATCCTCTCGTAAAACTCCGGGGAACGTTCTGCCTTCTTTGATGGCACCGTACAAATGAAATTCACCTTTATAGTGCATCTCACAAGGCTGAGTATTTCTCTATAAAAAATACTAGATAAGCAAAGGTCAGTGCTCACACACTGTAACTGTTTACAAAGCTCAGAAGATGTGTATGATAACCTTTTATTGTGTAATCTGTAGTTTAATTTATCTCTGTGGAATATTATGATTCTGATTAATGTAAAAAAAACATTAGTACTCTCTTAGAAATCGATAAAAGTGTTGCCACTTTTCTTAATGGTTTTATTTAAATTTTGTATTTTGTTGTATATTAGATCAGCATAAATGTGATCTATAAGATTATATATAGGTAATTATCGAAGTCGAAATTTGCTGGATTTTTTTTCTAAAATTCGATAAAAACACTGACATCATATTTAAGAATGTTGCTACAATAAAAATGATTATCCTCTAAACTAAGTGAAGAGATATAGTAGAAAGCTCTACTTATAAAAATCTACTTTTGTAAACCTTTTTGGTGTATTTTTTATTGTAACAGACCACTTAAACTTTCCACTAGGGTATTCGGTTAAAAATTCTGTTTTCATCAGATCACCTAGACAAAAACGCCGTCAACCCGAAAAATTTAGTTATAATAGACCACGAGTTGGACATTATTAATATTTTTTATAAGAAACATTATCAAATCTAAAACAAATACTTGTTTTAGATTTGATAATGTTTGTTGACGACTCAACACTCGTCGTTTTGAGTGTTGAGTCTTTTAATGCAGATTCTAAATGAAATAAATAAAAATATGCTAAATGAAAACTGGAGTCTCATTATTCAGTGCGTTTGGCAGAAAAAAGCGTTTGACGGCGCTCGCTAGCGCTGAGAAACAAACTATACAGTTTTCGGCAAGGTCACGTTTCCTAACTTTCGCAGCGCTGACAATCATTAAAATAATAGTAGTTATTAGTTAAATAAAATATGATAATTAATGATGGCAGAGCAGAAAACAGTGACTTATGTATGTGGGAATAAGGAATTTCAAATATTACCAACCGATGATATCCACCATAAGCTTAGAACATATTTCATATTGTTTTAAGGTTAAATAGTCATTTAACTCTCAGCGGCGCTTACTGGTGAGCGGTCGCCATTTTACTTTCGAGCGCTGTCGAGCGCTTTATCTGCCAAACGCACCCATTGACGACCATTTGGTGCGACGGCAGCGACCCTGCCTTTTGCACCGACGGTGTTGAGTTCGAGTCCCGGAAGGGGCAGATGTTTGTGTGCTAAATACCAGCATTTGTACCTGAATCATGGGTTATTATTACCATATATTTCTGTAAATATTAAATTACAGTCACGAGGAATAAGATATATATACGGTAGAACCATTTTTTTAAATTTAGAATGGGTTCGCTCTTGATCCCAATCAAGCCCGAGGGCAAAGACAGAATCCACGATGGAACGAGCTAACCCAGAAGTTGCCAATTCACCCTGGCTTTAAAAACAGACGGGTTAAAAGTACTCGGACATACAGGGAGGGAGTTCCACTCCTTTGCTGTGCGCATTATAAAAGAAGTTGAGAAGCGCTTGGTGCGACAGGTAGGAATAGCAAGAAAGGTAGCCCCCAGTGTCACCACTATGTCACATTACATCTTTTTTTTTTTCTTTACTGTTGTATTTTGCTTTCTTTGGGCTAGTCTAATTGATGTGAGTATGAGAAATATTATTATAAACTAGTCGATGCAGTCGCTAAGCATAAAGCTACGCTAGCACCATATATTGGAGCGGAGCGTAATACCTAAAAAAAAATTTTTTTTTTTCGATTTTAGCGAATTTTAAATTTCGGGCTCCGTCACAATCTGGTCTTAAACCTGTTGATTCGATTCCACACAAAAAGTATTAAAATCGGTTGAGAACTCTGGAAGTTATGGCGTAACAGACATTTCGTCATTGAAGCTGATCCATGGGAGCTTCGCTCACTTCGTTCGCTCCGCTCCAAAAAGGTTTACTGTAAAATTTATATGATAATACATTCAGGTCTTTCGTTTTGTGTATATATTGGACCGCTCTATTGTATCACTTGAAAGAAGGAACAATATATTATTAATTAAAAATTGATTAGGTCATATGGTCAATAATAGTATTAAAACATTAACAGCAGAATCATCTTATAAGATCGCATGGAAAATGCATAAAATATATAAAAATTATAAAAACAGAAGCAGAAGCATAAACATTTAAGTAATTAAAATAAATGGCGTCTATGATTTTAATTTATCTACATCACAGACTTACACGTAATGGTGGGAAACTCAACTTATGTTTGTTTAAAAACTTTTTCTCTATTATTAGTAGTAGCAGCACAAATAGGAATTATACAACTGAACTTTCCAAACACCTAAACCGAAATAATTCGCCAACAACGTGCTTCCGGCAATAACATAATTTGCGTTACATTGTGACGCCGCAGCCGTTTTCAATTTAAGCAACAATGTTGAGAACAAACTGTGCCCAATTAGTTCGAATTAGTGGAACGATAATAAAATTTATTTGTTGTCATTGTAAGCAATTTACACACTACAAACGTATACAGGATACCAAAATAAGTTGTAAGCTGTGTGATTCACTAAGAAATTAACCGATTTATAGCTAGAGGACTCTAATATATGATTCCTACGAGTTACGTATTGATAACGAGTGGTTACACTGTCTAAAAAAGGAATATCAGATATATCGATTTATGAATAAATCTGCGTAACTGCTAGCAATTAATACAAAATAAAAAATGCATAAAATATACAATTATGGCATTTTACATATTACAACTAGCGCTAGACGTAAAACAGATTATCAAAATACGTTAAACTAAATCGTGCAGAGGTTCCAAAACTACGATTTGCCCCGATAAGTATAAACAATTAGCGTTATAGAGTGCCTCATTTATAGTATACCAATAGAATTTGTTGAAATTTACACCTCTAAATGTTTGTAAAGATTAAAATTTTAATATCCAGTGTTCCCAGATAAACATATAGCGCAATTAAGAAACCGAAAACAACGTGGGTGAAACTGCGAGCGAAAGCTAGTCTTATAATATCTCCAAACGCAACAATAAAAAGAGAGTTAGTTGTTAGAGTGTTCAACCAAACATATGTTAGTTCTAAACTCATTACTTCTCGATTTGTACTTAGAAATTGATCGCTAAGGCAGCCAGTTTAAAATTAATTCGTCATCCAATGTTATGAATACTAAATTAAAATCCTAAGATTTAATTACAAGTTTCCATTACCTTATATTTGTATGTGAATTTATTTATCACGAATTAAATCTGTAATTACTGAAAACAATCGCCCGAATAAGGAGATGGATTCGAGTCCCCTCCGATATCTGAAACAAGTAGAATTTTTCTAGAAAAAAATAGTAATGAACCAGCGACCCGTCCGTGGACAACATTCTTTAAATTTTTTCTATTATTAAATATTTTTCCGTTAGCGCCATCTAGCGTCCGGTAGACGAACTCCTTGCGGTTAACGCGTTACTATGGTAACGTTATTGATACAATGGAAAAAGAGCGGGGAAAAGAGCGGATAGACAAACACACAAACAACTGTGATCTTAGGTTATAGATTAATAATACAAACGTAAATAACAAAAAAAAATATAACTACACCACATCGTAATAATTTGAACATTACTTTTTCTTACCCCAGGCTGATAGATGTTTGTGTGAAGAATGCTAGCATTTGTACCTGAGTCATTTATATATATTATAACTTATTTATATATTATATCTTTTATCACCGATTGTGTGACCGACTCAAAACACACGTCCAATAATTGTCCATCATACACTGTAATTTTGTCATGCATCTTCCCACAAGAGACACCGACGTAAAAGCGCCTTTACAAAATCGGATAAAAGTCGGCGCAGAATTTAACCACAAAATCGGTCGTGTGCGGGAACGCTAATAGGTTTTTATTTTTAATTTTAAATCTCAACTGATCTGTATTAACAGTAAAATACAAATAGCTTTATTACTCTATATCAATGTTATACACTATTGAGACCCCAAAGAAAGTAATGCAATATTCGAAGAGTAATTTCTGACATATTGATGGGTAGGAACAATTAATATTACTAAAGGTAACAATTACGCAGCGTGTAATTGTTACCTTTAGTAATATCCCTCCCTGCATCTGTTTTTCCGAGAACTTATAACCCATCCATTTTCAAAGCTAGGGTGAATAGGCACCTTCTGGGTTAGCTCGTTCCATCGTGGATACTGTTTTGGCCCCGGGATTGATTGGGATCAAGAGCATACCCATTCTAAATAGAAAAAAAAATGTGTATGCGGGTGTGTGTGTGTATGTGGTGTCATTTTTTTATTGATAATATTTATGTTTACTAATCTATATGATTTAAAATACGAATACGCCTATAGGTGGGTTTCTAATCCATAACCTATCGCTACCCGGGCGAGTATAAGCTAGTATCGTTCCATCAATGTTACTGTTGAATTAAATAAGCTTTTAAAAAGTTTAACCAGGTGACAGCATTGTCTATGACTCTCCTTATCTTTGTTCTGAGGTACATCGTGTTCTTGCTGTGCAGTTGAAAAATAAAAGTTTTCTTATTCAATTAATTACCATCGTTTAATGATAAAAACACCCATAACCCTTCAGTTACCTTAAAAATATTTACAAATATAGAAAAATCTTATAGAAATATAGCATTGCGAATACTAAAAATAACATAACACATTCTCCAATCTCAGTTCTAGATACTCTACAAGTCTATACGTAAGCTGGTTCGTAACTAAATGTAACAATAAAATATAATGAAGAACATTATTATGTTAATAGGATTTGTTTTCAAAGACACCATTGCATGTTCTATTACCATAATAGAAGGAACATGACAATTTTCATTAATAGATAAATATTAACATTTTATATAAAAAGGTTAATTAAATCAAAACCGTTCACTTTTGGATTACAGAGAGTGAAGTGAATAGAGGACACGCGTTGAGTGTCGATAACTATGTCGAAGCCGAATCCACTATATTACGACATACATTTCTGCAAGTCCACCAAGTCCAACAATAACAGGGCTGCCAATATTTTATCCTGAATGAAACCCATGTTCAAAAATTCGTTTTTACCCAATATCACTTATATTTAAGTTCTTGCTGCACAACCAGTACAATATTGATATAGCCGAGAATCGAACCCTTAACTGCTGTCTCAGAAATGCTACGAAACTCTTTAAATGAGTAGGTACAACACGTAGAACAGCAGACGTCATAGAATGTAGCTTTAGGCGCAAAATATAACTAGTACGTTGTAATATTCATAAAAACAAACATAATTCATTTTTCTACGCCAAATAATCGTTTTATGGCGTCCAGATACCGTCCAGATAGATAAGTGTAGAGTCTTTTGGGACTTTATACTGTACTTAATACTGTATAAAACATCCGAATTCCGGCAACATTTCCAAATATGCTTACAGGTGTGTGGGATTTATATAGTGCCACATCTTTTTAACTTCGCCGTGCTGATTATTCCCCTATCGCTCAAAGAATTCCTCCCTATCTACAAATCGATGCTTAGGCACCCCTATTTACTTTATTAAGAAACAATATCATGCGCATCACGTCGCCGACCATTGGTCCAGTTAAAATTTATTCTATACGAACGTACCTTCGTTACAGTACTGAATACGTAAGAGCGATTCCAACGTATTATATAAAGGGTCTAGGGAAACTCGATCTTACAATGCGCGGTGAGTCGGACTATATCGCACATACGGTGCTATAACGTCACTTATGCAAATGGTTTAATATTTCAGGGGGAGCATTTGAAAATTAAATATCCCTACAACGTATAGTTCTTCTCGGCTAAACAAATAAAATAATTAAGCTACAACATTGAACTTAATTTTAAAGTAAAAGCAAATAAAGTAGAGACGTAGAGCAGCGGTAGGAGTATTTTCTCATACTCAGTTCAGGTTTGTCAAAAATTACATAAGTGACGTTATAGCACCGTATGTGCGATATGTAGAGACAGGAAAAAATAGTTCTAATCAATCCAATATTTTGATTTAAAAACATCGGAGGTAACTTAAAATTTCCAAATAAGGAAACTAAAATAAATTTTATTTTATATGTAATGTATTTATGTGTAATGTTAATGTTTGAGGTATCTTATACATAAATTTGTGAATTTAATGATTTTCCGCAATATCTTTCTACTTTTCATTATTATTTGAATTCATTTATTTATTTGTATTGCAATGAAAACCTTAGAAACAATCTAAAATAATAGTCTGTTGTTCTCTTTCTCCCATATCTAACTTTCTTTCCTTACATTTTTAAATATTATTTTTCTCAATTACAATTTATTTCGAATAGCGCAAAGTAAAGCTATAAAAAGTATTAGCTGTTATGCCATGCATTGACCGCATCCTCACTCCTATTATGATACCATCTTCATAGACTGCGTTTCAGCAGTAGTAACAAATTACTAAGTATGACGCATCGTTAATCTATAATCTAAGATCACAGTGGTTTGTGTGTTTGTCTGCCCGCTCTTTTCCCCGCTCTTTTTCCATTGTATATGCGTTACCATAGCAACGCGTGAACCGCAAGTAATTCGTCTACCGGACGCTAGATTATTAGATAATTATTGTATAAAGCACACGAGTGTTTCTGTATTACGGCGCTGTTCGAAGACAGCTTACAGAATACCACTGTTGGCCGCATCATAAATATTGATTAATTATGTCATTCACAATGTCTTTGGGATTTAATCAAGGTCTTAGTCTAACAAGTATAAAGTTTAACAGGTGTCTAACAATATAATATGATCACTTACTTGATAATAGAAATAGATCGGGCTCAATGCTACGCAGGTAACATTTTATATTATTTATGTGACAATAACAATCAAACATGACCTGATTGATGGTTATCGGTTTCGAAAACCTAGAGTTTCCTGTTAAACTAGAGGATTGTCTGGCCGATCGATGTTAAGGCTATACTTAGATCCATATTTTCTTTAGCCTTTAATTTTTCAATTTCCATAAAATGACTCTATTCCAATGCACATAAAATACTCTTAATACGTATTTTAACTAATTAGAGTTCCTCTAGTACCCTAGGAGCAAGAAACTCGTCAACTTTAACAGAAGTAGCGACATTTACAATATTATAAATCGTTACCATCCATAATCCACAAAAAAATACTATATTCTCACAATAGCGATATAGTTACATCACGTTTTTCATTATAACAAACTCAACAAGTATCTGTTTTAATTAACATACTTGAACATTGCAATGACATAAAAAGAATAAAAGATTTAAAAAAAGTAAATTGTAAACTTATTTTATAGTTAGATAAAAACTTAAAAGTAGATAAGAAACAACTTAAAATCAGATTTGAAAAAGAAAATTCATCAATTTCAGAATGAGTTGTGTATTTTATTTAGTAGAGTTTCACCCAGAGGCTGCAACTATTGATTCGATACGTATTACGTATTCGATAACTAACGGTTACGCTTCGCAATCGGTGAAATGCATTTGTTTTGACACGAACCGAATACTAAATATACCGTTTCGCAATACTATGTATACAGCATAAATAAATAAGACGCTCTAAATCTTTCAATAAAAAATAGAGGGCCCTTGAACAATATGATTTGATTTTATTTAGAAGTGTTAACTTCTAAATAAACTAACCGGACACACAATGCGTTTAGCTTGTTTTTTATATATAATCTAAACGTTTTGACTCCTTTCCAGGAGTCATAATTATATGATGTCTGAGATAATGATCGTAATACCTTCCAATATCCAATAGTGTTTCGACGTTCTTCACTATCATAACAAAATTATCTACCATAAAACAACACAGGCCATTTTTTTAAATTTTATTAGTCTACTATAAAAAAAGCTCAAAACACTGGAGCCAGTACCAACAGAACGAATAAAACAGAAATTCCGATACGAAGGTTCCGATAGATACGAGCTTCAGACGCTTGAGTTGACTTCGCGAGGGCCACCCTCAAACTAGCGAGTGAAAAGTTTTTATATTATAATTTTATAAGATAAATTATTAAAAAAGAAACATTATAACTAGAAAAAACTCAACATCATGTTTCAAATGTAAGGCGGAACACAAATCCACAAAGTTTTTTTTTAATAATTACGGTAGCCCAAACCATCTAATCCATTGAAAATACTTGGAAAAAAATACAAATACAAGCAAAAGAAGAGGCAGGTTGTTATGTTATTTTTGCCAAACTATTCGTAAAAAAAAAAAACACAAAGAGTTATACGTTAAAAACGATCGTAATTGATGGCAGTCGTGACCGGGTTAACACAATTATTGAAGTTCAATTAATCGGACAAGTTTCCCAGAGCCGCATTTAGGTTTGAACTAATAACCTTAAACTGACTTAGTCTATATTATTATCTCTCGTGAGTATGTGTCATGTTTCTGATTGAATTAATGGATTGAAATGTCATGTAAAAATATTTTTAAACTATAGTTACCTTAACTTTTAAAGGGCTGATCTCAGTTTATTTCCTTTTATTATTTCTATTTATTGTTGCATTGCTTGTATGCAGATGACTTACTATAAATTGACGCATATGCTATATAATTACAACTAAATATTTGGTGCTCTGTAAAACACATTAGTATAGTATAGATTTGTAAATAATATTCTCCAACGTTACCAACTCTTTTAATTAAGACTCAATGGATAATCGTAATAATCATAAAGGCTTGGTTAAAAGTAGAATAGGAGATAAATATCTTGAGCGCTATCTTTTATTTATTTAGCCATTAACCTAGCAAGTAAAACTTCTGCTTTTATTCAACAGCTTGCTATGGACATGAGTAATTTGTCTTTCTAGATGATTGCATATAATATTTTGCCAAATTCTTTTAATAAAAAGTTAAATTACTTTATTAGACACTGGAGGAGTACTATGGCCTTGTGACCAAAGAAAAGTCTAACTCCCTAAGGATTATCAATTTAAATTTACAAGGCTTTTCTGGCAAGGATTTGGAAGTAAGACCATATTAAAAAATAGCGATGTGTTATGTGAAAAAATCTGGGATTGTAGGTACCGGTGTATAGAGGAGCAACATGTACCCTTTCTTGTTGTCCTAATATTGCTGTGTGATGTGATGTTGATGTTAATAGGCTTTTAGCTGTTTTTGTGTGCTTTCCATATAAAAATATTGAAACAATTATAATTTCCGCTGAACTTAACGAGTATCATGCGCCTCTACTTCTTCCCAATTAATGGCGTCCCGAACGATTATTAAAAGAATTATGGACAATTAAAGGATTAAGTGCATTTGAATAAAGTTTAATTTCATGACATAGTTCTAACTATATTAAACAAAACATTAAAACATATGTATATCACTTGTAGCTGTGGTCAATTCGTTTTATTAGAGATTTAAAACATTTTATCTCCCTGTACACGATTATTGATCTACATTAGTTACTAATGTGGCAAAGAACATTAAGGAATGTGTTATTCTATCCATCAACAAATTACGAGGATTGCTTGAAAAATAATAAAAACTTTAATGTGCGATTTAATTTTAATTGACCGCAATTGACCGCCCTGGAGACGGCTCTGCTTCTCGCTAATACCACCAACCACAGGTCGATCTTCAATTAATTTGGGCCGCTCGCAAGGAATTATGCTTTCAATTTAATTAACAATCCCAATATTGAAACAGTTAGAATTTTAAATGGCGAATTGCCCATCCTAATAGACATTTAGCTGATTGCTGTTTTGCGAGGTAAATGCAAATGATTCGTTCATTCGTCTGAAATTTTATTCAACTGCAAGAGTTGTTAAGAGCTGTAAGAATTTATTATCACTATTTATTTGACTGGATGTAAAAAACCCTTGACTAATTCACAAAATGTTCATAGTGTAGAGTCAACCAAATCAATAGAAAGGCCTAGTAATAACTAGGCCTTTCTAGAACTATATCATTATTCATATATAAATTTGTATATAAATTTTATTGATATATAAAATTGATTATAAATTACGTGTTACATAGACAATTCTATTTAACACGTAATTTGTCAACAAATTTAAACGTTAAAATTCTCTAACAGGTGAAAACGATATAGGTCTTAAGAATCAAATTAGTTGACTGTACCTATATCGGACCACTTGAGAACATTTTATTTTTCTAAACACCATCTTTATTAAAATACAAATAAAATTAGGAGACTTTTCTGTTTGTCCTCAATAAAAGGGGGATCTTCAGATTGAATTATTTTTGCTATTAATTATGTCAGTAAAGTATAAAAACTATCAAAAACTTTTTGTCAGTGACGATTCTTAATTGATATGAAAGAAAAAATAAAATATACATGTAAAATAAAACTGTTATTATATTTTTAAATGAGTCGAAACAACATGATGTAGAAAAGTATAGCAACCACTTGAGGCAAACTAAAAGACTGAAGAGCTGATAACTTCTTCGGCCAACGAATAACTATAGCTATTCAAAGAGGAAACGCTGACAGCCTTTTGGGCTCCTTTCTCAATAGCAGCGGTAAGGCTCTTTTTCGTCTTTTGGAGTTTCGAAGTTAACAATTTAACAGAGAGCCTGGGAGTAATCCCGATAAAGCAGCAATTGGAATTGGAGGACAAACCATAAATAACGCACATGGACTTCCAGTTTTCATCAGAATTGCTAACACTCTTCCAACAACACTAGCTAAACTTCAGTCAATTATAATAGATGAGATTCTATGCTGGATTCAAGGATATTGCACTAAACTAATCGGATACTTCAACAAATATTTCATTCAGAAGGTTATTTATCCGAATTTCTATAGAAGTTCTTGAAGATTTAAGACAGTTACCACCTATTTACGATGTCTAGGTGTTTCAAGCCAAATCCTTTAGCAAATATAGAAGGTACATCGCTTTGTGGTTACAGAACTATATGAAATAATGCAGCAAAAAGTCGATGCTACCTTTATGACAGAATTTAATAACATGGCCTAGTGTTCCATGACATCTGAAGTCATCAATTCAATCAAAAGTCAGTTTCAGAATTTATTCGCTTCCAAACACGTGTGAAGGTGCAGTTCATCTACATATGTAACAGTAACCGTGATGTAGATAATAATAATAAAAATAGAGTTCTGTCAGTGATTTGATGACTTCTGCCGGAGCATTATCCAGGGCTGTGGATAGTATGAGTGGCGAATCAAATTCGACTATAAAAGCCAAAGCATGAGATGCAGTAGGCAGGCTACCGACTCAAACATACGGTCCTGCCTAAAAATGTCATGCATGACGAATTAGTAAACGGATCTACACGAATGGTGAAAACAATCGATTTTTCAATATATAAGACAACTCGTGAGAGGGAAAGGTGCGACTTTGTTTATAGTCTGACGATATAAATGTAGAGAAAAATATGTAAAAGAATAAAGAGAGTTTACCACATTTGTCGTAACAGATTTATAAACAAATGAATTCCAATCGATCCAGTTACTGTTACAGTAAAAAGATACAAATCTTTAAATTTGCAAGTTCGTCACACCCAATTTCCATATATTCCGGCTGAAGAAGTAACAATACACGAAAGCCATGGTTTAAAAATGTGGATATTCATATGAAACCCCATATTTCGCAATCAATGTTGTATTACACTTGCTCACGTGCCACTTCGGCTCAAGGATTATTTATTGTAACTAAATCCTTTTGCCCTCTCCGTCCACCACATTACCACGATGCCGTCGAAATAGTAATGTAAAGAAAAAGACATAACCCTTTAATATCCGTATACCGATCGCATAATCACTACGTAGACACATGCAAAACACCGTGAAAGATCCGCAGATATTTACATAGCTATGGAAGCTTTTTAATTACCTTTGATTTCACTTGTCGAATTTACTTTTGTGAGCAAAAAATTTGAATAAATAGCCTAAATAACACTATTATCAATAAACTTATTCTAATTCTAAATCTAATCTAATCAAACTTATTTTTTGATTACATTTTTACTTAAACCGGTTATTAAGTTTTGTTGCTACAAATAAATCCCAGTACACTGACTCTCCATTCGATACGTTACTACGTGATTCGTAGCAAACTCGTTCGTAGCTTGTAAAGTAATCATCCAAGTGCATGTCGGAAAACGCACAGTATGGGATTCCGTAGTTGTCCCTCATAAATACAAAATTGCAAACATTTACACGCAGATATTGAATGTCAATAACTACCATAAATCTTTTCCTATAGACACTGCATCAAAAGCAATCGACTCGCACCACTGTTTCTGTGTCATGTCTAGTCTTAACTTTACATATCCCTTAAGTTTCAGAACTGTCATATGGTGAGTCAGTAATCTCGCAATCTGTATTCTTTTAAATTTACTATAATTAAAGTCGTTACGGTCTCCTTTTACCAGTTCTCTTAATTATTGCAAAATTGATTTCAGTTCACGTTCCTGTAGGTCCCTGATGTGTTAATGTTGACTATTACGAAAAGCGATTCACCAAATCGTCACTCACACTATCCACAGTCCGTAATACGGCTCCTAGAAGTCTGATGACTTCTAACTCGAGATTTAACTATCCAAAGCAGATTGTAATTATTAGTATAAAACGGTGTATAATTGTCTTTTAGCAGGGCTTTCGTGACACAACACACACACTTAGCCGGTATTTATTTAAAGTATACAGGGCGTCCCAAACTTATGGGACATGAAGGGGAAGTACCTTAAATATCGTAGATAGTAAAATTTGCTCAAAGAAGACTTTATGTTATTTTTAAAACTTAGTAATTCTGCATTTATAGATTTTCTAAAAATTACTTGCTTCGTCTGGGAATCGAACCGACTTAAATGTCAAAAAAAATCACCCTACTTTTATGATGCCAATCGAAAGAATAGCTAAAAAATAATAACTATGCTTAAGTTACATGGTTTTTTAAAAGAAAGGAACAACGTGAAATTAATATTTTAATCAAATTAAAAACATACATGAAACTGCCGTAGTCAATTAAGTAGGTATTTTTTTGTAAATTAATTAATTAAATGCTCAAAATGTGATCCCTCTTGTCTTACGCAAATCTCCAATCTTTTAATGAGTCCGCTGCCTGTTGATTTTCTTATCATTTTATGGTGAACACTCGATGTGATATGGCACAATTCTGTTTGCAACTCGCCCACGTTCTCGTATCGCTTTTTGTATAGCATATCTTTCACGTATCCCCAAAAGAAGAAATCTAATGGTGTAAGGTCCGGGGATCTAGCCGGCCATCTAATCGGTCCATTTGTACCAATCCATGTAGGAAAACATTCATTTAGAAAATCTGCTGCTCTCCGACTATTATGAGCCGGAGCTCCATCTTGTTGGAAAATTAAGTTTTCTTGCTCCGCCGCGGAAAGATTTCTTATCTTATCCCTTAAAATTTGAAGTATTCCTAAATACTTTTCCGTGTTCAAGGTTCCTTGGTAAAAATGGATTAAGAAAACCCGGTTTTTTAAAAGTCCGCACCAACAGTTGAGTGAAAAACGCACTTGGTTATTCGTTTCAGTGACTCGTAGGGGATTTTCTTTAGACCAAATACGATTATTGTTGCGAATCTAACTTTAGCAATAACGGTATGTATAAACATACCGTTATTGCTAAAGTTAGATTCGTCTGTCCAAATAATATTATCCAAAAAATTTGGATTTTCGAGCAAGCGTGCCTGGATATCAAGACAGAAATTTCTTCTCCTTTCTGTATCGCCCGGAAGTAATTTTTGAACCAATCGTCCTTCAACATAACTCTTAAAACCGTGTTTTTTTAATATACGGTGTATTTTGCTTTTCGAAACTCCAATTTCATGTTCTCCTTCTCTCACCGATGCTTTCGGAAAAGCCGAAAAGTAAATTAAAATACCAAGTTCTTCGTCGTTGATCGTACGGTTTTCTTGCTGTGGTTCTCTTGGGCGTTTATCGAAACGTCCCAGAGTTTTCAAATTGTTCACAAGCCTTTTCAAAACTTTACGAGACGGTAATTGTCTATCAGGATATTTTACGCTATACCACCGCAAACTTCTAGAGATATCTTTATCATTCAAAAAATATGCTTCCATTAGATCAAAACTTACTTGATATGCCATGTTCGCAATAAATTAACACAATAACACTTGTGTAAGTGAATTAAGACTAAACAGATCAATATCCGAAAAATAAACGCTCGCACAGACTGTTCCATTTTCAAATTTTAGAACAACATTTATTTATTATTTTTAGCTATTCTTTCGATTGGCATCATAAAAGTAGGGTGATTTTTTTTTTGACATTTAAGTTGGTTCGATTCCCAGACGAAGCAAGTAATTTTTAGAAAATCTATAAATGCAGAATTACTAACTTTTAAAAATAACATAAAGTCTTCTTTGAGTAAATTTCACTATCTACGATATTTAAGGTACTTCCCCTTCATGTCCCATAAGTTTGGGACGCCCTGTATATCCAATTTTCTGTCATGTCTTGTTTTCAGTTTAGGTTCATACTTTTTTGTTCTATCTAATTTTAACTATATGTAATATTATGTTTAATATTTTTTATTTATTACTTTATATATAAACGGGGTACTTTTCATTTACCCACTCCCCAATATTTTTTGATTCACATGCGAATGTCAAAATATATGACATAAATGGGTGAATTTATTATTGCTTTGATTAGAAGCATTATATTTATGCAGCTCCATCCAAGGAATGGGCCTTAGATTAACAGATATCTGTTTGTGTTTCTGAGGAAAGAGTGAAAACACACAGTCCAACAACATAATAATCCTATAGTATCACTTTTTAAAGGTATCGGTACTAACCCTGAATTGTCACGACATAGTTATGACGACAGATTTAAAATAAAAGTCATTAATATTATAAAAAAATAAAAATCCAAAAACACATCTATATTTTTTTATTTAGTGGAGAATACCAGTTTTGAGAATACTTCGTATAAGTTACTAACTAAATAAGGTTTATCTGAATTGAATGCAACGTTTACGGAACATGCACATTTGAAATAGAGCAAGATTACTTGGACTTCGTTTATCTAAAATAAACCTAGCTGTACGCAAATAATGATATTCAATATACTAAAAGTTTATTTACTTACAATCAAACAAGATAATTAAGTCATATGACCAAACTAAATTTTAAGATAACACTAAGAATATGTATTTCGAGTAACCATAACATTATATGACATTTCATTATCTCGTTGTTTATTCCATGATTTATCAGAGACTGTTTTAAAAATAATATTAAAAATATTTTCAAACTTAACTGATAACTACTTAACATTATCTTGAGTTATATAATTTCAATGAGTATTTGCTCTAAGCTCTCTCAAATCATTAATGTGTATTTTGAAAATGGATAAGGAGAGTCAAATATTATGTATTGGAGAGATGGTCTATGGCGCAGTGGTTAGCGCATTGCCACGATTGTGTAATTTAAGTAACTTTTAAAAGGGCCGGTATATGAATTTTATTTTTTCAAAATGGGCTCATTTAATTTACTTAAGAGAGGAAAGTACACATTTCTGTGCAAAAATATTTTATGTAACTTTGGATGGCACGTTAAGTCAGGTATATCAAGTGAAGTCTAAGTAAGTCACGACGTAGTATGGTTATTTGAAATGTCTTATAAAAATTTAGAAATTCAGAAAATATCTATCTGTCAAAGTAGTCAGAGAGAATTCGAACCCGCAACCTTTTTTTTGTACCGGTGATTGCACTTCAAATTTGAGCTACAGAGTCTTAAACATGTTCAATATTTTCAAATGTTTCTTATGCTGAGTAATTTTTATTGTATTTAATGATGTTTCAAATTCAAATAAAAAATGTCTACTCTATTATTCTTAATATTGATGTATGAGTTTTATGACAAACTTGTAACTGCTTTACACTTTAAAGGTAGGTAGGTACCCGTGAAAATGTTCAAACCACAGGCGTTCACTAATTGGTAAAGTTTGTTTTGACAAACAAAGAAAATAAACAGTGTCGTTTAAACTTACCGGGACTGGTAAAATACTTGCCACGGGTATTTAACTGCCTTTATTTTAAACAAAAGGACGCGGTGCATATAGAAATTAAAAATCACTCTAATAAAACATGAATTCACTCAAAAGTGATTTATTTCAATGAGTACACAATGCAAAAAAGTAAAATCAACTCGAGTTGATTTCATATATAAATATTATTATAAGAAATTTTACTAAAGACAAAAATTTTAATAGCTTGAACCATATAAAAGATCTTACTATCCCAAATGTTATAGAAATATGTACGACAGCCATTCCACAACATAATTTATACTCTGCATTTACTGGCATCCAAAATAAGATACTCATAGCTTTGATGTTTTCTTAAATGTACTTAATACTGTATTGTCTAAACTAAGTTAAAAGTCAAGGAAATTCATACTCTGTGGTGATCTGAACGTGGACGTTCTGGAAACATCCAAACACACGAAGGAACTCATTAATATTCTAAATTGCTATGGTTTTAGGTTACAATTTAAGGAGACGACCAGATTGGCTAGTAAGACTTGTCTCGATAATATTGCGCATAGTTATAGAGGATGCTCGGGAGAAGTAATAGAGTTGGGATTATCTGATAATTCTGCTCAATTAGCTCGATATCCTTGTTAAAATAACTTGCTTATTAAAATATTGGTACATTATAAACGTGCCGTTCATTAGAAAATAGAAATAAATTTATGGATAGTTTAAGTTAAGTATCTTTTGTTGCTTGATGTTCGCAGCCTATTTCCTATTAACTTTTTTGTTGTAATAAATGAATAATGTGCTTTGTCTCGCAACTTGGTCAGCGTGGAAATCGGTCAGAACATTTCTTCAAAAAGAAAAACAATCGTACTGAGAGCCTCTTTCTTTAAGTTGGTTAAAAAGGAGCCTATAAAAATCTTCCAACACTATAAGGGGTTTTTTTCCTAGAAACATTCAACCAGAAACATTTTAAAACAACACGAGCGGATACAAAGGTACCCGTTTTTTGCTTCTTCGTCTTTAATTAACGTCGAAAAATATGCATCCATAATTATATTTTTTTGGTAGTCATTGCAATTTAAAATTATTCGAAAAAAAACAAAAGGAAATCACGAATATTTGGAAACAGTGCTAAACTATTAGCAACAGCGCAGCGTCCAAATTTTGCTTCTCCGTTCTGCAGCCGAACTATTGTAATTATTAAAAACTATTCTCTCTATATTATTTTGCAAACGGTTTGAAACATCGGTGTGGGAGCATTCTTAATTTCGTTTTTAACCAATTGAAATTAATTCTATTCAAATAAACCGAACTTAATAAATTAGGACGTATGCAGTTTGCATATAGAAAACAAGATAAGTTTTATGTGACAGTAAGAAAACACTTTCTATTAAAACAAATATGTCCTGTCATGTGGTTCTGATAATTGTTAAACAAACATGTAAGTACATTCTTTCATTTGATAAAATTATGATGTAGTCGTATCCATACAGACCACAAAGAAGGCATATTTTTTGAGTTTCGGAAACATGTTATTATTAAACGCAGGTCGGTCTCGTATTTAAAAGTAAAAACATAAAGAGTTGTGTTATGTTCTCTCTATGGATAACGCTATTGCGCTTGCGCCACAAGATCGGAGCGGAGTGAGCGGAGCTCCCATGGATCAGCTTCAATGGCGCAATGTCTGTTACGCCATAACTTACCGAGTTCTTAACCGATTTAAATATATTTGTGTGGAATCCAATCAACAGGTTTAGGATCAGATTGTGACTGAGCCCGAATTTTGAAATTCGCAAAAATTCCCATCGAAACAAATAAAAATCTTTTTTTAGGTATTACGCTCCGCTCCAATATATTGTGCTAGCCTAGCTTTATGCTTAGCGGCTGCATCGCCTAGTACATATTATCTACTATCGCAACCGTCATCATGACCAAAAACATGTAATGTTACATATACGCGACCAAAATAATTTATTCTTTTTATTTTCTTTTGTGATTCTGGCGTATCCGAATCGTTGTCTGTTATTGTTTTATCAATCTCCGGTTTTTCTACATATAAAGATTCGTAAAATTAAAAACAACCTTCTTCCCCAGGTGACAATGGGCGGATGGGTGAGCCATCTGATCTGGGGCGGTAACCCTGACGAGGTTAACCCAGTGTCAGGCCTAACCAGACGCGAGGTGTACGCAGTACAAAAGTCATGGGCACCAGTCTACGCTAACTCGGTCGCTAACGGCACAGAACTATTAAGAAGGTATGAATATAATGACTTGATTTTATGATTTATACATATTTTATGCATTTTTCAATGCTATATTATACGATAAATTATTTTTCTATTAAAATAGTTTATCAGAATATATATTTTTTTTATTTTAATTTGGAAAACAAATGGTCATTTGACATTTATCTTAAATAGGCTGATGGTTCCACTAATAGTACAACCTAATTTTAAGGTGACCAATTATATTTACAAAATTAATATAAAATATATCAAAATCATAATATCATCAAATAATTATGCGTACATAAGTATAACTTTGCAAAGATAGATGCCATGGCTCAGGTTCAAATGCTCGTATTTATCATAGAAACATTTGCCCCTACCGGGATTGGAACTCAAGAGCCCTTGCAAATAAAGTTTAACCTACACAATCATAAGACGAACATGCCAAACACTGCGCCATTAAGAACCTCGACAAGCTTATATACCTAATTGTTATTGTAGATACACATTACTCTGCCCAACATGTTTCGCTGTACATACAGCATGCAAAATCATGGAAACCTCTTTTAATGAAATGTGAAAAAATATCACCTAATGTGTGATTCGAATTGTACCAAGTAAAAAGTACACCGTCATAGTCTGCAAAGCCGATTCCAAAATAATTTATTTATCCGTTAAATAGTTTAGTTTATTTTATTCGAAAACCTGTATACAACCCTACTAGCGTCACGTGAAATTACATGTAAAGCGCACGTCAAAAAGCCCACTGAGCTTCAGCGGGATCACCAACATTTACTCCGACACACATTATTTTTACGTAGTACCTACTATACTTTGGTTTTAATTACGAAAAAAAAGGCAACCTGCACAGACTTCGATAATAGATAATTTTCCTGGGCTCCAAGCATCCTATATATATATATATATAAATATCATCTATTTAAGTTATGTTCTAGTTTGTGTGAAGTCAAAGTTGATTTTCGAAATAAACATCTAATTTCTTGTTAATTTCACAATCACACGAAGTGCTTTCGTTATTAATAAAATGGTTATAGTTTTAAAATTAAAATAGTGTTAAGAATGAAGAACGAATAGGTTTATAAAATGAAAAGGAAACTTTATTACGGATGAAGAAACGCGTTTATGTCCATGTTTTTTAATAATAATAAAGTTTCATTTTAAGACGTGAACAACGCGAAAGTATACTTTACAAGTATATAAAATTTAAAGGCATAATATACATGTAACATATGAATCTCTAAGAATATAAATTTACAAATAACACAACAACTTCTTTCCGGTTGAAACGCCGAAGTGAATTTACACAAGTTCGAAGGTTTTATCAGAAGAAATACAATCTGTCTATATAACCACTACGCCAGTATATTATTAACAGGGCCCTAAGACCAAAAAGATTTAAGTTAGTAAAGTAACATAGTACAGTTTATAGTTAATATTTACCTTTTCCAGTAAATGTGCCACTGACTGGCACCTGTGAACCGAAATATAAAGCTTCCTAAGGGATTATGAAACATGCGAAAAATTAATACATCAACGTTTTAATTAGCTGAAGCATTAATTGAATCAATTAGTAGCGAAGCTATTCGTGCGCAATTTTAATAAACTAATAATGATGAACAGTATCTTTATAAAACTCATACAGTCAAACAACGGTTATACGGTTATTGACAGTAGCTAAACAATTATATATATTTTACGATGTTTGTAAATAAAAAAAGAGAATAACTTTTATGGGCATAAATATGTACGCAGTTTAACAGTAAACTACAACTTACAAAATTGTGTGACTTGCAAATTATTTGTACATACATCTAGAGAGTGTTTTTGAATAGAGTAACTCGATGAATTATAATTGAGGCGTCCGTAACTCATCGATTGCGATGTCAGCTTTAACCGAAGCGGACAGAGTTCGTTCCTTGCCGATGTCCTACGGACGTGAACTCACTCGTAACACAAACATATATTTAGTTAACCCAAAGAATATTAATTAATTGTTTATTGCATTGTTTTTTTTCTTTATTTGTGGCTTGCACGATTAGTGCATTTAGTCAGTTTCAAGTATAATTGCCAGTTCTTGAGTAATTTCCTAGGTTTCAGTAAAGAAGTGGGGTTTTACTGAAACCTCCTCGAAGCCTTCTTGGGAGAGCGCGAAAAGAAACCTTCCATTGTGTTGTTTCACTTGCCAACACTTATGTATATTCAGAAACACTCAGTGGTTAATAACCCACCATTATTACACACTAATATCAACCACAACACAAAATTTATCAAGAAAACCAAAACCATTAAAGTGACCCTTCGCGTTCCCGCCAAAAAGTCTATTGCATTGTTATTATGGTTGTTTGACATGGTTATTTCACTATGGGGACCATTGATATTTCTTCTGTTACCGTCTGTATCTTACCTTCCGTTTCTATTGACTTATTTTCAAAATAAAGTGAACCAATATATTGTTTTTTTTTCTATCATTAATAAATCTTTCATTCTGTCACAATAGTAACAAAGATCAGGTTTAGTTGTCAATTTCATGTCAAAGTGACGTTTCTCTGACTGGGACAAAGTAAAGAAAGGTATCCTGCCTAAAAATATTCCGAAATAAATGAAATATAAGAATAGAAAAAAAATAAGGTTCACTTGATTTTTAACGCGCTTTTATTAGGTCAAGCTATAATTTAAATAATTACGTATGTTATGAAAGTTATAAAGTTGAACTTTGCCCACTTCCAGTTCTTATACGACAACTAAACTTGTATGTGTAGTTTAAACAACAAAACAATTTCTTCAAACTTCCACATAAATATAAAATGCATAACAAACGAATGGTGGTTCTAAAAGCCAACGATCGTAAAATCTAAAAGTGTCGCAGCCGGAATCGATATTTTGGTTAATGTGGAATTCAAACGTAATTTGTTGAAAGTTTAAGAAGGCGTATGTATTGTGTAGACTCGAATTTGTAGATGATTTTTTGTAGTAATACTGTGGTAGATCCCAGTTTAGAGAAATTAGTGTACATCTTTATAGTCAGATTCTAAAATGCGTGTTTCAGACCACAATTATATAAAAATCAATTGCTTTCAGAAATTCGAAAAGTAGTCTATAGTAGGTTGCAATGAATCATTGTAAAATCGCTGTACCTTTTACAACGACTGCAAAAAAATCTCCGAATAAAGAACGTTGCACAGCAAGCCAGGTCCAACCAATAGTAAAACTAGGTCTGCAATACATGGTGCTGTTTGCAAATACTGAGCGAAGCAATTAGATTTTTGAAGGGTGATTATTCCTCGATGGTATGTCCGATTTCAAAACTTTTTTTTGCACATTAGTCACGACCACGATGTGAGTTTTGGCGCCAAATTTCATCAATGTAGTATCAGCAGTTTGGCTGTGATCAGCTTTTGAATTTTTCTTTCGATGATTATTCCTCCATGGTAAAGTCTATATTTTTTTTATATAGCCTATGTCCTTCAGGTTATAATCATGTATGTTCATGCCAAAATTCGTTCGAATCGGTTGAACCATTAGGTAGCAGGAGGGAGACAAGCGAAATTTGTGAGTTGCCTAAAATAGAGCTTCGCTCAATAAGATTAATCTGCACGTGTTTTAGTTAAAAGTTCGCGGTTTTAGTCAAACCCGGCTAGTCGTCTCATTCGTTGTACTACTTAGACCAATCTCAATAAATTTTAATACAATTTAAGTTTATGGCCCTGTTTCGCTTTAATATTTCTACTTAATAAAAAATCTATTATTAATAATTATTTCAAAATAATAATAACAATATTCAGTAACTTGAAAAGATTAGTCAATTCTCTCGCTATCACTTCTCGGATAATTTCGATATTTCTCTTAAGTTTATAACAGTTTTTCCATTTACATGATTTTACTAGTTATTAATTCCATAATTTCCTGGTAAGCTATCATAAAAAAAAGGTTTTGTTCAATTTGAAAATCGGTGAAGGAAATATTTTACAAATTTGGGTAGGTTTATGTAGCATTGACTGTATTAACCTTAATAAAGGTTAAAAAAACCATTACCGTAAATTTTCTAAGAGCATATCCATAACATTCCTTTTCCATTTGATCTGCACTAACAAAACTGTAGTAATTACTACAATTATGTAATCGTCGTCTTAATTCAAAAATTATTTTAAGAGTAATTTTTTAAAATCGGTTTCGATGTCTTCAGATTTTATTGTTACGAAACAATAGAAATAATAAATATGAACAAGAAAATATAAAATATTTTAAAGGTAGGCAAGTTGCCAGCAGCTTAGTATATCGTATATCATAAAGACTAACGAGTCGTGCAACTTATCGAGCATCAAGTCGAGTTACTAGTTGAGCACCTTATCCAGCAACGAGTCGAGCTACTAGTCTAGCAAATATCGATGAACTAGTTTTGCAATGAATCCATCAACTAGTCGAGCAATGAGTTGAGCAATGACTCCAGCAGCTAGTCGAGTAAAGGGTTGAGTAACAGTAGCACCGCAACAGTAAATATATAGCCAAAGCAGTACGGAAACTAGGATTAGGCCTAACCTAGTTACGTTCTATTAAAGCGTTAGGCGTGGCACTTCTATTTTATTGGAAAATTTTGTTATTTTTATTAAAACAGGTATTACTTTAATTTTATTTTATAAGATATAAAATACGCCTGTAAAAAACAACCACGCCCCCGAACCTTTAGGTGGGATTCGAATCCACGACCTTTCGCTATCCGAGCGAGTGCTCTGTCCGCTGAGCTACTGAGACGCTGGCAGACTCGTTGAAATTTACAAACGTATTTCAACTTCTATTATGAGCTAGTATCGTTCCACCGATGTTGAAAGTTAACGTACCTCCAATTTGTAATAATTTTTATTATTACAAATTAGTCACTGAAAAATACTTTCGTCTGCTACGATATGTTCAAACGGCTTTATTTTAAAATTTTATTGCATAAAATACTTTATTTTAACGAATAGCAACAAAGATAAACAGACTCCACTCGTTTCGATGCGGCACTCACGACTGACAGCACTGCG
Source organism: Calamotropha paludella (assembly GCA_927399485.1). NCBI lineage: Eukaryota > Metazoa > Arthropoda > Insecta > Lepidoptera > Crambidae > Calamotropha > Calamotropha paludella. The sequence goes on from OV656812.1 coordinate 20,662,425, forward strand.
AAATTCGCTTAGAGGTCTTGGTGATGCGTGCGTCTGTGTGAGTGCATTCGTTTCGAACGATGGTACGTAGTTACCGTACTGCATTAGTTATATAATATCTGTAACACCGCTTACACTATAAAAACGATCTTGAATCTAATGGTAGTCGTTAACATTTAGTAGTGTCTATTCTTAAATCAATCGAGATTTAGTAGAGCTATATAAAAACGGTCGAAGTGAGCGACGGCTACCACGTATTATTAAAGATGAAGATTTTTTTTTAACTCCAACGCGGTTGTTACTGAAACTAACAGTCGAATTTCAAACCATTTTTTTTTCAACTGACAGTCCATTTATCAAAGAAGGTTATAAGGTATTTGATTTCTCATAGCGATTATTTCAATTTATACGTTTACAAAGATGGGTTTGTAGCCTATTGTTACATAAGAAATGTTTGCACATACAGTAAGTTTTGGTTATTACTAGTAGCCGCTAATAGTTTCACCTGTCTGTTGACATAGATAATAGAGACGTTTTGATTATGTTTGCTTTCATTAAATAAGTTCTTTTTATTGTGATAGCATAATGGCTCTATACAAATTTTAATTTTTCAACCCCTTCGTAGAGCTTTCTTAGCTCTATGATATGATAAATGTATCGATAAAAACATCACATATATTTTAGTAATTTACTATATCATTTCCTATAAATGCATACGTACTAAAAAGGGGTTACCTTTTTTAACTTGGCCTTTTTCTATTTGGTCCCTGAATGTTTGCCTTGAATCTGCCTTTACCAACTTGCCCATGCACATTTGCCTCGTAATGACTTGTAAACCTTCTTTCATCCACAAAGATGTATTTCCTACATATTTTAAAAGATTAGCTTGGACAATCAAATTTTGTATTTGTTTTATTATAATACTTATGCCGTAGTCTATCACATCCCCGCTGTTGTGTCGTGTGTTAGTGCTTTGCTCTCAGAGCAAAGGAAGCTTTATCCCTTTGCGTCGTTGCGACACCCACGCTGAAATTTAAAATCGTATCTATCTTAAGATTAATTGTTGTAAGCATGTGTGTATCTTATGCAAATAAACTTATTTTTATCTATTTATCTTTTCAGTGTGACATGTAGGAAATAATACACTAAGTCTAAAATAAACAACTTATAACGAATAAACTGTATAATTTAAACAATCGCTTGATGCTATAATATACCCCAACTACCTCACTTCACTGTAGATTGTTTTACGAGTCTCATATAAAATTTACTCTGCACGTGCGATGACAGATTTATATTTTAAATTGTTATTGAAAACAAGGCCAATATACATCATAATCATTAGTGCTGAGCCAGTTTATCTATACTTACAATATGTATAAGGATGCTGTGCTGTGTTGCTGTGTTATAATTATAATAAATGAAATTGAACTTATCCTATGTCCTAAAAAAAATATCCAATCCGTTGAGTAGTTCGGAGTTCATCGCGATGAAACACTGTGACAGGGAATTTATATATATATGTGTGTGTGTATATATATATATTTGGAGGGTTATCCCCACATATAAACAAATTCTGTCACTATTAGTTCGTAAATTATTAGTATGTAGTTAGTAAATTATGTCCCTATTTAAAACCCTATTATTTCTTATGGACATAGGGACATAATGGATATATTTGAGCTTCATAAATATAAAAATCATAGTAATAATTCCGTTACGTTTAATACAAAAAATAGACGTAGGCTATATAGTATAATTTATGCTAGTTATTAATTTCACGACGGTGACTTATCTTAAAGGGGCCATTCATTTATTACGTAAGACGATTTAGGGAGGGTGGGGGGTCAACTATGTCTTGTTTTTTCTTACAAGGGGGTGGGAGGGAGTCTCGATAGTTCTTACGTAAGATCACAAAAATGCGCAAAGTTAAAATTATACTTTGAAAAAGCACGGGCAACCGCTCGAGTACCATTTCTATGGCAACGGACCTGCGCCACCCGCACTACGCCTCCCGGGAACTCCCCGCTTGTGGACTAGTCGTCACTTCTTCGGTCTTTACCATTTTTACTGTCCATCAATACAAGATGCGCTCATAGAAAGAATTTGTTTTGTAGGTATGCTCTAAATATTTTGCGTCGAAAAAGGGATCGCAACTCCACAAAAAACTACTTTTACTTAGAAAAATAAACTTAAAATAAACCAAAAGTGTATTCATTTTTGCCTTTAGATTCTTACGTAATAAATATTAAATAGGGGGGAGGGGGTCGGCCTATTCTTAATTTTTCTTACAATAGGGGGGGAGGGGGTCAAAAACTAGCGAAAATGGTCTTACGTAATAAATGAATGGCGCCAAATCAGTCTATACAAAAAATTTAAAATATTGAAAGGTTACAATCAGAATCTTCAATGTAATAGTAGAAAAACATTTGACGACGGTTTGGTAAAACGGTAACGACTTGCCTGCCTTTTGCACCGACACGGTTCTGGGTTTAAGTCCCGGGGCATGTTGGTGTGATGAATAGCATTTAGTAATTAGTAATTGAGTCATGGTAAATGTACTTCTACAAATATTGATAATAGTAATAAATTATTTTTGGTAAGAATATGGTTACATTAGATCTTAAAATAAATTATCAATCTATCGTTTTTGCGAAGTATAATTATTCAGATTATTCATTATTTATTAAATAGATTATAGCACAAATTATTATTAAATATCGATACATACAATACAATTAGATTTAAATGTCCTAATAATCAACTAACAAATCACCACAAATAATAAAAATACAAATTATTATTCAATGTCAATACCGTAAAAGAACTATTTAAGTATCAAAATAATTAACGAACAAATTACTATTAAATGTCATTGCAATAAAATTATATTAAACTTTATTACAGTAAAAATTATGTTAATAAATTCATAATTTATCATTTCAAAAATCATCATATTCATATCAAATTAACTATAAGATTATTGTTCTTTAACCAATTCACAATTTGTTTAAAGCTATTATTGGCATTTATCTGTTATTCCTCTTTGTCTTAACAGCTGATTGATCTGATATTAAATTTGATGTAATTTTTTTGTTCAACGAAACACCACGTATCGTTTTCCCAAATCCGATTGGTAAAGAATATGTTTAAGCTTTAAAGGCGCGTCTTGTAGTTCCATTTTGTTGTTTTATGTCATTAAAGACAATTCAAATTCAATTATTTTGCATGACTACGTTCTGGTTATAACATTTATATTTCATACATATTCTGTATGGAAATAATACCAAAAGGCAAAATTTTTATTGAGTAATTATCGGTTAGTCAATAATACACTTTTGGCGGCCGCTTGGTGCAGCCATAGAGATCCTCTCATCAACGCTAAAGGTCCTGGGTTCGAATCCATTTTTGTGAGATAAACAAAAGCATTTGTCCCAGAGTCATGGTGGTCTTTAGACATATTTATGTATTCTATACGTTATTTTTTATCCATAGTACAAGATCTTCTTTGTAAAGGACTAAATTATTTTAATAATTTTTCCTGAATTAATTTATTAGACACTATTATTATTCTACCTATCTAACCGAGTATTTAATGTAAAACATGTTTTTAATTACTTAATTTAAAATAATTAAAATAATATAACAAATCATTCAAAAGAGATTCGTTCCAAAACTCATTTACCGATATTGATCGCGACAAAATGACCATTCGATGAATAACGTTATCCGCTACACCCGAATTCCGTGTCAATGGAAATGGCCCACAAAACACAATTGAATAAATCTCGTAGCTGACTGACATGTGAATGTAAATTCAATTCGGCTTTATATCCAGCCATTTAGGAGTGTTCATATAACTATCACAAACCACAATGCCTTTGTGTACCGATGTGGAAGCTAAATTTTCATGCACTTTTATGAATTAAATAGTGATTGATTTAACTTACTTAGCAACGCATTCTATCTACAAGTGCCATGTACTAAATAATAAAAATCGAACTGCCCTTGAATTAGTATAATAAAAATTTCACATCTAAAAGTAAATTAGATGCAGTCCAATACTGCGATTCAATACGGTACAGCGACATCTTTTAACGAACTTAATAACTAAAATATAAATATGGCCATTTATAAATTTCAGAAAAGTGAAACGATTTCGCTATCTAGATGGGCATAACGCCGTCTAGTGGTAAGATATAACTTTACAGAACCGAGCTTAGTTCCTTATTTTTTCAGTTAAGCAACTTTGGTTTGATGACCATAAAATGTACTATCTCAATCTTCTCCATGCTTCGGAAGGCACGTTAAGCCTTTGGCCCCTGCTGCATGTACCGCCTTTAGCATTGAGACTGCATTAAGGAAGTTTTCAACCACCCTGTCAATAACCCTGCTAGTTATCAATCCAATTTCATGTAGTAAAATAAGTTTAAACCTTCATTAGTACTTTATTGTGCACAGAACTTAGTATAACCCATCATACAAAGTGATTGAATTGACCAAAAAGATGAAATAGTGGGTTAATAGTTCTATGGGAGTTTGAATGTATTGTGATATAATGAAATTGCTAAAAAAATTGTTTCAATATACACAAAATCACGTGTTTTAGGAAAACGTTACAGCTGTGAAATAGTGGGAGAATACATAGTAGGCGTATGCTTAGAATTAAAATATAAAGTTTTAATTAATTATGTTTTTATTTAATTTTTTTTGCATTCACAATGCAATATTTCTATAAGATATAAAATACGTGTGTAAAAAACAACCACGCCTCCGAGCCCTCAGATGGGATTCGAACCCACGACCTTTCGCAATCCGGGCGACTGCTCTGACCGCTGAGCTACCGAGACGCTGGCAAACGTGTCGAATTTTACAAACGTATTCCAACTTCTACTATGAGCTAGTATCGTTCCACCAATGTTGAACGCTAACTACCTTCAACATTGAAAGTAATATTTTTACAAATATTAAACAATCAATTAAGATGGAACCAGCTATAATTATGTTTTTATTTAATTTTTTTTGCATTCACAATGCAATATTTCTATAAGATATAAAATACGTGTGTAAAAAACAACCACGCCTCCGAGCCCTCAGATGGGATTCGAACCCACGACCTTTCGCAATCCGGGCGACTGCTCTGACCGCTGAGCTACCGAGACGCTGGCAAACGTGTCGAATTTTACAAACGTATTCCAACTTCTACTATGAGCTAGTATCGTTCCACCAATGTTGAACGCTAACTACCTTCAACATTGAAAGTAATATTTTTACAAATATTAAACAATCAATTAAGATGGAACCAGCTATAATTATGTTTTTATTTAATTTTTTTTGCATTCACAATGCAATATTTCTATAAGATATAAAATATGTGTGTAAAAAAACAACCACGCCTCCGAGCCCTCAGATGGGATTCGAACCCACGACCTTTCGCAATCCGGGCGACTGCTCTGACCGCTGAGCTACCGATTATTAGCTATTTTAATGAATTGTTAAATTGGTTGCAATATATCCGGAACTATACGTCCTATTGATTTAGCAATTTGAAGGTTCATTAGTTTTCGCTGAGGTTCCGGAATACCAGTAGTCAATCAATAAAGAAAGACGCGCACCGGTCGGTGTCCCCGGACGGCTGGTATATGCACAAACATTATAAGAAAGTGGGACAACACTTCTTAAATGCAACTTTTGGAAAACAGGTAGATAACACAATGGATGAAACCGGAACAAAGACAACATTTTACCTCCGAAAAATATATTTTTCCCGAGCAATCCACGAAATCAAATTTAACGCGAGCTATTTCGCAGACACAACTCATATTTTTAAATAACAATAATTTCCTTTCTAAGTAGGGACATAATTTTATAATCAAAGCAGAGCGAAGTAACGTCAGAGCTATATGCCACACAAGATAAAATTTGCTTCATAATATTATCTATAACAGAACTGATCTTATCTTATCTTTAGAAACTGTGGTGAATGAAATTAAATGAATTCCTCTTGTAGGCGATAATAATCAAGAAAGGGTAACACAATATTACCAGGGATTTGGAAAATTGGGCATTCCAGCGGAAAACTGAGTCGGAAGTTACTTATGAGGAATTTGCGGATTTTTTTCACAAAATGTATTTATTAATGAGTTGAAATTTAAAAAATACACACACACTACACAAGTTAACACGAATTTCAAAATTTGTTACTTTTGCATATTTTTAATGACATTTTACTAAAGACAACATTTGAAAGATAATACATGTAGGATATGTGTTACTTGTATTAAGATTAGCTTTTATGAGCAGTTTCATTCATGTGGATATCAGTGCCATATAGGAAGTATGAATACCACCTGAACCAATAGCACCTAAAGTATTCCACTAACATTACCCCCAATATTTTCCTCGGGTGTCGTTCATAGAATAATAAATCTATATAAATATATTCCACGAGGTGCCCTTTGTAGGTCATAGCTGCTAGTGTTTCGATGCTATACTTCTCACGACGTTATTAAATAAAAATTTCAATAAAAACCAGTGGGGCATTTAATTATCGATGCAATATCACCTTTCTCCTGTTTTCTTTTATGTTTTAATCTTACAATCAGTTTCCTTAACTGAACGAAGTAATCTTTCGCTAAATCAGCCCTACCAATGTATCAAATAATATATATATGACCTAAAACCACTTATACCTTTTATTATTAATATAATCACAAGTTTTCCTTTTAATTTCAATATTTCTAAGGGTATACTCGTAAAACTATCACTAAGATATTTGGAAAGAAAATATTGAAAACATAAAATATATAAATAAACTAAAACTATTTAAAACTTACTTATTTATTATTAAAAATTAAATATACGCTCAAAGTATGTACCATAAGAACTGTTATATAAAATTTAATATTTCTCCCACAATCACTAATTTTCACCCTAACTTAAGAGGAATTTCTAAAACAAAATATTAAGTAAACTTTAACTGGCAATTATAGGCTTTTATACATTTTTTACGTAGGGTCAAGGCGGCAACAGTGGTTATAGCGGCAACAGTGGCGCACTGGTCGTTGTATCAAAAGTATTATAGGTATCTTTTTCTATCTCTCACTCTTCGGAAGGTCTCCTGATAGATACTGGTCACAACCAGTTTCCCTGGGTCAACAATGTTACAAACCCGTGTTTAAGAGTTTTCTTTGTTTTGACGAAAGAAAAAGTGAATTTTCAGGTGAGATATACTTGGTATTTTTTCACAAACCTTTTGTTTCACCAATGGACTTATAATAGGGGTTAAAGTATGAAATTGCCGTTTTATTGCAATAGGTTCTTTGAATTGACATAGAATCTTCATGGTTTGAGGTTTTCGAATGAAACTTTTTTTAAATGGTTTCTATGATGTTCTTTTTTTAAAAAATGTAAAACATTTGAATATCGACTTTCAATTGTTTTTGTTATTCAATTTAGACAAGAAAGATGGATACTGCGAAAATTCGAGTTATTTTTGAATACGAGTTCCGACGCGGAACTAACGCGGCAGAAACAGCCCGCAATATCAATGCTGCGTTTGGAGAGGGGTCTACTAATGAACGCACCGTGCGATTTTGGTTTAAACGCTTTCGTGATGGAAATTTCGACTTAAAGAACGAGCCACGAGGAAGACCGCCCACACAGGTAAATAACGATGAATTAAGAGAGATAGTGGAAGCCGATCCTAGTCAAAGTACCCAGGAATTAGCGGCATGGTTTAACGTTACCTTACCCACAATATTGACTCACTTGCGTCAAATCAATAAAATAAAAAAATACGAAAAATGGGTGCCTCATGATTTGACTGATCTGCAGAAAGAAACGCGTGTTGAAACTTGTGTTGCCTTGTTGAACCGGTACAGAAATGAAGGAATATTGGATCGAATTGTAACATGTGATGAAAAGTGGATTCTTTATGATAACCGGAAAAGAAAAATGCAATGGCTGACCCCAGGTCAAATGCCACAACAGTGTCCTAAAGCAAAACTTACCAATAAAAAGGTAATGGTAACTGTTTGGTGGTCTCAGCATGGTGTTATTCACTATAGTTTTCTCCGATCTGGTCAAGCAATAACGGCAGATGTCTATTGTGCCGAACTCCGAACCATGTTGACAAAACTAGCAGTAAAACAGCCCCGACTCATGAATCGATCTTCACCATTATTGCTCCACGACAACGCGAGACCTCACACAGCACGAGAAACCATTTTGACCCTTCAGGAACTGCAGTTAGAAACCATTCGTCATCCTCCGTATTCACCAGACCTTGCTCCAACGGACTACCATTTTTTTCGTGATTTGGACAATTATCTACGTGACAAGAAGTTTTCTTCCCAGGAGGCAGTACAAAATGCTTTCACACAGTTTGTGCAGTCTAGATCGTCGGAATTCTATCGCAAAGGCATTAATGACCTTCCCATTAGATGGCAGCAATGTATAGATAATAATGGCAACTATTTTGATTAAATAAATTTGTTAAAAATTTAAAAAATAAACAATATAGATTTTCAGTACAAATCGGCAATTTCATACTTTAACCCCTAATATTTTTGCTAAGTAACAAACTTCGTTGAGGTCATTTTGGCCTATACTGCACTTCGATTTACGTAAAACCATCACACGTGGAATGAGTTAAATCCAAAATGGCAGTTTTGTACACAGTGGCTCAAATCATTTGAGTTCACAGTGGTTCAGGATCCACTGTGTACTACTGGTGCTGGATAATAACTACCCGGACATTAGTTTAGCAAAAATCAAGACGTAATATTTTTTCTTAATTTTCCCTTTTAGGATGACTTGACCATCAAGGCCCCGTAAAATAGGGAAACACATAGCTGACATAAAAAAAAGCAAAATTATATTTCTTATGTGTGAATGAAAAGTCACTTTGAGACTGAAGTAGCCAAAAAGTTACCTGATTATTCATTTTAAGGATAAAAAATCATTTTGTTTGATAGTTTATGCAAGATACAGAAAAAGTTTTCTGTTGATGATTAACTAAGTCAAAAAAAAATAAGATAATTTAGTAAATTTTAAATGTGTAAGACTGAACAGTCACTTTGAAGTGAAGTAGTAAAAAAAAACTCATTTTCGATGTAAAACTTATTGTTTGATAAAAACAAAAAATAAAGATCGATAAAAAGCAAAAAAAAAACTTTTTTATTTGAGTTATATTATAGATGATCCACTGTGAACTTGCCTGATTCACTGTAAACTGAGGGCCGATTCACTGTATCCCACCCCTAGTACACAGTGGCTCAAATGAGATTTTTTTTAAAATACTGCTTATTTTCTAAAATATTACCTTGTTTAACTAAATCGATTGGAATAATCAATATACATTAGTTACGCTATAATACTAATCCTTTTACATCTTTCCAACACTCACCCACATCAAGTTACATCACTGGAAAAAAAAAGTGACCCACTGTTGCCGCCTTGACCCTATGCATATTCAAAAATGAAATGTTCTTTTATAGACTCTATTATCCCCTATTTTCTCAGAGGAAATTCATACAGAGTTCCAAGAAATCCCTTCTTAGTGTTCATTAGTTAGAGAAATTCTATGCACATTTGCTTTTAGAACCAGTGGCTTATAATAGCTGTGCTTTGATCAGTCAATCAGCTAGTCAGTCAATCAACTAAACAGCCAGCCAGCCATGCATTCGGTCAGTAGGCCAACCAGCTGTTCAGTCAACCAATCAGCTAATCCGTAAACAGTGGCGGCACCGGCACTAGGACGTATTTTTTGTTCCTACTTTATTAAAATGGTTTTTGTGATATAGGCGTAAGCAAATCTTATTTATTCTCTATATCTCTTATTTAGAGATTACAAATTACTTACCTATGCACTTACCTACCAAAACACATAGGTGCCTCAATAATGTGCCACAAAATACCATTTTAATACTTTGAACAGAATTAGAATCATTGCCAAATGCAAAAATGTCAAATTGCCAACAAATATAATTATAATTTTATATTTTGTTTACTTTACTAAGTAGATTTTCTGTAAGTTGTTTCTTACTAAGAGATTAAAAGAAATCAAAATAAACAGCAGGATATAAATGTTATAAATACCTACCGTGATAATAAAAGTAATTTTCCAACAGCAAAATCGAAACCAGCACAATACGCATATCAAAACCCCGTTTGTAAATCATCAATTGGAGCTCGTTATGTAGATTGAATAAAGTTCACGTCGATTTAACCTTTCATAAAGATATTTAAAGGCATCATTAATAATTTAAAGACTTTATACATCTTATTCAACTTCATAATAAGTTAATAAACTTCATAAACAACTGCATGTATGTATGTAGAATGTCACCTTTAACTACTGGCGATAAACAAATAACTTTAGACAGACTCAATCAACTTAAATTAAAACACATTTATATTCAGCTGGAACTGAAAACCCAAAGAAAACGGAAGGCTGGCTTATTGCAGGCGACCAAGGGTGATGAAAAAATTCAAAGGTTAAGGCGGTTAACACACTGCACCGCGCCCCGTCGCGTAGCGCGTGGCCGCAGATTTTATCATTGTATGCAAGAATCTCAATTAATATAGAAAACACGCGGGTAGGCGCCCCGCGCGCAGATTCTGCGCGGGAGCGCGGGGCGTAAAGAAGTAGGGTCAACTTGTATTGCTACTCCGCGCGGAGAAGCAGATTACACCGCTAAGATAGGCAGATCTGCGCCTCCGTCCCGGCGCGCGTTTTCAGTCGCTACGCGCACCGCGGCGGGACGCATCTCTAGTGTGTGAACCGCCTTATCTCTTTCTGTCTCTCTTTCGTTATATTTCGTTTCTCAAAGTGGATAAGAGAAGTTACGGCATCTGTTCCGGCTTGCCAAGAAGTCGCTGGTTTGACTTCTTTCCGTCTATTATAGTTTTTGAAGAACAAACTATTTGTACGCCATCAGCTGTTAAATCTTATTTTGAAACACTATTAAGATAATTTGTTACTGTAAGGGATCGTTGACGACCAATAATAATTGAAGAACTAGTTCATACCAACGTTCACATTTTCAAAAGCCATTATATTTCTTATTTATGAATGACATTTTTTATTATATTGTACACTTTGCCGTCCGGTCTTACAGTATGCTATTTTGATAGAGTTTGTGTAACTTTTTTAAAAGTCAACCGAACGTACTGAGTACCTTTGCACACGACATATTTTGAACTTACAAACAACGCGCGTTGACTTCGATACAAAGGTAAACTGTGAATCAATGCACATGTAATATAATGGGGCTATGCGTTTATTTCACTATAAAAATAGGTACATCAAAGGAAACCAACTCTAAAAACGGTTATGTGTTTGCTTCAATCGATGAACGCACATAAATTATAATTTGTGACTAAAGCGTTGACGATACGCGCAGTGGACGCGCGTTTTCTAATTGTTTAATAAATGTCGTATGCACAGGCCCTAAGTAAAGATAATGTACAATATTTAAATTTTTATAAGACATTTGGGGCAACTTTCACCAACAGTCACTAAATACGATTAGTGCCTAATTTAAAACATCGTTGCGATTCTTGGTAGACTCCAGATTAAGGTATAAAAAAATCTAGCTACTTACTCGAAATTGAAGCAAGGTTATGTTAAGTTTTCTAATAAGTATATTTACTTATTCTAATCTTCAATGGTTTCTCTTCGCAGGTTTTTCAACGCACATCCCAACACAAGAGAATTCTTCAAGATGATCAACAAGCTGCCAGAGTCAGAATACACGCAGAACATTCAGTTTAAAGCCCACGTCATCAACCTTATGAATTCTCTGAACCTCGCAGTCACCAATCTCAATCAGCCAGAAATCGTCGCGGCCATGATGTACAAAATTGGGGACAATCATAGGAGAAGACACATTAAGGAAGAACACTTTAATGTAAGCATCCTTTATATCACTATTATCTCAGCTAAAAAACGTCCATTGATTGACACAGTCCACAAAAAAGGGGGATTTATCCATAATCTCCAAGCTCGGCAGACGGTTGGAGACAACAGAAAAAGACCATATTTCCGAATACACGGCTGCCCATTTCATGCTCTACGTGAGGTGTACGATAATCACCTCCAGTATCATTATCTTTTAAGACACCCTTACGTATGAAGTGTTGGTGCTATTATGCTTCCTCAGCCACCGGCACACCACCACACGGCAATATTTTTAATACAAATGACGTCTTTAGAAACATTAACTTCAGAGTATGTAGTATGAGTTTGTCGTCTCAGCCAAATGACGTCCACTACTGGAGAAAGGCCTCCCCAAGGATCTCCACAACGACCCGTCCTGAGCTGCCCGCATCCAGTATGACTATACAAATTCTTCTCAGTAATGCAGACTATTCAGGGCCGTCTTTAACCTATTGGACGCCCTGGGCATATAAATAATGGGGCCATTATGGCCATAATAGAACCTTTTATTATTAAAATAGACAATGAGAGTAGATAAACAAGGTTTCAGATTTTTTTATTGACAGTCAATAGATAATCTTTAATTTAAATGGACCAATTCTCACATATTTAAAATTATTTAAGCATGCTGAAATTCGATAGCCTTATTTTGGGCGAAAGTAGAATGGCTTCGCGCATGCAAAAGCTAATAAGCAAGTCGATAATATAGTCTCTAATTGAGGTTCGATTTACTCTAATTAAATAAGTTTTTCAGTAAAAAATGTCGGTATTGGTATAGTGATCTGACTGGAACTAGGGGGCCCATATTGATCGCGGGGCCCTGGGCATTTGCCCAGAGTGCCCAGTGGGAAAGAGGGGTCTAAGACTATCACACAACCACTTTCGCTCATATTCACTATGAGCAATGTTTCCGATAGTTTTCGATAGAACGTAGTGTTTCTTTGAGATAAATAGTTTGCATGAACTCATAGTAGACCCTTGGACTTGTAGCGGGCGGCTTTTTTTTAACGATTTTCCATATATAAAAATTATTAGCTATTATCCAATTAACCTATATTTAATAGTCAGAAAATATAAACGTGAGCGTCTTTTCCACACATCACAGTCATAAACATATAAATTAAACCATTTCTTATAATAATAAGTAGTTACATTTTAATGGCAATACTCGAATAGAGTCTATAGGAGTTTTGAAGAACACTGGTGCGACTAACGTTCTTGCAATACATTGTTTTAAAACACACTATCATATTGAATGACAACAATTCCAAGAACATTGGAGTAAAAAATTTAAATGACATTTGACTGAAAAATCAATAATTATGAACAATATTTTGTTAAACCTAAATAATTAACTTTTAACAAAATTATAAAAAAGCATTTTTTTTTCTTTGTTGAACCCCATAGATTAACAAATTCATAATCAGTCGGTCAAACAATTAACCTTTATTTCATATTGAACATTATGTCAGTCAAATGGTGTTTAATCGCAACTCAACCAATATAGTCAAAGTATAGCATGGAATTTCCAGGGAACGTTAACTTTGAGTTAAGTTCAATCGACAACACATCGAGCTACACAAAAATATCCAATCTCACCTTCAATCGACTTTCAACTCAAAACCTACACATTATGTTTATCAAAATCGATTAAAAAATGTCGCTAATTTCTGGTTAGCCAATGTTATTGTCGTCTATACCATATTATTATAATGGCTATTCGCATAAAACCCCGTATTCATGCCCTAATACTTATAACTAAGGTTAGAAATACCATTTTATGAGATAAAAACTCCACAGCACATATAACTTAAATGCGTAAAGTTCTTTTGTTTCCAGCATACTCCAATACCCTTTGTTTGCCCACAGGACTTAAAGGGCGTGATAGTGAAGATGTTTGTGGAAGTGCTAAAGTTGGACGGAAAGACCTTGAGCGCTTGGGGGAAAGCTGTCGACTTCTGGTACAAGCACATATTCCAAGCACTAAACGCATCCGAAGCAAGATAACAGAATATGTTCGGAACTTTTCTATAATTGACTACTACCAAATAGACTGTAAGGCAAAATGTGATTTGCTTCTGCTATGACACTCGATCGGTTGTTTATTTGAAATGGTTAATTCGACATTTTAATAATTTAATACGGTACAGTCGACAGATCATAATTCATTACCACAATATATCTATATTTGTAATGTTTGACCAACTATGCACGAGCAAGTCAAATTGTCCAAAAACACAGTATGAAAAACGAAAGGATATGGCAGTGCTGCTGCAGCTCCAGGCAAATAATGAAGAGAATAGCATAGCTGAAGTCAATTGTTACCGTCAGTGTAAGAATTAAAAAAATACTTTATAATAATAAGGCACAACAGGGGCCCCTTGTATGTATCCAAAGCAATTAAAAACTATTCTGCTATCATTATCGACAAGATAAAAATGTATAGGTACGGCTACAATACATACGTCTTTACGTCACTTCTCAAGCGAAGTCTTTTATATAATAATGATAAAATAGCCAGCAAAAATCTCTTATTACTGTAATTGAATTGTAATTTATTTGCCCCTTTCAGTTTCTTTAGAATAAAAACTATTCTAATTCAAATATTGCAAGTTTCGTTCTCATAAGTTATCAAGAAATTATTTATTTAAAAGAAATAAACTGAAACAAAAATCTGTTTGACAAATAAAATAAGTTTCTACAAAACAAAAATAGATGGGTAAATTCAGCTCAAGTCTATTGAGTAAAACACTAAAGCTTTACGTGTGCGTTCGATGTCTACGAGACGGAAAATTTCCACAAACCGCATCTAGTTTCCATTACCTAATATGTGGTACCTCAGTTTTCATCCTACACCTTCTTATTATTGATGATTGATATGATATTGACGATACATGATTTGATAATGGACAGTAGTAAAACTCATTTACATTTTTCCATAATGTATAAAATATATCTTAGTTATAGTCTCTGAGAGACCACATATAAGGTGGGTGTACCATGGAAGGCCACTCTAACAAATAAACAGGTATTATTCGTTTATTAACTGGATAAAGGAAACTAACAAATATTTAAGTTATACTTTATTTTATTACGTAACATATAAACCACTTTTTTAAATTGCAGATTTAATCAATATTGATTGAACTTAAATTTCATTGAACTCTTACAAATGGCCTTGCTAGGAACAAGGCTCCTTAGAAAGCCATTATAATAAATCAGTCATTTAACACTAAAAGTTAATAAATAGCGATTAAATCTACAATAAAAAGAAGTGATTTATATGTTACTCATTAAAACAAAGTATTACTTAAATATTTGTTAGTTTCATTTATCCAGTAAATGAACGAATAATAACTGTTTATTTGTTAGGGTGGCCTTCCATGGAACACCCACCTTATTTTAACGTCGTCGATTCCCGATATCAATGAAGCGAGAGACCCTAGTGCCAAAATAGTAGCGCGAGCGATTCGCCGCCACGTCTGTGATTTCCAGTTCGATGGGTGTTTGTGTAAATAGAAGGAATTTGTCATCACATGGCAATAACTACGAAATTTTAATAATTGGCCTTCGAAGCAGCATGGCCTTCCATGGTCCACCCACCTTAAATCATATTCATTATATGATTTAATTGAGTATTGCATATAAACGACATTATTTAGTTGAAAGCATTTGTAAAAAAATAGATAGGAGTTTGTAAAATTATCACAGGAACACAATTACGACCTAATTTGTCCCTCAGTTTACACACAGAAATGTTAATAAAATAGGTAACATATATTATCGTTAAATGTGGGGAAATCGGAAAGATCACTCTTCGTAATGGTGAGAAAAAAACTATTTATTAAATATAACTTTTTACTATCACGGATTTGATGTTCTTTAATCAAGATATTTCCTTTTTAATAAAATACAGTAGGATGTAATTTAATACACAGTATAAAAATATTTAAATGACAATTCAACTGAAATACATATGTTTAAAAATACTTCTGGCTTCTTTAGTATCATCAACATGTGCGTAACTAGCTACGTGTAAATAGCTGGTTGTTCAGTGCTTTCAGAAATTTTACGAAAGCTTTGTATGTTATATATAACATACAAAAGTATCTAATTAACTATAGAGTGGCGCTTGCAATACCCAACCCCACCATGAAATGGGGAAGGAATAAATTCAATTGCTCCTACACAAATATAAATTTTGATTATAAATTGAAGGAGGTACATCACTAAAGAAATGTTTACTTTTAATGATTTTTTTTGTAATTAGGTACTGTTAGGCTGATTCTTGGACTTAGTTATTCCTTCTCAAAGATGCGAAGACCTCAAACCCCGTAGAATTGACTGGCATAATATAAAATTGCAGTGAAACTACATATGTTCCGTCCATTGTGGAAAGGTTTAAATGAGATTTACTGACTGTTAAAAAAACATGTCAGTTGACTAAAAACCTGCTTAGGTGTAATGTGAGAACTGAGTTTACACCACACTTTATGTTGCATATCTTCGTTTCGTTTATTATAATTTTATAACTTTTACAGTTAAAGATTTTTACGTACTCATAAAAAATAGGTGTTCCCTCAGTGCACACATACATAATTATTTCAATAACAGTTAAACTTCAGACTATAGATAACCTTAATGATACTTTAGAAGTTAGTTGGGCGCTGCTGAAGGAACATTGTCTTTGTGAATCTTGTTCGTAATGTATTTGCAGAAGCAACTGGAAATTCCGAACTTCTCCGAAAGTGCAAAGGGCATAATGAAATTCAAACTTTGTTAACTGAACTGGAGTCAACTATAGCATTCATCTCTCATATTATGTACTTACCTAATATGCTACAGAACTGAATAATAACCTTGAGTTGTAGTCTTAATTATAAGAGTGGGAATTATTTTTTTGCAATTTTTAATCATGTTTTTGTGCTCATAAAACTGCGTAGTATTGTATCAACACAGCAAAAATATTAGTACGGAAACATCACTTCAACCTTCCATAAACTTGTATATTCCAAACCATATTGAACTGTATTCCTTAAATTTAAAGTTGAAATTAGTTAAACGCAAAATATTTTTCGATAACTTAATATCGTTTTGATCGTTCGAAATTAAGTCACGTTCACATTCCCGTATTCACCGTAGGCTCTATTATAATATTTATAAATGTGCCATAATGTGGCGTATTTTTAACCTACTCGACCAATTTTTTATAAAAAGTAGGCGAGTACTATTGTGTACAGAATAACTGACTATATATGGTTAAATAAGATTATAAAGGTAATTTGTACGTTGCTTTTAAGCTTTTTATTATTTATAGTTACCTTATTTGATATAAAATGACGAAATGAATAGGTATCTAATTAATGTTGTATAAAATGTTTCTTTTATTTACAGCTGACATTATTATGATAATTAATTTGTTAAACATTTATATTATTATTCAAATAAACTATTTATCAATCATTTAGAATGCTTGTGTCATTTTGTTTTACCCGTTATATTCAAGCGTAGCGACGACGCCATCGGCGTAGCCTAAGCAGGGATTATTTATAATGCTCAGACATCAATACGACCGTGTTTATGTCTAAGTACAAAAAATATACACCAGTACCCACAATTTTGTATATTATTAAGGAAATCAATAAGAAAGACTATTTACCGTAAGACTGCATCAATATTCGCTTTCATTTTATACGCAAACGATGCAAATGAATATCTGACTTTACAATAACATTGAAAAATATTCATTCTAAATACCAGAACTTACTATTTTCCAAGCAATTAACCTAAGTCATGCCCTAAAAAGCGTTTTCGCCAGATGCATTACCAATAAATTCATTAATAGTACCTACCTACTAAGCATATGAGTTTGTGGTAGGTTGATAACAAGTCTACCCACTACAAGCTGTAGAATTTACTACAACTGTAAACTCTATAATATGTTGGTCTTTAACCTAAAATTCTAATTGAGCAATTTGATAGTTTTTTCTACCTAAACTATTAGTATCGCTTTCATAGAAGCACCGTCAAGTCCTAGTATTTATTCCACAAACTTTCAAATCAGTTTTTATTACGACTTATACTTTTCAAGACACAAGGCGTCCAAGCTAAGATGAGAGCGCTCCTTTTCATGACACCTCACAAGTTTTAAATACACATAAAACCGAATGATTTAATAGGACTTTTCAGATATCGCGATATTACAGCTTGAAAACTGAGGAAATTTACCTTGACAAGGCCAAATGAGCTCTCCAAAACTATTGAATTTGGGGAGAATAGTTTTTGGGCACTAATAGATTCAACTCTCTCGCTCACTGTTTTGTATGTGGGGATCTAAAACGACGCCTCCTCTTTCCATATTAGGTAACGCGTCAATATGCTGGGATCATTTCATACTTAGGAGTATTATTGTGTGTGTGTTATTAGTAACACAAATTAGTGGTGTTCTTAAACAATGGGATACATTTTTCCTGTTTTTAAATCGCAGTCATTGGTACTGACCACTAAGTATGGTCCTATACGTTAAACAGTCGATAATTGTTTATTTCGTCAGGAGAAAATAAAGCCTATGGAAATCTATGTTACGAACCCATCCACCGAAAAGTCGCTCTTAACCGAAAATCAGTTCATCCCGTCCGATCTGTAGCCCTATTTTTGAATTACTTGTCTGGAATGGCATCGTTGTATACGACTTAAGTCACCAAGTAGAATGAAATCGATTTTCCGTATTTTTTGAAATGTTCAATGCTAAAATAATAGGACCTACTTTAATCCGAAGGTACTTCCAAAATAATCTTAAATAATGACCCCTTTTACAAAGTAAAAATGGCAACCCATATTACCAGGGTTAGTCTTTGTACAAGACGATTGGTTAAAACCAATCGTTGCAAACGAGAAATTTAACAATAGGGGATGTTTTGATGTCTTATTAAAATTAGTAGAATACGAATGCTGATTGTCGATGACAAAGAAAACGTTCGGAAAATATGCACTAGCTAACGGACACGCCACTCAGTCTTCAATTAAACTGATGTCAGCTGCCCGTTTCTAGGTTCCGTTGCTGTATTTGTTGCAGTAAAGAGTAAATAAGAAAATATATCCAAAATTGAATGGCCGTAGCCCAATGGTTGAAGACATATCAAGCTTTAACTCGAATTGCATCCGAGCTGCTGTTATATGTTCAATTATATGTTCGACGCATTATTAATGTTCTTTAAAATATTATGTAGTGCAGAAGAAATAAAAATAATTCTAACGCACACACGTATTTCATTTATCGTGACTTCACAGAAGGCTATGAGAAAATGATGAACCACCTTAAAGGATACAACATTTTTATTATATCTTTTCTAAGAACTATACAAAATCTTCATACTAATTTTCTAAACTATAATTCGGTCCGCCGCAGCCACCTACCTTTTCTACGGCTTTCGCGAACGCTGTTAGCGCATTTTTTGGCCGTGAGAACTATATCCATTGCAGTTGCTTTTTTATTTTAGGGAATTAAAATAAGTAACACGGATTGCCAGGACTTTGACCAGCCTGGTGTCCAGAAAGTACCTCGTTTTGAGCGCTGAGTGGGCGGGCGTGTAGTCGTGGTAAAGCAGTAACCCGCGGAGCCTAAGGCTCGGTCATTTGTTGTGCATTGCAGTGAAAACTTCGTATCATTCGGCTTTAATGCTAAAGCTAATTGCAAAGTGAAGAAACTTTGACGGGGTATTAAAAATAATGTTAACACGCCGAGACGAGCCTTCTTCAAATTTATTAAACAAATCACGACTGCAATCCACATAGACTGACTTCTTAGCTTCGGTAAGTTTGTGCGACACCCAACACGAAAATATCCTTCTCACGCGAAGACACTCTTGTAGCATGTTGTGCTTCCCAATCCAATCTACAATACTTATGAGACACGATAGTTTAATTTAGCTCTCAAAAATGTGGAGGAAATTTCGAAATTGAACGCTGATACTGTTTTTACTTGTATATAATCAATATTTTTCAATAATTATAATCAATCAGGGCCTCTTACTTACATAAAAACTATTTTTCGCAAAACTTAATTCATCAGGGACACTTTCATTCGATATTGCGAAATGCCCTTATTTCAATTATTCACTCACTCCGACTACATTTTCGACGACTCAGGCACGTCTTGACCTAACCTGATCACACAGGTCTCAAACACAGTTTAACTAGCACCACGATTTGTTACACAGTGCGAAATAGGTCATTGCGTTCCTTAAATTTTATGAAGCGAAGTTATGGCTGGTTCATACGTCATGCTCGTGAACAGATTCTGCTTTGGAAGGTAGGTCTGCTTTAAACTACTAGTATTAACTACCGGCAATTAGGTACCTTTACTCAAGATGTAATATCTTTATAGTACTTTTCGAACTTTTTTATCCTCTGTATGTACTTCTGTTAAAACTGACACCCGTTGTTCTTGTCAATTAAAAGGCGTCCTGAATGGGTGAAAAGTAAAAAATGGTAAACTATTTAAAAGAACTCATATTAAATTAAAACAAATATATTTTATTCCATATACACTTATTTTTGGCTCATGTTGTGCCTGCACACCGCATACGTGGGTCTAGGGCACGAAGACCCGGTTTTCGGTTAAATTCGTGTTTAACCAGGTGCAGTTACGTACCTGGGCACTTCTGCATTACACAACCTGGCTTAACAATGGCCGGCTATTGAGCCTATAAAGATATGGTCCTATGGCTCTCTGTACTCTCTCTGGCTGAAGCGCCGTATAGCATCAGTGACTCAGAGATGAAGACCAATTAGAAAACCAATATGCCTCGCTATTCTCGGTTCGAGATCCACGCAAATAATTTCTAGTCTTAGATCCTTTATAAATCGAACTCTCAATTCATATATATATATATATATATATATATTTCATGCCTACCTACGGCCCTACACTTTTCCTCGTATATATTGACCAATTAGGCCGCCTATCGCTTGAAAATAGCAATATCTTTACGTACGCGGATGATACGGCGCTTCTGGCATGTGGTGAAAACTGGACCTTCGCGAAGCAATATGCTGAAATTGCTCTGTCTAGGGTCAGTGAATGGTTGTCTAGTAATTTACTTACACTGAATGTGGAAAAGTCAGGTTTTGAAATTTAATATTGACAGGTCATCCAAGACTGAATTACCCCCCGACATAATAATGCATACTTGTAGAGGTACTGATTTAAATGTATGCTGCTGTAAGCCCTTAAAATACGGTTAAAAGCTTAAAGTATATCGGTGTTCACCTTGACGATCGGCTTGATTGGCTTGTGCAGATCGAAACCCTTACAGTGCGAGTTCGGAAACTAATTTATATCTTTAAAATGTACGTCACTCATCTAACCGAACTGCACTTTTCACGGTTTATGCCAGTCCGTTATATCCTATTGTATCTCTGTATGGGGTGGGACCGATAAAACGGCACGCTTAAAGTTGGAGCGAGCACAGCGAGCGATCCACAAAGTTATGCTTTGTAAGCCTAGAACCTACCCCACCATAAAACTGTACACGGAATGTGGGGTTCTCACAGACCGGCAGCTATCAATCTTGCGAATGCTTCTCCATAAACATTCTTCTTTACCGTTTGACCATGTAATTTCAACGAGGCGTCAAGGTGCCCTTATTTGCCTACAAATTAAAATGTCGTACATCGTGGGCTAAAAATCAACTTACAGTCCTCAGCTCAAAACTTTATAACAGAATACATAAAATTAGGCCAATATACTTATTTACAAAATTCAAATTTAAAACAACAGTTCAAGATCTACTACTTCTTTCTTTCAATCATGATGAGACAGAAAGACTACTTAAGTAAACGCAAACACAGTTTCCATTAATTTTATTACATACTAATGTCATACTCACGTCCTCACATACATACACACAAACACACACACACTCACTCTCATATACAAACTCAACAATACGTACTAACCAGGCTCATTAACTACTCTTTTGAGACTATTATTATGTTTGGAGGAAACCCCTTACTCCTAAGATCGTAGTTTGGGAGTTGGAGACATGATTTGAAGACATTGTAAACCTTCTCATTATGTATATTGTTGATGTTTTGTAATGTTATTGTTTTGTAGGTACCAATAAATTATTATTATTATCCAATGCAAAACACTTATACATTCACCACACAAATCACACATACAAGCACCGTAATTTTTTTCCTATTAAATTTACTTTTATTTAATGTAACTAATTTATTTCATATTAGAATATCCAGTGATCGACTCAATATAAGAATTGTAATAGGTCATACTTCGTAACTGGCTATTCATGTTTGTAATTGGAAGTTTGTATTTATGGTTGAAAAAAGCTGTGAAGTTTGGTAAAAAATATTAAATACAAAAAAATAAAATTAATGAAAGTATTTCATTAAATATAAATCTGAAAATGTTTCATAGCCCCTGGTAATATGACATTATATTATTTTTTGAATAAATCACTTTTTTACGGATTTTGCGCACATTTTATTTAATATTAATCCTGACGTTTCGACTCCTTTACAGGAGCCGTGATCTCAGGCATCACGGGCATTTGTACCTGACTCATGGGTATTTGGTCTAGGCTTATTGATCTGATTATAATACATATTATTAACATTGTATTCCCATTCATTGTATGTTGAAATTAAAGAAAAGACTTCTATTTTTGAACAACGCATCAAAATGTTAAGGCAATTTTAAACCTATCCAAAATCAAGCCCATTTGTCAACTCTAGTAAATATAGGGTGATTTACTGGAGAGAAATAAAACCAACGGATTTAATGATTTTTTTTTATTTTTTTACAATTAATCAGATAACATACATATCAAACCAGCCGAAGTATGGCTAAACCCATTTATTATCTAAACTTAGAACAATACATGAAATTGATACCTCTCAAATTCACCTTACTTTTTAATATATAGATATATTATAATATATGCATTCACTCTACATATAAATCTACAACTACTTAATCATAATCTAAGTTTGCATAATAAATTCAAAGTAAATATGCCCAAAAGAAATATTGTTGAACTATGAATATACATATAACTTTTTGGCAATTAATTGAGTATCATTTCTGTGCATAGCAAAATTAATTTTCTTTAACATGTAACTTAGATCTTATTTATAAAGAGGCCACAAATATAACATGCGTTTCTGTCGTCAGTTCGATTATATAGGGACTTTTTGTTAAACATTATTTATTGCCTATACTATAAACATTACTCTTATCGAAATGTAAGAAAAATATCCTTACGCGTAACTGAATTAGTCTAGCAGTGCTGTGCAGTGAGAGTCGAGGGTCTACCGGTCGAGGAGTGACTGGGGGTCGCGCCGGGGCGGCGACGGCGGCCGGTCGCGAATATGTGATCTCCGACCGCGGAGTAGCAAACGCGTGTCGCACACGCAAATCTCCGCCGCCGCCGCCGCCCCCGCGCACCGCGCCCCTCGACCCGCCTCACCGTTGTGCGTACACATTGCGCTAACGATACAATACGATACAACACTTCACATAATCATCAAAACAACTATTTGTCGTCTACATAAAATTTGCTCCAAATGTTTATATTAAAATATGTCTACTTATTGTAACTTCTAATTAGTTACAGCCAACTTTACAAATAATTGATACATTAGACTCTCAAATAGATCTCTACTAACTATTTATTAATTAATGGTAAAAAATAAAGAATAAAATACTTCTAAACATTGCATTTCAATCACATAAGGTTTAGTTTAATTATACAATAATAACATTTTTAAAACCCGAACATAAGTTTTACATGAACATTGATATCGTTGAGTTCTGGAATGGAAAATAGCACACTTAAATTCACTAACTGTTACACTTACATAATAATTATTGTTCTCCTGTTTTGTTTGTAAAATACATTGCTTTTAGGTAGTATCAGAAAAATAACAGGAAAATATATCGAATATCTGATAAAATTTACGATAAAACACCTTAAATTAACTTAAAGAGAAGTAAAGTGTACCAAATAACAGTGCAGTGCGTGCGATAAGTACAGAGACGATAAATTAATTTGATATAGGACACACTATGTGAGGTTATTGAATGAGGTAATAGATAAGAGCTCGGGACTGCACAAACCCGCTGCCCGTCGGCGATCGAGTCGACTGTCCAAAATTAATAAACTAATTTATTTACCTACAAAATGATATGAAATGCGATAAGAATCAAAAATATTTGATAAAAAAATATTTCGCGTTGAATTTCGCTTACATATAAATCTGAAGGCACTTAAGCATACTTATTGTGAACGAAGCATAAGTAGTACAAAACGGACCGGTCGCCGTGTGGGCAGCGCGCAAAGGGTACAGCCTCCCGCGGTCCAAATCTTGGCTACCCTATTATTTGGTACGTGACGGATCGAGGCGGCTCTATACAGCGAACCACCCGACATACATGTACGAGGAAGGTACAGGTTGATACACATATTACTATTAAGGCAGCCGTTCATACACAATTTTACTATTACAAAGTTTTACGCTCGCCTCTATTAAGATTTACAATACATTTTAGTTATTAAAAATACAAGTTTTCCAAATAAATACCCAACAAAGTTAATTTGAATAAGAACATAAGGAACACTACAGCAGCAATCAAATTGCGAACACATTTGTACTACGTAAAAATAATACACAACCCTTTGCGCGAAAAGACTGAAAAGTTCAACTTTCAAAGTCACAATGAAACTTCGGCCCGATTGCCTGTCATTTAATCTGCCTATCGTTACGTACAGCTTTACATAGTGAGTAATTATCAGCTTTAACGTACTCAGGGTGAATGACAAATGCTCAGTATCAAGCCTTCGTTTCATTCTCAGTTAATACTAGATCTTTAGAATAATTTCTCATCACAGTTTTGCACAGAAAAAACATTTTTTTTGTCATTTTTTGTTATTTTTCTTTAGCCTATTGATATAAGTAAATATGACATAATTTAGTATCTGCCTATTATAGTAAGTGTTCCAATACAAATATCAATGAGATTAATTAATTATTAATTGGTGTAATGTGAGACGAGACATCTTAAGTCTACACTAACTTAATATTTACCATTACTTGATATTGTTGTAATGAATACGTACATCAATGAAACACGCTTTATAACTACATTGTACTTTAACTCAAAGGTGGTACCAAAAATATTATTTCGTTAGTGAAACGCCAAGGAGATGTCACTCACTACGAAACTACAGGCATTTAATTTCAATTATTATGTTAACATAAGACTTTTATTAAATATCAAACTTAACTCATATTTCTGGAAATTACAGATATGAATACAACAAAATAATTCGAATTAGAAATGTATTAGATATGCAACGTTCAAGATCAAATAGTTAAGAAAATTTCAGATGACATCGGTGGTATTTGATATTAACTTCTCTTTTGTCAGTCTCTATTTGTACAGATGCAACGATGGTAATACGAAATGATGTCATGTTACCATTCTACCAATTGTTAATATTAATTTCTCCACGGTAAGCTACATTAATATTATGGTGGGGTTTATTACTTAACAACCTTGTTCGTTTATGTACAACTCTAACCAACGAAAGGTTACAATTGTCAATAATGGTCATTGAATATGTATTCAAACTCGATACCTCACTAAAGTAAAAAAATATACGAAGCAGTAGTGTCTCGTCACATATAATATGCGCCGACGGCAGTAGGAAACCTCTAACAAAATAAATATTTTCATCCGACTCACTGGATAATATTTAAAAATATTTTCTTAATCACAGATATCAGTCTGTCATAATTTAAATTAAGTATATTTCAGAATTGGATTAGTCATTCTTCACCTACTAGGTTATTATTCAAGTACAATCAAGGTACAAAAGTGACTAATTTAAGACCACAGAGTATTTATTGATTTTGACGCCAATAGATATGGACATATTGAGAGGTTATCGCTTAGTGGAACAGATAATTTGGTCACTAGTACTACATTTACGTATATCGAATGAAGCACGGCGACGTCGAGACCGATGCACTCCTCTTAGCGTACAAATGAACATTCAATATAAACAATTTCAAACAGGTACAACAGAGATCTAATGAAAGAATAATACGAATATTAAACTAGTCATATTAGGATATGATCGTTAATTATGCTCGATAACCAAAGCTTATTAAAGCGATGTTCGAATGCAAGAGAGACTAGAGAAGCAGTGTCTTGGTGTAGTTAGCGAGCAGCATCTGGAGTCTACTGCATCAATTAACTATGTGGTGGGGGTTGGCCTTCGTACACATATATATACATAAACGCTATAAGTGTTCCAATACAACGAATGATAATGCAACTTTAGTGAATTTGTAACTCGCACAGAAGATACGCCTCTGATCGAAACAGGGACACAGACTTGTGCACATATTATATGTTGTCCGTTATAATTCGCACATTGTGACAAAAGCTTTGCTTTTGAGTGCATCAGGAAATACTAATTCAACTATAGAGGTTCGAGAACACGCTTGAATTAGCGGTAAATTTTAGTTGAACCAGCGACAACGCACCCAAATGCAAAGACAAAATCCCAAGGACTGAACTATATCTAGTATAGATATACAAATGACGTAAGCGTCAGTGTCCCTTTCGACGTTATACGATCGACTACATAATACAGATATCTGTGTGCACGTAGTTTGATACCGCTCACTGAGCTAATGGATAAATAGCGACTTACTGATCTATAATTACTATACATATAGCAGTTAAAAATATTTTTCAGCAATCACATTTAGTTAAATTACCATATAGAGAATTTAGCTTAGTTCAACATTTTTTAATCAATGGCCCTCTGTTTACACGTAAAGTCACTCAGTTCATTTTTTTTATTTTGTAATAATCAGTTGTTTGTTGTTTATCAAGAACACCCTTTAACTTACAGCTATATACCAATAATACAAAAATCCATTCACTATAATTAAGGTAAATTTTAGATATTTAAACACTAAAATGTAAAATATGAAACATCCTAAATAAACTCTGATATTCCAATTTTAGGCATTAGCTCAATTAATTAAAAATATACGCTTGAGTGACTATGATAAAAAGAGAAATAAATGCATTATTATAATACTACCCAACCATTCCCTTGTAACAAGTCACAGGGTTCCAAGCTGCTCGGGACGATCTATCATAACCTCTACACACTACGTCAAAGCCTTCTTTATTTTATTTATATTTGGTATTCACTTAATCGCACCACATAACAAGACTAGAGGAATGATTGCCTCTTGTGCCGACGTCGCATCACCGCCACGACCCCTCATAAACAAGGAAGACTAGTTTCTTTGTAGATATCACCTAATGTGCTTCTATTGTAGGACGCCAACGTCATAACGTACAAAAATATATATAAATAAAGACAACAAGAAAACTTCAACCTTATTAAAATTAAAAGGCCTTTCTGAATATTGTAACACTATCACTACGTAATGTCATAACTTCGTTCGTCATATTTATGCGACGGCAGAGGATAATACAATGGAAAATGAAAATGTCTTTTAGTGATTATGCGTTGAGTCAATTCAGTTTTGTGAGAATTCAGCAAGACACGCTACCCCTTACGCGTTTGGTCCCTATACCTGAGATACTAATAAGTAACGTGTGCCAGTTTGAAGTACAATGCAATTTTAACACAATGAGAGATTGTGACAAAAACAAGCCGAAGCTGTAACGCATATCTGTTGCCGACAGTACTCTACTCTTTCACAATCAACGTTCTAATGAGATAAGTTGACATTTCGTCAGCAAGCAGATAGTGATTGATAATTATGCAAATAAAAATAAATAACACGAATTAGTGACAGTTTTGAAATAAATATAGGCGGCATATCTACCCTACTCACTGAATACGACAACTCATTAACTAAAAGCTAAGTTGGGAGATTACAAAATATTTTTAGAATTTACTCCACTCTAACGGGGAAAGCGTTTTTTATGTCAACACCAAACAAGGTCAGTATGCAAACTCCACTTCACCAGGTAAGATTAATATCCTATCAACTTCTTTAAATGTTTGAACTTCAGTCGTGTGTGATCACAGCAAGCTATAACCAAAATTTTAACTGACGTACAAAGCCAATAAGTTCGCAAACTGATCCTTGAATGGTAAAACCTTAATACAATTAAAAATTAAAATTAACAACAATATTATGAGCAAACTACTATTTGAATACTTGAGCTAAATTAACACCAGAGCAGCTTGGATAGAACAACGCCCTAAGCGGAGGCTGTATTTTTTTAAATGGCTCGCATTTGTACGATCAATAGTTTGTTGTGATGTCAGAGATCGACGCAGATTATCTAAGAACAGTAGTGGTCGTTTAATGGCATAGACATCGACTTTGGCATTTAATTTATGGAATAGACACGAATTTGGGTGCGAGTTTCCACGAAACCCGCGTGTTTAAAAATATTATACGAAAGTGACTCAAAATAAAGCAACTAATTTTAAGTTACACGTTAATTCGGGTAAACTTCATGAAAAAACCAAAATAAATAGATAAAAATATTTACACATAGGTATATATAAAATGTTGATTGACGACATAACACTTACAATAAAAGTAAAACATAGCTAAGCTCATTTATGATTACACAAAGGCGTGGGCGAGGGCCCCGCTGCACGCAGCCTTATATTGTCTACCGCCCGGCCGGCTCGGCGCGGGCGCACAATTCATTATAATACATTTTTGAAGGAAACGATTACACCTGCCATTGGTTACGGTAACGTACCACAGTTCATTGAGGCACAATCATTGGTTTCTTTTAATTGCTTTTCTCTTTTTTTTTTCATTTTTTATTTTTTTTTATTTTCTCTTTATTTTCTTACATTTACACCTATGATAATTATTATAGTTAGGTACGTAAATTTATTCTAAATAACAGAAACAAGTTACGAAAATGTTAAAGTGAAAGCGTGAAGCGTATTAAAATCTTTTTTTTTATGAATATAAATTTCACAATATATACATATTACGGTATAGATTTATGTAATAAATATACAACAACATAATAATAACACAGACTAAATTGCACATGGGCAATTGTGTGCAGGAAATAAGAGGCAGTCATTGAACCAAGAAGAGATTCAGTTAACGCGGCGGCGATCGCCACTCTTCACAACCTTGGAGCCAGGTCGGCCCGGCGTGGCCACTCGCTCGCCACTCCTACCACAACGCCTAAACATTATACCCATTATTAAGTACTGGTTACCTTTAAACTGACTAAACATTTCAAGGCATTACAATTGTCGTTAATCTATGGACAACATATTCTACAGGGCACTGGATCATTATACTTTCCGTTATTCGGTTTATCTAACTTTTAAAATGGAAAAAACTTTATAAAAATTAATGTTCAATGTAATTCTTTTTTATTGCTGCATTAAATTCACATATGTCACCAGTAAACTACTGCAATGAGGCAACACGATTATTGGTGTATATGTGGACAGAATAATATCAGTTAAAAATTTATAACATTTCATTTAACTTTATCAATTAAGATAAAAGAAAGACCCTCACGTAAATTGAGCTTGACAACAATAGAATTGACATAGACCTGTTAGTTTGTGTGCACTATTGTTGTACAGACGTAACACGATTGATATAGGAACATCAGATCAATAACCCGTACCACAAAAATAATTTCAAATAAATTTGGAAGATTAATCAAGCACAGAGATGCAATCTGGTTTTAGACACCATTATCTTTGATACTCACTCTTTGGCAATCTAACATTATTATTCAAGACAGTACCTAGTTATGGCCCCTTCGGCAAAGTTGCGTTGTTGGTGCGATTGCATTACAGTGCCTTGCTACCTTTAGCGGTGGACATGTTCAGACAGTCTTAGCGCGATTTGGAATTTGTCCAACTATTACAGACGTTTCTAACTTTGACCGCCACTGCAACCATTGTTAACGAACGACTCGCAAAACAATTAGGCAACAAAGATTATGCAATTCATGAAAGAGAAACACCGTCCGTCGGTCCCTATAGTAAGGTATTAAGGTAGTAATGAAAAATGCTATTTTTTGTTTCTAAATGAACACATCATACATCGAAACATTTAACTAGTACTACTACAGGTCCGAAGCGATCAAGAGTTCATAACGCACAAATATATATATCCAATATCGCGTTCTCTTAACTTAATTCATTAATTTGTGAAAATTCTCGAGCGCGAGGCCCGACAAGGTACAGAGATTACTTACACCTAACTTAGCACTAGTCGTTATGTTTAATCGTAAGATCACTGGAAGATGCACGAAATACAAGATATAATGTACATTAGTCATTCGCTTTGTGATGGCGGGAGACCTAAAGCGTGTCGGGTCCGTCATCGACGGGTCTCGCCGGGCAGGCGGCTGCCTACCCGCCTCTGCTTAGCTAATCCCGTAATATATTGGTAATGATATATTTTGGCAGAGTATCTCTGTGGCACACCATTAATAAATTAAAAAGTAAATAAAAATGTAAATAAACTTTATCATAACGAACATTTACAAGTGCGATCGTTGCCGTTAAATATCAATAGTATTCTTATCGAAACCTACTATAGGACTTAAGTGTATACTTAAAACTACAATGATGTAATACCGACATGGAGCCTACGACTACAAGTATATTATTAACAGAATATCTAAAGCATATGTCACTTTGAATAACGTTCAAATTGAGCCTATAGAAAATACCACAAATCTTTTATTAAATAGATATTGATATGGCTAAATTTAAGTTAGAACTTTATTCTTACCTATACACAAAAGTGTAATATTTACTGTCAATTATAGTACTTTTTAACACTTCTCACAAATGTATGTAATATAAAATGATAAAACAATTTTCAATTTAATAATATATTAGGTTACCCTTACATTACTCGTATAATCTAGATAATCGTTTCATATATTAAACATAAAGTGGCACTTGAATCACAAATACTGGAAAAAATTTGGGGAAACATCAGCAACGACGGAGGCGGACCGCCGGCGACTCGCTCTACTTTGATACTTTCCAACAAAATAGATTATCCTTACATTAGGCAAGATACTTTACATCACAGGATTACTGGATTGCAAGGGAGCGCGCGGCCCCGCCGGAGCCGGCGTCGCCACTCATCCCTACACTGTCGCTCGCCGTAATGTCCGCACTAGTACACTCACTGGCACTGTGGCGACGCCGCGCGCGGCACTCGCTTCCGACGAACTACCCTCTAGTGCTTACGCAACGTCCAACTTTATAAACCACTGCGACGTCACACCGCGGGTGCCGGCCACGCTCTGGCGCCCCTGCGACCACTCAGTGCAAGCGCCGGCGCCGCTCGCTCCAACGTATATTTGTATATACTCATTTCCATTTCAGACTATACTGCTTAAAAGGAATTTACCACTACAAGAATGCACTTCGAATCTCATAATTTTCATTTTTTTTTTGTTATATATAAAATTACAAACTAATTGTAAACATTTGTTTATCTGCGAAATGCACTTATACATTTATTGCTGAATAAAATATCACTATTGGAAAACGAAAGGCTCATTACGAGTGAGAATTCAAAACAGAATAAATAATTAAAAATACATCAGTATGGATAAAACGAGAGAAAAAAAAAACGAACACGAAAGAAACTCGGAACGCAACAGCTCGACGGGCGAAACAGCAACAGCCCTCGAGTGCAACAAAATAAATACACACTAAAATAAGGCCACGGGACGAGTGACTGAGGTAGCCCGCGACGCAACTACTCTATTCCGATACTACGTTATTTGGTAGAATACAGGAACGGACACGCGGTCCATCCGGTCCGATCGAGTACGGCGGACGGGCCGGTCTCACCGGCCTGCCCGCCTGCCACCTAGCGCTAATATATATTTCATATAACTGTTGATACATTCTATGTCTGCCGTTGTATATGTATAATTCTTATGTACACTAAATAATCTACATGAACACTTACAACACAGTAGATAATAGTATTGTGGACAGTTGGCTACCGCGGCCGCGTCGCGCCGCGCGATCTCCGCGGCGCGACGCGTCCGACACGATCTGACTAGGCGAATAAAATTAGTCTGTCCCCTTACGGGGGACCATAAAGCGTAATTACAACTAGACACCCAGGGCCGCGCGCCGTAGTCCGCGAAGCGAACGCCAACACGAAGCATACTCCTAATTGACACGGCAAGAGTATGTACAAGCCGGGGCAGCGTCGTTCGAATCTCGAGTGCTGTCACGCCGCTCACATTCGACGATACCAGGCAGAAAGAAATGTACAGATCAATTAACAGGACCGGAGATTGTTTAAAGGAACGATTAGGAAAGATCAGCTGCCGTCGATCGTCGATGAGATGTGGGCGTTAAATGCAGGTCGGAGGCGACGTTACCTCGTTCTCTTGGCGCGTTTAGATGGACTCACCGCCGAGCAGATCGGGCGGGAGAAACGAGTTGAGGGAGGAGGGGGTGGCGCGCTGGTCGTGGTCGGGCCACAGCCCGGGGAAGCCGCCCCACCCATCCTTGCCGCCGCCGCGCCACGCGCCCCCGCCACCGGAGCCCAAGTGCTGAAGGATCATTTGCACCTCCGACTCCGCTGGCGACTCCGCGAAGATGGTCGTGTTGCTAAGCACGCAGTTGTTTAGCGCCATCTGAGCCTGGACACCGATGGATGTGTTCAAATAAATCGTTTCTTTCTTTTATTTTGCAACACAAGTTTATCAAAGTGAAAACCTGACATTCAAGATTCAAATACGGCATGTGTTTTATTTACATTTAATAACATCCACACCAATTCACAAGCCATGAAATTGAGAGTTTCCGGCCCCACTCACTTAAGTCACGATAATACCTAATCAAGCATTCTGTGTAACCGGTCATAGAATTTGTTGCGTGTTGAAAAATTTTAAAGCTTACCTTAGCCGCCTCCTCGCGTGTAGAGTAACGGGCGAGGGCAAGACCCTGGTTCAAGTACAGGTGGAAGTTCTGCAGGGGACCGTGCTGGATGCAAAGGGTCTTCAAGGTTGACCCATCGATCTGTGCAGATTCAAACATTATATTTAATTACCATTGTCTATTAATTACCATTTTATCAAATAACTGAAATATATTTACTTGTTCTACTAAAGTAATGGAAATAATGAAACAGCCATTACATGTCAACATTAACTAATATTTTCATCCAGCTGCTAATTGCTTAAGCAATAGTTATTTCCTGATCATAAAGTTAAATATTAAACGAATTAACTGTAGTAAATCTATCATTTCCGTTTTTTAAACTAAGAGTGAACTTACCTGAGCAGTAAGGTTCTTAAGCAGAAGCCAAGTAGAGGCTTGCCAGGATGTAACCGGTCGCTGCTGCGCGTTTCCATGATGTTGAGGCCAGGCCTTATTTAAGCCAGGGGGTGCTGGCCTAGGTTTGCCCGCCCATGTATCCGCTGGGGGCTTCAAGGCCGCCGCGGCACTTGTTGCTGGAGGGGCGTAGCTCCAAGTAGAAGAGGAAAGCGAACGCTCGCCTCCTGGAGGTGAAGTCTTCCCACCCAACATATCGGTGTCTTTAATGGCCGCTAGTGAAAGCGGTGATCGTACTACAGACCCGGGAGTCATCGCTGGATCGTCTTCCACGTTCTTCATCTGGTTACCCTATTGGTGTTCGTATTTTATTTTTGGTTTTTCATATTGTAGGAGGGAAATCAAAAGAGGAGTTAAGATTCGAAATCACATTTTAATATGGTATTATAGAGTGCCATAGCAGATTAAACATTTATCTCATATTGGCTTTCAATTGGCAAATTTTAAAATAAAAAAGTAATGTAGCAGATATTTTTCCTTAAAAACATTGAGCACACACATTGTTGTAGAAATTTGATATAAATTATAATATGTCTCAAATTGCGATAGTGTAATACATTTGCTCGCCGCTATATAGTGGTACTTGGCACGCGTCTTTATTATCACTCACACGTAAGTATATACTATAAGTTTACATAGGGCGGTGGTTAAAGCTCACCTTCCAGGGCTTGCCGGGCTCAAATTCCGGCACCAGATCGTACACCTGGTGCGATGGGTGGGAGGGCCACGCGTCCTTGCCGTCCCCTACATCCGCGCCGCTATCACCCCAACCTTCAGATCCACGACCGACGCCCCAAGTGCTAAAACAAACAAGACAATTACATTATTAGCAATTATAGATTCTGAAATCAAAATAAAAGTCCTGAGAAATATGGAACTGGGTTTATATAGACAAAAAACAATATTTATGTTCTCAACTCACGAATCAGGTTGCAGACCAAGCTGGTTGAGTTGCGGACTGGTGGTAGACTTAGCAGTGCCAGGGGCGCGGCTGAACTCCGAACCCTCTCCATCTTTATCCAGAGATGGTAGCTTCCACTGGTTGAGACGCGACTGTTGATTGCCGCTCGCGCCATACTAAACAGAAAATATGTCAGATTAACATATTTTTCATTTCATCAAGTTTCTAATGTTATTACTAGATGATTGGCTATAAATAACATTCGCCTGAAACAAATTTCGTTTTATACCTGTTTCATCATATTTATTTAGTTTGGTGATTGAAATACACAAATTTTATGAAATTTCTTATAAAAAACTTCACAGTTTGTCTCATATCGCATTAAGCGCAATATA
This sequence comes from Calamotropha paludella, assembly GCA_927399485.1. NCBI lineage: Eukaryota > Metazoa > Arthropoda > Insecta > Lepidoptera > Crambidae > Calamotropha > Calamotropha paludella. The sequence goes on from OV656812.1 coordinate 20,697,057, forward strand.
GTGCCTAGAGGAACATATAGTTGTGCTATATACCTGAAGTAAGAACCGTTTTGTTGGTCAAGCTTTTCTGCCAACTCAATAACAGAGATGATCTTGACATTTCATATACAAATAGTTTATTTAAACTATAATTTAAAATTTGCTATCAAAAACCGTCTATAGAAAACATTACATGTAGCCAATAATTAAATTGAAATACAGCCCATAAGTACTTTAATAAGAGCTTTGTATGAAGTATAATGTTACAAAATATCAAAGTTTTAGGGTTGAGAATGTTACAAGGTTAGCAATTGTGATACAAATTGACAGAAACAAAACTGGATTGGCCTATCCATAGTGTTGATGCCATAATTTGTGCAATTACTATTTAGAATAATACTTATTTAACAGCTGTTAAAAATATAAACCTTTAGGTAACAAAATTTGCATTGGACGCATCTGTAGCTCACTCCTGCCTGCTTGCTTTTTTCAGTGTGAAATGAGTTTTTGAGGATACAGAAAATAAAAAATAATTACTTAATTTTATTTGTCCATGGAAAATAATAAGAATTAAGTGTCACTTACTGCTTGAGTATCCTTAGAAATGCCCATGTCACTGAAGTTGTTTTGGAGCTGTACTAGAGGATCATGGCTCTGCTTGAAGAGATCTGCCCCACCCGATTGCTGCTTCATGTATAACGCTTGTTGCGTAGTTATCTGGTTCTATAGAAGAAAATATGAGATATATAATTAGTGAAAAAAAAAATAGTTTTAATTTCCGTCATGTATGAAAATTAGTTCAAAATAACAATTTCTTTATTCAGATTTTTTTTTTTGTAACAATATGGTATTTGACAGATTTTCGTAAAGTACTTCAAAATGTTCTAAAGTCGCTAAAGAGAATAAAGATTCTTTCTCTTATATTTAGTCATTTTAATAACAAAAAGATAGTTTTAATAATTACATGTTGTATTTCCCGCTGAAACGCTAGGTCACGTGACAAATCAAAGGCGTGACGTCACGATTTAATAGTCGCCATGTAAACAATACGTGAGAGATTAGTTTTTCGTTCATGATTCTTTAAAAAATGGCTTCAAAGTCCTATAGAATATGTGCTGTTCGTTTGTGTGAAAATACAACTATCAAAAGCCCTTCTAAATTATTTATCCACGTGCCACAATCGCAAAATCTTCGTGTAAAGTGGCTGCAATTAGCACGGCGTGATCCGACCAGTGTATCACCCAAATCTTGAATTTATTTTTGTGAGGATCATTTTGATGTAAGTAGTATTACTTGAATATATCTATAAATATTGATAATTTACGTTTGATAAAACTGTAGCTACTTAAAGATACCTACGGTACTCTAGTAAAATTTTGAGGTTAAAGCAAAGTTGTTTATTTATCAATATTATTATTTTGTGTTTAAACGCACTCATTTCCTGTTTAACACTGATTTGTCTCTATTACAGCTGCCCAAACACATGGAAAACTACATGGAGTACAATATTATGGGTTCGGAATGACATGACAAGACATTTTATTTATTACATCGTGACGTCACGTGCTCTGATTGGTCGTTGAGACGTTTCGTCTAAATGATGCACAGATTCAAAAACTCTAATTTTTAATTAGGAAAATAAAATATTTAATAATTTTTATTTGTAATTTAAGTCAAATATTATTAATTAGGACCTTAAATTCTAAAGTGTTCAATACAATATTTATTTATTTGTTAACTATGTCAAATACCCTATTATACAACTTCGGAAGAGAGATGTTCAGAATAGCAGACAATGAAATTAGCTGTGCCATAGTGTGCCTATGCCATTAAACAAATAGGAAAAGAATGTAATACAAAAAAAATAGGCGGTTTTTTTTCGTTTTGTAATCTTAGGAAGACTATGTATTATTGAACTTCTTTATCTGTAGGTCTTATTTTTTAAAAAGTCACTAAAATAACATGTATTTGAATGATTTTTTTTATGTCAGTTTATTTAATGTAATCAAATAACTTAAGTCAATTTATTGTAACAATTTTTCTTACCTGCAGAGCAGTTATTTGCTGTTTCGCTTTAGTTATTTGCACTGAGCATTGCAGTGCAAGTGTGGAGTTGCCCTTAGATAAAGCAACTGAATGCTGTTGCGCCAATTGTTGCAGCACTTTGATCTGAAAACAAACATTTAATTTAGTTTAAATGCTAATAAGAAGCAAAAACCTTGATTTAAATAGATACCTAACTTATTGTAATTATTAGTCAATATTGTGAACATATACGTCATAAACGATTCAGCGATAATACAACCAAGTATCTATTTTCATGTAGACAGCAAAAACGAAGACAAAAACAAAAAATAAATGAATAGACAAAAAACTTGATATTTAGATATTTTTAGATCTAACAAACTAAAAGCAAGTTATTTAGTTTATTATATTCTATTTGTAATTAAATAGATGAGGAAATTGGGAAAGGAAAAATTAACTGTACTGGAAACCATGGTAGTTCAAGTGAAATATTTTGTAAAACATTTAAAGTCTGCATACTTTTCTTTATTTATTTTTTTCTCTCTGTATCCTATCTGTGTGTGCAGTAAAGCGTTATTTATTATTATTATAATAACTAGAACAGTAAACTTATATTTACAAATACCAAAGTTACTACAACTACTTGGGAAATGAATAAAATAACAATTACCTGTTGTAGCAACTGGTTGAGCAACACAAGCGTTTGTGGAGCCAGTGGCTGGTTGAGTATCTGGTGGTTCAGGTAGCCGGCAGACACCGCCATTTGTATTTGCTGTACAAGCATGCGCAGTTGCGCGGTACTCGGTTGCCCACTGTTTCCGGTGCCGCTGTTTACATGTCTTTAGTTGTAATAATTTAGAATCATAGTATAGTTTAACTTATCACATTAAATAATTATTTTATATATAATCAAAATACAGACTATAAGAATTATTTCTCAAGGCAATTGTACCAACTAGATAAGTTACACAATCCAACATTCACATTATGACAATATAAAGACTTAAGGCATACCTGTTAGGGTTATAGGAATGATGATGCTGAACCGTCTGTGGAGGTGGTTGATTAAGCAGCTTCTGTACCACCACAGCGGGTGATACAGCAGGTACATTTGGCGGCGGTTGGAATGGTGCGTGGTGGCCAAACTGCTCATCCCGTCGCCAGCCGTCGCGACTCGTAGCCGACAATAACTCTAGCGCTTCTTCCGCATTCATGTCGCGGTTACGGAGCGCTGCTTCCGCCTCTTCCTTCTTGAAACCCATCTCAACTAAGAACCTGTGAAACATATGTCTTTTAATACTTCAATTCAACATTTATTTATTTATATAACAAGATATAATATAGTATGACAAGAGGTATAGGAAAAAAGCAAGAAAGTTGCAAAGAAAAGTAAATGTTAAACTTTTTTAAAAATCACACAAAAAGCAAAGAGTAGAATTTGTCAATTATAAAGCAATCAGTAAAACTTGTAAATTATATTTAATAACTAACCTGAATTGTTTGCTGTTCCACACCATTTCCTTTGGTAGCTGTTTTCCAAGTGGTCCAGCTTGCGGGGGTTTAGGTCCACCCCATTCGCTAATATCTTCCGGCCAGCCGCCTCCCGGTCCAGTGGGTTTAGGTTTCGGCACGGGCCACAATGCTGGCCCCGATGGGTCGGGCCAGGCGGAAGCGTCACGCTCGGGCCAAGCAGGGGCGTGAGGTTCTTCCCACGATCCGTTGCGTTGGCCGTGAGCTCCCCAGACAGCATCGGGCTTCGTAGGCGTTGGTGGAACACGTTGGGGCGCAGGGTGACCTTGCGGAGCCCCGCGGCCAGCCATTCCAGCCATGCCGGCGCGCTGTGCCCACAAAGACGTCCCGTCATCGAAGCCACCCGCCGCACGACGAGCCGCTGGAGGAGAAGGCTCCTCCCAGCCCGATGATTTTATGGACTCCTTTGGACCCTGCCCATAGAGGCTTACATTCATTCACAAATAATAAACAGTTCCAAGTGGGGTATATTGTTTTTATTATAAAATGAGAATACTTATAGAAACTTTAAAAAGGAAGCAAAGAATTTTCAAGGATATTCAGGGGAGGGTCAGTTTTACATTACCTGGGCTCCCCATTGGTTGACACCACCAGTTGGCATCATCTTATTCGGTCCACCAGCGTGCTGGTGATGTTGACTCCACATGTCGCCATTGAGACGGCCAGAGATTCCTCCGCGTAGATCGTGGCGAGGGTCGGCGGGCTGTTGACGAGGATCCGCCGAGCGATGTGGGTCCAAACGTGGGTCCCCGCCACGATGGGGCTCACCCCACGCGTTCCAGTCATCTTTTTTAGGGACACCCCACTGTTGAGCATGTTGCGGTGGCCCGGCTGGCCACTGCTGTGGTGGCGGTGGTCCCGTCCAAACATTAGCGGAGTCGGCTGCATCATCATCTTCGCCCCAAGTACCACCAATGTTCGTCGTTGGGGTATGCCCCCAAGGCGTTTTAGCCGCGGGCTGTGGAGGCGGTTGTCCACCATTCCTGAGATTAGCCTCCCAGAGATCAGTTCCGAGAAATGCACCATTGTTGACGCTTGGCTTCCAAGCTGGTTGTCCTCCAGCTGTTGGCTCTACCTTTGAACCGGGTTCTGGAGATCCAGGCACATCCCAGTTGGTATCTTGATTAACATGTTGCTATTAGAAAAACAAGTAATAGATTAGTACCCTATTTATACATTTTTAAGCATTTTAATAATCTTGTACAAAAACTTGTAAAAAGTACTTACTCCACCCCAACCATCTTGACTAAAAAGAGCTTCCCTCATTGAATTGATCTCAATCTTGGCAGAGGAGGTGCTATTCACATTATTTCCATTATTTCCATTGCCACTAGTAGGGCCATTGCTGTTCACAGCCGGGTTTGCAGGAGTATTACCCCCATTATTCCCATTGCCTGCATTGTTTGTGCCTGAAGAAGTAATAATAGAAATCAAATAAAAGGTAACAAAAAAAGAATAATTCAAATGGGTTTTTAATTTATTACTACAATGTACCATTGCTTGCAGGTGCACCGTTGTTGTTAGATTGAGAATTTGGCATGTTTGGGGGAGAACTTTGCCAGTTTTGACCAGAAGCTGCACTAGTTGGTGGCATTTGGTTTCCATTACCCTTGTTGCTGTTCACTGCAATAAACAAACAATAATTTAACAATACATGATATACAGATTTAAAGTTTGGTTGACCTAATTATGGTTTAATATTTTAAGCTAGTATGATTAAATGAGAAGACCTATAATGAGCATAGCTAAGCATTATCTCTAATTGTTTAATTTAAAACAACTTACTGTCTGCTTGGGAAGTAGGCGGGCGTTGAGCCGTGTTGTTCCATTGTTGAGTATTGTTAGATCCATTATTTGTTTGGCCACTGCTATTGCCGCCCCAGTTCCCAGCTAAACAAAATGCGTATTATTATTGATTAGTATTACTTCTACAGCAAATTTTGCTTATTTGAAGAACTAGTGATTTTGATTTCACAATTTTACTTAAGATTTTAATGATTTATTGAATTAATGTAACAATTAATTTGTTCCAATTAGAAGCTTGAAGAATTCCATTTTTAATTAATGGCGGGAACAACAGGGGCCCATAATTTACTATAATTAAACTCATTTTTCAAATAACTTATGTGATAAACATAAATAATTAATGCCTGTTATCTTCACAGTTCATTGAATGTTTTGAACTAAATACACTTATATTTAGAATGGTATTGAAAATTGCATATTTCTTTTATAGGATTATAAGTGTCTGTACATGACTTCAATTTTCAAATCCCTGGCTATATATCAAAGTATGTGAAACAACTCAGTTAGGGATTATTTTAGCTGATAAATAACATGATGAAAAAACTTTAATTCAAAATAAATTTAAAAAATCACCACTATTATTAGAAGCCGGTGGACTTCCCCAGCCAGTAGCAGCATTCAGGGAACTCTCTCCACCGCCACACAAGCGAAGCGCTCGCAGCACTCCCCAACTGTCCATATCTTCACGAGGCAGGCTCTTTATTAATCCCTCCTCTCTTCTAGTGAGTTCCAACATCGCATCCAACGTGAGATCACCATTAGTGAATACTTTCAAAGCTGACTTTGAGCTTAATGCTCCGTTATTGTCATGGTGTGTTTTAACAGACTTGTCATAATCAGTATTCATTCGAGTTATCGTTTTGCACATCATATCACAAGCAGACTTTTTGTTTATTAGTTGCGTCTCGCAAGGCTCATCTCGTATAATACAAACTGAGGATTTAAAAGCGTAATCAGACTTGTTCATATACTCTGGCGCTCCCAACGCCATCTTATATTTTAAGTTAAAGCTACTGAAATACGGGTCACTGTATGAGATACCCTGGACTGTTATGGCGTTAATCATTAAAGGAATGCAGTAGTTAGGCGTATCGCCAATCATTTGGTTTTGTTGGATACTATCAACAAACTCTACATTATAAATATTATTATCTACCATTTTTACACTAACTTGCTGACTTTCATTCTTCTTAACGACTCGCTCAAAAGCACCAAATTTATTTGTGTACACCACCAATGATGAGGTGGAGTTATTACATTGCATTGGTTCGGTAACAGTTATCAATATTGGAGTAACAATAATTATCCTTAATTAGACGTGGAACACATAATATTACAGAAACATTAGACATCAGACAATTATTTATAAATAGAATAATTTTCTACAATATCCACCTAGCATTAGACTTATTTTCACAGATTGCATATTGTTTCAATTATAGACTAAGTAACAATGGTTCGTAGTGATGCAGTCAAATAAGCAGGTAGCAGTGTTTAGTGCCTCTGTGGCAGAGGGCAGGGTGAGATCACCGCTCAAGCTGCTGCGGACACGCCTCCTAGCCCCGAGTGGCCCAGCCCTAGAAAGATATAAGCAGATAGTCAACACACGTGGAAAGCATCTTATACTCATATAACATTTATTACTGTAGCTACTAGAGTCAAATCGTTTTTTGTTCAACCTTGTAAAAGACAAACATTTTTTCAAAACAAATCTTATTTGAAACTGATTCTTTTCTCTCTTTTTTATCTTACCTTATAGGACGGACGAGGCTGAGCTGTATATCACAGATAATGCGGGCTCGGCAGATCCTTCAAGCAGCTTTGCAGTCAGCTCGAATGTTCGATTCTATGCATACAAAGAAACACAGACCCATGAAGACATCACTGTTTAAAATCACCTTATTATTTAAATTACATGTGTCGCAAATAATTTTTTAATCTTGTAAGAAAACTTGGCTAAAATATTTTGCGTTTTTGAGGTTAACTCAAGGACTACGTAGCTACCTAGTGAGTACATATAAGACTTCAGAAACAAACCCACTCAACACTTCGAAGTATCTATAGCAGCATCGTAAAATTATTTGCGTCGCCTCGATGCGATAAGAACACATAATTAACATTTATATGTGATAGAAATCAAATTGGCAACTTAAATTCCTCGCTACTACGCCATTCCGTGGAAGACCAAGCACAAGTACTTTAAGTAAACGTGTAGAGGCAAAAAACTTACATTCATTTTCACATTTCTCTAAAAACCAATAATCTTTTCTTAAATTAGATAGGTATCTACTTATGTATTTGTGTATTTCGGCCTTGAGTCTCCGACTCGATGTTGAATATCTACAGAATCGTATACATATAACTATATATTCTACAATCCAAAGTACCTATCTATATCTAGAGTGAAAGTTAGCTCGACCCATAATCAAAGGGTCTAGGGGTATTAAATTGATCAGAAATGTTTAACACACAATCACAAACACTTAACTAAAACGAATTACAGATCTTAATGCCAAGAAATATGAATTTTCTAAGCAAAAATACAAAAAAATCTTACGTGACACGACCGAGCACAACGGTGTTATATTACTAGAGGGACTGAGATAGAAAATAAGCGTGTTGCTGACGTTCAACTTATTGGAGCGAGACAAAAGATACGCCTGAGAAAGCGATGCCATAAATGCTCAAAAGGATCGTCAAAGACATCAAATTCTATTTTCTACCGAGCAAAGTATTTTCACATGCATACCTTTGTTTTTTATAGTTGTTGGCACATAAACTTTAGAGATTTATACAAAATCACTATCCCAAACCCCCGAGAACACGGCTTCGACGGCTGGATGGAATGATTTCGTCGTCGGGGTTCGCACGAAATGCTACTAACCAAACCTATTCAAGATGGACGTTGCCATCATATCATTGTTTACAGACTTGCGCTGTCTTACCATGGTCGGTTAATAGCAATTTTCAATATGTACCTGTATAGATAGAATTTATCTATAGAATAGCAGTACCTATCTATAGAGAAGTTTATGTACCTACGTATAATATACCGTACGATTATCTACCTACTTATTTTTATACAGACAGCGTGGTTGGTTACAGTAAACATCCATAATACCTATGTAATAAGCGTCAAACCAAGCTTATTACCACACCATTTTGTTATTACTTGTGAAAAGGTTTTAGCAAAAAATAGAAATGGAATATAGGTAATTTAGTTAAAATGGGCTAGTGCGCAATAGACGTTTTACTCATAGCTACTTACGATTACGACAACACAGTATTCCAAGGTTAATTAATAATCATCTAAGTAGAAATATAGCCATAGAGCCACACCCGTTATACTTATATTAGGACAGATATCTATATATTATTTATACGAGTTCTTTATATTAAATAGTACCTGCTTTCACCTAGCTCGCTAATGTAGATACGTTAGATAGCCGAAACCTACAAAGATAGACAGAAATAGAACTTTAGACCCATACTGTGTCAGATATTTAGATCTACAACTACAACTTGACTGCTCAAAACGCTGATTTTATGTTCCTTTTTCTGTCGAATACCTACCTACTATATTATAAATTCTTTGACCTCCAGTGAAGACTGAGAAATATTCTTCTAAGGTTTTATGAAATTATTAAGTACTAGCTTTTACCCGCGGCTTCGCCAGAATTTTTTATATATTTTTTTTTAATAAAAAGTATCCTAGTATGTTACTTCTAATACCTCCAAGAATATATGTACGAAGTTTCATGATGATCGATTTAGTAGTTTTTGCGTGAAAGCATAAGAAACAAACTTACATTCACATTTATAATATTAGTAGGGATATGATGCCAGTAAAAGATATAAAATCCTATTGAATACTTATCGTAGATCAAAGAAGTACCTTACTGAATATACTAGATTTAAAAAATCTAAAAATCCCACGTTTTTCAATGTCCTAAAAAGAATAAAATAACCCTGCGGGGCAAAGCGAGGGGCCACTCAAAACGTGGGGGCGCATATTACTAAGAGGAGATTTTAAAGAGATGAATGACATGCATTGATGCCAATTATTGTAAAGATGCGCCCCCACGTTTTGAGTGTCCCCTCGCTTTGCCCCGCAGGGTTATTTTATTCTTTTTAGGACATTGAAAAACGTGGGATTTTTAGATTTTTTAAATCTAGTATAATTATTTTATTCTTTTTAATTATTAACTCAACGAAGTAACCATGTGTTACGCAACAATCGGATAAGCCCCATACAAAAGTGAAAGTTGCCGAAAGTGGACCTGAAAGTGCGTCTGGAAAGTTGAAAGTTGCTTTAGAGTGCATTGTCATCGGGTTCTGAACTATCCTGAAAGTTTCAGCTTTCTAGCTTATCGGAAAGTGCCTCAAATTTAAGTTGCAAGATTTTGCCCGGACAGACAAACAAATAAGAAAAGTGAGATAAGAAAAACGTGGTAAAATTCTGGGCCGTTTTGCTTCTGGGTCACCTTTGGACAATCGCTAGTAGTAATTGGAGTAAGTAAGTGCTATAAAAAAATATCTTTTCGGAAATAGGTACCTACTTGGGCTGGATAAGGTAGCAAGCGGAAAGAAATAGTCGATCATGTCATGCAAGACTGATCTTTATAAGCAAAAATGTAGTTTGTTAATTATGTTATTATTACTATACAATAATTAATTTTAAATAAAACAAAGAAAATTTAATTTTCAATCATAATAATAGATATCAAAAAGCAACTGGAAGACCAAAGGGAAGACCTTCCAGCGGGCTAGAAGGTCTATGTAGGATTGCCAGATGCTCAGGATTGCTCCGATAATTAATATCACGTTCAGTTTCCCTACAAAACACAAAATGTCCCGGCAAACAAATTCTTGTAACGTTAACAGAATTAAAATTTCTACGTGATTTTAAAATCATTCCATTTTGAAGTTAATTGGTAGTTTTAGTGAAGCTAATGCCGAGTATAGTTCCCGGCATATAAGTTGAACCTGGTTTTGAAATCACGTGATATGCGCAGTAGTGAATAATAAACCTGCTACTACGCATGTCACGTGATTTCAAAACCAGGTTCAACTTATATGCCGGGAACTATACATATGTCGTTAATAGATATCTATTACAATGCCATACGATCACACGTCAAAGTGTATCACTCTTGATTTGCGTCGTATGGTATCCGGCACAATAAAATAATGCCAACACTTAAACGTAATCAATATATCACTCGTAGACCATAAAATGGACAGCAGCGTTTTCCGAAATAAAAGTCATTTACTGTGATCTTCACCTCACTTGCCAAGCATGGAGATTTTGGCAACATGTCCCCAATTTGGTAAAGACCACAGTGCCTTTCGGCTGAGATGATGTTCTGTCAACTGTACATTTATGGCATCTCAAAAAGTACGTGAATATTAATTTTAATAACTTAGGTAACATATTATTATGTTGGTGTGTCGAAAAATATTCTTCGGTGTGAGTACACCAAAGACTACACACGAACCATAAATAAAGGGTGGGAAACAAATTGTTTGATTATGATGCTATAATCTCTATACTTTGTAGAGGTTTGACGGTCAAGTTTCAGAGTTTGTCGGGCTCAGCTACAGCAATGTTATTACGGTTAACGTTAGCGTTAGCTCTTATAAACAAAACAGCTTAGCGAAAATCTGTCTGCTCAGCTCATAGTCGGTCAATAGGTTGTCGGAGAATTTCGGCCAAAATAACAGATAAAATCTTACTACACATTCTAATTGAACGATTGAAGACATTCCTGACCAAGGAGATAGCTCCAGAACAGGCTGGTTTTGTTAAGGGAAAGGGTACACGCGAGCAGATCCTTATTATCCGCCAGATCATAGAAGAGGCAAGAGAATTTAACAAACCAACTTGTTAAATTCTCTTGCTTCTTATATTTGCTTTGTTGACTTTTCTAAGGCGTTTGATTCTGTGAAATGGCCAAAACTTTAGACTGTTATGCTATATATGGGTGCACCACAACATCTAGTTCATCTTCTCAGGTGTCTTTATGAAGATGGATCTGCATCTGTACGAACGAATGATGTCCTGTCAGACAATTTTCATCCCAGCGCAGGCGTTAGCCAGGGTTGCATAATATCATCACTATTGTTCAATGCTTATATGGAACTCATAATGCGCATAACTCTGGAAGACTGAACAAATGGTGTATCGGTTGGGGCTACACATTATCGAATTTGCGTTACGCCGATGATACAACCTATTTGCGACCAGCCCTAGTCATATGGAAGAGTTACTTTTTAAAATGGAGCGAGTGAGCCAAGAATTTGGATTGAAGATTAATCGCAATAAAACCAAGATGATGATTGTAGACAGAGCCAGCAATAATAGCGAACTGTGAAGTCGTCCAATCCTACATATAACTTGGAGCTTTAATCTCGAACAGTGGCGGATGCACTTAGAAAATAAAGCGACGAATGGCAATAGCGAGAACTGCGATTGACAGGCTGAAGAAAATATGGAAGAATCGAAATGTTACGAAGACTACTAAGATCCGGTTGGTACAAACGCTCGTTTTTTCCATATTTTTTTATGCTGCGGAAACGTGGACAGTACGGCAAGTTGAGAGGAGAAAGGTTGATGCTCTGGAGATGTGGTGTGGAGGCGGATGCTGGGAGTGTCATGGATCGAATTTCGCACCAACATCTTTATACTCCAAGAACTCGGAATTAAACAACGTTTATGGGCGGTTGTGCAAAGTCGCATTTTAAAATTTTTTGGACACATTTCTCGATGCGACAACGACTCCATCGAGCACCTCGTCGTACAGGGCAAGATAGAGGGCACGAGGGGGCAAGGGAGGTCGCCCATGAGATGGACTGACCAAGTGAAGTCTGCTGTGGAAACTGCTGTGGGTAGCTCCCTGAACGAATGCAGCAGGATGTCCGCCAGCAGGGAGAAATGGCGAATGATCGTGAGGCGAGTAACATCTGCCTCGGCTGAAGACACGTCCTCATGACCACGACCTCTCTGGCAAGAGTGTCATCACGAAAAAGAACAGACTTTGTCGATCTCTCGTTTAAGACATATTATGTTTGGCTCAGCTGTAGCAACTTTCTGTAGTTGGATCTCAAAAACGAAACTACGTGGAGAAAATCTAATTGATCATAGAGTTTGTTGTTATTATTATTTTTAATTTGAATAGTCGAGGTGACTGGAGTGCAAAATGTGAGAGTTTTAGTTGTTTTGTAATATTTTGTATGCATGCGTAATACCAATAAACTGCAACTAGTAAAGCAGTATAACTTTGTAAATAAAAATAATAAATATGACACATTCTTGTTTGTTCTAACTGTAAAATAATTGAGACGCGAAACATTACCCTCTATCGCAACCCCTGCAGAGTATGTTAAACAATATGATAGGCGTTTTTGAACAGATTCTATTAGAATATTGTATACATTATGCATGCGCCACATAACACAACAATACTCAAGAAAATTGCGCTTCAATGAATTAAATATAAAAATCTTTGTCTCTGCCTTCCCAAATGATTTAGTATTTCTGATCAGAAAGCCTATGGGATTTTAACGTTTTCTGACAACTGAATTTAATCGATATGAACATTAACTTTCCTCATTACATATTATTCCTAGGTCTCCAACAGTATCATGTACATTTAGTTGTAAGCCATGCACATATTAATTGTGCATAATTGATTTTACTTTCCGAGTGAAAGAAACTGGCTAGCTATTCTTGATGTTAAATTTCATACAATTGTTTTCGTACCAAATTAACAGTCTGTCAATGTTAGCTTGCAGCTATGCGGCGGTATTGCTTTCATTATTCACCGTTCGTGTTCGTTATGATTTATATGATCAGCAAACAGTTAACGCGTGGAGAGACTGAAACATTAAGGCAAGTCGTTAGTGAAGATAATGGAGAGAATAGTCTCAAAGAGAAGACTCAAATAATACCACTGACTGACGCACATCTGATATTTGCTAAACGTTAGACGCGTACAAAATAGGCATGTGGCCGATATATCAAAACGAATCCAAAATCCGATTTTAAACACAAATCGATTCGAATCGATTTCTCAACAAGAAAATCCGATCTCAGAAATCTAACCGAACCAAAACGCATACGAACGATCTAAAACCACCAAACGTACTATGTCTGCGTATCCAAACGTAAATCGGATTCGAAATTCGCGCCATTTATTTTACTCGACAAGATCATGAGCATCGGAAAAATTCGCTTTGTCACTTTCTAACCAATAGTAACAAAGCGGAGTAAAAAAGATCGATCCGATTTCGGTTTGTTGTTTGCGGCATTCACTTGCCATTGAATATATGCGATCAATATAGTCCTACGAGTAAGTATTTAAAGACTATATTTACGTGACTAGGCGGTGAGGTATTTTGGCTTTGTTTGTTTACTACAAAATTAATGAATTAAGTTTGATGTAGGAAAAAAATAAAAAATAAAAAGAAATTAGAAATAACAATTCGTAAAAAAAAGAAATCATTGTATATAAGCCGATTTTTAAATGCGCCAATAAGTTTTACTAAACCTAACTTTTCTGCTAGTCCTAAGCCTGGATTAAAGTATGAAGGAGAATCGCGCAAATCTACTAGTATCGTTATCGTTAAAGTTAGCTATTAAAACCAAATCTAAACACAAACTAGTGAATCGGCACTTCTGAAATCAGATATCTAAAAACGGATTTTGAAATCAATTTTGAAATCTGAAATCGGTTATATATCAGTTTGCGTTCACAACCAAAAACGCCCATGTCTAGTACAAAATGACTACAACGTAAAAGTATCTATAAGCCAGGTAGGGCCGTAGGAATCAATCCATTTAAGAAAAGAGTCCGAGAAAGCATATGCAGATAGCAATGTACGGTATGAAACCGGTATGAAAGGTTTCATCCTTATCAAACGCTGTCGTGAAGGGACAAAATATAAAGACAGAAGATCAGGGTAAAGTACAGTTTATCTACTTACAAAATAATTAAAGAACAACAAAAAATATGGAGGTAAGAAAGTGAGGGCGAGTATGAGTAGTGTACAGTGAAAATGTGAGTAGGTGATTGTGGGTCGTCGGCGATCTTCTACACTCGAGAGCAATGAATCCGGGTCACTTAAAGAATCTTAAAAATCTCGGAAACTAAAAATGCTAGGTTAATGCAATAAATTGTATTTAATAGACAATGTAATACTCCTTAAATGAAGGTATTAAAACTTCTTAGTTATTGTAAAGTTATATCATAAAAAAATCAAATTTGAAAAAGGGCCACTTTCGAAGATGGAACTACGAAATTACAGCATTTGGTTTTGCTTTTGTTTGTAATCTGTCATTTATGTGGGTACATAAACCATGTTGATAGTGCTCTATATTCATTATTCAAGCTGAAATTATGTCGCTTACGCCTGAAGAATGCACCAGAATACTTACAATGCTGGAAACCGGCCGGAGTCAGCGCGATACAGCCAGGACTGTCGGTGTGTCGCTGTCAACAGTACAAAGAGTTCTGCGACGTTACGAAGAAACTGGTTCTAACCTACGCAGACCAGGAACGGGCAGAACCAGGTGTACCACAGCACGAGAAGACCTATACTTGGTGAACACCATGCTTCGAAATCGCTTTCTCACAGGAACTGAACTCACCAATCAGTTTCGACGCCTCGGAGGAAGTAACCCAAGTGCATGGACAGTAAGACGTCGGCTTGCTGAATCTAACTTAAAACCCCTTAGACCTGCAAACGGCCCTAAACTGGAGCGTGGGCATCGTATTTCAAGACTAAGATATGCCCAGAGCCACGTAAATTGGAGTATTGAAGATTGGTCAAAAGTTATGTTCTCCGACGAATCAAAATTTATGCTCTACAAGCACGATGGAAGATACAGAGTGTATCGAAGACCAGGGGAAAGATTCAAGCAAGCATGCATCGAAGAAAAAGTAGCCTACGGTGGTGGGTCTGTACTTGTGGGGGCCGGAATTTCTTCTGAAAGTCGCACAGAGCTGGTGATCATAGAAAACGGCTCTTTAACTAGCGTAAGATATGTGGAAGAAATCCTCAATGATCACGTTGGTCCATTTATGGTCAATTTAGGTGAGGATGCTATATTTATGCATGACAATGCCCGACCTCATACAGGTAGGATTGTGAATGACTACCTTCAAGAGATGAACATTACTCGTATGGAGTGGCCAGCGCGCAGCCCGGATATCAACCCGATCGAGCATGCTTGGGACGAGCTAGGCAGATGCGTAAAACAACGAAACCCTCCCCCAAACACGCTTCGTGAGCTCAAAATTGCTCTCACAGAGGAATGGGAGAATATTCCCCAAAATCGTTTAAGGAATTTGGTGTACAGCATGCCAAACCGCGTAAACGCAGTAATGGAAGCACGAGGAGGCAATACGAAGTATTAAAATTCAAGAAAATCGTAATAAAGTTCAAACATTTCATGTTTCCTATTTTTGTTTTAAGGAGAGATCAGCAGTTTTTTTCTTTATGTAATTTTGTGTTAATAAAATGTATGGTGACTCATATTTTTTTTACTTTCATTTAAGGAGTATTACATTGTCTATTAAATACAATTTATGTGACTCATATTTTTTTTACTTTCATTTAAGGAGTATTACATTGTCTATTAAATACAATTTATTGCATTAACCTATCATTTTTAGTTTCCGAGATTTTTAACATTCTTTAAGTGACCCAGATTCATTGCTCTCGAGTGTATATAGGTGGCTTGAGGCCCGGGGCTTTAGGGCCCAGAGGCGGTGACACCGTCGGATGAAGGGTGGCGCTGCCGGTAGATAGGTGGCGGGGCAGACGTCGGCCGGAGCTGCTGATAGACGGGCAGCGCTGCTGGTAGGGTCGGGAGGCGTGACAGGTAGGTTGGGCAGCGCTGCTGGTGGACGGCTTGCACCGATTTACTGCCGGCGCTGCTGGTAGACGGGCGGCGCTGCTGGTAGGTCGGGCGGCGTAGCAGGTAGGTAGGGCGGCGCTGCTGATGGATGGCTTGCACCGCTGGTGGTCAGGCAACGTTAGTGGTAGAGAGTGGCTAAGTTAAGTGTAGGTTCTTGAGCCAAAAGTTTGCCTTACGGCGTTGAGGACTTTCTTGAGTCCCGGAACAAGGCCTTTAAGAATTTTGAAGAGCTCGGTAGCGAGGCTTGGCAGATCACTTGGCAGGTTAGCTCGGTCTTTTATAGGCCCAGAGCCATTTAAATTTAGATTGTCTTCGAGAAGACATAAAAAGAATAAAATCTGGTTTTCTTTGGAGGTTGAATACCATAAATGAAAGATCGTGTCATGGGTAGCCATGGCAACGGAGAAAAACTTATATGTCAATAAATTAAATAAATACATTTTCGATTCCGAAAAATAATAACGGAATAGATTAAACAAAAAGACAGGTTAAAACAACAAGCAATGCCGGTAAGTGTGTAGCATTCTGAATAGAAGTTTTGAGTGGTTGCGAAGCTCTATATGAAAATTCAGTGTTTCTTTTCAGCAATGAAGAAGTTATTGAGTAAAATATTATTATATATATATATATTTACAGAGAATAAAACGTTTACAAATGACGATGCAAAATGGAATGATAAAATATACAATTTAACGAATGTTATTAATGAAAATCGGAGATTATAAATGTACATATTAGTATACATTACAACGCCTCGCTGAAGTCAAACCATATCTACCTATTTGATGGAATTTAACGCTTCGATAGTATTTTTCACAAATGTTTAAAATTGCTACTTGCAGATCTAGCAAGACTTAAGCCATGTTAATAATCAGACATGGAGCTAATTTTATTTGTATCAATAGAACATACATTTAATTATTTTAATGAGGAGAGACATTGTCTAAGTTGAGTTTTAAACGCTTTATGATTTACAAATGATAAGACATTACATAAAACAATTTTATTTGTAATTATATATTTAATCTATACTGTGTAATAATAAGTACCTACCTATATAGTTAATATTCAGTACTTTAATTTTTGACGTGATGACGTAAATCTACGTGATCTTATAAATCGATGAACACCGGCTGCATGAACGAAAAGATATAACAATCCGCCTGAGCCGAGCGTGCAAGCGAGAGCGCGTAACAAGCGATAGAGAGGCACGATCGGCCTAAGCGTTCGACTTGTGGCGCATCTATTTTTCTTCCACTTCATGAAAAGTTAATGTGGTTTCCATTGTTTATTACAACAACTTAATGATAATTTATCGAAAATAATAATAATAATTTTTAATTAACTTCTTCTTTGTATTATACAAAATAATGATAATAATTCAATTCCATTCATAAAAGTATGCAATTTTTCATCAATGTTTTCTTAAGACGCTATCACGTAAAATTACCGTCCGTAAACTGACTTTACACACAACCAATTTTTTTTTACCATATGACGTTTAAAATGGACAGAAAAACATTATTTTCTCATACCATAATTATATTTAAAATAAAACATAGGTAGTTACATAAAGTCATATGCGTGTTGGGTGTGCATTAAGTGACAAATCACTCAATAGTTTATTTTGTCAATTATATATGTTATTAGCAATTTACTTAACAAAATTCACTGTATTCTGTGTCAACTGCATCCGGCAATCTGGCTCTTCTCTTCTTTTTTCTTAAGTAGTAGGCACTTGATTCAAAATCTACCATAAAGGTAGATTCTGCAATATACCCATATGATCTTCATTAAGAATCTTTGGTTAGATTTGTTTGGTGTGGTTTGGTTGGTGACTTTGGCGGGAGCGGTAAGCGTCATGTTGCTTTTGGTGGTTTTGTTTCTCTTATTAAAATTTGTGTTGTTGTGGATATTACTGCGTAATAATGGCGGATTATTAACCATTAAGTGTTTGTAAACATGCAAGAGTGTTGGCAAGTGTAACAAAGCAGCGGAAGTTGCTTTTCCTATTCGTTTCAAGAAGTCTACGGGGAGGTTTCAGTAAAAACCCACACATTTACTGAAACCTAGGAAAAAATCAAATCATCATCAAATTAAGAAAATAAATTACTCATGAACTGGCAATTATACTAACTTGACATTGGCTAAATGCACAAATCGTGTAAGCCACAAATAAAGGAAAAAAATAAATCTTTTGTGTTTTATGCATATGCACTAGGGCGTTTTCGCTATTTTTTGAAAACCGTTACGTAACGGTTTTGAAGTTTCCATAACGTTATCCAAAACCGTTTTCAGTTTTGATTATCAGGTTTTCAGTTTGGTTTGGCTACTGCAAAACGAATGAAAACTAAAACGCTGTTAGCTAACGTAACGGAAGTTTTTGTTTTAGTTTCACGTAATTATGGTTATGACGATATCCCTTCTTGATTTTACTAGGCTTAGGACTAGTTTGTTAAAATTTAAATGTATGAACTAGTAATTTATGATGTAATGTGAATAAATTAGAACTTAAAAGCTTTTTTGGCGCAATTAACAATCGTCATTTTTACAATATTTTTAAAATTTAAAATTACAGGTTTTCATTTTTGGTTGCATTGCTCTGGTTATGAGAAAAACGGTTTTATGTTTTGCGGTACCGTTACGTTTCGGTATGAAATTCAAAATGGTTATTACTTACTTTTTGGTATAACGTTCTTATGCTTATATGCTCCACTTATTGTGATAAAGCTCTGTTTCACTTATATATGTGCTCACATCATCGCATAGATTTCGATATTTCAATGAAACTTCATTGTCGATTAACTCTCGCACATCAAAGGATTTTATTAGCATAAAATTTTACAAAGTATTGTTCTGTCGACATGGAAATATATAAGCTGTGACTCAATGGCTTTTATAATGAATCATTGAATACGGCAACGCCGAAAAGCAGACGTAAAATCATGTTGCCCTATTAATTATAGGTTTTTTTAATAGGTTTTAGCAAATAAATATAAACATCACTTTTGCATACCTTGGAGTTGGCAACTTTGGTCATGTCATATGTGACTTCAGCAGTGACTGTCAGTGTCAGTGGCGTTTCTTTCGTTGATATTGATAATAAAGTCACAATATACTTTAATGAAGTGGTCTAACTGTATTTATTTAACTCTTCGTGTCAAACGTGCTGCAAAGCTGCAAGCAAAGTAGTATTAAGTACATTCAGTACTCCTTAAAATTTTTATTACAACAGAAAGAGCGATTTTAAGTCGTACTTAATTTATCTATTTACTTATTGAAAGTTGAATTTGACAGCATTAAGATTGTGTAAAAATTTATTGCTGTATCGGTTATCTGGCAGCGATGTCGTGTTTAGTTAAGTTATTATTACTATGCCACGACGATTTGGGTGTATAAGAAGATTTTTAAAAATGCCTCGAACAGAGCCTGTTGATCAGTATTCGGTTTGGGTAAGTAGTATTTTAAGTATTGCTTCATAGAAGTAAAAACACCACAGAAATAAAATCGTTTCCAGTCATACCACACGATGCTTATGCATCAATGATTTGGAAATCACATTATTTAACAGATACCCTTTGTTCTACATAGTGACCTCGATTTTGCGATCTGTCATAATGCATAAGTGAGAAAACATTAGCTGTCAACAAACATCACTTGTTTATAGGACATCGTTAAATTCGTTAATAATTTGTAATATGTTAGTCACTTACATCACAATTTGAATGTATTTTTTCTGAGGGTAGGAATAGACTTATTGTCAGCCGAAAAAGTTAAGCTTTTGGAGCCATAAAATCACTTAACTTTTTAATAACTTAAAATTTTGATAATTTGTTTCTTTTGAGTATCTAAATTAATAGTTGTTGCCTTGATATTTTTGTAAATATGTTCAGAATTAAAAATTTAACATGCAGTTGAACCAGAAAACCTCTTAATGTGGGAAAGCTTTTGCAAATATCTATGTATAATTATATAAGTGAATAGTAGGATTTTAAAGATCTTTTTTCAGTACAAGCTACGTAAAACTGAACCCATAGTAAATGTTGTTAATATTATTTATATGTAATATTATTATTTTTTATATATACCTCTCTCATTATGTTTGTAATTTCTATATGAAACTTGATCTAACTAAATTAATGTTTTGTTAAACTGCTATAATAATTTACTGAAATATAGACTGTTTTATTTACTACATAATTAACGGTTTGATTTCATGGTTATTGTCCTCAAAATAAAAGATGGTAATTGAAAAGTAGATACAATAGTATTGTAGATTGATTTTTAAGAGCACTATAGAATTAGGTATGCATCAGGTGCATTCTAAATTCCACCTTATTAGTGCATATGTAATAGTATATAATAAAGTGATTATTTGTCATTTGTTAAGCACTTTCCTACATTTATACCCACATTTAAGAGTTAAACAAAGAAGAACAAAAAAGAAGATTATATTATCTTCTGAAGATTGTGCTTATTGGTTTGTGTAAGAAATAATAAAGCTGTTAATAGAATAATAATTGGCTACTGCTCAAATTAACTAAATAAAAGCGTACTTAATTTAACATATCGCACCTGTCACTTTTGCAAAAACTGCAAAAATGAGTTAAATATTTAAAAATTGTCCTAATGCACCCCTTTACTTGGTGCGATATGCGATAACGTTACTTTTGTAGTACGCATAGTTGTTGTGGTATAAACTATTCATCTCATCTATATATTCTAAAGTCATTGTTTTGTGAGGTGTCAACGTTTTAAATGCTTCTCCTGAAAAACTACAATTTTTGCATAAGTGACAGTGTCGCACAGAAGGTGCGATATATTAGTATAGTGACAAATAATTATGTATGATTTATGACATAGAAGTAAATGGGAAGCATAGCCTATTCTCGCAGGTTATAAAAATGGCTGTCTTATATATTTTTACAGGAGACAATTGATACAATTTTCAATGTATATTTATTGAAATCAAAACAACTTTCATAAGTTCTTCATTTTGTGAAACAATTATTTAAATGTTAACTTAATGTTACCTATATTATTTACATTATAATGTGTTTGGTCATGTGCTTATCTCAAATATATAAATACATAAAATAGTTTAAATGAACTTATGCTGAATAGATCCCCAGGCACTCTTGTTCACAGAATGTTAGATAATGTATCAGAAAACTAAAAATCTTGTTAATTCTGGAGCTTTTGATTTCAGGTGGGGTTAATTTATATATTTAATTTGATTGTTGGCACTGGAGCATTGACATTACCGGCAGCTTTTGCTAAAGCAGGATGGGCGCTCAGTACTATTTCACTTATGTTTTTGGCTTTCATGAGCTTCATGAACGCCACTTATGTCATAGAAACTATGGCTTGTGCCAATGCAGTGTATAAATGGAAAAGACTGCAAACAATCAAGAGAGAGAGTGTAAGTATACACATACATATATAAAATGTATATGTAAAATGGAATAATTGCACCTATTGATTTATAGGTTGACTGCTTAAATGAGTCTTGGGACTTTGTATTTAGACAAGTAATATTGAATTACGCATGCGAGTGAATTAGAATAAATATCACACAGTATTATGTAAATTTTTCTCGTTTGGTGTTGTGAGAATGGGCCTTAATCCACAGTTACCACAGCCCTGGATCTTGAATTAAGTGATTTATATTTTTCCATAAATATTGTATGTCTTGGACATAAATTATATAAAAATTAAGATACAACACAGGTCTGACACAAAACATCCTATTAAAAATAGCTTTGATGTTGCACATTAAAATTATAATTTTACTCTTCAAGCCCTTTATAAATCTATGATCCAAGCATAACTAGTCTCATGAGCTATCTAAAGGATCCATTGTATAATAACAAGGCTTAGAGTAGGTTACAGCCCTTTAAATATAAACATAAATGTCATAGATAGTCCACTTCCCCGCGCTAAGAGCGATTAAGGAAGAGACCGGGTTTTCGTAATCAACCCCCACACAAGGCACCTCAATAGTGGCGAAGTGAAGTTATCGGCTATAGTCTTTAGGATGCTGTTGGGGCTGTCCCGTGTTCTACGGATCAAGGATATAGATTTTTTGCGAATGACTGCTGGCTAGCCATCAGCCCGGTACTTCGCAAACATCCCTGACGCACTGCAGAAGTGGGGCAATCCCATCAGCATCCTGAATATATTATTGTTACGACGGACGGCTGGGATATATTTCGCAATATTGTTTGAATCGCAATGAATTTGTACCGGAATGTGAGGTTGACATCAATAAATGAGTGTGTGTGCTCTTTAGGTATTTATTTTTTGGTACTACAAGTACTACGTACATGCAATTGACGGGATGCAACGTTACTTTCTTGAAACTAACAGACTATGTAACAAATAATTCCATGATGCGGTTAAATACAGAAGTGTGATGTAGAAGTACCTACATAGTGGGGAAGTGTACACCTTTAATACTCCCCTCTAAAAATTTAAATAAAATATAAGAAAAAAGTTTACATTTTGTAAAATAAAAAAACCTATCTAACTACAGAGTACAATAAATAGAAGTACGAAAATAAAAGACAATGTTTCAATTCTTAATTACGCTACGTAGCATACGGTACCGGACACTTAGACTAAAATAATTGGATCAGATTACATTCTTAATAACTAATTCTTTTACTCCATTAATAATACGATAAAATGAGCTGAATACTTATTCTGAGATTATTATAACATTTTTTTTACAACAGTAACTTTATGAACATGCAAAAAGTTAATACGCAAATTTTAATCCAAAGTGTTCTATTGTTCTGAATGTCCACACTAGATTTCACTGCACTCATTTTCACTAAACACTGCTTAACCAAAAACTCTGTTTTTAACTACGATTACAGAATACTTAACAAAAGTTATTGTAAGTACTAACTGAACCTGTATCGAGGATACCGCTACACTAGTGAGTTGCTTGCGTAACCACCCTTTCAGACATTGCCAATTTCGTTTTCAAACATAAAATAGTATAACTGCAAACAACAAACTGGCATTTACGACTAGCCAAATGTTGGTTATAACGCTTTTCAACTTCATTGGTATCTTGTTGGTAAACGCTAAGTTCTTTTTTCTGATAATTTCCCATCGTAACAATAACAAGTACAATCCGTGTCAACTTGAGTGTACATACAAAACAATAAATACCTACGAAGTATTGTTATTTATAATTCGAATCTTCTGACTAAAATAGTTATTTAGCTAAACTAAAACGAATAATTCTAACCTATTTAACCTATTTTATGTGCTCTCATTTATAAAACGCAGTGTTTTAGAAATGTGTGTAAAAATTAAATGAATTAAATTTTATAAATGTGCACTTAATGTGGTCGAAGTTGATGCAGGCTAATTTGTTGTCCGAAGGTGCAGCTACTGAACGTATTAACTTTCGTTTAACACCTCCTTATACTCCTCAGTCTCTGGGAGGCAGGTGTGAAGTCCATTAAATATCATTAATTTAGAGTATTGCTTGTCCATATTAAGGAGTTGCTGAATTCTCTCCCACTAACCCCACCATCCCAACGATCTGTTACCGCTCACGCCCGCACATTTTCTCATCAGTCGGTCGTTTACTTCATTTGTCGACAAACAATCTCTATTCTACGTTTGACTCGATACCAAAGAACTTTTTTTACTTTTAAAGTCATTGGCGAAAGGAATTATCGCTGAGTTACAGCAAAAATGGCGTACAAAAAATCTGTGACCTGAAGTTAAATAGTCTGGTTGTTTTGAAGGAAAACAATCTCCCTCCTATGAAATGGAAACTAGGTCTTATTGTTGCTGTTTATTCTGGTCAAGATGGTGTGAATAGAGTTGCAGATGTGAGAACCGCTAGTGGAATTTTCAGAAGAACCGGAGGAGTTGAAAGGAGAGCTATCAACGCCTGGAGGCATGGTTCGCAGATTTTACCGTTGTATTGAACAAGTTCAGTTAATGCTTTTCAAGGCGAATTTCCAGTGCTTGTACATGGGGAACCTATAGGTCAGCTATGCCAACAGAGCGCTCGACATCTTGCGTGTCCAATATAATAATATCTTCACAGTGATTATGGTGTTGCCCCGCCTCTGCAGTGCGCCAGAGTCGTTTGCGGAGTACCAGACTGATAGCTTTGTTGTTTAAAAAACAAAAAATTATAACATCGTTTATATGTATAAATCTAACATTTTTATTAGGAGAAGCATAAAAATGAAAAAGGTAGAAAAATTGATACTGTCTTATCTAAGGCAGAAGTATTTTACTGTCGAATACTTTAGCTGTTCCCAGGTATACCTGAGGAACCTGCAAAGGAGTACAAATACACACTCACTGATATTATTTTTTGTACATATTATATTTGTTTGCATGGAAAAGAAAATTAGAAAGAATAGGTGGTTTAAAACCGGGAATGAAGGTCACAGAAATAAAGAAACAAAAACGAACATGTACAAAAACGAAGATCACTAACTTGAAATAAATCTAAGTATGAACAATTACATATTTTGATACTAGGCATTATACACAACGCAATAATACGCAACGCCATATATACGGCACAGCGCACGCACATACATATACGTCATATTTGTTTTTTATATTATATCTAAAATCAGAGTTTAAGATGTCTGCCACCTTTTTTATATTTACAAATACTTAACTAAACATAAAAATAATTTTTGAAAAGACGATAGAATGATATAGCACTAATATTTTTTTTTACCGTTTAATCAGTATTTTTATAAAAACTTCCACCACCCTGACTTCTGCCAACGTTAATTTCACTATCTCTAAAATGTATTAAATGGATATAATTGATGACAGAAACGATAATATAATTTAAGACAGTTTATTTTTTTTCAATTCTGAAATTATAAAAAAAATCAGAGCTACCTGAGCTCGCCACTTATTTTTTCGAGTTAATATAGGTCCAGACTACACCACGTGTTGATTGTGATGTGCCGGATCGTCAAAAATGTAGATCCGCGGATACGGATCTAAATACGGATATTTGGTGTCAAGATACGGATACGGATCTTAACTTCCTTGCTCAATCGGTGTCGGTGCGCGCGATCTTGAGATGAGACATGTTTCGACTTGCATTGCGAGGCGGGTCTTTCTTTTGTTTTGTTTTAGTTCAATGTGACACTGAGCAGCATAGATAACGCTTGTGTTTGGTATTGGTACATGAGTTTAAAAAATGTCTACAAGAAGTTTAGTAATGTATAAACCGGATCTATTTTAAATAATTGTAGACCGTCAGAATCTCGGCAATTGGCATCGCTAGTACGCCTTACCCTTTGCCTTAAATAATTTTAATTATAAATTTAAAATTAATAAGGTAAATAGATCCGTAAAAGATCCGGCAAAAAGTAAAGGATACGGACACGGATACAGATCTTTCTTCTGCCTCGGATATCCGCGGATACGGATACGGATATCCGGCACATCACTAGTGTTGATATCAACGACGATGAAATTATATAGCTAAATTGCTACCAGCTCCCTAGCTATTAGGTTCACTTCGCCACTATGGAGGCCACGCCTTTTGTGGAGGCCGTTCACAGAAACCAGGTTCTCTCCTCGTTCGCCCTTGGCGTGGGGAAAAGGACCTATCTGTGTCTTTAATGATTATATGTAAAGTGCTTTGTGTTTTTGTCGATACTAACCTACGATAAGTCTTATTACTATACTATAGATCCTTTAGTTGTCCAAAATATATATATTATTTATTATTTTATTTAACTACGCGTATTAGTCATTGCAAAGTTTCATTAATGCTGAATAGTGTATTCCAAACTTAATTTTGTCGTCTTTGCTCCGTTACAATCTCGTCCTAAATGTGTTGTTCGATTTCACACAAAAATGATTAAAATCGGTTAAAAACTCGGGAAGTTCTGGCGTAACAGACATTGCGTCATTGAAGCTGATCCAATAATTGTTGTATTTGGGCTGCCCTAAGGAGAGTTTAAGCTTCAACTTCTTTTGAAGCATTCCTTATAGTATTCAGCAAAAATTATATTAAAATTTATAGTAACTTTCCTGTTTATCCAGATCCAAGATCATGATTCAGATGACGGTACATCCCAGCATGCATTGGGGGACCTCGAAGAACCACTGGTCTGTGGGACCTCCATTCCATCGCGGTACTATGGCTTGGACCAGCGAGTGGAGTTGGGAGAAATGGCCAATCTATTTTTCAATAAAACTGGGCGAATCATGTTCTTTTGCACGCTGTGCGTGTATTTGTATGGCGATTTATCTATATACTCGGCTGCTGTGGCCAAATCTATTATGGATGTTGTTTGGTGAGTATTTCATCATCATCAATCATTTTCTTCATTATTAATGAAATCGTCGTAGGAACAATAGGTCATACCACTCACCACACAGGCCTAGTGCGGATTGGCTGTGGCCTACAGCTTTACGTGCCTTCCGAAACACGAAAGAGCTTGAGATAGTAGATATACGTTAATTTTCCAGAATAAAAAAGGGTTTATATTTTAATCCAGATTATAAACTATCTGTGTGATAAATTTCATCTGTTTTTGCGTAACATCCAAACAAAGAAACATCGAAACATTCACTTATAACAACTCAATATCTTTATAATTATTATCATATTCTATTTACGTTCCAATACTAAGCCACAGGCTTTTCTTATAGATGGAAACATCATACGAGCCCCATTCAGATAACGTCTACGAATGTTTATGTGTTCGTTTAACGCTTTAAAGGATAAATTTCTCTTGATAGATGAAAATTTCATTTTACGTCTGCACATACCTAATATAATAACCACAACTTACACACAATGATACTCTTAAAGGAAGGAACATAATGACTGAATTATGTCTTTTGTATAGGGGTGATATTTCCGTGCATTGTTGTTACTAAGTGTGAGCTAAAATATTTAATACGTATCATACGTATATAACATTCAAATATTTAAGCAGTTGTGAGCGCTAATAAAGGCTATATTTCATTGCAATGACGTGGCTTTGCGCAAGCGTTGTTTATTTCAATCCGTTCCGTCGGGCTTTCACATTTGCACGTACGGATTAGTCTCTGCGTTCCTCGCCATCTCTTACTAGTTGCATTTGCAACGAATGACGATAGCGTAGTCATGTATTACTTTTTTATACTTCTAAAGAGTTCATTTACTTCAAAACCTTATTATAATAAATGTCATTTGTACGTCATAATTCTCTAGCAGTTAAAACAATACGATTTCAAGGTGGTCTAGTGGTAAACATTTTAAATTCACACTCTATTGCTTTAGCATTAAGGTCTGAGATACAAATATAAACTCAAACGAGATAGTAAGGTTTGCACATTCAAAAGTATTTCGTATGTGCTTTTATGTTATGCGCGCTCACGCATGCGGGTCACGGAGCTACATTCATTCATACTCGTATAATTTTTAATGATTTTTTTAGTTAACTATACGTATTAGTCATCGCAAAGTTTCATTAATGCTGAATAGCGTATTCCAAATTTAATTTTGTCGCCTTTGCCGCCCGAGGCTTTGACTCTGGCGTGTCCCCCTCTAGATCCGGGGCTGGTTGAGGAAATTAAACTTTCTTACAAATTGTTGGAGTGTAGTTGACTAGTTGTATAACTTATAATAATAAACAATTAAAAAAATACATTAGTTAAGATCGACCATCCTACCTCTATCGATTCCCCCTAAAGGCTAAAACACACTAAGGTAGTAGCGGTAGGCAGCGACTTCCGAGATTTTAATTAACAGCTTATTGAGGTTGTGAAAGTGACTTACTGCACCGGACCATAGCGAAAACATGTTAATGAATGCTACAAACGAAATCTTCCTGTCTTGCGTGTCGAGTAACTTACCATCATACCGTCGATCTTTGATAATTCGAATGTTTAACATTTGTCAAATATCCATTGCAAAGTTGCAGAGCGAATTTTACAATCATTTGTAAAGTAAACAGTAATGGAGGATTAATTTATTTGCAAGTATTCGAACTATCCAATCTTGACAATAACTTTGTCTTAATTTGTACCTTTATCTGCATGTCACTTTAATTACATTACAGAGGTCTTAAAAATATGGTAAGGTGTACAGGTAACGCACTGCATAGAAACTTAAATTTCTGGACCAGAGGACCCTAGTTACTAAATAAAATTGATAAATTATATTATGTCGTTACAAATTTACGTAATTTAATTCTAGAAAAAATTCTAACAAATCATGAGAGACAAATTTAACTATCTCAATATCAGTTTAATTTATAAGTAATTGTAATTCTAAATGTGTTACAGATTCGACACGCTGTTCCCATTATATTTTGTTTCGGGGCAATGATTCACTCTTGTTAACCGTTACTTTATCAATCACTATGTTATGGCATTGTTCACAAAATAACCACCTTTTTTCAGAGGTCTTTCTGGTTACGGAACTACCTGACAGGCATTTTCATCCTAAGGAGAGGCCTGTGCCCCAGAAGTAGCGACTTTGACTTTTGTCTGTTTGTCTGAAAGTTTGTTTTAAGAATTTTAAAAATTGTAACTGGGATTCGTCCGACGAAACTATGTGGTTAAATTAAATATTTTGTTTTAGCTCCACGGTTCCATCGAATGCGACTGACCCCATAAACTGGCAAGATCTGCCATGCTTCAATGGTACTTCTCTCTCAGAGCAGACGTACACTCGTTTGGAAGTGTACCGGATAGCGCTTTTGAGTTTTGTGGGCGCCATGGGACCCTTCGTCTTCTTCAACGTTCAGAAGACGAAGTACCTCCAGCTGTTTACGTCAGGCATGAGATGGCTCGGTTAGTATTAAAAATATAAGCTTCATATACAGTAATTCTCTTATAAAAAAAGAGGCAAGCTTGGAATAGATACGCAGCGTTTTAATAACATCTAACAACAGAAGCTCATTACACAATTAAATAATTTAATTTGGGATACAAGCAATTACAATTTTTTATGTAAAGCATTTTAAATGATACATAAATATATTATATAAATATTTATACATATTTTCAATGCGATCTTATAAGATAAATTATTATAATAGAAAAATACTAGAAAAATTCGACTCAGGTCACAAGTGAATTCTCATGCGGGAATTGATGAAACAACGCTGGCCTACAGCGTAAAATCAGAAAGGTATTAGAAAGTTTCGTCGAGTTCAAAAGGCTCTATAGCTCAATTGGGAGAGCATTGGACCGGATCTCCAAAGGTTGCGGATTAGATTCCCGCATGAGAATTCACTTGTGACCAGAGTCGATTTTTCCTATTATAATAATGAACAAGTAGATACTATTAACAAGTGTAATTTATTAGCTCTGTTTTGTATGCGTTAATGACGAAAAGTCGTTAATAAGTACGTACATAGTTGTAATTACTTAGATAATTCTAAAGGTTACAGTTATTTATATTTGTCGACCTCTGTGATCGAGTTATATGCGGTTTTCATGATGACTACACTCCCAGTTCACAAGTGCGTTCGCCCCGGATAAAAAAAATTAACCGAAAAAATTAATTTATCTATATTTTCTTGGGTCTAGCTTTTGATGTCGTCGTCGTCACAGTCGTTTTCGATTTTCATATCGCAATGCTTAAGATACTTAACTGAAATATGATGTTGTCTCGTGTTTATTATATACTAGCGACCCGCCCCGGCTTCGCATGGATGCAATGCTCTACTATATTATGCATGTATTATACATATTAATGAATTACTCTATCTGTTAAAACAAACCGCATCAAAATCCGATGAGTAGTTTTAAAGATTTAAGCATACATAGGGATATAGGGACAGAGAAAGCGACTTTGTTTTATACTATGTAGTGATTTTAAGTTATTTTCAACCCCCAAAACAAAAACCTGTATTTTTACATAATGTTTATAGATAAACAAAGCTGAGGACATTAATTATGTATACAGGTACACGCCTCTTCTCAAACACGTTCCGATTGTTATTTGCCCTTGAACTTTAAGAAATTTACATAATTATGATACGCTCTAACTTGTGTCTCCAAAGTACTCATAAAATAAACAAACGAGATTTTATTTAAGCGTTGTCTATAAGGTTCATTTTTGAACTTTATTTCTTCCATTTTGGAGAGAAAATAGACGGCGACATAACATATCGTGGGATTAGAATATGCTGTGTAAATTGATAGTACTAGCGGCCCGTCCCGGCTTCGTACGGGTGGACAAAATTCTTTAAATTTTTTCAATTACTAAATATTTTTCCGTTAGCGCCATCTAGCGTCCGGTAGACGAACTACTTGCGGTTAACGCGTGGCTATGGTAACCTTATTGATACAATGGAAAAAGAGCGGGAACAAGAGCGGACAGACAAACAACAAATTTTTGATCTTAGGTTATAAACTAGCGGCCCGTCCCGGCTTCGCACGGGTAGACAAAATTCTTTATTTTTTTTCTATTATTAAATATTTTTCCGTTAGCGCCATCTAGCGTCCGGTAGACGAACTACTTGCGGTTAACGCGTTTCTATGGTAACGTTATTGATACAATGGAAAAAGAGCGGTAACAAGAGCGGAAAGACAAACAACAAATTTTTGATCTTAGATTATAGACTAGCGGCTCGTCCCGTCTTCGCACGGGTGGACAAAATTCTTAATTTTTTTTCTATTATTAAATATTTTTCCGTTAGCGCCATCTAGCGTCCGGTTGACGAACTACTTGCGGTTAACGCGTTGCTATGGTAACGTTATTGATACAATGGAAAAAGAGCGGACAGAAAAACACACAAACCACTGTGATCTTAGATTATAGATTACTAAATTGTTATTAAACCGACTGACGTCCGTTTGGTGCAACGGTAGCGACCTTGCTTTTGATACCAACAGTCCTGGATTCGAGTCGACAGATGTTTGTGTGATAAATACGAGCACTTGTGCCTGACTCATGGATATTTTTATATATTTATACAAATATAAAATATCTTTGTATCATATATGTATGTCTATTCGTTAACGTAGTATCGATAACGCTTACCTATTTTTATTTACTTACAGTCATACATACATATCGAAAAAAAACTTAAGCATTGTTTTGTAGTAGAACTACAGTGACAACATAGCTAGCTAGTTTATAATTAAACAAGCGACCCGCCCCGGCTTCGCACGGATGCAATGCTCTACTATATTATGCATGTATTATACATATAAACCTTCCTCTTAAATTACTCTATCTATTAAAAAAAACCGCATCAAAATCGGTTGCGTAGTTTTAAAGATTTAAGCATACATAGGGATATAGGGACAGAGAAAGCGACTTTGTTTTCTACTATGTAGTGATTTATGAGAACGGAAATAGTGGTTTGAACGCAGTAATTTTTCTGTATTATGAGGTTTGATGATTTCTAATTGATATCATAATGGTGAAGAATAAAAATACACTATTTGTTCAGATAACTAGATAAAAATATCTGTCAAGACTTAGTTTGTTAATTTTAACGTCAATTTTGATTATTTTTTTCGTTTTATTTCTACTGCATTATTTATGTTACAAGTTAGAAGTTTTGTCATATGTTCATGAATGATAATAAAGTCATCTTACAATTGTATTCTAGTTATTGACATAACAAAGTTTAATTAAGGCTCTCAAAGGAGTTGTTTATCGATATTCCTTAGCGATAATTCTATTCGACACACTACACGTTGCGTATTTATGCGCGTTACGTCATGCTTGGTGATAAGTTTTAATAACAATCTTTATTGTGCGTACCGCACTTACAAATAGTGATTGATTTATTCATTAATTATTTTTTATGGTTTAATGCTAAACTTGAACTATTTTAATTGCACTATTTATAGCTTACTTACATTGTAACCTATCAAATAAATGTTGTGGACTGATAATTTTTATAATTTTTTTAAGAAATGATAATTTTTAATAACTTTTATGGAAATATAATTTATAATGTTACGCTTTGATAAAACCTGGATTAATAGATAGTAGGCTTTTGAGGCTCTTATCCAAAGCTAGTGGAATGTGGCCTTGGTGTATTAATCAACATCGTATGCTTCTTTTGCTTTGCCAAAGTGAACCTAATAGTGACTATCCATATGCAGTATTCACATCTAATGTTAAATATATAAAAAATCAAAATTGAAAAGTATCAGTAAATTCATGTAGATATGCAATAAACAGATTTATAAATAATGATTTTTTTTTTAATTTATAATTTCTATTCAAGTTAGACTGAATCTTAAGGGAGGGTGTCCAGATGTAGCATACTACGTCAAAACTACGATTTAGAAAGTGTATTAACATGTGTAGCGCCATGCGTAAGAACTGACCCTTTTTACCCACAAGAAGCGACATGTGCTCGTAGAAGACAAAAGTTTTGAGTTTGTATAATATAATGTATGGAATAGTGTTTCTTCAAAGAATCACTGGCCTTTCGATAAGAACAACTCGGTGTACTCTAAGAAAAAAATCGGTCTCCCAACTAGAGACAAGTGTTTAGAAACATGGCGCTTAACGTTCCCTAAGATAATAAAATATTTTTTCCAGCGTTCGCGATAATGATCTCTATGGCGCTGCGTCTGCTGTGCGTGCGAGGGCCAGAGGGTCACCCGGGCGCGTTCTCAGTGTCCGGTCTGCCACCGCTGTTCGGCGCCTGCGTCTACTCTTTCATGTGCCACCACTCGTTGCCTGGCCTAGTCAGCCCTATCCGGGGCAAAAACCGTCTCGGCCTCCACCTCGCTCTAGACTACTCCCTCATCGCTGCCTTCTATCTCCTTCTAGCATTCTCCGGCGCATTCGCTTTCGCCCACCTTAACGACCTCTACACACTCAACTTCGTACCCACAGATAATGAAAATATATTCCTAGAAATCGTCGAATACTTCCTAGCTCTCTTCCCAGTGTTCACTCTATCCACTAGTTTCCCCATAATTGCAATTACGCTCAGGAACAACCTCCAAAGCCTTTTTTTGGACACGTCCCGTTTGGAGTCTTATAATTTTGTATTAAGAAAATTGTTGTTCCCGGTTGTAACTGTCATTCCTCCGTTGCTGTTGACATACTTTTTAGAGGATATAGGCATCCTCATAGAGTTTACTGGTTCGTACGCGGGAACCGGCATACAGTATTTGATACCTACTTTCCTAGTTATGACCGCTAGACGGCACTGCACTAATCTGCTGGGTTTAGGCGTAATCAATAAATACAAAAGCCCTTTCTCGAATGTTGCTTGGGCTGTGTTCGTATTGTTATGGTCTTTTGTGTGTCTTGTGTTAGTATCTGTAAATATTTTCGAAAAGAAATCATGACATTGATTTTATTATATCTACTTACAGTCACGATCAGTGTGCTTTTTCAAAAATCAAAATCAATTTATTTTACAATGTAAATTTAGTGTAGCCTAAATTTAAATCAGTGTAGGAAAACTGGCAGCCTTGATCGAATCAAAAATTCCTTCTCTTCGATTTATTGTGTTAGTACTACGATTGTGTTGTAGTACAACACTAAATTAATATTAATTTCTAATTGCTTAATAATAAAGTATATTTTACTTGGCATGCCATAAGGTGTTATAGTATCATTCCTAACTGAGGCCTAATTTTTAAATGTATGAAATTTGTATCGCGTTTGAGTTAGTGCCGAGATATGTCCACTGCTGGACGAAAGCTTTCCCTAAGAATGTCAGGGTTTTCCATATAGTAATAATAAGTTAGATATTATGTAAATTACGGTTAATTATAATCTTTGCGTGGGCACTAACTTCTAGTTTAATTTAAGAGTGGAACAGAATTGAATGGAATTAAACATTAACTATAATAATTTTAATTTCATCGGATTTGTACAAACCCTAAATATATCATCTATTTTAAACTGATGAGTTCAATAAAATAGTTGTCGTGGCAGCTTTTAATAAGACAACACTGTAGCTTGTGTCTTTAAATGTATTTATGCCTTGCCTTTGGAGTATGTGTTATTACTAGCAGTCCTTAAATAAATAATCGCCACGCTTAGCGGGCGCGTTAGATAGTGCAGTAGACCATAACTTAGAAAACGTTGCTTCCCATTTTGTAACTGGAGTTGTATGTTTATTGCCTCCAGTGCCATAAGTCGTCTTTAAAACAACTTACGCAACTTTTCCACATTTAAAATTAACATTCAACCCGTTTGTAATTTGTATACGTCTAAGTGAACGGTTTGTTTGTGAAACATCTGATGTTATATTCCAGAGCATAATAAGCCATTATTGGGTTTTTTATAAATATTATCACCATTATTTTGTTATTTTAATTTATATATTTTCCAGTTTTTCTTTATACAGTGTTACGCACATGTTAACATTTTTCAACCAATGGTCTTCCCAGAGTAGACTTAGTGATTTGTTTTTAGTGATAAAAATATATTTAAAAAATACATTCTAAGATATAATAATTTACATGATTAGACACTATGTAAAACTGAATTTCGAAAATGAAATTAAAGAAAGATCTCTCTTTAGTATTGGTATTTTAAAGATTTAAGTGTTAAATGTAGTACAATAAAATATACTTTGGTATAGTTTATGATTTGTATATTAATGTATTCTACACCTCTGGTGTCAATAGCTTTGAACCAAAAACCATAGAATCGGTGCTGTGCTTATTAAATGCTTAAAATAATAAACTATGATACTATTAATAAGCAAAAACTATTTTTATAAATGTCAAACCTGCGGTTGACGATTTGGTTGCATATAGTCACGCGTCCGAATTTCA
This sequence comes from Calamotropha paludella, assembly GCA_927399485.1. NCBI lineage: Eukaryota > Metazoa > Arthropoda > Insecta > Lepidoptera > Crambidae > Calamotropha > Calamotropha paludella. Next base: position 20,732,053 of record OV656812.1, read on the forward strand.
GATGGATTTTTTAATCTTAAACATTTTAAATACAAAAAAAATGTACATGTCGTACAAAGTCGTGGAATATAAAAATATATATATGTTAAAAAAAACTAAACGAAAGCAAATATATTTAATATTTACGTTTTTATCCATCTCCCCCCGTTTTGCGACGCAGTTCTATAAAAATGAGGACATATTTCATAGCAATCAGATTTTTTCAAGCTCTGACTATATTTCATCCGATAATCCTAATTGCATGGGAATCACATAGATATTATTACTACTGTGTCGAGTTTGTAACATGAACGATTCGTCTTATGAATATGGAAACCACGCATGCTTTTTGATGTTTGATGTCTAAGGAATTTTTTGTTTTCAATGTTATTATGTATTATAATACGTTTTCCTATAATTATGTAATCGTTGTATACCTAGCTGTTTTAATAGTCATTCTATGCCTTACTGTGATAATGTAACCATTTCAACCGTAAGTTAAAATGAATTGATGACTGAACATATTTTTTTTTATTATTAAAGTGTATTTTGTAACGAAATAAATTATTTAAATGCATTATTTCTGTCTTTTTTCGCACCATTCGTGATTCTAGTGTCCTTGTCGTTTGATAACTGATTTTTTTCGTGGTTATGCTGGAGTACAATGAGCAAAACTCTCTTACTCTCTTCCATCGTGGAAGAGTTCGATTGTAGATTATCGATAAACACAGGGTCGAATTTGGGGGAAGGCAAGCGAGGCAAGGCCTGGGGCATACAAATTTCGAAGGGTCAGCAACTATTACCCCTTATCTCCATATTTTTAGATGGTACAATATAAGAATGCTTTGAAAATTGTTATAACAACTGCATAACCCATATTCATAATGAACGAGTATTCGAATTGAAAATAATTAGGAGCCCCAGCCCGCCTAGCATACGCACCACGACAAAATTTTGTCTACCCATTTTCTCGTGTTTTAGTCATTTGTCGTCAGTCGTCTCTAACATGGCTGCGTTTAGAAGTCGATTTCTTATGTCAAACGTGTTTTTTTACTTAGCCGCGGATTTTTGTCTTCAAACTCTAACATGGCAATTGCGTTTTGTCGACAATTTAACCGATATTGTCGACATATATCTCGTCTTTGTGTCAGTACGTAGAGAAGAGACGACAAGTGGTTTGTGTGCTATTTCGATTGGAGCGATGGCGGTGTTTTATTACAATTATATACTCAAAGTATATTAAGGGCGAACAAAACGTAAAAATATGTTTTATAGTTATATAGTTTCGTTTCGTTCTACCCAGTTTCGTTAATAAGTTTCTCTACTTATTGACCATCTACCTATCAAAATCAATTTCAACCTAATAATATTAAAACTGTAACAATATTTTATATATCAATCGGATTAGTAATAGTAACAATTTTCTTTTTTTTGTGTAGTGACATTCATCAAGCTACTTGTAAAACTCGTTGCATTTTTTACAAATCTTAGTCGCTTAGTATATTGCGTCGACTAAATGTACTCGTTTATACTTTTTTAAATATTAGATTGTAAAAAGAATAAACTTATAGCAAAGAATAAACAGCAAAAACTTTCGGCGATTTAAAAAAAAAACAAACACATTGACTGACTGACTGTTGACTTAGCGAGAAACTTAGCGCGAAACGGTCAACCACAGATCATGTCAGACAACGTCAAAATTGATGTAATCCACATTTCCAAAAAGTAAATATATGGTAAAACACGCAACACAAATTATATTTACGATATTGGTGTTGCTATGTTATAAAATAAAGTAGTTAATAATCGTATATCAAGAGGCAAGATCCGTTTGTCCACAACGAGATATTATGTCGATGTCGACAAACTTCTCTTCAATCGTGCGCGAGATAGCTCGAGTAGCGCATGCTAGGCGGGCAGACCTCCAAATCCTAGATAAACAATGTACTTTTCTTCGTCGGTCACTTCAAACATGGACCATTTTACAGAAACAACAGATATTTTTTTATTAAGATAATAATGATTTACATCATCAAGGTCTATAGCAACATCTCTAAAAGACACCAGTCACACGCAATGTACGAGATGTACAATGTAATTATTATATTAACTTCATTTCGTCGTTTGTAACTGCTTTCAAACAGCACAGTAAAGACTCATGCAAGCGAAATTGAATTTTTAATCGAATATCATTATTTTGGAATTCAACGTTTTCCGCGCATTGTCTTGTATTTAAATAAAAGCATTATTAATTAATAAGATTTCACATGAGTGCATAAGTCTACCAAACAGTACAAAATCATGACGTCACATATTTAGAAGGCGAACATCACATTGCTATACGATATTTTATCATAAGGGTTTGTGCCAGCTTTTATATGTTGCATCTAAGGTGAAATTGCCAAATTTATAAAATGTCTGTTCGTTGGATTGTATGCTGAGTTAAAAAGACAAATAATTATATCACACGTAACTATTAACATTATTAGTTTACAATAAAGTGGGAAACAAGAATGAAGAATACATAGGTAGCCTGCTTATTATGTATAGCAAGTTTGATGAATTACCATCCAGATATGTGTTGAATGGTACCTTAAGGCATTTCATGAAATAGAAACAACAACAAATGTTCAAGAATTATTTATTTTATCCATCATCATTATACATAGTTGTCACTTATCTCGCGTACAAAAGCGACAAAAGCCTTTCATAGCTCAATTGACTTTGGCATGAAGTTACATTGTATTTGTGCGGCCGCGGGACGGTGTGGGCGCAGCTGTTACACTCCTCGACTGGACGCTACAAGCGGAAACCACCGGCGCACATAACCGACAAGCGTACAAGTATTACACAGGGAAAGGGTGAGTATATTTAAAAGATAAATTCTAAGGACTTGTGCACACTGCGTTTCTTAAACGCGATGCCAACGAGCGTGTTAAAACGCGTCAGCAGCGCTTTTTCTGTACCGATTCAAGCGCAAAATTGAATTTATGCAGGTTCAAAGATAGATTTTTGAACACCTACATATATTGATGGTCAAGTTGCGTGCGTATCGCGTTTGTATCGATACAAGCGCGCGTCTAAAACGCGTTTAAAATACTGACAATTTAATATTGAGAAATAGACGACATTCAAGTATCCATTATGTACGCCGGACTTCAGCAATGGACTATCATAGAATATTTAAAAAAATCGGGCGAAGATGTCATATCAGTGTGCTAATACAAAAAGTATAGCTTAGTACAGCCGTGTTTTACTATGTGTTAACATTTTATATATAGATATTTAAAGCAAAATATGCTTACTGTGATGAAATAAAGAAAGAAAGAAAGAAACAAAGTGATGAGACGATCATAACAAGATATTTACTTTTTATACTACTAAGAAATTAAACCACGACTGTACATTCGCATTGTAGGCAAAATATTACTTTGAATAAAAATTTAACATGGTCCAACAAGAAGAGAGCAACTAAAACTAATCTAAAATATATGTACTGTATTTCAACTTTCAGAAATTTAAGACGAGTAGTGTAAAGCTATACACAATAGCTACAATAAAAAATACTCCCGCTACATTAAACAAAAATAAAAATTATAATTACATAAAAACGAGTGAATTGTTTTTACACGCATCATTACACACATAGAAAGAAACATTTGATGAAACATTCAATATCCATACACTCTTACACACGAACAAGGATGCTTCGAGCGACGTCGCCAACGCGCTGTATAACATATACGTACATTCTACACATACGCATAGCCGTAACATTAACTGTCTTTATTTTAATAACAATATTATAGTGTAGCAAAATATCAATGAGAGCAATAGCTTCGGCTTGAAAATATAATTTCAATAAGTACTCGTAAAACTAACCGCAATAACGTCATCGATGAATTAAAATTAGACATTACTTTCCAACAAATAAATAATTAATCTATTCATTAATAAACCTATTAATCATATCATTCGCATAAGATCGAATACTTCATTTAGAATTTTATTTATAATATAATAAAGGATGGTACTATCATCATATTGTCTAGTAATATGAAACAGATCCATTTTCCATGCATACAATACATTAATTAAATTCAATGACAATACTCGGAATATGAATTTCAATAATTTCCAAACGCGAATAGGAGAAACGGAAACGATAACTATCACTTACGGTTCCAACGCCTAAAACATACCTAAAATCGAAAAAATACGGCAAACGGCCCAACTACCCATCACAAACTGACAAATTTTCTTAATCGCTAAGGAGTGGAACTCTTTGCCTGAGTCTGTGTTTCCAGACAAATACAATTTAGGGGTCTTCAAGTCACGAGTAAATAGGTACCTTCTAGGCAAGCGCGTCACATCCTAGATCACATCGACGCTTACCATCAGGCGAGATGGTGGTCAAGCGCATGCCTATTTTCTATAAAAAAAAAAAAAAAAAAAAAAAATCGATTTTAATCTTTATGTAGGATAGACGTTAAGCTAAAAATAGCTTAGAGATATTTGACATTTTGTGTAGGTTGATGTGCCGTTCGCGGTACTGTACATCACAATAAATACTATCGCTACCAACGTATATATTTAGATCTGAGACGTTTTAGAATCGAAACTAGCCCCAATGTGATTTTTATATTTAGATTACGCGTGAATATTAAATTACTAGTCTAGGTTAGAGGTTAGGCTATAAGGTGGAGGGGAGGACAGGTATATCGTTGCGACGAAGTGCGTTACGGAAGGATTCTAGGGACGAGCGGAGAGTGAGACAGAAGCCGCGGGAAGCGGGGATGAGGGGGTAGTCGGGGGGAGAGAGCTCCGGGGGAGCTTGCCCGTTGGACAGGGTGACTATGCCCTCGAGACGGCGACAAAGGGCTCCGGCGTTGGCGCGCAAATGCTGTACGATTTCCTCGCGGAACGGCTCCGGGGGGTTCATCACCATTTTAGTCATGGACTGAACTAGTTTCAGAAGGACCATCTCGTTGTACATGCGCGAGTTCTCCTTTCCTTGTTGTGTGCCTGTATTAATAATAATAATTAATATGTTAATTATTAATATGTTAATTATTAATATGTTAATTATTAATATTTAATTATTAATATTTAATTATTAATATTTAATTATTAATATTTCATTATTAATATTTAATTATTAATATTGTATTGAATCTATCAAGATTCGTGTTTTGTCCGGCAGGGTAGAAGAGCACCAATCCAGTATTGTAAAAGGCAACTGGAAGTAATCACAATTCACCCCCCGTAGAAGCAGCAAATGAAAAGGAGTGCTTTCCTTATTATGATATTTTACTGCAATTTCCGCCTTCGAAGCGTGGGGATTATGGTAAAACCCCCGATTTTAAGGTGAAGGATTTCACTCGGTAGCTGACATTCTGCATGTAAATCTTTAATATCGCCTGAAAATCTTGATAACAATAATATTATAAACCACGGAGCATTTCCAATAATATCCCAAATTGCCCATAAAACTAAAATTACCTTACTCGAAAAATAACGTTGCTTAAAAAGGAATGAAAAAGTAGAAAGTATTATTTTTATTTTTTCCTGTTCGATTAGAATGGATTATTGGCTTGGATCCATTAAAAAACTATGTAACTTCTTATCAAAGTATGTATCGATAAATTTATTATTGTACATTGTATTTTATGGACAAACTTAAAAGAAAAGTACACTGTACAATATGTACAGTGTACTTAAATAACAATTAAAATGATACTTAAAAGAAAATAAATTTGAATCAGGTCATTTTAATTGTAAGGGTGCAGAAATATCAAAATATTATAGTATAGTAATATATACTATAATATTTTGACAATTAATATAATAAATATAATATATAAATAAATAAATAATATATATAAAAATATAATAGTAATAAAGTTTCTAACAGTATTTAAGTAATTAAAAAAAAATAAACCAAATCCAAACATATATATCACATAAAAATAAGATTGAACAATATACCTTTCTGTTTTTCATAGCCGGCCTCGTTGAAGTACGGCTCGGCATTGAGAATGAGTCCTTGCAGTGACACGATTACTTGCAGTAGGGAACTATCTTTACCCCATACTTCTACGCCACGCCCAGACCACGTACCCAAAAGGGACACACACACCTAAAATTGTAAATATATTAAAGTATATTAAGTTTATTAGCTTAGCAGGTAGAAGGATCATATACCTTTTCATTGATAAGAAAATGAAGATAAAATCTTTAAGATTAAGTCACAAAGGCAGAGCATATCGTCCCTTAGCTAACAACACCGCGTAAGTCATATTACCAACTCCATCTAAAAGCATTGAAATGTGAAATCGACTTAAGCGGTGTTGTAAGCTAAGGCACGATATTGTTTATGCCCTATATGAAGACCAAAACTAATACAGACTAAGTAGATTAGCGCCGCAACAGAGTTACAATTTACAGTAATACACACATTTTCAAAAACAATATCAGAACTAGTTTCTAATATTCTAAGATATTCTATTCTAAATATATCAAAAATTCAATGTATTTGAACGTTAGAAATAGATTTTTCGAGTTTTTGAATTATTAATAATAATGTTGTGAAAAAATGTGGCATTATTTTACATTATTTTTACGTAGAATTGACAACTTTGATGGACGTATGAGTTAAATCATTAATCAAGTTTAATTTCATGATTAATTTAATCCGATTATAAGTAATCTAATTATTGAATTTTGCAGTGCGTCTGGAAGTCCGATAGAAAAAAGGAGATGGCGGTATGAGCATATGCAGCTCCTGAGCACACTCTCCAAAGTACAGTCTAAAGAAGACCGTCAGACAGTCAACTTTGTGGCGGTGAACTAAGGTATGAACCTTGCTCTTCACCGATTTGTTGTTACCAGGATATCTGCTTACCTTGCCGTCCTCGTACAAGTTGGGGTTGAGCCGGTCGGTGCAATGAGAGTGGTAGTGGCAGAGGGGTGGTGCGCGTGGGTACTCCCCGCCTAATTGCACGTCGAACACAAACAAACCTCCCTCGTACGGAGTTTTGGTAGGGCCCGCTATCATCACTGAGAGGAGATCGATGCGGTCCTCAAATGCACGCACCCAGACCTGGAAATGAAATAAAACAACTTTATTCAAATGCACTTATAAATAAGCTGTTTTGAATCACCCAACATTTTTACCTACCACCCATTCAGGACGTCTTTTAACTGACAAGAAGAATGGGCGCAAGAAACTCGTCAGCTTTAACTGAAGTAACGATCCACAAAGAAATATATTCCGTTATTAAAATAATAGTAGTGTCGACATCATTATTTCGTTGATTACAACAAAGTCAACAAGTATCTGTTTTAAGTAAGTATTCCTCAACATTGCAATAACATACAGGGAAGCTCAAAAGTTACTTATTCAACGGGCCAGATTCGTTCCTTCAACTGGGCAAAAGTATGACATTACAAATTATAGTGAATGAAACAAAATAATGTAGCTTATTTCGAAGGCATGTGTGAAGATACCAGAATGTTCAATGCGTCCAATAATAAATAAATATTTCTTACATTCACACGAATTAGCCTAGCCCAAAGTAAGCATTGTAAGACTTGTGATATGGATACTAGGGTAAGGGATAGACATACTTAAATAATACATAAATATGTAATATTCATAGAAATATATGTAAAAACACCCATGCCTCAGGTACAAATGCTCGTATTCATCATACAAACATCTGCCCTTTCCGGGATTTGAACCCAGGACCGTCGGTGAGAAATGTAGCATCGCTACCGTTGCACCAAACGGTCATCAATAAGGTTGGCATGATGTCCTGTTTATCTTATATCGCGAACGAGAAAATTATTTTCTTATTTACTCTAGATTTAGACAGTATATTACAGCATCAATCACCATATACAATACTTATTATATTAAAAAACTGTTACAAGAAAAAAATGAACTTGCATCAAGCGGGACTCAAACACACATCCGATGTGGGTTCTACCGGATTGGAAGGGCACTCATCCTTTCTTATAATAATTTCCCTAGAAATATAAAAGACGAAACACGCACTACTATATAATACCCATATATTAAAGATATCCTACTAATATTATAAATGTGAATGTAAGTTTGTTTGTTATGCTTTCACGAAAAAACTTCTAAACCGATCATCATGAAATTTCGTACATATATTCTTGGAGGTATAAGAAGTAACATAGGATACTTTTTATTGAAAAAAAAAACGGGCGAAGCCGCTGTTAAAAGCTACTACATACATAAATACAAAAAGTGTTATAAAGATAAGAAGATACAAGAAATAACACAGCTCGGGTAAAATATACCTTTACTTGTTTCCTAAAAATGGTAATATATTGTGCATGATTAACAGAGACTGGGTAGAAGTTCCAAAGTGCCTAAATAGTAAAGGAAGAGTCATAGACTATGCAACAGTGTGTAAGAACGGCTCGTTTGATGACTAAAACCGTTTAGATGCATAAAGGAATTCAAATCAAGGTGGTTGTGGTCAAGTGGCTCGCATACCGGTTGTCATGGTAAAGCCACTCCGAGGTCCGGGTTCGATCCCCGGCTGTGTCAATGTAGAAAACTAACTCTTCTATGTTGGCTCGAGTGAAAGTGTTGTTTCTGAATTCCATAACACAAGTGATTTAGCTTCTTAACTTGAATTCAGAACAATGTATGTCATATTTTTACATATTTATATTTATTTATTTAGAATGACATCGGTTTGAAACAGAGCAACACCAATTTAAACATGCAATGATTAATAATTAATGAGTACATTTCCAACCACGTCCCGTCTGTGTTCCATCACTTTGCTTGTATAAATTTAGTATTAAACAAACTAAACCAAACTCACTCCTGGAGGTAGGTCACTCTTGAGCAGTTTAATTTCCCTATTAACCGCAGAGTAGAAGGACCTCGGTTCGGACGGCTGCAGCATCGACAGGTGGAAACGGTGGGCCACAGGGGCGGACTCTAACACACAGAATCCTTCGCCTCCGCCGACGCCTTTGTTGAGGCCTAGTGGGTCCACCTCTGGCTCCAATTCTGAACCCTCCGCAGTGGCAAGCGGAGCAGTCTCAGTAGGCGGAACTGAAGAAAGAAAATAATAATATTACTTACACTCATACCAACTAGACAAGCCCAAAGCACTGTAAGGCTTTCATGCGCTTCCTGGGTTGATTTTGGCCACTGAATATAATAAATTTAACGAAATAAACTATATTTAATTTAATTTTAAATTAACTGTAGTTCGTGCGAACGAAGTTGCGAGCAGAAGCTAGTCCCTAATAAGTATTGACCATACCATTAGCTTGGGCTGTGGCAGTGGTCGTGGTGACGTCCTTTACGTCGGTCACCTTGTCCGCCTTGTCATCTTCCGCCATGCTCACCACCAATGCTCCGTACTGACTGCATTACAAATAACATATTTTATTGAACAATCCAATCTTCATGTCAATAATCCAGTTAAGTCATAATTATGAGTATTAAGGTCTGCCTTAATTATGCCACAAAGGTAAATTCGACTTGTGACGGATTGTATTTACGGGATTTTTTAATATCTTTGTATAGTAAGACAAACAAGTGGGTCTACTGTTCTGCATCAATTCTGTTTTGGAATATAATTTATGTTTTAATTGAAAATAAGCCAATGGGTAATATTGCTGGAGAAAAGTTTAAATTTTACAATATATTTTTCACCCATTACGATTGACTAAATTAATTAGTTGTGTGTGGCAAACGGTTTTTCTTTCCTTGAACGGAGAAAATTCAACAAGAAAAGGAGATTTTAATTTTTTTTGGACAAAAAATCTATATCAAAATTATTCTTTTGAAACGGTTAAGGAATCACTCAATTACAAATGAAAGAATCATTTTTGTTTTGGAAAAGGAAAAAAAAACGTAAGGGCATTTTGATGCTATTCCACTGCTGACAAATCATGGTTTGTACATTATAATGCTTCCAATTTTTACTCAATTTAATTGATTACAAATACATAATTTGAGAACGACTTTCACCAAAAGTCATGAAATACGACTAGCGCTTCATGTTCTTAAAACATCGTTCTGTCTCTTTCTACTTCAAATAATTGATAAAAGCGAAATGACAATTTAAATTTATTTTTTGCTAATAATAATTAGCGAGTGTGGTCAAAGTTATGTTTAAAGCGTCATTGGATGTCTGTCAATTACTTGAAGACCAAAAAGTCAGAACGACGTTATAAATACAAAAAGTGTCTGTTGATGAAAGTGCCCTGAGACAGTGAATTTGTTAAGAAAATGGAATGAATTATTTTAAAAGAATAAGAAAATTATGTGAAATAAAACACTGATGTCACAAAATTTTCATACTCTTTTATTACACCATCCTAAATAAAACAGACATCTATTTTAAAAATAAATACAGATACCCAAGGTCTAACACGTAAACATCAGCACAATAAGATTACATAACAGGAAAGTATTGACATAATGCAAATTTTTGAATGTGGGTTTTTTTTAATTATTAATAACTCGCGTTCAAGGGTAAATAGAATTTTCTACATATGTCTTATTGTGTCGGTGTATAGTATTAACATGCGAAAGGATACACCATAACTAGGTTACAAGAAATTGCGATCTATATTTCTTAACAACAATTTTAATTTTATTAATTTGACAGTGATATGATATCAATTTCTTGGAACATTTAATTCGTAACTATATTCAAGTCGTCTATTGTAAAGGATCACATAAGAGGGGTCACGCAAACTTACATTAAACAAAGCCTGACTACGCGGTATATTCAATTGACTACATGGATGTAGGTTTATGACAGAATATGACAGTACAAATCGGACACTAGAGAAATTAGGTTACCACTTTTAACAGAGTCATCTACTTAAAAAAACAAAAAAGGGAAAAAACCAATGAATAAAAGAAAATTACACTGTGGGATGTTTTTGGTAGTTTGTTGTAATTAGCTTTAGTTAGTATTCTTTAGCACCTGCAATGTTTAATGGGAAGTGTATTGTAAAGTAGGAATATTGGCCTCAAAAAGCTTACAAAGCCATGTGTAGTTATTAAAAAATGAAACATGTCGAAAGGAATTTGAAACAAGATTTTTAATGAAAATCAATAAATTGAACATTTTGTTCTCATTAAGTTAATAAACAATATCCACAGTGCGAATAATCAAAGATGACTCCAAATGATGATGAAAAACAAATGCCTAATAAACGATGTATTTTTAGTTTGTTTAATATAAGTATTGCGATCAGCTTCGCTCGAGATGTTAGAAAGAAATTAGTTATATTAGGGCCAGAGTAGACCAGAATTAGTATCCTGTAACTAAATATATACAAGAATACAAATACAAGAAGCTACATACAGCAATATACACCCAAACAAACCTAACGAAAGGTTAAGGCTTGCGGCATTCATGTAAAAATGCAAAGGGATATTGGTAAGACAGAATTGTGGTCTCATTCACATGTTACTAAACGAGGGTATGATGCAAAATCAAATTAAAACATAAACAAAAATATAAAGAATTTCATACACTCAAGGGAAATTACGCTTTACTGATTATTAACAAGGGACAGACAGCCCTAGTCTCTCTTTGAATTTTGGTTGATAATCTCTTTAATTAAATAATAGAAAACTAAAATATTAATTAATAATGAAATTAACTAACTTAAGGATGATAGAAATGTATGAAATTCCGAAAGTAAAAAAAATAAACAACGAGGTTAGGGAAGAAAGCAAATCAAAACAGAGGCTCACACTGAAAAGTGGTAGGGTAACTTCTCTTCCGTCGCGTTTTGCTTTTTCATTAAGCTGTTTAGGAATTCGGCCAACTCTTGCGGCCTTCTCCTGCGGAATACAAACGTATAACGTTTATACATACGTGCTTGCAGGCATAATGGTATGCTCGTGGACATTTGCATAATTACCATTAAACTACGTTCTTCATATCTTTCTGTAGTATTAATATTTCTCCATGAAATATTACTAATTTCTTTAACCATGAAAATAAAAAGTCGTGTGGTGTCGTGGGACACCGAATAGGAACGAAGTGCCTTATTATAAAAATATTAATTTTAAGTTCTATTCGAGGTATAAAGAAAATAATTATTCCGGTATACATTTTTTGTTATGATTTTTTTTATCGATAATAAGCAAAGAAACTATTTTACAAAATTATCTAAACACCTTTAATTTACAATGATTTATAAAAATATATAATAACAGTCATCACGTAGACTAAATTAGACACTGTATAGCCATCCCACATAGACTATACATAAAAAATCTTACGCTTTTTGTTTTAAGCTAGGTTCACATTATTGTGTCGGGGTGTGTTGTGGTGCCGTCTGTTGTGTCGCAGAGTATTCATACTAATGTGGTGTGTTGTATTGCAAATGACGCATTTTTAGATCATTCGTATTCCAAGAGTTGTGGATTGAACACTTGTATAAAATGGAATCGTCTGACTCTGACAGCGATTTCGATGAAGATATTCAGTTTCTTCTAATGATGAATCTTCTAAAGAAAAAGAAAAGGAGATATTGGGTTCATCCTTTAAATAGAACCAGGGAGACTAGAGGTGCATTTCATTGTCTTGTTCAAGAATTAAAAAGTGATGATGAAAGATTTCAGCGATATTTCAGATTTACTGAAATACAGTTTGAGCAATTACACAATATTATTGAAAAGGATATCAAAAAAAATGCACACTCAGTTCCGACGTCCTATAGGGACAAAGGAAAGACTTGCTGTTTGTTTGAGGTATGTATTACATAGTAATAATTAACAATCACATAAGGTTTATTATAATTTGGTAGGTTCTATAATCTAAACTCAAAGGTGCTTAAATCACAACATATACACAAGGTGTTCAAAATAAGGTAATACAAGCCCAAATTGCTGTGTTTAGACCATCATTACAAGGAACTTTTACTAAGGGACGAACATTAAATTACCTTATATAAAACACCTTGTATTTACACTAAAATATTAACTGATATATCAGATTCACTATAATCAACTGTACTGTAGTATGTTGCTAGATTTTGATCAGCGAATGAACTTGTTTGCTGTGGTTGTGATGTGTGAGATGAAGATGTAGATGTCAAAGATGATGGTATTGCTGCTGAATGGTAAGCGGCAGATGAGTGTGTGGATGAACGTAGTGACTTTTAAAAATCTGGATATAGTGGTGATATTTGTGGCTGGGAAACAGTTTGCTGTGGTGGAATAACTTTGAAGGACGTTATGTTGATTGGGGTTTGTAAAACTGTAGTTGTCTGTTGTTTTTCTAATGGGCGGATTTGTGCTTGAGATACTGCAGTGTGCAAATCAAGTTTAATTTTAGTTTGTTCAAGGATCGAAAGACCTTTCACGGCTTTACTCATACTCAAAAAGAATAGATCATTCATCCATATCCCTCTCCCGTTTTGCGTTTTGTTTTTGAATTCTGAGATCATTTGATGATTTCATAAGTTCATAAATCTGCTACATGCCAGCCTTGCCAGTATTCTGGCGAGATGATGTGGAACTCCTGGTTGAACATTGAGATTCGCTTCTATGATACGAGCTAGCTGGAGGACTTTCCATTGCCGATCTTTCTGGTGACACTGATCCGGGGGAAGTTATTATATTTGTAGTCGTGTTTCGAGACTCCATAAACGGGCATAAAAAACTCATTTGGTCTTCGTATTTCCAAGGTGTGACATTCATAGCAGCTTGACCACTTTTTTTAGTTCGCCTGCGTTTGAGTACACTGGCGAAGGAATTTCGTAATTTCATCCACTCTTCCTTGCAACTATCAGCTGAAACAAAGCAGATCAAAAATGTAATTTATTTTGTTACAGATTTATCGCTACCGGAAATTCATTTCGTTCAATGGCGTTCAATTACCGCATGGGAGTATCTACAGTAAAGGAAATAGTTGAAGAAGTTTGCGATGCAATCTGGAATATTATGTCACCCATTGTCATGCCGCAACCAACCGAACAAGCATGGAGAAATATTGCAAAAGAATTCAAAGAGTGTTGGCATTTTCCTAATTGTCTTGGAGCTTTGGACGGGAAACATATAAATATAATTTGCCCAATAATAGCAGGTTCTTCCTTCTACAATTACAAAACAACAACATTCTGTTGTACTACTGGCTCTTGTTGATGCTCATTACAAGTTTATTATGATCGATGTTCCAACCTACCATATTTCCTACCATATTATGCATATGGTAGGAACAGTGACGGAGGTATATATGAAAAATCGTTATTAGGTCAAATGTTTGCTAGACAAGAACTAAATGTTCCACAAAATGAACCGTTAAGTGAAAATACAGAGCCTTTGCCGTATACTATCGTCGCAGATGCAGCGTTTCCATTGAAAACATATTTACTAAAACCCTATAGTAAAGCTAAGTTAATAAACAATAATTCTAATAAAATATTTAACTATCGTTTGTCACGTGCACGTCGTGCTGTGGAAAATACATATGGAATATTAAGAGCAAGATTCAAAGTGTTTCAGGGGCCTTTACAAGTACAACCTTATATGGTAGATAAAATCGTTCTCGCTACTTGTTGCCTACATAATTTTTTAATGACCCAAAATGCGCGTATAGAAGATGCAAGTTTTACCGACTCAACGGAGCTCAATAGCAGTAGGCCCACTGCCTTGTACAATATTCCTCCCATATCAAGAAATCCAACCCAAGAAGCTGTCTACGTCAGAGAAAAATATAATAATCACTTTATGAGTCCAGAAGGACAAGTACCGTGGCAAATAGAAACTATTAGACGGAACAGATAAGTTCAATAAATTCATAAATAAACAACTTACATACCTGGTTTATTTAATGTTTTTGATATTTCCTCCCAAGCACTATTCCTGATATTTTGATCCTTATATTCTTTACACTTCGTATCATAAAGAACTTTGTATTGCCGTACTAATTCAATAAGTTCATCTGACATTTTAAATAATAAACAAAAATATTATTCTTTGCTTGAAGTTGCCTCGCTCGCAAAAGGCGTCGTAATGACAGAATTTATCACGTTCACACTAGTGTGGCGCGACAGATCCCCCACCACCTCTCTGGCGCAACCGAGCGTCGAGCGATTTGACTGCGACACTACGCGCCACAACACAACCTACTAATGTGAATTTAGTCATAGTAAATGTACGTAAGCGATTGCCTTCTGGCGCGCCACGACACACCCCGACACAATAATGTGAACCTAGCTTAACGCTACGGACGTTTTTCCCGGCTTGGGTATCTCCGCAACGCCCCATTAGGAACTTCGTTCCAAAATCTATGACATATATTTTTCAATATAAAATTTTAAATGTGTTGCTAAATAAAGAACATAAACTTTGTCGCATTACCGAATATAGAGTTTTTGACGTAAACTCAGAAGTAGAATATTATGGAGAAATGTGATTACATATCGATATAAAACTTTCAACCCTTATATTATATATGTTACATGAGTAAATATTGAATACTGTATGTGTGGCCATGGAAAGATCACGGCAGTACAGTTTTTTTTTTTGATACGCATGTAAGTATATGTATAATAATATTGCTTTTGCTGCTTTATTTGTAATCGCTAAAAATATTTTAGATCAAGAACTTTTAATATTGTTTTGGACCACCAAAACACCTCTATTTGTCTATTAATGCATTTTTGTTGGGATGATATAGTTTCTGTTAAATAGTAGTGCGAGTGACTTACCGGCTAACTTCGGCGTGTGCCTTGACGAGCTGAGAATGGATCAGGGAACATAGCTTGTAACACACATTTCTAGTGGTACCGTCCACGTCGGATGTTTCTATGGACGCTGTGTAAATCGAAAACATTTTTAAAGTTAGTTATACTATGATGATATGTTTCTACTGTGTTACTATTTATTTTCACGTTATAAACTGCACTGTAGGTAATCGAAGAGCTAAATGGATCAGTGGTTAGTGTCTTTGGCTTACGATTGCGGTGACTTAAAATGGAGATGGTCATCAGATTAGCACTGCGCCCATTGAGAGTTTATAACTCTTCTTACTTGATGTTTTCGTCTAAAGAGAATTACTACTAACCAGACTAAGTATATATTCTATAATTTTATATCAAATAAATTTATAATAATGATGACTTCATAGACTAATATTACTTAGCAATAAGTTTATATTAAAATTATAATTGAATATATATCTAAATAATAACTACGTAACAACTATAATACAGATTATAATTTGTTATTAAATTTAATGTTACTCTGTTAAATTGATACTTTCATATAGATAAAAGTCATTCAACTTACACTCAAATTATATCACTCTGTCTTTAGTGCAAAATTTCATTTTAATCCCGTATTGTCTTTTGTATTTACATTACATTACTAAAAGAAATAAGTCCGAACTAGTACAGTCCTCGCCATATAAGATGAACATGGTTTTGAAATCACGTTATCTATCGAACATTATCTAATTTTTATCATCAGCTCAAGTTATATGGCGTGAGTTTATACTTACGATGTTCACCACTTTGTGTGATATCTTGGCATGCATTTGTATCCGAACCCGATGCTTGAACGGGTTCGATATTCAAATGTAATTGCTTCTTGGGTGTGCTACCCTCAACCTAAGAAATTAAACAAAATAGTGTTTACAATTAAATGAAATGGTTATTGGTTAAATGAACATTTGCAGTACAAATTTTTAAATTATTGTAAATTTCCCCATTTTTTATGTAAAAATATAAAATATGATTTGATGGTGGGCGTATAATAATATCATCCCCTCTCTCTTATCTCATGAAAGCATTGCCATTCGGATTGTTGACATTTTACTGTAATTAAGTGTGGCAAATTTCTGGCTACACATATTTAAAAAAATATTTTAGTATAATAATTAAATGCAGAGGATGAGAGAGCCGCTCCCTACCAATACTTTTCACTAGGATTGAGATAAAGGAGTTAAAAAGGACAAGTTAGTTATTTCTACACAGACTACTGGTGAAGGGTATACCTCCATGAGTTCCACATTGACATTGGCTGCAATGATGGCCTGTCCCGGCTTGTCTTCGTCTACTAGCATAGAGTCCAAAGGTGGTTCAGATGATGTTTCGCTGGGAGCGAATAAACGAGCGAGTTGTTCGTGCACACGCCGTTCACCAGCCCTCGGAGTGGTAGCTCCGCGTTCGCGAACACGTTCTAGTAATCCCTGTACAATAAAAATAAAATATTCTACATTCATTATCATCCATCAGTCTTAAATATTTTATATTTTTCTTTACAACTGTAAAGTAGCCATATTAATTATACATAATTATTTAAGTGGGTTTGTGGTCAAGACACATATTTCTTGTTAGGGCTAGTTGGCAGCTAAGTGCATGTTAAAGGTCAACAGGCGTGGAATCGTTTCCGAATAAGATAGAAGAAATATTTTTCAACATTTATTGTTTACTCGAGTATATTTTGAGCGCAAAAATATAAAACATTGTAAAATCTTATCCTTTTGGTTCACTTTACAACAAAAAATTCAACGAAACTTTGGGACGGAGGAGTTACAAATAAAAATTATAATTTTACTAATTAAACGTCGATTTATTTTTAAATAAAAAAAGAAACTGTATTTGAATGTTTTATATGTTTACGTATATAATTAAAGAAGGAGATAAAGTGAAATCACAACATAAAAATTGGAACTTACCAAAAAGTGATCCTCATGGAAGAAAGATGTTCCCATCAAACGATCCAAAAATCGACAGTCCTTGTATAATTGTAATAATTTTCGCATAATCTGAAACAATGATAATTGTATTACCTTTTAAATATGTACACAGAAAAATATTAATTAAAAAATAAAATGAATGATACTTTCACTAGGAAATATGGTAAAGGGAATGCTAAAAAATTAATATATACAAAAGCTTATTCTGTAAAACATAATTTCAGTCTACTAACCTCCTGGCTCTGTAGCGTGGGGTGTTTAGCGAACATTTCCTCCAGACGGCGCATAGCAACGCGGCCACGTTCGATGTGTGCCGCCACTCGTGGCTCCAGCAGCCGTGGTACTCCTCCTTCCCCTACCCCCACCCCTGCCCCTACCGCCGCCACCGCCGTCGGCTCGTGCGCCGGCTGATTCACGAACACTAAAAACGAACCCTCTGAACTTTATTCTAGAATGCTGCCAAGAGAAAAACGGCTTTCCTAAACAGTAAAACATTGTTTTTCTTATGTCTAAGCACACAATTATAGACACTCAATACTCAATAAATTGCAAAACCAAAATGTACATAAGAAGATGTTACAAATAATTAGGACCTTGTCGGGCATGCAACTTAGGGGCTAGGAGAGAGGCAGCGTATTCAACATTGCTTCAATTCAATTTAATTAATACTGCTTACTAGTAGATAGATTAATAATAGATTGTACTGCTGTTAGCCACTGTCTCCAGAAATTGGTGATCTAAGGCCACCTTATACAAAAATACGGTAAAAAAAAAAAAAAAAAGATTTCCAAAATACTAAAAATAATTGAAAAGCAGAATATTGAACGGGTATAAACGCCTTGTCACTTGGGTTTTTTTTATCTGTGGTAATGTCTAACAGCTTCTCGTTGTAACTGCTGTCAGTACCTGTCTCCAGAAATTGGTGATCTTAGGTCATCTCATTCAAAAAACGGTTTAATTTGAAAGAATTCCAAAATACTAAAAACAAGTGGAAAACAGAATACTGAACGAGTATAAACGAGCTGTCATTTAAGTTTTTTGTCTGTGGCAATCTTGTCGGTGTAAATGATCCACGGTAAGTCGTGGATTTGTATAAACACCCATTTTAAACTAAGTAATAACTTGAATAGTGCAACAATCATACATCTTCTCTTCCCGGTGTACATTGATATTTAAGTAAATATTTGTAATAAGACAGCGAGAGTTGTGTTTTAAATATAGATCACCGCAATTATCCTCACCAGTGGAAGGCACGGGCGGTGTGTTAGGCACGGGCGCATCGGGCGTACGGGGCGACGCGTCGTGGGCGGAGCTCTGAGTTTCCCACGAGTCCTCCGACCCGGACCCGTCTGAGCCCCACAACTCGCCGTCTTCAGAGTCATATTCGCCTACCTGTTAATGTTATTACTGATAACTTTAATTTAAGATAAGTGCCTCCAAGGCACCTTTTCACCATTTTTGGAGGATTTTACGTTACTATTTATTATACGTGTACGTAAAAATATATCAAATAGATCATTTTTTTTATTTAGGAAGGGTTAGCTCTTGATCCCAATCAAGCCCGGGGGCCAAGACAGAATCCATGATGAAACGAGCTAACCCAGAAGGTGCCTATTCACCCTGGATTTGAAAATGGACGGGTTATAAGTCATGGGTCTTTTAGAAAAACAGCGCACCGTCGCAAAAAGCTGAACTTTTGTCGGCTGCTCAAAATTAGCGTTAGATGGGTTTACAAGTTACGCAATGAGACATACATCTTTATATATATAATTCTTCTGTAAGTGTGTATGTCACTGAATTCAAAACGGCTGAATTTTTTCACCGTTGACCGATTTGAATGATTTTTTTTTGTGTGTGTTCAAGGGGATCTGAGAATGGTTTAGATTCACAAATCAGCCCGGTAGATGGCGCTGCAGACGGTATCTAGGTTATTTATCTATACTGCAAAAATAACAGGCAGGACAACGTCTGTCGGGTCCACTAGTTTAATATAAAAAATAACAAATATAGAGGTGGCTCTGTATAATAAATATTATTCTTGAAACCCTTAAACATATTTGACCACGTAAAAAGATTATGATATCAATCAGTCACCTTATTATCATAGCGATTGAAGTGGTTATTTTGAAAACCACATCAATTGAACAATGCCAAATTAACGCAGGCTACATATTTTTGTGAAGATTGAAAACCTGCCGCACTTCATATTGCCAAAAATCCTTTAAATAGATTTTTTTACCTTATATAGATCCTGTGGCCAGCACATGCTTGTATGTCCATCCACCCACCATACTTTAACTCGGCCAGTGGGGAAGTTGTCAATCACCTGCAACAATTACTAGAATACTTGCAACGGATAACAGATGAAAAGATGTCAAGAATAATCATACTTAAAAAATTGGTAATTTAATTATATAAGGCAAGACAGCATCAGTCTTTTAGGCTAACATGTTGTGAAGTTAATGAATTGCATGAAATTTCTCTATGTATAAACAAACTTTGTTGGTCTTTTAGTCTTGTTGTAGCGGGGGACACACAGGCAATATAGAGAAGTAAAAAATTAGGCATTTATTTTGTAACACAGCAACTGCAATATAACTAAACTATTGACACTGACCTGTCCAGCAGTGCAATTAGCATCTTCTCCAGTGAAATTTGCAACGCGTATGACGACCGTCCCTGGCCGATACTGGAAGTCTGGGTGGTCTTTCAAGTCGTATACGCTCATCTCGCTTTCATGTAGCATTTGAGGCCTACAAACGAAATTCAGTTTATAGGTATTCTATATATCACACTATAGTCTAGTAAAACACTGAAAACACGCGTGTACAACCAATGCGTTCTCCCAGTGATGACGTATGCTTGTGAGACATGGGCGCTGACTGTCGGAACACTCCACCGCCTAAAAGTAGCGTTCCATTGCCCTAATGGAACGTGCAATGCGAGGCGTCTCTCTGAAGGACAGAATACGAAATGGAGGCATTCGTCAACGCACCCGAGTTACCGACATAGGTACCCGGGTTGCTCTACTAAAAAAACTAAAATGGCAATGGGCCGGACATGTATCCCGAAGAGACGACAACAGATGGTTGCACAGAATCCTTCTCTGGAGACCTTGTACAGGAAGCAGAAGTGCTGGCAGACCACCTGCCCGATGGTCGGACGACATCAAAAAGACCTGGACCAGAATCGCCGCTTCAAGAAAACCTGAAGGTCATTAGGGCACAAACCACTGTGACCACTAAAATCCACTGTGAAACCACTTTTGGCGTTATGTAGAGATGAATATCATTGGAAGCTACAGCAAACGATGTTACGAGCGATAATAAGAACCACAACTATTTCATATTCAGTACACCGTGGGCAGATAAGAAAAAACTTTTATTGCATTGAAGTCATTCGAAAAATCTGAGACCACTCATATTAGGCAAATCCCATTAGTAATATTGTACTGCAGTAAAGAAGATGAGTACTTTAATAATATGGTATACTCACACAGGCTCATCGGCGCTGGTGTAAGTGCGGTACCAGTGCACTATAGCGGTGCGTCCATGGTGGTCCACTCGCTGCACCACGCCGTACTCCCTATGCTTCAACTGGACAGAAGCAAGAAGAAATTTATTAGAACGGCCTGCAACAGATTACTACTACAGATTAATTAAATAAATTACTGATCGTAAAAGATAAGCAACACTAAATTAATTTTTTTTTATGACAAAGTAATTCTCGTCATTCCAACTTGAGCATTGCTCGGTGGAAGTTCATATCCATAGGTAAAACTAAAATATATAGCTTACTTCCGCAAAATCTAAGCAAAGTGCACCGCCTGCCCGCCCGCAAATAAATGCAGAATATAAGAAAATGCAGCATAAGTGGTCGGTGTTGCACAGTCTAACAGCTCCCGATGATACCCCGTGTGGGGGCGAAACACGTGTAGAGTAGTTGGTGAAGATGCCGGTGTCTGCAGTTTCTGAATTTATTTGCTGACGGACGGGCGGTTGACTTTGCTTGGATTTTGCGAAAATAAGCTACATTTTTTTTGTTTTAATAATGTTAGTCTCAAAACAATAAATAACAAAGTCCTAATGTCAATTTTTTAACGATACAATTCATAATTAGAAGTAAGTAAAATCCAATTGTAGCAAAACTTTAACAAGTCACTGTGTGTATGTGATGTACAATATCTGTCGATATTTTCTCTCAAACTTAAACAATGCTAAATGTTTTAAGTTAATTTTATTTTTATATTTTATTATTTAAAAAAAAGCCATAAGATTAAGCTAAAATATCTATTTCTAGAATAGTTTCTCGCGTCCAAGAGTGAGTTAAAGACGGCACTTTAGGTCATTAAAGGATGCCTTTCTAACGTTTTGTGGACAAATTGAAATAAGTGCGTTTCCGCCTGACCTGCAGATTTTCTTCAACATTTGCGGCGCCACTGACGACGAAATCCCCGGGGAAGCATTCCTGGCCGTCCAAGTGATGAATCGGGTATAACTGAGTAGATGGGATGCCCATTTCTATGGTGCCGTCCTACAGCAAAAATATTAATTATTAATACATTTATCGATAAGGCCTAAACGAAATAATGTGTACCTATTTATGTCTCTTGTGATTTTTGACAATTAAGAAAGAAATCGTGTCGGTCCATTTTTTCTACAGAACTGAGTTGATTGAACGACGTTTGACGATTAACGGGTAAGCTTGCAGTTTGAAGTATATCGAATTTTAAACAGAAAAAGATAGTCTATTTGAGTGCCAAGCAGACAGTTTAATATTCAAAAGGAAAAGATGTCGAACTGTCCCTTTCAATGCATGCTTAGGTGTTCTACCACTTGATTGTGGTAGAGATAATGTGGGAGCATTTTGTTCGATTTAGTACCTGCCAGACGACGTTGGCGCGCGAGGCGGTGTGCAGTGTCTCGACGACGACGCGTTCTCCAGCACGCGGGGGCGGTGCGGGCGGCGCGCGGCGGACGGTGCGCTTGAGCCGTTTACCACGCAAAAGGCGCAACGCCAGCTGCGGCGACCGTTTTCCGCGTTGTGACGCCGCTGACGAACACCGGGACGACCACGTCGCACCGCTGGTAATTTTTTAATTTTAGTTATTTAGTAAACTTAGTTCTTTAATATTAATTAATGAAAAAGGGAGCTAATTAAATAACAAAAACAAAATCCGGTGTAAAATATTTTTTTTATGAAATAATGCAAGCCAAACCGGTTTATCTGTAGAATATAATTAAAAAGTTATAAATTTATAGAACGACATACCTATCAGTGTCACTGCCGTCACTGCTGGTGTTCTCCCAGTTGTCGGAGTCATCGTCGTTGAGGCCAGTCTCCGATTTGCTGTCACCATTCAGCAACGAGCTGTCCTCGCGCGTCGGTTCCGGGCTGTGTGTACAATGCCATCTGTCACACTTGAGAACTACTTAACATATCGCACCTTTAGAAGTAAAATTATCTAATTCAAAAATGTTTTCCCCATATAAAACTAT
Source organism: Calamotropha paludella (assembly GCA_927399485.1). Lineage (NCBI taxonomy): Eukaryota > Metazoa > Arthropoda > Insecta > Lepidoptera > Crambidae > Calamotropha > Calamotropha paludella. Next base: position 20,755,265 of record OV656812.1, read on the forward strand.
TTTTTTTTATCGTAAGCGCTTGACTGCTATCTCGCCTGATGGTAAGCATTGATGCGATCTAGGATGTGATGTGCCTAGAAAATATATATTCACTAGACTTGAAGACCCCTAAATTGTATTTATCAGGAAACTCCACTCTTTAGCGGTACAGATCACAATATTGGAACCAAAATACGTAGTGCGACTCTTAAGTATATCAATCATATAACGGTGACGCCTATTTGTAAGTCTGGTTGTCATCGGGAAAAGGCTGTGCAATTCTACTGCACACTCTCCGAAATGTATCCTATCCTTTAAAAGTAACTTAATTACATTAATTTTTTCTCGGTTTATATCAAAAAGTATTCCATTGTTCTAAAACGCTACTATTTTAAGTACTATAATACTGGAGTTCTTTACACTTATATCTATTAAATAGCATTTTTAGATAGATTAATTTAATCAATAATATTTAAATTCTAAGGGTGCTATATACTATACATGTAAATATATAAGTTGTTTTAAACATAACCCTTACAGTTTTATATATTTTTATGCATTTTCAATGCGATCTTATAAGATTCTATTAAAATAATTTATAACCCTTACAGATTTTCTTTCAAGTCAATGTGAAAACTGTCGTTTAGCAGATATTTTGATGATGTTTTAAACGATTATTTAAATTTACCAAGATATCTACCACATTAAAACAGCACATATTATTTTGGCTTTAATTCAAGCTTACCTAGAATAAATAGTAATTTAGCAAGTTCGTCAGTGAACTAAACATACAAAGCGACATGTCTAGATGTCGCTTTGTATGTAGAAACCTTAGATATTATTATCAGCCAATAAAGGATTAATGTTGAATGATTACGATTATTTGTTGCATTGATTGCTTGATTATTGTCAAAACCGTGATAGGAGTGCTGATAATATACACAAAATGTGTACTTGTATGTGTATTTACTTAACAAGTGCATACATCGCTGCATGTTATATCGAAAAGCACGATCTACACAAGCAGTGGATGTCGGATGCGATGTCTGATTAAAGCCATCTGGACAGAGTTCATTATCGATAGACTACAGGCTTAATAACACAAGCATTTTTAGCTACTTTAGACAGACAATAGCATATAGACTCTATTTGGAGTTATTATTATCCATGCGAGTGGTAACAGAAACATTAAATATGTATTTGACCAATTCTTAATAATACTTTAAAAAAAGTAATACAACTTTACATACCTGATGCCGGAGTCATTCTTTTCCTCAGTGGCAGTGTCTTCCTGACTACTGGCCATGGGAAGCGAAGTATCGCCGCTGGGTTCGATCTTGATGCTCGGGCAATTGGTGTCAGCTTTCAGGACATCATCTAAAGACTCTAGTTTATCATCTGCGTGATCCACCTCCATTTCATTCTGATAGAAAAAATATGTCTTATTTATATTTATTACACAAAAATTTATAAAGTATTTTAAATCTCATTACTTTTTTTATATCAAAATCACTAATTAAAGCATGTTGTTGATATCATTATAATTTTGTATTAATTTGAAGATCGCATTAGCCAACCCTACCTGCGACACAAAAGGTGGGGCAGATATTTGTATGATGAATACAAGCATTTATAACAAAGTCATGGGTATTACCCATCAAAGAAGTTAGCGGTTTATAAAATATAAAAATCATGCAACAGTTAACTGAAAAAAATACCTATTACAATCTATAACAATTTCCAAACGTTTAAATAATACAAACTACTACTTTTTGCGCATAATTTATATTTTATCCTGAAGTTTCGACTCCGTATTAAAAATAAATATAAAATATCTATATAAGTCGTGCTATTTAAATGTGTAATGTTCGCGAAAATGTAAGAACTAAATAAATTACAAACAGTCTGAAAAGGTTAGCACTAATATATTTAAACGCAAACTATACAAGAGACTAAATTTAAAAAAAAACGACAAAATTCATCCATATTGCACTGAACACTATTGAGACATATAAGATTAATAATATCAATGTGACATCAGCTGAAGATTTCTTTATTTCTTTTCATTATCTTATTAATACTTTTCAAATTATGTGTAGTATTTGTTAAGATAACACAGGTCAACAAAAATTTTACCCAGAGACGTGAGTATACTTTTCCCAAGGATTTTGGTGTGCTGAATCCAAATCCGCAGCAGAATTGCTCTATCACGTCAGGTTTTTGAGATATTCTAACCTAAAAGTGCAAAAAACGCCGTTTCGTCCATTTTTGAGGTTATGTGATCCTTCAGTTTTTAGTATACCTACAAAACTACAGGGGTCTTCTTAAAGTACAAGTCTTGAACTTTCAAATGGCGTTGAGTTTGTTTACAAATTCTTCTTTTTTTTTGCTGAGATATCGTATTTTGAAGTTCATTTTTCTCAATTTTGCTTCATGCTACCTATACTGTTATCAGTTTAGTTTAGATCAGTTTCAGATCTCATAAACCTGACGTGATAGAGCAATTCTGCGACCGGATTTGGATTCAGCACACCAAAATCCTTCGGGAAAATATACTGGTCTTCGGGAAAATATAAGGTCTGGGTAAGAAACTTTGTCAAATTTTGTTGGCTTGTGTAATTTTATATACAAAGTTTGCATCCTTATCTTTATTAGCAAAATATGCGTTTTATAAAATTCTGTGACAAATTCATATCATGTTTAAAACAAATAAAGGAGTTTAATTCTATTGTATACAACATCAACATGATATCTATAATATTCAAAACGTAACTCACATCACTTGACTTCAGCTTACGATGTGCCGAAGCGCGTTTCTTGGGTCTGGATGGCATATGATCTGAAGAATTAGTTTCAGACTTCGAAGATTTTTTGATGGGCCGCGTTTGCTTACGCAAGTTCCTGTAGTATTTACCTGTAAATAATAGATTTAATCTATCTAAAATTTCTCCATTATTTTTGAAGCTATCAAACAAGAAAAATAAGCCTGTTCCGGTGCCATGAGATTAGTAAGAAATCATTAAAATTAAATACTAATAAATCCAATCGTCTATCACAGCTGATAAATTTCTCAGTATATTATAAGAATAAAGCAGAAAATTTGCTACAGTTTCAGTTTCAATTTTTTTAATTAATTTTCTATTGTTTATTTATACTATACTGTAAACGGAATCTATCGTCCCTGGCATGATTTATTCTTAGTTTTTCCTTTATTGAATTAACGATATTTTATAACGGATAACAGAACGTAAGTCACTTATGTATATATAGCTATACTATTTTTATGATAAGTATATTACTTTGCTCTTTGCTCACTTATTCTACGTCACTGCTAATTCAAGGTTTTTGGTAGGTGAAGGTTATGTTGGTTGAATAGGGGGCTCTAAAAATATCTGTTATTGATGCTGAAGAAATAGTAAACTTACAGGATATTGCTAATAGTACAATTAATTTATTGAAATTAAAACTTTCTTTTCTATTGATAAACAAAGATTTTATCATGATAGACAGTGGCGTAGCATGGGGGGGGCGGAGGGTGCGGTCCGCACCGGGCGGCACTTTGCCGGGGGCGGCGCTGCGGAGGTGGCAGATAGAGAAAAAAGTCGGTTTTTTTTTTTTTTTTTTTTTTTTTTTTTTTTTTTTTTTTTTTTTTTTTTTTTTTTTTGCCTGTAAAGTCGGTTTTACGGGCGAAGATTTTACGTGACAACGTCTTTTTCTCGGTAGAATATTTATTGATATGAATATAATTAAATTGCACAATGCGCGCGGCAGACCGATCATAGTTGAGTGGGAGAGAGACGCAAGGCATTCGGCGGGCCTCTCTCTCGTTCGGTGACTCATCGTAACGTTACCGAGCGTTACACTTTTTCATAAGTGACTCCCAGCCGCAACCAATTTATAAGACGTTATCACGTCAAAAAAAATTAAAATATAAAAAAAAGTTAATTTCTTTCAGTTTTTTTTTTCGTCGTTTTTTTGTTGTTGTTACCAAATACCCAGGTACCTATGCAGGTTCTATGCATGGGTGATGCAAGCGCAAGGTTTCTCAAAAACTATTATTTAGGAAACTTATTTCGTTTCAAGTTTCAATGTTATTTTAAATAAATATGTCTCCTTACGCATTCTTTGTACTTCACCGTAGCTAAAAGCTACTGGTAGAAAAACAGCAAAGATACGCGTTACGCGTACATTGTTGCAACACGAATTACACCTTGGAGGCAATCGACAGCATTTTTTGCTTACAGTATATAATGATTTAACGATTACCGATATACCGATATTCACAAAGTTAACGAGTAAAAAGATTTACATTTTTTTTTTAAAACTCTGTAATTTTTCTAAGTGATATTGTGATAGTCTACCTTCTACTCTATGTCAAAAAATGTTAATTTCACTTTTCAGGTTAGTGTTATTCAATAAAAGTACTCTTTTTACCATGCCTCAATTTTTTTATAATGGATTGCAAAAATAAGAGGGCGGCAAATTTGGAATCCGCACCGGGTGCTAGTGACCTATGCTACGCCACTGATGATAGAATTATAACAGAGTAATATGTAATAAATTTGGTTTAGACTTTTGATGTATATGCAAGACCAATATGTATTATTACAAAATGGAGAGTTGATACCGGTATATGAAATTGCTTCTCAATCAATGCGGATGATAAGGAGTAAAGATGGCAACAGAGTTGTATAGTCTTAGAAGTGGAGCTCACACAAAAATCATCTGCAGGTACAGCAAAGATATCATTTATACTCACTTTGTTGCTTACGCCATTGTTTTTTACTGATGAATGTGTCTTCCGGACCAATGGTCAGAAAGTTTCTGTCGCCAACTTGCAACGTGCAAGGTTCGAATACATTGAGCAACTTTAAATTCTTCAAATCATCACCTGAAATAAATTCATGTTTGATTCTCTTATCAACGTTAGCAAACAACTTCGGTTATGAATTTATACGTTTTCATCGGCTCTTAGATCTTCGATTATTCAATAGTTCGGTAGTTTTTATTTTTCGATAAAATATTAAGGAAGACCCAATAACTCTTAGCACGCGTAGCATAATAAATTCAATGGTTTTCTTCTGCCCGTGTGAATCGATTCCGTATTGAGTCTCATAAAAATAAAACCATAATAAATCATGGTATGGTATCAGCATTGCCAGATTTTTCTTTTGCAAATCGGGATTTTGAAACTTTTAAATTATGTTTACGTAACAATATACCTATAGCACAAATAGCCATAGAAAATGTATTTTAATAAAAATATGATATTTTAAATCAGATTTACCGTATCGTTAGGTATTAATTCTTCTTCGTCTTCTAAATAAAAAATAATTCAAAACAAAAATCAAAGACAATAAAATTTTATTCATTAGAAAAAAGTTGTGTTTTAAACAATAGCCTGAGAGAAAAGCGGGACTGAGCATGTGACGCGCGGGACATATAATTTTGCTTTCAAAATCGGGACATCCCGCCAAAATCGGGACGTCTGGTAACGCCGTATACTTTAATATTTTAATTTATCATAACGTAATCATAATGACTTAGTATAGAAATTTTTCATAAATATGTTAACTAGAGCTGTAAAAGTAACGAAAAAAAGCGTACCCGTATGTATTCGTTACTATGACAATTAGTACTCGTTACTTTCGTTACTCGTTACTTCAGTTACCTTACAACATGCAATGTTATGTACCTATATTAGAAAACGTACTGCGTACGCGTACAGTATGACGTCGCGGCGCCGGCGTTGCAACATTCGTGATTTGTAGAAAACATACTCATATATTTTATACATATTGCATACCAAGCTGCATCAGATAACTTTTTTCACATTTCAGTATTTTGAACCAGACTTTTGGTAATTAACAGCTTTTGTTAACCAAGAATCATTAGAGGTCATTTAGACACATCTCTTTTAAGATAAGAATAAAAACACCGTGAAAATACGCGATAATAAAAAAACACATATTTCTAATTTGTAAAAAATACTTTCTGTTACAATCTCAAACTTTGTATACACACACAATACCTTTAATAAACAGTAAAAAACTTGAACTACGAATTTCCAAATTATACTTTACTTAATAAACAAACATCGTTCTTTGTAACGTACGTTTATAAATTCACTGAATAAGCGCGCGCATACGTAAAACATACGATCAGCAAAGTTTAACTATACGCATCAACGGTACTTGTGTAAACTGAAATAGTGTAGGTACTCATAATACGAAACATGCGAGTAACGAAATGCATTCGTGTGTAACGTTTCGTTACTCGGTACTAGATGGCGCACCCGTTACTCAGTAACGAATACATACAGTTTGTTACAGCTCTAATGTTAACTCCTAAAAATTTAAGAACCTTTTACAATTTGTACCTATTTGTATGTAGAATAAACATATTCGTGGCATAATATCAAGATTTAAGAGACAAAGTTGTGAATGACTAACCTTCGACCAAGAGTTTCGGTTGTAGCGGTGCGGCGGCGTCGGTCGGATGCGTGCATAATGCGCGGCATTGCCAATGCACGCTCACGCTCTCCGTCACCACTGCTTCCACGGTGAACTAACATTAAATCATCATGTCAAGGTTATGATTAAAAAATAGTTTAAACATGTGGGTTAACTTTATTGAGCGAAGATCTCTTTTAGGCAACTCACAAATTTCGCTTGTCTCCCTCCTGCTACTTAACGGTTCTACCGATTCGAACGAATTTTGGCATAAACATACATGATTATACCCTGACGGACATAGGCCATGTAAAAAAAAATATAGACTTTACCATGGAGGAATAATCACCGAAAGAAAAATTCAAAAGCTGATCAGAGCCAAACCGCTGATACTACATTGATGAAATTTAGGTGAGGTTAGGTAAGTGCTTCGCTCAGTATTTGCAAACAGCAGCAACATTGCAGACCTAGTATTATCTTTAATTACATGTTCAAAGCGTAGCCAATTCATCATTTCAATAAGAGTTATACTTCCACCGAGTTGAAAGCTCTGACCACAGTAAATCAAATCAAATATTTAGAGTCCAGTTTCAGAAGACATATCAGTCGCCACTACAGCTGGATACTTTTCAAATATTAGAAACCAGACTTATAAGACTCGAGTTTTTCTTTGGAAAGAAAAAGTTTCTTGTAAGTCTTTTGGAAGTTTGTCTGATCTGATTGAAATGTGTAAGAAAAATCAAACCAAAGAATCAAGCATTATGATCTGCTTTAAGATAGTATGCAATTTAGAAGAAATCAATCCATTAAGGTGCACTTGTAATGTTTATAGAAAATAATTTTACAAAATTATTGGAATTCATTAAAAAGAATTGACTTCTTTTAAGAACTTGAGGTCTCTTATGAAAACCCAGTTCTATGAGTAGAATCTTCTTAATTAATGGCTTGCAAAAAGGGCTCTAAATTTTAATTCAGACTTTTAAAATATCGTGAGGTGTATTCGAGCAATGGCCACTACGGCGTCAATTTACTCCTGAAGTGGCAGGTTTTATAACATGGACTGGACGAACTCTGTAAAATGCTGGCAAAACTTAATATTTTAAGATTTATGATCTCCTAAGACATTGAATGTAGGAATTGTCTGTTAGTTTGTAGCTTTTGGTTGACTGACTTGATTTTACGATGGCTGCTGCACCTGTATATGCAGTGCTATACATTTATTAAGAACAAGCAAATTGTATACAAGAAAAAAATAAAAAAGTTTTTTTTTCATATAATATTTTATGTTGTGTGGTTTCAATTATCATATAAGAACTCAAGTTTAACATTTTGTTTTTTTATTTACATTAATTGATGATCCGTTAACCTCGGCTTGTTTGGTCATAGTCAAATATTCTCACCACAATAATAATAGAAACAAAAAAATAGAATATCATATGAGAGATTCACCATACTCCTTCCCCACCCCCCACGGTCAAAAGTTGTGTTCAATTGCGAATTCTCACTGTAATGTTTTTTTTAGTGTGAATTCGCAATAATATTTTAACTTTATTCTTTAATCTATATCCAATTATGTGATTGAAAGTCATGGATAGGTCCTTTGTATCCTTTTGAGGATTTACCTTTTTTTGATGTGTGTACTAAACATTTCTTTATATTAGTACATACTAGGCAACCTTGATAATTGGCTAAGTGCACATTTCACACGAATAATATTGTACATTAGGCTTTTTTAAGATTGTGTGCACTATAATAATATGATAAATGTTGTAGTGAAATTTACCTTATGATCGTGCATCTTGTGTTTCCTGGCCGCCTTCATTTCTTTAGTAACGTGAAGCCAGTTTGCGTTATCCAGAGAGCCGAGAGGTCCGTACACAACCTGGCCAGGATAGAACTCGGACGAGGAGTACGGTGTGGATCGACGGCGGCGCATGGAATAATCTTCCAAGGGACAATTATCGAGGTCTGGGTACTCAAGCTTTGATCCATCAGCTGACACCAGACGAAGCTTACTATGTACAGCCTGTAGAAAAAATTATAAAGTATTATTAAAATAAAATGACTATGCAAACACTAGATTTTTAAACCAAGTAATTGTTTGTTAGATTTTAAGAGTTGAAAATGTTTACCTATTTTTTGCTTAAAGGTAAGGTGGTATTCTGGTTAAAAAGATAATAAAAACAGTAATATATACCTTTGAAGTTCCGACCCAAGAATCTAGGCAGACAGCCAGATCAGGAGTGAACTCTTCTAAGGGTTGTAGTCTCTCACTGGCCACATTTGGTATGACATGTTTAGTGCCTACAATCTGCAGGGCTGCGGTCATCACAATATCGCGACAGTAGCCGCGTTGTGTGTCCTTGCCGGCAATCAAACGACGAACAACATCACCTGGCATCAGAGAGCGGTCTGCTAGCCCAACCTATGAGGAAATAACTTTTCTGTTTTCAATTTGCTTGGAGATATGTAATTTCTCGCTACACATCAGTTAAGATCCCTTGATCACCAGAAAAATGTGGGTTTGGAATCCACCAGGAGATAAAATAAATGAATACAATATCTTCCTCTACTTAAACTTTATTTTATGAAAATAAACTTTAAGGGTTGTAAAGTTCGGGCTTGCTTGTCACCTAAGTTGAATTTTCTCTTGATATCATTTCTTTACGGAATCCATTTAGAATTGAAAATCATTAAAGTTAAGTTCTTTGGTTGAAATTTTTAATGGATCAGATATTGTCATAAGAAATACTACTCATCAGGCACACTGTATTAGATGTCCATTATAAATTATAGAACATACATTTATGTTATTATAACAATATAAAAAATCTATTTTCTTAAAGAGTCAAAAAAATTTATGTCACATTGAGTGAGTTATGTTTTACTATTATTCAAATTAGAACATTTGTTATTAGGGACCAAAAATAAAAACCAGGGAGTGATAAAAGGCCAAATGTTTTACCTATACTGTGTCCCAATGATAATGATAAATGAACTATTTCATTTTTTTGTGAAAATTGACATTTTTATAATAATTATTAAATTATAATTTATAGTATTCGTAACACAATCCCTACGGTTATTATTTTGGGCACTATATTAGCCTAATATTGGGGTGAATGTAAGAAATATTATTATTGTCTACAAACTTTAAGAGGCACTGCAAGACCTCAAATTTCACACGTCTCTCAGACAATGTACTTATGAGGTGATTGATGATTGTACCATAGTTTTGTTGCACTTTAAAATCAAGTGCACCATGTTCAAGCTTTAATAAAAGTTTTATATTATTTTAATGTTATTATGAGCCCATTATACTACTTTGACACTCTATTTGCAGCAATTATCATGAGTTACTAAACAGTTCACTTTAAGCCTTACTTTATTCAGTCTTAGATATTTAGAAAAACTATAAATATAGAAAATTTATCTCATTAATTATGTATTGGTATATTATGTATAGAAAGCATAATTAAATAATTTCCACATTAGACAAAGGTGTACAGTATTGTATGAAATATAGTAAGACTAGCCTGCTACAAGAAATAATTCCTCCAGGCCTTTTAGAGGTTTATTTGGAGAAACACTAACTTAGAACACACTGTGGGTATAAGTAAAATCATTCTATTTATGTAATTTGAACATTTCTGTTGGATTTCACCCTTGAAGAACTTTGCCATTTAGAAGGCCACCTGTGTAAACGCCAAGATTTAAGGGTTGTTGCACTCGAAGTAGGTAATTTATTATTATTCGATATATTGTCGAGACATATGACATGACCGGTGGTGGGCATGAGCAGTTTTCATTGTCTCCCCTTGCTTACCGACTTCTCGGATATGACTCGTTCTGTTCCGGACGGATGCCATACAACGCGAATTTCGCCTTTTTGTACTGCTGCTTCAATGTCGCTCTCTTGATCGCTGGAGATGCCTTCATAGTTTTCGAGTACGAGGCCGAAGACCACTTGCCCACGATTGTTGATTTTATACACCTCATCTTCGTAAAAATACTGAAAGTCAGTCGGCGAACCTGGATTTTGCCCCGCCATATTGACGGGAATTATCTAAACACACAAATAATTTTGTTTTTACGTGATTATGTTCTTTCTGACAGCTGATTGCAATGTGTGGCGCATGCGTCAATTAATTATGCAGCAACAGCGCCATCTTGCGGCAAACTTATCCATAGTAGTTTTAATGTTCCGTTTTACCCAAAATGATAAAATTTTAACATTCAAAATAAAAAGTTCAACAATGTTACAGTAAGTAAGTATTGTACATATTATCTATTAAAATAAATGAACCTACATTATTTTAACTTCATGATTTTAGCCAACAAGCATGACGAATATGACAAAATGAGGGCGACTTTTAGTAGAAGTTTGTTGACCTTTACGAATCGAGTTATCGATATATCAGTGCAGCACTTTACGATGTAACGAATTTATATACGATGTCACATACAATATATCGTTTACTCCTATCGCATGAAAATATGTATGAGAGTTTGTTTGTTTATATTAACTTTATAAAAAAAAAACTTTTAAAAAACCACGTTTTACTACGGGTTATAGATGTACTAAAAAGGAGAAAATAAATTTTTACAAATGGACTAAAAAGATAAAAATAAATCTTTGGTAATAATGAAAATTTACGATACAAATATTCTAAAATTTGTTGAATATTATGTATTGTTCTGAACATTCATACGCAGAATTTGAAAAATTTCCAAAAAATTAAAACGTGGTGCGTAATTTAGATCAACAGCGTTATTGATATTATATTAATATTTTCATTATCTTTCCTAAATCCCTTCCTAACTAAACCAATGCAATAGTAATGCTGTGGATGGCATTGAATTGTTTTTCAAGTATAATGCGCACCACGTTTTAATTTTTTGGAATATTTTCAAATTCTGCGTATGAATGTTCAGAACAATACATAATATTCAACAAATTTTAGAATATTTGTATCGTAAATTTTCATTATTACCAAAAATTTATTTTTATCTTTTTAGTCCATTTGTAAAAAATTATTTTCTCCTTTTTAGTACATCTATAACCCGTAGGAAAACGTGGTTTTTTAAAAGTTTTTTTTTATAAAGTATTTATTTAACTCTTTTTAGTTTTAAATTATCTGAATTGTGCCTACTTAGTTCTTCAATATATACATGTAATATATATCAAATATCCAGACACACCACGTGGAGGTTAATTTAATTAAAGCCTAATTAAGTGGTTTTAGGATGTAAAACTGAAATTGTTAGGTGAAACAAGCCTGTATACAAAATTTCAGCCAAATCGGATAAGAGGAAGAGGTCGAAATAAGGATCTCAAATTTTGACGACAAACCAACAGACAGACAAGTGAAGTTAAGTAAAACGTGGTAATAATAAAAATTATATGGACCATATTACACGGTACCAATTAAATAATCATAATATGATGACTGTAAAATTCACAACACATGAGACATCGTTGTTATAATTTGTTAAATATTTAATTCGTTAACTTTCAAATTGTTCACTGAAATTAGGCATTTTAAACATATCACCACACGATTTTTGTATTTTTTGTTTATATTAAAGTTAACATTTTGATTGCTTTTTAAGAACTGTATTTTCATTTTGATTTATAAAGCTTATTTTCTTTAGCTGGATTCACACTCTTAGGGAGCTGTAAAAGATGGAATCTATGACAATCAACAAGTCTATTATTTTGATGTAGTTTAAGTACAACGCAATATCAACTGCGAATATTAAAGATGTTAATTTTAGTCTGCCTCTTAACTTTAAAATAAATTCACACTTAATACCGGAAATATGTATATAAGGTGGCTTATTGGCAAGTAAAACTGTGATTTTACTGCTAATGGGTTACAGTTACGTCAATAGAGTAGATTTGTATTTATATTTAATAATTGAAAAGTAAAAATACTTCACTATTTTCATAATACAATAGAATTATTTTGAGCATCTCTATGTTAAGCGCGCCGCTAGACATGCGAAATTAAAACGTTGTCGTAGCCTTTGAAACTCTAGATCACTGTTATGCGGATTCAAAAGACTCAAACAGGTCTTTAACACGTTAAAGACCGCATGCCCACCGGTGACCATGATTTAAATTCAATTTATGTAAGTAGTCCATTCTCAATTTAATTGAAATAAAACTAGGGATTACGTAATGTCTACCTTAAATTATTCTACACTAAAAACATATTTAAAAATAATATACGTAAATAACAATAAAAAAATGCCGGTCCCTATGTGAGAAATAAGATTTTTCAATGCGGCCTTCAACGTGTTAAGATCCTAACCTTAGATCTTGCATTAATTAGTCTCTCCGCCCGCTGACCAAAATTGGTCTTACCTACACAAACGCGGTGCGCGTACCATATATGATAATATCATGATGGCCATTATGCTGAATTACAGCAAGCTGCTACTATTCTATTCCTTTGTTAGAAATGGCAAATATGTCGATGACAACTTTTCTGCTAGATTCAGAAGGTTTTGTGTAAGCAAGTGTTTTTGCGTAACATAAAATTACGAAATTATGAATTTTATTTACATGACATTAGTAATTGATATGAAATTTATAAAATAAGAGAAAGTTATAACAAAAATATGAAAACGTATATGTTTTTGAATATTTTATTGACGACAAACAACACAATAACGGCTGTGTGAACTTGGCACCCGACTTTGGAAAATTTCGTTTTTTTTATTTTTTTTCGAAAGATTTTGATTAGTAGTGGATAGTAGTGAAGTTATTTTCGTTAGTAGTAATGCCAAAAAAATAAAAAAAAATAGTAAAAAAATGTCATCCCCCCAAATTAGAAAAATTTGTTTTTTCCGACTGTTTCTCATAGATGGACGTTAGTAGTGGATTGTAGTGCAATTTTATTCGTTAGTAGTAAAATAGAAAAAATAAAAAAAATAAAAATGTTTCGGAGCATTTTTAAAAAACTTTTTTATGGCGTAAATACTGTTTCAAGGCTTATATGATTACAACAAACGTTGGAATTGAGTAAGGGGGGTTCGTAGAGGTTAGTAGTGAAAGAATTTTTGATAGTAGTAAAGAAAAAAAATTACTAGGAGCACCTGAATTGAGTCAAACCTGTTTCGGAGCAATATTCATTGAATAAAATCTGTTTGAAGATAAATACGATTACTACAAACGTTGGAATTGAGTAAGGGGGGTTCGTAGAGGTTTGTAGTGAAAGAATTTTTGATAGTAGTAAAGAAAAAAAATTACTAGGAGCACTTGAATTGAGTCAAACCTGTTTCGGAGCAATATTCATTGAATAAAATCTGTTTGAAGATAAATACGATTACTACAAACGTTGGAATTGAGTAAGAAGGGTTCGTAGAGGTTTGTAGTGAAAGAATTTTTGATAGTAGTAAAGAAAAAAAATTACTAGGAGCACTTGAATTGAGTCAAACCTGTTTCGGAGCAATATTCATTGAATAAAATCTGTTTGAAGATGAATACGATTACTACAAACGTTGGAATTGAGTAAGAAGGGTTCGTAGAGGTTTGTAGTGAAAGAATTTTTGATAGTAGTAAAGAAAAAAAATTACTAGGAGCACCTGAATTGAGTCAAACCTGTTTCGGAGCAATATTCATTGAATAAAATCTGTTTGAAGATAAATACGATTACTACAAACGTTGGAATTGAGTAAGGGGGGTTCGTAGAGGTTTGTAGTGAAAGAATTTTTGATAGTAGTAAAGAAAAAAAAATACTAGGAGCACTTGAATTGAGTCAAACCTGTTTCGGAGCAATATTCATTGAATAAAATCTGTTTGAAGATAAATACGATTACTACAAACGTTGGAATTGAGTAAGGGGGGTTCGTAGAGGTTTGTAGTGAAAGAATTTTTGATAGTAGTAAAGAAAAAAAAATACTAGGAGCACTTGAATTGAGTCAAACCTGTTTCGGAGCAATATTCATTGAATAAAATCTGTTTGAAGATAAATACGATTACTACAAACGTTGGAATTGAGTAAGAAGGGTTCGTAGAGGTTTGTAGTGAAAGAATTTTTGATAGTAGTAAAGAAAAAAAATTACTAGGAGCACTTGAATTGAGTCAAACCTGTTTCGGAGTAATATTTATTGAATAAAATCTGTTTGAAGATAAATACGATTACTACAAACGTTGGAATTGAGTAAGAAGGATTCGTAGAGGTTTGTAGTGAAAGAATTTTTGATAGTAGTAAAGAAAAAAAATTACTAGGAGCACTTGAATTCAGTCAAACCTGTTTCGGAGCAATATTCATGGAATAAAATCTGTTTGAAGATAAATACGATTACTACAAACGTTGGAATTGAGGAAGAAGGGTTCGTAGAGGTTTGTAGTGAAAGAATTTTTGATAGTAGTAAAGAAAAAAAATTACTAGTAGCACCTGAATTGAGTCAAACCTGTTTCGGAGCAATATTCATTGAATAAAATCTGTTTGAAGATAAATACGATTACTACAAACGTTGGAATTGAGTAAGGGGGGTTCGTAGAGGTTTGTAGTGAAAGAATTTTTGATAGTAGTAAAGAAAAAAAAAAAATAGGAGCACTTGAATTGAGTCAAACCTGTTTCGGAGCAATATTCATTGAATAAAATCTGTTTGAAGATAAATACGATTACTACAAACGTTGGAATTGAGTAAGGGGGGTTCGTAGAGGTTTGTAGTGAAAGAATTTTTGATAGTAGTAAAGAAAAAAAAATACTAGGAGCACTTGAATTGAGTCAAACCTGTTTCGGAGCAATATTCATTGAATAAAATCTGTTTGAAGATAAATACGATTACTACAAACGTTGGAATTGAGTAAGAAGGGTTCGTAGAGGTTTGTAGTGAAAGAATTTTTGATAGTAGTAAAGAAAAAAAATTACTAGGAGCACTTGAATTGAGTCAAACCTGTTTCGGAGTAATATTTATTGAATAAAATCTGTTTGAAGATAAATACGATTACTACAAACGTTGGAATTGAGTAAGAAGGATTCGTAGAGGTTTGTAGTGAAAGAATTTTTGATAGTAGTAAAGAAAAAAAATTACTAGGAGCACTTGAATTCAGTCAAACCTGTTTCGGAGCAATATTCATGGAATAAAATCTGTTTGAAGATAAATACGATTACTACAAACGTTGGAATTGAGTAAGAAGGATTCGTAGAGGTTTGTAGTGAAAGAATTTTTGATAGTAGTAAAGAAAAAAAATTACTAGGAGCACTTGAATTCAGTCAAACCTGTTTCGGAGCAATATTCATTGAATAAAATCAGTTTGAAGATAAATACGATTACTACAAACGTTGGAATTGAGTAAGAAGGGTTCGTAGAGGTTTGTAGTGAAAGAATTTTTGATTGTAGTAAAGAAAAAAATTACTAGAAGCACTTGAATTGAGTCAAACCTGTTTCGGAGCAATATTCATTGAATAAAATCTGTTTGAAGATAATTACGATTACTACTTACAGTGGAATCGACTAAGAAGGGTTCGTAGAGGTTTGTAGTGAAAGAATTTTTTATAGTAGTAAAGAAAAAAAAATACTAGGAGCACTTGAATTGAGTCAAACCTGTTTCGGAGCAATATTCATTGAATAAAATCTGTTTGAAGATAAATACGATTACTACAAACGTTGAAATTGAGTAAGGGGGGTTCGTAGAGGTTTGTAGTGAAAGAATTTTTGATAGTAGTAAAGAAAAAAAATTACTAGGAGCACTTGAATTGAGTCAAACCTGTTTCGGAGCAATATTCATTGAATAAAATCTGTTTGAAGATAAATACGATTACTACAAACGTTGGAATTGAGTAAGAAGGGTTCGTAGAGGTTTGTAGTGAAAGAATTTTTGATAGTAGTAAAGAAAAAAAATTACTAGGAGCACCTGAATTGAGTCAAACCTGTTTCGGAGCAATATTCATTGAATAAAATCAGTTTGAAGATAAATACGATTACTACAAACGTTGGAATTGAGTAAGAAGGGTTCGTAGAGGTTTGTAGTGAAAGAATTTTTGATTGTAGTAAAGAAAAAAATTACTAGAAGCACTTGAATTGAGTCAAACCTGTTTCGGAGCAATATTCATTGAATAAAATCTGTTTGAAGATAATTACGATTACTACAAACGTTGGAATTGAGTAAGAAGGGTTCGTAGAGGTTTGTAGTGAAAGAATTTTTGATAGTAGTAAAGAAAAAAAATTACTAGGAGCACTTGAATTGAGTCAAACCTGTTTCGGAGTAATATTTATTGAATAAAATCTGTTTGAAGATAAATACGATTACTACAAACGTTGGAATTGAGTAAGAAGGGTTCGTAGGGGTTTGTAGTAAAGAATTTTTGATAGTAGTAAAGAAAAAAAATTACTAGGAGCACTTGAATTCAGTCAAACCTGTTTCGGAGCAATATTCATGGAATAAAATCTGTTTGAAGATAAATACGATTACTACAAACGTTGGAATTGAGGAAGAAGGGTTCGTATAGGTTTGTAGTGAAAGAATTTTTGATAGTAGTAAAGAAAAAAAATTACTAGGAGCACCTGAATTGAGTCAAACCTGTTTCGGAGCAATATTCATTGAATAAAATCTGTTTGAAGATAAATACGATTACTACAAACGTTGGAATTGAGTAAGGGGGGTTCGTAGAGGTTTGTAGTGAAAGAATTTTTGATAGTAGTAAAGAAAAAAAAATACTAGGAGCACTTGAATTGAGTCTAACCTGTTTCGGAGCAATATTCATTGAATAAAATCAGTTTGAAGATAAATACGATTACTACAAACGTTGGAATTGAGTAAGAAGGGTTCGTAGAGGTTTGTAGTGAAAGAATTTTTGATTGTAGTAAAGAAAAAAATTACTAGAAGCACTTGAATTGAGTCAAACCTGTTTCGGAGCAATATTCATTGAATAAAATCTGTTTGAAGATAATTACGATTACTACTTACAGTGGAATCGACTAAGAAGGGTTCGTAGAGGTTTGTAGTGAAAGAATTTTTGATAGTAGTAAAGAAAAAAAAATACTAGGAGCACTTGAATTGAGTCAAACCTGTTTCGGAGCAATATTCATTGAATAAAATCTGTTTGAAGATAAATACGATTACTACAAACGTTGGAATTGAGTAAGAAGGGTTCGTAGAGGTTTGTAGTGAAAGAATTTTTGATAGTAGTAAAGAAAAAAAATTACTAGGAGCACCTGAATTGAGTCAAACCTGTTTCGGAGCAATATTCATTGAATAAAATCTGTTTGAAGATAAATACGATTACTACAAACGTTGGAATTGAGTAAGGGGGGTTCGTAGAGGTTTGTAGTGAAAGAATTTTTGATAGTAGTAAAGAAAAAAAAATACTAGGAGCACTTGAATTGAGTCAAACCTGTTTCGGAGCAATATTCATTGAATAAAATCAGTTTGAAGATAAATACGATTACTACAAACGTTGGAATTGAGTAAGAAGGGTTCGTAGAGGTTTGTAGTGAAAGAATTTTTGATTGTAGTAAAGAAAAAAATTACTAGAAGCACTTGAATTGAGTCAAACCTGTTTCGGAGCAATATTCATTGAATAAAATCTGTTTGAAGATAATTACGATTACTACAAACGTTGGAATTGAGTAAGAAGGGTTCGTAGAGGTTTGTAGTGAAAGAATTTTTGATAGTAGTAAAGAAAAAAAATTACTAGGAGCACTTGAATTGAGTCAAACCTGTTTCGGAGTAATATTTATTGAATAAAATCTGTTTGAAGATAAATACGATTACTACAAACGTTGGAATTGAGTAAGAAGGGTTCGTAGGGGTTTGTAGTGAAAGAATTTTTGATAGTAGTAAAGAAAAAAAATTACTAGGAGCACTTGAATTCAGTCAAACCTGTTTCGGAGCAATATTCATGGAATAAAATCTGTTTGAAGATAAATACGATTACTACAAACGTTGGAATTGAGGAAGAAGGGTTCGTATAGGTTTGTAGTGAAAGAATTTTTGATAGTAGTAAAGAAAAAAAATTACTAGGAGCACTTGAATTGAGTCAAACCTGTTTCGGAGCAATATTTATTGAATAAAATCTGTTTGAAGATAAATACGATTACTACAAACAATGGAATTGAGTAAGGGGGGTTCGTAGAGGTTTGTAGTGAAAGAATTTTTGATAGTAGTAAAGAAAAAAAATTACTAGGAGCACTTGAATTGAGTCAAACCTGTTTCGAAGCAATATTCATTGAATTAAATCTGTTTGAAGATAAATACGATTACTACAAACGTTGGAATTGAGTAAGAAGGGTTCGTAGAGGTTTGTAGTGAAAGAATTTTTGATAGTAGTAAAGAAAAAAAATCACTAGGAGCACTTGAATTGAGTCAAACCTGTTTCGGAGCAATATTCATTGAATAAAATCTGTTTGAAGATAAATACGATTACTACAAACGTTGAAATTGAGTAAGAAGGGTTCGTAGAGGTTTGTAGTGAAAGAATTTTTGATAGTAGTAAAGAAAAAAAATTACTAGGAGCACTTGAATTGAGTCAAACCTGTTTCGGAGCAATATTCATTGAATAAAATCTGTTTGAAGATAAATACGATTACTACAAACGTTGGAATTGAGTAAGAAGGGTTCGTAGAGGTTTGTAGTGAAAGAATTTTTGATAGTAGTAAAGAAAAAAATCACTAGGAGCAGTTGAATTGAGTCAAACCTGTTTCGGAGCAATATTCATTGAATTAAATCTGTTTGAAGATAAATACGATTACTACAAACGTTGGAATTGACTAAGAAGGGTTCGTAGAGGTTTGTAGTAAAAGAATTTTTTATAGTAGTAAAGAAAAAAAATCACTAGGAGCAGTTGAATTGAGTCAAACCTGTTTCGGAGCAATATTGATTGAATAAAATCTGTTTGAAGATAAATACGATTACTACAAACGTTGGAATTGAGTAAGAAGGGTTCGTAGAGGTTTGTAGTGAAAGAATTTTTGATAGTAGTAAAGAAAAAAATTTACTAGGAGCACTTGAATTGAGTCAAACCTGTTTCGGAGCAATATTCATTGAATAAAATCTGTTTGAAGATAAATACGATTACTACAAACGTTGGAATCGACTAAGAAGGGTTCGTAGAGGTTTGTAGTGAAAGAATTTTTGATAGTAGTAAAGAAAAAACAATTACTAGGAGCACTTGAATTGAGTCAAACCTGTTTCGGAGCAATATTCATTGAATAAAATCTGTTTGAAGATAAATAGGATTACTACAAACGTTGCAATTGACTAAGAAGGGTTCGTAGAGGTTTGTAGTGAAAGAATTTTTGATAGTAGTAAAGAAAAAAAATTACTAGGAGCACTTGAATTGAGTCAAACCTGTTTCGGAGCAATATTCATTGAATAAAATCTGTTTAAAGATAAATAGTATTTCTTCAAACGTTGGAATTGACTAAGAAGTGTTCGTAGAGGTTTGTAGTGAAAGAATTTTTGATAGTAGTAAAGAAAAAAAATTACTAGGAGCACTTGAATGGAGTCAAACCTGTTTCGGAGCAATATTCATTGACTGAAATCTGTTTGAAGATAATTACGATTACTACTTACAGTGGAATCGACTAAGAAGGGTTCGTAGAGGTTTGTAGTGAAAGAATTTTTGATAGTAGTAAAGAAAAAAAATAACTAGGAGCACTTTAGTTCAATCAAACTTGTTTCGGAGCGATATTTCCTGGATAAAGTCTGTTTGAAGACGAATACGATTACTACAAACGTTAGAATTGACTAAGAGGGGTTCGTAGAGGTTTGTAGTGAAAGAATTTTTGATAGTAGTAAAGAAAAAAAATTACTAGGAGCACTTTAGTTGAATCAAACTTGTTGTGGAGCGATATTTCCTGGATTAAGTCTGTTTGAAGATGAATACGATTACTACAAACGTTAGAATTGACTAAGAGGGGTTCGCAGAGGTTTGTAGTGAAAGAATTTCTGATAGTAGTAAAGAAATAAAATTACTAGGAGCACTTTAGTTGAATCAAACTTGTTTTGGAGTGATATTTTCTCGATAAAGTCTGTTTGAAGATCCTGCTGGTTTATTCTATGTCGCTTTTGCGGCCAACTTCAACATGATAATTTTGTGACACAGTGATGCGCGCGCATCTTAAAATTTCGCTCTTAACGTTTTTTCATAACGCGCCTAAAAAAGTATAATATAAAAAAAAAACCAATTTTTTTCCAAAAATATAATTTTTCGCGGATTATCAAAATTCTGTCGGGGCAATTCGGTGCGTCGTAAAAAAACCTACAAAATGAGGGGTCGCACACCCCTGTCTGATCAGTATTGCTTGAGATATCGAGGTTTGAAAATTCGGGGGGAGGGTGAGGGGGGGGCGTGTCCCACGGGTGTGAAGTTCGGGGGGTACCCTTACCACCCAGACACGGTACCCTTAACACCCAGACACGGTACCCTTAACACCCAGACACAGTACCCTTAACACCTAGACATAGTACCCTTAACACCCAGACACGGTACCCTAAACACCCTGACACGATACCCTTAACACTACCCTTAACACGATAAATTACAATTTACATTAAATTAACGCGCATACTACTAATATATATATATATATATACCATCGTATAGTGGCGACACGTCGGTCGCCACAGCATGCGCCACCGCGTCAAGAATCGGTTTTAGCCGCGCCTAAAGAAGTATAACTTCAATAATTCTCCTTCAAAACACTATAAGGGTACGACCACCAAAGGAATAGATCGAGGTAAATTCGCAAAGGTTAGTATTAAAAGAATTATTGATAGTGGTACTAACAAACAAAAGTTGCTGCAAACGAGGAAAAGTCACTACTAAGGAAATAAACGCCACTGCGTACGGTCAACACTACTACAAACGGAGTAAACGCTACTATAAATAACATTGAAAGGTATAAACAAACTGCGCACGAAATTAATTATACTACTACCTAATTTGTACTAAAACTTTATATGAATCTCAATTGCGAGTCATTAAAGCGAGTTACACTTGGTAGAGTATTTGTTATTACTTTTTAAGCCGCTCACTCTCTACTGGTGTACAACTCGGTCCTTCGTTTTTATCTAGCCGTGGTTAGATATGCACACAACTTTTTTTCTATATCGATTTTCTGATCTTGACTGTCTTGGGTCTTCTTCATAATAAAACTCTTCTCCACGAATCCTAATTACAAGTTATCAATCTTGATTCGAATCGTTATTCCATTTCAAGTTTTTGGCTACAGTTATGTACTTCGCTCTCTAATTTTTTGTATTGATTCACTGACCTTAGTGGTTCTGGGCTTATTTCTGTTAATCTCTCGGAACTTCATCGAGTCCATGCGCCACTGATTCAGCTTACTTATAGCGCGTACAAAGGTTTTTACAAACGTCAATTTTATACGAAAGTATTTTCGAACTTCAACATCGTTATATTTGTGTAATCGTCCGCGGTAGTATTAGTAGCGTAGAGTAGAGCAACCTTATGACAACAACGCAGCCGTTGGGCTTGCCTTTTTAACATTTTTCAAAGCGTTTTGAGGAACTTGCTTTGAGCTACCTTTTGAAATGCCTCGAGTGGCGGTGAATCCGCCACATATTATCTATGAAGCCTTAAAACATCTGCGGTTCATTGATGATGAAGGCAATCTTTTACCATGGAGTGACGATGTTTGGCAAATAGCGATCCATGCGATGAAAGGTAAGATGTCGAAGGACTATCTTTATCTTTACTTGTCCCAAAACAGAAACAATGTTTTTAATCAAATCCATGGGGTTGAAATGGTGGCGTCGGCGACAAATAATAGTAATGTGGACGACACGGCTGACGATTCACGACAAGATCCGAATTGGTCGATTGGCGAAACAGAGTGCGTGTTGCCTGCTTTACGAAAAGACATTGTTCTATCAACAAGTGAATGGGCCGCTCTCAAGTCTCGTGTCGTAGAATACAAGGAACGTGAATACGAGGTCCTCGTTATCGGTTGGACAGACGCTCTCTACGATATTTTATGGAATCACATGAAATTGCCTTGCCCTTTCTCGTTCAAAAACGCGAAAATAAATAGAAACCCAGGAGAGATGTTTTTGACGGTTAACGGCAGTTGCTCAGAATGCGGTTCAAAAATTCACATGTATTGTTTAAATGAACCAATCGATGACGGGGCGACATTTCACGTTTCCACTTTTGATTCTCGCGGAGTAGCCCACCAGAAAAAACGGCAAGTAAGCGGAGAAAGACGATTGCGAATCGGTAAAGAGCTACAAGGCAAATCAACTTACGCTTGGCGACGCGACAAGGCGACTAGGGTGATGGAATTTGGGGATGTCATTCCGGCTAACATACCTTCGGAAGAAGTTGCCCGGAAGGCAAAGCAGGAGACTCGTGATAAGGATTTAGGCTTGTTTAAAGCAAAATCAGCTCTTGCCTCTGTGTGGGACATGAAGTATGGATTGGAGTTTAACGGATGCATTCACGAGATTTGTCTCGACAAATTCTATTTGATGTACTGGACTCCCACGCAGTTATACATGTACAATAAGTTTATAAAGGAAGACCCCGTTGCAAGCATTAGCATCGACGCATCGGGCAGCTTAGTAAAGCAAATCCCGAAACCGGATGGCTCAAAGCGCGTTGTTTACCTCTACCAGGCTGTTTGTGGATATCGACAAAAAATATTGCCACTATTCCAGTTGATATCGGAGAAGCACGACACAAATACCTTGACGTATTGGATTCGAGAGTGGATTCGTTCTGGTGGGTCGTGTCCGAAACAAGTAGTTACAGACTACTCACTAGCACTTCTCAACGCTACTTGTCTCGCGTTTAACAATACCGATCTAAAAACATACATCGAAACATGTATTGTCTTTGACAAAAACCGTTGGTCTGTGCGGGTGAACCTGCCACGTTGTTTAATTCGAATTGACATTTCGCACTTTATACACATGGTAGCGCGTGGGAGCTGCTTTAATCACGAGAGTCCAGAAAAGAAAGACTTCTTTCTCCGTTGCGTGGGTCTTCTAACAACATGTACGGAAATAAACGATTTCATTCAGCTGTGTACCGACGTACTGACGATCGCTTTTGCGACGCATGAAGACATTGATGACAAAAACAGTCATTGTTTCGCAGCACAGAACCGAGTTTTAAAGCGCTTGAAATCGTACAGTCTTCCCGATAAGGCTGACAAACTCGACAATGATCAGGACGAAGAGAAAAGTTTGTTGGAACGATGTAAGGACATTGATGTACAAATGGAACTAGATTCGAGTTCTGCAATCGAAGCTATTTCGAAAAAAATTGAGTCTGATAGTAGAAGTGACCTCAAACACGGGAGATTAAATCCATATCATTGCTCTGCGTTCGGTTCTCGACTGTTGAAATTGGTGAAACAGTTTGTTTTGTGGACTGCTGTTATGGTTGTTAACGTTCCGGAAAGTTCAAATCTGGTAGAGTTATCAACTGAAAATAACGCACGACTTGTTTCCAGTTCAGCTCACAGCGAAGAATATTTTCGAGAGCTAAAACATCTAGTCTTCAAAAAAGAAAAATCAATTAGGTTGGACAAGTTCCTAGTTATCCACTTAAGGAATCTGGTAGGCACTACCATTTTGTTGAATGCCGACGCAAAGGCAAACAAAAAGAAACAGTACAAGGTTACACATTCGACGCCTCGAGTAGCCGATCGCATTGAGGAAAAATCCACAATCCTGGTCGCGGAGTCTCTAGCTTCGACCATAAAAAGCGAATTTCAAGAGGAGATCTTGAATCTTTTAATACCAGACGAGTTGGTACAAGACAAAGGATGTGAAAGTCATCTGGAACGTGCATTTGATCATGGAAATGATGGATCTGATCGTAAACGTGTATGTGAAGATGACAGTGACGATAAGAGAAGAAACGACCTGGAACTAAAACAAGACAAATTAGACGGTACGTCATTCGAAGATATTTCGTTCGAACCGGAAAAATCTTCAATGGCTTTTCTCAATGAGAACGAAGATTGGCGTGGTCTGACAAAAAAGACTGAGGCGATCCAATCGAATACGCATGGGCGACCCAAAAAACGAGGAAAATATCTGATACCGTGTCCTGATATACAGATAATACATCAGCGGCCGAAATTTAGTTTGACTTTGCCTTTACTCGTGAATGGTAACAGTTTGGCGCCTGCAAAAATCGGCATACGAAATATTGCTGTGCGGAACACGTGCGCATTCGACTCCACTGTGCAAAGTATGCTAGCCGCATACCACGACTTCGCTCCGTATTACGAACACATCACAAAATCAAAGAGTGCCGTGCATGATTTTGTAGAGACGTTCTCGAAGTCTGGCGTTTGCTCGAAATTGTACAACCAACGAGGTGAAATTTTAAAACACACGAAAAAGATAAAAAATGGAGTGTTGGATTGCGAGATCAACGTTGCTACTCTAATAGAATCGCACATTCTGCCAAATACTCCGTCTCTTGAGATAAAAATACATTGTGATGATTGTCAGTTCGAGAAAACAAGCATCATCCCAGTACTTGATTTGAATCCAGACCCCATTTTCGAAGAAGCCATGAGGGGTCTACAGGAAGCTGTAAGTCAGTCCGCTGAATACCACGTATCTAAAACTCAAAGCGAGTGTTCTTTATGCAAAGGAACTCACGTTACGAAGACGTTTGCCGGAGGAAGCCACATTTTTCTCAATCTCGAAGCTGCCGAAATTGGGTTGATTGCCGCACGGCGTGGTCTAGCGAATTGCAGAAAACAATTCACTCTTTCAGAAATCCCTGACAAACTGAATTACTGCGATGGTCAATACAAAATGGTTTCAGCGATCATTTTCGTTGATGGGCATTACTACGCTTGTATTAAACGAGCGTCTAGTACATGGGAAGTACATAACGACCTTTGTTCGTCGAAAAGAGTGATGGCGATTACCAACCGAGAAGTGCTGAAGCAACGCCGAACCCATTTGCTGTTCTACGTCCGAATTTAGATTTGGGCTTGAGTTCCATAAAGCATTGAAGTCGAGAAAAAAAACACAAATGAGCATTACATTTATTCTATTAAATATTAATTATTTAGTTAAAACAGCCGTTGGCAAAGAAAAGGAACAGTTGGAAATGCAAAATAATAAAATAAAAAATGCAAAGCAATAAAAAAATAAAATAAGAAAAAAACCCAAAAAAATACAAAAACTCAAAAAAATACAAAAAAATGATAAAAAGACAAAAAAAATTAAAAAAAAAAACAAAAAACAAATAAAAAACAAAAAAAAATGAAACCGGTTTTCCGCCACGTCCTCGTCGTCGGTTTTGGGTTATGCAAAGAGCGGAATACATAATACATATTACTTCATACATAAAAAAAAACATTTCTTTTGCTCAAAAATAATATAACCTTTCAAAACGCTGTACACTAAGTTTTTATGTTTTAAATCATAAATGATTATTCTGCTTTTTGGTGGGGTGGGAGGGGTAAGCGGTGGTTCCGTTTGGGGTGGAATCGATTTGTTAGTCCATATAGTAGATAATTATTTTTTTTATTTATTTTTAGGTCAAAAATGAAAGGGGCCGAATCCCGCCTTATTGACCCTCCTCCTTTAGTTTGTTAGTACCACTATCAATAATTCTTTTAATACTAACCTATGCGCATTCACCTCGATCTATTCCTCTAGTGGTCGTACCTTTAGTCTTTTGAAGGAGAAATTTTTTCTAGACTGAATCGTTTCTACTTGACATTTTCCAAGAAATTATCAAAATTCTTTCACTAAAAACCTCTACGAATCCCTGTTAGTCAATTTTAACGTTTGTAGTAATCGTATTCATCTTCAAACAGACTTTATCCAGTAAACATCGCCCCAAAACAAGTTTGATTTAGGCAAAGTGCTTCTAGTAATTTTTTTTCTTTACTACTATCAAAAATTCTTTCACTTCAAACCTCTACGAACCCTTCTTACTCAATTCCAACGTTTGTAGTAATCGTATTTATCTTCAAACAGATTTTATTCAATGAATATTGCTCCGAAACCAGTTTGACTCAATTCAAGTGCTCCTAGTAATTTTTTTCTTTACTACTATCAAAAATTCTTTCACTACAAACCTCTACGAACACTTCTTAGTCAATTCCAACGTTTGTAGTAATCGTATTTATCTTCAAACAGATTTTATTCAATGAATATTGCTCCGAAACAGGTTTGACTCAATTCAAGTGCTCCTAGTAATTTTTTTTCTTTACTACTATCAAAAATTCTTTCACTACTAACCTCTACGAACCCATCTTTCTCAATTCCAACGTTTGTAGTAATAGTATTTATCTTCAAACAGATTTTATTCAATGAATATTGCTTCGAAACAGGTTTGACTCAATTCAAGTGCTCCTAGTAATTTTTTTTCTTTACTACTATCAAAAATTCTTTCACTACAAACCTCTACGAACCCCCCTTACTCAATTCCAAAGTTTGTAGTAATCGTATTTATCTTCAAACAGATTTTATTCAATGAATATTGCTCCGAAACAGGTTTGACTCAATTCAGGTGCTCCTAGTAATTTTTTTTCTTTACTACTTTCAAAAATTCTTTCACTACAAACCTCTACGAACCCTTCTTCCTCAATTCCAACATTTGCAGTAATCGTATTTATCTTCAAACAGATTTTATTCCATGAATATTGCTCCGAAACAGGTTTGACTCAATTCAAGTGCTCCTAGTGATTTTTTTTCTTTACTACTATCAAAAATTCTTTCACTACAAACCTCTGCGAACCCTTCTTACTCAATTCCAACGTTTGTAGTAATCGTAATTATCTTCAAACAGATTCTATTCCATGAATATTGCTCCGAAACAGGTTTGACTGAATTCAAGTGCTCCTAGTAATTTTTTTTCTTTACTACTTACAAAAAATCTTTCACTACAAACCTCTGCGAATCCCTCTTAGTCAATTCTAACGTTTGTAGTAATCGTATTCATCTTCAAACGGACTTTATCCAGTAAACATCGCTCCAAAACAAGTTTGATTCAAATGAAGTGCTCCTAGTAATTTTTTTTCTTGACTACTATCAAAAAATCTTTTACTACAAACCTCTACGAACCCCTCTTAGTCAATTCTAACGTTTGTAGTAATCGTATTCATCTTCAAACAGACTTTATTCAGTAAACGTCGCTCCAAAACAAGTTTGATTCAACTAAAGTGCTCCTAGTGTATTTTTTTTCTTTACTACTATCAAAAATTCTTTCACTACAAACCTCTACGAACCCCTCTTTGTCAATTTTTACGTTTGTAGTAATCGTATTCATATCCAAACGGAATTTATCTAGGAAACATCACTCCAAATAAAGTTTGATTCCACTAAAGTGCTCCTAGTAAATGTTTTTCTTTACTACTATCAAAAATTCTTTCACTACAAACCTCTACGAACCCTTCTTACTCAATTCCAACGTTTGTAGTAATCGTAATTATCTTCAAACAGATTTTATTCAATGAATATTGCTCCGAAACAGGTTTGACTCAATTCAAGTGCTCCTAGTAATTTTTTTTCTTTACTACTATCAAAAATTCATTCACTACAAACCTCTACGAACCCTTCTTACTCAATTTCAACGTTTGTAGTAATCGTATTTATCTTCAAACAGACTTTATTCAATGAATATTGCTCCGAAACAGGTTTGACTCAATTCAAGTGCTCCTAGTAATTTTTTTTCTTTACTACTATCAAAAATTCTTTCACTACAAACCTCTACGAACCCTTCTTACTCAATTTCAACGTTTGTAGTAATCGTATTTATCTTCAAACAGATTTTATTCAATGAATATTGCTTCGAAACAGGTTTGACTCAATTCAAGTGCTCCTAGTATTTTTTTTTCTTTACTACTATCAAAAATTCTTTCACTACAAACCTCTACGAACCCCCCTTACTCAATTCCAACGTTTGTAGTAATCGTATTTATCTTCAAACAGATTTTATTCAATGAATATTGCTCCGAAACAGATTTGACTCAATTCAGGTGCTCCTAGTAATTTTTTTTCTTTACTACTATCAAAAATTCTTTCACTACAAACCTCTACGAACCCTTCTTACTCAATTCCAACGTTTGTAGTAATCGTATTTATCTTCAAACAGATTTAATTCAATGAATATTGCTCCAAAACAGGTTTAACTCAATTCAACTGCTCCTAGTGATTTTTTTTCTTTACTACTATCAAAAATTCTTTCACTACAAACCTCTACGAACCCTTCTTAGTCAATTCCATCGTTTGTAGTAATCGTATTTATCTTCAAACAGATTTTATTCAATGAATATTGCTCCGAAACCAGTTTGACTCAATTCAAGTGCTCCTAGTAATTTTTTTTCTTTACTACTATCAAAAATTCTTTCACTACAAACCTCTACGAACCCCCCTTACTCAATTCCAACGTTTGTAGTAATCGTATTTATCTTCAAACAGATTTTATTCAATGAATATTGCTCCGAAACAGGTTTGACTCAATTCAGGTGCTCCTAGTAATTTTTTTTCTTTACTACTATCAAAAATTCTTTCACTACAAACCTCTACGAACCCTTCTTACTCTATTCCAACGTTTGTAGTAATCGTATTTATCTTCAAACAGATTGAATTCAATGAATATTGCTTCGAAACAGGTTTGACTCAATTCAAGTGCTCCTAGTAATTTTTTTTCTTTACTACTATCAAAAATTCTTTCACTACAAACCTCTACGAACCCCCCTTACTCAATTCCAACGTTTGTAGTAATCGTATTTATCTTCAAACAGATTTTATTCAATGAATATTGCTCCGAAACAGGTTTGACTCAATTCAGGTGCTCCTAGTAATTTTTTTTCTTTACTACTATCAAAAATTCTTTCACTACAAACCTCTACGAACCCTTCTTACTCTATTCCAACGTTTGTAGTAATCGTATTTATCTTCAAACAGATTGAATTCAATGAATATTGCTTCGAAACAGGTTTGACTCAATTCAAGTGCTCCTAGTAATTTTTTTTCTTTACTACTATCAAAAATTCTTTCACTACAAACCTCTACGAACCCCCCTTACTCAATTCCAACGTTTGTAGTAATCGTATTTATCTTCAAACAGATTTTATTCAATGAATATTGCTCCGAAACAGGTTTGACTCAATTCAGGTGCTCCTAGTAATTTTTTTTCTTTACTACTATCAAAAATTCTTTCACTACAAACCTCTACGAACCCTTCTTACTCAATTCCAACGTTTGTAGTAATCGTATTTATCTTCAAACAGATTTTATTCAATGAATATTGCTCCGAAACAGGTTTGACTCAATTCAAGTGCTCCTAGTAATTTTTTTTCTTTACTACTATCAAAAATTCTTTCACTACAAACCTCTACGAACCCCCCTTACTCAATTCCAACGTTTGTAGTAATCGTATTTATCTTCAAACAGATTTTATTCAATGAATATTGCTCCGAAACAGGTTTGACTCAATTCAGGTGCTCCTAGTAATTTTTTTTCTTTACTACTATCAAAAATTCTTTCACTACAAACCTCTACGAACCCTTCTTACTCAATTCCAACGTTTGTAGTAATCGTATTTATCTTCAAACAGATTTTATTCCATTAATATTGCTCCGAAACAGGTTTGACTCAATTCAAGTGCTCCTAGTTATTTTTTTCTTTACTACTATCAAAAATTCTTTCACTACAAACCTCTACGAACCCTTCTTACTCAATTCCAACGTTTGTAGTAATCGTATTTATCTTCAAACAGATTTTATTCAATCAATATTGCTCCGAAACAGGTTTGACTCAATTCAAGTGCTCCTAGTAATTTTTTTTCTTTACTACTATCAAAAATTCTTTCACTACAAACCTCTACGAACCCTTCTTACTCAATTCCAACGTTTGTAGTAATCGTATTTATCTTCAAACAGATTTAATTCAATGAATATTGCTCCGAAACAGGTTTGACTCAATTCAGGTGCTCCTAGTAATTTTTTTTCTTTACTACTATCAAAAATTCTTTCACTACAAACCTCTACGAACCCCCCTTACTCAATTCCAACGTTTGTAGTAATCGTATTTATCTTCAAACAGATTTTATTCCCTGAATATTGCTCCGAAACAGGTTTGACTCAATTCAAGTGCTCCTAGTAATTTTTTTTCTTTACTACTATCAAAAATTCTTTCACTACAAACCTCTACGAACCCTTCTTACTCAATTCCAACGTTTGTAGTAATCGTATTTATCTTCAAACAGATTTTATTCAATGAATATTGCTCCGAAACAGGTTTGACTCAATTCAAGTGCTCCTAGTGATTTTTTTTCTTTACTACTATCAAAAATTCTTTCACTACAAACCTCTACGAACCCTTCTTACTCAATTCCAACGTTTGTAGTAATCGTATTTATCTTCAAACAGATTTAATTCAATGAATATTGCTTCGAAACAGGTTTGACTCAATTCAAGTGCTCCTAGTAATTTTTTTTCTTTACTACTATCAAAAATTCTTTCACTACAAACCTCTACGAACCCTTCTTACTCAATTCCAACGTTTGTAGTAATCGTATTTATCTTCAAACAGATTTAATTCAATGAATATTGCTTCGAAACAGGTTTGACTCAATTCAAGTGCTCCTAGTAATTTTTTTTCTTTACTACTATCAAAAATTCTTTCACTACAAACCTCTACGAACCCCCCTTACTCAATTCCAACGTTTGTAGTAATCGTATTTATCTTCAAACAGATTTAATTCAATGAATATTGCTCCGAAACAGGTTTGACTCAATTCAACTGCTCCTAGTGATTTTTTTTCTTTACTACTATTAAAAATTATTTCACTACAAACCTCTACGAACCCTTCTTACTCAATTCCAACGTTTGTAGTAATCGTATTTATCTTCAAACAGATTTTATTCAATGAATATTGCTCCGAAACCAGTTTGACTCAATTCAAGTGCTCCTAGTATTTTTTTTCTTTACTACTATCAAAAATTCTTTCACTACAAACCTCTACGAACCCTTCTTAGTCAATTCCAACGTTTGTAGTAATCGTATTTATCTTCAAACAGATTTTATTCAATGAATATTGCTCCGAAACAGGTTTGACTCAATTCAAGTGCTCCTAGTAATTTTTTTTCTTTACTACTATCAAAAATTCTTTCACTACAAACCTCTACGAACCCTTCTTACTCAATTTCAACGTTTGTAGTAATCGTATTTATCTTCAACCAGATTTTATTCAATGAATATTGCTCCGAAACAGGTTTGACTCAATTCAAGTGCTCCTAGTATTTTTTTTCTTTACTACTATCAAAAATTCTTTCACTACAAACCTCTACGAACCCTTCTTAGTCAATTCCAACGTTTGTAGTAATCGTATTTATCTTCAAACAGATTTTATTCAATGAATATTGCTCCGAAACAGGTTTGACTCAATTCAAGTGCTCCTAGTAATTTTTTTTCTTTACTACTATCAAAAATTCTTTCACTACAAACCTCTACGAACCCTTCTTACTCAATTTCAACGTTTGTAGTAATCGTATTTATCTTCAACCAGATTTTATTCAATGAATATTGCTCCGAAACAGGTTTGACTCAATTCAAGTGCTCCTAGTGATTTTTTTTCTTTACTACTATCAAAAATTCTTTCACTACAAACCTCTACGAACCCTTCTTACTCAATTCCAACGTTTGTAGTAATCGTATTTATCTTCAAACAGATTTAATTCAATGAATATTGCTTCGAAACAGGTTTGACTCAATTCAAGTGCTCCTAGTAATTTTTTTTCTTTACTACTATCAAAAATTCTTTCACTACAAACCTCTACGAACCCCCCTTACTCAATTCCATTGTTTGTAGTAATCGTATTTATCTTCAAACAGATTTTATTCAATAAATATTGCTCCGAAACAGGTTTGACTCAATTCAGGTGCTCCTAGTAATTTTTTTTCTTTACTACTATCAAAAATTCTTTCACTACAAACCTCTACGAACCCTTCTTACTCAATTCCAACGTTTGTAGTAATCGTATTTATCTTCAAACAGATTTTATTCAATGAATATTGCTCCGAAACAGGTTTGACTCAATTCAACTGCTCCTAGTGATTTTTTTCTTTACTACTATCAAAAATTCTTTCACTACAAACCTCTACGAACCCTTCTTACTCAATTCCAACGTTTGTAGTAATCGTATTTATCTTCAAACAGATTTTATTCAATGAATATTGCTCCGAAACAGGTTTGACTCAATTCAAGTGCTCCTAGTAATTTTTTTTCTTTACTACTATCAAAAATTCTTTCACTACAAACCTCTACGAACCCTTCTTACTCAATTTCAACGTTTGTAGTAATCGTATTTATCTTCAAACAGATTTTATTCAATGAATATTGCTCCGAAACAGGTTTGACTCAATTCAAGTGCTCCTAGTGATTTTTTTTCTTTACTACTATCAAAAATTCTTTCACTACAAACCTCTACGAACCCTTCTTACTCAATTCCAACGTTTGTAGTAATCGTATTTATCTTCAAACAGATTTTATTCAATGAATATTGCTCCGAAACAGGTTTGACTCAATTCAGGTGCTCCTAGTAATTTTTTTTCTTTACTACTATCAAAAATTCTTTCACTACAAACCTCTACGAACCCCTCTTTGTCAATTTTTACGTTTGTAGTAATCGTATTCATATCCAAACGGAATTTATCTAGGAAACATCACTCCAAATAAAGTTTGATTCCACTAAAGTGCTCCTAGTAAATGTTTTTCTTTACTACTATCAAAAATTCTTTCACTACAAACCTCTACGAACCCTTCTTACTCAATTCCAACGTTTGTAGTAATCGTATTTATCTTCAAACAGATTTAATTCAATGAATATCGCTTCGAAACAGGTTTGACTCAATTCAAGTGCTCCTAGTAATTTTTTTCTTTACTACTATCAAAAATTCTTTCACTACAAACCTCTACGAACCCCCCTTACTCAATTCCAACGTTTGTAGTAATCGTATTTATCTTCAAACAGATTTTATTCCATGAATATTGCTCCGAAACAGGTTTGACTCAATTCAAGTGCTCCTAGTAATTTTTTTTTCTTTACTACTATAAAAATTCTTTCACTACAAACCTCTACGAACCCTTCTTACTCAATTCCAACGTTTGTAGTAATCGTAATTATCTTCAAACAGATTTTATTCAATGAATATTGCTCCGAAACAGGTTTGACTCAATTCAAGTGCTCCTAGTAATTTTTTTTCTTTACTACTATCAAAAATTCTTTCACTACAAACCTCTACGAACCCTTCTTACTCAATTCCAACGTTTGTAGTAATCGTATTTATCTTCAAACAGATTTTATTCAATCAATATTGCTCCGAAACAGGTTTGACTCAATTCAAGTGCTCCTAGTAATTTTTTTTCTTTACTACTATCAAAAATTCTTTCACTACAAACCTCTACGAACCCTTCTTTCTCAATTCCAACGTTTGTAGTAATCGTATTTATCTTCAAACAGATTTTATTCAATGAATATTGCTCCGAAACAGGTTTGACTCAATTCAGGTGCTCCTAGTAATTTTTTTTCTTTACTACTATCAAAAATTCTTTCACTACAAACCTCTACGAACCCTTCTTCCTCAATTCCAACGTTTGTAGTAATCGTATTTATCTTCAAACAGATTTTATTCCATGAATATTGCTCCGAAACAGGTTTGACTCAATTCAAGTGCTCCTAGTAATTTTTTTTCTTTACTACTATCAAAAATTCTTTCACTACAAACCTCTACGAACCCTTCTTACTCAATTCCAACGTTTGTAGTAATCGTATTTATCTTCAAACAGATTTTATTCAATGAATATTGCTCCGAAACAGGTTTGACTCAATTCAAGTGCTCCTAGTAATTTTTTTTCTTTACTACTATCAAAAATTCTTTCACTACAAACCTCTACGAACCCTTCTTACTCAATTCCAACGTTTGTAGTAATCGTATTTATCTTCAAACAGATTTTATTCAATGAATATTGCTCCGAAACAGGTATGACTCAATTCAAGTGCTCCTAGTATTTTTTTTTCTTTACTACTATCAAAAATTCTTTCACTACAAACCTCTACGAACCCTTCTTACTCAATTCCAACGTTTGTAGTTATCGTAATTATCTTCAAACAGATTTTATTCAATGAATATTGCTCCGAAACAGGTTTGACTCAATTCAAGTGCTCCTAGTATTTTTTTTTCTTTACTACTATCAAAAATTCTTTCGCTACAAACCTCTACGAACCCTTCTTACTCAATTTCAACGTTTGTAGTAATCGTATTTATCTTCAAACAGATTTTATTCAATGAATATTGCTCCGAAACAGGTTTGACTCAATTCAAGTGCTCCTAGTAATTTTTTTTCTTTACTACTATCAAAAATTCCTTCACTACTAACCTCTACGAACCCCCCTTACTCAATTCTAACGTTTGTTGTAATCATATAAGCCTTGAAACAGTATTTACGCCATAAAATAGTTTTTTAAAAATGCTCCGAAACATTTTTATTTTTTTTTATTTTTTCTATTTTACTACTAACGAATAAAATTGCACTACAATCCACTACTAACGTCTATCTATGAGAAACAGTCGGAAAAAACAAATTTTTCTAATTTGGGGGGATGACATTTTTTTACTATTTTTTTTTATTTTTTTGGCATTACTACTAACGAAAATAACTTCACTACTATCCACTACTAATCAAAATCTTTCGAAAAAAAATAAAAAAAACGAAATTTTCCAAAGTCGGGTGCCAAGTTCACACAGGTCACAATAACGTATAAGTAGCCCATAAACGAGAATATACGTCATTGGAACTTATTGATGTAAAAATGTCAAATAACGCATATATATATATATATAGTTATTGATAGAAAATTAAAAATTCTAGGTATCTATACTGGTTTTGATAATAAAAGATAATGCAGTCGCTAAGCATAAACCTTCGCCATAGATTGGAGCGGAGCGTAATACTAAAAAGTTTAGTAAATTTTAAAATTCCATAAGAATAAAAACTTTCAAAAAGCGCGCGCTTTTTGTTTCAATGAGAAATAGAGCCGATGTTTTTTGCCCATAACTTTTTATTCTTGTCAATTTTAAATTTCGGGCTCCGTCACAATCTGGTCCTTAATGTGTTGATTCGATTCCACACAAGCATTCATAAAATCGGAAGTTGTGGCGTAACAGACACTGCGTCATTGAAGCTGATCCAATAAACCTGTAAGGCTAAAATAAAAAAAAATATATATAATAATAATTATGCACCGCCCTTTACTATTTCTGTACTGACATCTCCGGCTACCCGGTAGAGAATGCTTAATAGCATTATGTCCTGCATTTGTACAGTTTTGTTTAAATAAATGAGGTATAAATATTATGATTAGGTATCATGAGTTACCAAAAAATGAAATGAAGTCACGAAATCTCGTCAAAATTGGTATTGGTGGTCAAAAAAAGTATTAGTGGAACCTTAATTATTTAAGGGAGGGTTTCTCGTAAGGTTTGTTACAAAGCAACACCAATAAACCATGCTTTCGATTTTAAATACACAAGGTGCATAGTAAAGTACGAAAGATTTCCTAATGATCTGTGATTCAACCTGTGATCACGGATCCTGTAAAGGAGTCGAAACGTCACAATTTAATTGTGACGTATACAAAGATAAAAGAGGTTTTATTTAAATTTGTGATAGGACTTAATACATACTAATAAACTAGGCGATGCAGTCGCTAAGCATACAGTACGCTAGCACCATATATTGGAGCGGAGTGTAATACCTTAAAAAAGAAAAAAAAATGTTTCGAGGGGAATTTTTGCGAATTTCAAAATTCGGGCTCCGCCACAATCTGGTCCTAAACCGGTTAATTTGATTCTACACAAAAATATTAAAATCGGTTAAGAACTCGGGAAGTTATGGCGTAACAGACATTGCGCCATTGAAGCTGATCCATGGGAGCCTCGCTCGCTTCGCTCCAACTAGGTGATGCATTCGCTAAGCAATAAGCTACGCTAGCACCATATATTGGAGCGGAGCGTAATACCTAAAAAAACAAAAAAAAAATTATTGATGGCAATTTTTGCGAATTTCAAAATTCGGGCTCCGTCACAATCTAGTTCTAAACCTGTTGATTCGATTTCACACAAAAAATATTAAAATCGGTTGAGAACTCTGGAAGTTATGGCGTAACAGACATTTCGTCATTGAAGCTGATCCATGGGAGCTTCGCTCACTTCGTTCGCTCCGCTCCAATGAATGCAGCGCAGTTGTACTGTCTAAACGTGGAAACATGGAACCCAATCAGCGTCATCATCATCAAATGGGTTGGAATAGCTTTTCCAGATACGACGAATACCATGTGTCTTTTTAGGGTTCCGTACCTCGAAAGAAAAAACGGAACCCTTATAGGATCACTTTGTTGTCCGTCCATCTGTATGTCTGTCAAGACCCTTTTTGTCAGGAACGCGTGGAGGTTTCAAGCTGGAATTTATTCTAAATACTCAAGTCTACTGTCCCTTGGAGCTGTGAAAAAACTAAACTTCTAATCCAACGCAATCAAAAGATACAGTCGTTTATGCCGCAAATTTTCGACACTCGCAAGGGAATCAAAACCTAAAGGATACTTCCTATGAACTCAGAATCTTGAAATTTGGTACAAAGCAAAGTCTTATAGCAAGGATAAAGAAAAAATTACGAAAACCGTAAACTTTTAGTTACATCACATAATAAAAATATTTTACGGAACCCTCGGTGCGAGAGTCCGGCTCGCACTTGGCCGGTTTTTTTAATAACAGCGTCAGTAGCATTCGTTATTTAATTTTAATTCATTACTAATCTTGTGGAATTCCATACAATATTATGACCCACTTTTCACCACTTTAAAGGTTCAATTTTCTATAAAGTACCTACGTGTCCATTTCTTTGTTAAGTACAAGAAGCCTGTGCATCCAATTTCATGCCCCTTACTTTAAGAATGACGGGCTTATAAAAGAAATTGTTCTCCTAGGGTCTGAAAATCCAGAAAAGGCGAAATATATACTTAGGTATATATGTACATATACATATTATATTTATCAAAAGTCTGAATATTTAGTTTTATGCTTCTACATAAAAACAATGAAATATTCATATAGTTTCAATCCCTTTGTACGCATTATACTTTTACCAAGAATATGTAAATTAAATTTCATGAATATTAGTTACCTATATGTGAATTGAATTTGATCACTCAATTGAATCACTCATCAAATCAATCAATAGTTTATTCCTTACTTCACCCTTTTATGAACGCTTTCCAAATTTTAAGTCTTAAGCTTTAGAGGTTTAGGCTGTGTGTTGTTTGTTAATTGGCTATTCACTCAGTTTTTACAAAGCCTTTTATTGACGCGTTTAGATTAATTAGACGAGTGTGCTTAGTATTTGTTCATTTCAGAATAGTTTTAACTCAAATTTCACTTTTCTTTTAATGAAAACCAACAGTGTTAGAAATAACTCAATTGAAACAGAACCTATGAATTGATAATGAAAAAGGCAATGAGAATTTAATCAAACCTCAAATATGAAGGTTTCATACGACAGGTTACCTTGGATTTAAATAAAAAATAACGGACATAAAATTTACACCTACATATCAAATTTTAAAATGGTAATTTTATAAATAGCAGTTTTCACTTGATATCTGGCATTTTTTAAACTTTTGCATTTATTTATAACCACAGATACATAAGGTACTTCAATTTTACTAGTTGGCATATAAAGATTGCAAATAATACACATAACTTTTTATTGAGGCACATTCTAGAGCAATATGTCTGTTACCTATTCAAATAACGTTAATTTGTAAAAAAATCACAAATTGTGACTTATTATAATTGCAAATCTCAAGTAGTAAATTCGTAGGTACCTGCCGGTACATATGCCGCTACTTTAACCAATGAATCTGTCACCTTTAACCTCATCCTTTTTCTATATTTTGTTCTATGTAACTGACCATTTAAGTATGTTGGAATAAATATTGTCCTATTAAATAACGTGTGTACAATAACATAAAATATTACTTTATCAGCTGGATGTCGTACTGAGTCGTCACTGTGACAATATTGTGACGTAGTTGAGTGCTGGCGCTATTCTGGCTCACCCGATCAATACTATTATCAAGGCATAGCTGTGTGGGTGTTTACATGCGCCTAGTACACGCAGAGCGCCGCTTGAATGAGGTTGTCGCGAGTCGCGAGTGATAACGCGAATGTAATGCTGTAAACTAATAAAATTATAGGCGATGTGAACAAAATGCCGTTGCCAGAACTCATTAAAAGGGCGTCGAGTTACTTCCTCGGATTGGAGTTCGAGGAAAACGAGGAACCGCTGGATTATGTCGACAACGAAATTTTGTTTTGCAAGAATAATGTGTGTGTACATCCACCGACGATCGCAAGGCACGAGTTGGATATAGTGCATCATCCTGGCTATCTTACTGTCACCACAAAAGTTTTCACCGATCAACACAATAACGCTAAACGTCCTACGCTTTTTCTCAATTGGATACCGAATTCGACCCTGCGTAAATGTCCTTCAGCTGTTGAGACCAGTCCTAGCGACGAGCTGGGATGTGCCACATTAAAATCAACCAATTCCAAAGCTATACCAAAATCAAACAACGAATCAAAAACAGCTAAAGTAGATTTAAGCAACGAAAATGCATTTTCGGACTCTTCTGAAACGACTAGTCTTAATTCTAACTCCGATAAACAAAGCACAAAATCGTCCGATACGCGATACACACACAACGATACTACACAGGACGAGTTATCGTCTAGTTCGAAGCCTACTGTTAAATCTATCGAGTCAGCAAAAGACAATGTATTCAGCAGCTTCGATAAAGACGATCCGAAAGACGAGGTGTTTATGTATGATAAACATGTGCGGTCGCAATCAATGACATCAGTAAACATAACTATAGCGAATCCTAACATAGAGAATGTGGATTTGACTCCGGACTCTCTGTCGGGAGATAAGTTTATTAGGTCTTTATCTATGAGCTCATGTGATGAGGGTAATCCGAATTGGATGAGTACCCCAGAATTCTTGGCATTGAAGCACAACTTGGTATTCCCCGACAGCGTGCAGAGCTCACCGGTTCCCCAAAGAAGAGCCCCGATGAAATGCCGTAGGTGGGTTTTAATATGGTTTTTTTTCGCTTTTATTTCCGCTTCTTATTTATAATAAGTGATGAAAATAACAGACGCAAAATATGATTGCCCCTTCAAAATTGAGATATGGTGTGGATTGATTTCCCACAAACAAGAAGTTACAGTTTTAATCGAATTTTTCCACTTTTCGTTTCCTTAAAAGTCATACCTCTTGGAATTATCGGTCCTGCCGATCTCAAGAACAATACGATGCGATTATTTACAAATACGTGATAGTTTACTTATATAAAAACCGTAGAGTCGAATTTCTTAACGCACACGACGCAAAAATAAATCATAAGTAAATTCATACATAAGTATGTTAATTTGTGTATGTATTTGCATATGTATGTACGCATATAATGCATATATTGTATTTATTTACGTTATTGTTATGGCATACGATGTATAATTTTCCAAAACAGCAAGGGTTGTCTGAAAGAGATTGCTTCTAGCGATAAGGTCGCCTTTACGCACATTAGTTTTAAGCTATTTTCTATAAAAGGGAGGGCACGCTACTTTGCTTACAAATATATCGTTCCACTAGAAACTTACAACTAGTTTAGCTTATAAGAGGCTATTTTTAGTTATGTAAAAGATGTTAGAACCGGTTAAGTAATAACAAAGACAGATTGCCTTGCACACATATAAATAAAAACCTAATTAGGTACACTTTTTCTTGACGGATACTGACAAAAATACCTTGTTTATAAAAATACGAGTGATTAACATAATATTTGATAAAACGGTATGAATATATCGGAGATTAGCATTTACTATCTACGTTGAGGACATTAATACAAAATGAGATATCAGATTCCAGCTATGACGTATTAACTTATTTACGTTATTAAAAGATTGTGTATGCCCATTTTTCTTTAGGGACGGTATTCTTTTACGTCTCCTATTTTCACGTTTTTCCTTACCGGTTTCATCGTCTTAGTAGCGCTCACTCTTTAATTTTTTTTTCCTACTTAAAATTTATAAAACATCGCTGCTGTTGATTGCTAAAGAAGTAGTATTGCTTCATATAACGATTAGTTACTTCAAAATTTTTAAATTTCAAAAAAACTAAAGGTACTGTTTTCCAACAATTTTCGAGTCAGTAAATTCATATGATTCCTAGAGCTTTATGCCAAGACATACTAATTTTAGCATTGATATAACAAAAAACCAAGTTGAAAACCTATTAATAAAATCAAATTGGAGTTTAGTTTTCGGTTTTCAGTATTGCTACTATATGTGTTTAAATCAGTTGCATAGCAAAACGAGGGAATAAGAAACCTAGTGTATGTGTAATTTTTCGTAATGTATGGCGGCCTCTGACCCAGTTAGACGTCTTTTATATAAGAAATAACTAGTTTACTAAACAATAAGGAAATAGATTATTGTTTTCTCGATTAATCCGATCTAATCGGATTGGATTAACCTAAACCCTTACCCTCTCGATACGAAACGTAAATAACTGTAGGGTACTTGTATTTAGTTAGCGTAACTGTGCTTTACGAGAACTGTGTAATGATATAAGAGATATGTTGACACATCGTCACGTAAGTATGTATTAGTAATATCTTATGGAATTTAAATATTTATTTATTTATTTTTAAGGACAATAAACAAAATTTATGTTGGTTACATTCTACAATTCTAAAATAGGTAAGCAAATTTATTAACAGATACCTAAAATATTAAAATTCACGTAGAAGAATAATAGAAATGGACCACTGAATTATATAAATAAAATAGACTTACATTTTTAAAGCAAATCTATATTAGATTGTATGTAAATTATATTTTTATTAAAATTAAATTTTTCTTTTATTCTTTATTGAAACAATAATGTTCTTTTTAAAAGACAACAAGCTACCGCCATTTTGTCAATTAATACTATTATCTAATTTAACTAGATCTTTACTGATTCACACATTCGGTTCAGTGAACAATTCGACGAGGAACGTAGAGGCTTAACGGGTGCACTAAGACGAATCCTCGACTGAAACAATGGACGATCAACTTTGCCGTTAACAATTTTATGTAAAAACGTATCCAACAACATTCTCGTAAAGCTCAATTTACACATTCCAAATTGTCAATCATAAAAAAAATACGAATATAATGCACAAGGAAGTAATAGGAACCACACAATCTTTCCGGCTGAAAAGTATAAAACAGTATTATCCTAATGGGGACAAAATTGTTGAATGTCTACAGTTGAAAAAGATCTATTTGCATTTCGTTTCACATAATAATGCTAAAGAAAAAAAGAAAATGTTTGACGAAACCGTTTGCTAAGAACCGTACTTTAAAGATAATGATGCTAATTTTTGGCAACTTGCTAACAGAAAAAGCAGTAATGTAGAATATATTATTTGACAAAGTTTTCACATTTTCTTTAGAATAAAAATTGCTGTGTATAATTTTTCAATAAGCATAATATACTTATTCTTTGAGAAAGTAAATTGTCAACAGAATTTTAACGTTAATAGTTAGCTAGTGTAAAATTTAATGTTTAATGTTAAAGAATAGCGGCCCGTCCCGGCTTCGCACGGGTGGACAAAACTCTTTAAAATTTTTCTTTTATTTAATATTTTTCCGTTAGCTATCCGCCATCTAGCGTCCGGTTGACGAACTACTTGCGGGTAACGCGTTGTTGTGGTAACGTTATTGATACAATGGAAAAAGAGCGGATAAACAAACACGCAAACCACTGTGATCTAAGATTATAGATTTTCCGCAAAATGTCACTGGGTTTTTCTCTGTTTTTTCCTTGTTTCCATAATCATATCGATTATCGTTCTTGGATGATTTTGACGACCTTTATGGTCGAGGGTGACGACACATATCGTATGGTAACGCCACTTCGAATTCCCAGGTTCGATCCCCGGCCAAGTCAATGTATAAAACGAACTTTTCGATATTGGCTAGGGTCTGGGTTTCGTGGTACCGTCGTCGTTTCTGAATACCATAACCCAATTGCTTTAGATATTTAACTTAGATTTAGAATAACTTTGTGAAGTTATCTACTATTAATTGATATATTGACTATCCACATGGGTAATATTAATTGTGTTAATTTTAATTAAGCTCTACGAAGGTCTTGAATTTCAATATGTAAATAACTCGTACATAAAGTTCGCCCTCCGCAGTTTGCGATCATTATCACCGAATTCCTATGAATCTCACGTCTATCCAGGAATGCTTTTATTGTTCTCATTGTAGAAATGTTGAGGGCGTTAGTGATCCATTATTTCATTTGTTTTTTTAAGATCAATTAATTGGCATTACCAATATCTTTAGAGTACGTAAATAGTTTCTGTATTATACTTGAACTAC
The DNA here is from genome assembly GCA_927399485.1 of Calamotropha paludella. Lineage (NCBI taxonomy): Eukaryota > Metazoa > Arthropoda > Insecta > Lepidoptera > Crambidae > Calamotropha > Calamotropha paludella. The sequence goes on from OV656812.1 coordinate 20,798,171, forward strand.
TGCTGAAATCGCGAATTCTAATTTAATCATCAGATCGACTTGGCTTGATTAAGTTCCACTAATTTGATAGCTCTAAAGTCTAAGCCATTCCAGGTTTAATGGTTAAATAAATATGAAAATAATAACCTGCCAACTGTCTGACACTAACAGGACACTTTTACAATCGTTACGTAAATTTACGATAAACAACCAAAAACACAGTTGTCGCTATAAAATTCAGTAAAGCATTTTAATTTCTTTTAGAAAGGCATCCTATCGATATTTATAATCATAGTTTCTATGTAAAGAAATGGTAACTTGTGAAAATTATTCGACTTGTCTCAAACGTCAAGCGGGACGGGACTTAAATTAAGCTACCTTGAGAGACTCGTTGAATTTTCCCAAGTGTTTCTTTAGCTGACGACATCAGCACCATCTTATCGTTCATGTTCTAGGTACTCTATCCAGCAGTAGAATGATTCGATAAAAAATATAATATTATATAGCTGTTACTTCTTCGATTGTGTTATACTACATTAGCTCAGTTAGCGAGAGGCTGTGGATTCGAGTCCTGCCTGACACTTTTTTCAAGTAAATATTTCTTTAGATAAAAAACCTAATAGTTAAATACCTAAATAACAAAATAAAAGTCTTTGTACTGATTGATTGACTGACTGACAAACAGCGCATAGCCTATACCCCTGAACATAGAGACTGGACTTGGGAGGGATAAAACTACACAGACTCCTGGTGAGAAATAAATGGACACGTGCCGAAGCACGTGCTGAGAAACCCTGAAGCGTTTTATATAACTGTACCCTTTAACGTGGTAAAACAGGGAGGGGAAAATAGATTTAACTTAGGGTTATAACATTTTATAAGTATACATGCTCCGGGTAATAAATAAATGTACACGGGTATCAGACTTTTAGAAAATTCCACCTTTAAGGGGGTAAAAATCAGGTAAAATATTATTTTTTTTAAATTAAGAAGTTTTAAACTAGGTTTCGTGGCTTTTGATAAAAAATAAAAGTATATTTTTAAGTATTATGCCGTTTCCGGATTAACTACGTGAGTTAAATTTGGAGAGGAACCTTTTTAGTAAGTTTGTCATTTTAAAAATTTTTGAAAATTATACCAGTAAGTGCGTAAAAAAGGGGTTGAGAGTTGGATGAAACTTCTATTAGTTTAGAAATGAGAAGCATGAACAGTATGTAAAGCTTTCAATAAAAAATAAACTAACACGTAGGTACTGTATGTTTCTAGAAATAGGAAATAAAATTTAATTTTTAATGAAGTTTTTTTTAAGCAACAAGGCGTGAAATTCAATACACGCTTCAGAATAGAAATAAATGGATACGTGTTTCATATTTATAGAAATTTTATCCTTGAAGGGTAAAAAGGGTTCAAATTTAGTATAAAAACATCATATTTTTGTAATTAGAAGCGTGATACTAAGTTTTGCGACTTTTAAAGTGAGAAGCTTTACATAAAGCGTCAAAGCTTTTGATCAAACATTAATAAAGTGGGTGGAATAGCGGATAAAATATTTTAAACGAAGCATGAAGTTCATACCCAGGCTCCTAAATAGAAATTAATTGATATGCATTTCAGAATTTTAGGAAATTCTAACCACAAGAGGTTTTAACAGGGGTTGAAGTTTTATGACAAATTCAAAGTTTTTAAAATGATTTAAATGAATTTAAATTCGTTTTACTGAATGAGTGTACTAAGCAAGCGATCGCTGATACTAAAGTAACGGTTTCGATTCCGGGTCAGGCAGTATTATTAGATTTTCAGTCCTATAAATCTAACATATGTTGTATCCTAATACGATTGACGGCCGTCTACAAGCCCAGTTTTTACTTATAAAATACAAGATACGAATTTCCAAACTCCACGTGTACGAAGTCGCGGGTAAAAGCTAGGAATATAATTTACCTTTAACGTAAAAAATATTAACTGTTTCATTTCATTATGGTCGCTTACATATTAAATAATAAAAAGACCACTTACCGAAGTTTGACATTTAGTAATCAAGAAACTCCGAACCATTTCTTGGGTCTTGTGGTGTGTCATTATATGGCATGGTATGACTATTGTTATCTTCCAATGAATGCATTGTTAATGTTAAACTATAAACGCATTTTATCCTATCTCATATTTATTTATTTACTCTATGATATTATTAAGCTGACATTATGCAAAAAGATATAATGATTACGGTATGTAGAAAAGAAGTATTGGGTTACGTATTAATAAAGAGTTGAACATACTTTTCCATATGTCCAGTACAAAGTTGGGTCCGTCCAGATATTTTCATAAAGGTCGGTATGGAGGGACGAATACTTAATTCGAACGAGGTATGAATAAATATTTTTTTGTTGCAGATACCTAAATATATTATTATTAAACCAAAATGACGGGGGAACAGCATTCCCACCTAGCAATTAGTATTTTTAGGCAGATAGAATCGCTATGATTCGCAGAATAGAACTTGGTTCCACCAACCGGCCATCTAATTAACCTTTGTCGGATCTTAGGTTTGACGGAGTGACATAAATCAAGTGTTAGAGATAGTCATATGGCAGTAGTATGCTAGCTGTTTTTAGTTATGTACATACAACACAGCTGGGACATAGGTAACTAAAGGGTAGATAATTTCGATTCGAATTAATATTTTCATGGTGCTGAATTCTTTCTACATTATCCGCAGGTTTTCTGTGGATCTAAGTCAGATGCGCTCGTTGCGACTGTTCTTCAACGACGATAACTGTACCTGTGGACAGCTCGTGGTGGCTTCCAGGGAGTCTCAGTACAAAATACTACATTTTCATCATGGAGGCCTGGACCACTTGGCACAAGTGTTGCACAGGTGGCATTCGTTGCTGCACAATATCAAGCTCACACCAGGTGATGAAATAAATCGACTTAAAAAATATCGTACTTTATTAAAGCAATACACATACTTAATAAAAGTAATAAATAAAGTAACATTTTAGATTATTTAATAATTTGTTTAAGAAAAATAACGTGATAAATTAATTCAATTTGATTACCTTTATAGTGTTATCAGATTCACTCTTCAGGCACTATTCGACTTTCAAATGAGTCATAGAGCTCTTATATTTCAGGGTCCGAAGAACCAAATCTACCATATCGTCATTTCATGGTATGCCGACCAGAAGTGCAAAAATCGGAACAGCATCCCGAAGAAGGCAAAGTTCCTAAAATTTCTCCAGAGCTTTTTTACGGCAAACTGATGAATAGCAAGGGTGTTATTGAAGATGACTTGTTTTTGAGAAAATGCATTTTTTTTGGTGGTCTTGATAAGGAACTCAGACGTGAAGTTTGGCCTTTTCTGCTTCATTGTTACCCTTATAATTCCACATATGACGAGAGGGAGATTATTCTCCAAATTAGAACAAGAGAATACGAAGAAATCACGAAGAGAAGGTTAGAAAAAATGACTCCAGAACAGCATGCTGTATTTTGGAAGACTGTTCAATGCGTCATTGAAAAAGATGTGGTGAGAACAGATAGAGGAAATCCCTTCTTCGCCGGCGACAACAATTATAATATCGAAGTTATGAAAAATATATTGTTAAATTATGCTGTTTATAATCCCGTTCTAGGGTAAGAAAATATTTAGTTTGCTGTACAATTTGCACGTATGTCAAATATACTTCTAGACTGTAATAAGAGTTGATATTTACAGATATACACAAGGAATGAGTGATCTGTTGGCTCCCGTTCTTTGCGAAATAAAATGTGAGGCAGAAACATTTTGGTGTTTTGTTGGTCTCATGCAGAGGGCAATATTTGTCTGTACGCCTACAGACAACGATATGGACAATAACCTTGTAAGAATTTCTTATATTGTTTGTATATTTCACTACTTTCTTCCCTCTTCATAAAATTGAAGAAATGTTGATAACGAACGATATCAAAATTTTCTGCGTGGACCCAGTTTAATATACTTAGTAGTTACCTTGATTTTTCTATAATATTATTTTGTTTCTCTTGCAGAGTTATCTTCGAGAGCTCATAAGGATTATGTTACCACATTTTTACAAACACTTGGAGAAACATGTCGACGCTATGGAATTGTTATTTTGTCATCGCTGGATTTTATTGTAAGTAGACGTAGCATTAAACTAAAGGGACTGTTCCATTCTCAACATTTGTTTATTCATTTGACTGGAAAAAGTTTGCTATTTACTATGCCAAATATTTCATAAATAAAGTTCTTACAATGGACCATTAACTGTTAGAATTATATTATTTTATCACTTTTACGTTTCCTTTACTTATAGTTTTCAGAACACTGAATATGAAATTCTTAATTTTTTTACAGATGCTTCAAACGTGAGTTTACTGAGGCAGTGGCCTTGCGAATGTGGGAGGCCTGCTGGGCCAATTACCAGACGGATTACTTTCATCTCTTCCTCTGTTTGGCTATCGTTGCTGTCTATGCTGACGACGTCATCGCACAAGACCTTAACACTGATGAGATGCTTTTACATTTCAGTTCTCTAGGTAAGATAGAATACCAGAATGAGTTTGGTGGGTTATGGAAGATGTGATGTGAGTCATATAGAGAGATGTAGTATTTGCCACAGTATATGACCAAATACAAATTAGATTATCGTATACGCTGACCACGTGCTTTTGCATTTCAGTTTTAATAGATAAGTTAACTTGTAAATAGAAGCTGTAGCTTAGGGCGGCAAAATTAGGGGGCAGCAAAATTGGCTCAGAAAATTGGTACAGAAAAAGTAAGTAACAGTTAAAACAAAGCTTTGCTTTTCTTAGCTTAAAAATATACCTAAATAGTTGTAAAAATAATCTTGAAACCAGATTATTCCCTAAAAAATGAATTAACGTTATTGTGAACAGTGAATCTAATTTTAGAGGTCAGTAGGGGCGGCAAATGTGTAAATTCAGCACTGGTTAGGGTATATTCTTGATAAGCTAATTTCCTATTCTCATTAATAGTAAACGGTAATCGCAAAATTATCTGTTTCAGCAATGTACATGGACGGAAGACTAATTCTACGCAAGGCACGCGGTCTTCTTCATCAGTTCCGGCAGCTTGTAAGGATCCCATGCACGCTGGCTGGTATGTGCCAACGCTGCGGCCCAGGCATATGGGACTCCACTCATAGACCCAGTATAGAATGCACCGGTGCCCACGATGTCTGCGAATATGCTGCGCATTAAAATTTTCCAAGATTTTTGTATGATATTGGTGGAGTGGCTTATATAGAAGATGGTGGAGCGGCTTTAGTAGGTAGGGTAAACGCACTTTAATAAGTGTTTATCAAATTTGCTTTTTATATGATACACTGCTAAATCAAAAATATCATACATACTGATTTTTTTTTGAAAAATTTTAAGTTCTTGGCATACTTACAATAAGTTGTTTTTATACATTTTATTATCAACTATAGTATTTCTAGCGTATAAAATGATATTTGCAGTGAATCCTATTTTTAAATACACTACATTTTTATTACATATTCTGATTTTCGTTACTGGGACTACGAAAATGCATTATAGTGACAAGTGCCCAAATTGACGAAATGTGAATTCGAAAAATGGAAACAAAAATTCAAGACAAATTTTTTAGTTACTTTTATTTCTATTTTCAATGAGTTTTTTTTTAATATTCTTAACTATTTAATGCTAAATGGCGATTCCCTTATTCATTCTTGAGAATAGATTATGATACAGCAGTCAAAGCAGTGTTTGGGATTTATTTAAAATAATCAAATTTAAAATGAGATGGGTAAAATTGTTCAAATTTTTTAAACACCCTAATTTGTCGAACGATGATAAAATTGTAAATACAAATTGCATAATTCTGTGCAACAATGACAATAAGGAAAGTAACAAAGATAACAGTTACTTATTATCGGCTATACGCTCAGATACACTGAATCAAGCTTTTTTTTTTTCAATATTTTGAATGTGTCACCTAACTCTAAAAATAATGAATGCAAAAATCAGATACTTTTATTATTTAACATTTATCTCATTTACAGTGGTAGTGATAGAGGAAATAAATAATTGAAACAAAAAATATATTTAATAATAAGTATAACTATGTTATATTCCAATCTTGAAGATTAAAATTAATGTTGTCAATTGATGGATGTAAAACGATAGGAATAGAAAATACTTGACTACCTTCGTGTTGAGTGACTAATATGCTAGTTCGATTCTCGAGTATGCAGAAACCTAGCTTTTCTATATTATTTCGTATTAATTACTTATATGTGGTGCCATATACATATATTACTTCGTCATGTTATATTTCTATAACATAGATACATAATTAGTTAATGAACTTAGCATCCGAGCAAGACGTGGTGTGATGTCTAAACTAAAATTTATGTTTTGCTAGCTGGGGTACCTGTCTTCGCTCAGGAAGTTGATATGAGCTTGTGTGGTAGTTGGAATAAAAGCAAAGTTTAAAAAATAAGAGGTAAAAGAATTGCTCTATGTATAATATTTGTTTATCAAAAATATTTTGCTATCCGGGGTATATATGTACAAATTTTTCGAATTTCCTACTCGAGGGCATGCTACATATAGTTGACCGTGAGCAGTGATTTACCATAGAAGCTGAAAAAGCTGAAGCTTAGGGCGGCAACATTGGTACCGAAAATTGGTACAGAAAAAAGTAAGGCGTGGCGGGGCAGAAATTCTTTAGCCCTTAGCGGGCCATACTACCTATCTTCCTTAGCCCGCCACACCTAATAAGTAGTGCAGTAAAAACAAAGCTTTGCTTTTCTTAGCTTAAAAATAAACCCAAAAAGTTATAAAAATAATCTTGAAACTAGATTATTCCCTAAAAAAGGAATTAACGTTATTGTTAACAGTGCATCTAATTTTAGAGGTCAGTAGGGGCGGCAAACATTTTATAGCTTTGTGTACACCCAGCACTGACCGTGAGAAAAGTTGATAACGCAATATTCTAAAGTTTATTCTTGCGCTTAGTCAATTGTAAAACTATAGACTAGTTTAATAACAAATTTTCAATGGGTAGAGCCACCCATACAAAAAAGGATTCGTTTGATTCACATCACAATATTGTAGAACAATTCACAACAGTCGGGAGTGTCGTTTCAGATTATTCTTTACATTTCACTGCATTCCTGAATGGTCCGATATGATGTGGAATGTTTTAAGGAACTCTCCTATTCTCTTGGATGTTCTGGACTGTATTAAAACTTTCTAGAGGGCGAAACTTTTTGCCCATAGATCTTCAAAAGCACTATAACACCATATATGTAACTCCCTTGATCGCATCATGAACCGTTTCTGTTTTAGAGTTTTTCTGTTTTTACATTGTACGCTTACTTTTATAATATACTAGCTGACTCAGCCACGCGTTGCTCTGTTATAAAATGCAATAAAACCTATCCTATCTTTTAAGTTAGATCAAATAACAGATAGTTACGAAGTTTGATCAAAATCGGTTAAGTAGTTTAGGAGTCCATCGCGGAAAAACAACGTGACACGGAATTTATATATATTGAAATGTATATTGATTTTATTTTTTTAATTGAACAATACACTATCGTCAAAGAATATATAAAAGGGGATCGTCATTTATTCTGATAAGTTTCAGACAGGTTCAAAACAAGTTGCGTTTTACAATGATTTGTACTGTATGATTTGTAATACGTTGCTGTAGCAATGTATTTCAAGCCATTTGTAAGAAAAATCAAAATTTACCCATTGCTGCGTAGATTTCTTTCTGTCTGGTGTTGGTACAGCATTATGTCTTTTAAATTTTTTGATTTCGCAAAATATGTAGGTAGTGTGCAAGTATGAACTTTATTAATGGAATCGTCCATATAGTATACTATATCAATCTAGTACAGCCGAGAACACTTAGTCAGTGCGATAATTCTTTGTGGACCCCTCAACATGCTACATTTTTTACTCATTGAGTGTTCAAAGGAATTATCGTAATTAATCATTACAAATTTTGGTTAAATTAAGTAATGGCTTGATTGATACTTAATTTTGAAGTTGAAACGGATACTCATTCAAGTACTCGATCATTTTTAATATGCTATTGACGAAAATACTATGTGATTCAAGAATGAAATGTTGACTTTGTTGTTTCTGCAGACAATTAACTACTTATATTATGGAAATTTTAACCTTAATAACTTTTGTATACCTACTTACTACGAATGCGCATAGGAATAATGCATTGTATGAATATGGTATACAGACTTTTCTGCTCTATTTGACGCGGAATTATTGTAGAAAAAATAGAAATTTAAATGATTTTCTTAATATAATTAATTTCTTTAAAAATATGTTATAATACAGTGGGAAGCATAACTACTTCCATATCTACTTAAAATTGTAATTTTTGTTTCAAACGATTTTCAGCTTTAAATATACATAATTAAATAGTTTAATATCAAAAGCGGAAATTCGACGATTTGTGTGTGAAAGGTTGGGGTGCTGTTATTAGTACACATGTCGACGTCAAAAAATGTATTTAATGTATTCTTATTGATGGATGATGACGTAGTTTGAGCCTTAAATAAATGTCTTATTATGAAAAGGTGAAAACTGTTATATATGTACCTAAAATAATTATGACATGACAATTTATTAAGGTAGAAACTATTAGTTAATACAAATAATTCAATTATTAGGACTGTTATTTATTACGGATGTAAAGATTCCTGTTTTAAATAAGTTCATGTTAATGTAAAAATTAGATCATTTTATTTTCAGTGTGACAACACATTCTTGAAACGAAATTAAGATTATTTGTAATGTAAACATTATGGCGTTGCATACAAACCTCTTCGTGGGTTGCCACAAAAAAACATAGCGAAAAAAGTGGCACCACTGTTATTTTTATGACTTTCTGTGCTCTCACTCAGCGTTAACAGGCCAATGTGTTAAAGAAAACTCTTATATCAGTATTATAAAGCAATCTAGCTACATATTTAACATATACTACATGCCATAGCAGGGAATACTTGTGGCCTAAAGTTTTGCCTAGTTTAAAGATGCAAAAATGAAATCGACCGCGTCAGATATATCAACTGAAAAGCGACTGTATAATTTATAGACAACAGTGTGGTAAGAGAAATATATTTTTCTCTTGAAAAATGGAAAATATTATTTATACTTCTGCAGTATTTTTGACTAAAAAATACGTTATGATTGAAAACACGGAACAAATAAAACAAAAAACATGGAACAAATAAACAAATAGTTTTTCTATCCTGTACTTACAATATAAAGCGTAAACGGCAGGATTTATGATGGCATTCAGTTACTGTTCAGCTAGTAGTTAATATACATCGTTGTAAAATTATTCAAAATTCGATAAAATTAAGTAAAAAGAACATATCAACATGGAATGTTTATAAAAACAAAGTTGATGGTTTACAAAAAAAATTATAATTCATGTATTTGTGAAATTTGTCAAAGTATAAAAAGCGGAATATATTTCATTGTTGAAAACTATATTTATTGGTTAAACAATTGTATTGTCGAATGAAAACTTTAACTAATATAAAATACCTACTTTATGTTCGCGTAAAAGCATAAAAATTACTTTTATGTTCTTCACTTACGTGTCATAATGTATAAATACGAATACATATGATTAGAATTAATAAAATTGGAATACCGAAAACCAAATATACACGAGTAATATTAAAAAATAAAGTTATTTGACAAAAGTTCAAAAAAAACTGATTAAAATTATAATATAACAGAAAAATAATGCAACAGAACCTTTTAATTAATCAGTGCCAATTAATTAAACAGATTCAGATAAAATTGGCTGTGACAAACAGAAGGATATAACAATTACCTTTAAAAAGTATAAAATAAAAAATTAAATTAAAAATTTTAAAAACCCCCGACACAAAAAACATAAGCTACCTTTAAAAAGTAAAAAATAATAAAAGAAAATTAATCCTAAAGTACCTATATGTATGTATTAATATTTATAAAAAAACTTCGCGTTCGGGGACCGCTCCAAAACTAAATTACTAACTATTAAATTAAATTAAATTCTTAGATTAGTAATTTTTAATTTTGTAACTTTTTAAAGGTAGCTTATGTTTTTTGTGTCGGGGGTTTTTTAAATTCTTAATTTATTTTTTTATTTTATAGTTTTTAAAGGTAAACATACTTTTTATAATATCTCTGGTTAAGTTGTAAATACATAGGTTCTTGTCGATTTCAAATTCATTTGAGACCCCACTTGAGCATATTTGCAGACATTCGGTTTTTCTTCCCCACTTTAACCCCCCATAACTTTTAAACGGCTCAATCGATTTTCATCAAACATGTCTAAGAACACTCGCCCGTAAAACACCTGTAATAAAAAAAACCTAAATTGAAATCGGTTCATTCGTTCGGGAGCTATGATGCCACAGACAGACAGACAGACACGTCAAACTTATAACACCCCTCTTTTTGCGACGGGGGTTAAAAATAAGTCTCTGGGGCTTCCCATGAATATAAATTTCACAAATTATAACATTTACTGTAACCCAGAGAACAAAGTGTTTCCAGCATTATTTGATTAAATAAAAAAAACCTGACCAAAATGAAGAACCTGACCACAATAACATACGTTATCGATTTTGGTTATTATTTGATCTAACCATTTATTATTGTGAAATTGTGAACTTTTATACATTTCATTTTATGTATTTCGACCGTGATGGAATACTTATGTACTTTACAAAATTGATTATTATTTATTTAAACCATTTATTTCTAATTTTATGTATTTTGTACTTATACATTTTAATATAATTCTAGTCTATAGATTTTACATTATGATACGTATCCATTCAGAAGCATATTTGGGGAAAGTATGTAATTTTTATTGGCTTAACGCGAATAAAACTTTTACCTGTTATAAAATATGAAATGAATGTAAAATCCTATATGTATAATGTAAGTTTAAATCATATCAGTGATTGATTAACGTGCCGAGGGAAAGATAGTTCATTAAAATTGTTAGCATTACTAATAATAAAATTAATACATTCTAAAATAAATTACTTTATTTCTTGGGGAAACTATGGTTTTTAAATACCGATTTTTGGCGCCTTGGAATAAGAGACTTATACCACGCCCGTCAGTATTAAATATAATGTGTTATTTAAGTCTTTCGAACAATTGTCTACCTAACCAAAAGAAAAGAAATTGTATGTACAACAAAATCACCTAAACGCAAAATCTAATGTAAGTATGTAATTTTAATAACAATATTATTTTAATAATAGTCTAATTTTGTTCACGACTACTGTAAATATGTAAGGTATTATGAAGAATGTATTATGGAGTGTACAATTATCAGATAAAGACAGCTAATTATGCCAAGAAGTTTGACCGTTTGTAAGTTAGTAGGCAAAAATGTTTTAGAGTTAGGTATTTATGGGTTTTGAATTGTTTTGAACCCTCATTTTGTAGTTTCTGCAACACGCTGGCATTAATTATTAAATGTTAATAATCCATATATATAACCAAGTCAAGTTAGTAGTTATAAATCTATTTATATACGGATATAAACAAATATTAAAGTTTATTTCGCATATTGTGAATTGTTACGCATACTGTGATATACTTATGATCTGCTTGTAATATAATATGTTGTGAGTTACGAAGAACAAAGTTAGAAAATAGGTATTATTAAATTAGAAGTCATATCTTAATATTTATTAGTAATATACATATATAAAATAAATGTACGAGCAATCCAAATGTTACTTTTATTATCTTTTTCCCCGATACATTATTTGGCAGACCCAAGGACTATGTGCAGTAGCGGCGTTAGGGTAGGGCGCGATGGGGTGACCGCCCAGGGCGCTTGACTTAAAGGGGCGCTTTAAAGCTGAAATATTTTAACTGTTCGGCTAGAGTAGTAGGCTCATGAGAAACTTGAACTTCAGTTTTCTGTGTTTCACTAGCCAAATTAAAACGTCATGGATGACACTTATTTGACAAGCGTTTGCTTTAACATTGCTTCTTCTTGCTTGTATGTATCACTGAGATTATTTTAGTGTATAATCCCAAGTGAAGGGTATTAATGGGTATACACTTTGCCTTTTTATCATATAGTATAGGTTTGAATTGCAGTTAGAGGATGCCGTAGAAATCTCGCCCGGAGCGTTGGTAGTGCTAAAACCGGCACTGACTGTGCGTCCTTAGGTCAGCAAACTACAACGTTTAAGACAAAAGTACAAATACTAGGCATGAAATACGTAGTACTAAAAAATAAACACAAATTAAATTAAGAAAAGCTTTCGCAGGCGAATTGATTCTTTGATTGATTGCCAATTGTGTAAAATCTAGACCCAAATTGATATGGAAACTGAGGTTCTTCTTTTATTTTTCATTCGTCTTTGATTAAGGTCTTTCATAAGTCAGCACTCATCATTATTCATTAGCATTAAATCAAGAAGTTACAGAAGACGTGGCTGTAAAAGTACTGTGTCCTTTGCCTACCCTTATGAGAAAACAACCGAAAAAAAAGGTAAGGCTATGAAATTAAAAAAATAGATCATTGCGTAAATATAATTACACGACGCGTTTATTTTGTATTTTATTTTCATGTTTCGACTCCATTACAAGAGCCGTAATCTCATGATTATAATCATCCTATGATCACGGCCGGATATGTGCGATGGGGTACATATATATACAAATTTAATACAACATTGGACATAACAACAAGGTATAAATATATAAATAAGGCAAAAACCTTAAAAATAAAATAAATTAAAAACCTTGCACTTTTGGCTGCACTTCCGAATGAGGCCCACACTCAGGGCCCACACGTAATTGATGGATGAACGTCATTTTTGAATAGAGGTTGATGGGCATTGTAAGATATCAGTATACACTTGTGGCGCGAATCGCCCCCTGGCGGGAAAATGATGTATTTTTAAAATTTTCCAAATTTGATCTTTCATTCTTTTTAAGTAATTTTGAATTATAAAGTAACTCCCCATATTTGCGCGTATTTTTATCGAAATTGATCTGATTAATCGTGAAAAATACTATTTCTGAACCTTACATATTTCACTTTTGAACCTAACATATTATACCAAACTCAACCAAATCAAAAGACCAAGAGGTCATGTCAAACAAAATGAGTAGGTAATCTCATTTCACTCTGCGATTGCGTCAAAGAAAAGGATATTGTCCCATTGGACAATATGGATATGGGAATATTATGAAAACTTCCTGAGAGGAGACTTAAGTGTTTAGACGATTTGCCACTCGCTCTGCTCCGAGACATGTGGTTTAAACACGATGGCTACCCTGCACATTTCAGGAGAGGTGTCAGAGACTGGTTGGATAGAAATTACCCTAACAAATGAATCGGACGAGGTTGGCCTATACCCTGGCCACCCAGGAGTCCGGACCTAACCCCCATGGGTTTTTATGTATGGGGGCACATGAAGAGTCTCGTGTACAGTGAGCCCAACCCAATCTCATCTGTCGAAGAATTAAGTGCCAAAATCATCAATGCGGCGAATGAAATAAGACGTTATTATACAACTTAGGAAAGGAATGCGAAAATGTGTGCAAAACAGGGGTATATTGAAGATGAACATTAGACATGTCACATTAAGTAATAAATGTTATTGTGTACTTACTTACTGTTAAATTTTGTTTTCTGGGGTCAAGGGTTAAATTAGACGTAATCAACTAATGGAATTTTTTACCTCCTTAGTTGCCTATGAAGCTAAGTTTTTTGTAAGAATTCCAATAAAATCCTTGATTGTTATACCTTGTTGGATAGCTGATGAAACTTAGATATTTAAAAACGCATTTACAGAACATCTGTCAATATTTTTTTATATACTTTAACTTTAAAGAAGAATAAACATTCTAAAAATTTGTTATTTTTTTAACTTTCAATGGCCTAGTAAGACCTATTTCGTTAATTTACTTACAATTTTGGTTATTGAGGTCATAAACCATCTTATCTTAATTGTAAAAAGTAAATAATAATACGAATTAGACTAAGAAATTCCAAAGTATGCAATTGAATATCCAAAATTTCGGAAAATTTTATAAAAAAAAACAAAAGTCGAATATCTCGAAAATGGTTAGGTTTAGGGTAGGGTGTTTCATAGCAGAATCAGTTAGAAATGATGCAAACTACACGCCCTTAACGGACCTACATCGACTTTTCCTGTAACCCTGTATACCTATATATTTGAAGATCTTTGAGTTTAGGCCATCTCGATGTCCGCATTCACTGGCGTGAACTGTCGTCAGTTTTCGCTCGCCGGGCTATTGGGAGGAGTACTACCTGTTTGTATCGAAAAAAATGAATTCTGATTCCGAAGAACAAACATTAATTCTTACTGCGGCTACTGTTTGTTGCCTTATAATCACCAAAAAATAAGAAAGAAAGCAATGGATGAAAGGAAGGTCTAAAAAAAGGGATTAATTCACTCATGTCAACCTAAGGTTGCGGGTTCGATTCCTGCTTGAGAATTCACTTGATTTTTTCTAGTATTTATCTATTAAAATAATTTATCTTATAAGATAGCATTGATAAATGCAATAAATTTATAATATCTAAATTAAAAGGCTGTTTCATCTTAATCGATTGTCCAAACATTTATAAAAATGTTATGAATAACGAGAAGTTGTTCCTCTCATTGATGAGACACGCCAGCGTTGTCTCATCAATGAGAGGAACATCTTTTGGATGAACGTCAGTTCAACTGACGCGAAAAACTGATAGTCAATGCGCAGCTTAAGAGTAAAATAAAACTAAAGGGGGCACTAGGGATCGATTTTAGAAAATATCGATATTGATATCGATGTTAACATACGATAGAAAACCATCGATGTGTCTAAAATTATCGATGTTTTCGGTAACAATAACTGTTTTTTATATTCTTAAAAAATGGAAAAATAGCAGTTATATTCCTGCAAAAGTTACTGGAGAAAGAAATAATAATACAACGCAAAATAAAGATTTATATTATGTTATCGCATAGATACCTGTTATTTCGTTTCCGAAGTTTCATTATGTACAAAATCAATAGTATATCAAATTTGTTTCCGCTTCTTAAGTTCACTTACTCACTCTTATCGAGAATGACGCAAACGTTAAATTGAAGTTGAGTTTTTTTTAAATAACTATTCGTACGGTTTCCTCCGGTTTTGTGGATAAGTGTCAGTCAGTGGAAAACAGTTGAATTTGACAGTGATAGCTAATGACTATCTTGATAGTTGAACCTATTATATCCAATGCACAGTAGGTGGTGCCCTAAAGAATAATTGACGTTTCGATATTTGATTGTTATAACATCGATGTCTCGATAATATCGAAGTCAAAACATCTTTGTTTTTCAGCTAAACATCGATGTTTATTTACCATCGATCATCCCTAGGGGGCAATTATTAAATTATACTATATTTTACAAGGGACGAATAATAACAGGGGTCAGAAAATTTTATTATATGTGTATAATAGATTATTTAGTATAATAAACGAATATTTGGTTGGTTGTCGGGAAAACATTCGGTTATTATGTGCCGGTCATGATGATAATCATTATCAGTAAGCACAAAACGCTTATCACTTGTTTTATAATCCCTCTGATATACGTAAGTAGTACAAGATTTGAAGACACAAAAATGGCTAAAACTCTACCAAAAGTAATGAGAGCAGTCGGTTTTTACAAATATCTACCGATTTCTGATCATAATAGTCTTCTGGATTTGGAAGTGAGTGTGCCCAGTGTTCAGGCGGACGAAGTACTGATTCAAGTAAAGGCAGTTTCTGTCAATCCTATTGATACTAAGGTACGAGCACCGAAAGCGGTTGTTGAAACGGTACCGAGAATATTAGGTTATGACGGAGCTGGTTTAGTAGTTGGAAAAGGTGACAATGTAAAGTTATTTGACATTGGGGATGAGGTTTTTTTCACAGGTGATCTTAGAAAAAATGGTTCAAATGCTGAATATGTTGCCTTACAAGAAGTTCTAGTCGGACCGAAACCAAAGATGCTGACATTCGAGGAAGCAGCCGCTATGCCTCTTACAACAGTAACAGCTTACGAATCTCTATTTGATCGTCTTTGTTTAACAAGCAATGATAAGGGTAAGTCACTGTTAATAATAAACAGTGCTGGTGGAGTGGGTTCAGTTGCAACTCAAATTGCAAAAAACTTGGGCCTTAACGTTATAGGGACAGCGTCGCGACCAGAAAGCGAAACCTTTAGTCTGCAACAAGGTGCTGATGTAGTATTGAACCATACAAATGACTTAATTCCTCAGTTGGAAGCTAAAGGGTATGGGGAGGGAGTTCATTACATTCTAGTCAACTATGACCCTTATCCCTACTGGAATACTCTTATGGAAGCTATCAAACCACAAGGCAAGATTTGCCTAATAGTAGACAGTAGCGGCCTTGTAGATTTGAGGCCTTTAAAAGATAAAAGTGTGACTCTGGTATCAGAAATGATGAGTACCAGGATTAAATACAACACTGAAGATAAATTCAGACATCAAGAAATTTTACAAATTGTGTCTAAAATGCTTGATGATGGATCTTTAAAAAGCACTTTGGTTAGAGTAATGACACCCATTAATGCAGCTAATTTGCGCGAAGCACATAGGCTTCTTGAACATCAACATTTACTTGGGAAACTGGTATTGACTGGATTTCACTAAAGTTATCAAACTTTGTTAAAGTTTTGTTAAAACATGGTTATTACTATTTTTATTGTTAAATAAAAGAGATGTACAGTCAATAGAATGTTAAATATTAAATCCAATATAGAGTTCAATTCAGAAAATTTTACAGTTTATTGGTGGTTTAAATGCTTTTGTCCATATTGCCCACACATGTCTTTTCTTCAGATAATTTGTTCTGAGTCGTTTGGAATATTTTACTGCCTAAATGCCTTTTTTTTGGCTTTATCTGCCTTTTCCACTTACTCTCATAAGGATAACTATTTCAGTGATGTCATTTTTTATAATGGATGAGATCTTACTAATGATATAAATTATTCAAAAACTGGTGAAGTGATTCAGATGAATTTAGGGATACATTTTGTAACCTGGATTGAAGCTTAGGATCAGCCTTATTATCTCGGAATATTAGTGTTCCCTAGGGAAGTTCTATTATGAATAACAAACCAAACAGAAACCACAGGCAGCAGCTAGTATGACACAATTCTGCTGATGAGTGTATATCAAATACATAATTATATCATCTGAAATTATGGTTTGCCAATTCAGTGACATACAAGGTCATTTTATAAACACCATCCAAATTTATATATTATATTCTTTGAAAAAATAACGAAACAAGATTTTTTTCTTTTAATATCACTCAGTACTAAAATATTAAGTTAAGCCTACACAAAGTTATCCGAGGAAAACTACCGATTGCTGTCACAGTCACGCTACGCACGGTGTTGTAGCAGATGATTACACGACCCCCGCCCCGCCCTCCCGTATTTCATTGATACATTACAATGATTTTCATAAGTTGCAAATTTAAACGAAAAAAAATAGGAACGTCAAATTGAAGAAGAGATAAGTTGATTTGTTCTTTGATTATAACAATATTAATCGATAACACTTTTAATAAATAAAAAATGAACATAAAAGTAAGCCACACCTTATGCACTTACGTCGCATTTTTTTAAATTTAATCAACTTATGTACAATAATTGGTTGGAGTAAAGCAAAGGGTGTTTCTTAACCACAGAATCTAAAAAAACACAGCGATCGCAAAGGCAATTCGCAAAAAAAAATGCTGTGCCAAAACCTTAGTACCTACCTACCTAAGTTATTTTTGTCTATTTTACACGATAGGATAAAGAAATGTATAATTAATAGTTCTAAAAATATTTTTGTGAAAAATTTCACAAGTCTTAGCCGCCCTGCACACATTTTGCTTTACTCCAACAAAATAATTAATTAAAAATCCAAACAAAATACACTTACATGAAGTTTGAAAACAATCACTTTACCTTAAAGTGTAGGTAATTTCTCTCTAAACAGTATTGCACGTTTATGAACATTGTCTTTAATTGTATTACTTGTTTTTTCACTTTGTCACTTCGTTAAATGCATATTTAAGTTCTCGAGGCTTTGGGCCTTCTTCACATAAACCCGTCGTTCAATTTCGCCCTCGATTTCAATTGCAAGTGTGAACACATTTCGTTAGGTAGATAATTATGCGACGTAAATGCGTGAACGCAACATTGTACATCGCGGAAAGCCCGCGGCTGACTGATTTCATTGCGCCGATGTAGTTACAACTTGCGCGCGCAGCTTGGTGAGGCGCTTCGGGCGGTCGGTCGTTCAACTGTAAGTACCTATTTTGCCAGTAACCAACTGTTGTAATAATTCGCTCGGACAAAATTTTTTTTTGCGGAAATTTTACCTACCAATTTTTTTTCATAAATGAAGTGTTTGAATGATATCTAATGCCTAGAAAAAATTTGGATGGTGTTTATAAAATAACCTTGTATAGGTAATTAAAAGGTGAAAAAAACAAAAAACCAAATAGGTATCCCATATCTTTAATTATGTTTCATTGGCAAAAGAAATATTAGACTTGCTAAGTATACTGGGGTCAAAATCTTGGCCCTTAAATGGAGATCCTGGAGAATTCCATGCCTTCTTTAAAATTTTTAGGTTGCGTATTTCATCACTTGTAGGTAAACCTTTTAATTTTTGTTCTTGATTCCATTGCAGTTCTCTTACCTATCAGTTATAAAATTGTTAAAAAAAATGTACATCCCCTTTAAAAATTATGTAAATAAGCAAAAAAGGCCATTTTAAAATAGTCTCCATAAAAGTTACCATGTCTTGTTTTTAAGTCAGTGCAGTCCGATAGCTTAAACACTGCTCAACCACAGGGGGTAGATTTTGAGAATGCCAACAGAAGAACAATCTTTATCAATCTCTCTAGAAACCATTTTTTTTTATTACTTATTGTAGTATTTTAAATAGTTCTAGCAAAAACATAAATTTTAAATATTTTCTGTGATTTTCCCTCATATCTCAAAAATGGTTTAGTGATGTTTTAGCTAACGGACACCATATATGCCAATCATAACAGTTTTTTACTGATGCGGCTTAAAATTAATATTAAATTATTATCAAAGCTCAATCAAGACAAAAAAAGCCTCTTTATTATTGCATATTAAAAATTTGTTTACTAGGAAACTAATAATTTTGCTTGGAAAAAAGTGAAGATAATTTTACACTACAAAAATAATCTGACTTTACTGAAGAAAGTCTCTTATAGAATAAACATCTACTTTTGTAGACAACAATCTGTATGTATTTAAATATGTAAATTATAACCTGTCTTGCAAAAAAATAACAAAAAAAATTGTAAACAGGAAAAAATTACCTTGGCAATGTGATCTTCAGGAAGGTCATCAAGTGGTCTAGAACAATCTATTTTTGACAAATCAATGGGGTCCTCACTATATAAAAATCTATTCCACCAGCGTTCTTGCACTTTTTCTGTAATATCAAAGTTTGTTTCACATTTCCAAAGAAAACAGAAAACCTGATTACTAGCTGACCCAGCTACGCATTTTTGTGGATCAATTATTATAATTTGCAATAAAAAATATACATATATAAATTAAAATGAACCTATATTATGTTCTCAGTGGGAATGAATCCAGCGAAATAAAAAAATAACATTAAAATTGGTTGAGTATTTTTTTACATATATGTATAGATCTTAAGATACTGATAGTGACTTGGCTGCTAACATAAATTATTCAATAGATTAGTAGTTTTTAAATAATACAAACCAAAGTGTATCAATAGTCTGCCTTCGCTAATACTCCAGAAACTATCTATTGTTTTAATTTTGTATGGCAAGGTGTCTTTGAGAATGATGTCTCCATTATTGCATGCTACACAAATATCACCACTGTTTATAGTAACCTTTAAATCTCTGGATGACTTTATGTTAATTGGAAGTTTTATTATTACATCTGTAACAATTTTTAAGATAAATTATTATAATAGAAAAATACTAGGAAAAATCAACTCGGGTCACAAGTGAATTCTCAGGCGGGAATTCACTTGTGACCCAAGTCGATTATTTCTAGTATTTTTCTATTATAATAATTTGTCTTATAAGATCACATTGAAAATGCATAAAATATATAAAAATTATAAAACAATTTTTAATTTAAAAATATTTGTTTAAATATGTACAAGGAAGCTTGCTTTATCTCTTATTGTTATATTTGGTTAATTTATTACCTAGCTCTGTAATTGTTTGTGACCAAGAATATGTTTCTCTTACAGCTCCATTATATGCCTCGCTGTTTTTCTGTGTTGGAATCACTGGAGGAGTGTACGAGGAACTGTCACTTGTCAATCCACGCTCTGAGGTTTTATCTATAGCGTCAGGTTCTAATGCGATTTCTTTTGCTTTATCACAAACATCTTGAATATCTTCTTCCTCTGCTACGACTTCGATTTCCTGTGCAACAGTTGAACACATGATCTCGTTATTCAAATCAGCTGATTGTTGGACAACGTTTGCACTCGTCTGATTTTTGGGATCACATTTTCGTAGCACTTTTATCACGAGTTCTTCAGCCACTCCAGGCGGAAAACCCATATTTTCGTATTGGCCTTCGGGTACATAGTAAAAATCGGTCCTGAAATCACAAGAAGTAAATGTTTTCTTATATGTTTACAAAACAGGTTTGATAAATGGTTTATATACTTACCGTCTGGCCAAAAAGTTGAATATTGCTGAAAGAAAACCTATAATTGACTTTTCATTTACTAATATAGACGTTAAAGCATCGTCATATTTGGAATATTCCGTCATTTTTGCACTCGAAAAAATATATTGTAATGTAATAAAGTTGGCCAAAGAAACGATTTTTGTTTTCCCTGATAGGCAGAGGATGCAGTGCCTATACAGCCTCGTCTTTAGTATTTTTTTTCTAATGATATCCCCTTTAGTCGGCGACGCGTCGACTCAAATATTAAAAAGATACTAAAATATTTCCTGCTCCTGCGAAATAGTCCCCTTTTAGGGTTTTCATATCGGAAGGCAAAGGGTATAAAAGCACTATTGGCTCGTTTCAGTATATTTTTCTTCATAATTATATGATAATAAGCAATGTTATAAATGATAGACGGTCAATAGACTATAAATGAGTTACATTTTAACTTACTTTTCTAGGTTTAATTAGAAATGGGGATATTCTGAGATCTTTGACTTCCTAAGAGAGTGCGTAGAGAAACCTGCTCTTTTTTTGTACTTGCCAATAGTCTTGCAGGTATCAGCAATAACACAACAAGGAAACCACAACTACTAAACATGCTTCCGCCGAAAAGTCATTTGTATTAATAACAGCAATAAATTGAGATATTTTACTGATATTGAAATTCAATAAAAAGTTTAAGTAAAACAATTTTATACCGAAAATAGAAATGAAGTATCAATACTAAATATAAAAGTTAATCTCAAATATTATTTATTTCTGATTCTTGTATCATAAATGTTAAATAGAAAAATACTATAAAAAATCGATCGGCTCAAAAGTTATTCTTAAACTTGTCGATTATTTGCATTGAAAGAAAAAATTATTGTTGGTATTTTATGCGCTGTCCAACTGTTCATCCAGTTGCGAAAAAAAATTGCCGACTTATTTCTTGCACATGGATGAGGTTATAGGCATAGTGTACAATTACTAGCATTCATTTTGAGTACGCTCAAGCCGAAATAGTGTATGCGAGCAACACTTTCGACCATAAGTTACAATAATGTATTAATATGTATAGTATTTTGGTTTACATATTTTGTTTACCTGATATCAGGTGGAACGTGGGAACATGCAACTTCACCAGAAAACGACAATCACCATCATTAATTACCAATCGTCAAAAGACTAATAGTAAACGCCAAACAGCACATGTTATTAGGAACTCCTAATAATAGTACATATATCAAACAAAATATAGGTACAGAGTACATGAATAATAAATAAAAAGCATAAAATATTTTGAAGTTATACTTTTTTAGGCGCGTTATGCAAAAAATGATGAGAGTGAAATTTTAAGATATGTCACAAAATTACCATGTTGAAGTTGAAACAAAATTGTCATGTTGAAGTTGGCCGCAAAAGCGACATGGAATAAACCAGCAGGATAAAGTTGGCAGATAATTATGAATGTGTGTGTGTGTGTGTGCTTTTAAATTATATATAAAATAATTTATATAAAACTATAATATTAGTTATCTTTGTTTAGTAACGATAAAGAAGAATAACTTCTTACACGTGTACATACAACGGTTTTTATTATTATATTACATAATATATTAATCGATTTCAATCAATGCATTCATTAACAACAAGAAAATAAGAATTATTATTTCCATTATTTATAATTAAACATGATAGCTATTTCAATTACAGACAATATTCCCAAAAATACTTCTTCTCCAGCAACACCACCCGGGTACTAGTTAGTTTTTAATCAAATGTTTGATTTGTGTACAAAACTACTACAATATTAAATATATTTTCAACTGGTATCCCAAAACCAGTTTTTTAATTTACATTCCCGCCACTTGGCGGAGTTGTTTCGCTTTCGAAAGTTTCACATCCGCAAGAGAGCGGCAAAGCAAGCAAGGCGAAGTAGGCAAGCAAAGAAGTCTCGCGCGCGAACTCGGTACGCTGCAGGCGATGACCGCATTCATATGAGTTTTTATTATTGTGAGTGTGCTGTCGTGTTCTCCGTTCCGTTGAGTGTTTACGAAAATGCTACATAGGTGAACCGTTCAAATACAGTGTAGTGTTTGTGATCATTATTTCTTAGCTATCCTGTCTTTTACTGTCTCTCTAAGGTTGTAAAAATGCCTTGCTCTGCAGTAACTTTGTCTATAGCGACCATTACGGCAATCGTGGCCGCTGCTCTGATGGCAATAGCGTTCTCAACAGATAACTGGCTTTACATAGAAGTAAAGCGAAGCAGTATTCAGGTATGCTAGTCTTTTAAAATATTAAATTTCTTTTTTATTTATTTTTAAAATACCAAAAAAATTTTTTTTTTTACTTAATTTAGGCTATGTTATACAAAGTTAAACATGCCCATATTATTTGTGGGTAGTTTCTTAATACGAAGAAAAACAATATTTTTGTCCACAAATATTAAAATTCCAATTTATAAAATATTATCAAAAAATTTAAATTTTAGAAGAATCAGTGAATTATTAAGTTTATACGAACAATAATCGTAACACCATATCTTGGATAAGGTACTAAATTTTCAGAATCTAAGCAAAGAAACACTGAATTCCAAACCAACATTGGTAGGCAGCTAGTTTATTTTATTACCGATTGTTTTGATGCACCAATTGTATCAGTTGAAAACAATCTTGATCGTTGATAGATAACACCTTTTACATACTTGCGCCATTTCCTTTGATTCTTTGTGGTATTAAAAGAAAAAAAGAATTGTATTTTATTTTTCATTAATGACGTAAGTTCCATATGAGTTGAAGCGCATAAAAACACGCACGAGATCTGATAAAAGTCAATGTAACACGTAGTAGAATTGAGTCCTTGCCGTGCACCGTTAGAATTATACACGCCACGCATAAATATGCACGTATTAATGGCACGAACGACGTGTGTGTAACTGTACTCTACTGCCCCTTCCGAGTTGGCAAGATAAAGGAAAGAAAAGACGACCGATAAAAAATTATCACGCCCTAAATTCCACAGTTGAAACTTGTTGAGGAAATGAACTTATCATCTTGCCTGTCTCTAATGTGTGTTTGAATGACTAAATGGGCAAAGATATCAATTAATGTACTGTAACATCTGAGATTAAGTTACTTAAGTGGAATTTGCTGACCACTGAATGTTTCAAACTCCAATCATCGGTAACTAAGAAGACGAATGAATTTATATTATGGTACATCCACAATTTAGAATCAAACGTCCATTTTGATTGAAACTCAAGTTCGAGCGACAAAATTCGTCCAAACTCTTACAAAAGCTCCTAATCTGCAAAAACGTTGACGTCTCACGCTTAATTCTGTAGTTATATGCGCTGGTCTTTTTTTATGTCATCGGTTTTGTTTTCTTTTTATTTAAAGTCGAGGTCATAATTTTTTGCTTCGCGGGCAACTTGCTCAGGCGTGCCGAGCTTCTACCTGCCGGCCGATGCTTTTATGTTTTTTTTTCTTTTATGCTAAGAGGTTACTGGGAAGCTATCTTATGGGTAGCTGTAGTACGTGACTATGGTTAGGGTTACAAGGATAGTAAAAACACTAGTTCCGGTATTTGCAAGTTAATAGTGGGCAGAATATTGCATTGTTATTTTAGCAAGTTTTGATTTTAAAGTTACGTTAACGCGCTTCTCTTCGTTGCTATATAATTAATAATTATAATAGTAGAAACTATTTTTTTTATTTTATAAAAAGTCTTTAGTAAATACAGTTCGTGAAAAGGAGTCGAAACGTGAGGATTAAGTAAAAATAAATAGTGTTATATGTAGTGTTTCGGCCTGTTTCTCGACAGTTTCATTTGAGTACTTAATTGCCAGCACACAAAATCTAAGGTGAAGAGTCCTAAACTAAAAAAAATTTCACAATCTTAATTATATCGTGTTTAGATCGTAACGCTAAAAACGTAAACGAGTTTCATATTCCCAAGTCTTTTTCCAAAATTTACACAAGCTATTTTGTTCTTTAATCTTTAAATTATCACGTGGTAACCCGTTTCACTTGGCTTGATGTATGTAGGTGAAATAATTATTGACTTTATATATGTATGTAAACTCTTAGGTCAAAGAATAAAAGAAAGCATGAGAGAATTTCGTGAAACTGACGAAATCTATGAGGCTGAGCCTACATAAGGTATAACACATGCGACTCGTGGCTGCGTGATGTAATTAATATATGTAATGAATAATGATACCGGTGATACTATAGTCACGTTTGTTACTGAATCTAACAATTCTGATTAATCTTACTGATAATGTATGAGTTATTTCATGAGCTGTGTCAAACAGCTGACAAGGAAAGACACGTTTTTATTATTGTAGTGACTAAAACTAAATGGTTGAAGTAAGTTAAAGTATTAATAAACGATTACTGTCACCCATATCGAATTAGCATTATTACATCACTATTAGCGTCGAACAAAAACGATATACGTTAATTTTATTAATTTGAACATTTTTGAATTATCAATGTTAATAATCTTCTAATCTTAACGTTTGTGATTGGGTTGTGACATGCAAATTAAATGTTTGCACTAATACTTCCGATTCCGATTTTCATCTTTTTGTAAAGAGGTAAATATTTGTAAATAAATATCAATCAGCTGATTGTCACTTTTACACTGTATGCCAAAGTGAAAGAACACGAAAAACAGATGATAATAATTAATGAGGTTTTAAAATACGTCCACAAATAATTATTGCACCTATTTACTAATAACGCCTTATATAAAATAAGCCCCCAAAGTTTTTGCCATGAATGGAAAATGGTGGTGTATTATAAAATCTAATTGTATAATATTTTCTACACCGTATATGACGGTAGATTATAAGGAACGTAACTTATTATATCTTTTTTAGTGCAGTCATTGAAGCGAAAAATAGGGTCTTACCTCTGAATTTTTTTTACTGTGAACCCCAGGGTGGTTGCGGAGTTCAAATCATTTTCACTTTTGAAGTTAAGGGTAAGATGAACCTAATTCCAAAATTGTATGCAATTCGGTTTACAGTAAAAAAATTCGGAGCAATAATGCTTCAATGACTGCACTATTTGTAAACCATATTTTTAGAAATAAAGTATATACTATTCGCATTTTAAATTCACGAATAGCTACGAACAAAATAACCCTGTAGTAAATTAAACACTCATATAATTTTCAATGGTCTCAAAATTGCTTTTGACTTCAATTTCAAGA
Organism: Calamotropha paludella; assembly: GCA_927399485.1. Classification (NCBI taxonomy): domain Eukaryota; kingdom Metazoa; phylum Arthropoda; class Insecta; order Lepidoptera; family Crambidae; genus Calamotropha; species Calamotropha paludella. The sequence goes on from OV656812.1 coordinate 20,824,138, forward strand.
TTGAAAGATTAGCTTTCTTTTAATTGAAGAAAGGCAGTTTTAGCTTGATCCGTGTCTTAATATTATGCGGAGTTTTATGAATGTAGCTTGATTAGTTTCGAAGTTGTGATCACGTCAGTCAATCGTGAAGCCTCAATTTGAATCAGCATAATCGAATATTAACTGGAATCGGAAATTTTCTAAGTTATTTAAGTTTGCTGCCAATCACTACACATGTCTTGTTCATATATGATTTATAAAGGACTAAAAAATAACAAAAAAATGTAGTTAAAATACCCATCTTTAAATTGATTTGATATCCGTAGCTTTGACTAATGAGGATCGAATTCGATCCTCGCCGATGTGATGCGGGCATAGCACGAGCGTTTGACGTACCACAAAGAGTTAATGGGAATAGTAATAAATAATATATCTTATGTATTGTTTGTGGTCCCGCAAGCTAGTCATCATCACCATCACAAGCCTATTGAAGTTCCAACTGGCTGGGAGAATTACCCTGTGGATAAAATATCGCAGGGCAAAATCATACAATTTACTTAATAAATTCAAAATCGAAGTAAGTTCGAGCTAATATAAAATGTTTTTTTATTGTAATCACTCAGTGCCTAATCTTGGTTTCTGATAATTTTATACCACGTGTTCTGTTAGTAAACTAAAATTTACTCCACTTGTAGCAATAACACTATCCTTGATTCTATAAAAAATGTACGTTATTGAAGACATAACGAGAAAAATTTGCAGTTGACGCGTAGTTTTAAAGGAAATTACAAATTTCAAGATACAAACAGTGAGCTCGTGACATGTTAATAGGTTCACACAGGAAGTTCTGTAAGGAATTGTTTGTTTAGTTACCTGGACCACCACAGGATGTGAAGTTTATTTATTCTGTTACAAACAAACCGTTTGGGATGAAACAAGTAAGGAAAAATGTTCCACAACTATTGTTACTTGGTTTATTCTATAAAAAGGCAACCGACTCATAAATTTTATGTCCTCGTTGAAGTTACTACAGTGACTTCACTAAAATATTATAATTATGTATCTAGATAAAGTAGATTTAAAATTTACTGACAGTTTAGAATATTATCTATTTTGCACCAATTGATTCCAAGAATTACTATGGCATTTTTGTTAGACAAGGTTATAATAGTAGGAACGTCTATATATAATATTGCAGTTACTATTGCAAACTGTATACAATAAAAGGTCACTGTAATTTTAAAATAAACGTCTGCCGGCCACACCACTTTTAAATTGTCTATCGCTAAATGGTATCCAGTTAAATTGTGGAATTATATAACATAGAAAATCATGTGTTAAAAGAATTTCCCTGAAAGAAGATTCATTTAGCCTCCAGCTCCTTTCAATAAATGTTTCAATAATAAAAGGGTTTGAATATTAATACTAGAAATTAAAATACTTTATTTTATTTTATTTAGAATATTATTTAAACTTATCTAAAATTACCATTGAAAGGTAGGTACACGTATATTTTAGTTAAAAATTTAATAATTACTTTTTAATAGTCACCATAACATTTCAAGCGATATTCGATGATTAATAGAACAAAACCGGCTTTCTCAGTCGATCGCCTATTTCTCACGATTTCCGGTTACCGATCACCGTCTTCATCTCATTCCGCTTTCTTAGCTTTCCATAGAAGTCTTGTCAACGCTATGAAAGGTCTTCGTTAGTATCAGTCATAAAATCTAAAAGTTTATATATATATTACATCTACACAGGAGAATGTATGAAGTCCACATAGGTAATATACTGAAAATTATGAATAAAATAATTCATAATAGTTAAAAAAACTTACAAACAAGCTTTTATCTGTACTTAACTGCACTAAAAAGCAAAAAAAAGAATTCTGAGGTTCCATCAGCAACCTTTCAGTTCCATTGTCAGATCCTCGTCACAAGGTAAAATAAAAAGTCTCGTTACGACAAATTTATTAAGCCCCATATCAATAGTTTTTCTAGTTATCATTTCCGTGCTGAAGGTGCTCAAAAGCCCCTGGAAATGACAACTAGAAAAACTATTTATCGTAGTAACTGCCATATTATTGTATTGTCATCTTAATTATATCTACATTCACGCAAAATTTTGAATTGATACAAGAACTAGAAGTGGATGAAATTTAGTTCCTTAGATTTTAGATATTTTTTTTTGTTACGTCTATCTTATAAAAGCGTGTTAAAAATTTGTACTGTTCGCTAACTGGCCGAATCCACAAACGATATACGGAAAAAGCACTCGATTAAATAAATAGACTATCTATGGCCAACACTCGTAAGTGACAGGCTAGGCAAGTATAACGCATATGATAACAGTTCCCAATTTCTTATTCTCAGTTTGGATTGAAATGAAATGAAAATATTTAGAGTCGTTGCAAAGCCGGTTTTAAAGAAAATTTGTCACATAAACAACTTGTTTTACTGACGTATAACGTTAATAAAACTTCTTTTGATAATATTTACTCATCTAACTATACGTAAATTTTAAATACATTCGCAAGTTACAGCATTCTCCTTAGCTACATCTAAGATTTGGACATTTAGATAAGTTACTTGGACATTTACTTACAAACAAGCTTACAGTAAAGCTTTACACTAAGCAAGATTAGGATATTAACGAAAATAGAAAATTAATGGTATAAGATCTATGATCCAATCTCTACATCATCATCAGCTCAGCACACGATCCTCATCCGATCACTCATTTCTCAAATGGAGGAGCACTGACTTTAAAAATTCACATGGGAGGATTGTGACCTTCACGTTAGAAGTAGCAATTCAGATTGCTAATATTCCGACTATGCGACTTTATTGCAATTTCTCGAAGTTGTGTCAGGCGAATCATTATCTTGCTCAAGAAGGTATGTGCGGATATTGCACTGCCATGCGTCAATGCGGACTGTAATGGCGCCGTTTGCTAACGTTTCCAATAAATATATTGTGTAATAAACTTTATGACATTTTTATGTTTCTTTCGTTAATAAACGAAATATTAATATTTCTTACAGTCACACCAATTAGACTAGCACAGAATAAAGCACTGTAAGGTTTGTGTTATGAATACTAGGGTAACGGTTTTTGAGCGAAGCTCTCTTTTAGGCAACTCAAAAAATTTCGCTTGTCTCCCTCCAGCTACTTAACGGTTCAACCGATTCGAACGAATTTTAGCTTGAACATACATGATTATATCCTGACGGACATAGGCTATGTAAAAAAAATAGACTTTACCATGGAGGAATAATCACCGAAAGAAAAATTTAACAGCTGATCACAGCCAAATCGCCGATACTACATTGATGAAATTTGGCGACAAAACTCACAAACGAAGGTAAGGTAGTGCTTCGCTCAGTATTTGCAAACAGAAGCATGCATTGCAGACCTAGTATATAGATGTAGGTACAATACATAAATATGTGTAGATGTAGAAGGCAGAATCGCTACGGTTGCGCCAAACGGTCTTCAAAAGTTTTTCTATAATACCGCCGAACCGACCACGTGTCGCTTGTCATAAATTAAAATGAAACCTAATGTTATGTCCCAATTCGGAACAAATCCAGCAAAATGAAAAAAAAAACACCGAAATCGGTTGAGTACTTTCCGAGTTCATCGCGGTCAAACACTGTGTCACGTAATTTTCATATATAAAGATACATACACAAAGATATTTTAGTATAAAAATGATTAAAAATAAGTCTTCAATAAGTTCTTAACACTGTTTTCACAATTATTACTAGCGTACAGTGTTCTCATCTATAGGGAGAGCTTGTTACTCAGTTAAGAGTTGTTTGAGAGACTGACGTTGAAGTAAACAATGAAAACGAAAAATTGTGTTCTAATTGAAACAAGTAATAAGAGGGTTGCCATTTCCAAATTTTGAAAACCAGGTTTAGATTGGGAAGATATAATGATATTTCGGTTTCTTATCAGGCGCAGTATATGAGCAGTAATACACGTAATGAAATCAGGATCAATGAAACTTAAATATCTATTTAGGTACTTAATTATCTGCTATCATTTTACTTTATTTAATAATAGCTTCTTTCATTCTAATACTAAGAAATTTTACAATTGGAATGTATTATTAAATTATAACATAAAGCGGTTTTTAATTGGTAACTTTAGTACAATACATTCATTAACCTTATTTTTTACTTATCTTAAAAGGTATCTTATTTTTTTACAAATTCACGAATGTCCCCTACATTTATGATTACCAGAATGCTTTAAAAACCAAGTATGCTACTAAACAACTATCCAGAACCCCTCCGCCTATGATATCCCAAAAACTGGATATATCCTGGAAAAGCAAGACGGTTGGCAACTCCATCATATTAAAATATATATAATTTGTGATTTTGAGTGCAGTTTCTTCATTCTTTTTACGTCTTTATTTTCACAAATCACGAATAAAGAATACACAGGCAAACGTGTCAGGGATCAGTTATTTAGGAGCTTAAAAGGTTCGCTATGTAGAGGCGCGTTGAAGAAAATTAACTTTTCAGGCTTACGAAGGTGAAAGTTCACGCGGCTCGTGAATTAAACAAAGTTCTGAGATTGTCACGCACCGCTAGTGAAACCGTGTGCGGTTTGCTGAACGTTTTGTTACCGTTACATAACTTGGCAAGAATAATTTGTGGCCTAAAACAAATAAAGTAAGCTTTGAAAGTGCGGATAATCTCATAGAACGCTCGTACTGATGAATTGATGAAATATAACTCGCCTGTCTCGGTAGAGTTCATGTTTACCAGACTTTCACTGTTGATGCTCATGGAATTGTGTAGAGCGGTATGAGTTAAGATGTTAGTCCTCGTTGACAACTTCACACTTCTTTATTGGAATACGTTTTCAGACTGAAAACAATAACAAGATACATGTCACCACCGTAATCCCGAGAACTTTATTTTACCAAAATGCCTAAGACTTTTTAAAATTGACAGTTTAAACATTTTGACTCCAATGTGCAATTTTTTAAAGAAACAAGTCACTGCTTATTGAAACAATGCTTAGGTATTTATTAATCACAATATTTCTCTTTCGAACACCAAAAGTTTCTCCAATTCTATTCTTATAGCACTATAAAAATATTCTTATTGTCCATTTATTAAAAAAAATCATTCCTTTATATTCTGTCAAATCCAGGCAACAACAGAAATTATATAAACTATTTATAATTTTTGTCATCTTCAGTCGCATGTGTGGAACAAAATCGAGTGAAACCGCCTTAGCGTAATGTCAGCACTGTGAGAATTACATTGTATACAGTGAATGTTTTAATAGTAAGTCATAATAATTTATTAGAAATTTTTCTTTAGAGCTTTTATAGTAATTGTAGTAGATTGCTATAATTTTACAACTAAATTTATAGCCTAATATTAATGAGAAATGTTTATGTCATTTCCTTATCTCTACGTTCTCTTTACGTTTATTAATGTGAATAGTGTACAATGTTTTAAAATAAAAAAAAAAACTCTTAGCTTTGTGATAGTTTTAATAGTAAGTCATTATACCTAATTTATTAGAAAATTTTCTTCAGAGAGGTTATTTTATTGTACTGATATATACTCTAAAAACACAAATTTGTTGTTTGTGTGTTTGTCTGTCCGCTCTTTTACCCGCTCTTATTTTATACGTTTATTTTCATTCCATTGTATACGTGTTACCATAGCAACGCATTACCGGCTCAGCTAGTATATACTCTAAGAACATAAATTTGTTGTTTGTGTGTTTGTCTGTCCACTCTTTTTCATTGTATACGCGTTACCATAGCAACGCGTTACCGGGTCAGCTAGTTGTAGTAGATTATAATAATTTTACAATTAAATTTATAGCCCAATATAAATGACAAACGTTTATGTATTCTGCCAATCACTAAAATTATCTCTAACGCTCTCTTTACCTTTATTAACGTGAGTGGTATCTTCTACTATACAATGTTATAAAATTAAAAGTTGAAAGAAACTCTTAAGCCTTGTATGGTTCAGGAAATACGGCTTAATGCGAGACATAACATTTGACAAATTCTGACGAGACCCCATAACTAGTCATGACATCTACTGGTGTGTCATTTTACTGCTACTATTTAACGGTGGTTTATTTTAATTTTATTTTTCTCTGTAAATAGAGTTAAAATGTCACTTATGTTATGCGTCCGGTTATGAGTTAGCGGATAATTTAAGGTCATGTTAGATGACTATTATTTATCACCTCTTAATAAAACTACAAAAAGTAGCACATTAAGGGGCTTACTTTTGTGGTGAATAAGATAAATTTTAACATTTTGTGCTATGGTTGTAGTAGCTGCAGACTACTAAAGTAAGTAATCTTAATATATATAAATTACGTGTCACGTTGTTTGTCCGCGATGGACTCCTAAACTACTTAACCGATTTTGATCAAACTTCGTAACTATCTGTTATTTGATCTAACTTAAAAGATAGGATAGGTTTTATTTTAATTTATAACACAGCAACGCGTGGCTGGGTCAGCTAGTATACCTATATAAATTACGTGTCATGTTGATTGTCCGCGATGGACTCCTAAACTACTTAACCGATTTTGATCAAACTTCGTAACTATCTGTTATTTGATCTAACTTAAAAGATAGGATAGGTTTTATCTGGGTCAGCTAGTAGTAATATACTTTTAAAAGCTTTTATCGTAAGGCTAAGAGGCAATAAAATTTTGCGCTTTGAAATGACATCTTTTTAATGTTTTTAAGTCCGCTTGATCCATAATCAACTATCTTATCTAGGTGTATCGAAAAATAAACAAATTATCCTTAAGGGAGGTTGATTGAATCATCTTAAGGAAGACATATTCTTGATAAAAGTAGTCGTCTCATATACCCTTCTATTATAAGCACCTCGTAACCGGACGCACTGTATATAATAATGTATTCCGTTATTTTTGTTTTTACAAGAAAAAAAGTTTGATGTTTGATCGAAAGAGTCCCTACCATGGCTCGTGCTTTATTTAAAAGCATATACTTTCTAACTTTAGTTTTTACATAGTGAATATACTCGTTAAATTATCAGTCACAAAAATGCCAATGTAATAAAATTTCTGGTTTATTGATTATTATTCTCATTAAGAGTGTAACAGATTCTTCAATTATCTTAAAGGGGCAGCAATTCCTCTAGTCTTCCTGCTAACTTCCCATTGTTCTGGAAACGTACGTGCCTATCATGTGGTATCAGGTTACTCACCGCAACATATAGCTGGCAGATGATATGCGCCACCTGATATGTAACAACAGGTGCAGTCTATTTTGCTAAGATCTTTTGTTTTAGAACGCATGTTCTATTATTTTTTATAAATAAAAATATTTTTTGTGCAGCCTAATGAGTAAGTATTAAAGCAACAGTAATAACCCCATTCAAGATAATTGATTATTAAGTACAAAATCCTCCTCAAATAAAACATTTATTATAAAATAACCCACCAGGTTATGGCTGTTTTCTAATGGCGTTTCCAGCCATTTGGAAAGTATGGGTTTTTAAAGCGATGTATTTAATGATAAATTTGTAATACGAGTATGTATTTTCATGCTCAGATAAACAAAATTAGTATAGTAAAACTGTAAAACTAAAATATCTATTTTATTTTCCATTTGGTATTGTCTTTTATATTTAATGAGTATATTTTTGCATCTTCATCGATATACGAGATAACACACTATTCTGTCTGACGAAGTTTTTGTCTGGTATACACAATTATAGTCAAGGTTGACTAGTACACACATTGTTAGAGCTCGTATCATCTGCCGTGGATATATTCTCGAAGTATTTATAATATAACTTTTATAGTGATGTCCTTCTCTGTCTAGTATTTGAAATACATAAGTCTTTTACGAGACTCGTATAAGATATTATTCGAATTTAAAAAATTGAACGAATGTTTGATCGAAATCTATCACTTCAGTTTGTTTGAAGATGATTTTTTTGTTACTACCTTTAATTCTATATTTTTTAAATTAATATTATGAATAAAAATTAAATTCTCTGAAACGTAAACTTCAAATTTTGTGTTAAAGTGGAATCTCCAAACGGATGAATCTCCGAAAAACCCAAGTCATGTGCTGAATTTCTGATAATGTAGCGAAAAACCTACGGCAAACCGAGTACGTCCACTTGTATGAATGGTGTTAAGTATTAAAAGATGACTGAGAAAAAGTAGTCAGATTGCTTAGTTGGCCTTGAACGAGTAAGAACGATGAAAACGTCGTTATTACCGAAATGCTTGGTCTTGAAAATGTATGTATCAGTCTCAGAGAGCTAGTTCAAGTCCTTTCAAAACGTTATGTCTATCATTACAGGCATGAATTTTAGACAGAATTTTACTGGTCGCCCCACGATTTGTTCCGAGAAAGCTCAAAATTGTCCAGTTTTCGAAAGGTTTAACTAGGTAGGTACTATAGTTAGACCGCCGTTTAGACGTGATGAGGGTTGGGATGTTATGAGTTATGACTAAGGATGTTTCTCTCTTATTTATTTTTCCATTTCAAAACAGTTTGGAGTAGCATTATATTTTTTACGTAATTACGTAAATTCTTACTTGCCATGTCATGCCAAGCATATGAACATGCTCCGCTATAAGTATATATACTGCTGGAATAATAAGAAGAGTCAACGTAGCACTTAGATTTTTCATGGAAAATTTTTTTGGGTTGTTATATTGTCATTTATTGAGAATTTAACACCAAAATTATCCACGTTCTTAACGATGTAGTCAAGCAACCTATTAATCATTGTTTTAAGGTTTCCTAAAGTTGAAATTTGGCATATTATCTATTAATGACTATTAAATATTAACGGCAATTAAGTGTTTTTCCTGTGTTCTTCCAGGCAAAAACCTTTGCCAAGATTACTATTGTCATTTTTATTTTTGTCAAAAAGGTGCAAAAGTCTTAAAATACCGTGCGAACATTAGATTTATTAAAGGTTATTTAATATCTGTGTACAGATACATTCGCTTAACGTTTCGATTGCTGAATACAGTAACTTTAAATTACATATTGTATACAGCGCATAGTATAGAGGGCAAACTTCGGGGTGAATGCCGTCGACATTGCAAGGTGATCGAGACTGGTCCCGGGTAGGCACGGCGCACCGCGACCCTACGTCCACATCTCCACATGTTTTGTTTTTATTCTTCCGTTTATGTGAGCAAAGGCATTCTATACAATGTAATGCCGAACACGTTTATACAAAACATTAGAGTTTTTTTTACGAGTTTGTACAAGACGTGATTTTGTGTACCTTGTAATTAGGAGGGTTAAATTTTATGATAAAGTGAGTATTTTAGACAATATTTTGCATACATAATAAATGAGATCAAAAATCTTTTCTTTAATTTGTGCTATATTTTTTTTGTTTTTTAATAAAAAATGCTCTTATTCCATTGATTTATGGTTACTGTTTTATTATTTCATTATTATTTCAAACGAATGAAAGCAAGTATGTAACTCGTTATTTGTTGGTTTGATATTGGAAGATATTGCTGATGGATAATAGTGTTCGCGTGAAGAAAAACTCACCGAATGAAGTGAAAATAAGCGCTGTCAATTTAATACTGTTAATGTAATGAAAAAGTCAGATATGTGACAGCTAGCTTAATATTAATGTCATGATAAATAGCAAAATCAATGCAATATTCAATAATACAATTCAATTGATGTTTTCAAAGTATAAAAAGTTAATTTAGCCTAAACGGCTTATCACTTAATTATCGCCTTTTTGTGATGTTCTTGTGAAAACGTGTTTGTGTGGTTTTAAAGAAGTAGTGATTGATTATTTTAATAGAAAAATACTAGAAAAAATCGACTCTGCGACGCGACACAAGTGAATTCTCAGGCGGGAACCCGCAACCTTGGGAAGTGCGGTCCAATGCTCTCCTAATTGAGCTATCGAGCCTTGTGAACACTCATCGAAATTTTCTAGTACCTTTCCGGTTTTACGCTGTTGGTCATACATAGATAGTTTCTTCATATAAGTTAGATAACTTTCCTTGTTTTTTGGTCACAACATTTGATGGGTTTGTAGAATACTATATGTATAATAAATAAATATCGTTAATTATACATATACTTTGAATCATCACTTACAAAGATGAATTGTTATAAAAAATTGTCTCGGTCTAAAAATAACTTGTAAGCCGAGTCTATTCTTTCAAGTATTCTTCTATTAAAAGAATGTATCATGTAACATAACATAGAAAACAGCAATAAAAATATATAAAAATCACAATGTTACGATTAACATTTGTTATGTAGGTAATGAATAATATTAATATTTCTACAAACACAGAGAATCTAAATACATTAAATTTGATATTTTACCGGTTTTGGGAAGTGTGTGCAAACAATATGATGCACAAATAAGGAAAACAGTCGCTTGACGAGTTGTAAATATCTTCCGTAAAGTTATTATATCGATGTTTGAGTTTTATTATAAACTTTACAATAAAGACGGAGAGATATATGTGTTATTCGTATAATTTAATAAAAATACAAATGATACCGTTGATGTCTTTTGTAGGAAAACTATTCCGAACACAAATAAACTCTAACTAAGCCGCGTTCAAACAGTATTGTTTGAGGGAGAAACTTCAGTACAAATAAAAAATTAATATGTTTTAAAATCTGGTAACTTTAATTGATAAATTTTGTATGGAATATTGCTCTCTGAGTCTGATATTGATATAAATTTTAGGGTTGTGATATTTAAGTGTTATTGTAAATCCTTTTTTGACCTGTATTATAATCAGTGGTCGGAGTAGGTATATTGATTTTAGATACTTGCGTCATGATATCATAACATGGACATGCATTTCTTCCGGAATGTACCGGAGTTTCCAAAAATTTGGTAAATAGAGTAATAAAATAAAAAACCATATGTAAGCAAACAAAATTGTTTATTGTGAATACAAATAATCATTATTACAGTTTTATTAAAAACAATTATTTTTAATCCTCATCGGTTACAATTTCTACATTTTGATTTTCTGTCTCTATACAATTAAAATAAATAACTATAATTTTTTCAATATTTTCGATTTTTAAGCTATTTCTTTTAACATCTAAGATCCATTTGTAAGTGGAAAATGATCGTTCAACATCTGTAGATGTCAATGGAGCGAATTTGAAATAAAGTTTCTGATTATTTGCTACGCTTTTTTCAATACTCTCGCTGTATTCTCTAATTGTATCTAAATCTGGATTTCGTTCCATAACTGATTCTATTTTATTTTTTATATTCTCATTATTGCACTCGTTAAGCGTAGCCCTTACTTGATCAAATACTAAAAGTGAATCAGCTAGAGATAAATTTTGTTTTTGTAACTCTTTTAGGGCTAGTAGTATAATAGAGTAATTTTCTTCGATATATTTTAAATCATTTTCTAAATTTTGTTTTTCCAAAATGTTTTTTGCGTTTCGTATGGCTATAGCATCAGAACTGCTCAAGCAGGATAAAACTTCTTTTATTTTATCTAAATGTTGAGCGTAGTAAGATGTTGCCTGTAACCAAGTACCCCATCTGGTAATGACTGGTTGCGGAGGCAACGGTAAGTCAGGATATTTTTCTTTTAAAATGTTTACCCTACTAGGAGCCTTTAAAAATACTTTTTTAACATTTGATATAAGAATATCAATATCGTTGTATTCTGACCTTATCTGCTCACTTACACGATGAAGAGCGTGCGCCAAACATGTCACATGCTTCATTTCAGGTAAGTAATGTTTTAAATTTCGCCCTGCAGATAGCATGTACGCGACACTGTCAGTGCAAAGCATTAAAATATTGTCAACTTTCGCTTCAAAAGTGTTTTGCCATAAATTTTCTAGACATTGCAGTACAAATTGTGTTATTGTTTGTCCATTTACTGCTGTTAGCATTTTACAAGCAATCAAATAAGGCCGGCCTGCACTATTACTAGGATGCAATGGTTTTATTAGGAAATTGACTATGTATCGACCAAAAATGTCTGTTGTCTCATCCAGCGATATCCATAGTTTCTCATTTTTATTAATTTCATAAATCGAATTGATTTTATTCCTATAAAACTTCTCCAAATAAACTTTTCGTAACTGTGATTCGTCAACCACTTTACGATTGGTACAAACGCAACAACAAGTACTGCACATATATTTCTGAAAAAACTCTTTGAACGCTGGATTTTTCATTTGCGACCAAGGAATATTGCATAGAATCAGGAACTTAATGAGGTCGAAGTAAAATTCCTCTTGCGGTCTCTTAAATTTTCCTTGATGTACAGCGCCTTCAATGTGTTTGGTAATGTTGCCTCTATTCACAGCTTTCAAATGACTTTCACACTTTGTACAGTATATAGTGCCACTAGCGTTATCGTAAAGTAGCTCAGGATAGTGCAATAACCACTTTAGCACTGTTTCAGCCTTGACCTTTGCCATATTTATTTATATGTCACCTAAAACAATGATTTAAATTTACAATATATACATACACAACTGTAAAGTCGATAATGAAATTCTGTTTCATATAAAGTGATTTTTTTAACTGAAGCGGTGATAGCCCTGCGGTGTGCGTACCGGACTCTCATGCGCTATGATGATTGCTATAAAGTGATATTTTAACTGTTTCCAAGTTCTAAAACCTTCTTAAATAGTGAAAATAATTAAAACTTACCCGTACAAAAACAACTTCAAATGGGCCCAATCCAAGAGTAATAAATCGATGTCCGTAGTTATAAGCCAAATTCGTCGTTTTAAGTAGATTTCAGAAGACAGTACACAAGCCAGGGTCAAGTCAAGATATTCACAACACATAAAATAAGCGCACTCCACGAACCGAAATAAGTGAGTGAGCCACTTGGTCTGGATGTCGGTGCGAGCATTGTTTTCGAACAAACAGTCAATGAGTCATCCAGGATACTTGATTCTAATTGGTCAGATGCGTTGAGCATAGACATAAGAGGACAAAAGACCCTGTTTGCCGGATGTCGTGTGTTGAAATGAATATTATTATTATATCATTTTATAAATGAGAGCGAGTGAGAGGCACGCGTCCCTTCCACTCGGGCATGGTTAGCCCGCCTAAGAGCGAGAGAGACAGAGCGAGAGAGAGAGTGAGAGAGATAGGCATACACACCGGTTCATGTCTTGCGCTTCTATTTCGCTTAGGCGGTGATATATGAAATTCAGTGCGAGATTCTTTGTATAAATTAATGTTTTAAATATAATTCTTTGTATAAATAAATGTTTTAAATTGTTACTATTATTTCATCCTTCTTCCTACTATACGAATGAATATTCACATTAAAATTATTTTACCACTCAAAGTCGTTGTCACGTAAAACTTTCGCCCGTATATCGACTTTACAGGCAACCAATTTTTTTTACTATTAAATTCTGGCCATCTACGCCACTAGCAGCATAGCGTTGAGAGTATTGATACATTTTTAACTAGTTTCATGTAATAATTTCGATGTTTCGGTATTTTTATCATAATAATCCGGAAACTCGGAGGCGTATCCATATTAACATATACGTTTGATGTCAGTGACCTTAATTCAATATACCTACTCCGACCACTGATTATAATAAATGATTTGTATAGTATTGTAAACTTAATTCATATTTAGGTACGCTACAACTCACACACAAGACTGCTGTGGCTGTTATTAACAACACTGTAATATAACGTATATGTAACTTAATAAATAATAATAATTTTATTATTAGCTTTTACCCGCGCCTTCGCTTACGTTAATGTATATAATGGATGAAAAGTACCCTATGTCCTTTACTGTACCCCTGGCAAAGTTTATGCAAAATTTCATGATGACCGATCGAGAAGTTAATACGTGAAAGTGTAACAAACAAACTCACGTTCTTATTTATAATACTAGCGGCCCGTCCCGGCTTCGCACGGGTGGACAAAATTCTTTAATTTTTTTCTAGCATTCAATATAGCCTATGACACTCAGCAATAATGTGCCTTTCTATTGGTGAAAGAATTTTTAAAATCGGTTCAGTAGATCCCGAGATTACCCCTTACAATTTAACAAATATACAAACACACAAACTTTACTTCTTTATAATATTAGTATAGATTAGTTAGGATTACGTATAGAGACCTAAAAAGTTGTATTGTTCCTTGAACACATGGAACTTAAAAAAAATGGTTAACATTTAATTGTAAATCTTTCGTTTTCGAGGTATTCCTGCTCGTCCAAATCAGGCTATTATCCTGTTTGTGTGATGAAAACGAGCATTTGTAGTTTAGTAATGTTTATTTATATATATTTCTGTAACATATATGTATGTATGTATCTCGTTACCCTAGTATTCATAACACGAAAAATTATATTATAATATATATTTTGGAGTTAAATATCTCTATAATATCTTTAAGGAGTATATTGTTAATATTATCACGTTGATGTTCGATATTAGAATCAATAAATCATTCGAACATAAAAGAAACGATCTATGTCTTATTTTAAATAAGGTCTTCATCAAATCGTAATGTGGTTGTAATACTTTTGGACAAGGTAACAGGCTGAACCCATTCAATGTACAAGATACGTTATATACCTACTAGATATGTAACTGAGTAAACGGAAATTAGTGACGGAAGTTGTAGATCTCTCGAAAGTCGTCAGACAATGCAATGGGCGAGTCTTGTAACTGCAGTGGTATGCGAGATTTAGCGAAAGTGGCCGACACACGACACACCTTACTCTCAGTTTAAACAAATTAAGAATACGGACTCTACATATTACCGGAGTTTTTTTTATTCCTGTTAATTTCATTATAGTGTTTGGTTAATGTTTAAGTAGATTAATTACTAAATTACTAATTTATTACATGCAATAAAATGCACTACAAGTTTTTAAGATAAAACGTTAACAATAAAAGTAAAGTTTTTTGTAATAACGAGTGTTGTAATAACGTTTATTATTTAAAATTTACTATTGCAAGAAGATGCTGTTAGATCCACAGAATGGTTGGACACAAAAGCCAATTTTTGGCGACAGTAATCGTCCATTTTGCGTGCGTTTGCCAACCGCATAGACATGAGCGGTTTTTTTGCCAAAAGTTCATTGTGCTTCTACCATCTAACCTAAGCTAACATAGTTATCCACTTAACGAACAGTCGATAGCACATTAAGTGTGGACCATTCCTTATGCCCTTGTAATAGAGGTTATTTAGTTTTTGTTGTGTAGCTTGGTCGTATCGTATGTAGTATCTTTGCCTAACATTTTCTTTACATTTAGGTACCTAATTAAAATATATTTTATGTTTGTTGATTACCTATGTTATGCAGCTTGTAGAAAAGCTTGATTTTTTTGAATCATGCATTGTAGTAGTAAAATTTGATTTAAGAAGACTGGGCAACTGGGTTAAACTAGACCGTTACGCTTACGCAAGCCGACCAACTGCTCTAAACACCGTGATATTGGTTTCTCTCTGTTTAGTCAGTGGACTATGCTTACGTTATTAGCTTGCTTTTTTATATATATTCTTTTGTATATTCGTAAGTAGCAGTTATATTTAAAGCTAGTAATATTTTTCTTTCTTTCTTATTTTGTATAAATAAAGTACAACTGAATCTTTGTAGTACCTCTGTATTAAAATTAGAGGGATTTCAAATTACTATGTTAGTTGTTAACTTTACTCTTTTAATACGAAATTTCGTAAATATAATAAAAAAGTAAAAATATTTTTTAAATGTCGACAGCTAATTAAAATGGTTTTCTTTGACTAAGACTGCGATTCAAGAATTAACAATTTATGCATAAAGATATGGCAATATATGCATAAAGGTAATTCAATTGCCCCTCTATTTATCATTTGACGGGTTTTATTACAGTTTTATGAAGCCGAATGGTTAATTATGATATGAGTACTCTGAGAAAGAAAATTCGCATTGCTTTCACTGTAATCACTCAGTTTTCCCAGTAGTTGCTAAGAGTATTGGACTTACTGCCAAATTTAAAATAATATAAATTATTTTAAATGAATACTTAGTTGATACGATTATCACACCATTTTAAAGAAAGATCTGAACGTTCTGATATAGTAAACGTATGCCTTCGTTAGGTACGTTCTTCATGTCTTCGTTTTGAAAGATTACAACTAAAATGATTTTCTTTTGAAACAATTTTGATACGTTTTTAATGTTTATTTAGTTCAACAATCACCCGAGTTACATTCTGTTGTTAGTTAGAGTAATATGTACCTATTACTAAATTACTTAACATCGATATTGACGTCAGTTTAAAAAAAAAGTTAAGAAGGAATAAAATATAAAAATGATAAAAAAATACTATTGGATTTGGAGTGCAGCATTCGTTTGGAACTTCGACTTGAATTCAAATGGTGAATACTCATTGCTCTTATTTCCCCTTTTGGAATTCAAACCAGCAACCATAGGTTTTGCGAGGCATCATGTACATAAATTACTCAAATTAACTTACAACATTCCTTAAGCTTGCCAAGAAGCTTTCTCGCATTTCCTATGCTATTCTTGCTTACCAACATTATTGTCGCTTCCAATCTCACGGAGTCGGGACTGCATCTGAATATCGAGACTTTCATAGGACTTTCCCATCGATTACCGTCATCCGATACACACCTAGTTAAAAAAAAAAAACTACGATCGATGAACTCGAGTTGAAGGAACGTCGCGCTCCGATGACTGATCATGATCACAAAGACGATGGATGATATTTCGATTAATAATTCAATGCTTTACGTTAATGTAAGTTTTATCACTTAATCAACTCCTGAAGTGTTGGAGCAATTGTAAATAGACAATATTTAAAGCATCATTATAGAATCTATGAAATATTTAAGAGTAAAAAGGACACTTAATATTTCGCCAAATACGGTATCAAACAATGTGCCAGTACCGATATCCGTTTTATTTGAGAAAATTTATTGAATTTCCATTGACACAATTTCTGTCTTTAAGCAGATATGTAAAAACCAGATAGCACAGAACATTTATATCAAAAATTGTAAAGTGTTTTTTCTTACATCCTTATTTTATATAGAAAAGTTGTATTTTTAAATGTATATTGTTTATGTTAATAAAATGCTCAAAACATACAATATTGATAAATAAAAAAAACTATAGATTAAAAACTTTTTAATGGTTAATTATTTCTTGGGAACTGCATATGGCGTGTACCTAATCAAAAAGTCTTGTACTTCTATTTGACAAACATATGCCATCAAAATATAAGTTGTTAAAAAAACAAAGTCTCGCAACTCAGTTCTTCTATCGTAAAAAGTTATGAGATCCATGTAATATCAAGT
Source organism: Calamotropha paludella (assembly GCA_927399485.1). Classification (NCBI taxonomy): domain Eukaryota; kingdom Metazoa; phylum Arthropoda; class Insecta; order Lepidoptera; family Crambidae; genus Calamotropha; species Calamotropha paludella. Next base: position 20,841,458 of record OV656812.1, read on the forward strand.
CGGTTAATTTATTCAGTCCGAACTTAGATCCTTCTGTCTTAAGTTATTACGTAATTAGCTAACCTAACAACATCTTATAGTGACCATATTAATATCAAAAATCTTTTATGTTTTAAATAAAAAGATTGACTTGATGATCACTTTAAACAATCCAATTTAATATAATATGTATCACTTGTGAGATACATTGTGTTTTCATGCGATTGCCAAGTCAATCTATATATTTAAAACATAAAAGATTTTTGATACAGATGAATACGAATCTAAGTTGATGCGTACAGGAACAATATAATTAATAATATATATTTTTAATGTCCATTTTTGTAAAGGATTTGACTCTTCGTCTTAAAATACATCGTTTTAGACCAACGCAATATTATACTTTGTCCAATGTAGGGTGATACTTTCGACAGGTGTCACTTCCTTATTGCTACGTACTAAGGTTGTGTTTGTTTCCTTATGTTTGGCTTGACATTGCAATAGCAACTTTATACCCTCTATATTCTATATAGGTGTCAACTGTCAAAAGTATCATCCTACATTGGACAAAGTATAGTAGTTCAACTTCAGGCTACGGACTCCCAAAAGTTTGCTTCATCAAAATCATCAAATCTACTATCGTTATTAACTAAGTGTTAAGTATTGCAGAGTTATAATTATTTTTTAGTTGTAATCATTATTTTGTTGCATTAAATTTGTATCCAGCTATACCGACGATGGATATTAGCGGACTAACTCGTTATATCTCTGTTTTGCTATACTTACATAAATAGCTCGTGGGAATGTGATCACACTTTTCTTATATCGAGTGAAAAAGTAGTTTTTCAACTGCTGTATCGTTTCGCCGTGTCGAAATCGAGACAGCAAGCTTTTTATCTTGTTGGTGTAATTAAAAGATATTATTGCGGTGTGTATTGCACGACGTTTCGTAATAATGTAGTTTCTATTTCTTTCTTATCAATTGACATCTACATTTCTTTTGTAATATACACATGAAAAAATATTGCTGTAGATAGTTGTCAAACTATGTGCTACAGTTAGTAAATATTAGTTTCTTTGTTATATGATTTATCAAAATTGAAGATAAGTTGTTAAATATTATATTCACTAGCTTATAATTAATGCTCTTTTGAACATATGCCCGTATCATTCTTAATTTAACTTGCATACGGTGATATCCCTATTAAGCCGATTTCTTTCTATGGGCCTCTTCTCACGGGAAGTCAATTATTCTAACCTGTTTCTCGGAATCTCGACGAGTTTGCATCAAGGCGGATAACTTTTGAAAGCGCACAGGGAAATGCGATGTTCATTTGTTTTTATCCAACCTCTCAATGCTGCAGTCTTGTGCTATTAAGTTAATCTATTACTTTAAACTGTATTTCTTCTCCGTTGATTGAGATTTATTTGATTGCTTCCTTGCAGTTTATCGTAATCTTATCTTCTTCCAATCGATCAGTTTGAGCTATTAAGATGTGAATGTTGATTGAATTATTTAAGTGGCATTAAATGATCTTATTGTAATGCATTAATGATCGGAATTTTGAACGATAAGTATGTAAACACGAACTATTTCTGACAATGTTTAACCTATATTATGAATGTGACAACGACAATAAATACCAATATTACCATTTAAATAACTTAAAGTTGTAACGTGGCTTATATAACTTATAAGAAACATTCCATAGTATGTACTTTAATCTTATTTTTTATTTAGGTCATTGTTTGATATGAATTTTACAGTGTGTCGTGCCCATTAAAATCTGTTAGATTTCTGTGGCATTGTTTTAGCTATAACTTATGTATTTTTATGTAAATAAATAAAAAAAATCTTTATAATAAAGTTAACATGGTTTCGTTTTCGCTCGATTCTTGACTAAGTTAAAGATGACAATGCAAGTTTGGACAAGCAGGATTGTTGTCGTAGGTTCCGTAGTGTGCAAACAGAAATTACTAAGAATCAAATTAAGAAGGTCATTGTGTTAAGAAACATAACACAAACACAATGACGTACTCAAAAATGTAATATTTTCTTGACATAAGTAAATAAAAGTCATTCTCAGTTAAGAACATTTTCTGGTGCTGTCAATCCTGTTTCAGTATAAGGTATATGAACCTAACTTCTTAAGGAAAACACTGTTAATGATCTTACAGATATGGGCAAACTTTCGCCAACCGCGTAGTCTACAAAGTGGTTTTCCTTTACTGCTAAGCAAATACTTAGAAGCAAACGTGATTCTATATATGTAAATAAAAAACTCTCACACTTGACAATAAATATTTAATAAAGTATAAGGACCATGAGATAAATATTTCTTACACTACACGCACCTGCTGTGTTAAACAAAAAATCTAAATAAAAACAACTTGTTTACCTTCAGATGAAGTATTAAAGTACTTAGTGATATCATCTCTTAGATAATCAGAATTACATTCAACTATACGTCATGTTGCTAATATCACATTACTGTGTCATTAATTTCGTGTTTAAACTTGATTCTTGTGATGTGACTAATCAAATACTAATTTTTCATAAGTACTTATTGCATTATGCAGTTTTTCTTCCTATGACAAAATTACATAAAATTACTTACGGAAGATTAATTATTTTAACATTTGCAATTTTTCGCATTAAATATTGCTGTACATAGTTTTTCCTTGAGGTGGGATTCGAAATGCGTTGTGTCAGAAAACGTATTTCAATAAACGCTACATTTGTTGCGATGTAAGAATATTAGTTATTCATTTAACACGATTTGTCTTTATTTAAAATTATCATCATCTAAGCCGCTAGTACACAGCTGGAGGAATGCTTCCCTAAAATAAAAGTTGGGAGTAGCTATTTTGTGCAATAATCTCTATGCTTGCAAGATTACAGTTAAAGACTATAAGTCGGAAGAGGCTGCCGACCCTTCAGTGGATAGACCACAGGAGGGGCTTTATACCTCCTAATGCATAAGTCATCTTATGATATAGTATTACCTCATCACATATATACTTTATCATAAACAATGTGTCCCGTCACCAGTGTCGGAGCCTTTAATAGTGTGGACAAATTGTCCCTCAAATTTTGTTTTTCTCTTACGGTTATAAAATGGCCGCCATTTTGTTTTCTTGGTAACCAAGACCTGGGCTCTCATACTAATTCGACCACCACTACTCATGTAAATGTCCTATCAACATTAAAACGGTGTCATTTGATAGCTAAACATGTAGACAACAGTTACACAGCCATCATGTTTCAATTGTCATGGAATAAAAAATATAAAAAAATAATTAAAGAAAAACAAATAGATTCTTTTTTGTGTATTTTTTAATTATTGGCTTTTTGCGAAAAACCAAATTTGAGGGGCAATTTGTCGATAAAAAATGCCATATTTCACCAGTAAAGGCTCCGACACTGGTGACGTGACACATTGTATACCTTATCACATGTTATTCAACCTGTTTTGATACTAGGTACTGAATTGCACTATAAAAAGACATCAAAGTGTCAGGTATTAAATACGTTTAAAATTAATTATTTTCCTTAATAACTAGTGAACATTATCGCTTGTGACTGCAGTAACAGTAAAACCGGTCCAAGAACTTGTTCAACACGAAAATGTAATGAGGTGGCTGTCTCTGATCTAATTCACAGAATATTTCGAATATGCCATTAATAGGAAATTGATTCACGAATTGATCCGGCAACTGCTAATTTACACGCGTTTTATGCCGTGATTGCTTTATGATGAAGTGTTGAATAATTTGTGGAATTTTAATTCGTAACTGCGTTTAGAACAAACAATCAGGAAATGAATTTCTTTGTAATTCGTTATTGTAAAATGAATATGTGTATAGTTTTATTTGATGAAGTATTTTTTTATGTTATTTATATTAAAGTGAAACACGAGTGAGATATAACGACTTAATGAGTACGACATACTTTCTAAAATTTAATTGATTTTACTTCTTATGTACATCTGTGTTGGGGAATCGGTTACGTGTCCAGCAAATCGATTTACTTAATGAAAATAAAATTTTATTATTTTTACTTGCTGACCCGGTAACGCGTTGCTATGGTAACGCGGTACTATGGTAACGTTAATAGATACAATGGAAAAAGAGCAGGAAAAAGAGCGGACAGACAAACACGCAAACAACAAATTTGTGTTCTCAGATTATAGACTAGCTGACACGTTAACGCGTTGCTATGGTAACGCGTATACAATGGAAAAAGAGCGGGAAGAAGAGCGGATAGACAAACACACAAACAACAAATTTGTGTTCTTAGATTATAGATTTACATTGATAAATATCACTGGATGACATGGCACTGGATGACAATATTCTAAGGGCACAAATAAAATTAACTGTCTGTATACCGTATTGAATGTGGTTCTGAAACCCACCACCTGCCAGGAACTCATAATAAATACCCTTGAAGTATTCTCCGAACCGAAGCTGCAATTCGTCTCGTCCCTTAAAGCTATTGACTACGCCTACCTTTTAAATCGAACATAAAACGAAGTTGTACTTTAATTCATTGCTATGCTTGGAAATAGCTTTATAAAAGCAATCACAGTTAAAACGTCAGTGGACGACGAAAATAGATAATTTTTTCTTCTCTTATTGTGTAGGTCTTGGAATGCCGGTTGCTTCGTCCAAGTCATTACATTTCTTGCTGGACTGGCCCATTCCGAATTCGAGCTATTATATATTAATTACACTTAAATTATACTTCAGTCATACTATTATTTGAAATTAAGTGTTTTATAGTGCAATGTCATTATGGACCTGTATTCTCACCAAAGCGATTCCGTCTCTAAATCAATTAGAAGTTATTCAGATAGTTTAACTAAATATATTTGAAGATTTCGAAGATTTAAAAATAATTATATGGAGTGACGTTAATTGAATTTCTGTATTGATTTTCTGAATTTAAAGGACAACGTTAGAGATAACTTCTTATTGAGAAAGTACGTAATTTGGTATAAAAAGTTGATAGCTATTGATCTATAAACAAAAAACTTGAAAAACCGTCGAAAGTTCGCCGTATATAGACGTTCACTTTAAACAACACGAATTATTACTACTACTTTCTATTCTATAAGTCTTGAAGACTTTATTAATATAAATAAGGCGGTCGTAGCTCACCAACTGAGATGGAACCCAACCCAAGCGGACCAAGTTCGCTCCTCGCCTATGTACTAACAATCGTGTAACTTATCACGAAGGGAAGGGAATAATAATAATATGTTTGACGCACTGTTGATATTACTTTTAGGAAAAAATGTTTCTTGGCTTATGTTTAGGATATACCCAAATATTTGATAAAGGTTTCGTTTGTTGCAGGCTTATGCAGCGCAGAACACGGCAGGCAACTCTCAGACGATACTCGACAGTCTGAACAACAAGTACTACTTCTACACGAGGACGCGGGGTCTCTTCCGCATTTGCTACCCTAAGGAACGTCCTCCCACAGGTAATAAATACCTAGTCAGTCTACTTTATGACATAACAAAGCAAGCAGTTTAGTTTTCCATATATGTAGTAGTGCTTCAAAACTCATAAAGATGTCAAGAGCTAATACTTAAGTAATACTTGCAGCACGTTCTGTTTATTTCTGCTGAACTCTTAATCTTATGCAGTAATCAACAGTATCATTAATTAATTATATTGGTCATCCAAATCACGGATAAATGCGGATCTAAGTTAATGATTTCATGGCGTTTCATTTAGACACACTGTATTTATTGACAACAAATAAATCATCTGCGTAGTTTGCATACTTGGAACTTTTGAATAACATTTAATATTTACAACAAAGGTTTATAATATTAGTATTACCTAATGTTTATTTAATTTATTATTTTAGTATATGTATGGCTGGGTAGTGGATAATATTACAGTAAATAAACAATAAATCGTTAATGTTATTTATTCAGCAAACAAAATATACAGATTGTTAATATACAATAATTAACTTATATTGAGACTCTTAATCGAATACAATAACAATATTAAGATAAGTAACCGTTTGCAGAACGATAACGATAGTTAGTAGTTACTAGTTAGTAAGGGAGAAAGGGACCTAGGTATCTCTCTTCATAGTAGTCACTACTTTCGTAGTTTCATACAAAATTTTATGTTGTAAAAAGGGGTGTCCACCTGCCGCTGTGTGATTTAAGGGTTACCAACATCAAAAACAACTTAAATAGCATTTTAGTTGTTTATGAGTCGATTAAAATAGCAATGTTTTATAACAAAATCTTATTTTTTTTTATTTATATAATTGCTAATATTACGGGTACTTTGGTTCAATTTTTACCCCGTATTGATTTCGCTAATTAAGGGTTCCTATAAACTTGCAGCCGAAAAAACGGAGTAACCCGTAAAATACGGGGCATCTGGCAAGCCTTGTTGTAAATTAATCGAATCGCACGTTTCGACAATAAGTAGTTACCGTATCCACCACAAGTTGTACTAAATACCGCTAATTAATTATGCTATCCACAGTTTCTCCGTAAGTCCACAAAACGGTGTAATCATTGTATTTACGCTAATTGAGTGTGCATGATTATGATTACTTCAAACTATTGGAGCATTCAACATAGAGGAACAGGTGTTGTTAAAGGATTATAAGTTCTAAATCTAGGTGATATGATTCAATTTAGCGTGATGAAATGGTATGGTCAGTGGATCAAGTATACGGTACCTTGGTTTGCAACTGCAACTGGTGCTTAACTGTTAACGAAGAACAATAAGTATGATGGTTATAATTTGATGCAACATATGGACTGTATGCGGTTTCTTTGCAAAAAAGTGATAATTCCATAAACAAAATGATTTACTACTTGATAATATTATGATGTTTATGACTATATTTTTATAAACATCATGAAGAAACAATTTGCTTTATTTATTGTATATCGTTCAGGCCCATTATTGACATGATTTATATCCAGTGGATATGGGTTCCAGGACCTACCTAGCTCTTTCATTTTATAATACTCGTAGGTATCTTTTGCGTGTAGATAACCCTATTTATACGAGGAGGAGATCTGAATTTTGTAGGTGACTGGCGGCACTACCGCATCGATTGCAAATGTGCATAAGTGTGTCAACCTACTAAAAATATTAAGTATTTATATAACTGCATTAGTTGTAATTAATTAAAGAACATTTTCAATAACTTCACATATTTTAAAAATATTATTACTTTTATATGCTTACTTTCAATCAACCTTATGTGATTCTTACCCACAAAGTAGTCTTGATATGGGTTAACACATTAATCCATATTTGCATCCATTGCGAGTTTGCGTTTTGCATTTTTGACGTGGTTTTGTAAGTTTTGTAGTGTCTTATAAACGTTATATGACTATTAAGTTTTTAATCTGACAATAACTAATGTTTTAATTCCTTCATAACTAGTTTTTGTCAATCAATATTTAAAATGGTTCCAGAACAGTTATCATAAGGATTAAAATTATTTTTTTGTAATTCGTGTAATGAACCGACCTCAGTTTTTTGTGACTGTCTACGCCAATTAAATAAGTAATTGTATATTATTGCTAATTAGCGCAGGAAATAAACAGGAAAACGGTTTTTCCTATAGTTTCTCATTAATTGGTTACCTAATTACGACGATTTACTGTGTTTACCGAGATAATAGGTTTGAATATTTTGTGACAAACTGCACGTATTTGAAGCTCTATATTAATAAAACTTTAAGGACAATCTAATAATACCCTATCCTTTTCATTCTCTATAGGTAAAATAAGGACATATTACGGTCACCTTTAAGTAGGTATATCTATACTAAAATGCTTGTCAATTTTAATGTAAGAGGTAATATCCAAAACTATTCATCTGATTACGAAAATGATTTGACCAATATTTAAAAGGACTTTCGGGATGGACGTAGGCTTTATAAATAAAAGGGCTTTGGTGACCTAATTTACATCTAAACTCGGCGAAAAAATAGCCGAGCAACGATTTTATACGAACGCTGTCTTAACGGTACGAAATATCAAAATTCTATATGTATAGAATTTGTAGAACGCAAAAAGTTAAAAAAAAAAATTCGCGGCGATATAATTATTATATGTTAAGTTTAAAACACAAATTGATAAACAGTGACAAAAATTAATATTTAATCTATTACGGGAGGTTGTAGAATTATATCAATATACCTATATCATCGAGAAATAATTATGTACATTAAAAATCCTTTTCACAATATTGTTTGGACAAGTTAAAATTATGCAATAGAGTTTTAATAAATAAAATAGCAGATTTTCCACATGAAAGATGGAATAAATATATGTCACATTGGTCGTTGATCGCCTAGAAGACGAATAGTTGAGACTACTTATTATAGACGAGTTTTTTAATTATAAAATAGGAAATTTCCGATTGGATTTGTCCCCTTTACAGAATTGAAGAATAACTTAATTTTTGGATCGGCGTCAGCGGAAATCCCTTTATTTCCTATTCAAAATCTATGTTAATATTCTGTGTTTTTAAGCAGAAATACTTACTCAAATGAAGCTACTCTCACAAATTAATATATATTGACTTATGTCAGAAGTCTTATTGGTTAAGGCGAGGTTCGTGGATTTGCTGCTGAGAAAAGAATCTCTATGAACCGGTTATGAAAGAAAGCAAGTTAGTCAGACACACCGTGAAAAAACGAAAGCCTCGAGGCCACACATTAAGAAGAAAATTGGAGGTCAGCTTACCATATACAACTGTAATGATTAATTCCTTCTGTGAGAGCTGGGTATCAAGTTAATTTAGATCAATGAATAAGTTATTTCTTTGAAATTTGAGTATACATTTTGTAGCTTAATAAATCTAAGTAAACCATTATAAAGACCTGACAGGTTGACTGTATTCCATCGTATTATACGCACGTAGAACATACACATACATGATTAATAATGAGATACCTCACAAGGTAGCACACATTATCCCTTTTGCTAAAACGTTTTGAGGAGATGGTCTTAAAATTAAATAATTAATGATCTTCACCGTTACTATGTATTAACGAACAATATGCCCCTTGAACCCTTTCAATGTCACGTGTTAACATTTCCGCTACCATTGAATATTCGAAAGTCAACTACATAATTACATTCTACTTATTCAGTGCGTGTACCTAGCGCGCCTTAAAAAGCCCCTAGTATAGCCGTATTTGGGACGATGGTTTTTGTGTACCGAAGGTCTAGGCCGAACGTGTGGTACCGATAGGACCGTGCCAGTAGTTTCTAATCAGATAATAGAACTGAAATCTGTTTATAAATTTAATGGAATGCGTATTGATGAGGACGATATCGCCAGAACAAATTTGGGTCCTTAGTATTTGTTTAATATATTTTTTTATTTAATCACATAGGAAACGACTGCGTAAGACGTGAGGTGTTTTATTACACACAAGGCATGTAATGAAACAAAAAAAAAAGATTTTTTTGTAACTTGTATTTATCCCATAATTACATATAGGTAAGCATATACAAAGGATATGTAGACAGACTTATTAAAAATATAAATATCTAAAATAAAAAGTTATATAAAGAATTGAAAATGTGTCATCACATCATTCTGGCAATTATGTAATCAAGACAATGGATTTCTTCCGTTTTCAATTACCTAAGTTGATCACAAATTTGATAAATACGAGCTACAAAGGTTCATTATTACTGATTTCCTCGAGCATGACTTAGATGAAAAAGAAATCGAAATAAAATCGTCATATTTTCTCACGGGGCGGATGGATTTATCTAAGACGTCGACTACATCTAACATGACGTGATGTGGAAACTGTGTTCTTATTAATTTTATTTATTTAGTTTTTTTAGTACACAAACAGGTTATAGCTGATAAATCCATTAAAATAATAATTAATTAAATTAAATAAGTACTAGTCTCTAACCCCTACATAGCAGGGCTAAACGGATGAGTTACCAAATTGAACAACACAAACTTAAATATTATGTACCTACTTACATTAAAAATTACGATATGAAATTCAAATTAAAATGCATTATTGGATTTAATATAAGTTTATTATTACAATTAAAATAGTTAGTTCTTAGTATTAATTGGAGCGGAGCGAACGAAGTGACTCCCATGGATCAGCTTCAATGACGAAATGTCTGTTACGCCATAACTTCCCGAGTTCTTAACCGATTTTAATTTTTTTGTGCGGAATCGAATCAACAGGTTTAGGACCAGATTGTGACGGAGCCCGAATTTTGTAATTCGAAAAATTCCCATCGATATTTTTTTCTTTTTTTAGATATTACGCTTCGCTCCAATATATGGTGCTAGCGTAGCTTTATGCTTAGCGACTGCATCGCCTAGTAATATTTACAATAATATAAGCTAGGATTTTCTTTATTGTAAAACTATTGGTTACTTAATTGTTTTACGAAAAAATATATGATCTTTGAATGGTGATAAAATGTTAATTATTATGAAATTCTTGGCTTTGCTTGTAGCATTTCTATGCCTTTCTCTGATATAACTTATATTATAATAATTTATTTAGCGCACGTGTTTTTTTGGAGTATGAACGTTCAATATGGTCTTCGTAAAAGCACATCCACATAAGCAGACTTGAGCATATACAAAAAATATTTGTAAATCATCTCAATTTTTGTGGACGAAACTTAAGAGCTACAAAGATAGTGGCATTGAGCACGATTTCTTATCACTGTAGCAGAGGCGTATTTTGTTGGTCATGGCTGATTTGTACGACATTATAAATAGTAAAGTTGACTGCAAAAAACTTGTATCTCCCTTGTCAACTTAAATTCTTATTTTAAATTAGTTAATTTTTTTAAGGAAACCTGTCATTGATCATGTTTGATATATTATATTAAAATAATAGATAATCTAAGAACACAAATTTGTTGTTGGTGTCTTTCTCTGTCCGCTCCTTTTCCCGCTCTTTTTCCATTGTATCAATAACGTTACCATAGCAACTCCTTACCGGGTCAGTTAGTATCTGATAATTTCTGTATGCAATTTGCGTTTTCTAAATAAATATGTGCTGTTAATTCCAACGTATTTATTGCCTTCGGTCTTTTATTAACTATATCTGTTAAGATATTGAAATTAGCTAATTATGGTTATTTTCAGAGGCTATATTTATTAAATTCTAAATCTTAAAATAAGCGTGAATGAATAATTTCATATTATATGTATGAATATACAACAACTACAATTTAAAGCGGCAATCCCAATACGTGCCAAGTAGTACTACTAGTATGTAAGTATACTAAGTATGCGAACAAACTTAAATATGCGAGGATAGGTCACGTCTGTCCGCCTCAGGCGGTTATTGGTATTGCAAACAATTTACAAATTGAAGGTAACATGAGAACAGCAGTAAGTCACGATACATACTAGTATTTTGCAGTGTTAAATATTGATGGATAACTTAAAGAATTTTTTAAGAAATTGTAGTCGATGGTTTTCTAGTCTACTACCAAAGTTATCTTATTTAAACGACTCTATAACAAAAGATATATGCCAAAATTCCCGGAAATTATTCAGTAAGATGCTTTAAGTTCTTATTTACGTTGCTTTTAAATAAAAAACAACTAAAGATGATAAGTACTTCAAATTTAAGAAAATAATGTCTAAACATTTTTCCAAAGTGACCTCAACAGACAACAATACGCCAAATAAAATATCCGTTTGTTCGGAAACATCAGTTAGATATGCGGTGGTGTGACTAATGTTGAATACCGACGCCTGCTGAGGTCGGCGCCCACTGCCTCCCAGTCGGAAGCCTCTATGTCCTTGACCTCAAGATTCATTATATTATTATCAACTGATCGTATAAGATCATATCAATATTTGTAGCTAAACCTTGTTTCTAATATTTTGGATCATCACTTTTATCACATAAATAGTAAAACGATTATCCTATAAATGATAAAAGCAAATCCATGGGCAGTGGATTTCTATTGAGGATTGAGATTTTTTATTTCTACAAACTAATTTAGAATACCCTCATTATTTCAAGCGTTGTGAGTAGATTGTAAAAATTACAGCTTCATGATTCTTTTTTATTACTAATAAGGTATTACGTTTTGCAGTTGTCAATCTTAATAGTAGCTTGGCATGTTGTACAGTAATAATCAACAAGTAACCTTCGTGGTCAACCTAACCTCAAATTATAGTCATTTATAGTTTATAATTTCGATAATACCCACTGTTTAACATTTGTTTTGAAACGTTAATATAATTGGACCCATTTTTGCAAACAAGAACCAACCTACAGTTTGAGAACTATACCTAAACACTTATTATTTATAAATCTGATATTCCTACAGGCTACAGTATTTCACATGAGGTTAACAAGTATTTATTCATTAATATACTATGTATGCATTTTGCTCATTCTGTTTACAAAAGTCTCGTTTTCTCGACACCAACCTGCTGTGGGTTGGTTCTTGTTTGCAAAAATAGGTCCAATTGCATATATTAAGTAAATTATGTCAATACATAAGTACTTACTTCAAAATTAGAAAGTGAACGCTTTAATAATAGCAAAATTTATTGCTTCATCGGCTACTTATATTCATTTCTTTCATTCATTTAGTGCTTACTTTGGGCTGCTCTAATTGGTGTGATATAAAGAAATATAATTATTATTTAAATAACTAACATTTGACGACCGTTTGGTGCAACAAAATCCGGTAGCGATCCTGCCTTTCGCACCGACGGTCCTGGGTTCAAATCCCGGAAGGGGCAGATGTTTGTATGATGAATACGAGCATTTGTACCCGAGTCATGGGTGTTTATATATATTTCTATGATTTTACATATTTATGTATCATATATGTATGTCTATTCGTTACCCTAGTATCCATAACACAAGCCTTATAGTGCTTTCTTTGGGCTAGGCTAATTGGTGGGAATGTAAGAAATTTTTATTTATTTTATTTTATTTTATTCGTATTTTTGATTGGAATTATGAAAAGGACCGTTTTAAATAGGCACTTCGTTTAGAAAGAAAACTAAATTTTATCCTGATTACCTTTTCTAATGCGAGTAACGTATAATGCATTCAAACATGTCTATTAGTAACTAGATATATTTGCATTATTCGGTACTTACCAATAGTACAACCAGTTCTGAAATAAAAGTAAAAGTAGGTATTAACAAAGTTAGCCAACGGTATTGTGTCGGAATAACATCGGGTTAGACAGCCTGAATGGTTTTGTAATTGACATATAGTTTGGTTAATAGATGCGCGTCATGCAAATATGTAATTTGTTAAAAGTTAAAACTGTGGCATTGAAGCGAAATTTCTGGTTTTGAATGATTTATTAGTTTTACTGTCAGTGTTTACATGTTTATGAGTAAATTCCTACGTGTGTTGTAAATTCCGCAAATCTTTGGGTGTCTCGAAAACAGTTTTTGTTACTATCGTAAAGTTAAAATGTTAAGCGCACTGAGAAAATTTTATATTTAGCATTACTTTCTAACAATAAATGAAGTGCAAATACATCTTAAAATATCTCCTAATTATATGAAGCCTCGAATAAAGCATTTACTTACGAAATATTTACAAATAGCTGTGTTAGGTTTCCAAGTATGCGTCACGATTGCGATTCTCGATAACGAATTGTTGATTCACGTTACTTTCTCGATGAGCTTTAAGAATTCGTATCGTTTTACACCAGATCGATGTGATGGTGGCATCGCAGGTGAAATCTCCGTTCTACAAACCGAGACGTAACCGGTCCTGACTGGTGGATGAACTATCAACATATACATACATGTATGTTGGCTCGATTTACGCTTAAGGCTTGGGAGATATTTAACGCTTTGAGCTTAGGTAGTATTTTTTGTCAATTGTTTACCTGACAGTACCTGTTATTGTTTTATAAACCTGTCGGATTCGGAACATAATTAAACGCTAAAGACGTGGTTTTAATAATAAATTTTAAAAGAAAAATACTATAAAACACTATACAAACTACACATCTCGGCTCATAGTTGTGCTCAGTATAAAATTCATAAATATTTTATGACATCAGCCTTATATTTACGTGTTTCCAAATAAGATTATGGTCATCTCAAAGGGTCTAATGTGCTGTGTAAACATGCTTGTAATACCGGATGATTAATACGCAAAATAATCGTCAAATACATTATGAAGGTCTATTTAATCTAAATGGGTGTTAATAAGATACCAATAAACTGTATTTACCTAATCAAAGTAATAAAAACTTTATATCACAGGAAATACGGGTTTTTAATTTTCGGAATTGCTCTACACTTCGGCGCTCGCAACTTCGGCCGTATGCTAGGTTGGCCAAGATCGTGTCCATTTCATTTTTGCCGCCGGCGTTGTACTACTAAATACACTTAAACCAATTCGAGATACAAACATAGTTTCAAACACCGAGTTTCGGTTTTCATATACAGTTAAAGAGAATAAGCACTGGTTTTGGGATATGATAGGGAATAGACTCAATAATATTTCGAGAGCGAACGGCTGTTCAATGTTGCTCTCGCCATCTATAGAAGGTCGCGCGTGTAAAAAACTTCAAACCCGCTCTCAAGATGCTTATCTCTTTTCAAGTTTGTATTTAGGGTACAACGACCAGTTTTTCAGATGGGTCGTTGATTTGCAGATTATCACGACGAAGGCCATTCATAACGTTTCTTTGACTTTTGTTTACTAAACTCGAATGCGGTTACACTAAATGCTGAGTGACACAGTTCAAAGATTAATATTCCGTATCAAGTAATTGTTTTGTTATGGGAAAACCTTGGTATTGCAGCATTTCAAATATTGATTAATCTACTTATGGTGACCTTTTTTCTTAAATTTGTGAAGGTTTTTGGGTTTGAATCGATTACATTGTAATTTGAGGTGTAATCACGAAAGCGTCCGAATGGGTCACGAAAACGGAGACAGGTACCGTTTATTTCCATGATACATAACGGGAACTTTTATTACATTTGTTTGTTAACTAGAACATTCAGTTTTAACTTTATGATTTTGTCATAATGTTTCCGCTATTTATCGTTGATTATTTGATAAAACGCTTCCAGATTTTATTATAATTATCAATATTACCACCTGCATTATGAAATAACACAAACTTGCAATTTGTTCACAAAAGAGATTAAACCGCTCTGATGCTATCATAGTAAATGGCATCACTGAATTAAAATAAGTTAAGTGAATTACTACATTTTACTCAAAGAGTAAAAAGTCACGTACTTATTCTGTACAATAGTGTTCAATCGCTCTGACATTGTTAGTGTCAATTTTTACAAAAATACACTTAAAATAAATCTTTTATAGGTATTAATAAAGACACCGTTTACTAAACAAGTTGTCATTGTTATTTAACAAAAACATAAATATCATCTTTATTGTATCTGTATTTCGTAGGAATAATCTGACAATCTTAATATAATTGATTTAGAATTATGTTAAATTAGTCCCAATTGCTGGGGAGCAGTATGTCTATTTTATGTCTAATTTGCGATCATTTACAAAAAAAATATGTATTCTAACTTGCTTCCAAGGCTTCACCCAATTAAGTTTGTTACAGAAAGTCCAGCATTTAATTGCGCTTCCCCAGGGATACTGGAGTTTTAGGTACTTTATGTTATTGAAATGGAATTTCTTGCCTCTTATTTAAAAAATCACAGGGTTAAAAAAAATTATATCTATTTCTTTAAATATTTATAATTATAAATATTTAAAGAAACGACGAAATAAGCGTATTTTTTATTTTTTCATCAAAAGCCTTCATACTTTATTTCACGCGTATCGCTTCTAAACTGGTAGACTATTCATCAAAAATTTCAACCCAATTTTCACTCCTTTAAGGGTACAATTTCTAAAATGCTGAATCATGTGTCCACTAACTTCTTACCTTTGTATCGAATGCCATGCATCTTACTTCAAGAACCACAGTCACATTTAAAATTAGAGGCAGTATTCAATCTAATTTTAAAGTGGCGAAATGTTTCATTCGAAATTCCTATTTCATCCCCTTAGGGGTAGAATTTCCGAAAAACATTGATACCCATGTACATTTGTTTTTTTACCAAGAGAACTTGGTACGATGGTTCTTACTTTGAAAAAGACAGATTTCCCTGCAATAGTTTCTTCTATTTCACTCTCTTTGGCGTTGAAAAAAATCCTTCTTTAGCGACTGTTGTCATCCTTTTACAAAAAAATCCGTAGGTATAATTAGAAATCTCTAGGTTCAGCACTATTGGCTGTGCGTTGTCTGGCAGTCAGTCAGTTAGTCACTCAAAACAAAGCCTTTTATATATACAGATGAGGCAGCTTTAATGTTTTGTAGCCTAATATATCATAATATCATTTAATAATCAAATACCAATTCCTATTAGGTACGTAAAAATTCATGGAAATTGAAATAGTGCACCGAATACGATACGCACTCGATATACAGTCACGTTAGGCGTACTGTTACAAGGAATGCAGTATCTCACAAGTAAGTTTTTACAGAGACAGCTGACTCATATTTTAACCATAAACACATATTGAAGCAGTTTAATTATAAAGCAGAAAAAAAACAAACGAGTTTCTTTTCTCACTATAAGTTCCGAGACTTAAGACGGTTATTTTTTAATACGTTAGACGTGCCACTTAATTGCGCTTCTAGACGATTTTTGAAGACTCTGGTATGAGTTTGACTTCCATATTAAATGACAAAACTCTAATTAGTAGAACCAGTCTTAATCGCTAACACCGAACACTTTAAGAACTTAGCAATTTTATAAGGATTTCTCAAAGCCATTATATTAAATGAACGACCCAAACAGTTGTAATATTACATGGTATGTGTATTGTTTTCTCATTTGTTACAATGACAAATAACATAGGTACTTCAATATTTACGCCTCCGTGATTTATCTCGATTATGCATGCAAAGTCCTCCATTGCAAGCGGTAAATTGTTAATTATCTGTAGTTAAATTCTTCTAAGCGTATACTTACGCAGCGTGTCATTGTATGCAACGCCGCTGTAGCCTTGGTGACGGCATCATGCTAAATTGTTTCTGAATACCTATTTTACGTGCTACATTGCCAGTTGCTAATAGTTCGCGTTGTTTAAATTGTTGTTGATGTTGGATAATTTTTTGCCATTATATTATAGTTAGTAAAAAACAACTACGCCTCCGAGCCCTCAGGTAGGATGCGAACCCATGACCACATGACCTTTCGCCATCCGGGCGAGTGCTCTGACCGCTGAGCTACCGAGACGCTGGCAAACGTATTTCAACTTCTACTATGAGCTAGTATCGTTGCATTGTGAATGCAAAAAAATTAAAATTAAAAATGAGTCTTCTATGATAAATTTGTAAAACCGTAACCGAACTAAGTAGGTAGCATGAATCGATTTTTTTTAAACTCTAATATTCAAACCGTCTAGAGGTCAGCTTTATCAAAGTTTATATCAAAATATCACAATGTGTATAAAATTTGGGATATTGAAATAAAATATTTTTTTATAATCCTATGGCGCACTAGAAATTTCCGGAATGAATAAGAAAAAATACTATGAATATATTTAGTACTTACACTTTTACGCCTATCGTACATTTAAAAATAAAATTGAATCCACAACGCGTTTTTAAAAAAAAAAAAATTAATAATCGTTATTTAATAATAATTTATTTTAATTACGATACGAAACTTTTTGCATTTAGCAAAAGGTTTTTATGACTGCCAGTCGCCGTTAGTTCATCCACCCAGTAATTAATGAACTTTTCTCACATTTGCTTTGCTTGTGTTTCGTTTGAATTTGAATGATGAGTGCAGGTAGAGTGTAGAAATAACTGAAAAGAGTTAGCGTTAAAGTTTGAACTCATACCCACTTATAAGTTGCATTATTTTGTGCTTACCCTATTTAAATACAGCGTATTAGAGATAAATTACAAAAACCATAAAGGGGAATATACTTACTTGCTCAAAAATCTGTTAAATCGAAAAGAAATATCGGAGTGGATTTCGTACAATCCAAAAACATGTTCAATCTGAAAAGTGGATAAAAGCGATGAAGCAACGGAAATTAAAAAAAGAGTTATTTGAAAAACTATGTTTTATGAATACAACCTTTTTTCTTAAGTTTTAATATGCAACTGCTAGTTAACCGATTCGTTGCTACATACAATTACAGAAACGGAGGGTACGAGCTTGATTTACGTGAAAAATGAAGATAGTTTTATTCTGGGTTGATTTCCTTAAAACTGGATTTGAAGGAGTTATCAACGATTTAAGAATGACACGGTTTTAGAGGCTAACGCCACACGCAAAAAAAAGTGATGACACGACAGGCGTGCCATCAGCAACGAATCGGTTAATATAGTTTATATTTTTAGTGATAGGGAAATAGACGTGACTGTGTTTACCCATTTGAAAGTAGGTTATCATGTTTCCTGTGTTCATTTTAATATACAAACACGATATTACTGTCAAGCGAAGAAGTACAATGATAAATTATTATAATAGAAAAATACTAGAAAAAATCGACTCGGGTCACAAGTGAATCTCAGGCGGGAATCGAACCCGCAACCTTTGGAAATCCGGTCCAATGCTCTTCCAATTGAGCTACCGAGCCTTGCGAACACTCGTCGAAATTTTCTAGTACATTCCTGATTTTACGCTGTAGGCCAGCGTTGTTTCATCAATGAGAGGAACATCCTCTCGTATTCGAAAGAAACATTTTTACAAATGTTTGGTCAATCGATTAAGATGAAACAGCCATGTTAGATTTAATTTTTTTTTGTATTTTATGCATTTTCAATGCGATCTTATAAGATAAATTATTATAATAGAAAAATACTAGAAAAAATCGACTCGGGTCACAAGTGAATCTCAGGCGGGAATCGAACCCGCAACCTTTGGAAATCCGGTCCAATGCTCTTCCAATTGAGCTACCGAGCCTTGCGAACACTCGTCGAAATTTTCTAGTACATTCCTGATTTTACGCTGTAGGCCAGCGTTGTTTCATCAATGAGAGGAACATCCTCTCGTATTCGAAAGAAACATTTTTACAAATGTTTGGTCAATCGATTAAGATGAAACAGCCATGTTAGATTTAATTTTTTTTTGTATTTTATGCATTTTCAATGCGATCTTATAAGATAAATTATTATAATAGAAAAATACTAGAAAAAATCGACTCGGGTCACAAGTGAATCTCACAACCTCTCATTGATGAAACAACGCTGGCCTACAGCGTAAAATCAGGAATGTACTAGAAAATTTCGACGAGTGTTCGCAAGGCTCGGTAGCTCAATTGGAAGAGCATTAGACCGGATTTCCAAAGGTTGCGGGTTCGATTCCCGCCTGAGATTCACTTGTGACCCGAGTCGATTTTTTCTAGTATTTTTCTATTATAATAATTTATCTTATAAGATCGCATTGAAAATGCATAAAATACAAAAAAAAATTAAATCAAGTACAATGATGCCATGTGTTGTTAATTGTTTGTTTGCTTTTATTATTGTGTACTTAACAGCATAAAGCTGTTTAAGATATGACCGAAGTTCATCCACGTTAACTCGGATTATGGTGGGTTTAGTTCGTAATCTATTTTTGAGTCTAGTTTCATTGGAGCGTTACAAATTCGTGAATTTGTACACCAGATAACTGAATTCTTAACTGTACCAATTTTTAACACATCATTATACTTTTATGACTGACTTAAAGATATTAGGGATAATCGCAATTTCTATGACTATATTGCGAGACGATATGACGATATAAAAGAGAATCACTCTACGGCTGGGTGTTATCCGATCATTTTTTTATGACTGGTAATCCTTAGGTAATCCTGAAGTCTAGGATTCATTAATAGATACACCACCCACACAACACTATGACATTTCACCATAAAGCATAGCCACCGTAAGAATACGATTTTGACAGCTGACAGCGGAAAGCTTTCCAAAAATCTTTTCTTTCGTTGTCGATATCCCTTGACATAATTAAAATCCTTCTTTGCAGGTGAGAACTGTCAAAATAATATTCTTTTGACGACCACGAAGACCATATAAATGTTGTATTCGTAACAACTTTAGTCCACTGTTATTTAGGAAATTCTATCGAAGTAACAATTTATTGACAGAAGTAACTTGAAACCGAAAAAGTTTGATTTTTAAAGATCTGTTTATTTTGTGGTGCACGTAGCTGGGTCGTCAAGTATGACGCTAGCATTAATCGTGCTTAGTTAGTCACACTTTTGGTTTTCATATAGCGAATACTAACGCTAACATTAAATAAGATTATGGTGTAACCCTTATTTAACTTAAAGGCGATAGTTATATATTCCAGCAAAAAGAAATTAATTCCTGACATTTTTAATTTCATAGTTTTGTCTGTTAATTTTCAAGGGAAAAAAAGTATCAGTTACAGATACTACTTACGGGGCCCACTGAAGCGTTATTTCTGTACTAATAACATGCGTACTTTAGTTTTGTTTAGAAAATAAACGGTCTTAACTCATCGTTTGTAGAGACCAAACGGATCGACTCGCTAATAAACCATGAATCTGTATCTACGAGGGCTTAATGAATATATTAATAATGTGTCTGACATATTGTAACTGTTTATTAAAAATATGTTTCTTTTTATGTTGCTTCTAAAGCAGAATAGGCAAAAAAGCTTCAGCTTCTGATAGATACAAATAATTAATATAATTTACAGCTATATGATACCCCAATAATTTTAATAATCTTTTATGCTCTTTATCGTCAATGACCGCTATTCACTTTTTATGTTATGATTCTTGTTTTGTACCAGTTTCCTCGTCAGTTGTATGCGTACATTAGTTTTTGTGACGTGTAGCATGTAATTATAATTGCACGATTGACACGATTCATTTAACGTCGTAGAAAAACGTCTGAGGCACCCTATGTACGGAACAATACTGTCAATTCCAAGATTTACAATCTGCGATTATACGTTTTAAGTTTCCGTATCTTCCCATAGGTTATGGCCAATTCTTGGATATTTCCTTCGACGTAAAACTGAAGACTCATATCTTTATTGCAATATCATACCTAGGTGGTATACCCTAGTTGAGATGAAAACAGGGAGACATGCTGTCAACGGTTACAAAACAATCGAAATCAGTTATTTGCTGGGATAATATTAATTTGATAAAAATTTTCATGAAGGATTCTGTAAAAATACTATAATCGAATGTCTAGTTAGCGAAAAGTTTGTATTTCCGGTGAATTCTGACTCTATGTATTGTTCGCCAATGTGCAGCAGTATTACAAATCTAAGTACATATAAATGTTTCGCAAAATATATACCATGTGTGCGAGGACTAGCAAGTTGAGCTCATGTTATTCAGTTTTGTAAGCGTTCACCTTACCGTGAAGGAATGTAGACTTGTTCTTCAAATTAGGATGGACATTGGGCACCGACGAAATCGTATGCCGATAAAACTGAAATAGTTGTCGAATGCCGTTGAAAGTTGCGTAAGCGCAGTTTAACGTGAATTATTCGCCAGGTAAGTAACAATTAAAGCAATTTAATCGTAAAAACGCTTATAAATGTTGTATTTAATTGATATTTTTATTATATGTGCTACGTCATGGTTTAGTGTACAAAAAATAATAGGCAAGGCCATTTTAAATTTGTGTATAACACAGTACGATGAGGTCGCCATTGTTTCTTTAGATTTATTAGTTAATTTTTTGATACGTAACAAATTAAAGACGCTTAAATAAAGGAATACATTAGATGCTTAAAAATTTGTTGACTTGTATGACTTATGAAAAATTATGTTTTTCTCATTAATTATTCGACATATTTTCTTATTCAAGCAATTTTCAAAAATCCTTGTCATGATATGTTTGCAATACTTTGTCCAATGTAGGATGATACTTTTGACAGTTGACACCTATATAGAGGGTATAAAGTTGCTATTGCAATGTCAAGCCAAACATAAGGAAACAAACGCAACTTTAGTACGTAGCAATAAGGAAGTGACACCTGTCAAAAGTATCATCCTACATTGGACAAAGTATATCGTACTTTTTGGTCGTTATATAATCTACGTAAAGCAAAGGAATTAGGATTCTATTCTAAATATTAATCAATTTTAAGTTATTTGATTTGGTTGTTGGGATTAAGATATGGATTCCAAATTAGTAACACTAACTTAATTAATAGATGAGTAAATAATCTGACTAATAATGTGGTAAATTTACTTGGGGTAAGACCTACCCCAAGATAACATTGATTCCGGGCAGTTATTTTTTAGCTTACTTAATTTTAAAAGTAAGTAATTTGAACCCATAATGTGGGTAAACAGAATTTGAATTAAAATAAAGGTGTCACAATTACCTTATTTTAATAAGTACGTTTGTACAATATTAGTCTAAACCATTTTACATTAGCATTCGAATGACATGATTACTCCTCGCTTCTCTAAAAAATTTGCAAGTGATATTTCATTGCGTGTAGATTCTTTGGGATGATGTAGGACAAGTAATAGCTGCTTAATCATAGACTGTGTACACAAGAGTGTAATCAACGTACAAACAAACATGCTTGTTATTTATGCGAAGCCGTGCAGGCGTACGTAGAAGTAAATAAATATTTTGTTCTCATTGTGTTTTAAGACAATACTGCTAGTATTGTCCGTTTGTATGGAATCATCATTTTAATCAGTATGTTTGACCGTATTAAATATTATTTACTATTTTATATTTATAAACAATATATTACTAAAAGAACATATTATTATAGAAAATTTAAATTAAATTTCAGCTCCGGTGAGATTTAGGCTTCAGTAGCAATGGTTACGTATTGCCCGATTAGCCGTAAAACATCAGTTTGATCCCATATTTAAACAATCTATTGATAAAAGCCAATTAAAAAGTAACAGAAAATGGCCTTAAAAAGAGATTGTTGCAATGGATTTATTACTAAAAATGATCTCCATGAGATAACGATATGAGATTAAGGTTAATAATACGAAAGTATGTGTTATGTACAGTGAATAATCTAGAAGTTAATGTTTTTATTTTCTGTAATAGTTTTTATCTATCTTATGTTAATAAAATGGTTTTTTATTAAGGAAAATGTCAAAACAAGCTGTTTCTAGTCGATAGAAATTGTTGCCAAATACTCTAAGTAGCTGAATACAGGATGTATTTTTATGAAAATGATTATTGTGAAAAACATATATCAAAAAATGACATTATAACTCCAGTAATCTAAAGTTTAAACGAAATACGGGGACATTTATATCAAATGGAAATACAATAAAACTTGTGAGATACCTAAGTAGATACATACCTATTTCATCTATCAACCTGATAGATATATAGATACAAGATGGTTTATCATACCGTAAATCATGTAGGTAGCATAATATAATTTCATGTTCAAATAGTGGTCTGTGCACAGTGTGCATAAACGGTGGACGTTCCATGGGCAGTACCGTTGGTTGACCGCTCATACGCATACTTTGTCGCTTGCCGACGTGTGTGTGTGGTAAAAATTACCATCACAATTTGTTCTTAGCTGACAAGAAAAAAATATAATTCAAACTTATATTAACACAATTTTGTGTCAAGTACATATTAAGGTAATGAGCTATAATGCTTATTAAAGTACCAACAATGACAGCTTCTTTATAGTTAAGTAGGCCTTATTTGATTACATAAAGAAAATTCCGTTATAAGGTTAAAAAACATAATTATTATAATATTTGAGATTTTTTTTAGTGGTTATAACAGTCATTAATAAAAATTAAGAATATATTGTTTTTGCAATACCTCTCAGAATTGCATACATAACTACAATCAGAACAGTAGCGATTCTGTCTCACACTGATGGTCCTGAATTCGAGTCCTAGAAGAGGCAAATGTATGTGTCAATAATACCCACGTGTGTACCTGCCATGGGAAATCCTATAAATATTAATTATCTTAGTATAATATACACCTATGTCTATCCGTTACCTAAGTATCCATATCACAAGCGTTACAGTACTTTAAGCTACACTAATTGATGTGAATGTTAGTAATATTGTTCTTATTAACTGTATTATATAAATAATTTTATATGTTTGTATTTTTTTTACTTTTTTGGGATTTTAATAGAAAAAGGACATTACAAATGTTTAAGGAACTAAGTATATTTTTTACAACATTACTCTGGCCGAATGAAACGAGGTCGTCCTCGAGTATTGATGAATTATTTATACATTAAATTCCTTCATTGGTAATCAGGACGCTTTACGTCCTCCTCGTAATCGTAATACCTTTGAAGGCATTTGGTGTTGACTTTCCGATCCATTGACATATAAATTTCGGGGCCACATGTACTTGCAACATTAAATAATTACTATGTTGGATCATGTGGTTATTACACCGAACATATTTATATCTCTACTGTAAATTGTAGTAAAGAGTATAACATAATTGCTTTTTAATGATTACACTAAATATAAGGATAACAATATTATCAACCTACCCAACCAAAAGAGTGTGGAAATGAGTTACAGAATTAGTCTTAAAATCTAATTCATATACCTTGATGTCAATACAGGAAAACAGACAATATCCTTGGATAATCCAAAGAAATTTATATAAATTAAAGACTAATTATGGCTGCGCATTTAAAACTGTTTTATTTATTCCTTGAACGTGGCCTGGTGGCACTATTTGTCCCAGGTTGTAGGTCGTATTCCCATTCAAATCTACATAATAAATCTATATTTTCTTTAGCTGATTTCTATTATACTTAACATTGTGATCATAACAGGTACCTATAGATCACGTCACACATACGTGCTTCGTCTCTACATGTTTATCTAAGGCCTAAGTGTAAGTTTTCAAATGTCCAAAGGTTACTATCGCGTTTGACTAAAGTAGTACGAAAGACCTTAATAGTAAAGAATTAAGGTCTGAATTTAAAATCTCAACTCGACCGCAATAGTAGCGTTTGCATATTTGAAAATTTACACTCAGCTCTCAGATCGTGCTAACCTTATTACGTATCAATGAACGCGTGCTAGTGATCAAACATTCACGTTTTGATTGTTTCACGTATCATGTCTCCTTAAGACATGATTGAGTGTTTAACAGTCTTAATGTTCAGGCAGAACTTGCGACAGTGTTATTACAAGAAATAATGAGGGTTGACGAATGCAAAAAAAGGTATAGACAGAGACCTCAAGAAAGCCCATTTGCCTGAAGGGATAATCCAGGATAGATTATCCTGGCGCAGAAAAGTGAGGAAACCCTACCCCAAATAATGGGAAAAGGGCAGGACAAAGAAGAAGAAATCAACGATCAATATTTTATCGTGATTTATCGTTGTACATAAAAACGACAAAAACATAAAACGAAAAAAAGTCTTGCAGAAGTCAGTGGGTACTAGAACCTACATTCTCTCGCTATCTAAGCGAGTGCTCGTCTAATTCCATTAATATTTGAAAAACAAAAAAATTAAAAAGAATTATTATATTGCGCTACCCTCCTTGTAATCAGTTCCCATGAAAAGTATATGGCTTATTTACAATTATTAAACACTGTATTGTTGTATTTTTTTATTACTGTAATATGTTTTGGGAATTAGTTCACGTTGATTATGCAATCTAGTAGATTTGGGTCAGTTGTATGAGGTTTATTTTGATATAATTTCAAATTAAAACTTGTTAACACTGCGTAAGCTTAACATATAACATCAATATTCTAGATATTATAAAAAAGTGCTTTGGTATAGAAAATTTGTATTGCAAAAATTCGTTTCAAGTTAAATTTTTTACCTTTTCAATACGAACAGAAATTTATGATCAAAATATCAAGTTAGTCGTAGGGCTATCTCATTGAATTTAAACGAAGTCATAAAGAAATTTTGTAAATCCGGAATTTAAATTTAAATTATACACCAGTTAATAATAGCTGACTAAGGTTAGACTACTTGCCAACCAAAGCGTTACTAACCTCTATTTCCACTGGGTTGATTGCGAAATGAGTTTAATGAAGCAGCTATAAAATATTTTCCTACCACTTTCTACTGAATCGTATAAATTTTCTCCAATGAATTAGTAATTACGATGCCTAAATAATAAAACAATCTATGTAAATGTTTACATTCTATGGCGAAATGATATAGCTATTGGAAAATTGTGAGAAAGTGAAACTGGCCATAGTAATTGTAGGTAAAAGTTGGTTGTGAAAATACTAGTTTCCATGTGTGTAGTTTCTTTCCTGTCGGGTTGTTATACGCCTATTACAGATCTTGTTTTGATATTATACTTAAGATTGGTATGTTGTTTTAATTCAAAGTTGTATTAATTCAATCGAATGATTTTGTAGGTTCGGAAATCGGTAAAACAAGAGGAAAGTAGCTTTCATTCCGTTAACTTCTTACTAAAACATAAGAATTATTGTATAAAATATCGAAGAAAAATATTTCGGGTAGAAACAAAGATTTGCAAAGATACGCATTTCTGAAAGAAGAACAATCAGTAAGCCTTTTATATATAGTATATAATTTAGAAAGAAAAGAGGAAAAAGAAGCTGTTTTTCTAATAGAATATTGCATTAATAAAAACTAATTTAGAAACCATTGTCTAATATTTTAATTAATCAATCTAGCATGTTCATTCGTGTGATTTTCTATTGTCTTTAATGTTTTATGTAACGTTGCGTAACACGTAAAATGAGGAAGTCGATTCACATTTTAAGGTGAAGTCTTTCGAAGGTGCCACTTTTAATGTTTCAAAAAACCTTATTGTAAAATTAATCTCCGTTTAGTATCTAATTAATTAAGACATTTGTAACACAGTTAGTAATTAAAAGCTGTCATGCCAAATCTTCATTATACATTTATAATAGTATCATACATTGAATTTTTTGGTTAATAACATAATTTTCTTCATTAAATTGTTCCCAAAATTCTTAATATACTCTATAAAGTTTGATTTCTGTACTAGTAGATATATTTCGTATTAGTTTTTCTTTTATACGTTTTTACTTCTTAACACGAAAAGGAAAGTAGTCATAATATTGAATACCCAAGCACACGCATTTCCGATTTCCTATCTCAGTCTAGTGCAGGTGAATTAATGAATAAAGTTTAGGACATACCACTAATACCGGACGTTATAGACTTTCATATAAATTATATAAATACAGTATAATGTTTATTTGGTGTCAAACTATTAAAAATTATACTAACTTTTTCTTGGTTAAGTTTAGTTTTAATATATTTATCGGGCAAGTCGTTCGTAACTAACAATTTATTTTATAGGAAAAAAACATACGTTTTCAGCTTTCAACTCGTATCTAACTCAAATTGTAACTGTTGATTGAATTGATGCAAACAGTAACAGCACATAAAAATCTTTGTTATCAAATCTTTTTAAATTCATAGTTGAGACAATGAAAGTTGGAATTGAAGAAGGGTATAATTAACATTCTTCATTTTAAATTATTATAATAGAAAAATACTAGAAAAAATCGACTCGGGTCACAAGTGAATCCCAGGCGGGAGAGCATTGGACCGGATTTCCAAAGGTTGCGGGTTCGATTCCCGCCTGAGATTCACTTGTGACCCGAGTCGATTTTTTCTAGTATTTTTCTATTATAATAATTTATCTTATAAGATCGCATTGAAAATGCATAAAATATATAAAAATTATAAATCTAACATGGCTGTTTCATCTTAATCGATTGACCAAACATTTGTAAAAATGTTTCTTTCGAATACGAGAGGATGTTCCTCTCATTGATGAAACAACGCTGGCCTACAGCGTAAAATCAGGAATGTACTAGAAAATTTCGACGAGTGTTCGCAAGGCTCGGTAGCTCAATTGGGAGAGCATTGGACCGGATTTCCAAAGGTTGCGGGTTCGATTCCCGCCTGAGATTCACTTGTGACCCGAGTCGATTTTTTCTAGTATTTTTCTATTATAATAATTTATCTTATAAGATCGCATTGAAAATGCATAAAATATATAAAAATTATAAATTCTTCATTTTGTTCACACCGTGTCGCCATTAGGTTTGCCTCAGGTCTCTAAGCCTTGCGAAACACCTGTGATTATGCACTGCACA
The DNA here is from genome assembly GCA_927399485.1 of Calamotropha paludella. Classification (NCBI taxonomy): domain Eukaryota; kingdom Metazoa; phylum Arthropoda; class Insecta; order Lepidoptera; family Crambidae; genus Calamotropha; species Calamotropha paludella. The sequence goes on from OV656812.1 coordinate 20,869,561, forward strand.
CAAGGACAGACAAACCGCGACTTTCTATAAGACCGCCTACGGTCTGGCGACGAAATGCCGTGGACTGGGTCACCTATTTGCTGCATTCCATGTCCGCGGGCCAATTTTAGAACACCGCTAATTTTGGTCCCGCTTTCTACAGTAATGATGTGATTTGACGCTTGCATACATGATGAATAGTCCTCCTAACGTATAATTACAAGTTTGCTGGTTAAAGTGAGATGTCTGTTAATTATAGGGTAGTCATTATAGAAAGAAAAATATCATTACTTTTATAAGAACATATATAATGCTATCAGTTTTAGCATAAAAATTGATTTTTTTTTGCTCTTTATTGCACAGAAAGGAACAAATGATGTCTCCCTACTAGTTAGTCAGAATTCCTCTTAATCTATGTTTTATGTTTCAGTTCGTACTTTATATTTTCATACGCTGACTGAACACAAATTTTGTATATGTATGTAAGTTTATGTATTTATAAGATATATTTATTAATTAGGTTTTTGTTTTATTGTATCGATCGTGTGCCATCGTTATCGGTTAATTGGTAGAGAATGCTGCAAGGCATTATGTCTGCCTTTGCTGCATTGGTTGCAATACAGAATAAGTAAATATATAAACCGATTGAAGGGCGCAGATTAAAAAATAACGAACATGAAAGAACAATATTTTAACATACATTATATACGAATAATTGTAAAGACTGTCTAGCTCGAAAAAATAATTATATGTAGAAAAATAGCATCACATTATAAATACCCACCCATATCAAAAATTAGATGTCAGTTATTTGAAGAGCTTCTAGGTAAAAATACTGATCAATACCTTAGAGGTTAGCTTTTTGCATCTAGGTTGGGAAGTGAGTTCCATAGTAATGAAAGAGAAAATAGTCGGAAACAAAATCGATACGAGGTTAGAGGAGAAGGGAGAGTCAGTGTTGGCTATAAGATGGAGGTTGTGAAAAAAAAATGGGGATTTAACTTAGTTATATTCCAAATATTTAGGGCTCAAAACGATTAAATGGGAAAATATGGTGCAGTGTTGAAAATGATAGAAGGATATAACACCACTTTATGCCTTTCTGGCTACAAACGCCTTTCACTAATAAATGGATTCATTTGTCGTCCTAATTATCACATACCTGCCTTGCCATTGTAGGCAGAACAATGCGTTAGTGTGCCAAATATTGTAACTGAATATGCAAAACGTTTAATGTTTGTAGTCAACCTTGTCAATGTTTCAACTTGAAATTATGATTATCACGACCGGTTTAGCTTAGCGGGAGTGACCCTATCTTGGAAGCCATACGTTCCCGGTACGAGTCTCGGAAGGGGCAGATTTTTGTATGAATACCAGCAATTATACCTGAGTAATGAGTTATAAATATATACATTAGCGTTTTGCATTTTTTGCCAAACATTTTAAGCATGAAGTGCAACATTTTCTATTGGCGAAATGTTATCCAAGTTAACCATAATTGTATTGTTTATGCAAGGTATGTTATTCACCTTCACCTTTAAAAAATCAAGTACTTATCTTAATAATTGATGTCTCTGTGAAAATCGAGGAAACTACATGAAGGTGATTTGGGTAGCCTAGTGACCTCTCTCCTGTAGACTCATTACAGCAATGTGGACTATTTCATTCCCGATGATTCCCTAGTGATGGACTTCTTCTTTTCCTTGCATTTTGGGACACCTGTACATAGTACATCACTAGTATCCATAGTTCAAGCTTTTCTCAGTTTGGAGGTGGAAATATTATTATTATTATAGCGTTCTCTTATTAGTAAATATGATAGATTTACAAAGCTAGAAAGTTGGCATAATGGTATGGTTGAGTTGTTAAATATTGCTTCTGCATTAACAATTTTGAAATAGAAAATATTCCTCACCTCAGCCGATAAAGGTCAAGCATGGCTTTTACCATAATTTCCACGCTTGGCAGGGTTACGAATCTTAGTAAAACATTATAATTAAGAAAATTCTTCTGACCATTCTGTGTTCTGCAGGAGGTACTCTTCTCATTTCAATACGACTCACTGCTATTATACTTTGCCGAACTCCATACTGCTTCAATAAAATAATAATACTAATTATTGCCAAATATACTAAATGCATAGCAAATTTTATATGCCAATAATAATTTTGTTGGTAAGATTAGTATAAACTGCTGTTCAAGGAAACCCTTATGAAATCATCATTGAGAAACCACTAGTTGATTTCAGAAAAAATACTTACAGATTGAAAACACGATAATAATATAGTTTCTCATGAGTCTAGAACACTTACGATATTTTACTGAACATTTTTTCTAAGTGAAAACAAAATGCGGTCATTTGCAGCGGTAACATGTTTAACTACCTGTCACTTTCATTGCCATCAGCTGGTGTTAAGTTAGAGAGAGACGCTAAAACAATTATTGAATCAGCTAAGTGAATGGTTCTGTGAGAACTGAGGACAGGTTACCCACAATGGTCGTTATTTCTGCATTGCCTCCTAATTATTGAAACTAAAACTGGGTTTTTAGGATTAGATTATCATTTGAGATGGTCTTCTGGTGAACTGAAAATCTAATTACAACTTGTTTCATATATGTAGTTAAGTAAAAAAGTTGATTAAGTGTGGATACCAATAAAAGATACTATTTATTATTTTATATTTTTTAATATGGGACTATAAAAAAAATATATATATTTTATATTTTTATCAAACTTAAATTGTCCAACAAAGTATCTTCTGTGAATGTAATAAAGCTCATTTTTGTAATCGATTCAAGTTAAGCTAATTCTTAAGTCGTTCGTCATCTGCGACGAGAAACCTCATGACGTTATTGTCATTACATCTTTGAACAATAGCGCGTAGATGTTTCTCCGGGGTATTGTATGGAAGCTGGTTTCCTGGTTCATGTATGGGCGTTTATTCTCGAGTAAGAGGTGGTATTTCCGTTAATTAATTATTGTGGTCGGGTACCTTTGTTAAAAAAATAATCTTGAGTGAATAGTTAGTGTCTTAGAGTTAACTACTATATTTAAATAATCATTGGTATACTAACTTTATAAAGTCGTCGTGTATTTCTACCAAACTAAGTGTGTTCCGTTTTGTCTTTGCAGTGGAAATCTACCTCTCTCCTGTAGAGACTCACTGCAGCAATGTGGACTACTACATTCCCGATGAGAACAATGAGACTAAGGAATTCTCCGACGATGCGATGAACAGGTATGAAACGCATCTTACCTTTTTTGTAAAGGATCGGACAATAAATATAGATATTCCCTAATACTAGCAACATTCATGAAAAACATGGAGTACGTTGAATTTATTTAAATAGTATTATATTTTCTTAATATATACGATCCTTAGCTAAACTGTAGCTTAATCACTACATAGTATAAAACAAAGTCGCTTTCTCTGTCCCTATATCCCTATGTATGCTTAAATCTTTAAAACTACGCAACGGATTTCGATGCGGTTTTTTTTAATAGATAGAGTAATTCAAGAGGAAGGTTTATATGTATAATACATGCATAATATAGTAGAGCGTTGCATCCGTGCGAAGCCGGGGCGGGTCGCTAGTACAGTATAAAACAAAGTCGCTTCCTGCTGTCTGTCTGTCCCTATGTATGCTTAGATCTTTAAAACTACGCAACGGATTTTGATGCGGTTTTTTTTTCTTGATAGAATGATTCAAGAGGAAGGTTTATATGTGTCATACATGCATAGTAGAGGAACACTGATAATTTTAGAGGTTTCTAATGTGATGTCGTAAATAAACACTTTTTTGCGCTTACATTGCAAACGCTGGCTGAACCTCGAGAGATAGATCAAAATAATGTACTACAGTATTGTGCACCATAAAAAGGTCTACAAAAAAGTCCGCGATGGTATATGTCTATTTCTTAGGGATAAGCCATAATAACCATTTTTTTTCTACAGTATATTTAGTATCAGCATTGCACCCGTGCAAAGCCGGGGCGGGTCGCTAGTTATATATAAAGAAAAACATTTTCTCGATGTTTCTGTTTGTTAATCGCGATAAATAATTGCTAAATTTCCTTGAAATTAAAGCGAATAACTTTTTACGTATACCGAAATACAAATATCAAAATTATGACATCATACTTCCGAACATAAAATTTAATCCTGAAGTATCAAAATGATGTCACCATGAGAAAGTCCAACGTCGGGACTAGTTAAAATATAGAAAAAAGATCCCACAAGCGATTTTTTCCTTAAAAGCGTTTCATTGCAATGAGTAAAGGCAAAACTGTAACGACTAAACATGACTTGAAATTTTACCCAACGCTGCATTTTGATGTAACAATATTTTATAGTAAGTATATACCTCTTATCCCAACGTTCCCATGGGAATACTGTTAATAATTAGCATCAGAATGAGCCACAGCGAAGAATGTCAGAGTTTAGTTAAAATTTAATTAAAAAGAATTCAATTTAGACGGTACGCCTTTGTTCTCACGCCTTTGAAATTAAAAGCAGGGAAAGCATATAAACTATTTACCCAGAAAAATGTCGACATAGTATTTAAATTTTATTATATATCATACGATATGAATCTGTGTTAATATGTTGATATTGAGATAGAATGTGTGTATACATCAACTTTTTTTGTGCGTCTATCCTCTTTGTCATAATACCGTTGGAAATCAAATCCACTGTCGCTATGTTAAATAAATGCAGCTCTTACACGAGTGGCGATAATTTGTCAAACTGTTCTCGGGCCTTGTGCTCGATTGGCCCAAGTGGGTTAGCTGATAGGGTTGTCAATCATTTTGACTCTTAAATTAGGAAGCGGGATCTGCCGGCTGGAATTTATTTTAATAGAAACCTAAGATCCACGGGTAAATTTTAATGTGATGTGAATATGGATTTTTATATGCGTCGTGGATATATAATATATACTGTTATATGTATAGTACCATTCTGGTTCGTATTCGCTATATAGCACAAGCTTCGCTATGTTTTAAATTTAACTAGGCGATGGAGTCGCTACGCATAAAGCTTCGCTAGCACCATAAATTAGAGCGGATCGTAAAAATTCAAGGAAAAAAACAATAATATGCATTAAATTTTAAAATTCCATAATAATGAAATCTTTCATAAAGCGTGCACTTTTTGTTTTAATGGGAAATCCCATAGAACCAATGTTTTTTGGTCATAACTTTTTTATTTTTGTGAATTTCAAAATTCCTGATAATCTGGTCCTAAATGTGTTGATTCGATTCCACACAAACATTATTAAAAACGTTTAAGAACTCGGGAAGTTATAGCGTAACAGACATTGCGTCATTGAAGCTGATCCATGGGAACTCCACTCGCTTCGCTCCAATAATTAGAAAAGATTTTTTATAAACGACCAAAATCGACTTGTCTCTTGAGTCTGGTCGGATTCAGACCCACAGCCTCTCGTTTTTCAGACGAGTGAATATCTATTTCAGTTTAACATTCTCAAAATCAAGGTCTATTTAGCTCTATTACAGGATTTATTAGCTGAGGGTAAACAAAATAATTTTTTCCTAGTATAAAAATCCATAAATGTAAAAATCTTGCAGTTAAGTGGTCAAATAACAAAAAGATATGAATAAATTTCGTGTGAGATGTTCACTACTCCTTATCATCAAATTTTATTAAACATTTGTTTTTTCAAATTTTTGTATACCATGATTTCAGAGATTCATATGATCATATTATATCTCTCTACCTAGTTTTGTTGAAGATTGATGTGGTCTTAATATATAATTAATGAGTTGTTGTACGTTAAAAGTACAAACACTCAATGCTCGGTCACTAATACGCATCCTACAGAAAAGTGGCAACCCTACCTACCGCCAATAGACGGATTTAAATCGATACAACAAATTGATTCATTGTCTCGACCTGCACTCCGGTGTGCGGTGATTTACTTTTATTTGCAGCCGAATGGTGGGGCAAAATCACGATTTATTCATTGATTTCGGAGCATAACAATAATTGATGCTTCGGTAGTTAGAAAATTGAATTTTAGTAATTTTGCAATAACTATTTTGTAGTAAACATTGTAGTAATTAATATAATCCCGCAAAATCTCAAAGAAATGTATGAGGCAATATTGAGATTCGCAAATGAAACGAGTGTAAGGAGTGTACGTAATACCGTACTATTTTATACTGTTTTCTTCCTGATCTAATTAAAAATAACACAATTGTATAATCAAACATTTACATTATTTTGCATACTAACTATACTTACCTTGCCTGTTTTTAAGTAATAAATCTTTACACATGAGAAAATAAAGATTGCTTTTTATAGTCAAAGTGAATAGGCATCTTCTGGGTTAGCTCGTTCCATCGTGGATCCTGTCATGGCCCCTGGGCTTGATGGGGAACAAGACCGAACCCATTCAAAATAAAAAAAAATCAATTATTTTATTTTTGTTATAAATTGAGCCTATTAATTATGGTTGAGTAGTGTCATAAGTCATAACGATTGTTTTCCACTGTATTTTTTAAAATGGAACCACATTACTAAATTGGCGTCGCACAATGTTCTACGTTACAATTAATTAATGAAGTTAAATTAATATTGTTTTATCATTTGATTTTATCTATTCCAGGTTACACATGGCGCGGTCTACAGTGGCCCTGTTCATCGTTGCCTTCCTGTCGCTATTCATAGCGTTCTGGACCGGCGTGGTCGGATGCTGGAAGCGCAGTCCAGGGAATATCACGGCCACTGCCATCCTCATGCTTGTTACATGTAAATATCTATGATTAGAATAATACATGGCATGGTCTGCAGCGACTGTGTTCATTTTAGCCACTCGCCCTTACGCTCTGGACGAGCAGTGTCGGCTGCTGGAAAGTCCAAACTGCCATCTTTAAGCTTGCCACATGGAAATAAAAGGGACTTTTCCGTGCCACTTACACTGTTTTATTTCTCAAACAATAAATTCCCATGCTAAATGCAAATGGCATGTCGTCAGTATCTGAACGAATAGTTAATTGAACCTATTTATTTTATAATTTAAGTACACTAATTTAAGCTAATGCAGATATATTCCGATAAAATTTCTATTCGACTTACTTTACTAACCTTAATCCATGAGCTTGCCGAAGCTCTTGAGTGACAAAGTGACTTTTTGGGCAAAATACACATTTTCGTGAAGTAACTTATTCAACCTATTTAGCTATTTCGGTTTTGCATTCGAAATCCAATTTCATCAATTACTTCTGTTTTACATGAAAAAGCTGGAAATCTCTGAGATTGGTAAAAAGTGTAACAAATAGGTTTTCGAGTGACATTTTAAACCATTATCTAGGTAATTCAAACCTCCGACTCAAGTTTTTTTGTAATGTTTCAGGTTTATTAGCTGCCGGAGCTATGGCCCTGTGGCATGGAGTAGAGTTCTACGAGAAGGAGAAGGCTGTCGGAGAAGAGTACTACCAACAGTGGCCCAGCGTAAGTTACAATACTTTTTCATTGTCTTTACCAGAATATGTCTTTCGGATTATAGAGCCAAATAGTGAGCGCGCGTGTTTAGTTCCAATAACAGTACTTTGGATTTATTTAGTAGTAATCGCTCAAACTCCAATAATTAATAAATAAACCTCTTAGCAGGAAGGAAAACACGGCCATAGTTCTATTTTTGGTGTTATTTAGTGAACTTCCTATGGTTCGTAACGACTAATATTATAAATATATGAGGGATGAGCACTAATTACTGTATAATTTATACACAATTTAAAGTGTATTCGTTTCGTTCGACTTTGCTCTCATCAATAAACAAAATTCTGAGTCGTAGAAAAATCACTTATCTAGCCATTATAAAGTGTGCATTCTCTGAAGCAGTACCTACTTTGCTTATTGCACTAGGCTCCGCTTCAATAATATTCAAATAAAATAAATGTTGAGTAAATGCACTAAGTTTCGCACGATTCGAGTAAACACTTTCTTTACTCTTGATTTTTACGGCCTTGATTATCGATAGCTCTACAAGCCGTATTTCTTCTGTTACTGTTAAAATAAGCAAGAGGTTTTTTATACGATTTGTTAACGCTGTTATAGTTCTTATTTGACAATGTTGACTAAAAGAAACAATATCAAAGATTTGTTTTTAAATTCAAGCTTGTAAGGACGTAACTAAACGAGTCTTACCATATTTTAAAGCGTTTGAAAAGCAGAGGATATCTTATCAAAACGTCGAGAATATGGTAAACTTGTTACGCGAAACTAAAAAAAGCGAATGATCCCATCTATACCGTTTCTTTTATTTATAGCTACAATGGAAAAATGGCCCAGGTCTTTAAAATGTTACTTCATTTAATTGAATCATTATTGATATAATTGTGATTCAATATTTTTTTTTTTTATAAAAATCCATAACCAGTGTTGCCAAGTTAAAAATTCGGTAACACTGCCAATAACGGTTTGGCGGCAAAACAGGTGCTTAAAAACAACTCGTCGATATGGTACGACTGGTCTTATATCCTGGCGTGGCTGAGCGTGGCGGTCTCCTTTGGGAGCTCGGTGCTATTCTTCTCGGCCGCCGTCTGTCTTGGTCGCGAGAAACAGCGGGAACAGCAGAACAACGTGCAATACATCATGCCAGGTCAGGCCGCCATCTTGCGACGCCATTTTGTGCTTAACGCTTGGTAGCGGCGGTCGAGTGTACAGTTCGGATGTTAAATTTATGAGCTTATTTTGGAAAGACTTGTCTATTTTGTTTAATTAAACTATACTTACCCACTTATATATTTTCTCATGAGTCAATTATTTTTGATGTCTTTGTTATCTATATACAAATATTTTAACGTTTCTGATAACAGAAATAATCCAAAATTAATTAATTTCATTCGCAAAATGTTATATCTCAAAGTCTGTCAGTACCAAATCTGTGAATAAGGTATAATACATTTTTTTTATTTATTTAATTTAGATAAAAACGCAGGTACTGTCATAGATAAAGTGAGTGAATATACATACACCCAGTATAATCAATATGTATGTTATAAATTATGTATGTTTATAATATTATTAGGTTCCTAGGTATAATGGCAGAGGAGGGGCGTAACTTATCATGAATATAACTTAGTTTTAAGGAAACATATAATTAAGATACATACTAACAAAAATGCTTTTCTTTCTTTTCATGTTTCTATGAAACTTGGCGTTAACGAAACGGCGTGCGACCGGTCTAAATGCGCTATAACCAATAACGCGCTATTTCTTGATATCTGGTTTACGCCCAACGCAATACTAACACGCTTCCAAATTTATGATCTAACAAACTTTCGGTGATGTTTTAACAATAAATACGAACACAACTACTGTACATATAATACCAATATAATCTGTACATAACGACAAATCATTACGTTACTTAAACAAATGAAACACTGGATATCGGTTAAAATCGGTATAAACCAGATATTACGTGAGAATGCGCGCGTTTGGTATGACTGGTCGTATATCGTGGCGTGGTGCGGCGTTGGACTGGCGCTGGTGTCGGCCATCTTGTTTTCGTCGGCCGCCATTTGCTTGCGTGGCGAGAGGGAGAGGGAAGAGGCGCTTAACATGCAGTATCTCATGCCCGGTAAATGATAGATTTTTAACCGAAAAAGACCAAGATTATGTCAGATAAGCCGTACATTAAAAGACATTCTTATAGCAGGTTGTAAAAATTCTCGATTAAGTTTATAAAGTAAACATGTCTCAACGATTTGCAATTGAAACTGTCGTGGAGTGTGCTGCAAGAAAATAGCAATGAGGAGTGGCTATTTTTTCACTATATTTTCTGTAACTTAGTTTCGGGTTGGAAAGAACAGAAACTACATATTGAGACAGTGAATATATATAGTTTTTAAAAGCGGTTTATATAACGGTTCAATAATTCATTAAATATAATAATAATACATAAATCTTATGTACATAAATCTTTATACTATCAATCAAAGGACGAGGGAACGCTTTACAAATGCTTTGGGGGATTGGGGATTGTCTAATTTTAATGTGATATATGCTTTCGTAAAAAAACAGTATGCGATTACTTACCCAGATCTTAAATGCACAATACGAACCCAGGACTGGTAAGTAAGTGTAAACGAAATCCATTAGCGCTGCGATTAATGATTTAACGTGCCTTACTGACGAAGCATGGCGGCGTAAAGTTTGAAATATTTATCTTTTTCATTGGCCAATCATCCGATGAATGACTTGTGAAAGTTGTTACGCAATCGTTGACCATACGCGCTTCAAGCGATTCCTTTACAATATTTTTTTCATAGGTCAATGGCCAATTACTTACAAGTGGAAACAGTATGACCAGGACTGCACCAGCAAGAATTATTAGTTTACTCAAAAATTGTAAAGGAGATTACGCCTATTGCTTAAGCACTCGGTTGCTCTACTTTTTGCCGTTATTTGATAGTGAAAATTGGAAATATCATATTCTATACCAAGATTTCGTGGGATTTTTAATAAAAATGACATTTCTTCTTGTATTGCTTGAATATTATTTAGCTTTTTTTCCATAAGCTAAAGCTAGATTAAACAGATTACGGGATTTGCTAAAGCGAGATACGATTTGCATACAACACGGTTGTCTATGGTTGGATATTTTGATTTTTCATGAAATACTTTTGTGATCCATCAGTCGATTGTAACATGATATAATTTTCGATTAAATCTTTGTTTTAATTTTAATCGATCCTCAAAAAGTTTTGATTAGAAGATTAATTAATGTAAAAAGTAATATATAATCGACCGATTATGATTAAGAATGAATCGCCGTCACTAAAAAAAAAGAACGTTATGTTAAATATTAATTTGATAGAAAATAAAAACCCCACAAAATATTTTATGAGTTGAAACCAATATCGTTATAAATTTATTTAAATTGTCATAAATATGTTATACGTTATAATTGTAAATGCGTAATCTCCTTTACCTATTCAATAACTTCCGGTCATTGTATCACATCAATATATTTTTTACTTTAGCATACAGTTTATCCTAATAATAATACATCCTAATTAGCAGCAAATTTTACAAAAACATTCTTAATTTTCAATTTACAGTGTATCCCCAAAAGCAGCAATACGCGTACGCCGGTTACCCGCCTCCGCAAGCATACCCCGGGCCATACTACCACGGGTCCCAGTACGGGCCCTACAATTACTGAGCCAGCGACCAGATGAGGGACCTCGTGGCGGCGTCCTTCAACGCCCCCGCGCCCCAAGCACCCGCACGTAACCCCTCCCCTCCCGCATCCCTCGACACCTTCAACTCCCACCGCAAACTCCGACGGCCTAAGCTCGGCGACAAAAAAGTCTACCGCCCGGTAAGACGACACACCTTATCTAGGATCGATGAAGCGCCGACTCTCCGCCCACGGTCGCGGAGTCTCCAGCATTCCACGGACTTTTCATCGACTCGCCCGATCCTCCGCTCCCGTTCCAACATCTCAGCGGATACTAGTCGAAGCGTGCCCGTGTGCAACGCGAGCCACGAGATCGGCAACCAAGTCGAAAGTTCCAGCCCCCAGTACGCCGAGCCCGGCTTCGAATCCGATTCCTCATTCGACCGACCCGCTTCCATGACCGATCTCCCCGTTATGGTCCCCTTAGATACCGCCACGGGCGCGTACATCCCCTACCCGCAGTACACCTATTACCAGGACGACGGAAGACTGACCCGCCCCAAATTGAAAAAGAAAATGAAGAAGCTGTCGGCTAAGCACAGCAACCTGTACCTAGCGTTCATGTACTGAGGGCGAGGCCCGGTCACGAGTTTCGACGATGCCGTTCCGATGACGCCACGACCCATTGATGTTTTTTTCATCGATCTCAAATTTGTCCCGATACTCTGAATAATTTACATCGTCAATTTTCGATTGCTTCTAATCCTTTCTGTTGGACTTGACAAGGTCTTTCGCATACTTTAAATGCGGATGTGTAAAAGCAACCTTTCTGGCTCTAGTTTAAGGACCTGCAATTCAACAGAGAGGGATAGAGCGATGGAAATTTCACGGAGAATGCGCGTAAATAATTCTCTGCTTTAACCTGTTTTCCAAATCCGTTAATATTGCCTCTTAAATGGGTGGCCCGAATCTGGTTAGAGAAGTAACACTGTAGACTATTGGCACGGTTTATTTGGTTGGGCACGAGTTGTTACCGAGATGACATTAGACTCGTGTTCAATTTTGAAGCACGGCTTACGAAACTCTGACCCCCTGGTCTCTTAAAAATTTCAAAGTTACGTTCGTTTCCGAAGTTTAAATCGAAGTTTAGGTAATATTATTATAACAAGGTACTTATCAGATATGCGTGGATACCTATGTATAGTTAAGTAAGATGGGTAGACTTGTGACTCTGCCATAAGTGTATTGCGATTCAAACAAAACGTTAGTTGTTAAGAATGTTTAGGTGATTATCGAACAATCCGTCTCGTTATGTGAGACTAGTACTACATTAAACAAATTCTATGTATATTGGAATATTGTGCCTTTATCGTAACGTAAAACAAATGCTCACTCATTTATTGATTTATAGAATATACATATCTATGTAAACTTTATGTAGAAAAATATTTTTTTAATTAAATATGCATTCTACTGGTTATTTACAATTAGGTAGCCATTGATAATGGACAATGCAAATTACTTCGGCAATACCAAAGTATTACTTTATGTAATATTTCGGTATTGTTTCAATTTCATTTGACGACGGACCACGTACCGATACAACTTACGAAGTAAGATCCGTCCATTTTATATTCTTGAGTACATAAAACAATTCTCATCATTTCTTACATCTTTTGAATAATATTTAGTCAGAATGTTGAGGTACTGAACCAATAATTTTGTAAATTAATTAATTATAATTTAATTAATTTGATATGATATTAGAGATTTTTAGAATATTTTCACTATAAATGTATTTAAAATTTTCTGAATAAAAATAGTAAAATTAATGTTTATCTTTTACCCCATGATAACATCCCTTTTTTGTATGACTTACTTACTTTTTGAAATTAAATATTCACTCGAATAGGGTAGAACATATTAAACAAAGATTTATTTAAGAATATACAAAACGTATATTGATAAAAACTTTGTACAAATATATATAATATGGCGATATAGGACGTATTACAATGGAATGGACTTTAATTGCACTTCATACATTGAAAAACATTTACACACGCTGGTACAAAAAGAAAATTCTCTTAAAATAAAATATTTCTTCATCAATTCTCAACTTTCAATCTGTAAAATAAAGGTCTGAATTTCGATTGAGAAAAGTTGATTTTTTGTAATTGGTTGATGATCCATTACAGTTTTATTACATTACACTATTTATTGATACTCGACAGTATCTATCTTGAAAAATTCAAAGTTACTAGAGGTCAGACGAAATATTTTCTATGAATTAAAAGAAAAATGGGTGGCATACCATAAAACGACCAAAGAATACGTTTGTTTCTACACGATTCTCAATCAAAAGACATGTCTTGGGCTTAAGGTCTGATATGTAATATTTCACTCATTGGTTTGTAAATATCATAGGTATAGTACACACGAAACATACATATAAAGTCAAATAAAGTGAAAGAAATAACAAATTTGTATTAACAAAACTTAACCGTGTTATGGATTTTGCAAGCCATCTTCATGGAAAGTATATACATGTTGCTGGATGTAATAACATTCCGTTTAATACAGAGTTCATATTACAAACACAATAAATTTATTGTAATTCAAGAACTTAGGCGATATACCATCTATGTGTTGCGTATAGCAACTCACTTAGACGATAGCTTTTGGATTGCTCTAACAGCAAAAAAAAACCCCATCTTAAACCTGCTTCTAGCGTCGTGTCCAGCAAGTTGCATCTTATTTATAATTCTACGAAATTAGTTGGTAACCATTAAAAAGAATATTCTTTACGACCTTAGGCCGTATACAGAAAGAAAGCTGGAAACTTATAAGCGCTTACCGGCGCTTGTCAGCGCTGGTCTGTTCTACACAAAGGAAGCAGGTTGAAGCAGATCAAGCAAAATGTCGGACTCATCGGACGATGATTTGGTTTTTTTTGACCAGCGCTGACCAGCGCGTGTTGCAACTTGTCGGAACTTGTCGGCACCGTTCAGTGCTTATCGGCGCGCGTTCATATATTTTCCTGCGCGGGTTACCAGCGCTGTCAAGCGCCGGTAAGCGCTTATAAGTTTCCAGCTTTCTTTCTGTATACGGCCTTAGCAAACATAACTGGGCAAGATGAGTAATGTAAGGATTAATTCACACTAAAGAAAATATCGCCAGCAACCTGAATTAGTAAGTATTGTAGCTGCAAAATGTTAGACATTTGATCTGAATCCCGGCAGCTGTTCTGTGGGATGTGACCATAACGGCATGATGGTCATTTAATTTTTAATACTATATAGCTGTGTCAATGATCGGACCAGGATGGGACAAAGCTTGCTTCCTTTCTTGGACTGCTGTAACAAGTTTTCTATAAGGTCCCAAAGGCAATCCTAGGGTCTTCATATCGCTCTCGGTGAGTAGCATCAGGGCATCCAAGTCTATTTGCTCGTCCTTGAACTTTTGCACGTATTGCCCCAAGCCCCATGCAGTTAGGAAACGCTCGAGGGAAGAGAAACCTGACTCTTCCGTCTCTGCTTCCTCATCGGATGTGATCGTAGAACTTTCTGGAAGTATATAATATTTTATTGCGTATGTGTAAGAAAGGTGAGGATTTTACTGTACAGAACTAATTGAACGCGTTTGATAGAGCACGATAAAATAGCGTAAGTTAGGAATTAAACGATTTATATCATTTTACATATTTGAGTCCATGATTATTGTCATTGTGCAAGGAGATAGGAGAGAATCCGAAACACAGGTGAGCAAAAGACAAACTTATCAAAAAAGCACTCAAATAAAATAAGAAAATTATTAAAAATATGTTGCTCGACACATATCTTGTGTGGTAAATACTTCACATTTATTAACAAATAAGTACCTAATTGATGCTAATGGGAACAAATGTACCATCGTTTTCTTTGTACATGCGATAAAAGTTGAAGTTTTTTCACTTTAGTATGCAAAATTCACATTAAAAATTTTGGTTCCGTTACACGAATTTCTCGGTTGATTGTCCAGTCAGTAGGGCAGACCAGGCAGCAGGGCTAGCGTTTCATCAGGACTTCGAAATATAACGTTTTAATCGTGATTAACCATTCGAGTCCAAGTTGCCCGAAATAAATGATTCATTATTATTATTTACCAGAGTGTGCAGAGTTCCACTCTGCAGGTTGGTAGGCGTGGCGAGCAGCTAGCGATCCAGCGGATCCGATGGACAGTTCTTCTCCCGCTCCCCCAGTGCCTACTCCTACGCCACCAACGCCAACTGGCAACGCGCCCAATGTCGCTGTTATAGACCGCCTGTGTGGACAATCATCAGTCAATGAATAACCATCCAAAATCTGATCCATATAACCTATTCCTATTAGTCTATTTTTTGCTTAATTTCATTATAATGTCAAAAGGACTAACAGACGGACTATTCCAAGGGTGTACTGAACGAAAGAGGCAATCAATCTGTCATACTTAAGTTTTTTAAAACTTATGCTTGAACTAGACACTACCATTGAACATTGTTTAATATAATGCACATCTAAAAATTATTCGTAGGTCACGAAAAGAATTGTGTTCCCAGTATTGGATCAAAAAATATTTTAAGTTTGGAGTAAAAACAGAATTGCCAACTGTCATACAGATAATAGCCAATAGCATTTCGGGATTCCGCTGTGCGGACTTTTTTTAGATAAAAAATATGTTTACTTAAGCAATAAATCTTCAAAGAAATGTCTTAAATGAAATCTTGCTTTAAGCATTTTGAAATGCTATAATAAACTTATATTTAGGTATCTGGGGTAAGGATTATGACCTGAAAGCGACGCTGCCAAAGCCGGGGCGGTCGAAAATGCTGGCGGGCTCTTGAAGCAACACCTCTTGCCCGATGCTACTGTCCTCGTTAGCCGCCGCGAAGTCCGGTTGGCTTGCTGATCTAGAATACATTGCAGAAACTTATTTTACCAGCCAAAAATGACAGATTTTGGGAATGACATTAAATGTCTAAGTGACAATCAAAGACTATTAAAATGATCATATTTTTTAAGTAAAATTTCTTAACGCTCGCTTGACTTTTGATGAATGCGTGACGAGAGCGTTACGAAAAGTGTGATAGGACAAGGCGAACGGAAGTTGAGGGGGAGATATAATTTAATGAAGATAGCAAGAGAGTTACGTTTCGTATATTACTGTAGGGGTTACATCATAGTCTCATACATTACATATATCTTATATATATATATATATATATATATATATATATATGGAGCTAAAGAAGTTTTACTTCAGTCGTGTGGTCTAAAGCACACTCGTTTTTTTATTTTATTAATAATTGTTCAACTGTATTCAATTGTACATAAATATACAGAGAGATGTACATATTATTTAAACATTCGCCAATACAGATCTTGCGTTATCATTCTAATTATACGTTTAATGAATAGAAGTAGTATTACATACAATATTTATTAGTTCCATGTTTTAGTGACAATCGCCATAACCATAAGAACCATTGTACATTGTAAATATATCCATGGAGCTAGTATGTTTCGTGTACGAACACATATTAAGTGATAGGTTGTACGTACACGAAACATACTAAAGCCATGGGCATTTCTCTATATAAATGCTCATGGCTTTAGCAAATTCCAGCCACAAGAGTTAGATGCTTGAATAGTGACAATAACTTAAGTTTTACCTAGTTGATTGTAAGTAATTTCCAGCTTTAAACAAATGTCTTTGGACGAATTTCGTCCAAGCTGTCGTCACAATACATTTATATAGTGAGCTATCTAGATATAGTACTATATGTTGTATCTACCTCGAAAGGTGATCATTGTTTTTATCTTTCATTCAAACAATCACAAAGAAATGGCGAGCAACAGATTCAGATAGGTATGTCACACAATCAAACTTCAAGTCATATATTCCTTTCATGTAGTAAGACTTTAATTGTTTTTAACAACTCTATTGTCACAGCTTTCTGAAAACATTGTTTCCTTTTTTTGTAATAGGTGATTAAACAAATTTTATTCAGATTTATGCAAATTGCTTTTGAAAGCCGATATCTAAACTAATGAATAAAAATGTAACATGCATCACATTGTCAAAATTGGTCTGCCTTTGGTGAATATATATAGTAATTAAGCATTCGGTAGAAACCTCCACATTCCCAATTGATTGAAAAGTCAACAATCGCAATCGACGACTACAAAAAGACGATTTTTTTCAAACGATTTTTAGCTTTCGAATAGAGTTCAATATTATGAGGAAATGTGTCAGTTTATAGTAAGTTGGCGATATTGTCCGTACCTTGTAAGCGTCGGTTTGCTTCGCGTTTCAGGAGTCTCAGTGAAAACGTCAGCAACCGCGCCTCGTTGCTGCGGCCCAGCTCCGAACGTACCCACGTACATCACTTCTGAGTCCCGTCTAACACCACTCAATGACGTCACTGAGCGTCTTCCAGTCGCTTCTACTTCCCCAACCTTCAGCCAAAATTGGAACATTGATTTTAGTAACTTGCGTATTTGCGCATACTTTTTAAATATCCGTTTAAAAGTTCTTTTATTTAAACTAGCTAACCCGGCCACGCGTTGCTGGTATAACCCGGACACGCGTTGCTGGTATAAACCTGCCACGCGTTGCTATGGTAACGTTAATTGATTATAAAAACCATAAAAACTGTTATTCTTAGGCTTATGGTAACT
This sequence comes from Calamotropha paludella, assembly GCA_927399485.1. Taxonomy (NCBI): domain Eukaryota; kingdom Metazoa; phylum Arthropoda; class Insecta; order Lepidoptera; family Crambidae; genus Calamotropha; species Calamotropha paludella. Next base: position 20,887,392 of record OV656812.1, read on the forward strand.
ATGGTAACTATATATGGTAACAAACTCACTAAGTCCTTCTTTTATACCTATATAGTCCAGTCATTATACAGGGTGTAAATGAAAATAGAACACCTGCTTTAATGGGTTATCATGTATCGCAAATGTAACAGATTTGTTGTATCAGTTTTTCAATTAACTAATAAATAAGAGAGTTTTGAAAATAAGAAATAAAAAAGAACGGAGCGCATCGCCTTAAATTTAAACGCGTGGGTCACCGCTCACTGACCGCGTTCATTGACCGCGTCACACGCGTAGGTATTTAATATTTTTATTTATCAAAGATGCCTAATTTTCTGAAAATAATTTAATAAATTCTCGCTCAGGTGAGTGAGAATGGACAGTGTGTACGAGTACCATCTTTAATCAGAGTTACACAATGTACGGTCAATAGCACGTCACGGTGAATGAAACCAACTCGATATTAGCGCTTACGCCTACGAAATAAAGCCGGTGCAAAGTCCAAAGTGCTTCCTGCTCTTTGCATGATATGCTGTTGACTGTACTAAAAAAAAAATTAAAACCTACCTTTTTAATGTGCCGTTGTTATCACCTCCATTAGAGATCAATATGATTTCCACTTCAATCACCAGACAGCACTAAATACACTTACACTTTAAATTAAATGTTCAAAGTTCCTTTCCTGTACGGACACACACAGTCTTGCACGTGCATAGTCCATGCAGCGCTCGTAATCTTCCACCAATAATGCTTGCACCTTTGTAAACTTAAATGGATGTCGCGGCTGTTCATCCATCTTTAGGATTTTGTGTACGGTGGCATTGTAGACTTCAAAAAGTCGACCGGCACTTCTTGCACTGTCCTCAGGATGTACATCAAAATGAGCGAGAATTGAATCCCTAACGTCCACGTCACCTATAGCACCGGAATCCACGTTGCGATTGGAAAAACTGCCACGATCTCTTAAACGCTGAACTACGTTCACAATATTCTACCATGGGAGGGCACATAGTTATTATTGCGGTGTCCGAAATAGTCCAAATACAAACGCAATGCTTCACCAGAGTTCCCAACGCCCATTCCATAAGCCAAAACCATATCCGTGTATTGGATATTACTGTACTGATAAAATTAGGCATAATTATCCGTAAATAAACACCACACTAATCAAAATAGGTAGTACTTATCCAGAAAAGTACACACGAAAAAACTAGCACATACGACACAATAAGCAAAACACGTCCGCGAATTGTGGTTAGTTTCCGTCAGTGTTACCAACTCTTGAAAATATTTAGCCTAAATTAAATTCAAATAACCCCTAAATTTGCCCTAATTACTTGGAAATCCCCCTAAAAATAAATTGTATGATATAATTTTGTTAATTTTTCATTTATAAAAATAAATTACATTTATTACGTCAAATATTATTTCATTTTCTTCTGGCGAATCAGATTTAATAAAGTCATACATGTTGACTTTGAATAAGCCTAATATTTTAGGAGATGGGTTGAATATTGTACAAGATCATTCATCCACCATTTCGTTTGAAAATTCCAAGTACTGTACTTGGATTTTAAGTACACTAGATTTCACTAAGTCCGAGGTCGCTAGGTAAAAAATTAATTTGATTAGCTAGTTAAGGCTGTCCCAGGGCCTATACTTTAAATCTTTAATTTTCTCGATAATTAAAATATTAAAAAATATGAAGGTTCACAAAAACCATAAAAATAACCCTAAACATATAACACCCCCAAAAATCCTATCTCACTTATTTACACCCTAAATGTAGGGGGAAAACTTCTAAGTTGGGAACCCTGGTTTCTGTACACACACTAGCGTGAAATTTTAAACAAAGGTAGGGACTTTACCATCCTAAAGGTGTGCACACATTGGACAAATATTTAATAAAAAAAAATTAATAACGTTTACTACAAACATTAACAATAAATGACTTGTTCCATCAATGTTATAATAATGCAATATTGTTATTTGTAGAATGTAATACATGTTTTTATATTATTTACTGAGAAAATAAATTTCAAAACAAAAATTAAAAGTATGACCCTTAGGTACCATCAACTTACATCTGTTCTGCTATACGAGAGTATAGCAGAACATATTTTAGTAGTGGTTAATTTCAACAAAAAATCCAGATATTTTCAGAAAAAGGATCTTGTTATCATAAGGGTCCGTTTGTTTTTACTTTTGATGTACGGAATTCTAATAAAAAGTAAAAACTCTTTAATTTCAGGCTCACTTCAACGCGAACTAATACCAGAAATGTTAAATAAATTGATAGAGTCTATTTATTAATAATAAGGACATACCTAGGCACCCAAGTAGCAAAATCAAAACTATGAATAGTAGTTACAAACAACGTCAAATGATATTATTTCTATTATCCGAATCCAAAAAAACACAAAATTACGTTAAAAACGCGCCTAGGTACCTATCTACTATCAACAAAATATTTTTCCGATGAAAAAATAATGTATCCACAGCCTAATTTTAACGACCACTGCAAGCTCGCCTTTCGGCAAGATAAAAGGTACCTACGACCGCCTTACACGTGCCACTCATTTCGCGGGCTGAACTTAGGAATTAATTTCAAAAGTATGATGTTTTAATTGGGGTAGATTGTTTAAATGTTTTTGTTTATTGCGTTGCTACTGTTTTTGAATTTATTATGTTACGTTTAATGTATTGTAAAGATTTGTGATTTAGAGTATTTTCTGTTGTTATTAGAAACTTATCTAGGAAATCTACTTTTTAAAAACGATAAAGATGAAGATGTGTACATGCTGGTCGTTATGGTAAATTGAATACCATCACGTGTATGGACAATACAGTCAATAAAATGGTCATAAGGATTTTAATGACATTTCAAAAGTATTTATTTAATAATATTCCAGTTAAGTTCGGCCCTGGATGGAGCTCGGTCCTGTGTAGAGTTGGGAAAAATTACTCGTAAAATGTGAATCAAATCACTAATTCAGACATTGGTATCAGAATCGACTTTTTGATTCGTATGAATATTAGAGCTGTAGCAAATCGTATGTATTCGATACTGAGTAACGGGTGGGCCATTTAGTACCGAGTAACGAAACGTTACACACAAATGCATTTCGTTACTCGCATTTTTCGTAGTATGGGTACCTACACTATTTCAGTTTACGCAACGTCCGTTGATGCGTGTATTTGTACGTTAGCTGATCGTATATTTTACGCATGCGCGCGCTTATTCAGTGAATTTATAAACGTACGTTACAAAGAACGATGTTTGTTTATTAAGTAAAGTATAATTTGGAAATTCGTCGTCCAAGTTTTTTACTGTTTATAAAATTGTATTGTGTAAGTAGACAAAGTTTGAGATTGTAACAGAAACAAGGTAAGGAAGTATTTTTTACAAATAAGAAATATGTATGTTTTTGTTTTTTATTATCGCGAATATCACGGTTTTTTGTTGTTATCTTAAAAGAGATGTGTCTAAATGAGTCTAATGATATTAAATTGTTTCTTCGATAACAGAAGCTGTTTATCAAAAGTCTGGTTCAAAATACAGAAAACTGAAAAAAAAATACCTGACTCAGCTTGGTATGTAACGTATAAGTATGTTTTCTATAAATCACGAATGTTGCGACGCCGCGACGTCATACTGCACTCGTACGCAATACGATTCGATTCGTTGCTCTAACTTACACATAACATAGCATGTTATAAGGTAACTGAAGTAACGATACGATAGTAATAATTGTTATGGTAACGAATACATACGGGTACACTTTTTTTCGTTACTTTTACAGCTCTAATGAATATCATTGTTGTCAGATCGATTTCGATTTAAGATCAAAATGTGATTCTGACCTTAGCATCTTTCGGACTGACTAAAATTATTAACTCTGCGGACTTGATAAAATTTGAAGGAGTCGATTAGAGAGTCAAGAAATCGAAACATTTCAATTGTTCACTATGCATTTACCCGTCACTAGTTCTTTTAGGTCAGCGATTGTGTGAGTGACACACACACTGAACATCTTGAGGTAGGTAAGTATAGGGTCAAGCTGAGGGGTCAAGCACCAGCTGATTTAAGGCGCAGTTTAATTCGGTTTGTCAATAACAAGGAATCGTTTTGGACGTTTATTTTCATAATTATACGAGCAATTAAAAAAATACCAATTACTGATTGTTAAATATCATTGATTCTATAGGATTTTAATAATTTTATTTTAATTACTGCAACTTAATTATGAAACTTTGAACTGCAATAACTCCGAAACGGAGAGTGATATCGCGAAAATTCTTTTTGTGTTTGAACACTGAAAGCCCATGGTTTTCACCATTTTAACAGGTGTTCTATTTTCATTGACTAGCGGTATACATTTAAAAGTGAAAATGAACCGAGAAAGCCAAATTTTGGATATCACGTGGGAGGTGGCTAGAAAAGCTTAAGTACAAATTGTCGACCAAAATAACCTTGTGCAATGTCCGCCATCTTGAAAAAACCCTTAAATTCAGTTTTTTTATCATAACTCGATTCCCCGTTGAGATACGAAATTTTTTATAGAATACTTTTTTATTGCTCTTCTCGCGATCTACAATTAAGGTCCCATACATTTTTCACGTATCGATCGTCGTTTTCGAGATATCGATCAAAAAAACAATAGGTATATAAGTATAACTATTGTAAGATATTTAGCTGGTTTAACTTTAATTACTTTGACATAGTTTAGGAAAATTATAGTATTAGGTAATAGATTAGGTAATAGATAGAATTTTTAATTTTTAGTTTTTTTTTGTGTTCACGCATTTGAAGTCGGTTTTTTTTTAAAGTTAATTATTTTATTTTAATATTTTTAGTGTTACTTTTTTGTAGATACTAATCGTTCAAATTGGTTCATAATCGGCGGAGATATTGCGTATAAAAAAGTTCATCCCCAATTTTCCACCCTTGGGGGTGAAATATTTTCTTCAAATTCGCATGAAACCACCCTTTTGATAATACCTATTCAACAAAAAAATAATCGTTCAAATTGGTTTATAATCGGCGTAGATATTGCGTATAAAAAAGTTCATCCCCAATTTTCCACCCTTGGGGGTTGTTTTTTCTTTATTATTAAATTTAAATGGGACCACCCTTGAGGTATTACCTATACGCCGAAAAAAGATTTGTTCAAATCGGTTCATAATTGGCGGAGTTATCGCGTAACAAACATAGAAAAACAAACGGGTCGAATTGAGAACCTCCTCCTTTTTTTTTGAAGTCGGTTGAAAAAGGGTCTTTTATACCTGACCCACGCCCAAACTCTAACGGTCGCATAGTCACGTGCTCCATGGCGAGACGCCATGACGCGCCATGGAGACGCGTCGGGCGCGCTGGGGCCGACTTTGTGGCGCGCTGGAGGTCGTATTTTTTGTCAGAAATGAAAAATAAAAAAACAAATTTGTAGGTCTGGACACGCTCTACAAGTTTTATTTCAAACGTTTTTCGATATCTTTCACCAGAAAAAAGTAAATAGCGAAAAAAAATTTCTCCCCAAATTTTTGATCGATATCTCGAAAACGACGATCGATACGTGGAACCTTAATTGTAGATCGCGAGAAGAGCAACAAAAAAGTATTCTATAAAAATTTTCGTATCTCAACGGGGAACCGAGTTATGATGAAAAAACTGAATTTAAGGGTTATTTCAAGATGGCGGAAATTGCACAAGGTTATTTTGGTCGACAATTTGAACTTAAGCTTTTCTTGCCATCCCCCACGTAATATCCAAAATTGGGCTTTCTCGGTTCATTTTCATTTATTTCCCGATTTTCCGACGTAATGACTGGACTAATAGTAGAGATGTGTAATGTGCTAGGAAAACTAAAGATTAGAACATGCATTTACAGCTTCTTGTTTCAGTTAGATGGGGCTGAAGATGACTATGAAGGGTAAGAAAATTTCGACTAGCTCGTTAGCATCGACTTAACCACACAGCTTTATACAGACCCTTGGAAGAACTAAAACTTGTAGCTGTATACTGATTAAAATGAACAGTAAGACGTTTACAGGCTTATAATAATGATAAGTACCTTGAAGTCGTCAGTAGGTCCTGTTCGACCCACAGTGCCGTTCTTGAGCTTGCTTGCTAAAGCCTTCTTGTATACCGCTCCGCGTCCTCTTACGCCCGAGTTCACGGTCCCTACCAGAGCGCTGTACGTTGGCCGTGGCTGGTCATCTAATAAGTTGCCTGAAACAATATGTTCAGTCACAGATTATACAACAGCAAACCACCAATTTACATCCAGCTTGCATGTATTCGCTATAATGTTTCCATGATTTTTCGTGACTTGGTGTGCTTAATTTATGAAGCTGAAAAGACCAGAGGGCCTACAATACAGTACAAAACACTTTATTGATAACACCACATTGAAATAACAAGAAAACAAGATAAAACTTAAAATAGTGTTACAATGGGCGGTCTTATCGCTCAGAGCGATCTCTTCCAGACAACCTTTCCTACCTACCATCATCTTTTAGCGCGATGCAAGTTCGATTGTTAAAGTGAGATATACGCGGTCTAATGTGGCGTCTCTTTTTAACAGTTAAACTTGAATCGCTATAAGACTTGATGGTAGGGCGTCAGTTTTTGAGTAAGATGGGTAATAAAATGTAGTAACTTTTTTATTTTTATAGTTTAGTATTGTTAATTTTAAAGTTAATAAATGATAGGCGAAACCAGAAAGTATATTTTAGTCACCCGCACAGTGATTCTTTGTTTTGATAAAGAAAATTTTGGATTGGGCGCTCTGATTTAAAACGAATCTGCACTTGTTTCATGCCGCCGTAATCTTTAATCGTAAGAATTGAGACTTAAAATATAGTTTCGCTATATTTTGTGGCTGTTTGTTGTGCCGTTTACCCCGATATTCTAGCAGTTCTGCTAGGAGTAAAAATACATAAAAACATAATGTACTTTTCAACATGAAAAAAATCTAGAGTAGTCGCATTTTAATATTCAGGTGAACTGTTACATAGTTACATGATTTGCGCATTTCACACAAAACAAGCGGAAGTACATGTCATTATCATTGGTAACTTTCTCTATAGCATTTAAGGTCATAATTTATTAAAATAACACGGTCAGTTTGGTGGGTTCAAAAAAATGTCAACATGAAATCCTAAAATCTTTTCGCTCTAGATACGTAAATAATCTGAAAAGCCATAAATTTTTATTAGCTGGCGGGTAATGACGCAGTTTTTATCTTTGCAAATATTTCTATAACCAAACCTCATAATAACGGACATCATTAAAGTGGTTAAAACCAGAATTATACAATAAAAAATTAATTTGCGATTTCGTTTTATCTACGCTAAGTGATTAGTACTTAGAAATTTTGTATGAAGCAACAGTTATATGGAGGAAGTTAATTATCATTATTACTGATTTCTGAAGCCATATTAGGTGTTGAGTAACATCCTCATTATACGTACGTAAGTCTTTTATCATTCTTAATTTGTTTGTTATATATCTCCTTAGTATTTTTCGATTTTTGTGAACCCTTATTTCAGTGATATGTATTTGCCACCACGTCATTTTGAAATTAGGAGTACGTGAATTTCCTTAGATGATAAGGTATAAAATAATGTTTTACCGTAGGCCTCAGGGATAATTTACTACTTACTAGAGAAATATCGCTCTAATTTAAAAAGAACTAATATTATAAATATGAATGTGAGTTTGTTTGTTTGTTACACTTTCAAGCCTTAAATACGCAACTGATCATCATAAAATTTTGCTTACACTTTGTCAGGGGTACTGAAAGGACATAGGGTACCTTTCATGCAGAAAAAAAAATCCCGAGGGATAGAAATATAACTTTTAATCGGCTTTCTACATTAACGCGAGCAAAGCAGCGGGTAAAAACTAGTAATATCTCTTTTCTCAATCTTACCCTGTGCGTTATTATTAGTGTTGATAGTATGATGTAATTTAATACGAATGCATCGTGCAAATGATAAAATAGTCTTTTGGATCAATTGATCGAAACATGTATGGATGATACGATTCTAAGAATCGACGGAGAACTCGTATGGCTTTTGTTTTTTTATAGAATACACTTCCAAAATTTTGCGTTACGTACTTTTTTATTCACCGTCCGCCCTGGGATAGCGGTGTGGTGGGTTGTGTGAATCATTTTCCCTAAAGTATTTTTATTCATAGATAGGCTATGCACCCAGCATTGAGTTTATTAAAAAACTGACGATGATAATATTTTTATCAGCCTTAAACATTTTTGTTATTTAGTTACCGGCGGATTGAAAACTTCAATACTGACCAAAATTTATATATTCTAAGATAATCATTGAATAATAAATTGATAATATTTCAGTGCCGTTGGGTGTCCGACAGAGTAGAAAAGCAAAAACCCTTAACTTGTGCCTTACCCTTAAAGTCGACTAATGATAATAAAATAATTGCTGGAGGCATCTATTACTGCGACTTCCAACCCACGTGAAGGGTATGGCGAAATTTTCCTTTTTAGAGGAGGTTACCATGCTGCAGTAGCTGTTGAGTTTATGAACAGCATTGTATATAAAGTTTTAAAATAACTTGCATTGCACGCTTGGTGCCCATAGTACAAGCTATATGCCGTTTGGGATTTAATATTGGGACTAAATAGTTAGGATTAATAATAAGTGAATGGTCCGGAATTTTTACTGAAAATTTAAAAAAATCTTGATGAAACAAAATACCATAAATATTTAAATGACAGAAACGCAAACAAATAAATGTTATGTAATTCATAAAAGTCTTTGTTTGAACTACGTTTAATCAACATTGTTAACAAGTTATTGAGCATGATATATGGACTTAAAAAGCAATGTCTTACCTTGGCTAGTGGACCTGGTCATCTTCTGCTTGAGAGCAAGCAACACGTTGCTGGGCCTATGTGGCATAGTGGCTATATCCTCATTGTAACCCTGGTCCCACTCTTTAGCTAGCTTCTTAAATTCCTTTTCAGCCATCAGGTCTGCTTTGCTTTGTCTCTTTTGGTATTGTTTGTGGTATTTCTCATAGTCCTTTCTAGCTTTCTCCTTCAGGCTTTTTGATTTTTTCCTAGAAAAAAGAAACAAAGACATATTAGACACAACAAGGGCTTATGCACACTAAGCTTTTTTTACGCTTTTTAATGCAGATATTCAAAGGTAGAACTTTAAACACCTATATTAATTCATAGTTAAGCTGCTTTTGACTCGCATGAGTATCGCGTTTGTATTAATTCAAGTGCGCGTCGACCGACGGCGCGTTAAAAAACGTGATGTGCAAAGGCTTTGAATATTTTTAGTTTCTTGCATGCATTTTACCGCATTGACTCAATGGTACAACCTTCCCTTAACTTTGGACATAATAACATAAGGGGCATCAGATAAAGTTGCAGTGGGTTCTCTCCTACGTGAGCATTAAGGGTTACGAGGAGGCTAAACTTGCAATAACAAATGGTGAATAAATTCAAGTTAAACCTTATCGTGCAGAAATTCTCACAAAATTTAAAAAAGAATGTCATAATTTATGGAAAAAATATTTTAACAAAACCTCTTTCGAAAAAGAAATCTGGTACATAATAATGCAGAGTGAGCCTCCTCGTATTCCTTGGTGTGCAAATATTAAGTTGTGTAGAAAATACTTCGTACTTTTACACATACTACGGTTCGGACACTTTCCATGTAAAAAGTTTGCACATTTAATGGGAAAAACTGAATCACCAAACTGTGTCGCGTGTGGTAAAGTGGAGGACGTGCAACACTTGTTGATGGAATGTGTCAAAAACCAAAGCGAGAGACAGCAACTTATTCATCATTTAGACCTGAAGGCATCTGATTTGGGAGCTTTCCAAAGTATTTTGGCGGATCCCGCATCAGATGCAGCCAGGCTTGTATGCGACCTCGTTCAATTACGTTTATGATGTGCTGCTGAAAGGCTTAGGGTACAATGGGACTGACGTACTCTCTGTAAAAGTCCCTAAATTAAATAAAGAAAAAAAACTTTAGACATTTCAAAAGCAAGCTGCTAATTTAATCAAAAGTATAAAAATTCTATTTTCAATTTAAACATAAAATTCCGTATAGATTTAGAAAATTATTTTTTTGTAAGTTGACTTCGTAAGACCAATATCTATCAGTCCTCCAATATCCTCTCCACTGTAACTTCAGATCAAATAATGATTTACTTATCAGATAAAATAAATCTAAAAATTTAATATTTGAAAATTTCTTTTGTAATTTTTCATGTTGACAGTATGACACGTCTGGTTAATACGTGGACGTCTGGACGTGGAGCCACTCTTAACACAAGCGTTTAGTTTACTACAAGGAGTTAATTGGTATATTATCACTGAATTTCACACACTTAGGTTAAGTAAGAAAATGATTCAGAAATGCTATCGGGCACACGCGTCGGTGTAACAGAATCATGTAATTTTTATAGCTTTATAGTCGCAGGATTATGTATTTATAGCTAGCTATAGTGATATCGAGCATAAATTTTATCAAATGGTTTATGATGAAAGTCGATATTGTGAATAATTTTGCCAAAAAAAATATTGAGCACCGCGTGAGTAAAGAAAGAAGATGAATTGGTTTGATAGTTTTACGTTCAAAATACTGGTAAATAAAAAGATTCATTCAAAAACAATCCCTTAATGTTGTTTTATTTATAGTTTTGGCGGAGGCCCCGTCCAGAAGTCGGCATTCTTCGGCTGAGATGATGATGATGAATGGGGGAGGTCGATAATATATATAATATTACATGTATTATTAAAAATAAATGAGTGTATATGTGTTTCAGCGTATGTTTGGTAAAAAAGGACTAAAGGAACTGACTGGAAGGACCACTGACTTTACATTATGTCGTAAGATTAGCGTGTTTATAATGTGCTTGATAATAATTTAACAATGATATTTTATAAAACAGATGCGCTGTGCAGATTATTTACATTTGTTAGCTGTAGACCACATTTTAAGTGAATGGTTTTGTTTGTTCTTATGGGAAGTAAATTCTTTAATCCTAAAAAATTAAGACGTTGAAGTCTTTTGTATAGCAATATTGGAGGAATCATACTAACGACGTTCGAATTCCAATGTCTTTAAACCGCGTTAGTAAACCGTTTCAAAAAAGGTTTGCGTATTTATTGAAGACATATAACTGCAGCGTGTTGTAGACATATCAACACTATGGAAAAGTAACAGAAATGTGAGATTCGTTTAAATAAATACTACTGGTAGATCTCCAGAAAAGTGTTAGTAACCGAAGACTCGTCAAATGGAATCCTCCGCAAGAATAAATCAAACGTCCCTGTGATTGAAATACAGACTGATTGTTGTTCATTTGATTACCACTGATGTGGTTTGACAATGGTTAAGGTAGGTACGAATTACTGACTCACTTGTCGTTATTCTCCAACTTAGCGGTGGTCTGGTCGAGGTATCGCAGGATCTCGTCCCTGCCGTTTATAGCAGCCAGTTCTTGTGCTGTGTGGCCATCGACGTCCATAGCGAACACATTTGCCCCGAAGTTAATGAGAAATGTGACACACTCTCTGTGTCCTCTGGCCGCCGCTAGATGGAGGGCTGTGTTGCCAAAGTAATCCGCCTTGTCAGGCTCGCCTCTGTAAACAGAACCAAGACTCTTTAAATTTTTCTTTATTTGATAAAATTATGTACAGTCAACGGAATATTTTGGATTGAATAAAAAATGTTATAGTATTATGACTAGTACAATTTTAGATTCACCTTAGGTGCTTATTCATGAAAATAATAAAAAAACTAAATTAATTTAAATATAAGGGTACACTAAACATAAACTTAAAAAAAAAACCCCGAAGCTTACCCAAAAAACTGAAAAGCCTTAAAATATCGCTATCACGTCGGAACGTTACCTCATTGCATTGTCATACTTACATATTCGAAAATAATCATTTAACTAGGTACCTATTTAATATACTTGCAACAGTTATCGAAGGATAAGATTTGAATTTATAATTAGTAATAGAGTGACTTGAAATTTGGTCATTCAAATAAAATAATATGTATTTTTTTAATACTTTAATCGTTTTTGCATGATCCTTAATTTTTTGGGGATTGCTCATCCACCAGTAAGTCAGTGATATTTTTATGACAAATCAAAGTATCTTTAGTATTAAGTGATAACGGATACCACTTAGAACAAAAGAAATAGAAAAATGACAAAAAATAATATGGAGCTTTTTTGTTTACGTTGCGGTAAATATTGATAGGCACAATTTTAAAACGCATAATAATTATAAAGTATAAATTTATGTACATTGCAGAATAGGTAAGATGAGATATTTTTTTAATACATTACGAGCCGGTAAGCTATGAAATTAAGCCATTTAAAATTATGCCAAACAAAGCTATGTGAAACAATATGTACCTACGTTTTCAGCATCTATTTAAGAGTGTTATTATATATCAATGAACATCGCGTGTAGCAAATAAGAAAAGCGTATTATTCTGTCAGACTAATAGACAATTAATGAAGAAATTACACGAATAATTTAAGGTATCGGTTTAGACTCGAATCTACTTGGTAGAGTAAGTACTTGCTCGGATAGCGAATGCATGTGGGATTTTCTTTAAAAATAAAAGCTATGCAATAAATCTGCTTAGATTGCACTTCATGAAGGGTATATTAAATAAAAATTTATTTTGGTATTATAGCAACCACTGAAGAAAAACCATAGCGCGGTTCACTCAGAGCATGGTGTCATTTAGTAATACTATTTACAATTAATTATTTATGGCGATAACTTTACATGACTTCAAACAAAAAAACAAATACAAGAGGTTTCCTTAAATTAAGAAGGCCACCAGATATTATAGTATTTCGCTGAAAATAGTTTCCTTTAAAAGCCGAAGACCTTATTTTAATAAGGCTTATGTACTTGCTATATAACTGTGAACAGGGTATAGCAGAGTGTAGCTATCGAAATTGAGTAAGCCTTCGGGTATTGGCAAGGCTTAGTCAATATCGTTTTCTTTAATCTTAGCTGATGCGTTAAGTTTTCCTAATTAAACAGCCGCAACTAATCAAATAACTTTCAAAGTTAATTATTTTTTAATTAATATTTTTGGTAATAGAATTGTTTAATATAGAAGAGCTCGATGGCTTAACGGTTACAGCGTTCGGTTGATTTTTGCAGGGGTTAAGCAACATTCACATGTGCTGATGTTTGGATGTTGGATGGACGAAATTTATACAAAAAGTAAAAGTGTTTAAACTTTAAAATTTCGAGCATTATTATAGAGAAAAAAACTCACGTTAAGTTTGTATGACAGTTGTGACTATTTCTTCCTAATGCTTCCTAATTATTTTATTTCTTTTTTATTTTATTTTATACTAGCGGCCGCCCGCGACTTCGTCCGCGTGGAATATTGCAACATTATTTTTCTAAAATAAAAGTAGCCTAAGTTACTCCTTATTACATAAGCTACCTGCCAATAAAAGTCCCATTAAAATCGGTCCAGCCGTTTCAGAGATTAGCCGGAACAAACAGACAGACAGACAGACAAAAATTGAAAAAAAAATGTTATTTTGGTGTATGTACCGTATATATATTCATATGCATGTAGTAAAAACGGGTATTTCAATATTAAAAACAGACACTCCAATTTTATTTATATGTATAGATTTTCTATTTTTAAGTTGACCTTGTTATAAAATTTGATGTTAATTGTAAATAATTATGTTTTTATATAGTTAATCTCAATCTTTAGATAGTGAAAATGTATTTTAATAATTATTAATTAATTAATTGTAGTTCTAGTCTTTCGAGTGTTTTGGATGATATCATCTGTTAGCTTGTAAGACATGCATGTTAATAAATAAATAATAATAATAATAATTTCGACGTGGTGCTATCTTCACTTTAGTCTGTCTATATTCTGAAATCAATTCGTCTAGTGGTTGGTGAACCGAAGTAAGAAACTTACTGTCGCGGATCCCATAACATAAGAAAAAAATCCGTAAAATTAGAAATCGAACCAAATAATAATGGCAAAAATTTAAATTAGATTACGCAAGATTTTGCATAATTTCAATTGCAAATTCTATGCATTGAACTTTTAATTTTAATCGACAAGTGTCACTTTGTCTTCTATCATTGTAACTGTTCTAAAAAGTGAAAGTATTACTGTCTCGTTGGCGTGAAAAACAGATTGTACGGTTTAATTATTACTAAGAAGAAACCGACTCGCCATTTGGTAGTGAACAATGTAGGAAACTAAACATGATATGCCATTGTTTAGTTAAACATGATATGCTGTAGCTTCATAAAGACTTATTTTGTTTAGCTTTGTTTTATTTTGTTAATTATTTTTTACTTAGTTGTTCTGTTGGCAGTACTTTTTTTATTTAGGATGGATTAGGTCTCAACCCCAATCAAGCCCGGGGGTCAAGAATGAATCCACAAGGAACGAGCTAACTGAGAAGTTGCCTATTCACCATGGCTCTGAAAATGGACAGGTTATAAGTTCTCGGAAATACAGACGCAGGGAGGGAGTTCCACTCCTTTGCTGTGCGCATTATGAAGAATGTTGAAAAGCGCTTGGTGCGACAGCTAGGAATAGCAACCAAATTGCTTATCTATCTGTAATTGTCATTCAAATTAAAAACTTTTATGGCAGGAAACTAGGAAGAAAACACCGTTAGGAGAATGGGTGGTAACATGCAAACATACACAAAGAAAACCAATTTTTGTGATATGACTCAAGAAAAAAGTTGTTTAAATTATAAATTGCCACGGTATGTAATACAGATTACAAGGTGTACATATAAACAAAGAATGTTAATGATCCATTTAAATGAAATACACATTATTTTAGTTTTAACGCACGTCACACAATTAATTAAAACTACCTCTTATCTTTATATTTAATCCTTTTTGACTTCTTTATAGGAGCCGTGATCCCAGGATAACTAAGGTAATGGTCGACATACACGTGCTACTACTACCTCCACAATATTTTATATCGAGCACGTCCCTAACTGTTAAATTTATACAAATCAACATTGTTTTATTTTGCAGTTTTTATGCAGTTGTTCTATTGTATCTTCAATTACTGTAAATTTCTGAGTCTACCACCAGTTTGGAAATTGGGAGGCCCATGAACTGGCGAAAGAAACTCGGATAGGGGGACCGGCCTCCATCTTACTTTTTTGAGCGAAGCTCTCTTTTAGGCAACTCACAAGTTTCGCTTGTCTCCCTCCTGCTACTTAAAGGTTTAACCGATTCGAACGAATTTTGGCATGAATATACATGATTATAACCTGACAGACATAGGCTATGTAAAAAAAAAGACTTTACCGTGGAGGAATAATCACCGAAAGAAAAATTAACAAGCTGATCACAACCAAACCGCTGATACTACATTGATAAAATTTGGCGCCAAAAGTCACATCGTGGTCGTGACTAATATGCAGATACTGAGCAGTGCTTTGCTCAGTATTTGCAAACAGCAGCTGCATTGCAGACCTAGTTATTTACAGAAAGAGCTAACTACATCATAGGTCTTGCAGTGTGTGTCTTTGGAGATATATATTTATTAACTACCTATATGATCTTAAGCATGCGGAACGCTTCAACCTTCATCTCTTCTCCTAGAGATGACAGTTAAGTACATATTTTTTTACCCCGGATATTTATAACAAACAAAAAGTATGATGTATTGCGGAAGGTATGTTTCGTTCAGTTGGTTGGTGAAAAATAACGAAATATAGGACTGTAATGCGACAGCAACTGCGTAACGTGCCTTTCGAAGCGCGAAAGAGCTCCAAACAATCAATTTTATGGGCACCCATTAGAAAACCGGCCCTTGCGAAAGTTTTTAAATATCCGTAATCGAAGGACGAACTAAACAGTGCAGCGGGCTCGTTTTACTGATACTAAAAATGTGAACCTGTGAACTGTGAACGCCGCTTCAAAACGTCAGTGTTAAATATAATTGTAAAAAAATTTTGGAATCCGCAAAATTAAATAAAATTTTAATCAGTTGATGTTAAAGTTTATACAATTATTTACACTTTATCTTTTATTTTATTTATCTTGGATAATTTCGACAATATCAAAAAAAAGTTTGTATATAAACTCTAATACATCGACATGATATTATTTGTCCTTTTTTCTATATCTTTTAATGAGAAAGTTATTCAATAAATGAATCATTAATGACCGAGCATGAGTCAAATGACTGACTAGACTGTATTATGATAACGCAGTGACTGAAATTGTATGAGTTATTGGTTATTAATATAAAATTTCCTTCTAATAATCAATATTTATAAAACATAATAGATATAGGCGATATCGATACTCGCAGAATACTTGAAAAGAATACTAGAAAATTATTTTTAGTGTCATGAAATTAAGTGTACACCGTGTGATAGTTCTGAACAGTAGATATTTATACTAAGGCTTTATAAACAACTATCATTGTAATTTATTATTGTTTTAAATTAGGTTAACTCAAAGAAACTTCAAAAAACAGGTACAGTACTTCGTTTTTGCTGAAGTAGTCGACTGTTCCTTTAGATATTCCTCTAGCTGCACCCGGCATGCATTGCAATGTAACGAAAAAAGAATAGATTTTCTGGGCCAGGAACCATTGTGGTCGTCCTCAGAACAATCTATCAAAGTTTTACTATCTTATCAATGGTTTCAGAACGCATAAAGGTGCGTATAGACAAGAGCGCTCTTTCGACCATTTACATATAATGTAACGTTTTTACGATTGGTGCCAATACAAGCAAAAGCTCAAAAACCAGAGCATTTCCATGTAATGTAATGCAAAATTGCTCAAAGTGAGCCTTTACCTCTAACTTCCTTTCTATTTTGCGTTTACTCTGACCTGCAGGTCGACTTCGTGTCTTAGCTCGATGAAATGTAACATCATTTCACTCGATGCGATGGTTTAAAAAATTAAGTTGTAGTTAACAAAATTGTATGTAACGGTCCCGGTTGCGAGTCCTAGGAGGGGCAGATGTTTATATATATATGTATTATGTATCACTAGCGGCCCGTTCCGGCTTCGCATGGGTGGACAAAATTCTTTATTTTTTTCTATATAGCCTATGTTACTCAGCGTGAATTTCGCTTTCCAATGGTGAAAGAATTTTTGAAATCGACTTAGTAGTTTTTGAGTTTATTCATTGCTAACATACAAAAATACAAATTTCCTCTTTATAATATTAGTGTAGATTTAGATATGTATATACGTTACCTTAGTATCCACAACACAAGGAGGGAACATAAGAAATATTGTTATTTACTTTAGTCTTTAGTTTCTAGTTGCGTTTTCTTTAAACTGACCTTTATTACCAAGAAGTGGCTCAATGGAGTTTAACCTGATCTCATAAAGTAAAATTTATATATTTCGGTTGCGGTAAAAATCTACTAAACAGCAAAATATCCAAATAATACATCAGAAACAATTATCAAAACATTTTTCAAATTCCATTTTATCGATTTCCAACAAGTTGGATCATTTATAATTCTAAGGGTGCATAGCCGAACGATCTTCGCGTTCTCCTCCTCCGCTAATACGTAATATTTAATTTAAGATTCGGGCTTCGATGACATCACACTATTACTAAATACTCGCCAAATCAGAAGATCTGATCGCCATTCATCTTTTCTGATAATCAATAATGTTATCTTTAAACTGAAATTATTGAATTCCATTTAATTATACGTACCCTCGTCCACATAGTAGCCTAAGCGCTTCAATGTGTCCCTCGAAGGCTGCCCACAGAGTAGGCGTCATCCCAGACTCGTCTTTGTTGTTGCACTCCTTCCTTGTCGCCTCCCGTAGCACCTCCAAGAGGCCATCTTTGGCCGCCCTGTCAACAAATAAGTATTCATAAGACATCGAAGACGTTACTTGAAAATTAGATTTTTTAACATTAAACGATTCGAAAAACTTTTAATACCTGCCTATAGTAACGAGTTCAAAAATGTTCTTGGGTGGAACTCGTCTTTCGGTTAACGGTGCCAGCGTCAGCATAATAGTGGGCACAGAAGCTGGTTCAGGTAACCAAAAAAGTCGGTTCATTCAAGTCATTTTTTCGCAGCGATGACCTCTTTGTTATGTATACCATAGGGGCAATGCTATACAGCAGTAATATTGGAATAAAAGTTATACCCACTTGGTGACGCGATTGATTTTGCTTTTTTTATATTTAATGACAGATGATGGGTCACGACTCCTGTAAAGGAGTCAAAGCGTCTGAATTAAATATTAATTATTTAATTTTAATGAAACGCGTCCTCATTCCGGTAAATGTGGTTTTAATTTTAAATGGATGACAGGCGCAGAAGTGTAAGAACAAATTGCGGTTATTTAATAGCATGTTATAAGTGGCATCTTAAATATTAATGGCCGCCAAAATACTGGGCTCGTGTGGTGATTATATTTAATTCTCTGTTACTGATAACTTTGCCAGGCTTTTTGGCATAGTTATTTTTTTTGTAACATTGTTTAAACATATTTTTATATTCTGTATTTTTATTAATAACGTCATTCTTGTTTATTCTTGCTTGTATTTTGTCGTCTATTTATTAATTACAGTGGCTATAGTTTTAAAAGTGGGTTTTACTCTTCTACCAGGATATTGGTGACACTTCAGACGGTTTTCATTTTCACGTAGTGGAGATATTATTTATCTGACGATCAGATTATTATAAGAACATGAGTGGACAGTAGGTTGATTATTATAAACCTGTGTAACAACTGTTTAGGGCTGTCTCCACCCAAGTATTTTCTTTGGGTACTTTAAGACATCAGTATGTCTTATAAACAGACGATACGTCAATACGTATAATTTTAAAACAAATTAGAATAAAACATTTAAGAATAAGTCAGAATATTTAAAAATTTGGGAAGTCTTATATCTCAGAACCGTTGAGTTTAAAACCGAAAAAATAGAGCTGGTGATGATTGGAGAACAGTCTACTTCTTATGGGATGTTTCTGTTTTCACGTATTTCATTATCGGGGATAGGGTTGGCGACTAATTATCGCAGAGGTTGCATAGTTTACGAGTTGATTATGACCGTTTACATGCTCTATGGTTTACCGTTCTACCTTAAGCAATATAAATCCACTATGATTTGTATGCCACGTTTGTCTTACACATAAAACAATCTAAAACAGTTTAAACAAATTAATAATTACCTATAAATTGATTATTTTGGGGATATCTTTACTTTGAAGAATGTCGAAGCATTATCGTCACCTTGGCAATCATTTACAATACATATTATCGAATTAAAAATATCGGGTGGTTTATTGATATAATATTAATAAATTACGTCTGATAAATTTATGAATTGATTGTATCTAATAAATAGATATTAATGCCTCGCCACATTTAAAATACTTGAGATTCATATAACGTATTAATTGCAAACACCTATTGTGTTTACTCATTTCTAGCGTAGTTCTAGTCTAGCCAGTAAGGAGCTCTGTATTACCACAACTCGTTAATTAACGATACGACAAAATATACAATAAGAATTCTTTTTTTAACCTGGAACATCTCCGTGTGAACATAAAGCTTTGTTTTGATTTCACAAAACAAACATTTTCTCCGAAGGAAGCAGAGCCTTTTAAATTAAAAAGGGAAGTTAAAAATTGGATATTTCCCAACATTTTCTTTCGAGAGATGTGAAAAATTCATTCTTATGGTAAACATTGTTTTCTTGCTTCTATTCAAAGATGAATGGTGCTATTATCTCGATGGCAACCTTAAACTGCTTACACTAAAGAAATTTGGTATGTTATTTCTCTTTTAGAGAACACTTTATTGGAGCGGAGCGAGCGAAGCTCCCATGGATCAGCTTCAATGGCGCAATGTCTGTTACGCCGTAACTTCCCGAGTTCTTAATCGATTTTAATATTTTTTTTTATGGAATCGTATCAACAGGTTTAGGACCAGATTGTGACGGAGCCAGAATTTTGAGATTCGCAAAAATTCCCATCGAAACTAAGAAAAATCTTTTTTAGGCATAAGGCTCCGCTCCAATATATGATGCTAGCGTAGCTTTATGCTTAGCGACTGAATCGCCTAATTTAATCTAATTGAATGAATTTATAAGTTCGTTGATTTGTTTTTTTCTACAGGACAACAGATGGCAGTTTAAACTATTTACTGCCATCTATTGCCTAGTAGAACATACATTTCTTCTTTGCTCATATTTATGAATTTTTTCACAGATTGAATTCAATTTTTTTTAATAATTTCGTTTTAATTAATATTTAATAAATATCCTTTTTGATACGAAAATAAAGAAGTAATTTATTATGACTGAAAATTTATTTCATATTGTATTACTTTGAACACATACGGTTATTTGTACGGTTTTTAATATTTAATGTTTGGTTTAGCATCAAAATAATTTATTAACTTTAATTAATTCAGAAAACTGTATTGGTAAATAGGTAAGAAGATAAATGATCTATTGGGCGAAAACTTTTTCTGTATTATTTCATTAACAAGCAAATTAACTCTTAAAGATATTGTGTTGTTTCTGTGTATTAGAGTTAATATACGTTTAATCATTCAATATAAACCCTCAATCTCCTATTGCGCATTCATCCATTACTAAACGTTAATTTGCGGTTTAAAAATGCCCAATTGTTTTTATAGACGATAATAATAGTTGCTAATATTTTAGTTTTTCATTTTTTTGGATTACCCAAATACAGCGATGAGTTATGATATATTTTTATTAAAAAGAGCAGCAAAGCTGAGTCATTAACCTAGACTATCCATGCCATACGGTGCATATCACCAAGGCAACCATACACGTGCGGTGCAACGACAATCGATTGGCATAACATTGTAGTCTTTATTACCGACGCATAACGACTATTGCTAATAAATAATTTCACCCCATCAGCTCTGATGGTCACCCACCGTGAAGGTGTAGTAATGTTCGTGTTTGGTAGTGTCATTTCCTTCCTTTTGAATTCGGTACTCGACTCTGATGGTAGCAAAAGTAGTATTGGCGAAATATTATATATTTATTTTTTTGTTACCTGTATGTATTACCTACACCTTATCTTGTATTAATAGGGGTCAAATTAGCAAACAGTAATTTTTAGATTTATTTTTTTATCTCGTTCAACTTGTGGTTATTAGAAAGATCTCTACGTATAGAGTTCTATTATTATTTTTATCAAATGGTGTCATAAATATATATCAAATGAATATTAGGATATAGGAAAAAGGCGTGCTTCTGGCGTCTGTTAAGGATGCTTCGGACCTGGAAATTTCTAATTTGATTGAAAGTTCATGTAGATGGTTAGTTTTCATGGTATATCGACTTAATTATGGTGTATGTTTTTGCATAAAAATACACAATTTATTTACAGTAATAGATAACATTGTGATTAAAAATGAGCTAAGAACATCAGTACGTACGTACGCAAAATGAAAGGAAACACCATTAAACAGTATTTTATTTGCTTGCATTATTGGATCATCCCATGGATCAGCTTCAAAGACGCAATGTCTGTTACGCTTTAACTTCCCGAGTTCTTAACCGATTTTAATAATTTTTTCGTGGAATCAAATCAACACATTTAGGACTAGATTGTGACGGAATTTTGAAATTCACAAAAATAAAAAAGTTATGACCAAAAAACATTGGCTCTATGGGATTTACCATTAAAACAAAAAGCGCGCGCTTTTTGAAAGATTTCATTAATATGGGATTTTAAAATTTACTAAATATTATTGTTTTTTTTTCTTAAATTTTTACGATCCGTTGCGATTTATGGTGCTAGCGAAGCTTTATGCTGCATCGCCTAGTTTAGATATTCATTAGTCCAATATAAAATTATCTCAGTAGATTCTATACGGAAACATTCCTTCACTCAAACAAGATTTACAAAAGATGGAACAAAGGTACAGTGCAGACGTGGGTACTCTGTGAACAAGTTTGAGATAATTATACATGCGATTGTTATTGGCGGTAGTTTATGTGATCATGCTGCCTTGTTTGGTTTGGAGACTTGTTAAGGAGATACGGTTTACGCACTGTAAATTAGTTCAACGGCCTTTCTCGGTGCGGAAACAGGAGTAGTGGACACCGATGTATGGACACAATGTGACAGCCGAGTGGAAAATGTTATGCGCTCGACACCTTATAGCCTTGTAATTGATATAAATACATTATCAGAGATTTGGATGCCTTAATTATCAATTTTTTGACTTTCACGTTTATAGCGTTATTGGCAATATTTTTTATTATTAATAAAAACTGTAATACGACTACTTTATTCTGTAGAATGTCGTCATATTTCTTTATAGATCAAAGCTACCACCTGCTGCAAACATGTTGACATTATTATTATTTTTATCAATAACCTTTTAATGTTCCCACAGCTGCCTTAACCTTCCATTATTACTCAACCAACCGATTGAGAATCTACAAACGGTAGAATTTTGTGGTTGATTGTTTATTCCAGTACTGTTAGAAAAATAAGGCCGTTATTCCCTTAAATATTTCCTAATCACCTTAGCTCTCGCTAGGAAAATTTGAGTTTCGATATGTACAGACAGAATTGTCGATTAAGTTTGGTTATACTGCAAGAATAGACATTTATAGTCAAGTTAGTAATATCTAAAGTGATAAAATATATTGGAGTAGTCAACGAATTCAAATTGATGAAACATTCTATTAACACGCTGTATAAACACGCTTTAAATATAGAGCTGTTCCTATTTTTTCATCATAATTATTTGAACATGAATGTTTTTTTATTTATTTAGGATGGGTTTGCTCTTGATCCCAATCAAGCCCGGGGGCCATGACAGAATCCACGATGCAACGAGCTAACCCAGAAGGTGCCTATTCTCCCTGGCTTTTAAAATGGACGGGTTATAAGTTCTGGGAAATACAGACGCAGGGAGGGAGTTCCACTCCTTTGCTGTGCGTATTATGAAGGATGTTGAAAAGCGCTTGGTGCGACAGGTAGGAATATCAACCAAGAAAGTGTGGTAGCCTGCAGCACTGAGAATGTTAAAATTAATCGAGTGTTAAATCAACTACGATCTGAAAGAGGCAGCGTGTACAGGATTTTGATCAAAGGACAATGACCTGGAAAAGTTTGTGGGCAGCCGAGTCTACCCTTATATTTTTAATTCCACTATAGCTATAATGGCATTTCGTACCGCTTCAAAAGCTATTTCGCTTCGACGTATAATCTATGACCCACTTGGGTTAATCTATGGCTTAATTGGATTAAACGTCAAAACAAAATGGCTTTGGTAAGCGGTATTAAGTGAGGCGATAGACCTCCTTGTTTTTATGAAGGCCGCAGCAGTCTTCTACTTCTCTTACGCAGGAGAACTCCTATGAAATAAAAAAGAGATGGCTGATCAATGTATGTTTTCAAAAAATATCATATTTTTTCATTCTTATATCTCAAAGATATATCGTTACGTTAAATGAATAGCGCTGCTTCTTGTGACAACCAGTACGTAATCATACTATGGTGAGAATTGTGTAATCATGGCAAGGGTTATAATCTCACTTTTTCTCGTAAAACAACTGTGATTACTTACATAACGGCATTCTGGTGTTTATACAATGCATCATTTTGTACCAAATTACTAACTGAACCATTAGCTTAAAATTAAAAGCCACTTTAGGATTATGTGTGTAATTTATTTAAAGCGTAACTGTAACTACTTTAAATTGGTTTAAGTATGGATGTAAACATGTAAATAATAGTCAAATATGAAAGTAATTAATATCCATTTAATTCTTTGTTTTGGAGCTAAGATGTTACTAGAAATAATGCTAGTCATGTTTCATTCTTATACCTTTACTTATTACAAACACCTACAAAAACCTAATATTGATAAAAAGGATTTTGACGTGACAACGTCTTATAAATTGGTTTGCCGGGTGACACTTCAAGAAACTGCGTTACGCTCCGCTCACGTTATGCGCTTACAATGAGAGCGAGTGAGAGGCACGCGTCCCTTCCACTCGGGCATGGTTAGCCCGCCTAAGAGCGAGAGAGACAGACATAAAAAGTGGAAGGGACGCGTGCCTCTCACTCGCTCTCATTGTAAGCGCATAACGTGAGCGGAGCGTAACGCAGTTTCTTGAAGTGTCACCCGGCAAACCAATTTATAAGACGTTGTCACGTCAAAATCCTTTTTATCAATATTAGGTTTTTGTAGTTAATGTTATGTTAATTAAATTAAATTAATGTTTTAAATATAATTCTTTGTATAAATAAATGTTTTAAATTGTTACTATTATTTCATCCTTCTTCCTACTATACGAATGAATATTCACATTAAAATTATTTTACCACTCAAAGTCGTTGTCACGTAAAACTTTCGCCCGTATACCGACTTTACAGGCAACCAACCAGTTTTTTTTTTCTCAGATCGATTTTTTTTTATTTAGGATGGGTTAGCTTTTGATTCCAATCAAGTGGGGGCCAAGATAGAATTTCGAACGGAAGTAAACTTTGTTTATGCTATAGAGTTAAACTCAGTGTAGTTACAAACAAAACGATGGGGTTGTGACTCAGGGAGTTGCTTGAAGGCAATAATGGAACGGTAACCAAAATTTAACCATTTTAAAGAAACTGTAAACCAATAAAAATTAGCAGATGAACTTACTATGTTCAAGAGGTGTTAAGGGAAATTATGATTATTATTAAAAATAGATATGAGTCTTTATAGATATTCAATAAATAATGGCATAATTTATCTAATCTAGAAATTTATAGGGAAGTTTGCAAAAGCATAATTAATGGACAGCGGCAACAAGTATCTTATTGATATTAATTATTAGGTATCTAACAAGATATAAAGATATCAGTTTATCGATACATTTGCAGCAGGCACGGTAAAGATTGTCGGATAGATAACATTTCTGGTACTCACTTGTGGAATCGATCTGTCGTCATTTTAAAATCAGTCCAATATCAGAAATCCTAAAATACTAACACTTTCTAAACGTACATTCATCTCATTTTTTGACAATTCGTTCACATTAGCACCGCGAAATTGATAGAGTGGGAAAGTTTGGAGTTTTGTTACACTTTTAACTGTTACAAATTATAAAAACTGCACTGTAAAAGTTAATACTGTTTTTAATCTAGAAAACTATAACAAACTTTGGAAGATTTGTAATTTCACGTAAATACTAATGAAACGTGTAATAATAATAATAGCACAAAACAAAAACACCTGTGTTTCTTTAAGAATAGCACAACTACTATTGTTGAATGAATGTTGATTGGCCGGTTAAGGTTCGTTGTGTTGAACACTAAACGTCGGAAAAAGAACTTGGAATGAGCGGTGAATGAACTACGATTCAATGAACTGTTGGTAGCGACATCTTTGTAAACTTTAGGAATTTGCCGCTTAGCGCCATCTATTGTGGAGTAGTCAAAGCATAGTAAGACATGTTTGAACCCGTTTCCGCTAGATAGCGCTTTCTACTCTGTAAAGTTTAAAAACATGAATGTTTTTAATTTTACAAAACAGTGATAATTGCTTAAAAAAATTAATATCTATCAGTAGGTTTATAGTATTTCCATTCAGTACCTAAACAAGTATAGAGTTGCTGGGAAAAATTAGCAACAGCGAGTTTTTGCATTTTGCAAAATCATAAGCAAGAACAGTCTTTAGTTGTGCTTAGAATGGAATTAACTAAAGTAATCACGGTAATTTTTTTAATCAAATACTTCCAGTATTTCTTAAACCACCTTTATGATCGAGTTGTAACTCATTGCCGGCCATCGAGGAATCAATTCTCCGAAGTTATGTTGGAAAACTAACATTTCTTATTTTTTAAATAATAGGTACCTACTTCCGCACTAGGTCCGTATAATTGATTTTGTCCTATCATCTCTGGTGTTTCAATCATCTTTTACCTGAGCAGTGAGGATATTAAAAGGCTAAATGATGATGATAATATCACCGTCCTCATCATCATGTCAGCCGAAAGATGTCTCTTCGCTTGGCCGGTCGTAGTAAAATATAATAAGAAATTAAATTAAATTAAATTGAATGAAAATAACTTTATTTAAATGCACTTAAAATAAATTGTTTTGAATCTTCTTTATGACAAGAAGAACTGGCGCAAGAAAAAAGTAACGACATTTACAATATTATACATCCGTCATCATATATAATTCACAAAAAACAGTAAGTATTATTCTATTTTCACAAAAATAGTAGTGTTATGGTTTTATTAGGTGTACCGTTGATTACAACAAGGTTAACTATTTTTGTTTTAAATAAGTGTATATGCTTAACTAAACATTGCTATAACATACAGAGAATGAAAGACAAATTTTTAAAAATTGATAATATCAGTAGTTTTGAGCAGACCCATCTCCAAAGGCAGCACTCGTTCAGCAAGACGCATGATGCAGCCATCTTTTCGCTCAACCATGTCTTAGGGAACGTAACGACCCGCACCACACGTCACCGCCTCAGAGATGTTTTAAGAGAGAATGTCATAGGTACTCCAAAGAATACGCTGCTGTCCATTTTGAGATCTACCGGTGGTGTACGGTGGTTACCCCTAGTATCATGAGTTGCCTTTTCCGACACCTGTGAAAAACTGTGAAGTGCTGGTGCTATTCTACTTTACCGATCACCAAACGGCGTAGATTAATATTATATTTAGTGAAGTTGACTCAATTTTGTTATCTAACAGAATATGTGGTACCAATCTGCCTATTATCTAACATATTGACGTAAAACTTATCCAAAGCCCTCGTTTCAAATGCTGTAAATTGTATTATCATACATTAGTACGAGAAAAATAATTCACTAAGCAGATAAGAGGTAAAATGAATATCATAATTGAAGCCGCTAAGCAAATATTTGCTGTCCATTAAAGCTGTATCGCGTAATGTGTTTCGCATGTAGCTTTCGAGCCCGCCAATCTATATTGCGGCATATCTGTGATAGAGGCCCCTCTTTGATGTCAATTTACTTTGATTATAGTGCTGTATAGGTAATTAGCTTGAAGTCTAATATTGATCGGTATTGCTGATCGATATAAAAAAAAAAATATTCTTCCAGAAGTGGGCAACGCATTCCTTATTTATATAAACGCCATGAGTATAATCTACACAGATATGAAATTATATTAAATTAAATGAACACATTAAAAAATATTACAATATAATTATGTTACTATATCACATACCATAATATACACCATACAGTATCGATATGCTCAAAAGTAAAAAGCAAAATCGTCAAAAAGTTTAGTTTTGGTTAATTTGATTTGGAAATATTTCGATTTGATAGCCAAATCATAATATGTCTTAAGTGAAGGTACGCCGATCTCAAAAAAAGTGCTAAAATCACCGAACAGACTGCGACATTTTCTACCTATATGATAATTAAATACTTCAATGAATACACGAGTGAGATCCTACACCTCTTTTTAGAAAGTGTCTAATAGCAATTTGATGTGGCATTGGTATGAGAATTAGCACCAAATACCCCATATCCACTGAGAGCCGACACAATATTTAAAAAGATCTTTTTCTTACATCGACATGGCAAGGTAATCTTTTGATAACAGTATTTTTTCTAAATTTCGAAACAACAACACCTGTTGTTCCGCATTGCTTATTTAACTATTACACTAAACTGGGTAAAAGGGATCATTTGTTCTGGAAGGGATTTATCAGTGAAGAATTTCGGAATAATTACGCTTAAGATCTGTCCATAAACCACGTTTCTAATGTTCGGGACCAATGTAAAGTATTCCAGACCACGACCATCTTTTGCAAAGTTTTTGCACAGACTTTTTTAAAGCCTATTTATTTGTTTGTTCAGCAGCTCTCGGGGGAAGCACATATTATGAATAAATAATACACTAAATTTACAATTTACATTCTATGATTGGTAATTGGAAGTGTGCGTTAAGTTGGTAACAAAATTGGTTGATATCAATATCGATTCGTGTTCGTGAATGCTTAATCGATGTTTTTAATTGCCTCAATTACTTATAACGAATAATATCTCGCATCCAGTAAAAGTTCTCGCTAACTGCTGCTGTCACTTTATATTATTCATCAAAAAATCAAACGTTGATAATGAGATGGATTAGCTGGACTCTATGCGGTGTACCAATTTTCCAACAAGTCTTGAGTTTGATTCCGAATAAAACTGGAATCGTATCGTACAGGTAGAAGAAGATACAAAAACAAATGGATTTTTTTAAAATCAACGCAGAAGGGTGATAGCAGCTAGAGTGCTGCTATCTAGGGACAAATCAATAAATAGTGCAGAAACTCGTAGCTTTACATGAACAAAATCAAAATACTCAATAAAATCTGTAGTTTTTAACAGCTTGTTTTGTATTTAAGATGATTATTATGGATATACAGCCATTTACAGTAGTTTTAAATGCAAAGAAGTAATAAAACATTAACTATGTGTTGTGAACCAGCACCTATTTATTTAAGGTTATGAGGTAGTTCCAGGCAAAGCGATCTCTTAGATAATCTTTGACATTGTAATAACCTTTGCTTATCATCATAATATGTTTTTCACGTGTATTTTAAATGTATTAAGGTTTTATTATCAATATTTTTTTATTAACAGCTGTATTTCATGTCTAAGTTATATTTTTAAGTTGTAAAATGTATGAATTCTGTAAGTAACAAGTGAGTGATATTTTTATTTAAACTCAATATATATGCTGTTCACACTACCATCGACGGTTTTAGTGAATAAAATTATTTTATTTAAAAATTTAATTTATTATAAAACCACTTTTACCAGAATAATGATGAAATGTAAGGTGGAGGTCCCCGGTTCCCTCTATACGAGTTTCTTTTGCCAGTTCTTCTCAGAAGGGCCTTCCAATTGCCGAACTGGTGGTAGACTCAGTTGTGCACAGTAATCATAGATATAAAAACATAACCATTAAACAAAACTATAACAAAATATATAAATTTTATTTGTATTAATTTAACAGCGAGGAACGTGCCCAATTATAATATTTGAAGCACACGACGACCATTATCTTAGTCATCCTGTAATCACGTGAAACTTTAGGAGTAAATACAAAAAAACAAAAACGCGTAATTAATCCGGTAGTGTTTTTATTTAAATGAATAAAATATTTTAAGAAAATGTACTAATACTAACCACGTGTTGACTGAGTAAGCTCAATTTCATATAATCTCCATTCCGTTTTAATATAACCAACTCCCAGTCTTGATTTTTCATAACAGCCCTAAGAAAAAAACCCCCATAAAAATGTTCGCCTTAGGCGCGGTCCAATCGCCCGATGGATCGACTGCAGCGCTCCAGAATTTTAAACAGAACCTAAGTATTTTTATTATATTAGACTCTTGTTCACCCCGAATCTGCATCAATCATTCATACTCATAGCCACTGGTAAAGTTGACGTGACGATATTTCAAGTTTAAGTAAAGTTTTTGTGAAATGTAATTTTAAATTTAACTACCATTGTAACCTTGGTTGATTAGACACACGCACTTTTGATGCCTTCGTCTTTGAGGTCCATAATGGTTCCACAGCACCTACTTAAACCTATTTAGGTACCTATGACTAGTCCATAGGAACTGTAGATCTCCTTAGTGAATTCAGTCTTTAGTGTAATATGCTACCATCGTCAGTTTTCAGCTTCAACTATTGAATCAGACATTATGAAGCTTTTGTTCTATACAATAAGATTTGGGCTATAGTTGTGTTGTCCTACATTGTCAATTTCCTCATTATAGATATTGAAACGGCCAGCACTTTCAGTTTAAATCGACTATATTGATGTTTTCAATAAGGACCTGGCTATGACTGTATATTTTTCTTTCTATCTACATAGAGTACTACGTTCAACTATCCGCCACCAGACACGTGGAAACGTGACATCGATCGAATATAGATCTCTTAGTCATCCTAGCTAAACTTTGCTCGAGTTCAGCTATGATGCTCTATATTTTAGCCCTGAGTTTTAGCCTCATAATATAGTTTGGTAAATAGTTTATAAGGTTCGATGGAACTGGCATGTTTAAAAAATATAAAGAGAAAAAAAGTTATTTACGAAATCTATTATAAACACAAAAAGTTTTAAACGTGCAACTAGTTATCCTGTGCGACAGTAGTGGTAATGATAAGTCATTAACTCCACACCCCACGGTTAAGCATGCTCAATGACTTTAAATGAGCAAAACCGCAGAATGTGAAACTCGCGCTGCCGCTCAACATTATATTGATTTCGACGCCATTAAAACGAACCGGAAATTAAAAAGAAATAAAAACATATTGCTTTCCCGCGCGCTCTGAACTTCACCAATTTGTACACGTTCTGTTTTCGAACGTTGCTCAATATTTGTGCACGAGAGATATCGTATTGGTCTTTAATGCCATCCGGTAATACACCGAAATGCGTATAAAAGAAAGTTGCATTTACGAAATTTTCGTAGGGCACTTATGCTTTTTTCGAGATTAGATCTTCTTATGTAGAATACAGGGTAGGTAGATTTTATTTGGCATACCATTATTGTCAGCGTGATATGATTATTATATTATCGGGCGATAAACGGGTATAAAAAAGATATATCGGCGGAGCAATCATCTCAGTCGGGATTATGACGTTATTACACTGTTTCGTGTGGATTTATCGAGAATACTGGGGCTAATTAGATTTCTGAATTGAGTACCGACGTAAATGGGAAATTATTAGCTTGTTTGGTGGAATGCTTTTGAGGGTTCGGAGATGAGAATGTCCTAATCGATTTGTTTGTGTAATCCGAACTTTACACGTTCAGAACTTTTAAAATAAACACTAGCGGTTTAGTTAAGAGACAAGGTTTTGTTCTTTTTAAGACATTACAGACAATGTTTCATTTAAGACCTAAGTCATTTTTTATACACGTGAAAATGTGTTAAGAATACTCGCACCGTTATGGGGGACTTAACACCCCTACCTAGCTTAGTACCCTAAGAGTTAAGAAGCATATCCACTAAAAATCTGCGTAAGTACCTTTAACTGCCAAAGATCCGGTTGGCTTGAGTGTGGTAATCAGCATCGTGGATTCCAGCAAGCCAACTCTAGGGCTCTTTTGCGTACAGAACATGGTCGCGTACATATTTTGAGCATCCCCCCATAAGTGCAAGACTCTGCAATAGTGGTGGTCGGATCACCCATTCTTCGCTGGCAGCTTTACTGAGGACAGAGAACTAAATGCGATTGCGTGCCACCCCTATCCCCTTTTCGTACCCGTTAGTAATAATTCCCGAAAATTCCCCGGCTTCTCTAGGAATCACCCAGCACATCACCGTCCTTACTTGACCCTAGATGAGCCGCCCCCTTTCCAAACTGCTCTCAATTGACAGAGAAGGGAGTGGCAACCAATGTAGGGGGTTACCCATTAGGGAGACATTCACATGTCCGAGGCTCCTGAGCCCTAAGACTCAAGTCGACAGATTAACAGGGTTAAGATGAGTTTTCATGGTTCAATTTCTCAAGCGTCAGACTTTTTTTTGTGGCTTCGTGCGTAGTTGACACATCGACGACGTCATCAAGTCGGTGTGCTTGGTCATGTGCTACTTAAGCGAGAGACTTCTCATGTAATTTCTTTATCAATAAGGATAAATAAACTCCGAAAGGAGTTTAGGGAATTTCAAGGAAAATTTTACACTTTATGCCAACGTGTGACTTAGGTTGGGTGCTACTATTTATAGAAACGGTGACATATTCAGTTTTAGCGACATTGAGCGACAGAAAGTTTCTGTTTAGTTAAGTTATCACCACACCTTGCTCAGCATGTTTACGAACCTCATCCCAAAAATCTCCATAGTATACTACAGCAGTGTCATCTGTGAAGGAAAAAACCTTACCATTAACAGGAGTATGAAGACAAAGCTCATTGATGTAGACCAGGAAAAGACTCGGTCCGAGGACGTGGCCTTGTGGCGTTCCTGAAGAAATGGGCATTTCACTACTACTGTACTCGTCAATTTTAACACAGTAACGATTAGCCAAATAATCCTCAAAGAATTTTAAGGGTACTCCGCGTATACCCACATTCTCCAGCTTGTTCAACAGAATGGGAACAGAAACGGTGTCAAAAGCCTTTGCTAAGTCCAAAAATATACCGATACACTTTTACCTTTATCTAGGTTGTTAACTATGCATTCTGTTAAACTATTGTTGAATCTTCTGTTGAATGGCCAGCCCTACATCCAATTGTGATTTCGCTAATAGGTTTTCATTTTTCAAATATTTAATGAAACGTTTATTGAGATTTTTTCTAAAACCTTGGACAATGACGACAAGATCGATGTAGGCCTATACATCGTCTCTGTTCCCCCGCTTGAAGAAAGGTGTTAGTGCCTTCTTGAATGAATTTGCAAACACGCTATTAGTTAAACATAGAATAAAATGTAGGTTAAAACCGGCACAATACAATTACATGCCAATTTCAGGAATAAGGAAAGGATGCCATCCCATCCGGCAGCTGAATCATTTTAAGGTTTTGTATTGTATCATAGAGTTCACTATTGGCCACTTCCTGCAGCACAAACGACTTTAGATGACTTTGTGATTTAATGAAACAAGGTTCAGTTGAGGTTCGAGTAATTTTGAGCTAGTTTCTGGCCAATTGTAGAAAAAAAAAGAGTTCACATCATTCAGAGAGTCAATAAGTCCCTTAGGATTTGTACGCAATAACTCTCTGTGCGACACATTTAATATTACTTGGATTAGTCACATTCTTTATCCTTCTCCAAATATGTTTGGGATTATTACTCTTTGTTTAGCTCAGATTTATAATAAGATTTTTTTGAATTTAAATTAGAAATTTAGATATCTGCGATACGTGATCTGTGAAATTTTATCATCTGAATTATTATTTTTTGTTTTTTTTTTGGAGTTTATTACGATTTCGCGTACACCGCTGAATACCAGTAGCAGTCCAAGGCTTTAAATCTGTTTATTACGGGAAATCGCAAAAACTCTTGAGTTGGTGGTCAGTACTTCTCTTGAATTTATGAGTTATTGAGTCAGTTGCAAGATTTGGATGGGATGAAATCTATATTTACTTATTGTTTTAAAACATTATTGTAATCAGTTTTTGTTGATGTAAATGTTTAATTTTTTGTATCTTGTTGTTGTTTGTATATATTTTGGTTTTGTCAAACAGAATCGGTTGGTGGTCGGTAAAAGCAGCTTTAAAAACAAATGTCTGAGATGAAGTGTACCCTTTCAACATTACATGATCAAAGTAATTCGCTTCTCTTGTTGGAAACACGTGGGTCGGAATAACACCATGCTCCATGGTATCTTTCTGTGTACCAATTAACAAAGTACTTTGTAAATGTTTGGTGGAGAGCGACAAATGTGGACATTGCAAACCTTAAAAGATATTAATGCTCCCAAGCAAAAAGTCGGTAATCGAAAAACGCTAATTTTACAGAAAAAATTAATCATCAAAAGGCATTAATCTGGTACAAGCGACTTCCCAAAAAAAGTATGATTTTTTTGTAAGAGTGCGTTACAATAATTTCTCTGCGATAAACGTACCTTTATGTAAATGTGAAAATAATACTCATATGTATCCAGTCTGCAAATTCCGAATTTGTCAAAACAGTAAAAAATCAATTAAAGCATAAAGTACTTTTAAACTTTTAGCTTGGGGACATCGGAATGTAATTTAAGTGAATTTATATGTAATTTAGGAGTTAGATAGGAAATTACTTTCGAAGAGTGCGTTCGTTTCGTCTCTCCGATCTCCGATCGTTTTTTTTCGATGCGCCAACCGCCGAGCTGCGGAACTTTTACAAGTATCCAACAATCGATAAAAAAGAAACAGATATCTAATTATTATATTTTTTGATATTTAATCATTTGATCGCTAGATATATGTAAAGCAATTATTGACAAAAATCAACTTGTATTAGATGTCAGGCGAGGCTCGAATTCATATCTACGTTTATTGCGCTTAAATTAGGTAATGACCTGCTTTGTAAAAGTGTAGTAGAGTCCTAAGTGGGCATGAAAAAACTGAAAAAGACACAGCAAGCTTTTCAGATGACATTTTCATGGTGTTGCCAGCTCTCTTGCCCCCAGCTCATAGATTTTTGCTATGGGTTTATCTGGTGCTAGAGACGTGTTCTCTATCGACTTTGTCAAGAGCGTTCCTCTGATCCTACAACATGAAATTACAACGCTACGAAAAAATATTCTACATTGACCTGTCGAGGAACAGAACCTGGAAATAAAATAAAACAAAAGTGGTGTTTTCCGTCAGCGGGGTGTAATTAAGAGGTATCACCATTTATTACATCCTCGTGTCACCCCGATTAGCCAGTCACCCTGTTTGCAATCGGATGCCGCTTCCTACATAGCCACCTTTGTTAGAGTACCCGTAATGGGTAAGTGACTTAACATAAATGATATTAGAAAACTACATAAAAGGTGTAGCTGGCGTACATCCAATAACCAAGTTACGGTTATTCGGTATCAATATTATATAACGAAAACCAAACTGAATGCACATCGATTTTCTTACTCCGGTATAGTTACCATTATCAAGCTTTATGTAGTAAAGTGCTAGATTTTTATATCGCTCATTAAATACAAAAGAGACGTTAATCAAAAATGTACTTTCTTACAGGACTAGCAAAACAATTTTTTTCTAAGTGAAATTATGGTTTTTATATATTTTATAAGCATTTTGAGTTGTGACACCTTTTCTCAAAACAAACATGTGTCGTCAACTGTCTGGCTCCAACTGACAAAATCACAGCTTTCGATCAAAATTTCGCCAGCAAAACGCAAAAATGCAAAAGTGGCGCTTTTGTGGTTTTGCATTACTTTAGGCTACAATAATGGGTGTTTTTTGCAACAAAAGGAATTAGAGATTTTTTTGACTTACGTCTCTTTTGTATTTTATGAGCAATATGTAAAATGAAATTATTTAAAGAAAAATATTAACTTTTTTCAGTTGTCAGGTGGGACTCAAATCCACATCCCCTCGCTATCCGGGTGAGTACTCTTCCAATTGAGCTACCTTCCTTAGCTTCCAATTGAGATGTTGATGGACCCGTCGAATTTTTCCAAGTATTTCTTTTAACTATTAATATAGGTGTCTAAATATAGCATCAGGCCATTTACACACTAAAAGTGACATGAGCTCTTCTGGAATGGTTTTAAGGTTAGTTCAGAAGTCAAAGAAGGAAATATTGAAATGGACTTGGAGTCGCTCTGTTTATATTATATAAAAGTACAAATGCATTGTAATGCGAGTATATAGTTATGTAAGTTTTATTTTCGTAGAATTTAACTACGTAACTCCTTCATTTGTTGTAGGGATCAGCGTGGTGCGGCGCTGCGAGCACCGGAAGTCATCAGGAAATGGCCACTAATGGCCGCCGCCGGAAGCGACGCCATTACCGGGCCAGTGCTACTCAAATAATTACATAAATATTGTGCAGTTTATTAAGGTGTTAAGTTACATAAGATATTAGTTTCAGTGTGAGAGGAACTCAAAAGAAATACAAATAAAGCGAAGACACAAATTATTTTGAGTTTTATAAAAAAAAAAAGTTAAAATATTCAACATCTAATTTTTTTTTATCTTTAATATGATAAGAATATTTTTTGCATTTTCTTTGATTTAGAGTTCAGAATATAATGATTGTAAGTATTAATTTACTCTCTTAAATGTACAGTTAGGCGAATTGCTCTAAAGACGATTTGTGTAGTTAAAAGTTTTGCTACTTGACGTTTCGATCCTAAAGGAAAACATATACACAAACGGTTATGCAATCGCGATAATAAGTTTCAGCGGCACATAGTAAATAAGTTTACACGGCGAATTCCGCCGGAGACAGTTCAGAGTTCCTGAAATAAATCACACGAACAAGTGAAAAGAACCGCGCATCGGCAGCAGCTGGAAACTCGACTTTAACTAAATTGGAAAACTCAGTGACATTGTTTTAATTTATTTCGCAAGGAGGAAAGTATACGAATGTATTGTAAGAAAAACCCAATGACAGTTAGTAAAAAAATATATTTTGCTATCAAAGTAAAATATATAATAAATATATATAGTACATTATTGTGATAAAAGAACTAACAAATATGTACTGCCGAGTATCACTACATAGTATAAAACAAAGTCGCTTCCTGCTGTCTGTCTGTCCCTATGTATGCTCAGATCTTTAAAACTACGCAACGGATTTTGATGCGGTTTTTTATAGATAGAGTGATTCAGAAACACTGATAATATTAGAGGTTTCTAATGTGATGTCGTAAATCAAAGAAAACATGTTTGTATTGTCTAATGACAAAAAAGCTGTGAACGTTGTATATAAAGACATTATATTTAGTATCAGCATTGTACCCGTGCGAAGCCGGACATAATAAGATAGTTTTTCCGAGATAAAGAGGTTTGTAATCTTTATTTCAATACTAAACTAAAACCTATATTTTATATTATTTGAAAGACACTAACGCGTGCCTATGCACTTTTCTTTTTCCTAATAATAAAAGTAATTTAAGTGTATTATGTAAAAATACATAGATTAAAAGTGAGTTTGAACTTGCCAACAAACTGCCCTACAGTATGGTGTTAAAACTCTGCAAACGTAATATATAAATAAAAAATAAAATAAATATCAGTTCTACTTCTTTTTATATGTCATAACAGTGGCAGAATTAAATATCGGAGTTAAAACATTTAAATACACCAATTATTCAGTTTCTAATCTAATCTTGTACTATAAATACTTTATAACCAGTGATTGGTTTATTTTGTGCAATTAATTACATAGGATTTAGTGCTGCTATCATAATATGGAAATGAAATAACGGGATTCAATTGTTTTCACACTTTCGTTAAATTTTTAATGTCACCTGTCACTTAGTAATATTTTTATGTTTCTAAGTTAAATCTTCAAGAATCAAAATGTTTTTGGCATAAGAAACGTCTTTGTTGACTTCAAACTTCAAGAAGAAATTTTATCTATTGTCTATAATAAATAGAAATACGTAAAAATAAATATTTCAATCAATTATAATTCCAGAAGAAAGACAAAATAGTTGAATAACAATTACCATTCTCATCAGATTAAACTGACTGCGATATTTTTGCTTTGTCCTTATAATAAAGAAAGCGGAAGGATATAATTTATAAAGAAATATATTGTCTTTGCGAGACAGGGATTGAGGTTATCGTCTATCCCTTTTTCTCAATATCGCACTATTTACATAATAGGACTCAGTTAACTTGTGAGCATTTGGGCAGGAGCGCTAAGCGGCATTTTAGTACTATTAGTATTTACTATACTCAATAAACACTAATTGTGAATTTCATGTTAAGAGTGAAGAAGATTTATACTTAAGTCTTGTAGACCTTTTTTTTTCGTAATCATAGGCTTAAATTTTGGAAATTGGGCTTTTAGATTGTTATTTAATGTTATTTGTGTGTTCCGTTTAGTTAAAAGACTGTGCTTTCCTAAATACTTAGCATAAAACAAATAAACTAAGAACTAATAAAATAAGATCACTAAACAAAATCAACTTTATGTACAAAAACATTGAAAAATCATTACTTTTTAAAGAAACGAGATAATTTTATAGATTTTTCTTATGTTGTAAGGACATAGATATAATCTGTATGCTTTAATTAAAAAGCTATCATTTCGAGATTAAAAATTATTTTTATTTTACTCAATCAATTTTATTGACTTGTATAGATTTATTTGCTAACTTTGGGGCTATGAGATTCCAATCGAATTGCAGTCACTTCGACATAAAAGATTTGTATGATTGCCATACAATTTTTAGCCTGATAGTTTCAACAAATCTAAAAGTGACAACTTTAGAATGAGACTTACCAGAACTTTTAACGCGTAGAATTATCTTTATTTAAATTGTCCGTCAAAGCGTTGTTATCGAACAATTAATATATAATATAAAACACTAACAATACAAAGAAAGCGTAAGTTGGCCTCAGCAGATGAGGGCATAATTGTTTATCAGTGCGTCGGGCCTAGTCTACTAGAAATTGCTGGCTATAATGCCGAATAAGGTGAATTTTTTTAAAACCTTTTTTATAGACATGTAAAAATCATCGTATTTTAAAGCCATGACCTTTTATTGCAATACAAGTTCGACTATTGAAGTGAGACGCCACTGTAGACCATGTCTCATTTTGAAAATCGAACCTGATCTTTGGTCTTGAAGCACTTATCATACAAACTTTGTGCTGATAGGTACTCTGTGATCAGTCGCTCTATTTTTATCCGTGTGTTTGGCAGAAAAATGCGTTTGAGAGCGCTTACCAGCGCTGAAAAACAAACTTTACAGTTTTTGGCCAGGACACGTTTGCTAACTTCAGTTGCGCTAATACAATCCGCCATTTTACTTATTATGACTTAGCGATCGCCATTTTGCTTACCATCGCTCTCAAGCAGGGATTTTAGCGGTATCCGAATAGAGTGTTCTGAACAATGCTTTTCATTTCTGTTTTAAAAGTTAAACAGAAAGAAACTGTAACATTTTGAATCTGTTTTAGAAAATACCGTTCCATTAGTGTTAATATCTGTTACAGTAAATAAGGTTCACATTGGCATAACTATGCGGCAGCTCACTAATGATTTGGGTACTTTGAAATGTAAAACAGTTTCTAACAGATTGGTAGCAGAAAACATTATATCTGTTACACTATTATAAGTGTTCGACGCAAAACAGGTTCAAAACACCCACATAAGTGATACAGGAATAATTCTGTAACAGATTCAATGTGTAACCCTTATGAAAGTGTATCCTTACAAAGGTGTTTTTGGATCTCTGCTCTCAAGGGCTTTTTTCTGCCAAACACATGGAATGAACGTGGTTTTTATTGTTTGGTGCACCGTTATTAGGTGCATACCAGAAATGTTTTTAACTACATTAAGTGCTATAAAATTCTTTTAATATGTATCATGTGGCCTGTATTTATATAAGTACAAACATACAATTACGCCTTTAACCATAAGGATAGACAAAGGTCACAGATTTCCACTTTCTACGAACCAGACATACATCTATCGCTTCTTCAACTCATCAGATCTTTCATGCAAGCTTATCAGTTAAGAGTGCTTTTGACCTGGCCATTTTCTTAGGATATCATCTATTTGATCTCTGAAAGTTCGCCTTGGTCTTCTTTTTCCGCTTTGCACATTCACCTTTGCTTCATAAACTCGTCAATTTTCTTTCATCCATCAAATTTGTTAAAGTATTCATCGTTTAGTTAGGCACCCTTTGAAAGAAACAAGCGAACATCGAAATGTTACGTAGTATTTCTATTTATTTAGTGTAAACTACGAGACATAAGAATTTTCAAAACGTCAGAATATAGTTGTCGCGATTGGTCGTCGCGTCGACGACAGGATCAGGCATATTTCATAACCGTAATGGAAATATTTTTAAAGATTTAATACATTTTTTTTTCTACTTGTTGTTATAGAAAATAAAACACTTTGACAAGTGATCTTTTGTTTACGGTTGGAAAGTAATGTTCGCGTAATATATGTAAGCATATTCTAAGGATTCTAGGAAGATATTAGGCACATTACTCCGAAGTAATACACACATAAGTCACAGTAAATTAACTGCACTCCTAACAAGTTCTCGACTCCATTGTTCGTAAGAATTGTAATTACCTCTTTATCTGCGGTATAACAATGTGAATGTGCTAATATGAAACCGGAGTGCTAGTAGCTGCACAGATTAAAAATCATCCAGGATAATAAAGAACTTATCGGCTGTGAGATCTGACGCCACTGCCAAGCGAATGGAAAAAAGTAAAAAGGCGGGAATTTGATTCATAATGGCGTCAAACATGGCGGTGCTGAATGCGATCTGTATGGGAGATAAGAATGGGGTGGCTAGCTTTGTCTTGCTGTTTATTATTATAATAGAACTCTCATCAATTCGTGTGCTGTTTGTGCCATCTTTATGGTAGCAAACTTTAAATAATAAACGTACCAGAGCTGGATTATATGTGAAATGATAATCTTTTTTAAAATAACATTAATCTCATTTTTTACATATTTTGATATGAAATTGATTACGAAAAAAAGAATCTGAAAGAGTTTAATTATCATTATTATGTACTAAAGTAAAACAATAGTGTCATATCATAAGGGATACAGTCCATGAATATAGAAAAACAAGAGAGAGAATGTAGAAAAGAAATTACCAACAGATCACCTATAAACTAAAGAACAATTTGCAAAGGTCCATCGTTCGAATGGCCAATTTCAACCGAATCGGTCAAAGGGTGAAATCTCTATTTGAAGAATAAGTAGAGGGCAACGGTTTATGTATAAGACACATATCCATAAACATTCACACGACGAAAGGGTATTATTGTCTTTTACTGAAAGTGTCACATTTTCGGTTGCAAAAAAGCCCGCACTTGTATAGGTATTTGAGCCCAATACAAAACGTAATAAAATAAACTGGCCACAATAATTTTTATTGTAAGGAGGACCCTCGAATTATCATTTAGATGGGGTGGGACGCAATATGGAACGGATTCGGTGCGGAATAGATCTGCCGCAATTGAGTTACCGAGGGTGATTTCGCAGGTCTTTTTGCTGTAACTTGTTAACGCTTTGTTATTTTAGGGTCGTAATGTTTTACCTCAGAAGCAATTTTTAAAAGAACGATCATTGGTACTTTCTACTTTATCACGTTTTTTCTTCGTAATATTCATATATCAAGTAATGAAAAAATATTATACTTCATCCAACTGTTAACTAAGAAAAATTCTTAAATGTGTGTCAGTGGTGTGGAGAATTGAAGAATAGATTTTTTCTGTAGTTAAGGGTCGGATTAACATAGGGACCTTGTATGAATTTTACAAACTATTTTCTAAATGGAAAACCATCGGAAATATTGCTCATAGTCGACGGGAGAAATAGTGAGGGAGTGATTTTTTTCGATAGCGAAAATAGCTTGAATTTCTCAGTTCATCGGCTTACGTGAGCATCTGATCTGCGAACTATGTGTTTTGCATCTTCGCCACTAACAAAGCAATGGAAAGACTTATTTTGGTTCTTTCATCGATTTCTTGACTTATCACATAAATAAACACTGAATATATTTCTCTGGCGTACGTTAGTAAATAGGCCGCCAAGCCTTTGGGGGTCGATTTTATGTTTTATATGCCGTCTTATATCAAAAAATTAACGATCTGTCTATAAATAATATTTATATTGCTTGTAGTTTTCTAAATAGGTCATGCATATACAAATATTCTCCGCGTTTTTAGCTTATATTTAAAAACATGTGGCTTAGCAAAGTTTTAGCTAACAGACGCCAGATCTCCAAATAGCTCATTGGTTGCTTGCAGCTTGTTTAAATTGTTTACAGTGAAGACTCACGGCTCATATACGGTTTTTGAAGTATTTAATTCCAATGTTTGGTGACATGATGTGTGTGGCCACGTACAAGTGAGCATGTCTACATGTATCGCGCGTCTCTTTAATGACACAATTTCTTTATCTTTGGAGTGGTCTAAGCGTCATTTAATGTATTAAAATTACGGCTTAAAGATATCATTGACTAATATTCATTACGAAATAAATCCATTAATTTTGATGATGGTATTGTCAACAGTTTCATTAAATATTTCTAAATTATTAGAAGTAAAATTCAATTTATCTCAACTGACAGGCTGATCAGGTGTCAGACCGGACCTGAGGACCGGACAGATATAAAAAACAAGAAGTAAAATACTTAAACAACAAAAAGTTAAGATTACCTTTTGATTATTGTTAAAAAATATCATTGAAAACTTCGAAACTCAGCATCAAGTGACCCCATAACTTTTCTCCTCGATTTTTTTGTACTCAAGACATTAGTTGATATTTAATTCAAAGATTAAATTTGAACGCATGTCGTCAGCCTCAACGAGTATTAATGACAGATTCTCCAAGAGCTGATTCCCTTGGAACACATTAAGTGCGGCCGGAGGGTTAGGACGCGGTCTTAGGAGTGGCTTAAGCGGAAAACAGCACACAACAGCACGGGCTGTTTAACCGCGGTAACCATGTGGGTACCGTTTTTCAATTGTTTTAGTTTTCAAGTTCTCTCTTCACAGAATATATTTATTGTCAGCAACAGGTTTTCATTTGGGCTACGTTCAAAGCGGTTAAGAGCATCAAGCCTCCTCTTTAAACCGCCACAAGAAGCGGTTATTAGCAATTTAAAGCCATTTCTAATAGGTTCATCGGTTTCCAAACCTTCACAAGGTTATCGGTCGTCCACTTCGTGGTCGCCACTCGAGGACCTTTCTTTTCTAACAGTCTTAAGTTTTGCGAGAGATGTGGTAACCTAATATCATTTCAGCTTAACGATTCGAAGATTAATGCTTACACCGAGCAAAGCTTTCTAAATAGCGTATGACTCTAAGCTTCTAAGAGGTCTAAGAGATCAACAGTAAAGGATCAAGCTAAGTGTCGTAAATTATCACTGGCTACACACACTGCTAGAAGACCTTAGTCTTCAAACTCTGGAGTCGAGTTGGATTTGTTATTGC
The DNA here is from genome assembly GCA_927399485.1 of Calamotropha paludella. Classification (NCBI taxonomy): domain Eukaryota; kingdom Metazoa; phylum Arthropoda; class Insecta; order Lepidoptera; family Crambidae; genus Calamotropha; species Calamotropha paludella. The sequence continues at coordinate 20,930,000 of OV656812.1, forward strand.
TTCTTTTTGTCGAAGTAAGACTCACATAAAGGGACTATTTGTCTAATTTATTATTTCGAGCCATCGAGATTCCATTATTCGATTCGGCTTTTTTTGATTTTTTTTATTTTTGAGACGACCATCGCCATTGTAAGCATTCACATAATGAAGTATCGGCCAAGAATGTTCGAGAATCTAGGTTTTGTGACAATAAACCTTAGATCTAGATTGAAAGAAACCCGTTGTTTTGTATCTTATTGCTCGTAGGCTCTTAAGCTGAGAAAAATATTTGTGATACTGATATTATAGCTGATTTCGAGAAAAAAATATTATTACCTCTTAAATGTTTAATTGTAAATGTAGTTATTTAATATAAGGCTATTTTTGCAATTGTTGACTAATAAATTAAAGTTAAAAACAACAGAAAAATTTTACCTATTATATTTACATCTTTTATTTAATAATGACCTTAAAAGTACGTCCTGAACTAGGAGCTACAGAGCCGTAGGTGGTAATCATCGAATAAAATAAAATTATATATAACTTCACGAAATACATTCATGGAAAATATTGGTGGATGCCCGTAAGTGGAAAACGTCTATTTGAATGAAAACAGTTTTTCTGATTTCATAACCGCTTAAGGTTGTCATAGAGGACGCGGCTTTACACAACACTACCGCAGCAAATATATGCCATGGGGGATAAATGGAAAGAGAATCAGCGCTGATAAATGATTTCGATACAAATGTTATTTTGATCTTTGCGATACTGCTCTTTCGTGGGGCGCGTGCAATTATAATTCGTTACGTGTTCAACTAAATCCCCAGCCTCCGCTAGTGTTTATAGCCCAGCTGTCATACTTCTGAATTAACGTTTCGGTTTTGTCATTACACCATTTATCGGAGTTAGTACTTCCATAATAGACACCTTTAAATAGTATTGTATACTATTCAGATCTAAATAATAAGAAGATAAATTCACAGCGCATAATTTTCATTGAACAGATGGTACCTACACTTGAAACAGAGGCTTAGTTTAGCTTATATTGTATACTAGCGGCTCGTCCCGGCTTCCCATGGGTGGACAAAATTCTTTAAATCTTTTCTAGCATTTAATATAGCCTATGTTACTCAGCGTGAATGTAGCTTTCCAATGGTGAAAGAATTTTTGAAATTGGCTTAGTAGTTTTTGAGTTTATTCATTGCAAACATACAAAAATACAAATATTTCCTCTTTATACTATATTATTAATATTATAGCGAACAAATTTCTCGAGTCATTGTCATCTTTATACATATTTATGTATTACTAGCGGCCGCCCGCGACTTCGTCCGCGTGGAACAATGCAAGATTACTTTATTTTTCTAAAATAAAAGTAGCTTAAGTTACTTCTTAATATATTAGCTACCTGCCAAAAAAGTACCGCCAAAATGTGTCCAGCCATTTCAGAGATTAGCCGGAACAAACAGACAGAGAGACAAACGAAAATTGTAAAAAATATTATTTTGGTTTATGTACACCTACCGTATCTATATTCATATGCATGTAGTAAAAAACGGTTATTTCAATATTATAAACAGACACTCCAATTTTATTTATATGTATAGATTTACGTTATTTAGTATCCAAAGTACAAGTTTTGTTTAATTTAGATATAATAGTTGTCTGAAATGTATTTCTTTAAAAAAATCTTTATATAAAAATTCCTTGTCACAGTGTTTGACCGCGGCGAACTCCCGAAACTACTTAAACGACTTTAATGTTTTTTTTTTTCATTTTGCTGGATTTGTTCCAAGTTAGGACAGGATGGGTTTCATTTAAATTTATGATAAAAAAATTGTTAATTCTTATAACTGAGCCACAGCAATGCGTGCGTTAAAATGTAAAATATGAATAATTTCAACTGATAACATAACTCTTACTAAATTCAGAGTTTAGAAATGATATTTTATGTTTTAATTTGCTGTGGTTATTTTATTGGTACATAAATATGACATCAACGCTTAACAGTTCGTTATGGTGTTGTTTCTCCTTCCATTTAATTCGAATTATTAATTAATTTCACATTTCTCAAATCTTTCGTCGGTAAAAATTCGCAATAATATAACATTTTACGCAAAAGATTTCGTCTTATTAGGTAATTATTAAAACATTCTTATGTATAAGACAATTAAACCTAATTTAAGGTACAGTTTTAAAACATGGAATGTGCAATTTAAATGGAATTTTGTGTTTTAATTACAAACTTCCGCTTTTCTTACAAAAAGTATTTTATTTGACTTATAAGGCATTTTGGGAAATTGGTCTTTATGTGTATTTAGGTAAATAATAATAATAATTCTTACATTCACACCAATTAGCCTAGCCCAAAGTAAGCACTATAATTATAAAGGCTTGTGTTATGGATACTAGGGTAACGGATAGACATACATATATGATACATAGATATGTTATATTTATATAAATATATATCAAGATCCATGACTCAGGTACAAATGTTCGTATTCATCACACAAATATCTGCCCCTTCCGGGATTCGGACCCAGGACCATCGGTGGGAAAGGCAGGATCGCTACCGTTGCACCAAATGGTCGACAAATGATTTGAAATTTAACATTACGATTGGTAATGTGCAAATTAATTATCTAAGAATAGAAATGAAATAAATATATGTAATTTTTAATGAAAATATAATCCACTAAATCATAATCGAACGAGGAAAACATATTTATAACTGAACCCACTTAATCCAGAATTTATTCCGGATAATCGGTACGAGTACGAGTAGTGGTTTCTTCAGTTATGGTCGTCGGAACTGTTGTGACTCTCTGGAAAATAATAATCTTTTCAGGAATATTTAAATATTTATTTACAATTAACTATATTTAGTGACGCATTCATTCATGCAGTAAAAAAAACGATACACATCGGAAACTACGACTTCACTTTTGAAAATACTGGTGACCTTAATCATGATTTCGTATCACCTTATGCCGACCTTTGAGGATTATACTTTGTCCAATGTAGGATGATACTTTTGACAGGTGTCACTTCCTTATTGCTACGTACTAAGGTTGCGTTTGTTTCCTTATGTTTGGCTTGACATTGCAATAGCAACTTTATACCCCCTATATAGGTTTCAACTGTCAAAAGTATCATCCTACATTGGACAAAGTATAGCTGTATTTTAGCTATTCTTAAGCGCCATCTAGTAATGTACGAGGTAACTAACTACAAACATCGATTTTTTACAAAGTATTGAACATCGACAAAGAATAAACTGCTAATAGAGTCTTATTTTTGTTACTTAAACATTATCAACTATTAGATTTTTATATGTCAGGCGATTTTTATATAAAGAAAATTGTCTCAGTTGTCAGAAGGGACTCGAAACCGTAACCTCTCGCTGTCGGTGGGAGTTGGATCACATGATGCGAGATATGGCGCTGACGATACAGCTTAAAACTGCGAATTGACGATCAGTTTTTTGCATCAGTTGAACTGACGTCCATCCATTTGATCGTGAGCGTCGAATCATCACTCCAGAGTTTTAAAGGACGATGCACCACGTATTTCCGAGACTATCATAAATCCAACTCGGCGCGTCGCGCCAAACTGTTCGTGATTATGTGATCGTAAATCCAACACAAACAGGTAGTACACTTCCTAACAGCCCGGCTGATTGAAAACTGAAGAGCCAGAGTGACGCCAGTGAATGCGGAAATCGAGTTGGCCTAAAACCATTTGGAGTAACGCCACAGTTTTACGTCTGGACTGACGCGAAAAACTGAACGTCAATGCCCACTTTAAGACTAGAAACAATCTCTATAGCTTACTCGCATATGTCGTACCTCCAGTACTACAACGTCAGAATTGTCATAATTTATAAAACTGAGAGCATTGTTATGGTAAAATGTCCCAAAACCTTTTTAAAACACCCTGGCATTGTCAGCGTCTGCATAAACGAGGATAGCAATTGTTCTCGGATTGTAGTAGAAACAGGAAATTCATCAACTGATAGAATGCTCTCGCTGTGCCGATGATTTTGCGATACATTGAACTTATGCTGGTATTATAGTAATAATGTATTCTTAGACAACATTACAATCCATGTTTAGTTGCAATGGTTCTTCTTATGTCTATGTAAGCAAAATAATTAGGTAACTATTGATTTTTAACTGTAGGTTAATCGATTCGTTGCTGATGGCACGTCTAGCGTGCCTTCACTTTCCTTTTCGTGTGGCGCTAGCCACTGATACCGTGTCATTTTTGAATCGATGATAACTCCTTCTAATTAAGTTTTAGGGAAATCTTCCCAGAATAAAACTATCTTCATTGTTCACGTAAATTAAGCTCGTAGCCTTCGTTTCTGGTATTGTATGTAGCAACGAATCGGTTAATAAATCTGTTATTTATATAAGACCGAGTCCAGTATCACTGTAATCATACTAAGAATTTTGCTGTTACTCCCCACACTCTCTGCATTGCGGTTTTCTTGCGTATAAATTGCATAAAAGACATTCATAAACATACCTGAAGCATTGCAGTGTAGTAGGACAACGCAACATAGTTCTAAGTATGTTATTTTTATTTTTTTTATTTGATTTTGGCAACAAACAGTCATACATAATTACAATAATTATTGAGAAAACAGTAATAAAAATAAAAGACCTACAGTGCCCAAAATTTACAATAAATTTTAAATAATTCTTACGTGATCAAATCGTGGAAAACAAACATACTTATGGGAAATTAAAAATTACAAAAAAAAAATTCATTAAATTGCCTCCTAAAGTTGTTAGCGAGCGTTGTTTTCATCCACAAGACCTTTAGCTTCCTTGTATGCCCAACTACGTCCCAGTAGTGGGGACATTAAAAGTCTGATGATAATGCAACCTTTGCTAAAAATACTTGACTTTGACCATCATTTTGAGACACGAAGTTTTGCTTTATGTCTGATTTTATCACGTACAGGAGATAGAAGTCTTTCTTTTGTGAAAAAATAGAACGAGGCAGTGGCATTCGAGTGTGCCAACTATACTATTTGTAACCACAGATTATATATGTGCTGAGAGACTTACACATGGAGGTTAGAGAGAAGGAGAACGATCGCTACGTGTTAAAGCATTAGCCCGTCTGTCCCTGAAAATTTGTAGAATTTATAGTTCATTTTTCAGCCACCAGCCGCGATGCCGTCGGAAAGTTAGCTGTTTACGAGTACAAGTAGATGAAGTTAGTTGAATAATGTATAAATTTAACAGCAGCCCGCTTTTATTGAGACAACTTAGCGATCGCAGCGCCTCACTTATTTTGTCCATATTTCTGGGACACTATATTCTACAGCGATCATTCTCCTTCTCTCTAACCTCAATGGACTTACATTAGCATGAACAAGCCAAGCCAAAGATGTATTCTTTATCCTAGGAGACTGAAGTGGGTGCATTTGTGCGATATAGATAGTGACCCATCTGAAATATAATATTATATATGAATATTGGATAGCTTCATAACCTATATATTGGTTTATACACAAGATTGTTTAATAGCTACATTTTGGAAAGTGGGAATATAGAAAGGTTGCAAGACAATTCAAAACAGCGAAAATGAAGGTAAAATCATTCGTCGTTGTTTTAACCCACACATTCCACTATCGGGGAGACAGTGTAGATCATTATATTCTCGGTAGCGCAGCGGAGAATTGTGCATTGTTAATGCACAATATCTTATAAAAAATGTGTAGTATTTATAATAATATATCCTAATTTTACCTAAAATATCTATTATAAAACATATCTAAAGCTATTTGTGAGAGGCTGCAGTCTAAATACTATGATAGGACCTGAATTACGGATCTCTAGGTTATCAAACAGACAATTTAATATCATGAATTATAAAGACATAGGATTCTAGTTTGATAAGACCGGAAATATTAAAAGAAAATTTAGAGTTGACGATGCTATTGTTATTGTTATTTTGCATGATGTATAGTGACGACGTATAATATTGTAAATGTCGTCGCTTCTGTTAAAGCTGACGAGTTTCTTGCGGCCGTTATTCTTGTCAGTTAAAAGACAACTTATCTAAGTACCTTGGACTAAAGTAATTTTGATTTTTTTTTATTTTACACTCCGGCGTACAGTTGGGCTAGTTGGCAAAATGATTAAACCCGATCTTCGGTCGGTAGAAAAGGTACAATCCAATTTTTTGTACTGGCATGTACCTATGGTACACAGCACATTAAGTTTTGCATTTTAAAAATGAAATGGTCTCTATTACAATGGGATAAGGTAGGTTTAACCGTCGAAGTAGAAAGCTTTACCTTAATATATTGATTTTACAAACAGGTATAATAAATAATAAAAACCAGTATTTTCGAGTTAATTAAAGCTCGTGTAAAAAGAGTATGGCAATTTGTAATATTACATTTAATTACACGCTTATCTAACATTAATATTTCTTGCATTTTCACCAATAAGCCTAGCCCAAAGTAAGTACTGTAAGGCCTGTGTAACAGATTCTAGGGTAACGGATATACATATATGATACATAGACATGCAATTTTCGTAGAAATACAATATATAAATATACATGAATTGGGCACAAATGCTCGTATTCATCTCACAAATATCTGCCCCTTTTAGGCCTGGAATCCAGCACCGTCGGTTCATAAGGCAGGATTGCTACCGTTGCACCAAATGGTCTATTAGACCATTTGTATCACCAATCACCTATCATTTCATTTTCTAGACTTATAATTAAAAGAGGAGTTTGATCTAACGATCGCTTAACATTTGATACCAATCGTTATTGTCCCCGGCAAATAAGTTGAAAATGATTTTGAAATCACGTGACATGCGCAGTAGTGAATAATGTACCTAAACTAGCTACTGCGCATGTCACGTGATTTCAAAATCATGTTCAACTTATTTGCCGGAGACTATACAATCCGGCATCCCGCTTTATAGTACTACAGTTGACTTTACCTTGTCTATGAAAACACTTACAATATCCACATACAGAAGGCCGCCAACATTATGCAGGCTCTTATGACTCTAAAAAACACAAAACAGATTTATTATTAATGAGAAACATATTGTATTGTATTGAGAAACGACGTATTGTATTATGTTCACAATTTTGTGTAGATCCATTTTAAAGTATACTATTTTTAATAGACTGATACATATAAATTTAAAATTTGTAATTAGATTTTTAAAGCAATAGTCAGCGACGGCGACGGTGGCACTTATAAAATACGACGATTTGTGGCGGTGGGCGGAGGGCGGCTGTTTTTTTAAGAAATCAAGCTCACGCTGTTCAAGTGAGTGTCGAAGTGATCAGATATTTTTTTTATATAAAATATGAGTGTTTTCTCTTTAAAATTGGCTCGGCTTTAGTAACTTATTTTAATCCACAAATGCCTCCCGTGGCGATAGCTGTTTTATTGAGTTTTGTAACAAAAAATTAAGACCACTTCGAGAATTGTATGTGTAAAAAATTTAAAACAGTCTTCTTTTTTGGTTTGTTATAAACGAAATTTAAATCTTACTCTCTGTTTTCTACTTTAGGTACCACTAAAGGACCTATGATGAAGATTGCTCCGAATACCCCGGTTAGCACATAAATTGGGAGGTATTCATCGCGTGCCTCGTTGCCCATTGAGAAAATCGACAAGTTTTAATATTGCTTAGATAAATATACACGTAAATATTGGGAACTTAGTTAATACTTAGATTAATATTTATATACTATATTTTTTTCTAATTTAAGAGAATTGTAGAATCACATTTCTTAATTGACAATGACAGTTTATATAGGTACCATAGATAAAAAAAATAATTGAATTGTAACAAAGAGTCCTGATTCACCCTGTATTATGGTTATAACGCTAAATCTTTCTTAGGTACAAATAGCGTTTATTTCATATTTATATTATTTTAAGCACAGATGGATAAATATAAACTTACATAAACAAAAGTATTTAAGTGTTATATAGCAGAGAATGATCTTTTTAACCCTTTTTATAGTAAGTAATAGCAAAAAGTGATATTTCTACTAAATGTCATTACATATAAAAACTTATTGTTAGATGGACATTTACTTAGATCTAAAAAGTAGGTATGTTTAATACAGTGTTAGATTCCGCAGCAACTTAACGAATTGAATAAAGTTCTTAACACATTACATATTTGATTATTTTAGAAATATACAAGAACTCAACTCACAACTTTTGACATTTCTAATGTTTATAATTATTTATTTTAAATTAAATTAATTGTTAAATTTCTACTTGAGCATGTTGTATTTACCTATAATTGTTTGATGCATTTAGTGTTAAATTTTAGGATTTGTTGTTTATGACTGTAATAATGTACTCAAATGTAGGTAAATCGATAAATCAATAAAAAAACACTCGCGTGAAAGGAGGTATCTAAGTGAGTAAATAAAATAAATGATATATTAATAAAATCTGTAACATTAAAATTAAATAGCTGTTAGTTGGTAGGCAAATCTCTTGGAAAAAGAGCGGATTGGTATTTATTTTTCAATATTGAAATAGCTGGATTAAAGATGACGTAGAGAAATATTGCAAATATTTTAAAAAAGATCGGGGAAATCTGCAAGTGCTCTTTTTAAATTCAGTGAGCATATTTTGTAGTTAAAATTCCAATAACACGTCGTTTATTTTGCTTGCACTTTAATCCATTTTTGTAAGTAAATATCCTTTGTAATTGTTTTCCATCGTAATCAGGGCAAAGACATACTGATGTGTCAAAAAATGCTGCAGGAACTAGCTCCAATTAACTTCCTAACAAAATCAAATGCCTTAGTAATCTAGCGGTTATGGCATCTGGCCCGTCCGCCAAACGTTGGTTCGAATCCTACATAAGGAAATTTTTATTACACATTTTTTTCATTTCAAGAGTTAATCCGTATTTTTAATGTGAAAATAAAAAATGAAATATCTAGTTAACTAGTCTTTATATTACATTTTCATTGTTTTTGTAAAGTTGTTCAAATGAGGGCATCATATTATAACCATGAATCGCCGTGTGGTGTTTCGCAGAATAAAATAGTAACAATCATTAAGATTTAAAGCCACACAGTGACTTATAAATAATAATAACAATAATATTTCCCACAATCACACCAATTAGCCTAGCCCAAAGTAAGCACTTTAAAGGCTTGTGTTATGGATACTAGGGTAACGGATAGACATACTTATACGATACATAGATATGTAATATTCATAGAAATATATGGAAATGTCCATGACTCAGGTACAAATGCTCGTATTCATCATACCAACATCTGCCCCTTCCGGGATTCGCACCCAGGACCGTCGGTGCGAAAGGTAGGATCGGTACCGTTGCACCAAACGGTCGTAATAGTGTGTGTCGTTAAAGGCATTTGATGATACTGGAGATAAATATACCTGCCGCAAAATTTGCAGCAGGGTTTTTGAAGATAGCCTTTTGCAATCCCGAACACGCCTGCCAAGCGTGAAGGCAATGGTGAAATACTTGGGAGAGATTTCCGTCTAACAGTAGACATTTTTTGGTTTAGAGGAGAAACCATAGAAGACCTCGTTTTAACACATTCGCTGCGGCAGTAACTTTCCAATACTTTCCATTCCTTCGGTACATGGCCAATACACCTGGTAATAAAACTTCCATTGTGGTGGCACAAGGCTTATAGACCCTGTATCATTTAAGAAACTTAAATCCTGTTTTTGGCTTCCGTGCGGTGCCAGGTGTCTAAACCTGGTATTAAGGTAGGTGCACCATTGGATTGTATTTAAATAATACATCTTAGATATATTTATGGATCCTATACCGAACCAAATTGAAGTTATGCCTTCCGAACGACAAGGAATGCTATACTTTTCTTAGCCGCACTGTAAGCGTGACATATACAAGATGTATAGACCTGGTTTCGCACTCAAGGTGTTAATGTCTTTTGTAGCCACGCGACACGCTCCTATATATTCTCCTATAAAATCTCTCCTATAAAAAATAATATATTTTTTTATATACAAGTTGGGCTTGCTCTTAACTGCACACTGAACATTAGCGTTAAGAGAAAGCCTATGACGGAGCGAGCTTATCTTTTCACTCCAGCTTTAAAAGTGTTGTGGTTATAGGCGTTTGGGAGAACAGACGCAGACAGAGTATTTAAGTCCTTTGGGTGTGCGCATTTAAAAAGAATAAAATTAGTGCTTGGCATATGGTAATATTGACCAAGAAGGGATAATAATCGTCACTTCCTGTAGCAGAAAGTGTAATACGGTATAAGCTCATGCAGCTTAAGCGCACTCTTTCTGAAGTACAGTTCCTAGATATTAAATGCGAGAGTTTGGTTGTATGTTACGCTTTCACGCTTTAAATGCTCAACGATCATCATATTTTTTCACAGACGTTGTTGGGCTACAGAAAGTCATAGGGTACCTTTCACCCGCTGCTTTTTTTGCAAGCGTTGCAGCGGAAAAAGCTATTAGCAATCACATATAAAAAAGAAGCAACCGAACCATTTATTGCTTTATTTTTGGGCGGACTCTCAAAATACCTAAAAATGTATTATTTGGTTTTATTACGTTTGTAGTTAAGAGACAACGTTTTAAAAAGTTTTCTTTTAACGATAGACTATATTTCTGTTCCCAAAGAGTAAAAATTAGTAAAGGTTTCTAAATGCCTCCAAATATTTATTTTATTCACTAGGAAAGCTTATATTTGATTCAATGCTTAATTATATGTAAGTTTATTTTTATTATAGAGACTTTATTACCAGTAAGAAAATATAATTATGGAAATACTTATAACCCTTATTAAACTAGGCGATGCAGTCGTTAAGCATAAAGCTACGTTAGCACCATATATTGGAGCGGAGCGTAATACCTAAAAAAAGTTTTTTTTGTTTCGAATTTTTGCGAATTTCAAAATTCCGTCCGTCACAGTCTGGTCCTAAACTTGTTGATTTGATTCCCCACAAAAAAAAAAATCGGTTAAGAACTTGGGAAGTTATAGCGTAACAGACATTGCGCCATTGAAGCTGATCCATGGGAGCCAACTGCCTACTCCAAACTAGGTGATGCAGTCGCTAAGCATAAAGCTACGCTAGCACCATATATTTGAGCGGAGCGTAATACCTAAAAAAAATTTTTTTTATTTTGTTTCGATGGGAATTTTTGCGAATTTCAAAATTCGTGTCCTCCAATAATGTAGTGACCAAATATTTTTAGTACGGTACTTAATTTACCTATATCCACTGTTGTAAGTATATTTTAAGACATTTCTAAAATCCCTGATTATTAGAAAAAAGTAATTGAATTATTTATCGATTTTTTAAATACGATATCCAATCACATTGCCGCAAAACAACACATAGTGCGCAGAACTACACTATGCAAACATTTAACGATATTTAAATATGATATTAAGGTTTAATATATGTTAGTATAAATAAAAAATAACTATTGGCGGTCCTATTAGAACTGTACCAAAACCCTGAAGGCATCACGGGAATGTATCGTACTTACATCTTGGAGGTACCTAAAATAGAAATTTAAGAATCAATTCCTGACCCCCGAGGTCAAACACTGAGGATCAGATACGGCTAAGTGCGCGGCCCGATGCTGGAAATGGCCGTAAGTACCCATCAAGTCAGCCATCGATATTACCAATAAATTCTTTGCTATATTTCCCAGTACCAATAGATAACATCCTATGATGTGGTTCCTAAAGGTGCGCTAGTGTGGAAACGACTTTATTTAACTCCGTATTGGTAGTTGACGCTGTCAAAATTGGACTGACTGCGAATTTCGGCTTTGATTCAAGCCACTAGTTCAGTTAACATAAAAGCGGTTTCCGCCTATAACGAATACCTTTGCCCTAAATTTGTCCTACAAAAGGGGAAATCACAGGCTACAATTGAATCACGTATTTTTTTTGACGTGATAACGTCTTATAAATCGATGAACACCGTCTGCATGCACGAAAAAGTGTAACGTTCCGCCTGAGCCGACCGTGCAAGCAAGAGCGCGGAGCAAACGATAGAGAGGCAGGACTGGCCTAAGTACACGACGACTTGTAATGAAGTGAAAAGTTAATGTGGTTGCCATTGTTTATTACAACAACTTTTTGTTAATTTATCGAAAAAAATAACAATTTTCAATTAACTCCTTCTTTGTATTATACAAAATAATGGCAATTCAGTGATAATAATTCAATTCATTTTCAATTCATTTGACGACCGTTTGGTGCAACGGTAGTGATCCTGCTTTTCGCACCAACGGTCCTGGGTTCAAATCCCGGAAGGGGCAGATGTTTTTATGATGAATACGAACATTTGTACCTGAGTCATGGGTGTTTTTATATATTTCTATGAATATTACATATCTATGTATCAAATATGTAGGTCTATCCGTTACCCTAGTATCCATAACACAAGCCTTACAGTGCTTACTTTGGGCTAGGCTAATTGGTGTGAATGTAAGAAATATTTATTTATTTATTTATAATTCAATACATAAAAGTATTCAATTTTTCATCAATGTTTTCTTATGACGCTATCACGTAAAATTATCGTTCGTAAACTGATTTTACAGACAACTAATTTTTTTACTACTCAGATATCGAGGTATTGGATTCCCTATCGAAATTTACAAGCTCTCGGTGTATTATTAGCGACATAGTATTTTTGAATTTTAAAACTGAAACTACTTGAAACAAATGAATTTGTCTCAAGTGCCAGGCGGGGCTGGAACCCATATCCCCGCTTTCAAGGTGAGTTCTCTTCGAGTTGTATCTAAAATCTATTAATTAAATGTTTAAATAATAAAAACTAAAATAGGAATATTTCTTTACCCGGATAGCTGAACAAACTATGATATTAAATTGACGGTATTTTGGCATTAACGTCATTTTTGTATTTTTTTTGTAAAATATTTTATGTAATATTATTGCAATATAATCAAAGTTATAATAAAGAATATAACTTCTCATATGTCATCTTTTGATCATACATAATTATAAATACTTTAGTGTTTAGCAAAGACGAGTTAAGTTTAAAAAAAAAACATCGAGTTGATATTTAATTAAAAGAAATTTTAAAAAATTAAGTAGTTTTAAAAAAATAGTACTTATCAACACAAAACATAATAACAATCACATTGTTTAGTGATTTTTTTTGTGTGAGTCTGCTGATTTTAGTTCTCGTGTCGTTAGTGACTTCACAAACTCACCATGCGGTCCACCATTGAAATATTCAAAACCAAACTCCATCTCAACACTTAGCAAGTCGGTTCACATAATGAAGACATACTGAGCAAGCCCCGCCTCCTCTAAGCGGATAATTGAGTCATTACCGGCGCGCGCGCAGCTCTCACTATCGGAGATCAGATAGCGATCCAGCCATCGGGCAACAGGGCTCGGTTCTGGTATGAGAACCGGCAACAAATCTTATTCATTTATATACCAACCACTCTTTCGATCATTCGCACGGCGTTTTCATCTGTGAGTTCATAAGTCATTCTTTTTTTTCCGGTAGACAATTGTCAATTAGACTGTATTGACATAGTGGTCAGGCCTAATCACAGAACAACGATCGGACACACCGCCCTCGCGCGTGACACACATAGATATCAAAGCTCTGTGGGCCTAATTGATCGAATACAAAAAAATATAAGAATGAGATTTGAACTGTTTTAGTAATAAATTAGGTTGTCACTATTAGTCAATCACAAAGTTGTTGTATGTTGTTCTTTGAATCATCTTTTCCACGGATACCGAAATTGCATATGTATTTATACTTAATGCTAACGCGTCGACTCCTGTTTAGGAAGCCCTGTGTGGGCACAATGTAAGAAATGTATGTCATTACTCGATGTTTCTTCTTCATGCAGATTGCATACACACACACACTTCATTCTACTTGCTAATGGAAGCCTCGTTCACATAAACAGAAAATTAAAGAACATCGTTTCCTACTTTTAAAAAACAATTTTAAATAATTAAAGAGTGTTTATGTTCTCTTTGGCTTTTTACAAATTTTCTTAATTTACGAAGAGAATAAGGTTACTTCACTGGTTTGTTGGTTTCGAAAAGCATAAATCCATTTGTGTTGTAATTATAACAATAAAATAACATAGAAAATAATAATGCCTACTTTATTATCTCTTTCTAATCGAGATCAGAAAGGTCGTGTAAAAATTGATCCATTTAAATTCTTCTGAATTTCTGAACTCTGAATTTCTAGCAATAGAAATGTATTTTAAATTGTGTTTTTACATTTGTCTAGGTAATGTGATTATTACTATACTTATACTATGCAAATGATTTTGAAATATCCGATGCGACCTTGCTTACAGCCTTTTCGACCCCCGAGGAAGTGACAGTCGGGTTTTGACAGCTGTCACGATGACAGGCCGGGTCAAGCGGGCCGGGTTCAATTTCCGGGGCGCGGACGTTTGACACGATTTGAATTCTGATTCGCTCCAACCCTTCGGTGATATCAATCATTCATTTTTCCTTTATGGACATTATTCCATTAGTAATCAAGAACTTGTATATTAGGGTTACTAAACAAGGTAAAGAATGATGATTATAGGTAACTGACAATCGTAGGTAATAGCGCGATAGCTAAAGAACGTGAAGTATTAAAAGTTTTACCAGCATAGCATAGTACCAGCTATTATGGATATAAAAACAATGTCAATATAAAAACCAAATTACTTTATTTGAATATGCCTTTAGAGATGTCATCCATTTAGAAAACCAATACTTTAGCTCTCTATTAGGGTTTGAAAACATTTCATGGACTTCGCCAAGAGACCAGGTGTCTCTTTCTGGAGTATGGGTAATTATTTTTCATTGTTTATCTTTTGCTTTTTTTTTTAATTAGAATTTTGTTTGTATTAAATAGCACTAGCAAAAGAGATGTGATATTCTTACTGAGTATTCATAATAGGAATATCAGTATCAATATCAGTCAATAATGTTAGCTGGGGGAGTTTTGAGAAAAGCTGTAGTTTTAAATTACCTAACCTAACTTAAACTCGATAATCTTATATGCTGTTTTATTATACACGTCCCACTTACATATGTTATTCAAAATTATGTCTCTAAGTTGGTTTATAAAGCAGATTTTTCTAGAGCTGATGTTCTCTTGAATGTGAATTCCTTATTTGTAGAGCAAGACGTCACATTCTGCAGGCATGCAGTGGCTTGAAATAAATCATGTGTGATTTATTTTTATTCGCCTGGTAACACTGTTATTCTCAGAGACTGTGCAAGGAATTTTACATTATATAAAGTTATTTTTAAGGTATTTGTTACACAGAATTTATTTAGTTAAATTGTTTTACTGTGCATTCCGAATACTGCCCTTTACTTATCAAGTAGTAGAACTAATACGATTCTGTGTAAAAAGGTGAAAATCCTTTATGTAAAATCGAGAGCACATCAACCTAATCATGTTTAGACATACCTCATGCTATTGTCATAGACGTAGTTTAATTTTTACTGTGCATAGCTTGTTGAGTTATAAACTGTACATATGTGGCAGTGTTAAGGGCAGTAATTTTAAGATAAAACACAAGAAAGTGTTTTTTTCTCTTGAAGTAATGACGTCATCTTATTAAAAAGCTTGCCTTGTCGCTATCAGGACATGAGAAGATTGCATGAAACGAATTGTTACCCGCAACTTTGTTAGCATGAAAATCAATTTAATGATGCACTAGTTAACAATTTAAGCCCTTCCGTAACAGTTAGTAGAGTAGCTATTATTGAAACAATTAATAAAACTCCTTCCTTTGTTTTCTAATTTTAATTGGCAAGCGGTAAAACTTTAAATTATCTTTAAATGAAAATTACATATTATATGTATTGTTATTTAAGCGATTAAATGCTAGATTCTTATATGTAATATATTATTACAAGAAAAATTCAACTTATCTCTGTGTCGGCGGGACGGGACTGGAATCTACATCCCCTCGCTATTCGGGCGAGAACTTTTCCAATTGAGCTACCAAGACCTTTACAAAATCGTCGAATCTACCAAGTAGTATCTTAGGCCGACTCTAGCGCTTCCTCGCTCCAGATCTGTATTTGCATGTCAGTATCTGGCGTAAAGTGTGTGACTTCAAAAATATTGAACCACCATTTATACTTACCACTTTTAAGGCAAATAAAGAAATAATCTATTCCATTCTATTCTATACAGGCTTATAAAATACCCTAAGTTGAAATTTGTCAAAACTTCATGAAAATCCGATCAATAGTTTTGGAGATTAGTGTGACCAAGCAGATAGAGGAATATTGTTATTACCTGCTTCTTTAAGTTAAACATAGTTTTTCTTCTTTTGTCATCATTTGTCAACACAGGAACACGGTTACGGTCGCTTGGTGCAACGGTAGCAATTCTTCCTTTTACGTCAAAAGTCCTGGGTTCGAATCCCGCAAGGGGATGTTTGTGAGATGAACATAAGCGTTTGTTCCCGAGTCGTGGTCGCTTATAATACTTACTACCTTCTGTCCGCGACTTCTTCCGCGTGGAATACTTACTTTGGGCAAACACTAACTTTAACCCGCGACTTCGTTTACTTAGAAGGCGAAATGTTATTTTAAAACTGCGATATCTCGTAAGATATTCATTGAAATGGAACGATGTACAGGGCAATTTTGTTTTAAATTAAACACTTGTGATGAATAACGTTTATTTGGATAAGGATTAAAACTCAAAAGGAAAAAAAAACTTCTCGATTTCGAAACATTCTTCTTTGGTGCTCCGCTCCTATTATTCTTAGCGATATATATTCTATAGCCTTCCTCGATAAATAGGCTATCTAACACTGAAAGAATTATTGAAAGCGGACTAGCAGTTCCTGAGATTAGCGCGTTCAAACAAGCAAACTCTTCAGCTTTAAAATATTAGTATAGATAGATATTTAATACCACACCTTATTTAATACCCATAGTACAAGATCTGTTAAGTTAAGGACTAAATAATTGTTGTGAGTGGTCTAGCATCACTACATAGTATAAAACAAAGTCGCTTTCTCTGTCCCTATATCCCTATGTATGCTTAAATCTTTAAAACTAAGCAACGGATTTCGATGCGGTTTTTTTAATAGATAGAGTAATTCAAGAGGAAGGTTTGTATGTATAATACATGCATAATATAGTAGAGCATTGCATCCGTGCGAAGCCGGGGCGGGTCGCTAGTTTATTTATATACTGGTTTAAAATAATTGTTCACGACGAAACGACTCGTTTATCTGTATAATAGCACCTATAACGTAAATTAAGTAATTCATAAATGATTAATGTGAAGTTCTGAAAATAGTGTAGTTCAAAACGCATGTTCGCAGATAGCGGGACTTGCTCCTTATAGGTGCGCCAATAGGACGATCGCATTTCTTCCTTTCGTCAAGTGTGTTTTACGAGATTAAGAATAGTTTATTTTAGTTACGTAATAATGTTAAGATTGTAGTATATTTCTCTAGTTAACCTTTATTAATAAAAATATGATGAATGGCCTACTTATTAACCTGAAATACATAGAAACATCCCGCTCACCTTCCGCTATGCGACTGCGGACGACAGAGGTTTTTTTTTTTTTTTTTTTCCCCTCCGGACGCGAGGGAGGGAGGTGGTGAATCCTACATGGATACGAGCGGGGCAGTTTATATATGACCGAGGCGGGAGGCGAGGTAGAATAAAAGAGCGCCCGAGCCGAGAGCGGCGCCACTCGCTTCCCGCTCTCCCTATGATGAATATTGTATGTTATTATAGTAAGTATAAATAATATTAACTAGAAAATAAGTCGTAGTCATAAGAAAATGTGTAAATAATGTAATAAATAAAGGCGAAAGCACTTGCGGGGGTGAGGTTCGGAGGCCCAAAATGGGTTGCCCCACCTTGGATGGGTCACCCAAAAATATCGAATAAAAGACGGGCTCAAATCAATGCAAAATCACTTGCGACCGAGCTTCCGATCCAGCATTGAAAACAAGCAAAGAAGAAGAAACCTGAAGCCTCCGAACCTCACTGCAAGCTTAAGAAAATCAGCGACTCTTCCTTGCCGAAGCTACCCTGCTGACGTCACCATCCCTACGGCGCCATCCGACATTACCATCGTCCATCACCACCCAAGTTATACAGTCCACCCTAGTTGGGTCTATGCCCCACATTTTGGTCCTCGTCGAAGCCGGATCACTGAAACAGCAAGATGGTAGTCACCAGAAGTAACCTCGGGAAAGAAGAGTCCACCTCGGAAGAATCTGGCAACACAACAACGACCGGAAGCGGCGAAACCGGCACCACACACGGAAGCGAAGAAACCGGTACTACGTCCGGGAGCGGCGAAACGGGAACCACGTCCGGCACGGGAGCGATCACAACCGCCACGCCCAGCGTGGGGGGCCCGGCCGACACATCGGGGCTTCAAGCCACGCCCGCCGCCAGTACAGCCACCGTCGTGGAACGACATTCCACAGAATTGATGCCGCCGCCGACCGCCCGAGCCGCCAAACCCGCTCGGTCACGCCGATCAGGAGCCCCCAGCAAGAAACTCCTCGCGGAGTTGGGGGCCAGAGAGAGGCTAGCCGAGTTGGAACTGAAGCGGATCCAGGCGGAAACAGAATTGGAGAGAATAAGACAACAAAGAAGAGAAGCAGAAACATCGTCCGAAGAATCGGGAGAAGAAGACGATCTGGCACCACAACGAGTCTCAGATTGGTTCGACAGACAGCCGACGCAAGAGGATCGACTGTCCCCTATGGAGGAGACTGCAAACGCAACGACGGCCCCTCGGAGTACAGCGAGAGAAGTCAACGGAGTCAAGCAAGGACTGGTTGTCTGCGCCCGGGAAAAACGCAGACAACGGGAAAATGATGAATAAATTCAGTCCAGCAAGAACCCCACGATCGACGTCACTACGCTGTCCGCCGCGTTAGCAGAAGCAATCTACACCAACAAGTCGAAGAGAACATACGTTACGGAACTGCCATCGTTCAGCGGTCAACCACAAGAATGGCTGCACTTCAGAGCAGCATTCAACGAGTCGGCGGAGAGCTTCTCAGCAAGTGAGAACGTCGCCAGATTAAGAAGAAGTCTACGGGGAGCTGCCTTGGAAGCCGTCAGCGCCCTCCTGATCAGTCAGCCACCCCCCGAAGATATAATGAACTCGTTGGAAAGAAGATTTGGTCGACCCGATGCCCTGCTCCTCGGCGAAATGGAGAAGATGAAGACTCTCCCCCGGCTGACCGACAACCCACGCGACCTGTGCGTGTTCGCCAGCCGTGTAGCTAACACTATAGCTACCGTAGAAATACTCAAGCGACCGCAATACCTACACAACCCGGAGATATTGCGACTCATCATAGAAAAAATGACGCCGATCCTACGCAACAAGTGGTACGATCACGCGGCACAAGATGAAGACACGCCCGAACTTAAGAAGATGGCAATGTTCCTCAACAATGAAGCGGACAAGTGCGCCCCCTACGCTCCTCCCGAAGTAAACAATGAAGTCAGAGAGAAAATTATGAAGAGGAAGATCGAGCGCACATACGCCGCGACACCCGAAGCCACACCGTTCAAGCCTAGCGAGAAGTCACCGTGCCCGTGCTGCAACGAGAAGCATCAGCTGACGACATGTCCAAGATTCATCAAGGCAGACACGAACGAGCGATGGGAGATAGCGAAGAAGAATCGCATCTGTTTTCGATGCTTATCAAGCAAACACCGCCGCGTCGTGTGCAGAGCGAAGCCCTGCGGTCTCAACGGATGCGTCATGCGACACCACCGGCTGCTTCATCATGAGAGAGCGACACCGACCGCGGCGACAACGCCGCCCGCATCACCGTCGCCGATCAAGTCCGAACAAGTGATCGCCTCAGCGATCGATCAAGTTGCATCGAACACAACCAACACGAGCCGCGCGTACTTGAAGATAGCTCCGGTCACCCTACAGGGCCCAGAAGCCACCGTTAATACCTACGCACTGCTTGACGAGGGAAGCACCGTGACCATCATCGACTCAACGCTCGCAGACACGCTCAGCCTTCAAGGACCCAACGAGCCACTATGGGTACAAGGAGTGAGCGGGACAGAGATAGCGCACAATAGAAGCAAGAAAGTAAACGTCAGCATCGCGGGGAGGCACAACCGAGGCAAACCGCACATCTGCAGCGCGCACACCGTCACAAGTCTGGACTTCGCCACTCAAACGATAAGCGAGCGGGAGGTGCAGAACTGCGCGCATCTACAGGACATCAAGCACGAGCTTCTATACACTAACGCCGTCATCAAGATACTCATCGGTCAAGACAATTGGGAGCTGATCGTATCACGTGACATACGGGAGGGACGGCGCGACCAACTCGTGGCTTCGAAGACTCAGCTGGGTTGGGTGCTATACGGCTGCCGCTCCTCACACGCAGCCCCCGTAGCCTACTGTTGCACGCATCTAACTCAAACCCGCGAAGCAGATAACATGGAGGAAATGATGAAGAAATACTTCGCGCTTGAATCACTATCGATCGAACCGAGAAAACAGAAAAGCGATCCCGAGCTGCAAGCCCTCAAGATATTAGAAGATAAAAGCCGACGTCTCCCTAACGGTCGGTTCGAAACGGGTCTACTGTGGCGAGAAGAGGGCACCGACATACCGAACAATCGATCGGACGCGCTCAAGCGTCTACACACACTCGAACGAAAACTCGATCGCGACGCCGATCTCAAGAATAAGTATGAAGAACGAATCGGCAACCTACTAGCGTCGGGCTACGCCGAACGAGCAGGGACGCCCCCTAGCGACAGAACGTGGTACTTACCTCACTTCGCGGTCTGCAATCCAGAAAAGAAGAAAATAAGAGTCGTACACGACGCCGCCGCTAGATCACACGGACGCAGCCTCAACGACATGCTACTCCCCGGGCCCGACCTATTACAATCTCTACCCGGCGTAATCATGCGGTTTCGGCAGCGAGGCGTCGCCGTGTCGGCGGACATAAAAGAAATGTTTATGCAGATCAAGATCCGTGAAGAAGACAGGGACGCACTCCGTTTCCTGTGGAGGGACAACCGGCGGGAGGGACCCCCGGAGGAGTACCGCATGACCTCCGTCATCTTCGGCGCGTCGTCATCACCATGCACGGCGCTCTACATAAAAAACAGAAACGCAAAGGAACACGCCGCCGAGTATCCACGAGTCGCGCGCGCGATCGAAGCAAACCACTACATGGACGACTACTTGCACAGCTTCGACGACGTAGAAGAGGCAAAACGGATCACCAAAGAAGTCGACCACGTGCACAGGCGAGCCTGTTTCGAGCTACGCGGATGGGCCACCAACAAAAAGGACGCAATCAGCCCCGTCGTCGCACTAACAGAGCGAGAGGGAAACACAGTCGCTATCGGCGGGAGCGAGACGGAAAAAACACTCGGCCTACTATGGGATACAAAAGAAGATTGCATACGATTTCGCCTCAACACCGCTAAGGCGCCGCCCGAAGTACTCGACGACCTGCGACCACCGACGAAGAGAGAAGCGCTCAGCATCATCATGTCCATCTTCGACCCGCTAGGCCTCATCTCACCCGTGACTACGCCGGCGAAACGAATAATGCAAGACACGTGGCACTACAAGACGGACTGGGACGAAGCCATACCGGAGGAGCTACACGACAGATGGAGCGAGTGGCTACGACGGCTACACGACTTAAGCTACTTTCGCATACCGAGGTGCTACGACGCCGAGCCTGCGGCTTACTACGAGCTACACACATTCGTAGACGCCAGCGAAGAAGCTTACGCCGCCGCAACCTACTGGCGGATAACGCGGAGCGACGGCAGCATCAAAGTCACCCTAGCAGCAGCGAAGAGCCGCGTCACGCCCACGAAACCCATCTCCATACCCAGGTTGGAGCTCCAAGCAGCCGTCCTAGGAGTTCGATTAGCAAGATCGACCGCAGAAGAGCACGAGTATGAAATAACTCGCAAGACATACTGGAGCGACTCACGCACCGCGCTAGCATGGATACGCGCCGAACCACGCACATTCAAAACATTTTTCGCTCACCGAATCGCCGAAATAGAAGATTTAAGTAAGAAAAACGAGTGGCGGTGGCTGCCGTCAATCGACAACGTAGCCGACGACGCAACCAGAGCGACACCTACCGACTTCGACCCGCACCACCGATGGTACCACGGCCCCCGGTTCCTGTATCAACCCGAAACAACCTGGCCCGTGGAGAGTAAAATAGCGAGCGAAGCGACCGGTGAAGAAAAAGAAAAGTGCAACACACTACAACCGCGCTCCGAACACAGTCATCTACCGAAAATAGAACGATTCTCTAAGTGGACACGTCTCTTGCGAGCGACCGCGCGAGTGCTACAGTTCATTGACCTCTGTCGTCCAAAGAAGCAAACAGTGGCAGCAACACGCAGAAAACGAACAAGAGCCGCTGAAACACAAGACGCAGTTTGGAAAAAATCGAACCCGAGACCCCGCAAGCCCGACGATTTAACCACTCCACCTACGCGTCACAACGACTTCATATTGTTAGAAGCACGATATTTACTCGCAGCGGAGAAATCGTGGATACGCGCCGTTCAAGAAGACAGCTATAGTAAAGAGATAGAACGCCTACGACGCAAGCAAGAACCCGACAGGAGCGACCGACTCGCCGCGCTAAGTGTATATATCGACGAAGACGATATAATACGACTTCGCAGCAGAATAGCGGAGGCCAGCGACGTCGAGGAAGAAACCGTCCGCCCGGCGGTACTGCACGGAAAACATAGCTATACGAAGTTATATATAGCCCATATACGAATTATATACGTATACATGTCAACGCTTGTACATAATGAAGATAAGACCTACGGTTAAAGGAGTCATCGTTCGCTGCGCCACCTGCCGACTGAAAAAGGCGAAGCCCGCCGCGCCCTCTACCGGAGATCTGCCTGCGGCGCGCCTCGCTCACCACGCACGCCCGTTCACCTACACAGGAGTGGACTATTTCGACCCACTAGAAGTCACGGTGGGACGACACAGAGAAAAAAGGTACGTCGCGCTCTTCACGTGTATGACGTCACGCGCGGTACATCTGGAGGTAGCCGCATCGCTCAGCACCGACTCTGCAATCGCCGCCCTTCGCCGTTTCATAGCGAGGCGAGGCTGTCCGACGGAGCTGTGGAGTGACAACGGCACCGCATTCAGAGGCGCCGACCGGGAGCTCTCCGCGGCGATCAAGGAGGCCGCCGCTGCACGACACATCAACTGGCGTTTCCTGCCCCCCGGCCGCTCCTTTCATGGCCGGGGCATGGGAGCGTATGGTGCGCACCGTCAAGGAAGCCCTGCGCGCCACTCTGCACGAACAGCGCCCCAGCGACGAGACCCTGCAGACACTGCTCGCCGAAGCCGAAGCGACCGTGAACTCCCGTCCACTCACCCACGTGGTGGTGGGCCCGGACGACCCACCTGCGCTCACACCCAACATGATCCTGATTGGGCCCGACTGTCATACTCCGGCCCCCGGCGCCTTCAACGAGTCCGACCTAACTGCGCGTCATCAGTGGAGACGCGCCCAACAGCTCGCCGACACCTTCTGGCGCCGCTGGGTGCGAGAGTACCTACCGCTACTGCAAAACCGGCGGGAGCCCTCCAACGTCGGCACCCCTCCTGTCATCGGCGACGTGGTCATCATATGCGACTCGAACCTACCTCGCAACACCTGGCCGCGCGGACGAGTTACGAAGACCTATCCCGGCAAGGACTGAGTTGTTCGAGTCGTGGACGTCACCACCAGCAAGGGACACGTTCTGCGAAGGCCCACCAAGAAGATCGTCGTGCTACCAGTAAGATCGCAAGGCGACGGCGGGAGAAATGTTCACGACGAAACGACTCGTTTATCTGTATAATAGCACCTATAACGTAAATTAAGTAATTCATAAATGATTAATGTGAAGTTCTGAAAATAGTGTAGTTCAAAACGCATGTTCGCAGATAGCGGGACTTGCTCCTTATAGGTGCGCCAATAGGACGATCGCATTTCTTCCTTTCGTCAAGTGTGTTTTACGAGATTAAGAATAGTTTATTTTAGTTACGTAATAATGTTTAGATTGTAGTATATTTCTCTAGTTAACCTTTATTAATAAAAATATGATGAATGGCCTACTTATTAACCTGAAATACATAGAAACATCCCGCTCACCTTCCGCTATGCGACTGCGGACGACAGAGGTTTTTTTTTTTTTTTTTTCCCCTCCGGACGCAAGGGAGGGAGGTGGTGAATCCTACATGGATACGAGCGGGGCAGTTTATATATGACCGAGGCGGGAGGCGAGGTAGAATAAAAGAGCGCCCGCGCCGAGAGCGGCGCCACTCGCTTCCCGCTCTCCCTATGATGAATATTGTATGTTATTATAGTAAGTATAAATAATATTAACTAGAAAATAAGTCGTAGTCATAAGAAAATGTGTAAATAATGTAATAAATAAAGGCGAAAGCACTTGCGGGGGTGAGGTTCGGAGGCCCAAAATGGGTTGCCCCACCTTGGATGGGTCACCCAAAAATATCGAATAAAAGACGGGCTCAAATCAATGCAAAATCACTTGCGACCGAGCTTCCGATCCAGCATTGAAAACAAGCAAAGAAGAAGAAACCTGAAGCCTCCGAACCTCACTGCAAGCTTAAGAAAATCAGCGACTCTTCCTTGCCGAAGCTACCCTGCTGACGTCACCATCCCTACGGCGCCATCCGACATTACCATCGTCCATCACCACCCAAGTTATACAGTCCACCCTAGTGGGGTCTATGCCCCACAATAATTATTTTTCAAAATCACTTTTATAATTTAAATTTTGTATTTACCGATTTTTTATTAAAAGTATAATTAACGTAAGTTATATAAAACAGCGAAGTACTGAAAAAAATAATGCTTACTGATTTTCTACCGAATACAAATATAAGAAAACATTTACACCAATGCTTCCAGCAATTAGTTTCTTTGAGATTAAACTTTCGTTTCGTGCAAAGCTATGCTATTTGACTTCATATCTTTGTTTAAAGAAAGTTGAGTTTAGGTTAACCTGCCTTTTAAAGGGTTCAGCGAAATACTTTTAGCATAAAAGTATTAACACTTCTTGTTTAAAACAGTGGCGTATTTAGTTCTAAACGGGTCCTGTATTGTGGCAAAAAAATGTTTGATGTCTTAAATGCAACTAGGAACAGAAAAAATGGTTTTTAAGTTAAATAATTTATATATATAAGAATTGTGCATACTAGGTTTTTGGAGCGGAGCGAGCGAATTGAGCGTAGCGCCATGGATCAGCTCCAATGACGCAATGTCTTTTATGCCATAACTTCTCGAGTTCTTAAGCAATTTTAAAATTTTTTGAGTGCAATCATATCAACACACTTAGGATCAGATTGTGACGGAATTTTGTAATTCACAAAAATAAAAAAGTTATGACAAAAACATTGGCTCTATGGGATTTCCCCTTGCAAAAAAACGCGCCTATTTGAAAGCTTCTTATCTTATGGAATTAAAAAAAATACTTTACATTATATTTTTTTTTTTTTTTTTCGTATTACGCTCCGCTCCAATATATGGTGCTAGCGAAGCTTTATGCTTAGCTACTGCATCGCATAGTTTAACTGTGACTGCCCTTTGGTAATAAGAGTAATTTCTACTGGGTTTTTCATAAATAGGAAGTTGAAATCGTGGGCAAAGTTTTCAAGTTTTTGCTAAGGTATCATTTTGGGCCCTAAAGTTCACGGGCCCCGTATTACTAACATGGCTTTTACGGCGGTAGCTACTACCCTGTTTAACAAACTCCGAGGAGGCGTTCCCGTCATAATTTAAGCGACAAAAGTCAATAAACAAATCGACACATACCTATTGTGAGCGCATATTAACGCAAGGTAGCACGAACATTTGCAACACAATGGGGAATATAACAAAGATCACAAATCATGGCAACTCTCGTCCGAGCAGGCGTACCGATTGTCAAAGTTACACACGCTTAATATAGAACTTTAAATTTAGCGTGGGAAAGTTGAAAATAAGTTTGTGAGTTGTATATTTTTAGTACATTCATAGATTATGTCTTCTGTCATTTTGTGAGATGTTCCACAGTTTCGCTTGACGTTGTTTTTGTTAAATAAAAAATACATATTTGTTACATTTTGTAGTTTTTATGGATCAAATATATTAATTTACATGAGTTTATAATTAAAATCACTTGTTTATATAGGTAACGATAAGCTGGTCTTTGTTTTTCTAGTGACATTTACCAGTTTAACTACTTGTTCTCATAAAAAATTTAATCATAATCGCCATGTGTACTATTGACTAATAGTTTAACCGATTCGTTGCTACTTACAATCACAGAAACGAAGGCTACGAGCTTGATTTACGTGAAAAATGAAGATAGTTTTATTATGGGTTGATTTCCCTAAAACTTGATTTGTAGGAGTTATCATCTTTTTAAAAATGACACGGTTTCAGTGGCTAACGTCACACGAAAAAAAGTGATGACACGACAGACGTGCCATCAGCAACGAATCGGTTAACTTATTGTGACATAAAGTTACGAGTGATAAAATTGGAATCCCTAACTTAATATATCCTATTATTTTTTGTCATAAATAATAATAATAATATTTCCCACAATCACACCAATTAGCCTAGTCCAAAGTAAGCATCTTAAGGCTTGTGTTATGGATACTAGGGTAACGGATAAACATACTTATACGATACATAGATATGTAATATTCATAGAAATATATGAAAATGTCCATGACTCAGGTACAAATGCTCGTATTCATCATACAAACATCTGCCCAGGACCATCGGCGCGAAAGGCAGGATCGCTACCGTTGCACCAAACGGTCGTCAAAATACACAAAACACTCCAAGTCCTAACTGAAGTGTCCTATAAGTAATGTTTGTGTATCTCATAAAACTTTTAGAATAAATTAAATTATCATTACATGCAAGCAGATAAGTCGCATGCAATCAGGCATCCAAGTTCGACCTTTTTTGGTAACTGTTATAACCTAAACTAATCGTTTCTGCTATTGAAGTCCCACAAATTTATTAGATATGAGCATACAGAATATAACACGTTATGGAAAATAACATATGAGTACTATGTAAGGTAAAATTACAGAAAAGTTTTAGTCCGAAAGATGATTTAATGAGATTCTGTAGACAAACCGCATTAAGCTGTAGAATAGATACGAAGAACAAACATAGAAATAAAATATTTTCTAAAATCATTTATTGCACAAAATATATTCTTTTCAGTTTGGGCAGCTACATAAGTCAGGTACATAACGTATGACTTATTTATGTCATATGCCAATTAAAAATATTTTTCTATAAAAATATGACGTGGAACATTCTAAATTCATGTCGAAAAGTATCTCTGTGATATCAATTCTTCAATGATAAAATCAACCTCAATGAGTTTGTTCCTTACCCTACGTTTTATATATAAAAAAACCAAAAAGGATTTTAGGTTCATTTTAGGTATGTGAGCAGACGGTTAGCCTCAGGTATCTTGCAGTTGCTCAGATCCTTCCTATAGGTAAATGGTGTACGCTATCTATTAAATAATACGTCATTAAGTGTTCTGAAAAAACAAAATATAAAAAATAACGTGCAATATTTTTTTATCAATTTTTTATTTTTGATTTTGGCAACAATTTTTTTTACCCCCTAAATTAAGCAGAGCTTATATTACGGAGAAACATATAAATACATAGTTAAGTCTTATAATAATATTTTAATTATCTAAATCACTTTTACCTATTGCTTATGCTTTATTTCAGTCATAGTTCTAATCTAACTAAACCGAACAATGCTGAGAATACTCTATTCTCTGCGGCAGGTCCAATAAAGGGTGAGTGTACTTAATTAAAATTCATGAAATTATATTTCAGTACAGCATCCGGAGATTAAGTAAATAACACTAACACGAATCACAATAAATTCTAATTAACTCAAAGTGATAGAAACGGTGGCATAACGTTTCGTGTCACTTCTTCGAAGTTAAATATTATTTTTTATCTGTTCTGCACGTTTTTTTTTATTATAAAAAAATACTTATCAACTCTACTTCGCACATTAAAAAACGTTATAGGAGGTATCAGTGAAGTGCAATCATAACACTCAGTTTTCCTCTATAGGGACGATCGTTTCTAAACCCAACCCGTCATAAGCCGCTTTTAAAAAGTTTGAAGTTTGTTATCGTACGAGAAACTGAAATAAGTAACATAAATTCCAAATGTATTAAAGAAAGTGTATCTCTCTTTTGCAAATTCAATAAAATGAAACATACAAACCATGTTTTAATGTTTGTTATTAAAGAGTTACATAAGAATATCATAAGTGAAATAAGTAAACAAGTTCAAGATATAACATAATAATCGATAACTTAGCTTGCGGAGAACCAAAAGAACAGAATTTTAATCGAATTGAAATATTTATTAATATGATATTTCATAACTATGTCTGTCGGCACTACAAACGAATACTTTTGTCTAAAGATTTTGTAAGTTGCCTTATCATCAGCGGCGTTCCGTGACAATTTAAAGGGTGACCCCACTGTGCTCCAGAAAACCTATTCAACCTATTTTTTAATCGATATTAATATTCAATAAGAACAATCTTCAGCGCAGCGCAGCGGTCACATGAAAAAAAAAATACTTCAAATTTATTATGTTTAGATAACCTCTATACCGGCGACATAACACTTATGTGAGCATAGGTCGGCGACTTTAAATGCATCACATCGTTATTTAGGAGCAGGCAGAATTTAAATTTAGAACTTTTGTTATAATTCTATAAGTAATTGTTAGTTAATTTTGTTTGATTTTTGGAGTATGCTCCTTAAGAATTGATTTTCATTTAAAGGAGCCAGGTATGAAAAAAAAATGAAGAGTAAAATTTTGTGATTGAATGACAGCGTTACGTTTTTTGTGCTCAACCTATCGTGCGCACCTTTCACTTTTATTCGGACGTTTTATTTCATTATTTTTTGTGCCTATTCAAAGACAATCTATCTTATAGAGTAAACTTTAGTCGTGTGTCGGAGTGGCACACACACTTTTGATGCGGTAACGTCTTATAAATCGATGAATGCCGGCTGCCCGCACGAAAAAGTATTACTCTTTGTCATTTTCCGTCATTGTCACGTTCCGCCTGAGCTGAGCGTGCAACCGAGATCGCGGAACAAGCGATAGAGAGGCACAATTGGCCTAAAGGTTTGGCTTGTGACTCATTTATCTCTCTTCTATACCATAGGCCGATGCGTCCGAGTAGAAGAGAGGCAGCGGCAGCACACAACCTACACGTGAACTGTTTTACAACCTGTTTATAAAGCGAAAATTCAATGTGGTTTCCATGTTTATCACAACAACAATTACGGCAAAAAGGTAATTAGTTCTTGCATTTTAAGAATTTGATTAGCGATATAATCTCAGCTTTTTTGATTATTAAAAAAGTGGCATCGGTCGGCGAGTACAGAAATAATAGGTTATAAGATATAAAATACGCATATTAAAAACGACCACGCCTCCGAGCCCTCAGGTAGGATTCGAACCCACGACCTTTCGCTATGCGGGCGAGTGCTCTGACCGCTGAGCTACCGAGACGGTGGAAAACGCGTCGAATTTTATAAATGTATTTGAATTCCTACTATGAGCTAGTATCATTCCATCAATGTTGAACGCTTACTATCTTCAACATCGAAAGTAAAAAATATTTACAAATATTAAACAATCGACTAAGATGGAACCAGCTATAATGATGTTTTGTTACAATTTTGACAAAAAATTATTGACTCATATAAACAATCGTCTAAAAAGTCAACTGCGGAGGATCCTAAACATCACACATGTACATAAGTACCTAGTGTATAAATTGTTGAAAAGAAAGTAGTGTTGACACCTAAGATAAGTTGAATTTTTATTAGATTAAATAGTCTTTGAATATAAAAATCTATCAGTTATAATCGCTTAAATAACAGAAAATATAATGAAAATAGTGTTGCTAAATTTCAGCAAGGTTGGTAAGTGTTGATGTTATTAAAGCGACTTGCTGGATGATGCGGACAGCCTTTTTAATGTAAAACAATCAAAATAAAACAACGTGGAAGACGTGATATACATCTTCGATCTTTTTGAAAAACTAGGAGTGTCTTTTAGAGTCTAAGTGATTGGTTCAAAGGAGCTTTGTTATACTAAATGCGTACCGCTCAAACAGAAAATTAATACTAAAAAACTTTTATCTTAGACCTTTGCCCTATGCTTGTTTTGGTCGCTTCAGGATTGGACATGTATATCGTGTGTTTGTCTTAACTTGTAGTTGCCTAATTATATTATATTATACATGTTATTAAATTGAGTTGCCGACGATCGAGATAAAATTGTGACATTGTCATGGTCAAATTTATTGAAAAAACATATATGTAAAATTGTTATTCCAAACGCATCATTAAAATATTCCATTTGACTAACAGTATGAGTAACAGAGACTAAATTAAATAAATCTTACTTATAGATAGGTAAAGCAGGTTTCCGAGGCCAAGTCTACTAACATTTATGGTAAATAGTAGTGAAACTGTTTTTGGATGTCACATTTTAGTATGTATGTGTTGTGTGTGTGTGTATGTGTGCGTGCGTGCGTGCGCGCGTGCGTGTATGTGTGTGTAGTAAATCTATACTGTTACTAAATTAAAAAAAAAAACATAAACAACCTATTTCTATTTTTTAATTATTTGAGCCCGGCAGAGTAGTAAAGCTGCAACTCTTTACAAAATTCTTAAAAGGCAAGGTGTCATTAACACAGGATATAATCACCATATCACTATACACCGCCACAAAGTGGGCTGCAGCCTTTTCCGAATTATGTACTTTTACTGCGATCTTTTACCCATCTGCCAAGATTAGATTTCATGGTAAATTTAGGGTTGCCAACCGTACTATAATATATAGTATTGTACTATATTTCGGGTCTTTGTACTATATACTGTTAAAGAAATATATAGTACACAAAAATAATATATTTTTCAACACTAAAATATAAGAAAGTCGTGAAATTCAAAAGACTTTTTTGGTAACATGTAAAATGTGCAAGTTGTTTTTTACTTGCGTATTTTATATCTTATACAAACATTGCACTGTGAATGCAAAAATTAAATAAAAACAGTTTTTTTTATGAAAGCAATTGGTTATGCCAAATTCAAAAAATTAATTTACAACAGCTTTCCTTTAGTGACTGTGAAGATATTTTCAATTTAAAAGAAAATTTAAGATAGAAATGGACAATCTTTATTCCGAATTAATAATATTCAATGACTTTTTTAATATAGTAAAAGATTTTCCAGATTTTAGTGACCAAAACCACATTTCAAAAAAAATACAGAAACTGACTTACCAAATTTTTTGAAGTTAATTTCATTCCTACTTTTTATTCCCGCCACTTCGGCATTCACAGAAAGAATATTTTCGGTGATGAATTCTAAATGGCAGGAGGTAAGAAACAGATGCAGCATCAGATTTATAAAAAACGAGCTCATGATCTATGTCAATTTAGACATAGAATGTTTATCGCATTGGCATTTCATACTTTTTTTTAGATAAAAAAACTGTTAAAAATGCAAGGAGTTCTAAGAAGTATAATTTTAAGGAAAATTAACAATTAAAGTATATAACTTAGTCTTTTTTTAGATTTTCCATAAAATTCTATTTTTTATGAAGTGTTCTATGTTTTTTATACTTTAGTTTGAAAAATTCTATATTTCATAGAAGAAATCTTGGCAACCCTTGGTAAATTCCCCGATTTTGGGGAAAGCTTTTTGTCTAGCAATGGACGACTTTAGGCCGTGATGTTGATGGTGATTTTTTATGTTTACCTTGTATTTATTTAACGATCACCAGAATATCTAAAAGGTATACAAATAGGCTGCCATTGTGTAGGTAATTTTTACCATATGACCAGTATACAAGGCACTTGAACTTTATAACCAAGGCTTACGGTGTCCGGACCGATTAACCATTAAATAATTTGGACTCAAATACCATCTTAGGCGAATTTAAAATAAAATAATAACTTAAGAGAGAAAAAAATACGCTTTTATTCGTACTTAACTGCACTAAAAAGTAAAAAGCAGCCACCATTCAGTTCCATCATCAGGAGAAATGAGAAAATATTTTAATATAAATCAAAACTTAATGGGTTTCCTAGGTTGTACCTATCTTAAGGTTCCTTCTCCGACCTACGAGCTCCTTCATCAGATCAGCTCGTTTGTACCATATTTTATTGCATTTTCATCTAAATTAGAAATACATGCCAAGTTGCGCGATGATACAAAAAATTATAAGTTAGCGTAATTCTGTTTCTTAGATTTTATTATACCTTTTTTTGCGTGCTAAAAAAATATTAAGAAATACATATTAATGTAATAGATGGTTCTTTAACTGAGCTCCCGTTACATAGGTACAAAAGACTACCTGAACGAGCCAATGTCTTAGACCCATTCGGCTATGAATCATTGCTGAAATATAGCGCAGAGATCACTGCTATAATTCACCAAATTGCCGAATGTGAAGCCAGAATGGCCCATAAATATGATTCACGACAGATGAACCAAATAGTTTTAACTTTAGCTGTTTTTTAAGTACTTACTATAGGTATTTTCTATATTTGTTCACTACTCATTAAATTAAAACCTTTTTAAGTATATGTTGGTATTTGTATACACATATAAATGTGTTATATACAAAAATTTGTTCTGTGTGACTGGCCGGATCCGGAGACTTGAAAATACGTTGACTTGAATTGCAATGAAGTTTTTTGTATTTTATTTTTTATTATATAAATTATATAACTATTGTGTCGTATAATTATCATAAAATTGACACATTTTGCATACTTTTGTTAATTGGTAAATAGGTAATTAATGATTTGTAATATTATTTTTGGACTACACTCTATTTAAAAATAAAATAAAGATTATTCTATTTTTTTTAATTCATGAAGTTTTTTTCAATACTTGAGTATGTTTGAAGTCAACTAAGTAACTATTAAGAAATTCCTTAATGTTGCCGCATATTAGTGCTTAAAATTTGAAATGCATATTTTAAATTAGCTATCAATTGCATTGCATCTTAATTAAGAGAGTGTAACCTCTACAACCATGTCTATTTGTCGTGTCCATTGGTTTATGAACACATACAAACAAGCCATGTATCAGCGAGGGCAGTCACTGGGGGCTCATAACTTAAGCGGGGCGCGCCAGATCAAAAAGAGCCCCGGGCTGCAATGGACATCCCGATTTATATAGGCGACCTGGCTGATAGTGTGACCACTGGGCCGAATTAAGGTACGTAGTAGGTTTGTAGGCAAAGACAACAAAGTAATATTATACAACTGTTATAAACAACGATGAAAAAATTAACATCATCATCATCAGTCCAATGTTTCGGCACACATTGAAGGGAGAAATTAATAATAAATGTAATGTATTATTTCATGCATTAAGATATCTATTTCTTAATTGCACTTATTAATTTATATATAACGCACTATGGAATAAAAACAAAAGTTACTAAAATGTGTGTAATGGTACTGTGATGGAAATGTCCCCGGTTCAGTACATCGTTGGTCCAGATGAGCAGGGTACTTGTATAATCTTGAACACACATATTATTTAGGAAAGCAATGTTGAAAATTATTTAAGGATTTATCACCTAGTATTTATGTATATTTATTATTTCATTCAATTGCGTAGTAGAAATTGTGAAATGAAACACTTATAAATTAAAATGTTGAATGTTTAAAGTTATACTGTTATATTGTTTATCTAAGCCAACGATATGTCACAGCAGAGATTTTGAAGCCATGACGCAGTTTTACGGCGGTTTTCACCCTTTTTATACATAGCCTCCGTCTGAAAAACAGTGTATATACATGTGAACACATACACATAAATATATATTTCTATGTGTGTACTCATACTGGCAGTTAAATTCGCCTTCAGTCGTCTTTAATACTCAAATCTCGAAGCGTAATCAAATAATAACAATAATGTAAATAAATAAGAATTATTAAAATATTAACGAGATGTCTATTTACATTTCTGTACTATAGCAGTAGCATTATTTCTGTAATATACGATAGCTAACTGGTAAGTGAAGTTGCATATGAAATTTTGTAAAAATTTGTTTGAATTCCACTTCTACCGGATAGTGGATACCGGATAAGTGTCTTTATTTAAACGTGCGGTAGGCGCGGAATTAATTATGAAATAGTTGCTCGTTTTTCTTGGGGTCGGACGCCAAAATGTAAAATATTGTTCGCTTTTATTAATGCCTCATTTCTGGGTCATAGAACTTTCTTAAAGATGAAGACAACGAAAGGAGATTGAATAGGCCTCAACAGGGCCCCAGCGGCAATTGATGGATACTAAATGCCAAGACTTTAAGCCCTTTTTTGACAAGACACCTTAATACGTGCCTGTCACAATGAACACCAAAACGTAGTGAAAAATAATGGCGAATAAAAGCAGTTTACGGGGGTTATTGTGTTTCAGTTTATAAGGATTGATGTCGATTCGGCAATAAACTGCTCGGGACACTCGGATCAGCGTTTTACAGGTTTATTACGTATTTATGATATCTTACTTTCATTTATAACGCGATATTGTTTTTGATATGAATATAAATATAATTTAATTTCTGTCTATATGAATATCAAGCTCTAACTCTGTTATAGAAAAAGAAATTCTTTTATGGATATCTGGTTTAAAAAGTAGTTAGTAGGATATTATAAGGTACTTGTAAAATTGTTGGTAAAATTGTTGCTGTGATTGGATATTTCTTGAAATGTTTTATTTTTTTACTTATATCTCGGTACTTACCTAACTATGTAATCTTAGATATTTGGTCGTTAATTATGCAAGTATCGTCATAAGTGATAAACTTCCAGTACTGAACAGAAGAATCCTTTAAAAGAAAGTGTGGGATTTTATACTAATCTCTACGCGTGGCGGGCGGGTTTAGAATCGCATTAAAATACTATAAATACGATGCTGCTCATTTAGTGGTATCCGAGAGATATATGGTATTAATTTCCAGTTGATCTTCTATAGATGTATGGTTATTACCTTCAGTCATCCAATATCATTGGTCGCCTTTTACGCCAGTCTTATTTTGCAGATTGGTGCTATCCTACAAGGCTGAGTAATAATAATACATTTCTTATCACCTCACACGCTCGGAAGAGTTTGGTTTGTAATTCAATTTCTGCGTGGAAAATTGCATTTTATCCGTTAGCGTGGAAATGTGTTTTAAAATTAGAAACCTTCTATCCAAAGAAAATCACACATGGTATGTTTCGAATCGTCATTATAGTCTTTATTAGTGACAATTTGTT
The DNA here is from genome assembly GCA_927399485.1 of Calamotropha paludella. Classification (NCBI taxonomy): domain Eukaryota; kingdom Metazoa; phylum Arthropoda; class Insecta; order Lepidoptera; family Crambidae; genus Calamotropha; species Calamotropha paludella. The sequence continues at coordinate 20,965,428 of OV656812.1, forward strand.
CTTATTTCAGTTAATCCTGTAATGTTCCTTTTTGGATTTATTAAATTATTTTAGTTCCTTAAATCATAACATCAAGAATAAATAATATTTAGTATATACCCTTTGTAAAGTATCAGAATTTTAAACGTATGGTGGATAAGATTTCATAACATATGATGAGATTTGGGACCACACCCGAAAAAGAACTGCCAAAGTGATTTCCGGTATTCTTAGTCAATTCACATTGACTAAAAACCAATTTAAAAGTATTTTCAGATGTGTTCTCAAATTTCGTTAAATGCGAAAGAATTATTTAAAAAAATGTCCAACAGCGACGAAGATTCCTATTTACAATTTTATTTAAGCTGTTTTTCTAATGCCTAAAAATTTTCCTGGCTGTAGTGAGGTGAAAAATTGTGTGGTTCTGTATACAGTACTATTAGGTATTTTGTGTTCATATGTCTTGGTCTTTCCTTACCGATAGTCAGAAAAAGATGCGTATAACATGTTAAAAGACTTAACAAATAATCTTAACATCTTCCATTACTATGTATTTGCCTCGTTTTAAGTGTAAGGTACCGGGATAATTTGCAATTTTATTTTTTTATTTTAATTTTTATATATTTTGATCTTCATTTTAATTTTAAAGATTATAATTTGACATTTCATATTGATGTTTATATTTATATAGGAGCTGTATATGATCATACCGCCATCACCCTTCTTCCATCGGACATCCAGACGCACTGCCGACTACCACCCTTTCTTGGTTGCTATTCCTACCTATCGCACCAAACCCTTCTCAACTTCTTTTATAATGCGCCCAGCAAAGGAGTGGAATTCCCTCCCTACGTCTGTATTTCCGAGTACTTACAACCCGAGCGCTTTTAAAGCCAGGGTGAATAGGCACCTTCTGGGTTAGCTCGTTTCACCGTGGATCCTGTCTTGGCCCCCAGGCTTGTTTAGGATTAAGAGGAACCCATTCTAAATTAAAAAAATTATGCTTTTAGTTTTTGTAACCTATTGATTTATGAGTGTGTAAATTATTGACTTGTTGACAGTGATGCTATAAATTGTCAGTTTTTCACACGCCTGTCATAAGTTTGCACACTAAGACTAAAATTTTAAAAGTATTCTCATGTACGTTTTTGTGTGTATATTATTGGCGTGTTATATGAATAGGTCAAGCTATCTCCGCATAAAATTTTACTAGAATCGGTTCAGTGAGTAGCACCCAGTTGCAGACTTTATATTTTAATGACTGATTAAAGATAATCTCTAATGAATCATTAACATGTTGCACAAATAACATTATCCAAGATTTTAATGTTCCATTTAATTCAACTAATGAAATGTCAATCTTGCACTAGCCTTGAAAGTATAATAGCACTTTGATAATGTGGATAGCTATTCTTAAAACATGTCTAGTTTAAATTACATATTGACATTTCGATTGGCACGAACATGCATTTATAAAGAGCGTACACAAAGTTTATCATAGCAAACGGATGCAACTCTTAGAATGGATCTGAGGTGATAACCTATTGCCAATACGAAATTGAGATATCGACTGTAGCTAACAGCTCCTTTGACATCCATGCGCCCGCGTAGGATGAGGTTATGCCATGTGAGTCGGTCCAATATTAAAGAGTTCTCGATTCATCACACCGATTTTGTTTACAGAATTTCGCCGATTTTTTATGCCCTACACAGGGCACGTGTTTGAAACCTTGTTGGTAGGTTTCGAGGGAATCATGACATAAATTTTCTTAGAGGATGACAGGCAATCGGACATTAGTGTTGAGTCGTTCATAAAATAGGTAATAAAAGTCAAAAAGTCGGTCATGCCACTTTATTGTTAGCCTTCTTTGTCCGTCGTTAATGCACAGGCTTTCCTCAAAGATTTAAACACGTTTTCGTCATTGGGCACAGGTAATAGAAAAGTTATTATATATACGAGTATTGTCTCTTGGCGGTTAAATTCAAATAATTTATTTATTTTGTCTGACAAACATCAGAACGGTCCGTACTGTTGTTTGTCAGACAAAATAATGTTAGTTTCAACAATTTTAAAATCTATTCTTTATTCTAATGTGAATAAGTATCTAAATGATATTACTAACCTGTATCATATAGATAAAAGTATTTATATGAAATTACTAATTTTTCTAACTTTCTCTCATAAAAAATAGTTTAGGGAATTTGATACAATTTTCAACACGGGTAAAAACGAAATTAATGAAAAATATTACTCGTAATAATTTCCCCAGATAAAAGAGTAAACTACTTAAATTACTTAAAAAGTAAAGACAATATTTTCGAATACAATATAGTTTCTACTTTTCACCACAATATTCTGATAAGAAAGCAAGGAAATGGTCATTTCGATATTTATTTCTTACACTTATAATATTTTTCTTTTCATAATAAATGTTTTAATGACTTTTTAAATAATAATTTTCTTGTCTCGTTACATTATAAGCCCATCCGGACAAGTTTAATTGGACAATAAAACATAAGACGGCTGCAATGATTTGTGCAGTGTTGATAATAATGTTAATTATTAATATTATTCTTATTCATACTCATTGAATAACAGATAATAACTGCTCATTGAGACACTTGCTCATTCAAGACGACCTAATTACAATAAGATTAAATCTATACTATGAAGTACAGCTATAGTTTAGTGTATGAAGTAATATAAAATTGCATAAGTTATAAAAAATAAAATAATACATAAACTAGATAATTACTTACGACAAACGTCTATATAAATAGATTCCTCTTTGACATCATCATTTGTCATAAATAAATGTTGAGTGTTTCCACTCTCTTATATTTCATTAAATTATAGATAACTACTTTAATGGATGACAGTAAGTTATTATTATTAAAGCAGAAAGTTAATGTTGACTCTGTAGTGACTTCACAATTCAAATAAGCGTTGATTTAATTGCGGCTAGTATTACCTATAATAGATGCTCTTTTGGAGTAATAATGTTAAAGTTATAAAAGTTACAAAAACAAATAATCCTATTGTATCTTCCCCGTTAGAAGCAAAATTTCATAATAAAACCAAAACGCTAACTGTAGCTTAACTTTTCCATTAACTTTATTCCAAAGTGTTAAATAATGAAATAATTACATTCTCCGACCGCTATAACGAGTGCCCTTTAAATCCAACAAAGAAAAAGTAATCAATTCGATTAATTTACACCGAAAAATAATGATCGTATTCGCCTCCGACCGAATATATTTTAAAGAGAAACCCACATATGTTTTATTTCTGTACGTTTATTATCGAAGAAAGGAGAAAGCAACTCGTAATTACATAGGTGTGAAAGAGATGTCCGGAGCTGTCAAAAATAATCTGGAGACGCTAAAGGGCACTGTCAAACATACCTGAGTAAAAAGCGAGGGAGATATAGTTTTGAAGTAAAGAAAGATAAGGATGCAAGACGTAAAAGATGGCCGTGGTCGCAAAAATTTGCATTTTATCTTTGGAGATCTTCAGTTAATTGAGAGTGCGAATGTGTTTTGCACACACGAGTTAATTAACGATTGATTAATGATTATCCGCTACTGTCCATTAATTTTGTGATAAAAATCGATGTAGAATATCGATCAGATCCGATTAACGAGACAAGGCTGTAGACACGAACCCAATTTGTAATTAATTGTAACATTCAGTAGAATTAAATATTCTTTTACGTGGGGAGCATTAATTTATCAATTAGCTATTTCAGAAGGCATCGCTTCATTTCATTTAGCTTTTGTGAGATAAACTGTCCCCAGGAAAATATACTAACTCAACTAAAGTAGTGTTTCTAAAAAATAATGAAAGCACCTTGCAACACAAAATACTGTAGTTTCGATGGTGACTAATAGCTTTTTATAAATACGTATTAAGTATTATATTTTTTTAATTGTTACAATGTTTTTTAGAGTAAGAACTATTTTTATTATCGACTTTATTATAATGACTGGGTATTAAATTATATTACGGTCTTATAAGTGGTTTCATTAGTTATCAAAAAATATTATTTTCGATTCTATACACTCCTGACAAGTAAGATTTTTCAATCAAGTGTCATTTTTTTATAATTCTTTTAGCGGTTCAATTCATGTAGAGCTCTATTGTTAAAACTTTCAATTGAAAATTGGTTACGAACTAAATAGATTATTTCATAATATTGTCTGAATGTTCATTTAAATGGGTAGGTACTTATAAAAATTTTGTCGCACTAGCTAACTTCTTTAGTATAATTGAGTGTTCACTAGCTGAAATAAAAAAATATTATGATATCGCTTTGAAAATAAATGAATGGATGTAACAATGGACAATAACAAATACTAATGGATTGTCGGCATATATAAAATATATCTTGACCAAAATAGCATAGAATTCAATAATGAATTATAGACTCTATCATCATTGATTTAAGGTTCACGTTTGTGTGTTGGTTTTTAGGTAGAGTTGTGCCCTATGACACAGATGTATCTTATTGCAAAGCTTCCGTTCTAATGACCTCCGGTGAATCGGCATGCTTTGTGTGTTTGATTCATCTAGTTTTCATTGATAAATTTATTGGTACAAATTATCAGTAAACAAGTTAATGCATTTATATTTTATTGTGTTTGTATTCGGAGTTTATTGATATGTTATGCTATGGTCAATAGTTTTATAACGTAGTGATTATAATGAAGCAACTAAATAAAATGTAAAAAAATATATTTGTTTAAAAATTATTTTACATAAAACGAGTTGTTAGGTGACACGGTTAATAAATAAAAAGATAAATTCAGAAAGTACTGAATTAGTGTTTTTTACGATGTGATGGAAAAGCTGATTAATATGAATGTAAGTATTGTTAGTAAGCGATAGGTTCTGATTTAAAATTTAGTACCTACTCTGAGGCCTGAGCGCATGTTTTTAATGTTTTGATATTTGTACGTTAAACCATAACACTGAATAGACAATCTTAACTCAAATCATCCATAATAATCTTGCATATATTTTGTATATTGCTTATATTTTCAATTAATAGGTTTAGGATTATTAGGTTCCGATTAATTCATTGATTAATAGTTACATAAAATAATTAAGATTTAATTTAATTTTAAAGATAATTTTTGATTATAAAATTCTCGCAATTAAATGCTTAAATAACTAATATATATTAACTAGGTGTGATGACCCGTGATTTCGTTCGTGTGAAAATTTAGATGTGTGCCTATGTGAGAAAATTGTCCACCCGGTCTTACGACAATCGTACATCGTCATATCATCGTCGTATCAGTATAATCTACCTGTATACCCTTGGGTGTCTACTTTCTAAATAAATTATAAATAAAAAAAGGTTTTTTTCATGGATTCCAATACAAAGTTTACAATACTGACGGACGCAAACTATTTTTATTCAGTAAACAGAAAATAACTAAGCAGTTTTGTTTGAATCACTGATTAAAAAAAAAATAGAAATTTTTATTTTTCTAAAGCTTCTGTATATATATACTCTATGCGAAAAGACATTTTCCCCAACCTGATAAAAACACGTACGAGGTATTTTAATTAATGTCCAAGAACAAACGGTATTTCTTGTAGGTATATCCAAGCTCATTTTGAGGGAGATAAAAATGAAGACGATAGCCCTTGGGTCTATAGAAATAGTGTTCTTAAAATGAGGATCTAATCTTAAAAAACCAAAAAGTCTTTTGAATTATTTTATAGCACTAGTTGCGTTAGTGGAATTTTCTAGCGAATCCAATAGATCATCAATCACTCATTCACTCTGAATTAGTAACTACTATAACTGCGTTAGGAAATAGACCTGTAGTTATTCTTGAGGTCATCTTCTAATTGCCTTTAAAAAAATATTCATTTCTTTTGTTATTAATCGTGTGCACGCAATTACGAATTGAGTTGTACATGACAAGGTCATGTCAGTTATATCTCATCAGTATTTTTTTACTGATTTCGAAGGTGCTTCTGTGTTGCGTGATTGGGTAATTAAGACGAAATAAAACGTAAGTACCTGTGAATGTTATTTTTTGCTTTGAGACCCGTGAGGCACCCGCCATAAATATAATAACAAAACAAAATAAAAACCTTCATTTATGTTAACCAGTTCCGTAAAGAATTGTTTGACAGTGCTTCCAAATGAAACAGTTGTCGAACGTCTCTTTCGTTATCAGAATGTACCTATTCACTTTGAGTAGGTACATTAAAAAAGTACGTTAATCAAATAATGTTTTTGACATCGCTTAGTAAGCAAAAATGTTAAATAGTTAGTATTATGTTTTATTTTTTAATTTGCGTATTTGGTTTCCGTATTACTTTTATATAAATAATGAGTAAATCTAATTATATATAGAAAATGTGGTTATTAACAATATTAATATTAGTATAACAATTTTCTATGAGATTTTTTTTTCTTCTTCTTCCGCCTCCTCTGAGGCCTAAAATGCACAAAATGATATTATGATTACATGAAGTCTGAAGTAACTCAGTGCAGAGTATTTCCTCCCAGTAACTAAATGTCTATCCTCGAGGAGAACGGTATATTTACGCCGTCATTAGGCCTGTTGTGCTTAATTCAGGATCAAGCTTATTAAAAAACTGATCATTCTTTTGTCTTGTTTAAGGCTATTGTTCATTTAATAATTTTGTTATACACCATGTATCCTTATTACCATACATTGAATGTTCTTGAGTTTTTGAAGTGAAAACTTCTTTAGCATCGTTGTGATTTGAAAGTCGATGAAAATAAAAAGCGACAGTCAAAAGAGGCAGACGTTAAATTCATAAGATTTAACGTAGGAGAAAATGAGATAGGAAGCATTATATACGTGTGTTAATACGTGTTTGTGTGCGCGTGCGTAGTAGGTACAAAGCTTGTGAGAAGGAGTCACAACAACCGTGGTATTTTGTATACGTGTACATATTATTTTTTAAGGTGTCACCTCTACCACGTGTGAATTGCACACATGCTTTCCTTTTTTTTCTGAATAATCGAAGAAAATGTTGTCTGGGCTGGTGGATATGATGTAAGAATTTGTAAATATCAGTGAACGTTACTTCACAAGCGTGATTCAGATTTAATTCATTTTTGACCTTGACCTCTCATTGCACGATATGAATGCTTACAATGCAGTACATGAAGGTATATAATACGTAAGAATACTTCGTTGTTCTAAACTAAATAATAATACTCGGATATTAAAAAGAAAAGTATAGATTGGTGAAGGTGTTTTTATTCTTAATTGCTTAATTAGATATCTATTTTATTCTTCTTGTCAAACAATATTATGCAAATAAGTTAACATATTATTAAAAATTATGATTAATTATAGTACATAATTATTCGACCTCGAGTGCCTTGCATACCGGTTCTCAATGTGACGTCACGTCACTCCGAGTTCCCGAGTCCGATCCCGAGCCCTAGCCGTAGATAATCAATTAATAAATTAGTAGAACATGTTATTTTTCATGTTCTTCTTCTTCTTCAGCCTTTCGCCACTCAATGCTGAGTGTAGGCATCCTGCATTGTACACCACTCTTCCCTGTTCTGGGCCTTTATCTGCCAGAACTTTCCGGCAACTTTAACCAGATCGTCGGTCCATCATCAGCTGTATACCCACACTCCGACAACTAGTTCTTGACCCCCAATCGAGTACCTTCTTCCCCATCTTCCATCCGTTCTACGCCCTATGTGTCCCGCTCATTTCCATTTTCTTTTGGCGATTTCTACGGCTATGTCGTTAAGTTTAGTTCGTATCCTTATTTCGGTGTTTCGAACACACTGTTTAAAGGCTTGTATTTCCCCTTGAACACCTCGGACAGTATACCAAACGCCATTTCTCATATTGCCTTTGGTCCATATTGACCTGCTTGAGTGTTGTGGTAAGATGTTGCTGATTTCCAAAACACGAGTGCTTTAGCTACTCACCTCGAGTTTATGCTGTATGTGAGGTTGTATAAGATATTACTTTTTGTGACTTTTTTTTTACTCACCGTATATTATATGGTAGACTCCTTGTTAATGGTGTTGTGCCTACCACAACTTAGCTAAATGTTGTCACAATCCAACGACTAATTCTCGAGTTTTTGTAAGCTAATGTTGTCAAGTGAATTGGTTTAATAATGACGGTTTCAGAGTCATAAATATGTGCGTCAGTTAATTTGAAAATGACGCTACCTAGTTTTATATTGTTAAGGAATCCCAAAATGACAATGACGTTTCGTTAACCAGCCAGATAATGAATCGCTCGTCAAACATGCGGACATAATGTGTCGATTCGACACGGACAAATAAATTCTAAATCAATTTGTGGAATTGAGGAGTGATATCATTTATTTCGGTTACTAGGATCGCCATGATTTGTGGAGAATGTAGGCCGTCCGTAAATAGCGATAAGGACATGTAAAACTTTCTGTGTGATGTTAAATTATCTGTCAGTTATATATAACACAACGTAACACCAAGAAATAATTAATATAGAGATTTGTTATTCCTGACTTAAGACTTAAGTTGCGCATATTACTTAGTTTAGAAATAATATAATAGAATTAATAAGAATTATGAATTCTATGTCAAGATTGGCTTCGTAATCATGGTTTGAATTGATTAATAAATATGTAATAGGTATTTTACCATGGCTGGAGTAGGTGTACTTAATTTAGCAAAGCATCTATACAAAGCTTTTTAATATGTACTTTTCGCACAATCATATTTTGTGGTCCTTAAATACATGATTGACAACAAATATAATATACAATTATAAAGATCATTAGCTATTAGATTTAAGAGTGTTCCTTTTAGCAAAGGGATCAATATATAGAAATAAACGGTTTTATAAAAAACAAACAAAATAAATCGCACCGAAAAGACTATCCTTTCTGATACTCTAATGAATTACACCCTACAATCAAGGACGATGGTTCGCTTGCCCCATGCTGCGCAGGATTTGACACCGCGGGGCATCGAATCCCGAGCACCTTAATTAATACTTTTCATCACCGATGACGCAGGCAGCACCGAATTCGTATACCCCTCAGGGAGCCAGTTAAGTGGGGTAATTGTGCCTTAATAACGATCCTCTTTGACTGATCAATTTTTTTACATTGACACTGTTAAAATTCTCTAAAATAAGATAATATAGTTTAAATATTTTTAGCTAAGCAGGAAATACGAGACAAAGAAGGTTATTTTAAAATATTCATGAATTTTAAGTTATTTAAACCAAAGATATAGAAGTTGATTATTACGCATTTATGGATTACTTTTTAAATTATGCATTTATTTCAGATAGTCTATAATTAAAAGTATGTCAGCAAAGATAAATAATAAATTCGATTAAAATACATTTACAATAATATCAGTGGAAATCAAAATATTAATTTAGGTAATAAAAACTTTTGTCAATTAACAAAACTTTCAAGCCATATAATAAAAAAAACCGGCCAAGTGTGAGTAGGACTCGCGCACGAAGGGTTCCGTACAAACTTTTAGTTTAGTAAAAAAATCACGTTTGTTGTATGGGAGCCCCCCTAACATATTTATTTTATTTTAATTTGATTATTTATTATTAAAGTAAAAATATAATTGAGTTCGGAAAATAAATTTTTCGAGATATCAGTATCTTTGCGACACATTTAGATTTTGGGAGATATTTAAGACACTTTTACATAATAGATACATTTTATTTAATTAAATCTTATTTGACACAGCAGGTATCGCCATTTAATGTCTTCAAAAATGATTACTGAATCACGCTAGTAGGATGATTCAGAATCAATTAATGTTTGCACTTGATCTGTTCAATCGAAGTCAAGAAAACTATATAATCGAGAATCTTTCAATGAAAACGTTAGGAATGCGCGTGTCGAATCGGTCGTCTATCGATGTCGATAAAAAAACTAACGCCTTCCAACGGAAATGATCGGACCGCGACAGATGAGAATAGTCCTCGAAATTGAATAACTCGATGCGATATCACCAAACCGAAAATTCAATGCCGATTGTAGTAAAAACTATCGATCGATTTTATAGCATTCGTTGGTTCGGATTCCTTGTTGCAACGGCAGTGGCAGTGCAGTGGCTTTTTAACATACTGTCGATAAAATACAAATTTTAGGGAATTAATCTACTAATTTAATTTATTTTATATTTAACTCGCTCCTCAAGGAGTGAGAGTACTTGTCCAAAAGAGAGAAAAGTAGCTGCCGGCCGCTATATTCAGCCATGAGGCGCTTACAATAGTATCTGCAACTTATGCTCGTTAATTATTAAATTAGATTGTGGCAAAAAAATCAGTAATGTTTCATGATAGCAAATTTAAAACCAAAGGGTTAACAAATTTAAACACGAATTATAAACCCAAACTTTGTACAGTGTTTTTAAATAAGTAAATTACAAAAAAAAGTAGAACTCCGGTAGCGTTACGGTTACGGTATTCGGCACAGATTGCCAGTAGACGTGAGATGGAATCGCAGCTGAGGTCGATTTCTTAAACACGTTTGTTCTATATTAATTATACTTGCATTTTTAATTCTAAAAATTTTATATATGAATACGTGTCAAATAATAATTTGAATTTTATAAAATTATAATAGCGAGCATGGTATATTAAGCCTATTAATACTTTGACTATGCTGAGGAAATGATGTTCGTATGAGAGTGGTACCACCTTAAAATTTATCGATATCGATACAAAGTAACCCTTCCGTAGAACAGTGGAGAATGACATTTCGAAACGGTAGCCGGTGTCCCGGCAGGGGGCGGTGCTCAGTCCGCCATTTTTATTTTAGGTATTTTTTTATCCCTTGTTTATCCAGCGCCGCGTCGCGCATCAGTGGCCAGCGCAATCAATAAATGCTGTGACCGTAAAGCGTTGGAATTAAATACTACGCCGGTTACTGTAGGCAGGTACCTACCTATAGATACGCTTCAACGGATTTAGTGTCGTAATTAAAATTTTCACCGAACAAAAAGTGCTCACAAAAAGTTTGAACGGATTTCCATGCAGGTGTCAATGAGGTCATTATACCTTAATAGAACAGCTTGTGAAAATTAAATAGTAGTTACTTATGATCATGTACTAGATACTTTTTGAGTTTTTGTAGTTCATAAATATGGGCTACATGCTATTGTTTAATTAATAGATGATTCCGCTGCCGGTAAAAGTTTTTGTAAAGGGTAAATGGTAATATTACAACTTTCTTACAAAACTAAAGAATGTGTATGTGTTGTACCAAAAATGAACTTCTACCCTCTTATTAGAACATAATTCCAATAAAGACATTCGCAAAAGAACAATCTAATTCGGAATATATTGAGTAAACAGACACCCTAGGGAAAAAAGCTCAAAACGGCTAATAAAGAATTATAACCAACAACGATGGTGGCAATTTCACACTTTATTAATGCAAGTATTAGAGGTAATTCCATTGGTTGACACGTGCCAAATCAGTTCCCATAAAGCACAACCTAGTGCGCCTCTAATATGTATAAATCCATTCAATTTTCGATCTTCCCTCATCTATTTAAATACTATATTAGTATGACATTAATATAAAAGTAACTCTGATACATAAATGTTTTTAAAACTAACACGAAAAGGTACATTTTTCCATGCAACAAAAATTACAATCTAGTGCAAAAGTGCATAGTTTCCCTCCAATTTTGACAGCTTACATCACAGATTAAAACAGCTCGCGCAGATTCCACAGACCATAGATCACAGAGTAATGCGGTCACGCTCTATGGTATTAAGTGTCAGTTATCGTCTCCGCGGGGCTTACTCGCGTATAATACGTTTTTATGTTTGCCTGCTCCCCTTGCAATAACATGAAGTGAGGTTTACACGGATTGAATACGGCATTATAATGAAATGATTCATATTTAAGTGAGTCCTCCCCTCCTTGTTGTAATTTGATGTTGGGAAGCAATGTTTCTTATTAAAGTGGTGTTATGACTGTCGTTTTTATTGCGTTGTATGAATTTGTTTCTAAAGTGTCATATTTAAGATATGGTGTAAGTTGAAAAGTAGGCACATAAAATGCAGTCATATCACGAAAATTACTAGTTCTTTTTGTAAAACTTTATTTAATTTAAGAAGTAACTATTTTGACGTGTTTTGTTATTTTCAGTTTTATGACTATTAAAAAAGTTAATTGTAAGAAGCTTTCTCATCCAAGTTGTCTTAAATGATATCATTGATATTTGTGGGAAAAAGACAAACGTTAATTACGAGTACTAATCGTAAGTTATTCAAATGATGCAAGTTGGGCCCTGGTTTTTGATATCCCGTGTGACAAACGGAAATCAGAATAAGCCGGTATCTATTCCCAAGCAGATAATCCGATGCGAAGATAACGCGATAACGGGTCAGTAATGGCCAGATATCTCCTTAATATGCCCGTAATGGGTCGGCACGCGGCGGCGCGTGTCTCAACGCGCGCTCCTGTTTGTACTGGCGACTTACCGGGATTAGCACTTTACGTTGCAACTGTACTTTGTTGCTATTTGATTTTAATATGTGCTTACAATGGGGGTAATGCAATTCGATCTTGGTTTTGTTTGTGATAAACAAATCTTATTGTAGTAGGCTGATGGGATTTCCCTTGAAACAAAAGAATACAGATTTTTCACGCCATTAGAAATGAACCTGATGAATATAGCTTTTTGAGAAATCTTTGCCGATCTAACTTACGATAGTCTAAAAAGGCAATCAACATTTCAGAAATAAACAATTTAATAATTTTATTATTAATTATTTCGTAAATTTATTGTTATTCGTCCTCAAATTCATACATCGATGCCCAACTTTAGGTACTTACAATTTTACGTATCAAATCACTTGTAAATAGATAAATAAAATTTGTCATTATGGTTATTTTGTTTATCTCTCACATATGCCTGAAGCTCCTCCAGTCCTATTGTGGATATCAAGGCTGATCCAGGGGTGCTTTGTTTTAATTACTGATTGATCCGCAGATATTCAAACCCATAAATTACACAAAGGGCTGTCGGATTTACGGAGCTTAATAACAATTTGTGATACCATAGTTAACAAATGATTTGTCGTCGTATGTTAGCACGTAATTAGTATTTACTTGTCTAAATACGTTTAAACAAAAAGTGTTGTCCTAATTATCAATATTATATATATATATATATATATTTAGCTTAACTTGATATTTACATGACTGTGTAAGTCAATAACTCAGGTTAAATCTTAACGAAATGTCAGTTTCTGTAGCTCGCATTTAAAAAGCACACGCGGCAGATAAATAAAGAGTGCAGGGAATTCCGAATTATCCAATAGAGACGAATCGGACACAATTTTGATAGTCCATGAACGAAACACGAGATAGTTTTATGCTATACAGAACCACGGAGGGCTTAAATTTTATCTAAAATGCACGGGAGGTTCCAGTAGACCACAAAATTGGCAGAAGTGTATTTCGCAATATGGTCTTACCAGTTTGCCAAGCATGGAGGTTATGGCAACTATGGCAACCCCTCCCGTCTTTTCTTCGCTAGCAGTGGTATAAAATGATATATACGGTTAAAATTTTTACAATTCAAATCAAGATTAAATTTTATGGAAGAACAAAATAATGCTTTTAAATATTTAGCTCTTACAATATTGGCACAAAGTAATTCGTAAAAGTCAACGCCCGCCGGTTGAATTTCCCAAATCATTCTGAATCGTGTCTGTGGTGAGTGGCAGATAACGCAAATGCATTTTTTGTTTTAATGTGTCTTTTGTATTACATATAAAGACTTTTGTGAATGTTGTTTCACCTCTGCAATCAAAATCGAAAGACGTTATTAATATATTTAGGAAATGTCCATGAAGTGTCCGCAGTTTGTACGCCAATAAAAAAAAACAGAGTATGCTTGGCTGCCCTGACCATTTTTTTTCCTATCAATTTTTTTTTGTATGAAAAAACTTACATCAATTGTTTGTTCTGCTAAAATACAAGGAAATAGTAAGGTGCGAAACAATTTTATTTTTAGCTCTATTGTAACTGTTCATAATTTTACTTGAACTTGAATACTTACGTTCATATATGTATTTAGTTTATAAACAGTGAACTATAATTTAAGCTATGTTGAATTAAGCCATCCAGGGCTCCTCTAGGTGGTAAACAGCATTCAGCAGTGTAAGCGCCTTTCGGTGAAACCACGATTCAATTTTGTTTTATGTGTCCTCTTAAACGCGCTGAGTCGAAAGCGCTGTTGCGTTGCTTTGTGGAAAGCGATTCGGTAGTTTAGGTTGTAGGTTTTGAAATTGTATTGATTCCTTTTAATTGAGTCCTAGACACAGTTTTTCAATGTTTTAAAAATCCTGAAAAATCATAAAAAGGTCAGAAAAGTAATTAAGGTTTACAAGTTTTTGGTATGTTTTTTTGCTCAGTATATAAATATATAAAAATATACAAAAATATCAGTACTGGAGTGCAATTTGCCATTGATGTATTTAGGTTTATGTAAAAGGTAATTATCAGAATGTAGTGTTTTCTTTAGTTTTTAGTCGCTTGTGATACTATTAACGTATTGCATGCACTTTGGTAACCCTTGTATTTATCCTTGCTATCCGAAGTACTAAATTCAATGTTATTTGACCTTAGGACGTGCTTATTTCTCGAATTCACCATCATCATCTCCAATCATGATCGACCAAAAACGTCCCTACGCCTTCCCCAAATTATGTCAAAGCCTTGTTTGACATAATCTCCATGCTTGGCAGGACGTTGGAAATCGCTGTAAAAACCCACAATACAAGCTGCTGTCTGTTTGGTTGTTTACGGGAGCGGTATAGGAACCGGCACCCATAAGTGTGAAGGTTATTGCCATTGAAATCTGTCGGACACCTCACTACTAAGGTCGTGTTTCAAGTATTTAAAAATAAGCTTTTATTGAAATGCTCATAACGTAAATATTTTTATATATGTTGTATGTTTGTACATGTATCTTAAGATTTCTTATCCCCTCGCATTATTAGGTACAGGTATACATCTTCATTGTATATTCTATAAAAAATAATAGGTGCATTTGGGCGAAGATGGTAATAAAAATGAACAAAATGGGCGATATAATATCGTGCTGGGCCCCGAGCGATGAAAAATAAATAAAAATGGGACTCAAGGAGGGCGCACCGGGAAAATGAAAAGCCACTTAAGTTCCCTCAGGCTGTGAGGGATCTGAAAAGGTGTAACACTCTCCGATATTGGCCGAATTTGTGTATATCTGAGGTTTCACCATCATCTTTTATATACAATCACAAGATTTGTAGCTTTGCACTTTGTAAAACAATTTTTGAACGGGTGCTTTCCAATAGAACTTAGAAAGTTGATGCATACTTATACCAATATTGAATATGTTCATAGAGAAAAGAGTATAACCTATTTAATACTGTTATTTGTTATATTTACCAATAAGAATAAGAGTTGGTCGAGCGTCTTATAGTTTTTCTTACGGGATCTGTGATCGGCAGGGCTGTTTTTTAATGTTGCCCGTAACTACTACAATTTGTTTAAATTCAGTTGTTCCGTGATGATGGCGCATGCTATTCCGATATTTTGGATTCTCAAAATGTCTATTTTAAATAATTATGTTTTATATAAATACTTTATTTACGAGTTGTGTAACACATTTAGGAACAAATAAATATTTTATATTTCTTTTGTTAAAACATGTTTCAAATGTAATTACAAAGATTCCAATATATAAACATAGGTGTTTGCTGTATCCATTATGCATATTTTGTCACATTCGATACATTATGTGTTATATTGTCATAATGTAGCTACTTTAATGCATAAAAATATAAATGATTTATTTATTTCATTTTGGTAATACCTACTTACTTAATTTTTTGTGGGTAGACTAAAAACATATGTAATAGTTTCGTTTGGGAAACTATTAAGAGACGGTATATATTATTTAGCTCGAAAATGTTTTTCGACATAAGTTACTTGTACAGATTATAATACCATTTCATAACAGAATAGAAGAATACAAGTTTCCCAAACATATCTCGCCGCCACGGTGCATGCATCAGAAATAAATCACACGTGGCAAATTTATGTTGCATTTTCCTTTCATGTTGGCGGCACCAACGAAGAATATGGCAATTTTTTTCCATGTTTGTTTTCACAGGGCACAATTTACGGGCTCTAATATAATGACATCGGACGAACGCGCGAATCGTGGGCGGCCATTTTTCATCATTTCCCGCGCTTTTCCCGCCATATTTTATATTTTCTCCTTGGCTATGAGTCGACAGCAAAACTTAAGGCTATCTACCACCACGCTTTGAATTATAAACGATTTTTTGATTAATTCAGAGATTGAGATGAATGTTAATTGTTTTTATTTTTATTATAACAATCTGACAAATCTTTTGTAATGTAAGCCACAGAGTAAACATAGTTTGATCTGTATAAAACAATGTCGATAATGTTTTATTACTTTTTATATTTTTACCATGATACTAGGTTAAATTAGGCATGGAATATTCGTTATACCCAGAATTAGAAGCATATACGGCCATAGAACCATAACTAAACTAACTAAATAAATACTATATAATAAAAACTTAATAATTGTTACACTTACTTAATGTTTTTGTCGGGTCCGTACTCGTAGACAAACCAAACATATCGTTTTGCGAAACCTTAGCCTTAAGAATGTCCTTATTAAATTTTGAATAATAAATAATTATTCTTTCTATATTAGAAGGCAAATACATCAGCATATGGAATGCAAGGCAATTTTTATCGTTACATAAACGCTGAAAACGTGTTGTAAAAACGTGTAATAGAACAGGTTTTTTTAAAATAATTACGCTAATTCTAGACTAATTAATATAGCGCGTGCGTGTGATCAATCGACGGCTCAATTGTTTTCCAATCAGTTGTGATTGCTAGGACGGTAACATTATAACCTACGTAAATTAAAAACTAATCTAAAGATGTGTATCAGTAAACGAAAGAACTAATAAAAGTACATTACGCCTATATAGTAATTTGTTCACGGTATGCGAACAAATCATACTAGGGTCAAGCAATGTTGCCATGAATATTGTGTTGATTTTTTTTTGTAAGTTTCAGCTACTTAATATAATCCAATCGGATATGCTTCACATTCTATTGGTTTAAATTTGTTCATTGGCAAGTTTTTACATAGGTTTAGCAAGTGAAAAATGTATTTTCTTGTTATTTTAGTGTTTAGCTTTAAATAAGAAAAAATATGATTGTAGGAAGATTGAAAAAATTGAATTCATACAATCATATTCGCGAATTAATGTAACTCTAGGTATATCTTTTCTTTGTTTTGTTAAAATGTCTTACGTACTTTATACACACGGTCTTGAATCCCAACAATTTTTTTTCATATTGAAAAAAGGTTTTCTTTATATTAGGTGATAAGTTGCTTAAAAAGGTCAATATTATTTTCTAGTCAAAAAATGTTAATACAACTTACATGAATGAAAACTAAGTTTATATAACGATTATATTGATAAAAACATCGCCGTAAAAGTGAACAGCCAAATTTAAAAAGCCAAGTGTCATTCAATTTCACAGATGAGTGACACTCAACCCTTGACTCAACAGTGGTATCTAAAGGACCCACAACACTAATAAAATAGGGAGTCGTATTTTGGCAGATGGGGTCATTACAACAGAATTCGGTTTCGATTGCGGTGAAAGAGAGGAGATAATCTTTTGCGTTAAAATTTCAATGGCCTCCTATTCATAGAACAATTCTCTAATAAACTCATGAAATACCTGATAACGTGTTAGATTACAATTTTTATAGAGACAAATGTTGCCGAAATAAAGAGATTACTGATGGCCGATAAGAATAATTGAAACATGTGTCGTTTTGACAGAGTCGCCGTCACATTGTTTATGGCACTTTTAACGGTTAGTATTATCTTTATTTGGCTATAATAAAAGCTGTTAACTTGACATATGCCATTTATAAAGTAAAATAAAATAAGTATTTTATTAAAAATAAATATATGAAGAGGTGCTTTATTTTTGTTATGATATAGCCGATTTTTCCTGCACTTTATTATGCGCATAATTCCTGTAAAGTATTAATTACTTCAGTTTGTGTTAGCAATTCGAAATACTACAATGTAAGGCTATCTTTCAAACAAAATCCAATTATTTAAAATTGTTTTATACTAAAAATCAGTTTCTAACTCTCCGGTTGACTGGTAGAGAATGCCTAATGGCATTAAGTCCGCCATTTGTACATATTTTTTGTGTGCAACAAAGTTTAAATAAATTAAAAATAAATAAAATAAAGATATATTTATATAGCTCCTTTACGTTTACATAAAATTGATGTTTTGATACTTTTTACACACAACATTCTTTTTGTTACATTTTGTTTCACGACCGGCGAACCACATAACATGTCGAGGTGGAAGATCATGTATATCGTAAGATTTTTTTTAGAATATTCAATCGGTAATTTGATTTTTTGTCCCTCTTCTGAGGCGACGGTCGCTTCCAATGAGAGAGCTTATTCCCGGATACAAGCCAACCACAGGTGGTGTTAAGTTAGTACTAGTTTGATATAACCACACAGCCGGCTGTGTGGTAAACAGGAGGATTCACCACCTCCCCCTAAGTTTGAGGGTGCCCAAGTAGTCCACAGCGCAAAAAAAGACTTTTTTATTTGAAGCACTTGTAACTAATGTATTATCAAAATCAAAGAATCGTTCATTTCTTAAATTATTACTTATAACAGATATAATTGTCGAAGCTCCTTTTAAACCATAAAAATGCCTGTGCCAGGAAGCTCTATCATAACGCTGGTCAGCTTTTACTCACAATTTATTGTATTTATACTATTTGTTTTTGTTTCTTATTGTCTAACATTTCATAAATTTAAATTGTATATCATTGACATTGCAATCACAAGTATACATAATTATGTATTGTTACATAGATTTCAACAAACATATCTAAACATGTTGAAGTTTACCGTAAGCTAATAAGAAGTTAATAAGTTGTGAACTAATCACAGCTTCCCAAATTGAACGTAACTCGGGCGCCGCGCAGTGATGCCCGTTAACAAGGACGAATGATAGCAAACAGGGCTGCCACCAACGAGTTTTTGTTTATTATGTTAGCGTGAAATCTACTCGACGGGATAAGCCATTGTAAGAATGGTGTTGCCAGATGAATTTAAAAACGGAAAAGTTATGCCTTCCTACCCGTCTAGAGAAAAGTTTTATACACAATTACATTTTTAAAATTGAAAGTTCCATTAAAAAAAAATTGTTAACATGTTTACAAAATTATATATACCTGTTTCATTATGACATTCACTCAAAATTACTTTAGATCTACTCGGCCATCATCAAGTGGCCCAAAATCACCACGAAGAAGTATCTTCGCGAGAAGAAGCCCGGGCAGGAGCGTCAGCTCAAGCCCGTACCTGCTGTGCAGCAGATAAAGACCCCGAACATATCAGTCAGGTTGCATCGGCCATGGGCGCAGGCTGACGCCGTGGGAATCAGTAATGCTCAAGAAAGCTATTTATTGTGTATTCTCTCTTAATTTATAATATAGTACTCATTATTATAAATTAAATCGGGATTATAATAATGTTTTTATTTTGAGGTTCTGTTATTTCGGCGCAATTAGATATCATAGCCACAAATTATAAAAAAAATATTATTATAAATTAATTTGCCACCGGTTATTGCAACGGTAGCGATCCTGTCTTTCGCATCAACGGTCCTAAGTCCTAGTTAATACGATCATTTGTACCTGAGTTATGGGTATATATATATATATATCTAACCGTTACCCTAGTATCAATAACACAAGCCTTATAGTGCTTTACCGTGAAAGTTTAAATCATCAAGAATCAAGAAATTTATTTGCATTTAACATGGTAAAGACAGATGACACACATGGTAAAAACCAACATGTTTTGCCATATTTTGACGTGCAAAATTACATAAAATATTACACGAGAATAATCTAAAATAACAATTTCAATCTATAATAATTAATAAGCTGATTAATTAAGCTCAACTAAGTTTTAAATTAAATAATCAGTGATTTGTGTGTAGTTTATTTATAAATTTATTGGATGAGTAATGTAGTGGCAGCCCTGTGTAATCGTTCATATCGGTCCTCGAGAGGCCTTGTCCCAGACGACCCATAACCTTAACTAGCGCATCTGTCCACTCGTAACATTCGGCCGCGGGGCGACCACTTTCCTTATACGATGGTCGATCTGTGATGTGCAGAGTGATAGCATTTCCATATGACGGCATTCGATGTAATAATTTCTTAATAGTTTGCCAAAGAACTTAATTATTTTGTTGTTATCTTTGTCCAAAGATTAATTTCTTATAATATGAGTACTAGGGGAATCAATAATTTTCATTAGGTTCCTCCAATCGAACGATATTTTAGAGAATCAAAGTAGGGTTCTACTTTGCTATTAAATTATAGCACAGTTAAATGCAAAAATCATTTTATTTTCAAAAATATTTTGGCTATCAGATGTCACTATAAATTATGTCAGACTATTTTTATGCCTTACAAAACAATATTTTTCGTATGTAGTCCCGTAGTTTACCGAAAAACTGTTGTTCGAATGTAGATTTCTTTATTTCTTTTAGGTAACGTAAGAATGAAAATGAGTTTAAGTTTGATTTTATAAATAATTAAAAGTAACAACAGACTCTTGAGTAATACACTTTTTGTTAGATTATATCAAATAATTTAATAATATAGTATGCTCCTCGTGAGTTTTATTGGAAACTGTAAGTTATGTTAGAACATAGTAACAAAATTGGGATCATGAAATATGAAAAAAAGAAATTACGATTCACGTGCGAACGCGAAATACTTCGTTTAATCTTATATATAAAATTCTCGTGTCACAGTTTTCGTTCCCATAGTCCTCCGAAACGGCTTGACCGATTCTCATGAAATTTTGTGAGCGTATTGAGTAGGTCTGAGAATCGGCCAACATCTATTTTTCATCCCCCTAAATGTTAGGGGTAGTCCACCCCTAAATTTATTTTTTATTTTTTAGACAAAATTTTTAGTTTCTATTTTTTTATGATACAACATACAAAAATACATACAACCCTATCACCCCTCTACCATCAACCCCTATTTTTCATTAATTAATTAAAAACTTTTCCTAGAAATAATATAAATGGCAAAACAACGTTTGCCGGGTTAGCTAGTAAAATTATATAAATATACTCTTTTAGTTAAATTAGTTTTAGGCCACAACTAATGTATTTATGTCAAAATTATATGTACCTTATAAAGTTGTTTTTATGTTCGAATGTTATCGAAATTCTTTTATCACTGCGTTTCATTTTTGATTTTGTTTTAAAAATACGTCAATAACATATTTTATCAATGTTATTCAATTAATTAAACACTTGGAAAATAATAATTACTCATTTTGTATTTATTTGTAATGAAATCATTGTCAGTTTTAATATTATCATGTTATGATTTATTACCTTAACGTTAATAAAAATAATACGATACATTCAGGTCAGTATAATATCTGTATTTTATTTTTCGTGTAGTTCAATTCATTTAATTAAACAACTGGCAAATTGTCCTTTTGTCTTAAAATAATGTCCACCAACCCTGCTAAAATCTAATCGCAAGTTTTTCGAAGTCGTTTATTATATTTTATTAGTCTTCAAATAAACGCAACATTTGTATCATACACATCAGTGTTAATAAGCATTATAACACCCATACAAATACCCGTAGTTAAACTCCAAAAGTAGTAGAGCACAGTAAAAGCGAGCGTTTAAACGTACCCCGGGCGTCAACATAACACGTTTTACAAAAGCCCTAATCAAGGAGCTACGGAAACGTCCCGCAAAAATAACTCGTGCGCCAGACAGCCTCCCGGGAGTGGGGGGAGGGGGGGACGCTATTAAGCCAAGCCAAAACTAATTTAAATTAAATCCTAGTGAATTACCCGAGGAGGAAATTGTCGAGCGCACCCTCGGCGCTGCGAGAGTGATACTGGCGGCGACAAAAGTATTTTAAAAGGTTTTTCATGCGCTTGTGTTAATGTTTTGAACTTATTATTGAAAAGATATTCACGCTAGAGGTCCAAACAATAATTGCAAAAATGCAACGGTTAGATTTAAACTCATAATCGAGCAAATACTTAGATAAAAGTTTGTGATAAAAAGATATCGTAACCTACTCGAAAATCATAGCCCATAGAGATGAGGAATTATAATCAATTTTAACATAATAAAATTAAAAAAAAGCTTGTATTAAATACTTAAGGCATGGTAGCTTGCTTACAAAGTAACATTAAAAATCTTAAGTAAAAGTATAAAACTGAATTAATCTTATTTCTTAAGACATAAATAATGTCCTACTTTCCCTACTTACCTACGTCAAAATAAAAATTGTAAGACAAACAAACATTGTAAATAAATATTAAATTTAAATTTACACTACAACACTTCTTACATTTATCGACGCTACAAAATATTACCATTACTATATCACGCATAAGTAGCTAACGCACCGACCGATTACAAAGAACTGGCTTTTCATAATCAAGCTATTGTATTAATAGTCAGAAGCAAATCGGCTGACACTAAAGATTCTTCTTAAATTAAATTTATTTTACATCATATTTCTACTGCTAAGACATCTGTGTCTCAACCTCTGCGCTTCTCTTATGGCTAAATACATTATAGAAGAGTGTACAATAATCGATCAGGCGGGTTAAGAGCGGATTTGTATGTATTATCGACTGCCATTGGCTTGACGTGTCTTCCGAAGTAACAAAGAGTGCGAGATAAATATTTCTGAACACCCATTCGATTACTGTCCTTTGCGAAAGTTGCTTTACCTCAACAATCGTAAGCCATGGAGGTCCTAAAGCGTTTACATAAATTCCATATTATCAATATAATACGTATAAGCAAAACCACTTTTAGAGGATTCTTACCAATTTTACAGGATTCTTTCCTTATTTGATTTTGTTTCGACGTTTCGACTCCTTTACAGGAGCTGTAATCACATGATTATAGTTAGGGTTATCGCAGTTGAATACGCAACTAATCCAGTAAAAGTGGCTTTGTTCAAATTTGTGATGCACGGAAGTGTAAGAACTAAATGCAATATAATAAATGAACAGAATTTTCCCACTTTCTCTCGCGCCTGTACCATCTATATTGGTTGCGGGCGTCGAGCCACGGCTCCGGGCGCGTCGTTACATGTACCATTTGAATATTATCTAACCCCCCTCTACCCCCCACGCAGTTTAGACAACCGCGACGCCTCAGCGTGCCTCAGTGCCTTAATTAATGCAAATTTGAGTGCTAACAAGATTATGATTCCGGCCCGTTTTTAAGCGGCCCTGACTTAAGTAGCTGTGTGTTTATTAAGACTTGTAACTTGACTCCACGTGTGTTCATTTTATGTAAAGCGTCTTTTATCGTTAAGGAGTGTTTCGGGAGATACTTTGGTATCAGGGGTGGGTTGACGCCGTATTCTAACTTGCTGCAGGTTAAAGAATCGTTAACAAACTAACGCACTTAGCAATAATTGTTTTTCTAACTAATATTTGATGAAAATGTGGTTTGGCATTTTAGTTGATGGTGAACGAATTATCTAATCTGCAGGTAGTCGATAAATAAATTGATATTTGAGAATATATCATCCAATTTTAAGCTAAAACATTGGTAATCAAAAAGAAAATGTACTCAAGAAAGCACAGAAAAGTTCGTCTTGTTTGGTTCAGGTTCGATTCTTGGGACCTTAGAGATGCCGATCGACCACTCAACTACAAAGGTTTCCAAGTATTGAATATTATTTGCAATAGTTTAAGGGTATAGACGGCTCCTATTTTTGGTTGTATGACGTTTACCACAAATTATAATGTCACGATATGCAGCCTGTTTTGAAAACACCGATAAAAAAAAAACAAAGCCTGCTATGATATTTTCTTAGCAATGTATAAGGCATTTAAAAAAAGAATTGATCGTGTTGATGGAATTCGAGTAAGAACCTCTGAGCTGAGAGTGGCTGAGCGGCTAGCGGTTAGCCAGATAGATTTAGATTCGTATCCCATCGCCTGTGGCAAATATTGTCTACATAAATTTCCATATTGAAAGAGAATCTGTCTCAGATTTAACGCTTTCTAATAATTTTGGGCTTGCGAAAAAAACATTCTAAGATAATGATTTGGCAAGAACCGTTTAACCCTACCGTTCCCAGGGCGTGACCGAACCATCCATCATAGCTGACGTTTGCTATTTAATTTTAAATCAATTGGTGTCGCGCGTGCCCTCCATCCATCTTGCTTTATCAATATTTATAAAACATTAGCGAACGGGTTGCGGAAATAGCTTGGATGAACTTGTTGAAGTTTAAATGTTAGCATTGACGACATTGTAATGCGAAAAGTCGATCTGGTTCTGAGTCAACAATGAGGTAGAATTTGTCCATTTTAAAAGGATTTTATAGTGCAAACATTATAAAAGCTTTCGAAGAATCATGTTGCTAAACGCATCATAACTATGTCATACTATACACTATATCTTTAAGTACGTGAGTAATATCTTAGGCTGAGCTGAGGATTAATTAGCCTACAAAAGTAAACGCTAAATGTAGTTATTAACAGCAAAAATAAATAAAATAAATGTATCAGATTATTGACACATTATCTATATGGATTTAAAAGTGTGAAACTTTATTATAATAATTATAACAGAATAACGGCCAACATTTCAAGTTTAATAAAGTTGGATGTTTAATTACAAGGAGGCTTTCACGTTCCAGTGAAATACTTTGAAATCTGCCAGCTTCCTTGAAGTTAAGAAGATATCAACTAAGATTTAAATTGTGAAACGTTTGAGTATTCTGCTTTAAGATAAATATTTAAAGTTGATTGTAGGTTTAATTATTCTAAGGCTGTAGGTACAGTAAAAATACAAAATCAGAAATATTCTATTCGGCTTAACTGGAAAATTCGTACTATAATAAACGAAATGATAGTATTAGATAGTAAATTGAAATAAATTTGTAGTCTTTACACAGACACCGTACAGATGACATATAGTTAGTTATGTATATTTGTATATTTATGTTCTTGTACAGTGCAGAAAGATATTTTAGTTACTCTTTGTTAAAGGATACTGTAGTATTAATAAGTGGTTCTTACGCGATGAAAATTTCACACAGTTGTTAAGAATGCGTTCCACTAAATAAATGTATTATTATTACGTAATCTATAAAAGTCTATTTAAAGTTAACTTTTAAAATTATCATTGATCTTGATACAAATTGCCATATTCGGCACGTTTTATTTATTTCATGTTATTTAATTATAATTTTCGATTCAATTAAAAGTGACAATAAATTAATATACAAAATCAAAAGAATATTACAAAATAATAATAAAAACTTTCATGACATAGGTCATAATCATGATTTAAAATATGGAAATAGTGTCTTTTTAAATGCTATTTTTTTTTAAATAGTCTATGAATAGTTTTTTGGCGGGAGCGGGAAACGTCACGTTGGTGGTTTTGTTTCTCTTGTTAAAATTTGTGTTGTTGCAGATATTAGTGCGTAGTAATAGTGGATTATTAACCACTAAGTGTTTGTAAACATACAAAGTGTTGGCAAGTGTAACAAAGCAGCAGAAGTTGTCTTTTCCTGCTTACTCAAGAAGTCCACGGGGAGATTTCAGTAAAACCCCACACAAAATATATTTTACTGTTCATTCATCGTCATTAAATTAAGAAATTACTCAAGAACTGGCAATTATACTTACATGACACTGGCTAAATGCAGAAATCGTGCAAGCCATGAATAGAGAAAAAGAAAGAAAGTCTATGAATAGGGCTTTTTCAAATATCGAACGGCAAACTTCGGCCAGAAAATGCCGGCGCAATGAAACAAAACAACGTCGTCACTGCAGCGGACCTCCGCATCATCAATCACTCCCCCCACCCCACCCCGACGACGCCTCCGATGCTTGTCACCTCATTGTCGGCTAATGCGCTTATTACTACTAACGACCTCGGAAAAATTAGATACTCTTTCATGTGAAACTTTTCACATTTTATTTTTACTTTTTTTGTTAGATTTTCTATCTTTTGTCTTCCCGTAAAGCATACAAGACATGATGAGA
Organism: Calamotropha paludella; assembly: GCA_927399485.1. NCBI lineage: Eukaryota > Metazoa > Arthropoda > Insecta > Lepidoptera > Crambidae > Calamotropha > Calamotropha paludella. The sequence goes on from OV656812.1 coordinate 20,991,611, forward strand.
GCTGATTTATGGATGATTAAAATATGATAAATGAATTGTGAACAAACCTTATTCTCTTGGAGTGGAGATTTACTGAAACTTCTGTGGACTTCTTCCAAGAGGGTGATAAGATACCTTCTGTTTTGCTTCAATTGCCAATACTCATGCAAGTTTTCGAACAAACATTGGTTAAAAATTCAACATTATTACACATTTCAATCCACTAAAACACAATTTTAACAAGACAATGAAAACAAAGTGACACTTTCTGCTCCCGTTAAAGACTTAGTTTTACTTAAGAATCTCGGCGCTTTTTTGTTTTTTAGATGATAAAATGAGAATACCTAATAATTTTAGTTTTGATTTTATATTATATTACCTAACTTTATGAATACTAAACTTAAAAAGTATTCAATCAATAATGTTACATATCGTGTCTACATAATTTTGTTGGTTTAGATTTTATATTTGAAAAGGAAAAAGGAATAATAGAATTTGATAAACTGGTCGAAATTGAAAGCGATAACTATGTCTTTAGTAAGTTAATTTTTATAATTACTATATATACCATTACCACATATATTAGACAGCTCGCAAACATTGTATAGCCAGCCGTATCTCTCCTTTTCTGCAATATTGTAGTGCTATCCGTATCTGCAATATGCGACACAGTTTACATATTCACCGCAGTTATTATCGATCAAACAAATTGTAAAATTTATTTAATTGATTTAAATTTTAATTATGGGACTACCGAAGCACTTGTTTGTCAATTAAGACATCTTGATTTCGCATTAAGCTTGCATTTCCAGAGTCCAAGTTAACGGTACGGAATTTTCTAACAGCATTTTAGATTTTTGGTTTGTATTTACATTGTGTTAAATTCTCATTTTCATTAAAAGTGACTTCTATAGTGATAAAACCTTTTATTAACTTTTGTGAGAAAATGATGCGTTCACGTCACATGGACAACATATTTTTTTAAAAGGCGCTAAGCTTCAGCCGTGTAGTATCCAGATGTCCAATAGGCAACTAATGAGCTGGAAACAATCGACATATACACCTGTAAAAATCACAAATGCATTTTCCGAATTCAATGTGATTTCCAATACTCCTGCTAACCGCAGAGATTATAGCAAAACCTTGGGTGATTTCAATCCAGTCTTTCGGGCTTTCGACGAGGTAACAAGACAGGGTGTCTTACAGGGTGGAGCACGTATTTTTTTTTCAGGGAATCAGCTTTTCGAATTTTTTTGTAAGTTAGATCCAACAAACGAATTGTCAACTTTGAGTGCATTAAAACAAATTAATCTACACATAAAATATCCCCTTACTAAGCTATTTATTTAGGGAAAACTCGCTAAGAACTGCATTATAAAAATCATTCTCCAGCAGTCATTGCTCTACCTGTGTTTAGTAACAACAATATACAGAAATGTGAATTTGGATAACTCAAATTGCTTATATATATTTTTTTAAACTTTCATGGTCATTTACGTCGGAATTAATTGAAATGGAATTTTTACTATGTATGTTTTATTAGAGGCTCCGATATTTCGGCACAGTTGCATGCGCCATTGTTACGAAAGAATATCTTTGTTCTCAATAGTCTCGTTTCAATGAATACTTAACAAAACTTATCAATAGTACTTAGGTAACTAACTAAATTATTTTAATAGAAAAATACTGGAAAAAGTCGACTCGGCTCACAAGTGAATTCTCAGGTAGGAATCGAACCCACACTCACTACACCCGCATTACGAAACAAAAAATTCTTTGTATGTTTTATAGTTATCTTACAGTCAAGCTTGCAGTCCAACTTAAAATCTAAGCCATAACTTAGATATTACATGTCATTTGGGTGGGTAGAACCAGAAATTCAAATCTACCTGCCCGTAGATTCAATGAAGAGTTTATTTAAAATGGACGTCGTAGACAAAAGTTAACTCTATCTTAATTATATACCTTCATGCATATCAATAACATAAGTTGAGAGCATTTCCACGGGTCGAAGGCGGTAACAGCGTAAAATGGCAAAAATCTCCAGTGCTCCCTGGGGCAGCGCGATAAAGTCATTTTCTGAGAAAAACCGAATATTATGCGAGTGGAAGATAGTATAACAATAAGTTAGTAGAACTTTAATTTCATATCTAGGTATGTCAGTATTTAAAAATCATATATAATCATAAAACAAAGAGATAAATCCAATATTTTATTTTTGAATATAATATTTTTTTCGCCTGATGAAAAACTTTCTTTTGGTTAGTTATAGAGGCTAATACAATGCATATAAATTATTAGATTTGAAATTAATTATTTTTAAAGTTATTGACTATTCAAATATTGCATTTTAGTCATTATAGTGTATATTAGCATTTTTTTCGAAAACAAAAGAAACAGAGAAGCAGTCATAATTCTGCCAAAATGTTCGGGAATGCAAACTTTTACAAAAGAGACAACTTACTACTCTTACATTTTATCTCACCAATAAAACAAAAAAGTAAAGTTTACATTTCATTTTGACAGTGTCTTTTTTATACAGATTATCGCGTTCTTTTTACTTTAGTTATTTAAGCACTTTCCTGAACACCGAGTATCGGATGCGAATACAAAAAAAAACAATTTTAAAGCATTTTCGTGTCTGTCATAAGTAATACAACATTTTTTATTTTATATAATAACATTTTATTAAGTACAATTACAAATAAAATACTAAGATAGTGTTAAACGTTGGTGTTTACTTGCATCTTATTGCTTGCGGCTGTACATTCTGGAGATTAGCTATTGTTGCTTAGTATGTACTCGCTTTTGATAATCTATAATCTCAGAACACAAATTTGTTGTTTGTGTGTTTGTCTGTCTGCTCTTTTCCCCCGCTCTTTTTCCATTGTATACGCGTTACCATAGCAACGCGTTACCGGATCAGCTAGTCTATAATCTAAGAACACAAATTTGTTGTTTGTGTGTTTGTCTGTCCGCTCTTTCCCCCGCTCTTTTTCCATTGTATCAATTAACGTTACCATAGCAACGCGTTACCGGGACAGCTAGTTTATATTTAAGTTCACATTTATTAATATGTGGATAGCGTATTTTACTGCATATTTACTATTATTAATACTTAAGGCCAACATTTAGTTGTAAAACATAATAGTATGTAGTTGGTTGCTGTTCTTAATAAACAGAAAAAAAATATATACCTATATAGCATTGACCTTTGTCAAAAAGTCATTTTATTTTTCAAAGTCAACCATTACTACTTAGCGTCATTAGTTCTACGTAAAAAAATTAAAACTAGGCTAAAGTAGTTTTCTTTTTAATTTCAGAAAAGTGTCTACTTGAATGTTTAAAAAAAAACTTTCGCCATATACTGAATGGATAAAGTATTGTCATTATAAAAAGTTAATCTATTATATTTAAAAATATGCTTGCGTATTTAGAAATAAAAACAAAATGGGAATACTGGGTATACGTGTTGTTTTATATACATAATAATTTGGCAGTTCTACAGTATTTGCCTTCATAATTTTGGCATTCAAATAATTAGGTAAGGAAGAAGGATAATAAAAAGGCCGATTTTAGGCACTTAAAAACAAACAAATAGTATCTTTGGAACCTTGTCTAAAGGGGCTCCTTTTAATAATATATTTTAGTCATTATAATAGGTATATATTTTTTTAAGGTTTTTAGTTTTAAGTTCAGATAAAATTAAGTAGGTAATATTTTCTTTAAAATAAACAATTACCTTTATGATCGTTATACAAAAGTTAAAATTTGTAATCCTCTGACTAAAGATTTTAAAGTATGCATTAAGTATGTCACAATACATTATCACAGTAAAAGTTGTATGTTTTATGTGTAACTAGCGACCCGCCTCGGCTTCGCACGGATGCAATGCTCTACTATATTATGCATGTATTATACATATAAACCTTCCTCTTGAATTACTCTATCTATTAAAAAATAACCGCATCAAAATCCGTTGCGTAGTTCTAAAGATTTAAGCATACATAGGGATATAGGGACAGAGAAAGCGACTTTGTTTTATACTATGTAGTGATATTGTTGTTCGTCCGATGTTGGCAAGACGGAAAATCAGCGTCGTGCTACCTAGTTCGACGTTAGTGCCGAGTCGTGACCATTTCCGTCTGTGCACTGTATTTTTATTTATTTTATTACTTGTATGTGTATTTCTTTAGGTGAATTAATGATTTTTCATCCATTCATTCTTTTACTCATTAAACAGAATCACTGACTCAAATCAATTTTGTGTATAGCCATTACGCATAGGTGCAGTTTTTTTTAATTTCCTATTTCTTGGTCTAAAAGTATGTGTCATAAATTACCTATCATACTTTTGCTTACCCTAATGATAGTTGGGTAATTCGGCATAATTGGTTAGGCATAGTTTTAATTAATGACTACTATAAACATTATAATTGTTAAACATGTTATAACACCATTGTTTTAGTCATAAAAAATATACAATTAGAAAAAAGGTAAATTTTGTTTTTTTATTTTATAAATTTGATTTTTATGTAAAAAAAAACATGTTGACACCTGTATATTTACACAATAGTTTCAAATGTTATATTTTTATCAATCACTAAAAGTCCTCAATGCCTTATAAATAATAGTCAAATAAACATTATGCCTCATAACATTATGCAAATCAAAATTATAGTATAAATACTATAATTTTAACCTAAAAAGCCTACCGAAATGTATAGCATGCCAAAAAATGATTAATTCAAAGTATAAAAGAATAATGTGTATCTCAAAAGTTAGGGATTTTTTTTTGCGTAAGTATCTAATTAACATATTTTGGTTTTAATAATCGCTAATGGACTTCCGCCATGACGCCTAATTCTTTCAAGTATCTAAAGTATCATTATAACAAAAAGCATATACTTTTTTAAACTACGAACTAACCAAATTGGATGAAACAAAGGGGTAATTTTTTTACATATTTTAAATATCACTTTACGATCTGCTTATAAATTCAAAATATCCCACATTATCAGTAATAAAATTCCAAATAGCTTTACCAACGGACACAAATAGGTAAATAATTTAATAAGTATTTAAGTAAAAAACATTTATTCTTAACATAATTAAATTTTTTCAAAGTTGAGTTTCATAATCAGGATAGCTAGATGGCGCTGTATTTGAGTTAAAATTTCATAATAAAATTTAAAGTTGTAATCTCAAAAGTTTTCAACACACCTTTTTACACACATGCTTTACAATTCCATAACATATCTTATTAATATTGGATCATGAGAATAAACATTATCTGTTGTCTATGTATTGATAAAATAACTACGGAAACAAAGAATAAACCATTAAAACATAACAGCAATAAAACAAATAAAGCTTACGATTCGCGGCAGACAGTACATAACGCGAGTCTGCGCGTAATGAGGAGTAACGGCGCGCACGTGCATGGCCTGTCTAACGCCCGGACAGAGACAGACATACACATTATTGTGTGATCGTAAAAGAGATAGCGAATCGTTTTCTAAACTGAATCTAAGAACGTAGAGTTTGCGGCTTGTAAAATGATAGAGATAGAGGAGCTTTTTCTTGGGTGCTTTGTTAAAGTTGATATGCGAGTTAGACAATTTTATTATAAGATTTTTATTAAGATTGTTGACTGTATTTAGTCATATGTTATTTTACTTACTTTAGTAAATAAGGGTCTTGTATAATATATATATGGTAGATGCAGTCGCTAAGCATAAAGCTTTGCTAGCGCCATAAATTGGAGCGGAGCGTAATACTAAAAAATAAAATTCAATAATGTTAAGTAAATTTGAAAATGCCATAAGAATGAAAATTGAAAAAAAAACGCCCGCTTATTACAAAATTTTCAAAAACGCGCGAAACTCCATAGTGCCAATGGTTTTTGCTCATAACTTTTTTATTTTTACGAATTTAAAAATTCAGGCTGCGTCACGATCTAGTCCTAAATGTTTTTTAAAATCGGTTAAGAACTCGGGAAGTTGATTGGCGTCATTGAAGCTGGTCCATGGGAGCTCCACTCGCTTCGCTCGCGCCGCTCCAATTAATTCTTTGCTTACTTAAAAATCCCGTTTACATATCCTTCTCTTCATTCAAAAATTTATTAATGGAGAATTCTTTTTGGCTATAATGTCGCCTATTTTACCTCTTTGTTGCTTGCTTTAGCGAGGATATGCAAATTTAACGTAGATATATGGTTATTCTGACTTATACTAATGCAATAAAAAAAAAAGTGATCAGTTACATAAACAATTTGGTATTAACATAGGACTTTAACATACAATACAAAGACAGTAGATAGATAAAAAAATGTAACCTAAAAGAAAATAAAACAAAATAGAACAATTATGGTTAACTTAAAACTTTAAACAAAGAAAAAACTTAATATAAACTTAATAAGTCCCACGGCTGTACCGAATGGGTGACCAATTTAGCTTTATGTCAGCTTGAGAGCTGACGCTGATTTTCAATGGCCCCATATTGGTCCAAAACAGGTGTTAAAAATATTTAGTTATTTTATATTTTCTATTTTATTAAAGTATTGTAGGTATTGTTAAATTTTTATGTCTAAAGAAATTATTTCAAGAAATAAATCAACTTGTTTCAGATGTCTGGCGGCTACGAAGTCTTGGTAGCCTAATTGGGAGAGCACTCGCCCGGATAGAGAGGAATGTGAGTTTGAGTCCCGCTTGACGCCTGAGACAAGTAGATTTTTTTCTTGTAATAATTTCTTTAGCTAGGTAGGTATAAGAATATTTACCTAACTAGCAGCCATTGCGCGGAATTTTGTCTAAATCTATAACTCTAGCATAATGAGAATAATTAATCATAAATATATGGTACTTTTATAATAAAATATTCAAAATTAGACAGCAATTAGCAAAGATACCATTACGATTGATATTTTAAATTGACATCTTCAGCGAACAAAATAAAAATAAAAAACGAATGACATAACATCAAACTGCTCATCAATAAACCAAACTGGACCGCAAAAATGACTGAATGAAAATGTTAAAACAACGAACGCCCGCAGCGAGTCCTGGAAAACTCTCATTAAGCACTCTCTAATTAAAAAGTAATTAAATTCGCGAGAGAAAAAGATAGCACGACATTTAACTGATACTAATAAGATCGTCAAACAATTACGGGCGGCTCATCCGCGGTGAGAAGAGAAGCTACTTCCCTCTCACTCCCACCCGCACCACTCTCTATTTAACTTTTAATTTATACTCATTCCTTTATATCTTTTATTGCTTCGCCCATCGTGGCTCCTAATGCGCCCGAGGTGCTCCTCGCACTAATTAAATTCATGCAACACTAAGCTTTCCGAGCACCCCCTGTAACTGGCCCCGCCCATTTCCTCCCCACCTAACGTGCGACCAATCGCAGCTCTTCGCGGCACCTCTACAAACTGTGGGCGGGGTAAAGAGTACAACAGTCAGTGTAAGATCCTTGATAGAGCTGTCACGTCGCGTCCGAGCGGTCGTTACGCTGTCTTGACATATTTTATTATTATTTATGTCAATTAGGTTATTACTTTTTTGTTTAATGGAATAAGGAATTGGTTGTGAAATTGATTGCCTTGTCGGTCGCTTATGATTCATCACTGTCAAAAATATAATCTGGAAACGTGTTAATTTCTTATGATTGATTGTTGGGTACGTCATTAGAGCGATTGGATAGAGACCGGCCGCAATCTAGTTTTACGCAACGGTCTATTGTTACTGCCTGATAATGACTGTTGATCGCAGACGCATGTCTTCGGTTACCCGACGGGCTGTCAAATAAAATTGATAGCTCAAAGAAATTGTATCCGTTATTTCTTATTACATGTCAAGAAAATTTCGTTTCTTCACATTAAACATAATTGGACACAAGTTCTTTCTCAGGCAAATACATTAAATCGATATGTACGATTTGAACATGACCTAAAATTTTTGAAGTATTTCTAAAGATGAATAACCAAAGCTAACCTAATGTTCTATTAAAAGAACTATTAGTAAGGACTTAATGCACTATATGACTTCAAACTTAACCGCAATATGTTCTAAGTAAATACACACACACACACTGTTATACATAACTGACAAATTTGTTAGGAAAATCCAAACGTTTGCGGTTACGTTTCATAACATACCTTAGCGATTTTCTCTACATTTCTGTTTGTAGCAGCGCGCCATGCGGCTAAAAAAGATTATGACAGCCCCGTGTAAACGAATGACAACCCTATAAATCCAATGTGCAGTAAATTGCCACGCGATAAAAGACGTTATTGGAAAGCTATTTAAGTTTATTTCAACTTCCCGATGCCCGTCTCTTATGTTTCCGTTAATTCAATGTGGCTGGGACTTAATTTATTGGTGGTCGTTCGAAAGCGATCTGTAAATTTAGAGCGTAAGGTTTAGATCGGTTTAGCGCGTGTTGCACGGGCGAAGGAATAAATCTATAATATGGAGGAGGCGGAGAATTAATTTGTTCATGGGTGGGGGTAGGGGGGCCGTCGCTCCGCCCCGCGGCTCCGCGCCATCTCAGTGCTGGGCCCGGCGAGCCACGCGAGCGCACTATTCGAGAGGTTGGATACGCCGCGCGGGAGATGACTGTGTAAACACCGGCCGACGGACGAAACGTTATTAAAAATATTGTTATAAAAATATTATTCCAAATCCAAAAACGTCGAGCAGTGGTGGTGCTAAACTCTTTTGTTTTAAACAAGTGACTATATCGAAAATGACACTTTATAATGGTTTCCGCGCCGCGCATCGGTGAGCGTAGTGTTGTGCGTTGTCGATAATCAAGATATCGAGTGCGGGCCGAGGCAGCGGCGGCGGCAGCATGGTGCTGGAGGGCGGGCTGCCGGCGCCGCTGCAGCTGTACGCGGCGGCGGCGGCTCAGCTGGCCCCACGTCCGGCTTGGCCACCATTTCTGCCGTTCTTTGGAGTCCCACCACCGTTTTTAACGCGTCCAAGGCTCCCGCACCCTTTGCCAGCGAGAGCACCCCACGGACCGCCAAGTGAAGACTCCAATGAAGACGGTGGAAGCAGCAAAGGTAGGTTTCAATAAATTATCTTAAACACCAAACTAATTACAAGTAATTCAATAGGATGTCGGTAACTTTATGTCGATAAAATAACTGGGTAGTAAAATGTCCTTTACATATTTCTTTCATAAATTATAGAATATATTTAACTTTTGTATCCGAATTCTGACATGTAATTGAGAAGATACGATGGGGCTGACGTATCCGTGTGAATAAAAGCACCAAATTAATAAAGAAAATTAAAAATAAAGAATATATTTTAGGCTATCAAATACAAATGAGCGTTGCTGTAAAGTCTAATTCTTATAGGTGGGGTCTTCGTAATGATGTAATACATTATTGTGAATTCAAGTGGCTTAAACACTTGTGTTATGGAAATCACAAAAAAGGACGGTACCACAATACCCAGACCCGAGTAAAATATATAAAAAAACTTTGAAAATCGAATTTCGGGACATGAGAACCGGTAAGTAAGCCCTTCAACCGTCTTCGCTTTGTAAAGCTCCTAGAAGCTTACGAGATATTATAAAAGAGAAAACATTAGAATTAGCCTACAATTATGTAGAATAGTAATAAGTCAAGACCTAATCTGTATGGTGGTGATCCACCATTTCCCTCTCTTAGACCACAAAGTGGGCAGTAGCGTTTTCCAAATTATGGTTTTTTACTGCTATCTCCAGCCAAGCGCGGAAAAGATGGCCAAACCCCCTTTTTCACGGGGGAAGTTTTGGCCTAGCAGTGCCAAGATGATGATATTATGTCTTATTCCTCATTTTGCATACTTTTTAATCTATAATAAATAGATTCCAAAATCTCTTTCTCATTCACCTACTCTTATTGGAATTTATGTTATTATATGCCGTCGGCATAATATTTTCTTTGAATTACAAGTTTAAAAGATAAGTAACATGGTGTACGTTTATATCGTTCACTTAAATATAAGTGATTCTTTAAAACAAGAGTTTAAATAGTAAGTTATTTCTTACAATAATTTAAAAACTTTATTATGTATAGAGGATTATAACATTGTGAGCTTTTTTCAACAATTATTTAGATTGTTCCTAAGTTAAGCCTTAATTTTGAATATATTCAAACAGAATATACGAATATACTTATGTTTTATAAGATAGACAATAAATCGTCGTTAGATAATTGTAAATTAGGAAATACCTCTCATTAATAACACTGTCTTCAATATTATAAGCACAATTATAACACATAACCAATTAATTCAAAATTAGAAATCTCATGACAGTGATCAATAGTTTGGAATGAATTGAAAAAATAAAACTTTAAGCCGATGAATGCTACTAATTATTTTCTCTTGAGCTCAAACGATATTAATGTCAAGTGGTAATAATAGTGATTGATATCTTAATTTATCTTGAAATGGTCAATGGCGGTCGCGACACGACTTTTTCATTATTTCTAAACGAATCTCCCTTGGTGTTGCGACACAACAGTTATCCGTGCGCAACGGTTGTCAAAATCAGTTATGAATTTATGACACCGACCAATTTCTAATGCCACATTACAAATCACTAATCAACCGACAAGGTTAAATTACTCATTTTAATGCGAAGATTTTAATCCACTAATAAAAATGACTATTTTACCGCCACACGTTAATTCAAGTGTCCGAACTTAAAAGTGTAAATAAAATAAATAATGACCTACCTAATGCGTTCGTCGTGCCGCTCGATCCCTGATCCTTCTAGCAATAAGTTATCGCTTTAATAATATTAAGGCATTATTCCCGAAATATTCTCGTGACTCGTTTGAATAAATTTTGTATTAATAAAAAATAAACGTCGGGCAAGGTGCGAAGAGGCTAACGAGTGTAATCCAAATGTAAGTTATTAGTTGGCGGGTCGGCCGCCTGCTGCGCGCGAGTCGTTTTCATCGATGTCGGCATCCAGATTTTTATCGACAACTTTGTCGGCGCTAGCTGAGGTGTTACTTACGAAATTAGGATGTTAAAATGTTTTGTGTATGACGCATGGGCCGGCTTTGTGATCTGTTACCATTGTAATTTTTTATCGTTATTATTATAAATAGAAACATCAATAGCTTTCTTTAGTGTCATCCATTTTGGAATGGGGATATGTGAAATTAATAGTGGGTATTTTATTCATGAATTCGTTTATATTAAGTTAGTTTATTTGCGAAGTTGGTTTACTCCCACGCTAACCCAGCCAATATCGTATACAAGTCTCGTAAATTTGTTACGCTTGTAATACGACAATGATCAATGATTGTAAATGCATAAATTGAAATGTGTTTTCATTGAATAGTGTTTTACATAAGTAAAGGTCAATGAAATAAGTTAGTTATCAATTATTATTTTAATTACTTACACTTACGACATTAGGTAAATATTTTTCCATTTATGTATTTATGTACAATGGTTTTAGATAAATAGATTGCTGATTTATTAATAAACATGTTTAATAGCATGTAGCGTTTAGTTTGTATCGTATTTCTCTTAAATACAAGTGTTATTTTTATAGTTTTTTAATGTAAATAAAAATAATAATAGTTTTTTTTTATAAAATGTTAGAAAACATTTGACAAGGCATGGCAAGGCCATAATTATGGTTGAGTTATGGTGTCTGGACCGGTTAGGTACAAAGTGTAAATTCAAATCCCACCAGAGGTTCTTTCTTATTTTAAGAGTTTTTCTCATCTTTTCATGCTTTGTTTTTAACAAAGAAATTATCGATAAGTTTTACAGCGTTACTGACATTCAGGTTCTATAAAATAAAGGGTTTCAAACATTTCGAAATTTTAATTGATTTGTTTAATAAAGAATACCTATATGTATTTTTTATAAAGTGATAAATAATTTATTCGATATTTTGAAATGTAAAAATGTTGCCGAAAAATATGTGTGAAGAAACACTCCACGTGTATAATAATATATTTGTTTTTTTACTATATAATACTTAAATTTAGTTTATAAATATAAAAGGTGAAGTAATTTTCATTACCACTAATACCGAAGTTAAATAGGCTTTAATTTTGTCTCTTAAATGTTTTTCACTGTGTTCTTTTCCTTTTAGCTATTTATAAATTGCTTACAAACAAGGTAAAAAATTGCCTTAACGACTATGACTGCGCAATATTAAACTACACCGGTTAGAAGGCATTACCTTCAAAGGACGCTGGTTAAGCATTTTGGTGCTCATCATTATTTGTATTTTTTTTTTCATTTTTGAAACAAAAGAATTACATTTTTAATATCAGGTCTCTAATAGTTTTTTAATATTAATTTTATTGTTTCAGAATAAAACACTTTTTTACGGATTTTTGCGCATGTTTTATTTTATTTTATATTTAATCCTGACGTTTCGACTCCTTTACAGGAGCCGTGATCACAGGATGACTAAGATGATGGTTGTCATCTATTTTCTACTACATTCACAATATTTTAATCGGGCACGTTCCTAATTATTAAATTATTTTATATAAATCAAATTGTTTTATTTTTATTTTTACACATTATTTAGTTATTTAATTAATTCTCACTATGATTACATTGTATCAAGACCTGATGATGTAGTTAGCTCTTTTTGCAAATACTTAAACAGTAAGATGGAGGTCGGTCCCCCTGCCCGAGTTTCTTTCGCCAGTTCTTCTCGGAAGGCCCTCCCAATTTCCGAACTGGTAGTAGACTCAGTAGTATACAATCTAGTGGCAAATCAAGAAAACATATTCAAATTATACAATTACTGAATCCTGTTGTTGGTTAGCACAATCCAACTAATATTATAAATGTGAATGTAAGTTTGTTTGTTATGCTTTCACGCAAAAACTACTAAACCGATCATCATGAAACTTCGTACATATATTCTTGAAAGTATGAGAAGTAACATAGGATACTTTTTATTGAAAAAAATATTTGCGGGCGAAGCTGCGGGTAAAAGCTAGTATAATATATCTTCGGCTGGACTGAACCTTACTCAAGCGTGAAAACTCCGCTGGTAATCTAACAACTTAATATCGCACCTCCGGTGGAACAGAGGCACTTTTGCGCTTTTTGCAATGAGCTTTTTTATGATTTGTATTAAATGTTAATTTACTTAAATTAAATTTTTTGAAGTAGTTTTTTTGTTCACAACATAAGTATCAAGGTTTTGTATAAAACGATGTTTTTAAAGAATATACATTTACTTACTAATTTCTAATTCAAAATCGACAATAATGTATGCCTCCCGAATCACGGAGGAGCTTGAGATAGTAAATTTTTAGTCACCTATTTGTAATACGAGCCTTACAAAACCCGCTTGATTTCCGTATTCATATCCCCAATGCGCTAACCAGTGCGACAAAAAGTTACTTAAATATTTTCAAATTATTAAAATCAAGTTTAAAATTTATTTTACACGGTATATTTTAAGAAACATCTGATTTTTTATTTACTCTCTTGAGTGTAAGAAAGATGGGATAGATCTATGTTTTGATGGTTGCTTCAATTTGTGTTTTGTAATAAATAATTATAAAGATTTTCTTTCAATAATTTTATATTATTGTTTTTAAATAAGTAACGCGATAGACACTGTCCTGTCCTGTCTAAATTAAGTTATCATGTTTTGATGTAAAATCTGATTAATAAATTAAAATTTCCACTAACTGTCTAGATGGAATAAGACCCAATATAGCTATTATAATGAATAAATATGTTTTTATTTGCTGTAATCTTATTAATTGTACTAATGTTAGGTACACTTTTGTAATGTTAGAAAAAAATTAACGGCGGGCGATGCAAAGCGGCTAGCTTATTGTAATATTTCTAGTATTTTATTTACTGAGAATATTTCAATGTTACAAACATTAATTTATTTAAAAGAAATATTTTTTAAGTGAAAAGGATTTATTGATTATTTAATAGAAAGTTTATAACATATATTCAGATTTACGTTCACTATTTATCAGTTATTTAAAAAATATTTGTTAAGATAGTGGGTAAAGGATTAAATAGATTATATATAACTTTATTTCAAAAAAGTACTATTTGTGTGTCGTCAATGTCAATTCTAATCTGTGTTAAAAAGTTTATTTTTTTTAAATTAAAACAAAAATTTGGGTCTCTTATTTGTCTTTTATTGAAGATAACAAAAACGATACAAAAATGTAATGGTGTCTGATATCAAAAACATCCGTGCAAAATGTAAATATCATACTTAAGGATGCATAAAGTAAAGTTTAAAATAAAAATGCTTAAATAACAAAAATATAATCATTAGGGACTGTAGCGTTAAAGCCGCTACATGGCAAGTTATATTCTTTTTAGTGTTGTGTTATGACCTTATTTGTTCGCCGTCTTACCGTTGACAAAAGCTTGCGACGGATGACAGAAAAAAAAGATTGAGAGACATTTTGACAGGCTGAGAGTCGGTTTTCAGATGTTTTGTTGGAAAACTAATTTTTTTGTTGAATGAATTTAAGGATTTTTGTCAAAGAAATTGATGAAATTGTGTTAATTTTACAACCGAAAGTCTAGGTCGCTGTAAGCCGCCTGCGTTTTGGAGCACTGAGATCGCACTCAATAAATCTTTTACCCTTGGATAGGGTTTTTAGTTTAGAGTGGTACTGGAGTCTGTGAGCGGAGAAGGTAGTATGCCAATGTGATGAGACATTTTGACAACAGCAGTACATATACAAATACAAACCACAGGTCAGGCTTTTAACCTTTATACCTTGTTCCTGCTCCCTTACATTCTGAATCCACGTTAGACGTAAAATTACCAAGATTGTAAGTCCAGTTCATGATCACCTTGAGGTCTACACAGAGTTAGTCATTTAAGATAGTTATTTAATCCACGGATCTAAGTAAATACTGTTTGTATGTACACATGTGCAAGCTTTGTCTGTTTTATCTAGTAAGTTAATTTATTCCTATAGGAGCAGAATTACTTTCAACTTTGATGTGTAAGAGGTATATGTTCTATTTTAGTTAAATGTACATTGTATTATATAAGTCCTAAAAATTTGTATTTTCTTTAGCTCTTAATTACATAGTCATAAGTATGTACAATAGCCATTGAGCTTAGGAAAAGCAGCATGCTCGTTTAACGCTTCTCCAGCAGCTAAGTTTTTGATAACGAACTGTAATTTAAGCTCTTAACTCCGTGATATATTTGTTCCCTCATGTAATTTTTTAAATGTTTATTAGTATCTTATTATTTTATTTGTCTGAATTATTAACGTTTCTCATTGGCATTTCTTGGTTCTTTTTTTTGAATCAATAAAATTCTACGTATTTCTCCTATGGTCCAAATCCTAGGGGTTCGTTACAAACGTGACTACTCGTAATAGAGTTTTTGTAACAGGACCTAATATTTCAAATTAGTCTCAGTTTTTTTATTGCCGATATTAACAAAAAAATATTTTGATATCAAGACATTTTATGAATTCATTTGTGCTTAAAATCTAATTTTCTTCCGTCGGTTTAGTTCTAAATATAAAATTCTAATTCTAATCAATTATTAAAGACAATTTAGCAGACAGAAGCTGTCTTCTTCTTTTGAATTTGAATGAATCTTTTATTAAGTGTAAATAACTTTTTACATATCTGAAAAAAAAGTTGTAAGCCCTTGAACGCTTTTTTTGTTAAACCATATACCAATAACAAGAAAGAATTGTATAAATCAAAACACATACGAACTCATATCTGTCACATAAATAAGTCTCAGTTTATTAATTTCTGATTAATTTCTTTGTTTACTTGATGCGAACAAATGCAAATGAGTTATAAATGTCGGCGGGCATTGTAAAAGGCAATGATATGGAAATCGTATCAAAAGTTTTACATTTTATTTCAACCAATAACAAGATTCTTCCCACAAGTAGGTATAATAATATTTAAAAGGATACAGACATGAAGATTAATTGGTTAATTACGATAAATATACATATTACGGACAAAGTGATTATAAAAAGGTATTTTTATAATGCCCGGTCAATATAAATAATGACACTTCAAATCGGACCATCTAATAAACAATTATAAAAACTGCATTCTTTGCCACATTCCCTGGTTATTATGAATATTGCCAAGGGTTTTTTGAGCAATTTAGAGTCGATGTGGTGCCTCATGTAGGCTATGTTTAGGTTAGACTTACGATAAAAATAAAAACAAGTGAATTTGCCGGCTGTAGTACGCCGCGGCCTGCTTAGTTTCCGTCGGCAATGGCCGGCGAAGCCCCAAAAATAATTATAATTAAAGAAAAACATTAATATAATATAAAATAAAATTACACAAACTTTTTTTGTCAAATATATCATTTTTTAATAAGAAATTAGGTCAACTTAAATTAAGACATAATATTTCTATCATCTATTACACGCCTGATTTAACGATTATATGTACTGTCATATCTTAAACGACTAATATTTTATTCTGTCCAATAAATGAAGGGCATCGTACAAAGTGCCCGATCAGTCTAATTACCTTTTACTAGTTATTACCATTTTGCCTTCTTATGCTGGGCATTTTTCAAACTGCCTGGGGATTATCTAAAGATTTCTTTTAATGATTTGGTCCACATGATATATTTTAAAATAATTATAATATTTCTACAGTGCTTTTAAATAAATAGAATTGAAATTGTCGTTTATTTTTGTAAAATTGAATATTATGCGGTTTATATTACTAGGAACATTTGATTATTATGTTTAAAAATAAAACTTAGGTTTTGATAATAATATTTGTGATGCAATAAATTCATAATTAACTTAAATTTAAGGGTGTCAATATTTTAACAGATGCATTTTGTATATACAATTTTCTGTAAATGTTTGTTTGCTGGTTCTTTTGCAATGTCATACTTATTAATAATATTCTCTTCACAACTGACTGACATCATAAAAACTGAAGCAAAAACCTCAGAATTGTTTTCAAATTATATCTTTTTGTCACCTTAAACGTTCCAAATTTTAACCAAACAGATTTCAGCAAAATACTATCAATCTTTTCCTAACGTAGGTATTTAAAAAAAACAGCGGGAAAAGTATGTACAATAAATTGATAAGAACCGAAAATCCTTTTAAAATTAGCACCTAAACTAAGCTTATATACAGTTTTCTAGTCGCTGGACCGTGAAGGAGCTGATTGGATGTTTTCAGTTGGCTGGCGATAAAGTTCAAAATGTATTTCTATCAACGGAAATTGTTTGAGTAAAGACAATGGTTTGTCCGTCGATTCGGAAGCAAAACCAATTCATTTGTCTCGTGCTAGCAGATGGTTCGGTGAGAACTGAACTATATGAGAAATGTAACGCCTTTGCGTATCAATTTAAAAAAATTGGAGAATAGTGTTTTAAATTGGGCATAGACAATTTACATTCGATTGTATGTAACTTTAATTCTTCCATTAGGTAACTATGACATTGTTTATGTGTTCCCGCACTACACAAATTAAACCAATAAAGCTTTTTTACAGATAAAAAAAAATAAGTAAAGCCCGATCAAGAATGTAAAACCTCGCTACTTACATTACGAAAAACCACAGGAATATTTAAAATGTCCTACTTTTGCTAATAAATTGACGAGAATTTGACATATTATTGGTCTTATGACAAATTCTTATGTCAAATTCTTATGTCAAATTTCTTATGTCAAATTCTTAAGTCAAATTTTTATGTCAAATTCTTATGTCAAATGTCTTATGTCTCGCACGAACAATTTAGGAAGATATTTTGTAACAAACCTATATTTATTTGTTAGATATTTTCCAAAAAAAAAGTATGGTTTATTCTGGACTTAGTATTAAATTTTACGAATAATATAACACGCATGTAACTCATGAACGACAGATTTTTAATATGACATTATAATGTTATCTAGTGAAAAAAGCGTAAAGGCAAGGTCGATTTGATCTTCAATAACTCAATAACGGGATGTGATGACGGGAAGAATTACTTATTATTACTTATCTTTAGTTTTCTTCGAGAGTAAATTATACCTTATGTGCTCAGTAATTTATTCGATAAGAAATGTTTACAAAATATTCGGTACAATTTTTTGACGTGATAACGTCTTATAAATTGGTTGCGGCTGGGAGTCACTTATGAAAAAGTGTAACGCTCGGTAACGTTACGATGAGTCACCGAACGAGAGAGAGGCCCGCCGAATGCCTTGCGTCTCTCTCCCACTCAACTATGATCGGTCTGCCGCGCGCATTGTGCAATTTAATTATATTCATATCAATAAATATTCTACCGAGAAAAAGACGTTGTCACGTAAAATCTTCGCCCGTAAAACCGACTTTACAGGCAAAAAAAAAAAAAAAAAACCGACTTTTTTATTATTATTTTCTCCTTCTAATTTAACTAAGATTAAAATGTAAATATTTATAAACAATCTTTTAATGAAATATGTGAAATAATAAATCCTATTGATGGATGACTATTTTCCAATAATTTTAATACAGATTTTTTTTCAAGATTATGATCAACGCGTATTTCATTACTTGGCGCTCACGCTGCGAATACTTTAAATTAATTAGCGCTTATAATACATTGCTTATTAATATTTGACGACCGGGTATTTATATGTATTTCTATGAATATTACATATCTATAAACCATGTTATGTATGTCTATCCGTTACCCTAGTATCCATAATACAAACCTTACACTTTATTTGGACGAGGCTAATTGATGTGAATATAAGAAATAGTATTATCATAATGGTTTGTTGCTTATAAAATAGTAAGCGGCATTAAATATACAACGCAGAGTTTGTGTGTTAATGTCATAAATGTACTGTTTGTATCAACAGTTATTAAAATCTATCACTAAATGTAATTTTGGATTATGGACCGTTCTGCATTTAAAGTTTCCATCCATTAGATACTTGTGTCCTAACAGTGGGACATTTATATGCAAAATTACAGTTATTCAAAGTTTGAATACTATGTACTATGTTGTCTACCTGCAGCAGATGTGCAAATAATAAGTCAGCTAATTTATTAGTCTGTCATATATTCTTCAACACTATTGTAAAATATGCTTTGTAACTTACGTCTAAACAATATTAACATAATCGTCATTCTTTTAGAAAAGGTACCTACTCCCAAAAATATGTTTATGCCTATGAGCTGCCTATTAAAAAAATCACTAAGCTTTCAAAAAAAGCAGTCGGTTTCTTTTCTTTCTTTATGGTTGCATTAATTTTATATTCTAAATAAGGTAAACAATTTATACGACCGTTTGGTGCAATGCACTGTGGGACATCCATAGGTCATAAATCTTAAAAACCTGCTTTCTAGTTTTACATTTTATTCCTTGTCGTTACATTGGATAGTTGCGGTACCTTCTGAAACTATAAATAGGTCAGTAATTAGAGTGCGCCTTCATTATCTATTGTGCATTCAAAGAGAGCGCATCGCCAATCGTAAATACTGTTATCAGTGAGTCATTAAAAAGCGTGACGTCATTTGTTGTCATTGCGGGACCTGTGAGTGCTGTGTGTGTTTTTTCTGAAATGGATATCCAAGAACAGGGTATGTAATAATTAATATTTTTATTTTAATTGTATCTTAGTATATATTTTCTTTAGTATGTCATTGCTACGAGGCGACTTTTCTTGGAGTATTATATTTTAATATTCAAAGTTTGAATAAACTTTTAAATATGTTCCCACTCGCTCCGACTATGGAGGTATATTGCACCATAATCTTTAGACTTTCTTATCTTAGGAAAATTAAAACTTGGCTGCCCTTATCTGCCCTTTTGGCGATGACAAGGGTGCTACGGTTGCCAGATTATCTCGTAGCATTTGCTACGAAATTAGTTTATTTAGTCTTAGTGCTTTGTGTAGGTTTTGTGACTGAATTTTAACCGTTTTTTTTGTTTTAGGTAATTTATATATATGCTCGTTTTCAAGAATGCATATTCTTGAAATATGGCTAACTGTCAATACCGATAATGACTCGGAAAAGTGTCGTCAAGTCCTACAAAGTTTGTTGACTACTCTGAACGATGCTGAGAACATTGATATTCATTATTTAGAGAAAATTGTTAATAATTTATGTAAAGCTATTGCTCGATTCTGGAAAAAATGTAATAGGGATAAAACCAAGCTTTTATATAAGAATTCCGATTGGTTTAATGTTATTGAAAAAATTCAACTTGTGAAAAACAATAAGCAATGTACTCCGTCTGAAACGTCGCCGTGTCATTCACGTGGTCGTCCTCGAAAACCTTTTACGCAATGTAGTAAAAGGACTAAACGTCGGAGAGTAGCTGATTTGTCAAAGTCTGATGATTCTACTGTGAGTTCATTGCTTGATGTTTCAGACTGTTCATTCGATTCGTGTATATCTAGAGTTAGCACTGATGTTGACAAAACATCAGTATTTATTAATTTAAAACTTTGTAATAGTAAGATTTCTCCTAATGTATTACCATGTTACCAACAAATTACTAAAGCGAAACAGAGATATTACCCTTCTAATATAACTGTTTCCGAGTCTTCAGCTGAAGTTGAATTACAAAGTCTTTTTGATCACACAGCTTCTCGAATCCTTGAATCTCAAAAAGAGGTCTTAGATCAGATTCCTGATGATTGTTTGTCTAATATCTCTTTACTTGGGAAATGGGGATTCGATGGCAGCACTGGACATAGTGAATACAAACATTTTTTTTCAGATTCAACTTTAGAAGATAGTAGTTTGTTTGTAACATCTTATGTACCCCTTCAAATTATTGTAAAATTAGCTGAAGATAATTGTAAAATTTTATGGAAAAATCCTCGACCCTCTTCCACTAGGTACTGCCGTCCTATTCGATTTCAATTTTTGAAAGAAAGCACAGCAGTGTCTTTGCAAGAGGAAGCTTATTTTAAGGATAAAATTGAAAGTTTGCAACCTACTTTTATTCAGATCGACAATCGTGAATTGGTCGTTTCTCATAAGTTGCAGCTTTCAATGGTAGATGGTAAAATTTGTAGTGCTTTAAGTGAAACATCTACAAGTAGATGTTATATATGTAATGCTACCCCTAAAGAGATGAATAAAATAGACGAATGTTTACAAAAACCTGTAATAGAGAGTTGATACCAATTTGGATTATCACCACTACATTCTTGGATACGTTTCTTCGAATATTTTATTCATCTTTCATATAGATTAGACATAAAAAAATGGCAAGTTAGGCTAGATAGTGATAAACAATTGTTATCAAATAAAAAACAATATGTACAGTCCCAGTTTAGGGAACGATTAGGTTTAATAGTTGACAAGCCGCGTAGTGGTGGAAGCGGGACGTCTAACGACGGAAACACGGCCAGGAAGTTTTTTTTGGAATCAGCTGTATCTGCTGAAATTACAGGTTTGAATAAGGATCTCATAGATCGTTTTTGTGTAATATTACAAACGTTATCTTCTGGACATAAAATTAATGAATGCAAGTTTAAAGACTATGCATTACAAACAGCATACAGCCTGGTCGAGGAATATCCGTGGTATAGTCTTCCTGCTTCTGTCCACAAGGTGCTCGTACATGGATCAGATATTATAAGTTATGCCTTGTTATCTATAGGAGAACTTTCCGAAGAAGCTGCTGAAGCGACAAATAAGTATATCAAAATTTATAGACGAAGTCACACTCGAAAAATGTCACGTGAAGTTACCAATCAAGATTTAATACAACGACTATTATTACATTCAGATCCTTATATTACAAGTCTTCGGAAACTTCCCCCTAAAAAGAAAAATACTCTGTCACAAAGTGTAATAGAATTGTTACATGTTTAATATTGTTAGATAAGATAATAGATAATTTATTTGTATTTTGTTAGTTGTTTTGTTTTTTTTTGTATTTAATTAATTTTAATTTATTTATTTCTATTATTTTATTATAATTAAATAATGTTATCAATGTTTTGACTCTTATTTTATTTAAAATATATGTTTTACATTCCAATTTTTAAGTGTTTGTTCATGATAAATTTAGGTAAAAGTATGTTATTGTTTATATTTGTTTTTTACTGAAGTAAACGTTTTTTATTCCGTAAATACATGTACTTCTTTCATTTTAATGTTCCTAAAACACTTTTACAACTATAAGTCACTAAAATAATACAATGTATTGATAGTAACAACACTTTAACTATTTATGACCGCCCTTGTATGGAGCGTGTCCCTCCGTGCAATGGTAGTGATCCTGCCTTTCGCACCGACGGTCCTGGGTTCGAATCCCGGAAAGGACAGATATTTCATCATACAAACGAGCATTTGTACCTGAATCATGGGTATTTATATAAATATATATTTCAATGAATATTACATATCTATGTATCATATATGTATGTCTATCCGTTATCCTAGTATCCATAACACAAGCCTTACAGTGCTTAGGTATTTTGCGCTAGTTTCCTTGGTGTGAATGTGAGAAATATTGTTTTATATATTAGTGTATTGGTGTCTGATGTATATATTCCCATGTTGTAGTGCGATGTTATAGTGATATAAAATAAAAAAATAACTACTACCACGATTATATGAACGTTAGACTTTTCGCAATGTAAGATAACTGCCCGGGTTCAGTTACCGTGACAATAATGGTCACTTAATCACTAAACAATTCTTGACACTCGATTTGTCAAGCTTAAGTTTATTTAATTAGGTAAGGTGAAGCAATGAAAAACATCGACGCCATTATTATAAATAAAGTAGGTATAAATATCAATTCATTAAAACTAAGATAACACTGTAAAAACAAAACTATTAACCAATAAAAACTTCATGATAAATCGGCTCATAGCAAAATGAAATCAAACAATCACCTCATACGGCGCCGTAGCTAAGTGGGATAATAAACAGAAATCACGGCTAGTGAAAAGTACATCAATATAGGGCCAGCTATTGTTGCAAGTGAGGGGGCCGCTAACACATAAATTAGAGCAACGCCACCCCATTTCAAACGAAGCTTGATTCAAAACAACAAGCCAGTACGTTCTTTATACCTACGATTTTACTAACACGAAGGTTTGAAATCACTAATTCTTTTAGCAAATTCTTTTCGCGAATTGTTACCTAAAATTACTACACGAAATCTTCCGCAAAGTCTCTCTAATGCAGCAAAATAAAAAAGGTTGAAAAATTTAAGCTCAGACGTTTAAATAAAACCATGTTTATTCTTGGTTTTTCTATTTAGTCGTATAGTTTCGACTCCCTTGCAGAAGCTCTGTTTACAGCATAACTAAAATAATGGTCGTCACAAGTGGTTTATTCTTCCAACATTTTAATCGGGCACATTTATCTACTCAACTTGTTTAAACAAATTAATAAAACTGTAATTTGCAATTTCATTTAGTTATTTTATCTCTTTGTTAATGAACACTTCATATATCTACCACTAGTTTGAAAATCAGGAGGCCCTTTCGAGATGAGCAGGTAAAAGATCTCCATGTAACGTTTGTTATTTACAAACCAGCTTATTGTATCACTAGACGAGGCCATGTGTGTTTTATTTGCGGTATTATTTTACTAGTTACGGGTTACCAAGCAGGTGGAACGCTCCAACCTTCATCTCTATTGATTGATCTCGAAGCCTCGCCTAATTTTCTAGAAACAAACGTCTGTTCTCTAGCAAGGATTTATGATTTATCAAATCCTAAATAGTGGTCGGGCCCTTTAAAAGCGTTCTCATACACTACAGGTTTGTTTTCGCGCCTATATTTTATGTTGGCTACATTTTCATCAACGCGCGTCCTTATACTCCTATTTATTTATCCAATATAGTAGTGTTAACTGTCACAATAAATGTTATTGACACCTGCTTACTTTAGGGATTAAAACATTCCCAGTTTAAAGTAAGTACTAGTGGAAACCCGCTTCAGAAGGTTCCCAATCTTGTCAGTAAACCTTTCATGTAAGAAATGACAGCAGGTTGACGTTCTACTGTAGATGATTTGGCTCGGATTATGTGACGAGTTGTGAGTTCTCTTAAATAAAGATTTCTTAACTGATATACATTTTGTAGAAATATGGACACACTGACGCTGTTTACATGGGGCGTCTCCTCAAAGTTCTCCATGAAATGTCGGAGACTATGGTTGAAACAGAAGGACCTATTGCTAAGTGCAGGATGGTCCATTAGTAGGTAGAATTCATCATTCTCCAAGAGATACCCTGGTCTTTGGCAGTGTTCCTGTGATTCTGAATATTCACTTGGCAATTAATTGTATATTAGCCACGTGTTAAGGCAAACGATAGGTTGGCGAATCAATTTAGCTAAAGAAAGACCCGGCAGTAGGTATGTCACGTCTTCAGCAAACCAAATAATTTTAGGAAGGGAAGAATAGGATAATTGAAGTTAAGGTCATTCTGCCTTGAACCGCCGAAGCTGTATACCGTTTTATATCAATTACAATATCATTGCAAACGTTATAATTTGTAGCTATGTAAACAAAAGGCTATTGGTAAAGGTACAACGTACTCATTCTTCATCACGGCCAGTAATGATACTGTAATTGATATTTTTCCGTAAACTATCACCCACAAACAACTTGTTGGTTTAAAAGAAAAATACAAAGAAATTGTTCTTTTATACATCACACATACTACTTGTAAGTGAATTGTAAGTCAAGATATTATATTCTTATAACAAGTTACGCTTATCTCAAATTGACTTCGATCGTTCCCGTAGATATCTGTAATACAGAGCACGTGGCAAATTACATTCCAAGCTACTGGTGTCAGGAAAAACTTGTGTGAGGGGCCTTAGCGACAAGTGAAAGGGAGACTTACTTAAGATTGTAAAAACAAGCTCATTATTCCAAACAAGTGACAAAAGGCCAAAAATGTCGGTAATAAGACCCATTAGTCAAGTCGTGCCGCAGTCGCAAGGTGTGCAAAATGTAACCAAGTTGGGCGAGGCCCAATTTCAAGGGCCATTTCCCACACACCCACACCGGAATTTAAAAATTAAACTCAAGGAGTCATATTTTTTTTAAGTCATGTCGCAGCTGTTTGAATTTTTGATAAAAGCAATAATCCAACTTTTAGTTTCCCGTCGTATTTTATTATCCCATTTCGTTCTAATATTTTCGTTAATTTGATAAGTTTATCAAGAAGCCATATCGACGGCGAATTGCCAATACCTCCTAACTGAAATTCGTTGAGAAATTCACTTCGTTGTCATTTCCAATTAAAATTCATTATTTGCATGTTTTAATGAAATTTCCTTAGCGTACTTTCAGTTGCAAGCAATCAAGTTAAAAAAAAAAAAATTTTTTTTAACTATATTTTAACTTGTCAAGAAATTAAACGTTTTTTTCAGCTTGTGTATTATTTCAAATTTAGCAGTTAGGAGTTATTGGCACTTCGCCGTCGATATAACATTTTTCAATGACGTTTATTAAGCGAAGCTCTCTTTTAGGCAACTCACAAATTTTGCTTGTCTCCCTCCTGCTACTTAACGGTTCAAACGATTCAAACGAATTTTGGCATGAACATACATGATTATAACCTGACGGACATAGGCTATGTAAAAAAAATATAGACTTTACCATGGAGGAATAATCAGCGAAAGAAAAATTCAAAAGCTTATCACAGCCAAACCGCTGATACTACATTGATGAAATTTGGTGATAAAACTCACATCGTGGTCGTGAATAATGTGCAAAAAAAAGTTTTGAAATCGGACATACCATGGAGGAATAATCACCCTTCAAAAATCTAATTGTTTCGCTCAGTATTTGCAAACAGCAGCATGTATTGCAGACCTAGTATATTAGTCATTTGTTTTGATGTGTTTCGCTAATGAGGTTTCCATCATCGGATACTGCTTTTACTATAATTATTGTTACGTCGAAAGAGGTTAGTTTGTGGAGTCATGGTTGTTATTTTAATTTACTCGATAGTCATTCGGAATTTGTTTCGGCTCGAATTCTTGAACGGTACGTACTTATCATTTTCTGTAACTGGGATATGATTAATTCGATTAAACACGGACACAATTTCCTGGTCTCCAAGCGTTAAGTAGATAGTGATTGCTTTAAATATCTACTTGTTTTTTTGCACTAAATATCTAAAACCGGAGCACTGTCAGCACAATATTCATTTACCTGTAAAATCGTGCGCAGCTGAACACAGCGGGAGTCACAAATTAACGGTTTACGTTGTAAAAGCAAGTTTATATTAAATTTAATTCATGTTATATATTTTAAACATGATTATACCCTCCACGATAAATTTGTTATTTTATTCTGTTAAAGTTTCTAGTAATCGGAAATTCTTTTAATCAATTGTATATTTAATTAAGCAATATGTTATTCTATGGTAGCTGCCTTGATAAAAAGTTCACGGTGCTTTTCTAAAAAAAATTTTTTTATCGGATAAAATTATATAAATAATACGCGGTAGAGTAATAACTAAGCTGTACCTATGCTTAAGTAATATCAATATTTTTTTATTTTATAAACATATTAATTGCCACAAATACAGAAAAGGGCGGATTTAATGCGATTCTCTGCCAGTCAACCGGTAAGGCGTAAAAGAAAACAAGCGATGGAGTAAACAAGACACAACAAAACATACATACTTATGCAAAGTTTATGCCCAATCAACGTAGGGACAGAAATAATTATAATTTTAAATACATAACAAGAATACCCAAACTTACACATAATATATAGGTACACAATGAAAATACTTAAATATACATTAATAGGAAAAACAATTATATAATACATAAAATACCTACTTAATAATAGACTCATACAGACTAAACATAGTGTTCAAGTACCAGTCTCTTAAAAGCAGTTAGGAGCTTTTTGAACATTTCATAGTCTTATAAGTATAGTATGAAAAACGTTTTGAAAATAGACTGTCTAGTGCTAATAATAGCCAATGCGCAAGCGTCGTTCTGTACGCTTGTGGTTTTAGTCATTTAATGGCAGTAATACCGACATTTTTAGCGCTTATAAAAACTCTGTTCATCAGATTGCACGCTTCTGCGTCGTGCAACGTGTGTGATTGTGAGCGCGTGCCTCAAACATGCATTTGTCAAATTCGATGCGCTTTTTTCTGTTTACTTTTTTCATGGTATACCAATAGGGTTATTTCACCCTTTGCCTTCATAAATTTATTTCCTATAAGTAGTTTACTTAAAAAAATTGGTTGTTTGTAAAGTCAGTTTATGCACGATAATTTTACGTGATAGCGTCATAAGAAAACGTTGCTGAAAAATTGCATACTTTTATGAATTGAATTACTATCACTGAATAATCATTATTTTGTATAATACAAAGAAGGAGGATAAATTAAAATTAACTTGTTTTAATAAACAATGGAAACCCTTTTAATTTTTCACTTTATGAAGTGGAAGAGAGATAGATGCGCCACAAGTCGAACGCTTAGGCCAATCGTGCCTCTCTACCGCTTGTTCCGCGCTCTCGCTTGCACGCGGAACGTTACACTTTTTCATGCATGCAGCCGGTGTTCATCGATTTATAAGACGTTATCACGTCAAAAGCTTACGTTTTATTTATTTAAAGGAAATATAGAAAAGATAATTTCCAGTCATATTTATATTAATACAAAATAATTGCGTTTTAATTTGAGCGGATCAAATTAGTGTGTTTTTCCATAAAATCAATCATTAAAAGAATAACAGATCACATCAACTTCACGTGGTAGGTTTCTTTTCAATAACAAATCAAGGTGAATTTTACATTCTGGTTTATAAATGACCAATGAAGCAATAATATCGATATTAATGTTCGTCTTTATATTGTTCAATTGTAATCCCTTATTTTGAAAAACTTAATGAATTATTATATGTATTATATTTCTTAAACAATAGAACTATTTAAATAAAGATCAGTTTCAGGAGCACTCCTAAAAATGTCAGGAATACATGAAAATCTAAACAAATAAATAAAAATGAAGTTCCTGTGTTTATTGTCAAAATAAAGCTTTTAACTTTGTCAATGTTTGTTTCTAGTGAATAAAGAGTAATTAAGGTTATTTTTATTGTAAGATCAGGAAAAAGGTTGGAAGGTTCTTTTAGGACAAAAAGAGCTTTGTAAAGCACGCAAAGTACGTCTAGTAGAAAATCAAAGCTTTTTCGGTATCTATATAAAATATTTAATTTCAACGAATGGATCCTAAAGCGAGGACTAAACACAGAACTATTAGTTCCAAATTATACACATGGCTTATTGGAAATTTTCCTTTCTGAGTGTGTAGCCCCATCTAAATCGGTCACGGGAGACGGAAGATTTCACGCCAATATGTGCGTAGTTTAACCATATACCGGCGGCTACCGAAATAGGCCCCCTGGGCGGTCGGATTACTGATCTAAGACGAATCTGTTGCTACAACTGGCAATGATTTTATTGTTTAAAATAACAATAAGTAGTGCAGCAAACCAATTAAATTTTCCGTATTGCACCCCACTGTGAATCTAAGAAGGCGAACGTGACTCTAAGTAGTGTAAATTACTTTGAACGTCGTCACGTAGTCACTTTCAAAACAGTATATAAAGAAGATAATACTTCCTGTTGATAAATATAAAATGTAGTAGTGTTGTTTTCTCGATACAGATTCATCTATTTCTCTTGTCTTTATGTCTCACAGGAAAACCAAACACATTATGCTACAAAAACCTTTACCTGATGATATAGAACTCTTATCACTACATAGTAAAAACAAAGTCGCTTTCTCTGTCCCTATATCCCTATGTATGCTTAAATCTTTAAAACTACGCAACGGATTTTGATGCGGTTTTTTTTAATAGATAGAGTAATTCAAGAGGAAGGTTTATATGTATAATACATGCATAATATAGTGAGCATTGCATCCGTGCGAAGCCGGGGCGGGTCGCTAGTTATATAATATAATTATGGTGTTTTTAATGATTTCGGTATATTTATTTAAGCCTGACATTTCGGCTCTTTTTTGTAAAGGTGTTATGTTCATTCTGCGTGGTAAAGTCAAAATTGTATGAAAAGACTTGCCTGGTCTCCATGAAACGTTGAAAGAAATAGGAACTATGTCTTTTCGAAAATTAAGGTCTTTTGTGGTCAACCTACCTGCAGTCCATTGTAGTGATATCATTTCTGAGATCCTGGGTTGGTTTCCTAGGTGCGCCAGTGTAAATCAGCCATGAGTTTCCGATTTATTAACGTAACTAGCTTCATACATTTATTATCAGACTTTATTTACTTATTAAAATTACAAATAACCTACTTTTCAATAATACAATTACTACATCATATACAGAGAGTCCCAAAAAGTGAGATCAAGCGGGAGTCCAGAGCTAGAATTTATTAATTTTCTTCATATTTTTAATTAACAAGAGAATTTTCATCAATTATTAAGACTTGATTTTTTTCTCATCAACTTATCTTAACAATGTCTGTGTCACAACTGTCAAAATTATGAAAAAAGTCTAAGTAGTGTTCTAACTTAAATGTGTTCTGAAATATTCACCAGATTGTTGAAAATTATTTTCAAATGTCTAGAAAAATAGTATGTTTTCAATAAAAGGAAATTGTAGTATTTCTGTGACTTCAAATTATGCCGTAACTAATGTCGCGAACAAACTAATCACAGATTCGTATGAAAACTATTGTTTTTAAACTTGTAACGAATCAATTTGTATTCCATAAATATATTAGTATGCATTTTGCGTGGGATTCGATGAAAAAAACATGGCCCACAGTTTTTTATATTTTATTAATGATTAAAAAAACATACAAGCAATTTCTCGCTGTTATATGGAACATGAATAAATTAAACAATGTGTACTGGTAGCTTTGTTTTTTGTTCTCACTGTCACTAATTCGAATCTGATACAGTTTGTTTTTATCCGTCTAATTATTTGGTGCATAAAATGCATTAAGTTTTTTATATGAGAAAATGTCTAACAAAAAATGATCTCGACCCACAATGTGTGAATAAAAAATGAGCTTTGTTTTACGTTTGTGGATTGTTGGGGTGAGATTTCTATGTTATAAATTAGTAACTATTTATTGGTTTTAAAACATGGTATTCAGGATTAGAAAGGAATTACGGGGACGTAAACATTCAGTTTGAGTATTTACAATGCGTTCATTGAAAATCAACAAATATTTCATGACATGAAAAGTTGCAAGGAAATCGCCAAGGGCTGCTTCTTTCTTTTAATTGTGTTTCCTGACCAATACAATTTAGGGGTCTTCACGTAGGTAGTCACGAGTGAATAGGAGCCTAGAGCAAGCGCGTCACATCCTGGAGCGCTTCATTGCTTGCTTACCATCAGGCGAGATAACGGTCAATCGTTGACATATTTACTATAAAAAAATGCGTAACAGAGTTATTTAAAGAAATTGTTATTTTGTTATCAAGGATGTAAATTAAAAATTTAAAGACAGATATTTCGAAATAGTGTATGCAGAAATAATTCCTTGTGGTGCATGTGCTTGAAGTTTATTATAACATTACTGAGATTTCAGCCCAAGAGTGTCATGCATTTCATACCACACTTTTTAATTAATTTGCAAGCAAAAATTAATACAAAAAACTTATAAAATGTCTTGTAAAAATATTGTTACACTGAAAATTTGTAAAAACCGATCTTTGTTCACTTTTACGAGTATATTTTCGTAAAGCAGAAGGGAAACGAAAACATACAGATTAAAAAAAAATTCTTGGAATCAGGCGAATAAAAATTGCAAGGATTTTAATTTGTCAATCCAAAAATATTAAATAATTGGATTATTTTAATAGAAATGTCTTCAAGATATGTACTGGAGTCCAAGTTATTTAAACGAACGAAATTAAATGCATGACTTTTTTTATAAAAAGGGAAGAAAATAAAAAAATTACGTACATAACAATAAACAAAAAGGATTAAGTTGAGTACGTTTTTATAATTGATATTTTTTAAACAGTTTTTTGTTTGGTTGGTTGTACTGTATCACTTTACTATTATTACTAATTGCTTGGCTTAAATCATTATTCAATCAATAAGGTCATTGTGGTTTTTCTTTACTTTTTTATAACATTGCTCTTATTCTAATATTAACAAATGGAAAATTTATATTTAATTGAGCTTCTTGTTCCATATTATCATTATTCCATGTAGACAATTGACTAAGTAAATATGGTTTTGTCAATAAAAAAACATTGTGTAGATACTTAAAAATTATGCGTGTTTGACAAAAAGACTTCTGTTGTGGTAATAACATATCTTATGGTATCAATGTGTGGTTGACACCATAAGATAAGAAGGGAGACGAAAAAGTTATGAAATAAGAACAGTTGTTTGGTCTTGCTTTTCCAATCGAAGTGATTTTTAATAACTGCTTGAAACAGTCAGTTGCAAATAAAACTAAAACTTTTCACAATCGATTTTCAACATTAATATTAAAAGATAGAATTCAATATCAATATTGAGTATGTTCGGCGTTTTCTGATAGGTATACATCAATTATACTACTCGTATCAAAATAAATGTCATCGCAATAAATTAAAAAAAACCTTTGTTGTGGTAAAATTTAACAAATCATCGTCATTGTCATTATTTATTTACATCCAAATAATATAATACATTGTTTGTTTTCTAAATAAACAAATTCCCATAGCATCTGCCATTAGAGATAATCCAGACATACTATTTAGCAAAGATTTGCCGGCTTATCACAACAAACCGGTGATCCCGGGCATAACATATTGCCGGCTGTGAAGCAGGGGTCTGGAAGACCCATAACTAACCCTATTAAAAAGTGGCAACCCCCTGTTTATTAATGTAGCATAAAATTAAGCAGCGCGTCACGGGTCGCGCGCGCCTTTTAACTGGTTGGGGACCGGGGATTTGGGTCACTTTGTGTTTTGGGTACTTCAGACCGGGGAGAGTAATTTTAACGCAAATATTTGCTATTGACTTCTGACGGGATGTTGTAATTTTTCGATCATCCGATTATTTCTGGCTTTGTAAACAGCTCACCGTAAAAATAATAAAATTAATTATTGCTTCTTTCTTATCTTATTTGTTGTTAATTAGACCTTGTATATAACAAAACAATAAAGATTGATTTTATTGATCGCTCGAGAAAAATATTTTTTTGCATTATAAAATGTAAAAATAACCTTATATTTATCCCTTGTCTCATCTTATCGGTTTAAGCATTGGAATACGTTTAACCACTCACGTTTGAAGGTAAAATAGACGATTTGATATAAAAGCTTTCTTTTCATAATTAAGCTCTTTTTTATTTGTAATTGGGTTCATTTAAGGAACTAAAATCTTATGTCATGATTTTATATAAACTCAACAATAACAACTCAACAACCTCTAACGTAGTAACAAAAAAGTAAATAAAGTTTATTATAATGCGTAGTAGGTACCTATGAATTATGCACACTTATAGTAAGTCTTTATATCTGTAAATATGTAAATATAAATGAGGATTTAGAGGATAGTATATATAGATATACTACGTCAGAACTTCCACCCTCAATAAATTGGAGATAGCCCATAATTACTCCATCTACAAGTATTGGAACTAAGGTGTGAAGTTCTTTTTATTCTACCATTTCCTTAGCACTATGTGACTTACAAAATATACGAAGGTAGATATTACCTAACTTTAAAATTGTTTAAAAAAAGAGTTATAAAGCCCAGTCTTCATAAGATAATTTTATCACTGAAAAACTACCCTCCGTATATAGGGGAAGGAGGATGAGAAAGCTCTTGGATACCGCAGTTACATATGTCAGGATCTTACTGACTTAACACTGCTGGTTAGCTTGAACCTAGTAAAAGTTATAACCCTTCATAGAAAGAGATGACTCTCTTAGAGGGCAGTGCAAGCATTACAAAATGACAAACGCCAGAAGGGAGAGTTTGTCGTGACAATGAGCTTTTTAAAAAGCTCGGCCTATTTCTGGAATCAAGTAGAATCAAGCGATTAAGATTACGGGGGTTATCTGAAGGGTCGGAAATTGGCAAGTTCTTCAGAACCTCCAAAAGGAAGTTCAGATCAAGCAAGCGATGTTTAAGTGAATTCATCAGGACGGAATTCGGCCTATAGTAGAGCGGACAAGTAGAAGAATTGATGATTGATAATGCTGCTGCGTTGCTGATGAGAAGAATCGTGTTCCTGTCTCTTGTTTTAAATGTATGTTGAGAGGCCCTTTGGAGATATTATTTAAAGGTTGCTTTGTACATAGGTTCCTGTGTTGGCCCCTCGCGCAAATTATATTCTGTCTGGGGATAACTACACGATTCGTGGTGTACGGTTCACTGTGGGTATAAAGAATTAGTTATTTCCATCTATAGCTGATACTTTGTATCCTTAAAAATTATTAATTTAATTAATACTTACAAATTACCAAATCCATAGGGCGTATAGTTCCAGAGGGTTCACTAAAGTTTGACTAAAAGCGAATGATAAAATGATCATTTAAAAATGACATTAAAAAAAAATCATTTGACACAACATAGATTTTGCTTAAGTCTTACTAAGCATATATTCCTTTGGCTATTTAGTATTAGTATTTAGTTTAGTTATTTCAAATTTTTTGGTGAAATACGTTCTTATTTAGTTGTAGTATAAATCGCAGTTGTCGAAATCCTAGGTTTGTTCTAAATATTCGTGATATAATTAGTATAACGCCGAAATCCTTACGAATTTTTATACTTTTTTGTATTTTTTTTAAAAGTTTGCATTTGAATAGTACCTATGCTATAGATACGATGTTATTTTAATAAATTTGTGTAAAATACATTTAGTAATTAATGCTACTTTTGATTTACTCAGATAAAATTATGCAATGTTGATCGATTTTATAAATCTTACGGAGTGCATTTGGATAGGTTTTCAAATAATCTCTAATAATAGTAATAAAAAAAGTATGCCGAAACATGTTTTTTTACATTTTCATTAAAATAATAATGAGGTCATCCAATATTCTATCTCATTAATTTTACAGTAAAAGTTGTGCATGCATTTTTATGATAATAATAACAAAACAATTAAAATGATTGCTTTTGTAAAATGGTAATTATCTTGTAGCCTTTAATTCGTAAAGCATTAGGAATAGATATAATAGTCTTTCATTAAATTATGGTTTTGTATTATTCATGTGAGTACGGTAATTGCTCTATTAGCTTTTATATCAGTGAATCTATCTGATAAATACCGGGTTGTTTCTTGTTTGAACTAACGTAGAAATATTTGTTAATGTGTGGCTACGGTAATAGATAACAAACAGATGGAGGAGTCTTGTCCTCCTATTATTCACCAATCCGCATTGGGCCCGGGGGGGGGGTTGAGCTAACCGAATATCTCTACGGAGTTTTCATTAATGTCTTAACATTAATAGTCTGATAATGACTAAATGTTTAATTTGGTAACCATGTTATCTCATTCCAACAACATGGGAACTTGGAGGTCAGTTCCCCTGTCCGAGTTTCAGTTCTTCTCGGAAGGGCCTTCCAATTTCCGTACTGGTGGTAGGCTCAGCAGTTTAAAATAATAAAATATTTTGATTTATGTAAATTAACAGATAGGAACTTGCCCGATTAAAATATTGTGAAAGTAGTACGAAGGCACATGTATAACGATCATTATTTGTAGTCACCCTGTGATCACGGCTCCTGTTAAGGAGACGAAACATCAGGATTAAATATAACTATGCCTAAGTATCCGTTAGAACGTATTTTAATTTAACTGTTTGAAATTATATATATAGTATTTGACTCATTCACGACTAGTTGTGTAGAGATAAGCGACTGTTATTGAATCCTGTATCGTTGGAGCACAGATAAAACATAGTAAAGACCTTGATAATTAAGATCGAAGCTTTTAAGATATACAAACGTATTTTATACTATTAATGTATTAAGTCCTTGGTAATCTAGGGGTTATAGTCAGTGATATATTGGTAAAATAAGAAGTAAGAGAACGCATAGTGGGAGCAAAAAGTCCTATTTTCAGCAAACTATTTTTCTTTATGTATGTTTTTATTTTTTCTTATTCTTTCTCTACAAATATAAATACACTGTTAGTTAACATATTTTTTCTTAATTTTTTTTCAAATTCGGCAATTTAAAATATAATTTTCAGTTGCACTTAAAAAACTTCTACTAAAACAGTACTGGAACGCGTTCCGGTTCTGAAAAAAGGTAAGGGAACGTCTCGTTCCACCGCGTTTCCCTCCAAATACACCACTGGTTATAGTTACGAAGATTGTTCTAGCAGCAAAATTTCACTGTCTTATTGAATACAGCCATGTAACTGAATTGTTCTATTCCAACAATCAATCAAATGTATTCTATTTTAAACATTACACGTAAATGTCACCATTCATGAAAAGAAGTACAATAGAAGTTAAACGTGTTTATCGGCAAGATTCTGATACACAAACTCTTAAGTACTTAATTTTGAATGCAAAATATATTTTCTTTTATTTAATATAAGAATATTATTAAGCATGACAAACTTAATATTTACAAAAAACATTATTTTAAACTTTTCGACCTTACGTAAATGGGTGGTATAGTAACACCTCCATTTAAGCTCCCTAAATTGACAATTCACATATTTTTTACATTTGCTTTTCCTGTTCTACCCTTCTAGAACTTTCTGCATGTCCTAATTTCCTAATATATAGAAAAATGAAATCCTTGTATATTATTTCTTATATAGCATTTTCTTAATAATCAATAATCCTAACATATAATTCTCTATTTAATTATATCCTTAATGTATTTCATATACCATCTCGTTCCACGAATTATGCTATGAACAGTCCGCTTACACGACTTGCCACATTGTATAACAAACATTTTAGTAATCTTGACATCTTTATGTTATCCAAGAACGCTTTCAAAAAATCCTTACGTAACTCACTTATCGATAAAGTTTAGAATTAAGTTTAAAATTAAGTTTAATACGTTTGATATTATGTGATTCTTTATGTTATAATAACTGATGACCCAGGTTCGATTTCCGATCGGGGCAGGTATTTGTGTGTATGTGCATATCTATTTGTCCCGGTCTCAGTGGATGTTTCTGTTTGTGTATGTATAGTGTATATGCATGTATGTGTATGTGTGTATAGATATGTATATATATATATATGTGTATATATATGTATGTGTATATATGTATAGTTATAGTTAGCTATGTTGATCTAATTAGGTATCGTAGAAGGAAATGTATTTGTTTTGAATTTATTATTACACTCAAAATTTTTGCTTAGTGTTAGGTCCTATATTAAGATTTCGACAGATTTGTTCGGATTGCTTTTTATCTATAATAGAAACCTGTTATTGGCCTTACAATATAATAAGCTTGTTATTTGTACTTTAATATTTGTAACGCTGTTGGTTTCTTAAATAAATAAATAAATAAATGTCCTTAAAACTCTATAATCTTAACTTTGTTAGCACTCCTTATTTAGCAAAGCACCAAAACCTTTGGTTTGTTTAGGTTAATTTAGAACAGTGTCAATCTTAAGCGCAGGCCAAGCAAGCGAAACGAGCGTGACGCGTCAGAGGTAGATTGTACTTTTCCTTATTATTAAAAATATCTTACCCGTACCTACTTCGCTGGCCGTCAAACATTTTTAACTGATGTAACTTTCTACTGGTGGATAAATTCAAAATCGGTTCAGTAGTTTCAGAGACAGACACACTCAGAAATTTACAATCTTACCTCTAAACTCCATTATTTTTTACTATAGAAAGAAAAAGATAAGGTTTATAAATACTAAGAGTAATGAAATAACGCAAAATGATTCGTTAATCATAACTTAGGACTCAAATGGTTGGATAATAGAAATTTGGATTACAAATTGTAGAATATACAATAGAGAACCTTCTGTTACGACTAAGAGGAAAAGCATTATAAGCACAAACAAATGAATGAATATCTCTGAAATCGTAATGAACATAAATGCTTGTTCTAAATTCCTGTGGCAAGTGTGTGTGTAATCTATCGCCGAGCTTATTACAAAACAATGTGGTGTTCCCGAGGGCGAATAAATCACACCACTACTGCGACAAACTAGGACCCCTTCTTTATAACTTCTAAATTGATGTAGTTAAAGTTTAAAATTGCCTGTACTTCTATTAAAAATGCTGTTACGATTCTGCTCAGTATTGCCGTAGTATTTTCTGTTAAATATTTGATGATTGAGTTCTCTTTTCAAATGGAGACAATAAATCTTTTTCATTATGTTTATAACCTGGTTTGTAAAAATGCTGGAATTCGGCAAAGATCATGTAAACGATGGCTCTTTTAGAATTCATTTGTTTGTCAAAAGTCTTATAATAAACTTTCAAGAAGGTTGTGAAAATGATTCTTTAGGGTCACGCAGAGATGCGCATGTATTTAGGTATAGTATGTAATACTTGATTACGATTTAGTAGTATAAAAAAAAACTAGAGGCAAGCTTATTCAATACAGTAATCATTGCTTATTTATATAGTCTCTTCAAGCAGTCGTCCAATCGACTTTCAAAGAGGGTACCAAATTCTAAAGTTTGACAGTATAATATCTTTTTAATGCCAATAATTGCACTAAGTTAGAGATAGCGACAGATTACGTTAATAGAAAGGTTAATTAGATATCGTATATAAAGCTATAAGCAGCACTATTTTATACCTATAAATTTTCTTAAAGTTTTCTAAAATCATATAATTATCTTTTGATATTCAAGCATTTAACTTCTAGAAAAATATTCAACTTATCTCTGGTGTCAGGCAGGACTCGAACCTACTGCCTATCGCTAATCGAGCGAGACACTTACACTGTCAAGATCAACCTTGACAGTCTAAAGGTCTCAATGGCACAAGTAAACGAGAGGCTGTGGGTTCATGTCCCGCATTACACGAAACAAGTTGAGTTATATCTAGTACATTCTCTTTACATCTACGAATCTAGTGGTTAATGCTTAAATATCAAAAAAATACAAAAGTTTATCACTTTATATTTAAAACTACACGCGTTGCTGTAGCAGTAATATTATTTTTCTAAGATAAAAGATTTTTCTAAAATAAAAGTAGCCTAAGTTACTCCTTATTACATCAGCTACCTGCCAATAAAAGTCCCGTAAAAATCGGTCCAGCCATTTCAGAGATTAGCCGGAACAAACAGACAGACAGACAAAAATTGTAAAACATGTTATTTTGGTGTATGTACCGTATATATATTCATATGCATGTAGTAAAAAACGGTTATTTCAATATTACAAACTGACACTCCAATTTTATTTATATGTATAGATACGCGTATAAATTTATAACATGTTAAATTTTCAATGAAAATCAATTCGAAATGATAACATGTGGTTTTAAAATTACTCAACACAACCCCTCGAATGACTGAACTGAGCTACTGTTTGAAAGAGTTATAGGTCCCCAGACGTTTTGAGAGATAACGTGTTTCAATCTAATTCTATAGTTGGAGCTGGCTTTTACAAGTATATCAATGCCAAATGTGTTTTTTTTTATAAAATCAAGTGTTACTTTGCGGAAGTCCACATCCATAAAAATATGCAAAATATCTAGCTTTTTTTGTAAAGATTTTGGTCCTTCACCAACTGCCCTTCTCATGTTTTGCCCCCACATAGAGCATTACCAGGAGTAAAACTTTTGATGATGCTCCGGAGTTGCAACATGTGTCTTGGAGTCTACGGTATCTGCATTTATTTATAGACGGACAGACGTAGACGGTGCATTTTGCTTGTTTTTTGCGATTTAGTTATTTTGGTCTTTTTAATTGATTGTTTGTGTTTTTTGTTCATTACATATATAATAAAAAATCCTTTTATTAAAATTTCATCACAGCATGCAGGCAACACTTACTTTGTTACAAACTTTGTAGATTCCAATAATTTTTATCTATGAAATTGAAATGATAAATTTTCTTTTTACAAATTATTATGCGCCTAACTCCAGCATGGTAAGCGTAACTTCAGTATAATTAATTAGGAATTTCAAGGTAATTTTATAGTGTTGTATATACCTTTATTATATTGTATATTGTTTTGATCAATCACCCATTAAATAGCAATTATATCAATTGCTTTATCTCTTCAATTCAAGCTGAAAACTGCAACTACTGTTCTATAAATCCTGATTTTGTGATATCTCAATAGTTAAAATGAAGTTTTTTTCTTTTTTTATATAGAAATCATAATCAAACAACTTTATTGCATATTCATGGAACTGTAACATAAGGTTCCTTAGATGAACCCAGTTAGGGTTTGCATCATATTAATTTATATTTTAATAATAATTCGTAATATATTTTTATTGCGTTCAATGTAATAATACTCCTTTAAATAAAATGTAAAGAAAAATGCAATAGCAAAAATGTGTTAATATTGTTATTTAATTACTGTTAATAAGAATATTTTTTTAATTATTGTAATTTGATTAAAACCCTTGTAGTGTATAATAACACTTAGCGCTAAGAAGTTTCTTCAGACGTTTTTAGAATTTTTTCTGACCTTTCTCGATCAAAGACAACGGTACTTTATTTTTTTAACACACATTGCAAAAGGTCTATTATAGACAAATTTAAGAGTAGATGTTGGGTGGACATATTGTTTTAGACTATTATTTTTTTCTGTTTTTTACTTTTGTACAAGAATAAAAAATTTGATACCATAAACGGCGCCATTGTTATTTTTGAATAAACTTTTCCACTTGGGAATTTTATAATGTGTAGTTTTTATAAATTAATTTGAAAGTTCTCTGTGCACATACCATGTCTTACTACTCGTGTTTATACAGAAAAGCACCAATAACAAGATATAATCTTTCTTACTAATCTAACTATGCCAAGGTATAGATGTGGTTTCGAATTATCAAACGAGTACCCGGGTGCTAGCGAGTGGTGAATTATAGCACCCGGGGGAACACGAGATAATGCCCCGCTGCGCAAAAAATAGTGCTGTTATGAATAACAAATCGCATTCTGTAAGTTTTTTTATGTTGCGTAACTTTGTTTTCTGGTTGTAGGTACTTATAAAGCTTGAAGAAAAGTTATGATAACGTATAATATTTTTGTGAAAAATATGTGAGAAAACAAACCATAAATAATATTTTTAAATACTAATAAGTTTTATACGATGTAAAACGATTATAAATTTATTAAATTTAAGTTTTTTTTTTTAATTTAAATTTAATTTATTAAAATAAAGTTTAGGAATTAAATTTCCATACATCTCCTATAATGCGATTGGATTATATTCATTCAACAAAATGTTGAAATGGATATATTAGTTTAAAAAATAGAGAAAAGTAAGTAAGATTTAGCCAATTTAAAATAAGTTTTGAAAGATTGTCTGAGCAAGGAAGGTACTTGAGTCTACAGCCTTCATTATTTTATTAAATTAGTACATTAAAAAATCCCGAACCAATTCTTAACCTTCCTGCTAAGTTAAACCAGTGTTATAGCATATTACATATGAATAGATATAAAAATTTAAGTGTAAGTTTCCAAATGTCACAAGATGTTTTTGTTTGGTTAATGTTCGATAATGACAGCAATTAGAAATATCGACATAGTTAATTTAGCATGGATACATCACTATGCGAGCGAGATGACGCAGATCCCCTAGACGATAAGCCCTTGGTAATTATTGGTGTAGAGCATCGACACAACTATGTGTCTACCAAGGGAGCCCATTGCTTTATAATCTTAGGTACGTAAAATAATTTGTTTATAATATGTATAAGTGTTCCATCAAGGAAGTTTGCATAATGATGAACAAAATAAAAAATATTTCATAATCACCTAATTATGAAATATTTGGACAAATTGAGGATGTGCATCGTCTTTTGATGAAATATGAGCGGAACCATGCCCAAAAAAACCATTTTTAAGTACATTTAGAATTAATAGGCTGGATGTGAGGATTGTTCAGAGCATTCTGAGTAACCCCCAATCTGCGGCAGCTCTATGTTTATGTAACTTATTGGTAGATGTATAAGATATCTGGTAAGAGCTGGTATGTCAGAAGACAAAAGCTCCAAAAATAATAAAAATTAAAAAAATATATGTATAAGTGTAAAAAAACAATTGTATATCTCTAATAATAGGGGTTAAAGTATGAAATTGCCGTTTTATTGCAATAGGTTCTTTGAATTGACATAGAATCTTCATGGTTTGAGGTTTTCGAATGAAACTTTTTTTAAATGGTTTCTATGATGTTCTTTTTTTAAAAAATGTAAAACATTTGAATATCGACTTTCAATTGTTTTTGTTATTCAATTTAGACAAGAAAGATGGATACTGCGAAAATTCGAGTTATTTTTGAATACGAGTTCCGACGCGGAACTAACGCGGCAGAAACAGCCCGCAATATCAATGCTGCGTTTGGAGAGGGGTCTACTAATGAACGCACCGTGCGATTTTGGTTTAAACGCTTTCGTGATGGAAATTTCGACTTAAAGAACGAGCCACGAGGAAGACCGCCCACACAGGTAAATAACGATGAATTAAGAGAGATAGTGGAAGCCGATCCTAGTCAAAGTACCCAGGAATTAGCGGCATGGTTTAACGTTACCTTACCCACAATATTGACTCACTTGCGTCAAATCAATAAAATAAAAAAATACGAAAAATGGGTGCCTCATGATTTGACTGATCTGCAGAAAGAAACGCGTGTTGAAACTTGTGTTGCCTTGTTGAACCGGTACAGAAATGAAGGAATATTGGATCGAATTGTAACATGTGATGAAAAGTGGATTCTTTATGATAACCGGAAAAGAAAAATGCAATGGCTGACCCCAGGTCAAATGCCACAACAGTGTCCTAAAGCAAAACTTACCAATAAAAAGGTAATGGTAACTGTTTGGTGGTCTCAGCATGGTGTTATTCACTATAGTTTTCTCCGATCTGGTCAAGCAATAACGGCAGATGTCTATTGTGCCGAACTCCGAACCATGTTGACAAAACTAGCAGTAAAACAGCCCCGACTCATGAATCGATCTTCACCATTATTGCTCCACGACAACGCGAGACCTCACACAGCACGAGAAACCATTTTGACCCTTCAGGAACTGCAGTTAGAAACCATTCGTCATCCTCCGTATTCACCAGACCTTGCTCCAACGGACTACCATTTTTTTCGTGATTTGGACAATTATCTACGTGACAAGAAGTTTTCTTCCCAGGAGGCAGTACAAAATGCTTTCACACAGTTTGTGCAGTCTAGATCGTCGGAATTCTATCGCAAAGGCATTAATGACCTTCCCATTAGATGGCAGCAATGTATAGATAA
Organism: Calamotropha paludella; assembly: GCA_927399485.1. Lineage (NCBI taxonomy): Eukaryota > Metazoa > Arthropoda > Insecta > Lepidoptera > Crambidae > Calamotropha > Calamotropha paludella. The sequence goes on from OV656812.1 coordinate 21,033,892, forward strand.
TAATGGCAACTATTTTGATTAAATAAATTTGTTAAAAATTTAAAAAATAAACAATATAGATTTTCAGTACAAATCGGCAATTTCATACTTTAACCCCTAATAGTTTTGTAGCACTGTGAAAACTATAAAACAATCATTTAATACCTAGTTATGTGAACTATAAGTGAGCTGTAATTAAGTTATTTATAAATGTTATAATTTTCATTACTTATATACTGTGTTTGAACTTTTTCAGTAAATAGTAAAAATGAATACTTTGAATAACTAAAAGGGAACTATAGGTCTTTTTTTTAATTTTTAACTAGAATTAAATTAATTTTGTAAGACCGTTTTTTTAATAAAGTAAAAGATCTTCATCGAAGATTGACTGAATAAATCATTATGTTTTAACATAATGATTTATTCAGTGTGATATATCTGATCGATTCGTGAAATAAATACTTTTTCGGCATCCTTAAGTATTAATGTTTTTTCTATATTATACCAAGCGCTTCTCAACATGCTTCATAATGCGCACAACAAGATGTGGAACTCCCTCTCTGCGTCTGTATTTCCGAGAACTTATAACCCGTCCATTTTCAAAGCCAGGGTGAATAGGCACCTTCTGGGTTAGCTCGTTCCATCGTGGATTCTGTCATGGCCCCCGGGCTTGATTGGGATCAAGAGCGAATCCATCCTAAGTAAATAAAAAAAAAGTAATAGTTAAGTGATGTAAAATATCCATAAACATTTTGTTATGACCCCTTCAAACTCATTGAACAAGAACCAACGCGATCATTACAACAAAAGTACTATTGTCAACAACTATTGATCTCTTGGCCCTTGTTGTGGTTAACTATTCATGACATTTTAGAGGTTTATGACGATGTTAATCGATTGATAGGATACCAGAACGAGTTCTTTATTAAACTGGCCGATTTATTATCTTAATAATTCTCTTTCAAAACAAATAAAAGGTCTGAATAAAATATTGTATATCTATTTTGACGTGATAACGTCTTATAAATAGCCATATAAATGTATTTTTTTTAAATCAGTCATCTTTAAATAAAAGCGACAATATAAATATTCCTTAAAATATGTTTTGCATTTCAAATAAATTTCACAAACTAATGTTACTTTTCCATTATAGAAGTTATGCGCCTATTAGAGCGTAAAAAAGCAGTATTTATTTTAGGTTCTTATGTAATATTAATAACGATCTTTTATAAAAAGGATTATGAATACTCTTGTCTTTAGCAAATGTTTTAAATATTTTTTTATGGAGACAAAAAATAACTTTCACAACTTTACAAACAGGGTTCCTGAAAAAGTCGAAACCATTTTAGACATGAATAGGGAAACTATAACAAAAAGCACATGGATATTTAATTTAAGTAAAAGTATATAAAATTAAAAACGGCTGTGGCAAAAACAAACCAAAAACTAAACAAACAAGTAAGCAAACATAATTTATGATTAAGATGAATCTGTAGGTTGCCTTCTGTTTTGAAAACTCAATCTTATTATTCCTAGTAGAACCTTTTATCTTTAGAAGTGAAATGTGCTAATTAGGTCCTTTCACTTGAAACCCAACACAGCAAAATAAAATAAAATAATAACGCTTCTCATATTCTATAGAGGGCGCCATATTGAATTTACTGTAACGTCACATAACCTATAACCATCGCGCAAACAAGGCGTTTCTAAACGATACTCATTTACGAAAATAATCTTAATAGTTTTTGAACCACGATGGAACATCCGTCCAAATATTCATATCATGACTGTCAACTTCATTACCCTTCCTTAGCTCGGTCGTAGACGGTTAAAAAGGGAATAGGGGGTCTACCATGATCTCTTAGCGCGATATAAGTTAGATTGTCAAAGTGAGACACCGCTATACGCGGTCGATAGTGGCGTCTCTTTTCAACAGCTCAATTTGAATCGCTATAAGACAAGGCCTCTGGTTAAGAACTGAATAAGTATACATATAAGTATTTAAATTAAAATATAGTCAATATTACGAAACGTAAAAGCAGTTGTTGTGATATTACCATAAAAATAAAGTGCATTAAATAAATTGGTTGATAAATAAAGGTGATACTCATTATTGATTGCATCAGTAACGTCATACGTGGACATGCAAGTTATGCATATCCCTCTGTGACGAAACAACTTATTATTTTTATTAACGTTAAAAATATTATAAAGATACTCAAAAATGAGGATATTTTATAACTTTATCTTACAATTGGACAGCTGGACTTACAAATAGGCGAGACCATTAAGCGTTTTAGTTCCAATTTTATGATCCGTACCGCTAAGGAGTGAAAAGTTTCACTGCCTGAGTCTGTGTTTCCTGACAAATACAATTTAGGGGTTTTCAAGTCACGAGTGAATAGGTATCTTCTAGGCAAGCGCGTCACATCCTAGATCGCATCGTCGCTTGCCATCAGGCGAGATAGTGGTCAAGCGCACGCCTATTTTCTATAAAAAAAGCTATCAAATTTATAACTAACACAGATATTTGGTCAAGAGATAGGAATTTGGATACATAAGCCAAATAATGAAATATACCTCGCATACTTTGTTCTGAACTCAAATTAAATAGCTTAACCACTTGTGTTATGGAATTCAGAAACAATGACGGTACCAAAACACCGATTCTTGTTAATATAGAAAACGTCGTTCACTACAATGACACAGCCGGGGATCGAACTTGGGACTTCGGAGTGACTTTATTATAAAAACCGATATGCAAGCCACTTCTTTTTTCGTCGTTTATATATTCCATACGACAAGTTCTTAAAATACTTTGCTTGGGTTCAGAAATTTTTTGGGTTATTATTAGACAATAATATATTATTGTTACACTTTCACGCTTTAACCAGATTATTGGCCCCCTTTTATTTTCTTTTTTTCTATATATAATCTTGTTATCAAAGCTCCTGTAAAAGAGTCGAATGGACAGAATTTAATTTAAAAAATAAACTATTTTTATTAAAATTTATTTTTAATAATATCAACTAACCAGTGCTTGCACTCTTAACACCTCGTTTCTTTTATTTTCTGGCTCAAGTTACAAAGCGCGATCTAAACCAACTTCGAAATAAAAAGTCTTCAACTTTCGAAGTCTTAGTAAAAAGGAGCAAAATACAAATTGACGAGACTTCTCTTCGGCGCAATATTTCGCGCGCATCTCTGAGCGTATAGTGCATCGCCGCCCGCGGCCGCTTCCAAGATTGAAACTTGATAAATCACAGTATTCCTTAACCAGCCACTAAGCGTAACGCCTTCGGAGCAAGTAACAATATTTTGCCGTCTCGTAACGTAACCCTTTGGAAATATTTACTTTTTATCGTTATTTTTTTATTATTTGACTTACAGCTTTTTGGAAATTATATTATTTGTATAGCATAATTTTCAGGTACCGAACTTCAAATGGCTTTGATATTTTTGACGTGACAACGTCTTATAAATTGGTTGCGGCTGGGAGTCACTTATGAAAAAGTGTAACGCTCGGTAACGTTACGATGAGTCACCGAACGAGAGAGAGGCCCGCCGAATGTTTTCTCAATATTTAAAAGTTTATTGATTTTTAATATTATAAGTATATATATGAAATTGTAAACTCTTTATGATATATATAATACAAAAAAATTGTTTATATCGATAAATTTTGATAACCATCCAAGATTGTTCCATTTAAATCATTAATGTATAAATCACTTATAATATAAATATTTAATAGTAGTAGATATATTTCCTATATAACCCAAATTATTGACGTGATAACGTCTTATAAATTGGTTGCGGCTGGGAGTCACTTATGAAAAAGTGTAACGCTCGGTAACGTTACGATGAGTCACCGAACGAGAGAGAGGCCCGCCGAATGCCTTGCGTCTCTCTCCCACTCAACTATGATCGGTCTGCCGCGCGCATTGTGCAATTTAATTATATCCATATCAATAAATATTCTACCGAGAAAAAGACGTTGTCACGTAAAATCTTCGCCCGTAAAACCGACTTTACAGGCAAAAAAAAAAAAAAAAAAAAAAAAATAAAAAAAAAACCGACTTTTCATTTATTAATTTTCGAAATATTTTACAGGCATTTATATTTAAACATCCTGTTACATAATGATTTATAGTTTTTTTTATCCTCAACAAAATCACTCAAATAGGAATTAGTTAAGTTTAAGTTTACATGTACAATGTTTTAGTAAACAAAATATATTTCTATAGTTAAAATTTGTGCAATTCTTATTTTCATTCAATTCCTTGTTCCTATTGTGCAATTTAATTATATTCATATCAATAAATATTCTACCGAGAAAAAGACGTTGTCACGTAAAATCTTCGCCCGTAAAACCGACTTTACAGGCAACCATTTTTTTTTTTAATTTAATTATTTGAATATTTTCATGTCATTTGCATATGGCTATGTATCTTAAGCTTAAGACCTCTATTATACCACGTGTTTTTGGTTTGATTTGATATGTTGTGTAGAGCGCCTATAAATTGTAAGTTCTTTCTTACAATCGCAACATAGTTCGCATGAATCCGTATTTCTCTTATTTATGAATGAAACGGACAATACTTCGGGAGTCGTGGAAGACATGTAGGTAAAATATATTCTGTCACATATGCGGTGTGCTTTATCTATCATTAAAATAAGATTATAAGGAGGTTTTTCAATCTTGACGTCGACGACCGTTTGGTGCAACGGTGGCGATCCCGCCTTTTGCACCGACAGTCCTGGGTTCGAATTCCGTAGGGAACAAATATTCGTATTGTTGGACCTGCATGGTGTCTTCTACCATAAACACTACTACTGGCCACAGTGAATATTCTTTTAGTTTAAATTAAGGGGAGGCACACTGGAGAGCGGCCAAGCGTGTCCTTAGGTATTTGAAAGCCACTAGAGATCTCGCCCTTACCTTTACTAAGGACGAAAGTCAGCTTGTAGGTTTTGCTGATGCTGACTATGGCAGTAACATAGTTGACAGACGTTCCTACACGGGCTACAGCTTCCAGCTAAGTGGAGCAGCTATTTCGTGTGAATCCCGCAAACAACGCACAGTTGCACTATCCACCACCGAAGCTGAGTATATGGCTCTTGGCGAATCCTGTAAGGAAGCCATATACTTATCTTCCCTAATTAGAGAAGTCTTCAACATTAATCATGCCATCACCATTTACACAGATAACCAGAGTGCATTAAAGCTTACTAAGAATAACACATTTCACGCTCGCACCAAACATATCGACATTCGACATCATTTCATTCGCGATGCTTTGTCACAACACCATTTCGACCTGAAGTACATTCCCACTAAGAACATGACAGCAGATATATTGACCAAACCATTAGCTAGGCCTTCCCACTGTAAATGTGTACAATTTTTAGGCTTAACTTAGATAGGTTTATTTCTGTTCTTAGTTTTAAGGGTTGTACAGATAGGTTATGTTAAGGTGTATAGACATGTGTATAGTGAGTAGTGTTGTTACGATTTTTTATGTCATGTGTAAATGAGTGTGTTCAGTACAGGGTGTTCATGTTACGGGGAGGTGTTGGACCTGCATGGTTTCTTCTACCATAAACACTACTACTGGCCACAGTGAATATTCTTTTAGTTTTAATTAAGCATAGCAACTGTCACTCTGTAACCAAGTTTATGTAAATAAACGTTATCAGCTACTACACGTATGACGAATACGAATATTTGTAACTGAGTTATAAATAAATAAATATTCATATATATATATTTCTTTAAATATTACTTATCTATCCGTTACCCTAGTATCCATAACACGACCCTTGATCTCCCTTCTTTGAAGAATGGAGGTGAACAAAAGCTGGGATATGTACCCAACTCCTGAAGTCAGGAGCAGGCCGTCTCTACCCCTCCTCAGTTGCAAAGGTGTTGGGAGATGGCAGAAGCTGTGGCTGCGAAAGTCCCGCGGGGGCCCCTTGGGGACTCTCACTGTCGCGGGTGGAGGGAGGGGACGGAGGTAGCTATACCTACCTTCCGCCTGTCAAGACCAGCTGGTGAAGGATGGGCGGTCCTGTGCCAGCATTGCACGGTCTTGCCCGTTTGAAGGGGATGTCCACATGTACCCGGGCATCCCCCACTGTGGTGGGACCTCCGGCCTAGTATGCCAGGCATCCATGACGAAAGCTACCAACGACCCCACGGGACCAACGGCATTGCGAGGGTGCATACTTAGGTTAGGCAGTATACGTAACGCATTTTTCTAAGTCTAAAAAAAGCCTTACAGTGTTTACTTTAGGTAGGGCTAATTGGAATGCAAGAAATATTAATATTATATATTTTGTATATTAAAAGCAGTAAAATAATTATTACCCAGTCAATTAACTACTAAATTCATGTTTAACGTCTGACACTAGTTGATTTTTATACTAAAAGTTCCATTCGTATTCCCGACCGATAGTTGGGCGGATGTTTTTAACCGATTTTTATCACCGATTTTACGACCGCCGCAACACACACGTACACTTAACAACAAAAGGCTTTAATTCAAGTATCTATATAGGTACACATGAGAACACATAACTACACAACCAATAAAAACACTTAAAAAACGTTACAATTCACTACCGACCTTTAGGCGGTTAACACACTGCACCGCGCCCCGTCGCGTAGCGCGTGGCCGCAGATTTTATTGTTGTATGCAAGTATCTCAATTAATATAGAAAACACGCCTATGACAACACACTGCCGACGCGGGAACGCGCGGGAACGCGGGGCGTGAAGAAGTAGGGTCAACTTGTATTGAAAATCTGCGCGGGGAAGCAGATCAACCGCTAAGTTAGGCAGATCTGCGCCTCCGCGCGGGGGCGCGTTTTTCTGTCGCTACGCGCACCGCGGCGGGACGCATCTCTAGTGTGTGAACCGCCTTAACTTCAACTTGCTCTAAAGCGAATGGGGTAATTTACTTGTCAAATAATTCTTATTTTGCCGCACCAACTACTTCGTACTCATTAAAATATTCCAATTATCCGCCCCTTAACGATTTTACAGAGTGAAAAGATATTCTTTTATTTTAACTTTTATCTAACAAAAAACTTGTTCCTCTTATACGCTGATTAGTAGAAAGTTACTAGTAAATAGTACCGTGCCAAATAGAGATATAGACCTATACATTTACATACAGTTTTATAGATTTATACTTCGATTTTTGTCAAATATTTTTTACCCACATAAAGTAAAAATGCATTATAAAGACCATCGGCTATTTTATGTAAAACTATCAAATTTCTTCATGTAAGCTTAAAGTCGAACATATAGAGGTTAATATCAATAAAAAAAAAATTGTTTGTGGTAGGTTTAAGTGATGTTGTCTGTATACGCTGGTACTTATAAATTTTTTTTATTTCTCTTTCTCTCTTTATTAGTGTTACCTGAATATCGTATGTCTATTGATAGTATTAATAGGCTATCGAAGGGCCCTAAATCTCTTGTACTATCGATAATATCGCCCTATTCTCACGATACTTTTGATACTATCGATAGTATTGTAATGTAGGTACAATACTATCGTATTGTATGGGAACTATCGATTGTTCGATAGTAGATTTTGCAACACTAATCTTAATGATTTAAGATTAGTGTTGCGTTTACTTTTTTATCAGGGTTTTTGCCACTACAGTTCAGTGCTCAGAAAGGAGAATTAGGTTTTCTTGCCTTTGCTCTATCTTGATGACTTTCGGCATTACGTCTTACAGTTCATCATTCCAACAAGCATGATTTATTGCAAATATTTCGGAAAAAAACTATTTGATATTTTTAATATATAAAAAATATATAAAAAAATTAAAATAAAATAAAACAAATTAAAAGTATATATAAAATTAGGTAAGGGTCAACAAGCATATTATTGTAACATTTAGAATCCTTTTATTATAAAAGAAAATAACATAAAACGTATTAAAAGTAATAGGGATAAATAACTTTACATTACCTAAATTATAGGACCCTATTTAAGACTGACAAACAACAAAGTATTTATGAGAGTAGGCAAAAATTGTATTTCCAAATCATCAGGAACATCAAAGAAAAAACCTAATAGTTTTTAGTTAGGAGCTTACAAATGGACAGTACCTATTTCCTTTTTATAAATGCAAAAAAGTAAGACAAACAAAATAACACCAAGTATTGAGAAGAAAACAACGTGAAAAAAATTATTAATGAAAGTACACTTAAAATTAGTACCTACACAATAAATATATAAATATCTATGTGAAGAGATATTGTATATACCTATTTATAGTTCAGACTGGTTTTATCTAATATTCAAAACTGGTGGATAAGTACCTAGAACTAAAGAAATAACACCTACTTATTTCGCTTCAACAAAGCCTTCAAAAAAACTACCTATTCAAATATTTTTGAATAGGTAGTGTCATCATTGGATAATAGATATCTTTACCTATTTACCTACCCTTAATTATCTAAAAAAATATTCGCTCGCTGTGAATACGCAATAAAGAATCCGAATAATACAAAATTATGAACTTAGGAAAGTCGTAAAAGCTCAGAGCGCGCGAAGCGTCCGCGACATATTATGCATGAATTCAATTAAAGGTGGCCGGTTCGCGGAACGCGGTCTGGCCGTCTAATGAACCCACTTCTCTGAGCGATGTCTTCATCTACACACAGGGACGTACTCAGAGTGATCATAATTAAATTATTACCGAATAAGTTTAACAAGTTTCCTGCATCACGAACGAGAGATTTTATATAATTATACTAGGTCGATGCAGTCGCTAAGCATAAAGCTTCGCTTGCACCATATATTAGAGCAGAGCGTAATACTAGAAAAAGAAATCAGTAATGTTTAGTAAATTTTAAAATTCCGTAAGAATGAAAACTTTCAAAAAGTGCGTGCTTTTTGTTTCAATGGGAAATTCCATAGAGCTAATGTTTTTTTGTTATAACTTTTTTATTTTTGCGAATTTCAAAATTCGTACTTAAATTCGGGCTCCGTCACAATCTGGTCCTAAATGTGTTGATACGATTTCACACAAAAAATATTAAAATCGGTTAAGAACTCGAAAAGTTATGGCGTAACAGATATTACGTCATCGAAGCTGATCTATGGAAGCGAGGGATCTATGGGAGCAAAAATTACTTTCTTGTGGGAATTAAGTCAACCCTTTACTTTAAATTTTAATAATCTTAAATTAAATTAAATAAACATAACCTAAAATAAACATTTAAAATAGACATAGAATGCGAAATTATTTAATTTATAGATTGTTTAATCACCATTCCTACCTTTATGAGTTTACTGCTCAAAGCATGACTTACACTAATAGTAAAAATAAATTTAATAAATATATAGAGTATAGTGCCGTAAATAAGCTTTCATAACATTTTATAGTCAAATGTTAATAGGAAAACTTTAAGATTCATAAATTTTAATATATTTTACAACTTAGTAATTCTATTTCTAACCTATCGATGGATTTATGGACACCAGAGTCGCTCTATTTTGTAATAATTATACCGTAAGATCACAGTGTGTAATTAAATTGAAACTTTATTCATAACTGTAATAGTTATATTCTGTTAGTACCAAGATTACAAGACCTGTTCTAAAAATATTTAAACTGTTATGATAAATATTTGACTTATTTTCACCTATTTTACTCGGTAGTAACGGAGAATTGGATTTATTATTGATCGGTACTTCTAAATCAAATATTACTTGTTACTGATATTTCGAAACCACAAAATACGGCTCTTGTCAGTTTCCAACTTCCTTTGCTTTCAGTCATAGGTGGCATAATATGTAAAGTAATTAAAATTGTTTAAATTGATATCGATTGTGGAATCTTTGACAATTTAAGCCATCATAATTTTGAAAAACATATTTCCTAAATTCTACCCTGACAAGCGTGCTTGTCCACGCAGCCAGGTACCTATTTGAGTTCAAAATTATAACTTCATTATTACCAGTGATTTCGGAAATTAATTTCCCGGGATCGCGGGCAAATTATATCGCGGTCGTGGACGGAGACTGCTTTGTTTTTGTTGCCAGTAACGAGAATGTTGCGGCAAACTATTGTTACTTTATCGCTGGAACGCGTAGTCGTTTCGTTTTATTGTGAATTCCCAATAAATTTACTTCAAGTTGTGATAGGTTATAAGCCGCTATTCTCCGTCTAACCGCAAATTGGTTAATGGACACTAAGCGTGAAGTTTTGTAATAATTTCGCTATTGACTGCATAAATCAATTGATAGAGCTGTTTCATTTCACGTTTAAGGCGTGAATTGTTAAAAAGTATTTTGTAATTCTTTGTAAGCGTGGTTGAATGTGTATTACATTTTCAGATACGGGTGTAAATGTTCTTGATAGTTTGCTTCGTTTTCTTGGAGTATTTTGCACGATTCTTAGCGTCGAGCTTCGATTATACGGTAAATAGTTGTAACATAGCATAAACTAAAATACTGTAAGATATTAGTTGTACAAAATAAAACAGGAGATCATCGTAAAACAACCAACATAGTATTATAAAACTGGTACTCTTCATAAGGCATACTTTTGAATGGCCTAAAAACACTTGGAATAAAATTAGGATAAAAACTCATTATAAACACAAATATTTGATTGAGTAATTTTGATTGTGTGAATTTTTTGTCATATAGGATGCTTGTTTATTTAAATCAAATGAAAAATACTAAAACTTTATAAAATATTATAAATATTGACACTTTGCTAAATACAATTTTATTTTGGATACTATACGTTATATTATGATTTATAATATTATGCCAAATGATAAAGTATTGAATTTAAAAAGGTAAGCTAATAGAATATCCAATTATAAAATCTTTCATTTCATGATAGCTATTCAAGCAATCGTCTTTACATACTTAATTGTGTAAAGATGTACATACGTCTATAACACACATTTTATACATTTAATGGATGTCAATCGGTTTGAAAGTTGCTATACTTTGTCCAATGTAGGATGATACTTTTGACAGTTGACACCTATATAGAGGGTATAAAATTGCCATTGCAATGTCAAGCCGAACATAAGGAAACAAGCGCAACCTTTGTACGTAGCAATAAGGAAGTGACACCTGTCAAAAGTATCATCCTACATTGGACAAAGTATAACCATAAAATTATAACATAATTATATTACCTACCCCATATTTCAGCACCAGAGGTGTCGACCGCAAACCACTGATCTCGAACCAATCAACCACTTATATCAAAAAACCACGAATCACACTTCCACGATAAAGAAGCCTTCTACTCCTATTTTAATCGTTTCTTAAAAACGACAATCTACATATGATATAGTGTGAACATTACGGAACACATGGGTACAAGAAAAATTACACCATCTGTCAGAGTAATATAAACAAATGCAAACTCTACAGTTCTTTTAATAGAGTTTATTTTTCAAAAAGGTTTCCCTCTAGGTAGTGTCGAGTCAAGTACCAAAATTATCTGGTCGGCTATACTTAAGGCCGCATGCGCACTGTGCTATTAGGTAGTTACAACGGTACATCATTACTGGCGAAATTTACCGAATCTTTACACCCGAGCCCGCCTCTCCATCGATATATTGATTCTTGGAATAATGAAATTATAAAGCTATGCGTTGGACCAGTGTTTTGATTGCAAGCAATTTTGTTACAGCATTCATGTCGTGTAATGACTATAAAGTTGCTTTTGATATAATCATTTTAAAGAAATGGCTGTTGTCAATATAAGCTGTTGATTAAGCACTTAACGTTTATGATTTATTCATTGAGCAAAATCTCCCACAGCTTTTTGAAAACTATAAAGTATTAGTAGATATTTTTTAACGGCCACAGCACAAGTTATAGGTTTTGCTTACTTGTGAAAGTACCGACTGACTTTAGTGCTAGAGTGAGAACTAATTAAGTTCTATACCTGGAAAAAGCTCAAGTTATTACCTAAGCAGGTACAACATTAAATTCTTAACAATCAACATAATAATAAATTGTTTGGTGGGAATCATTTGAACGTATTCGATCTATGAGATACAGTCTGGCCAGCGCCTAGTGCTCAAATACAATATGAAAAAAAGTTTGAAAGTTGATTTTGGTAACAAAATAACATGTGATCGGAATGAAAATGCATCAGAAAATGAAAAAAATAATCGGTTTAAAAGACTTAATATTAATAAACTCAATAATAATGAATTAATTTGACTTTGTGCTTGCCATTGAATATGGGGATTTGGTTATCTACCGGCTACCTACTTTTAGAGATAGAGATAACCTTTTCCAATTTCAAATATGCAGAACCGCCAATCATTCAAATATTATAAAATAAATTCTATTTCCAAAACAGGTTAAAAGGAAAGCGATTGATAAATATAGCATTCATTTGTTATTGTATTATAACTTCAATATTCCATGATCAATATCCCCTAAATCCAATAAACTTCCCATAGACTAATAAAGATATAATCTCACGAAAATAACCTATAAATTATTTGCAATCCGTAAGGCAGAGAGCGCTATCCCCTTTGCTTTAATAGAAAAATAAAAGCCATGGCAAATATGAACGTTTATATTGAATACGAGCGCCTAATTCTAGTTGATGTCGCATGATACCATCTCTATGAATAAAATAAAAATATTGTCTTTGGTCCGATCATAGAGAAATTTATTGCAACGGGGTCTCGTCGTCCTATGCTACTATATTTTCATGTTTGGGAAATGACTGAAATCTATTTTAAATTATGCCCAAATGACTATTCGGTTTAAACCGAATCTACAGATTCCATTTAACAATAAAACTTATACTAAACTGTCAAATTTTTCTGTGGTAGATTGACGTACTGTGGTTAGTACAATATCAATAAGGAAATATTGACTATTTATAACTCAAAAGTCCTTTAATTACAATAAAAGTAATAACCTTAGTCTGAGCTGAAGGTTTATTTAAGTAAGAACTCGCTAATTCAATATTTGCTATGTGCCTTTAAGTAGATGATTAATGACATTAAAAATGAAACTTTTTTCGAAGAACGCAGTAATATAAAATAAAACGTAGAAAACTTACCGAGAATTAAAGCAACACTGTCTTCTATAGCAGTAGGATTTTTCAATGTGTCATTTTATGAAAACATATGATTATTGTAAACTCACACACCCTTAATTATAAAACTGAAATAGAAAGGTTTGATAAAATTAGGGATGATTATAAAATTTAACAAACACATGCAGAGACTCCTGAGCGTTAATCTCAAAATTATTTTATTTGGATCATAAAATGTGAGTTGAGTTTTATTTTCAGGGGACTAAGAATTTAGATCTTTCAAACTGGTACTAATTTTTTAATTTGTAGATGCTTTTCCAAATATAAAAAAATCAAGACTGAATTAATACAAAAAAATCGTAATTACTTTCGAATTTCGTTCATAATCGTCTTTTGTTGCGTCCACGCATTATTATTTAAAAAAAAATCATAGTTTAGTGTTGTTATTATCAAAATTCGTAAATAAATTTAAAAAAGTAACTGAGTAGAAGAAGGACTCAAACATTGTAATGTTACCTATTTTATGTTTCTAGGCATATACGAAACAGTTTTCAATTACAGTCGAACAAAACTTCGATACCCAAATAAACCCCCAAAGTTACTGTCAAAGCAAACATCACAACAAGCTAGAATTATTAACTGTACGAATTTATTAAGCGCGTTATACAACCCTCAAATAGATACTTAGTAAAGTCCCCTCTCCCCCCACAGCCCTGTGACATTAAAACATTGAGGAGACTAAATTAAAGCGCGCCAAAACTGTTGTCTGTGGGCCCAAGGCGATCGTTTGTTTTAATACAATAACCATGGCGGTCTCTTTCACACCCTCATTAGACGTAAAGCGCTGTCCCGCTCGCACTAGAGTAATTTAGTGTTTTCTCTTAAGGCGACAGCGCTTCGTGTGGGTAGAATGTGATAAACAGTCTGGCTTCTTTACAGGCGTTTTTGATGACAATTTATGGTAAAAGTTAATCATTTCCAATATCGTGAATATCATATCGATTACGTTATGCGTAACCTTTGTTAAGTAACAATTATGTGTTTTGACATAGGTGATTGTAAAGTCAAGATAAACTTCACTTGTAAACCATTTAATGAAATATTGCTCGGACAATGGCACTCTCTCAACTAAGTGTCAAAATTTTGAATGATATATTGATCTCTTGACGAAAGCGGCTGTAATGGTTCTGCCATTTACAGTCCTGGTTTCAAGTCCCGGAAGGGTAAATATTTGTGTGATGAATACAAACAAGCATTTGTACTTAAGTCATAGTTATTATATATATTTTTATAAATGTGACACAATATCCATGTCTAATATCTTGGTTTTCGAAAAATACAAATTTTACGGTATAAATTATTGACTTTATGGTTTACCAAAACCATAAAGAGGTTTTAATCCGGTAAATTAAATCAGAACATGATTTTTTTTGTAACAATGCGTTACAGTAATTTTACTGACATAATTATGTAAATTTATTTCCCTGTAATAAACGTAGGTATATATTGTTATATCTTCATAAAGATCATTATGAATAATGTGAAAATCTTTATATATATAATTCTTCTGTGAGTGTGTATGTCACTGAACTCCTCCTAAACGGCTGGACCGATTTGAATGAAATTTTTTGTGTGTGTTCAAGGGGATCTGAGAATGGTTTAGATTCACAAATCAGCCCGGCAGATGGCGCTGCAGACGGTATCTAGGTTATTTATCTATACTGCAAAAATAACAGGCAGGACAACGTCTGTCGGGTCCACTAGTATACTAATATATTCATAAATATATTGTAGTATAAATGTTAAAAAAACAAATATGTATTCAGATCTGCAAATTCCGAATTTGTCAAAACAGTATAAAGTCCATAATAGCATTTTACCTACTTTGAGCTTGGTTAATTGGTGTGATTGTAAGAAATATATAAGTTGACAACAGATAGATTTATTTACTGACTGTTTACTGTACAAATTTGAAACTTATATTATATATAAGAAGATGGTATATAATGAAGTGCGCTACGGTAGGTACATTCGTCCTGATATTACGGAGGTTAAGCAACTCTCGCAAAGGACTGTCATCGCATGGGTGACCAAAACTTTATTATCTCGGGAGTAATCATATTTCTTACATTCACACCAATCAGCCTAGCCTAGAGTAAGCACTATAAGGCTTGTGTTATGGATACTACTAACGGACAGACATACATATATGATACATAGATATGTAATATTTATAAAAATATATTTAAATACCCATGACTCGGGTACAAATGCTTGGATTCATAACAGAAACATCTGCCCCTTCCGGGATTCGAACCCAGTACCGTTGGTGCGATAGACAGGATCGCTATCGTTGCACCAAATGGTTGTCAGAGTGTAGCAGTACAACGACGTGCTAATATTGACGTGATAATGATTTTGGGAAGCCTAACTAGAAAAAAAAAATGGTTGCCTGTAAAGTCGGTTTTACGGGCGAAGATTTTACGTGACAACGTCTTTTTCTCGGTAGAATATTTATTGATATGAATATAATTAAATTGCACAATAGGAACAAGGAATTGAATGAAAATAAGAATTGCACAA
Source organism: Calamotropha paludella (assembly GCA_927399485.1). Taxonomy (NCBI): domain Eukaryota; kingdom Metazoa; phylum Arthropoda; class Insecta; order Lepidoptera; family Crambidae; genus Calamotropha; species Calamotropha paludella. Next base: position 21,049,516 of record OV656812.1, read on the forward strand.
ATTTTAACTATAGAAATATATTTTGTTTACTAAAACATTGTACATGTAAACTTAAACTTAACTAATTCCTATTTGAGTGATTTTGTTGAGGATAAAAAAACCATTTTTTTTTTTTTTTTTTTTTTTTTTTTTTGCCTGTAAAGTCGGTTTTACGGGCGAAGATTTTACGTGACAACGTCTTTTTCTCGGTAGAATATTTATTGATATGAATATAATTAAATTGCACAATGCGCGCGGCAGACCGATCATAGTTGAGTGGGAGAGAGACGCAAGGCATTCGGCGGGCCTCTCTCTCGTTCGGTGACTCATCGTAACGTTACCGAGCGTTACACTTTTTCATAAGTGACTCCCAGCCGCAACCTAATTTAAGACGTTGTCACGTCAAAAACTATAAATCATTATGTAACAGGATGTTTAAATATAAATGCCTGTAATATATTTCGAAAATTAATAAATGAATAATTTGGGTTATATAGGAAATATATCTACTACTATTAAATATTTATATTATAAGTGATTTATACATTAATGATTTAAATGGAACAATCTTGGATGGTTATCAAAATTTATCGATATAAACAATTTTTTTGTATTATATATATCATAAAGAGTTTACAATTTCATATATATACTTATAATATTAAAAATCAATAAACTTTTAAATATTGAGAAAACATTCGGCGGGCCTCTCTCTCGTTCGGTGACTCATCGTAACGTTACCGAGCGTTACACTTTTTCATAAGTGACTCCCAGCCGCAACCAATTTATAAGACGTTGTCACGTCAAAAAGCAAATTTTCCTTAGTTACGATTCTATTGCTCTTTCATTGTCCATACATAAAATTCACAACAATTTCAATGAAAAAATAATTCTGTTATTTTCAACACAATGCTAGGTATTTTATAGTATATAAGGTTACACGTGCTAACACAATGAGTAATGTTAATTATATGATATCTTAATTACAAGCAGTTTTTTATATGTTATATTTTTCTTAATTTCATCACTTTTGTTTTTGATATTTGTAATTAAAAACAAAAGTGATCGAACAGAGGTTGATATTCGACAGCAATATATTTAATTCAAATATTGTAAAAAACTTTATCAAAATAGTTTGATTGATAGCATTTTGTGTTATCAATAAAACCTCATCAAATGCTACCAAGCAAAAAAAAAGAAAATTGGTTGTTTTTTCTTTATTTATGGCTTGCACGATTTGTGCATTTAGCCAATGTCAAGTAAGTATGATTGCCAGTTCTTGAGTAATTTCTCAATTTAATAACGATGAATGAACAGTAAAATATATTTTTTCCTAGGTTTCAGTAAATGTGTGGGGTTTTACTGAAACCTCCCCGTGGACTTCTTGAGAGAGCAGGAAAAGACAACTTCTGTTGCTTTGTTACACTTGCCAACTCTTTTGAATGTTCACAAACACTTAGTGGTTAATAATCCACCATTATTACGTATTAATATCCACAACAATACAAATTTCAACAACTGAAACAAAACTATCAATGTGACGCTTCCCGCTCCCGCCAAAAAGCCAGAAAATTGGTCTAATAGAAGAAAAAAAAGAGGTTGAACTGAGTGTGTTTTGTCTTTAGTTATTTATATAAAGACAATAAAGTGTTCACTACGCTCTGGTGTACACACCATGTAAAATTATATTGTCGTTGCACATAAATAATATTAAGATCATAATATTACCATAATTAATACTAAGGTTTTCTTAAATGATTTGTTAAAAACTAAGAACTTAAATCAAATTTTCATCGTACGAATGTGCTTTCAGAGCCTGTTATCTCCTATAATTATAAAAAATAAATAAATAATTAAATGTTAAATTATTATATTATTCATTAATAGAGCAAATTATATAGTTTAACTATGTAAAAGTATTTTCAAGTTACTTTTACGCATTCCTTTGTGTACAGTTAACACGCCACCAACCTGTATAAAATATTTTTGTTTAATGTTGGACTGTACCATGTTAAATTTGTAGCTTAAAGTCGATTGAGGAAAAAACTTTAAGTTCACTACCAAAAGATGATTGATTATTTGTTTATATTCAATTAATATAGCCTGAGATTTATTCTACGTTTAGGTAGAGTGTAATTTTGAAGCAACTTTTCATTAATGCATATGCACCTAACCCCAATATCTCACTTATACACACATAAAATAATGTTTTATAGAAAAATCTGAAAATAACTTACAAACTTTAAAGTGTAATTATACAAGAGCAATAACTTCTTTATATTACTACAAAATAATCATTACGTTAATAGTCATATGGGAATAAGCACCTAATTTTCATAGAAAAAGAATAACGTGTTCCATCAAATTGGACGCATTACATCGGCGGTTCGTATAATTTTATTGTCTTAATCACGTTAAAAACGTTTTCAACGAATTATTCCGACAAAATAATGACATGTCTAACGTACAACAGAAGCGCGCACCTCTTAATCACTTCTAATTTATTTAGTCCCTCCGAGAGTGAGCTGAGTAATTTATAGCTATCCCTTTCGGCCGCGAGCTCGTAACGATCGTGCGTCCCGCTCTCCGGGGACCATTTTTAATTAAAATCACCGGGAGAAAATTAGAAATTATATTCTATTTTCAAAAACTTGTACCGACGGTTTGTTCGAGATTATCTCTTTTTTATTAGCCCCCGGTCGGAGGTTCGTTTTAACGACTGAGGAATTGCCCAAATTGACTTTGTTGGAAGTGCCGTTTCTTTTACGGTTATACTTTGCTCATTTCGATGCGGTTTCTTAATTGGATTCCATTGCAAAAATATTAACAATTGATAAAAAGTTTGGGTTATAGGTAATTAATACTTATCCCTTAACTTTTGATAAGTTATTAAGTTGGGGATGTCACTTATCTTTATCTTAATAGTCAGATAGGGCTACTACAGCTTGGTTACCTAGATATTTATGTAATATGACGGCAAATAACAAAGGTTTTCTAGTAATTTAACCAAACTAGATCTTACTAAGCTAAGAATAGATTAGGAATCTTTTTTCTTAACAAGGCTTTATGGCTTGGGTACGTGTCTTTTAAGCCATGTCTTCATGTTCGTTAATTACTTTTCTAAGTTAGAATGATGATGAGAGCTGATTCATGAATTACAGATGATCAATGATAAATTAATAATGAAATACCCTTTTCCCTAATTGGTACAAAGAGTTCTTGATCCTCGTAAAAGTATGTCCTTTTCCCGCCGAAAAGTTCACCTTTTGAATCATACATTCCAACATGTAGTATCAAACAATCTGTTAAATTAAAAAATAAAGCGAAAATACCAGTAGTTGTCGTATCAGAGCCATGTTATTTTAGTACAAACTGAAAATACAATGACGATGACGATCACAGATTAGGTATAAAGATACCGCCATAAACGTGACTTTAATCTGTGTACCTACTTTATGATCTGAATTGTGTTTTTTACTAAAATTTTAACAAAAAGTATCTATAATTTTTATATTTTATGCATTTTTAATGCGATCTTATAAGAAAAATACTAGAAAAAATCGACTCGGGTCACAAGTGAATCCTCAGGCGGTCACTTGTGACCCGAGTCGATTTTTTCTAGTATTTTTCTATTATAATAAAAAGTATCTATTTAATGAATAAACTAATCAACAATTATTTATGGTTTCCGAAATCAGAATATTTTTTCCATTTTTCTTAAGCTGCTATAAGTGCAGGCCCAAAATTAAACGTCGCTTTTTTGTAAGCACTTTATAACCTAATTCCACGTACAAAAAATGCGAACAACCTATAGTTATCATATATGTATACATTTGAAATAGGTATGTATACAGAGGTTTTCATTATTCCATAGGTGGCGTTGGTGATGATGATGGAGACAGCGGTAAAAGAAGGAGGTCACGAACGAACTTCAACTCCTGGCAGCTGGAGGAGCTTGAACGAGCATTCCTCGCTTCCCACTACCCAGATGTGTTCATGAGGGAAGCCCTGGCCATGAGACTGGACCTTAAAGAAAGCCGGGTGGCGGTGAGTCTTCTTAGTTCAAAGAGTTTTTTTGTAAAGTGCAAAAATATCTTTGTGCCTACTAATTCAATTATCTAAGCTGCGAGGGTTTAGTACTATGGCACTTTGTTTGTTTATCTTGGGAAGGTTTACAGCTAGGGTTGGCAACTAAATCTAAAAAATAATGTGATAACAAAATAAAGAAAATGCATGAAAAATAAAACGTTTCTCTAATGTTAAGATTTTTCTTTATAAATATTACATTTTATAAATTTTCAGTACATATTAACTGGTTTTATTCTTTGTTTTTATTTTGAAAAATTGTTTTACAATATGAGATAAAACAATACAAATTATCGCAGTGAAAACTGAGGTTGTGGCAACAAAAATACATAAGATGCGAACGACAAATCTTCTGGTAAACGACAAATTTTCATTTTGACGTGACAACGTCTTATAAATTGGTTTGCCGGGTGACACTTCAAGAAACTGCGTTACGCTCCGCTCACGTTATGCGCTTACAATGAGAGCGAGTGAGAGGCACGCGTCCCTTCCACTCGGGCATGGTTAGCCCGCCTAAGAGCGAGAGAGACAGACATAAAAAGTGGAAGGGACGCGTGCCTATAAATTAATGTTTTAAAATTATTCTTTGTATAAATAAATGTTTTAAATTGTTACTATTATTTCATCCTTCTTCCTACTATACGAATGAATATTCACATTAAAATTATTTTACCACTCAAAGTCGTTGTCACGTAAAACTTTCGCCCGTATACCGACTTTACAGACAACCAACCAGTTTTTTTTTAAAGTATAATTACAAAGATAAAATATGTTAATATTAAATATGATGGCAACTACAGCTGTTATTGACTTATGGATAAAATACAGGTTTTTACTAATACATGTACATCTACACTAATATTATAAAGAGGAAAGATTTGTATTTTTGTTTGTTTGCAATGAATAAACTCAAAAACTACTAAGCCGATTTCAAAAATTCTTTCACCATCGGAAAGCTACATTCACGCTGAGTAACATAGTTAATGCTAGAAAAAATTAAAGAATTTTGTCCACCCGTGACCGAAGACGGGACGGGCCACTAGTCTATACTAATATTATAAAGCTGCAGAGTTTGTTTGTTTGTTTGTTTATTTGAACGCGCTAATCTCTGGAACTACTGGTCCGATTTGAATGATTCTTTCAGTGTTGGGTAGTCCATTTATCGAGGAAGGCTATAGGCTATATTTCTTTTTTTCAAAATTAGGAATCCGTAATAAAATTGCTATTTTGTAACACAAGGTGTAAAATCGAAAACCTATTTTTGCGTGCGCTGCAAAAACTATTGACAATAGAACAAAATGATGTACTACGAGTTTGTAGATTTAATTAAGACCTAAAAAAAAGTCCGCGAGAACATATATCTAGCTATCATGGTTTAATCACAATAACCGATTTTGTGTTCAAAATAATTATTAAATCGTCTTAATGAAGAAAAAAAAATTACGTTAAATATGTATCGTAATATTAATCTTTATCGAAATTAAGCATTATGTTATCACGAGTATTTATGTAGAAGTAAAATACTTTTTGTTTCATGTCAATCGGATATTTCGTTTAAAAGTTATCACGTGTGTAAGATGTTAAGAGTTGGTACCTATTAATGAGTTATGGGCCATAGAGTTTTTTATCAACATAAAATCCTGTAATAATCTTTTTCGAAATATATTTGTTGATGATTGTAAGTATAACATCTTTGAAGAGTATAATAAATACATTTCTAAAATAACTCTGCTAAGGAAATCCACGCGCGCTTGATGCAAGCAAGACAAGACGCATGAAAAGTGTCGGGATCTCATTGTTATCTACACTAATATTATAAGGAGGAAAGATTTGTATGTTTGAAATAAACTCAAAAACTACTAAGCCGTTTTCAAAAATTCTTTCAGCATCGGAAAGCTACATTCACGCTATGTAACATTGACTATATTTGATGCTAAAAAAAAAATTAAAGAATTTTGTCCATCCGTACGAAGCCGGGACGAGCCTCTAGTATCATATAAAAAAGTAACTAATGTCGATAACACAAAGTGATACATACGTTATAGTTTTTTATTTAACTTTTATCCGAGTTCAAGTATTCGTAAGTACGTAACTGTTTTCTAATGAAATACAATTTATAAAATAGATACTATGTATCATTAGTCTGCTTGTAGAACTTAACAATAATGAACGAATTAACACCAGTCTTCGAAATAATGAATAGGTGGATAAATCAGCTAGTATATAACTACTTGTGGTCCATCATTATCAATCAATCCTGATTTTAAATGAAAATACCGTAAAGAGGATGGGGCTCATGGACCCAATACAGTTTGGTGGGCACTAACGAATGCAAATAGAGCCAAAACGAACAGTATTACTTTCTTTCTGAAGCAAAAAGAGACTCGAGCTAATACATTTTTCATCGTCATTTCGACGTTGATCATAACCAAAAATTTTATATATTTTGTTCTTACACTTTCTTGCCTGTAACATAGGTATTTAAACTAGGCGATGCAGTCGCTTAGCATAGAGCTACGCTAGCACCATGTATTGGAGCGGAGCATAATACCTAAAAAATGTTTTTTTTTTGTTTCAATGGGAATTTTTGCGAATTTCAAAATTTGGGCTTCGTCATAATCTGGTCCTGAACCTGTTGATTTGATTCCACACAAAAGATGATAAAACACCAATAAAACTGCTCCAATAAAAATCAGGATTAAATATATAAAAAAAACACAAAACGCCTTGTTAATCCGGTAAAAGTGGTTTTATTCAGTTATTTTATAAACCTACGCAATTTCAAATAACTGTTCTTAAGTTGAAAATAACTTTAAATAGAACAGTATCGATGATAATAATAGGCGATCATAATGTTTAAAAACAAAACACACACAGCTATTTTGCATTCCCATAATTGCCGTTTTAACAACAACCCTTTAGGCATAAAACAAATTATCCCTCAATCACTCCAATAAAAGCCACAAAACGATTGACAGATCGTACAAAACGATCTACCACGTTCGCCAACACAACAATTTTATCGGTTCGACAGGAAATGCGTACCATAGAGTATGCTCAAATGACAATTATGACGATGTCAAGTTAGACACGGACATAAAATCCTTTGTGGACGGCGCATGTGCTCCGAGAGTTATTATTTTAATTTTAGCATGTGACGAAAGGTCCACAGTTAGCTTTTCACACATAACGTCTTATTTCCCTTTTATAGGTGTTAAACCGTATTTAAGGGAACAGTCGAGTAATTATAGAGTTGAAAAATTGAACGTTAAAGATAATATCAGCTCGTGCTGGCTGTTGAGTTTACATGTAGACCTTTTATGATTGCTTCTTTATTTTTAGCTCGATTTTACTCTTTGTAAGAGAATAAAAATCGCATTTAAAACAATATCCACTTTCAATATTTTCTACCGTTCCATAGATAAAGATAAGTTTTTTTTTTAATCAATGATTCGCGCTCTTGCTGCTCTTCATTTACAGATTATTAATATTGCAGAAGTTAGAAGTTAGTCATCCTGTGATCATGGCTCCTGTAAAGGAGTCGAAACGTCAGGATTAAATATAAAATAAAATAAAACATGCGCAATAATCCGTAAAAATTCTGATGTGTAATGTGCGCGGAAGTGTAAGAACTAAATATCGCAGAAGTTATTAAGCAGTTATCAATTTAAGAAACAGTTTATTTTTTTAACTAGATAGAGTTCCACGTTTCCACTATCATAAAAGCATATTTCAATCAGCAATAAATCCTACATTATTCAGAAAAAATAAGTCAAGTCGTTAATAGAAAACTTTCTTAATCAAACAATAAATAAAGAAAAATAAAGATAATATCGTCACTGACATTTATTAAGTATAAATTTTAATTAACAAGAAATGGTTAAATTTGACCACCTTCATTCATCTTAAAACATATTAACCAATTGCAAACTTGTGTAATCTAATTATTCCTACAATATTAGACGTAATATTTAATATAATAAAGTTTAACAAATAGAGTAAATACTTTATAGTATATCGAGTATTTACTTTCCATTTATTTGTTGATGTTTTGCGGGGTGTGTAAGGCAAAAAGTCGGTCGTCCAATATGGATGAGGGACGGATTTCCCATTCCTTACCCTTATTTTCCTGGTAGTCGCCCTAAGCGGCCTGTGGGGAATGGAAACGACTTTTTGCCGCAACTAGCCGAAGATAACACATTCAATGGTCAACCGTTCGCTGAGGTCAACAGGGGGATTTGAATGTTGCTATGATAGACAAGAATAATACAAAATCTCAATCATTTTCGTTTGAGATTATGGGTTACTGTTTTTTTAAATACTAGAACTAGAAAAAATAAAGATAATGATAAAAAATCTTTCAACTGTTTAACTAATGCTGAAAGTATTTGATAGAATCAGACGTCATTTGTAATGGGTGAGCAGTGAATCTTTGCATGTTTTTTGGAAATAAGTTAAATATGAAATTGCAAATTTATTGCAAGTACAAGAAACAACTATAATTATTGTTATCCTAGAGCGATGATAACTATTTGACCGTTTAAATGTCTTACACTTAAAACAGAAATTACATTTTCAAGTAATTTGGTTTAGTTCTTCTTGGGAGTTTGTTATGTCAAATATGATATAACGCATACACAAATACATAGCGCACATAAATAAATGGTATATGAAATAGTAATAATTTTATCCTAAAACAAAAATATAGGAACTAATTATTTGTTGGCGTTGGTGACATTGGCAATATTGACCTCATTACCTAACATAGGTTCTAGTTAAATAGGAAACAAAACAAAGAAAGTAATTTATTTATTCAAGGCAAGTATCATTATCATAGGTACATCGAAAGTAATTATGTTTCGCCGATTAAATATCTATATCAACCGATTCATTTACACCGATGCGTTTATTTGAATCTTGTACATTATGTCAAGTTAAATGAACGCATAATTTAACTCGACTTCTGTAATGTATCAATTTAATAATAGCAATAATAACACACTAAAGTCATAATAAGTAATTCCATTTCTATAATCAGTACTGACGTTGATCGTATCCACCGTTTATCGCCAGGATCTCGTTTCAGAGACAGACTATCCCGCAGCACTCCTAATAGTTGGTATAAATCAAAAGATTGCAATCTCGGCGGCACCCCTGGGACGTGAGCGAGACGGCACGATTGAATAGCATAGATTTAAATGGGCGGGTCAGATAAGGATGGCTGTAGATCCCGCTGTTCCGACCTCGAGCGCGCCGCGCCTCGCAGGGACGTCACAATTCGATTACAGCTCAATAAAGTTAAAGTGACTTGTTTTCGTCTGCAAAGTGGATTTTTCCTTTTGTTTGATTTCTTCAGTTTCGTCCTTCTTATCGATGTCTCCCTATCCGTGAACACGGTTCTCAATAGGACATTACTACTATTTTATGAATTATAATGCTATTGATTTAACAAAATAAATTTTAACTATAAAACGTTCTTTCATAATATCACATATTGTTATGTGTGGAAAATAAAATGCACTCCTAGTATCAAATAATGGTCATAGAACTTCTTGAGATGGGAAGAAATTATGGATATTACCTATATAGATTACACAAAGATTGTACGAGGGTTATTAAAGATCATAATTCACCAAAAAAGGCAAATTCTAATCTAATTTCGACTTCGGCTGACATAAAACTTGCGAAACCGACTCACCCGCTCCACCGTGAGCGCGGAAGTATCGACTTCGTTTTAAAATTCATAGCATAAAATTTACATTTATATGCCAATTTCATTCCCTAACAGAGCGTCGGCGGTCGCACACATCAGTATGCCGTACACATTCGGCGGCGGTACACCCCTGAAAGTAAAAAGAAAAAATATTAGAAAATCGCCTTACATTCTCCGCTCGGCTGGGAAGAAAAAAGAATGGCGCGAGGTTTAAATATGGAACACTAAATGGAACGCTTAGGCGACAAAATGCGGATAGAATATAAAATTTAAGGATATCTACTGTCTCTTTCTTTTTTGCGCGCGTCATGGTTGTTGTTGTCTCATTCTGAGGCTGGTATCAAACATGAGCCGAGTTTACCGCCCTAGGCTTAGCGGTAAAAGATAGACATGAAGCCTTCGTAGGGCTGCTCCCAAGGATGCAAATTATCTCATATGAATAATTTTCTTGCATTCAAACGAGACATAGATACTACATATTAAAGCGATTTGATGCGATTAATCTTTTCTAATGATATGCATAATTTTACACAAGCTTTTATAATGTGGATAGAATTATAGTTTTAAATTGGTATTTAAATCTACATGACGAATTGAATGTTAATTAAAATTTTATTTTTATCTATATCTGTCTCGTGACCCCGTGTAATTAACTTGTTTTTTTTTTAACGGAGCGGATTGCGTTACATACGTAGAATTATTTTTATTTACTATGCTATTAATTTATTACCTATGCCAGTTTAAATTTAGAGCTTAAAAAAACTATATGGAGACTTCTGGAGATGTTTAGAGTCCCTTTTTAACAGCTAATGCAAAGTATAATTTAATATTTTTTATTATCAGCCAAATAATTTCCCTACTTGTGGGGCTAAGGCCACTGCCCAGGAACTGCCGCGCAGGCCCATTGTGTATTGGTAAGTAAGTTAACACGCTCATAAGACCGCCGGGGTTCTCACGCGCCCTAACTATTTTAAACTCTAATTCCTCCTACTACATTATATTTTTCTATAAATAAGTTTAGTTCAAAGGCAATAATATATTTTTTTAAGTAGTACGAACATAATAAATATGTAAACGTCATTCTGGACTTCTCACTGTTTCTGTAATCGGTGGCCATTAATGAGGTACTTGACAGTTGACATGTTACTTCCTGCCCGAATTTAAAGCGGTTTATAATAACTTTTTGGTCACCGGTCCAATGACAGCGACCCTTACGAATGTTGCTTAACCTCCGCAATCATATACGAAACGTGCTAACCATTAAGCTACCAAGCACCAAAAATGAAATTTATTATAATATTAAGCACGGCAACCCTGTAAGTTACGCCAAGTTGCAAAGTGACACGGACACGTGAAATTCATATTTGTCTCTATCACACCAACATCCCCGTATCAATTTGTATGGGGATGAAACAAAAGAGACAGCGTAATCGTTGCTCCTGGAAAAACAAGCGCTTTAAGCGCTCGTTTTGCAGCTGTAAATAAGAAATATAATAAATATGAAATGGTCGGTTTTAACTGAATAAAATCTAAAGTTATCCCTATTCCAGGTACGGTTTGACATGAAATCGCAAGAAAAATTCGTGATTATAAGGTTATTTTACAATTTGTATAAACGTTGTTTAAGAAATTCTCTAAATAATAGTTAAAACTGTATCAAATTTATTCCTAAGTATTTTTAGAAATTGAGCGCACTTATAGACAAACCAACGATTTGTTATGTTAATTTTATCGTTTTCGTTAGTTTAGATTAAGATAAAAAGACGACCATTTGATACAACCGTAGCGATCCTTCTTTTGCACTGGGGCAGATGTTTGTGTGATGAATACGAGCATTTATACCTGAGTTATGGGTATTTATATATATTTATATGATTATTACATATACATGTATCATAAATGTATGTCTATACATTACCCTAGTATCCATAACACAAGCCCTGCAGTGCTTACTTTAGGCTTGGCTAATTGGTGTGAATGTAAGAAATATTATTAATATTAAAGTAACACTATATATTTGCTATCTGAAATAGGCCTCCGAACTTTTTAAATATGGCTGTCTGCGTTGGTATTTTTAAATTCAGCCATATGAACACTTCAAAATCTATGATTGGGTCAACAGTACTGCATACTCTATGGAAACCCTTGGTCAGTCATTACATTCACAGCACAAGAAGCAGTTCTATAAACTAATGTTATTTATTATTATTATTCAACCATTTATTAGATATAAATCAGATTACATGGGTAAAACTTATGTTACCTATATGAACCTATAGGAAATAATTTTAGAGTTAACTTGGATGGTTACCAGTGCTTGGTAAAACCTAAATAGGTTTATATAGCACTGTAAACGTAAAAAAAGTTTTAATTTAATGTATTTATTTATTATTAAATAATAATAATAATTAAACATATTTTATGGTAAGATTTTTAGACCTGAAGCATCTTCGATGTTAAAATAGCTGTTTGCTAAAACCTTACAATTAAATGCTTAAATAATAAAAATATGATACTTACGTAGTAATTTCTTTTTTACTTAATACTTGTATTAAATTCGATATTGTTGATTTGTTTACCTAATTCGTGAGTAGATGACGCTGATCTTCAGCTTATACTTATGTTTTATTTAATTCTTTATAACAGCATAAATAAATCCACAGAGTAAACCATTGTTGGAAAGATTTGAGCCAGTCAAGATTTCTTATGGGTCTCGAATGTTTAAAGTCGCTACGTTTTACATTAAAAGGTAATTATTTGTTTTATGTGAGTATCTATCATGAATCTCTTTCTATGGTCTAGCTATTCAAAATTACTTAACAAATTTAGATTCTTGGACTTATTTTTTTACTTTCAATTTTTATTTACCTTACTTTCATTTTTGGCAGAAATGATCATAGCTACTAAAAAAACATTTAGATAAAAACAGGAAAAATTTAAGTATTGTTTTAAAGAATAATGAAAAGTTTAATTTGTGGCTTCATCGCTTTCTCCGGATATAGCCTCTGATTGTAATTAACAATTGAAAAGCATCCAATCTTGCGTAAAAATGATCAATTTTTATTTTACTTTCACTTAATAGTCCTTTTAATTACAATTGCAATTAAAACCTTAATATTACTTATTTACATATACTCGAAACATAAACGCTGTATACACTGGCAGAACAACTTGAATATCTTTACTTGTGTGGAATCTACCAGTAAAAAAAACTGTTACCAAAGGGTAAATAAGTAACACGTAAATAAACTTGATACAAACAAAAGAGCCTGTTCTTTATTTAAAAATAATTCGGAAGTGGTGCACGCACCGCCGACATGGCGAAAAGCGTTAAAGCGCTTTCCACACGTAGCTTTCAGAGCCATCGGGAAATAGTAGTACCTTAATAGTAGTCAATGTATCCGTGCCGGGACCCTCCTTATTTACACCACGGTAAGTTAGGGGAAAGGCGACAATACACAACACGATTGCCACAAATGTTTTCCGTATGAATTTTGTTATCGCACTGTTTTTGAACAGGCAATCGTAGGGTAATCGTGTGGCTTTTTGATTGCCCCTTTTAGGGGGTGTATTGTGATTTATTTAGTATTGAGATCACATCCATTTGATTATTTTGTCGTACATTACTAAAAAAAGCAATCTGACAAGTTCATTAAATAACTATTGTTTTATTGAGCGAAGCTCTTTTTTAGGCAACTCACAAATTTTTGAGCGAAGCTCTTTTTTAGGCAACTCACAAATTTCGCTTGTCTCCCTCCTGCTACTTAACGGTTCAACCGATTCGAACGAATTTTGGCATGAACATACATGATTATAACCTGACGGACATAGGCTATGTAAAAAAAAATATAGACTTTACCATGGAGGAATAATCACCGAAAGAAAAACTCAAAAGCTGATCACAGCCAAACCGCTGAGACTACATTGATGAAATTTAGGTGAGGTTAGGTAAAGTAGTGCTTCGCTCAGTAAGTATTTGCAAACAGCAGCAGCATTGCAGACCTAGTCATTATTTAAAAAGATATATTATTAAAAGTGATTTTTCTCGATTTAAAATAATACTAAAGGAAAGAAAACTACTAAACTTTAAAAAGGACTTAAACAAATTACTTTTCAAGAGGTTGACTGTAACTTTCCTTAGTTTGTGTTACATTTTGTGACGCATATATACCTACGATTTAGGAATTCTATATGAGGTATTGAAGCCACATTATATTCCAATTAAGGTTACAGCGTTTATCAATAATCAAAAGGATGTTGAAAAATTCACAAACATTAATTACCTTTTCACTAAGTCGTCTACAATTTTAGCATAGCGACTCAACCATAAACAATAAAGTATCAAATGACTTCTCAAATATTCACCATAGAGTTCCAGAAAAATCAAATGCAACCTTACAAAAGAAGTCGATACCCTAGGGAAGGTGTACTAATGACTAAGGGGGTAGGGTGGGTTATATACGAAGCTCATTATGGGCGGGAACGGCCACCGAAGCCATTACGGCTGGTCGGCTAATCAATGTGCTTCGATTAGGTGGGGTTAATTAAAACATTACTACAAACAGAATGTTTTGCTGTTCTTTGATTGATGCTCCGTAATAAGGAAACAGTTTGTTAGAAGTTATATATTTTTATCTACTCTAATACTATAATACAAAGATTCTAAAACTGAAAACAAAATGCTTATGACAAACATTACGTACAGGCCAAAAATAATAAAAAAAAAGTTTAATTACGATACAGGTCTTGTATGGACACCTGTATCATAATATAACTTTTTAATCACAACGATACACCTATACAACCTCCAGCTGGACCAAGGAGGTTGAACCTCTACTTTAAAAAGGTTTCAATGAACGAGTCCGCGACGACGCAACACGCATTCACAATTGATGTTTGCACCTTGGCGCCAACATTTGACATTTAAAAAATCTTTTCAATATTTAAACAAAGTTTGGTTTTGTTTGCAACATTGTTTTACGTAATATAGTATGAGAGTAGATAAAGTAGTGTATGACACTGTACATAACTTGGTCTTATAACACTCGTGTGATGCTATAAAAAAACTCGCCTACGGCTCGTTTTTTTAAAACACACTCATGTTATAAGAACCCTTATTATGCAACAGTATCATAAACTACTATTAATTGCCACAAAGAATTGAGTTTGGCATCCGGCTGTCAAATAAAAATTAAAAAGGCGCCAATTGAAAATCATCTTGTTTCCCTTATCCCTAGATTTTTTTATTAAATGACTTTTGGAAATTAGTAGTAGTAAGTAAAAATTGAAATTATGATTGATAATTATTCAATTTCAACAATTTGCTTTGTCATATAGCAACCAATAAAGACGTGATTTATCATTACTTTATACACACTTCAGCGCAAATCGCACGTTTAAATAAAACTACTATTATCTTAGGTAGATGCATCGCGTTTTATAACAAGTTGCCTCCCCATATAACTGAACTGCCTTTAGAGAAATTTATAAGGAGTTGTTTAAACAGCAAAGTCTATTACAGAATTGATGATTTTTAAAGGAAAAAAAGGTGTGGAGTTATTGTTCATTATTTTAATAACTTAACTGCTAATTATCGTACAGTTAATTTTACTAATGCACTTTTACAATCGCTAGAAAAGTTCCCTTGATTTCAGAGAGTCTGTAACATATTAACCTTAATTCGACGGATTTTTTTTTAATTTGTAACATTGTTACTAATTTTGGTTCTTAGCTTGTAGGGGACCCTAGAAAAAATATATTAAAAAATCTACCTATTTCAATTACCTGTTTCAATTACAGCACCCAGAACTCTAGATATATGGACTAGTTTTCGACGGAGATTTTTTTTTCATTCAACGGGAAGTATACTGCACGACGTCGAATTAAGGGTTAAAGGGAGTTAAAAACAGCCCTTGAGGAGTTTCTGCGGTTGCTTCTCGGTAGAAGGTCTCGTCGTAGGACTAACGAAGCCACGCATAGTTGTTGATTTTCAATAAATAAAAACGCTCATATTAAATAATTTTTTTTTTTTAATTTAACTAACAAAACTGGGTTCAATCAAATAACGTATTAAAACTAATATACATTGTATCGTCTTAAAGATTTACCCTGCTAGATGTAAGCACAGCATGCATAAGAAAAACAATATATACTACCATAAAGCAAATAATACTGACCTTAATAATAAAAACAAAATTTAACTTCTACATAAGTAAATTTCCTAATAACAACTTACTTATGTTATGTTATTTAAAAACAGAAAGAAACATTAATACGACGCTTGGCGGTGACGAGAGAAACAATGAAAATATCAATAAATTTTATCTTTATCTTATCTTTTATTTTAATTCAGGAGCCGTTTTCAGTCGTTGAATCAGGACAATATAATAATACTAGATTTAAAAATCTAAAAATCACAGTATAATTATTTTATTCTTTTTAATTATTAACTCAACGAAGTAATCATGTGTTACGCAACAATCGAATAAGCCCCATACAAAAGTGAAAGTTGCCGAAAGTTGACCTGAAAGTGCACCTAGAAAGTTGAAAGTTGTTTAATCGTGCATTGTCATCGGGTTCTGAGCTACCCTGAAAGTTTCAACTCGCTAGGTGGTCGGGAAGTGCCTCAAAATTGAGATACAAGATTCCAACCGGACAGACAAGACGACAGACAAGCAAACAGACAATAAAGCGACCTAAGAAAAACGTGGGAAAAACAAGGGACATTCCGGTATACCTTAAAAACGTTACACTTCATATTTACGTATTTTTAATTTCTGCTTTAAAACAGTTACTTAGCAGATATTGTCACTTAGTCAACGATATTGGAATATCACTAAGATAAAATGACCTACCTTTGTAAGGGGTTATCCGTCTTATTTTACTTTTACCAGTAATTTGCTAATTATAAAATGTAATTGCTGTTATGTTACAGACTACATTAACGCCTTTTATAATTTAATAACGAAAAAAACATATATGTTTGTGATAAATAAAACGGTAACGAATAGACGCGCAAATAAATTTCTCGATAACCCGGTTCAACAACTTTTAATCAGACAAATAATAATTTGTATATTTACATGCACTTACATTTAACGCGATAAGTGAAGTGTGTTATTAAAAATTGAAATTTCTTTAAGTCTGTTGTGTTTTAGACTAGCAAAGACTAGGAAAAACTTCATTAAGGGCAGATAGCACTTATATTTGGCAATACTATTGACAAAAATATTTGTCCATCCGTTACCCTAGTATTCATAATACAAGCCTTAAAAGTGCTTACTTTGGGCTCGGTTAATTGGTGTGAATGTAGGAAATATTTTTTTTTATTTTACCGCATTAACCGCATTAACGTCGCATTTTTTCCTGATTTTTTATATGAATAGTTGAGAAAGTGTAAGAGAGCGTCATGTGTTTTTATATATTCAATAAATCTTAATAAAACATGTATAGCAAAGAAAAAAAATCATTAAAGTTTCTCCTTGAGATTAACCAAAAATGCATGCATGACAAAAGCTTATAGCTAATAATAGGTTGTTTATAATATTACCAAACAATGCTTTAACAAATATTCTATTTACAAAACCATGTTAATGTTATGTAAAGATGGTGGCTGATGGGAAAGACTGTTTGTCTGGTGTAAAATCAAACGCAAAATTCGACGTTTTCAAATCCAGTTCTTTGACTATTTTATGGTCATGTGGCTTGCATACGATTCCTGGCCAAGTCAATATAGCAAAATGTACTCTATATAGACTCGCAGTCTGAGTGATGAACTGTCGTTGTTGTTTCCAACTTCCAAATAACAAGCGGTTTAGCTACTTAACATGGGTACGTAACAATTTATTTAGTCCAATATATACAATGTGTCCCGTCACCAGTGTCGGAGCCTTTAATGGTGTGAAATATGGCATTTTTTATCGACAAATTGCCCCTCAAATTTGGTTTTTCTCAAAAAGCCAATAATCAAAAATACACAAAAAGAATCTATTTGTTTTTTTATAATTATTTTTTTCTATTTTTTATTCGATGACAATTAAAACATGATGTCTGTGTAACTGTTGTCTACATGTTTAGCTATCAAATGACACCTTTTTAATGTTTATAGGACATTTACATGAGTAGTGGTGGTCGAATTAGTATGAGAGCCCAGGTCTTGGTTACCATGAAAACAAAATGGCGGCCGTAAGAGAAAACCAAAATTTGAGGGGCAATTTGTCGATAAAAAATGTCATATTTCACACTATTAAAGGCTCCGACACTGGTGACGGGACACATTATATATTCATATTTTCCTTCACCTTTTGCGTCGTGGAAGACTGTTACTTGTCCTAATGGTATACTATGATCACGAAAGACCCTTCTCGGCTTTAGTGGGTTCTTATAGCGCAAGCAGACTCAACTCTTTTGCATTTCACCGATCCTCTGAGATTGATGACGGTAGTACACACATTCTACCTTCGCATTTTTTAAATAAAGTAGTTTTTATATTTGATCTTAACTAAATTCAACTTGTTCATCTACTTTAATTTTTCCTGATCAAATTATCGGCAAAAGTCGCCAAATAATTATCTTATCTTTACGGTGATTAAATCTACATTAATTTATCAACAATGCCATTGTTGTATATTGAACTTTATACCAGTTTTTAGTTTTATAACATGACTGTTGCATCAGAAAACAATCCTAAAGCCTCCTAAGTATCCTCCTTGTATATGTGAGTAAAATATTATTATAACCTTACAGTATTCTTTACTTACCAATAATTTAATGCTGAAAAACAACGAAAATTATTTTACAGAAGTAAAAGTTAGAATGTTAACAATAATATTACAGAGACGCAAATTGTAAGGCTATGTGTAATTATTACGTTAAAAGATCCTTGAAGTAACTGTGTTCGGTTGCCGGTTGATTTAATTAAAAGATTAGTCTCAGCGTCAGAGAGATATTAAAAATTACAATAATTAAAAGTGTATAAAAGTCAAGACGATTTTATGTATTCCATTTCACCAAAAGCCGCTACGCATCTTAATTTAATTTTCTCTTCAAAAAATAAGAACTTTAAACAATAAATTCGAGGATCAGCATCATTGTCTATGTTGGTCATTATGGGGAACGATGCAAACGAGAGAGTTATATTTGATTTTATTAAATTAATCCTAATTAATCCTGGCGTGGTCGTTAAATATATGTTTTGCAGTAAAACTGGATGGGTAAGTCGTAAAATTTACAGTCAAGGGTTCGCACGGAACCGTAATACTAAATAGCATTTCATTTTTGCCCGACCTTTTTTGTACCATTTTACATAAAATTATTTTATAGCTGATTGACGGTTTAATAAGAAACCATCGGATAGACTGTGAGGGGACTACACATTATTTTACTACGTCATCGAATGCCGACAAGAAAGACATTTTATATGTTATTTACAAAGAATAAAAAGAGATGGACAATCAGTATAACAAATAAAAAAACAAAATTTAACTGTAAAGGTTATGTTAAATATCACTTATTCAGAATAATATAAAACGTAAGTAGTTATCAAATTCGATGGAACTGGCATGTTATAAAAAAAAATAAAAGTTCCTTAAAAAGAGAGAAAAAAAAAATAAAACTAACAGATTTTTTATATGGAATAGCCAAAAATTCAGGACAATAATATCAAATAATAAAATACTGGTTATTTTATATATTTTTTATTTTTTTATCTGTTTAATAGATATTAATTATCATATAAATTGATATTAGGTATAGATTGCCTGTATTAAAATTACACGTATCAAATTTTCAGGATTTCGCAATACATGTCTCGTTAACTCTTCAGTAAAATCAAACATATGAGGCAATTGCCCAGACACCGAGAGGAAGAGATGTTTGATGTTTTTTATAATGAATCGAATATTTTAGCATTTAAATGCTTAAAATAATAAACATATAATTATTTGAAACAACATAAAATAAATGATACAAGATTACCTAAATTTACTGTTTAAGGATAAAAAACTGTGAGCTCTTTGAATGCTCACGTTGAATAAATAACATATTACCTCTATTTTTGTTAATTCCAAACTCTACCATAAAAATATATATAAATAAAAGTATATTTTAATAAATTTTATAAAAATACGCATGCTGTTCTCATAATAGCTAAAATGTCAACTTACCATAATTTTGGCAAATATAAGTTATTTCAATCATATCGGCTCCTGTAAAGGAGTTGAAACGTCATGATTAAATATAAAAAAGGGTAAAAATGAGTCAAAAATCTGGTTAAAATGTAAGAATTTCTTAAAAATATATTCTAAAAAATCTTCAAATTAATATAGATATTATTTATGTGAATAGATATTGGTTCAAAGATTAGTGATTTCCTGAAACTCATAAAATTAATCATAAAAATAATTACTTTAAAAGATGATTCACTGATCCGACTTAGAGAGAAGACTCAACGAATGCACTCGCACGTGCATATTACCATATGAATGGGCACTAGGGAACTGACAACTCAATCTGTCCCGACGTCGCAGTCACATAGTTCTTTTAGGTTTGAAGTAAACTGCCTAGTTTTAAACAAAATAAAAAATGAAAACGTGATGTACATTTACACAAGGACTTCATAAGTTTTAGTTATGTTAAATGTACCTTAGTATGTAAATATAGTGGATAGCACATCCTGCTATACACTTTGTCATTTGGACGTACGTTATTGCAAAAATGATTATTTAATTTTTAGAGTGTTTGAAATGCTGACTGCATTTCGTTGCGACTAAAAAAACAATGCCGCAAAGAATTTCATTCCAATAAAAAATAAATCCATACCTTGCAATAAATAACCTGAATTATATGAAGCTATAAAATTTATAATTTTTCACTTCAATTAGTGGGCATTATTTGATTAATTACTAAATAATTGTGATTCAAAAATGCATAATTGTATGAATTTAAAGAATCACACAACTATGCATCTTTTTCTACACAATGATTGCATTGCATTTAGAAAGACATGAGTCTGAATGCGTAGGTTTTTTTATGGCGACGAGTTGATGTCGAATTCACGAAAGTCACAGCGTTAATTTCACTACCTAGCATTTCTAGGTTTGCTACAGCTTTTATTCGTGAACGTTTTCACCTTTTGAGCTTCTATAATTTAAACAAACATGCAAAAAATATCGTAGCATCATTCTATATAAGCAAACATGCCTTAATTTCGTTTATTCAAAAAAGTAGGCATAGTTGGCATGTTTCACAGTAAGAGTTTAAAAACCTTTCACCAGTCACTTCTTCCCAAAGCCCTGGCGCCAACAGATTATCGTGAATTACAAAAAACGATGATTATGATAAAATTTTGGTCATCCATCAGAGGATCGGTGCTTGCGCAAGTGCATTATCTTAATAACCATATTCCGAGTGAACTCACAACTGCATCATCGAGCTCCTCTGGGAATAAACAACAGAAACAAATTAGAAAAAGAGTCAACAAGCTTTTATTAAGATAGAAAAAGTTTATTCGCTACGACACACATTCACAACTTATACCTACATATATTGCATAAAATTTAAGACTTTAAATAACCAAATAGAGACAAACAAAACTAATAAGCATAATGACATAAGAGATAGTAACAAGGAGAAATACGTGTGTGCAGCAGCAAGAAGGGTAAGATAAACGTGAACCCAAGTTCATTATGTATAATTTTAATTTTAAAATCTTGATGCACTTACATATGTAGGTACACTATCCGTTATACGGGTTTACTAGACAATATCAGCGCACCAAGATTTTAAAAATATCTATACTTACCAAGAACTTACCTGTCTACATAAATACGATTTTCACTACAAAAAGCTGAATTATGAAAGCGTTTTAAGAGGCAAAACTGCCAACTATTGCACTGAGTTTAATTTTCCTTAAGCGACATCCAATTAACATTCTAATAACTCTACCAATTTATATAAGCTTATGGGTGTTAAGACACTTCGCTAATAACCTGAAATTCTATACATGTCTCCTTTGATGCGCATACCTCTAAATCATTTAGATAAATAACGATCTTCCCAACTTAATGGTTTGTCAGGAACATTCGTCGTGCATATCCTCTGTCTTGTTTTATCGGTACCGACTCGTTAATAGCTCGGCAAATTTTGTACCTAAAAGACTTTTACTGCTGTTTGGGATGTGCGCGTACGTAATTACATTTGAATACTACCTATTCATAGCTTTATTAAACAATAGTAAAATAATAGGCAATTAAAAACAGTCTGTTATGTTTAATACCTTATTTACAACAAGTTTAAACATAATTAACCTTATATCGTATATATTAAGGTACATTGATCGTAGTGGTTTTTCATGAGCATGTCATTATAGGTATAATTATACGTATTTCATTCTACCTTTTCTACCTTTTCGTTAATCGTTATGTATGTTTCTTATGAATGAACATTATAAGACACGGCCAATGCCACGTTAAAATACCTAAGAATTAATAATTTCTGTAATCGATTATCAAATTCACGTTTAATTCATGGAGTTCGGTAAGCTGACGTGTTGCAGAAATTACAATCCACTTTTAAGGCGTAAATAATGTTAATGTACATAACAGTGTCATATAATACATACGCTATTTATTTTATGAAATATGGAAGTAAACTTATAAATTAAAATTATTGATATAAAGTCTATAATTATTATATCTATTAATTAAAAAAAATATGACATTTACTTTTATAATATAGCAGCGCAGCTAAACGATTTCTAAGCATTGTTCTGCATGCACGATATTCTATTAGTATGACTTGTCCCGTTGTAATATTGTAGAAAAGACATCGCTTGAAGCACTGTTTCCATTTTTGTCTCTTTCACATCAATTATCTACTGTTAATAAGTTATTTTATTTTCATGATTTTTAAGAAATAATGTCTTAAAATAATCTTACATTCCATTTTGTAATACAAACGATGATTGGAAATTGAAATCGTTTACCTTTAGTAATTTAGTTTGTCAAAGATGACGGCGTCTTTAATGATGCGTAATAATTTAATTGACATTATAATTACCTATAACAAAAAATAAATTATTTTAAACATAGCACTTATATAACTTCAGTTTATCCATTCCTTGTTGTTTAGTTGTTTCCATTAATGATCAAGAATTAATGAATAAATGGGGCCGAACAGTCATGAAACTTAATTAGTCGGCAAAATGAATTAAGAAGAATATTATGCTTTATCTGAAAGTTTCACAGTTTTTTTTCTTAGTTTTTAACTGTGATCTTCTTTGCAGGTATGGTTCCAAAATCGCCGAGCGAAGTGGCGTAAGAAGGAGCACACTAAAAAGGGTCCAGGACGGCCGGCTCACAACGCCCACCCTCAGTCCTGTTCTGGTGAACCTATACCACCACACGAGCTCCGTGCCCGCGAAAGGTGAGGAACTTACAAACCAAACTGCATGGTCAATTAAAGGAAGTTTGAAACCAGCTCATAGACCTAATGAGCTGGTTTCAAACTTCCCGTGTAATGTTCCGCGATTGAAAAGGGTGACCAACATAAAAGCACGGTAAACAGGAATCGTACCATCTATTTTTTCTCATGAAATCCGATTCTGTTCAGTTTAATAATTAAGTCAAGTATCGTAAGCTATTTATGAGTTAATGAAAAGTATGTTCAGTCCCATATATTTACGAAGTGGCAATATACGTAAGGCAAAATGAGCACCAATTTGTTACATAGTGCGATAGAAAAACAAAGAAATCCCATAGGCAGGGAAACAGAATATGTTCGATAGGTTGTAAGACAAATAGTATTTTTTTTGGTATAGCTTCCAGAATATACAACAAAATCCCCAATAGCTTTAAATTACCAATAATTTAAGAAACGTCCGATGTCACTTTTATTCTCATTGATATTGTTTTTTCTGTATTTGTATTTGTATGATATAATAATTAAAACATTCCATTGACATTTGTATTGACCAAGGTGGAAATGTAGTGATACTGTAATAATTACTTTAACACCAATGATAATCGTATTTTACCTATGTTTCACAAATAAAACATTCTATTCTATTTATCATGTTAGCTTAAATTTATGTAAAACACAGATTTTCGACTCGGTTTTGGTTGTAGACTGGCGTTTTACCTTAAAACTGAGACCTTATTGTCTAATAAAACAAAAAGTTAAAGCTTTAAGGACTTGAATCGCAACTAGAGACCATTGTAGGTGTTCTGATTATATACCGATCGCAACTAGAGACGATTGTAGGCCTTCTGATCGAAATTACATAAGAGGTAACAAGAAGTAGCCCAGTCACACAACGTTGACACTCAATTATATTAAATGTATATATGATTTAGTGAAAACTCATATTAGGTGTATTATATCATCATCTAACTAGGTCAGGGTGTTGATATTTAACTTGTGCAGCCTATAATTTGATGTCACTGCAATTTATCAAATGTTAATATTGGTTGATAATATTAGTGTTTGTCGCATGTCTGTCATAATTGGTCGTTATATTGATATCATGTGATTATTCTTTAACATATTTTTTAATCGACTTTAATCAAAAAAATATGCAAAGTTCGTTTTTTTATAATGTAGCGAAGTCTAGATTCTTGTTTAAGTTAATAAGTATTATTAAACGGCATAAAATTTATTGCATATTGGTTTTGTACCGACATCTACGGTTATTTATTTGAAACGGAGTGGTTGATTAAAAATTTAGTAAACTTAATTTTTGATTGCCTTAACTGTCTTAAAACTTAAACTGCCCATCGGTCTGTTGTATTAAGGAAAAAGAAGTTTAAAAAGCTATTTTCATCAATAATAGTGAATTGGCTTATAGATACCGACAATTTGATAAATTAAAAATCTAATAAAACAATGAAAAATGTGTATTTAGATAAAAATAACTATTTTCGAAATTAGTTATGATTAACAATGATTATCTCTTAACTGTGAATTAATTATAAACTTTTAGTTACGTTATAAGCTTTACGTTATTCAATTTCAAAATGGTTTTTAACTTTTTTTTCCGCCTGAGATCTACTTGTGACTCGAGTCAATTTTTTTATAGTATTTTTCTATTATAATAATTTACCTTATTTTTAAATAATAATACATTTTGCTTGTTAAGCCAATCATACGTCAGTCCATTGGTTAGAACACATACGTAAATTGTACATTCACAAGACAAGCCATTGGACATATTGAACATGTTTTATAAGGTTAACATTCCGATGGGATGATTTTAAATAGCTGTACTATTAGGTTCTATACTAATGAGGCCCTATGATTTTATCAACAGGGCGAGAAGAAGAAAGAAGCTGGCAAAAGCGCTTGATAGACAGGCGAGGAAGCTGCGTGCCAAAGGAATCGCTGTGGACCTCGAAGCGTTAAAAGCAGAGTATTTAGCGCAGCACCGAAATAGCGGACTCTACTCCGATTCTGATGGTGACGGCGAAGAGTGCATGATTGACGTCGTAGGAGGTGACTCGTGCCACGATTCTGGCCCAGAAGACTTCTCCTTGTCCGGGCGTCTGAGAGCGCCTACAGCGGACGGCATCAACAATTCGGACAGCTCAACCTCGGACGCTCACTCGGGTCGCAACTTCAGCCCACTCCCAGACCCGCAACCGTCCTTCTTCAAGCAGTTCGGCAGCCCGGCCACCAACTTCGACAAATTCGACTTCGACCCCAGTCGAGCCGTCTCCTTAGACCTATCCGGTGGCGGCACAGCCACCGAACAAGACCTATCCAAAAACGGTGGCACAAGAAAACACAATCCGTTCAGTATAGAATCACTGCTTAATACGTGAAAGTGACTACTTAAGAGGCTAACTTCAAGTGACTTTACAGGCATTTCGTGAAATGTTCCTTTGCTTTAACAGTTAATTAATTGTTAATTATCATTAGGTTTAATCGGCTTCGTAATAAGACTTGATAGGTACCAGTTAATGACATATCCTGTGTGAATATTAGACTTAGGTTATTTGTATTATATAGCTGGTAGCGTATTGTATATAGACCTCGATATATTTATTTTCAATTTTATGTTAATAATATATTATTATTCCTTTATTTCAATTCGGGGCAATAAATTTTAAATTATGTTTGTTGATAATGTTGTATTTTATTTTAAACTTTTATATTTAATAGTGCCTATTTTTGTTTAAAAATTCGAATGAAATAATGCAATAAAAACTCTGATGAGATATTTATACATCCCTGCTCTGCATTATAGTTCGCAAAACGGAGTTTAGTATAACAAATATTTTTTTCGTGTCAAATAAATTATTCTTTATCATAGAATACAGTGATGGACAGTTGATTAAAAATTGCAGCTATAAAATATATCATCTTAAATGACTTCAGCTCTGTCACATTTCAAATTTCGATTAAGTTATAAAAAGGTCTCAACAATTTTTCTAAAGTAAAATAGTTAAATCACTTAAAAGAGTCACAAATGTCAATCCTTTATTTGAAAAGAGATTTGCGTCCGTTTTCAAAAGCAGCATGAATAGACACATTCAGGGTTAGGTCGTTCCATCGTGGATCCTGTCTTGGGCCCGGGCTTGATTGAGAGAAAATAATAAAAAATAAAATACTTAAAAAAAGTAAAATTATTTAATTCAATTTTATGCTCTCTATTCCCGAAGTATGTAATTGTATAATTTGTTATAGAATCGGTTTCAGCGTTTTACAAATAATTTGAAATATATTTCACACGAACAGCAGATAATCAAAGAAAAAATTGCTGAGTTTGTTTAATTCAAATTACAATTCCAAATCGGTTTCGTTATACAAATCACCTCATTTTGAAATATACGGTTTTCTTTCGAATCAAACATTTTATTCTGTAAATAATATAGGTCTATCAATAGATCTTAATATAAGGTAACCACCAATCGCTACACGTCACACTAAATATTTGGCGAACAGAATTTATAAAATATATAATCTACAAATCTGATATGATTTAGTCATCTTATTATTTGTAATTTCACAAAAGTTTAAATAAATGATAAAGTCATTTTACTGTACAGCAGAACTGTAGTTGATCTAATTTTATTGTAACAAAAAGTATAGTTACGCAACAAATATTCTTATTATTTATATTTATCACATGTCCTTCACAAATTGCAATTACAAGAGTTAACAAACTGAACTACAATTCGCCAATTAGTGAAAGCGGAAAGCAATAAGGTTAATTACAATTTGTAACACAAAACGAAGCAAATTCCTTTACGTTGATTTTTAGCTTTGATACTTGGTAACAATATTCGTGTGCTCCTTATTAGGTTTTGGTAAATTATGACTTTCCGTTTATTGTATCACAGATTTTAAAGTTTTGTATCCTATTAAAATACACAATTATATATAATTGAAGTAAAAGGAATTGTTGATTTTTCACATGACTAATGCTATGTAAAGAAATTTCTAGTAAAGTACTGCTGCATGCATTTAATTATCTAAACTCCTCTATGCAGAAAATCTTAAGCTAATAATTTCGTCAACTAAGAAAGGTCCTATCTTTCTACATAAAAAAACTATATCTTTCTACATAACCCAAATGATAGATGACCTTAAATCTAAGAAAGCTAATTGCTAACGCTAAATTCGCTGTTATGCCCTTTTGAAAACGAAACATTTACCGTCATTATACCATTTACCGCCGCCCACAAAATTTTACATCAATCGGAAATCGGTAAGTGCAAATGACGATTTTTATATTAAACATTTTTATTTTCTAAACGTTCGTTTCAAATAATAAAACAACACCTAATCAATCATGTGAGTACACAAAATTTATTTTCTTAAATAGAAAAAGGGCACCCATTAGATTTAATTTCCAAAAAAAATAAATAGGGCATATACCCTCTTTATATGAAACATCAACAAACTTGACACAAGTTCGACCTTGAATCCGCAAAAAATATCTGAGCTTTTAACATTAGCTTAAACTAGTCTAGTTAATTATAAACTATGCAGGACAAGCATGAGCTTATGATTACATATATGATATAATTAATGGAATACCCATAATTTCCAATTAATATGCGATTGTGATGCATTTGCATGTCTCTAATCTGAAATATGATGTAATATAGATATGACTATCATATTGCGACTAGATATGCTACGGTTGCTATGAATATAAGCTTCAAATAATTGCTTATAAACAAATATATATTTCATTTTAAAAATACATCAATCTATTTCAAAAACATTAAATCTAAATTCAAATTCATAATACTCTATTATTGTTCAAAATGCATTTAAAATCTACAAATAAGTCTTAGCCAAACACAATTCATTTTCTTTTCTTGATAATTTATTGAAAGGAAGAATATAAAAAAAATGATCAACAATATTGTGAAAAAACTCAATCACTATTTGTGTTTGATTGTCATTTAAAAACAAAAATAATTTAATCTAACCCCTTTAAATATGTATAATGTAAAAATACAATTTACTGTTAAATAAAATGGACTAACCATTCTATTCGAACCATGCGGAATAGTAGACTAGAGCCTAATAAGGGCCAACCACATAAATTCACTATCTTAATAATACGCACCATTTCCTTATTTATAGAAAATATTAAACCAAGCATTGAGCATAAAATAGCATACCCTGTGCGACAGAAACATATTTCTTCGCCATAAAATAATGAGGATTAATGAAGTTTGTAATTTGAGAAAGGCGATAAGGAACCAATTAGAAAAACAATAATGGCCGACTTGCTTTACAGCTTCTAAGCTAAGTGCACGTTATGTGTTAACTTTAGATGCTTAAAAGTAAATAAAAGAAGTATTAAAATTGCATATTGCAAAGGATACAGGCGGAGTTTAACATTCTTGCGTTGTATTCTTACGAAATTTTAGATTTTACATTGTTTACTGAGTTTAATTTTTTTAAGAATTAAATTACGCATCTTTTGAGAATAAGATTACAAAAATCTATTGAAGTGTCATACGATTATTAGATTACTCGCAAATGTATAGCGTACCTATAATATACTATAACAGATACAATTCATTAATAAGCATATTAATACCTTTTGGTTAAGAAAGGAATGCCTTTTACGCACATAGACTCACAAACACACACTCTACCCAAAACCCAACTGGGTTGGATTTAAACCCAAAGAAGCCTTTGGTGCAACCGACTCTACAGCCTATGAAGTTGGCTTGGTTGTTAAAACGTGGCCAGAGTATTGTATTGCGAGATTCTTTAAATTAATTCAAGCTTCTAGACAACATTTCACGAAGTTATAAAATTATTATGAAGTAAATATTCTGAGTAGTCTTTGATTGATGATCCAAATTTGTCCTAAATATATAAAAACTCAAAATATTATTGTGAAATCGGAAAAAAATACACTGTATGTTAATTAATGCCGAGACTATAATGAATAAGGTTTATATTAAAATAATAATTATTTATATATTTGCGAAATTCAATGATATATCTAAGGTGTTAAAGCACAGCCTCTTCAGCATTAGATCAATGTGAATTTCAGACTGATATTAACTGTCATTTGCAAGCTGTTTGTTATTAAAAATATTGTTACAGTAACCGGAAAACTGCGCGACGAATTCACGAATGCTTCAAGGCTTAATTATGCGTTCAGGGCTATTGGCTATGGCGACCATTGTCTGCGATCGCCGACACGTAACTCTCGTGTTTATGTTATGCCTTTCTCATTAACTTTTACAATCAGAATGAAGTTAGCTAATTAAAACGGAACAATACATTATAGTTATTGGCAGGTACGAGTGGACACTTATGAATACTTCTTGTAATTTTTCATAAATTCTTCAAGTCTTATTAAATTACTAGCTACCTAACATGGATATCTTTTCGGAGCTTGCTATTCGTGATTTAGGGTCCATTCGAGAATTTTCCGAGTTTACCGTTGCCCTCTAACGTCATATGCTAGCAACAGTGGTTACAGATTACATCACAGTTGAAACAGACCAGAGGAACAAAACCACCAACCACCCATGGGGTTGACGAATCCTGGTTGAGCAAACAGTTGATAACTGCGAAAGATGCCACAGAATGGTCAGACCAACGAATTAGTCGGATATATTAACAATTTTTACTAATCAAACGCTGTCTTCTCATCAGAGAGAATCTCAACAGAAGGTGCCTATTCACCTTGGCTAAAAACGGGAGGGTTATAAGAACTCGGAAATACAGACGCAGGGAGGGAATTCCACTCCTTTGCTGTGCGCAATATAAAAGAAATTGAGAAGCGCTTGTTGC
This sequence comes from Calamotropha paludella, assembly GCA_927399485.1. Classification (NCBI taxonomy): domain Eukaryota; kingdom Metazoa; phylum Arthropoda; class Insecta; order Lepidoptera; family Crambidae; genus Calamotropha; species Calamotropha paludella. The sequence continues at coordinate 21,079,565 of OV656812.1, forward strand.
GACAGGTAGGAATAGCAACCAAGAAAGGGTGGTAGCTCGCAGTGCGTCTGGATGGCCAATGGAAGAAAGGTGATGGCGGTATTACTCATACCGCTCCTGAGCACACGCTCCAAAATACAATCTGTATAAGACCGACCGACAGGCAACTTTGCGGAGGTGAATTAAGATGTGAAGCTTTCTCTTCGCCAATTTGTTGTCACCAACGAGCCTCTCAGCTCTACGCTGAATCGTGTCTAGTCCAGCAAGTTGGTATTTTGCTAAGCCGTCCCAGAGGCTCTACCATAAGGTAGAGCCTCTACAAGAAGGCGGGATAATAAAAAATCCGGTGCTACCTTCCGTCCGCCGCGGTTAGAATTTTAGTGAGTACGAATAAGTGCGGTTGCATTTTAAATAAAAAGCAGCCCATGGCAAAGTAAACTGCACACACGGCACCAGAGAGTCCAAATTTCCGTGCTTCAAAAGGCGTATCAGACTTCGTCTTAAGTATTACCTACCATTTCTATTATAATAATTTATATTACCTACCAGTTGAGCTCAAGTTGATTATGGCCTTTTCTCCTAGCGATGGTTTCATTCATAAGAAAAGCTTGAACACTAGCAGTTACAACTTATGAAAACGACAATGATGCGATATTATTCATTATAAGGTTTTCCAACTATTTACTTAAGTATTGTCGTTTTGTAACTAACCATACATATTCCCTTTTTAGTCTTTTCAACTGTGTATTTGTACTGGGTTTTAATGATATAAGATTAGGTACGTAACGTTTGTTTAATTGTACTTAAGCCACGCGCTGTTGGTTACTTGTTTAAACGAAAAAGAAAAGCTATTATGTAAATAATAGTTACTATACACACAATTCTGTTGTTTGAACAAGCTTTCTACTAAAAGAGCAGATCCTATGTAATGTAAAAATGCAGATTTATTCCACCTTGTATCAGCATAAGAAAACTATTCCTTACAAGATATGCTTCCTAAAGATTGTTATTATATTAAGTTAGTTGGATTTCCATAACACTTCTATTTTTCAGTTCTTCCGCACATAAATAAATCAATTTATACACGGTTTTTCGCGTAATTATTCTTTAGAATTTTCTATTATAGTGTCTAAATCAAAATTGCTTTACATATAAAATTCTGCTTAAATTACTATAATTTTAAAACATACACTTAGTATACACGGAGGGCAATTAAAAGAAATTGATCAATAAAGAAATTGTGACAGCGCTGAAGCAACAAACGTAGCAACACAAAAAGAAATCACCCGTCTTAAATTTATTGCAATATAACATTCTTACTACAGATTTGGAGTTTAAGTGTACAATGAAGCCTGTTAATTTTTGACCATTAAAATATATTTGCAATATATTACTAGGCAAAAATATAAAATGTCAATGTTTGTCTTATAAGTAATTATATCAGTCTTCTTTTTCACCGCAACAGATTGAAAAAATAATAAAAAAATCCAAAAAAGATCTATTCCAAACTACTTAGGATTCTCTAAACAAATGTATTTTTTTTTCGGTTACAAGACTTATTTTGGTACAAATCAAATAATAAATTATACTACAGAAATAATACGCATAATTGTATGGTAGCACACATTTTAAAATAGAACATCCGTTTTGTTTCTTTATTTATTAGTGCAAAATATTTTATGGTATATTTGAAATTGTAAATTTCTGTAGAGCGAATTATACTTTAGGTACAAAATAATTAAGTTAATTTATGAATGGACGATAGATGAGTATTTGTATATTGTTTATCACTGTGTAAAAAGGTATGTTATGTGAGTAATTTATTAAATCAAAATATAACACATTTAAAAGTAAAATAATGGTTTATTTTTATTTCTTGGCATATTATATTTATTATACAGTTATTAGTTTGATAATTAATATATGAAGGTAACAATTTTTAGGTAACAACAAGGAACAACAAAATATCAATTTATATATGAAGGATTTTAATCTAAAATTTCCACTCCACGCTAAACCTAAGTAGAAAATATGGGAAATCTTAATATTTTGGAATTACCGATCACAAGAAAATGCAGTACATACAACATCGAAAATGTGTCGCAATTTAACACATAAATGACAAATTTGTATATTAAAAAAATATCATTATGTCTACCTGTAAAAAATTGTATCGGTTATTATAAATTTTAATGTTAATTTCCATCTTCCCAGATTGCGGATATTCTTATGAAATACTATTGATGCTTTAATCGATCACATAACCAGAATCGAATATTTGATTATCGCTGGATTATATCTGGATACGCATCCATATCTAGCAGGGCCATGAAAAAGTACTTCGTCAGCCTGGAGAAAAATGTTATTTACTTATCTTGCTTTGTTTCGTAAGATTTTGCATGTTGTTCGATTGTGTTTATCTGTTATTTTTTACGAGGATGATCAAGTGCATTACAAAAAGATAGTTATGTGTTTAATTGTTACAAAAAATAAGGTGGCAAAGCTTAAATTGTTTTCCCCTCTTTTTTATAATCTCCTATTTCTCAGATTCAGATTTTTTTTATTCAGAATGGGTTCGCTCTTGATCCCAATCAAAGGGGGTAAAGACAGAATCCACGATTGAACCAGCTAACCCAGAAGGTGCCAATTAACCCTGGCTTTAAAAACAGACGGGTTATAAGTACTCGGAAATACAGACGCAGGGAGGGAGTCAGATAGTAAAAATCAGCTATTTTCAGGGATAATTTGTAATCACATTACCTTTCATATATTTTAATTCTGTCACACCTCAGATTCAAGTTAAATGGAAGTCGCTCAGTCTCCTTTAATTTAATGAAGAATATTGTATTTTTATTATATGATATTGTGTCCTCCGAATCCCGATAGTTCCATTTAAGCTATTCAACTTTATTTTAGACTTTTTTTTAAGATATGATAAAGATACAATTATTTTTATTCAATATGAGTATTTACAATGCGTGTATTGAACGTTAAACTTACGTCGGGAGACCTTGTAACGAGAGGAAACCGCAAGAAACTTAGCAAGAACTGTTTTTTCTCCCTTTTATTATATGTTACATTACATAGTTATAAAAATATTTAAGACTAGCGGCCCGTCCCGGCCTCGCACAGGTGGACAAAATTCTTTAATTTTTTTCTAGCATTGAATATATATAGCCTATGTTACGCAGCGTGAATGTAGCTTTCCAATGGTGAAAGAATTTTTGAAATCGGCTAAGTAGTTTTTGAGTTTATTCATTGCAAACATACGATAATACAAATCTTTCCTCTTTATAATATTAGTGTAGATTCTTATAAACCCCACCTTGTAATAATATCATATAATAATATATGGTAATAGAACAAAAAAGGTTGTTTTATTACCATATATTGTAAATAAAAGGCTTCTTAAAAGTGTTAAAATGTTTGGCTAGTGAGGTTATCATTGGACGTAGAAGTCGGACTAATGCTTAAATGCTTATGTATGTAGCATGATCTGGCACCAGGTTTAGTAGATCTTTGTGTGATTCCACTGTAATGTTCAAAAGATACAACCTTTTAACACAGGTAAGATTTGTTTTCTGGTATAAATCAGTATCAGTGAGAAATTGAACCGCACATTGCTCTTAAAGACCGCACTCCTACAAAACTGAGATTTGCAAATTGAACTGATTCCAGCGTGATAATGTGTTGGTATTAGTCCAGGACAGGGTGAATGTTTGTGTGAGGAATCCGAACATCTATATCTGATACGCATATATGGTATATAACTATGTATCCTATACGAGGTCCGTTCTAAAAGGCTGGCGAATTATGTGTATTTAAAAAAAAAAAATCCTTAATATCTATTTGTCGAAGCACTTGATTTTTTTTGTGATTTTGTTTAGCTCCTACTTTGATGCCGTATTTATCTCTTCAATCGCGTTGTAGCTTCGTCCTTTCATTTGCCTCTTTAGTTTCAGGAACAAGAAAAAGTCACTTTGAGCCAGATCTCGAGAATACGGCTACGCATTATTAATGTGTTGTTTTTGGCCAAAATGTGATACAGTTTTTTGGTCGAAATTGAACAATTTTGATACATATTTCGCGACTACCCGTCTCTTGCCCAAATCATTGGTAAATATCAAATGGCACGAGCCAATCGATATGTTTAGGTCCTCAGTAACTTCTCTTACGGTAATTCGACAAAAATTCCAATACTATTTTCTTCACTTTATTAATGTTTTCGTCTGATTTTGACTTACTCGGGCGTCCGGCACGCTTTTCATCGTTTTCATCTTCTCGCCCTTCTAAGAACATTTTATACCACCGATAAACGTTGCTTCAGTCCAAAGTAGCTTCACCATATCTCACAGTCCGTGCATTAAAATTTTGGCATTAGTGACAGAAAGAAGAAAAGATAAGAGAGCATTACTGAGTACCAACATACCGTGGAAATTCAAAATTCGCGATACATTTTGAACAGATCTCGTATGTATGCATGGACCGCACGGCATGGACTCAGTGCTTATTTTGCGAGTGCTTAATTAGTGAGAATGCAAGAAATATTATTATTATTATTATTGCTGCTCCCCATACCAGAATGCAATATAAAATATAAACTAAATGATTTCTAAAAGGTATTAGTTCGAAAACGAAATCTAAAGTCACGTCATCTTTCCCATAGTTAATTTTTCTTATGGATTAATAAAATGGATAGTCATGGCATTATTGAAGGACAAATTGACTGTTTCCATAAATAAACAGGTTTGAAATTGTGAACTGGACATTATTACTTATAAATACACTTAAGAACTTTACGACAAATTTATGTTTGTAAAAGACACGCAGTCTGTTGCTACGTGCATTATATTGCGTGTGATACATTATACTACTTTATAATACACAACAATAAAATTATTTTTAAAAATTTTAAGTAAGTGATCTTACTTACCTTCATATATAGTACGCCTACGTGCTATGTTAGGGATATTTTAATAGTTAGCAAATCATAATAGTTTATTACCATGAATTTTTAGGTGCAGTCTTTTGATGTTTCCCAGAAAATCACACTAAGTTTTGTATCCGTGTTATAATGATATTATAAAAAAGAAATAAGAGATAACAAACACATTATTATCGTATCTTATATCAGTGTCAATTTTAGCATAGTCCTTCTCTGTTTTTTATATATTTTTTTTGCATTCACAATGCAATATTCTATAAGATATAAAATACTTGTGTAAAAAAACAACTACGCCTACGGTGTTCTGCGGCTGTGCTTCAGCGGTCAGAGCACTCGCGCGGATAGCCAAAGGTCGTGGGTTCGAATCTTACCTGAGGGCTCGGAGGCGTAATTGTTTTTTACGCACGTATTTTATATCTTATAGAAATAGTCCTCCTCTCTTTCCACTGTGGTCTGTAATGAGTTACTCGCCTCCTCAAGTTCCTCCTAAAGTTAAACTATTAGTGCATCGAGTGACGTTGATCCTAACAATAATATTCTTAATAAATTAAACACCTCCAGCATCCAGCAATTAATAATCATATAAAATTAACCATTAACTCGAATTACGTATTCAGTTTAAAAACCTCTTCAACAAATGCACAATAAGAATTTATAATTGCAAACCCGATTCGCCCTTACCTAAATTGTTAGTATGCATGTTATTTTAAGCCCGCAACTAATTCGCTACATGCCCAAAGGTTATAACCGAACAATCACAAGATATTATGACACTTATAGCATTCACATAGAGTCTTTATACGACATTTAAAGGATCGCTTTAACCACGTCGTCAGTTTTACGTTAATAATTTTAAATGTGCTCAAATTATTCGGCCATTGTGGTATGGAATGTCGCCTCTTTGTCACCCGAGAGCCGTGTAATGCGACGTGTTGCTGGCAACACAGCGCAACAATTCACGTGGCTTTTTAAAATAAACATGTGTACAATTATATGGTTATTAAAAATAATACGTGGAGGGTTGTGGGATCAAAAAGTATTGTTTGCGTTTGGATTTGCCGTTGAAATGTGTCACTTAGGTATTCTTTTGCATTATCATCAGCGCACGGAATCCCACTCAGCCTCTTCAATTATCCTTGACAAGACTATTTTAGGTGTTTATATTTTTATAAATTATTTTTTGTAGTACAAATTGTAGAACTCTAATTGGAGCGGAACTCCCACTTATCAGCTTCAATGACACAATGTCAGTTACGCCATAACTTCCCGAGTTCTTAACCGTTTTTAATAATTTTGATTTTTAATTTTGAATGGAATCGAATCGACGAATTTTGAAATTCACAAAAATAAAAAAGTTATGACCAAAAAACATTGGCTCTATGGGATTTCCCATTGAAACAAAAATCGAGCTCTTTTAAGTATTCATTCTTATGGAATTTTAAAATTTACTAAATATTATTGAATTAAATGTGTTTTCAATATTTTTTAGTAATACGCTCCGCTCCAATATATGGTGCTAGGGAAGCTTTATGATTAGCGACTGCTTTGACCTAGTATATCTCAAAGAGATGTTGAACTTTGACAATTAACAATTTGATATGGTAGTTGAACTAGAATAAATGCCAAAAAGTATTTTTTGTAAAGGCGCTATAACGTCTAACGTTACGGAGAGATAAACAATGAGCTATTGAATAGAAAAAAAGCAATATTAACATTAACCTAATTATTATCTTAACCCTTATGCACGAAATTTGATATAACTAAACCTACTTATTAAAATATTAGTCACTAACGTGAACATTGCCTAGACGGATAAATACCTGAGAACCTAGAACATTTGGTTAAAGCAGCGAACTGTTCAAGATAGTCATGAAACAGAAAATCTAGATAAGACACGGAAAATAAAATAAGAGACTCATGAAATAAATTCTCAGTAAATATTTTTCACGATTTAAAAAAAAATATGCCATGTTAAACGCTAATTTGGTATAAATCAACATCCTGTATCATATGTATACTGAGCGCAATATTTTTGATTGTTAATCTTATATTTATATTTAAAAAATATAAAAATGCATAAACTATGACTGGTATCAAAAATGCTTTGATCATTCATTTCATCAATATTAGTGAATGATTTAATAAATAGAAATAACTTAATGAATATAATATTAATTTATAATTCAAATATACTAATATAATACCACTTATATGGTGGATATACCAAAGAGTCGCACTAAGCGTTTTGGTTTCAATTTTATGATACGTACCGCTAAGGAGTGGAACTCTTTGCCTGAGTCTGTGTTTCCCGACAAATACAATTTAGGGGTCTTCAAGTCACGAGTGAATAGGTATCTTCTAGGCAAGCGCGTCACATCCTAGATCGCATCGACGCTTACCATCAGGCGAGATAGAGGTCAAGCGCATGCCTATTTTCTATAAAAAAAAAACTAATTACCTAAATAAAAACGAACGAGCAAATGCACCAAAAAGCTGTAATTTGCATATTCTGTACTTAAATAGAAAATAATAAAATTTAATAATTATCAAATAGTTCAACAAAACTTTATACGCATATAGCTATAACAAATAAAAATTATAAAAAAACTTAAAATAAAATGTATTTGTTAATGTCACATCTAGATGCGGTGTTTATATCATGCATCAATGTTTTGTATGTTAGTATGTTAAGCACGGGGTCCGATATCATTATCGTTATTTTGCATCATTGGATGGAGCAGCTTCAATGATGCAATGTCTGTTACGCCATAACTTCCCGACTTCTTAACCGATTTTAATAATTTCGCTCGGAAACTCCCAAAAATAAAAAAAGTTATGACCAAAAACGGTTGGCCCTATCGGATTTCCCATTGAAACAAAAAGCGCGCGCTTTTTGAAAGTTTTCATTCTTATCGAATTATAAAATATATGAAACATTGTTGAATTTTTTTAATTATTTTTTTTACTATTACGCTCCGCTCCAATATACGGTGCTAGTGAAGCAAATAGTAGAACTTAAAAGTCACAATAGAAGACGTTTTTGACAGGTTTACAATTCAAAATTTAAACATTAACATAAAACATAAACGCTAAATTATCTCACACGGAACATACAAACCTATTAAAAGCAAATTAAATATTAGATATAATGAAGTGGCCATAGAAGAAAATATAACACAAAGTTTTCTTACATAAGACACTCGTTAATATTGGAGAGAACATAACAACTGCGTCGGTAATAAAATTGATCTAAAATTTAAAACCGCTTCAACAAAAGCAGATTTGAGTGCTGATCATGGCATGTGCTTCACGGTACAGTATGGATTGACTATGTGAAGCAATTCAATAAACAGTAATAGAATATTTGTAGTGAAAAAAGTGTATAAGTACGTTAGCTAGTGTAAATGATCCCAATGAAAAATACAAGCTGCTTATCCACTTGTTTAAAAATATTACCCTTGCCCTTCCAGAGATTTGTATGTAAGTGAAAAGTATAAAACCTTTGAATAAACGACGCATTAATTTGTTTTATTCTTTATTGCACATAAGTTAACAAAAGTTACAATGTTAATTAAAATTGTACGCAAGGGCGGACTTGTCTCAAAAAGAGATCTCCTTCAGTCAACCCTGAATAACACTGGTTGGTCGTACAAGTACTTGCAAAAGCAAAACAAGAAAAATAAATAAATAATAGATGAAATATAATTTATAAAAAAATTAATTTATATATAATTTACACAACCGAATAAATACAATACAATACAGATTATCCAATTAATAAATATAAAAAACAACTGTCCGTTTGGTGCAACGGTAGCGATCCTGCCTTTCGCACCGACGGTCCTGGGTTCGAATCCCGGAAGGGACAGATGTTTGTGTGATGAATACGAGCATTTGTACCTGAGTCATGGATGTTTATATATATTTCTACGAAAATTACTTATTTATGTATGATATATGTATGTCTATCCGTTACCCTAGCATCCATAACACAAGCCTTTAAGTGCTTACTTTGGGCTAGGTTAATTGGTGTGAATGTAGGAAATATTTATTTATTTATCTACAACTACAATAATTCTTTCTTAAATTGAGCAATATACACACAACCGGATAAATACAATACAGAGGATCCAATGATTAAATATATAATCCAAGATTTATTTTTCTTCTTAAATTGGACAAGTATCGTATAAAAGTAAGTGATTAGCCTATAGGCTAGTTAACATTGCGTATTTATTGTCTTGAACTTGTGTTTACTGCGGAATTAACATTCTTAGCTGTCATTACCACTCATTTTCGATAAACTCCAGTGGTGAGTAGCGTCTAACTCCAGTAGTGACAGGTAATATGTCACTGAATCTTTAATCAGCTCATTTTTTCGTAGAGTAGACCGACATGAACATTCAATTCGTTGCACCCAATAGTTGCTCTTTATTTTGAGCTATTACATTTTCAAGTTAATTCCAATCAAAATAATCTATGGTACATTAAATAATTTTACTTTATTCGTTCACGAAGCGGTTATTCTTATTTCCTTTATATTTACTTCTGACGTTTCGACTCTTCAACAAGAGCCGTGATCACAGGATGACATCCAGTCGTCCTCTCTTGTAAAAGAAACGTCAAGATTAAATGTAAAAAAAAAGAACTAATACGGATTTTTACCGGCAAAGGTGAATAAAACTATTCACATGTGAAAAGGCGCGGAGGTGTAAGAACGAAATAACCTATGGTATGTATATAAGGAAGACCTGTGCTGTAGGCACATTAACAGTTTGATGACGAAGAAGGGTCACTTTCACTCGGTCACATTAATTTGCCATGAGAAACACCAACACCTTCCCACGCGCTTCAAAGATATTAATAAAATATATAACAATCAAACTGTCAGTTTGTATATAACTTATTTGTCGAGAGAGAGAGGAATAAATGGCTGAACCACTAATACACTTATTAGTTCCTACGAACATACCACTATGATATATAACTATGATGCTTATAAAGCTGATTAGACTACGCATTACTTTCAAACTTTCACGCGAATCATCCATCTTTCGTGAGTTATTGCAGTATGTGGGGTGACAATGCCTTTTGCATACTAAGAGACAGTAATGTCGGTTATAATTCATCTTTTATGGTTTTAAAATTAGGATATAAAAAGTAGAACAATGTTTTTATTTCTATTCTGTCTGCCTGAGGGTTAAACTTTTGCTGAACCTAAAAAAGACCTGTTTTGGAAGGTCCTGAAAAGAATAACATGGTGCGTCTCCTCTCGATTATTGTATTATAATTAAAAAGTCTGTAATCGAAACGAAATTGCCTAATAAAATGATAGGTACATCAGATTCATTCCGAATCTAAAAATGTAACTATCTACCTAGCAGATCAATATTTTTTTGTGGCTGATCGTTAGTAAAGCAGCATCATATAAAACGTCCGGCGAAGTAATATTGTTAGTTTTTAAGGTTTTCGTAATAAAAGTTCATCGTTTTAGCTTTTATGAAACCTATACTTGATAGAGTACTTAGATTTCAAGCTTTATCACATTTCTTTAAAATATTTATGTTAGTTTAACAATGGTTATTTTTATTATATGACATTTGTTTAAGTCAGAAATACATTTATTTTTAATTCAATACCAGTTTTTACGTATACGAGACTTTTTAGACGGTCTCAGTTAAAAAAAAAACTATAATTTTCTTACGTACTGAAAATTGCTGGTCATGGGTACTTAAATTAATATTACTGTTTAGTTAAAAGAAAGCCATATTTCCATTCCATACCCTTAAGAATGCGGAAGCCATTCTTTTTTGCCAGATGCGTTGTTTGAAAATCAGTCTTACAAAAATCTGGAATTTAAGCAACATCTACTAACATTAAATGAGCAATGTCAAAAAGTGACGCTGACAAAGAAATAAATATTAAATACAGTCCGGAAAGCTAATCTAATTTGGCAACCCGATTCCACAGCTTGGCTAGGCACATCATCGTTAGCGATTTCTGTTATTATAACCCATTTGCACATGATATTAGCGGTTCGAGGGCTAATAGCCCGTATTTAGTAAACTGCGCTCTTCTGATGCGCAAGAGCAGCAGAGTCGTATTATAATCCGTCAACATTAAATAAATGATCCTCAGGCAATTTTCATACTTGTAACGTTATTTAATTATTAAAAGTATGCAGTTAATGAAATAAAATTACTTTTTTTTATTGATCATAAGAAATAATAAAGACAGCAATGATTGTAATGATAGGTATGTATTTTTTTTTTGTTTCCCCTCCGGACTCGGCGAAGAGAGGTGGTGAATCCTACATGGATACATCGGGCCGTCCCGAGAGGTTATGTCAGACTCGTACTGACTAAACACTACTGCGAAAATGCCTTAGCCTGAGAAGGCTATACAGGCTTAGTAGGAGCGATCGCACTCAGGGTACCTCTGAAATACAACATACAAACATTAATTTTTATTGAATATACCTACTTAAACACAGCTTCAACTTACAGAATTAAAAAAATGAGTTTACAAAAACAAGAAATACGAGGGCGGGTCAAAAAGTTTGCGGAATGAGGGGCATGGAGGGGGGAAAGGTGACTTTTTACTACCTGCACTAGTTGTGACACTCATTAAGAGTATAAATACTAAGTTTAAAAAAAAATAGGTCATAATTACCTGAGCTACACATCAATCAACAAGTACATTATAAATATATTCTGATTCTAATTATACAATTTATCGTGCCAAATTAACCCTAAAATATTTATATACACATTCACAAAAAGAATATGTCATCCAAAATTCCAATTTGGGGCATGGTACCCAGAACACTGGCAGCATTACCTCGCTGAATTGCTAAACTGATTCTCTGCGCGAAATAGCTGCCAGCCCTCTGATCACCCGAAGAGAGAATCAGTCGATTCGACATATCCTTCATAAACCGCTTTATGTCAGCCGACCACGACCCTAAAGTCTCGAAAGCTAACGCCGCAAACTCATAATCTTCAGTTATAGCAGAGTATTTACGACGCTTGAGAAACTGAGCACGATCGGCTGCGGCCCCAGCTTTAGTACAAGTCTCATGTATATAAGGTGGAGCCAGCGTGTCTACGCAAGTTACATCCCACACCAGAGTGCGGCCCAGTCTCCACGGCACAAGCGTAGCACCGTCAGGTCTCTTGCCATCATCTCTATAAAGACCACATGGTTCTAATGTTGCCGGTATAGAAACCGTGGCAAGAGCTCTACGTACCAAATCGTTAACTGTACCGTGGCGATATAAGCGACCAGCACTTCTGGAGCAGGATAAGCCATGTCGACCCAACTGATCCATAAATTGCCCACATGAACAGGAATGGGGTTCACATACTTTGGCACCAAGCCGGAGACTAACGGAAATTCTCAGCGTTGCAGGATCTAAAATTGTACCAAGATTATGTGAGGGAAGCGCGTACAACCATTGACTTGAGTGTTCGCTGGTGACTGCTAATAGTCTTGCTCTCTCTGTATTGTCCGTTACTTGGTCAAGAAGACAAGCAAACGTAATTTTTTGTCCAGGCATGTCCCACATTTTTTGTTTTATTTTGTCAGTTGGGATATTTTCCATCGGAAACATAGCCCTCCAAACATCCAAAGCCTCACTCAAGCCCGTCACTTGAACATCAGCTTGTTCTAAGTTTAAAATATTACTGATGAGAGTAATCGTACTGTGAGTAGAAGCTAAGAAAGCCGGTAGAGCCACGCTTGAGGTGGTACGAATTCCCAACCCACCTAATTTAACAGGAAGGCAGGCCTGTCTCCAAGTCGTGTCTTCAAACTTTAAATTTAGAATTTCAGATACAATTTGTTTCAATGTAGAATCTATATGACCGGTAACCAAAGGGAATTTCCACATAGGACAACACCGAAGTAAGTACATAAATTTTGGTGTAAATAAGCAAAGGCGGAGAAAGTAGATAGCCATGTGAGGTTTCAGTTCCAAAAGGCGTTCAGAAAATTGAAGAAAAGTTTCTAATTTTGAATTTACTACAGAAGGTACTGCATCCTCGAAAATGGGAGCGCCTAAAAGATTTAAATTTGTTTTTGTCATTATGGAAATGCTTGGTGTTAATGTACTGAATTTATTAATTATTTCTGCAGAATGATCTGATATGATATGGTGAGAAATATACAATTCGCATTTTCTATGATTAATTTCAAGTCCTATTGCGTTAAACTGATCTATAATTATTTTAAAATCATCAAAAACCGAGGATACAGTACCAGCTATGCAACCGTCATCAAGGTACCATACATTAAATTTAGAATTTAATTGTGAAATAATTGGATTAATAGCCAAACTGAAAAGAACTGGACCAAGAGGGTCACCTTGCTGACATCCTACGGAGGACTCAATTTCGTCATCGCCAAACATTAATTTAAAAGGGGTACCATAACATTGCCAAATGTATTCAAATATTTCAGGAATTTCTTTTTTAATTTCAGTTAAAAAAGTACCCCTGTATACAGAATTAAAATCATTTTTGATGTCTAATTTTAAAAGAATGTTAAAATCAGCTCCGTTAACAAAAGAACGTGCTGCATGTACAGCTGCCTCACATCCTCCTTTAACCCCAAAACCGAGTTGTCGAGGTTTAAATTTAGAAATTAATCTTTCCCTATATTGGCGACAACACACTTTAGAGGCTATTCTTCTGAAAGTGCTACCGACAGTAATTGGACGAATACCTCCATCTTTTTTTTTAAGGGCAATTAGATTAGCACCGTATAAAATAGGTGCTATTGCATCAGGAACTTTCCCTGACAACATTAAATTAATTAATGCAGTCAGTTCCTTTAAAAGTTTTTTGCCTGCATCACCGTTTAAAGGATTTGTAAGATTTTTTAAATGTTGAGGAGAAATACTGTCTAAGCCAGCAGCAGAACCATTTGGGAATGATCGTATAGCAAACAAGACAGCATCCTCCCCAACTGATAGAGTCTGAGGATTTGATGTACGAGGAAAGTTTATCAGCTGTGTGTCACTGTCAACCGTAGGATGTTTATCACGAAGCACTGTTAGAGTTTCCGATGTGTGTGTAGCTAATGAGTCATCTGAAAATAATAGTTTTGCAGCATTTTTGAAATTTCCATCAGAAATTTTGTTTTCAATGTTTGATATTAAATTAAAATTTTTGTAGCCAAAAAAAGTTCCGTTTTTCTTTGCATGATCTGTGTATGTTGGCAGATTACCTGCAATGGTGTTGTTTTTTATTATATTGGATATATTTTTATTTTTAATATTACAATTTATATGAAAGGATTTATATGAAAAAGTTAATAGTTGTTTCCAAGCATCAAGAGAATTTTGAGAAACTACATTACCCACACAATCAGAAAAACATTGAGCCACAGAAATGCACGCTCCCCGCGGAATACGTTTAATAATCCGAATTTCTTTTTTTAAACGTGCCAAAGTTTGATGAAGTGATTCATTACAAACTGCCCCTACTGTCTGAACAATTGAAGATGTATCTGTACAATTGAAAGCCGAATTAGTAAATATATCCGTTCTTGGAACATGGCGACGGCTACAATGGATTGCCAAACCGCGTTTTCCCTTGTAAAATTTGTTATCACAGCATATGGAGCAGCGTGTTAATGAATCGGAACTTATGGATGACATATATAACAATTATTTTAGTATAAACTAATCGTAGCAATAATTGGAAAACAACTAAATATAATAAATAAATAAATCCTTATTTGCTACGGTTTCTTAACTGCACTAAATAAAATAAAAAACAACTAACCACCTTCACAATAGAAACCAAAACTATATATATATATATAATTATTATGCAAATACACTAAATGTTCAAAAAATGTTATAAATCAATTCATTTTGTATTATTTAAGTTTAAGTAAAAAAAAAATAACATGAAATGACATGTTCTCTTTGTAAAAATAAATTGTCTCCCAGGTAAGAATCACTTTCAAGTAAATAAAGCCAGAAGATAATATTTAATGGAGACAGTTATCGACATTTGTTTTTCTATATTAACAAATAAAATGTAAAAAATAATTTACAGAAGACAGAAATAAGACTTTAAAAATGTGATTGCAGCGGTCTAGCTAACTTTCTTTATTCTTACAAATGTGACAACAGCTGAGATATAACTTAATAACTTCTTTTGATACATTAGAATTACAGTCTTTATTCCTGAATCCATAACCTCTTTATCAGGATGGTTGAACAATATGTGCACAGTATGTAGCACACCTAATAGTTCATCAGTTGCCACATAAAATTTTATATTAGAATTGGTCTCATCTTTAGGTTTCACCAGTTTCTTTTAAATCTTCATACCGAGTCCTGCTGATGAAGTATGCGCTGTTACTCTTTTAACGGTTTAAAAATTTCTGTAACTTCTCGTTAAATTCTTTTTCCAGTGGAGCTATAACATTCTTGGAAATAATTTTAGTCCAATTATACCTCCGAGCAACTAAAATACGTTATTTTTAAAATAATCACACATGTCCACTATTATTTTGGTTGACTTATTGGTTCACCAATCTTAAGTTGGTTGACTCTCACTTTTGAAAGATATGTTTAGCACTAGCTTTAACACAATACCAACATTAATCAATCAATTTTTTTTTCGAAAAAACTATAAATGAAGAAATATATTAACAAAGGAGAAAATATGAAGGTAATTTTAAGTTCCCTGTATTACTGGTCTGACAGACACGGAACAAGTCAATCCGGAAGAAAATTTGCAACATGGAGAAATTTGAGTTTCGCGCAGTCATCAAGTTCCTTACCAAACAAGGAAAACCTCCCCAGACTATTTTTTAAGATAATTCCAAAATAGTCGGAAGTCAAAATAGTCCCAAAAATGAAAAAAGAGCTTCGAGGGAAGAAATTTTCCGGCGATGAAGAAGTGAAGAGCGCAATTTCGGCCCATTTTGACGACAAAGAGAAATCATTTTTTTTTCCGAAGGTATTAATAAATTAATTGATATGTCTAATAAATGTATTAGAGTTAAGGGGGAATACATTGAGAAGGAAAAATAATTTTGTGTTTTAATTCTTACTTTTTAGCCTCCATTCCTCGAACTTTTTGACCCACCCTCGTAGTTGCGAAGACAACATACCCATAAACAAAATAACAAGATCTGTTGTTTCTCTATCTATTTATAATATGAGTGTAGATACGTGTAAAATGATTTTTTTATCACCTCAACCAGAAGACACACCTACATTATTGGAACGAAGCCTTCCCAAAAATGGGAAAGCTTTGCCATAATCTTTTTTGTTATCGTGAATAGGTAAGCGCTTGACTGCAATCTCGCCTGATGGTAAGCGATGATGCGATCTAGGATGTGACGCGCTTGCCAAGAAGATATCTATTTACTTGTGACTTGAAGACTCTTAAACTGTATTTATCAGGAAACGCAGACTCATGCAAAGAGTGCCACAATTTACAAAATTGGAACTAAAATGCTTAGTGCGACTTTTTGGTAAAACTACCATATAATTACGGCGTCTATTTGTAAGTCTGGTTGTCCGATGAAAAACTTGGGATAGCGAAACAACGCTCTCCGAAATGTATCATATAAAAAACGGATGCACTATCTTCCTTTCGTCAATGTTCAAGGCTTTTAAGCTTATTATATTAGAAGCTTGGCAAGTTTCGTTGGTTGGTTGAGTAAAAGACCAAATTTGGGAAAATGCTTCTGCCCGTTTTGTGATCTTTGGAAGGTCTATGGTAATTGCCTAGAGTGTTATTAGTTGTCTTTTATAACATCCGAAAATGTGAAGGATTTGTTCTATTCTACTTTGCCGGATACCACACTGCATTAAATAGATTTATAGCATGGCAAATCAGCATCTAATTTACATCTTTCCTTATGCGAGTAATGTATGACGATAGATATAGAGGAGCCGGAGTGAACCTTCCTTAGAGGCCAAATGTTCGCAAGTTCGACTCCTGGATGGAGCAGATGGCAGAAGAATACGAGCATTTGTATTCATTACTCAAACATTTGTACCTGTATCATAGGTATTGCATAATTCAAGCTTCCCAAAAGGTTAATATATATATATATGTATATGCGTTTGTCTATCCGTTACCTTAGTATCTATCACAGCCTATCAGTACTAACGTTGGTCTAGGCCACTTAGTGTGAATGTAAAAAATATTATTATGTCTTTCATCTATTCTATATCTAATCTTCGAAGATGTGCATGCCATTCATCATCTAAGTGGTGCTTATATAAACAATGAGCTACAATAAGGTACACGCTTATAAATAAAGTACGCAATAAAGCATATTAAAGAAGTGTCTTTTTACACATATCGTCTTTTAATTGACTCAAAATTAAGCTGTACAAAAAAGATGCTATAAAGCAGTTCAGTTACCATATATGATGTGGTAAAATGAGCCTCCTGTTTTCGCAATCTGAAGCTTTAAATAGCAAAATAGAAGATAAAAAAAGAAACAAAAATGAATCTTAATAAAAAATTAACAAAATAGGAAAAGACAAGAACATAAAAATTCAAGATAAGCTTAGCCACTGGTATATGTACATGAAAGGTAATATTTACACTAAGTAGCTTCAATAAACTGGATAGATGACCGTAACTGGATAACTGGTAACTGGATAGAAGCATTGTTTATATAAAATATTATTAAGGATACGATTATAAAGTGTTTATGCCGCAAAAAATACCCACGATTATCAACACTCAGATTTTATTAATTTATGTCCCAAATGAAATAGTTGAGAAAAAACAGTTCATCAAACAACAATAAGAAACTATAAAAATCTGAATTCTCACATGGTTAATTCCATGAAATTAAATAAAGCATTGTGTAGAACCGTTTCGATTATAAGTTGATTATGAAATTAGTTATATAGACACCGACTGATACATGACTCTGGTATTTAAATTGCTGACCTCAAAAATATCAAGGATCAATTAAATTATTAATACCAACTCTTAAGATGCACCTATTTAATATAAACCATAGAGCATAAAATAAATAATCTGTGGCTGGGTAAATAGTAACAGAATTCATTAAATATGACTCAGAGACAATGAGTAAGTGTGGTACAGAAGGATTTTCATTTTTATCCAACGATAATTGGTTAAATTTTAATAAATGGATCGTGGTTTTATATTACCAAAATTCAATGCTATCCTACTCTACTATCATCAGCTGATAATATCAGTGAGAGTGTTTTATTTTTGTTATCTATTTATATTTTGTAAGTATAATTATCAAGAACTTACTTTGTTGACCGCCATATTTGCGCGAAAAAGGCAGACCAGTCTAAATCTGGGTAAGTACTATTTTAGAATATATACACTTCGATACTATTTACAGATTCACTTATCAAATTAGGAATAACTAGCGACCCGTCCCGGCTTCGCACGGGTGGACAAAGTTCTTTATTTTTTTTCTATTATTAAATATTTTTCCGTTAGTGCCATCTAGCGTCCGGTAGACGAACTACTTGCGGTTAACGCGTTGCTATGGCAACGCATATACAATGGAAAAAAACCGGGAAAAAGAGCGGACAGACAAACAAAAAATGTGTAATCTTAGATTATAGATTAATAAACAAATTTAAAAGTTTTACTATATTTTTTATAAGATCATCTGATTATTTGAAGTCAAGGCATAAAACCAACACACTGAACATTCACCACTGGAACTTTATATATTCTATGACTACGGCAGAAAAAGCATGAATAACAAACTAATTACAACGTATGCAAATGCGGGCATTAATTCCCAAATGATTCAATTCGGGTGCGAGGGTTTTCATTACACAGCTATCGAGGTACATTAATCTTTGCCAACCTACCGGCAATTAGTATACGTCCAATTTTTTCTTCTTATTGAAGAAATCCAATGAATATTCGAGTATGTAAGTAAATTGGAGATGTAAGAATTTTTATACGACAATCGAAGATTTTCTAGACTTGTACAGTAAAGAAATCATAAACACAAAAAAGCATTCCTTTCCGCCTTCTTTTTTCTGTCAATTTAGATTAGCCCTTGAATATTTGTTAGATTTTATCGTTGATCTGATTATTCTCTTTATAAAAAGTTGATTTATATAATATGTATAACGGCCCGATTCGTCCGTACTCGGGTTTATCTATTAAGTTAAATAGTAATGAACTTGGAGTCGTTATACATTAATATAGAATATTTATTGCTTCTATCTATTACAAATAATATTATATTATTTTTCAAATAGATCTAGTAGTTCTGAGGATTGCCCTTCACATTTGTAAAAAACTTTCACTCTCTCATTATAAATTAATATAGAAATAGCTAACATCTGAGCCAAACCAAATTTACCCACAACTTTGATTTCTTTTTATGGCGGACGTAGTTCTTACTTTAAAAGCTATTTGAATCGTTTTGTTTATTTTATTACTAAAATATGTTTTGAAAAATACTACAAAATTTTCTTAAACTCACAGGTTAGGTAAGCACTGTTTAACTAAATCAATTAACTTATAATGATATTATAAATTACTTTTAGATGACATACCAATAACTCTCGAAAGCAAAAATGTTTGAAATGCTTTGGAACTAGATCAGCAAAAAAAGCAAAATCTTATAGCGATTATTTTTAAAAAACCTCTTTTAGGTAAAAAAACATGTTAAAAAATTGTTGGTTATGTTAGCCTTCAATTTTGAAAGGCTTTGGTATTCTATTTGAGATACTAGTTATTTATGGTTTTGGTGCTGGACTGATAGATAAAGCTTCCTCAGCAGGCAGAGTCTCACACTCTTCCATGCCCTAGGGAATTCCCCCCTCTCGAGACAGAAACTGTACGTCTCGCGGAGGAACTCACCTAGTTGCTCCCGGGCAATGGGGATGACTCGGCCTGGCACTCCGTCCGGCCCTAGTGCCTTCCGCTGGCCTTTAAGGCGGTCCATGATCTCCATCCCATCTCATCTCCATCTCCGCCGTAGTCACCGGCTGGTATCCCGACGGCTGCTCGGGAGGGATGGGCGGTAGGACCATCCTGGTCGGGAGGATTGACGACGTTTCGGGGAAGAGGCCCGACACCACCCTTGCCAGTAGCTCTGGCTCATAAGCTTCTTTCTGACCATCCGGTAAGGGCGGCCCGACGGATCCCTGTCGAGGGTTGACAGGAACCCTTTCACGGCCGTGTCCTTCGCTTGTCGGATGGCCAGGTTGAGCATTCACTTATCACATAAATATGGCCCTTGTGGAAATTGAATTAGCAGTCGTAGACTTCTCAGAGTGACTAAGCACTATGCTTTTTAAATACGGACGGATGTAGAACCCAAAATAATTAAAAAGCCTTTTATTGCATAAATGATATCAATAAGGCAACAAAAGACACTTATGTATTGTTTACCTGACGGTTTTTTCCTGAATTTATGTAATACATTAATAGCAGCATAACATTATACATACATCCGAATACATATAGAACTATGAGCATAATACATACAAAAAAAGTTAACTTGACATAAAATCTTTAATAGGTTTATCTGTAATTTCCATTAAATCCTCATCTTTTAACTCTCATATGAATATCAAATTAAATTAATTTTATTTACTATCAGTATAATAATAAAATTTCTTACATTCACATGAATCAACCTAGCCCAAAGTTAGTACTGTAAGATGTTTTGAATACGAGGATAACGTATAAACGTATATGGTACATAAATATCTAATTATTGGAGAGATATATATAAATACTCATGACTCAAGTATAGATGCTCTTACTCATCACGCAAACATCTGCCCATTTCGCAAGTCAAAGCCAGGACCGTCTGTACGAAAGAAGAGAGCGCTAGCGTTGCACCAAACGGTGGTCAATAATACTACAGAAATAATAAGTTGACGAAATTTTTTTCATTAATATTCGCTTAAAATGAGTTTAACATTTGTCCGTGTAAATTAGACTTTAATGCGATCGTATAAGGGCTTAAGTGCGTAGGCCAATTCTGAGCAATGTAATGGTCCCGACTCCCGCTACAGTGATACAAATCGCACCGACACGCGCTCTAACGTAATCACTTAATTATTGAACGACACCTTAGTGTAGGCCGTAGGGTTGTCAGTTAAATATTAAAAAAATAACAGCAAACAGTTATTAATTTCAATTTAATTCCTAAACTCCAATATGTATTGTACAATTTGCCATGTTATTTTTCACAGTGTATAGTTACAATCATGATTTGCATTAATGTGACAAAAATATTTATTTATTTTTTAGAAAAGACTCGATATGAAAACGTTTTTTAAGTCAGCATCATATAAATAAAAAAACTATTTTATGAATCCACGATTAAAAACAAACAGTGACGTTCGAATTTTTTTACCGTCATGTGACGTATGTGAAGTCACGTTCATACATATTGTTCACGTTGTCCGTGCTTAACAGGAAGTATAAGTTACCAATGTATTTTATTTCTAATTAAAGAAAAAAATACAAAAAAGAAATTACAGATAATTGCTAAGGAGCTCTGTGAACGCTGCTGTATAACTAAGGATGACTGCAATAATCCATTTTAATGAACTATTTTACGCAAAGAGGTTATCAGACAGTTCCAATAACTTTTGCTTTTAGACAAATGCGGTTAATTCGTCCAATTTTTTGCTCCATAAATATTTCTACCGTCTACTATTCGAAATGAGAGTTAATATATGAGATTTTTCATTATAATAGACTTGGTAATAGTACCTACAATTATATTGAAAATTATAAATAATGAAATGAAAGCTAAATTCTCTATTTAATCAACCTATTATATTTCTGTTAAAATATAGAGCGACAACCCTATATTTCTCCGCGCCCAACGCTAACCATACTACATTTTATTATATCAATTTGTGGCCATTCAAGGCGCAATTTTTGGGCTAATTCCTTTATAATTGCAGGATCGGCCCTTCCAACTTTCTACTGCTATGTGAACTCAGCCTTATCTGATTTGGAAGCACGCCGCTCGGGACATTAGGCAAAACGAGAAATGTAACTTATAATGGACAGTGGGCGTCTACCAAAACATGTTACATGGGCTTAAGGATTAAACACGCATTATTTTAAAGCATTTTAATTACAAATGTAAGAATTAATGATGCCAATTAAAAGATGAAATTCATAACAATTATTAAGTTTTGTGACTTAAGCTAGCGCTTTAATGAATATAATAAAACGGTGTTTAGCATTAAATAATGGTATATTCATTTACAAGAATAAAAAATTATAACCAAGAAATAATTCTTTCATACAAGGTTTGAACTGCCTTCTTACAAATAAAATCTGCCTCCTATACGATCCACATTATAAAAACGTTAACTTGAAAGTATAAGAATAAGTCGTAAATTAACGATTTTTTATATAAGTTATTTACAATAAATCAATGATTGTAGTTGACATTCAGATTGGTACATATAACTTGATCGTTTATTATTATTGTTGTAACAATAAAGTGTTACCATTTAAACTAATAAAAGACTTGCCACTTTTCTAGGCGTAAAGATATCCTAAATGATTAGGCTATAGGTTCTAACACTTTCTATACCATTCGCAGAAATTAAACAAAGAAGAAGACTCCTGAAAAGAAGTATATATGCGTTATAACATTTTTTTAAATATCCGCAATATGGAATTGTTATTCTAAAAAGAATATAGTTACTATCGCTTGGGATGATGTTGGGTTGCATTCAAGGTTTAAAAAAAACACTTTTTTACGGATTTTGCGCATACTTTATTTTATTTTATATTTAATCCTGACGTTTCGACTCCTTTACAGGAGCCGTGATCACAGGATGACTAAATGTTTAAGTTTAAAGGTTTTAATTATGGTACGATAAATGAATTCACCACTTACATAAATCCTGAAAATCGGCATTAACGGAAGGTAGGAAGTCGTCAAACCTGGGAACTAGACGATTCGTAATAACTCTTGATAACAACTTATAGATCTTAATTGTGATGATTTTGTAAGTCTTCAAAAAACAGAAACACTTCTGTTCCATGCCTTCGGCGTTCTGAAGGACTTTGAGTGTGAGAGAAAGAGAGAGAGGGATCAAGCAGTTGTTTGAGATCCATACTAATCTTGTCCAGGATATCTTCGGTAAAGTTTCTGGTAAGCTCGACTCTGGGATCTTTAGCCTTGCTTTCAACAATTTAACTGTCCACAGCAACTCTTGTTCCCCCTTATGATTTCAGGCCTCCATGAAATGATGCTACCATCGTCAGTTTTTTAGCCTAACAATTGGAGCTATAATAATAGCCGTATTAAATTCGCAGCCATTTGAGAAAAGCATTCGCTGTGGTCTCTAGCCTTATTTCATCTCAGTTCTATCAGTTGAAGTTGTGACGGGGTGCAGTCGGGAGAAATAAAAGCACTCAAGGTCACTTTTTTATATTTAAGGAATAAAGGCACAACTGAAACAATTATATAAAAAAAGGTAAATTACACTGAATACAAAAACAATTTCACATTTATCACTAAAAACATATTATAAAAGGTAGGGCTACTTACAATAGTGCCTTAAAGAAACTTATAGACTTATAAACAGGAACTGGTAGTACAGAATATATATACAGGAAAACTTGTGAATTATGCTTGTGAGCTTATTATACTTGTGAGCTTATTATAACTGCTCAGCACTATAAATATATTTAAATAATTTGTTATCGGTGAGTCAACCACTCTACGCGCTGACTCTGGTAAGAATAAACTTCGAACAAAACAAATAAAAAGAGACAGACAGTAAATTTAAAATAGGAAACAGAGACAGACAGTAAATTTAAAATAGCAAACGAAGAGAAAAGAAAATATGAAAAATGGCCAGAGAAGAGCGCAATGAAAGCAACGAGTCGCCAATATAGCTATGGCGCCTCGTTACAAAGTGAGCGGTTGGAGATTTTCTTTAGCTTGGAACGGTAGGTTCCAAAATAC
Organism: Calamotropha paludella; assembly: GCA_927399485.1. Taxonomy (NCBI): domain Eukaryota; kingdom Metazoa; phylum Arthropoda; class Insecta; order Lepidoptera; family Crambidae; genus Calamotropha; species Calamotropha paludella. The sequence goes on from OV656812.1 coordinate 21,103,449, forward strand.
TTAAACCCTACCGTACGGACGGTATCCACCACTATATTGTTTATATAGTCCATATCTGTGCAGTGCTCAAAGGCTTCAACACGGTTTTGGAGTGCGAGTTGATTGTCCACTTAATGGACATCGGGTGTTTCATCTCAATTACCGTCTCCTGAAAAAGAGTTAAAATATCAGGATTAAATTATTACTATCAGCGCATTGCGGGGACGCAGGCATCCCTATGAATGAAAACACCTATGAATGAAAAATCCCTATAAAGTGGACCATAACCAACTACACAGGCCCAATGCGGGTAGGTGGGTGAATAAGTAAAAATATGTAAATAAAGGCGTTTCTGACTGTTGACCTTTTTAACACGCTTTTATTAACTTCACCCTTTATGTTTGTAAGTTTGTATGTTTGTTTGTAACGGACTAACGCGACGGATCTTGTAACGCGATTTTTACCCACTTCAAAACGTCAAATTAATTTGAAATTTTGCATACTTATCAGTGACCAATGAAAATATAATTATTGAAAAAATATTAAAAAAATAATTTCATCGTAAATATTTCGAAAAATTAAAATACAACGAACTAAAAAATTATAATAAATGACATGAATCGTGAAAAAATTCACACTTCTATAAAAGACCGAACTAAAAAATTTAAATTGAATAATAGTTAAAAAAATAAAAAACACACTTTTATGGTAAACTGAACTAAAAAATAAAAAATATAATTCAAAACAAATATTAAGTAATTAACGAGAAAATTAATGACATTGAAAGAAAAGCGTGGGGTGCTTTGAACGAAATTCTCCTTACACTAACTGCATTCCGAAATAAAAATAATAAGGTATCATGGTAATAAATGATAAATAAGGATAAAAGATAATCGAACACCTCTCATAATGACATTAATAATTATTTTTTACTAGCGGCCCGTCCCGGCTTTGCACGGGTGGACAAAATTCTTTAATTTCTAGCATTAAATATAGTCTATGTTACTGAGCGTGAATGTAGCTTTCCAATGGTGAAAGAATTTTTGAAATCGGCTTAGTAGTTTTTGAGTTTATTCATTGCAAACATACAAAAATACAAATCTTTCCTCTTTATAATATTAGTATTGATATTACTACATACTGCTACAGACTTGTGTAGCAACTAATAATGTATAAAAAAATATATAGTTTAAAATTGTAAAGCGCGTTACTTTAACTGGTAAATTGCTTGCTTGAGCGTTTTAATAGAAAGCCAATGAAATTCGTGACTCCATTGGAAAAATGTGCTCGACTCAATTATGAAAGTCTAACAGGAAATTAAACTCCGCAGAGAGTGACATTCCACGATATTAGCCGCCTTTGATTTTCTTGCAGGTATTTTTTTTATTAAAATAATGTGGGAGACGTTAATATGATCAAACAATAGATTTCATTTAAATAATACCACTTTTACAAGATCTGGAGCCTGTGATCTTGACTCCTGTGAAAGAGTCGAAACATCAAGATTTAAGGTAAAAACCAAGATGAAACGCGTCGTAAATTCAGTAAAAGTGGTTTTCCTTAAATGCAATAGGCGCGGACGTGCAAGAACTGATTAGATTTCAATTAATTCAGATACAGTATTTAAAACTAAATTATATATTTGGCTAAATGAAAATAATTTTTATGACCTAAAGGAATTGTTAGATTTTAAATTTAAATAAAATTAATAGTGCACCTTATAATGAATGTATAATGATATAGTATACCTAACAATAGGTTATTTGTGAGGAACCTATTACATTTTGTAAACATCAATTTAAAACCATAATTAAGACAACAAAGGATATTATTACTATTATTATTGGACTACAAATATCATCACTTTATTAATAATATGAGTTTTTACAATTTTACGTTTTAATTAAAGTGTCTGTAGTTCGCTTACTAAATTTCGCCCTTGAGTCTCGTAATTAAGTCTTTTAAAGCAATATTTTTTTCTTGATAACATTGCTTGTTTAATGTTTGATTAGTTATTTAGAATAATAATGGAAAAAATTTAGTGACCGATTTTTTAAAGAAAAGAAAGAAAGAAAAACATTTATTTGGAACTCAAACACACAACAACAAAAGATGTATATAAATCAAAAGAGTAACAACATAAAAAAAGAAAAGAAAGATACATATAAAATAGGAAAAAAATACAAATATAGTGCGTCTGAGGCCAAAAAGGACCCTGTCTCAGCATAAAAGCCTCTGTGTCGTTCGGAGATGGAAAGAATGAACACAGATGCGATGTAGTTCCGACAGGGCCCTTGAGTGGACGCCACCGTTGAGAAATACTATTAATATTTTATCTTCATTCTTTACTAACAATCACAGAAAGGTAACTGAAGAGAAACAAAATTACTTCTAACTTAATCACTGAGAAATTTCAAGGAACCAGCTTTTCGATTACCCTCAGGTAGTGAATTCCACAGATGGACAGCTTACACAGAGAAGGAATAAGATAGTGAACAATTGAGTATAGAGTAATTTATTTAATTGACTTTATCGCAAATGCCTTTTTACAGTGATATTGCCACTGGACTTAGCAAATTCAATGTTAACACAATTATTTTCATAGAAATATGTCGACCAAGCATGCAGTGAAACAGCTCTTCTCGGGAAACTTTTATAAATGATTGAAATCGCAGGTTTCCAGGCATATCGCGCGAACGATCAACTCGTATAATTTTCATAATTTCCATATTTCCAGTTTACAGCGGGTGACCATAAAACTGATTGGATCATGTTCTTATTTTTATTTTGTCGTAATAAAATGTTTCTTCCACTGCGACCCTAAGCGTTCCTTATTATGAATAAGGAACGCTTGGGTCGCAGTGGAAGAAAGATTGCTATGTGTACGGAGCGAGCTTTCGGTAAAAGATATGTCTTTCGGTAGTTCGCTCCGTACACATAGCAATAAAGGCGCTGTCTACGCGATTGCATATGAAACTTAAAATTTTCTTATAATATTGACGGTCTACAATTGTTTTTATTTTGTTTAACAATGTTTCTTGTTCTAAAAACGCTGCAATAAAATCACAGTACATAACAATATATAAGTAATTATCATGTAAAAAATTACTAATGTGACATATTTTCCCTAATTAGTAGATCCGTGCTAACGCCATTGCAGCATCACTTTGACTTTTCTACCTTATGCCATTTTAATAGAGTCCATTTCATTTTTAGAGAAAACTAATGAATTGATTACATTTATTGCATCCTTACGTCGTTTAGGTCAAATTAATGAAATTTCATACATTATTCTTCCAGTATATAACTCAGCTCATCATTCGCATGCCACGGTCTAATTTACTAGTTCCCAAAAGATAGGAAAATTATTACAATACCTTGCAAAATTGAAATGATAACCACCTATTCAATGAGTTAAACTATTTAAAATTCTCAAAATAATTTATTAATCGTAACTTACATCGTAAACTTCCTTTCAAATGAATAGTATGTATACTAAATTGGTGTGATTACAAACTGTTTGATGTAAACTATACCCAAGTAAAAAAGGACTTGATAGTTACTACATTGTTAGATAACTCAATATACATGATACCATTTAATTAAACGACTCATAGCCAGATGTTACCTTATTATAATAGGGGTTAAAGTATGAAATTGCCGTTTTATTGCAATAGGTTCTTTGAATTGACATAGAATCTTCATGGTTTGAGGTTTTCGAATGAAACTTTTTTTAAATGGTTTCTATGATGTTCTTTTTTTAAAAAATGTAAAACATTTGAATATCGACTTTCAATTGTTTTTGTTATTCAATTTAGACAAGAAAGATGGATACTGCGAAAATTCGAGTTATTTTTGAATACGAGTTCCGACGCGGAACTAACGCGGCAGAAACAGCCCGCAATATCAATGCTGCGTTTGGAGAGGGGTCTACTAATGAACGCACCGTGCGATTTTGGTTTAAACGCTTTCGTGATGGAAATTTCGACTTAAAGAACGAGCCACGAGGAAGACCGCCCACACAGGTAAATAACGATGAATTAAGAGAGATAGTGGAAGCCGATCCTAGTCAAAGTACCCAGGAATTAGCGGCATGGTTTAACGTTACCTTACCCACAATATTGACTCACTTGCGTCAAATCAATAAAATAAAAAAATACGAAAAATGGGTGCCTCATGATTTGACTGATCTGCAGAAAGAAACGCGTGTTGAAACTTGTGTTGCCTTGTTGAACCGGTACAGAAATGAAGGAATATTGGATCGAATTGTAACATGTGATGAAAAGTGGATTCTTTATGATAACCGGAAAAGAAAAATGCAATGGCTGACCCCAGGTCAAATGCCACAACAGTGTCCTAAAGCAAAACTTACCAATAAAAAGGTAATGGTAACTGTTTGGTGGTCTCAGCATGGTGTTATTCACTATAGTTTTCTCCGATCTGGTCAAGCAATAACGGCAGATGTCTATTGTGCCGAACTCCGAACCATGTTGACAAAACTAGCAGTAAAACAGCCCCGACTCATGAATCGATCTTCACCATTATTGCTCCACGACAACGCGAGACCTCACACAGCACGAGAAACCATTTTGACCCTTCAGGAACTGCAGTTAGAAACCATTCGTCATCCTCCGTATTCACCAGACCTTGCTCCAACGGACTACCATTTTTTTCGTGATTTGGACAATTATCTACGTGACAAGAAGTTTTCTTCCCAGGAGGCAGTACAAAATGCTTTCACACAGTTTGTGCAGTCTAGATCGTCGGAATTCTATCGCAAAGGCATTAATGACCTTCCCATTAGATGGCAGCAATGTATAGATAATAATGGCAACTATTTTGATTAAATAAATTTGTTAAAAATTTAAAAAATAAACAATATAGATTTTCAGTACAAATCGGCAATTTCATACTTTAACCCCTAATATTAAAGATTCGTGAAATGCTCATGACTGCATAAAATGCAGACATATGTAAATCGTATGAAAATGCAATATTATTATAATATGGAGATAATTTAACTTTGAAGCTGGAAGAATTATGTACTCTGTAAGTCCTAGCTTATATCCAGGGTGACTACTAAAAATTAAATAAAATAAAATGAAGTAAATATATTTTTCTATCTTGCTTCTACTATTGTCTTTAGTTTTTAAATAAAAGCGTGTTGTAAACATGATAAACATGCTTTTGTTTGAAGACTCGAGACAATAAAACCTAGTTTGTTAAAAACATATTATAATTTTTTGCATTTATTCTTTTCTTTCCAAATTAAAAAGTAGGAATCTCACGATAATTTTTTTGTTGACTTTTATAATTTCATTTAATCTTATTCATTACAGTACTTACTTAAATGAACATCCAAGATGAAATCTATTAGGGAAAGAGATGATTCCATAATGGCATCTTCACAATTTGATACGTCATATAGAAAAGATCCCAACCACTATTAGAGAACTTACTTCCCAAAGTAAAGAAAAATAATAAAGTATTATTACCTAAATTCACTTTGTTAATCGTGATTTATTTTCCTCTTAGGTGCTGTATAAAGAAGTCTGTATCGCTCGGTATAAAGAGCGATTTCCGATCTCGGGTGCTTTTAAAGAACTCGTCAACTTCTCAGGCTTCAAACAGCACCCTCGTCTGTACAATGCACTATTCATTCGGAGACTTGTACATACGTATAAAACGTACTTTTTCTAATTGACCCCATTTCTTTTTTCAATCTTCTCTTTTATGAATGATATAATAATACAAATTAAGTTACTCATGTTTCTCTTAATTCTTACACTTCCAATCGGACATATCACATTAGAATAATACACTTTTTATGGATTTTGGGCATATTTTATTTTATATTTAATCCTGACGTTTCGACTTCTTTACAGGAGCCGTGATCACAAGATGACTAAGATATGATCGTTATCTTAGTCATCCTGTGATAGTAAAATATGCACAAAATCCGTAAAAAAGTGTTTTATTCTAATGTGATATGTGCGCGGAAGTGTAAGAACTAAGAGAAACATGAGTAACTTAATTTTAATTATTATATCATTTAATAAAAGAGAAGATTGAAAAAAGAAATGGGGTCAATTAGAAAAATGATTGATGAGTAATTACTCATGTTTGTTTAAAATTTTGTTCTATTTCTAAGTGTTTAATAATAAAAAATATTTGCACATCATTATGCAGAATCACATATTTTTTAGATAAGAATTCTAACAGATTTTCGCAGACCTTTTTTACTTTTCTAACAGACAAATTAGATCAAAGGCATAAAAATGTTCTACCTGAAGATCATAAAGTTTTTTATGGAGAAATTAAAAGTCGTCAATTATGGACTTCTTTCTCCCCTCACATAATGGTCACCCAAATACAAAGGTAGTATTATGAAGTGATTACCTCAGTCGCATTGCGAGACGGCACAATTTTCACTTGCACCACGATAACAGCTCACAACACGCGACCTAATGAATTTCACTAAAACTCATTACCTAAACAACTCCCTTTCAGAAAATAACGAGTGAGTGACGATGACTAAGTTTATGTGATTGCGAAAATCTTTTTAGGACTATTTTAATAAGTTTCCTTTTTATTCGTTAACTAATTATCGTCCAGAGGTCTATTAATTCAAGTCGAATGTGGCGAAACGAAAACTATATCTATTTATTAATTGATAACATAAATGCTCGTCTGTAAACTACTATACTAAAAAAAATCAGTTAATAAACAGCAGCAGATAAAATTTCGTAAAGTCCCAAGTCTGCCATTGTTCCAAAAACTTGCGATTTTTCACTACACAAGCGACAATAATGATTTAAATAGAAAATATGAAAGCAAAATGTTGGTCAATTAGTAACATCTAATAATTTTCCTATTTGACATAAACAACAATTCATATTACGCATCCCAATACAAAAGTGTCATTACAGATTATTTGCAAATATGATTAATTTATGTTTAATTTTATGATTGATTAAATAAATTATAATTTTAAGATTTGGCAAATGAAACATATTATAAACGAAATACAAATAATATGTCACCGTTTTAGACCCCCAGACCTCGTTTCTTTAAATTAGAATATTTAAATAGAAAATAGACAACGCATTTAATTTTATTTATTCATATATAGATAATAGTAAATATATAAATTATACAGTTTAAATAAGGCAGAGGAAGGTGGACAAGTTATTTTGTTAAATAGTATTAAGTCCCACAATTAGGAGCACACACATACAAGAATTATATTGAAGGCGAATTACTACTAAACAATCGAAAGCAAATTATTTTACAAAAGAGTTAAAATTTATTTACCACTTTATGTGATGTTAGTATATACGAACATTTTTATTAGCTACATAGGATAATATAAATGTATTTCGTTCTAACACTTTCCTATCCACTTATTGAAATATTAGCAAAATGATACCACAGACAAAGAATACTTCAACAAAGCGGCGCCATTACAATCGCGTAGTTAATAGACAACGTGAGATTTACGCCTCTATATCTAGAGGGTGCTCTGACACTTACAAATCGTGGGTTCCCGATTACCAGCATTCAGTACCCGTGGTACTTCCATCTGATTTCGCAGACTTCACGACGTGGTTAGTATTTATTGTAATTTATTATGGCCGTTTATGTTGCAATAGCTCAAATCGGAATGGCTGTTTATGAAGAGATAAATGCAGCTATTAACTAAGTACTGGAGGCGACAACATAATGGTTACAACAATAGCAAACTAAGCGTCTTCAGAGGCAGCATCAGAACGATATATAAGCATCTGAAACTTCGATCAATAATATCTGAAACTAGAAAACACGTTTTTTTACGCCCTTAGCGACTGGGCCCCCTCCGGACTTGGGGGAGGGAGGTGTTGAATCCTCCGGCCCGACTTCGAAGTTATGTCAGACTCGTACTGACTAAACACCACCTGAGATTGGCTTGTACCCGGGAAGGGTCGGCGCAAGCGCTACTCACCTAGGTGAGAGAGCGCATTGAATAATAGACCAGCTCCCAGAAGAGGGGTCGGTCGTGACGATAAAAGTTAGGTCGGCTGGCTCCCAGAGGGGGAACCAGTCGGCAATTGGGAGGACTGGGGTAACCCTGAAGGGTCTGTCGTGACTCTACTTTTGGCGGATTCCTGTGCCTCTAAGAGGAGGTTCAGGTCAGCCGATAGTTGGTTGGGTTGATCTGTCAACACGGATCTAGGTCGTCTGGACAGAGGATTTGAAACTAGAAAACACGGGATCAAAGAAAAGTACAAAGGTATACTTGATAGATTTGTGACAGGTTGTAATGTATACTAATATGTACCTTTATAATCTCCGATTTTCATTCATAACGTTCGTTAAATTGTATATTTTATCATTTCATTTTGCATCGTCATTTGTAAACGTTTAAATCTCTGTAAATATATATATACAATAATATTTTACTCAATAATTTCTTCATTGCTGAAAAGAAACACTGAATTTTCATATAGAGCTTCGCGACCACCAAAACTTCTATTCAGAATGTTACACACTTACCGGCATTGCTTGTTATTTTAACCTGTCTTTTTGTTTATTCTATTCCGTTATTATTTTTCCATTTTGTTACTAAAAATGTATTTATTTAATTTATTGACATATAAGTTTTTCTCCGTTGCCATAGCTACCCATGATACGATCTTTCATTTATGGTATTCAACCTCCAAAGAAAACCAGATTTTATTCTTTTTGTCTTCTCGAAGACAATCTGAATTTAAATGGCTCTGGGCCTATAAAAGACCGAGCTGTCCTGCCAAGTCATGCAGTTCTTCGGCAAAAGTTGCCACGGTAACAACTATAGCTCGCTACCGAGCTCTTCAAAATACTTAAAGGCCTTGTCCCGGGACTCAAGAAAAGTCCTCGACGCCGTAAGGCAAACTTTTGGCTCAAGAACTCACACTTAACTTAGCCACTCTCTACCACTAACGTTGCCTGACCACCAACGGTGCAGGCCATCCATCAGCAGCGCCGCCCAACCTACCTGCTACGCCGCCCGACCTGCCAGCAGCGCCGCCCGTCTACCAGCAGCGCCGGCAGAAAATCGATGCAGGCCGTCCACCAGCAGCGCCGCCCAACCTACCTGTCACGCCTCCCGACCTACCAGCAGCGCTGCCCGTCTACCAGCAGCTGCGGCCGTAGTCTGCCCCGCCAACTGTCTACCGGCAGCGCCACCCTTCATCCGACGGTGTCACCGCCTCTGGGCCCTAAAGCCCCGGGCCTCAAGCCGCCAATATAGAAGATCGCCGACGACCCACAACCACCTACTCACATTTTCACTGTACACTACTCAGACTCGCTCTCACTCTTCTTACCTCCAATTTTTTTTGTTTTGTAAATAGATAAACTGTACTTTACCCTGATCTTCCGTCTCTACTTATATATTTTGTCCCTTCACGACAAGATCGCGACTTCTTCAACGCCTAACCTTACGAGTACCTTGCCTTGTAAGGATAAAATATTTTTAATTTTATGACTTGCAATTGCAATGCAATGCAATGGAAACCTAAAAGTTAGATGTATACATATACAAATATATGAATATAATTGCAGACCTCATTCTCAGTGCGAGCTGCGCAGCTCTGGAATAAACTTCCTTATATACTTATATTATACGTTAAAGATTGAACTTTCCCAATTCATATTGAAGGTTGATATACTTTTACTGGTTTCTTTTTTGAAAACAACAGCGATATAATATACAATAATATTCAAATTCAAATATTTTATTTCGGTAACTTAGTCTATTACAAACATTAGTTGTGGGAACTCTCCTTTAGGCAAAACATCGCCTGTGGTAGAAAGAATCGCTCAATATTAGCACACGTAGTATCTATATATGACGATAATGATTGAATTATAAGAAATATCCTTTAAAATAAATCAATATTACATTCCATCCTTATCGTTTAAAACAAAGTTAGGACATAAAACAATCTTACACTCACCGAATTGCTTTATTAACTCCGTCGGACATTACCCATATAAGTGGCCCGTAAACCGATCATTCGATTGTTCGAAACAATTTCAGTGCGGCAGGCTGTATCCAAATAATTGTATGTAACCATCGCCGACCGTATAATCAAAAGCGTATCAGTTGAAATCAATTTTTCACCGCCGAGGTCGATTTAAAAATTATCATACAAACCAGAGTCAGACGTCGCGACCAACTAAGGCAGACCTATCACGTCATTTTTGTAACTCGAATTCCCGTCCAGAAAGGCTTAAGCGCTGGTCATTTGACATATTTGACCGCTAAACGCTAACGAGCATCGAAAGGTCTCGATTGACTGGATGGTATATAATTACTTAACAAGTGTGCGGCATTACGGGTGGACCAATAAAATTGATTTAGATTCGGAAAGCAATCTATGTAATCGATGTATTCCTACGCGATTTCGCTGGTGTAGGCTTGCAGTTTGGCGGCAGTTAATAAAACAATTGTTAACATAAAAAGGTGATAGAGTTATAAATCCTTCTCTTACTAATTTTATTGCAGATTAATAATGACTAATATCAGAAAATAATTTCAGGCTTGAACCATCTATGTACCTAATCTATTTATATTTGAACACCTTCTACATAGTAGCTGCCAAAGTAAATTAAAGCAGTTTCTTATGAACCTCAATATCTTTTTTTTAAGATATCGATCATGACGCCAACAACGCTAGTAGATAAAAGAAATATTAACAATATTTATGTTGATATTCGTTTCCTCCCATAAAGCCCTTTTAAAGTTGATTACAGTTTTTATAATACTAAGTATACGAAATATTCATTAAACACATATCATTTTGCCTGATTTTTTAAATTTGTAACTCATAATACACAAACAAAATGAACACAGTCTTCACCAATCTGCAAATGGATCGTGCTGAAACACTTATACCTTTGATTTAATGATAAAAACGAAAATTATACTACCAGTGAGTGATACCACAGCCCCACAGATTATATAATTACGAACTTAGGATGACACTTTCGATGTCACCAACAAGTTTGTCGAAACAATGCACTATTGCTGTTTGGCATATTTATTCATACCGATACGATGACTAATGAGACACTTTGCTTTTTTCAAATATTATTCTCACATTCCTGCTCACTAAATTCAACGATTTAGCTCTTCTCTCGAAGTTTTATCATTTAAAAAAGCGCTGAGAGATAATTGTTTCTGAAATTACATTCAAAAACTTTCATTCTGGAAGGCTACTTTGATACATTAACATGCTTATTGAATTTTTTTCTTTGATTGTTTAATCTTTCAACTAAATTATGAAAAATGGAACGAAAATTGTGTAAAAGATTTCTGATACCTCTCGCGACTCTATGTGATCAAGCATAAGACACTTAGTTAAATAGACCAATCAAATCATGATACAAATCGTTAAAATGAAATCAACTTATAATACAGACAACAAAATCGTCTGAAAAGTTGTTGATATGTGCTGTAACGTAACCTCGGTAATGTAGGTCAAAGATATAAACTACACGAGCTTTATATATATTTTCTACGTGAAACGGATAACAGAAATATTTGAAATAGGACAAAAACTGATTAAGACTAAACCTAAACAAAACTTATTTAGAGCAGTGTCTTTAAAAAAAGATACAGTAAGTTATGAGGCTGTGGGGTCTTAACGAAAACTGTAACTGTGTTAACTTCAAGAAGCTGTCGAGACAAAACACATTTTCATATCTTTGAGTTGGGTGAGAAACACAATCATGAACGTAAATATTATTGATTCATAATCACAAATATTATAAGTAGCAATGTTCATTCAAATGGTGCATGCTTATACATAAAATTTTATTGAACTTTGCTCTTTCCGTCACAGAACCGTTCGCTTGTGTATGTTAAGGTGAATATAAAAAAGAATGTAGAATATCTTGGATTTTTTTGTAAATCGATTCTATGTGAGCGTTTGCGCATATTTGTATGCGTTTGCGCATACAAATATGCGCAAACGCTTTATATCAGTGAAGTGATAATTCATGTATGATTTATTCATGTTGTAACCAAAATCTGTTTTAAGGTGTGGAAGGAAGTCGTGTCGTGTGAAAGGGACCGTTGCGTGTCGCGCGCGCCAATTTGCACGTCAGGCGACGACCGAGCGATTTGCTCGTCAAACAGACCCGCCCGGGAAATTGCTAGGAGTTACTCACGTCTAGAACAACCGAACTTCTGGGTACCTGCCCTCGTTTATGTGGACTTTGATCCTAAAGTCCGTGGGAGTGTTGAGGAAATTAATAAGAAGACCAAATTCAAGACTATTAATGTCCCCACTGCAAAAGCATAAGATTTTATTTTTCAATTTATATCAGGGATAGTCCACAGAACAAAGAGCATTGTTAATAACAATTTTTTAATGTTTAAATTTTAGGCCAATTATCTAAAAGTTTGCAATTCAAGTTCGATTTTTTAAAACATTTTAAATTTACTAATAATATAATAACATATAACATTCCTAAACAAAACCAAGTACAAAAAGTAATAAATATATTGATTCCCAATGATAGCTATGCAGTGGATGTATATAATATTTTATAAATTAAACAATAATAATAATATTTCTTACATTCACACCAATTAACCTAGTCCAAAGTTAGCACTATAAGGCTTGTGTTATGGATATTAGGGTAACGGATAGACATACATATATCATACATAAATAAGTAATGTTAATAGAAATATATATAAATATCCATGACTCAGGTACAAATGCTCGTATTCATCACACAAACATCTGCCCCTTCCGGGATTCGAACACAGGACCGTTGGTGCGAAAGGCAGGATCGCTACCGTTGCACCAAACATTCGTCATAATTAAATGTATATAGAATTTAAGTAATATAAAAGATATTAGGTACGCTTAACGACATAAATACATGTATGGATTTTTCTATAGATCCAAATATCGCAGGAAGAATGGAATATAAACCCAAGACGCAATACTATGCAAACAAGTGCAGATGCAGCCGAGACGTAATGTCGAGGCTGAATGTCCCTTTCGATGCAATCAGAAGTTGGAGATGGTAATTTTATGATCACTCATCCCATATTTTAATTACTCTTAATTCATTACTAAAATTTATTTTTCTTCTGTATATTAAGTTTATATTGCTACGCCCTCACAGGGTGTCACATGCAGCTCTAGATCTAAATCCCTTTGTATACCTGTACTCAAATATGTGACTTGCAATAAGGAATTTGAACATGAACTAGCCCTTACAAAACTTGTTTAACCTTTATAATCTTAGGGAAAACGCACTTACAACTGTAATATTAAGCTTCTTAAAAAATAAATATATATTTTCTTAGATGACATTTTAAGATCTTCAGGTCTAAATACCTTCATATTAATAATAATTTGGTATTTTAATGATTTAACGGTGATAAACGAGCCTCTTTTTTTAACTTAATCACACAGAACCGCAGGAATCACCTACATGATGCTAACGTATTTCCAAATCGAATTCCATTGAAATATAACTATGAATCAGCGATTTGAAACACATGGCTCTTTCTTCATTTGATACAGCGATGCTTCACCCAAATACGTGACACCACGTGCCCATAGAAACACACACGATATAATACAAAACAATTATCCAAAACATTACGTACGTGACAGAACGCAACACGTCACCACCAAAGAGTAAGTAATCACGGCCATCACAATTCAATCACCTTCACCTAACGACCAGCCGCAAAAAACTCAACAGACGCTCTCAGGAAGTCGGCCAACAATAAAAAAACAAATAAGAAACCCGACCAAATTAAGTTATAACCTAAAACACGTATGAAGCCATCATCCAACGGTGTAATCATATTAACGACTACAAAAGGGGCGGCAAAAAACACAAAAATTAGAGGATCGGGAAATGTGGGCCAAACAAAAACGTAACATATCGCCTAATTATAGCTGTTGCTTGAAAAAACAATTTTATGTCTGAAGTAGCGCTTCACACGGGGCGATTTTATTATAAGTTATAACTTAAAGCTTTTACTGTGAGCAGTTACACAGCGAGGAGCACGTAAATATGTGAATATCGATTCTACAATTGAAGTGTTTTTTGCGATGGATATTTAATAATAATAAACTAAACATTAATTATGTTTTTTTTTTTCAATCACAATGCAATATTTGTATAGGGTATAAAATACGTGTGTAAATACAACTACGCCTTCGATTTTAATGTCCCGAATGATGATTACAGACCTTCTCCATACACAAAATTGACAATTTTATACCAAATATAACCGCATTGCGTAAAGTAGGTGCTAACGACCGCTTTTTAAGCCTTTTAAAACATGGAGGAACTTGAGATAGTACATTGATGACCCATTTCGTTACTGGCGTTAAATTATTGAATGTGCTAATAACTACGCCACCGAGTTTTGCGAACTACATAAGACTTAACTAACATAATCATTAAGATGCCGGTTCATTTCAAAAAAGTATCAATTTGATAAGTTCTTAATAGAAAATCTTATACAACTCTACATTGTTAGCAAAATGTTGCCTGAAGCCTGAGTCGCGATATGGGATCATTTCATTAAGGAGTAAATTAAATACTAATAAAAAGTAATGACCAACTGAAAAACTTGTATGCCTCCTTAACTCGCTTACGTGAAAATAACTATTTTAAATATTACGAGACGTTTTTACCTTAAGTAGTATTATAATTGATACACTTAGGTCGCTTAAGTGCCCAAATAAAGCTAGGCCAAGATCTCTTTTCTTTATTTCCTGGTTACACTTTTTACATAAATAAAAGCTATAAACTCATAAAATTAGTGACCGAATCCGATTTAAGCTAAATTAAAATACCTACAATGCAATATAACAATGAACAGAGATTATCGTATTGTTTGAAACAAAAGTAGGTAGTAATTTATATTACCATTTCCTTAGGTACTATCAAGGCTCTTTTTGTGTTTTCAAATATAGAAGTTTAAACAGCAAAGTTTAATAACAGATACGGTATTTCATAAGTAACAATGTAAATTTCAATTCAAATATAAAGGTCTTAACTGAAAAGCACACAAGAAAACAAATTAACAATAATCTAATACCCCAGTCTTGTTTTTAATTGAGAGGTTAATAAAATGACCTTTATTAACCCTCTTTACTAAACCATTACTTTATGATTACTCATAATTATTGATAAAACAGGATAGACCGGGTTTATTCCTTATGCATCTGCTACAAGCTTATTGCAATTAGTACTACCCAGGTTTTTATAAATGTTTATATCTTTAATACACATTAATGACATCGCACAGCAACTAATATTACACTTAAGGTAATCTTTAAAGTAATACCTAACGCTTCTCCCAAATCGCCAGATTAAGAAGACCTGTATTCAAAAACTGTAAAGGTTTCTTCATCACTTACCAAAGTATAAAGCCCGTTGTTCTCATTTGCCAAGCTAATCTCGAGCAGTAGATGCTTCAAAGGGTTACATGTAATTTTTAAAAGGAAAGACAGATTTTCTTTATAAACATGATTTCTATTATTAAAATATTACTTTTGTATAATTAATTTAAATATCATTTTAACATAATATTTGCTTTGACATACATTAAGTATAGAGATTAAGTTTTTCAATAAAATGAATTGGTAGATAACAGTATGAATGAAGGCCATAGTTACTAGAAATAAAATTTGTTTTAAATCATTTTAATATAGTACCTATTTTACGTCTATATTGCTTCTTGTTTCAGATTATTATTGTTACTGTATATATATATAATTAAAAATGTAATTTAAAACAGTTAATACAGGTTAATTAATTATACAAAAAGATTTTTGGGATTCACGATCCGAATTCTACAATTTTTTTATAATTGCTTTCTAGAAACTATAATCATAGTTAGTTACTTTTTGTCACAATTACACAAAGTCGTCTCATGAAAAAACAACGGTTATTGATCATTTCAACAATAAAATTTAAATAAATGAATCGCATTATGAATATTCGTTTAGATAAATATGGTAGAATCCTCGAGCTGATTAACTAAATCGCCCCGTGTACTCCCGTTCTCGCTTGAATCCTTTATTATTTCGACGTGTATATTTTTGTTTTGTTTCATCCACGATTATTATTTATGAATTATTATTATTTGAGGATTTATTATTGCCTCGGAGAGCAAGCGCATCGTTTTCAATTTGCCACAAGGTGCCGGGACGAGCAGGTACGAACCCAACATCTTTATTTCTCGTTTTTTCTTAATGCCTTTTTGACATTTGTTTTCTTGTTTCGCTAATTAAATTTCTGTTCCCATACGGAGCTAATTGATTTGGGTTAATATAAAGTAATTACATTCTTAATGCGACCTGTTGTTGGAGATTAAATGCTGTGTGTACGAGTTACAATAAAGACCATTTATTGGGTTGCATTATTCTTTTCATGTCAGTGATACTTAAAAGGTTTACAGTATTTCAAGACTATATTCAGTGTTATCTTTTATAATAATTGACTGTCAAGAAACAAGGCGGCGTAAAACTTGTTTCTTTTTTAAGTTAACTTTTAGCCGCTAATAGTATTTTTTTCTGGATAAAAGGTACCCTATGTACTTTTATGTACCCCTACAAAATTTTATGATAATCGATTGAGCCGTTATGGCGTGAAAGTGTAACCCAAAAACACACAAACTTTCATTCGTATATATTTAGGTCTATAAGTTTTTTTTCCGATATTTTGTATAGCTTATCATTTGCGCAATTACATGTTCTTACTATACACTAAATTTTATAGAAATCAGTTAATCCGTTCTTGACTTATAGAAGAACATACAGACATACAAAAATTTAAAAAATAGTAGAATTAGAATGTCACAAAATTTGTCCGAAAAATAAATGTTCAGACAGAACCTACAGTTTTATACAGTAGTATAGATATAGATTATTTAGAATAAGCAAGTCGTTTATTGAAGGTAATTAAATTTTCAGCAATATAGAAGTCGAACAACTCAAAACTAAAAAAAAATAAAAACACAAATTATGGATTTTTTTATGATAAACAAACGATTAAGCGACCACGTTGTGGTCGTATAAAACTTATATATTAAATTATTTAGAGGATCAGCAAAAGAAAATCGATTTTAAAATCCTAACCTATGCAGGATTAGATGCATTTCTTTGCACCCACATAGTACCTTAATACATCTTTTAGATATTATTTACAATATTTAAGGCATTGTAACTGTAGCTATAACGCAAGTCCTTACGCCTGAAATAGTATTTGTGTAAAGGCTAGATTAAATTAATAAATTTTGGACAACACTTACTTATTATTTAGTCCAAACTAAGCTGAACAGATAGACACTACATAACGGATGAAATACATTACATAAGTAAGTAATATAACAACCATGATTTTGGGACCAATGTTCAGCACTTGTGGAATGCAGAAATTACAATGGTCCCATCATCCATACCCGAGCTAATACAGAAAAGTTCGTTTTCCACATTATTTTTTATGATTTTGACTTTTATTTGAGTAATTTGATTTTATTTGTTTTTTTATATATTTTTTTATTATTTGATTTCAGTAATTTAATTTTTATTAATTTTATTTTAATGATTGGATAATTTGATTTTCATATTTAATTTTGTTAGCGATTTGATTTTATGAATTAAAAAATATATAATTGAAACCAAAATAGAATAAACATAGCTTTTAAGATTCTTTGTTACTAAGAGATTATGAGACTTTGTTTCTCGAAATGAAATAAATTCGAATTGAATTGAATTAACCCGGCTGGGGATCGAACCCGCAACCTTGGAGTAGCAATACCATGAAAACTGGTATTCCAACCCAACGACCATGAGGTTGTCAAAAACTTGTGCCTTTATTCGACAACTGTTGGGTGCACAGTTCAGATAAACGTCTCCAATCGGACCCGCTGACGACACTTGTAAAATAACCGTTACAAATATCGTCGAAAAAATTTCAAAAAAAGTTAAGCCACACTTGCATTAGCAAATAGTGTATAGAAAATATTATACCACAATAATACAGTCGGCTATTTAATTTGCCCACCGCTACAGGCGAGGTAAGGTGTGCATTTGAGAAATTACAGTGCAGATATGGCACACACAATTACTGCCAGTTATAAATTACCAAAGCTTATCGAACGGATAAATACACTGGGTTTTTAAACGGATGATTTATTGGGGGTGAACGAAGAAAATTGGTATCTGTGAAATATAATTGGAAGTTGAATATTTGAATTAATATTAAACTGTTTTCTCCTTACGTGTACAAACTTGTTGCTTATTTTGGAATAAAATTAAAAAATGACCAACTGACAGATGTATCTATTTAAGTCTTTAAATCATCTAAAAATCGTCACGTATAAAGTCATATACAACTAGGCGATGCACTCGCTAAGCATTAAGCTACGCTAGCACCATAATTCGCACCTTTAATACTATAGGGGCACAATTCGAAAAAGATGATTGTTGGAAAAACACCTTTAAAGACTTTTGAGCCCTTGTATTGTCACAAAATCGGTCATAAGTAAATTAAACTATTGAAAGCAAAATCATACAACATCATAAGAGCATGTTCACTAAGCATGAAATATTTATCGCATATTAAATTTATCCTAGTAATAGTTTATTTTACTAATTTACTTATGATCGATTTTGTGACAATACAGCGGCTTAAAAATCTTTAAAGGTGTTTTTCCAACAATCATCTTTTTCGAATTATGCCCCTATAGTATTAAAGGTGCGATATATTGGAGCGAAGCGTAATACCTAAAAAAAGAAAAAAAAAATTTGGTTTGACGGAAAATTTTGCGAATTTCAAAATTCGGGTTCCATCACAATCTGGTCCTAAACCTGGTGATTCGATTCCACACAAACAATATTAAAATCGGTTAAGAACTCGGGAAGGTATGGCGTAACAGACATTGCGCCATTGAAGCTGATCCATGGGAGCTTCGCTCGCTCCGCTCCAATAATATGCTAGTAATAAATGAAAACTTATATCAAAATAAATTCATTGATATTTATTATCAAGGACCTCGCATGTTAATATATTTAATAAATTTATGTTTGCATATAATTAAATGTTGGCAAAATATGAGGAACTGAAATTACATCATAGGATCTCAAAGTAACCACACTTTATTAAAATAAATTATTGTTATTCTTATGAATATTTTTTTATTAGATAAATATTTAAAGGACGGGGCTGTAGATTTCTGTATAAGTATTCTGCATGCTCTAATACCACACATTAAATTTGACGGAACTTTAAGACATAAATTAAATTAAAATTAAAGAAGCCATTTTTTTAGGTAAATAATTAAATCGGTTCACAAAAAAATATAAGTATATTTAAATTTTTATCATATAGACAGTCCAAAAAATATGTAAACACACCGATTGGATGATTTTGTTTATGTCAATTTAACACAACATTAAATTTATCCAACCGACTGGTTTTATAGAAATATATTTTGTTAAGAATGGGACCTAACGATAAGTTAGGTCTACCAGAAGTCTAAGTTTAAGTTAACCAATGTGGCTCGATAGTAAGCGTTTCAATTCATATTTATATGATAGACCACAAAAATACCGTCACTTTTTTTTTCTTTTTCCTCCCCTCCGGATACATCGGCCGACCGAGAGGTTATGTCAGACTTACTGACTAAACACCATCTGAAGTCGGTGCCTTAGCCCCGTAATACAGGCATAATATGGGCGATCGCACCCAGGGTAACGGGGCGTTGCAGCACTGTCGGCTCAAAGAACTTACTTTAAATTCGTAATCGTTGAACCTTTGTTAAAGTTAGTCACTAAGACGTTGACAACCACTATTTGTTTTAAATTTTTGTGTTAAACGGGCTTTTTCTTATTTTTGAAAGCATGATAAAAATCTCGCTTTTTATAGAATTTCTTCCATGACGACAGCATCCACTTAGATGCCACTGTCCCGAAATATCTCTCTATATATAGTCTCAATTATACTAAAAATATGGTAAAAAACTCTTGTAGTACACTTGTAATTTATAAAAAGTTCAACTGTGAAATTGAAAGCAACCTTTTAATGCGTAGCCTCCCCGACCTTTCCCACTGCGGGTCTGAAAACGATGGCAATCCTAGTTATCAGGCTGGGCGGTCATTATTTTTCATTGTTATTGTTATTGCCAGTCGTACGCTTATTATTCCGGCGTTATAGCGCTTAACAAACTATTAAGGGTTCTTTTAGCGCCTTATTATTTTGATAAATCCACGCGATTGGCCGATGGACGGCCCGATGCGGTTTGCACAATTTTTTTGTTCGGTTTTTCAACGCACATTGGGATTCCTTACGAAACCGCTTTCGATTAAGATTGTGGGATTAAATTTGTGAAATTTAATTGTCGGCTTCCGTGGGAATTTACCTGTAGCCTTTGATTTACGCAGGTGCTTCAATAGCTGCGTGTTACGTACGAGAAGTACTGAAAGTACACAACTAGTATAGCCAGCTATAAATGCATAATTATATGGTGTTGATGCTCATATACTTTAATAAAAAAATTAAACCGACTTCATAATTGTAATTCATTTAATTTATAATAATATCTTAACAGAAAAAGATAACTAAATATGAGGCCGTTGTCAGCCTCAATAAATGGAATAAACGTGGTCGTATTCTACGACAAGCAAGTACTAACTTTATTTTAATTCCTTTTTTTTATCATTATATTTTTTAATTTCAGTTTAAATTAAAACTAATGACTAAATTAATAAATTCTTTGTTAGAGAACCATTACTCAATTATATATTTATCTTTGTTTCATATTTATTGAAACAACATGGTCATCAACAACACTTTTTCTTAACTACTGATACAAACTTAGCTATCTTAAAAAATAGTTAACTGATTTTGATGAAGCTTGTACAGTTCCCTAAGTTGAACTATATCTAGTCAAACTAAGAATATTTTTTACTATTTGACTTACAGTTTTTAATATATGCGAAGACAAACATACAAATATATACACATAATATATACATACACTTATTATATCTGGCACCCAAGATTAGAAGCTGGTATAGCTAGTACCTAGGTGTTAAACCTGAACAAGAACTCTGCAATTCTAACAACATTACATACCTACATACGAGTCGATTAGATAAGTTCATTTTTATAGTCGGTTACAATTAAACAGGTCTTAAGGGGTCTTAATAACTAGATTGGAAGACCAGTCGCCCAAAGATTGCGTGACTGACATCTGAAATTTTTTTCCAGTATAAATTGCGTTATTATTACATATGAAAAAGTATTAAGCCATTACAAATAAACCCGCTGTCACCATAAAGAAAGTATTCTATTAGCCTATGTATGATGACTGAGTTTCCACATTGTCACGTCGACCCGTTCACGTAGCTTCTGCAAGCGTGGTAACTTTTTATTACGATAACGTGGCTCACACACAAACTTACAAAATACATTGTTACAAAACACATATAATACATTGTAATGAGTAATAGACAACAGATTTTAAGGAGCTATTTTAAGGAGACTTTAAGAGGAATTATATTGCAAGGTAAAGACACAATCAATATTTGTGACAAAGTCATTTATTTAAGTCGCGTCCGATTTATGATCCTCCTTTATATTAATATGTGTTTAAATATTTCTCTCTCCTCTTAAAGTTTATTTATGTAGTATACAGTACTCATTTTCTATTTTCCCTCACCAATGCACCAGTTCGTTGGATCATTGTTTCAGTCAAATATGAAGATATTTGGCTGAAACTCCTTGACAAGAGCCTTCCCAAAGGATCTCCACAACGATCCAGCCAGCTACCAGATCGTCGGTACCAGTACGCTTTCTGTTTCCAAATCTCCGGTTGACCGGTAGAGAATGCCTATTGGTATTAACTGCGCCATTTGAACATGTTTTTTTGTATGGTATAGTTTAAATAAATAAAGTCACTAAACCCTTCTAGGGAGCTATGTAAAAATCATTGCTTCATCCACATATAATAAAATGCTATAATTATTATTTTTATCATTTTATCTGTATTTATTTTATGTTAGTAATTTATTTGTATTTCATTTTGAGGTTAATACCTGTCACTTTCTTTGTTAATAAAAGTATAATAAATAAATTCAATTTATAGTTAAAACAACTCACAGCAACAAACTTGTACGGTTAACTTTAAAAATGAGTAAGAAACAAATGTGTGTAGGTTTTCCAGATAAGAAGGCAAGAGAAATGGGGTTCATTAATTAATATGAAACAGTACAGCGCGTATCTCAATCGGTATTCCAGTGATCCCACCTCTGAATAAGCAAGGTTCCTTTTCGAACTTAGAATTGCAACCCAAAAAGTATTATATATATCCATTTTAGTACTTTAAGTGTTGACCGAAAAAAAATGATATAAAATTGAAAGAATTTTTCGCAAAAAAAAAATCAACTTATCTCAGGACTCAGGCGAACATTGCATTCACATTCTTTCGAGTATTTTTCGAGCAAGTACTTTTTCAATTGAGGTACCAAAACTTTGTCAGACCCCTCTGTACGAGCTTACTTGTATAGTTCTGTCATGTAAGCATTTTACGGCACATTCGTTTATCTAGGTCATATTATGAACAGTTCATCGGTAATTAATGACGTTGCGCGTTCTCATATCATATACCATATAATTTTTAACAGTAGTTACTAAACCATTTCAGTTAAATATATCGTATCAAGACAAAGATCAAGACTTTCACTTCTTTCAATATTTATAGGAACGAAGTTCCTTATGGGGCGTTGCGGAGGGGTACCCTGACCGGGAGAAAACGTCCGTAGCGTTAAACAAATAGCATAAGATTTTTATGTATAGTCATGTAGGATGGCTATACAGTGTCTTATGGATAGTCTACGCGATGACTTTAATTATATATTTTTATAAATCATTGTAAATAAAATAAAGGTGTTAAGATAATTTTGCAAAGTAGTTTCTTTGCTTTTTATCGATAAAAAAAATCATAATAAAAAATACCCGAATAATTATTTTCTTTATACCTCAAATAGAACTTAAAATTAAAATACTTAAAATTAATCGTTCCTATCAGGTGTCCCACGACACCACGCGACTTTTTTTTTATAAAAAGGTGCACAAACCGTATACTATCTCTACAAATTCTCGCTAACAATATACTTACAACATCGGTAGTAATATACAAGTATCAAACAAACGTTTACTAAGAAACTGCTGTGTCATTTTTTTTGTTATTTAACTGCTAAATTATTATATCTAAAGAAACTTCATATCACTACATAGTATAAAACAAAGTCGCTTTCTCTGTCCCTATATCCCTATGTATGCTTTAATCTTTAAAACTACGCAACGGACTTCGATGCGGTTTTTTTTAATAGATAGAGTAATTCAAGAGGAAGGTTTATATGTATAATATATGCATAATATAGTAGAGCATTGCATCCGTGCGAAGCCGGGGCGGGTCGCTAGTTGTTAAATATAATATAGAATAATTATATTTCAAAACTTTATTTTGTCTTTGATTCAAATAAGATTAATAATCGACAGTTACAAACCGGAACCGTGTGGTGTCTGGCAACTTTTTTGAATGAGTATTAAAAATAAAAAAATGTAATAAAAACCATATGCTATGTTTTGCCACACAGACCAGTATGCATCGCTTCTGCCCATTTTGTGGTTTAAAGAAGATACCTATATGGTGATTTCCTCTAGAATTATAGTCGCTTTCTACGACACTCTTAAATATGAAAAGTTTGAGGGGTTGGTTTATTATATGCTGCCGGAAATCATATGGTAAGAAGATAGTGGTAATCACGACCTCTTGCTAATTACTGGCTTACGGGCCAAAAACGAAATTCATGAAACGCTTAGAAAATCGGTCTTATTTTTAAGTCTTATTATATACATATTTAAGCCTTATCATTATAAATTTGAAGTTGTTGAAGTAGAAGAAGTTGAAGTCTTAAATTTTATTATTATATGGTTTACATTCAACACTTTTAAGGTATCTACCATTACCTTAAAAGTGTTGAATGTAACGCGTGGCCGGGGCAGCTAGTAATATATATTTATTTAGTTTTTTTATTTAATTAATGCGCAAAAAAATATATGAGAATAAACATGTATTTCGAAAATTGATTTATTGAAAGCTTTTTATGCTTAATAAAGTCTATATTAAAGTAGTGTTTAATAAATCACTTTGCATATATGCCTTAAGTATTTAAAAACAATATTAATTTCCGATTTAAACTCGCTCTGAGGTCGAAGTGGAGCACGCTGTCGGCCGTGCGCGATCGTATCGCAGAGGTCACACAATAACAGTTCATAGCGCCAAATGAATCGCTTTTATGTAATTGGCAGTTGCACATTGAGTTGGATCTAACATATCGTCTGCTTAAAAGTCTATTACAGTTTGCTTTTTTCTGAATTAATAACTATTAAAATAAATTTGGCGTGCGCACATCCTGAGATAACTCCTCCATGACCCGGCGTACCATAGCCGAGGTCCGAGCCTTTAGAGCCCTATGGCAGCCCGTGCTTCCTTTCCGGCTAGAGTGCCGAAGTGAAATTATGCTGCTTCGGAGACTCTATCATGGGAGATGTCGTCCATCTAGAAAACCACTATGATGACTCACTACTCTCGGCTTGAGGTCCATCTAAGGATTTCACTGTTCCAAAACCCGGTATGGTTGTTAAGGTCATCTGCGATTAACATCAATCATATATCACAAAAAATCCTAGGACATGATACCTTTAGCAAAGAAGGCAACTTAAAGCGTTATACCTATAGCTTCCTTGCTGATTGTTATAAACAATCAATAAATTGCAAATAAGCACAAATTGTGAAATGAAATCAACTTAAGGACTTGACATGTTTTCAGTAATAGAGGCATTGTGACAGTGCTAAAATTTTCTTACGCGGTAAAATGAAACCCTTATTCATATATGTTACGTTACTTACCTACATACTGCTAAAAGTCAAAGGGAGTTATCCACACTTTAACGGCTATTCAAAAATAACCTATCCTTACTTAGAATCTGGTCTACTTTGTTTCAGTTAAAATGTTTTTTCATGCCTTTTCACAGAAATATTTAGGCAATAAAGCTTTAGAAATCCGATTTATTATTGGTTATTACCAACCTTGTAATTCCGCTTTAAGCTGAAATATATACAAAATACTATTTCGTGTCCTATTACCGAGATCAGGATGAACAAAATAAACTAAAGTATTAAAAATATAAGGTCCTGAGTTTAAAAATACGGAATTAAATTTATGTATCAGTTTTTGGTACGTTTACCACTGTGCATCAACTGGGCGGGGTGATTTTTACGATTGGCATCGAACGTGCCCGCGGTGCGTTGCCGCGCCGCACAATTACAATACGTCAATTTTTCATTATAATTAGTGTTTCCCATATTAATCCTTTTTTTCATTTTTCATTTCTTAATTAAATGAATCATATTATACGTGCCAGATACGATTTAATTGTTAGGGGATAACTAAAAGATTAATAAAGGTAATAATGTAGGTAACTAATTTTGGTATGAGGCTTAAGAGCTTTTAATCCCTCGATATGGAAACCATAAAGCAAATAGCATACAAATTCATATTTATTTAATGAATATGCATACTGTCATATTGTTATACACGTAGTACATTATAAATTATGTGTAAGTTTTAAATACTGTGTTTGGGGTAAATATAAAACTCCACAACAAATATAAAACTGAAATATATATATTTGGTCCACCATATGTAAGCTTAAATATCAGCTTCACCAACTAAATATTGTTTAGTTGCTTATAATTTCAACCTAGCTTTTTAATTTATGCATGTTGTGTTTACCTATTGTACACTTAGCTTTAAGTTATACACAATTTTTCATATATTTATAGTGTAACAATTACCGGTAAAACAGTAAATTACCGGTAATAAAAAAAAATCGAGCGTATTCCTTTCTAATCTAAAAAAACTACTTTTTATAGCGTTCAAATTAAAACTATTAACTCCACTCGTACTAAAATCATTAAATAACATGTATAATATCAAATTGTAATCGACAAACTAATAAAAAAAGGTTGGTATAGCAGTGGGTTTATTCTCTTGACATGAAAGGACAACAACGTAACAGCAACTGGGCTTTTTATCTTAGGTAAAAAGCGGAAATTGTTGTTAAAAGGTCAAACAATATAAATCAACCTTTGTTTTATCTGGTGTGTTATAGTTATGTCTAACAGCATTTGTATGTCTATCCGTTACCCTAGTATCCATAGCACTTTCCTTTTGCAGTTTTGCAGTTTTTGTTATGGAGTAGGTAAAATATAAATTAATTATGCGTTACTATTAAGGCCAGATATTATTATTCGTCCTAATCTAATATCATATCTAGTTTCCCGATAAAATTAATAAGACCCGAAGAACAGCTTCTCGTAAAATTATTAATCTAAGAAGCAATATAATGTGTTTGATCTTTTCAAAATCATTCACGCCAAATTTTGGTGCAACTTTTTTGTATTTGAATTGATAGATTCAGTGAATCTGATGGCCAAGAACCAAGCACGGTTCTCTTAAAAAAGTTATATTTCTTATTTTAACTTCAATTATAAATTGGAACGTAATAATTTGTAACTCTTATTTGTCCCAATAGTGATCCTAAATCTCGACTTTTCGATATTTTGTCCAGATATTACAACGCACCGTTTTGATATATCGATTACTTTATTGTCAATTGATTTAATATTATAAATTTTACTTTAATATTAAATTGGATACGAAAATACATGTGATGCGGAATCTTATGTAGACTAAGATGGCAAAGTAGAATATTATGTGACAATTAATAACAACAATAATATTTCCCATATTAAAAAATATTTCAAAGTCATGTCCATGACTTTAACTCAAAAATCTGTTCTTATCACTGATGAAGACGTGAAATATATTTTTCTTATGTAGATAACTTTTAAATTCAATACACAGTCCTTTAAAAGTTGTAAGCCTCTCAATAACGTCGATGCAAAACCGCTGGGTTCGCCTGATGGTAAGCAATGATGCGATCTAGGATGTGACGCGCCTGTCTAGAAGATACCCATTCACTCCCGACTTGAAGTCCCCTAAATTGTATTTATCAGGTAACACAGACTCAGGCAAAGTGTTCCACTCTTTAGCGGTAAGTATTACACAATAAGAACCAAAACGGTTAGTTTGAACGAAAAACGGATAGGCTAGCCATCTAATGTCAATGTTGAAAGCTTCTTGGCCCTCCTCTCAATGGACTCAAGCGTCTGGAGTTGGTATTTGGCGGAACCGTCCCAAAGATGAGAACAGTACTCAAAACACGATCGAACTTGCGCTTGGTAAAGATTGAGCAATTATTCCGGCGTGACAGTTTCTTCAAATCGACAAATATAATTTGGGCAAAGTTTGTTCGTGGCAAAGAACATTGCTTATACACATTCAGTCTTCGATATAAGTCATCATCTGAGCAAATCAAAGATTAAAAACGACCACTTTAAGACTGAAGCCTCCTCCAAAAATGGGTGACTAGAATTAGGAGAACTCTACTGCCCATTTGTGGTCTACAGAACTCATTAACATTATTGCTAATAGCCACCTTTAACTCCGTTAAGCTTAAAGGGTTGATGCTGTTTCCCTCTGCCGGATACTACAAGGCTTAATACAATTAGTCTAAAAACCTTAAACAATACTCGTCATTTATTACGATTATAAAGACTTAGTTATAGAATATATGACTTTTAAAATAGCTTTGATAAACGTTCCAATTTTAATACACACTAAGACACGCTGTTTGTTGAAAATACATATATGCATAACAATGAAAGATAAATTATTTTTGGTAGTCTTACTTTGTTTCGAATAAAGTATGAATATATTATGCATTCTTACAGTCAATGACATATCAGGCTTAACGGGTATTTTTGTACCGCGTTGTATAAAACTGACAACGAATCAAGAATAAATATACCTTTATATTTTTGTAGTCCGTCTACTACTCTATACTCTGTATATGAGTATTCGAGAAAACTTTGACGTTGATTTTACTATCCATTCGAATATTTACACTAGAATTTAACAAAGGAAATGCATTTGCAGGAGTACTCAGTAATACATTAAACATGGGCTGAAAGAAACAGGCAGTTACTTCAAATATTCATATTAGAACTTACTGTGTTACAAAGCAAAGAGACTTTACGACAATGAAGTTTTAACGCGCCCACGTAAGGACGCATTTATATGAACACGATTACAAACCAAGTAGCATGCAAGTATCCAAAGACCACGTTGTTATAGCAAAATATGATCTATTTTTTTAGCATCAAAGTTGATGCGGCAGACGGGCGTTACTCTTAGACCTTGTCCAGAAAGGGCGTATTCACAGCCAAATCAGCCAAATCACAGCAAATTCTGTATTTTATAAACATTGCAGTCATCTCAAAATGTTCGTATTAGTGAGCAATGTATATGAAATGAACCTAGCTTCCCTATCGTACCTTATCTTGTTTAGCAAAATACTTACCTACGTAAAAAAATTAACTCATTCGCTTGTTCAATCTTTCATTTATTTTATACATGAATACACTTGCTCGCTTCAAACAGTACTACAACGTATACACATATAAAATGTCTTATCCCATGAATGACTGAATGTAGCTAAGAATCCCTCACTAATTTTCTAATCATCTCAACCACCTGGCCATGACCATCATCTATTTTCGCTGTGAGTTGGGTAACCCGCAGATTTCAGATGATTCTGCATTATCAGGACATATTAACCATGTTCTTACGATATCACTGAAATAAGAGAAAGGCGAATTTGGAATCGATTCCAACTATGGATATTGCTTACGTCCCTTCATCAACTAGGAAGGAGGAGATGTTTTATAACAGTTAGAACAGTTTTTTTAAACGTAGCTATTAGAACACTCATGAGAACGTCATCTTTCGTCATCAATTTTGTTTCTTTTGTTAGGGAGCTACAATACTACTATCAGATACACACGTCAAACTAATAACAGTTATTGATATATTTTTGACGACCGTTTGGTGCAACGGTAGTGATCCTGCCTTTCGCACCGACGGTCCCGGGTTCAAATCCCGGAAGGGGCATATGTTTGTATGATGAATACGAGCATTTGTACCTAAGTCATGGGTGTTTTTATATATTTCTATGAATATCACATATTTATGTATAATATATGTATGTCAATCCGTTACCCTAGTATCCATAACACAAGCCTTACAGTGCTTACTTTGGGCTAGGCTAATTGGTGTGAATGTAAGAAATATTTATTTATTTATTTATTATTTATTTAGTTATAATATTGCTATTCTTAGTATCCCTATTCGCTCAGGGAGCTCTCAGAAGCTGCTTACATACTATGCTCATAGTGATTTCAAAAATAAGCCTTATTAAACTATAGTAAAACCTAACAGCAAATTTTGTGAAGTAAAACGCTAACAGACACTTTATGAGAAACTACGCAAAGCTATATATTTGTACGCAGCCTAATGAGTTGTCGTCACAAAAACTGACAATAGCGAACTCCACATTCACAATATTGTGTAAGGCAAAACGCATGCATGAAAACACAGACACTATAATTAAATTACTTCACGTGTTCATTAACTGTGGGCTTGTAATTGAATATTTAATTTATTGCTAATTACATTTCTTTGAGCTTGGTTTCTCGGCTCTGTTGCTATGACAGTGTAGCGTATAATTTGTATGTTTTACTTGCGCGGTTGACGTTGAACGAAACGATGTCAAAATACTTTCATGTTCATTTTCATTAGTTATAAATTAGTCGCATTGCAATGTTAGCTGTAAAAGGTGATAATGTCGTTTTGTTTTTGAATAGACGCTATTTGATATAGAAATAGCTATTTTGAGTTTTATGATACATATCTGCCTTGTCAGGCAACCTTGTTCCGCCGCAAATGTTGTTAAAAATAAGACTGACATTGAAACAGGCAAACATTATTTAGTTAATTTCATAGCGTAATGATCTATTAATCTATTGATACTTTTATTCTATAATAAGAAAATAGTGCGCACCATATATAACTTACAAAACACAGACACTTTTGACAATTATATAAAGAAATTAAAATACGTAACCTTGCTTTTCGATATCTCATCTATATTTTTTTGTATGTACGGATAATAATATACTTTATAACAAAGTTTCATACCTACAATGTGATTTTAACTACTTATTTTGACTACCGTTCGATGCAACGGTTGCGATCCTACTGCGCACCGACGGAAACGGTCTTGGGTTCGAGTTCCGGAAGAGACAGATGTTAGCGTTACTAGCATTTGTTCCTAAGTCATATGTTTTTTCATACACAGGTATGTATATAGCATATCTTTGTATCATATACACTACCGTCCAAAAGTTTGGAAACACCATGGTAATTGAAATAAAAACAACAATAAAACACATAAGTCATGATTTATTACTATGAAATCTTAATCAAACGTTAGATTAACATTAAGTAAGAAATATTCAGTACAATTAAGTGCAAAAATAATGTAATTTTCATTAAATTTTGGCCTCATCAAAATGACCACCCTTGTTTTTAATTATTTCTTCACAAATTTTATTCATTCTTTTGATTAATTTTGCGAAGTATTCGGGGTCCAATGACTTCCATTCATTTTGCAAATGTTGCCACAACTGTGCTGAGCTCGATGGACACCGACTTTTAACTCTTCTATCAAGCTCATCCCATACTAATTCTATAGGCGAGAGATCTGGCGATTGTGATGGCCATTTCATAACTTGCAAAAATTTTTCGTTTTGTTTTTGCTGTAAGAACTCCTGACATAATTTTGATGAATGCTTTGGGTCGTTATCTTGCTGAAAAATGAAATTTCGGCCAATCACATTCATTCCAGAAGAAATTGCATTTTCTTGCAGTATTTTCAGATAGCCTTCTTTATTCAGTTTTCCGTCAATTTTAATCAAATGACCGGGCTTATTGTTACCAAAGCACCCCCAAACCATTACACTACCACCACCATGCTTAACGGACTGCACAGTACACGCTTCTAAAACCCGTTCGTCTTTTGACCGGCGCACAAAAACACGTCTATTAGATCCAAAAATTTGAAACTTAGACTCATCCGTCCAAAGGACTTTTTTCCAGTCTTCTTCCGTCCAGTTTTTATGTTCTTTAGCCCACTCTAGTCTATTTTTCTTATGGGTAATAGTTAGTCTTGGTTTTTTGGCTGCAACGCATCCTCTTAAGCCAGCAGACAGTAAACGTCTCTTTACAGTTGTGATTGAAACTGACTTTTCTCGTGTTTTATTTAAAGTAGCAGCAATTTGTGGCGCAGTTAAACGTCGATCTCGTTTCGATAACACTTTAATAAACTGATCTTCCTGCTTTGTTGTGGATTTGGGACGTCCAGATCTCTTCTTGTCTCGATTTTCTCCCGTAGCTCGCTTTCGTGTAAGAGTATAATGTACACCTTTACATGAAACTCCAACCTTTTTTGCGATTTGGCGTATAGAATATCCTTCTTTGTTCAAAGTACAAATAACACTTCGCTCTTCAAGAGGAATCTGTTTCCTTTTTGCCATTTTATGCAGTTATCGACTGATGTTACTATCACATGAACCTCACAAAGTACACTGAACTCTAAACTAGATACTTAATGGAATTATATACTTATTTTAAAAAGCTGATCTCTATTCAAAACAAAAACAATGTTTGTATCTACCAATTCTAAGAAATTAACAATTGGCAGTGCAGCAACTTTTGTGGTCATAAAACACGTGTTCCGGTCTTTTGTCAAAGTACGGAATAACTGATAAGAAATAAGTAGTTTTCTTCATTATTGTTATAAGCACGATTGTAAAAATAAATGAACTTTAACAAGAACGTGTATATTTAAAGATTTATTTGCGGTAATTTTTTTTATCTAATGAAAATAGGGTGTTTCCAAACTTTTGGACGGTAGTGTATATATGTTTATCTGTTACCCTAGGTATCCACAACACAAGCCTTACTTTGGGCTCATTGGTATGAATCTTAGATATACATTGTAACGTGTAAAAAAATTACTACCAAAAATTCCCGCATAAAGAAAAATAAAGTAAATTTTATTATCATCAACCTGATAATATCCCCACTGTTAGGCAGGCTTCCTTAGATATATAAAATGTTAGGGGAAAAGGCCATAACGCGCCATGTTGGTGCGGCAAACGCGGATGGGTGGGTGCAGCTGTTGTAAGTCTGCAGACACAACCAGATTCATGAGCTTTTCGCTTAACCATCTGATGACTAGCTCCTGTGAAGGTTTGCTTAACTTCTGTAATCATAATCTGCGTGTGCTAACTACTACACGGAAAGTAAAATAATGCGGACGAATATTTAAAAAATCGTGTAATACATTGGTCACAGTAAATCTTTTCGGAACTGGCCCGTAGATACATAGACAATATTAAAGAAATAATTGCCATATTTAAAAATAGAACACTTTGCATAGATAAATATAGATCTATTCCAATGATATCCAAAACAAAGAAACAATCGAGCGGTCTTTCAAGATTAGCCGAAATCAACCAAATAGGCCCGCATGCAAATTTCTACAAGAAAGTTTCTTTGTCTAATAAAATTGGACAAAGTGACATAATTTAAGTAAATTTGGAAATATATTTTATTTATACGTTATTATAAACCCTGTCAATGTCCAATAGTTGGTATAATAGTGAAACAAGTATCTATAATATCCGTCCTGTGTAGGAATCTTACATCGTTGAACCTCAAACCGTCCTTAAAAATAGAGAAATCATGAAAAGGCAATTTCTAACAGAAATATTAACCAGAAAAATAACAAAGACTCTCAAAAATTATTGTACTACAATACAATAAATATTTATAATAAGCCCACAGCACATCATTACAGAAATACCAAAATAACAACGCGGCACATGGCTTACAAATAGGTTCCAAAACTCATTTACACTGTAACAATTATCCCATAAAAAAGAAATCGTGTCTATTTCTAAGGTTTTTGCGAATCATAAAAATAGTCGATTAATAAAATATTGATAAAGAGTCATCGCTGGAGAGCACAATGGCTTGTAATGATTGGTGATGCCGCGATAGCAGGAATCGAATGCGGCCTTATTGATTCAGACAATCGGACCGATTAGCCGCCTCTCACGATTACCGAGCCAAGAGCTGGTATTTGAAACGTAATCACACCTTTTTGGATAAGCCTTCGCTATTTATCATTACTTATCTTATATATTTCCACCTTATAAATACTTAATATATGACTCTGAATAATTATAAAATAAGACATATTTAATCAAGATAATTAGTTTCAATTTGTTAAGGAAAATTAATAACGTTGAATATTTTTACTAATTTTCATATAGAAATTAAAGCAATTTATCTATTCCTTAACTTTTGTATCTATCTCTTTAGTAAGCTCTCTTTACATTTACCGGTTTGGCCTAGCGGGAGTGACTCTTATTTTCAAAGCCAAGCAGTCCTGGGTTCGAGTCCCAGACGGGGCAAATCTTTGTATGATAAATACGAGCATTAGTTTCTGAGTACCTAAGTGCTTACTATGGGCTAGGCTAATTGGTGTGTATGAAAAAAATATAACATTATACACATTGAAATTACCATAAGTTTAAAGACAAATGTGTTGCCATTACATCCTTAGAACAAGTAATCCATGTTTAAAAAAAGTCTATAAAACAGTAATTTACCTTTTTTAATATTAATGTTATTTAAAAAGGTATAACCTGCACAAGAATTATAGCCGAACAAGTATTGAATAAGATTAGCAAAGAGAAATGAACTCCCTACAAGGTTAGAACGAATCGTTTAAACTGTTCAATCCAGATAATCTTCGTACATCGGTGTCTGTTTAACACCACTCACGATTAAGCCGCGCTAGCCGCGGCAGGCGGCCTCGCTTACAAAGGGGATCGTAAACCGTACACAACAATAAAAACATAAAAAAGCAAAGCCCGAGAGCATAATAAAGAGAGTCAATTCGCCCGTCCCGACTCAAGGTGTGAAGCTGTCACGGGAGAAATGATGACTCCATTATTAACCGGCTAAATAATAACTCCGACCGGTCCCGTTGCGTTCGCTTGATGTGTTAATAAGTTGGACGCGGCCGTGTTATTTTGGTTGGTAGGTTAGCGTGGACGCATGTGTATTTGTAGGGCTGTCGCTGGGCATTGTCCGAATGTGATCACATGTTAATAGATTCTCGTGTAACGTTGATTGTATTTGGTGATAGTGGTTTGGAAGAGGGTAATGCAGTTGACTCTTAAAGACTCTATAAGAAACTGCTTTTTAAACTAAGCTGAAAAAACTTTACTGACAGACAAGATAAAATGTGTTATTTTTCAATGTGAGCATTTACAATGCCCTTAAACAAATGTAAACAAAACAAAACGAAAGTCAACAACAAACAACAGTATGAAGTACGTAACATTACAGTCATAATTTTTATTGTGTCTATAATAGGCAGAATAACTTTTATCTTCCCTAGGCCGATTTCATATTTTTATATTTATTGTATTAATTAGTAGGTAGGGCAATATTCTTTAAATTGTGACATAACGGAATAGCAACATATTAAAAATTTTGTACCCGTTTTTAGCATAGTGAGACCCCGGAAGTTTATTAGTTTTGGCATTGTTAATGTTAACATAGTTAAAAAGAATAGTGTATTTATATATTTTTATCGCAAATACTATAAATGAAACAAAACATTTTTTGGTTTTTTGTTCACACACCTAATGTCAAGCATATAGCCTATGTATGAACAATAACATCGAGAGAAATAAAATTGTGGCTAAAGAATTTGACTCATTGAGCTTTGAATTTTTTTTGTGTGACTTATATGATTTTCAATAGCCAATGGAGAGTGCATTATGTTTAATATATTATTTGTATATTCGATATAAAATAAATTCACTCTTTCCTAATTATTGTAAAATTCTGTTAGTATTGCTAAGAATTAATTTCACAACAAAATCAGATAATAGATTAAGTATATAAACTTGTCAAAGACAAAGGACCTTTCACCCACTGTAAGTTATACTTATTAATCTTATTATTACTTTTAAAATCAGTATCGGTTGGCTATGAACAAAGTTGTAAAAAGTAAAAAAATGTCTATTTTACTATGATATTGTTCTATGAATGCTTTATTTCACAAAGTTGTAATAAAAAGATTCTATTAATAGATACCGCGGTCGATGGTGCTAGTTAGTCACAATTAAGCCAAACAAAAGAAAACGTCGCGTCATTGTTTTTGGTAGGCGCGATCCCACCCCGCGCGTTGGGCGGGAAGTGTCATCCAATCAGAAGAGCGCTACAGATGTCACAGGTGACGCACGCGCAAGCGCGGGAGAATTGATGCTCGTTTGACAGCTTGCGAGAATAAGAATTAACAGCTTTACATAGAGCTGTTTCTAACATCTGTTGTCGGGCAATTGGATGTGGTTTTCTTTCAACTTTAATCGTTTTGTTCGTGTATTTATAACGCAAGATGATTAGGTTTTTGTTGTAATACGCTGTTATTTAAATAAAAAGTGGTCAGTAAAAATAACTCATTAAATATTTGCGTGCTAAAACGGCGTTATTTAAAAATCATTTTACACTTCCAGTTTACGTCAACGACTTTTAAATAGAGTTGATATGAAATTAAAGAAATTTCATTTATTGCTACAAGCTGTAAGACTGGCTGTTTGGCTGGTACAGTCAACAGCAAATCAGGCTTTACACTTTGGAGTTAATATCTAGTTATGGCATTTATAAGGATCTTTTTATTTTAGTCTATTGAGGATTGAATAGGGAGAGGAGACAATAGTAATTGTCGGAGACGACCGTACCTAAAGTAAACACTACTGATAAACCATCTATACTATTTCGAGGTCTGACAAGTTACTTTATGAGTGCAAATGAAAAACATAGGTTAATTAGGTTAAAATTCCGTAGTTTTACTTAAATTTTGTTGTTACTAGCCTATAAACTCAATTACACATAGTCACAAAATAGATTTATCTTTGCTTTTTAGTTCTAGTTTTTATTACATTATCAAGTTTAAAAAGCTCTTTGTTAAGTGAAAGTACTTAAAGTTTATGAACCTCAATCCCTAACAATAGTTGCCGATGCGAAACATAAATATTCTTAAGTAGCTTACAATACTGGAAGAATATTTGGTCGCGAGTTGACCAGTCCTTGTTTGATTATTTTTAAGTGCATAACAATATATGCATTTAAACCAAATTAAACAAGTTCCGCGTGTGCACCGGTGCTTGAATACGATTCTATGTGACATGTGATAAAACGATTATCATTTTTTTCTACAGAATAATTTATTAAAAAAGTTCGAAGACGAATATAGATAAACAATGAAAAAAATTTCAACCAACTTGTGTCTATTACCTACAGAGTTAACGCATTCTTAATACTTAAAAACGAGGAAGTCGTCAGCACAGTGGGTAACGCGTTCGATCTTTCGCGAGAGCCGGTATTATTGATGCAAGCTTAAAGAGATATATAAGAATTGGAAGATAATGCAACGCCTAGTGATGTACTAATCTCGATTTGTCATTAATAAATATAATTCCCCCTTTTCTAGTTCCTTTCGCCAGTTCTTTTGAAAAAGGTCCCCCAATTTTCAAACTTATTGAAGTCTAAGTAGTTTTCAGTGGGTAACGTAGAATTAATAAATAACTTTATTAAATGTCAAACTTAAATTTAAGTTTTATTTTGCATTTTTTTATTATTTGACAAAATTGAATGACCATTTCAGGATCGTGCCCGATTAAAATGTTGCACTTTGTAATGACCATTAATTACCTAAATCATGCTGTGAACACGGCGCCTATAAAGTATAAAATAATTAAATATAAATGATCTACGTGTGGTAAAATTTTGAGCTCTTCAGAAGCATAAGAAGTTGGCTTATTTTGAATTATAAGATTAAAAAAATTTGCGGACAGACAGAAGGACAGACACAAACGAAAGCAATTTAATAAAAACGTGGTAAAAAACACGAAATTCATCCGGTTAAAGAGGTTTTATTTCAAGATTTCATTTTTCACACAAATAAAATGTATCAAAAAACTCTTTTTTTTAAATTTTAGAATCTTATTTTCACTGATGCTCACGTGGTGGCGCTTTTTTGATAATAGTAAAGAACATTCGTATATGTACTGGTGGGGAAAGGGGGGGAGGAACTTGCGGCTTACTTTGTAGTGCGAGGTGCTAATAACGAGGCGCCCCGTTGCGAGCGCCCCGCTGTGCGAGGAATGTTAGGGTAAACCGCTCAATGTTGACACCTGGGAAATCGATTCGTTTATTTTATTTTTCTTAATGAACGCTAAAATTAAGGAGTATAATGTTAACATTTTGATCGCTCATTTAAAATTTTAAACAATATAACGGCTGATTTTTTTTTTAGTTTTTTTAGTATCCAGCCCAATTAGAAATATGAGCTCAAGTTTTGTGTTCAAAAATGAATTTAATATTTACATAATCGCAATATTTTTTTTATTTGAAAAACGAGAATGTTTTCGTTTTGTTTCGAGCGAAAAGCCAATTATATTTATATATTTTCCGATAGTAGTATAACTTTAACATACCTTACTTCTTATAGAAATAAATATAGTATAGAAATATATATCTTAAACTAGAGTGGTACCTATAAGCGGCGATCTTACCACTGACAGTGATCTTTACGAAAGACCCTTTATAAATAATGCAAAAAGTTATTGCACATCCATTTTATAACTCTTAAGAATGCTTCCATGAAACTTCGTTTATAACGATAACAAGTAAGAGAATAATAATCACAAACTGTATTGGGAATGTTTCCTAATATATTTAAAAAAAAATCATAAGATCGTACAATGTACGCTTGCCCTGCGCAAGAGTGAGATATCTTGGCGCGGTCTCTATTAACTATAATCACGTACACGCCACAAGCTCGCCTATATTGTGTATGTCTCCTTTAATGTGACCAAATTTAAAAGGAAATTAGGACAATAATAAAGAAACTACATATGTATTTACCAAACTTAAGTAAGCTACATTTTCGGTTTCTTTTATCGTAGATATCTTAAATTAAAATATACATATATTCAATATTTTAATATAAAGTACATGTTATATTTTTATCTAACTATTACGGAGTAGTTGAAGTCGTATATTTGTTCCCTCATAACTTCTA
This sequence comes from Calamotropha paludella, assembly GCA_927399485.1. NCBI lineage: Eukaryota > Metazoa > Arthropoda > Insecta > Lepidoptera > Crambidae > Calamotropha > Calamotropha paludella. Next base: position 21,141,708 of record OV656812.1, read on the forward strand.
AACTACTTATCATAATGTGACAAATGAGGTATCATCGGAAGGCTGTTGATTTTCCGCTGGTTATAGGCTAGAATGATGTTCAGAGGACAGCCGTGGTCGTATGTCACCTATCCTAAAAAAGCATTCATTGTTATACCTAGTAGTAAGCAAGCAAAAGCTTTAGAGCAAAGTGGTATATGACCATAGCTATCCTCTAAACATCACAATAAATATTTATTAAAATGCATTTTAAAATATATTACGTAAGTCGCTTATTAATAGAAAATAAATATTGAATAATTTGCTCATACTAATGTCAGATAAGATTTTTTTTTTATTCTTACTTTTTGAACATGATTTATAGTTTCAAAACTTTCTATCTATATTATTTACCTACGTTTTAAATATGCCCTATTGATTAAACTGCATTCAAAGTCCGTATTTTGTTTAGTCTTTATTAGTTAGTTACTTTGTTAAGTAACTTACTACTTATCAAGGATATTTATGTTGAATATCCCTTCATTACCTTTTTTGATGGTTCACCTGATTGATTTAGGTTAACCATATAATAAATCAATGGGTATTTAGCCCCTTAGATTTTTTAAACTTATACATTGTTAGCTTAACTGAAACAACCAAAAGGTGTTTTAAAAGTTGATCTCTCGTTCATAGGTATTATCAATTTAATGACCTTTAGGGATCTATCAGGAATAAAATACATAACCCCTTAAAAATACCCAAAACAGTTTCATGGTGTTTGCATATGAACTTGAGCTATGAAGTTTTAGATTCGATATTCGTCAGGCTAAGCGATTTTTGTCTTCAAATCTACTTATCCAAACTCTCATTACTCATGGTGAACCTACACTTAACACTTAACAGTACCGACATATTGGTTGTGATAAAGTGGTAACTACGTCTGTTGTGACGATGCAGATACATGCTCAATAACATTACTGTTACTCATTATACTTCAGGTCATTTCAATCGTATACGTAGTCTTTTGCAAAGATCTTAATAATCCTACATCTGAAGACTTTTGACATTTACATTTGGTACCGTTTAATTGACTTACTAATGAGAAATATCAAAGTAAACCAAACTAGAAACTCCGCCTTTTAATATCTTTATAAATCCCTCAAATGACCAAGTAATGAAAAGTATTAATTACATTTAATTTCTGGTAAAAAAATATTTGTATTAATAGCACGTCTAACTCTACACATAAAATATTTTTTTATTCTTAATTTGATAGGTATTTATTTTAAGAAATTCCTGTAATTTCCTTTATTTATTGCTAAAGATGGCCGATATGTTGAGGAAATAATAACAGTTAATTCTAAGAGTTTTCAGTCACGAAGAAAATTGGGTGAAATTAGGTAATTAACCCAAAATTATTTGACAGTGACGACCTAAATTTACAAATATCATATATCTACTACCTTTTAATCTTTTAGATAAGGTTCTTTAACTGTTTGCAATATTATATGTCAAAATATTTGTTTTTAATTTTATAACTGGCAAATTCTAATCTCTACTATATAAAAGAAGGACTTTGTGGGTTTTTTACCATGTATAGTTACCATAAGCCTAAGACTAACAGTTTTTTTAATCAATTAACGTTACCATAGCAACGCATGGCCGGGTTATACCAGCTACGCGTGGCCGGGTTAGCTAGTTACTATAAAAGAAAGACTGTTAAGCTCCATTCGCAAGGACTGTCAGTGGATAGATGTGTTAAAATGTTATTATCTCTAGTTTCAGTGTTTCGGAAAGCACGTTGCTGTTGCATCCACAGATATCAACACCCACCAATCCGCACTGGCCCGCGAGCGAATGCATGGGGCTATTAAGAAATAATTTAAAAGACAGGAGAGCGTGAAGAATGACCTTTGTTTTTATCAGTTTGATTATCTTTTTCTTAATGTCAGTCATTGTATTAGTTTTTTTTGGTTTATGTTCATAGCGTACAAGAAAAGTTTTCTTAAAACATTATAATCAAAGGGAAAAACTAGTCCTTGCCGTGTTCTTTTCGATTTCAAGATTCCTCGAAGTAGGGATTGAAAGAGCATTGAATGTTAAAATTTCAATTTACATACTATTATCTATACATCTAATATATACAAGGCCATTTTATAAACACCATCCAAATTTATATATTATATTCTTTGAAGAAAATAACGAAACAAGATTTTTTTCTTTTAATATCACTCAGTACTAAAATATTAAGTTAAGCCTACACAAAGTTATCCGAGGAAAACTACCGATTGCTGTCACAGTCACGCTACGCACGGTGTTGTAGCAGATGATTACACGACCCCCGCCCCGCCCTCCCGTATTTCATTGATACATTACAATGATTTTCATAAGTTGCAAATTTAAACGAAAAAAAATAGGAACGTCAAATTGAAGAAGAGATAAGTTGATTTGTTCTTTGATTATAACAATATTAATCGATAACACTTTTAATAAATAAAAAATGAACATAAAAGTAAACCACACCTTAGGCACTTACGTCGCATTTTTTAAAATTTAATCAACTTATGTAGAATAATTGGTTGGAGTAAAGCAAAGGGTGTTTATTAACCACAGAATCTAAAAAAACACAGGGATCGCAAAGGCAATTCGAAAATCGCAAAAACAAATGCAGTGCCAAAACCTTAGTACCTACCTACCTAAGTTATTTTTGTCTATTTTACACGATAGGATAAAGAAATGTATAATTAATAGTTCTATATTTTTGTGAAAAATTTCACAAGTCTTAGCCGCCCTGCACACATTTTGCTTTACTCCAACAAAATAATTAATTAAAAATCCAAACAAAATACACTTACATGAAGTTTGAAAACAATCACTACCTTAAAGTGTAGGTAATTTCTCTCTAAACAGTCTTGCACGTTTATGAACATTGTCTTTTATTGTATTACTTGTTTTTTCACTTTGTCACTTCGTTAAATGCACGGATTATATTTATATTAAGTTCTCGAGGCTTTGGGCCTTCTTCACATAAACCCGTCGTTCAATTTCGCCCTCGATTTCAATTGCAAGTGTGAACACATTTCGTTAGGTAGATAATTATGCGACGTAAATGCGTGAACGCAACATTGTACATCGCGGAAAGTCCGCGGCTGACTGATTTCATTGCGCCGATGTCGTTACAACTTGCGCGCGCAGCTCGGTGGGGCGCTTCGGGCGGTCGGTCGTTCAACTGTAAGTACCTATTTTGCCAGTAACCAGCTGTTGTAATAATTCGCTCGGACAAAATTTTTTTTTGCGGAAATTTTACCTACCAATTTTTTTTCATAAATGAAGTGTTTGAATGATATCTAATGCCTAGAAAAAATTTGGATGGTGTTTATAAAATAACCTTGTATATACATATAAATAAAATTGGAGTGTATGTTTGTAATACTGAAATAACCGTTTTTTACTACATGCATATGAATATATATACGGTACATACACCAAAATAACATGTTTTACAATTTTTGTCTGACTGTCTGTCTGTCTGTTTGTTCCGGCTAATCTCTGAAATGGCTGGACCGATTTTGACGCGACTTTTATTGGCAGGTAGCTGATGTAATAAGGAGTAACTTAGGCTACTTTTATTTTAGAAAAAATCATTTATTTTCGAAAAATAATATTACTGCAACAGCAACGCGTGGCTGGGTCAGCTAGTTAGCTATATAGAGAAAAGAGGAGTTTTATCCAACATTTGGAAAGTACATTATTCTAAATTATTAATATTATATTTTACATTTTTATTATATAAATGAAATATAGTGTTCATAATATTTTATGGAAGTCTCTTCTTTTTCAAATTACGATACTCGACATGACCCATAATTTGAACTTTTTATTAAATATATTGCAAAAAATATATTGTGTTGTATTAAATTATCCGGCTAGCATTTCTTTTAAATCGAAATAAGAATATAATATCGAACTAAAGGAAAACACATTATCTGTTCGATTCACCGCCTGTATTGAATTATTAAACTGTGTATAGTTTTTATACAACTTATGAGGAAACAAATTCCCAATACTTCAAATCAAGTCGAAGCGCAATTGATTAGAAGTTGATTGAATCTTTCAGATAAGTACGCGTTTACTACTTCAGAAGATTCCTCAACACATTACTTTTCTTACGTCCTAACAAACTGTAAAAAAGTTGCAAGGAATGCGCCTCCGCCCCGCGTACATTGTAAAACAAATTGTTTTGCCGACGACACGACTAAACACCCACAGCCTTCGCATTGATTGAGCCATCACCGAAGCCGTTTCAGCTTCTTTACACACTCCTACCAACCACACACAATATTTGCCAAACATATATAAACCTTCGGTAATAGCAACAAAGTTCTGAATCGAACTTGTACATAAAATCGTAAGCGCACTAAAATTTTGCATTTCTAGACTATGCTGCTGCAACAGCAATGTTATGACACGCGGAACCGCAACTTTACCGCTCGGAAATTACAGTTTAAATTTCATTGCGTCTTCATGATGTTAGTGTGATAATAATTTGCTTCTTTCTGAAGTATATTGTCATAACTCAGATGTATGGTCGGAAACTATTATTTGTTGCGGTCACAACGCAATGTGTTTTGAGTTAAGGCTTTTAGTTTTTGTGGAGGCATGAAACGTTCTTGCCTGAAGAATCGAAGATTGTCAGGGTATGCAAGCACAAAATGGTTTATTTTGTCCTTAGTATCTTGCTACTGAGTGTATTAAATTTGTAACTTTTTGAATCATTTAGTCGTTCACTTTTGTAAGCATTCAACATTTGATTTTATTAATTGTTTTTGTCAAATTTAATTTAGTCGAAGTTTTTGATGATTACTGAAACAATCATGATTTAAAATCGATCACGATTTACGGTACAGTTAACGATTTGAAAGAGAGTTCATTGATGACTCTACAAAACAATCATGGAGTCTTCGACATTATAGTTTTTCCTCGTATAAAATTATTAAACTACTGAAATAAATTTGTAATCAAGTTGATGTAGTACCCTTCAGTTCTTCTAAAATAATTAGTACTTCTTCCATTTGACACACCAATCACGTGGCATAATTTGATGTACATTGCAGATCAGGTTAAGTTAGATATTATACATAAACAAGCCATATCAATGATGCTAATTGACGGATAGGGCTAAAATGCAAATCTCATAATTTGGAAACTCTTAATTTAGCACTTACTTAAAGAAGAATTTGATTTTAATTCCTCCACACTTCCCAAGGAACTATAAGTCGTTGATCCCAGAAACATTAACAGTTGTTAACACCCACCAATCCTCATTATGCCCGTAGGATGGATTCGGTGCAGATGGTGTTTTCATCCATAAGATAGATTTACCGGGCTACAAACCCGCCAATATGTTTAAGTAGTATTTCTTTATTAATATGTAGTTAAAAACTTTTTAAAACTTTTAAAGAATAATAGAACCTTGTTCTCAAAAAAAGAGAGAAAAAGAGTTTTTAAGCTTTTTTATCCTTTACTGCTATCACCGTGACCCTCGATGAACATGATGTCTGGCTATGGTCACTATTTTTATGACCTAATCTTTATATGACTTAATTTTACATTTGGATTTCAGGCGTGTGGCAACTGAACTAAACGCAAATGCAACGTAATAACATAAGAATAAACTTCAGTTTTGACGGTTTAAACAATGCGATTCTTTAATAAAAGTGTTATAAATTATTTACACCGGATTATCTATATTTATGTTCCTACAGTCAGTTGTTATTGGAAAGAGAATAAAGAATAAATTTTATGCAATAACACATCTAACTGTTATCAAAACCCATTTGAGGTCGTGACATGACAACGAATTATTGACGATAAAAAGATAACAAATTAAATATCTGACCATAAAGAACGCTATATAAACTTTATGTTAACTTAATTGATATTAAAATTTTCATAAACCCGTTAATACGTTATAAATTAGCGTTGACAAAACTTGTATCACCTTGATTAAACCCAACGTAATGATTGCTTAAAAAATCCGTTGGGGACATCAAATTGAAAATCATCAACCTGTTATAATAACTCTTGCTTTATCGTCTTGATATATTGCTTGTACAAATTGTGAACGTACTAGTGAAAATGTCGCTTTAACAAAACACTGCATTAAAAAAATGAATAATGACTTCTTTGCCGACAACGTCATTATAGCGTGCGGTCAACACAGAGATTTCTATCTAACTCACACTAGGACACACACGAGCGAAATTCAACTTTAAAACGTGATGTGAAAATTTATTTCACCTTGTTAACTTTTTAGAGGAGCTCCATGAAATTTGATTTCTATGTAAGACGGTATAGAGTCCGCTTTCTAAAGATAAGCTGATAGGTCGTAAATAGTGATGTGTGCGGAGAATTTTCACGTGACTGTGGCGTGGCGAATCAGATTGACAGCTAAGAAGGTTATTATTATCACATTTTACTTGGAGTATGTGCATTTACATAAAATAATGTGGTAACTTGCATTAGTGTTTGTCCGGTCATGAAATACAGGTTTGTATGCGCAGGCGCATGATTTATCAAATAAATTTTGTCATAGTAGAAAAAATTGTCAAAGTGGATTTGTTCTGCATCTTGACGGTTCGAATTATGGGTTAACATTACTTACTGTATCTACCTACGTAATTAATATACGTTCAGTGGTAGTAGATAGTGAAAATAATAAAAATATCTCCCTTATTACACAAATTAGCCTAGCCCAAAATGAACACTGTAAAAGCCTTACAGTCTTAAGTATACTAGGGTAACGCATAGACATATATATGATACGTAATTTTCATCCTTCCGGGACTCAAACCTAGGACCGACGGTTAAAAAGGCAAGGTCACTACTATTACTACAAACGGTCGTCAAATATTTTTTATTGTACTACCTTAAATTTTGGGTATCAACAACAATATATAGTAAGTATAATAACAGACAAGATGCGTTGAAGACAACCCGTGCATATTAAAAAAATATTAAAAGGAGTTAAAAAGTTATTTCATAATAAAGTGTAAAAAGTAAACAATTTTTATTTTCAAAGCATTCATTTTCCACCCAAAAAAATCGTTTGTGTTGAGATTCTTTAGCATCTTGTACAATTTAAGGCTGAATTTTCAATCGCTAAGTGTTTCTATTTATCTTATTGTCGAATAAAAAATGATACAATATGACTCTTAATACGGAAAACAATATCAACGTAGGATATCAAAGAAATATATTGCGTGTGTGTGCATTTTTTCTTTGTTAAATTAGTAAGTACTATAACAGTACTTGCCATTTATTAATGTTCATTTTTAATTTGCTAAAGAAATAAATATACATACATTCTTCGTAAGTAAATAAGTACTAATTTTCATTACTTTTATAAGCAAGAATTGTAGTAATAACTGAAGCTTTTGGATTGCAGAAAACTACATAAATAAATTGATATGCCCCTGATTATACCAGCAAAATTTTAAAAATAAAAGACATAATTACAATACTCTTTTGTAAACCAATTAACAATGGCAGCTCTTCTTATTTGATAGTATATATGTCAAATATTTCTGCTGTTATTTCTCAATTTAGAATCTTTAAGTTTTGTTAATAAGATTTCTTTTTGTAATAATAATATACTCAAATATGACATATCAAAAAATCTTTCCCACTTGACTACGGTAAGACGCTTGACACATCCCTCTTTCTATGAAAGAATATTTGTTACTTTTACCAGAGATGTTGAACTTACATTAGGATATACGTACCGAGTAAAAAGGACATTCCTGTTTACTTCATCAAGTAAGAGGAATTTCTGTCTATGCTCCTTTGCTTACTGTAAGATTTGTTTAGTATTCACAAGATTAAAATTACAAATAGAATTAATAAATATGAATTCATGACTAGGTACCGAAACCAATACAATCAGGTGTACAATACGGGTTATTGCCCTAATCACCAAGGTTGTCTATCTTTTTTGATTAAGACGGCGCGCTTATTTGTTATTTTACAAAGATAGAAAGCTCTGTCAAAATACAAAGTCAAGCTTGTAATGTTATTTTTTAAAAATACAAAGTCAAGCTTGTAATGTTATTTTTTAAAAATACAAAGTCAAGTTCGTAATGTTATTTTTAAAAATTACAAAGTCAAGTTTGTAATGTTATTTTTTTAAATTACAAAGTCAAGTTTGTAATGTTAAAAAGCATAACGCTTTTACAATCACACAATTAAATCTCTACTATATAAAAGAAGGACTTTGTAGATTTGTTACCATATATAGTTACCATAAGCCTAATTATAAAAACTGTTATTCTTAAATAACAGTTTTTATAATCAATTAACGTTACCTACCATAGTAACGCGTGGCCGGGTTATACCAGCAACGCGTGGCCGGGTAAGCTAGTATAATATAAAAAATGTTCACTGAAAGACTTCAACGAGGTAAACAGAGAAAACTAACTGATACATTTTGATATAAATAGAAATAAAATTAATAAAATTGTGTTTTCTTTCATTTTTTTATCTCTTAATAATAATCTCATTGCTAAGCAAGGAGAGAAAGAGACCGATTACCAACGAGGGTGCTTAAAAGCACCCGAAATTAGAAATCGCATTTAATCTCGAATACCTAGTACATCTTCATATTTGTCCAAGTATGTACTGCAGTTACGTAAAAATATAAACTTATATATAATTACGTAAAAATATAGAATATTAATCCTCACTTTTTTGGAGCGGAGCGAAGCGAAGCTCCCATGGATCAGCTTCAATGGCGCAATGTCTGTTACGTCATAACTTCCAGAGTTCTTAACGGATTTTAATATTTTTTGTGTGGAATCGAATCGACAGGTTTAGGACCAGATTGTGACGGAATTTTTAAAAATTCGCAAAAATTCCCATCGAAAAAATTTTTTTTTTCTTTTTTTAGGTATTACGCTCCGCTCCAATATATGGTGCTAGCGTAGCTTTATGCTTAGCGACAGCATCGCCTAGTAAATTTAGAATAGAATCTATGCAGAAAAAACAAGCGGCCAACATAATCTCTTTTAATTTCGAAATAAGAACTTTTTCGATTATGGCATTTAAGTTTTGGCATTAAGTCTTAGAAGGCAAGTAAAAGATTTTCATACAACCATCTCCCGTATATTTGTATAAAACAATAAAGATGTAAGTACATTCTGATCTATTTTTACACAATTAACAACGTTTTTTCGAGCAGATGTAGTATAAAGACATTTATTTGCCAATATAGGTAGTAGGTACGTTTCTTTTTGTACGCCCGGTTGCTGTCTTAGAAGCAAACATCACATTACTGGAGTACGTCGCTTTCCTATAGATAAAACACTGGGGCATAAACCACACGGGATCCCGGTAAACGTTCTCTAAATCTTTCTTTATCTTCTTAAATTCGACGACCATTTGGTGCAACGGTAGGAGTCCTGCCTTTCGCACCTACGGTCCTGTGTTCGAATTCCGGAAGGGGCAGATGTTTGTATGATGAATACGAGCATTTGTACCTGGGTCATGGATGTTTATATATATTTCTATAAATATTGTTACGTGCTAGGGTTCGCTGGATTTGGAGAGAAAGACCTGCTGACTCTTTGAAGACTTTATTCGCGAAGCACTAGGTCCAACACAAAGCACTAGGTCCAAACACTAAGCACTAACAATGTCCTAGGTCGTAGCCAAGTCGTAGGTTTCACTAGTATCACTCTTGATCACTGGTTTTCACTTCGAGGTCGCCTCGAAGGTAGCTCAAACTGAACTGACTGGCTCGCCTCTCTGCGGTTATTTATATGGGCCGAGACGAGCCCCAGACCATTCCAGTACGTTCCTTTCTGGAACGTCCCCGACTCGCGCGAACGTAATGGGCCGTGCCTGGAAAGTTCGCGAATGTACCCGGTTTTCGAGACTATACTTCTATGTAGTGCCATGCTTGTTTGTTTGTGCTTTGTGTGTTCGTAACACTACTCCCCTCTTAGAGATGCTCGTCCCGTCAAGATAATCGTTGTTACTGCCATGGTAGCGCGCCAGACGGTCTATGTGTACCACTTTGAATGTCCCTCTTGGTTGCTTTTGAATCCTATAGGTCACATCATTTAGTCGGATAACCACTTTGTATGGACCGTCCCACTTGGTCTGCAACTTTGGAGATTTCCCTTTCCGGCGAGTTGGGTTATGTAGCCACACCAGTGACCCTTCCTCGAAGCCGCTCGTGTTCGATTTCCGGTCGTATCTGGTTTTCATTTTCTTACTTGACTGTAACCCATTTTCCCGGACCAAGGCGTGTATATAGCGCATTTTTTCCCTTAAATCGCAGACATAATCTTGTACGGTGTTTGGTTCCTCCGGTGACCCTCCTGTCAATAGATCGACTGGTATTCGTAGTTCTCTACCGTAATTGACATATGCCGGGGTAGCTTTTATGCTCTCATGCTCGGCGGTGCGGTACGACAGAAGGAAGAGTGGTATATACTTGTCCCAATCCTTTTGTTTGTCGTCTACCAATTTCGCCAAATGCCTCTCAAGGGTCTGGTTAAATCTCTCAACCATTCCATCAGACTGTGGGTGGTACGCGGTGGTCCTCGTCTTATGCATGCCCAAAATTTTGCACACTTCCTGGAATACTTGCGATTCGAAGTTCCTTCCCTGATCCGAATGAATTTCTAGAGGCACACCAAAGCGACATATCACTTCTTCGACTAACTTAGAAGCAACTGTTGTAGCTTCTTGGTTTGGTATGGCGAACACTTCGGGCCATTTGGTGAAGTAGTCAATGACGACCATAAAATACTTGTTTCCCGATTCCGTTACAGGAAATGGCCCAGCTACGTCAACTGCAATTCGTTCCCACGGTGCACCGACGTTATATAACCGCAGGTTCCCACGGCTCCTGGTCTGTGGTCCTTTTACAGCAGCGCAAGTAGTACATTTGCGGCACCAATCCTGTACATCATCTCGACAATGCAACCAGTAGAATCGTTCTCGTACTTTTGTTAACGTCCTCTTGACACCTAGATGACCTCCTGATACTCCATCATGTATTTCACGGAGAACATCTGGTACTCTCGTTCTTGGGACAATTATCTGAAGATGAAACTCTCTGCCGTTAGTCTTCTCCCATTTCCGGTAGAGTATTCCGTTTTGTAGTATCAGACTGCCCATTGCGCCCAGTACGCCTTAGTGACAGCGCCAGTGGGTGCAACCTCACTCCAGATTGGCTTTACGTCACCCTGTTTCTTCCATGTGATGATGTGCCGAAGGTCGTCATCTCTCTCTTGAGCCTCCCTCATAGCATCATTCTCCCAGAGACCCAAAGGACTTGTTCTCGTTAGCTTTAATGTCGCTTCATTAGATTCCTGCTTAACACAATGTTTGCAGTCTTCCGAACACGGCCTTCGTGAGAGTGCGTCGGCATTCCCATGCGTCTTTCCGCTGCGGTGTTCCGTCTTGAAGTCATACTCCTGGAGCTGTTCAATCCATCGAGCTACTTGACCTTCTGGGTTCTTGAATTGCAGTAGCCAGTTCAAGGCTGCGTGATCAGTTCGCAATAAAAACTGTCTGCCGATGAGATATTTGTTGAAATGTTGTAGCGTCTTTACAACAGCCAAGAGTTCTCTTCTTGTCACACAGTAGTTTCTTTCTGGCTTGGATAAAGATTTGCTGAAATATGCAATAACAGCTTCTCTTTCACCCTGTTTTTGAGATAACACCCCTCCAATGGCCGTGTTGCTTGCATCCGTGTCGACTATAAACTGGCCTTCAGTTTGTGGATACCCCAGGATTGGTGTTTCACACAGATGTTTCTTCAGTTTCTGAAAAGAATCTTCACATGTCCCATCCCAGCTAAATTGTCGTTTATCTTCTGTCAGCCGATGTAATGGCTTGGCTATCTCTGAGAAGCCCTTAACAAAACGCCGGTAGTATGAGCATAGGCCGAGGAATGCCCGCACTTCGGTTTTGTTCTTAGGGGTAGGCCATTTTTGAACTGCTTCCAGTTTCTCCGGGTCTGTCTGGATGCCATCACTGGAGATAACATGGCCGAGGTAATTGGCCTTATTCCTGAATAAACGACACTTTGTTGGGTTCAACTTTAAATTGGCTCCCTCTATTTTGGTGAAAACTCGCTCCAGGTTCCGCAAATGGTCATCGAAGTCACGGCCGACAATGATGACGTCATCTAAGTAGACTAAGCAAGCCTCTCCAACTAAGCCTGCCAGTACACACTCCATGAGTCGCTCAAATGTGGCAGGTGCGTTGCATAATCCAAAGGGCATGACGTTAAATTGCCATAAACCTTTACCGGTCGAGAAAGCTGTCTTCTCCTTGTCTTTTGGATGAATTTCCACCTGCCAGTATCCAGATTTCAGGTCTAGGGTCGAGAACCATTTCATGCCACTCAAGGTATCCAAGGTGTCGTTGATTCGAGGTAACGGGTAACTGTCCTTCTTAGTGACGTCATTGAGACGCCTATAGTCCACACAAAATCTCGTGCTACCATCTTTCTTCTTCACCAATACAACAGGTGAGCACCACGGACTTGCAGACGGTTCAATAATCTTATTCCTTCTCATGTCCTTCAAAAGGCCTTCAACTTCTTTTTCCTTTGCAATTGGTATCCGTCTTGCTCGTTGACGAATTGGTCTCTCGCTTCCGGTATCTATCCTGTACTGAACCATCGATGTTCTTCCTAGGTCCCCTTCTTGACGGGAGAAGATATTTGCATAGCGCTGTAAAAACTTCTTAGCTCTCATGCGCTGCGAATAAGTCAGATTACTCTTGCAGTCATCGAGTAGCTCAGTCACTAATCCGTAGTTGTTACTCTTTGCTGGGTCTGCGCCGGTCGTCGAACTACACTTTTTCATCCAGACAACTTCCTCGCACTTTCCAATGACGTCACCTTTGTTCAAGCAAATCTCGCGATCATCAAGATTCAAAACCTTGACCACGGCGTTACTGCTTCCCCTAACAAGGGTTCTAGCCGTCATCAGTTTCTGCGCCGATGTCTTGGTAGGTGCGTCTTCGATCAATACGCATCTGTTTGACTTTTTCTTTTCAGCTGGCGGCAGTTTCACCAGCACCCAAGCTTCCGCTCGTCCAGGTATAGTGACTTTCTTTGCACATGCGACTTTCCCGCAGGCGCCTCCAAGAATGAAGATTTCTTCTTCACCACACTTGAAAACTCCGTCAGCGACATTTATTCTGCAGTTGTGTTTCTTCATAAAATCCAAACCCAAGATGCAATCATCCAAAATCTCAGCCACGATAACGTTATGAGAGTATGAGGACCCCCCTACATACATCGTAACTGACATTTCTCCCAGGACGGGTATTGGCGGACCGGAGGCAGTAAGAAGCCGACAGTTAATTCTCCTCTTGTGTCCTCTTGCGGCTTTTACTAGATTTGGGTTCACTATTGTTCTAGAGGCTCCTGTGTCTAGAGTCATTTTCCAATCCATCCCGTTAATAGTCCCCTGAATCGCAAGACTATTCCCGCTGCATGCCTGGGAGATAACAGTTATCGGGGCTTCCTCTGCGTCAGCCAGTAGTCGCCCCTTAGTCCTGTTTCCTTGAGCCCGGGCAGGGGACGAAGCCCCTTGCTTCTTCAGCTCCTCTATTTGTTCCTCGATCCTTTTCATCCTTGCCGTCTGGGTCTCCTTCTGCGGGCAGTTGAGCTGAAGATGGCCCCTCTCGCCGCACTTGTAGCACATGGGTCCAAAACTTTTCCTCGCAGGAGCCCTAACCTCCTTGGCTTCCTCAGAGACCTCGCGGATCTTATGGGTCTGCCGTATGTCATGACGAACAGCTCGACCTCCAAAGCATGCGCCAATGCTTCCCTTAGCGAGGTATGGTGACGAAGCCTCACTGCAGCTCTGACCTCCAGGTCTTTGATTCCGTCGACAAATGCTTGAACAATATTCGTGTCTACCATCTTGGTGTCGGCTCCTGGGTGTGCCTTCCTGACAAGTTTTTCAATTTCCAACGCCCATTGTTGCAGTCCTTCTCCTGAGCGTTGGACTCTGTCACGCAGTTGGGCGCGGAACACGTGCTCCAGGTGTCGCTCCCCGTATCTGGATTCAAGTGCCTCCATCAGGTCTTGGAACCCATTTCCTGTATGTGGCAGTGCTTCCAGGACCGACAAAGCTTGTCCTCTGAGCTCAACAGTGAGAGCGGTCAGGCATTGTTCTTCCGTCCATCCGTTGGCAGTAGCAACAGTCTGAAATTGCTGACGATAAGCGTTCCAAGAAGTAGTACCGTCGTATGGCGGGACTTTCACTCTTGGTCCTTGCGCCACTGCAGTAGTTCCACTTGACATTGCAACTCCCGTGGTTTCAAGGCGCACTACTTTCTTTTGTAGTTCAGCGAGGCCGGTTTTCACATTTTCAACATCCAGTCCTAACCCGGTAACTCGTTCTTCCACTACGTCGACATCTCTACGAAGCTTAATCACCGTGTCACTAACATCATTTATAGCTTGAAGCGCTTTTTCTTGTTGCTCTTGAATCGTAGTCAGCTTGCGTTCTTGTGACTGTTGTAACTCTTGCAAAGCGCCGAGCTTGCGTTCTTGTGACTCTTGCAAAGCGCCGAGCTGGCGTTCTTGTGACTCTTGCAGAGCGCTGAGCTTGCGTTCTTGTGACTCTTGCAGAGCGCCGAGCTTGCGTTCTTGTGACTCTTGCAGAGCGCCGAGCTTGCGTTCTTGTGATTCCTTTATTGCCCGAATTTCAGCCGTTTGCAGTTCCAATAATTCAATTAAACTTCCTAATTGAAGAGCCACTTGAGGGGCTGTAGAAGCTTCGGTGCCGCTGGTAGGCGTGGCTTGTCTGGCGGGCGTGGCCTGTCTGGTGGGCGTGGCAAGGTGGGTGGAGTCAGTGGGCGGGGCTTGAGCCAAAGTGGGCGGAGCCTGAGGGGCGTGGTCAGTGGGCGGGGCCTGGTGGGCGGGGCCAGTGGGCGGGGCTCCACCCACAGTGGGCGGAGCTTGGTCCTCAGTGGGTGTTGCCTCCGCAGCTCCTTGTGCCCTCCTGACGCCCTCCTTAAAGTCCTCCTTGAAGTCCTCTCTCGGAGTCAATGGCATCTCCAAATCGCACTTCTGACACCAGTTGTTACGTGCTAGGGTTCGCTGGATTTGGAGAGAAAGACCTGCTGACTCTTTGAAGACTTTATTCGCGAAGCACTAGGTCCAACACAAAGCACTAGGTCCAAATACTAAGCACTAACAATGTCCTAGGTCGTAGCCAAGTCGTAGGTTTCACTAGTATCACTCTTGATCACTGGTTTTCACTTCGAAGTCGCCTCGAAGGTAGCTCAAACTGAACTGACTGGCTCGCCTCTCTGCGGTTATTTATATGGGCCGAGACGAGCCCCAGACCATCCCAGTACGTTCCTTTCTGGAACGTCCCCGACTCGCGCGAACGTAATCGGCCGTGCCTGGAAAGTTCGCGCATGTACCCGGTTTTCGAGACTATACTTCTATGTAGTGCCATGCTTGTTTGTTTGTGCTTTGTGTGTTCGTAACAATATCTATGTCTCATATCTGTATATCTATCCGTTACCCTAGTATCCATAACACAAGCTTAACAGTGCTTACTTTGGACTAGGCTAATTGGTGTGTGTTAGAAATATTTATTTAAAAATAAAAAGAGTAAAGATTAACTAAGGAGCTTGAGAAAATAAATCTTTGCTCTCCGATTCTCGCAAAAATTTAAAAAAAAATATATTTTATAGTGTTGTAGTTGTTTTAATGATATAATACTCTCCAATATAGAAGAATACGAAAACAGAATTTGCTTATTTAAACAACCCTTTTACTTACTCAGTTCTCTTGGTATACCATCCCAACTTTATTTTCATTTTTTACGACTTCATACCCTAGCGTTAGCTAAGGTGAAAAAGCAACTAACCAGCTTTGTCCATAAGCGTTACATATAATTAAGGAGGTGATCTGCCCAAGTTCACCAAAACACATAAATCATAATAATTTAATGCGAGCGGCCCTTTCTCGCGCCGCCTTTGCCTCGGTTGGCCTTTAGGGTTCTGTGGCAATAGACAACTTAATTAGACCTTATTTGACCATAGATATTTTCATTGCATTTGATTAATATTGTTAATGATTATATCAAAAGTGACTTAATTTGAAAGAATTTGAATTTAGAAGCATTCTTTCTTTTGTGTTTAATCCAAATGTATTAATATTCACACAACTTTAAACAACAGCTGCCAGGCCACCAGTTTTTTAAATCAATCTAACTAGGCGATGCAGTCGCTGAGCATAAAGCTACGCTGGCACCATATATTGGAGCGGAGCGTAATACCTAAAAAAAGAAATTTATTTTTTGTTTCGATGGGAATTTTTGCGAATTTCAAAATTCGGGCTCCGTCACAATCTGGTCCTACAGCTG
Source organism: Calamotropha paludella (assembly GCA_927399485.1). Classification (NCBI taxonomy): domain Eukaryota; kingdom Metazoa; phylum Arthropoda; class Insecta; order Lepidoptera; family Crambidae; genus Calamotropha; species Calamotropha paludella. Next base: position 21,158,081 of record OV656812.1, read on the forward strand.
TTGATTCGATTTCACACTAAAAATATAAAAATCGGTTAAGAACTCGGGAAGTTATGGCGTAACAGACATTGCGCCATTGAAGCTGATCCATGGGAGCTTCGCTCGCTCCGCTCCAATAATGAGGGTACGTATTTTTATTTTATAAGCATATTTTAACGTGACAACGTCTTATAAATTGGTTTGCCGGGTGACACTTCAAGAAACTGCGTTACGCTCCGCTCACGTTATGTGCTTACAATGAGAGCGAGTGAGAGGCACGCGTCCCTTCCACTCGGGCATGGTTAGCCCGCCTAAGAGCGAGAGAGACAGACATAAAAAGTGGAAGGGACGCGTGCCTATAAATTAATGTTTTAAATATAATTCTTTGTATAAATAAATGTTTTCAATTGTTACTATTATTTCATCCTTCTTCCTACTATACGAATGAATATTCACATTAAAATTATTTTACCACTCAAAGTCGTTGTCACGTAAAACTTTCGCCCGTATACCGACTTTACAGGCAACCAACCAGTTTTTTATCCCGTGAATGATGATTCTTTCAAATATTAAGTAAATTATTACTTTGTAACTTTTACGCTATTATCAAACTAAAAAAATATCTTTATTGTACAGTATATTCCTTTTAAGTCCACAAATACTTGTGCCGGGAATACCCGTTACTTCATTTAATATAAATTTATAATTATCTTTTTGAATTTAAAGTTTTTAATAGTAAGTTACTAGATATGTGTGAGTGTGCATATGATTATGCGTGTGTAGGTGAACATGTAATTTATTTCACATTTATGAACAAGATTTTAACTAACGGAACCTTTACCCTCAAACGTAATGTTCTTGTCACATTTTTCACAACTTACGATAATGTGCATCTGCGCTGTCTAACCCAAAACGCTTACGACAGCTTTATAAATGCGAGAAATGACTGAAAACAGGATATACTCGCACGATCGTAAATAAAGCTTTGCCATTTCAATTTTATGGACAGCGACCATTATCCTGGAGGTCTCAATTATATCAAGTATGTCTTATATAGGGCTGCATGCTATCCCAGGTACCCTACATTTCTAGTAGTACATTTGTCAGCCGTGACACAGGAAGTAAAGCAAGGCAACAAGCCTACTTCTAATTTGTTTGTAGGTATATATACCTCTTTGCCTCTATGGTCGTGGAGCTACTTATTCAAGTGTTAACTTTAAACGAGAGGCCATCTCAACTATTTTTGATATCTTTAGCATAATAACTACAGATTAACTATTTATAGTTGAACATTTACCAGTTGCTCAGTCGGTATTCCCCACTGTTCAACTATTAGCAATTGGGTATCACTAGTTGTGCAGTGTGGAAAAAGGAGTAAATACCTATTTAAAAAAAAAATGAAAATATTTTTATTCAAATGCACTTAAAAATTAGTTGTTTTGAATCCAACATTTTAACCTACCTATTCAGGACGTCTTTTAACTGAAAAGAAGAATGGGTGCAAGAAACTCGTCAGCTTTAACAGAAGTTACGACATTTACAATATTACACGTCGTCACCATATATAACCCACTAAAAAAACAAAATTATTCTATTATCACAATAAAAGTAGTATTATGATTTCATTACATCGTTGATTACAACATAGTAAACAAGTATCTGTTTTAGTAAGTATCATTAAGCATTGCAATAATATACAGAGCAAAAACGACTTTAAGAAAGAATTGAGGGAGCAAATAAGTGTCATATGAAAAACATCAAATGGTATTAGCTATTCGAATATCATATTTCATGTGAATGGTGAGAATAAATATTCTTCGCCTTTAATAGGTCTTTGTGTGGTGCAAGAAACAAAAACTGTTTCGAAAAATCATCAAAACTTTAAAATCGCTGTAAAATAACTATTGATAACAATAATTCATACACTTTTATTTAATTAACGAACTATTAGTATCACTGAACGCTTTTAGATTTTTTTATAATCAATGTATTTTATTTATTTAATGGAACCTAAAACTATAAACCTTAAAATATAATATAAAAAACTAAAACATTATATTAAAAGGAGTTTTGTTGATGTACATAAAGTTTATAAAAAAAAAACCATGTTGTATTATTTACTTTTTCTTTTTTTTTATATTTAATGGCTGTTGTGCTGTGCATTTTATGAATAATACAGTTAAACTTATCTCGTTTATGAAGACAGTGTTCTTTCTCAGTTGCCAGCCATCAACTGGGTAATCATACTTACAACTTAGTCAAGAATTAGTGTTTTACCCGTCCCTACTTTAGGTTTAAATAAAGAACTTTTTGATAAAACAATAATTTGATGAATATGCTTTTAACTACACTCGCGAGCAACCAAATCGACTCAAGCCCTAACTCTGAGTATAGACTCTGTTTTCAAGAAAGTTATAGGAGATATTTTTAAAAACTATATATCATCTGAAAGCTCCAAACTGCAGCTTTAATAAGATATCACCATTATCAATATCCGTTCATTATCTTTGTAATTAATGATATCTAAACATAAATACAGGAAAAACAGGAATTTGTGAGAAGATGTTGTGGTTGGGTATTTTAGAAATAAAAGAAAATTGATTAAGAAAATACATAACAATTTAATAAATCAATACTTGGTATTCCCCCCCCTAGCCCTAATCACCGCTTGAAGTCGATTCTTCATTGATCTGATCAACTTTTTGACGTCCTCTTGAGGTATGTTAACCCACTCTTCCAACAATGCTGCCTTCAACTCTTCCAACGTCGAAGGGGCTTGATTTCTGGCTCGTACTCTTCGTTTTAACTGGTCCCATAAATGCTCGATCGGATTCAAGTCTGGACTGAGCGCAGGCCAGTCCATTGTACGCATCTGGACTTCATCCAAAAACTGCTGGGTAATGCGCGCTGTATGACAACGAGCATTGTCGTGCATTAAGACGAAGTCCTCGCCGACAAATCCTTCATAGGGAACAACGTGTTCCAGGAGAATATCGGTGATGTACCGATCAGCTGTAAGCCCGCCTCCTCGGCCTCCACCAGGCACGAAAACGAGCTCCGTCTTTCCCTCTAAAGAGATGCCGGCCCACATCATACAGGAACCACCGCCATATGCTACTGTTTCAGCGAAACAGCATTGGGCAAATCGTTCGCCCGGACGCCTGTAGACTCGGCCTCTTCTGTCGTTGCCATGCAGACACATTCTGCACTCGTCAGTAAAGAGAACCGACTGCCATTGGGCAATGGTCCAATTGACATGCTCTCGAGCAAACTGAAGACGCGCTTGTCGGTGGGCTGCAGTCAATTTGGGCCCCGTCGCAGCCCTTTTTGGAGTGAGATTGGCTGCTCTCAGTCGTCTTCTTATTGTCCACTCGCTTACAGCTACACCACGAACGTGCCTGAGTTCTTGTTGAACATCAACACTCGTCAGATGCCGATTGCGCAGCGATGTTGAGACAATGAAACGGTCGTCTCTGTCAGAAGTACACCGGTGGCGGCTGGTTCTTGGTCTTCGATTGAAGGCACCGGTCTCTCGAAATCGTCTGTAGACCCGGGACACAGCAGACTGGCTCAAGCGAAGCTGGGCAGCGACTACTCGCTGGCTAAGTCCTTGTTCCAACAAGGCAACAACTTGAGCGGCTTCTTCAGGTGTGGTATCCATGGTAACGTGGAAAAAATGATTGCAATTCTCGGAGATGTGTACATGTCAACTTGTGATAAGCGACTGATAAGGTGTGCCGGTTGCGAGAGCTTTTATAGGGGTGGCAGTTAGCGCAAGTCGCGGATAGCGTAATGAGCAAAACGACTCATAGTGCTATTGATGTAAAAATGAATGCGTTAGATTTAAAAAAAAAAACAATATTAGTGTTTTATGAAAGCTTGTATATTGAGCTTTCTAATGACAGTCTTTTTTTATAAATACCTTGTATACTTTACGTAAAAACAAAGTTTGTAAGCAGAATGAGGGCTTGAGTCGATTTGGTTGCTCGCGAGTGTATTTTATCTACTCTAATACTATAATACAAAGATTCTAAAACTGAAAACAAAATGCTTATGACAAACATTACGTACAGGCCAAAAATAATAAAAAAAAAGTTTCATTACGATACAGGTCTTGTATGGACACCTGTAACATAATATAACTTTTTTATCATAACGATACACCTATACAACCTCCAGCTGGACCAAGGAGGTTGAACCTCTACTTTAAAAAGGTTTCAATGAACGAGTCCTCGACGACCGACGCAACACGCATGCGCAATTGATGTTTGCACCTTGGCGCCAACATTTGACATTTAAATAAATTTGTTGTTATATTCAGCGTTTTATTTGCAATATTGTTTTACATATTATAGTATGAGAGTAGATAAAGTAGTGTATGACACTGTACATAACTTGGTCTTATAACACTCGTGTGATGCTATAAAAAAACTCGCCTACGGCTCGTTTTTTTAAAACACACTCATGTTATAAGAACCCTTATTATGCAACAGTATCATAATAGTAGTTTATCATAATAGTAGTTTATGATACTGTTGCATAATAAGGGTTCTTATAACATGAGTGTGTTTTAAAAAAACGAGCCGTAGGCGAGTTTTTTTATAGTATCACACGAGTGTTATAAAACCAAGTTATGTACAGTGTCAAACACTACTTTATCTACTCTCATACTATAATACGTAAAACAATATTGCAAACAAAACCAAACTTTGTTTAAATATTGAAAAGATTTTTTAAATGTCAAATGTTGGCGCCAAGGTGCAAACATCGATTGCGCATGCGTGTTGCGTCGTCGCGGACTCGTTCATTGAAACCTTTTTAAAGTAGAGGTTCAACCTCCTTGGTCCAGCTGGAGGTTGTATAGGTGTATCGTTATGATTAAAAAGTTATATTATGTTACAGGTGTCCATACAAGACCTGTATCGTAATTAAACTTTTTTTTATTATTTTTGGCCTGTACGTAATGTTTGTCATAAGCATTTTGTTTTCAGTTTTAGAATCTTTGTATTATAGTATCAGAGTAGATAAACTACTATTAATCCTGCTATAAACCGTTATGGTCAGTTACATTAGTGTAAATAAAAAAGAGGTTAATAACCTCTTTCATTTCTTTTTATTACTGAGTGTCTAATATTACGAAGCCCAAAATATTACATTAATCAATTTTGATAATACACAACAATTTAATATTATTATAATAACATCAACATTCCAACAACAACTTTAACCTTTGTAAGAAATCACTTTTCAATCCACATTTCACTCTTCTTTCTTTCTTTCTTTCTTTCCTATCCCTACTGTCACTTTTTTCTCTTCTTTCTAAAACACTCTTCTGACTTCTGGCTCTGACCCTTGGACGTGATAACGTTTAATAACAAATAACCAAACTTATAAATGACGAGATTTCTTTTGAAACAGAAATCTCTGAAATTGAATTAATAAGTAAATAAATATAAAAAATAATATTTCGGAACCTCACAAAAATTCCTGTTTTAATTATACTTTGTCCAATGTAGAATGATACTTTTGACAATTGATACCTATATAGAGGGTATAAAGTTGCTATTGCAATGTCAAGCCAAACATAAGGAAACAAACGCAACCTTAGTACGTAGCAATAAGGAAGTGACATCTGTCAAAAGTATCATCCTACATTGGACAAAGTATAATACCGACTAATATTTCAATCCAAACTAATATTATACATACAAAAGTAAGTTTGTTTGTCTGTTTGTTCCATTTTATGACTCGAATCGATCATCGATGCCACTTTGCATATACACTATCTGGGTCTGATATCGCTTTCCACTAGATAGTGTTTATTTGAACATCCTTAAAAAACCGCTTCTTTAAATTCCTAAAAATTACCATAACACTTATTCGAAATCCAATAAAACCTGTTGGAATTAAATAATTTAGTTTCGAGACGTTCCTTTGTCCGTTATCCCTAAACTGGTGAACAACAGGCGAAGATTTATGACATTGTAGGCGCAACGCAACCAACCGAGTCGAATTAATATTTATGTACTATCTATTCATAGGGATACATCATTTATAGACCTAAACAAATACGAGGGCAATACTTTGAAACTCGATTATGTAGCATCTTGGTTGAACTATTCGATACAGGTGCCCGTATATGTGAAGACGCGATTTTGACTTGAAGTTTGGATAAAAACTTATAGCTTGTATATATGTATATAAAATTAATAAATATGAAATAACATCACATACTTGCTAAACCCAAGTTAAGTAGCTTAAGGACTTGTTATGGAATTCAGAAAAAATGACGCTACCACAACACGCAGACTGAACCCTTATAGATACAGACAAATAAGAAGATTTTCGCTTGGTATGAATAATTTACGGGGAGTTTTCGATACCACGCTTCCAAATGCTGGAACAATATTCCACATCCACTGGGGCACCTAAAGAATAAGAACATTTTTAAATGCCAAATGTAGGCATATCTTCATTCAAAGCAAAAGTTAGGTATTCCTAGGTTCTTTAGCAAGTAGCGAAATCTAAATGTTCATGATTTTTAATGATGTTGTCCGTTTATCTCCCTAATAATATCCATCACAGTGTTATTTGTTTATTTATTTATAACTAGCTTTCCGCCCGCGGCTTCGCCCGCGTGGAATTCGGTTATATTGCGGTATAAAGCACAACCATAAGAAAACTTCTCATTCCCACGGAAAAATCTAAGAAGCGCGATGTAACGCTGGATACAATTAGATGTTAAACCAAAACTGAATGGTACACTATATTATATGTTTTCCCTTGTGGAGCCAAAACATGCAGATTTTGGGCACTGGAAACCCGGGAACATGCTACATAGAGCTGACCATGCGAAAAACAATGTTTTTCCAAGTGTACTCCAGCAACCCTTAGAGTTTGGCCTTGTGCTTTATTAATGGTCTTTGCAAGGATTATAGGAAATTGTAGTCTTTTAAATTGAAATGGGAAGTCTGTAGGAATAATCGGAATCCGAGGAATGAGTCATTTAGTGAATCATTTAGCTTCAAAATTTACATGTTCATATTCGCTTGCAACATATAAGTAGATGTAAAAAAAAAAACAGTTTAGACGATAAAACAAATTGTACGTCATCCCTCGGGAATTCCTCATTTTCGGGGATTCATTATCGTATCATTTAGCTTCTAAATTTACATGTTAATATTCGTTTGCTATATTTTACTTTGTTTTAAACGACACACAGCGCCATCTACAATCCATCCATCAAGCAAACAATATTTTTGTTTTTCCTCGGGAATATTATTTAATCCGGACTTTTATCTTTACGTCTGCAAAATTTCAAAGCAATAGGTTCAGTAGTTACGGCGTGAAAGCGGAACAAACAAACAAACAAACAAACTCACTTTCCGATTTATAATATAAGTAAGGATAAAATTGACTTCGACATATACTTAAAGCTTATTTAATATATAAAAATATGTTACACATTCACCTTTATTATTGAGCTTCTACTTTATATATGTTTTAAAATATCACACACACTGATGTTGCTGGTCATCGTCTTTGTTGGTCACTCGTGGTTGTAGCTGAAAATCAGCAATTTACTCGCGATGCGGATGTTGTATTCTACCTAAGATATGATTATTTTTAATTTTTGTTAATATGTGTGTGAGTATGTGTGTGTGTGTGTAAAGTAGGAAATAAAACTTTTATCTATCTATCTAATAAATATAAGACAACATCACAACCGGAACAATGGTTCCAATCCCAAGTTAAGTAGTTTCTGTTATAGAATTCAGGAACACACGACAGTACCATAACAGCTACACTGAGCTAGTATAAGAAAACTCGTTTTTTACATTGACCTGGCCGGGGATTGAACCCGGAACTGGGAGTGGCTTTACCATGAAAACCGGTATGCAAGCCACTCGACCACGGAGGTCGTATTTATATTTATAATAGATGACAGCTTTTTTATTTTTTTTTATTGAAAATAGGCATGCGCTTTACCACTATCTCGCCTGATGGTAAGCGACGATACGATCTAGGATGTGACGCGCTTGCCTAGAAGAAACCTATTCATTCGTGACTTGAAGACCCCTAAATTGTATTTGTCAGGAAACACAGACTCAGGCAAAGAGTTCCACTCCTTAGCGGTACGTATCACAAAATTGGAACTAAAACGCTTGTTTGTAAAAGTGAAAATCTGTGATCTCTGCCTATCCCAACGGAAAAAGCGTGATTGTATGTATGTATGTAAAATTTGCGGAAATTAGGTTTGTATTATTTTTATATTTTTCATTATCACTAGTGCGTTGTTGAAAAGTATCTAAGTATACCACCAGTTCGGGAATTGAGAAGCAATTCCGAAAAAAACTGATTAAATAAACTCTGGCAAGGGACTGACTTTTATCCTGCAGTAGCTGACCCGGCCACGCGTTTCTGTGGCTCAGGTATAATATGTCAAATGATATACAGCCTATAGCTTTTTTTGATAAATGGGCTATCTAACACTGAAAGAAATTTTCAAATCGGACCAGTAGTTCCTGAGATTAGCGCGTTCAAGCAAACAAACTCTTCAGCTTTATAATATTAGTATAGATTCAATTGCATACCTTTAGGTCTTGCAGTGTGTGATTTTGTTAGAAATGTTAATAAAATGATTATTAGGATCCTAAGAAGGTTATCTTATGTGTTATCAATATAAATCTTACAATTTAAATGTTTTATTTCAAAGATTAAACACGATAGAAAAAACCTTAATACAAAATATACCTACATTTGAAGACCAATTATATTTTTCACCAAGACTTGTATATACGTACCGACGCTAACTGTACCCACGTGGTACAATAAAGTTAGATAATAATAATAATATTTCCCACAATTAAAAATTAACACCTTAAGGCTTGTGTTGTGGATACTAGGTTAACGGATAAACATACTTATACGATACATTGATATGTAATATTCCTAGAAATATATGTAAATATCCATGTCCCAGGTACAAATGCTCGTATTCATCATACAAACATCTGCTCCTTCCGGGATTCGAACCCAGGACCGTCGGCGCGAAAGGTAGCATCACTACCTTTGCACCAAACAGTCTTCGATCTTCTCATGATATTGTTTGCATTGACAACTCAATTCTGTACTCTCAAGCAGCGATTGATCATTTATTGAATTATCACAGCCAGTACCCACCTATAACAATCTTTAATAAATTTATTCAAAATTCACATGGTACAGTACAGAAATCAAGGCAACGCTAATACAGCTCTACAGATAATAATATATCCAATTTACAGTAAATCACGGTGAATTATTCAATAACAATTAAGCGGTCGGTGCGTTAACGAAGACAAATCACCACTTGCTCATTACTGCGAGCGTTAAAATTCATAATGAGGCTATCGAATATTCAATTAATTATTAACGTTGTCGCTAACGCGTTATTTTGAACATAACGATGTCTGAGGATAAAAATGTGTAGGCTGGTGCCAAATATTAAAAAAGTTGTTATTTATTACTTTTATTACGCGACGAGCTGCGTTACTCTGTATAGCGATCTATTCCGGTTTATTATAATTTAGTCATACATAACAATAATAATATTTCTTGCATTCAAGTTTTAAGCAAAAGCAATAAAGGACCACTCTTATTATAAATAAATTAATTAATATTTCTTACATTCACACCAATTAGCCTAGCCCAAAATAAGCACTGTAAGGCTGATGTTATGGATACTAGGATAACGGATAGACATACATATATGATACATAAATAATATTAAAAGAAATTTATATAAATACCCAATGTCAGGTACAAATGTGCGTATTCCTCATACAAACATCTTCTCTTCTCACTCGAACCCAGGACCGTCGGTGCGAAAGACAGGATCGCTGTTGTTGCACCAAACGGTCGTCAATTGACAACACGTCAAGTTATATGCCTTAACGTTTTGACATATCTTATGTTTGTGTGATAAAGGTTATTTTAGTTTGATAGTGTATAATCTTCATGTTCTGTCGACTGTACACAACTACTCACCTTACAATTTGTGAAATTCTTTTTGTTCTAATACCTTTGCTTTCATAAATAAAACCAGCTGTTTTTTTTTGTAAAAGCACGTAAAAACTCCTTCTAATTAAGCACCTTGTTTCTGAAAAAACTCCACTTTTTTATCTTTAACTACACTCGGCGTCAAAAAAATCGCACCTCTAAGAAAATCACGTTCAAATGGCATTAACTCTGGATATGCACATGCAGTCGTATTAATTATAATTTTATTTAAAAGGTTACTTAATTAACTTAATAAAAAAACATTATTTTTCATTATCAAATAAAACCTAAAGCAACAAATAAAGGGTCACAAAAATTCTAAGGAAATTTTGCTGCTCGGGAGAGTCGCGAGTTGCGCTAACTTTGTGGGTATAAAGAGGTCAACACGGGTTCAATGTGGGTCATTCGCTATTAAACCGTTGAAGGGGACACACGCACTGATTTTACTGAAGAAAGAACATCTGGAAAATGGACACTACAGCTGATGAGGCCGCTCAAGTGGTTGCACTACTGCAAGCAGGGGTGCGGCAGTGTGATGTCGCCCGGCAACTGAATCTGAGCCGTTTTTCGGTTCGTAGAGTCTACCAGCGCTTTTTAGAGACCGGTGGCTATATCCGGCGACATGGGTCCGGTAGACGTCGCTGCACTTCGGAAAGAGACGACCGGTTCGTTGTGTCGTACTCTTTGAGAAATCGCTTCTCAAACGCTGTTCAGCTGCAACAGGAGCTCCAGGCAGTTCGCAGACGCACCGTGAGTGTATCCACGGTTAGAAGAAGACTGAAGGAGAAGAACATAGCAGCCCGCAGAGCTGCTACAGGTCCAAAATTGACTGCAGCGCACCGACGAGCCCGCTTGCAGTTTGCTCGCGACCACGTCGATTGGACCATTGAGCAGTGGGGAGCTGTTCTCTTCTCAGACGAGACACGAGTGTGTCTTTTCTGCAACGACCGACGAAGAAGAGTATACCGGAGGCAGGGTGAACGTTTCGCTCAAGCCTGCATCCAGGAGACGGTGGAATATGGAGGCGGATCCTGCATGTTCTGGGGCGGTATGTCGGCTGCCGGCAAAACCGACCTGGTCTGCGTCTCCCGGACCGGAGGTGCTCGCGGACAAGGGTCGCTGACTGCGCGCCGCTATATCACAGAGATCCTGGATGTGCATGTGGTCCCTTTTGCCGAATCTTTTGGCGAGGGGTTCACATTAATGCACGACAACGCTCGCGCACACACTGCAGCCATCGTGAACGACTTCCTGCGGAGGTCCCAAATTCCTGTGATGCAGTGGCCAGCGAGAAGTCCTGATCTGAATCCGATAGAGCACCTCTGGGACCATCTTAAACGTAAGGTTCGATCTCGGGATCCGGCTCCTTCGACTCTAGAGGAACTCCAAACCGCGGTGATTGAAGAATGGGGTCTTATCCCTCAAGAAGAGCTCCTGAAGTTGGTGAGGTCTATGAGGGACCGTATGGAAGCCGTCATCAGGGCAAGGGGGGGTAACACTAGATTTTGAGTTAATTTTAAGACACTTTTTGTACATTTTTTTTGTAAATTATCGATTATTAATTAGGACTTAATTAAGATTTTTTATTATTTTTCAAATTTTTATGCTTTTTGTATAATTTTAATTAAAAAAAAGATTGCACTTAATTGTTGTTTGATGCTCCTTTTTGTTACCTTTCTAATGATACCTAACACTATCCTCTATATAAGGTTTAGGAATTTTTGAATAAGATTTTTATAAGGTGCGATTTTTTTGACGCCGAGTTTATTAATACGTATGACAGATAGTCGGGTCAAATGTTCTCTATTATTACCTAAACATTTTTTGTTTAAGTGTTACCAGTATGTCGCTGTTCGTTTATTTTAAAGAAGGTCAAACAAACTTACCTGTATGGGAAGTTCGATTACTAATATGTGATGTGATTCAATTAAAAAGAGACATTTAATCACTTGCAGAAATTTAGAATAAAAAATAAGTATTACGCTTTAATATTGTAAACATCGTAACTTTGCTCATCTAATTGGACTACATGTCTCTTCAAGAAATTACAAATGTGAAAACAATCCGCGGAATGATGAAGCTTTGCTTAATTTTTCCAGTCATTCGTTTATGCAGCACCGTTCAGATACGTGTTTTATGATTGTCGTATCGAAAAGCCCTGAAAAAATCACTGTGCGTATTATTTTTCGACCACGTGTGTCTGATAGCTCTACGTAAACGCATAACTATGAAACCAGCCTAAACTCATACAAAATATTTACATATAACTATACTCTTACATTTTATTACGCTTCATAAGAAATTGTAGGTCTTGCTTATTAAAAAAGAATCAACACCTCTGTTGGCAGTTACCACAGATAATAATTACTTGAAGTATCTAAACGGTCCGACATCACGCCACCAGAAGATTAATTTACTTTTTAATAAACTCATTAAACTGATAAGAAACTAATCAATCGATATGTATATGCCTAATTAAAAACTCCGCTATTCGAAAACAAAATGACGATCGTACATAAAAATTCCCATGAGATAAGTAAAACAAGAAATATAAATCTTAGTATTCTATTAATATTCGTCGCCAATAAACAATCACGCTACCAATTAAACGCTGAATTAATTGAAAATTTTGAATAGAAGAACAACTCAATCGTACAGTTAAGGTACGATTTCACTGGCCCAATAAATAATTTGTGGAATACTTCGATGTGAGTAAACAAAAAAAATGATAATGGTTACTATTAAAATTTGAAGTCAGAAAATGTTGATACTTAAATGTATGTGACAAAAAAACATTTTCCTAACTTAAAAGTATATGAAGTTTTTATAATGTTTTCATGTACAACAGTCAACGGTATTTAATTAAGTAAAGACGACACTTTGAAAAAAATTCTGTCTTGTGGAAATTCTGGGACTGACCTGCAGATAACACTGACAGTGGACTTAGCCCATCGTCAAAGATATGAACTTTTAACCAAATGCACCTTGGTCACCGACCTACAGAGGTGGTTAGAGTTACACAATCATTTACCGCTTATGCCGGCATGGTTAACAGGAACATAAATAGTAATTTATTTAAAAAAAATCACATTATTAAGTGCAAATTTCATTCAAATATCAATTAAAAATCTTTTTTAAAACTAGTTTGTAGCATGAAATTCAATATTCCAGTTAACTTTTTTGATCTTGGTGTTGTGTTATTCTACGTTGGTATCTTAAAATAAAAATGTTTAAAGTGCGAGTCCGATTTAGTAAATATTTGTATGCTAATGGTTTCTTCATCATGTGAATAGAGTCCCGAAATTTTTGCTTGTTGTTACTGGTACATTGAAGTTTTCCTTGAAATGTTTTCGATAGGAATCCTAAAATATACCCAGAAAATCTACTATCGCAACAACATCTTTAAGGTAAAAATGAATAGACATTAACTGGATTCGTGTTTGCATTACTAAAGTTCATATGAAATGGAAGCAAAATATATTCATTGCAAAAACAAAGTCAACTTTGCAGTTGAAATTATTTTCTGAAGCGTCGGTTAATTCTAATCCTAGAAAAAAATTAAATTTACAAAGCAAAAAAATAACATAAAATTAACGATTTTCGTATTTTTAAAATAATTTTCTAGCTATACATAGGACGAAACCCCATATACTTTTATTTTTTGTTAACCTTAAAAGACCATGGAAATGACAGAATTCTAAATAAATCTTTTCGTATTTAAAATAAGAAATGTCTAACAATTCTTAAGAATGCCACATTAGCACGCTGTTTTCACAGATGGCAAATCGAAATGTCTTAGCCATAAAACCGCACCTTAACGAGATACACGATGGAACACGTAAAAAAATACGGCTAACGATAATTAGACACGCAAACAGGCTATAAAGCAAATTCTAATCTGTTTATAAAAGCCAATAAAACACAAAAACCAAGACGTCGCGGCTTCCGTAGAGATAAAGCGACAAGATCTTATCTTAATAACGTGAGATGTAAGTAATACACATAATTCTTGTATGAAACTTTAATCGATGCCATACAATTATATTTTTTTCCGTTCAAATGTTAGTACAACATTTAACGAAAATTAACGTGCCCTGAAAATTCCATTTTTTTTTAGAATGGGTTCACTCTTGATCCCAATCAAGCCCGGGGGCCAAGACAGACTGGCTGCACATTCGGCAAGTTTCCAGGATTTTGGTGAGGTTTTTGTTTTGAGAGAGAGGCGATACAAGCGTGTTAGCACAGAAGACAACTCGGGCGCACAATACCTCAGTACTCTAGCTGGTGTGCCATCAGGACCACTGGTCTTATTCACGTCCAGATTAAGTAAGACTCTACGGACCTGCTTATTGTGGATTGTGATCTCCGACATTGAAGAATCACAGCGAGGTATCTTTGGTGGTTATTCAGAGCCGGTGTCTAGACGGAAATTTCCTGCAAACAGAGAGGCAAATAAATTTGCTTTCTCAGTTGCGGAATAAGCCAGTGAGCCGTCAGATTTTTACAAAGGTGGTATCATAGGACGACAGAAATTCGCTTCGACTGACTTCGAAAGAGACCAGAACTGTTTACTTCCATTCGGGTGGATGACAAATTCGTCCCTATTTGGCTGATGTGGTAAAATCTCGCCTTCAGAATGACCCTTTTGCATGACTTGGTGGCCGAATTATAAGCTCTCTTCTTCGCTCAGATTCTTCGTGTGCGGTCCTTACGATCGCGGATATGCACCCAAGCCTGACCCAAGCCTGACAAATTGCACCCAAAACAATTGGGTGTGTGGCCAGCAATATCTGAAATTCACGTCGCTTGATCCACCAGCTGAATAAGATTTAGCGCTAGGGCAAATTGTCGCATTTCTCTCCCAGCATGGTCAGTTTTCTGGTATGGGAATAGCCAGTGTTTGGTCAGTCTTTGTGGTGACCGTTGAAGTCTCCCAGAAAAACAAGCTCCGCCACTAGATATCGCTGAGTTACTAAGTCTGCCGTTACTATGAGGTATTCTATGGGCCGAATCGTCTCCTGGTTACCGCTGTGCGATCGGTAAACACAGACGTAGAGCATCTTCTCTACTCCTGTGTCCACCAGAAGCCAAATTACGGAAAACCTGGATTTTTCAAAGCATCGGAACGCCTACAGCAAATGTCATTACGGAGGAACACACAAACCCCTGCACACATCTTAAACTTATGCTCAAGTGTGTAACCAGGGTAATTGAGGTACGCCTCATTCGACGGAGTTGCTATCTGAGTCTTCGTAAGAAGAGTAGGTGCGGCTTCTCGGTCTCCAGATGGTGATGGACCGGATCGAGATTTGAGCGCAGTCCTCTTATGTTCGCGAGGTGCACTTTTAATGGGAGGAAGTGGAGCCGTTATTTAACTTTCTTCTTGTGCTTTCTGATCATAGTGGTGAATGTTGGGGGGTAGGATTTTCAATCGAGAAGCTAATCAGTCGACCATTAAAGTTCTTGTAGGCTAAGCGAACCACAAAAGGGAACTCACCTGGAGACTGCGGGGACGCTCGAACCCCCCCGAAATGGCCACCGGGTATTCCCATCCAATCGCCAACTGGCACGGTGGAGCATTTCGGGATATTTTGCGAGTTGGCGTGGCAGCCTTTCACGCGTAGCTAGCCCGCTAATTGGGCCCCCTACTAACTGCGGTCAGCCAACGGCTAAACCCGTGCTTCGGAACACGCTTCCCTCCAGAATAAGTTACCTAGTACAGCATTTCCAAGATACCAAGACTGTTCTTAAGCTGCGCAACTGACTTATTACCAACCTCCATTGTAACTGGCACTCCCGCCCTTCGTCGGAACGCAACAAAGCTGCTTGGCGACAGATTTCGAGAGGCCCCTTGCGGAGCCAACCACCGCCGTTGAGATCATCAGCCGTCACCATGGGCAGAGTTGATCCGTGATGCCGTTGCCCGGGGTTGACCGCTAGGAGGTAGATCCCAACCACCATTTAGCTAAATAAAAATCAGGAAGCTAAAAGGATGATCAAATCAGCTATTATATGTGTTATTCGCTATCTATTTATTTATAATATTAGTTATAACTAAGGCAAAAAACAAAGGAAGAAGATACTTAACTACCAAGTTAAGTTATTCACAAAAAAACTTGTTAGCCTTGCGATTACGGCCCGGTTATAAGTATTTTTTATGAAAAATTTTAACTATGGGTAAATGGGCACATCATTCCGTACTTGAAAATAAAACAATAAGCATAATTAGAACAGAAAAAAGTTATTCCAGTCATCTAGTATAATATTTTTCTATGTGAAATAACTCCGAAAAAAAGATTAAATGTAACCAGAAATATATGATCGAAGAATGTAACAATGTTTATTTTTTTTAATGTAAAAATTGTTCTATTTTTAAAACGTACAGTTAAATCGAAAGCTATTGTATGCGAAAGCAATAAAAAACAGTAACAGAAAAGAAGCGGGGAAAAAACTGCGTGTAGCGGCTAATAGATATGTATGATAATGACAGGTTAACCAACCTAATATCGACAAATGTCAACGAATTTTCAACAAAGTCCAACACAATATTGATGCTATAAGGTTTTATTGTCAATAAACTGTTCATTAAGTTCATGATTCATGAGACAACAAAGTTTTTTTTTTTATCACCAGTTAAACCAATTTGATTTTAGAATTATACATTGCCTACTTCAAATAATTCCATACTGACGTACTTTTAGTAAAAACCTCTTTAGTAATAAAAAAAAAAGGAAAAACACAGTAAACGAGTGTTCTTCAATTTCCAACAAGATAAAGTACTAGATAGATCTAAGTGTCATTGTTTAAGATATTAATAGAAATTAATATCTTATTAAGACGGCCCGCTTGGTGTAGTGGTCAGTACCCCTGGCTATTAGATCGAGAGGTCCTGAGTTTCAGTCCCGGTGGGGGCAGATGTTTGTGTGATGAATACAAGTATTTGTACTCCAGTCATGGATGTTTATTTAGTATATTTCTCATCTATACTAATATTATAAAGAAGTAAAGTACCGATTTTAAAAATTCTTTCACCAATAGAAGGGCACATTATTGCTGAGTGTCATAGGCTATATTGAATGCTAGAAAAAATTTAAAGAATTTTGTCCACCCGTGCGAAGCCGCGCCGCTAGTATTGATATATAATTATTAAATATGTTTATCCGTCACCTAGTATCCATAACACAAGCGCGTAAGCTGCTTAATTTGGGCTAGTTGATAGGTGTGAATGTAAGAAGTTATTTATTATTTATTTATTTATTATTATTGATTTTTCTTAGTGTTTTAGATCATAATAATTATTCACGATATAGTAAAAATTAATGAAAGTATTATCTTGTTGTTAAGTGTGATAAAAAACAATTGGGTTTTATTGACATCATCATTTCAGCCTTAAGAAGTGAACTTCTTAACGGGAGCCCCTCCAAAAATAGAGGGTCTAACATCCTAGATCGCATTATCACTTACTATGAGGCGAGATATCAGTCAAGCGCTTAAAAACAATCTCTAATCTTCGCAATCGGGTTGGAGATCAAAATAAAGATCATTAAAACTCTGCTGCCCTTTATATGGTCTAAGTACTCTATGGTCTACTTGATGGTCTATTGGAAGTATTTGGTGGCTGCCTCCAGTATCATGAATTAACTTTTACGGCACATAATTTTGAATGGTTGATGCTACTATAATGTACCGGATCAGACACCATACGGCAAATAACCAAAAATAAATATATACTAAGAAAAAAAATACGGCATACAGACCAGAGCTCAGTATAAATGCAGTTAAAAAAATTGGTAAACTTAAGTTTATAACTTAAATTAGATTTGAAATGTTATAAAAAAATATGATGGAAAATTGTATTAGCAAGTCTTTAGGAAAAACATTCACGTATTAAGATGACTACGGGAAAATATGTTTTTTTATACTCTCACTTTAACGAAGGTTTAACATTTAACACAAGTTAAATAAAATTAATGCGCCGTCAACTGATCAAGCTCATAAGAAGATTTCAAAATGAAATAATTTCCTTACTAATCCCAAAAATATATAAGTCATAAATTATAGTGTGGATTGCATCTGTCCAAACCCTATTATAGTGAAGAGAACATTACAATATCGATAAAACACATGGCGGAACTCGGCAACGGAATTTGCTGCAGGAAAAAAACTGTAATTCAATTTTACGGTTTGATTGGTTCGGTCGTTATTTTTAATAGGAATAATGGTGCTAAATATTATGTTGACTTTTATGTCTCTGATTATGATGTTGATGAAGAAGCGATACGCTCTTTTAATATGAATAATAATTTACTCCACTCATGTATTTATAATATAACAATTTTATTGTACTGTAATTAAAGGAGATTGTTATATACAAGAATTATATCAATATACATATATCTTATTTAAGCAAAACTCTATCAGCATCTTTTGATATATAAAACTTTCTTTTGTTAAGTATAACTTAAAAATAAAACACAAAAAAGCAAATGTGGCACCTCTTCCGTAGAGATAAAAGGAGAAAATCTATTTTTAAAAACGCGACCGATACGCAATTAACACACATAAGGCGACCGTATTCCATTGGTTGAGATTTCAGCTTTAACCCAAGCAGAGTTCGATCCGCGCCGATATTCTACGGACGGGTACTCGTAACACAAGCATTAAGCTTACAACGAGAGGTTAACGCAAATATTAATAATTTAAATAATTTAATTTTTGCAATTACATCATCAAGTGTACATCTAGCAAGTTACAGAAATCTTTATTTAATTAGTTTCCACTAATATATTTACCGTTGAAAGCTGTACTAGTAAAAACTGTGTCACAGCTGTCAGTGCCCACCGTCCTCAGTCTTATAAATGAATAAATAAACCAAATTGATTTATAATTTTGATTTCATTTTCATTTTATTTAATTTAATTTTGCTAGTTTTAATTATCATATATATATAGTGTAAATTTGAATTATTATAAAAATATCTGATTATAAATGTATAGTGAAATAATAATTTCTAGATTAATGTATTAATATGGACCTTGTCTGCAATAAACATATTTCATTTTATTTTATTTTTATTTTTTAACAAATCTATAAATTTAGAAATAAAGAAATCAGAAATTATCAATAATTTGCGTGTTTGCGTGTGTGGGTTTTTTTTTAATATTGTTGATATTTTTTTTAATATTTCGGGAGGGCGTTTATATTTATGAAACTTTTGTGTAGCTGTAAACTCTCAAGTAACATTATGTATATGCTCGTATTTATATTATATCATATTCAAACGAGACAGAGAGAAAGGCGTTAGCAATTTGATTATTATTTAGTAATAATCTCTAAAACCACTTAAACTTTTTGAGAAATAGATGTTATATATTAAACGTTAATTCGTTTTTTTTATTTTTGATATAGCCCGAATAAAGTTTGTCGGAAAATGAATTTTAAAGTTGATAAGACTATAATGAGAAAATGTTATTTATTAACACGTTATTTATAAGATCTTATGACAATACTCTGTGTGCACAGATTCGAACGATTGATATGCATAATTATTTTTTTACTTGTTCATTATGGTCCTGTTAAGTTTTTAAAAATATACACATTCAAGGCAAAAAATTTTGCTCTCATAATCAAAATTTGTAATTAAATGAACATAACTGTAGGTATATAAACATAACTCATTTTAGTTAAATTTAATAAATGTGGAATAAATGCGTTCCAGCGAAAATCTAAATGAAATTATAATTCTTTACTATAAGAATAGTTTAGTTGATGTGTCCAACATAATGGATGTTACTACTAAAGTTAATGTATATAACCTTATTTCCATTCTAATTTATTCCACTATAATGGATAACAATCGTTAATAGATACAGTGACCTCACAGAAATATTTTTTTATGATTTTTGCTTTATTTAAAGACTCAAAATACTATCACAAAAAAGGATAGGTCAACATCTGTGAGGTGAGCAAGTGACGAATAAAAGAACGTTAAATCGTTTTAACATCACAGATACAATATAATACTTGCATGATTTCTGAGCAGGTCGTCAGTTATCGATAGTTTTCCATAACTTATCGATAGAAGTCACAGATCTACGGACCGGTTCTTAGCGTTTGATACAGATATTTGTGTAGATTAAAATATATTACTAATGTGTCAGGTATTATTAAAATATTCATTTTAATGTAGCTAGTTCCCGTCGACGCTCGTATTAGGCTATATTTTATGGAAAACGCTTAAAGTCGATAACAGTTTGTAAGCATATTTTGTTCTCCTTTGCTCGAATTAAAAAATGCTCTTCTAGTATTGTGAAGTCGTGACTAAATCAACTTTTTTGTGACTATACAGTGTATTCCGATTTATTTTCAAATGAACTTTCCTGTGTTTTGTTCTTGTGATTCTAATAGATATGCTGAAACTTTAATAGCCAGCAATGAGGATATCTTTAAAATTGTTGGAAATATCACGACAACTTAGTGCGTCAGTTCAGGGATGGTTTTTTATGCTTTGAGACTGTCTTCGAACGTGAAGAACTCCCAATAGGGATAAATGTTGCAAGAGTACAGAGGATAACACATCAACGTTTAGACCTACGTTATATCATTTTGATAATTAATAATTAATTTTTTTTTTTTTATTATTTCGTCTTTAGAGTGAATAGCTAGTTGTGCTGTCCGCTGTGGCTTCGCTCTTGATCTCTATCAAGCCCGGGGGCTAGACAGGATCCACGATGGAACAAGCTAACCCAGAAGGTGACTACTCAAACTGGCTTTAAAAATGGATGGGTTATAAGTACTCGGAAATACAGACGCAGGGAGGGATGTTATAAATTACTCTGTATTAGATAGTAAATATATACATATATGTTTCAATTCTATTGACTGTATAGTCAATAGCAAATCTACGTACAAAAATATTATCCAACCGACCAAAACGCACATTTAGCGGTAGGTTAGGCGGTAGACATTTAAAAATAAGTACCCACATATTAATTAAAACAAACTTACAAAATCGCGCTACAGCTCCTAATTAAATAGGCATATCCCGTTTTTAGTGTCATCAATTAGAATTTCTCATCAAAACTTCACATCAATAACATAATTAAACTGATTGTAATACATAATTTATCGATCAATCGAAGCACAAAATAGAATACAACTCGAACAACCGGTAAAGAATACCCGTACTGGTCGTATTTATAAACAAGCCAACACGCCCTATTCTATTCTATGAACGGTTAATTGAGCAATATAATTTGACACCTCACGCCGGTGAATAGCCAATTATTAATATGGACCCTTGATTAATTGTGATATCAGCATTTAATTTTCGTGTTAACACTCTCGCCGTGCGACCGCCATTGTGTACCGGTCGCCTTTGTACCGCGTGACGTTTCAATTTTGAATAAATTAAATTTCGAACGCTTTATTTTTTCCGAGGCTTTTGCCTTTCAGAACGAACTGGCGGCCAGCATTATAATTTATTGTCGTTCTAAAGTTACGTTTGTGTTGCCGTATTCTTTTACACCGGTAAAGCAAATAGATTCCAATCTTCATTATTTTTTCGTTTGTCAATTAAATTGTCCAATAACTCGTATTATACAAGTTAAAACGTTATTTTAAATTTCCAAATATAATGTTAGTAGGCCTAGTTACAGAATATTATTGTGTGAAAATCCAAAATAAGTATTGGAGAATGTTTCTTATTATCTTAATGAGTGAATTTACATAAAATTATGTCTTTCATTTGTTATTTATGCCTACAGCCAGAGTGTTCATAAAGGTGTTTATTGGTCTGGTGTTAAGATAACTGTTACCTATGGATGTTGTTTTAGAGAAACGGTATTAAATTAACTAACAAATCATGTATAAAGAAAAAAAACGAAAATAAATCGCTTGCCAATACAATGGTAATTAAAGTTATTACAAATTGATAACTTTTACCTAATCTGCCTACATTTTTTGTCAGTAAAACAATTTTAACATTTGGTAAGTCATCGGATGGAGGATGATATTATTTCAAATTCCTTTATTTGGTAAGGTAATTGAACAAGAATCATATCATTTAACAAGTAATTCTATAACATAAGATTAGGTAGCTACAAGTTAAAAGTTGATTATGATTTCCGTGAAATATTTTCGTAAAGTATGGCTTTAACAGAGAAACTTTAAGTGACGTATATTTTTTTAACGGTGCCCAGCAGTGTATTTGGGATACACAAGGTTCTCCCTCTCTGCAATATCTATAAGAATAGCCAGCGCGTAGATGGTAAACGTTGGTTTGTTATTTTATTAGTTTTGACTACTTACCCCCATTTTAATAAATGCGTATGAATAAACCTATTAGATATTTGCAAGCCAGACATAACGCCCAACGACAATTGCTTTTTATAAACACTTCAAAAAGAACAACTGTCAACAAACAATAAACGTATCTTTCATTAAAACATAAAATTATCTTTAAAACTTCCCTCTACAGTAAAAACAACCGTTAAATGTTTCAGTTAGCTACTGGCCAATAAGCCGATCCAATTATTAGCTTTATAGCGGCAATTTGGAACATGGCCGCCGCCGTTCCAAATTTGAAAATCCAAAGCACTGGCGTTCGAATCAATGAGTTCATCCTAATTTTATTAGTCGGCTGTTAGGAATTCACTAAAGTGGAAGTGTATAAAATGCTTTAACGCTTTTTAAGATACATAAATATTATTTTTAATTCCCCTTACAAATTTATGGGTCCAATGAAACTAATCGAAACAACCGTCTATTAAATTAGTTAATAAGTGTTTTTTGTTACTGAATTGTTAAATATATTTAATTTCGATTCACGACTTTTTGTCTTTGGATTCCTTCTACCCTTAGGTAGTCAAGGAATTGGAAATTATTAAATATACTCCTATTAAAGAACGTTAACTGACGGAATTTTAATGAAAAGAAATTACAAAAAGAATGGGCACAATGACTAACTGCTTTTGACAGACTGAAAGACGTGCAAATGTTTTTGCTATAGATAATTGGCTACGAAATATTGCTATTGTAAAACATTTGTGTGTATTCGGTAGATAATAAATTACTTTACAGATTACATTTAATATAATCGTTGTAATACAATAGAAGATTTCATTTATTAATATCAAAATTTGTACTTTAATTGCATGTTTTCTTCTAGTCTTTCTTTGTCTGTCTTTGATTTTATCGTGTGTAGTGAATGTACATTCGATGGCTCATTAACGATTACAAAACGGTGAAATTTCTCCAAACAATTTTGAGATAAAAATTTGTTAAATTAAATTTAACACAAATAGAAAAAAAAATAAATTTGTGGCACGTTGAATACTAAACTATTTTTTATGTTTGTTTTATTTTATTGCTAGCTACCACAATCTAACAAAGCTTATCGCAAACCTGCCAGTACCTATAGTATTTCTCGTGGTTTTCAAAATCAATGGTATTTTTTCAGCACAGCTTAAACTCATATTTAATAGGGACATGTAAACTTTTCCAAATTTCAAACTAAAACAAACTAAATAAAGATAAAAACTATAGAAACTTGTTGGAGCTCCCATGGATCAGCTTCAATGACACATTTAGGACTAGATCGTGACGGAGTTTGAAATTCGCAAAAATAAAAAAGTTATGACCAAAAAACATTGGCTCTATGGGATTTCCCATTGAAAGCGATTTTCGAAAGTTTTCATTCTTATGAAATTTTAAAATTTACTTTACATTATCGAATTTTATTTTTATTTATTTTTTTAGTATAACGCTCCGCTCCAATATATGGTGCTAGCGAAGCTTTATGCTTAGCGACTGCATCGACCCAGTTATTCTTAAAGAAAATATTTGCAGTAACAGCCCAATTCGAATTGAATAGATCGTTCGAAAAAAACAGATATTGAGTCGGTAAATCAATAAAAATACAGTAAAAAATGTACAACAATGCTGAGTTTGACGAAGAAGTATGGAAATTACAAATGTTAGTATGACCAACGCCCATATGTTATCTGTAGCAAAATGCCCGGCCATTCTCTAACTGAACTGAACTGATCTCCACTTCTAATGCGTATTTAATCACTTGACGCCCTGCGCTCGAGTTCTTGTTAATTGCACACAAATGCGAGGTTGTTCTCCCATTTTCCATTATGCCTTTGGTATAATTTGACAACAGGCTTAGTATTAAGACCAGCGAGTGTGAGCATTGTACCAAAATCATGAATTTGTTTGAATACCTTTACAAGCCCGAATTTGATATACGAGGTACCATGAAAACCCAGAAAATTATTATAAATCCTAAAAAAACCAACACGACTGAAAAAAGTGTTTTTTTTTCGAATACAAATTTTTTGTAGTTCCTTTATTTTTGCCTGCGCGTGCGATATGTGATTTTATGTGATCACATATCTCAATTTCTATATCTATTCGTCTTTACCGGATTACTCACATACTTTGCTCAACAAAATACTGTTTAATCCTTCGACCCTTGAATTCCTTTATACATTAAACTCATTTTACTCTGAAGTTTTATCTATTAAGGGAAAATGTAGCTGTAATGACCAAAGAAATGATAAACAGTAAACATATTCAAGTATTATGCGAAAGCAATAAAGGATCACTCTTATTATAAACAGCTAGCTATATGTAACCGTAACCGTTGAAGAAAGTTTAACAATTGCGAGATTTTTAACACTTCACATGATTTTTGCCAGAGGAAGTTACTTTTTCACCTATTTTTGCTTCTTTTAGTGTTATGTTGTTTGTGTTATAAGTGTATATTTCCTATATAGAACTAAATAATTAAATAAGTAAACACGTACTCACTAAAATTTGCCGCCATTATAGCTATAACCTGGTACTCGTCGTTGTTATTATAGTATGTCGAAGGTTATTAAATAAAAATCTTAATTCTACCAGAAATTGCATTTTGCATTCAAATTATTGACAGAGAAAAGAGTTTAGAGGATGAATTTTATAAATAAATATGTTATTTATTATACACTCAAGTGCTTTCGTCGTATATCACCTAGTGTACCAAACTATGGTAATACTCGTAATATTGCAATTGATGGTGTGTCTATTTCTAACATGTTTTTGGAACTTTATCCCTCTGCTCTTTACCCCTCATCCTAAGCCAATATTTCTAATATTCTCAAAATGATACATGGCAATAAGACAACATCACATACACTTTTCCGAACCCAAATTAAGTAGCTAAAGCACTTGTGTTATGGAACTCAGAAACATCGACGGTACCACAACACCCAGACAAGAATACTTATACAAAAGTTCGTTTTCTTCATTGACTCGGCCGGGAATCTAACTTCGGAGTGACATTAACATGTTAACATGAAAACCTTAAATCTCTTTCTGATTGTGAGTGTAATGTGTTACTAGTTTTGATTAATAGGCACATTTCTAAACAGTGTATTTTCCCAAAATTAGTTGAGAAGTTTGTGTGCAACCAAAGGAGGAGGGCAGCTAAGGCTTTTATAGGGTAAATAAGGGGGGTGGGGGGTTGAGGTTCGGTTTATGGTCAAATCGACTGCTTATTATCTATACTTACTGGCAATATTTTTTTTTGTAAAAAATAAAATAGGCCAAAAACCAGCCTTAGTTATCCTCCTCCTTTATCAATAATTAAACTCATTTATTGGCTCTCAACATGACTTTCTTCTTCTTCGTCTAATCTCCTCCTATTTAATGTTTTTGTTAATGATTCTATGGACCTGAGATTGCAGGTTGGTGTGGTATGTACGGACCATATGAAATGTTTCGACAGAATAAACTTAAATTATAATTATAATTAAACTGAAGAGTGTGGGCATCTGCGGGGACCTTTTGCAGTGGTTTGCGTTATATTAATTCAACAGATCACACTGAATGATTATTAACATTATATTTCCAACTGGATCACCATCTCTAGCGGCGTTCCACAAGGCTCGCTGCTAGGCCCTCTCTTGTTTTAACTGTTTGTTAATAACATGAATGCTTACTTTCAACATTCCAGAAGCCTATGTTTCGCTGATGACATGACTTTCAAAGCTCGACTAAACTTCGAATCCCTCGAAATGTCTAAGTAGTTACTTTCACAGGGAAGAAATGCATTGCCCCATCTCAGTACTATTTGAGAAACTAGAATTTGTAAAGAAGTTATATGATTCGAGACCTGGGGTTTCTCAATGATTACAAACTGATCTTCTATGCTCATGCGGAGAATATTGTCAAAAAAGCGTATAGGGCATTAGAATTTGTCAAGTGAAGCTCGACCATTTTCAAAGACATTATACTATATATCTGCTAGGCACGACCCTTCATTCGCGTTCCACTACTCTCAAAAAACTATTTTCGAAGCTCCTGAGGCCTTAGTGCAAGTTTACGCGTTAATATCGGCTGCGTAAAATATTACTATGAATCTTTCTATGAGCGCCCCTAGCGGTAACCATAAAGAACTACGATTCTTCATTGGAATCTGTAAGGCGCTCGATAACGAGTATGGAATGCGTAATCTTACACTCAGGCCTCTGCTGCTAGCAAGCAAAAGTCTTAATGATTTATGCACATCTTAAAACCTTTATTTACACCATTCTAGCTTAGCAAATGCAAAACGTTTACTCTGTGGGGATTTCTTTAAGAGACTAATTCCAAAACATGGTTGAGGTTAACTTATTCTTGTCCACAGTTATATTTAAAATATGTATTTTAATTGTGAAAATTTATTATTAGCCAATTGTTTTTTATATAAGAATTATATGTGTTTGTACGCTGTTGGTCTTATGAAAATAATTAAATCAATGTAACCATCCAAATGGAACGAGTCTGTTGGTAATAAACTGGATACGCCGCGCGCGCCACCTGCCCGAGCTGGATTGAGCCATTTCCAACCTACCTGGCCCCTTAATGATCGTTTTTACTTAAAACACAAGCACTTGCGCAAATAACCGGTGTTTAGAGAGCATATTTTTAAAATAAGACTCTGCTTAAATTAATAAATTGTCGAGTTTAATGATTATGGTGAAGACTGATAACTTAAGTACAATTACAAAATTATTGTCGTCAAAGCAGTTTCTTATTTTATTTTAAAGTTTAATTATGGATGCATTTACTAGGTAACTGTTTAGCTTCCTAATTGATGCCTAATAAATATTATAATACTAAATGTGTTATAATGATTCTATTCTTATAATTTTGTTCTTATGATGAATCCAGACTTTAGCATATATGTATATGAGCATGTATACTGTCGCGGCATACCCAAAATTACTTCCTTTTGCTATTCTTAATTTATGGTTTTTTATATTATTATGGTATATATTATATGTTTATTTAAATACAAATAACAAATATACAAGTATAATAATATTCAAATCAAAGTTTTTCTCATAACCATACAGTATTTAATGCAGGAGCACCGAAGCCTATGAAATTTTATGAAACTTTTTGATTGTAATAAATCGTGTCTTAATTTTTTTAAAGCCTCATCGTGGTTATTTACGGTATGTTTTAAAACCCATAAGAGTCATTTGAATGATAAAATTATGAACCGGGTAAAGTTATGATTTATATCTCCAAAAAATATTCATCAGAATAACGTGAATTTTCCTTAACGCAAAAAACCAGTATACCAAGACCTAAATAACCCATAACAGAGTATCATTACCGTCAACGCCGAAACTTGACGAGGCTTGTCAAAATGTCACCAGTACACACCTAAAATATCATCTCGTTCGAGTCACAACACCGCCAAATCAATTTCATTCACGCGAACGAATCATTAAAGTTGAATTAAAGCTATTTGTGTAAGCGGTGCGTGAGAACACCTCTCATTTGCTCACTCATTCGTTCACTCACGATCTGCTTATGGTATGTACAGGATTTAATATTTTTGAGGATATTATATATCATATCTTATGTGCATTTTAAACCGTTAGCTGAATACTTGTTTCATCCTTTGTACACACTACTCTCTCGTTCCTATACTTTATTAATGCATTCTATTATATAATAATTATTTACGGTTGTGAAAGGCAGACTTACGAAACGTCAATGTTTATAAAAACATGCCTAAGATCGTGCGAAATATACGTCTTAGTACGTATAATACGATATATATAATATTATACAATACTTACTACAGTTTCTCAAATACCACAAACCAATGTCCTAATGTCCTGCGGAAGTGGACAAGCATGTAATTTACCACGAAGAGTTAACGGGAATATTAATAATGAATTAATATATTCCATTTAAAAATATCATTGTAAATTAACGAATATCCTAATTTTTGTCATTTCATGAGATCATTTAAACTGCTGAATGAAAATCAGGCCGTTGGTCGTCTGCGGCGTTAAGCTGTTAATTAACATGACAGTGAACATTAAAAAAGGAAGCAGAACTAACCCAGCAAAACTCATTTAAAAAATAACCAAATAAAAATAAATAAATAAAAACATTGGCATTTTATAGGGCTATTATTTTGACTCATAAGTCGAAATACTACAAAGTCATGTTATGAGATAAATTCTTATTAAATATTTATCATAACAATGATATCAGAACGTAAAACCAAATTCTTTTACCATTAGGTATTTAAAAGCATATTGCCCTGCAGCTTCTCTACCAGTCGACCACCAATGCTGTATAACCAAGCAAGCGATTTAATGAAACAAAACGAATAATCAAATTGACTTAAAAACACATAAACTTGCATACTTATACATAATACCTGTATGAAATTACAGATAAAAATAATAACAATTGAAAATAGGTATAGGACGAGAAAACATAATCAACACATAATATATAGATACATAATGAACAAAATGAATTATTAATTAAAAAAAAATCTATAATCTAAGATCACAAATTTGTTGTTCGTCTGTCCGCTCTTTTTCCCGCTCTTTTTCCATTGTATATGCGTTACCATAGCAACGCGTTAACCGCAAGTAGTTCGTCTGCCGGACGCTAGATGGCGCTAACGGAAAATATTTAATAATAGAAAAAATGTAAAGAATTTTGTCCACCCGTGCGAAGCCGGGACGGGCCGCTAGTTATATAATAATATTACAGTAAATGACAATAATATGTACTTAATTTATTTGTGGACTTAAAAAAATAATATATTCACGATCATTAAGATAACCATTTTTCCATCATCTAAACTCTATTCAAATGAACTACTATTTAAAACAATTAGTTTCATTTACATTCAAACCACATTGCGAGCTTATGTGGGTATAACTAAGCTCAGCAAATTTCAACTAGAACATGTAATTTCCTCAGTTCTTCATAATAAACCCTAATATTATTTACATGGCCACAGGCACATTGCCTTGGTTAAGTGTTTAAAAAGAGTGAAAACACATTTTTTATTCTTATTCACTTATGAGTAACGACTTATAATTGACTTACGAGTGGTAAATAAATAACACATATCATTCTTGAACTACTCTTTAGAACTGCATTCTTTTTGTTTTCATTGTTCTTACGAATAATAGGAATTACTTTACTTTATTACGAATTTTCAAAGAACCCGTCAAATTATTATTTACTACACTTCTTCTGTTAAACACGAGAATGTTTTCTCGAAGCCAACAAAGCTACTTGCTTTTTAATGGTTTGGCTCTACGGTGGTTGACCAACGGCTTTATCGACCAGCTTTGGCCAGCTCTTGAATCCTATATCGATTTTGCCTGCTACGTTTCTAGAGTAACGGACAAAAGCCTCGCTGTTCTACTAAGGTAAGCCTGAGTAACACATGCGTTTAGTTTAGAAGGTCACCAAAATTATTGATGATGTGTTATCACCATCCCATCTAAAACCGTCCACTGCTGAACTGAAGCCTTCCCCTCCAAAAAGGGGATTTGCCATATTCTCTGCACTTCGCGGGCACGTTGGAACTCGCAGTAAAAAAACAATATTTTTTAGTCTGCAGGAGGTGTACGGTGATTACCTTCCAGTATCGTTAGTAGCCATTTAAGACACCCTTGACTGTGGAATGTTGGTGGTAGTTTATACTGTCGGACACCACTCTACTTCATTAATGTAAGTTTAGCGTTAATTTATTATCATTAACTATATTTGAGCTAACCCAGAAGACAACTGACGGTATTTTATTAAACACATAGTTAATCATATTCAGTTCTTACACTTCCGCGCACATTACACATTTGAATAAAACACTTTTTTGCGGATTTGCCGCATAATTTATTTTATATTTAATCCTGACGTTTCGACTCTTTTACAGGAGCCGTGATCACGGGATGGCTAATGGTCGTTATATGTATATTTTCTACTACCTTCACAATATTTTTTTAATCGGGCACGATATTTTACGTAAATCATTTTTGTTTTATTTTTACATTTTATTTAGTTATGGAATTCTTGCTATGATTATATTGTATACTACTGAGTCTACTACCTGTTCGGAAATATAAAATAAATTATGCGCAAAATCCGTAAAAAAGTGTTTTATTCAAATGTGTAATGTGCGCGGAAGTGTAAGAACTAAATATTATTAATTACTAGAGACCCGCCCCGGCTTCGCACGGATGCAATGCTCTACTATGTAATGCATGTATTATACATACAAACCTTCCTCTTGAATTACTCAATCTATTAAAAAAAACCGCATCAAAATCCGTAGCGTAGTTTTAAAGATTTAAGCATACATTTTATACTATGTAGTGATATGTTTAAAAAAATACAGTCAGGTACAATATGGTCTTCTAGCTTAGCTTAGCTTAGAGTGTCTTTTTTCATTTTTATTCTTCGAATTTTTGCGATGTGCTTTTTTACTTATTAAATAGAATACTATTATGATGTATATATGATATATGAATACAATTTACATGTCGTCGTCAATTACTTAGGTATTTAGTCTAGCGGCTTCGACCCCATCTGCGAAACAGGCACTTAACTTAAATCCTACTAGCTTTTGTTTTTATAACGAGTCTTCCTTTTTTGCTTACAGTCAAGTATGTAAACACAGTACAACCTCAACAGTGATTTATAAGATCATAACTAAATATTAATTCTTATTTATATTATACTCCATCAGTATACAACTATTTTGAACGGAAAAATAGTAAAATTACTAAACAGTCGACCAAAATCATTGACATTAGCGCATTCTTTTTTTCTTGCTAATTCAATCCAAAACTATGGTCATCCTACGCGTTATTCTTGTCAATCGTCATCGAGCCTTTCCCATATTAATTTGGAGTTTGTGTCGCGTCTGACAGCTGTAATGGTGAGCGATTTGTCGGCACGTCTGTGGCCGGCATTAAAGCACAATGCACGATTGAGTCGTCCCGCGAGTATCGTTGTAATGCCTTTTTAATTTAGTACGAGAAATAGATTAGTTTTCTTTTTTATGGCGCTTATGTTCTTGACCACTTTTTGAATATCACATTGTCCAATAAAGATTTATTGACAAGAAAAAAAAATTAATTAATACTAGTTATTTATTACTTTTGTAATAGTAAAAGTACTTTCTGCGTAGACTTATTTCTAGTGTATGAACTAGAATTAATTAATTAAAAGGTGACTTGCGTATCCTGCAAACAAAAGGGAGTCGCGCGAAAAAACATACTCTGTGGCGCGGCCACCATAATATTCCATATCACGTGAAGTTTTTTGTTATGTACCATAAGAAAATATCTTGTTGCATCTACTATCTTAAAAGGAAGCTGGCAGGCAATGGTGGCCATACCACAATACAAGAACAATACGACTTATGATATCTACCTACTGAAGGTTTGATAACCTTATGGCAGTGGTGTATTGGGAGGGTAACGCGGTGGAACGACGTTTCCTTACCTTTTTCAGAACCGG
Source organism: Calamotropha paludella (assembly GCA_927399485.1). Taxonomy (NCBI): domain Eukaryota; kingdom Metazoa; phylum Arthropoda; class Insecta; order Lepidoptera; family Crambidae; genus Calamotropha; species Calamotropha paludella. The sequence goes on from OV656812.1 coordinate 21,189,929, forward strand.
ATCGCGTTCCAGTACATTTTTAGTAGATTTTTTTTAATTACAAATGAGAATTATATTTTAAATCGGCCAATTTTAAAAACATAGTTTGCTGAAAATAGGACTTATTTTGCTCCCACTATACTTTGTCCAATGTAGGATGATACTTTTGACAGTTGACACCTATATAGAGGGTATAAAGTTGCTATTGCAATGTCAAGCAAAACATAAGGAAATAAATGCAACCTTAGTACGTAGCAATAAGAAAGTGACACCTGTCGAAAGTATCACCCTACATTGGACAAAGTATATGCGTTCCCTTACTTCATATTTTACCAATACATCACTGCCTTATGGCGATCCACAGACCTCTTATAGAACACAAAATAGGCAGCAGTGTTTTCTGAATTATGATCTTATACTGCAATCTAATACGCCTGCCAAGGGTGGAGGGAGATTATGGCAAAATCCTCCCAAATTTTAAGGAAATTTTCCGTCCAGCAGTGGATGATCTTGGGCTGAAATGCTGTAAATCTTGAGCGTTGTGAACGTAAAAATATCTAAAATAATTAATTTTATATGTTTGTGCAAATAAAATCTTTAGGAGTAAACCAAATTTTTAATAAAACAAAAATAAACACTAAGTACTCGATATTGTACAATCTAACAGTTCCTGATGATGGTCCGTTTGGAGCCGAAACACGTAGGTGCAAAATGTGTTTGAATTTATTTGGGGGCGAGTGATGCTAGTTATATTTGTTTTTGAAGTGAAAACTTCTTTAGCGGCGCTGTGTACTTTTTTTTGGAATGGGTAAAAATTTCTAAACTCGCGTCAGGACACGTGACCTGATCGAAAATTCGTAAGACGGCGTAGGGCGCTTGCGCGATGTGCGTATAGTCGTGTCATTTTTAAACTTCATAGTGACAGTTACATTATTATTTTTTTCAAAACTGTCATTATGAAATTTTAAAATGGCAGGTAATGTCATGAGAACGCATGCGTTCAACTGATTTTATTCATTGCGCATGTGCAAAATCCTGCACATGCGCACATAAATGATAGCACTTTTATACTGATCATTAAAGCAATTCGTGTGAAATTATCCCTTAACCATTTCAAAATATCAAAAATGCACAACGTTAATATTCAAGTTTTCACTTCTGCCGGCACTCCCGGAGTGCATTTGAGGAGGGAAGCAACGAATTTTTGTGCAATGGCCTTCCCAGTGACGCCTGTTTCTATCAAATAAACCAAGCTTCCTAATACTTTATAAGAAGAAAATCTCAAATAGAAACATAGTAAGCTTTGGAAACTATTTTTCGATGTCTCAGTAGCATAGTCGTTCGCACAACCGCCCGGATACCATCTCTTGGGATCTACCCTCCTACCAAAAGTAGTTTTTTAGCTCACTACTGTCGGTTTGAAATCCATTCAAGGAACAACTACGCCGCTCCAGCGCTATTAGGCTGAAAATCAGCGCTATCAGCAAAAGTCTCCTATAAAAATGTAACATGCCAAAGAATGCCTTGAGCTGGCGTACGGTGGTAGGAGTTGGGAAATCTTTTTCTGCCTGCGCCTTCGAATCTAATGGTTTAGAGCCATTCTCAGAAATAGAGTAGGTACCTAAGAAGGTTACCTCGTTTACGCCAAAGACGCACTTTGCTGTGTTAACTGTCATGCCGTAGTCTTTGAAATCCGGTGGTAATGTAATGATCATCTGCGAACGATAGCAATAACACATCAAAATAGTTTTGCCAGAGAAATATCAGGTGTGGATTAGTTTTTCGCCTTAAATATTTTTTTGCAACGATTCCTAATCACTTATTTCTTAAGGCAATTTACTAACCAAAGTAAAAAATCGAATAGTCTATTTAAAAAAAATGTGAAAAAACTGATTTTAAACAAAGCTTCAATTAGGTAATGCATACGCTCATAAAGTTGATTATTGAGCTATTCGCCCGTCCCTGTCTGACAGCTGACATAAGATATTGCCGTCTTTTTCTTAAGACTTTAAACAGCACCCTTAAAACACATAGTAAATCGTTAACAGAGTGCTAAAAACATGCTATTTTTTATTTATTGTTTAAAGATAACTAACTTCTTATATAAACTAACAATACACACTAACAAAATTAAATGACTCAGCTACTACATTTAAAAGAAGGTTAAAGTTATCTAGAGATGTTTAATGATAGTAACTAAAAAAAATATCTTTGTTTTAATTTGCCTTTTACGAAATATTCGTTGGCATTACCTACTGTTAACAATTTTTATTATACTTTCACGGTTTACTAGCGGCCCGTCCCGGCTTTGCACGGGTAGACAAAATTCTTTAAATTTTTTCTAGCAATAAATATAGCCTATGTTCATCATCATCATCATCTCAGCCGTACGACGCCCACTGCTGGACATAGGCCTCCCCCAAGGATCTCCACAACGATCGGTCCTGTGCTGCCCGCATCCAGCGTTTTCCCGCGACCTTAACCAGATCGTCGGTCCACCTCGTAGCGGGCCTACCCACTGAGCGTCGTCCGGCACGCGGTCGCCATTCGAGAACCTTTCCGAAGCCTATTCCTTTCCTTAGCCTATGTTACTCAGCGTGAATGTAGCTATCCAATGGTGAAAGAATTTTTGAAATCGGCTTAGTAATTTTTGAGTTTATTCATTGCAAACATTCAAAAATACAAATCTTTCCTCTTTATAATAAGTGTAGATAGAACTAAGACGGCCATAGCTCATTGGTTAAATATCGACATTGAAACGTGTGGACCGAGTTCAAGCCTCGCCGTTTATAGACTTCGAATGTCGACCCACTCGTAGCATAAGCACTAAGGTTACCACAGGGGGTTAACGGGCCATGAATACTGTCCAATAAGCTAAAATGTCGCCAAGCCCCAAATAACTAATAACTAATAATTGCACTATGAACGAAAAACGAGAATAATATTTAAAAATTTTATTCTTACAAGAAATATCATAAACTGCTAGTATTAGAATTAGAATTAGATTACTCAATTATGTTAAATTTATATTGATTTCAGTTTATTAACAACGTCAATTAATATTATATATAGTAATATATAATAGGTCTCTACCTATGAAATTGCCGTTCTGCCGTACTGGCCATTTCAAATTATAATATTTTTTTTTTGCTGAAAATTATAATTTCAAATTAATTTTATTTAAAGAACATGGAATTCTTTTTTCGAAAATCGTCATTTGTTTAGTAGTTAGTGTTTTATTTTCAACGCATTCGAACATTTTTCATCGTCATGGATAAGTTAAAAATTCGAGTAATAATGGAGTATGAGTACCGTCGTGGCAGGAAAGCGGCACAAGCGCCACGCAACATCAACGACGTTTACGGAGCGAACACTACAAACGAACGCACCGCCCGTTATTGGTTTGCCCGCTTCCGTTCTGGAAATTTTGACCCGAAAAATGAACCCCGTGGTCGTCCGAAAACTTTGGTCAACAATGACGAATTAAAGGCGATGTGGAAGCTGATAAAACTCAATCTACGGCTGAAGTAGCAGCAGCTTTCGACGTTAGCATCAAAACAATATTGGTCCATTTGCGTCAAATTGGCAAGGTTAAAAAAGCTTGACAAATGGGTACCCCACGAACTCAATGGTCGCCAGCGCGAAGTACGCGTCGGACGTGCCTTGCACTGCTCAACAGGCATACAAATGAAGGAATTCTGAACCGAATTGTTACTTGTGACGAGAAATGGATCCTGTTCGACAATCGTAAGCGCTCAGCAAGTTGGTTGGACCCTGGTGCAGCACCCTAACAATGCCCTAAACGAAAACTTACCCCTAGAAAAGTGATGGTCACTGTTTGGAGTCCAACGCGGGTGTAATTCATCACAGCTTCTTACCAAATGGGACGAGCATTATACTGCAGATGTGAACTGTGAAGAACTGAACACAATGATGGAGAAGCTCGGACGTCTCCAATCAGCTTTGGCCAATCGTTCGGCACCACTGCTCCTGCACGACAACGCACGACCTCATACTGCACAGCAGACGGTCTCTAAGCTACAAGAGCTGAGGTTGGAAATTCTCCGGCATCCGCCGTACTCACCAGACCTTGCGCCTACAGACTTCTACTTTTTCCAGAATTTGGATAACTTCTTGACGGGAATAAAAATCAATACCGAAGAGGCAGTACAAAATGCCTTTGAAGAATTTGTTGCCTCCCGTCCAGCTGATTTCTTCAAGAAGGGCATCAATAAGCTACCAATGCGTTGGCAAAGATGCATTAATTGCATCGGTGATTACTTTGATTAATAGAAATAAAAACATAGAAAAAAACGCTTCATTCATTTCAGGAAAAACGTAAATATCATAGGTAGAGACCTAATATAACAAAATATTAACGAGACATTTGTATATGACAGAACCGTTTCAGTCATAGGATTTTTTCTATTTTTATTGAGTTGTGTCATGTAACGTTCTTAGATAATGTTTCATATTGAATGTCTTTTTTTATATTGGTTTGATAATTCAGGCAAATTTTGGCGAAGTGCAAATGACTGAAAAAGCTGATGTATCTCGGAAAACTACCGAACATGTCTACCGAAGCACCGAAGACCTTTTTTGGTCGCCGATCCAATTACAGGTCTTTGTGAAAATTTCTTAACATTAGAAATCCTAAAACGCTGAGCTAACAAACTCCTAAAAAATCAATTTTTTCATCGACCGAAATTCTCTGTGGTTTCGATGACTAAACATATCGCTAAGTCGCTAAAAAATAGTGTAGTATTTAAAACATCACAATATCAAATAAAAAAGTCAATAAAATTCACACAGTTTTTCATTAATACACTGATTCATGAGGAAAGCTCTTTATTATATTAAGGAGTCCATAAATTACAAATCGAATATGCGTTCCAGTGAAATGAGATGTTAATCCCACCAGAGGTACTCAAACTATAACATTTCGTAGACCTTAAATAGATTAAAACTTAAATTGCTCTAAAACGTAAGACTAATCTCTCATAATTAAAACTATAACATTTTCCTAATTTTCTGTATATACATTTTAAAAATATTTATATATTACGATGAGATTTTTAATTATGAATGGGTGTGTGGACGTTTTTAGTTTAGACTTTTAAATTAAGTTTAAATATTAAAACATCCCGAGTAATTTCACAAATTATTGTATGTCTATACTGTCCTTATTAATTGTTAATGGGAGCGTAGCAAAATGAGTCCCAGTTTGCGGACAAAGCAATAAGTTCTAATTTTTGCCAATACACTGCTGTTAACAAATTATTATGCTAAGTTTCTTTGTAATGTTGTAAATAAAAAAAATACAAATTCAAAACGAAAACAACTTTCATTCCTCTTATTTTGTATTTAATCATTAAAACAGGTAACTAAAATTATATATTTAACGCATTCAAGTAAATCCTGTGATCTAATCTATGTAAACCTGTTATTAAAAACGTTTTGCTTACAAATTAAATTAACGTTCTCGCTTTCCCTTTTTTACTATTAACTGAATATATATTAGAAAAAGTACTCTCATTAATTGAAATGACTAATAATTAGCCTTTCGAAGTAAATACATAAAAAGGTATAACCAAATTAAATTTAACGATATCATTTCGCCACTTTGAGTACCGCTGGCTTAATCTATCTGCCATCAATCAAATAACAGAGTCAAAACGCGATAATGGCTTGTCCATTTAATATGTAATCACGTGGTACATTTCTATTACGGCATTAATCTGTGAAGGAGTCCATCTTGTTTTAACTATATTTTAATTACAACCTACAGGCAATACAGACACCAGTGACTGTTCTCAATAATTACAGAGATGGCTAAGACCCGTTCTAGTTTAGTTTTTGTACTGGAAAGTTGCTAGAACAACGGATAAACATGTTAATAAATTATTTTATAGCAACTGGTCGATTCTTTTACACTTTTTCACGGTAGGACATAGCTGTGACTACCATGATTCTACCTATTTCAAAAAACGAAGAAACCATCTCTGACGCTTTCTACTTCTTCTAAGAAAACAAGACTGTTTAGGCTCGAATAAAATGAGGAAAGATAATATTTTCCCTATGGCTCGTATGGCTCGGAGTCCATTAACAATGCTTGAGATTTCGCTCAATTGGAACATTCGTAACAGTAATATCAATTTTTACGGTTACACTAATTAGCCTAGCCCAAAGTGAGCACTAAAAGACGTGTGTAACGGATATATATTATACAAAGTAAGAAACATGTATAAATATCCATGACTGTACTAACAAGCCTTTCAGTGCCTATAAAAATTCTCGTATTCATCACACAAACATCTGCCCCTGCCTTGGCTCGAAACTGTGACTACCTACCTTCGAAGGTAGGTAAGGTTCGGCCAAACATAACGTAAAAAAATCTTAGGAACGACTTTTTGAAGTAGTAACTGAAGAATACCAGATGACCGCCGTGCAGATTCCTTAGTCCACGAAATGGACAACAGAGTTTTCCGAATAATGCTATTTTACTGCGTTTTTCAACCTTTTTTTTTTCGGGGGGGAATGCTTTACGTATGCCCCTCTGTTGGTTAGACGGTTGGGTTATGTGGGACTCACCCGTCAGTAAAAGGCTGACGGGCATACCCACTAAAACCCCCCGCTGTACTTCACATCACCGGTGGGCCTTGTGGGACCCTTTTTAGGAATCACCACTACAGCCCGGTGATTAGTCCCTTTGGACTCCTCCACGAATCGGTGATGCCTGAGTACAGTCAGGTATCACCACAGGCCAGCGAGCTGTGTGCAATGCCACCAACGGATACCCGGTCCGCTGATGGCCACCCCACTGCCTTCTCCCAGTTATATCGGGATTTGCGCGGCATAAACGCGCCGCCGCACGGAGGGACACGCTCCATACAAGGGCGGTCATAAATAGTTAAAGTCCTGTTACTATCAATACATTGTATTATTTTAGTGACTTATAGTTGTAAAAGTGTTTTAGGAACATTAAAATGAAAGAAGTACATGTATTTACGGAATAAAAAACGTTTACTTCAGTAAAAAACAAATATAAACAATAACATACTTTTACCTAAATTTATCATGAACAAACACTTAAAAATTGGAATGTAAAACATATATTTTAAATAAAATAAGAGTCAAAACATTGATAACATTATTTAATTATAATAAAATAATAGAAATAAATAAATTAAAATTAATTAAATACAAAAAAAAACAAAACAACTAACAAAATACAAATAAATTATCTATTATCTTATCTAACAATATTAAACATGTAACAATTCTATTACACTTTGTGACAGAGTATTTTTCTTTTTAGGGGGAAGTTTCCGAAGACTTGTAATATAAGGATCTGAATGTAATAATAGTCGTTGTATTAAATCTTGATTGGTAACTTCACGTGACATTTTTCGAGTGTGACTTCGTCTATAAATTTTGATATACTTATTTGTCGCTTCAGCAGCTTCTTCGGAAAGTTCTCCTATAGATAACAATGCATAACTTATAATATCTGATCCATGTACGAGCACCTTATGGACAGAAGCAGGAAGACTATACCACGGATATTCCTCGACCAGGCTGTATGCTGTTTGTAATGCATAGTCTTTAAACTTGCATTCATTAATTTTATGTCCAGAAGATAACGTTTGTAATATTACACAACAACGATCTATGAGATCCTTATTCAAACCTGTAATTTCAGCAGATACAGCTGATTCCAAAAAAAACTTCCTGGCCGTGTTTCCGTCGTTAGACGTCCCGCTTCCACCACTACGCGGCTTGTCAACTATTAAACCTAATCGTTCCCTAAACTGGGACTGTACATATTGTTTTTTATTTGATAACAATTGTTTATCACTATCTAGCCTAACTTGCCATTTTTTTATGTCTAATCTATATGAAAGATGAATAAAATATTCGAAGAAACGTATCCAAGAATGTAGTGGTGATAATCCAAATTGGTATCTACTCTCTATTACAGGTTTTTGTAAACATTCGTCTATTTTATTCATCTCTTTAGGGGTAGCATTACATATATAACATCTACTTGTAGATGTTTCACTTAAAGCACTACAAATTTTACCATCTACCATTGAAAGCTGCAACTTATGAGAAACGACCAATTCACGATTGTCGATCTGAATAAAAGTAGGTTGCAAACTTTCAATTTTATCCTTAAAATAAGCTTCCTCTTGCAAAGACACTGCTGTGCTTTCTTTCAAAAATTGAAATCGAATAGGACGGCAGTACCTAGTGGAAGAGGGTCGAGGATTTTTCCATAAAATTTTACAATTATCTTCAGCTAATTTTACAATAATTTGAAGGGGTACATAAGATGTTACAAACAAACTACTATCTTCTAAAATTGAATCTGAAAAAAATTGTTTGTATTCACTATGTCCAGTGCTGCCATCGAATCCCCATTTCCCAAGTAAAGAGATATTAGACAAACAATCATCAGGAATCTGATCTAAGACCTCTTTTTGAGATTCAAGGATTCGAGAAGCTGTGTGATCAAAAAGACTTTGTAATTCAACTTCAGCTGAAGACTCGGAAACAGTTATATTAGAAGGGTAACATCTCTGTTTCGCTTTAGTAATTTGTTGGTAACATGGTAATACATTAGGAGAAATCTTACTATTAACAAAGTTTTTAATTAATAAATACTGATGTTTTGTCAACTGAGCATCAGTCACAAGTGACAAGACATCATCAGTGCTAACTCTAGATATACACGAATCGAATGAACAGTCTGAAACATCAAGCAATGCACTCACAGTAGAATCATCAGACTTTGACAAATCAGCTACTCTCCGACGTTTAGTCCTTTTACTACATTGCGTAAAAGGTTTTCGAGGACGACCACGTGAATGACACGGCGACGTTTCAGACGGAGTACATTGCTTATTGTTTTTCACAAGTTGAATTTTTTCAATAACATTAAACCAATCGGAATTCTTATATAAAAGCTTGGTTTTATCCCTATTACATTTTTTCCAGAATCGAGCAATAGCTTTACATAAATTATTAACAATTTTCTCTAAATAATGAATATCAATGTTCTCAGCATCGTTCAGAGTAGTCAACAAACTTTGTAGGACTTGACGACACTTTTCCGAGTCGTTATCGGTATTGACAGTTAGCCATATTTCAAGAATATGCATTCTTGAAAACGAGCATATATATAAATTACCTAAAACAAAAAAAAAACGGTTAAAATTCAGTCACAAAACCTACACAAAGCACTAAGACTAAATAAACTAATTTCGTAGCAAATGCTACGAGATAATCTGGCAACCGTAGCACCCTTGTCATCGCCAAAAGGGCAGATAAGGGCAGCCAAGTTTTAATTTTCCTAAGATAAGAAAGTCTAAAGATTATGGTGCAATATACCTCCATAGTCGGAGTGAGTGGGAACATATTTAAAAGTTTATTCAAACTTTGAATATTAAAATATAATACTCCAAGAAAAGTCGCCTCGTAGCAATGACATACTAAAGAAAATATATACTAAGATACAATTAAAATAAATATATTAATTATTACATACCCTGTTCTTGGATATCCATTTCAGAAAAAACACACACAGCACTCACAGGTCCCGCAATGACAACAAATGACGTCACGCTTTTTAATGACTCACTGATAACAGTATTTACGATTGGCGATGCGCTCTCTTTATGCACAATAGATAATGAAGGCGCACTCTAATTACTGACCTATTTATAGTTTCAGAAGGTACCGCAACTATCCAATGTAACGACAAGGAATAAAATGTAAAACTAGAAAGCAGGTTTTTAAGATTTATGACCTATGGATGTCCCACAGTGCGTTGCTACGAATTAAGTTAAACGTTTCGTTTCGCGACATTAATAACGGCCCTTGAGCGCTACGAGCAGACAACATGGCCGACTGAGGTGTGCGAATGAATCGAATGAAATCAAGGAGTATTGATAACAATAGTTTTAGCTTTTTTTGTATGTTTTGTTACGTACCACTAATTTTACATTTTATTCGACGACGACGACCGTTTGGTGGAACGGTAGAGATACTGCTTTTTGCACCAACGGTCCTGGTTTCGAGTCCATGTTTTTGATAAATACGATCTGTACCTTACTCATGGGTATTTATATATATATATATATATATATATATATATATATGTGTGTGTGTGTGTGTGTGTGTGTGTGTGTGTGTCATATATGTATCATAATTTTCATATATTTTTTGCCCTTTTTTAAAATGCTGTCTTATAAGATAAATTATTTCAATAGAAAAATACTTTAAAAAATCGAGTCAGCTCACAAGTGAACGTTGAGAGTTCAGTCCTTACTGTGCTTACTTCGAGCTAAGCTAATTGGTGGGAATGTAAATAATATTCATTAATTTATTATTCAAGCGTATGTATCGAACTTATATAAGAAAGTTTCTACAATCAAAGTATCTATATTACGTATCACAGTGTTTGACCGCAATGAACTCAAACGAATTTTGATGATTTTTTTTATTTTGCTGAATTTGTTTCAACTTAGGATCATTTTATTCATAAGTAACAAAAAAATATGCACATTATAATAACTGAGCCACAGAGACCCGTGGCAGGTCAGCTTGTAAAACTATAAAATATGTCTTAAGTATTTAGTATTCAATCTATACAAACTATTATCGTTGTGAAAACCAAATACTACTCTTAGTCAATGTGAGGAATAAGGAATGAAAAAAAACACTATTAAAAAAACTAAAACTCGTGTTTTTAATACTCTGTAGTTTCGAGGACTTTTTAAATGAAATCACTAAAAAAAGATTTTTACCAAAACGAAATGTGGTTAATTTGCCTACTTCACTTGCCTAATTGTATGTATGGTTTGTTTGTCACTTAATATACCACATATTTACCTAATGAATATTATTATGTGATGACCCGAAAGAGAAACAACTTTTTACAGTACTACTAGAGCTATGGCACATCCCGCAACAACTTTTTTGAAATCATTCATTTCTATACACTACAACCGGTGCAGTAACATGAAATAAAGAAAACAAAATAATGTTCTAAATATAAAAAAATTATAGATATTGTCTCAAATATTATGTTTTCAAAAGAACTTCGATATCATTGTGCAGTAGTTTCATATCCCCAAAGTTGGAAAGAAACTAAGCCTGGTGTATATCTCCTTCTCTAAAAAACTAGTTCTCTTATATAATTTCCTCACCTTATATTATTTTAACGATTACGTGTTAGTATTTTTACAGAATACTTATACAGAAATCCTAAAGCATCCCAGTTCTACAATAAAAGCAAAAAGTCTGAATTAAAATTACTTTTAGTTTTACAACTAACGGCATCATCTTTCGTTTATATATATAACAGCGTGAATATATATATAACAGCGTGAATATATATATAACAATAAAAGTTTGAAAAATAGTTTTAATTTATAATAATGTTTCTGGTAAAACTAACCCTCCACCCACAAATAACGACCTTTTGAAGTAAATAGACCCAGCTATCGTTGTCTCTTTCCCACTAATTGGTTGTCCGGTCCGCGAATCCAATTAGTGTGTTGGAAAGATGTGAATTTATTATGTTGGTGTTGTTTAATTCACCTTTGTTTTTAATTGAAATGTAGTGCGTAACTCGCGACGTTCCAACACGCACTAAATAAAATAACTTGACATACGTACAGATATATAGAAATTTGAAGTTTTAAACAGTAAGGAATTTTTAAAATTAAAGTTATTTTTTGCAACACTAATTTTAATGATAATTTACATCACCTCTTGCAAATATACGGGGATATATATTTAATGTAAGTAATATAGGTCAGTGAATGATATTAAGTGTAATAATTATATGATTTTGTCGTTTGTTTTATCACAATTTTCGTAATCTTACCTTATATTTAAATATTTTGAATGTTGCCTCTTCTTGTAAGATATAAAAAATGGATAGTTTAACAATGAGCATTTGATTAAAATTTGTTTTCAATGCATGAGCATCAAAAGATAGGTAGCCACCTAATTTATTTTTCATTAGAGAGTTATGACAATATGTGTATACTCGTAAATCTGTAAAACCGTTAAACTATTTTATAACAAGAAACAATATCTTGTAATAAAGTGGAACATTTGAAATGCCACTGACAATGCCATCTAGTAGGGAGTAGATCAAACGTGTGATGAAAGCATGCTATCTAATGTTAGCGCCATCTGCTGGTTAGCTATACAAAACGCTAAATATTTGAGTTATGCTATCGTATCTGTGGTAATTTAAATCATTCATTCAATCTTTTCTCTCTCACATTCACACATTCTGTCATGTCAAAAAGTCACGTAGCGTGGTGGTTAGAAAATAATGTCTCTGCAACTTTGTAAACATTAGAGAACTAAGTTTTATGCTACCCATTGCAACATTGACCAAATTTGGAAGACACGCAGATTTCTCCAAAATGTATGTATAATATATTACTTTTACGCTTTACTACAAAAAAAACTTTTTTATTATGTACCCTTAAAATTGTTAATACAAGGTCTATTACATCCAGGAGCTTCGTGGACCTCGCAACTTTAACACTCCATCGGCGAAACGAACTCGAAGCAAGAACAAATGTATTTCTGAGTAAATGTGACCAAGCTTTAAATTATATTCAAAAGTTGAAAGTTCTGGTAAGTCAAACTTTTTTCGATACCCTCTTTTTTTAATATTAGTCTTTTGTTACGCACTATAAAAGTATATCTTTAAAAACAAAACTTAAGGTGCTTTATGCAATCTCGTCTGCTATATTGCACAAATGTAAAAATTATCATCTTGTAATTGTTAAAATCCCACAAATCACTATCGCAGATTAAACAAATTATCTCTACAAAATATTGTCTAATTTATATGTCAAATTCAGGTCAGCAAGGTTGTAGAATATCTTATATTTGCTATTACACTCATTAATTTGCTGTGATTTATTGTTCTTTGTGTTCATTTATAAAACCAGTACTCCAGAAGTGGGACCCATTAAGAAGTAGGTGATGTTAAATATTTAATACTCTAACAATACTATGTCTCCTCTAGGCACAAAGCTTGGTCCTACAACTGAACTGTGAACCTTCAGAATTGAAAGAGAAGTTCCTATACTGCATGAAGCAACTCGACGAGTATTCATACCTCATTACTGACTTCAACTTGTCAATCAACCAATTGGGTAAAGTTTGTTCTTATTTATTCCTATATGTAACATTATTGTTTTTAGTACTCTCAAAAATAGAAAAGTAGGTATTCTTTTAAACTAAGTTGCAACCAAAATCTTCCCTACCTTGCGTACCATGAGGCAACTTGTAAGAATAAATTATTTAACACCCAAACAATACCAAGCCATTATGAGTTTCCTGACTTCCTCAGTCATATGCCATATGCACAAACTGCTTCAGCGTCAAGCTGCACATACAAATAATTATGTGTTATTACATGACAATTATAAAAATAGTTATAATTATTATAACATTTTCTGCTCATGTAAATTATTAGTTATCTTTTAAATAATGTTCAAAGTTAAATGTAAATGGAGATTTTAATTAAAAGAAGTGATAGTGATAAGGCAAAATGGAATGCAAATTAATTTCTCATTAAAGACAAATTACGATTAATTTATTTTCAGCTTGAAACTGATTTCAATATTTTTATTACCCTTTCACTTCAATGTTTACTTTCAATTTCCATAAAAAAATTAAGAGCCATAATTAGTTTTATTATTTAACTTTCACTAAAGCAGCTACTATTTATTAAATGTCTTGTTTTGTTATTTATTACTTATTTTTCTGTCATGCAAGACAAATACCATCTATCATCATGTTATTGCAACAACTGATAAATACTGATTGATTCGATTTGATTAGATTTTTTGTGATTGATAACAAACTTTTCCCAAGAAAGTATATGTTATAAATAAACTAATCTTTATTTATCTACATTTCTGCAGTAATATTATTATTGTTTAATTTGCTTTTTCTTATGGCTTTTTCTGTTAAACTTACTAGTGCCATTCGATAAATACTGGATGTGATAAATACCAATGACTTATGTAATACAAAATACTACATTGAAGACTCAATACCAATATAATAAATGTAAATAAGTCTGTGTATTTTGAATCCAAGGACCTAGGCTTTTATTTACGCGGGAAGACTTGTATGTTTCCTCTTAAGGCTTCCATTTCTGCGGCAAGACTCATATTCATACATTTAACATTCATTTGAAATTCGAGTAAGCACAGTATGACCCAGTTCCACCAAAAATGAGCAACCACTATTGCTAACTTAATACTTTGTATTAAGTCATTAGTTAATGTCATGAGGCTGAAATTGGCAACAGAAAAACAGCACCTTTTTGCAACAACCAAATTTTCTAGAACTAGTAGGTATTCAAGAGGGCTTAAACACAAAAAGATCTAGAAAATTTGGTCGTTGCAAAAAGGTGCTGTTTTTCTGCTGCCAATTTCAGCCTCATGTAATGTCATCAAAATTTATTTAGTCAAATTGTAATTTATTTATTATTATTGGACCTTGTCGATTTCCGTAGTCGTGTGGCTCGCATAACCAATTTTCATGGTAACACTGAAGTCTCAGGTTAGAAGCCCCGCCGGGTCAATTTTGAAAACGAACTTTTCTATATTGTCTGAGATCTGGGTGTTGTGGGACCGTTTCTGAATTCCATAACACAAGTTCTTTAGCTACTTGTTACGAGATCACATAGAAGGGGTTACGCTAAGTTAGCAAGTAAAAGAAACAATATTGCACACGACCCTAAAATCTGAGCTAGCGATTTTACCATCGACCGCTGCAATTGACCCGACTGGCGTAAATTGCTGACACCACGCCTCGTGCCTTCACAATCAAAGTCGTCCCTTAGCTAACAACACCGCATAAGTCATTTTTACCAACTTTACAGGAGACGAAGAAAACTGTCTATTTTAAAAAAATCGGTGGGATTTTAACTAAAGTATATATACTAAGTATATTATAATAAGTATATTACATATACTTTAGTTAAAATTCCACCGACTTTTTCGTCTCCTGTAAAGTTGGTAAAAATTACTTATGCAGTGTTGTTAGCTTTGGGGCGAAGTGACAATGTCCACACTTTGATTTCCACATGGATCGGGTCATCACATAGCAATAATTAATTATAGTTTTTATTTATTTTTTTACTTTCCTTATTAAATTCATTTTATAAATAAAAATAGTTTTTTTTGCTTATCATGGTTCAGAACATTGTAGGTGATGTTTTTTCTAATATTTATATTTATTTTTACAGAAGGATTATCCACATTGGAATTTACACCGGTTCATGACAATGCATCAAAAACGCCTCCTCCAACCCCAGGAGTTGACCCAATCAACCTCTTGGATGTGCTCAGCGAACCTCTACGATCTACTTCTACGGCATGTCCGAACCTCTGTCCGTCCAAAGAACCCAAAAAAATTAAGGTGCCAAAAGAAGATCAAGTGCTGATTGCATTCTCAAGTGCATCATGCTCTTCCGAAAGCGTGCCACAGAATAAAATTGATATAGTTACTAAAGAGGTTGAAGTGCAATGTGAACTAACTGCGGATATGAATAACATGAAAATTAAAGGTAATCATAATTTGTTTGTACTAAAAAAAGCTTGTATTTGTGTACCGACCATGTCTGGTCAACTTATAAATTTACTAACTGTCCCGGCCACACGTTTTTGTGTTATACATTAAAATGAAACCTATCCTTTATCCTTAGTTAGAACAAATCCAGCAAAATGAAAGAAAAATCATCAAAATCAGTTGATTAGTTTTGTAGTTTATATCGGTCAAACACACACAGAGATTGTTTTTATATAAATTAATATAATTGTAAGTCAGGCACTACTACTACTACTACTGGCTACTATGTATAACTTACCCGTTCTGGTATTTTTTTTAATATTATTAAGAATTTGTTAAGAAATTGTTCGAATTAAAGGTTACGTGACATAGTTAGACATATAGTTAGTAGGTTTAAATATGCAATAACTTTTTTTTGGTCGTATTTAACTATATATAACTTTAAACTAACCTACAGGGCAAAACTCCAAACCACTCATATATTGCTATGCAGTTAGTATTTCTTTATTACTTAAATTACTTTTTGTGCGTAATCTAGGAACCTACTCTCTTCACTACCTTACCTTTGCTAATTCATGTTTATTTTGCTACCTTGGTAACATTATTATCGCATGTTTTCATAGATTCTACAAGTCCAGGCCTGGACTCCTGTAACCTCCCAGCCCAAATGATTCTTCTGACTGACCATTCATATACAGCCACCATCATGAGCATAGATGAGGTATCCTTCTGGGTGATCACCGATAACATTGACGAAGTCTGTGGGTATGTAACAAGCACCTCCAATACCGTCTTTACCATAAGGGCACACGGGGCCCGTGCCCAGGGCCTCTATTCTCAGGGGGGCCCCGAAGGACCTACAATTTCTCTCACACATTTATTCTCAAAACATTTTTGTCGGACACATTACTTTTTTTCGCAAATTAGTAACCTTATAAGAAGGTATTTACGTGGCATATACACAGATACTGTGGGCATATACTACGCTATTATATCGATGACTGCGGCTATTCCTATTGTACAAATTAATAATATTTCTGAACGCATCCTACCTAATTTACTAAGAACACCATCTAGCGACCACTCACGCAATCACTCCGATTCCAAAGTCAAGCTGCACCGTCTAAACAAGGCCTATCATAAATGTCGACATTGTCTATGGTCGGGGGAATCCCCGAATGATGTATTAAACTTTCAGTCTGTTATGAGTGAGTGGAGTTATTTTGTTTCATTTAATATTTAAAATTGAGTAAGATAAACAAAAGTTTCGATTTGTTCGTTTGTCGTTCGTTTAAACATTATTTTATTATGTCGAAAAGAACATATTTAAGTGGTTCACAAAAAAGAAAAAAAATTATAGCTCAAAAAGAAATAACGGAAAAACTTCCAAAACTCACTTCATTTTTTACGGTGGAAGAAACAAATAAGCCGAGAGATTATTCATTCTCATCACCGCAAGACAAAAGTACCTCTGAATGTTACCAGGAAAAAGAGGTTACGTGTGACGAAAATGACAATCACACATCAGATGCTAAACCATCGACTTCAACTTACTGTGAATTAATAACTGCAAGCTTAGAGAATGTATCTGTGTCTCCTGACCCGGGTACTTACTGTGACGACATTTTACCGGAAAAAGTCCGTGATATTTGGATTCGAAAAGGGCCAGAGTTTTTCCAAAATATAAACAGTGACTTCTCCGAAACTTCTACTAGTTTTCCAGATTC
The DNA here is from genome assembly GCA_927399485.1 of Calamotropha paludella. Classification (NCBI taxonomy): domain Eukaryota; kingdom Metazoa; phylum Arthropoda; class Insecta; order Lepidoptera; family Crambidae; genus Calamotropha; species Calamotropha paludella. The sequence goes on from OV656812.1 coordinate 21,207,259, forward strand.
AAATGGTAGAACAAAAACAAGATGCTTGACAAAAAATATTTTTATTCGTAAATTGACGAATGGTGAGTCTTTAGAAAGAAAATGGCTTCTTTATTCACCAGCAAAGAAATCTGTATACTGTTATTGCTGCCGTCTATTTAATACCACTACTGGTGCTGGACATAATTTAAGTTCTCCTAATGGATATAAAGATTGGAAGCATATAAGTAACTTATTGATAGAGCATGAGAACAGTTTACAGCACAGGGAATTTATGATGAATTATGTTGCAAGAATGAAAACTACTGGACGAATTGATACTGAGTTGCTGTACCAATATAATAGAGAAATTAACTATTGGAAGAATGTACTTAAGAGGATTGTTGCAGTAGTGAAATTTTTGGCTTCAAGAGGTCTTGCTTTTCGTGGTGATAATGAGACATTAGGATCGCAAAATAATGGGAATTATTTGGGATGCTTAGAACTGATTAGTGAGTTTGATCCTTTTCTTGCTGATCACATACAAAACTGCGGAAATCGTGGAAAAGGAAGTACATCATATTTATCGGCAAATATTTGTAATGAATTTATTAATTTAATGGGACAGCAAGTTTTGAAAACCATTGTCAATGAACTTAAAACAGCAAAGTACTACTCTATTAGCGTAGATTCTACACCAGATCTGTCCCACGTTGACCAACTGACTTTCATAGTTAGATACGTAAAAGACGGACAGCCTATTGAGAGATTTTTGCAATTTTTGCCTATGGATGAACATAATGCGCAATATATAGCAGATACCATTTTAAACTTTTTTGAAAGACTTGATATTTCTATAAAAGATTGTCGCGGGCAGAGCTACGACAATGCGTCAAATATGTCTGGAAAGTACTCTGGTGTTCAGTCAAGAATAAAAGAAGTTTGCGAATTTGCGATTTACGTTCCATGTGCGGCACATTCGCTAAATTTAGTGGGTGTTCAGGCTGTTGAGTGTGTTACTGAAGCAGTAACATTCTTTCAATTTGTACAAAAATTGTTTAATTTTTTTTCGGCTTCGACAAAACGATGGAAAATTTTGACAGAACATTTAGGTGCAAATAGAGTCTTGAAGTCTCTTTCGGAAACTAGATGGTCTGCACGTGCTAATGCTATTAATGCATTGCAAAATGGTTATTTAAATATTTCTGAAGCATTGTGTTCAATCGCAAGTGACATTAATCAACCAGGAGACACTAGAAAGGAAGCCCAAAGCCTAGCAAAAAAAATGGAAAAATTTGAGACTGCTCTTCTAACTGAAATATGGAATGATCTTTTGGGAATTATGAATAAAACAAATCTAAGTTTACAGAATAGCACTATGACCATGGACGTTGTAACGAAACTTTACGAATCTCTGATCAGTTATGCCAATACCGCACGCGATAATTTTGATCAGTACGAAACGGCTGCTAAAGAAAAAAATCCATATGCTGACTACAAAGACACATTTGAAAGAAAACGATTTCGCAGCACACGCATCACTTTTTTTGAAGGATCATCAGAGACGGCACAGTTGAGAGGCAAAGAAAAGTTTCGTGTAGATACTTTCATTCCCATAATTGACACATTAATTACTCATTTAAAAAAACGTTCTGCAGCATACCAAGAAATTGATAGTCGATTTGGTTTTCTTTGTCAGTTAACAATAATAGAATCTGATGAGTTGACCAAAAAATGCAAAGAATTTGCAAAATTTTATCAAGAAGACATAAATGCAGATGAGTTCAAAACAGAATGTTTTCATTTAAGTCAATATTTAAAAAACATAGCAAAGCGATCGGCGGATTTAAATATCTCAACCTTACATAACTTAATAAAAGCAGATAAATTGGAAGAAACTTTTCCAAACGTAGAATTTGCTACAAGAATATTCCTTTGCTTGATGGTTACTAATTGCAGTGGAGAGCGGTCATTTTCGCAGCTTAAGAGAATAAAAAATGAATTGCGAACAACAATGTTACAAGAACGACTAAGTAATTTGTCAATTATGTGCATTGAAAGTGATATCCTTCAAAACATTGACTTTAATGATATAATAGAAGATTTTGCTCAACAGAAATCCCGAAAGAAACCATTATCGTAATCAGAACCAAAAAACAGCAGCATTCGAATATCATTAATGACGTATTTATAACATCATACTGTATTTGATTTTCTATAATAAATGATTAAACTTATTTTTAAAATGTTAGTATAATTAGCGTTTTTTACTTTCCAAAAGGGCCTCTAATTCTGGTATGCCCAAGGGCCCCAGCTTAGTGTAAGACGGCGGTGAGCACCTCCATAGCGAGATTCAACAATATTTCATCTTCCTAACCATCGAGCACATACACCAATAGAGTAAAAATGTCAATTATTTAGTTTGAAAACAATTCCGCTAATTCGCCGCTACTCATCACACTGCTCTAACTGCGCTCCGATTGGCTATCCTAAGGTCAACTATCACTCTAGAGATGTGGTAGTGTCCAAGTATCTAAGGTTCATCGATATCGATAGCCAATACATCAGTAATTATAGCAATAGTGAATAATACAAATGTGTTCTCTTATGGAAATAAATGCCTATAAATGCTGCTAGTGATCAAATAAGAAGATATGAACCGCTGAATTGCACCTCTACAAAAACCAAACCAATTACCAAATTACATTTATTTAGTTGTATTAAAAGTAAGAAGAAATAATCAATTAACTATTCATTGGTTTACTGATTTTTAAAATGAATTAGCTTCGTATAAATTCTTCTGGCTGCTTGTTTCTCATCATATGTCTTTTTATTGCTAAAAAAAAGCTAACACAAAAATACAATTTCTTTGTTACAAACCAATTTATTAAAAAAAGTATAAAAACCGTTCAACCGTTTATTTCTACTACACTAGATACCTAATATATCGGTATAATCGATCAAGATTTACATAATCAATAATGCACAACACTATCAATTAGATAATTAATCCAATATTATAATTTCAAAATTACTTTTATGTTTGAATAAAATATGTAATAAGCTACAATAATGTTATTTATCGATTACACCCCTTGATCCTTTGAATGCAACACTAGTGTTGAGAGCGTAGACTAGAAAGAGATGGGGTAATGAGAAATTGCGTTATGTGGAAGCAGGATGCATAGATACCTGAACACGTGCGTCAACCATTTCACTTTGATTATCCAGTTTACCTTGAGCCCTGACAATTTTTTATAAAAAGTAATTTTTAACTATAACTTTCCGATGTAAGGTTATTCCGTCAGTTTTATAATTTGAAGTTTGCTGTTTTTTCCATACCACCGAATAGAACGGCACGCCATTATGAAACTATTTAATTGGAATTAAATTTCGGAATAAGCAGACACGTACGCACAGATCCAATACTGGTTTTGTACTGTTTTAGTGGGAGCGAGCGTTAATATTTATACGTGACAAATCACTAATCAGTTGCGGAGGCGGACAGCCCAATATTACCACTCTATTGGGGTATGTGCTCGATGTTCCTAACCCAATAATAATAAATAATAATAATTATAATTATTCTTATATTAATTAATTTCAAAATATACTAAAAATAAAACCATATCTTTTTATGTTTCACTCTGACTGAAAAGTAAATAAATCTTTGCCAGAATCAATGAAAATGCCAAAGTGATCTTACTTTGACTAAGATGGAGAAAAATAAATTATTATTTACACATGTTAAGTTGTTAATTTATACTACATCAATCCTCGCTTAGCTGTTTCAAACTCTTGTTTTTTTACAGATCAGATGAAAGCAAAACACATTCCTATTATATAAAATATATCTATTCTTTCAGACTCATGAAAGACATGACGGCATTCTACAAAAATAACCACTTTGACCTCACTCTGGACGAACTGTCATCACTCAACTACTGTGCCTTCTATGATGACGACAGTGATTGTTTCTACAGGGGACTTTTTATTAAACTAATTGAGGTATGTTTTAGATATTACTGTGCAGAGAGCAAAACTTTCGTCAAATGTCCACCGGTCAAGATATCGGTTCAACTTTAACTCAAACAGACCGAGATCGATCCTTGCCAATGTTACGGGATGTGGACTCATTTATAATTCAAGCATTTAGCTTACCATGAGGTAGTTTTTAGTAAAATATCTATCGCGTTGTTAATAAAATAACAGAAGAATCAAATATGAATTTGTTCAATCACAATTTGAAAAAATGTCTCTTAAGAGTGTTTTACTCTGTGAACAAATTTATGGCAAAGAGATAAATCTTACTTTTATACTGTTGACGACCGCTTGGTGCAACGGTAGCGTTCCTACGCTAGCGGATAAAACGCAATTTTCCGTGCAGAAATTTGATAACAAACTTTTCCGAGCGTAATTAATAATAAAAAATATTTATTATTAAATATTGTTGTACCAGGACGAAATAGTTACAGCAGAGGTATTTCTTGTCGACACTGGTGAAGTCCGTAAAGCGCCTGCCTCCAGTGTGCAACCTCTCGAGCCGCAGTTCTGTACGCAACCGCCTTACGCACGCTGCTGCCACCTAGCGGGGGTAAGTTATTACTACATATAACTTTTATATGTTTTTGGTACACCTTATGTCCTAGTCATTTATTTTAGCCTTTACATTAAACCATGAACACTAAACAGCCTTACTTAAATAGTCTGAACACTCCATAACAAGTGATATTAACTCAAACATCCTGTTCGCTTGGGTGACTAATATACTCAATTCTTAGGTTATATAAAAATCGATCACAAGGTCTGAGGAGATTGCTTCAGACCTTCCGCTCCGAGAAGTGATGGACTTACTGCACCAATGATCTTTTTTTGTTTACAAGGCATTATATACTTAATTATTGATTATCCATATTACAAGTGCTGCTTAGATTGAGACCAAATATTTATTTAAATATAACTTTTTACCGGATAACTTACGCATAATTTATATATAATCCGTTTCTTGTAAAGACAAGAGCCATGATCACAGGATTACTAAGGTTGACCTTAGTCATCCTATGATATACGTGGAAGTGTTAGAACTAATTATACGAAATATTTAGTATGTGTAGTCCGAAATTTATTATAACTAGCTGACCCGGCAACGCGTTGCTGGTATACGCAAACACACACACACACACACACACACAAAGTATTGTCATAATGTAATGTAGATTATAATGAAGTTCTATGATTTTACTACAAAATATTTTTTAATGATAACCAGAACGAGCTATGGATATTAACTGGTCTTTATGTATATGTCGAAGTCAACTGGTTAAAATAGCCGTTCAATCAAACAGCTAGCCCTTTGACTAAACACATGGCTATACGTCGTTTAGCCGACTTGTTGACTGCAACGTTCAACACTACAGCTAGACGACGCTTAGCCAACTGGTTAAATGGAGAATTAACTAAAGTGACCATTAGTTTAGTATGTAATTTGAGAGAAAAGCAAAACTTTTTGTAATTTCTTGGGAGATTATTCTTGGATTAAGTCTAACCTAACCTTTTTTTTATTTTTTATAGTTTAACCTAACCTAACCTAATCAACTTCGCTCGTAACACTCGTAAATGCCCCCATAATTTCTGTCTCTTTAATAATACTAGTAACGTATTATATACTTCTTTCTTTCCGAAAAATATCTTGAAACAATCACAATCACCGGCTAGTTGACGCCATATTGAAAACAAAACTCACCTAGCGCCGCGGTGGCGAGCGCTGAACTAATTCAATTAGACGGCGGATTTCAATCAGCTGTAGTGTTGAACGTTTTGATCGACTCAAATATTCAATTAAAAAGCTAGACGTGTGGTTGACTGGCGTTGTTCAGTCAAAGGGCTCTAGCTGTTTGGTTGAACGGCTATTTTAACCAGTTGGCTGCGACATATACATTAAAAATATTAGTCTATTAGATAGATATAGAAATTTGTGCTATATATAATTGACTAAATGCTGCGGGAAACAGGATCATTCGAAAGCTAGTCCGCAAATACTGTTGAGGTGGCTAGCAAAGGCATTAACGTGGTTCTGCGAGATGAAGGCAAGTTCAAAGATTAAAACTGTAATATAGGTCGAAGTGATTGTGAGAAAATCTAATTTTAATTGATTAATTTAACCCCTTACTGCGTACCAAGCTATATATAAACGCAAAAATTATAGCGACAAACGTATTTGTTATAAAGAAATCCACAACATTTAATTCGGATTTGTCCTAAACACATACGAAGCCATATATTTTCATTACATGACTGCTCTGCATTATAAGCAATATATAGCGTCGCATAATGACTTGTAATATATAAATTTTATTTTTCTAATTTCAATTAGATCTCCTTTATAAGTCTAATAAAACACTCAAAAGAAAAAATATTCCATCTCGTTGACAATTTCAACAGTAAGGGGTTAAAAGCTTCATCAACGATTGTCCTTACTGTGATATTGTGGACTTATTCAAGATATTAACTATCAACACTCGCTTCGACACGTGATACTGGTGCAAGTTCAGTGCTTCGGGGTATTTAGAGTTAGTAGAAAATAAAAACACTAAAACTCGCTAGTCTTTTAAGGAGTTGTACATTAATCACGTGAGGTCTACATAGGGGATGGTTTCCCAAGGCCCACCCCGCCTTAGGAAACCATCACTATGGATCACAATGGAGTTAAAGTTACATATCACATGTATATTTTTGTGCTGCCATGCACGAGAATGCATTGATTCCAATGAAGAAACCGAAATTTTAATTATTTGTTTATTAAATCACTGTTAAAAACGGTCAAGCAAATCCGTGGTCTAAGAACATATTGATAGAACTATAGATTAATTATTGTAATAGAAAAATACTAGAAAAAATCGACTCGGGTCACAAGTGAATCTCAGGCGGGAATCGAACCCGCAACCTTTGGAAATCAGGTCCAATGCTCTCCCAATTGAGCTACCGAGCCTTGCGAACACTCGTCGAAATTTTCTAGTACATTCCTGATTTTACGCTGTAGGCCAGCGTTGTTTCATCAATGAGAGGAAACATCCTCTCGTATTCGAAGGAAACATTTTTACAAATGTTTGGTCAATCGATTAAGATGAAACAGCCATGTTAGATTTATAATTTTTATATATTTTATGCATTTTCAATGCGATCTTATAAGATAAATTATTGTAATAGAAAAATACTAGAAAAAATCGACTCGGGTCACAAGTGAATCTCAGGCGGGAATCGAACCCGCAACCTTTGGAAATCCGGTCCAATGCTCTCCCAATTGAGCTACCGAGCCTTGCGAACACTCGTCGAAATTTTCTAGTACATTCCTGATTTTACGCTGTAGGCCAGCGTTGTTTCATCAATGAGAGGAAACATCCTCTCGTATTCGAAGGAAACATTTTTACAAATGTTTGGTCAATCGATTAAGATGAAACAGCCATGTTAGATTTATAATTTTTATATATTTTATGCATTTTCAATGCGATCTTATAAGATAAATTATTGTAATAGAAAAATACTAGAAAAAATCGACTCGGGTCACAAGTGAATCTCAGGCGGGAATCGAACCCGCAACCTTTGGAAATCCGGTCCAATGCTCTCCCAATTGAGCTACCGAGCCTTGCGAACACTCGTCGAAATTTTCTAGTACATTCCTGATTTTACGCTGTAGGCCAGCTATACTTATATTTAGCTATAGCTATACTATAGCTATACTTGTATTTTTCTATTACAATAATTTATCTTATAAGATCGCATTGAAAATGCATAAGAAAAATACAAGTATAGCTATAGTATAGCTATAGCTAAATATAAGTATAGCTGGCCTACAGCGTAAAATCAGGAATGTACTAGAAAATTTCGACGAGTGTTCGCAAGGCTCGGTAGCTCAATTGGGAGAGCGTTGGACCGGATTTCCAAAGGTTGCGGGTTCGATTCCCGCCTGAGATTCACTTGTGACCCGAGTCGATTTTTTCTAGTATTTTTCTATTACAATAATTTATCTTATAAGATCGCATTGAAAATGCATAAAATATATAAAAATTATAAATCTAACATGGCTGTTTCATCTTAATCGATTGACCAAACATTTGTAAAAATGTTTCCTTCGAATACGAGAGGATGTTTCCTCTCATTGATGAAACAACGCTGGCCTACAGCGTAAAATCAGGAATGTACTAGAAAATTTCGACGAGTGTTCGCAAGGCTCGGTAGCTCAATTGGGAGAGCATTGGACCGGATTTCCAAAGGTTGCGGGTTCGATTCCCGCCTGAGATTCACTTGTGACCCGAGTCGATTTTTTCTAGTATTTTTCTATTACAATAATTTATCTTATAAGATCGCATTGAAAATGCATAAAATATATAAAAATTATAAAACTATAGATTAGTATGTATATTTTTTATTTTTTGTAAATATAAGGTTAATAATGTCCTTTTTTTAATTTATTTATAGTAAATACATTTTTCATTAAGATAAATATGTGTATAACGTGATGTTAGAGGGGGGATAGCATAGAACCTCATCACGTATCGCTAATAACGTAGGGTGTAAAGAAGTGGTCTAAAAACCTTACGTTATTAATGGACGACCCCTTACGGTAGCTCAAACAATAATACACATAGAAATTAACATCTACCCGCAGAAAGTTAATATACCAAACCTACAGTTACAGAGTTCCTTGATTTATTGGTCTGAGGCGGAACTCGCTTCGTTTCCAAACGACGGAACGTTATAAACAGAGATACATTGGTGTTAACTTTCATTAGATATGATTTTGGTAACATATGGATATAAAAAATAAATACATAGGTACATAGATAACATAAAATCCCTATGCTTTTAATGTAATCGGTGGCTATTGAGATCAGATTTGAATTAACTGACTTTAGGCATATCCATATTATTTTTTCGTGATGATAAAATGCAGTTAGGAGCGCCCAGTTCTTTCACCACTATTATGAGGTAGTAATGTAACTTATGAACTATAATTTTGAATCGAAACATACTTAATAAGTACCGTTATCTCTTTTATTTTATAATTTTTTGCATTTTGAAGTTTCTACTCTTTCTCAGGAGCCCTATTTAGACAATGGCCAAGGTAATTCGTCTAATATTTAATGTCCTAAGTACACAAAACCAAAAAAAAAAATACAAATATACAAAAAAGATTTTGCATTTTATTTTGTGATTATTTAATTCAGTTCGGAAATAAGAAAAAATCTGACAGACCACCATCCTCCTATTTTACTACTTACGAAAAGAACTAAAGATTCCGTAGTGTTTCTTTTCAGTTAGTTGACGCAAAAATCTAATAAATAAACTGTGTATTTGTTAAATAAAGAGTTGTAGTAATTTGTGTGTTTTGATATAATTCCGCTTTTTCACATTATTGATCGGTGAAGGGAATTAGACTTATTTAGTATGCATAACTAAATATTGCCTAATTAATATGTATCTAACGAACAATTTCTCGTTAACTGTTTTCAGGGAATTAAAGAAGAACGTTTCTCTCATTCCAGATTGACATGCTAAGCTTTCAGAATAAGGAGTTGATGGTGAAACAGGAACTTTTCATGAAGGAGTACATAGGCGCACACTGCCTTATCGAAGTGGATGATAAGTAAGCATTAATTTGACTGTAGAAATTATACACTAAATTAGAGGAACAATTATTGTGATTTATATAGTTTCTAGCTCCTAAGGGCGTCTTCAAATTAGAGGCGAGAGGAAGCGCTACAGTGGCGCCACAGTGGCGCGCTAGCCGCGCCTCTACTAGTTTTCATACAATTTCTAGAAGCGCAATTGCAGCGCCACTACCGTGACACACTTACGTCATTTTCGCATAAGGAAGTTTTCAAATATTATTTAAATTAATATTGAACTTGAATCTTGACATTGAAGTGTTTATTGAGGATGTTAAAAATCACCCTACAATATGGGATAGTAGTTCTGAAAGTTATTGTAATCGCGTACATAAGAAAAATGCATGGGAATTTTTGTGCAGCTTTATTGAAAATTTAAAAAAAAATCAAGCAGGTAAGTTAAGTAATTTATATCTTGATATGATGAAACAAATAACAAAAATAATTAGCTAACTTGTTTCGTAAATTTAAAGCACTAATTTGTATGTATTTGGTTATTCGAAATGTTACCAGCGTGGTATCTTGATAATGTTGAAGTGATACTGGTTTCATGAATTATTTTTGTTTTAATTATATAATTATGTAAAACACAAATAGCGCGAACTATATATTCCGCGAATATAATATTGACATCGATTGGTCGATGCAATATTCTAAATTTATTTGCCATAATACCAAACGTGCATTCAATATGCCGCCGCGCTCTTGACAGTCGATGATTGTATTTTTTTTTTTTGTCGACTTAAATGATTGCCACTATATGGTCTTTGAATAATATTACTAATTGCGAATGCTTCGTCTCCGATATAAACAAAAGTCTGCTGCGCCACAGTCGCGCCACTGCAGCGCTACTTTTTGGAAGCGCCACTGCAGCGCTTCCTCTCGCCTCTAATTTGAAGGCGCCCTTAAGATCCGAAAAATAATTACTACTTTGTTTTTTGGCGACATCATGATGCCTTACATTGGTTACTGTTTGTTTTCTTATTAAAATTTATATTTTTCGGGTATTTGTAGTAATTGTAATAATAATTTTTATTATTTTGAATATGTTTGCTCGTGATCATAACCGTGGGTTCAGACAGGATCCACAATAGAGGAAACTAACCCAGAAGATGCCTATTCACTCTGGCATTGGAAACGGACGGGTTATAAGTACTGGAACGATACAGACGGAGGGAGGGAGTTCCACTCCCTTAAAAGAGAAGGACTTGGTGCGACGGGTAGGAATATCAACCAAGAAAGGGTGGTAGCCCGCAGTAGCCAGACTGTTAATTATTAAATGTCCATAAACCTTTATAAGTGTTGGCAAATGAAACAAATTAGCGGATTAAGACATTCTGCGTTATTATCGTGAAGTCCATAGAGTTTCAATAACACCACAGATTGACTAACTTGTTGACATTTGTTATTTCTCGATAACAAGCTAATATTTTGTTACAGTACTTCTGAATCATTGGGCGTCTATGTCATACTTCCTTCGAAAAAAGTATTGAACGACGTTCTTATACTAGAGGGCTTGGCACTTTCAAGTAAGTAGTTCTTACGTTTGGAAAATATGTGTCTCATGTACAATACAATGAATCAACTCTAAAGCATGTTTGATCATTATCTAAAATTGTATCGAGAAACTTGTCCTCAATATTTTATTAATACAACGACTTAGCTAATACACTTGTGTGTATAGTTTGTTAATAAAATCAAATATTGATTTTCAATTACGAAATCAACATATTCAAAAGAGTGTTATTAGCATTATTAGCAAAAGGGGCGATTATTCATTTTGGATGTTTGTTCGTAAGATTGCATATAGTCCGAAACTACTGATAATTCTGCCAGCAATATTTGAAATGGCCATTCATTGATTGATTAATAAAAAATGCGTAAATTTTGTAACTGTTAATTTTATGGGACAGGTGCGCTGCAGGAATAATTTCGTTACTCGCAGCACTGTTTTATCCACTTCCGTATTCTTAGATTATTCATCATAACACTAGCTTGTAACGAGGCGCCATAGCTATATTGGCGACTCGTTGCTTTCATTGCGCTCTTCTCGGGCCATTTTTCATATTTTCTTTTCTCTTCGTTTCCTGTTTTAAATTTACTGTCTGTCTCTGTTTCCTATTTTAAATTTACTGTCTGTCTCTGTTTCCTATTTTAAATTTACTGTCTGTCTCTTTTTATTTGTTTTGTTGGAAGTTTATTCTTACCAGAGTCAGCGCGTAGAGTGGTTGACTCACCGATAACAAATTATTTAAATATATTTATAGTGCTGAGCAGTTATAATAAGCTCACAAGTATAATAAGCTCATAAGCATAATTCACATGTTTCCTGTAAATATATTCTGTACCACCAGTTCCTGTTTATAAGACTTTAAGTTTCTTTAAGGCACTATTGTAAGTAGCCCTACCTTTTATAATATGTTTTTAGTGATAAATGTGAAATTGTTTTTGTATTCAGTGTAATTTACCTTTTTTTATATAATTGTTTCAGTTGTGCCTTAATTCCTTAAATATAAAAACAAGTGACCTAAACGAGCTTTTATTTCTCCGGCTGCACCCCGTCACAAGCTGACACGGCAACGCGCTGCTGATTTATAAATTAAAATGAAATAACTATGTCCTAAGTTGAAATAAATCCACCAAAAAGAAAAAAAATCATCAAAATCGGTTGAGTAGTTTCGGATTTCATCGTGGTCGATCAAACACTGTGTCATCTAATTTTTATATATAGATTATGATGATGAATATGACTTGAAAGTAATTTTACTTTTGTTCCAGTCGACAAACCGAAATCGGAGATACGTCAAGAAATACAAGGGCCTCCAGAATTGTCAAGGGATGACAGTGACATTGACATAACTACATGTCCAGAATTCGAGGATCCCGTTGAAGCAGTCACGGTATGGGCAAGCTTGTGCTATTTACAACTATATAAAGGAAAACGGTTATTTGTAACGAACTCCGTGGTTGCGTTGCTCACACACCAGTTTTTATGGTAACGCCACGCCAATAAAAACACAGTAGAACGCCTATTATCCGCATTTCGATTATTATCGAATTTATCCTAAATCAACCTTAGTCCTATTAATTCGGTTAATCGGCGTTCTACTCTGTTTTTATTTAAAAGTTTTTTATTAAATAAAAAACTAACTAATCTGCAATCTGACTATAGAGAAATTAACATTCTTAGTTAATAATCGATACTGTTTAATATTATGAAAATAATCCAATTACACTGATAACTTGATAGTTTTAGAAATACTAATCGATCTATCGAATATCTAACGAGAATCAATTTTTTGTTATTGTTCTAAGATGCCAGGGCCTTGAAAAAATACATATTACGACAGTTTGAAGAAAAATTTCTCTCACTTTTGCTTGCTTCGTTTTGTGCGATTTTTCATTTTTAGTAAGTTAATTTGTTATTTCCAACGATCCTTTGTTCGCTGCATGAAAAAAAAGTTACGTTAAATTATTTTGCTAGCAAAATCTTAGAAAAAAACTGACTCAACTCATCAGTTATTCACGGACAAGATGCGACTGCAACTTTTGTATGACCGGTCATCATGCTGAGGAAAAATCATTAGACTCCTTTCGACTGAAAATTAATAAATTAATTTAAATGTGATTAATGCCTTAGTAGACGGATTCGAGCCTTTCGGATGAGATGATTTCTATTAACACGTCATTTCATATTTATGGAAAGTTTTTGCATTGTTAAGGTCTAAACTCAAAATAATAAAAAAAGCTTTTTTTTAAATTTTCAGGGTTATTCAAACCGTGATGAAGCTGATATCTGCAAACATTACAAGGGAGGACCAGAGAAGACCTGCTTCAAAGGATCAAGATGCACCAAAAAGCATGTGGTAAAACATCCAGGTGAGTTATTAGATCATAATAAACAACAAACAGTCATTTTTATAATTAAAAAACTATACTTATTTAACGCGAGGGATATAGCACTTAACAATAGGTAGATTGCTACACGGCTGGTGCAACTTGCCCGATTCTTCTAATGCCAAACGTCATTGTACCCATGCTACGTGGAAAGGTCTATAGTAAACATCCACGTTTTATCAATAAATCTTTAATTATGACTTCCTAATGTCACCTACATTATGCGAATTAATATACGCCTCTAAAAACAACCATATCTTCGATCCATCAGGTAAGGTAGATTGCTTTTTACAGGCTTGTTTTAGATTATATGGCATTAGGAATGAAAAAAAAATACGTCACATAAGGTTTGTGTTAGATTGTACATACCGTACTTAAATATGAGAATCAATTCTCTGTATTTCTCAATAGAAGTCTAAATATTTTTATATCAGTGGAATATTGGAATAGAGTTTAAGAGAGTTGCACCATTTATTGTAAACTTGTGCACTATACGTTCACCTCGCCTCGTTCGTCTGGATTGTCCGGACACTTAATAACATATCTAGATTATAGTAATACAATGAAAGTTTAAAACAATATATAAAATTAAAATCTCGCGCGATTTGAAAATCACTTCATTCCGAATTTTGATGTAACCCGTTTTAATTTAAATTAGTGGCTTCAGTGAATCCGACAGCCAAGTACCACGGTTTATCTTAAGATGCCATAAATAACAATCTCAATAATAACGTGAATTATAATGTTTATTTGTTCTAACAGTAATCCCAAAAACCTGAGTTTTCGGAATTTTGCCAATTTTAGGATTAGTAACAGAGGAATTAGATATACTTAATTTTTGGTCACCTATCCAAAGGCCAGGCCCTCCCAAATGTTACTTAAATTACGTGACCATTGGCAGTACGCGTTTACCGCTTCACCATCGAGTTCTTTTGAAGACATGGCCAGAAATTGTTAAAAAAAGCTTTATGAGCAAAGGCTATTACAGAATTGAAGATTATTTGCAAGACAAAAGGGTAGAATTAATGGTCTTTACTTTAAATAAGTCAATTTTTCTAATCCATTTTTAAAAGGGCTAGAAGAGTTTCCATATTTAAAAAAAATTAACACATCAAAGGGAAAAATAAAAGCTCTTGCCGTGTTACTTGCAGCTTTTTCTCGATATAAGGTCTCCTTTCGTAGGACTTACGAAGCCATGTTATAGTTTTTTACTGTCATTAAATGCATTCTAAATGCTCATATTGAGTAAAGAAATAAAAAATTAATATTTCTTAGCCAAAGTAAGCACTGTAAGGCTTGTATTATGGATACTAGGATAACGGATAGCCAAACATAAATAATACATAGATATGCAATATTTACAAAAATATATACAGACACCCATGACTGAGGTCATCTGTACCTCTCGTCTTCATCATACAAATATCTGTCCCTTCCGGGATTCGTACCCAGGACCGTCGGTGCGAAAACCAAGACCGCTAGCGTTGCACCAAACGGTCGAATAAAAAGCATTTTATCTTTCATCCTATCTAATGTCACATGGCATTTTCCTCCTCAGACGGCTGGACATTAGACCGTGTGGAAGTGCCTGTGAAGATCAAATCGGTGTCATTACCCCCACCTGACTCGTGGATGAAGGTTCTAGTCACTTACGTCTGCCACTTCGACAGGCTCTACGTGCAGTTTGTCACTAAGCAGCATGGTATGTAATTATTTTAACCATTCTCCAATCTTATAAATATCATATTTTAACTGATATTCCATTTTTATGAGCATGAAAGTTGAATAAGAAAAATATAATATTTATTCACCTTTATCTTTATTTATTTCGCCTTTTTTTGCCCAGAAGACATTGCTGGTTGTTTACGTTTCTTTACTATACTTATCTTTGTAGTATTTTTATGTAATTCATAATTCTAACACGTAGTTAGATAATTTCAAAACAGTATTCGATCCTTAGTCACCTATTAAAGGAAATATTGTCGATTGATGTTAGACTTTATGTGCTCGATTTAAAATTGATAAAGCGTAATCTAAATATTCATTTAAATTATTTCATTCGTAATTCATAACCTTCAATGATGTTGCTTGTTATACTTTGTCCAATGTTACTACATTGGACAAAGTATAACAAGCAACATCGCCTGCGTCCCTCGACCTTTTTGCAAAGTGATAAATACCAGGCTGAAACTTTGTAGATCGCTTCATTTCAGTGTGTCGGACAAACTTTTTATGAGACAAAAATCTCGGTTTTGGGGACTAACTTTGCTAGAGGCCTTGAAACATGTCGATAATTACGGGTGCAAAAAATTTATTAATACCAAGTCAATTTTTATCGCAATTTAAAGATTAATTTATGAGAAAGACAAAAAACAGATTGTCCGACAAAATTAATGGGGACTTTGCGCCAGTCGGACATACTGAAAATGTTGGATATCCCAACTCAAAAAAGTGATTACTACCAGTCTAATTTTTTTTTATGGGTTAATTAAAATTAATAAAATACAAAAGTAACGTTGTCCGACAAAATTAATGGGGATATGCGCCAGTCCGACACTCTAAAAATGTTGATAATACCAACTCAAAAAAGTGATTAATACTTGTCGGACAAACATACCTCATAATAGATTAGATCATATATAACTGAAATATACTTATGTCCGACAAAAATAATGGGTCGTATCGCTAGTCCGACAAAAATAATGTATCTATCGCACTGTATAGTAAACATGTGGTTGCGTACGGTACAAGTTTATAATATGTGTATATATATATAAGATGATTCTTAGCTTTATTATTATTTTATTACAATAAATTTTGTTTTAATATGAAAAAAAGATATCGTGAAAATGTTACCTCTGTAGCACAATTAGAAGTTTTTTAATAAAATGTAGATGTACTTGGCACAAGTTAAGTGTATTTAAAAAATTTGACTGGTAGTATTCACTTTTTTGAGTTGGGATTTCCAACATTTTCAGTATGTCCGACTGGCGCATAGTCCCGATTAATTTTGTCGGACAATCTGTTTTTTGTCTTTCTCATAAATTAATCTTTAAATTGCGATAAAAATTGACTTGGTATTAGTAAATTTTTTGCACCCGTAATTATCGACATGTTTCAAGGCCTGTAGCAAAGTTAGTCCCCAAAACCGAGATTTTTGTCTCATAAAAAGTTTGTCCGACTCACTGAAATGAAGCGATCTACAAAGTTTCAGCCTGGTATTTATCACTTCGCAAAAAGGTCGAGGGACGCAGGCCTATAGGATGATACTTTTGACAGTTGACACCTATATAGAGGGTATAAAGTTGCTATTGCAATGTCAAGCCAAACATAAGGAAACAAACGCAACCTTAGTACGTAGCAATAAGGAAGTGACATCTGTCAAAAGTATCAAAGTATAATGTAAGGACATACTAATCACAGATTTATTTATAACATAATTGGCTTCGACATACCTAACGCTTATTGCTTATATACTAGTATGTTACACACTCTAACATATATTTCGCCATGTTATATTTAATTATTTAAAACGTTATTATTATAGACCTCATATTGTTTTAAAATATAACACACCAATGTTGCTGATCATTGTCTTTATGGTCACTCTTGGTTGTAGCTGAAAATCACAGCAATTTTCTCGTGATGCGAGTAATTAGGATGCTGTGCTGCAACCCTTGCGTACAGTTAAGGACCCGATTTTGTTTCCTGCTCTAGGATATGCTTATAATATTTTTATTAATAATGTTTGTATGTGTATGTGTGGAGTAAGAAATAAAGCTGTTATCTATCTAATCATATGACGCTGCTTCGGTCTGTAGACCGAATACATACCGTATACAGATAGCATCTTGCAATTCAAAAATTGTTTGTTCTCAGATGAGGTTCCGAGCTTTGGTGTAGTGTTACCTCCTAGCTCTCTACCAGCGTTGGTGCGCGATATGAACAGCCCCGCTGCATTGCTCACTTACAAACCGTTAACGGTATGTATTGTAGCGTTTCATCAACATTTTTCTGACAAAGCAGTCAAAATGCTGGTGGGCTACTGAGGTCAACTGTTTTTTACTTTTTTCAACCCATGTTTCCTGTAATGTGTTTTATACTCTAATTCACCTACTATCCTGAAGTCTGGTAGTCCAACCAATTCACAGTATGGAAATTTGATAATCCAGCTGGACTATATTCGAAATGACATGTAGCGTTACATATTAATAATATCATTAATTATATATAAACATTAACACAAACAAACAATCACAGTAAAACAAACCAATGACACAAAATAAATAATGGCAATACAGCCCTACTGATGAGTTATATTTATCTTTTTAATTGTAACAACCTACTATTGAGTTTTTATTTAATTTTTTGCATTCACAATGCAATATTTCTATAAGATATAAAATCCCATCTGAGGGCTCGGAGGCGTGGTTGTTTTTTACACACGTATTTTATATCTTATAACCTACTATTGATTTATTATTACTGATACCATAAGGATATCGTTAAATACCATCCAAGTTATAGTGAAAAAGGCTGTAAGAAATAAAAAAGTATAATACAATATACACTAGCAGCCCGTCCCGGCTATGCACGGGTGGACAAAATTCTTTAATTTTTTCTATTATTAAATATTTTCCATTAGCGCCATCTAGCGTCCGGTAGACGAATTACTTGCGGTTAACGCGTTAACGCATATACAATGGAAAAAGAGCGGACAGACAAACAACAAATTTGTGATCTTAGATTATAGATTTTAGTTAAATAAATAAATATTAGACAACATCACATCCATTATTCTAACCCCAAGTTAAGTAGCCAAAGTTATGAAATTCTGAAACAACTACGCTGCCACAATATTCAGACCCGAGCCAATATTTAAAAAAAATATCGTTTCTTACATTGATCCGGCCGAGGATCGAGCCTCGAGTGGCCTTACAATGAAAACCTGGATGCGAGCCCCTTGACCATGGAGATTTCAGTTGACTTCGACATTTTGACTTGTTTGTATTTCAGATTACACCCGCACCTGGTGAGTTGGTAGCCGCTCTGTACCCACTCGACAACCAGTGGTACCGCGCTAGGGTGTTGACTCTCAACAGAGCCGATCAGAATGTTGAGGTCAGTAGAATAAGAATAATTTATTTTGCTAGAAACATGGTTTCAAAGAAACATACAGCATGCAAAATTATTAAAAAATTGAATAAATTATAGATAACAAAAATAGCAAGTTAATATTCAAAAGGTCAAGAAAATGACAGAATTACTATAAAATACAAAAGATCCTAATCATATATCGTTATATAAAATAATACAAAAATGTCATGACAATTATAAAGCATAATAGTCCAGTCATTTTAGCTATTTTAAACCCCAATCTGCGGAAAAATTCCTAGTGAGCTGAATTTTTGTACACACCTTTATTACGGCATTGTAATGAAGATGTGAAAAATCGACATATTTGTGTGATGAATACGGGCATTTATACCTATCGTTAGTGCGAAAGGCAGGACCACTACCATTGCACCAAACGTTCGCCAATCTCAATACAACATTTGACGAGCGTTTGCATTGATGCAAAAAGCCGTCACTTGTAACCGTACTATATTATGCCATTAGGTGATGTACAGGCACGAGCAAGAAGATGTATACGCAGTAGAACCATATCTTTACATTTAAAAATTCCCAGTCACAGTGTTTGACCGCGATGAACTCCGAATCTACTCAACCGAATTAAATTTTTTTTTTCATTTTGCTGGATTTTTTCCAACTCAGGACGTAAGATAGGTTTCATTTTAATTTATAACCAATTAAATATTTTTTTCGTGTCAATTACAATTGCTAATATAATAACTAAGCATAAGGCAACGTGGTATGAGTGAAGGAGGATCAGATTAAATATTTAATTTACTCAATACTTTTGTGAGGAATTGCATTTATATACCAGGGACCAAGTATAAGTGTTTGTGTAAAGCGTGGTGTGTAAGCCACTAAGATGGACAGTAATTAAACGATACGAAATTAGATCGTGGTATTAATTTAACGGGGGATTTTAGTTTCGTTTCTATTGATGCAAAAATATTCTATTAGGTGATGTACATTGATTACGGTAACGTGGTATGGGTGAAGGAGGACCAGATTAGAGTATTGGAGCCGCGGTACTTGTCTCTGCCAATGCAGGCGATACGATGTGTGTTGGCAGGCGTCCAAGCACGCACCACTTGCTCAAAGAAATGGGCCGAAGCCAAGGCGGCGCTCACCCGCATGGCCCAAGATCGGACCCTCGACGCACATGTCATGTAAGTTTATACTTATTTTTCTGGGAGGGCGAAGCGTCACTTAATGGTTTTGGTAAATTATTTCAATAGAAAAATATCTTGTAAGATAACATTGAAAAAAGGAAAAAAATATAATTATAAAAGTTAAAAATTAAATGGTTATTTGATCTTCATTGATTGTCCAAATATTTCTTTCGAATACGAGAAGATGTTACTCTCATTGATGAAACAACGCTGGCCTACAGCGTAAAACCGGAAAGGTACTAGAATTTCGACGAGTGTTCACAAGGCTCGGTAGCTCAATTGGGAGAGCATTGCACCGGACTTCCAAAGGTTGCGGGTTCGAGTCCCGCCTGAGAATTCACTTGTGAGCCGAGTCGATTTTTTCTAGTATTTTTCTATTAAAATAATTTATCTTATAACATTGAAAGAATATATAAAAGATAAAATTTAATGGTTTTGATTTTCTTGTAAAATTTTGTGTGGTGGTTGATATTAGTGTGTAGGACACTTAAATCTTCAAACTTTTACATGTACCTACATAATTGTGTGTGTACACAAATACATTTTGAAATATAAAGAAGTTTACTTTAAAGCAACGCATGGAAGTATTAAATTAGTTTAATAAAAATTGATATTTAAGGTCAGGAAATAGTTACTATGAATTTTTGAATTTATAATCTCTTTCTTTGCTAACCATAGTTTAAGATTTTGTAAAACCTTATTAATTGTTTATGAGGATCTAAGTAATTATTGTTAAATTTACTTAGTGCATACCTACCGTCACTGTTAGGTTTTATTATTTGTAAATTCAGAGAGACCTGTCATTAGCTTTACCTTTATTAAGTATGTAAACACCAAATATGCATTATAACCGCTGTTGGTTTCTTTAATAAATAAATAATGGTAGGTTTATTAACCACTGAGTGTTTCTGAATATCCATGAGTGTTGACAGTGAAACAAATCAGTGGTAGGTGTCTTTTCGCACTCTCTCAAGAAGTCAACAAGGTTTCAGTTAGACCCAACACCTTTACTGAAACCTAACATAGAGATTATTTCACTATTCGTTTATCGTCCATTGATCATCTATCATTCGTAAATCAACTCTCATCATCATTCATCATGATCTAAAAAAAATATTATTGAGGATAGGCTGTAAAATTCATTCCAAGGCTGTTAAAAATTAAAAATAAAACTTAATTTTCTGTCAGCATATCGCAGCCTTAGAATTAAAGTAACCTATTTAAAATGCGATTTAATAGATAAAACGTCAAAGAATTCGAGTGTACTTAAAATAGTTACTTCAGCGTTTCCAAAAGTTGTTTTTAAAGGAGTTTTAATATGTAGATAACATAGACTTTTTTTGATAGGTGCGATATACGGACTTTATTGTTTTGCCACCATTTTATGTAGATATAATAATTGGATAAGTAATGAAACTTAAACCGCGATGTTATTTTACATACGAATAGGTATAAATAATAATGCGTATGTAAATTTATAGGAGTTACATTGGTGAAGAATTAATATTATGAGCAGTTATTATTATAATAATTAAAAGTATGACATGAAATTATCTGATCTATTCAGGCAATTCCATTGCGGAATGGTGGGTGCTAACAAGTCCAGATACAATTGGGACATAAGGCTACCTATAATTTTTTTATCGTAACCCATGACACGCCCCTGAGAATGTTGCTTAATTTTTTTTGCATAGTGTAAAATGACCGTGTAAACGAAATTTAAAGCTATGTAAATCCATTATAACGAAGTTTTATTGTACGAGACCTTGCCCGGGAAATGAATAATTGTGGAGGTTTTAATGATCAAACCGTCTCTTAAGTCTTCATTTTTTTTTTCTTGCTCAAGAATAAAAAAAATCTTTACTTCCAGTAATTAAAGTGGCTGTAGCTCAGCGATAGAAATCTTATATTTATTAACCCAAGAGGGTCGAGGCCTCGCCAATGTATCACTGGCGTGGACCCACTCGTAACATAAGCATTTAGCTTGCCACAGGGAGTTACGGGAATATTTATTTGTTTGTACATCATTTCAATGCCATTAAAGGTGTGTCCCAATGCAACAGTGAAGCAATAATATTAATATACAATATATACCTCACACAATTAAATTAAATCTTTTACCTACTTAAAAACAATAATTAGTAATTCTTATAACTTATTATAAATAATGCTGCTCTTAAGAATTCACTCATAGTACAGGTAACGACGCGCGTCAGCGGAGCTTTGTTCAGCAAGCTTGATTAATCTGTTTTACAATAACAGATTGTTACATAACATTTACAATAACTGTTATGTAACAATCTATTATCCTTACAAATAGAAATATCTAACGAAACAAAAAATTAGCAAATGATTTCCATGTAATCTAAACTATTTACCATTTTCAGATGTCGCGATTACGATGAACTCATAGTGGAGTTATATGACGAAGGTGGATACAGCTTAGCCGAACAGCTAGCGGCTCATGACGTCATCGAACTGAGAGAATACACCATCAGTGACGATAGCAAGATCACTCAGAAAGTCGTCGCCGCTTGACAGCTGACATACAGTGAGCGATAATGTTATTTTTGACAGTAAACGTGACGTTTACAAAGTGCTGTCAATAAAATGTGAAACTTGAACCATTATGTTAAAAAAATATGCGGAATAAAAAAAAATAAAACAAAAGCAGTGACATACGGCACTTTCTCATCGTGTTTTAGTGTATTTTATCACGAGATTGTTTCGTGGTATGTTGTGGAGGACGCTTAGGTGTGCCTGAATTGCTACAGAAACCTAACACAACACTGTTTGTGAGCGCGCGCGCAACATTTTCTCATTTCTAATTTAGTTGTGTTGATATGGAAAAAGAACTCTATGCTGCAATGTTTAAAGTAGGTATTATGTTTTAGTTGTAAGTGCAGATGAATACGCACTTGTGCTTCGTTACGCACGTTGATACAAATGTGTGAATAAGATGGTTTTCTTATTCTGTACACGAGGATTAAGATTAAAGTTATATTTCTATACTTCGTTAAAAATACTTTTTATTAGTTTTGAAAAGTCAGAAGTTAAAGTTATTATTTTATTGTTTATCATACTTTATATTATTATTACTTTTTTGTACTTGTCTCAATAAGTATGAGTATTAGGGTATTTGACAGGTTTTTTGGAAAATATCTCAAATATTTCTTTATAGCATAAAACATTTGCCATTTTCTATTAAATTTTCTATTAAAATCACTATCAAAGTTTAAATAAAAAACAAAACCACCAAAACGCTAGACACTTTGCAGGTTACTTGATGTCATAACATCATCTCCTTGTAATGCGGGATTTACACGGGACGATTTTCTTCGTGCGGCTAGTCGCTTCACAAATCGCCTCACCAAGCCGCATCACTAGCCCATTTACTCAGATAACTAAAATCGCACGCGGCTCGGTCATTTCCTTCGAATATGTTGAGAAGTTCGTGCCGGAATTGTAATAATTGAATTTACCGGACGATCGCCTGCGACTGATCCCTTTACATGGTCGATTTTAGTCACCAGCCGCATGCGGCCGGTCACCGTGCGGCCAAAGTCGGATGCCTCCCAACTTTGGGGCTTGCGGCTTTAGTCACTTGCGATTGCGACCTAATCGAATTGCCATTTAAACGGTTGATTTTTGCTGTGCGGCGGAAATCGTGCGGCTTTAGTCACCCGTGTAAACCCCACTTTAATTTAAGCTGTCAAATCGTAATATGTAAAATTTAGAATGACATTTATTGTATTGATTTCTTATAACAAACATATACATTTCTGAATTACAAGTAGACTAAATTAGTTCAAGAAAATGTATACTTAGTTTTTGATCTAAATTTTCATTGTATTCAAATACCCTATTAATATGTGTAATATGTAAGTCGGTTTACTAGGTATCAAACCTGGGATGCTGTTCAATATAAAACACCAACCATATGACTGTGTTTAGTACTATAATATGTACAAATATATAAGTATATCTAGATAGGTAGATATTATGATGCCAAATTTTTAGTCTCTGGTAATGTACTACTGTACTACTGTACTGTACTGTACTAAAACAATACTGAAATTTAAAAAAATATGAATTTGATTTTTTCTTCGAGAAATTTCATTTTAAATAGCAGATTGTTTTATTTGTATCTTAGCTTTCTAAGGAGTATATTTTAATTTCGTTCCTTATGTTACCTTTATTATTGTTACGTAGATAAAACATTTTTGCATAAGAATAATAACCATAGTCGCTTCATCAATATAATACAGTCAGTCAATATGGTTAAAAGTTTGTTTGTTTGTATAAGTATAATATGTATAGTATGTAGTTAAATTGTGTAAACATATTTTGCTCTATATCTTTACACCTATTAAGGGCTGCAATTTAATTCACCTTATACAAATAATGCGGTTCCCAGTAGTCTTACCGAACAGATCAATAAACAACCTTTCCTATTGAAAATTTACTTTCAGGGAACCTTAAACTTTGAAACTCTTAATAGGAAAAAAATACATGCGAGAAACTCACTTTGCTCCGTAAAGAATGTATATCAAAGGTCTAATCCACGCGTCTATTGTAATGCTTTACATACTTTGATTAATTTATATACAGGTGATCAATTTATAATTAGTACACTCATATTATAGTTTATTAAAAGTTGATTATTCCAATCAGTCATCCTATTATATCGTTCACAAACTTTAAAGTACTAGTGATTTATTAATAAATAAATATTTTCCTACAACATGCATTCTTATTTCTGTGGAAAAAAAACAAACAAAAATTATGCTTGTATACATATAGTTTTGCTGTAATTAGTTACATTACATACAATACAGTTACCGTAGCCCTTTCGTAAGGCACTTCCTCTATCCATACTTTCCAATGATGCAATTTAAAAGGTAACTTCGCGTCGTTGGGTTTGGTTTTTCAACGGCGGCAGAATTAAATCTAGCATTTTCAACACATCTTCGAAGGACCTTCTTCAATTTACGGCCATTCCTCATAACCTATCCTCAGTGAGGATAAGCAACCTTTGTTATTAACAACAAAACTATAGGCGCTCTATCTGTTATTGAGGATAGGTTATTTAAAACGACTGTTAGACATAGATATCTAAGTTGGTCCGGTGTGCATTTCCAGAAATACATTATTAGCACATTTTGTACTTATTCGAGACTGAGTATCAACTGTATTACAGATATATGTCAAGAATAAATGGCCATTTTTATTAGCATTGAATATGTCATACGCTACATACACGCCAAAAATTTTCAGATTTATTTTTATACTAAAGTAACAAAATAATTCATACATTATAAAGAAACAAAACCCAACAATGTAAAAAAAAAATATGTCAGTGTTAGCTGACTCCGTTAATAATACCCTACTGTTTGCTTGCCGATTATCTTTCTTTGCATCTGACTGATAGATTCAATTGTTAAATTAAGAGATCATGAAATATACTGTCATTTTATATTCCTTTAACGCAATAAGTTATACATCTGCAAAGTCCAAACCACTGAGTAAGTAAAGGGATACAGCTGAAGACATTGCTTATTGGGGTAAAGCTATAAACGCCTGTATTTATGCTCATAACACATTAAAATTTTAAAAACTATTACCAGTATCCAGAATGGATAATTTTTATACCACCATTATTCCACATTCACATACACTAAATATCAAGTTCTATACAGTATTTCCATAAACAAATAGTTGGAAATCTAGATTGATAGATTAATATTATGAACAAACATTGTGA
The DNA here is from genome assembly GCA_927399485.1 of Calamotropha paludella. NCBI lineage: Eukaryota > Metazoa > Arthropoda > Insecta > Lepidoptera > Crambidae > Calamotropha > Calamotropha paludella. The sequence continues at coordinate 21,232,845 of OV656812.1, forward strand.
ATGGTCTATAGTAATTTGTAATAAGAATATACATTTTTATATGAATAACACTGGTATCTACATTCTACATACATTGAGATTCAGATTATATCAAACTCTATATTATATATATTCAGCTAAAATAGTTACGGTTATACATTTATATTGAACACTTGAGGCAAATGATATATGATTATATAAAATGACTCCATCCATATGAATTCTGTGCTGAAATCATCCCAGAGCTTTCTTTGGATCTTTGTCCTCATAGACCTCCTAGGGACCTAATTTTTGTCCACATAAATTTCTTAACCTCCTGCGTACATCTGTACTACATAAAGTACGTAGGAAAAATAATAATCTGTGGTCTCTATTTTCATTATTAGTTCTAAAAATATGTTACTGGCGACATCTAGTGCCTACACTGGTTAATACAAAAAAATAAAACAACATATTTAATAAAGCTGTAAAAGTAACGAAATAAAGTGTACCCGTATGTATTCGTTACTATGACAATTAGTACTCGTTACTATCGTATCGTTACTCGTTACTTCAGTTACCTTATAACATGCTATGTTATGTATATTAGAAAATGTACTGTGTACGCGTACAGTATGACGTCGCGACGTCGCAACATTCGTGATTTGTAGAAAACATACTTATACATTACATACCAAGCTGCATCAGATAATTTTTTCACTTTTCTGTATTTTGAACCAGACTTTTGGTAATTAACAGCTTTTGTTAACCAAGAAACAATTAAATCTCATTAGAGCTCATTTAGACACATCTCTTTCATCATCTTACACTTAAGATAAGAACAAAAAAACCGTGAAAATACGCAATAATAAAAAAAAACACATTTCTAATTTGTAAAAAGTACTTTCCTACCTTGTTTCTGTTACAATCTTAGATTTTGTATACACACACAATACCTTAAATAAACAGTAAAAAACTTGGACTACGAATTTCCAAATTATACTTTACTTAATAAACAAACATCGTTCTTTGTAACGTACGTTTATAAATTCACTGAATAAGCGCGGGCATACGTAAAACATACGATCAGCAAAGTTTAATTATACGCATCAACGGTACTTGTATAAACTGAAATAGTCTAGGTACTCATAATGCGAAACATGCGAGTAACGAAATGCATTCGTGTGTAACGTTTCGTTACTCGGTACTAGATGGCGCACCCGTTACTTAGTAACGAATACATACGGTTTGTTACAGCTCTAATATTTAACATCTGTCATTCTTTTGAAAATGGCGTCGGAAGGTGGGCGAGCGAACGTGCGTTTACGCAGAAGTAAGTTTATCCATGTTAATCTTTTCTGTTTTTATGTGATTTCTTAGTTTCTTGTGTAAAAACAGTTATTGATAGTACAAACTAATTGCTCAAAGTAATATTTTACCAAAAAAATCAAATATTCCTAACCTAACTTTGATGTTATTTTCTATGTCCTCTGCACAGTACAAAAGTATGTTATTAATATATTTCACGTCTGTCTTCCCGAGTACTATATAAAGTACGTTGACATTTTCTTAATTTATTTTAGATTTATCAGCTAACCTCATCGCAGATGTTTTGAATGACTCCGACTTCGACTATTCTGGAGATGATTCAGACGAAGATCCCGAGTTTCAACCACCAGAAACCAACCAAACAGTCTGTGATCACCGTAAAAGCGGTTCCAGTAGTTCAAGCGAAGATGAAGATGATTTCGTTATTTCTGTACCTTCTCCAGCAACATCAGACAACTCGGATTGTCCTTCAACTTCGTCATACTTACCACGAGCAATAGGACGTTCAAGGGGAACATCTCGTGGGCAAATTCGTGGTCGTAGCCGGGGTAGAGGTGAGAACTCACAATTATTATCCACTCGACATATAGCTATTAGAAATCGACAAAATAATTCTGGCATTCCGGATACTTGGATACACGAGACACTTGATACAGAAATAAATAGTTTAATGCAACCTGCCTACATCAAGAAAAATACTGAGGAATGGGAATGGTACCAGTTTTATGAACAATACATAGATCATGCATGATATTTTAGACCACATAGTAACCTGTACAAACAGGACACAAGTATTAGAGACCGGCAAATCTATGGGACTAACTTTAAAAGAGCTTACGGTCTATATAGCTATTACCATGATCATGTCTGCATTACAATATCCACAAATATCCATGTATTGGTCTGAGAAGTGGAAAGTTCCAATGATTGCCAAAGCTATGAGTCGTAACCGATTTTTTCACATTAGACTGAGATTAAAATGCGTTTATGACCCTGAAGTGACGCCAGAACAAAAACTTCAAAAGATATGGAAAATTCAGCCTTTATTTGAACGCATTTAAGCCGGATGTCACGAACAAGACCGTCCTCAATCAATGAGTATTGATGAAATGATTATCCCTTTTACTGGGAAATGTCCCATGCGTCAGTACTGTCCCAACAAACCCAACCCAGTAGGCCTCAGTTTTTGTTTTGGCTTCGCCAAAAGGCATAGTTTGCGACATGGCAGTATATCAGGGAGACACTACATTCCCTGACTTAATAAACAAAGGATTTTGTTTGGGAGAAGCAGCAGTAATTCATATGACAAGAACTTTAGTTCCGGGACACTTACTATTTTTTGATCGGTTCTTTACGACGGCGAAACTTTGTGATGAATTACTAAGATTAGGATTTCATGCTACAGGCACTATTATGAGAAACAGAATCCCGAAAAACTGCGTATTGACTGATGAAAAGACATTTAAAAAGAAAGCGAGAGGAAGTACTGAAGTAAAAGTTAGAGAAGACCAGAAACTTGCTGTGACTATGTGGCTGGATAATAAGCCAGTTTTAATGATGTCAACTTGTTATTGCGATCAAGATCACGACGAATGCGAGCGATGGTCAAAGAAAAATAAAACATACGAAAGAGTCAGAAGGCCAGACGTCATCAAAAATTATAACGAAAAAATGGGTGGCGTCGATCTCGCCGATAGAATGCTTTCTGTTTGCCCATCGCGTAATCGTACAAAAAAATGGACAATACGCGTAATTTCGCATCTTTTCGACCTAGCCGTTATAAATGCTTGGTTGCAGTATAGAATGGTAGAAGTAGACAAGGGTACACCAAGGAAAAATATCGTACAAATGCGAGAATACAAGCTGAACTTAGGCACCAAACTAATTGAAGATAATGAAGAAGAATCTGATGATGATGGTGAAGTTGAATTCGAAGAACTTGAGCCGAAACATAAAAAACGTAAGACTTTAATTAAACCAGTTCCTTCCAAAGAAAACCGTACCAAAAGTGCAGCGCATTTGCCAGCATATGGTACAAAACAATGTCGCCGCAGAAAGAATGCCTGTGATAAAAAAACTACGGTATTTTGCAAGAAATGTGAAATTTACCTATGTTTTACGCCTAATCGCAATTGTTTTACTGATTTCCATGAAGGCTGTTAATTCCTAGTTGATTGTTGAGTCCTACAAATAATATAAGTATAAATTTATATAAGTATAAATGATTGATCTCTAATGTTCCTCCTATTGAATTACTATAAGTTAATAAGAAGAGTTTAGTTTTTTTTTAATATGTTATGATAAAGAGTTTAATTTCTGTTAATTTAAAACATTTAATAAAACTACTTAAAATTATACATCCAATCTATTATTTATTCCTCCTATCTGCTCACTACGCTACCAAAAATAGGCTACGTCCTTTATGAAGCACATAATAGTTTAGTTCCCTTGTACTTTCTAACGAACATAGTGAAAAACCAGGTTTTTCCGGTACGTGATTTTTTCTAATATTTTTCCCGTACTAAGTGATAGTCTAATAGTACAATACAAAAGTTTCAGAAAGAAACAATAGAAAAAGGGTGTCTGGTACTCAGGAGGTTAATACAGTTCGAACCTAGTGCCTACAGAAAAATTGTATTATTATGTTTTTTTTTTTAATACTATAATGTAGAGGAAGTCAAATATTATCTTCTGTATAAACAAATTACATACCTGAGGAAATTCCTTTTTATTTAAATAAAAAGACAAATTTACACAAATAAACGAACCAATGAATGAAAAGTTTAAATAGATTTATTTTTAAACTTGTGTTATTTCATAAAAATAGTTCTATTTTGAAATTCCATTTTTATAAAGTAGAATTAAGAGAAGACAATATTTTTTTATTGTTAAACTATACCTACTAAACCCATTATAAGATCATTATATGATAGGATATTTTACGTGGACAAATGATCCAAATGGATGGCCCCTATGATATTTCAGCAGGTATGTAGTTTTAATGGACATAAGAAAAAATTTTAATGCATGAATTAACCTAATAATAATTATAGACGTTATACAATTAAATAATGACTAGACATAGCTTAAAGCTACATACAGCACACTGGCAAATTTGGCAAATTTAAAATTTGCTTATAGTCTACCTATTCTACATATAAAGATCATATGCACACAAAACTAAAAATCTGCAACAAACAGTTTTGGTAACTCTGACTCTAAGCGGATCACTCGTACAATTGAAGTAAGACGCCAATTATCATATGGGTTTGAGTTCTTCGGAGTATATGATTCAGGAGCAACAAAAGTGCTGTAATATGAAATCAGTTCATGAGATTGATCACCGTCCAAATCTGCAATCATCAATGATTGTTCCTGATATTCCAAGTCTGGTTGACATATTGGTAATGGTGCATTTGTGTCTATTTGACCACGGACACATATCTGCACAATATCTGTTTGGCTCACATTTACATTGTGTGTTTGCATTTTATCAAACGATACCAATACAATCCTCTCGGAAATGTCATGTACAGTGAAATTTGTGTATTTGATAAAGGGTGATATAGAGGCCACATTGATAGGCCGATTATAAAAATCATTGATGTTTTTAGGACTCTGATTCTGTACATTGTATGGTATCTCATCAATTTTTAGTGCACCCTTTGCAGCATTATGTGCATTGTGTGCACTATTCCACTGTCATAATTTCAACACAAAACCTCTTATTGAATTTGCAAAAGCAAATGAACTAGGCCTCATAGCGTAGACATGATTAGCAGAGTATTCCCAACCCACTGTAGTTGAACCATTTCTTTCTAGCAACAGTTTCAAACTGACTCTACAAGAATTTGGACACTCTCCTGAGTTCTCCACAATCAGTTTTCCAGGACCATTAGAGTATATCTCCCTTGTATTGCCGATACTCTTTTTCAAACTTAAATTTATCTTCTTTGTAGCAGATGCAGAAGCTGTAGAATTTGACTTGTCAAGTTTTAAAAATTTCCTATATAGATTAGGATATGTTATGAGTCTCACAGCTTCTGTTGTGCCATTCTTACAAATATATGTTATGGTATCAGCTTCTGGTACTAATTTGACAGATATACAGTCATTGATTGTCATCGGTTCTCCAATTAGATTGCCTGTTGCTCCTGATATAATCAACAATGAGTTGTGATTGACATTTGGGTAAACGGTTGCCACAGTAAGAAGGTCATTAACTTTATCTTTGTCCATGTCTTTCATGACAATTGGAAAATCAATAGCTGCAATGTTGTTGAAATCTTTCCCATGTTTGTGTTTGTACCAGTAATATGTTCCTGACAGAGGATTTAAGGCAGCTAGTAATCCTTCCGAGCCTGACACAACACAATCTTTCTGATTATCTCTATTTACATCAATAAGATGACAGTTAATTTCTGTAGGTATCCTATCATCCCTTGTATACCATCCCACTTTCCCAGAATTGCCAACTATGAGTAGCACACCATTAATATTATCATTGGTGCTTTTCTCCACTTTCATATGATTACCTCTATAAATGAATATTAGATTTTTTGTGTTTGGAATGGCTCCCTCAACCACTTGGATGGCACCTGATAGTTCAATCTCATCGTATGGCAGCTCCCAACTTGTAGTTTTATCCTGCCATTCATTAGTAGAGCAGCTACCAACTTCCGAACAAGGTATTCCCCAAAGGAATATAATAACAGTGAAAACACAAACCAGAATTGACGAGATAAAAGCGCAACGGCGCGGAAACGACATTTTATTGGATACATCCGACTGTAGAAAACTTACGTTGTCCATCGTGTTCTCTACCGTGTTGACGTTGGTATTAAATTCGTCCATGTCACTCAAGCTGTAATTCTTGGACGATTGCAAACCACTGTTGAAGTCCAAATTATTGCAGCTGTCCGTAGATTTTATGTGAGCCGCATTCTGAAGTTTGTTGTCATCTTCCGATTCGGAGTCGGACAATATTTGTTTCAGTGGCGCGTAATTGCCGCCTGTTCCATTGGCTGACATGGCGTATGCAAATTACTGATATAATATTTACATTATAAGAAAGATTCAACTAAATCTTATTGTCATATTATGGTTTACCTGTAAAAATAAAATCAATAAACAAACCTCGGCCTTACGTAGTAAATCTTGTCACAGTGACAGCCGTCCATGACAATGACGTTTAGTTTTTTCTTTCTTTGTTAAGTTTTCCCATCAGGGCAGGCAAAGGGCACAGAACCCATACAGCCTAGGTTATAGTTTTTTTTTCTTCATCAGGGTTGAGAATAGTCTTAATAAAAACAAGCTATAAAGCGCATACAGCCACGCCTTTAATTTATTTTCTTATTACAATAATGACGAGTTTTAATTCATTAATGATAGATGACTGATGGATGGTAAATAAATAGTGAAATAATAGCTTTTTCTTAGTTTGAGAGAATTTAAAGAAATCTCCGTAGACTTCTTGAGAAAGTATTTAAAAACTCCTGCTGTTTTGTTTCAATTGCCAAAACGCGTGCATGTTCATCAAAACCTAATGGTTAATAATTCATTATTTACCGCCTATTTACTACGAGGGTGGGTCAAAAAATTCGCGGAATGGAGAGTAAAAAGTAATAAAACACAAAATTATTATTCCTTCTCAATGTATGATCCCCCTTAACTCTAATACATTTATTAGACCTATCAATTAATTTATTAATACCTTCGCAAAAAAAATGATTTCTCTTTGTCGTCAAAATAGGCCGAAATTGCGCTCTTAACTTCTTCATCGCTGGAAAATTTCTTCCCTCGAAGCTCTTTTTTCATTTTTGGGACTATTTTGACTTCAGACTATTTTGGAAGACATCTCTTCCAAAATAGTTTAGGGAGGTTTTCCTTGTTTGGTAAGGAACTTGATGACTGCGCGAAACTCAATTTTTTCCATGTTGCAAATTGTCTTCCGGATTGACTTGTTGATTGATGTGTAGCTCAGGTAATTATGACCTATTTTTTTTGAAATTTAGTATTTATTTTCTTAATGAGTGTCACAACTAATGCAGGTAGTAAAAAGTCACCTTTCCCCCCTCCATGCCCCTCATTCGCGAACTTTTTGACCCGCCCTCGTAAAAGTCCTTGATATCATCATAACATTGACACTGTCTATTATAAATTTTAGAAATACTATAATATACAGTTGTTATATTGTACGATTCAAAATGCCCAAAAATCATTTTCCTAGATTCAGTATGCTTGGAGTAACCAGCAAGCTTGACACGACCACCAGTAAAAAGTCTCCAAAAGGACTAGAGCACTAATCCTGTTTTTTGGCCATCAGTGTGCAAAATCTAGACTCTATTCGTTGAAAAGCTTGTACTTTCGTAGTCGTTAATTATCGCCGGGTATAAAGTTCAGACGTTACACAGCTCGAAATAAGACAATGTAAAAATGTAGGGTTCAAATAAATAAAATTCATATTTCTAGGCAGAATGTATATTTTCTTTTGTATTGTATATAAATTATGTTGTAGTTTTTTCGATACATTAGCCTACAAACATTTAAACACAAATTCCTCCTATTATGTCACACTTATTTAATTGGTGCTTTCCTCTTTAAAATGGTATAAAAATAAACTTGCTTCACAAACTAAAAATGTACCTACACATTTACTAAGACATTACATTATGAAATCAGGCACACAAACCCGTTTCCGAGGCCTATTTCAGATTGCATAATTGATTCACAGTACAATATACACTGTATAGTTATTTTAATGTAATTTAAATACTATGGTGAAACCTAATTTATTCTAATTGAGATTATTCAAGATATAATTTATTAAGGTTACCATAGATTTATCAAACACACTAGCAATGCTTCACTTTTAGCACAAATATCGTGTCACAGCATAACAAATAACCATTTTATGGTTTTGTAATATTTTACTGCAGTTATTTACCTAACTATATTAATGAAATAAATAGAAAACAAAACAAGAACTATTTACATGTTCAGCCTCAAAAATACTTTATTGGATATACCTATGGTGTATTCATAATATGGTTGTTTCTATACTGATGGCACTTCAGTTGTGTAATTTATTTTATTAAATGAATTTACAATGGTCACTTGGGTGTCTGGGGACTGTGATTATAGAACAGAAGAAGACTTACTGTATATAGGAACAAAGATCAAATTAGCATGTCACACACCTGACAACTAATGCTTAATTACTTTTTGCATCTTTATTGAATTGAAACACACAAACACGGCTCCTCAAAATAAACTTCGGTATCTGTAAAGTGTGTTTCCATTCAACTAATGCTTAAACTTAAACGAGAAATAAATAATGAAAATATAGCTCTATAAAATAATGTGATGAGTTCCTATGACAATGGACAAGATTAGGCATTAGTAAATATTTGTTAAATAATATCAATAAAGGTCTACTTCCTGAAACACTTCAGTTTATGCCAGACCGCAGTTAATGTGACACTGAACAGAGGAGATAGGCATAATAGACTTTCAAGGAATCAGTCTTGCAATACTTTCACAAAACATCTCTATATACAGACACAGTGTTGACTTAACAAAAATAATCTGCGTAAACATTCCACTAAATACCATAGTTGAGTCCCATATAGAATAACTTTATTAATAATACATTAAATTAATTATAATTTAAACTAACATAAATTAATTTAGCAAACGTTAGTCGGTAATTTAATAAGGAGCCGGCCCTCATACTAGCATCCCGCGCTAGAGCTAAAATACAATGCCTATTTTGTACATATCAAATACAATATTATGATATTATAAGAAATCAATACCGTCTAAACACTGTTATTTCATGTTTCACGTTTGACTTCACAATAAGCTAACGCGTTCTTGGATACGCGATTCGACTAAATAAATAATAATACAGATCTAACGTTACACGGAATAAGGATATTCGCCGAGATAGTCTATGAGAGTGGAAGGGAGCGGTAGATGCCTGTGTTTTGGCGCGCACCACAGTTTAGGCTTGAGGGGGTTGGAGTCCAATGCTTTGTGGACGGCCAGTCTCGCTGCGTGAAGCAAGGAAGGCGGTTCTTTTCGTAACGGTGTTGAGAGAAGCACCGGTGAATGAGGGCAGCCATCGCGGTCCACCCATACCGTACCGGCGCCTCGCTGCCCCACACGTGTGTAATGCTGTATTAACTCCACCACACACCGGAACCGGGGCATATACCGTGCTAATAACCGGTCACAATCTAACCTGTAACAAGAATAGGCATTAATGAAATGGGATGTTTAGTGGAGGTGGATGCATGGGAGAGAGGTTCGGTTGAAGAGTATTACGAGTTGTAGAACATCCCACACAATAGAACCAAAATAACAGGGATTGAAACCTATGTTCACTATTTAGGAAAAAGTTTTTGTAACAGATCCCAACTATTAAATCTTTAGATATGATAATTAATTTCCACTTACATAATTTATTATATAAATTCTCCATTGTACAGTCAACATCATAAACACTTTACAAAACAGTGAACATTCGATTTTCAGCTTAAAATCCAATACATAGAGTTCAATATTTATTAATAATTGACAGATTAGTAGGTCGATATGCTGTTGTCTGCACACATTTTACCTAAGTTAGCTAGATTTTTTTAACTATTTCAATTTTGTTATACCGTCTGATCAAATCAGCATTTTTGTTTGAGAATCTGTTTCAAAGATATCAACAGGGTACGAAAATATACCCAGCAAAGCTAAAAAAATAGTGGCAGTAGACATAAAATAAGATTGATTCAATCTTAAATATCTGCATAGCTATCATGGGAAGTATTTGATATAGCCTTATATTTTGCCTGATGTTATGCGAGTCTACTTGTACCAAAGATCAAAATCTTAATAGATATAAATTCAATATCAATAATGAAAGTTTTTGAAATTTTGTAATAGGTTTGCAATAGTTACTTTTATTGACTTCTAATAAGTAATTAAGATACTTTTACTAAAATGAGTTATTAATGCAATTACAGCTCAATTATGACTCATACTGTATTCAGGAAACATTACAATTGTAACATTCAGTAATGTATTTACATTTTGTAAGGAAATCAGAAATAATTTAGTTGATTGCATGTTCGGAAATCCATTAATGACTTCAAGGATTTAGGTTGTGAATATCCTTATGTCAATTTCACAATAGTGAGGAAGGTGATATAGGATAAGGATATAGGTGTACAACTATTCTCACCTAAAGAATCCTTCCTCAAAGTGCAACCTCACTGAAGTTGGACCTCGGTCAGTCTGCACTGATAATGAGAATATGAAATTGCTGTCTACTGAATTTCTGATGAGGAAAGCTCCTACACTGGCGTCTTTTAATAAACTACGTGCACCCTGCAAACAAAAAAAGATCTTATTAATACGGTATGTACTAAACAATTAATAAAAAACTATTGGCTAAACATTAACTAGGATACATCATTAGAAAATAAATAGAATTGAAAATGACATGACCTATTTTCCAAGTAAACCATGTCCCCAATTTATTATAAATTGTATGAATCATTGAAGTTGTTTATAATGATTATAGGAAATATTTACATCCGTCAGTAGAGTATTGCAAGCATGAATTGATAAGCAAACAGAATTAATTATAGTGCTGAAGTTCAGTAAAAAAGTATAATCACTTAAATGTTTGCTAATCTCCTCTTTACTAAACAACATTCTTTTAAATAAGGTTTCAGTAAAAAAAATTTGCTTACCTGCCAATCTAAATGTCCATAGTACCACCCAGACAACCTGAGCGATCTGTATGTTTCATCTAGCCTTCTCAAACTATCATCAAGTGGTGGTAGGGTTGTTGTATATGGTGTGAAATAGGCCGGGGAGAAACTGAAAGGTGGTGTGAGAGGAGTGCGAGGCAGGTGCTCCAGCCTCTTGCCTGGACACGCTGCGAGGGAAACACGCAACTCATGCCGGCAGTTGGGGCACGGACCAGACCAGCTACTGATAGGTACTTCCACGCATGCATCTGGAAAGATCAATTGCTTCATTAAAACACATATTTCAGATACATAAAAGGGATTTAAAGGAGCAAACAGCTGCATCTGTTAAATAAGTTTAGTTACACAGCAGTATGGAGATTTGTATGGGTCACATATACAGCCTTCTAGAGATGGAAATATGTACCTCCACATGAGGAGCTAGAACATATTTACACAGTGATGCTGGTTATTCCATACAGGGTGGTAGAGCCACCTATATTACTAGGACCTGCATTGTAATGGACACTTGTTTCAGAGCACTGCAAGCACTACCAGCGCAGTTTGCTCATACAATGGTAAAACCAGCCTTAGAGGGATTACATTAATAAAATATTTTTTAATGCAACAAAATTGTTAAACTGAAAACCCTATTAATTCACAGTGCCAGAATTTTCTTTAAAATACTATTCACTAAACAAAAATTTTTTGTTCATTTGTTTCTCTGGTTAGAAACACTTAACAAGTAGAGGATTTTATTAGCAGTAAAATTGAAAAAAAAAACATTATACACTGATTATTTGGGACAAAACTAACCTCTTGAATAAATTAATCAGGTATTTTTCAAGCTTGATGATTTCATAGTTCATTATGATAAAAATTATTCATATCAATTTTAAGGAAGAGGCTCCACAGATAATGTAGTTTATGGGTTATTATCAATATTTGCACTCAATTTGGTCGAGATTAAATCAAAGATAGTTTTCTTTAGTCTCATTTGCTTAAAAAAACATTTTATAACCATAAATGACAATTATTCTTATTTGTTACTATCATAGCAAAGTTTTGGGATCAAAGACATAAAACAATTATTCTCATAACTTATGATTAGTAGAAGTGGTTAAAATAAATAAAATTATGAACTATTATAGTTCATTTTTAATAGTTTAATAAAACAATATAAACTTTCGAAATAATTAATACTGTTTATGAAAATAAGCAAGCACAAAATATTTCTTATTTTAAATTTAAATGTAGGTAGCAAATTTGGGTTCAAATTTCCATTAGTTGTCATTGATATTTGGGCTCATTTTTTTTTTTACGTAAAGAGCTCTTGATTAAAAACTTATGTATGTAATTTCGTCACTCGGAACTAAATAAAACTCGACTTATTAATTATTCAAAATTATTGATTTTGTAGGTTAACCACTGACTATTTACTAGTTTTGACAGCAATTTTAAGCATTGTTGCCAACATTTCAAAGCCAAAACATTTCCGTTATATTGGTAGCATTGTTAAATTGACATAAAGTTTTAAGGTTAGAATAGCGCTATTTAGTTTTAACCGTACCTAAACCAATAACTATAGGACCGATTCGGTTCTGGCACTTCGCCGGCCGCTGCCGCGGCACGCTCGCTTCGCTCGCTCGGCTCGTGCGTTGTGGTCACAGTTCTAACCTAACCTAACCAAACCAATGTTAATGTATATAATACTGATTATTATTGTAGTATTGTGTATGTATACATAATATAATGTATATAATAATAATCAGTATCATCATTATAAGTATCAGCCAGAACCGAATCGGTCCTATAGTTAATGGTTTAGGTGCTGTTAAAACTAAATAGCGCTATTCTAACCTTAAAACTTTATGTCAATTTAACAATGCTACCAATATAACGGAAATGTTTTGGCTTTGAAATGTTGGCAACAATGCTTAAAATTGCTGTCAAAACTAGTAAATAGTCAGTGGTTAACCTACAAAATCAATAATTTTGAATAATTAATAAGTCGAGTTTTATTTAGTTCCGAGTGACGAAATTACGTACATAAGTTCTTAATCAAGAGCTCTTTACGTAAAAAAAAATGAGCCCAAATATCAATGACAACTAATGGAAATATGAGCCCAAATTTGAAACAGGCATGTGCTTTAAATAAATAATTAATAGGTATACTTTTAGTATACTTTTGTGAAAAATTACTGTCAAAAATAATGTATTCATGTTAATCAATAAAGTCTCAAGAACTCATTAAATTGTGTATTCTTATTTTTTTTTCAAAACACAATAAACCATTACCCGAGTTCCAAATTAAAAAAAGAAATTTACATGCTGTGTGACTTTAGTACTCATTAGCAAATAGTTTAAGATCAAAAGACATTGAAACAAGTTGTTATAATAAAAACCACTCAGTCGTCGTTTCACCTATATTTAGAAAAGGAATGTTGATAAGTGTAACATCTGTAAATGTTTGTTAAGTAATATATATAGCCTATTTCTGTGTCTTACTTCTTTGGAGGTTGTGAATGGTAGTTTCACGAAAACAGTATCGTTCTCCAAACGCTACAATTTTTTATCAAATATTCGTCGGAATGAAAACCACTAACGAAATGTTTGTAGAATTAATTACGAAATATTACATTAACAAGTTATATAAATACGAACACTTACTAGGTAAATGTAGTCTAGCTGCTAAAGTCATATTGAGAGGATCGAATCTTGATTCTTTACTTTCTATTATACACATTTGTTGTTCACTCTTCGGTGGAATATTGTGTGATCCGCCCGCCTTTTTCCAGAGGCCACGATTTTATTTAAAATAAAATAATAAGCACTACACTAATATTTATGCTTGTACAGTAAGGCACTCGAAACAAATGAACAATATTTAGTTTGTATAGTAACAATCATTCCACTATTTTCCATTCAACATTTTCTCACAACGCAAGACGCAAGGATGATGCGTACACGACAAATCTCAAAACACAACTGCGCCAAGGCGCACCGATGATCACTGTAGTATTTATTAGTCACTTGATATTTTTGAAATACGCGATACTGAAATAGCTCGTGTTGAAAACTGAATTTTTATCACTAAAATTAAAATAATCAATTCACGTGCACTGGTGATCGACGTAAATCAAGTAATGGCTTGACGTCCACACAACGTGTTTGAGGACGAACAAATGTGAGATTGTGGTATGAACGAGCGATGGAGAGGCGGGTGAGCGACGATGCGGGGCGAGAAGCAGTAAGTGAAGGGGGGGGTACACTTACACAAGCGTGGAGACAAGATCGACGCGCGACCAACGAAACTCAAATGATAAATTCTGAGAAATTCATTCACAATAATACCAGTTAGCTAGTCATTTGGTTGGTATCTATGCTTATGTAGCGCCCGCCACAAAGCTACGCAAGTACCTATGCCAATTTTTATGTTAGTGAGATTTTTAGAAAGTTACCAAGAGTTTATTTAAACTATAAAAAATGAGAGTTGAGTGTCCCAATCCCAAAGGGATTGACAAACCACAGGCTTGCGGATGCTTTCAGTTCTCTATTTAATTTAGTAAGTTCAATGTGCGTTGGTATTCCAGGTGTATGTCAATCCTATAAAATATTGCCTAAATGCTAATTAGCTCATCCCATCATTTGTGTTTATTGCACTGTACTGCGTATATTTTGAGCTTAAAATCTAAAGTTCAACACATAGTTTCCAATATCAACTGAAAAAATTGACATTTTGCGGTATAATTTTAATCTCATAAAATTACCCTGTCATTGTTTTCAACTAAATGCTACGTAAGTTCTCTATATTTTAGTAACTTATCGTAAGCAATATCAGTTTATAAAACAGTTTTATCAGTGGTGCCTATACTTAATACTTTAAAATTATTAGAATACGATAAAAACAAATATTAACACAACAATCATTGAATTTAATAATAGTAAGATTACGATACCTAAAATTATTCAAATAAATCGTAAATCTTAATCTGTTATTATTAGCACGAAATTGTTGTTCTTTTGAAAAATGCATGGCTCGGTCAAGTATTTGGAACTGTAAAATTGAAGTATTTGTCTCATAAATAAAGACTTTAATAATATGCATAATGTACTTATTAATCGAAACCTTATTTCAATTTAACGCTCATACATAAGAAGATAAAGCCTAAAATTAATCACAAGATTAATTAAGTAATTGTAAGTTCCTCTCAAATTCTATTTGGTTTCGTAAGCATTATTGTGACATTGCTTATTTTTTTGCGAATTACTTCGCTTCCGATAGTTTCGATAGTAGATTTTTTGCACTTTATGTCTCATCCTCAATCAATATGTGTGTTGTTATGATACCTTTGGCGTTTCTGATTTCCATAATACAAGCACTTTACTTGGACTCAGGATAAAATATGTGATTTTGTTTTTCTCTATTTAATGGCATTGTCAAAAAATAGTAAACATTTTCTATTTTACGATACTAAGCTCTATGAATGAACCTCATTTATTTCGGCACGATTTAGAGATTTTAATGTAAAGTGAATTGTGATATGAATAACACCGAGGTGTCCGATTCGCATTCGAGTGGAGCATACGAGAGCGAGTTCTCCGTAGTGCGATTATATTCGGTGTTCTCGGAATCCCTTACCTGCGCCCGCGCAGCTTTCACAACCATCTGCCGCTTGTCATTGGTGTACACTCGTGACACACAGCTGCATGAACATACGGGCATACGTTTGAATTGCGCCCTAACAACAAAATTATGACCTCACTAAAATAGAATTTTAAAATGAACCATCACCATGATGTGTTTCATATCCAGTATCTATGTTAATTGATCAAATGAAAAATACTAGCTTCTTTTCAGTTAAGAGCAGCTCTAGTGTAAAGTTCAATAACACTTAAAAAACAAAACGAAATGAAAGCGCCCTAAACCACCTTGAACAATAAAATTACTTGTTGTAAAATTGAGTTTATATAAATTAAATTTACTTATTATAAAAGTTATATAGCTAGCTAGCAATATATTTAAATTTTTTCATTGAAGCTGCTTAAATGGGTTTATATATTTTATTTCAAAAATGATAATAATTTAGTAGATTTTTTCTTTTGGGCATTAATCGATCATCAAAATAATCAAATCAACATAGAACATAGCTATTTATTTCGCTTTACGTTAGGGGCCGCGCGCTACGTTTCGTGGAACGCGACACACTCCGTTTTCAATTTCGCATTGCATACCGTTTGTTCTCAGTACTTTTGTTTGAGGGGAACCGTGCCTGAGTAAACATATACCCAGAATCCATTCCAATCGAATGGTTCCGATAAAATTTTAATTTCCCTCAGAAAGTTTCATTTTAATTATTAAAATAACCTTTTTATATCTTGACCTGTATTTAAACAATTTGAGACTTACTCAAATCATGTTAATTTAATTGAGAAGTTAAAAACAAAAAACAAATTTTAACATATGCGTTTTTTTTAAAGTTGCATAGACAAAAAAATAACCTGCCTATATCAAATTAAAAATAGTGTAAGAGCCCGTGTACATGAAACGAATTTAATCGTCCGAAACGATACCAGCGTCTTTTATTCCGTCCCAAATAAAAATTAAAATGCGTGGTTGTTTTTGGCCCATTTTTTATCACCCCATCATATAAAGTTGCTTAACCTTTGCAACCATAGGCCGAATGCACTAGCTTAGCATTAGCTTGTTCTGCTATCCATATCGCTTAATTATATTCAAACAGTATGGCATTGTAGTCAAATACCTAGGTAGGTAACGATTAATACACGTGCTTACAACAATTACCCAGAATTCATTGAAATAGATGATTGTGATAATGTTTTGTGTTGTTCATAAAGTTCACAATTTAATAATTAAGAGACATTTCTGTACTGTACATTAGACAAAAGGTATTTACAGTTGTTGTCCCATCAAAAATTGGTAAATTCGAATATGATCCCTATCCAAAAATAATACGATTCCGAATTCTATTGCGGCGTTGGAGCATTGTTTATCTATGAACAGCTAATTTCAAGTTAACTACGTAATTATGACAAACATTGGTAATCTTTCATTCTCAGAAATGAAAACAATAGTGGTTTCTATTGAATTTCTGTTTAGCAAATTGTTTGCTACCGATCCACCTAAATATCTAAGCGGCGTAAAAAATAATATGGTTATAGCCGACAGCCATTGTTATAGATAAACTCATTTGGCATATATAAATTACCTACTTGAATATTTTCATTAATTACTTTAACACGTTTTCAACTTTAAGTTTAAAATTATATAGTTTTATTAAACTTTTCCTATCGTTGAGGCAATTTAGAGAAATTATTAAACAGACTTAATGCGACATGTCTGCTTTAAGTAATAGGTAGGTACTGGTGATTACATACGCTTTGGGTACTGCTAACAGTTGGATAGTGCACTAGCTGCCTTGGGTGCAGTATCAGCACTCCTTGTTATTATTACAACTAATTCAATACCGAATCAAAGTTTAGGTTAGGCTAGGTTTCTCTAACATGGTCATATCAAAAACTATATTATTTATACGAGTCAGACTTTAAGACCATAGAGTGAAATATATCATAGAAATCCTCTACAATTTAGAAATTAGATGATGAGATGATTTAATTTTAAACGGCTACAAACCGTTTCAGCAAAATTTGATCCATGGGAGCTTCGCTCGCTCCGCTCCAAAAAAAGGAATCTATAAAGTTACAATTACAACCCCTCCTGCCTATTGGAAACTGTGTTTCACAACGAGTAACCAAAGACAATAGTATAATCTTATTAAACAATTAACTATTTGACAATCTTGAATAGTTGCGGTGCCTGTTGACCGTACCTACATACGTAACAAAAGAACATCAAACTATTATAAGGTTTTTTTTAATAAAAATTGAACTCGTTATCTTCCAAATCTGTGTTTGGCCGTGCTGTTGATTGTACATAACTAATTCGAAGAATTACTCCGTAAACAAGGTCGTCCCGGGCATATATATACCTACATATAAACTGAAATCAAATTCTTGGAATGTACTTTTAATATAATTACGAAACGATTCAAAACACGTATCCATAAGATTTGTACGAGGTTTATATTTTTATAACCGAGATTTTAAGAATGACTAATACGTGTATATATAAAATCAATCAAAATCAAAATTTTATATTAATTATTAAGGTCTTAAATTTCAAAAACTCTTATAGGGTGTCACATGTACAAGAAAATGCAAACATACCATGTGACAATACAATAAAGTAAAATTAATAAATATAGTATAAATAAGTAAAAAAATAATTATGCACGTACCTAAGCAATACTAAAAAATAAATTGGATTTATTTTCAAAGGACACGATATTGTTTCAGTTGGAGCATTCTAATCAATCGGAATTCTTAAATGGCTGGTGTTCTTGGAATTCACGTATGACACGTGACGACTGATTAGTTCTGTAGAATTATTAGCCAGATAATACGTATATCTAATAAATCATAAATTTCGGACTACTGACGTCAATTAGGTACGTATTAAGACCAAAACTGATCGGAGCATTGTACTATGGATATTAAATAGATAATGGATAAAATATATAAATAATACATCATGATGACAAACACTATTTGTTACAGGTGTAATGTATGTACTTATAAAAAATACTATATAACTAGGTACATATATAGTTTTTTATATAATATCTAAAACCCATATTAGTTTTAAAGGTTTTTAATACTGGTTCTTTTTGCATGCGAATTGCAAAAAACCTTGTAAGTTACATGTATTGCATTAACAGTTATTGTCAAATAAATCAAGAACATAAAAAGGGGGACCTCAAGAAGTTACTTAAAAACCAAATCTTAGAGCGTAGATGGATAGTGACAGCACATCAACCTATTAATAACAATCAAATTTTCTCCGTTTTGTATAGCTTGATACTGTACTGTACCATTATAACAACCGGAAAATCCAAGAAATTGTGGTATAATCCAAGTTACTTAGATAGAATTTTCTACAGCTTTTTATAATCAGTTACTAAACAATTGCCTTTCACCCTTACAATCAATAATGTTCGATCGATAAAACTCCAAATCTTTTCATTTTATCTTCTTAATGCTTGTAGTTAGTTATAATGATAGTTTAGCCATAATTGCAAGCCTTCTTATTTACCTCTAATATAAATATTTGACGTCTTTGCTTTTATAACAATATACTTATTTAAACAAGCTAGAATTATAATCTGAATAGCAAGAGGCGTAGTTTCGTTTAAAACCTGAGTTTTATTTAACTTTCCATTCTAAGAAGTTATTACTTTAATTCATTTTATATTTGACACAACCTTTTAACCTTCTTGCAAGGATGGTACAAGGCTTTCGAAAAGAATCTTTATAAAAACTGTGTAAACTAGAAATCGTAACATCGATAAACGCACTAGGTACGTATCTACAATTAACAGCTTGTTTTCTCGAAACGAAGCTGTACTCAATGACGATATCTTTCCAAGAATAACTCTCTATTCGCCATTTCCTAGATACGTTGGCGTAAAATGATTGTTCTAGGTACTGAAGTAATTATTATTGTGGTTATTATCAGTTACAGAGAAAATTGTTATTAATTTTTGATATATTTAACTTAGAGTTATTAAAGCTTTTAAACTGCTATGAAATATGAGTTATATAAATTATTGTAATAACTGTAATATTGATACTGCTCAATTGAGTTTGGCTAGTACCTAAGCTAGTTTATTAGCTACTAAAATTCTTTGAAACGATTTAGATACCCAATTATATACGTATAATTTGATATAAAAATATTAAAGCTATGGTTTGATGGTACGAATGTTAACATTTGAAGTAAAAAAACCATTTATAAATAATCAAACATACTACTTTGTTATTACCTTTTCAAGTTGCGACCTCAGGTAACTATTAGAACGTATATAGTAACTATTTGGAAAACAAATACGGTCTATATTTTATTCTGTTGTTTTCGTAGTAACCCAAGAGAAAATAATAAAGTAACTTTATCGAATAATTATAACTGGGTCACTACATTCCTTTGCGAGTCTTTGAAAACTTTTTGTAAATTTTTTGGAAGTAACGTAAACGTATCTTTGCTTGTTAGGTATATCGTGTCGTTCTGCGGATATTATTAGTAATAAGAGAGGATTATTATTGATTTAAAAATTGTTCGCAACTTTTCTTGCATTGCCAAATGAAACAAAACTGACGGAGTTACTTTTTACAATCTCTCGGGAATTCCCCATAAGTTTCGGTAAATCCGGAAGTTTTAGGTGCTTTAATAGAATGGGGTATTTAATTTTTCATTCGTCATCCATTATAATCGATAATTTATCATTATGGATAAGACTATGAATAATAAGGTTTATGACGGCCTCTCCTTCCCTTATTTCTGGGCAATTTAACTCACGAAATATAAGTGAGGCTGAAACTGGCAGCAGAAAAACAGCAGCTCTTTGACAGCAGCAGCAACAGCAGCAGGTATTCAAGAGGGCTTAAAACAAAACAAGAGAGCTTGAATAGCTACTAGAATGTTAAATTTTCCATGTTGAAATGTCTCCAAAAAGTTCTAGAAAATTTGGTCGTTGCATAAAGCTGCTGTTTATCTGCTGCCAGTTTCAGCCTCATGAAATATGAGACCGTAAAGACTGCTCACGGATTATCATTAATTTCATTTCATTGGCATCATTATCAATACATCCAGTAAAGCATCACTCATATTTTAAGGTTCAGTACAATAATCTCTATTTTTATTTAACATTTCTTTTTTACTATCAGGATCTTCGCGACACTGCGGAGTAGTGAATCATTCGTTGCCGTTGTGATTGCTTTTACAATGTGTATATTATATGTTAGTTTCTTATCTGCAAATGCAATTCCACGTGAACAGCGGTTACTCATTTTCGGTGGAAGTCGTCGACTAATTGTTTTATCACGAGTTTCCCAGACATGATTGCAGTTCATTTTGGGTGGCGTTTATTATAATGAATTTTATCTAACGTATCATGTTATCTGCTAATAAAAAAGTATGAATTATTAATTATCTTAACGTTTCATCCATTTGTATTTAAAAATATTTTACTGTTAGATAGCAACTTATTTATCAGCGAACAAAATTTTTAAAGCACTTGTTTTTATAGGTTCGATGAGAAATCTACTATAAATAGATCTATATTTATGGTTCAATCCTTATATCAAATTAAATATAAAATTTCCTGAAAAGTCTTTTATTTAGGTACGCTTTCTTGATAAAAGATCAAGGCCATATGAAAAATATCAAAGGTTAATATTGTCGTAAAAAATATTAATTTAAAGTTTAATTAATAATATTATATAAAAAAGAAGCTTATAAGGAATTCCTACAAAAGAAAACGGTGAAATAAAAATATTTAAGCACAAATAATTTCCATTTAATAGCACACAGATACAGATTACACTTTTTTCTTTTATATTGACATAGTGTAGATTTTTTTTTTCATTTTCATTTCATATTACGTGCTAATTAAATATTTCATGATTTTATTTAATTTTTTTTTTTACCAAAAAAGGTTTTATATTTCTTTCAGTTACTTAAGGCCTGCTCTGTTACGTACATACAAAAATGTGGCATTTGTTGCCAAGTTGTTTTAACTTAGAATGCTTCTTGCCTCAGAGCATTTAAGAGCAAGCGTGGGGTGCTTCGTACGACATTCTTCCTACACTAACTCTGTATTTCGAAATAAAAATAGGAAGGGAACTTGGTAATAAATTAATAATAAAAGAATTAAATAAAATACAACAATCGACATCGAGCAACCCACGCTTTTCCTCCTTAATTTTCTCGTTAATTACTTGTTATCTTGAAATTTAATTTTTACTTTTTAGTTCGGTTTACTTTTATTTCTTATTTTTCGTGAGTTTCTTATTTTTATTTAAACCATAATTTATTACAGTAGATACTTTAACCAATCCCGGTCAATCTGTAATCAAATCTAAGAAATAACATTTCACACACTTTCCTGTTTACGATTGAGCTGAAATTTTCTATGCATATATAATATGTATGATGCAATACTATTATGAAATGGTTGGACATGGGAACTCTGTAATAAAACGAAGCAAACCTTTTCATTTGGACTCGTTCGTTTTATCTTGACAAGGATTCTGTCCTAGACTATTTTAAAGTAAAAATCTCATTTTTTTTTTTATTATTAGAAACAAGTTTATATTAATGATCTCGAGTTTTCAAGTAAAAGTGTGTTACATTTTAACCGATTCATTGCTATAAGATATAAAATATATTATATCACGTATTTTATATCTTATAGAAATATTGCATTGTGAATGCAAAAAATTAAATAAAAAACACGATTCATTGCTACATAAAATTCTGGGTTGATTTTCCTAAAACTTGATTTGAAGGTGTTATCGTCGATTTAAAACACAGTTTTAGTGGCTAACACCACACACAAAAAAAAAGTGATGACACGACAGGCGTGCCATCAGCAACGAATCGGTTAACAACAAGAGATAAGAAGGTTTCACGGCTCCTTGGTGTAACGGTAGTGATCGTACCTTTCGCGCAAAAGGTACCGGGTTCAAATCCTGGAAGGGGCTTTTGTTTGTATGAAAAGTACAAGTATTTGTTCATCTATATACGTACTTATTTATGTATTCTATACATTATTGAGCATAGGTAATAAATGCTCTGCTTAATTTGAGACTTCGTAATTATTGAGGGTTGTCCAAAACTTATTTATATTTAATTAATAATAGCTTTTTAATCGTTTATTTTTTATATGTACCAAAATACCAAAAAATTAAAAATCTTTTTTAATTCGATTATTCATATTCATGAAATGAAAAAGCTTTAAGCACCTGTTACTTTTACTTTTTCTCGACTAATTTTAATGTTCTGTATTTGATAGAAATTAAAGAAATTGTGGATTTTATTGTACATAAACTCAAACTGGGAAATTCGTTAAATATTTTGTTTTTTTATTAAGTTATATTTCCTTTTAAGTCCTATTCGACTGAGAAGTACCCTAAATGTCACGACCAATTTTGACCTCCGGTAACCCCAATGAGATCTGATACTATAGAGTCGGCGCCTCCCCGCCCAAGGGAAATCAATTCTTGCGACACAATCCAGTAAACTTGAGTTATATTTGTAGCTTTGTAAATTCTAGTTAACTCCCTAGGATATGTGACCATCTCGTCTAATTTACTACATAAATGGTATACGATACGGCAATACATACCAATCAGCATTAAATATTACTGCGGAGTTTTCATCAATAAAGAAGATTCGTAGCTTAACAGCCGCCATTTAAAATATACTGACGTACTCGAAAGTTTATTATTTAAAAAAGTTACATACATAGGATATTATTGGAATTTTCAAACTTGGCGTTCACATCAATTTACTTGATTAACAAAAAATATATAAGTATAGGCATCTTCGAATTATCAACATCATCGGTAAAACATATATATTTTTAGCGAAACATCATAATTTCAGCATCAAAATTTTCTAATAGTAAATTTTTGGCGATAAACATTCAAGAACACATCAAATCCCAATGGTCACAGACACGATATGAAACCTATTGTTTTTTCAGGGTCTTTTGGCCTATCTTATTTATTTAAACCTTTTTAATGCAAAGGAATAACGTACGACGACTACCCTTGTATCTACATTATATTTCTACTGTTTAACTTCACTCTTAGTTCTATATAAAAGGTAATATTATTTACTTGTGACTCTTTAGTTCGGATAATATATATACCTATATTGTCTCCTCTCATAGTAAATGGTACATTACAAAATATTTTAAGAACACTCATCTGAACTTAAAACCAAATACTGAAGTACAATTTTATATCAAGTTAAGTCTAGTATCGCTGTCTCAGACATGCTCTGAGACAAAACTCTACAGAAAGTAGAAAAGGGTATCTCAATTAGGGAAAACAATAAATATAATAATAGTATAAAATAATGATCGTATCGTATAAGGATTAATCGGTGTTAAAGACTGCATTAAAAGTGTTTTCCAAAGTACTGAGAAGCTTTCAATACTTCTGATACTTTGAAAATACATACTTGATCAAGAAACTTAATATCAACACTTGCAAAAGCTATTTAGCTTTCTTATTCGAAGGCCGAACTTGACCACTACGCTATTGAGCTCTACAATTGAAAATATGTCTTATATATATTTCTATTTAAACTTGTTAAATTTGATATTATTAACCAGTTGTCCTTTAATTGCTTTTAATTAAAACAAGGACTTTAATACCTTATAAATAGAACAGGAAGTTGAACAACTGTCCGTAAACATGAACAACTATCCATGCATTGAAACTTACATTTTATTTTTAGTTAACAATAATATGTTTGTAATTTTAATATCGTATCAAAATACTAAAGTAATAAAGATACCTAACAAAATACCAATCACAATTCTACACATTTTACAACTTGTATTTTCCCGTGGATTTTTACTATACGTAACACAGTGAGGATGGTAAACACTTCGTTGTTTTCATATGACAGTATCTAATGAATGGGACAAGGAAATAAAATATACAATAAATTATAGCCGTTGTCATTCAACTACGAATGGTTTTTTATTAATATTTGAGTCACTAATTCAATGATTTTCTCTCAACTCTACTATATCAGCTAGTGAATTCCTGTAAAACAACTTTTAATAATATTCAAAAGGAAATGTAATTATGTATTATAATAATTAATATTATAATAAATCCATCTTTCGCAAGTACTGATTGAAATGAAACACTGAAAAACAAAAATGAGTAACAGAAAACACTTTTAAACGTAGAAGTACGTAAAAAAGCAGTTTACCCCCTCTCTTAAGTAAATATCCTTCTGTTAGTATATGGCCCGCATCAAGAAATAGTTGTGTATGTAAAACAAAACTACCTATGTACGGTGTCTGCAGCAATATTGGGTAATTATACGACTCACAAACTTATTGTAAGTGAACACGCCACATATAAACTTAAAAGAAAAAGGTAACTTTCAAATGTTATTAAAATTATCGTGTCATTAGGATATGTAACAACCTTATTTGTTTTTTATAATATTGCATAATAATTAGTAAGCCATTCGGTCGGTTAGCTAACGCCATTTTTTGCTGAAACAAACGCAAGCGTTGCAAATTCCAATTGAAAAAGTGCCCATGGACGACAAAACCTTTTGTAGCCCAACTCGACTAGATGTTATTATAAAACGTGCACAATCACGTACGTACAAAGTTGAGTAAAAACTTTAATGTAGAGCTGTACCCCGTACTAAGTTAATAAGTTTTCAATTTTAATTTTAAATGCAGTAGTAATAGGGTCGATATTGCTACTTTCTTACTCTTAAAATCGTGTCTATAAGAGTGGAGTGAGCCAAAATAGAGTAGGAGGGCTATATATCATAGTGGAAGGTTAGAGTAGACTAACTAAATCTGCCGTCAATAGCATAGTTACAGTAAGTACGCTCTCGACGGTGTCAAGAAAAATTGGCTAAAAGTTTTGGTACGAAAATCTTCCATAAATAATTTGTTTGTAATCGGATCATGGTGACTGTAGCTTTAAATGAAAGAGGACCTTAGCACCTATATACCTATTTTCGTATCAAAACTTTTAGCACATTTTTCTCGAAATCGTCGAGAGCGTACTTACTGTAACTATGCTATTGACGGCAGAAATAAAAAAGCAATACTGAAGTTTGCAAGAGAAAAGTAGTCAGCTCCGCAGGCATGTCTTCTCTTTTTCTCTCTGTTTCTCCCTCTATCTCTCTTCTCGTTATTTCCTTTGTGCCATAATAAGTTACACAGACCGGTGCAAAGTAATGCAAGTAAATAAAAAATATTGCAAACACTACACAACGTCGGATCGAGAACGAAAGCTAAATCGATATGCAATACAATAGACTTGCGTACATAAACTTATTATGTGAAGAGATAATAAAAGATAAAATAAATTAAAAAAGATATAATACTTTTTATTATGTGACGTGGACGTGTGAAAGTGGTTTCGTAATATTACGTAAGACTGTTTCTGGTTTTAGATTCTTTTTGGATCGTCCGTCAACGACAAAAAGTAATAAACGTGTTAAATAAAAAGTTAACGATCAATTTGATTAACCTTAGTTAATGTACCTTGATCAAAATGTTCAATAATAGATAAAGATCTCTCCGTTACATAATTTGCTATGCAAAAAGTAATACCAAATTAAATGTCTTTGATTTTAAATGGTAAATGATTCTGAGACATGCAACCTAAAAAATGCTTCGTGGAACTGCCGTAACCAAGGTCCGGGTATAGCGTCACCTTATCACGTGGTCGAGTGCCGTGCGCGGTCAAAGACTTATAGTGAATACTTTGCCACCGTATAAGAAACTACCTATAAACCTACGGAATACATTATGTAACAAGTTTATTGATAAATAAAAAGCTTTTAAGGCAGATCTCTCTCACAAAACGACGGTTACTTGTACATTCTCTAGTTGTATTCCTTCGTCCACCAAAGTTTCGATTCCAAATCGTTAATTTCGTGTTTTTGCGTGTTGTTCAGTAGAGAACAGTACCAATCCTGAATGTAAGGGGTGAAAGGCGACTAACTGCCAAATGCCAGAGTACTTCGAATAAGATATTAATGTGGAGTCTTCAATTCGTGTTAAAGTTGCAAATGGAACCCCTCATTCTTACTTTTCCCGATGACAATTCATTTACCCAGTATTTGCATAAAAGCAGAAGAGAAACTGAACTGATACTACTGTATTGTATCGCCACTGTTGAGCGTTGCAAAACAATAAAAATACAAAAGTAGAACGTCGAATAATTATAACTGGGTCACTACATTCCTTTGCGAGTCTTTGAAAACTTTTTGTAAATTTTTTGGAAGTAACGTAAACGTATCTTTGCTTGTTAGGTATATCGTGTCGTTCTGCGGATATTATTTGTAATAAGAGAGGATTATTATCGATTTAAAAATTGTTCGCAACTTTTCTTGCATTGCCAAATGAAACAAAACTGACGGAGTTACTTTTTACAATCTCTCGGGAATTCCCCATAAGTTTCGGTAAATCCGGAAGTTTTAGGTGTTTTAATAGAATGGGGTATTTAATTTTTCATTCGTCATCCATTATAATCGATAATTTATCATTATGGATAAGACTATGAATAATAAGGTTTATGACGGCCTCTCCTTCCCTTATTTCTGGGCAATTTAACTCACGAAATATAAGTAAGGCTGAAACTGGCAGCAGAAAAACAGCAGCTTTTTGACAGCAGCAGCAACAGCAGCAGGTATTCAAGAGGGCTTAAAACAAAACAAGAGAGCTTGAATAGCTACTAGAATGTTAAATTTTCCATGTTGAAATGTCTCCAAAAAGTTCTAGAAAATTTGGTCGTTGCATAAAGCTGCTGTTTATCTGCTGCCAGTTTCAGCCTCATGAAATATGAGACAGTAAAGACTGCTCACGGATTATCATTAATTTCATTTCATTGGCATCATTATCAATACATCCAGTAAAGCATCACTCATATTTTAAGGTTCAGTACAATAATCTCTATTTTTATTTAACATTTCTTTTTTACTATCAGGATCTTCGCGACACTGCGGAGTAGTGAATCATTCGTTGCCGTTGTGATTGCTTTTACAATGTGTATATTATATGTTAGTTTCTTATCTGCAAATGCAATTCCACGTGAACAGCGGTTACTCATTTTCGGTGGAAGTCGTCGACTAATTGTTTTATCACGAGTTTCCCAGACACAAATAATTTCCATTTAATAGCACACAGATACAGATTACACTTTTTTCTTTTATATTGACATAGTGTAGATTTTTTTTTTCATTTTCATTTCATATTACGTGCTAATTAAATATTTCATGATTTTATTTAATTTTTTTTTTTACCAAAAAAGGTTTTATATTTCTTTCAGTTACTTAAGGCCTGCTCTGTTACGTACATACAAAAATGTGGCATTTGTTGCCAAGTTGTTTTAACTTAGAATGCTTCTTGCCTCAGAGCATTTAAGAGCAAGCGTGGGGTGCTTCGTACGACATTCTTCCTACACTAACTCTGTATTTCGAAATAAAAATAGGAAGAGAACTTGGTAATAAATTAATAATAAAAGAATTAAATAAAATACAACAATCGACATCGAGCAACCCACGCTTTTCCTCCTTAATTTTCTCGTTAATTACTTGTTATCTTGAAATTTAATTTTTACTTTTTAGTTCGGTTTACTTTTATTTCTTATTTTTCGTGAGTTTCTTATTTTTATTTAAACCATAATTTATTACAGTAGATACTTTAACCAATCCCGGTCAATCTGTAATCAAATCTAAGAAATAACATTTCACACACTTTCCTGTTTACGATTGAGCTGAAATTTTCTATGCATATATAATATGTATGATGCAATACTATTATGAAATGGTTGGACATGGGAACTCTGTAATAAAACGAAGCAAACCTTTTCATTTGGACTCGTTCGTTTTATCTTGACAAGGATTCTGTCCTAGACTATTTTAAAGTAAAAATCTCAATTTTTTTTTTATTATTAGAAACAAGTTTATATTAATGATCTCGAGTTTTCAAGTAAAAGTGTGTTACATTTTAACCGATTCATTGCTATAAGATATAAAATATATTATATCACGTATTTTATATCTTATAGAAATATTGCATTGTGAATGCAAAAAATTAAATAAAAAACACGATTCATTGCTACATAAAATTCTGGGTTGATTTTCCTAAAACTTGATTTGAAGGTGTTATCGTCGATTTAAAACACAGTTTTAGTGGCTAACACCACACACAAAAAAAAAGTGATGACACGACAGGCGTGCCATCAGCAACGAATCGGTTAACAACAAGAGATAAGAAGGTTTCACGGCTCCTTGGTGTAACGGTAGTGATCGTACCTTTCGCGCAAAAGGTACCGGGTTCAAATCCTGGAAGGGGCTTTTGTTTGTATGAAAAGTACAAGTATTTGTTCATCTATATACGTACTTATTTATGTATTCTATACATTATTGAGCATAGGTAATAAATGCTCTGCTTAATTTGAGACTTCGTAATTATTGAGGGTTGTCCAAAACTTATTTATATTTAATTAATAATAGCTTTTTAATCGTTTATTTTTTATATGTACCAAAATACCAAAAAATTAAAGATCTTTTTTAATTCGATTATTCATATTCATGAAATGAAAAAGCTTTAAGCACCTGTTACTTTTACTTTTTCTCGACTAATTTTAATGTTCTGTATTTGATAGAAATTAAAGAAATTGTGGATTTTATTGTACATAAACTCAAACTGGGAAATTCGTTAAATATTTTGTTTTTTTATTAAGTTATATTTCCTTTTAAGTCCTATTCGACTGAGAAGTACCCTAAATGTCACGACCAATTTTGACCTCCGGTAACCCCAATGAGATCTGATACTATAGAGTCGGCGCCTCCCCGCCCAAGGGAAATCAATTCTTGCGACACAATCCAGTAAACTTGAGTTATATTTGTAGCTTTGTAAATTCTAGTTAACTCCCTAGGATATGTGACCATCTCGTCTAATTTACTACATAAATGGTATACGATACGGCAATACATACCAATCAGCATTAAATATTACTGCGGAGTTTTCATCAATAAAGAAGATTCGTAGCTTAACAGCCGCCATTTAAAATATACTGACGTACTCGAAAGTTTATTATTTAAAAAAGTTACATACATAGGATATTATTGGAATTTTCAAACTTGGCGTTCACATCAATTTACTTGATTAACAAAAAATATATAAGTATAGGCATCTTCGAATTATCAACATCATCGGTAAAACATATATATTTTTAGCGAAACATCATAATTTCAGCATCAAAATTTTCTAATAGTAAATTTTTGGCGATAAACATTCAAGAACACATCAAATCCCAATGGTCACAGACACGATATGAAACCTATTGTTTTTTCAGGGTCTTTTGGCCTATCTTATTTATTTAAACCTTTTTAATGCAAAGGAATAACGTACGACGACTACCCTTGTATCTACATTATATTTCTACTGTTTAACTTCACTCTTAGTTCTATATAAAAGGTAATATTATTTACTTGTGACTCTTTAGTTCGGATAATATATATACCTATATTGTCTCCTCTCATAGTAAATGGTACATTACAAAATATTTTAAGAACACTCATCTGAACTTAAAACCAAATACTGAAGTACAATTTTATATCAAGTTAAGTCTAGTATCGCTGTCTCAGACATGCTCTGAGACAAAACTCTACAGAAAGTAGAAAAGGGTATCTCAATTAGGGAAAACAATAAATATAATAATAGTATAAAATAATGATCGTATCGTATAAGGATTAATCGGTGTTAAAGACTGCATTAAAAGTGTTTTCCAAAGTACTGAGAAGCTTTCAATACTTCTGATACTTTGAAAATACATACTTGATCAAGAAACTTAATATCAACACTTGCAAAAGCTATTTAGCTTTCTTATTCGAAGGCCGAACTTGACCACTACGCTATTGAGCTCTACAATTGAAAATATGTCTTATTTATATTTCTATTTAAACTTGTTAAATTTGATATTATTAACCAGTTGTCCTTTAATTGCTTTTAATTAAAACAAGGACTTTAATACCTTATAAATAGAACAGGAAGTTGAACAACTGTCCGTGAACATGAACAACTATCCATGCATTGAAACTTACATTTTATTTTTAGTTAACAATAATATGTTTGTAATTTTAATATCGTATCAAAATACTAAAGTAATAAAGATACCTAACAAAATACCAATCACAATTCTACACATTTTACAACTTGTATTTTCCCGTGGATTTTTACTATACGTAACACAGTGAGGATGGTAAACACTTCGTTGTTTTCATATGACAGTATCTAATGAATGGGACAAGGAAATAAAATATACAATAAATTATAGCCGTTGTCATTCAACTACGAATGGTTTTTTATTAATATTTGAGTCACTAATTCAATGATTTTCTCTCAACTCTACTATATCAGCTAGTGAATTCCTGTAAAACAACTTTTAATAATATTCAAAAGGAAATGTAATTATGTATTATAATAATTAATATTATAATAAATCCATCTTTCGCAAGTACTGATTGAAATGAAACACTGAAAAACAAAAATGAGTAACAGAAAACACTTTTAAACGTAGAAGTACGTAAAAAAGCAGTTTACCCCCTCTCTTAAGTAAATATCCTTCTGTTAGTATATGGCCCGCATCAAGAAATAGTTGTGTATGTAAAACAAAACTACCTATGTACGGTGTCTGCAGCAATATTGGGTAATTATACGACTCACAAACTTATTGTAAGTGAACACGCCACATATAAACTTAAAAGAAAAAGGTAACTTTCAAATGTTATTAAAATTATCGTGTCATTAGGATATGTAACAACCTTATTTGTTTTTTATAATATTGCATAATAATTAGTAAGCCATTCGGTCGGTTAGCTAACGCCATTTTTTGCTGAAACAAACGCAAGCGTTGCAAATTCCAATTGAAAAAGTGCCCATGGACGACAAAACCTTTTGTAGCCCAACTCGACTAGATGTTATTATAAAACGTGCACAATCACGTACGTACAAAGTTGAGTAAAAACTTTAATGTAGAGCTGTACCCCGTACTAAGTTAATAAGTTTTCAATTTTAATTTTAAATGCAGTAGTAATAGGGTCGATATTGCTACTTTCTTACTCTTAAAATCGTGTCTATAAGAGTGGAGTGAGCCAAAATAGAGTAGGAGGGCTATATATCATAGTGGAAGGTTAGAGTAGACTAACTAAATCTGCCGTCAATAGCATAGTTACAGTAAGTACGCTCTCGACGGTGTCAAGAAAAATTGGCTAAAAGTTTTGGTACGAAAATCTTCCATAAATAATTTGTTTGTAATCGGATCATGGTGACTGTAGCTTTAAATGAAAGAGGACCTTAGCACCTATATACCTATTTTCGTATCAAAACTTTTAGCACATTTTTCTCGAAATCGTCGAGAGCGTACTTACTGTAACTATGCTATTGACGGCAGAAATAAAAAAGCAATACTGAAGTTTGCAAGAGAAAAGTAGTCAGCTCCGCAGGCATGTCTTCTCTTTTTCTCTCTGTTTCTCCCTCTATCTCTCTTCTCGTTATTTCCTTTGTGCCATAATAAGTTACACAGACCGGTGCAAAGTAATGCAAGTAAATAAAAAATATTGCAAACACTACACAACGTCGGATCGAGAACGAAAGCTAAATCGATATGCAATACAATAGACTTGCGTACATAAACTTATTATGTGAAGAGATAATAAAAGATAAAATAAATTAAAAAAGATATAATACTTTTTATTATGTGACGTGGACGTGTGAAAGTGGTTTCGTAATATTACGTAAGACTGTTTCTGGTTTTAGATTCTTTTTGGATCGTCCGTCAACGACAAAAAGTAATAAACGTGTTAAATAAAAAGTTAACGATCAATTTGATTAACCTTAGTTAATGTACCTTGATCAAAATGTTCAATAATAGATAAAGATCTCTCCGTTACATAATTTGCTATGCAAAAAGTAATACCAAATTAAATGTCTTTGATTTTAAATGGTAAATGATTCTGAGACATGCAACCTAAAAAATGCTTCGTGGAACTGCCGTAACCAAGGTCCGGGTATAGCGTCACCTTATCACGTGGTCGAGTGCCGTGCGCGGTCAAAGACTTATAGTGAATACTTTGCCACCGTATAAGAAACTACCTATAAACCTACGGAATACATTATGTAACAAGTTTATTGATAAATAAAAAGCTTTTAAGGCAGATCTCTCTCACAAAACGACGGTTACTTGTACATTCTCTAGTTGTATTCCTTCGTCCACCAAAGTTTCGATTCCAAATCGTTAATTTCGTGTTTTTGCGTGTTGTTCAGTAGAGAACAGTACCAATCCTGAATGTAAGGGGTGAAAGGCGACTAACTGCCAAATGCCAGAGTACTTCGAATAAGATATTAATGTGGAGTCTTCAATTCGTGTTAAAGTTGCAAATGGAACCCCTCATTCTTACTTTTCCCGATGACAATTCATTTACCCAGTATTTGCATAAAAGCAGAAGAGAAACTGAACTGATACTACTGTATTGTATCGCCACTGTTGAGCGTTGCAAAACAATAAAAATACAAAAGTAGAACGTCGAATAATTATAACTGGGTCACTACATTCCTTTGCGAGTCTTTGAAAACTTTTTGTAAATTTTTTGGAAGTAACGTAAACGTATCTTTGCTTGTTAGGTATATCGTGTCGTTCTGCGGATATTATTTGTAATAAGAGAGGATTATTATCGATTTAAAAATTGTTCGCAACTTTTCTTGCATTGCCAAATGAAACAAAACTGACGGAGTTACTTTTTACAATCTCTCGGGAATTCCCCATAAGTTTCGGTAAATCCGGAAGTTTTAGGTGTTTTAATAGAATGGGGTATTTAATTTTTCATTCGTCATCCATTATAATCGATAATTTATCATTATGGATAAGACTATGAATAATAAGGTTTATGACGGCCTCTCCTTCCCTTATTTCTGGGCAATTTAACTCACGAAATATAAGTGAGGCTGAAACTGGCAGCAGAAAAACAGCAGCTTTTTGACAGCAGCAGCAACAGCAGCAGGTATTCAAGAGGGCTTAAAACAAAACAAGAGAGCTTGAATAGCTACTAGAATGTTAAATTTTCCATGTTGAAATGTCTCCAAAAAGTTCTAGAAAATTTGGTCGTTGCATAAAGCTGCTGTTTATCTGCTGCCAGTTTCAGCCTCATGAAATATGAGACAGTAAAGACTGCTCACGGATTATCATTAATTTCATTTCATTGGCATCATTATCAATACATCCAGTAAAGCATCACTCATATTTTAAGGTTCAGTACAATAATCTCTATTTTTATTTAACATTTCTTTTTTACTATCAGGATCTTCGCGACACTGCGGAGTAGTGAATCATTCGTTGCCGTTGTGATTGCTTTTACAATGTGTATATTATATGTTAGTTTCTTATCTGCAAATGCAATTCCACGTGAACAGCGGTTACTCATTTTCGGTGGAAGTCGTCGACTAATTGTTTTATCACGAGTTTCCCAGACACAAATAATTTCCATTTAATAGCACACAGATACAGATTACACTTTTTTCTTTTATATTGACATAGTGTAGATTTTTTTTTTCATTTTCATTTCATATTACGTGCTAATTAAATATTTCATGATTTTATTTAATTTTTTTTTTTACCAAAAAAGGTTTTATATTTCTTTCAGTTACTTAAGGCCTGCTCTGTTACGTACATACAAAAATGTGGCATTTGTTGCCAAGTTGTTTTAACTTAGAATGCTTCTTGCCTCAGAGTTAATTACTTGTTATCTTGAAATTTAATTTTTACTTTTTAGTTCGGTTTACTTTTATTTCTTATTTTTCGTGAGTTTCTTATTTTTATTTAAACCATAATTTATTACAGTAGATACTTTAACCAATCCCGGTCAATCTGTAATCAAATCTAAGAAATAACATTTCACACACTTTCCTGTTTACGATTGAGCTGAAATTTTCTATGCATATATAATATGTATGATGCAATACTATTATGAAATGGTTGGACATGGGAACTCTGTAATAAAACGAAGCAAACCTTTTCATTTGGACTCGTTCGTTTTATCTTGACAAGGATTCTGTCCTAGACTATTTTAAAGTAAAAATCTCAATTTTTTTTTTATTATTAGAAACAAGTTTATATTAATGATCTCGAGTTTTCAAGTAAAAGTGTGTTACATTTTAACCGATTCATTGCTATAAGATATAAAATATATTATATCACGTATTTTATATCTTATAGAAATATTGCATTGTGAATGCAAAAAATTAAATAAAAAACACGATTCATTGCTACATAAAATTCTGGGTTGATTTTCCTAAAACTTGATTTGAAGGTGTTATCGTCGATTTAAAACACAGTTTTAGTGGCTAACACCACACACAAAAAAAAAGTGATGACACGACAGGCGTGCCATCAGCAACGAATCGGTTAACAACAAGAGATAAGAAGGTTTCACGGCTCCTTGGTGTAACGGTAGTGATCGTACCTTTCGCGCAAAAGGTACCGGGTTCAAATCCTGGAAGGGGCTTTTGTTTGTATGAAAAGTACAAGTATTTGTTCATCTATATACGTACTTATTTATGTATTCTATACATTATTGAGCATAGGTAATAAATGCTCTGCTTAATTTGAGACTTCGTAATTATTGAGGGTTGTCCAAAACTTATTTATATTTAATTAATAATAGCTTTTTAATCGTTTATTTTTTATATGTACCAAAATACCAAAAAATTAAAAATCTTTTTTAATTCGATTATTCATATTCATGAAATGAAAAAGCTTTAAGCACCTGTTACTTTTACTTTTTCTCGACTAATTTTAATGTTCTGTATTTGATAGAAATTAAAGAAATTGTGGATTTTATTGTACATAAACTCAAACTGGGAAATTCGTTAAATATTTTGTTTTTTTAATAAGTTATATTTCCTTTTAAGTCCTATTCGACTGAGAAGTACCCTAAATGTCACGACCAATTTTGACCTCCGGTAACCCCAATGAGATCTGATACTATAGAGTCGGCGCCTCCCCGCCCAAGGGAAATCAATTCTTGCGACACAATCTAGTAAACTTGAGTTATATTTGTAGCTTTGTAAATTCTAGTTAACTCCCTAGGATATGTGACCATCTCGTCTAATTTACTACATAAATGGTATACGATACGGCAATACATACCAATCAGCATTAAATATTACTGCGGAGTTTTCATCAATAAAGAAGATTCGTAGCTTAACAGCCGCCATTTAAAATATACTGACGTACTCGAAAGTTTATTATTTAAAAAAGTTACATACATAGGATATTATTGGAATTTTCAAACTTGGCGTTCACATCAATTTACTTGATTAACAAAAAATATATAAGTATAGGCATCTTCGAATTATCAACATCATCGGTAAAACATATATATTTTTAGCGAAACATCATAATTTCAGCATCAAAATTTTCTAATAGTAAATTTTTGGCGATAAACATTCAAGAACACATCAAATCCCAATGGTCACAGACACGATATGAAACCTATTGTTTTTTCAGGGTCTTTTGGCCTATCTTATTTATTTAAACCTTTTTAATGCAAAGGAATAACGTACGACGACTACCCTTGTATCTACATTATATTTCTACTGTTTAACTTCACTCTTAGTTCTATATAAAAGGTAATATTATTTACTTGTGACTCTTTAGTTCGGATAATATATATACCTATATTGTCTCCTCTCATAGTAAATGGTACATTACAAAATATTTTAAGAACACTCATCTGAACTTAAAACCAAATACTGAAGTACAATTTTATATCAAGTTAAGTCTAGTATCGCTGTCTCAGACATGCTCTGAGACAAAACTCTACAGAAAGTAGAAAAGGGTATCTCAATTAGGGAAAACAATAAATATAATAATAGTATAAAATAATGATCGTATCGTATAAGGATTAATCGGTGTTAAAGACTGCATTAAAAGTGTTTTCCAAAGTACTGAGAAGCTTTCAATACTTCTGATACTTTGAAAATACATACTTGATCAAGAAACTTAATATCAACACTTGCAAAAGCTATTTAGCTTTCTTATTCGAAGGCCGAACTTGACCACTACGCTATTGAGCTCTACAATTGAAAATATGTCTTATATATAGTTCTATTTAAACTTGTTAAATTTGATATTATTAACCAGTTGTCCTTTAATTGCTTTTAATTAAAACAAGGACTTTAATACCTTATAAATAGAACAGGAAGTTGAACAACTGTCCGTGAACATGAACAACTATCCATGCATTGAAACTTACATTTTATTTTTAGTTAACAATAATATGTTTGTAATTTTAATATCGTATCAAAATACTAAAGTAATAAAGATACCTAACAAAATACCAATCACAATTCTACACATTTTACAACTTGTATTTTCCCGTGGATTTTTACTATACGTAACACAGTGAGGATGGTAAACACTTCGTTGTTTTCATATGACAGTATCTAATGAATGGGACAAGGAAATAAAATATACAATAAATTATAGCCGTTGTCATTCAACTACGAATGGTTTTTTATTAATATTTGAGTCACTAATTCAATGATTTTCTCTCAACTCTACTATATCAGCTAGTGAATTCCTGTAAAACAACTTTTAATAATATTCAAAAGGAAATGTAATTATGTATTATAATAATTAATATTATAATAAATCCATCTTTCGCAAGTACTGATTGAAATGAAACACTGAAAAACAAAAATGAGTAACAGAAAACACTTTTAAACGTAGAAGTACGTAAAAAAGCAGTTTACCCCCTCTCTTAAGTAAATATCCTTCTGTTAGTATATGGCCCGCATCAAGAAATAGTTGTGTATGTAAAACAAAACTACCTATGTACGGTGTCTGCAGCAATATTGGGTAATTCTAATTTTACGACTCACAAACTTATTGTAAGTGAACACGCCACATATAAACTTAAAAGAAAAAGGTAACTTTCAAATGTTATTAAAATTATCGTGTCATTAGGATATGTAACAACCTTATTTGTTTTTTATAATATTGCATAATAATTAGTAAGCCATTCGGTCGGTTAGCTAACGCCATTTTTTGCTGAAACAAACGCAAGCGTTGCAAATTCCAATTGAAAAAGTGCACATGGACGACAAAACCTTTTGTAGCCCAACTCGACTAGATGTTATTATAAAACGTGCACAATCACGTACGTACAAAGTTGAGTAAAAACTTTAATGTAGAGCTGTACCCCGTACTAAGTTAATAAGTTTTCAATTTTAATTTTAAATGCAGTAGTAATAGGGTCGATATTGCTACTTTCTTACTCTTAAAATCGTGTCTATAAGAGTGGAGTGAGCCAAAATAGAGTAGGAGGGCTACATATCATAGTGGAAGGTTAGAGTAGACTAACTAAATCTGCCGTCAATAGCATAGTTACAGTAAGTACGCTCTCGACGGTGTCAAGAAAAATTGGCTAAAAGTTTTGGTACGAAAATCTTCCATAAATAATTTGTTTGTAATCGGATCATGGTGACTGTAGCTTTAAATGAAAGAGGACCTTAGCACCTATATACCTATTTTCGTATCAAAACTTTTAGCACATTTTTCTCGAAATCGTCGAGAGCGTACTTACTGTAACTATGCTATTGACGGCAGAAATAAAAAAGCAATACTGAAGTTTGCAAGAGAAAAGTAGTCAGCTCCGCAGGCATGTCTTCTCTTTTTCTCTCTGTTTCTCCCTCTATCTCTCTTCTCGTTATTTCCTTTGTGCCATAATAAGTTACACAGACCGGTGCAAAGTAATGCAAGTAAATAAAAAATATTGCAAACACTACACAACGTCGGATCGAGAACGAAAGCTAAATCGATATGCAATACAATAGACTTGCGTACATAAACTTATTATGTGAAGAGATAATAAAAGATAAAATAAATTAAAAAAGATATAATACTTTTTATTATGTGACGTGGACGTGTGAAAGTGGTTTCGTAATATTACGTAAGACTGTTTCTGGTTTTAGATTCTTTTTGGATCGTCCGTCAACGACAAAAAGTAATAAACGTGTTAAATAAAAAGTTAACGATCAATTTGATTAACCTTAGTTAATGTACCTTGATCAAAATGTTCAATAATAGATAAAGATCTCTCCGTTACATAATTTGCTATGCAAAAAGTAATACCAAATTAAATGTCTTTGATTTTAAATGGTAAATGATTCTGAGACATGCAACCTAAAAAATGCTTCGTGGAACTGCCGTAACCAAGGTCCGGGTATAGCGTCACCTTATCACGTGGTCGAGTGCCGTGCGCGGTCAAAGACTTATAGTGCATACTTTGCCACCGTATAAGAAACTACCTATAAACCTACGGAATACATTATGTAACAAGTTTATTGATAAATAAAAAGCTTTGTGCGTGCTTTTAAGGCAGATCTCTCTCACAAAACGACGGTTACTTGTACATTCTCTAGTTGTATTCCTTCGTCCACCAAAGTTTCGATTCCAAATCGTTAATTTCGTGTTTTTGCGTGTTGTTCAGTAGAGAACAGTACCAATCCTGAATGTAAGGGGTGAAAGGCAACTAACTGCCAATTTTTTTTTTTTTTTTTGCAAAAGTTGGCAAACAAGCAAACTGCCCACCTGATGGTAAGTGGTAACAGTCACCTATAATACATGTGGTTCTTGTGAGATTCGCAGCAAAACTGCAACCCCACAAGAACCACAGTGTACGTTGCCAACTTGTGACACAAGATGTAAAGTCACTGTACCCAGTAATTTCACTGCCATATCTTACCCTTCAAACCGGAACACAGCAATGCAAGCACTGCTGCTTTGCGGCAGAAATAGGTAAGACGGAGGTACCTAAGCAGACGACCCTGGTACAGAGTCTCCCTCCAGTAAAA
The DNA here is from genome assembly GCA_927399485.1 of Calamotropha paludella. Lineage (NCBI taxonomy): Eukaryota > Metazoa > Arthropoda > Insecta > Lepidoptera > Crambidae > Calamotropha > Calamotropha paludella. Next base: position 21,272,437 of record OV656812.1, read on the forward strand.
TGCCAGAGTACTTCGAATAAGATATTAATGTGGAGTCTTCAATTCGTGTTAAAGTTGCAAATGGAACCCCTCATTCTTACTTTTCCCGATGACAATTCATTTACCCAGTATTTGCATAAAAGCAGAAGAGAAACTGAACTGATACTACTGTATTGTATCGCCACTGTTGAGCGTTGCAAAACAATAAAAATACAAAAGTAGAACGTTGAGATATAAGATAAGAGCAAAACAACGAACAAACGAAAGTAACGAAACAAGTTACAACGTCGCTACAAAAAGTTGTCGTGGTAGGCGATCTTCCTAAAATACAAGATGGCGCAAAAAGAACGCATGGATTTTGAAATGTTACAAGTTTGTTTATTATAATCATACAACATTTCTTTTAATACCAAAACAATCAGCAATCACCCCAATTTAAAAATTGGTCATTGTGAATTCCAAAGCCCCTCATTAATTTTTTAAATTAACATCTGAGAGGTGGCGTCCTTCTGCATTTAACGTAAATTATTTATTACATTATGAATTCGTAATGTAATTAAGTTTATAGGCAGTCCCGTATCTTTATTCAAGGACCTTACTATTTTAAGTTTTTTTTTGCAAAATTACGGTTGAATTACTATTGAATAACATATATTAACATATATTAATATCTAAACTAGTGACTGGTTAATTAATTAAAAGCAAAATAAAACGAAATATTAAAGGAATGGTCAGTTGCCTAATAAAGACGTGTGCCTGATACATTCACATTTTCCTATACCTACCTAAAACAAAGGACATTCAGCTTCCTTTATGACAAGGCAATAATTAATCAAGTGGATACAGAACTTTTGAAAAATTTAAGAATCAACGTATAGTCACTATATTAGTGGTTTGGCCAAGTAGCAGTTACAATAAAACCGCAATGATACATACTTCGTCATCGGTATATTTATTTTTTAAAGGTTCATTTACGTTAGTTATTTAATCGCCATATTAATATAATAATAAATTTCTTACATACGCAGCAATCAGCCTAGCCCAAAGAACCTGCTTTTAGCTGCTTAACTTAGACCCCCTAGATATGATCTGCCTATACAGTAACTGTTGGCGATATAAATATAATAACTGAGTATGGCGGCTCCAATCTGAACTTACCGAATCTCATTAAGCAGTAAAAAAGGTCCAAGTAAAAAAAATCCCATTGGAAATGGACAAATCCATTCTTTTTGTCTGTATTTATGACTAGATGACTCGGCCACACGTTTCTGGTTTATTATAAATTAAAAAGAAACCTATCCTGTCCTAAGTCGGGGCAAATCTAGCGAATTAATTGTTGGTATAACCCAGCTACACGTAGCTATGGTAACTTTAATTGCTGGTATAACCCGGCCACGCGTTGCTGGTATGGTAACAAATACACACAGTCCTTCTTTTATTAGTAGAGATGTTTCACCATAAACACTAAAGTGCCTATTCTTTTATTTTTTTCTGTAACCTTCACAATGCTAACTGACGCGAGTATACTCTTCAAATAAGGAATAACGAATTTTACAGTAATAGGTGATCGATCAATAAAGTCAGTTAAGTATGTGAATATATTTTATCAATAAAAGAGATAACCCCTTTCCTTACCTTAAAAATCACGATGTCTATAAGAACAAAAAACAAAAGTGAACGACCTAATAATGGTAACAAGCAATCTATCGGTCAGTGTACGCATTCTGTGGAACAAAAACTCATAATTATCGAAGCGAGTATGGAATGATCGGGGCATATTATTACTTAGTATTGGACTCAAGCCACTGCTAGCGCAAGCTGTACAATCATCTAGGATGAATTAAAATAATGTTATAGGAGGTATCATCACAAAGGCCAAAACAAAAGATAGTAATTTTCGTAATAAAAGGGCTCAGGTACTATGAATGAGTGAGTCAAATAATGTGAAATGATTTTAACAGTGTAGAAGAGATATACTATTACGATTTTAGTATAATTTTATTTATTAAATTCGGGTTTTATTAGATATTAACGTGTAAAATAAATTAGTGTTCATGATCATTTTAAGTGGATCGAAACGGCGGGAAGCTTTGTTTCACGTTCTTTCAACTGTCAAAAATTTTCGGTTTCAAATATTACATATACCCTCAGTGAAACCCGAGAGAAAGGTAGAAAAATATATTGCCATTACCATCCAAAAATCCCGTTAATATATATATATTTAATATATATAAAAAAAAAAAACTTTTTTTCAAAAACTCAACTGTAAAAACTTTTTTTCAAAAACTCAACTGTACAAATTCGTGTAATCAAACCAATTATAGAGTTTCAAAACATTTCATGAATCTGAAACAAAATAATTAGAATACTAGCTGATTCGGCCACGCGTTGCTGTGTTATAAATAAAAATGAAACCTATCCTATATAATAAGTTGAAACAAATCCACCAAAATATCCAAAAAATATCAATCCGAAATCCGAAACTACTCATCGGTTGAGTAATTTCGGAGTTTATTGCGGTCAAACACTGTGATAGTGAACTTTTTATATATATATAGATAGGAATAAAATGCTTTCATCTTTACACAGTAATCAAGGCTTTATCACCATGAACTGTACTTACAACATATGACACTGTAATTCCTTCCCCGGGGTTCAAGATGAGCAGGCGGGTCTAATCCTTGAAAGTCAAATGTTCTCTGATTTGAGTCCCGAAAAGGGCAGATGTTGTGTGACGAATACGAGCACTGTACCTCAGGTTTTGGTATATATATTTCTATAAATATTACTTATTTATGTGTATCTAAGTCAGGCTAATTAGTGCAAGAAATATTATATTAAGGATTAATTACCGCCATTATAAAAAAGAAGCTTTATAGAAAAATAATTCGCTGCTGTAAAAGCGACGCATCATTACACGAGCCGTTTCACACACATCACTGCGATAGCAAAAGTAACTTAATTAAAAAGCTCACGGTACGCTACGGCTTAGCTTGAAGCGTACACATTCTACAAAATTAAATTAATATAATGAAATTGTAGCTTTCATGAAAACTGCATAAAGTTAAACTGGAGATCGCACGAGATTGTGAAAAAGTATTCTATTAATATTTTTTGCCATAATATATTGGAAGTTCAAAGGCTCAGGCTTGAGTGAAAGCTTATAAAAGTGCACATGTTATTGCGTTGCATTTTGGCTGAATATTTGAATGATAGACCTTAATACTAAGGAAATAAGGTATGGAATTAAAATCATAACTCTAATGCGATAGTAACGATTGTATACATGTATAAAAAATGCACATCAAAGTATACAAGACTTCTGTTTTAATCTTAAAATCCAACACACGGAGTTTAATATTACCTAATTGAAAAAAAATATCAGTTTGTATTAGGTTGGTGTGTTGTTGGTCGCGGGAAGAAGCCGTAAGGGGCCACGCGACCCCCACCACTGTGTTGCGGGACGCCGCAGGCAGGGTTTTAGTGGGTAGGCCTCCAAGCCTTTACCGGGCACTCGGCCGGGTAGGGGCATGGAGGAGAGTCCCACATATCGTCTCGTGCTCTCCCGGCACGAGCGAATGCGTAACGCATTTACTGCGAAAACAAAGGTTGGTGTGTTGTTATCCGTACAAATCAGGCATACAGACATAATCAGACAGTGAATCAGTAATATATTGTTTTAAACTTTTATGGTCACTAACATTATAGTAATATATGTTATTTACGGGATTCTTACCCTGTAACTTGCTTTAGCGAGTTTCCGATATTTCGGCACTGTTGCAAACGCCATGATCACGGAGCAACTGCAAACTCGCTAAAAACAAGATACGTGGTAACAATCCCGTAAATAACTTAATTACTATAGTGAATCAGTAAATTAGAAATAATCAAAGAAAGAAATATTAACGGTTAAGTGTATTACTTAAACCGCAACCTACACAGTAAAAATACGTGTAGGTATTTTGTAGAAAATATTCCGATCGTTTCGACAGAAAATCTAACAGTACGGCTCAATTTCTGGGGTACTTAGCGCACGCCTTTCGAAATATATTTGAATACCTGGAATTATGTGTCACAGAGTAAAACGCGTCGGCTTTCCAGAAATACAGCCTACAACGGTTTGGTCGGCTGACTCACTCGGGGTGAAGGCTGGCCGATGTGCCGGTTTATTTTTAAAGAACCTTGTTCGTTTGATACCAATACGGATCGTTAGCCTCACAAAAGCCTTCAGAGGTCGTATTGTGTTACTTATAAATATTAAAAAATCACATAAATCAAAATTTAAGTATTATAACCTATAAAGACTAAAAGCAGCTTTTGTTACGTTTAAATAACCATGATTATTATAAAATAATTTCTAATACAATTTTATGAATATTCAAGTTTAGATATTATCTTTAAAACACTTTGAATAAACTCTTATTAAGCACCCGTAATAATTTTCAATTAGTAAGTATAAAAACGAATGGTTAAAAGCTTAATTTAACGAATTGTTGTGTTGATTAGACATAATAACACAATTAGTGCAAAATACTTTCAACTGTTATTACTATAGATATCGGCCGTACCAAATATAGATTGTTTTAAATAGAAATGAAACTCAATGCAGTCAGAGCAAGTTCGGTTGTGATCGTGAATACATATCTATTGTACCTTTAATTTCTTTATAATATAACTTTTTTCTAGATGTTACCTTTATATAAATAATATTATTATGTTATTTATAGCAGGCCGAACTCTATAACCGCTGCACCATCTAGCTTCTCATCTTATATATTATTTAATAATAATGAAATAGTGGCATTTATTACATTCACACTAATTAGTCTAGCCCAAAATGGCTGTAAGGTAAGGTAATGGATAGATATACATATATGATACATAAATAAGTTATATTCATAGAAATAAATACCCATGACTCAGGTAAAAAATCTCGTGCAAACATAAACATCTGCCCCTTTTGGAACTCGAACCTAGGACCGACGTCGATGCGATCATGATCACTACCGGTGCACCAAACGGATGTCAAACTCTCAACTTATTTCTTAGATATAGGTTATGATAAAACGCAATTGGAAAAAATATTCTTCACAAAACTCTGACTTTGGCAATTATTCATATTATATTTCATTTTCATTGTTATAGCATAACGGTTTCTGGTTTTAGAGTATAAGAAATTACTTGTCTAATGAATAAATGGAAGGCCATTTCTCATTTCCTAGCGCAATTTTATTGCATACTAACTCAAACAGGTTTGCAGCGATAAGCTTTGCATATTTATACGTTTCTTGATGCAAAACGCAGAAGTCTAGATAACGAATGAGAATTATTACTATTTATATATTCACTAAATATATAAAGCTATATATATATATATATACTTCTGCACCTAACGCCAATTAAAATAAAACCACTAATAGAGAATAAACGCCGCGTTTTTTTTTTTTTTTTTTATGTTTAATCCTGACGTATCGTTTCCTTGATAGGAGCCGAGGATAATTAAGTTACTTTACTAAGTGGGTATATTATTTTGTGAATGTGTACTGATAACGTGAGTAGCTAATTATAGCTGTAGGTTGGTTGTTAATAGCGTAGGTTGTATAAGTGGATGTCTGAAAGTGCATCTAATCGATAAAAATAGTAATTTAAATTACACAAATGCTGAAAATGGCAAAATGGTAATTCTTCTGTTTTAAGCATGATAGGACTTCACAGGGGCTAAGTATTTTATAGCAGGAACAGGAATAGGATAGTCACGCAATGTAACTCGCGTAGCGCAGCGTACTATAAGTTGGAATGTTCATTATTTGACAGCATGAATTCTATTTATTACCTTGTATGTATTATATAACCATATTATGTTGTAACAGTATAGTAGTGCAAAAGTCATTTTTATCTATTTCTACCTACATGTTACATCAATGAATGAGGAAAGAAAGCCTAAACCCAGCTACTAAAAGCTGAAATTAAAATAAAATACGTTTGAACGTAAAAAACAAAACACTACGGAATAAAACAATTTATTTTTACAGAATTCCGAATCGAAACCCGTTGAAAAGTGTCTTCTTTGCACAAGTATATAGGAACTATTTGGTTATATTTATAAAGCTTGGAATCTCATGAACGCACCTATTCTAAACGAATACTTAGTACTGCAATGAATTGCTTCGAGAAACCTGAGGTTTTAACGATGGATCTTGTTACTAAGATGTTTCAACCGTTACCTAGTTATTTGCTTCCAATTTAGTGTCAGTAATCCGAGCTTACAGTTAAGACAGCAACGATTAATGACAAACTCTAGACGTTAGACAACTAGATACTTTAAGAGCGTCATACTTGAAAATTATGTCTGCTAAAAGATAGCATTTTTTCTATTTGCATTATCCGACTCATTAACAATGGTTATTAACTTTAATATAATCATAGAGTAAATAAATACGTTTTCATAATCTTTACGTCATAATAAGTATGCAATAAACTATTTTTTTCCTTTTATATTATCTACAGCGACGAGGGAACGATGACACATCAGTAATGTCACGTGACATATAAGTAAAAAAGATTTTCAGAAATGAATTATCAGAACCATTTGTCAGATGACTTCAGTTTGGCATAATATGAGCCTAATAGAAATTTAATTTATTGTAATAAGCATAAATAGAAATAATTACGACGAGAGAGTTCAAAATAGACGGGTGAATAGCAGTTACTTTTATTTTTTGTTCGTTAAGTTACTAAGTTAGGATTCTTCGACCGCGCGTCATAACTACGTTTATACAAGATAGGTTAGGTTAGGTAAGATTATTTAGTCTCCAATATATTAATTTGTTTTAATTAATTTCACGTGTTTTATGATGACAATGATATTATAACGTGATCGGATACATATATAATTTATTGTCCAGTACCTTTAATGACAGATATTGCGAATCTGACGCATAATCAATGCGATACTACGAATAGGAATTCTGATAGCACGGAATTTTGGGCACAAGACACTCAATTAAGCTCTGTGTGTGACGTAAATTGCGTCCCCGTTTATAGGCCTAATATATGTTTATAGTCTGTGCTAATCTATAAAAAAACATAAGACATAAGTACGTTATAGTATTTGAACACTTAAGAACCGACAAGAGTTTCTCTCAATATGACTAACTGTAAAGACCTCTTAGAAATTTGTCTTTATTTTTATTCTAAATAAAGAGTAAAACGAAAAACCTAGTAATGCAGTGATTTGTCCACAAACATTATATATTTAAATAAATAAATAATATATTTTGGATATTTTATGAATAAAGATTTCTTGTCATATGAGACGAAGTCCGTTGTTAGTTATGTTGTCAGTTGCAAACTTGAAATATGATTAAAAATAGAGACGAATATGCAATTTTAGTTTCTTAAATTCTAATACAGTTGATGAATATTGCATTTCGCCAGGGATGCAAGTAAAACTCCTCATATTGCTATCTAGGAAACTTCCTGTTTAATTTATTTACTTGAATGAAAATACGCTATTCATACGCTCTTTCCCGTCGTTTTCGTACCCGGGGTGAAATTATAGCGAAATGTATTCTTGTTTTGTCAGCGCAGAATTAATGAGATTTGTTCTACTCTAATTGTTTGTAAATTACATTTCAAGTATAATATTTTGGATAATTCATAAACTACAGTTTCTTTTAACAATTAAGAAATTAAATCATATCGTCATTCTATTTATAAAGGTATGTGTAAAATAAAACACAAGGACGTAGGTAGTGAAACAGGAAATTCAAGAAAATAATTCTAGAATCAAAGAGCTTCCTCCGCTCCTAGTCGTTGGTTCCGCATTTAGAAGTGTTAACCTTTTGTTCAACGGAAACAAAGTGACAAATGCATTTCGCACTGGAAATACAATCTCTTTTTTGCTCACTGTTTAAAGCTAACTTTGAAACATTTTACTAACATGGTTGGAAAAGCTGTATGGTGCTTGATGAAAATGGATTTCTATTTTTTATAAGCTGTTACATTTTTATACAAATATCATATTGCGATTTCATCTTATGAAATTTTGTGTTTTGTAATTGATAAATGTTTTATTAATTTCGAGTTTAATCTGTATACCTGATAGATTACAATTTTTTTTTTACGTTAGCTATGGTTAGGAAACTTCCACAAAGTTTTTGATTTATCAAAAAAAATAACTTTGAAGACTTGATAAGTGAAGTTGTCCTATCACATATAACTGTTAATGTAGGCGGCACTGTCACTTACAAATTCACATTGAATCGAAGTCGTACCGACGTTACTTCCGCTCTTCCTATGTCGTTTCAATTTAAAAGACACACCAATTTTAGTTCTGACTAAATTAATTTTTATTAGGTATACCTATTTGAAGTTCTCAATTTACACCCAGGTAACATTTCCAAAACATGTTACATTTTTGGCAGCAAAGCAGGAAATATTCGCTACTAGCCACAGACATAACAGAATGCTTCTCGGAAGAGTTCTAACGACTATAAATAAACCGTAGGTACTATGGATAAATTCGGCTTTAGCGGTGCTGTTATAGAAAACATGCAGCCGGTATTTGGACGGGAGACGCATGGTTGCCGCTTTTGAATTATACCGTTAAAAACACCATTCGAAACTCACAAAAGCTGTTTCCGTCTCGCTCATGTCCGGGTTCATTCAAATATGGAATCGTAAAACGGAACGTTGAATATGATCACGTATCACGATTGCGCCTTTCTCTGAGCCTAAGGCGGTTCACACACTAGATACGCGTCCCGCCGCGGTGCGCGTAGCGACAGAAAGCGACGGGGCGCCTACCCGCGCGTTCCCGCGTCGGCAGTGTGTTGTCATAGGCGTGTTTTCTATATTAATTGAGATTCTTGCATACAATGTTAAAATCTGCGGCCACGCGCTACGCGACGGGGCGCGGTGCAGTGTGTTAACCGCCTTAAGCCTTTTGACACTGAATTGTAGTAAAGTTACTGCAAGCGACGCCGACGCGGCGATGACGATCTGATTAACATAGAACCACGACTCTCATCGAGTTGGGATACTTTAACGAGTCTGAGATGCGGGAGATGGAAGATAAAACATTCACGACCAAAGTAAGCTCCGATTATTTTTATAGGTAAAGCGGGAGCGGTCCGGGGACGATTGGCACGGCCTCAATCTCTCTGATAGCGCGCAATAAAGCTGGAGTGCGCTCGTACCGACAACACATAAAATCTTTGCCAATAGTCGTTTCGATTCATTGTAAAGAGTTAAGCAGCAACCTTCGTGTTTCCAAGAAGCCCGCAACCAGTCGACCGTGCGCCCTGTTCCCAGAACAGCGACCCGCGGCCGAATCGGTTTTTAAAATAGATGCGTTCCGTTATACTTAAGCCGATATAGGCTCTGATTTATGGCTAGTCAATTAGACGTTGTGTAATGAGAGTAACTATTTTTATCTCAGGCCAGACTCCTTTCCGAGTGAAAGGGGTTTCCTACTGTGAACTTGTAAAACAGGTTATGGCTTTATGAACTTTCGTCGGTTGATCGGTTCTTTTCTATGTTTTTAAGCAAAATGTTTGTTACACAGAACTGTTGGAGGTGTTGGGAAGTTGGCATTCTTTTCTTTAAAAGATTTCCAAATATTTGTAACTTGAATGTTGAAATTAATAAATTGATATTACATATCAATCACATAGACTGCGCCTGCCCCATAGTTAGATTTTGAAAATCAAAAAGGACGAAGGAATGTAGCATGCCAATGCATAGCATAATAATAAAAATTATAATAAAATTTCGAATGACACCCATAAGTTAATCTCCATGTGTAGTTACTAGATAACTAATATAATACAGAAATAAGTTATATACTGAACCATGACTAAGAAACAAACGACGCTACAGACGTATCTTCAAGGATTTAAACCTGGCTAGCTACCGTGGGAATAACAAGTCGTATGATTACGATATTTTATTCATTTAATTTAATTGGTGTCAATGTAAGAAATATTTATTTATTTAAACAATCTTGATGAAATATCTATTATAAAGCATAATATTACTTCAAAAATAATTACTAAATTCTTATCAAAAATTATAATATAAATTTATATAATAATGCATTTATAGATAACAAATAAGATTGATAACATTGTCTTTAAAATGATCTCAGTATATAATCATCTGTTGGTGTCATATGGCCGGTGACGTCACATCTCACACAGCAGCGAGTTCGCATACCGGTAGGACTAGGTGACCTAATGGCTCGCCTTCACCTTATTTACTTAGTAACGTTCGTAATCGACCACATACAACTGTGTTTTATAGGTAACATACTTTAATAAGGCTTCAGTCTACTTTGAACCATTCATAGTAATCTGAGTGCTTAACGGTATTGGAGATAGGTACTTTTTTGTTGCTAAATTAATCTACCGTTTAGTGCCAGATTTCCTGGGTTCGAGTCCGGGAAGGGGCAGATGTTTGTGTGATGAATACATTGAACGAGAATCATGGGTCAATTTCTATGAATATTACAAATCTATGTACCATATGTCTATCCGTTATCCTAGTATCCATAACACAAGCCTTACAGTACTTACTTTGAGCTAGAATTATTGGTGTGAATGTGAGAATTATTATTAAGCGCCAACCGATAATCGGACAGGTTTATCGATTTTGTAACTGACTTAATGCATCCAACATCCGAAAGTTTGTTTTAACATCATAAATTTAAAGTGGATGTCCGATAAATCGGTTGATTGCGTTCAGTCTTCACAAAATCGGAGATAAAAGTCGACGAAATAATCGGTTTGAATATCGAACACATGCTTAACTTTAAAGCCTAGTTAATCCTTCCCTATGGATGAACGCACTGTAGTAGGTAGTAGTTTTTTACTTGTTTTGCTTCATGAACAGAGTTGTACAGGCAGCTCATGCATCAAGCATGAAGTCGAAATAAAAGATTTTGGTAACAAGTAAACCCTTAAAAGGATGAAGGGATTGAAATATTCTATGAAAAGTCAACCAGTAAACCATCAAGGCTTTTAATAAAAATATGCATATAAGTATTCCGTTGTTTCCGGAAATAGGGGATTAAATTTTAGTAAGACCGATTTTCAGTAAGAAATATGAAATTCAATAGAAAATGGCCCCTGGTAGGATATATATGAAGACGATTGTCAAGGTTTTAGAAAGTTATTGTCTAAAACTAAACGAGGTGATAAAGAGGTTGAAAGTTATTTTTGAAAATCCACCATTTTTTAATAAAAAATTCCGATAAATAGGTACCGATCATCAATCTGTAACCCTAAAATTTAAGTATTCCCTTAATAAGTCTTATTTGGAATGGAATTCAAATGAAAAAATAAAGCATTTATCATGTTTAATGTTAGTTTTTATAAATTTTTAGGTAAAGTGTGAATACGGAGAGTTCGAGAGATTGAATTCCATCAACCCAATGTTTTCGAGGAAACAAAACGATCCATCTATCGTCAGCGTTTCGCGAAATATGAGTGAAAGCAATATTGCAACTGGTGTATTTGTAAAAGTAATAATTGAGATATATATATTTATACAAGGATAAATCGTAATATATATCAAGGATATCAATATCATGAAACGCTTGAAATAGTTTTTCTCTCCCTACAGTCTGTGCAAAGTCCTTATAAAGGGGGTAATGATAAATCAATTTTTTGCGTTGATTTGATAAATTTCTACAAAATTAAATGTCCAGAAATTGAGCAACAGTTGTAAATATTTCTACACTATAAATTACCTACAAAGTTGGCTGCATTTAATTATACCAATGAATTATTTATATTGTCCATGTGCTAAGAATTCGTGCCAATTGGCGCTTGCAAGTTTTGTCGTGTAATATTTACTATTACAAGTTAACCTTTTGCAGAAATGTTGCAGCTATAAACGAGTTTTGTGAGTTCATTTAAAACTTGTTACCTATTTCGATAAACGTACCGAATCCAAGAGAGAATTCCAAAGGGGGAAATTAAAGAGTTCTTATAATCGAGTGTGAGCTTAAAACAAAAGAACATACAGTCGAATTTGGCTCGATACAGATTCAGATCAAAAGCAATATTTCAATCAGTTCGTTAGACTGTTTCGCAGAGCGGATTCGCAGTAGTCCGCCATTGAAATTTAAACTAGCCCTTCTGGGAAAGCGGCTCAGGCGACGGAGTCTTTTTGCTCTGTTTTGCGGAGTCCTACGGGCAAAGCAAATGGTTAATTTGAGCCTAACAAGCCATGTTGTTGGTGGCCTATTTTACCTTCTACTTAAAAATAATAAAAATTCCTTTCGAGGGTTTCAATTCAAATTATAATAATTAGCCTTTTGAGTGATTACCCTCAAGCCGTAAGCTAAATCATACAAAAGGATTTAAGTCCAAACGATGTAATGACATTTATATAAGATGATTGATTAGTACTTGAACCAAAAATGTTTGTATTAGAATCTCCATGTAATATAAAAATGACACACCAATAAAAAGATGAAATAAGTTTTGTAAGAAATATCTTAAGAACTATCAAATAAAACAAAAATAGTACTTCCATACATTTGCTCAATAAAAATAATTAATAATGCCTTAATTGTTAGTTCCACGATATCTTTTAAATAATGTTATTGTTTAAAAGGTCACAGACCAGAGGTGATCTTTAGCTTAACGATTTTCAGAATGCAATCCCATTGTAGTGTTCTTCGAACAAGAGCCCATATATACAATACACAAAATGAGACAATGCAAAAAATAAATAAAAAGTTAGTCATAATGCTGGCGATTTCTCATAACAACCCCTGGGTTGGAGGCTTCCAAGGATTAATTATGAGTTCCGAGTAGGCCCGACGGCCCATCCGATTCTTGGTAAGCTCGAATCGAAAAAGGAGCAAAAACGTCCGCGGCGTTCTGAGAACAAGTATACCTGCGCCCGCGCTGCTCATTCCACCTTTTTCCGTTCGACTAGCGTTTCGAGTGAACGCAGCACTTTCCTAGTAGCATGCTCTTGTACTCTCTTAGCATACATTTTTCTAGTATAACGTCAATTATTTCATTCTGTTAGAGGTCCTGTTCTATTAATCATTATACATGCTTACATTGTTTTTTAATCAATATGTGAAGGTTTCATCTCCGTTGTATGTATTTTCTGCGCATCCATTTGAAATTCCAGTCGGAAACAGTATTTATTTTATTTGTGTTTTGCGTTCTATTGTAAATTATGTTACGTTTAATTATTATTAGATTATCAGTAGCAGATTAGCTGCGACGTCTTACGGCGGCGGCATGCGGCGCATTTCGCATGCAACGTCTGCTTCTGATAATTGTACAAATGCAACTAAAGTGACAATGATATAACATGCGGTGATGGATTTTACGTTGGAAATGCCATCTTGATAAACAACAATGTATGCATATGATTATTTATATGTTTTTTTGCATTTTCAGTACTATCTTATATGAAAAAAATTTTTAGAAAAAATAGTCTTGGGTTTCACAACCTTTAGATGTCCGATTCACTGCTCCTCCAATTGAGCTACCGAGCCTTATGAGCACCTGTCAAAATTTTCTACTACTTTTAGTATTTTACGTTATAGGTCTGTGTTGCTTCATCAATGAGATGAATATCCATAATTCAAAATAAACATTTTTTCAATTTATCTTAAAAAGTACGCTTAAAAAAAACTTAAAAATAATAATACTAACCATAACTTATCAATATGAAATTACACACCTGCATAATTTACTTTTCATTTCACTAACTTCCCAATCAAAACAACGTACCAAACTAATCTGAGACGAATTCCAGTTAGTTCAATTCAGTGAAAATTCATATAACTTGAGAAACTAACGTGCATTTACCAACATTAATAACTAGAAATATTCAAATTAATTCGCAAGTAAATCTAAATCTCACCATTGTAATCTCAGTTTGTAAAACAGTTATTTCGTCAAATAGCTGCCAAGCTCATTTATAATTGTAGCATAATTATTTATTATTACACATACAGTTGCTTGTCCATCGTTCTTTCCGTTTGCAACTGCTATTTCTCACAACACATTATTACATTGTGAGTGTGACCGTAAAGCGAACCGTTAATTTAATTCTAGCATTTGTGGAAATCGTTTAGCATATGTTTATTTTTTTGCCTTCATTTGTTTTGTTACATTAGACGTATAAAACTACGATTCATGTCTTAAGGTTCTATTACAAATAATAGTTTCATTAAAAATTAAGTCATACAAATCGCCTTTTAACGACTTTCTTGTTAACATGTCGAACAAGAATCACACTCGTGATAAGCAGGGTTCCTTTTTTTAGTGCAGCACGACGAAAAAAAAGTCATTGTCTCCTTTCTTAGATAGACAAAGAGGTTCTCCGTACTGTGTGTAACTCAGGCGTTCCTGGTAAATAGCGAACAATGTGTGATTGTTAATCAATCGTCACAGTGTGGCGCGTGGACTACTGAAATTGGCAACGTGCGTACGTATGCGTAGTGGTTAGAAATTTCGGAACAGAGAGAAAGGACACTTGTTATATACAATTCTTTTTATAGTTATTTTATATCTATATTTTTTATATTATGCAGTGACTTCCTTAATAAAGTTACATACCAAATCAGAAAACTTGGTACTGCCTTTATAAAACTTTCGACTGTTTTAATATGGAAATATCACCTATAAAAATGCTGATGTTCTTCGTATCCTATGGGTTTGTAATGAGTACACCTAGGGAATTGAAAGCAGGGACATTAACGAACGAATTTTTTTGAATGTTAAAACCGCGTTCTGTTATACTTATAATGGTCGGTAAGGATGGCAGGTTCATAAAAAATATTTTATAGTTAATAAAACGGAAACTTCATAGGTCATTTTATCGGATGTGAGATGCAAATAAGGCCACGTATGTCAATGTCGATCTGCGTATCAATTTCTTTACCTAGAGTTCGTATTTTTATCTCAAGTAAAACCCAAACAGCCCACAGATCACAACACGAAATATTAAGAACAAAATAAAATTTTATCTGTTCATTGTCAAAACCTAACTTTGCCCGTGACAAAAGCAAGTAAAGCATTACTGGATGCTTTACTTCTATAATTATCGGCCTAAAGACGTCTATTTCTGGGCGAAAGCCTCACCCTAAAATGAGCTTAGCAGGCGGGAGGTGGCAGCATAAGACCATAATTAGGAAAATGCTGATGCCCATTTTGTGGTTTACGAGAGGTGTTCAGTGAGTACCTCCAGTATCATTAGTCGTCTTTTATGACACTTTTAAGTATGAAGGTATGGTGCTAATTCTACTTTGCCGGATACCACACAGCTACACCTATAATATGTTACAATAAATAATACTTTACACATAAATTAATATGTTAAAAACCATAACATTCATATTTTGTAGCTAAGCTTAACGTGAGAACAATTTAAATTTACAAAGATTAACAGTAAGCACGTTTGAAATCACTTCATTGTATACCTAGTACTTAGCTACGTACCTAGTGAACCATGCGATTAATCATTTTAAACAATCAATGTTCTGAGGAAACGGTCGAATTATCGCGTGATCAAGCATTAATTGCATTCAAACGAACTCGGCCAATGTTATTACTAACACAATCAACATATTGCAAAATTTTAATATTTATCGTTCATGTTTCTCGGTTATTTTCTTCTTTAGTATAGTTTATACTATATCTTGTTTACAATCTCGCGTCTGCGTAATCTTCGTTTTATCAGGTTAGCTTGTAACAAAACATTGGTTATTTAATCACGAGTTAGTTACTTCATTAATATTAATTGTTTAACTGACTGTAACTGATTTTATATTACGATCGCAATTGATTAATAACCAGTTAAGTCGATCGTAATCAACATTTACAGTTTATAAATATAGAGATGACATTATCAAGTCTTGAATTTTAGAACAACCTCAATTCAATGCCGAGAAATTTCACTACCGTAGATTTTTTGGTCAACATACCTTTCAAAATCTACGTAGGTAATATAGAGTAGAAAAATTTGTACTTAGTCGAAAATTATCACATAACTTCGGCACTCTCTTCGACAGTAATAGCTCGTGACTTCTCAAAGAATTGCTTTGCAGTTCCGTTACATAACAAAATTGAAAATGAATTTGACTTACGTCAGAAACCTTTAGGCAAACGAGTCAAATAATAATGACGTCATGTGAGAAGTTTGTTTTATCTTTGGTGTCAATACTTTGACCTAAAGATGTGAACTTCATTGACCTGCGTAATATAGGCGCCACTTGTTGGTTGAACCATCGATTCCGCGATGATAAACAAGTCAATTTGTTTACTTCACATGCGCTCAACAGGATCACATACCAACGGTGAATCCTATGCATAGATATTTATCAATTGACCGTGAACGAACGTTCTTCGTTATTACTTTATCTGATGCTTTCTGCAAAAACATATCAAGACTGTATCTTACCTGGTAGTTTAACCACCATTGGAGGTGTGATTGGGTGATTGGGATCCAATGTAAACGCCTTGTCCACAACTGAACACGGAAACACACAAGCCCACTTATAATTATATTTCTTCAAATCCACTTTATGGCCGTTTCGCTTCTCGGTAAACTCTTTATAAACAGTTTCGTAGAAACCGAGTGCATTGGAGAAATTAATTTGCAGAAATTGACGTCGCCGGCGGGCAACCGTCCGCGTGCCGTAACAGAAACGCTTTCTAAGAACGCGCACATTCAATTTCACTCAATGTTGGTGATGTTTATCACAAATAACGATATCGCGGAGGTGAAAGTTCGGCGAGTCCGGGCGCCGTGGCGTTAACACTCCTCTTTCGTTTACAAAAGTAGACTGGAGAGTCACGCTGCGAAGCAGCCAACGCGCGAAGTAAACAGGGCGATGGAGCGCGCGGGGCGGAGGCGTGTGCGACCGAGAGCGCGCCGCTGTTCCGCTCCAACCACATGGCGCACGGCCGCCACTTCCCAGAACCGCCAACCTTGGCACTTCTACGAAATAACTCGAGCCATTGTCACTAATTTATAAAACTTATATTCTTCCGTCCAAGGCTGGTTACGCAGCTGGCACGCCATGGTCAGAGCCCGCGACTTCGTCGAAGATACCTGGGGTGTTGACCCCTGCGGTCAGATATGGCCAATGTTATATTAAGTTATATGTTATCTATTGTATATACCTGTCTATTAATCTGTCTGCCTATGGTGTGGAACGTGGAGGACTTACTCGTATAAGGTCATTCGCTTCTTGCTCTATATTTCTATAACAAGTGTTGTAGTCTAGTGGTTATTGCAGCTACTGTTTTCTGACCAGTAAACATACTCTATGAAAAATAAAGATAGGTAAGAAAACAATAGAAAGAAAGCAAACAGGTTATTATCCAACTTGTAAAGATCTGTAAAATCATCATCTATTCTTAAAAAAAAAAAGACTTATTAAATAACATTATTTAAAATAACAGACATGTCTGAATAATCTTGCGTTTGTTTAAAAAGTTACTGAGCTGCAAAAGTAAATGATACACGGTATCTACCTATTAAAAGATATGAAGTAGGTAGGTTATTATATTATTGTACACTGCTTAATTCATCAAATTTTTAACCTATATTTCCCAAAACATTACTAATGGACGGATAGATCTACTAGTGAAAATATCCTTCTGAAAAGTAATAAAAAATAATGAAAAATCTGTCTTGCAATTTCGTCGATAGAAAAACCATCAAAGAAATTTATCACTCCGCCCTTATCAAAATCACTTTCCGTCGTATCACATACATTTCACGTACATTAAATTGATTACAATTTTCATAGATCTTTCATAAAACTTTAACCGAAACGCTTTTGTTCAACCAAGACAAGGCACTGTAGCATAATATTTAAGCTGAATCAACTGCGAAATACCTAGTGTCTATAAAGTTCTTTTTGCAAATCTTCTTTCATTTCCACGTCTATAGAACTTTCTCCTCTACTCGATTGATACCCGCAGGCATCTCTCTGGCTTCGATAGTTTTTCCAACATTATTTGTGCTAAGATGAACAGTGAGTCTAATGCATACGTAGCTTCTTTTACTTTTTTTTATTATTATTTGTTTATTGATCCACCAACATTTGTTAAATGCTTATAAATACAATGAACCAATACGAACTAGTGATAGTGCTATTTCGGATGATAGTAGTATAGAGATACTAAAATTGCCATGTATTATATATCCTTGTGTTTCATAATAAACAATGTGATAATATTCTATAATTGTAAAAAACCGGTACCTGTTCTAGCAAAGTTATAAAGCTGTGCCAGAGCAAAGCCCCTTTTTCTTAACAAAAGTTACATAAAAATTCACTATTAACGTATTCAACACAAATCGGTTATCTTATATTACTATATTTAACACTTATAATAAGAAAAACCAGATGGTAAACGGTAATCTCGAATGAGAAATAGTTAGGTACTTATGTTACGTCTTTATATGCGAAAACCTATATCGCATTTGAATTAATAGACCTCAATGTTAAGAAATAAAAATAATCATTGAAAATCATAAATCAAACGCTATAGTAATGTTTGCATATCAGCAAACCGACAATCAAGGTCTCTGACAGCTTTACTTGTCGAGTATTGAAGTTCTTGACTCTATCTAACCATACCCTATTTCTAAACGAGCTTTCCGCAATCAACTAAAGTGGTTTACTATAACACGTTTGCATATCAACATTGTACTGTTACTTGTTAGTGGTTGCCCGAGACTTCTTTCGCATTGATTTAGGTTATTCTGTGTTTGCTAAAATTTTCGAGGAAACGTTTAATTAGTCCCACAGGTAATGCCTATGGGTTCAAGCAACCTTCGTAGCCAATTTCATAAAAAATTGATTCAGCTATTTCGCCATGAAGACTAAGAGAATCGTGGTAAATTTTTATCTTGTTTAGTAATAAAATATATTCATTCTTATTACCTTACTTATTGTTAGTAACTTAGCTTGTGAAATGTAGAGTCATGTTTAGATTTGATTTCAGATAGATCAAATTAAAAAAAAACAATGTTGATTTGAGTATTTCCCCTATTTATCATAATAATTAAGTCCCACTTATCTATCTTATCCATTATTTAATCTTAATTTTGAGTGTAGTACAATTTACTGTAAGACTCAAAGTTTTCCTTGTCTAAAATTCAGTTAATATTATAAACTTGTTGAGAATATAAATAATTTTTAATCAAATCAAGGATTTTTCAGTAACCTGTGCTTACCAACTAGTGGATATTATTTATTATTGTAGTAGAAAAAGAAGAGAAAACTTCAACAAAAGCAAAGGTTCGATTCCCACCACTCTAGCTTAGTATTTTAGTTTTTTTCCACAATATTCAATACTTACTTAAATTTATTTGTTGTTAAACAGTTTCGGAATATGTTGTTTTAAACTTTCATGGTCACTAACATTATAGTAATATAAGTTATATACGGGATTGTTACCATGTACCTTGTTTTTAGTGAGTTTCCGATATTTCGGCACTGTTGCAAGCGCCATGATTACGGATCATGGCGTTGTAACAATGGTAAACCAATGGACCCTTTATCTTGGTAACAATGGTAAAAATAAAATGGTAATAATCCCGTATATAGTTTCGAGGTAGTAGTAACTATACACCTATTTGTGTGGTATCTTTACAATGTTACATAGCAGATAATTATCACTTCTAAAGGTCAGACTGACGAGGTAGTAACAACATAATAAGTTATTTAATGTACGTGCGTGTTTACCGGGAAAGGGAGGTAACCGTTTTGCATTGATAATCGAGCATTATATATGCCTACCCAATAATACATTTTTCATTTTTTTTAATAAATGTAAAATTGCAAAATAATTGGGATAGATTACGTTATACTGGCCATTTATCAAACTCTTAAAAAAACATCTACCATAGACATAACATATCATGATAATACTTCGTCTTGTATCTATTATTTTATAAAAAAACTCCTATGTAATGTCAAATATGTCAGTGTTTATCAGTTAACCCAGTAAATACTCGCTTCCTTTATAATATGTGTTCTGTACTACTTTTATACAAATACTATTAACATAACCTTTATCTTGCTGAATATTAACTAAGTGTTGTTAACATAAGTATAAGGAGAATTCTAGTTCATTCAGTTTCGCATCCAATTATCAAATTGAAAAACTTCTAATGAAATCACCTTGTGAACATGACTCCTGAAAAGGAGTTCAATTGTTAGGATTAAAAATTACAACAAATTAGATTTATAATTTTTTTTATATATATTTTATGCATTTTAAATGTGATCTTATAAGATAAATTAGTGTTGCACTGCCGTCTAAGATTTGAAGAATTTGTACGTGGAAACTCCCAAAATCCACATACTACGTACACTCACGAGCAATAATATGTAAACGCTGTAGAACTATGTCACATTAATCGGCCGAAAGTAAAGAGAACAGTATCTAAATAAATAAATTGATCTAATTTGACAAGGTTCTACGTTGTGTACGTCTCATTGCTCGCCGTGACTGTGCACAGTCACTATTTAGTGCCACCACATAGCACCCAATTTTCCCTGGGTTCTCAATAAGCTAATTATACTAGACTTGTGGAAT
Source organism: Calamotropha paludella (assembly GCA_927399485.1). Taxonomy (NCBI): domain Eukaryota; kingdom Metazoa; phylum Arthropoda; class Insecta; order Lepidoptera; family Crambidae; genus Calamotropha; species Calamotropha paludella. The sequence continues at coordinate 21,293,013 of OV656812.1, forward strand.
TATAACTCAAACTAACAGTGCGCCTACAAAAGGACGTAATTAGCTGTAAACATATTCTGAGATCATAACTAGCTTTGACTAAAAGGGCCTATTACAGTTATGCTAACACTGTATTTGTGCTATAATTAGACAAATTTTAAACAAATTTTATTCAAACAAACCTTAAATATGTTCTTTATATTTTTAACTACCTTCCGTTCTTTTATATATGTATGTCAAGAGGTCAATTTGTACGATTGTAGAATCTGTACATTCAACTTAAATTAACTTTCTAGCATGATCCCTATTAATAATCTCTGGGGTTGAAACTATTCATTCATAATTTTAGTTGTTTATAATGGTAATTCGTGTATATTAACTTCAGGTAGGTAGGAATTATTTCTCGAAGGTACTAAAAAGGTAAGACAATAATTTCCCCAACAATTTCTCAACTATTCATATTATTCTTAGGTACCGCTGCTCAGCTTAGACGTGTTGAATTTAAAAAATGTCCAAGAACTTTGACTGATTTATGAGAATATTATTATATTTCATGTAATTTAAGAATTTTAACTGATAAATTTTGTTATCTAAATTAATTATCACTATAAAAAAACAACTTGTTTCAGATTTCAGCGGGACACGAATCCAGATCCACTCGTTATCTGAGCGAGTACTCTTCTAATTGAGCTACCGAGACCTTGATAGATCTTTTTCCTAGTATTTCTTAAGCTGGCGCCGACGCTAGCTCTACATGTTCTACCTACAACACCGAATGTAACACAAGTATCCAACAATCCTCACATAAGGTGCTATAACGTCATTTATGCTAATGTCTGTTTTTTCATGCTCATTTCAGTTTAGACTAAAATTATATAAAGTGACGTTATAGCACTGTATGTGCGAATCGATAAAGAAAAAACAGCTATGTAATTATTATATTACTAGCTGACCCGGTAACGCGTTGCTATGGTAACGTTAATTGATACAATGGAAAAGAGCGGGAAAAAGAGCGGACAGACAAAGACACAAACAACAAATTTGTGTTCTTATATTATAGACTAGCTGACACGGTAACGCGTTGCTATGTTAACGCGTTGCTATGGTTACGCGTTGCTATGGTTACGCGTTGCTATGGTAACGTTATTGATACAATGGAAAAAAGAGCGGACAGACAAACACACAAACAACAAATTTATGTACTTAGATTATAAATTTGTAACTTAGTCTTACTTGTTTCAGGTATACAGGCGAGACACGAATATTAATAGTCTAATTGGAAGAATACTCACCCGAATAGCGAGGTGATGCAGGTTCGAGTTCAGACAAATAGCTGAGACAAGTTATTTTCTTGTAATAATCTTTAGTTATCAGAATATGTCTTTGTTCACCACTCGTGAAGAAGCCTTTATATTGAATACTCGCAAATAATATACTTATAATATGTGATTGCGATCCTTATCATTATATAACTTAAATAACCAAAATGCTTTTTATCAATCCAGACAACACGTAGTTTTTCTTTTGACGTGATAACGTCTCATGTACCGATGAGTGCCGGTTGCACGCACGAAAAAGCATGACTCATTGTCACGTTCCCCCTGAGCCGAGCGTGCAAGCGAGAGCGCGGAACAAGCGATAGAGAGGCACGATCGGCCTAAGCGTTTGGTTTGTGACGCATCTATTTCTTCCACTCCATCGGCCGATGCGTCCGAGTAGAACAGAGACAGAGGACACAACCTACAAGTAAACTGTTTTGTCAACTGTTAATAAAGTGAATTGAAGTTTATGTGGTTTCCATTGTTTATTACAACAACAAATGAGGCAAAGAATGTAATTCACTCTTGCATTTTAAGATTTAATTAGCGATATAATCTCATAAATTTGTTATTTGATTATCCTTACTAATATTATAAATCGGAAAGTGAGTTTGTTTGTTTGTTTGTTTGTTCCGCTTTCACGCCGTAACTACTGAACCGATTGCTTTGAAATTTTGCAGACGTAAAGATCAAAGTCCGGATTAAATAATAGGGTACTTTTTCTCCTGGAAAAAAATTGATATTCCCGAGGAAAAACAAAAATATTGTTTGCTTGATGGATGGATTGTAGATGGCGCTGTGTGTCGTTTAAAACAACGTAAAATATTGCAAACGAATATAAACATGTAAATTTAGAAGCTAAATGATACGATAATGAATGCCCGAAAATGAGGAATTCCCGAGGGATGACGTACAATTTGTTTTATCGTCTAAACTGTTTTTTTACATCTACTTATATGTTGCAAACGAATATGAACATGTAAAATTTGAAGTTAAATGATACGAAAATGAATCCTCGAAAATGAGGAATTCTCGAGGGATGACGTACAATTTGTTTTATCGTCTAAATTGTTTTTTTTCATCTACTTATCCTGAAATCACTAAAGTCAACGAATTACTAATTGGTATAAGTATTAGTTACGTTATTTAGTTCTTGAGGTATGCGATAGATGGCGCTTGGTGTTTTTTAAAACATGGTAACGATGTGTTTTTTAAAATACATAAGAAGTGGAATGATGGCTTACGCTATTTAGTTCTTGAGGTATGCGATAAATAGCGCTGGGTGAAAGTGAACTCATTCCTCGGATTCCGATTATTCCAACAGACCTCCCATTTCAATTTAAAAGACTATAAAGCACAAGGCCAAACTCTAAAGGTTGCTGGAGTGCACTTGGAAAAACATTGTTTTTCGCATGGTCAGCTCTATGTAGCGTGTTCCCGGGTTTCCAGTGCCCAAAATCTGCATGTTTTTGCTCCACAAGGGAAAACATATAATATAGTGTACCATTCAGTTTTGGTTTAACAACTAATTGTATCCAGCGTTACATCGCGCTTCTTAGATTTTTCCGTGGGAATGAGAAGTTTTCTTATAGTTGTGCTTTATACCGCAATATAACCGAATTCCACGCGGGCGAAGCCGCGGGCAGAAAGCTAGTTGTTAATAAATTGTTAATTGCACATTGTTACTTGGTTTTAATCTGTAGGTATAATTTAAATTTCGATTAACTCATTCTCTGTATGATACAAAATTATGATAATTTAGTGATAATTATTCAATTCAATTCATAAAAGTATACAATTTTTCATTAATGTTTTCTTATGACATTAACACTTAAAATTATCGTCCGTAAACCGACTTTATAGACAACAAATTTTTTATCAGCTTCTTTCATTCATTTTGCATTTCGATATCTAAGTTATCAGAAATACTGCACAAAGTCAATGCGAGTAAAAAAACTGGTTGGTTGCCTGTAAAGTCGGTATACGGGCGAAAGTTTTACGTGACAACGACTTTGAGTGGTAAAATAATTTTAATGTGAATATTCATTCGTATAGTAGGAAGAAGGATGAAATAATAGTAACAATTTAAAACATTTATTTATACAAAGAATTATATTTAAAACATTAATTTATAGGCACGCGTCCCTTCCACTTTTTATGTCTGTCTCTCTCGCTCTTAGGCGGGCTAACCATGCCCGAGTGGAAGGGACGCGTGCCTCTCACTCGCTCTCATTGTAAGCGCATAACGTGAGCGGAGCGTAACGCAGTTTCTTGAAGTGTCACCCGGCAAACCAATTTATAAGACGTTGTCACGTCAAAATATTGGAATAAGAGTTCTTGTTGAATGTTCGTTTGTTTTTGTTGACGTGACAACGTCTTAAATTAGGTTGCGGCTGGGAGTCACTTATGAAAAAGTGTAACGCTCGGTAACGTTACGATGAGTCACCGAACGAGAGAGAGGCCCGCCGAATGCCTTGCGTCTCTCTCCCACTCAACTATGATCGGTCTGCCGCGCGCATTGTGCAATTTAATTATATTCATATCAATAAATATTCTACCGAGAAAAAGACGTTGTCACGTAAAATCTTCGCCCGTAAAACCGACTTTACAGGCAAAAAAAAAAAAAAAAAAAAAAAAAAAAAAAAAAAAAAAAAAAAAAAAAAAAAAAGTTTTTTAGTTTTCTTTTTTTTTGTCCTGTATGTTTTTAGAAATCTCGTTGCCAATTTCATGTTCACTGATCCAATACATAACTTTCAATGTATTTGCAGCTTGTACTCTCATGGGGCCTAATTAAATACCAATTTTAATTGATCGCATCAATTATATGCTTCCGATCCCTTCTCGATTGAACGTAAAATTAATTGTATAATGATGTTGTTGTTGTTTTAAGTTTAAAGGCGGTATTCGCATGTTTAATGTCCTAAACGTATTTTTTTTATTTATCAAGAAAACACGTCATAATTTAAACGCTATTTCTTTACTTTTTCTACTAAACTCATAATTAATTATTTACTTATTTGCTCAACGTTTTGTAACCCTTCTTTTGCCTGCGACCTTAAAAAATTTCAGGTGGATACGTCTTCTCGAATTACGTTTTCATAATCCTACAAGAATCTAATATTTTCCGGGATAAAGGTATCATTTGTGTTAACCAATGCAACGAACTACCTGTGTTTGGAATTCATCTAAAGCCAAATCTGCTGTTTTTGCGTGATTTAGTTACAAACGTCTGACCATACACTACATTTAAAATATAGCTTGAACGCTAAAGTTTAACGGGTTAAACAAAATGCTTATTATTAGAACTCATTATTATAAAGCATGACATTTATGTAAATCCAAAGTTTTATAACTATTTCGCGAACCTTGCGAACTACGCCTCCACAGCTACGTCTTATTTCGACATTATTGTTCACTTGCTTAATCGGAATCCAGTTACAGTTTGCCAAGGTGAAAATAACAATTACACAAGTACGCTCAATCAGCTTCCAAGATGGCGGGCACTACAAACAGAGAAAAATCAATTCGCTTGCATAACTCAAAGTCGATAAAACAGAAGTTAGGTCAATACAAAAGCAGGCAATCAGTAGTCTCAAAGAAAGCAAGGTAATAGACATAAAGCGAATAAAAACAAATCATCTAAAAATAAAAATCTAGAATTAAAACAAGTCTAAAGACATTTTCTTTGTTATTTTATTATTTGTAAAGGTACGGATGAAAGGCTACTACTTTTGGTAATTTTTAAATCACCTAATGCACGTTTATTTCAAGTTTGGCTATGAATTGTAGAAATGGACACTAAATTAATACTGAGCTTCTAATTCAAGCTTCTAATTCAAGATTAATTAAACGTAGTGTGTAGGTACATACGAATAGAAGCATAGAGCTGTGCATAGAGTAATGAAACACTACATAAAAAAGGTAATGTTCTTTTCAAATGTTCTTTTTTCAAATAGATGCAGTGGTGATAGCACTCTTCATTGAACATATTTATTTACAAGATCCGCTTCCTTTATTATATTGGCAGGTACAGACTTTTGGCCTGTTTGTATCATCGTCCAAGCAACGTTGAGGTCCAAAACACCATGCCAACTGTTTAAAAATAATATGTTATGTATTTGATTTTTGAATGTATACTACATAGTAAGCACAGAATAAGTAAATACCATGTAAAACAATTCCCTACCATGACGTTAGAAGAATACTACGGATATGTCTCCTCACTGCTTCGCTGTAGCGTAATAATCTAGGAAAATAGCGTTGATTTTGAACGAGCAGTCAAAGCCCAAAAACATTGCCTTAGATAACTATATGGCATCAAAAGTTGGGATGAATGTGAGCCATTATTAAAACAACATAAAATTACATCATTTTGGTTATTAGGACAAAAAATCTGAATAACAACAGAGAGAATCCATCACGGTATTTTCGCATTGTCTATTCAATTGATCAAGGGCCTCTTGACTGGTAATTGAGCTATGTTATTTGGAACTTGGGTTTTCTCAGTTTTGGTATCCGTATCATGACGTAGGTGATGTGAACCGTGCTTAATTAAGAAGCGAGATTTCATACGCTCAGTGTACGCCCACTCACTCTGAGCGTTGCGATGACAACAATATAAGGATGTGAAAAAATTATCGACTATAAAAAATCTGCTTTTATTCTAGCCGTAGTATTTTTTTTTTGGTAATGGTTTTTTTTACTTTTGCTAGTAGTATCGCTTTGAAACGATGTTTTCTGAACATATCGAGTTGATGGTGAATCAAAACTTTTACAGACAAACAAAGAAAGAAAAAAAGACAGAGAGCGGATTGTGTATGGAGGACAATTTCTCGAACCAATGAATCTATTTTAAAAAATCATAGGTATATTATTTGAATAGTATACTATTCCAAGTGACATAAGCAATATACTTTTTATGTATGCATCATTTTTAACCCAGGCGAAGTCGAGACAGGCCGGTTATATATGTATATACATAGTAGTGCATAATCTACGTAATAATCGTAGGACCAGTTAACAATAGTTACCTTATAAATGATTGAGTTTTAAACCTTTATTCAGTTGGTGAATGCTGGTGATTCAATGGGGATGATGTTTTAGCATTTACCTACGTCATCGAAAATTTCCTGGCTTATCCTAAACCTGTTTTCCCTGTAGTCAAACAGCTATGGATATGTTTAACTATGTAGAACGTTTTCCATTTAGACAAAATTGTCGACACTGTGTCGCACTGTGTCGATCATACTATAGCAAAAACCTAATGTCAACTTAGATGGCACACACACACACACACACACACACACACACAAACACACAAAAAGTTGAGACAGTGCAACACAGTGTCGACTTTTTTTTCTAAATGGAAAACGCTCATTGTTTTCGATGTTAGCAAGTTTTTATTATTGCTGTTATAGAGAATGAAATAAAATCAATACATTCTCATATTTTATCCTCTCTTCCTTGAACTAGCACATTTACCTTTCAGTGCTTATGTTCAATTGTTAAGATTTAGTTACTTACTCTACCGATAAATTAATCGAAAAACCCCATCTCTACAAATGGATATATTTGCCTCACGCTGAGCCAATCAATAAGACTGAGATATAAACGACAATTCGACGAAAGCGTATGGGGCGTGCGTACTAATTCCACGAAATGTTCTTTGTAGTTCAGCGTAGGTACAGTCAATACAAAGAAGTTATTGATTACAGAGTCCTAGAAAGTGTATTGTGAAAAAATAAATGGTATAAGGTTTTATTATAGCATATTGCTTAGGTTCTGTCTAGGCAATAAATTACTGAGAATTCGATTCAAACTGCGATTCAATCATTCCAAGCGATTCGACACTATAACAATTTCTGTAAAAATCAATCTCACTCTGTCTGAAGTCCTTTTTGAAGGGTGATGTGGAAATATACTGTTTTTATTTAAAGTTTAGGAACTTAGCCGCCTCTAATAGAAGTAGCGGCATATATACAAGAATATGTAATCTATAATCTAAGATCACAAATTTGTTGTTTGTCTGTCCGCTCTTTTTCCTGCTCTTTTTCCATTGTATACACGTTACGCATTAACCACAAGTTGTTTGTCTACCGGACGCTAGATGGTGCTAACGGAAAAATATTTAATAATAGAAAAAAATTAAAGAATTTTGTGCACCCGTGCGAAGCGTTGTAATGAAAAAATAAAACATTATTTGGTATCACTTTGTTCTGTGCTCTGCGTGAAGCAACGTTATAGAAAAACAAATCATTGAACTACTGCCAAGCTTTATACACGCATTAAACGATAAATAAAAATAATACTTTTTAATTAATTATTAAATGTACATAATAATGGTATTTAACAACCCTTGACTTCGGATTAATCAGTAACCCTCTATACACCGACAGCACTTGTTCACAAGTATGATAAACGAGCTAGTGATCGCTTTGCTCAATATTAATTTTATACAAAATATTCTCGATATGTTGTCAAGTACCTACATTTTATTATTTTAATTTACATCCTCAGTACTTTGAGTGGTAAAAATGCCAGATTATTTTGTAAGAAAATTGCCTGATTACTTCGACAGTACTCAAGATTACTCCGTTATCAAGAGCAGCAAATCCTACCCCTATCAATTTTTACCAATCCAATGGTATACAATGGCCTCAGGAGTGGTGAAGATCGACGTTTGGTGCTTCATCTTATCGACGACGTCCAACGTAGACTCTGTTCTGTGGATACTACGAACATATTCGAACATTTTTCCGCTTGATAGTACTGCGCAGACAGATGTCTTCCATATGTAATGCTTAAGCGCACGCACCCGAGTCATATTTCGACAACAGCACCTATATCGGAGGGTTCGTTCGACCTCGTTACGCAGGTCGTTAATTTTGGCGCCATCCATTATGTTGACATAAGTGACTGAATGGGCCGTTTCCTTTAACACTTAAACTTTTTTCTTTCTAATAAAAAAGAAAATGCACCTGTTATACGTGATTACAACATTTGATTTAAAGTTTTGTTTTATTTGCTTATTAATATTGGTTTGTAATAATGGTAAATTATTTATTACACATTAAGGGGTCAATTTAAATAACAATATATTTTCTCGAATAAAATTTTAATTAAAGTAACTTTATTTTAAAAAAGACTAACACGACTGGCGTAAAATCTATAAAGTTAGCCAATTGTCATCTTAAAAGCTGTCACTTATTACGTACTCCTTGACCTCCGCTTACATGATATTTCGTGGGAGTAACCATAGTGAAGTAAACATAATAAAGGAAAGTTCGTTTTGACATTGATCCGGTGGAAACTCGTATCCTGATCTTAAAGATAGCGACGATTCAGATAGTGGAGGTTTCCTGCCACAAACAAAAACACACCCCGGCAACGATGCCAGTACCAGGGTAAAAGATCTAATCTTTACACTTCTCGTACCCGTTCTTATGAATGAATTGTGATTTTTTTTTATTTTGTGATTCTTTATTTTGCCTTGCATCCTGCCAACCGGTGAATGACTCAGAGAAGCTTTTTGGTTAGAAAGTGAAGAATATTAGCCTTGCTTACGTTCCCTTGGTATAATGTTTTACCATATTCCTACTTACTTACTGATTTAGTTACTCATAAGAGGTTTTTTTATCTTTCGTTAAGACGGTTACACGTAAAAAAAACACGAAATGCCCATCTAGTACGCTCTATACTATGTACTTATCTAACAAGTTGAAGTATGTTTTTGTTTCTAATGTAAAGATAACAGTTTTATTCTAAAGGCATATGAAAAAAAACATTATTTTCAACATTTTGTTTGTCTGTCTTTTTGTGCCGATTAATCACCGAAGCGGCTTGGAATCTTCCAATAGAACTCACTGGCTGATAGCTGATGTTATAAGAAGTAACTTAGGTTATTTCTATTGCATGGTCATGAAAAACGAGCGTTTCTCGCCGAGCACAGCTAGTTAAGTCATATCAATGATTAATTTGCGTACCTACTGAAAAATATATTGGCATAGTTATAAGAGGAATAATGAAGTTAGATTATAAGTACGGTCGTTAAATTGCTCTTCGTAGAATGGATCTTCTAAAGAATTATAAATAAATATAATTCTTTGTGATTTGATAAGTTTTTGAAGCAGCAAAAGTAACAATAAGTTACTAGTTTTTCATATAAATCTTGAGTCCTTTAGCTATCTTGTATAAGTCAGAAAATAAATTAAACTTAAGTAAGCTCCATTTTAATAATTCTCTAGCCTTCTTATACATCTACCATCATTGAGAAAATTTTCCATGAAAAATATAAGTAAGTAATTAATTTTCACAGAATCCGTTGAAGTGTAGTTCCCGTCATTTTATTATTGAAGTCGTTGATGGCATTTTTTGAGAGTTAAAGGTTTTGTCACGAAATATGCCTAAGGTTTGCATCAAAAGGTATTTTCGGGACATACTTACAATAAAATTTACTTCAGTATAAAAATTTACTTAAAACATAAAATTGTCATTGTAATGGTTTCTATGGATATGAATTGTCTTAGTGACTGTAAAGCGAAAAAAACTAACTGCACCCTCCGTATTGTTATATTAGCATTCCTTACTTAGACAACCCAAACTACGTAGTCGTTCCAATTTCTTATACGTTTCACGTTGTATTTACTGCATTTTATTAATTAATTATTCTATTATTATGACATTTATACTCAGTCACGGGAGCTCGCGAAAAGCAGAACTACTCATTCAATAGAAACTCAGTTGAGTTAACCAATTTAGTGTTATGTATTTGTTTCACACAGTTATATTATGTTTCAAGAACAGTGACTTTTCTTCTAAGACAAACAGGCCTTTCAAGTGAACTAAAATTCGATTGAAAGTAGAACGACAACTTTAGGTGCTGAATATTCAAGACTCAGGCTTATTTATTTATTTTGATTGGGAAACTTACAGCTGTAAACATAAATAATCTAAACATATTTTATAAAAGCTAAAAGCCATTTACAAGTTTTCACAGGTAAAATAAGAAATTAAAACCAATTTAGAAGAAACAAAACAAAATAAAAAGAGGCCGTAACTAATAGTAGCACATATTAATATTATTTGTTAAAATATGAGTTGGCCACCAAGTACCTTATAATCACAGGATTTAAGGACAGTAGGTACTCAATAACACTACATCCTTATAAGTTAAAGTCAAAGTGTTTATTGTAAACATGTGATTACAGTTCAGGTCTTAGGTCAGGAAACATGATTTTCTTTTGCCTAGCCACATTTACGAAGATAGGTTCCACCGAAAATACCATATCGCACACGTAAGTGTATATATCAGCCATTGCTTCAAAGCTAACGAGCCTCTTTCGGAAACTCAAAGTGAGCGACTGAACCACATAAACTCAATAAAGTCTATTCATGTGACTGAACATTACTCGAGCAATATATGCGATGTTTAAGGATGCCTATATTATTGCCATATATGCCGGCAAAAGCACATTTAAATATAATTAAATAAATATTAGACAACATGACAAAACCAAAGATAAGTAACTAAAGCACTGTTATAGAATTCACAAGCAACAACGGTCCCAACCTAAATCCTAGACAACATAAACTGGTTCATTTTCTACATTCTGAAGTGGCGTTGTCATGAAAATCCATATGTGAGCTCAACCACGATCGTCAGTTATTTTTATTTTCGAAAATGAAAATAAAAATAACTTTATTCAAATGCACTTAAAAATAAGTAGTTTTGAATCGTCCAACATTTTTACCTACCACCCATTCAGGACGTCTTTTAACTGACAAGAAGAATGGGCGCAAGAAACTCGTCAGCTTTAACAGAAGTAACGACATTTACAATATAATACGTCGTCACCATACACAAAAAAAAAACAAAATTATTTTGTTATGACAATACTAATAGTATTATGATATCATTATTTCGTTGATGACAACAAAGTCAACAAGTATCTGTACTTACTTAAAGTAAGTATGATGTTCTCAATTGATATTAAACTCTATGATTTTTAGTCTAAAACTAAAATCCTTGGCGTACAACATCATTAGTTGCTCGTCAGATTTATTGATTGGTGTACCGTATTGTACTTTTGGGTAAAATACTAAATATACTGTGTAATTTTATTACGCTAGTCTTGTTATAAATCGCTTTTGCGTAGGGTAACTCAATACATTACTTAATCAAGTCGAGATATTTTCGTACCGTATTAATACTTGATTTTATTTATGAGACTGATTTTGCGCCTGAGGGCTACAAAATAATTTTAAGCATTGAGTGTACATTATCTATATTATCATTTAATTTCTTTTTCTTACCTGTTTTTTATCGAATTCAGTTTGATGGGATAAATTCGATGGTTCGGAAAGAAATTACTTAATTTCAATCTGGTAAACCGCTAACGTGACGAAGGTAAGGGCAGTAAATGAATCGTTCGTTGTGACGTTGTATGGGATGACCATTTACTTAGCAGTGGACGCCAGCAGCTGCGGTTAGTATTGTTTAACAGGTATTTTAATCGCAATACACATTTCCGTTTGATAAAATCTCTCAATCCTTAAAGCTGACAATGCTCAGTGCACTAGAATGTCTTGTATGCTACAGAGTGTCTTTCAGACCTCCAACAGTAGCTTATGAAATAGTGAACAAATTTTAGTGGTAGTCTAAAGAAATTAGTATCAAAAACCAAACTATCTTATTACGAGTAAATGTCTATTTCACCTATTTTTTTTTTCCGATATTTATCATCGGTTTTATGATCATTGCACACGTCCAATTGTCCATCGCCTTCTGTAAATTAATGAGTTGCGTTTACTTTGAGAAATACCAATAAAGTTTCGGAAGATCTTCTACTAAATGGGTAATAAGGTCAAAGAAAAGTAGACAAGACTATCGATGTTGTACTGGAACACTTAATCGTCCTAGTTTGGACCTGAATAATAAGTAAAGTTTTGAAGACGTGTTTATCAACCTCCAACTCAAGTATTATCAGAATTAAGCATATACAATACAATACGCGCAAAATTTTTATAAATAGATAAATTAAATACCAAGTGTGATGCTGACGAACAACCAGTACAACTCTTGATATATTAGTATTCCGCAACGTTCGAGCTAACCATTCCATTGTTTGGTAATCAAATCCGAATTCAGCAACCATGTTTTCATTGGGATGTTCCCGTGTGCCAGAAATTCCGGCCACGCAAATTAATTAAGCTAAATCCAGCAGGTGGAATTGGGTAAAGGCAGTTTTATTCTAGTTTATAATCTAGTAATATCTATATGTTATCGCTATTACAATATGTGGATTTTTTTTATTTTAACTAGCTGACCCGGTAACGCGTTGCTATGGTAACGCGTTGCTATGGTAACGTTAATTGATACAATGGAAAAAGAGCGAGAAAAAGAGCGGACAGACAAACACACAAACCACTGTGATCTTCGATTATAGACTAGCGGCCCGTCCCAGCTTCGCACGGGTGGACAAAATTCTTTAATTTTTTTCTATTATCAAATATTTTACCGTTAGCGCCATCTAGCGTCCGGTAGACGAACTATTTGCGGTAACGCATATACAATGGAAAAAGAGCGGACAGACAAACACAAACCACTGAGATCTTAGATTATAGATTTAATTCTAAATAAATTAAAATTCAGCTATTGTTCAAATTCATTGATCGGCTTATGACATAACTTTGTTTAGTTGTTATATGCATACCAGGGAAGGTTTATATGTATAGTCAGCAAAAGAGAACAGCAAAACAAAGCATAGCAAAGCATGCCGCTGCATAAAAGTTCTAAATTAATTATACTTTATGCTGAATTTACGAAGCAAATAGAACATATAAAGACTAGTAGACATTATATTATTGTACGAACGATGATGACTGTTAAAAGGTTATTACCTAGCTGAGCATCTTACACTCACATAAATGAATTCTTCTTTTTACCAAAATCTTTATACACTTTTGCCTCAACAATAATCCCCTTGAAAGTAAAAGCTATGCAAATATAAAATTAATAAAAAAAAAGAAATATTCCATTAGAAAGTTACACGATGGCGCAATGCTGAGTCCTTCAGCCTATGAAATCCGAGGTAAGCAACTTTCGCAAGTGCCGGTATTATCTTATCTTAGTTCTCCGAATTGATAAACCACAAATTCTCCCTATAGAACAAAGATTTGTTCCTAGAATGTTACGTGAGGCTATTGAAATCAGGAAACATAAATTTCAATAGAGATGAAGGTTGTAGCGTCCCACCTGTTTAAGGGTCACATAATTAATAAATTAATATCTCCAAAGACGCACACTGCAAGGCCTAATCATGTAGTGTAATGTAATTAGCTCTTTTTGCAAATAATAAAAGTAAAATGGAGGTCGCTTCCCTTGTCCGAGTTTCTTTCGCCAGTTCTCCTCCTCCGCAGTGCCGGATTTACCATAGAAGCTGAAAAAGCTGAAGCTTAGGGCGGCAAAATTAGAGGGCGGCACAATTGGCCTAAAAAATAGGTACAGAAAAAAAGTAAGGCTGCGGACACGAGGTACAAGGACAAGTACGAGGACAACGCGTACCTCCTCCACATCCCGCCACCGCCGACCTAGTAATACCAACTGTTGGATATTTTGACGTTTACGGGTGCATGATTAGCACTTTCGGGCTATACCTATGTTCTTTAACCCACCACACCTTAGTGCAGTAAAAACAAAGCTTTGCTTTTCTTATCTTAAAAATATACCCAAAAAGTTGTAAAAATATTCTTGAAACTAGATATTGTGAATAGTTCATCTAATTTTAGAGGTCAGTAGGGGCGGCAAAAATTGTATAGCTTTGGGGCGGCAAATGTGTAAATTCAGCACTGCTCTTCCGCCTTATTTACATTGACTCAGTAGCTTACAGTAATAGTGGATACAATAGAACAACTAAATGCATTACAAAATAAAACAATTTTGATTTGTTTTAACAGTTAAGAACGTACCCGATTATAATATGACGACCATTACTTTAGTCACCTGTGATCACGGCTCTTGTAAAGGAGTCGAAATGTCACGATTAAATATGAAGTATGCCCTAGTTATTCGATTAAAGTAGTTTTATTTATATGTGATTTACGTGGAAGTGTGAGAACTAAATGATTTATTCTGAAAACCTTAGAAAATATGAAATAACCGCTACGTAAGTATATATTATAAGATTCATTTACAAGGTACGAGACGGTATTAGACCTTAAACAAAGCTATCATTATTCAGATCACAATGACGGTAGCAATAATTCCGAATTTGATCGACCACCTGTCCGATTCTTTTATGAGATCGATAAATTCTTCAATAAGAACAAATTTAGTGTCGATAAACTTCTTACTACTTCTTGTCCACTCATTGGATTTTTACAATTTTCACAGATTTATTTAAATAAAGGTACGTTTTTGTGGATTTATTTGAAAATATAGAGTGACCCGTATTTTTAGTAAATCGATTTATTATATAAATGAATAAATAATACTGCTCTTTCTGTATTGTTTGAGTCAAGTGTGTGACCGCTTCTATTAGAAAGGTGATGTAAGTTGTTCGACAATTTTTAACTTCCACAAAATGTCAAACTTCCCCCATCAATGTTGAACTTTTTTACATTGGTCTTTAAGTAGAAAGTAATTTGTTTGGTAGAATAATGTATTATTGACTAAACGAATTAGTATAAGCACAAAAATTCAATCTAGTTTGTAGGGAGCAACTTGTAGAACGATTTTGTTCCCTACAATTCTTTAATAAAACGTGTGGGAAGCAGGTATCACAAGCATCACTGCATTATACACATTATAATCTGAATGAAACAAGACATTCTTGGAAATATTTCCTAGCACGACCTCGTTTCATAAATAGCCTTAGTTTTTGTTCTTGATTTAAATATGAATAACGATATGATCTGTTAAAATTATTTAAAACAGTATTTGAAAAAGGTGGGAAAGGAATTGAAAACCTGTTCTTTTTTAAATGTCGAATAAAAGGGAAAAGAAATAGTAGTGTTGAAAAATAATAATATAAATATAGTTATCAGTAGGTAAAACGTCGGGATTACATATTCTTTGGTAGGTATTGCGCAAATATAATTTATAAGCACAAAACACGTATATGTCGGGATGAGTCAGGATTTTGATCCAAACCTTCCGACATTATATGGGCAGAGTTAAAAATCGTGCATAGTATAGTATTAAGAACCACGTAGAATATAGCAAACTTCTTATAATAAGGCACTTAGCGAAACGTAGGACAGTTCCGTGACGACGTCTACACTTGATGGCGACTCGATCGAAAGTGGATCGGGGTTCGCACGTAGACAACATTACGACTCTGTCGAAGCGCGGGAAATCGTAGTTTCTCATGTTCGCCGGCCAGAGGGCGCGCTTGCGTTTCGATTTTGGTTGTACATTTTTTGGATATAATTCTGGCTTTCTCTATCTTATTATTCATTTTTTGCATACCTAAAACTAATATCGCATACCTAACTTGCTGTTAATGCCAACACTCTTAAGGTACTTAATTAACGAATATAGGATTCCAGCCATTATTCATTCATAGATTAGTTCTCATCGTCGGTGATCATCATCAAGAAGTAAGAACTCTACTGATGAAACTTGTAACTGGCAGAAATAACCCTTATAAGAAGAAATATAATTCTTTAATGATTATATTATTTAATGACATAATTAATGTTAGAAATCTGTATTTACTTAATTGATCATCTCAACATTGGATGATCTGACAGTTTGGATTATACACCCCGGAATTTTTGTAAGTACTGAAGTACCAAAGGTTGAATACATTATACAACATACTGACAACGCAGCTCAGTACGAAAGATGATCATTTTTCAACGGCCAACCTTAAAGAACGTAGCACCCACGTGAGAACCACCTTAGTGCGTCAGTTAGTTTCGTCACTCTCGGAATCTTTTTTAACTATCACTTGTGTTTTAAAATAACGTAGTGTGTCACATTCACACCACACCACTTCAATTAGGTACTTAAAGTTTATGAAAAAATAGAGACATTTTTCTCAAGTTGTGTCGATTTGCAGTGCAAATATTTTACTATAGGTAACAGCTCTGACTAATTTTACTTCCAGAGTTCAGGTGCACATGAATGCAATAAAGAATTCAATGAGGATAGGAATATCCTAATTATATTATGACAATACTTTGTGTGTGTGTTTGTTACCATATTGTCAGTAAAAGCCTAAGAATAACATTCATAACACTAAGTTATGACTTGATTTCCTATTGTAAGCGAATGTTATCTTTATTTATAAAATATATTGCAAATTAAAATAACTGAGTCGGGTCAGCTAGTAATTAATATAAATGAAAAAGAGGTTTTCGTGGACTCTACATGTGCTCCTATCTAAATATTACTTTGGCAAACAGTTCATTGGAAAAACACGGGAAGAGTGAATGAATAACAAATTCTGTAGGCTTTACATTTGTTGACGTACGATACCGTTCTCTTTACGAACAGAGGCATGAGTGTACGTTTAAATATTACCATCGCGTTTGAGTTTAAATTTTTAATTTATAGAGTTATTGTCGTAGCATTAAAAGCTATCTTACAAATATTTAATTTTCAACATTTAAAAACTTATTTATCTCTGTTTTTTAACGGGGACGGTAGTGTTTGGGTGAAAGATTTAAAAACTTTGTTGGCGAAAGGTTCATGAATTATCGTTTAATGGTAAACCGTTTTATTAGAAAGGCTGGAATGAGAACTTCACTACAATATCATTATTAATTTTACTATCTTACTCCTTTTACAAAGTGATTTTCGTTAAAATATCAACAGCAAAAATTTGTGAAAGTTACACTTACCAAATAAAAACAAATAATTTTAATTTGGATACTTACATATTTGCAAGATAAAGTATAACTTTGAAGTTGGCGTGGAAAAATTAATTTAAATTATATTAAATTAAAGTACCTATTTATGACAAGCTGATGTCCGCGAGTTTATCTCTTAATTTTCACATTATTTCTTTACCTGAAAATAATAAATATCTAAGCATTATCGGCGCACCGAATTTGAGTGTGATTTTGTGTGCAGGAAATCCGTTTGCATATATGTATGTTCTTTAAATCTTAACTCTTTTTATATACTAGCTGACCCGGTAACGCGTTGCTATGGTAACGCGTATACAATGGAAAAAGAGCGGACAGACAAACACACAAACAACAAATTTATGTTCCTAGATTATAGATTAGCTGACGCGGTAACGCGTTGCTATGGTAACGTTAATTGATACAATGGAAAAAGAGCGGGGAAAAAAAGTGGACAGACAAACACACAAACAACAAATTTGTGTTCTTAGATTATAGATTCAGAACACCTAATCGATCTACAAAGCAAGAATAGTTTATCTTTTCGTAGCCAAGTCTGAAATTCAATACTCTAATTTCTAATATAATTGCTTTATTTAAAAATAACTAACCAAATTGTATTCCTAGTAGCCAATTAACAAATTGGTTCTCAGTAAGAACATTCGCATTTTATATATAAATTGAGCACTGCATAATAAACTGACGGAAATTTTCAAAATATTCCTGATAGCGCTTTCTAGGAATTGAACACAGTTGAACAACGCTTTAATTTAATTATTTTATTAATTTATAAGCGCGTTTAGGTTTTACTAATAAAATTTAATGCAAGAAATATTTTTATAAGTAAGTGTATACTTACAAACATTAAAAAAAAATATATAAATAAGATATTTTTTTTATTATTTACATAACTAAATGATGGAATTTTTAACGAAGCAATTTTAACATTTTCTTCTTAACAGTAACTTATAAAATAGTTGATTTCTAATAATTTCGTATTGCAGGTTAAAGATGCGTCAAACACATTATTTCCGTCAATCCATCGTGGTAAGCTAAACTTTTGTGTTACAAGTCCACGTCCGGAGTACATCGGCGAGGATCGAATGCGGTCTGCTTCTGGGTTTAAAACTGACATCTGAACCGATGCACGGTTTAAAATACTACCTTATAGGTCAACCTCAGCAATCATAAACGGACTACGCTAACCACTATTCATCCATTATTCCGTTTTATCCTTCATTTAAATACTTGTTATAATCTATAAAAGTAGGTGATCCGGTTTTTTGTTTATCCTTTTTTATTCTTTTTATGAATAGTGTCTACAATAATGCGGATTTTCCCATCAATAGCGGGCTTTCTAGCAATCCTTATCAGCTGGAAGTTTGAAAGGATTATAAAATAGTTTTTTACGTCACCAGATATTCTGTGTCATTCATAGAACCGGTTGGTCTCATTGCTAATCTGTCTTAATGAAGGAGACATATAGAGTCGTGCGAGACGTTGCGAAGACTTATTTACGAAGGAAAAATGTGACTTTTTCGCTGGAAATTATTTACTTATTTATTACAATCTACTTACAATATTCGTTATTAATATGATTAATTCATCATTAATTGTTATGTGTAGTATAAAATGAAATATTATAGTAGCATAACTTAGTATTATATAATAATTACGTTTCAGCTATTGAAACGTGTAAACAGTATTCGTAAAAAGTATTAAAATTCGATGAGAAGACGCGAAACCGTAACAATTATTAGCTGAACGACATGCTTCGCAATGCTCTTTTTTGCTGAACACTGAACATACCTAATGATAAGTTATCGTACGCTTGCCAGAGAAGGTTTATATCATACTCCAAATTGTGACATAACGTTACGGCAGAGCATAAAATACCGACAAACAAACATTAATTTGTATATATTAGATTATCTTAGCAGAGGTGTTCACTAATGGATAAAAACCTTTCCTAAGAAGGAGGGTATTGTAATAATCTCCACCTTTGACATGCGTGTTAGAATTGCAAAAAAAAAAAACCTGGTAACCCCAAATACAAACAGAACTCCTAAACGGAAAACGCTACTATCAATTTATTATGATTACCCGCAATGTTAATGACATTTCTCTTTCGTCATTTAAAACATCCACATAAATCGTTTTATTCTTCTCTATAGTATACCACACGCCACAAATATAATATATACATTTGTCTTGCTGTGATCGCATTTCAAATGTAGAAAATCTTTCTATCGATTCAACAATCAAATAACAATTCCAACATTTCCCGGAATCACTAATTTTATTGGTCGTTTCTAGACTCCAAAGTGCTTCTTTATGTATACAGACTTTTTTTAGATAAATTTACAGCCGGATATTTAAAGAACTTTTTTTATTTTTGTGGTCTTATTATAATAGAAATATACCCATTCATTCGTTGGCCAGTTTTATGAATCAACACAGGTTGGACAAAACGGAAATTCCCTCCTTGTGTTTGCGTGAGCTTTATATGAAAGCAAAGACTATTGTTAGGATAAAAATAGTATATTGATCTTTCTCAGGTAGACAACATTCAACCCTCTATCAGTCCATATATGAAATAAATTCCAATATGTACTAAATCTATACAAATATAAATATATACAACCTTTTGAACAATACAAATAAAGGCAGACAAAGAATTAAAATAAAAACACTAAATAGTATACTGGGCAGACTTAAAGCGCTTTCAGACAATTGGAGATAGAAATCGTGTAACTTATAATCTAAGAATGCGCATAGGAAGATAGCGGACTTTGTATGTTTATATTTGGAGTTATCTTATATTAAGAATCGATGATGACCATGAAACAATCAAAGCATATCAAAATATTTTTTGATTTTACTTTTAATTTGATGAACATGGAGTTTCAAAATTACGTTACTGTATTTAAAATTACGTAACACAAACTAAGATTACTGTTTGTTTACAGGAATTATGCTTATATGTATAGGAATAATTAGACAATTTCATAGTTAAGGAGAGTAATATTATGTTTATAGTTATTAGTAACTATGTTTAAAATCATACCCATTTTTATTTGCAGTATTAAAGTAATAGTTATTAGTAATCATAGTCGTAACCACTTAAATTGTTTAAACACTGCAAGTTATATGGTTTTGCAATATCAGAGAAAAGAATACCTACAGGTAAAGGAAAAATGCGCAAGAAACATAAAAAGCGCATTTTAGCAAATTTTACAGACTTTGTATAAAATATAAACTATCAACTCTATTTTGCCTAATTAAACATAAACATAAAACAACGTATGAATTATATAATTATTAGGTTGTTTCTAAGAAGTAACACTAAATGGTTTATAAATTTAAAGCGGTTGTAGAATTTATGATAATAATAATATTAACTTTTCTTACTTATCAAAATCAGAGCGACCTTCTTTTACAATGCGGTAAGTGCTTTATTTATCGGAACATTGACCTAAACCATACAGAGAAATCATGTAATTCCTACAACCGCATATCTAATCCAGCTGGTAGATAACAACGGCTTATCATTCGTTGGAACTACATTACAATATGCCCAGTTCCTAGTACTGTTTATGTGGTAGGTACTATATATCAAGTGGCTATCGTAATGAGTTGCAGATATAAACAATAAGTACCTATTATATATACCTAGTCTACGTAGAACCGTATCATAAAAATTATCTTTATTTGATTTACTATTCATAAGAAGTTCAATAAAACCAATTCATACTTCTTAATTATAATGATAATTTATTTCATTCACACCTATTACCCAGCCCAAACTAACCATTGTAAGGCTTGTGTTATGGATACTAGGGTAAGACAACACATATGGTACATAAATAAATAATATTAATAGAAATATATATAATATATACCCATGACTCAGAAAACAGAAATGAATGAATGAGCATTTGTAATGCTCGTATTCATCACACAAACATTTGCCTCTTCTGAGACTCAAATCCTGGACCGCCATGCTAAAGTTAGGATCGCTACCGTTGCACCAAACAGTCGTCAATTATTATGTATATATACAAAACGCAGCCATTTTGTTTCTAGAAAACGGCAACTACGCGGACGTTTGACAGTTGTAATGGCGTATATCCGGCTGTATTCAAATAACGAACCTCCGGTTCTCCAATAATGAACGGTCGAGTAAGAAAAAGTATTGGAATTTCAAAGACATCTGTACTGACCAAAAAAAGAAAAAATATCGGAATTTCAAAGACATCTGTGCTGACCAAAAAAAGAAAAAATATCTTTACGTTGGTAAAGAATCAATAGCTAAATCGTATTTTAAATTATGTTTCCGGTTCACAAGGAGTTCAGTTTATAAAATTTCCAAACAATAAGTTTAACTTTTCAAACAGTAACACGACAGTAACACGATTATACTTTATTCTTCATAAAAGATTTTTTATCGAAAAACTTACGAAATACAGAAGAAACAATAATTTATATGTAAGGTATAATTAATTAGGAGAGACATTTAACATGATTATCAGAACGATATCAACGATAATTTATCAGTCCAAAGTTTTAATTGTGAATAATGAGGATATCCGCATTAAAAATATTTGTTTCCCAGCTAGGACGGTGAATGGCAAAGAAAATTTCAAATAACGTAATAATCTTGGCATTCTGGCGAGGATGAGTAGGTACTTTAAGCCGGAACAGTTGCTCTATCTTAACCAAGCGCAAGTTCGTGTATGGAGTACTATTTACATCTTTGGGACGGTTCCGCCCAATACCAGCTCCAAACGCTTGAGTCCATTGAGAGGAGGTGTCGTGAAGGGACAAAATGTAAAGACGGAAGATCAGGGTAAAGTACAGTTTATCTATTTACAAAATAATTAAAGAACAAAAAAAATGGAGGGCGAGAATGAGTAGTGTACAGTGAAAATGTGAGGTGGTTGTGGGTCGTCGGCGATCTTCTGTAGAGGTGGCTTGTGCTTTAGGGCCCATAGGCGGTGACGCCGTCGGATGAAGGGTGGCGCTGCCGGTAGACAGGTGGCGGGGCAAACTTCGGCCGGAGCTGCTGGTAGACGGGCAGCGCTGCTGGTAGGTCGGGAGGCGTGACAGGTAGGTTGGGCGGTGCTGCTGATGGACGGCCTGCACAGATTTTCTGCCGGCGCTGCTGGTAGACGGGCGGCGCTGCTGGTAGGTCGGGCGGCGTAGCAGGTAGGTTGGGCGGCGCTGCTGATGGATGGCCTGCACCGCTGGTGGTCAGGCAACGTTAGTGGTAGAGAGTGGCTGAGTTAAGTGTAAGTTCTTGAGCCAAAAGTTTGCCTTACGGCGTTGAGGACTTTTCTTGAGTCAAGGCCTTTAAGAATTTTGAAGAGCTCGGTAGCGAGCTATAGATGTTACCGTGGCAACTTTTGCCGAAGAACTGCATGACTTGGCAGGTCAGCTCGGTCTTTTATAGGCCCAGAGCCATTTAAATTTAGATTGTCTTCGAGAAGACATAAAAATATTAAAATCTGGTTTTCTTTGGAGGTTGAATACCATAAATGAAAGATCGTGTCATGGGTAGCCATGGCAACGGAGAAAAACTTATATGTCAATAAATTAAATAAATACATTTTTAGTGATAAAATGGAAAAATAATAACGAAATAGATTAAACAAATAGACAGGTTAAAATAACAAGCAATGCCAGTAAGTGTGTAGCATTCTGAATAGAAGTTTTGAGTGGTTGCGAAGATCTATATGAAAATTCAGTGTTTCTTTTCAGCAATGAAGAAATTATTAAGTAAAATATTATTGTATATATATTTACAGAGATTAAAACGTTAACAAATGACGATGCAAAATGGAATGATAAAATATACAATTTAACGAATGTTATGAATGAAAATCGGAGATTATAAAGGTACATATTAGTATACATTACAGAGGGCCAAGAAGCTCATCGGCAATGACGACCTTTTTATAATAAGGTCAAAAGCCTTGAGCATAGAAAGAAGGTCCATCCCCATTTTTTCATCGTACAACCAGACCTACAAACAAGCGCCACCATTATATGGTAGATATACCAAAGAGTCGAACTAAGTGTTTTTGTTCCAATTATGAGATCTGTACCGCTAAATAGTGGAACTCTACCTGAGTCTGTGTTTCCCGACAAATACAATTTAGGGTTCTTCAAGTCACGAGTGAAAAGGCATCTTCTAGGCAAGCGCCTCACATTTTAGATCACATTGTCGCATAACATCAGGCGAGATAGCGGTCAAGCAATAATCTATTTACTTGACCGCCGTGAGTTTATCTTGCATTTTATTTAATGCATTTTGTATTCAGGTAAGTGATAAAATTTATATACTACATAGCACAGAAGAAACCTGAAAGTAGGAAAATAGCAGTTCCAGCAAAAATTTTGCAGAAAATCAATAATGTTATAATACAGTCAACTCTCGTTAATTCGAAACCCGAGGGACTCTTAAAATATTACAAATTATCGAGTGTTTGAAATATCAAATGGTTCGAAATTTGTGAGAGAAAATAAATAAAACTTCGAATTATTAAGTGTTGATTAATTATTATTTATTAACTGCTATTCTATAACAACGTCAAAAGTTTATGGGTACATTCGTGTACATACATGTATTCATAATGTGAGTTAATTAATCTTTCGAAAGAACTCTGTTATATTGGTTTGCTTCAAAGCTCATTGCTGCTGCTCAGACTGTTAATCTCGTTTTTCATACCTATCTTACCCATTACGTTTTAAACGTTTATCTTACCCATTCGTAAGAAGTGTGTTAAATAGTCAAACTAATCATAACAAAAACAAACGCTCGTGTACGTTGATACAAGTTTGAACTTGTCGCAAAATGTACTTACAATCTTTCCGCCTCTTTCTCTCTGCAACTTTGAATTGTCGAGTGTTGGACGCCTATGAGTTCGAATTAACGCGTCGTTTTGTTACATAGCAATGATTTTTTCGTTCGAATTACCAAGTGCATAAAAATGTATTGATTTAGTTCGAAATATAAAGAGAGTCTGTAGGAAACTCGTGATAACTTTGAATTATAGAGAGGTTCGAATTATCGCAGGTTTGAATTAACGAGAGTCGACTGTATTACCCCAATAAAAATTGGTTGCCTGTAAAGTCGGTATACGGGCGAAAGTTTTACGTGACAACGACTTTGAGTGGTAAAATAATTTTAATGTGAATATTCATTCGAATAGTAGGAAGAAGGATGAAATAATAGTAACAATTTAAAACATTTATTTATACAAAGAATTATATTTAAAACATAAATTTATAGGCACGCGTCCCTTCCACTTTTTATGTCTGTCTCTCTCGCTCTTAGGCGGGCTAACCATGCCCGAGTGGAAGGGACGCGTGCCTCTCACTCGCTCTCATTGTGAGCGCATAACGTGAGCGGAGCGTAACGCAGTTTCTTGAAGTGTCACCCGGCAAACCAATTTATAAGACGTTGTCACGTCAAAACTGTTTAATATTTATTGCATACAATGCAATTCCTTTGTATTTTATATATTTTAATAAAAGGACTTACCGAACCGAACCGTTACCGAACTAAAATGTCGTTAACTGACATAAATTCATCTATACATGAAAAAGCTTGTTCTGAGCTAGTGAATGACTGACAGAAAACACACAGCGTAAACCGCTGAACCAAGAGACTTAAAATGTGAAAGGTTCTTATACAAAAGGGTGAAAACGTTCTCTAAGAAAAAGGGATTGGAAAATTGTATAAACACTCCACCACTATACTTCAAAAATAAACGTAAATGTATTTCGTATTTCCTGGGAATTTCCATAAGTAAAAGCAATAGGAGTAGAGATTTTATTTTAGTATGTTCGTCATTTTTAAAATAAATACATTACACACACAACACTTACACAATGAAAAACATGTGTAAGTATTTCATTGTGTTCTGGTAAGAAAAAAGTTGATATGTGTTACCGTCATTTAATTACTTGTATCCTCACGCGGGTAATAAGAGTTGAAATGTGGTATGATTTCTTTTCAATTTTTAAATTGAGAGAACATACATGAATTTTGTCGTTTCCGGAATTGTTACTCCTATATGGGTGCAATAGAGGTTTAAATATTTTTTGTTTTTAAACTTTCGTGGTCAGGTCACTCACTTTTAAAAGATGTTTCAGCGTAAATTCGTTTGTTTAAATAATAATTAGGTACTATTCTTTTTAAACGAAGATATTGAATAAAATATTTTAGTTTTATATTTTTTTATATTTTATGCATTTTCAATGCGATCTTATAAGATAAATTATTATAATAGAAAAATACTAGAAAAAATCGACTCGGGTCACAAGTGAATTCTCAGTTCAATTTTTTCTAGTATTTTTCTATTATAAGAATTGATAAAATATTTTATTTATCAATTTTGTTGGAATTTGCCACTAGATGACATTGCAGAACATCAAATTATACCTTAACGGTGCAATCGAACGTTATGAAAATCGGTGTACCTACATAGATAGATATTTGAGCATGAAGAATGTTTTCAAGTTATAAACTTGTTTGCAATTCGCCATCAAATAGGCAGGACAACGAGTAGTTAAGTTTTCTAAAAGTAAGAAATGATGACATAGGAATTGTGTTCTCTTTCAGAATTCAAAGTTTTGGGGGCACATTGTTTTAGTAATTTATACGCACTGAAATTGTTAAATGAAACAATATTTGATTCGGCAGATTTTAATAAAGCACTTGAAATAGAAAACAACGGTACTTTAAAGCGTATTTTAAAACTTTTCTGTTTATTTTACCAGCTACAATGATTCTGAAAAAATCAACATTAAAGGTGGTAATATTAGCAAAATTTTGAAACATTTGTATAACGGCAGAAATGACTTTTTTACGAAAATTTTCAACAATAGGTACGCCGATATCAACTCAAATATTGAAAACGTTTATACTATGTTAATAACATAGCCAGCATATTTCAATTGAATACATCGTCGAAGAGTAATAATGAACGTAACAAGAGTGGTCAGTGGAACAGAAACTATTTATTGGAACAGCATTTCTAACTTACTGTTTTGAGTTCATCATCAGTTTGTTGAAAAACCTACACCTGTTGCGCGATCGCTGTTTAAGAAAAAGAACTTTCCAACACTTCCCCGAAAAACAATTTTCATCTGTAAACGCTACACATATACAGGGACGAACAATAACGGATTATTTTATACATAATATACTTAACTTACTATTCGCGGAGAATTAGGCTTTACACGCTATTGCGGAGGACCATTCCATACTTTTTTTGCCATCCCCTCCACCCTTCTTAGGCCTGTTTCTCTTTGCATTCCTCAATCTTGCAGTGAAGTTTGCGTTTGCCAACCTATTTTACCCTAGAAGTTCCACGACAAACGAATTCGGTAGTGACATTCTTCTTTTTCTATTCCTTTACAGTTCATGTCCCGTTTATGGAACTTACTACTAGAGGATATCAGAAAGTCTCATACTCTTAGATACCCTTGCGACAGCGTTAGGTATATGATTTCCACCAGTCCTGATTGATCTTTATATCTTTGTATCTATATTTCTCATTCTCTTTCTTTATATCTCTCTTGTCTAATTATCTTATATCTACTATAAGCTTTATCAAATTATTTATTTACACTTGTCCTTTCAATATGCGCACTCACTCCCCTATTATCGTTGCATTTCTATTTTATTTTACCCAAGATTTCCTGGATAAAGGCCTAACAATAAGGCCGCCTGTCTGTATAATTTTCTTTGTTGTTTTTGTCTTTTTCTGTATTGAAATCTGTAAAACGTAGTTTATTATTATTATTTAATATTTGATGTTGCACCGGGGACGACACAGGATGAATTGTATCGCTAATATAAACGTTATGTTCTATTTTTTTATAATTTTTATATATTTTATGCATTTTCAATGCGATCTTATAAGATAAATTATTATAATAGAAAAATACTAGAAAAAATCAACTCGGGTCACAAGTGAATTCTCAGGCGGGAATCGAACCCGCAACCTTTGGAAATCCGGTCCAATGCTCTCCCAATTGAGATCGCATTGAAAATGCATAAAATATATAAAAATTATAAAACTTAAATGGCTGTTTCATCTTAATCGATTGACCAAACATTTGTAAAAATGTTTCTTTCGAATACGAGAGGATGTTCCTCTCATTGATGAAACAACGCTGGCCTACAGCGTAAAATCAGGAAGGTACTAGAAAATTTCGACGAGTGTTCGCAAGGCTCGGTAGCTCAATTGGGAGAGCATTGGACCGGATTTCCAAAGGTTGCGGGTTCGATTCCCGCCTGAGAATTCACTTGTGACCCGAGTCGATTTTTTCTTGTATTTTTCTATTATAATAAGTTATGTTCTATTTTCGTATAAACTGTAAACTTCTTTCAGTAATTAATAAATAAACTTCAATACCTTTAAAATAATAAAACAGAACAGTAAACAAATAAAAAAAAATAATTATAATATGATTGAATATTATTCATAGTAAAACTATTGAACGTGATAATTAAGACTTCAACGTGATAACTAAAACTGCTCAATAAATGTACTTTTTTATATTCATATATTTAATTGGTGTGAAATTATTCTTTTCGAGTCACGCATTCTCAATAAGACCGATAATGTGTATACAAATTGGAAAAAACCTTGCCTCTGATCGATGACTTGCACTGTGCCCATATAGTGAATTTCACAGGCAGTTCGGTTTTTCGGAGAAGCATCGAATCAGTAATTAGTATACTACTGGGAAGTGTTGTTAATTGCTTCTCAGTGTATCTACTTGGAACTAGTGTATTTTATTCGGGGGGATTGGTTGTTTATGTTTTATATTACTTTTAAATGCAGATGACTTTTGCTGTGTTTGTTTAACCATATTTAAAGAATTATTTTTAATTTCTTTTTATTTCGAATAATTTCTATTATTAAATAATAATTCGTCTTATATTCGGCTGACTGTTGCAAAAGTTGTATAAATTTTACGATCATAACCTGATCGTGCTAGCTATGGCATTATTGAATTAATTTTAATATTATCATAAATTAAGGGGTACTTTAATAAACAAAATACATCTGGATTATCGAAAAGATGCCCTGTCTGGAAAGCACGTCTGGAATTATTACATTTTTGACAATTTTCACTCTTAAGCGACATTAGTTTAATATCTAGAGGTACTTAAATTGGCAGACACTATTATTGATTGCCATTGTTGGCCCGTTTCTGCATACACTAAAGCCAGATATGAAGTAAGCAACCTTTTACAGTGCATTACAGAACATTTTGCGATACCATTATGGTGTTAATTGTAATTTAATTCTGACTAGAAAAAACACCTTTTCACTTTTCGGGAAAAATATTTAATTTCAATGAATGGATATAACAACAAATACCTATGATATATTTATTTAAATGTGGCCACCACAATTACACGTGATGAACTTAAGGAAAAAATGCGTCAAAAGTCTTATTTTATTGCTAGGCGGACAGAGCTTACTTTCTAGATTTTTTCATTAAGCAAATATTTTCTGGAACACTAGATTTTTTTTTTAAGCTCATTTCTAATATCTTGCAGAGTTCTCCTTCGCCGACAGCGGCAGCGAATCGTCACTGCACTAAGTTAATTCTCAGACGGCAATTTTTTATTAATTATGATTCTTCCTGATCTTTTATTTCGTCCACTGATCATGGAGCAGGATGAAGACCGTTCTGGATTAAAAGTATAACAATTCAAAATGAACTTGTTTTAAAAGCTAATTACGAAATTCCGAAAATGTTAATTATATTACTTACTACTTTTATTAGATTTTTTGTTATTTAAACTTGTAACTGCTGAATTTTCATTAAAAGATAACGAGAGAGAGGTTGGAATCCCGTGTTACACTTGAGAGAAGTTTAATATTTTGTTATAATAATTTGTTCAAGTACATTCATCTGTGAATGGGGATTAAAATCCATCATGTATGGCTGAAGTATCCTTAGACCTCCTTTAGCTAAGACGATAAGCCTTATTGCCCCTTACAAAAATCCATCCATCCATCAAACAAAGATTCGACATCGAAGAAGTATGGAAGAGCCTTTTTTGTCGTTTCTGCAGCATAGGTATTCGATAAAGCATACACAATACAGACGTTGAATACCTAAATATATCATACATATAATTACTTTTGAATATTGAAACCTGAGGCGATGCTTACATCGTATGACTGATCTAAAGAGACTAATGTAGGTCCACACGATACAGATTTTAGTAGATATCTGTACAAACTAGTGTACGCAACCATATCAATACTAGGCGATGCAGTCGCTAAGCATAAAGCTACGCTGGCACCATATATTGGAGTGGACCTAATAAAAGATTTTTTTTTTTTTGTTTAGATGGGAATTTTCGCGCATTTCGAAATTCGGGTTATGGCGTAACAGACATTGCGCCATTGAAGCTGATCCATGGGAGCTTCGCTCGTTCCGCTCCAAAAATGTTTACGCAGACTTTTCTACTCAGACTTCAGTTTATTTAAGTGCAATTTTACAAAATTATTGTCCTGGAATTGTAATAAACTTCAGTGCGAGTGGTTGTAAAAAAAACACGAAAAAAATTGTATAATGAGTTTATTTAAGTAAAAAAATAAACTTAATTGTAAAATCAAGTAAGAATGTTTCTATAATAAAAGAATTAAATATTTTTCGTCGATTAATTGATTGTTTGATCAATATTTTTTCTATTTTAAACAATGCACAGACATGAATACATTTCTTCAACTTTTATGCAGACCGCCGACTTTCCCTATACTCCGACTTTTTGTCTGTATTGCTAAGTTGCACAGACTAAATCCTATAGAAATCTACCTAATTCTGTATCGTGTGGATCCACCATAAGAATTTTAATACAAAGCGTAAGCGTAGTTTAGTCGCGGAGCAGCCCCTAAGTATATTGAATGCCTACTGTAGTCTGAAAAGCCCCTTAGAAACTTGATATACAAAAGGCTTCGGGCGTGCACACGATACGCTGTGAAATGGAAATGTATAGCGCTCTATGAAACGAAATGATTTGACGACCACAATGTTCGGGTGGCTCACATAACGGTTTTCCTGGTAAAGCAACTCCTAGATCTCGGGTTCGATCCCCGGTGGGGTTAATGTAAAAAACGAACGTTTCCATATTGGCCCGGATCTCGATATTGTCGTGTCGTCGTTGTTTATGGTTAACACAAGTACTTTAGCTGCTCGGGGTCGAAATAATGTAAGTGCTGTTTTCTTATATTTATTAATTTAGGTATATTATACTAGCTTTTACCCGTGGCTTCGCCCGCAATTTTTTTTCAATAAAAATCTTAACGTATCTGTTACTTCTAATACCTCCAAGAATATATGTACGAAGTTTCATGATGATCGGTTTAGTATTTTTTGCGTGAAAGCATAACAAACAAACATTTATAATAGTAGTAGGGATTACATTTATTAATATTGTATTATTTTTTAATTATTAAATACATAAAATCCGGGACGCGGAATTAACCACTAAGGTACGATTCAGACCGACCGTCTCGCATCGGCCCGGCCCGGAAGGCATTTCACAATGCGGTAAAGGACATTGAAACTTCTAACAAGAAATTACAGTTCATATTTCTGCCACATATACATTCCACGACGGCCTGTCGGCTCCGGTCGGCTCCTGTCGGCGCCGGTCGGCTCCTGTCGGCTACTTTCGGCGCAGTTCGGATACGAGCGGCTCCCGACGGATACCGCGACCGCGACAGCTCCATCGGTTTGCGTCGGGTCAATTCGGAGCCGTAAGGCTCCCGCGGCAGCCGTACGGCTGCCGCAGGATGCGTCCGCATCCGTTCCGGGCCGAGCCGATGCGGGCCGGTCGGTCTGAATCGTACCTAAGGCGAGGTATAGATCAAGCGCCGGATGTACGTCCCCTCCGCTTTCTATATCAAGGCCCTTACGTCTATATTCATAAAGTTCATTAAAGAGCACGTGACGTAATTTCGTTAACGTCCTTTTAATCGTCAGATAATTTAATGTCATTGGGGTCACAAGAAAACAAAACTGTTAAATTGGGCCTCCTTCTTGGAAATCTGGTAATGGTCCGCTAAACGTTTCTCGTAGATGGACTACATTAGTACTTGCTTGTTGGTTTTAAACACTTACACAGAAACTCTTAAATGCGTTCTGATGAGATGATATAGTAGTGTTTATAAAACTGATTTATTTCTGCGTAATGCACATGAGGAATTTCACTTAGGGTGTTGCGAAAGTGTTTTCGATGAGTAATGATAATAATGATAATATTTCTTACATTCACACCGATTAGCCTAACCCAATTTATAAATATTTTATATTCATATAGATATATACAGTATACCCCGTCACCTTAAATGGTGTGAAATATGGCATTTTTTATCGACAAATTGCCCCTTCAATTTTGTTTTTCTCTTACGGTTATAAAATGGCCGCCATTTTGTTTTCTTGGTAACAAAGCCCTCTCTCATACTAATTCGACCACCACTACTCATGTAAATGTCCTATCAACATTAAAAAGGTATCAATTTGATAGCTAAACATGTAGATAACAGTTACAAAGCCATCATGATTCAATTGTCATGGAATAAAACATAGAAAAAAATAATTAAAGGAAAACAAATGGATTCTTTTTGTGTATTTTTTAATTGGCTTTTTGAGAAAAACCAAATTTGAGGGGCAATTTGTCGAGAAAAAATGTTAGTTTCACACTATTGTATTTGTATTGTATAAATAACCATGGTTCCGGTACAAATCCTTTCATAGCACACAAATATCTGACCCGACCGAGACTCGAACCCATTAGGACCGTCGGTGCGAAAGGCAGGATCGCTACCGTTGCACCAAACGATCGTTTACGGTACAGCATTATTTAAAGTTGAAAGCACGCTTCTTTTTTCATTCTCAGAAATTGATATTGCTTAAAGCTGGATCATAAGAAAAATATTTTTCAGCCATTAATTCATATTAAAAATAATTCACTCAGTATAAGGTTTCAAGTAACAACAAGAAAATAATTTTACGAGACAGACGTTATATGACAATATTAAATAAAAAATTCCTTTGTGCAAAAAAACAAAGTCAAGGTTGTTCGTACCAATTGCCCCCGGCACTTTGCTCGGGTCCACTGGGGGTCCACTTACTTATTGATTACAACTTGTTGCTGGTGACATTATTATAATAAAGGATAATATATTCAATAAAGACTTTTCGGAAGATGTAACAATACATCAGAGTAACTTTGAATTATAAATTCGTGAATTAAACTTAGGGTAATTGTTAGATCTAAAAAAACCGGTAATTTAAAAAACTGAAAAAACCCGACTGCGTTTCTGTGTAATTTGGAAGTGAAAAACGATAATTTATAAAATAAAAAAATGAAAAATCCTAAAGCAAGAATGTTGTCATAAGCGATTGCACTTAACTTAAGAATCGCCAAAATTATAGCAGTCGGACCCATTCTAGAAAATCAGTCGTCTAAGTCAGTAGATTGGAGTAATCTGCTATGTAATATAGGTATGTGCTCTCAATTCACTAAGTCTCCATTTCTAGAATGGGTCCCGACTGCTGTTCAGGCTGTGTGCAGCGCGTTCCAAACATTTAAATTTGGCGCCACAAATCCGCCATTTTGTTTTTTTTATTTTGATATAGCCAGTGTAACTCCCAGTAAATACTTATCTAACTACACCTCTCGAACTAAAATCCATGTTGCTGTTTAACAATTATACATACTCTCGAGAAACATAACCCTCCTTCTGGCGCAGTTGGGCAAAAATTGGAGTAAAATACAGCCTTGGGGGACTGTGAGGCCATGTTGACTTCTAGCGAGAAAGCTATGTAAAGATCGCTAGAAAACAACGAGAAGCTATTTTTATTGTTATTTGTATAAAGAAAAGCCAGGTAGAAGGACTTCGAAACAAGCTTGCCAACCCTACAAACCATACTGAATATAACCGGACTATGACATTGAACTTGGGACACAGTTTGCAGCGGGAAGTTAGGACTGCAGTTGCCGACCTCAGGAACTCCCGATGGAGTGACCTTATGGCGGACATCTCTCCCTCTCACCAAGCGTACTACCGGGTCGCTAGAGCCCTGCGTAGTGATGCTATTACGTATACCCCTCCGCTCGCTCGCCCCGATGGCACACATGCCTTCGAGGACGACGAAAAAGCCGAATGTTTCGCTGACAGCATTGCCTCACAATGCTCGCCCAGCACCCAAGCGGGTGACCCGGTCCATATCCGGGTCATCGAAGAGGAGGTCCGAGACAGGGCCTCCCTTCCGCTCCTCCCTGAAGACCCTCCATCCACCACTTCGGTGGATGAAATCCAATCCTTTATAAGGGGCCTTAAGCCCCGTAAAGCCCCGGGCGCCGATGGCATCTCCAACAAGGCGCTCAAACACCTTCCCGAAAGGGCACTCCTTTTGCTGTCCCTAATTATGAATGCCTGTTTCGAACATTGCCACTTTCCAGCCGCCTGGAAGGAGGCAATCGTCATAGGCATTCCCAAGCCCGGCAAGCCCCTTGACCAGCCGGCAAATCATCGCCCTATCAGCCTCTTAAAGGCCATGGGCAAGCTTTTCGAAAAGATTATACTCTCTCGCATGAGGGAGCATCTTTTCGGAAACAATCTCATTATCCCACACCAATTCGGCTTTAGAGCAAAGCATAGTTGTCCACAGCAAGTTCACCGCATCGTTGAGTACATACTCAGCGGGTTCAATAAAAGAAAATACAAAACAGGTGCTGTCTTCTTCGACGTCGCCAAAGCTTTTGATAAGGTTTGGCACGCCGGACTTATCCATAAACTCTACGACTTAGATATGCCCGACCGGTTAGTCCGCCTTATAGCCGCATTCCTCAGCGATCGCACCTTTCGCTTTCGCTACGAAGGAACCCTGTCAACGCACCGTCCGCTGAGAGCGGGCGTGCCGCAGGGGTCGGCTCTCTCCCCTCTCCTCTACAGCGTTTATACAAACGACTGTCCGATACCAACCAATGGTACCCAATTAGCCCTATTCGCCGATGACACCGCACTTTTTCTAAAAGCGCCGTCACACAAGGCCATCCTTGGTAGGCTTCAACAATCTATCTCCCAACTAGGCGACTGGTTTCGCAAGTGGAGAATAGACGTCAACCCAGATAAAAGCGCAGCAATCATATTTGACGTTAAACGTAGGTCCCGTGTGGTCCCTTACGGGACACAGCCCTTAAGGCTACTAGGCGCCCCGATACCGTGGCAACGCGCCACCAAGTATCTAGGCGTTACCCTCGACAAAGGCCTCACTTTCGGGCCTCATATCCGTAGAGTCACTAGAAACGCCCGCTTCTACCTAAACCGTCTTAACCCTATGTTGGGGCGGGATAGTAGAATGTCCTTAAAAAATAAAATAACCCTCTACAAAGTTTGTATACGACCAGTCATGACATACGCGTCTCCAGTATTTGCACACGCGGATCCCGTCCGATTAAAGCCGCTGCAAGTCGTGCAGAGCAACTTTTGCCGTAGGGCAACAGGCGCACCTTGGTACGTCCGAAACGCGGACCTACACCGCGACCTGTCCCTACCGACCGTCCAATCTCACATGCAAAAATGCTCCGAGCGCTTTTTCAAAGCCGCAGAGGAGCATGCAAATCCCCTCATATTAGAGGCAGCGGACTACGTCCCGCTCGCCCCCTCTAGGCACAAAGTCCGTAGGCCCAAACATGTGCTTACGGATGAGCCTGACCCTTTATCGCAAGCTGTGGAACGCCTATCATCGGCCCACACTCGCATGACCCAGCAATAAGAACGAGCGGCCTTCCGCAGCTCGTTAATCCCGCATCTGCGGACCACGTCCAATAGGGGCGTGGCCCGATTTCTCACGCATGCGCTAGCTTAAGCTAACGCGGCGTTGCGTCGCCCTTCATTCCCGGGTGCGATCGCTCATATAAAGCCTGTATAGCCTTCCCAGGCTAAGGCACCTACCTCAGGTGGTGTTTAGTCAGTACGAGTCTGACATAACCTCTCGGCCGGCCGATGTATCCATGTAGGATTCACCACCTCCCTCCCTCGCGTCCGGAGGGGAAAAAAAAAAAAAAAAAAAAAAAAAAAAAGAACTTGGGACGTAAAGGTCGCCCTTTTGCCAAAGCATCATCATAATTTTGTAATTATAAGTGCTCGTAGAGTTAATACATATAATGATTCAACAGCTATAATCCCAAAAGACCACGAGGAACTCGATGTTGGTACATGTAGTTATTGCCCTGGGTCGGTGATTGCCGTTATTAAAAAATCTTTGCAAAGGCTGGTGATATATCAGAAACATAGCTTCAGAAGACACGTTTCTAACCACCAATCGTCATTTTTACTTTTTTTTTTCCATCCGTTACTAACACTGGTGGAAGTACTGCTATATATTTGATTTTCCATTTTTGTTTAAATTGAGACATATAATGCAAGGGCACTCAGTTATAATTTTATAGCAGGAAAATTACCACATTTAATTACTTCCTACACCTGTCTATATCCATGGCAACTTGATAAACATAGTTCATACATTATGGTAGGTCAGTACGTAGTTCGTATGAGGTCGGTGGAAAAAGTTTAGATTGCATTTTTTTTAATTTTTAGAGTTTATAATCAGCCTGTTGTTGTCTCCACTACAGGGACATCATAGGGAAAATAGACCATACCACGCGGACCAAGGATGAATGGTGAGTGCAATCGACTGCAAATTAGGCGGGACTTATAGGATCACTTTGTTGTCCGTCCGTCCGTCCGTCTGTCCGTCCGTCCGTCTGTCAAGACCCTTTTTCTCAGAAACACGTGGACGTATCAAGCTGAAATTTATATCGAACACTCAGGTCTACTGTCCCTTGGAGCTGTGAAAAACTCAAACTTCTAAGCCAACGCAATCAAAAGATACAGCCGTTTATGCCGCAAAAATCCGCAAACAGCAAATAGCACAGATAAAGGAAAAATTGCAAAAACGTAAATTTTTAGTTACATCATATAATAAAAATATTTTACAGAATCCTCGGTGCGCGAGTCCGACTCGCACTTGGCCGGTTTTTCATATCATATTATTAGTTATCATTAATAACTACGAAACAACAAGAAATAAGTTATGCCTCTGTAAGACATTTTAGCAATTTCGATTAAAGATGTGTCTTGTCTGGCGTCATCAAGCCTTTCTGTTTTTTAAATTTGTTTTTCTCGCAATTATTTCCTTTGCATTAACTTTAGAGAACTACTTTTACACTTAATTTTTTTTTAAATATTTGGTTTCAGAATCAGATTTGCCAAAAGTAATGTTAATAATATCCATTATACATTTATTTATTATAATATTGTGGTATAGTTCGTTAGGTTTCTTTTAAAGGATTATTTCATGCTGAATACCCTGTTCACTAACAATAATGTACCGTAACTACGGTCCATTTAACTCTGAGGCTTCAGGCCTAGCTGCCCCGGAGGAATATATAACCCAGCCAGCATGTGAGCCTTTAATCTCCAGTTACTGTAATGATATGATAGGCACAAGTGAAAATAATTCCTCTACAGATAACAATTGTTATAAAACTGTTATTTACTGTGATGAAATTGGGAAGAATTTAGGCCAATTAATTAGGAACCAATCCCAGGAAAGCATTATTAACTATTGTATGCCAGGATTAACTTTAAATGAAATAATGAAAAAAGCTGTCAAACATAAATACAATCAAAACACTAATTTAATAATTTTAATTGGAAATAGGGGTAATGTAAACAAAGAAAATTTGCTGAAATATTGTAATATACTGGGTACCCTAAATATCAAAAAAATTGTAATGTTTACATTCCCCTATAGCAGCAGTCTGCCACAAGCGGAAAATAATTATAGATATCATTTAAATGTATCATTAACTACTATGGCACATTATAATAGCCAATTTCATATAATTGATATTAATAAATTTATAAAGAAATTTTATATGACAAAGGATAAATACTATCTGCCTACTTATTATAAGAGACAAATAGCTATATCGCTATCTTATTTTTTTAAACAATTAGCCAATAACTTGGCTAGTAAAACTGCTGCTTCTATTGAGCAGTATAATATTGACATTAATTATTCGACTTTGGAATTAGTTCCAAATAATTGTTTATTAAAATCTAAAGATAATATTTTAAATTAATTTATGAGACAATAGAGGAGTCCTCTGGCCCTATAGTGACAAAAGAAAAGTCTTCCTATTTGAATATTGTTCATCAAAATATACAAGGCTTCTCTGGCAAGGATTTAGAATTAAGTCTCTATTTAAATTATGAAAATATTGATGTGTTATGTGTAACTGAGCATTGGCTAAAGAATTACGAATTGATGACTAACATAGATAATTATAAAATTGTAAGCTCGTTTACTAGAAAATCAGCCAAAAGAGGTGGCTCTATGATAATTTTACATGAGTCAATACAATGTAAGGAACGCAAAGATATAGTATCCAAATCAATAGAACGTATTATTGAGATAGCATGTGTGGAACTAGACAAAATAGTTATTGTATGTGTATATAGACCTCCCAAGAGTTCATACCCACAGTTTGAGGCCGCTATGGAGGAAGTACTAAGAATAACTTTCAACAAAAATAAAAAAGTGATTGTATGTGGAGATTTCAATATAAATATTCTTGATTCAACACATCTGTCGGGTGGGTTCCTAAATTTATTTAAATCTTTTAATTTATTTAATGTATTTAATGAACCGACCCGAATTACTCCCACATGCGCCACTTGTTTGGACAATATTTTTTGTAATAATAAAATACTTAAAAAATCAATAATTAACTGTATTAAATCCGACCACAGCGGCCAATTTGCCTCTATTGAGTACCATCACGTTCCTTCGAAACGCGAAATAACTTGTAGACCATTATCTAAACATTGTATAGATAAATTCAGATACAATGTAAGTAACAAACTTGCAACTCTACCGGTCTCCAACTTTGAAACTAATAGTCTTTATAATCATTTGTTTAATATAATTAATAATGAATTTAGCAATATATTTAGACAAAGGGTATTTAAAAAAGATAATGTAAAAAAGAAATTTAGTGATTGGGCTACACCTGGAATTTATAAAAGCAGAAGGAAATTATATGAACTTTATGCTTTAAAATCTACCTCCAGTGATACTAGCTTTATTGAATATGTTAAGAAATATTCTAAAACATTTAAAAAAGTATGTTCTCTTGCTAAATCTATGTACATAGCTAACAAAATTAAGTTATCAGAGAACAAAATAAAGACTACGTGGAATATAATTAATAAAGAAACAGGCAAAAGCAAATCTCAAATACAATCTTTTTCACTAGAAATTAACAAAAATATTGTAAATTCTGACAAAGTTGTTGCTGGTGTTTTTGAGGATTTTTTTTCTAGATTACCATTAGAAACTACAAGTTCCCTACGTTCGTGTCCTAATGTTGCTGCTGCCCTACTAGAATCGAGTGTTGATAGGTGCAATGTAAAATTTAATTTTACACATATTAATACAGAAGATATTATTAAAGCATTCAAAAGTATTCGTATCAAAAAAACAGAAGATTTATGGGGTATGTCAACTAATAATATTAAATCAATAATTGACATAATTGCGCCTTACTTAGCTTATATTTTTAATAATAGTGTTGACGAGGGGGTATTCCCACGCTTAATGAAACATAGTAAATTAGTTCCCCTTTTCAAATCGGGAGAAAAAAATGATCCCGCTAACTTTCGACCTATATCTATATTACCAGTGTTCAGTAAAATTTTTGAAAAAATTATCTATATGCAGTTATTGGCTCACTTTACCGATACTAAAATTTTTCATAAAAATCAATTCGGTTTTTCTAAAGGTAAAAGTACTACTGATGCTGGAGTTGCACTTATTAAACACATACTTGATGCTTGGGAGGGCAAGCAAGATGTAATTGGCATCTTTTGTGACCTTTCTAAGGCGTTCGATTGCGTTGATTACCGCACGCTATTAAAAAAGTTGGAACATTATGGTGTTTCTGATATGTCAAAAAGCCTAATACAGTCGTATTTGTCAAATAGAATTCATAAAGTTGTCATTAATAAGAGTGAGTCTGCTGGAGCCCCCATAACTATGGGCGTGCCCCAAGGATCAATATTAGGGCCTTTACTTTTTTTGATCTATATTAATGACCTTCCTTACTATGTTAAAAATCTTTGTGAGACAGTACTATTTGCAGATGACACTTCCTTAGTTTTTAAAGTCTCTCGACACGATGATTGCTCTGACGATGTAAATAGTACGCTATCAAAAGTTTTACAATGGTTCACCAGTAACAATTTATCACTAAATTCAAAGAAAACAAAGTGCATACAATTTACGTTACCGAATGTAAGGAGGGTTGACCTACATGTAAAGTTGAATGATGAAGTAGTCGAATTTGTTGAAAAGACAAAATTTCTGGGTATAACATTAGATTCACGACTACAATGGGACCCTCACATTGAGGCCTTGTCAAGTAGACTCAGTTCTGCGGCATATGCTGTAAAAAAAATAAGGCTTTTAACTAATGTTGAAACGGCAAGGTTAATTTATTTTAGTTATTTTCATAGTGTAATGTCTTATGGGTTGTTGTTGTGGGGCTCAGCTGCTAATATTGAAAGCATTTTTGTATTACAGAAAAGAGCTGTCCGTGCAATATACAGCCTTCGGCCTCGGTATTCTCTCAGAGATTTTTTTAAGGAAATTAATATTCTTACTGTGGCGGGACAGTACATTTATGAGAATATAATTTATGTACGAAAACACTACAATACTTTTGTCAAAAATAGCGACGTACATTGCTTTAACACCAGAAATGAGAATAGACTTGCCGTTCCAAGATTTAGACTTCAAAAGACAGGAGGCTCTTTCTTGGGGAAAGGTATAGCACTGTTTAATAAAGTTCCACAAAGTATAGTAGATTTGCCTTATCATAAGTTTAAAATGTATGTTAAAAATAAGCTCATGTCCAAAGGTTATTACAAGGTCAACGACTATTTAATAGATCGCGATGCATGGAAGTAATATGTGTCATTTCAACATGACACTATTTATTACAGGTTGTAACATACAGCATTAGCATTTTTTAATTTTTTAAAACTAATTTATTACTGGTAGATAAGAGTATGACATGCTCTCTTAATACATTTCTTGGGTGGTGGCATGTGGTGCGGATCGTTACGTTCCCTAAGATATGGTTGAGCGAAGCGATGGCTGTATCATGCGTCATGCTCGTGAACGGGTGCTGCCTTGGGAAATGGGTCTGCTCTAACCTTCAGTATTCAGTATTGGCTAAAACTAAACATAAATCTTGTTGTTTTCTTAAATTTGTCGTTTATTCCCTGTATGTTATTGCAATGTTTTGGGATACTTACTTTAAGTAAGTACAGATACTTGTTGACTTTGTTGTAATCAACGAAACAACGAAATAATGATATCATAACACTATTAGTATTGTCATAACAAAATAATTTTGTTTTTTTTTTTTTTTTTTGTGGATTGTATATGGTGACGACGTATTATATTGTAAATGTCGTTACTTCTGTTAAAGCTGACGAGTTTCTTGCGCCCATTCTTCTTGTCAGTTAAAAGACGTCCTGAATGGGTGGTAGGAAAAAATGTTGGACGATTCAAAACTACTTATTTTTAAGTGCATTTGAATAAAGTTATTTTCATTTTCATTTTCATTTTCATTTTCATTTTCATTTACGAGTAACTAACTAATGAAGCTAACGGTTATAACCAGATAGATACTAACATATCGACTTATGAGATTAGATTAACAAA
The DNA here is from genome assembly GCA_927399485.1 of Calamotropha paludella. Lineage (NCBI taxonomy): Eukaryota > Metazoa > Arthropoda > Insecta > Lepidoptera > Crambidae > Calamotropha > Calamotropha paludella. The sequence continues at coordinate 21,334,016 of OV656812.1, forward strand.
ATATGCAATAATAATAAGAATGCTATATATAACTCTTTGGCCCTCTTAAATAAATAAAAATTAAGAGATCTCTACTTATGTACGTAAAGTCAAATGGCACATAAAATACCCAAAAAATATAATTCTATCGATTAATTTTTAACTTTAAATTTAATATCAGTTTGTGAAACGTTGCGGTGTGGTTGTCCGTACAATGAAAATAGACGAAAATACGAAGACAAATTTAAAATAACGTAGGTAGATGCCTATTTTATATTAACTAGTTTGAGATTCCATAGATTCCTTTGATAGGGCCTTTTTATGAATGTGCAACTACTTCAAGTACTCCGTGAACGCAGTTTTACGCCACCCACTCGTCTACAGTAGAAAATATAAAGGAACAATAGATCGACAACAGTGGAGAAACAAAGCATACTTAATAAAATAATGTGGGTTTTTCTTAAAACGCCACAAATACGCCTAACCCAATGTAAACATTGAAATGCTTGTGTTATGAATACTAGGGTAACGGATAGACATACATATATGACACATGGATATGTAATATTCATAGAAATATAAATAAATATCCATGTTTCAGATACAAATGGTCATATTCATCACACAAACGTTTGCCCCTTCTTGGAATGGAACCAGGGCCGTTGATGTAAAAGGCAGTATCGCTTTCGTTGCACTAACAGTCAACAACGAATGAAATGACAAAATAAGTAAGAATAATACCCAGAGTTCGTCACAGGGAAATCACGTCTGGGAATTATGAATGAGCCCAGTTCGGATTGCTACCGAACACCAACATGACGCAATTGGTTTTCGCAACATTCGGTCCCCTGTTCTCTTTCTTAACTTTCTTCTTTAACTAATTCTGTGACATCTTATTACGACATACTTATACGGAAAAAGGTTTTAACAGTTTGTTCTCTATTTTTGCCGATAGGGAATTGAAGCCGGGATTTCACCACGGAGAAGGCATCCGTCGCTATATATTAAATATCACGTAAAAGTAGCGCTTAGCTCTTACCTGCTAGTATATGTTTTGTTAAAAACAAACTTGACTACTAAAATGCTTTATTAATAATGACACTAAAGAAGCGATCATTAAGTGTATGAAAGCATTTGTAAGATGCAAAAAAATCATTCATAGATCAGAATAAATGCAGCGTTTGTGCTTTTTGGAATATGAATCAATCTTTGTGTCTGGTGTCAGGCGGAACTGACAACTACTCGCTATTCGGTAGTATTGTAAAAGACTGGAGTCGTTAAGTCTTAAATTTGAGGCTAGAGTTTCGTTTTCAAAATTTGCGACTATCAGACTTACAGTTCTTTGGAGTCTTTTGACTCAAACCGAATGAGTAGTTTTATATTTGCGCCTCGAGTTCTTTAAGTTCTTTGAAGTAAATTTAAATTTTAAATAAGGAGAAGGAGTAAAAAAGAATAAAAAAGAACCCACATAATAAGTTATTGATCTTTGCTGTGGTCTAGTAGTTAATAATTTTTATTTATTACTAGCTTTTGCCCGCGGCTTCGCTCGCGTTAAATTCGGGGTAGCACTGTTCCCCTTTCCTGAACACAGAAGAGAACTCGGAACAGAATTTTACACGTTATTTATTTGATTTGAATACTGCCATCTGTTATTAATTTTTGAACTAAACAATTAAACCTATCGTGAACATAATATACAATAAACATATCAGCGCCATCTATCGGAATCCATTAGTTACACTTATTTATGTTTATTTTCTCAAAAGCTGATTGATTTATGGTAAGATTTAATGTTTTTAATATTGTTTTATTGAATTCGTTTTAATTAAAATATTTTATTAGTCGTTTGTTATTATTAGAACCTGTTCTAATTTTGCGGAGTCTCACACACATTTCCATCCCCTATTTTAGGGGCTGGGGGAGGATTTCTAAAAAATGGCAGGTATTTTCGTAAGTAACAAAGAGTCTGTGTGCCGATTTTAGCTTCCTGCCTTGAAAACTGCGAAAGGTCTCATATAAAATTTCACCCCCTCTTTTAAGGGGTTGGGTGCGATTTTTTTGGTAGTCATAAATAGTCAGCATACCAATTTTTAGCTTTCTACCTTGAAAATTGCGGAATGCTCCATACAAATTTCCACCACCCATTTTTGGGAAGTGGGGGGGGGGGGGGGTTAGAAAGGGGCAAAAAGTAGCCTATGTTACTCTCCATCCCTTCGACTATCTCCACTTAAAAAATCACGTCAATTCGTCGCTCCGTTTTGCCGTGAAAGAAAGACAAACAGACAGACACACTTTCCCATTTATAATATTAGTATGGATTTATATTTGTCTATATGCCTAAACGAATATTAATACCACTTATTCAGTTAAGATGAAACTGCCTAAACTAAGTTTTGTAAATTTCGTAGTTTTCAGTTCTCTTTATAAGACTTTTTTTAAAGATCAGTCATGATTCTTTTTTGTGTGTTAAAAGAACCTTGTTTCGAATTTTGTCAGTTAACAATAGAGTCTTACAAAAAGCACTCGAGTCTTATTTTTGGAAAGCAGGACTCAAGTCTCTAACAACACTACTATTTGAGCGATCATTCTTCTAATTGAGCTACCGAGACCTTGAAAGACATTCTTTCTTTTTTGTCTTTTCAGTGTTTCTTATACCTACTATATCAGCGCTATTTCATGCTATTTTTTTTTCCTGTATACTCTAAAACATAAGTACTATATTTTGAGAAAGCGAAGAACTTCATACCTTACAAAAGAAGCCTTTGATACCACGCCAAGAACAGTATGCTTCCAAAGAAACCTATGAGTTATTGCTCCAGTACGCGTATCCACACAAATCACTAGAAATGAAGTGAGTAATAATTACAAATTCGTCTTTTTAAACAGGTTTATTGTTTCCTTGAACAAGTAATAAAATAGGTATTTTTATTCTTAGAAGAAGCTGGCAAAATTATAGTTCTCAACCAATTATTTATATATAAATACGCATATACATAAACAGTTAAGAGGTCAAATTTTGACCTTTAGCGGTTGTTGTAATGGAGTTGGCAAATTAAAGTTTGAAAACAATTATTTTGCAATTGTACAGGTCGAATTAATACAACACACATTAACAAACGTATTTCCGCAAATGACATTGCTTTATCCCACGAGGATGTTTAAGTTACTCATACATCACTCATTTGTATTACAAAGCATACTTAAGTACACCTTCGTTAAATTAAGGAAATCGATGTAGCAAAAGTCCGTATTAAAAACTGCAATTCGAAAAACGTTTAACGATCTTTCAACAGCCGCCCGCATTTAATTTGAATACCTCAGGCTGGTATTGGATCGTGAATGTTTCTCAAAATTTTAACTACTTACAACGTTTAAGCTGTTCGCAAATTCCTCGGAAAGAGCAAGGACACTCTAAATGTCGAAAAAAGGTTCACCATTTCCTGGCATAAACATTTTTGGCAGAATATTGAAAGACAATTTCAAAAGGCATAATTTGGTTTTACCAGATGGCTGGTAATGGATAAAAAAAATACAATCTAACCTAACCTGCAATATATATGAATTTATGCCTTTTGATGGGAATGCCAAATGATTTTCGGAGTATCAAGTTTCTGTTAGATAGAGGAAACTCACGAAAAGTTCTAGAAAGTCTGTTATTTCCTTTTAATTAATCAGTCGACGTTAAGTTAGCATAAACGCTGTTAGCTTTACCTATTGTACTCATTGTTTGAATGGGCCATAAACTCCTACGCGGACTAAGTGCAGATTGGTGAGTACAAACGCCTAGTCTTACCTTCTGAAACACGGTACATATAATAAACTATTGATGAACCATACTATGATCAACCCTTTTTTGAAGGTCACATAATTCACCGAAAGCTCATCAGGTATTTTAAATAACCATCAATGTGAAGACATCTCGCTGAGATTAATTTTAGATTGCTTTAAATAAGTCGGTGGTAAAGTAAGGTTATTTAATCAGTTAGCTATTTACTAAACCTTTGAGCCTATAGCGTTATAAATTAATTTAGTCGAAAACGAAACTATACCGCGACGGTTTGATGAGTCAAGCAAGGAATTCCCTTACACAATTAGTTCAGTTAAGGAAAATTAGTCAACATTTATTTTGACCAATTAGTTTTTGCTTACATAATAATTCTTTAACATTTTCCTTATTTATAAAGAAACTTTTTGAACTCAAAGTTTTAATGATATCAATTAATGTTTCCTACTTGTATAGACTTATATCTAAAAGATTAAACTACTATTTTACGCATCAGACTTATCGGCCTTGAAATATTAAATTCGAAAAATAAGTAATTTATTTTTTCTTGTGATCGCTTATTATCTGAACAATCAAAGTCATTAAGATAAAATTCAAAATAAATGTTTGTTACCTGTTTTAAACAAGGAAATATGACAAACTAATTTATAAAAATATTAAATAGGCAACATTTTCGATACACACCTGCTATCACAAGCTGTCACATTTCTCAATTGGTAGTGAACTCTATATGTTGAACTTTACGCTGAAAATAGGTTGAAGAGATTAGATTTTTAGGAATGTGATGTTTACTGTACCAAGTTAAACAATGTTATTAGTCTTTTTTAAGGTAAGTTTTTAATTTCTTTTTAAACAAAATTCTTCATATTTAGTTCTTACACTTCTGCGCACATTACACATTTGAATAAAACACTTTTCTATGGATTTTGCGCATAATTTATTTTAAATTTTATCCTGACGATTCGACTCTTTTACAGGAGTCGTGATCACACACAGTATAACTAAGATAATGGTTGTCATATATTTTCTTCTACCTTCACAATATTGTATTCAGGCACGTTCCTAATTATTATTTTTTTATATAAATGAAATTGTTTATTTTTCTTCATTTTATTTTGTTATTAAAGTCTCACTACGATTACATTGTATACCAGGACGGAAATTGGGAGGCCCTTTCCAGAAGAACTGGCGAAAGAAACTCGGGCACGGGGACCGACCTCCATCTTACTGTTATTTTTTGCAAAAAGAGCTAACTACATCACCAGGTCTCGCAATCTGTGCCTTTAGAGGTATTAATTTATTGATTATTGGATCCCAAGCAGGTGTATCGCTCCAACCTTCGTCTCTATTGAAATTAGAATGTTTCCTAATTCAACTACTCCCCGAAAGTCACCCTCTGATTGACGGAAGTCTCCCACAAAACTCAGCACGCGGATAGGAAATCGCAAAATGTTTATTATTCGGAAAAAGCTTCTGATCATTTTTATCTATTATTAGATCACGCTGGCAGATATTTTATTTAAATAACATTATTATTTAGGTGTTAATTTGCAAAGCAACTGCCGATCTAGTTTGGTGGGGAATATACATTTATAATGTAAGGTACCATAAGCCTGTAAGAATAATATAAATATATAAAAAACCTTACAAACAACAGATTTTGTATTTTATCTGTGATCGCCAGCATACATTGTTTTGTTATTAAATAGCAATAATAATAATAATATATCTTCCCATCCGTTGGCCAGCCATTCCTCAATCGTAGGCTAAACGCGCTAGCCATGCCACTGTCATCGACTTTTGCCCGTTCATAAAGCGATCAACTGGAAATAATTTCCACTACTTACGCTTTGCTAATGGACACGCGAGATTAATTATTCAAAGAAAGCCTTGTTTACAATTTACTTTGGTTTTTTATCGAGAAAATTGTGATCGTCACCATCACTCTATTACCTTTTTAGACTCAGACCAATTACAGGAAATTTAATTATATTTATATTAATTATATTTTAGACAGACGAAGCTAGCTAAAGGCTACCCAGTAGTGCATCAACGGCTACCCATCTTCTAGTAAAGTCAAATTATTCTTCATTAAGTATTTGATTCAGAGCATTGACTCTTTTATTATCTTTTATTGAATAAACTTTGCTTTGTGCGAATGTTATATTGGTTTAGAATCATTGAAATTAAAGGTTAAAATCATTGAAGTCACTTTTGTTTAAGGACTTAAAAAAGAGGATACATTAACGTATAGTTGATGTATCCTCTCAATGTAAATTCATTAATTTAGTTCTTACACTTCCACGCCTATCGCAAATTTAAATAGAATCACATTTACTTAATAGTACAGTCAATCTGCAGGTTGAGTGGTGAGAAAATTCCCCGAACGGGTGAAAGTTGTTTTATTTGCTGTAAAATGGTGTTAGTAATCTGCCTTGAAGGTGGCCACGCGCCATCTCGCATCGCCGTCCGTCTTTTTGAAAACTCCAAAAAACAGTAAAAAAATGCATTTTTCTCGGAATGTATGCATTTCACAGAAAAATCGATTAATTATAAAATGTAGAGGACGTCAAGATCTACAAAAAAATGTCATTGGTGCAATCCCGTCCACTAACAAATGCACAAAGTAGGTGGCGCCAAAGTCTTCAAAACGATGTTTTTTTGATATTTCACCTTGAAAATATATTTTTATTGCAAAAATGTAAATGTAAAAGTTGTTCCTTAGAATTTTATCAACAACTTTTGTCAAAACAATTTTTTTATACAACTTACCGTTTTGAAGCTGGACCTCGAAAACGAATGAAAAGTCCAATAATACGGTTGCCTGCACTGCAGTATAAGTGCACATGTGTAGTGCACTTTTTGACCACGATTCATTTATTTTTATTAATTAATGTCATTCGAACAATTTAAATTTGTTAACTATTTAAATAAATCATGGTCAAAAAGTGCACTACACATTTTTAGTTATAGTTTTTATATTACTGCTAATGTGTCTAAAATTAAATGTGCTATTGCACTTTTTTAAGTTCGATTGCAGGAAGGCAAAAGCAATGAGTCGTGTTGTCATTTCCTTAGGTATCTTAGAAAATAAAATTCTCGTATCAGCCGCCTAAACAGCCTCATTATGACTTAATAGTTTTAATTATCAACTTGATATATTATAATTAAATTTAGCTTTCTTAGTTTTTGATAGAGAGATATTTAAAAAAAAAATGTAATATTTGTTTAATTTCTTCCTTACATACAAACTTTAACTTATAAAGACGTAATAAGTCTGATTAAATCAGCAAGACAAACCATGCAACATCTACCACCTTAAATATTTATCTTAAAACTTTATATGCAGATTTTACCTTTTAACGAAAATAAATGGAAAGGGTAGTATCTCCTTTTTATATGTCCTTTATAAACAGGGTATTATTATATACTATTTTATGTGTTCATCTCTTTGATGCACCAATACAAGATGGCCGTAGCCCTGGGTTAGAGCTGACATCTAGGCTTAAACAAAGCGAAACAAGTTCAAACCTTTCCGATGACACTCGTAACATTTAATTACCATACCATTACCAACATTTTATTATTTAGTTTACCATGAGTGGTTGACAGGAAGGAAAAAAATTGAATACCATAGAATGAAAAATCAATGGTACTAAGTTGGCATCAGATAATTATTAAATGCTAGTTGCCAACTTTTACATTTTTACATCAATAACCTTATCCCAACGAACGCTCGCAATGTATGGACAGCAGAAAAATGTGTATTTTATTTTAGCAGTTTGATATTATATTTAAAACGAATCATGATTTGGCGAGGATGCCTGCATTTAAAAAAGTAAAATTCTTAATTGCTTTGGTCCGTTGCGCTGCAATTTAATAAACTACTCATTTGGTCCACCGCCAATGATATTATATTTTTATTTGTTATAATATAACTGCACCGGACACTTACTACAACACCTTTTTTAATTGGTATATTTTACTTTTCAGTTGACAATGCCCAAAAATATTTTGTCTGCCATTTGTACAACTCAGTGTGCAATTAAATTTTTAAATATAAAAGTTATCTTGAACGCCCCTGTTCTAAAATATCCATTACTACACTCACCTGTGTGACACACAGTTCGCAAAATAGCCCAATATGGCGCCTGCGTTGACGCGTACGGCAACGTCACTCGGTACTAAAATAACCTCGGCTACGTATAGATATTATCATTTGTAATACAAACACTTAGTCACGAACACAAAAACATATGTAAAATTAAATTGCTATTGCGTTCGGTGGGGACGCTGTGCGTAGACTTCTTTGTCATCAGTGCCAAAGCCGTATATCCGACAACAAATTCGCGGTGAAGGTCACATTTTTAAAATCATAGTTGGAAAACTATCATAACCGTAACTCAATATTGATTTTTTGAAATTATTTAATTTTTTTACCGTATAGGAAGGATATTTAACTGTAGTCTCTTATAGGCACATAACAAGATAGCTAAAGGAAAGATGTATCTTATATTTGTTTCTTTAATTATTGGCTATTTATTAATATAGGAAACTATAGGTCTAGATGTAATATATTGTTAAGTACCTAATTTACGATATTGATAACGAGCTTTGTGAGTTAGACCTTTTCTCGTATATCATATTGACCATTAGCTTCGTTGAAAAAAGCTGTTATATATACAATCTTAAAACATATTTATATATGTTTTAAGATTGTATATATGTATATATGTACATATGTATATATAGGATATGTACATTACTAATTTTTCTTTCTTTGTTGACTATTTTATTAATATAGGAAACTATAGCTCTAGATTTTTTCTATTGAATAAATAATTAAATAAGGTTTGCCTAATGACACACCGCGGACTAACATCATAACTTGTATCATAACGTAAATAAATATAGGTTCACGTAATAATTGTATGAATATTAAAAAATAATAATGAGTTCGATGTCGCAGCGGTTGGCAAGATTTTTTTTTTATATTAGATAAAATCATACATTATTCTGATCCCCAGTTAAGTGGCTATAGCTGTTGGGTTAGATTAGGTTAGCGAGCCAATATAGAAAAATTCGTTTTCTACATTGACCCGGCCGAGGGTTGAACGTCCCGGGTTCAACCCCCACCAGAGTGGCGTTATCATGAAAAACATCATGCGAGCCACTCGACCACGAAGTTCACAAGGTAAAGCAACTTTCGTAAAAGCCAGTAATCGCATGGTTGACCCAAAAATTTATTATCAAGCTCCTCCTAGCTTATGCGTTCAATATCACCATATAAAAATGAGTATTTAATATAAGTATCAACATTTAAAGAAGCCTTTATTCTTCCTAATTATAAATTGGTCACTGAAAAACACGTTCGAAATGCTTTATTATAAAAAAAAAAACTGGTTGGTTGCCTGTAAAGTCGGTATACGGGCGAAAGTTTTACGTGACAACGACTTTGAGTGGTAAAATAATTTTAATGTGAATATTCATTCGTATAGTAGGAAGAAGGATGAAATAATAGTAACAATTTAAAACATTTATTTATACAAAGAATTATATTTAAAACATTAATTTATAGGCACGCGTCCCTTCCACTTTTTATGTCTGTCTCTCTCGCTCTTAGGCGGGCTAACCATGCCCGAGTGGAAGTGACGCGTGCCTCTCACTCGCTCTCATTGTAAGCGCATAACGTGAGCGGAGCGTAACGCAGTTTCTTGAAGTGTCACCCGGCAAACCAATTTATAAGACGTTGTCACGTCAAAATTTTCAGCTTTGAAATACTTATGCTAACGAATAACAAAGATATGCTAACGAATAACAAAGATAAACAGACGTGACAACTCGACGGGGCAACCGCAACTGACAGCACTGCCACATCCACTTAGGTGTCTTATTGAGGCGTGCGTTTATGTGAGTGTGTTTCCGACGAACGTAGTAACCTTACTGCTTTAAATGTGTTATAATTATGCATCGTAGAGCTGTGCACCTGCCATAGGTCAGTTCAAGTCACCTCGTATACTTTGTTGTAACTTTGCACTTTGTAATTACATGCGTTTTAAATTTTATATTTTAATAGTACTCTTCTCTAGGCCAAGTATTGTCTAAAAATGACTGCTTATTTATTATATAAGTAATATTACGGATATTTCAGTTTAAAATTAATATTTTAAATACAGTATTTAAAAATAGAGTACAAACATATTAGGTCAACATATTCTTTTAGAATTGACTATAAGCTATTTAAGCAAACGTGCTGTTCTTACTTCAAGTAGGGTAAATCCTAGTAAGTTAGTTTTTCAAAGATCTAGATTAAATGGTTTGTCCCTAGTTTAATGAGCCAAATAAAAAAAAACTGAGATATTTCAGGTCCCTTTTGAACAGTCTAGGGTAATTTTATGTGTTTAAAGTAAAAAAATGAGAACCCCAAGTAATTTTATAATTGTTTGTGCTTAACAATAATCATGATAGTACTGCGCGTGACGTATGTGCAACGGAAATATCACTGACGGTGGCGCATTCAACTGCGCCGAAATATCGGAGTTTCATAATAAAAAACATGATAATGAATAAACCGTTAATACTAATGTAAGTTTAAAGCAATAATTATATTTCTTACATTTACACTAATTAGCCTAGCCCAAAGTGAGCATTGTAAGGCTTGTGTTGTGGATACTAGGGTAATGGTAGGGTAAAAAATGCTGTAAGGTAAGTAAGTAAATAATCCATGTGTCTAAAAATAAGAAAAACATTTCCATATTGGAGGAAACAAGAAATACAATTGGAGAGACTTAATAATTTAAGCGGGTTGTCTCTTAGGATGTTGCTAGCTAGAAAAAAAGAAATAGGTTGAATTCGGGGGATATAGGATTTCTATAATTCACCCCATGGGACGACAGCGTCACCAAAAGTCATTTAGTTTTCCGAATATTCTTTCTTCTTTTCCTATTCATCTAACTTGTGAAAGCGATTATCTATTTGGGAAAGCAAAAAACATATTTTATCATTATCCTTACTCAAGGCTTGAGTATCTTGACAAATTTAATTTTCTCTCCCTTTCGTCTAGTTTTACTAATAGTTCTATGGACATAATATAATGAAATAAATATGTGTTTTTTTTACAACAAATTCACTGTTTCGTTATAGCTGCGATGTTAGTAACCGCAGATTCCATTATCACAAAAATAATCTAGACCATTTCACTCTAATTTCATTCATAACGCAACTACAATTTAATTTATCCATGTAACTAGGTTTCCCAACTCCAAAATGCATTTCCGGGCAATCAACTCTACATTCCTTATTTAGGTATATGATGTGGGACACACTAAATAATACATCTATTATTATTTTGTACTGGAAATGTAATTAAGCTATCGTAACAGAGGACTTATGTTGACTGAGGTAAAATGAAGAAAATATGTAATGTAAATAATAATAAATATCGGACGACCCTCATCAATAATTTAGCAAAGCTTTAGTCGGAATTGGATAACGAATAGAATGCATAAATATATAATACTAATCAGTGCTGACTTTACACATTTGCCTCCCCAAAGCTATAAAAATTTTTTCGCCTCTACTGACCTCTATAATTAGATTCACTGTTCACAATAACGTTAATTCATTTTTTAGGGAATAATCTAGTTTCGTAATTATTTTTACAACTTTTTGAGTATATTTTTAAGCTAAGAAAAGCAAAGCTTTGTTTTTACTGCACTATTACTTACCTTTTTTCTGTACCAATTTTCTGAGCCAATTTTGCCGCCCCCTAATTTTGCCCCCCTATGCTTCAGCTTTTTCAGCTTCTATGTTAAATCCGGCACCGATACTAATACTATTTATTTTATATTCACACTAATTATAGCCTAGCCCAAAGTGAGCACTGCGAAGCTTGTGTTAATAATATTAAGGTTAGGCTAGTATTATATCCTAGTATTTTACGTTCAGTATAGACGGATGTTTTTCCCACGTTTTTCTTAGGTCGCTTTCTTGTCTGTTTGCTTGTCTGTCGTCTTGTCTGTCCGGTTGGAATCTTATATCTCAATTTTGAGGCACTTCCCGACCACCTAGCGAGTTGAAACTTTCAGGGTAGCTCAGAACCCGATGACAATGCACGCTTAAACAACTTTCAACTTTCTAGGTGCACTTTCAGGTCAACTTTCGGCAAGTTTCACTTTTGTATGGGGCTTATCCGATTGTTGCGTAACACATGGTTACTTCGTTGAGTTAATAATTAAAAAGAATAAAATAATAGTACTAGATTTAAAAATCTTAAAATACCACGTTTTTCAGTGGCATGTATGATGTGCATAGATGTTAAGAGTATTTGTAAAGATGCGCCCCCACGTTTTGAGTGGCCCCTCGCTTGGCCCCGCCGGGTTTTTTTATTCTTTTTTGGTCACTGAAAAACGTGGGATTTTTAGATTTTTAAATCTAGTATTTTACATTCTTTCAGTAAGTTGATTCGAGTGATAGTCAAACAGTTGTCAACGGAAAATCGACTCTATGTAAGCAGCATTACAAGTCTTTTGGAAACAAGACCACCAAATGTACACCATATTTTATTTATTGGTAGTATTTTTCAATTTTGTTGACTTTCTTATTTTCTTGTTTTTATTATTAACACTTGAAGTTTACACGTGTCCAATAAAACGTTTTTCTTTTTTATTGACAAGCTTTGTGCCTTAGAAACTCATTATATAAAAATGTATTATCGACAAGGGCACGTGACACAAGCTTAAATCTAGTTATATTTATTTAGATATATAAATCTTTATATATCTAAATAAATATAACTAGATATATATATATATATATATATATATATATATATATATATATATATAAATTATTTAAATATATAATCTCACAGTTAAATGCTAAAATAATAAATATTATAAGTATTATCAAATGTTAGAAACCTTTTATATGTATGTATAGCAATTATAAAAAATAACAAAAAAATGTTTTATATAGTGACTAGAAATTACACACAATAAAGGAAACAACATTATTTAATACTAGCGGCCGCCCGCGACTTCGTCCGCGTGGAACATTGCAACTACTTTATTTTTCTAAAATAAACGAATTTTTCGAAAATAAAAGTAGCCTAAGTTACTCCTTATTACATTAGCTACCTGCCAAAAAAAGTCCTGTCAAAATGCGTCTAGCCATTTCAGAGATTAGCCGGAACAAACAGACAGACAAACAGACAAAAACTGTAAAAAATGTTATTTTGGTTTACGTACCTACCGTATATATATATATATATATATATATATATATATATATATATTCATATGCATGTTGTAAAAAAAGTTTATTACAAACAGACACTCCAATTTTATTTATATGTATAGATAAAAACGAATATTAACACATAGTATGATACATTTTTTTTATTCATGTGATTCTCGTCTGTGATGATCGCAATGAAAAAGCTTCTTTGATGTTATTGGTTTTCTTTCACAAAGTTCCCAGTTGCTAGGTAGCTTACTGTAATAAGCAGCGAAGTTTCTATTTATATCGAGAGCAAATATCAAATTGCTTTTAGTCAATAAATTCTGAGTGGATAATTCTATAAACGTTTACAGTGTCTTGTCGAAATCTTTCAATATTATCATCTCTTATTTTATCTTCATAATAAGTTTAAATACATATCTGAAACCATAACAAAACTAAGGTTATAAACAAATTCAAAACCAAAAGGCTTTTAGTGCTTAAATATAAAGATAGAATGTAATTTTGTAAAACATGCGTTAATCGCTTTCTTTCGTCGTACATTTTTTGTGATGTGGATGAATGAAAATTTATTTGGTACTCTTACATGAAAAACACCACAAAATTATAAGACAATATAATAAGAAGAAAAAAGAAAATAAACATTTACATATCAAATAGGCCTCTGCTCAGTATAAGCCGTGGCAATGCAAGTCACCACGGCACTGGTATTCTGCAGATGCCTTGCAGAATACCATTTAATCCCTCAAGATTAGACGACATTGAGCAAGCAAGTTTAACATAAGTACATATATTCTACTTATAACTAAAATTAATATTACTCCATAATTTAATTTAATCAATATTTGTTAATTCAATATTTCTTGTACATATGCAAAAAACAATTAAAATAGGAAAACAATCAATCTGAAATGTAGGTTTTCTGGAGTTTTTCTTTCGTACATTAATTTAATGTGTCTTGTACATAACTTTAAAACGTATAAACGTTGTAGAGTTTCGAATAGATGGCTGAATATTATTCCATCGCTTTATCGCTAAATACCGGAAACTACCTCGAAATTCACTCGTGCCTTGTGAATGACATCTTATACTAACAGTTATAAGCTGGACGTCCGGGAATTTGCTTACCCATGAAAGTAAATTTCGTCAGTCAGGAACGTTTTCGAATTTTACGTTTTTCACTTTTTAAGTGTGTTACAATATATTATCAACGCCGTTTAGTTAAAATTTAGTTGTAAAAAAAACAAGTTTCATTGCGGCTCTGTGGTCATACTATAACCGTTCATCTTATACTTTTAGAACAACTTATTTTGAAATATTCTACTACTGTTTTCGGTCGACGATTTCTACAAGCACTTTTATTAATGCAGCAGACCCAGTAAAGTATTGTAGTATATGTTTTATCCCATTAGCGATAAATTATCTATACTAATATTATAAAGCTGAAGAGTTTGTTTGCTTGAACGCGCTAATCTCAGGAACTACTGGTCCGATTTGAAAAATTCTTTCAGTGTTAGATAGCCCATTTATCGTGGAAGGCTACAGGCTATATATCATTTAACATATAATACCCGAGCCACAGAAACGCGTGGCCGGGTCAGTTAGTTATAAAATATGATATGACTAAATTGACGTCCCGAAAAAGTACCGAACAAAAGAAAACTTTGTCTTTTTCTGTAAATTTTCGTTTCTGACTGTATCTAACAGTACGTTCTTATCGTTTTTGCCCTTTTGCTCCTAGTCTGGGCTACTCTATTAATCTTTTACTATGACAATATATTTAATCAGATATTTTGCTTATTTGATATTATGCGGCTAAGCAGACGACGACGGACAATTTTGCGCGCTCCAGCCTTCGACTTCAAATTCAAAGTGCTTGGTAATAAAAACCATGGGGCCGACTGATTTGAACAAAAGTCCATAATCTAAAGGTTCCTTCTAATTTTATTTTTTTATTTTATTTGGTGTGTCCTATATTCTATTACGGTTCTACGATATATAATGAGACTTGAAATAATGATTATTCGACATTAATTAGGATATTAATAATATTCCCCAAAGAGGCGGCACCTTTTCGGGACCAAACATGTCCATTTCGAATCCTGATGGTCACCCTACTCACCCCAGATAGTTACCAGAAAATTCCTTCAAACCGTTTCCAAGAAATGTCAAAGTAATCACGTTTTTATTACGCTATGCGTACCGCGTTTGTGCATAACCAGTGTACTGAAACGGTGATGCCAAGTACAACGTTTTTATTACTATTTATTGTTGGCAATTTCTTACGTATGAACATCCAGTTGCATGAACATATTTCCTTTAAATTACATAGTTGGTTAAGGGCAGAATTTTTAAAATGTAAAGCTTATGAAAAGCGTCAAAAATACGTGATGTACCTATATATAAAGTGAGATTTACTAGTCTATTACACGCGTGTATGTATAGACATCATAGTAAAAGTAAAAGTTTTTCACTCCGCAAAGGCACAGCGGGCGTTTTTGGCTTGGCATACAAATCTACACCTAGTTCGTTTTTATTTCCAGTGATGTATAAGATACCCTATACAAAGTATCTGAAATACTAGATGCAAGATACTTTAAAAAAAAGTATTTCAGATACCAGATACAAATACTTTTCTGAAAAGGTATCTGAAATACTAGATACAAAATACCTATCTTTCAACTACTTTTTAAAGATAAAATACTTTGTAAGAAAACAACATTTAATTGAATTAAGTTTATTTGTTCGAGAAAACAATTTTCGAATAAATCCCGTTGATAACAAGGATCAGGAGAATGTGACAAGAAAAAATATGAAGTTATTTAAATTTAGACTTTTTATGTTTTAGTTGACATTTGAGTAAAACTAATTCCTCATTCATATTGTCGCTCATCTTCCTTCGATGAGGCCTCATTATCATGCCCCCAAAGGAGAAGAGTCGCTCCACAGGGGCAGAGCTGGGCAAACAGGTGTTATATTTTAGAAATATTTTTTTAAGTGTAGGATAAGCATCTTTATTGTTGAGGTACTGGAGTGTCTCAAAATCACTGGTGCTACTTGTGTTTTCACCACTAGCAATAGAGGAATCGGAGTCCTCTAGAAACATATAATAAGATTCATCTTTTGTTTTTTTTTTTATATCACCTTCAATGTTGTTTGAAACCTCCGATTTTTGTTTTTCAGATCGATTGATCTTTCTTGTTTCAAACAGGACAAGTTCTTTTACATATTCCTTTCGCGCTTTTGGTACCCATTTCAGTTTAAACATGGGATGGGACACTGAGACCACAGTCAGGTCACAGGTACAGATGTACCTCGGAAAGTAGGAGTTAGGTGGAAGGAATTCCTTTTTGCCGTGAAAAGACACGCTTGTGTTTTAGAGGCGTTGAAATTAACGAGGTTACTATCGCCCCACTGGGAAACGTAGTTTAGCCTCTGGTTTATTCGCTAAACCATGGCCTCTCTCATGAACATCACGTCGTCACCGCTGGCTATTGCGCTAGACAGGTATCTCTCAACAACAGTACTGTCGTCTGCATACCCAACAATTCCTGGCATTAACAGGTCATTGATGTGTAGCAGGAAAAGCGTCGCAGAAAGAACAGCCCCCGAGGAACTCCGGCACTGAGTCAGAGGAGCAGCCATCGACAACTACTCGGATCGATCGTTCAGTCATGAAATCGGCTATCCAACTACAAAAGTCAGCGGGGATACCGTACCAAGGAAGCTTGCTCAACAGACTTGCGTGCCAGACCCTGTCAAAAGCCTTCATGATGTCAAGTGACACGGCAAGTGCTTCGCCGTGCATCTCGAGGGCCTCGCCCCAGAAAAGTGTCACATAAACTAGGAAATCCCTAGTTGAGCGTCCTCGGCGAAAGCCATATTGTCACGGTCACTGAGGAGATCATTGTCTTCTAGGTATGAGAGCAACTTGCTGTTCAGCACTTTTTCCATAATCTTACAGAGTATAAAAGTGATGGTGATCGGTCGGTAATTGCATGGGTCGGCACGACTACCCTTTTTGGGTACTGGTTGCACATTGGCAAGCTTCCAGGATTTTGGGACGTCCGTCAAGAAGAATACTCATGCATATTCAGAAACACTCAGTGGTTAATAACACGCCATTATTACACACTAATATCAACCTCAACACAAAATTTAACAAGAAAACCAAAACCATTAAAGTGACGCTTCGCGCTCCCGCCTAAACGTCCAATGTCGACTAAAGAAACGACGCGTTGCGTTCAGTTGCGTTCGGAGAGAAAACCTGCGAATTTCATTTTAGTAAAAGTATCTTAGGGAACAAAGTATCTTCAAAATACAAAGATACCAGGAAAATGTATCTAAATATAAGATACAAAATACATAAACAATTAAAAAATTAATGACGTGACACGCCACCGCGCTATTTTGTTTTTTTAACCGATTATGAAAAAGGAGGAGGTTTCTCAATTCGACCGTATATATGTTTTTTTATGTTTGTTCGCGGATAACTTCGTCGTTTATTAACTGATTTTAATAATTCTTTTTTTGTTGGAAAGAAGATATTTTAAAGTAAATGCTACAACAATATCAAATTACTAAGTACATACAATATTATTAAATATATCAAACCAATTACAAAACAGTAACAGTATTAGAAAGATATATTAATCGGTACCTACTAACTATCAAAGTATATTTTTAATATTATGTACATAAGTACTGGCTTACAAACTAATAGTAAGATTGATAATATCTATACACAGTTATGTTTTACTTGGCATCGACTTCAAAATTATAAAATAATTAATTAATCATTTTTATTTAATTAAATGAAAATACGTATTACTTTGTGCGAAGTAAATTTATTTTTTGCTTTTTAGTGTACTTTCTGAAGTCGGTTTTTTTTGTTAAAAATTATAATAGGGGTTAAAGTATGAAATTGCCGTTTTATTGCAATAGGTTCTTTGAATTGACATAGAATCTTCATGGTTTGAGGTTTTCGAATGAAACTTTTTTTAAATGGTTTCTATGATGTTCTTTTTTTAAAAAATGTAAAACATTTGAATATCGACTTTCAATTGTTTTTGTTATTCAATTTAGACAAGAAAGATGGATACTGCGAAAATTCGAGTTATTTTTGAATACGAGTTCCGACGCGGAACTAACGCGGCAGAAACAGCCCGCAATATCAATGCTGCGTTTGGAGAGGGGTCTACTAATGAACGCACCGTGCGATTTTGGTTTAAACGCTTTCGTGATGGAAATTTCGACTTAAAGAACGAGCCACGAGGAAGACCGCCCACACAGGTAAATAACGATGAATTAAGAGAGATAGTGGAAGCCGATCCTAGTCAAAGTACCCAGGAATTAGCGGCATGGTTTAACGTTACCTTACCCACAATATTGACTCACTTGCGTCAAATCAATAAAATAAAAAAATACGAAAAATGGGTGCCTCATGATTTGACTGATCTGCAGAAAGAAACGCGTGTTGAAACTTGTGTTGCCTTGTTGAACCGGTACAGAAATGAAGGAATATTGGATCGAATTGTAACATGTGATGAAAAGTGGATTCTTTATGATAACCGGAAAAGAAAAATGCAATGGCTGACCCCAGGTCAAATGCCACAACAGTGTCCTAAAGCAAAACTTACCAATAAAAAGGTAATGGTAACTGTTTGGTGGTCTCAGCATGGTGTTATTCACTATAGTTTTCTCCGATCTGGTCAAGCAATAACGGCAGATGTCTATTGTGCCGAACTCCGAACCATGTTGACAAAACTAGCAGTAAAACAGCCCCGACTCATGAATCGATCTTCACCATTATTGCTCCACGACAACGCGAGACCTCACACAGCACGAGAAACCATTTTGACCCTTCAGGAACTGCAGTTAGAAACCATTCGTCATCCTCCGTATTCACCAGACCTTGCTCCAACGGACTACCATTTTTTTCGTGATTTGGACAATTATCTACGTGACAAGAAGTTTTCTTCCCAGGAGGCAGTACAAAATGCTTTCACACAGTTTGTGCAGTCTAGATCGTCGGAATTCTATCGCAAAGGCATTAATGACCTTCCCATTAGATGGCAGCAATGTATAGATAATAATGGCAACTATTTTGATTAAATAAATTTGTTAAAAATTTAAAAAATAAACAATATAGATTTTCAGTACAAATCGGCAATTTCATACTTTAACCCCTAATATTTACCTTAGATTGTCCTCAGTCGACCCCACGATTGATTAAATTATTACATCAAACAAATTTCCCTGATTCAATTTCTTTATCTTTTGAGATCAATATAAAAATTCATTCATTCATTCATTTCCCAGGTATCGTTATCTTTAAGTCTTCGTAAATCGTCTTTAAGTTGTTCTAGTCTCAACAAATTCATGGTCATACTACCGTTTTATAGATGAATGTGTATAAAACAAAAAGTGTAACCAAACCTAACCGTTTCTAAGAAATGTCAAGAGCGAATTACAATGTCCATTTTATTAACTATTACCATTAATTGGCAGTAATTAAACACCATATTAAAGATCCATCATGAGTCGAAGGGTTGAATCCATTTTGCGTTACCTTATATGGAATTATAATTCGAAACTGGTTAAGAACGTTAGCACGCTCATTAATAACTAAATTGTCTTAAGTACCTTAAATAGATACTTAATTGTAATCTAATATACGTAATTGATTAATTATTACACAGAAATGTTTATTTCTATCGTGTTACTATCATTTAATTACTACGCAATTATTATATTGTTTTAAACTTTCATAATCACTCACATTAGTATTTATTAAATCGAGTTCATTTCCATGTTTTTAATTTTTTGATCGAAATGGGTATTACTATATTTCAGCACTAATAATCATATACAAACTAGCGGCCCGCCCCGGCTTCGCACTTCGTAATTCTTAAATTTTTTTATATTATTACATATTTTTCCGTTAGCGCCATCTAGCGTCGGGTAGACGAGAACCACTTGCGGTTAACGTTGTACGGTTGCGTTGCTATGGTAACGTTATTGATACAATAGAAAAAAAGCAGGAAAGAGAGCAGTCAGACAAACAACAAATTTGTGATCTTAGATTATAGATTTATAATTTTATTGGTTTAAGTTTTTAAGTTTAATAAAGTTTATTTTGCCTTGAATAAATAATATTATGTATTGACGTCCGTTTGGTGCAACAGTAGCGATCCTACCTCTCGCACTCACGCTACGGTCCTGGGTTCGAGTCCCAGAAGGGACACATGTTTGTGTGATGAATACGAGCATTTGAAGGACAGTTTGGTGAAACGGTAGCGATCCTGCCTCTCGCACGCGACGATCCAACATACAAGCCCTACAGTGCATAATAGTCCACTAGTGTTTCAAAATTATTTATAAAATGGAATATATTTGAGTACAAAAAAAAAAATTTTTTCATCGTATAATTGATAAAATGCCTATCTATCTATGGTCGTCGTGCCAGAAAGTTCCTACCTAGCACGGCCACTGCCTATAGGTTATAAGAGCGAAACTATGAGGGTAAATATTTTAATCTCTTTAGTACAATGAAATAACCTTTATTTTATGAGGTTAAGGTAATAAGCCGTGGTTTTGCTGAATAGCACAAAAATATCAAAGTTCCCGATGTTGGGACCCATATACCTCCCCTATGGATAAAAAACATCATAAGAGAAAAAAACATGCAGCAGTTCGAGTTAATAATTTTTTGGTCACCCATCCGATAACCAACCCATGTAAATGTTGATCAACCTCCACAATTCTATGTCGTTTAAGGCAACAACTGCATCATCGAGTTCTTTACAACAAACAACTTTACCTCTTCATATTATGAAGTTGTATAATAGTAGTGAACTGACCCTGCACTATTTTGTTTTTATAGAGAGAATAGCTTATTTTCATAATATGGTAATTGAGAGCAAATGGAATTTATTTCTTTAATGTGTAAAAAATGTCAAGTAAAGTCCGAAATATTGCGTAATATTTTTTTTTATTGTTTTAAACAAGGATGTTTTATTGTTAGCATTATCTTGTTAGAACAAAAATGACATCACATAATATTTTAATATACTACTTACTAGAAAAGAACCGATTTATTTATATCCAACGACGACGCGAACGCGACTGTATCTATAATTAGGAATTTATGAAGGGACGAAAATGACGGCATATTCTGTGACGGCAGCTGCTTTACGTATTTGGGGTGCGTTTCCAACTATTCGTCGTGGGAAGATAATGCGGATGTCACGTGAGCATGTCGGGGATACGCAACCTTTCGTTTAAGATAATAATATCTAGTTTTATTAATTTATACTGTTATTCTATATAGTTGAATATATAGAATGCTATAAGTAACCAAACCATGGCTAAATTCGAGCAAATGCTACGTTACAAACTGCGTACCTTGTCTTTGTATCAATGTGTTCAGCTCAATCTTTTTTCGGATATCCTCTTCAAGCTACTACCGAATGCTCTGCATATATCATCGTTCCTCCTGGTTGCAAGCGTCTTATTCTTCATTTACCGATTCGTTAAATATATATTAAATAAATAATGATCTTTTCGCTGTATTGCTGGTAGTAATGCTAACGTTAATAGGTTAATGCATAAAAATCATTTTTTTAATTTATAAAGCGAAAGCGCATAGGTGAGAAAATTATGCCTTACATCGAGTAGTCGTAATGTATTACTTAACTGTTATTTTGTTCAATTCACATAAACAAATAACAGTCTCATCATCTCGACATTATGTCGAGTTGTAAATCCACTCGAAGGTATTGTCCCCAGCAAATAAATTGAACATGATTTTGAAATCACGTGACATGCACAGTAGTGAATAATGTACCTAAACTCGCTACTGCGCATGTCACGCGATTTCAAAATCATGTTCAACTTATTTGCCGGAGACTATAACGGGTACGTTCTCCGGCCGGGTAAAACGAACTTTTCTATAGTGGCTTGGGTCTGCGTTATACCTTCGGTGTTTCTGAATTTAATAACGCAAGTGCTTTCAAATATTTATATATTTAATAATAAAAAAATAAACTGTGCCATACCCCCGACCCAAGTGCGGCAAACGCACGCGTAAGTTCCATGGAAGCGCACAGGAAACCGGCAATCTGCGCAATCGTCCGCTTTTCCATCCATCGCCGCCGTTGCATAACACCCTGCACTACACCACGGAATAAGTAGCTAAGTACGTTCCGCACGTAACATTACGGCGAAGTCATTATTCTGTCCGCTGACTACATTGGTGGCGACCCATTACTTAGAATTCCCGCTTGCTTTAAACCGAATATTATCGAGATATGGCGTAACGAAAGCGTCGTGGACATAATCCTTACTTGACTTAATATCAAAAGATAATTATTGTGTTAATTAACGGCTTTTATAGAACGGAAAATTCTATATAAGAATATATAACTTTCGGTACAGCGAATGCTCGACAACACGTTCATTTCGCACCGCGCGACTGTCCGTGCGCAATACGACAAACGCACCGATTCGGTACCGCAGCGGTCGGACACGAAACGGTCTAAATTGAACGCGCCCTTAAATTGAATGTTTTTGTGAAACAGATTTAAAACGCTAGATCGCTATTTCGCGTGAAATGACGAGGTCGGTCGCTTATCAAAGTGACGATGCGATCGAAGATATGACGCGCTTGTCTGGAAGCTACCTCTACTCACACGTACGTGTCAGGAAATACTCAGGCAAGGAGTTCCACTTATGAAGGCTTAGTCCGGTCATCTGTTCTCTAAGTTGAGCTTTTAATACCAAAACATGAAATTCTCAGAACGAATTATTTCCCAATTTGTTGTCAAGGAACAATAGCGAATTTTTAAATGACACGGTGTTCTGAGTAGAATTTTACCGACAGTAGTGGCAGAAGTCTATGCAGAACAATCGAAACTTGAAAGCCCCTATATCTTCCTCATCTTTCTGAAGATGAGGGAAGACGTACTATTGTTAATTTTTATTGAATATAGTCAAAATGATTCCCATTGAATTTCCTTAGCTAATATGTAAAAGAAAAAAACATGCGTCTATATGAGTGAACTTTGCGATACTTAAATTTTAGAACAAGATATCACTAGAAGACTAGGCATCTTAAATATATTGTCAACCGGAATGCTGAGAAAACTGATATAATGAAATACGCAGTAGTGGCCCGAAATATATTTTTTCAAAACATATGTACAAATACAACTTAACAACGATTTCATTGTAGCCAACAGTAATGCGACTTTCCTGCTGCATGGTAAGGCCGATAGCATCGCGAACCGGTTGATCATCCTTTCTCCTGTCGCAGTACGAAACGCAAGATCCTCCGAGCTCAAGAGGACTGGAGAAGTTTCGAAGCGGAACACAATATAGCTCGACGCAGACGCCTGCTCAATACACTCGAACACTGCTCAAGAGCGGAGCTAGGCGGGAAACTTCAGTACGTTCTGCACCAGCGACTCTTTCATTGTCAGCGGTTCGCGCCGCCACGGCCAACTACAGCCATCAAACAGCAGTTTCAGCACCAGCACGGATAGCAACAAAGCGTGCAACCACGGCCAGTTACACCCATTTAGCAACAGTTGTAGCAGCAACACGGAGAGCAACAAGGTGCGCAACACGGCGCGCAACACGGGGAACAACACGGGCTGCAGCAAGGATAGCAAGGCATCTTCGTGCTTTTCGTACTTTACGTCGCGAACAGAATTATTGTGCGAGGTTGCGTAATTTCACTTTATTTTCGTTTTTTTTGTGATTGACAACTGCGTGTTGAGGTTCTGAGGTTTGATTGATTACTGACAAACCTTGGAGCCCCTGCTGAAAAGGAAGATTCAAATTACGTTCTAAATATATTCGAATTTTGTTTTATTCGATTTTTTCTTATAATTTTTCTTCTGTGCTCTATGTAAAGTAACAAAAAGTTTCAAAAGTTTATAACCAAAAGTCTAAAAAGTTTTAGATTGCAATATTATAAAAATACTGATGGATAGGAATTATAATGTGGTTCCTCTTTAGTACTTATAATTCTTTTTGACAAATTCTAATTGGCAACTGGTTGTGAATAAAAAATAAAATTATCTTCGTAACTGGTTGAGTAGCAAATTTGTTTTATACTTTTTAACTAAGCTTGTTGCAAAACTCAAGAGCCAATGCGGCCGGGGGAACCTTGCAATGGACGACACGTTTATGCACGCACGCTTCTGCTGTTGTTGTCAGCCATCAATCGGTCGCATGGAAGAGTTATGAGTTCATCCGTCAGGCAGTGCCCAGCAGTGAGAACATTTTATAGACTGATGAAGGTTATTTAAAAAAAAATAGCTTTTTCCCTTTCTGGCTTTTTGTTTTCTTTTGGTTTTTTAATCTATGTATTTTTTTACTGTTACTTTTTTGGCGACTGTTAGTATGTCCTATGTGTACCAAAGTTCCAAATAAAAAATATTTTAAATTTATGTTTTATGATGATAATGTTGAAATAATTTATAACCAAGCAGTACAAGCGGTTTGCAAAATTCAACATTCCTTAAAAATAAGTCAACAATGACGTAGGTAAATGTTTCCAAGATTAAGATAATTCCCATCTCGTGTAATGAAAAGTAAAAATGAATTATGATTTTAAAAAGAATAGACATGAAAGAGCAAAGTAACATGCGATGTTTATCGCAAAAGCTTCCGGCCCACTTATCTGATGGCGACGTTGTACAAAATGAGCGCACTTCCGGTAAGCGCACATTGCAAGAGACCGTAGTTTTTTTTCCTGTGAAATAATTCTGTAAAATACTGTCACTACGAAACAATACCTATCAATATATAAAAACTGCGTATCTAAAAAGTAATACGTATGCTACTATTCATTTTGATTTAGTCTTGGATGCAATAGCAATCCCTATTTCGTCACGGTTCTCTTGCGGTAACGAGTGTTTAGGGAACTCTTTCAATTTCATTTCTAGTAGTGCCACCAGGAGCACCATTGTTTCTTTTCCCTAACCTTGGTACCTCCATAGTAGTAGTTTTAATTTTATTTAGACGTTTAGTGCCGGACGACTGCAACGCTGGAGTTTTATGTTATCCTACTGCCCACAGATTGTATCTTGTTTTCATATCCGAAATGTAGTGGGTGCGAAGTGCGTGTGCTGTGTGTGTAATACCGGGGTTGTACTGATTTCTCATTGCGTCAATTGTATGAAAAATAAAAACATCTCGTGGTTAGTATTACACCCGCCCTGCTGAGGCTCCACAGCAATCCGACAAAAACCTTCGTTCAGATCTATCGGCATGTAGCGTGTCAAATTATTCACATCACGTGAAAGTCACGACAGGCTATAGATTTTACATCTGTACCTAAAACAGCAAACCCGGCATGAACAGGCGCAATGTGATGGCAATTTAACTAGAACAGTATATATTAGGGTTTGTAAAATCAATCTTATCAAAATTTCATAGTATTTCACGTTTCTCCACCAAGCCACTGAATTTAACTAAATAATAAAGGCTGTCTGTCCGTATACATTGATACAAGCATTATACAAGCCTTGGTGACTGTCACAGACATGTACAGACAGGCACAGTCATTTGGCATAGGCAAAACATTCTTGTAGAGAATGCTGATGCAGCCGGCCTGTATCGCACGGTAGTGTGCAATAGAAATGTGTGTAAAGTGTAAAGAATATAACTTAATATGCCACCAGGTGTCTGCCACGCTCAATGTCGGTCATAAAATTTCCCAAGAAACTAAAAAACTGGTCAACTCGACATTAGTTTTACCAAATTTTTTGAGAAATCACATTTTTATGCCAACTGTAACAGCAACGCTTGTATCTTAACCGTTGCAGATTTAAAAGTTTTAGTATGATAAAAAAAAGCTTTGATGCAAATAAATCACAAATTTAATTCACAGACAAAATACAACATTTTAAATGCAGGGAGTGGGCCCGAATCTCCAGCTGTAGGTCCCGAACGGTCTACAACAGGGGCCCGTGCAGACACCTCCGCAAGGTCCACAGAACGGGGCCGGGTATGCGAGACCCGCAAACTGGCCGCAACACGGGACTCCGCACGTTGAACAACAGGGCATCCTGATTATCACAAAACAGTTCCGCAATATTACTTTCTTGAAGCTCTTGAATTTGTATTAAACCACTTGAGCAATTTTGTTGATGATTTCTCCTCTTCAAAAATAGACAAAGATAGTCACAATGTCATTTGTTAGATGTTATTTTCATTATTTTTAAAAATCTTCTATTTTCAAAAACAAAAATATAAACACTCTTTTATACTAACTCCGACTGGCCTCGTCTAATCGAATCGAGTTGAGTATTCGAATTATTCTTAAATGTTTTATATTGAATATGAAGCCGTGTGGATACCAATACCAAGGCACCGTAGCGCCTGCAAAAATCAAGCACGCGCACAATTCTTCAGGAGAATTCAAGAAAAAAAATAAGTAAGTGAATTTTGACGTGACAACGTCTTATAAATTGGTTTGCCGGGTGACACTTCAAGAAACTGCGTTACGCTCCGCTCACGTTATGCGCTTACAATGAGAGCGAGTGAGAGGCACGCGTCCCTTCCACTCGGGCATGGTTAGCCCGCCTAAGAGCGAGAGAGACAGACATAAAAAGTGGAAGGGACGCGTGCCTATAAATTAATGTTTTAAATATAATTCTTTGTATAAATAAATGTTTTAAATTGTTACTATTATTTCATCCTTCTTCCTACTATACGAATGAATATTCACATTAAAATTATTTTACCACTCAAAGTCGTTGTCACGTAAAACTTTCGCCCGTATACCGACTTTACAGGCAACCAACCAGTTTTTTGCACCGAGTGACGAACGATTCTGTTTTGGATGGCCAATCTAAACGGTCTAGTTTTTAAATTTCATTCCTTGAGAAGGGCCTTGGGTTTCTTTAAGTTTCAGCGGTTTCAACATTGAGGTTAAACGACCGTTTGGTGCGACGGTAGCGGCCCTGCCTTTCGCACTGATATTCCTCGGTTCGAGTCCCGGAAAGGTCAAATGTTTGTGTGATCAATACGAACATTTGTACGTATACCTTACAGTGCTTACTTTGAGCTAGGCTGATTGGTGTGAATGTAACAAATATATTATTTTTATTAAACGGTTTCAGATTTCGGCCAAAGTTAAGGTTAAGGAGTTTTTTACGGCGGATCGCCTTGATAAAGTATTATAAAGCCAATTCTTTATAAAGTAGAGTGTTTCTACCTTTGGGATGTTCGGTTAAATATCAATTAGCCAGACTCGATTCGAAGGAACAATATAGTCATTTCTTTCTAACAATAGCTTATGTACAAATCAAAAGGCGATTTTTTTTTTCTCTACCTACTCTACTCTTTGACTAGGATGCAATACAATTTGTTTTTTTTTTTTTATGTAATTGCCTATGAAGCTATGTGGTAAAAAGTGAGGACTCATAAGGAGTAATATGATAAAAAGTTTTGACGTGACAACGTCTTAAATTAGGTTGCGGCTGGGAGTCACTTATGAAAAAGTGTAACGCTCGGTAACGTTACGATGAGTCACCGAACGAGAGAGAGGCCCGCCGAATGCCTTGCGTCTCTCTCCCACTCAATTTACTCTTAATCCTATAACAAAGGGTAATCGTAGTGTCTGCTTTTAAACGCACAACACAATGTAGGCATTGCTTTTAAGTATAGTTTTTTAACAAAATACAGATGGCGCTATTTGTCTTAAAATTTTAAACTGTTGGGTTTTCTTACACACCAAAGTATCGGACTTGCAACGATGATGCAATAGTAAATGATTGAAATCCAACGACATATTTTTGATAAAATTGATCAATATTGAAAATTAAATATATTTACTAAAAAATTATATTACGAAAAGTATATTTACTTTTCTTTTTGACGTGACAACGTCGTATAAATTGGTTTGCCGGGTGACACTTCAAGAAACTGCGTTACGCTCCGCTCACGTTATGCGCTTACAATGAGAGCGAGTGAGAGGCACGCGTCCCTTCCACTCGGGCATGGTTAGCCCGCCTAAGAGCGAGAGAGACAGACATAAAAAGTGGAAGGGACGCGTGCCTATAAATTAATGTTTTAAATATAATTCTTTGTATAAATAAATGTTTTAAATTGTTACTATTATTTCATCCTTCTTCCTACTATACGAATGAATATTCACATTAAAATTATTTTACCACTCAAAGTCGTTGTCACGTAAAACTTTCGCCCGTATACCGACTTTACAGGCAACCAACCAGTTTTTTTTAAATTGTAAATAGGTAGGCGCTTGACCACTATCTTCGCCTGATGGTAAGCGACGATGCGATCTAGGATGTGACGCGCTTGCCTTGAAGGGTCAGGAAAAACAGATTCAGACAGAGTAGCTTAGCGGTACATATCACAAAATTGAAACCAAAACGCTTAGCACGACTCTTTGGTGTATCTACCATAAAAATGAAAACAGTTATTTTATCTCCGATTTCTCCCCATTTTTTTCATAGTTCTATTGAGTATATATCTGTTTCGGTTTTTGGAATCCTGCACTAGGGTGATTTGGCTCGGTGCGCATATAGGTGCTGCGAAGAGGCAGTGAAAAACATTTGATTTGATTTTTAAAAATACGACGAATGGCATGCATACCACTTTTCAAAGTCGGTCGGTCGGGTTAAAGTACTTTTCTATATTGGCTCGAGTCTGAGTGTTGTGGTATCGTCATTGTTTCCTATTTGTATAACGCAAGTGCTTTAGTTATTTGGATTCAGAACGATGTTTATGATGTTGTCATATTTAAGCGGGGTTTACACGGGTGACTAAAGCCAAACGATTTCCGCCGCACGGCAAAAATCGACCGTCTAATAGGCAATTCGATTAGGTCGCGAGTGACTAAAGCCGCAAGCCCCAAAGTTGGGAGGCATCCGACTTTGGCAGCACGGCGACCGGCAGCATGCGGCTGGTGACTAAAATCGACCGTGTAAAGCGATCAGTTGCAGGCGATCACCCGCCGCACGAACACCTATTCTTCTCAACATTTTCGAAGGAAGTGACCGAGCCGCGTGCGATTTTAGTCACCTGTGTAAAGGGGCTAGCGATGCGGCTTGGTGAGGCGATTTGTGAAGCGATTAGCCACACAACGAAAATCGACCAGTGTAAATCCCGCATTATTTAATTGTCAAACAGCAAACGATTACACGACTCGAATAACTAACCGAGTAGCGTCGACTCGGTTAGCCTAGGTGAAGACTAAAACAGTCTTTATTTCGCTGCAGAGGTAAAAATAAAATAATACTGGCAGATTGAACTAATCCTCAGAAAGAAGGAATATAACAAAAGAAAATCTGTGGTTGGCAATAAAATCATTGTCAAATTTTTTGCAAAAAAAAATCTACTTTCTACTTTACCATACCTTTTAGTTATTTTATATAAAAAAATTAAATAATGTAAGTTATTATCAGATGCTATTTTTAATATTAACAAGTTTATCAACTTCAATTCCAAAGTGTTAATGTTTTTTTCAGATATAAAATATGCCAGTCCGGAATTGCTGCTTAGGTTGCCAAGGGCCGATGTGCGGGCCATGCGGCCCTTGCGCGGGCCGCTCAGACTGCTGCTGCGATGTGGGTCCCTGCTGCGTGCACACTATTGGCGTCAAGTGTCGGTCGCCCTGCGGTGACCTGGGAGTTTTACACGGGTATATTATTGGACAAAACACCTAACAAAGACCAATATTTGAAAGACCAAGAGCGGCACTTTGTTGCTAGCTCTCGAGGGAAGTGCATGTTACGAATTTAACAAATGGTTGATGGAAAATTCGGCGTGAGCTGAGTCGATCGGGGAGAGTAGGCGAAAGAATTGGTCCAGTAATCGATCGTGTGCAGCCGAACAACAAAAACATCTCGCCTCGCCATCGTATCGTCCACCGATACTGTACACGCGTCGGTATCTATATATTCTCGATGAAGGCACGAAGTGGTCTATCTATGGGCAGCTCCGGTGTACAGGCGTCGATAACTCACGTCGAGATTGTAGCACGTCCATCGCTCTCTGGCTGACACCAATGGGCGATCTAGACAGATTTCTGTCTATCGTGTTTACGTGTTAATACTATCCCATACGTTCAATCGCTATGGTTATCCATCAGATCAATTTACGGCAGGACACGAACAATTGTTCATATCATGTTCTGGCCTGACACATCTATCCGTCGATGCGGATCCGTTGCGTTACGGTTACAGAGGTCTTTACATTAAGTGCGTGACCGTTTACTTGTTCATAAATATAACGTATGTATGCACAAAAGAGACAATCGAATTCCGACGTCTAGACAATCAAGTCATAGTCTTAGAGGAGGTGATTAGTCTTAGAGGAGGTGATCTGTTTTCCCATGCTCTCAAAGTTGTTTTTGGTTACAGAGCCAGAGGTGGCGTAGCTGGCTCCTACTTCAGCTGTGGGCACGGTTGCATCGGTGGCTGCATCAGCGGCCTGTGTGGCTGTTGCTGTGGACCAGCTTGCGGTTAAAATCATAACAAACCTTCCGATCGTTCTGTTATGTCACTCGTACATGTTTATGAAGCATTGCGAATAAAGTTTTTGAAGTCATTTCTAACCTTATTTTTTATACTTCCCTGTTCTATTACGTCATACTAAGTGTTTTCTATGCTAATTCCTCCAAGATTCCTCCAGCCACTTGGGACTCTTTTGTTCGATTTTTAGTACAAATAAGTCCCAAGAACCGAGAAGTCTTGAGTAGTCTCACGCGTTTTTTCTCGAGAAGCAGCGCGGCAAGAGCTATTATTATTTTCTTATTGTTACACAGCTCAGATCCTTTCATCACGGTTCAGCAAATTTAGTCGTCAATTAAATTCATTGTTTTTGGTCCCGATATATTTGTTGTATCCATCTTTTGATGCATGAACGAGGTCAAATAAACGTGTAACTAAGTGATTTACCGAAATATTTTGAAATCGTCAGAGCAAGGTCATATACTGAAAGTAGCTTAAACTAGATATTAACTAGGGCTTATAGTATCCACGCACAGTAACCCACCTGTTAAAAATGTCGTGTTAATTTTTTTAAATTTAAATTATTTGTAAAAAAGCTAAAAGTAACCATATATGTAGTATAGTATAGTACAGGTGCTCAGGCGCCTTGATTTTGCTACTATACCACCACCATAGTGGTTTAGTTGGGTCTTAGTAGGAAAAAAAATCAATTAGTATCCTCTATACTATTGAAATACTGTCGATACTCTTGGCTTCATTAATATAGATACGAAAAATAGAGCAGGCCGGCTTATATCTAGGAATTGATTACCTTTCGACCGCCATGCCATTGACTATTTGGTGCAAAGGTAGCGATCCTGCCTTTCGCACCGAAGGGTTCGAGTCTCGGAAAGGGCAGATGTTCGTGTGATGAATACGAGCATTCGTACCTGAGTCTTTAAATACATATTAGCTGACCCGGCCATGCGTTGCTATGCCGACTGCAGGGCCATCTGCCGGGCTGATTTGTGAATCTAAACCATCGAGGGCGTCACCCAAAGGTATACAAAAAATTCATTCAAATCGGTCCAGCCGTTTAGGAGGAGGAGTGACATACACACTTATAGTAGAGTTATATATGTAAAGATAGTGCGCGGAAGTGTAAGAACTAAAGATATTTCTATTAAATATTTTATGTCTAAGTATGAATATGTTTATCGGTTACCCTAGTGTCCAAAACACAACCCTTAGTGCTCACTTTGGGCTAGGCTTATTGGTGTAAACGTGACTCTTGGCTTCATTAATGAAAAAGTAAAATAGGGCAGGCCAGCCTATATCTAGGAATTGGTTACTTTTCGACCGCCATGCTGTTTTCTAACCAGTTACATAATAGTCGTCTACTCGTTACTATGTTTCAAACCAACATTTTTCCGTGTGTTTTCGTTACCTTTTGGATATTTACGACATTCTTCGATAAGAAATTGTTTTCTCGTAACCAAGTTACAAACCGAGTGATTATTACCTAATCGCAATAAGGATTTTTTTGTCTAACTCGTATAGTTGATATGAAGTTGGTTACTAATAGGAATTCGAAAATTGGGCTATCTTAACTGAGAAAGGTGTGAAAACATACAATAATGTCTTCGATTGTAACTTGGTTACAAGACAATTTCTTCTTAGGGAATTGGTAATAATGCTGTGGACAGCAAATAGTTACGAAAACAGTATCTTGGCTACGAGACCAAAACAATTTTAATTGAGCGAGTCACGTACATTATGCATCGATAGGCATTCCTGGGTATAGTAGGTAGCTCCTGAATAATTTATGCTCACTAGTGTCCCTCTCAGTGATGTTTTAGGCCTGCCATATGTTTGTATTCTTGATAATAGCTTTATTAACTCGACACTGCTCGATTGAAACTCCCCTCAACATGGGGGTTTGGATTTTGCTATATCTCCACGCTTGGCCGGCGTGTTGCATTATATCTGAAAGCGCTGCTGCCCGTTTTGTGGTCTTTGTGATTGGCGCACGGCATCGAAAGGAGTAATCATTACTCGCCTTTTACAACACCCTTAAATGTAAACATTGGTGTTATTCTACTCTGCCTAACATCACACAGCTAATAACTATTACCATTATGGTAAGATTATAAAATAAAACGAAAAATCATTCTTTCACGAACATTTTATTCTTAAGTTACGATCAAATCACAAGACTTAGTAACGTCTCACTTTACTCTCCCAAATCTTGAGCGGGCGCACCCTGAACTCGCCAAACGGGATATCATACGGTACACAGGACGGACGAGTTCTACTTGCTTCAGCAGCAGGGCCCGCAAGGGGGACAGGGTCCGCAGGGAGGAGCGGGGCATGGGCCGCAGGGAGGACACGGTGGGGGCCCCGAGCAAGGTGCGCAAGGTGGTGGGCAAGGTCCACAGCAGGGAGGCTTACAGGGTCCGCAACAAGGTCCACAGCAAGGCCCACAGCATGGTCCGCAACAAGGCCCACAGCATGGCGGCTTACAAAATGACGGACAAGGGTTACAAGGTCCGGCCGGTGGGCAACATGGCCCGCAACAAGGGCCACAACATGGTCCACAGCACGGACCGCAGCATGGACCGCAGCATGGACCGCATGGACCGCACGGCCCACAGCACGGACCACAGCACGGGCCGCAACAGGAACCACAGCAAGCCATTACTTCGAATTTATTTTAAAGTAATAAATATATTGTTTCACTTATAAATTTAGGGTCTAATATTTTTCAATGTTTTTAAAATCAACGAATTATATAATTTTGTGTAGTATTTTTTTAGATTTATAAAAAAAACATGTGTCCTGTGTAAATTTTGGTAACAAACTAAGTCGGTGACAATTAATTTTCTAAATTTAAATAATACAAATTGTTCTATGATATATTATGATGTCACATTATCTAGCACCAGGATGAAGTTTGAAAAAGTATTCATATCTTTCTCTTTATTTGGTTTTAAAGTATTTTCTGCTCGTAAACAATTGTCATTTTATAAGGAACATAAATATGAGATCAAAAAATGAAAATTGTACACGATAATCATAAAGAATTGCAATAATTTCAAGTTAACTATTTAAATCGGCCAGTTATGGTGGAATCATGGACATATAATACAAACAGGACTGAGCACTCGCAACCGAGCGAGATATAAACAACAAAAGCCTTTGCCTCTTTCTAATAGGGCCCAATATGGTAACTATATTATTGACGTTGTATTGGGTAAATATTATTAATGTAAAAAATTAAAGTTTAATGAGGTTCTTACCTGCCTTTAAATATAAACGTGTAAATGCATTTCAAGGCCAGGTTACTCAAAATTACTCAATTAAAGTTTTTATTTGTCGTACTTAATATAAAAGTTTTATTTTCATGAGAGTTTCATATATAACTTCAGGAAAGGATATTGAAAATAAAACTAAGTATCTATGTTAGAAAAATAAAGCTTTAATACAGTCAAACATCTTTCGGCGGGATTGCGAGTCTGGTCATTTCAGTCTGCACAGCTACATCTGTAAGAACTGGGAAAAACTTATTACTGGTGGTTGCTACAATAAATTTGTAGAAGATTCATGTAAACGTTCTTCAAACACATTTATATAAACAATTAAATTAGCGAAATTGGAAATAGTTTCCTATATTAATAAGCAGCTAATAAAGAAAGAAAACAATTATAAGGTATAATAATATTTTAAACTTTCATATACTGAGTTTTTTAACACCTATGCTGGTACATATAGTGACAAAAAGAGACAAGCACCTCCCTTCTTATTATCTATTAGACTAGGTCGACGCAGTCGCTAAGCATAAAGCTACGCTGGCACCATATATTGGAGCGGAGCGTAATATAAAAAAAATGTTTAGTAAATTTTAAAATTTAATAAGAATTAAAACTTTCAAAAAGCGCGCACTCTTTATTTCAATGGGAAATCCCATAGAGCTTATGTTTTATGGTCATAACTTTTTTATTTTTGCGAATTTCAAAATTCTGTCACAATCTGGTCCTAAATGTGTTGATTCGATTCCACAAAAAATTATTAAAATCGGTTAAGAACTCGAGAAGTTATAGCGTAACAGACATTGCATCATTGAAGCTGATCCATGGGAGCTCCGCTCCAAACAAACTTTATAATCCAATATTACAGTATATTTTTATGCGAGTTTGAATCCTATCCAGATTTTTTTTTTATTGTTTTAATAACTTTTTTTAGTTTTGTTAACATTTTACTTTTTAATTACCTAGAGGTTATGGCATTTGATTTTAATTTCTTGAGAATATAATTTTATC
Source organism: Calamotropha paludella (assembly GCA_927399485.1). Classification (NCBI taxonomy): domain Eukaryota; kingdom Metazoa; phylum Arthropoda; class Insecta; order Lepidoptera; family Crambidae; genus Calamotropha; species Calamotropha paludella. The sequence continues at coordinate 21,368,809 of OV656812.1, forward strand.
AATATGTATTTAATATAAAGAAAATATCTTTGGCAGTAAATGTGAAGATTAGTCATATTCATTAGATTAATATTAATTTGCTTTTTTTAGTTTTTTTATTCATTAGATTAATATTAATTACGTTTGCTTTTTTTTAATGCTTGTACAAAATAAATTAGTCTCTTATTCGAATTTTTCAGACTACGTGTAAAGGTATTAAATAGGACGCTTTGGCATATTTCATAAGCACTAGGCAAGCAAAGAAAGTAGAAAGAGGTTGATCAAAATCTTGGAAAGTCTTTATAAGCAATACAGTATCTTTTCGATTATGGTCTTGCCCCGTTTACAGTCAGCTAAAGCTCAAACGGCTAGTCTTCTGACATTTTTCTTCGGTACTCAATTTCTTTTCCTACCCGTCAGAAGCGAACTTTAAAATTGATATATTAAAACTGATGAATACATTGAACAGAATTTCAAAGCCAGTTAATGTAGCGAGTAACTTATCTCGTCAGGCAAAGAGGAGTTTGAACTCAATTCTGTGCAGAGACTCAGTCGACTCGATGTTACGAAACTATGTCCTGTATTGTATAGACTTTCGTGACATTATTCTTTATTGATTGTCAAAATAAAAGAGGAATTATTACTATCACTAGTTAAAAAAATATTCAGAAGTTTATAATTGTGAAGGTCCCTTATATCACAGCGACTAGTTCGATTCGTCTATGTTGGAACAACGTTCGCACTGACCCCAGAGCGGTGTAAAGTACGATTCAAATGATTACGTTTCTGCTCTAGCAAGTACCAACCAGCAGTTTATAGTTAAGATCAGAACATCTCATTGCATAAGCAAAAATATGCGAAAGAGTGCTTTGAAATCTGCACCGGATGTGTGCTCATATTTTTTTTAAGTAGAATTAACAAAAAAGTTTTTCTATGAATATAAGCGATCCTTATTTCAATCTCAAATCCTGGCTAGTGAGATGTTCTAGAAATTATGACACTTCTAGAAGTAATATCATTATTAAAATTTGAAAATCCGGCGATTCGAAATACCAATAGTCTTAAACTTCAGTTTTTTACAAAAATTTACACAGGAGACACATAATTTTATAAATATATAAAAAAATTACATAAATTTATAAAAAAATAATCAAAAATAATAGACGCTAAATTTCAGTGATATATTTTATTTTATTTTATATTAAATTTTGAAGTGATGGCTTGCTGTGGTCCTTGTTGCGGTCCGTGCTGTGGTCCATGCTGTGGTCCGTGCTGTGGCCCGTGCTGCGGGCCGTGTATCCCGCCTGCCACCCGGTGTAATCCTTGCCCATCGTTTTGTGGTTCCTGCTGCGGACCTTGCTGTGGACCTTGTTGCGGGCCTTGCTGCGGACCCTGCTGTGGTCCATGCTGCGGTCCGTGCAAACCCTGCTGCGGTCCCTGTTGTGGCCCCTGTTGTTGAGACAAGAAAGCCCCTGTTGTTGAGACAAGAAAACCCCTGTTTCCTGTGTACCGTACCTCACCTGAAAGGATCAAAGAACAGCAACGTGGTGTTTTAACCGTTTAAGTGATCGTAATTTAAGAATAAAATATTAATGTAAAGAACGTCTCTTTATTCATAGTTCATTGCCTACAGTAAATCAGGAAATTGGGTTAGATTAAGTGATCTGGAGCAAAATTTATATTGACTAACGAATTCGCGGTTAAATTCTCATGAGCTATGGAAAAATAGCAAATGTTCCGTTGTCCTATTTAGACACCGCGCAGACCTGTCAAGTTAGGCAATCAGGCATGTCCTATTTCTTGGATAGTTGTTGTCCCGCTTTTTAACCTGCTTATTATATGGTCCTATATCATATGGTAGGGGTAGGGTATAACAAAATTCTTACATTCACACCAATTAAGCCTAGCCCAATGTAAGCACTAAGGCTTATGAGTAGTAGGGATTCGTGGGTTCTGGCGCACTTCCCCCCAACCCAGACCCCTCTCCTCCCTTCCCTTTGGTATTCTCCAAACTCGATCCGACCAGCGTCACCGCCTAAAAAAAAAAAAAAAAGGTAAGCACCCCCATTTGGAGCGATTGCGCTGGATCCCAGCTTCGTATCTCTTACCGTTTCTGAGATACGTTTTTGCTGAACTCATTCCTACTTGATTAACTAATGAACCCCTGTTAATGACACCTCGACGCTAATGACACACTCGACTTAAGGCCTTAATGACATGATTCTAATCACCTTCCCCGATGCTTCTCATTAACATATCGTTCATGGCTAATTTATTTTTTAGCAATGCTATGTACTCTGTACCTAAATAATAAAAATAATTTATCATGGAAATTATTTCCAAATTTGGAATCTGCTCTTCATCGGTCATTCTCGTGGTACATTTACTATTATTTCATGCTCCTAAACTTATCAACTACGTATGAAAAATATGTTTCAAATTATGTTTTATTATTACAAGTAAAAACACCATATTTCTTTGTCTTAAACGTATACTCATTCAATATTGAAATGCTTTATCAACTACCTGTTACCGCAGTCCATGGTCGACATCGAGCACATAACCCAATAGAGTAGAAATGTCAATTATTTTGTTTGAAAACAATTCCGCTTATTCGCCGCTACCACTCACACTGCTCTAACTGAGCTGCGATTGGCTATCCTAAGGTCAACTATCACTCTAGAGATGTGGTAGTGTCCAAGTATCTAAGGTTCATCGATATCGATAGCCAATACATCAGTAATTAATGTAATTATAGCAATAGTGAATAATACAAACGTGTTCTCTTATGGAAATAAATGTCTATAAATGCTGCTAGTGATCAAATAAGAAGATATTAACCGCTGAATTGCACCTCAACAAGAACCAAACCAATTACCAAATTACATTTATTTAGTTGTATTAAAAGTAAAGATGAAATAATAATTAACCATTCATTGGTTTACTGATTTTTAAAATGAATTAGCTACGTATTAATTCTTCTGACTGATTTAGAGTTTCTCTTCGAGTGTTCTCGAACCGAGAATTCTCGAGAAAATTTTGCCTTACTCGAGACGAAAAAACATTGGTCGAGAAATCGAGAAATATCATCAAAAATTTTAGAACACACCGAAGTCAAAAATTTTAGAACACCAAAATCTGGAAAACTTGTATAAAGCTGTTATGTCAGTAAAGCCTACGTAGACAGAAAATGAACGGGTTTTCTCCTTGTCTGGAAACTTTGTGACGAAAATACGAAACCGATTGTCAGATGATAATATAAATGCCCTCGTATTTTTAAAGGCTTATTTCCATATAATAACAAGCCATAGTGGGCTAGCTTTTGAAGCAGTTTCCACTTTAAAATGCGATTGTAATAAGTCTAAGATTATTTATTTATTTATTACGTTGTTATGTTTACTTACGTAACGAAAAAACTCCATTTATAACAAATATTGAAAAGTTGGACTAAACTAAATTACCTGTATCTTATTGTTATTCGTAATTATAAAGCTAGTCTGATTGTTCTTTGTTTGTACCTAATTGAAAAACTGTCGTTTCATGTTACATAAGTATGTAAGGTACTAAATTTTATTGTGGTGTCATGATGACATTGTTTTTAGAAGATATTTTATTTGTTTTTTCCAAAGAAAAAGACTATTTAGTCCTAAAATTGTTTCTAGAAATAATGAAAAAAGATCTCGCTAGAGTTTATTTCGCTTAATTAAAGTTTTATATACTTACTTAAGTTAAAGTCACATGAAAATAAAAATAAATGTTGTTGATTGATAAATGTTGTTGAATATTGCAAAAAAAAGCGTAGATTTATTTTTAAATCACACATATTTTTAAAAATTTCCGTATTTCTCGACAACCCGGGAATTCCCGGGAAATAGTGGTCGAGAATTCTCATGCTCCGAGAAATAAATATGGTCGAGAATTGAGAAACCCTAGACTGATTGTTTCTCATCATATGTCTTTTTATTGCTACAAAAAGCTAACACAAAAAAAACAATTTCTTTGTTACAAACCGATTTATTCAAAAAAGTATAAAAAACGTTTATTTTAACTACACTAGATACCTAATATATCGGTATAATCGATCAAGATTTACATAATCAATAATGCACAACACTTTCAATTAGATCATTAATGCAAATATTATAATTTCAAAATTACTTTTATGTTTGAATAAAATATGTAATATAATAAGCTACAATAATGTTATTTATCGATACACCCCTTGATCCTTTGAATGCAACACTAGTGTTGAGAGCGTAGACTAGAAAGAGATGGCGTAATGAGAAATTACGTTATGTGGAAGCAGGACGCATAGACATCTGAACACGTGCGTCAACCATTTCGCTTTGATTGTCCAGTTTAACTTGAGCCGTGACATTTTTTTATAAAAAGTAATTTTTAACTATAACTTACCGATAAAAGGTTATTCCGTCGGTTTTATAATTTGAAGTCCTGCTGTTTTTCCACACCACCGAATAGAACAGCACGCCATTATGAAACTATTTAATTTAAATTAAATATCGGAATAAGCAGACACGTACGCACAGATCCAATACTGGTTATGTACTGTTTTAGAGGGAGCGAGCGTTAATATTTATAAGTGAAATATCACTAATCAGTTGCGGAGGCGGACAGCCCAATATTACCACTCTATTGGGGTATGTGCTCGATGATGGTCGAGGACAATGAATTTGTACCATTTTTCACCCCATGCATTCAACATCAAAGCAGTACAGATAATGAATTCGAGATCGATGGGTTGAGAATGATGGTTAATTGCACCTTATGCGTGGAGGAAAGAAATAGTGGACGTTTGGTTGCTGGTTACTCACGCCCATCATCGCCGATTCCGATGGAAGCCGCACCAGTCAACCCCCTCTTGCGGGATTGGACCGCAGAGGAAGATGAAGAAATCAACGAAATTGTCGCCAATACCGATACCGACATGTGGAATAGGGAATATCGTATTCTCCAACAACCACTTCTCCAACTTTGTTTTAATAAATACGATGTTTGTAACATATATTAAAGAATTGTAAATTAATTAAAGCATTTTTTCTCTTTTACTCATCTTATCTACAGGCTACATATTTGGTCATCACTTTGAAAATACGGGACCTTGTCTACACAATTGCAACAATAAAATCTTGGCGATGCATACTATTATTTCATGCACCTAAACTTATCAACTACGTATGACATTTCTCTTTGCTGTATTTCAACCAAGTTAAACAACATGAAACTTTTTAACTTATGTTTTATTATTACAAGTAGATACTCGTTACCATGCGAACACCATATTTCTTTGTCTTAAACGTTTACTCATTCAATATCGAAACGCTTTATCAACAATTTGAACTATTTGATTCCGCAATCGTAATGACTCGCCATTAACTTTGTCAACTATTTCACTAATTTTGTTTTCAGAATCTTAATAACCTTGTTCATTATTTTATCAATTATTTGCTTCCAGTATCATGACAAGTTTTGTTTTCTTGTATAACTACATTTTATCAATTATTGACAAACACATCTAATGATCTGAACTAGTATAAGAACAATCGCATCGTAGCATTTGCTAACAAAGTGCTATCCACTGCCATCGAAAACGTAGACTACTGCTCAAGTCAAGTCAAGACAACCGATATGGATGTGAGTATTATTTATTATCTACATACTTTCATTATGCTTGTTTCTGATTTTGTGACTTGTTTGTCTAAACTATCAACCTTCAGTGTATTCCATAATGTTGATGTGTATTCATTGTTGTACTTACTATTCTTTGTATTCATTGTTATAGCTTACATCTTGCTTTGGTGACAACACCACCGTTGACTGCTAGGAAAACACATACAAACATTATTACTATCCGACATCTGATGATGACGAGGGCGCATCTGCAACTCCATACCCTATCCAGAAGAGAAACAGATCAGACAGAACCTTCGAATAAGAAAAAAAAGCTACACTACAATCGTCTACTGTGGGGCGAGCAATAAATGACGGGATGTCATACATATTGATATCTATGGCCTGAAAAAATTGGGAAACGTCCCACCATCAGATCATTGGAAACATGCGGAAGTAAGAGTGAAGTACTACAACAAAGCAAAGACTAACCATCACCAACGAACTCGACAGTTAATTTATAATATAACAAAAGTAATTTCATCATCATCTGACTGCAAGAAATATACATTTAAACATAAAGATTGAATCAAAATGATAATTCATATTGGTTGGTACTTGGTCGTCTTGAGCAGTCTTCGATGACAAAAACAACCTCATTAACAACAAAACTTTTATGAAGTAGTGCACGATGTTACAAACTTATCATTAGCTTAATTATTCTTAATCAAGTTATTTCTTCATATAAAAAAAGACATTTAAAATGTTTAAATTTATTAGATATCAATACTCTTAGTTGTAAACTTCGACCTGAACCTATGTATTGCTTGAGTGAGTGTTAATCCTAATAACAATGTCTGAAAATAAGTGCGTTAGTGCTTATCAATGATTGACAAACACATCTCATGATCAGAGCCGGACAGATCAAGAGGTACCTTATTTTGAACGATTGCATATTTGAATATAAGCCAATGAGTAACATCGTTAAAAAGTATTATGACTAACGATACTGTCATAGTGGATGTGCAAGGCTTTAAAAATGAAAAAAATGAATTTATATTAAAAGAATTAGTTATCGGCACAAAAGAGCACAATCAAATATTTCTAATAAAACCACCATACCCATTCTCTACTCTGACTCTGGAAGAAAAGAAACGTGTCAAGTGGATAGAAAGAAATAGAGGATACCTTTGGAGTGAGGGGCACATTGATTACATAGAATTTAGAAGACTCATTAAGCCCTACTGTGATAAGCGGAGCATCATAGTGAAAGGTAGAGAAAAAGTTGATTGGGTGCGAGAATTATGTGGACACGAAAACGTTTTTGATATAAGTGATAAAGGTATACCTAATTTAGAAACTTTAAGTGAACTCTATTGTAAAGACATATCTACATATAATTGTTTTAACCATACGAAATATTGTGCATTAAGAAATGTTATATGTATTAGAAAATGGATTATAAAAAGTAATATATCATTGTATTGACTATTAATAAATAACTGTTCTAATTTATTACCTTTGTTAACATTTATTTGTCTTTAATAATTTCAAGGGTTTTTAAACTAACCTAACCTAACCTAACCTAACCTAATTTAGAAACTTTAAGTGAACTCTATTGTAAAGACATATCACAAATCTTACATATTTTTATTACAGATATTAAAACTACTTACAATAAAAAGAATACAATAAATAAAAAAAAACATTGCTAATTAAATCATGCTACTTACTTAAACACAAAAAAATTAACATTTTCTTAAACTATAATGACCCCAAGATGACATGTAACAAATTAGGATATTTTTGTGTGAATATCACATGTTTGATTGATCAAAAACGATGCATATTAGAAATCAACCTAACCTAACCTAACCTAACCTAATTTAGAAACTTTAAGTGAACTCTATTGTAAAGACATATCACAAATCTTACATATTTTTATTACAGATATTAAAACTACTTACAATAAAAAGAATACAATAAATAAAAAAACACATTGCTAATTAAATCATGCTACTTACTTAAACACAAAAAAATTAACATTTTCTTAAACTATAATGACCCCAAGATGATATGTAACAAATTAGGATATTTTTGTGTGAATATCACATGTTTGATTGATCAAAAACGATGCATATTAGAAATCAACCTAACCTAACCTAACCTAACCTAATTTAGAAACTTTAAGTGAACTCTATTGTAAAGACATATCACAAATCTTACATATTTTTATTACAGATATTAAAACTACTTACAATAAAAAGAATACAATAAATAAAAAAACACATTGCTAATTAAATCATGCTACTTACTTAAACACAAAAAAATTAACATTTTCTTAAACTATAATGACCCCAAGATGATATGTAACAAATTAGGATATTTTTGTGTGAATATCACATGTTTGATTGATCAAAAACGATGCATATTAGAAATCAACCTAACCTAACCTAACCTAACCTAATTTAGAAACTTTAAGTGAACTCTATTGTAAAGACATATCTACATATAATTGTTTTAACCATACGAAATATTGTGCATTAAGAAATCTTATATGTATTAGAAAATGGATTATAAAAAATAATATATCATTGTATTGACTATTAATAAATAACTGGTCTAATTTATGACCTTTGTTAACATTTACTTGTTTTTATTAATTTCAAGGTTTTTAAAATAAAGATCAAAATAAATTTAAACATATTTATTACACAAACTTAAAACAGGTCACAAGTAAGTACATCATATATTATCAAATCAATATAAAGGACTACATATAATTGACATTGTTCAAATTGTAAAGTTAGAAATTTTGAATACAAACTTGAACATTTTTCAAAAATTTGACACAAATCCTGTTTTTCCACTGCCACTAGGCCCAGCCTCTATACAAGTTAATAGATTGTTAAAATGAATCATAGTTACGTCTTACTATAAGAACGATTAATTGGGCAGTGCATAAGAAAGGAAAGCTGACTACAATTTACAATTACAATTATAATAAAAAAGATATAATTAGTAGGCAAATACATACAAAATTACATTGGTAATAAGATCATTTCTGATACACGATTTCTTTATACATTAAAAAAATATATATATATTACTCCTCGTGCGAAGTCGAGACTTCGCACGGGTGGACAAAATTCTTAAAATTTTTTCTAGCATTAAATATAGCCTATGTTACTTAGGGAGAATGTAGCTTTCCAACGGTGAAAGAATTTTTGAAATCCGCTTAGTAGTTTTTCATTTTATTCATTGCAACCATACAAAATACAAAAAAAAACAAATCTTTCCTCTTTATAATATTAGTGTAGATGTAGATAGAAGTCAAAAAGATTGTTCATAATTATATGTGAAACACTATAAAACTAAAATAACACAACATTAAAAACATGCATAAAACACAAATCTTACATATTTTTATTACAGATATTAAAACTACTTACAATAAAAAGAATACTATAAATAAAAAAAACACATTGCTAATTAAATCATGCTATTTACTTAAACACAAAAAAATTAACATTTTCTTAAACTATATTGACCCCAAGCTAAAGTGTCTGTTGAGTTAGGTAAAAGGCATCGTTTTGTATCCATTATAAGATAAACCAACTTTGGATATTTTTGTGTGAATATCACATGTTTGATTGATCAAAAACGATGCATATTGGAAATCAAAACATTTTTTTTTTCAGTAAACAATTCTTATAATCGTCCATAGTATATTTTTTTGTTGTACATTTATTGACAACTTTAGCCTTAACCATAACTTTGTTTTCTACATTCATTACATACATTTTTGATCTTAAACCAACAAATTCCCTAAGTTTTTTTTTCCATTATTTTCATCTTTAAAATAACCGATTTTTTTATTTATCTGAGGGAAACCATGTGGATTATCAGCTGAATAATCGGAAGTATCGAAGTATGAATATAAATCTTGTTTTATATCAACATAAAAATCATTAGTAAAAATTTGATACACGAGGCTGTCGGTATCTGTATACAATAATTTTATATTTTCTCTAAATTTAGCTTTCATATAGTTATAGTGAAAGTTATATATTAAAATTTTTGATAAATCTAAAATACTAAAACCTAAAAAATATATATTGGTTTATCATAAATTATGTTGGTTTTTTTAACTGTATAGCTACAAGGTTTTCGCAAAATATAGCTAAACTGTAAAAATCAGGGCGAGCAATAAGGCTTTCCGCACCTTGACTTTTACCTATATATTTCCAATGAGTTAATAATAATTTCAAATTAACACCTTTATCGACATTTACCATTGTTTTACTGAAAACAGAGTTATTCATCAATTTGTAAAGTCTTTTTCAAATTATGATTTTTGCTCTCTCTCTCTTAATTGTATATTTTGTAACCACGATCCTCGATTGAATTTTAACACTATGAATTTTTATTCGCAACCTTAAGCAAAGCAAAAGATTTTGCAAATGAATAACATTTCTTTTATTATTTATATTGGCTATTTTTTACTATTTCCTGGTGTACAAATATTTTCTGGGTAAAGAGGAAGATCGGAATGAAGGTCGTGTAAATTATCGGAATAGTCTAAATCTACTTCTATTATGTTACCTACATCTGATGTTGGTGAAATATCAGAATTCACATTTGTGTAAGTCCATTCAAAACTACCATATGGAAGGTATTGAGACATCGCCCAACCATAAAGATTGTTTGTATCTAGATAAGTTAAAAAGGACACAGGTAGATTGTCGTCAAAATCATCTAAATATTTATTATTAGCTTCCGCATATCTATTACTACACCGAGAAATACCACCTCTTAAACCACACTTTATAAAAGCTATCATTTCAATATCACTCAAAAGTTCAAATTCAATTTGAGTTTGTTTTAACATAGCATCCCAACTAAGCCCGGGTAAAGTGTAATAATGTGCAGGATCTTAGCGATATGTACTAATACAAATATCAAATGAATTAAATTAGAGTAATTACTCTAATTTATATCTCAAAACGGATGTTTTGCTTTTAACAGACATTTTTGAAAATTTTCGCGATATTTGTATTAGTACATATCGTTAAGATCCTGCACATTATTACACTTTACCCGGGGCTTAGTTGGGATGCTATGTTAAAACAAACTCAAATTGAATTTGAACTTTTGAGTGATATTGAAATGATAGCTTTTATAAAGTGTGGTTTAAGAGGTGGTATTTCTCGGTGTAGTAATAGATATGCGGAAGCTAATAATAAATATTTAGATGATTTTGACGACAATCTACCTGTGTCCTTTTTAACTTATCTAGATACAAACAATCTTTATGGTTGGGCGATGTCTCAATACCTTCCATATGGTAGTTTTGAATGGACTTACACAAATGTGAATTCTGATATTTCACCAACATCAGATGTAGGTAACATAATAGAAGTAGATTTAGACTATTCCGATAATTTACACGACCTTCATTCCGATCTTCCTCTTTACCCAGAAAATATTTGTACACCAGGAAATAGTAAAAAAATAGCCAATATAAATAATAAAAGAAATGTTATTCATTTGGCAAAATCTTTTGCTTTGCTTAAGGTTGCGAATAAAAATTTCATAGTGTTAAAATTCAATCGAGGATCGTGGTTACAAAAATATACAATTAAGAGAGAGAGCAAAAATCATAATTTGAAAAAGACTTTACAAATTGATGAATAACTCTGTTTTCAGTAAAACAATGGTAAATGTCGATAAAGGTGTTAATTTGAAATTATTATTAACTCATTGGAAATATATAGGTAAAAGTCAAGGTGCGGAAAGCCTTATTGCTCGCCCTGATTTTTTACAGTTTAGCTATATTTTGCGAAAACCTTGTAGCTATACAGTTAAAAAAACCAACATAATTTATGATAAACCAATATATAAATTATTATAATAGAAAAATACTAGAAAAAATCGACTCGGGACACAAGTGAATCTCAGGCGGGAATCGAACCCGCAACCTTTGGAAATCCGGTCCAATGCTCTCCCAATTGAGCTACCGAGCCTTGCGAACACTTGTCGAAATTTTCTAGTACATTCCTGATTTTACGCTGTAGGCCAGCGTTGTTTCATCAATGAGAGGAACATCCTCTCGTATTCGAAAGAAACATTTTTACAAATGTTTGGTCAATCGATTAAGATGAAACAGCCATGTTAGATTTATAATTTTTATATATTTTATGCATTTTCAATGCGATCTTATAAGATAAATTATTATAATAGAAATAGTAAAAATGTTTCTTTCGAATACGAGAGGATGTTCCTCTCATTGATGAAACAACGCTGGCCTACAGCGTAAAATCAGGAATGTACTAGAAAATTTCCGACAAGTGTTCGCAAGGCTCGGTAGCTCAATTGGGAGAGCATTGGACCGGATTTCCAAAGGTTGCGGGTTCGATTCCCGCCTGAGATTCACTTGTGTCCCGAGTCGATTTTTTCTAGTATTTTTCTATTATAATAATTTATCTTATAAGATCGCATT